>LR989928.1:10000000-12946689 GCA_905146935.1 Scaeva pyrastri | reverse complement strand
TTTGACATATTCACAAACAAGCCCAACATCTGTCATACTCGTGCGAGTATATTGTGAACTGGTACACTGGGGCGTATGTGGAACTTTTTTATTGTATCCTTTCTTTAATATTATCATTTTTCCTCCTCTCAACTTGCTGTGTATTTTTATCTTGTTGAACGATTGTAACATTAGTGTTAACTGTGTGATTTAAATAGAAAAGTGGGATGTAACGGTATATTGTATGTACCGTTATTCAAGCCCTCCACAAGACAGATAAATAGATAGATAGATGGAGCGTGTGTGCCTGTGCTGGGCGATATAAATGTGGGCATGTGGAACAAATGGGGGCGTGGTGGGCATGTCAAATGTCATAGAAATTACATGATGTCATTTTTGTACATGAAACACTTTTAGTTTTGCGTGTTGAGGTGCATTAGTGTGATGTTGCATACTAATTTCCTGCTGCACATCATCTGCATCTATATCTATTTCTATTTTAGTTTCACTTTAAAGTTACTCCCATCCAATGTAAAATTAAATTCGTTTTGACATTTAAATTTAACAACCAGTTGTCTAATGAATGGATATTTACTTTCAAAATTTAATGTTGTACATTTTTGCCAGTTCATTGCAATCAAATTTTAAAATGACGTCCTCGTTAGAAGTCATTTATATTTGTCTGGATAAAAATCAGCTACATATGTACATTTAATGCTATGAACATTGGTAGTAAAATGTTTCTACTTTAATGAACAAACTCATCAATTTGAGTTCGTATTTGTATAAATTTATTGTTAGTGTTGCAAAGAAGAAGGCACGGCACCGTAATGATGTGCATACGTGTCTATATGGAGCTGATGTTGATGATAAATTTGCATGTGACATTAATGTGACATCCTTTCAACGAGATTATGATTGAAATTCAAATTAGTTGTCATTTTGCAAATAAAACTGATTCATAAAAAATTAATTTCGATTTTTTATTCAGAAGAAAAATAAAATAAAATAAATTATTTCATATTAAAAAAGTAATGCAAAATAACAATGCCTCTCTTTTATGAATTTTGTTATAAATTAGACCTTGAATTTTTCAATTTATTTTTAAGAACTAATTTATTATTAATTTTCTAACACGAAAATATAATATTTCGTTGATTCGAAGCACACACAACAAAGCATTCAATTTTAAATTGAAATACGAATTTTTATTGCATATTAAATCAATTTTGTTGTGCTAAATTTAAATCATGTCGAATTGTAAACAAATAATATTAAAAATATTATACGAATGAAATTGAAAAATTTAATGAACACGTTCATTTTGTTTTCTTATGTTTTTGTTGTTGTTGTAATAAATCATATTATTTTGTTTGTGGTTTGAAATGATTAATTTGTTGGAGAGGTTCATTTTCATTCTTATGTAAATATTTAAATTTACATTGTTTTTGAAAGTTCGAATTTTTGATACTTGAAGCGGGAATACAAAATAAATTGGTGTCAATTAATGACGTCAAGTTTCCATTCACATCTCATAAATATCTAAACGGCTTAAGAGTGTTCGAGTTCCAAATATTTAATGAATTTCTATAATTTTAAAAAAATATTTCAAAAGTTTTTGTTCTTATTTTTTGTTTATTTTTAAAATTGTATTAAAATTGAGAAATTGTATAAAATCTTAGAGATAAACAAATGACAATTTATAGTTGACCTTAAAGCCTTCAAAAAAAAAAAAAAAAAATAATTTTGGTTCGAATTTTTACCAATTTAAGTTAAAGTTTTCAGAAAGTTGCTCACATTAATAATCTAAGATATCATTTTTAAAACATGATTAGATAAATTTGGTTAATCAATGTCTTGAAAAAGTCTTCTAAATTTTGGGGTAATTAATTTTAAACTTCCAGTTCTTCAGTCTCTAGAAATAAATTAAGATGTTGATCGGAATTCGAAATAATTTTTGAAAGCAAAAAATGTTATTCCAATAAGTTCTTAACTTGATTACAAAAAAGATTGCCAAATCATTCTGCAAAAATTCTTCTTCTCGTTTCTTCAAAGCCACACAGTCCTACTCCAGCCCTGGATCTCATTTAATGAAGGAGATTTTTACATGAACGATAGTAGCTATGTAGGTTAGAAAACTTTAGAAAAGCCCTGAAAATGTTAAAAATCACTACAAAAATTGTAAAATTTGAAGTCGCATGGGAAAAGTGAAACTGGTAGAAATATTTCATCTTTTGGGACAAGTAATTGATGTGAAGAAACCCTGTTACCTTGACATCAGCTGCAGATGTGATTTTGCAGTTTTGCCTCGAAAAATCCAGGAATGATTGTTGGAAAGCCTCTTCATCTTCCATCGTGTCACTGTTATGTGTGTAGATTTTTGACTCGCATCTTGCGGTAAAGTTACTTATCAGAGAATGAGACAGAGCTGTGAGTACTGAATGACGACAACACGGCTCAACAAGTGGGATCCAGTCGTGGTCATTCAACAAGTCTCTCCATTTTACCCAATGGCGAACTGACGTCATCCAGTTGAGTATCTCAAGACTTCACCATCTTAAAATTGATCACCTAATGCAGTCACCTACCATAAAATGTGTTACAAAGGGCTCTTCGAGCTAACCGAGTCCATTGAGCTTAATTTTTTCACGAGATCAGCTTCGAGTTAGATTACATACAGTTCTGATTGTAACGGCCAACAAATCTCCATAATACTTTCCTCTCCAAAGCGCCTTAGAGATTGCAGTGTCTTTTACTCAGCACCCAGGCCAGGCCTCGGATCCATATGACAGAACTATTGTCCTATATAGTAGGAGCTTATAAGTTATGGATTCAAAAAACTTTTGAGAGACTATAATAGGCTCACAGTTCAGGTTAACGAAGGATCGAGTTTTTATGATCTGTACTAAATAAACCGTCTCGGATTCTACTATAAATTCTCAAGGACAGTTGCGATGTCTTCGGAAGATATTGCCCTTCTTCGATATATTATTATGATGTTGTTCAAATTTATCCACCATTTTGTATACTTAACAGAAGTACAACATGATGGATCAGACAGAACTATTATTTTAAATGACAGTTAATTTGACAGATGCATCTTGAAAAATATGGCAGCTATTAACAAGGTTGGAAAATCCCTAATAAAAGGCATTTTAAGTTTAAATGACTTGGTATTCTATTTATATTTTTACTAAATGGTCCGGCAAATTTCGTATGTTTATTAAAAAGTGTATAGATCAGCAAGACAACCGAAGATGTTGAAAACATCTTTTTCGTAGTGCTGAATAAAAAACAATAACCGCAGATTTCTTCAATTTTTAAGGAAAACGTGGTCAATGTTTAATCCAAAAAAATACATTTAACCGGGGCAAAAAATTAACCTACGTGCTTTTTAAGACTATAATCTATCTCTGTGCCAAATTTCATATTATATATACAATTTCAAATATAACTATTTGATAATACAAACAAAAATAACACCAAAAATTGAAAAAGTAAAATTCACTGGATTTCGGTTCACCACAAAATAAATTATACTTTAGCCTCAGCAACATGTGGTGGTTATGCTATTAAATTGTAGCTTATATGAAACATTTGGACGTTTGACATAGCGCCATCTATTAAACGTTTTTAAGTTTGACATGGCGCCATCTATTAAACGTTTGGAAGTTTGATATGGCGCCATCTATTGAATACTTACTCAATCTATTCAACAGATTTCGCCATCTGTTAAAATCGTTCGGAGCTAACAGATAATTGTGACTGTCAAATAATAGACAGATAATTTACAATAAAATAATATTGCAATCATAAATTGAGATTAGCACGGTGTACAAATTTGATTTAAATCGGTTAAGTAGTTTAGGAGTCAATCGCGGACAAACAACGTGACACGTAATTTATATATATTAGATTGAACCTTAAACCAATACTTTTGTTTTACAGATAACTGGTAAATGAGTTGCGTTTTATTGGAAGTACACAGACTTTGGAGCTTAATTTTAAGTCATATTCAGAATGAAATTTAGAAAGTGAAAATTAGAAGTTCTTGCAAATTCTAAATTGTTTCCGAATCATAATCCCTCTTAATGTTTATCAAGAAATTTGCTTCTAAAATTTTAAGTTGAGTTTGGTAAAATATTAGCAAATTACTTTTAAGTATCGGGCTTAAATTTTATCACCGGGATTATAATATAACACGTCATCACTAACAAAATTCAACTTGTCTCAGCTTTAAGATTCCAAGAATAAAATAAAAGCAAATTTGAATTGATTTTCAAATTCAGTAAATTAAAGATTTAATTATTATTATTTCTGTATCAGACACCCGCTTGTCTGCATATTCCCAAGTGGTTTCATGTTGTTCAGACATTTACTGAAATTAAAAAAAATAAACACGATGAAAAATAAATCGATTAGTATTTTGAAATACCTTATACTTCACAATACAAAAAAAAACCCACACATTCTTAAGACGATTAAAAATCATTCAAGCAACTTCTAGCAGAGAAAAAAAATTCCTATGTTTAGTCAGGAATTAAATGTGAGATACATATATAAAGAGGTTACGTTAATTTAATGTTCCATATCCTGTTAACATACATACACACACGACCCATTTGTATGTATGTTATTCACATGCATGATTTTCGTTCGAATTTAACGTGAGTCCCTTTTAGGGAGAAAGTACATATTTATAAACTCGCTCCAAATATAATAATAACACACTTGAATACTCGTTTAGTCTAAGGAACACATTACACCAGAATAATTTCCCAAATAGAATTATAATTTGCCGCTTTTTATTCCGTTTCCGCCCGCCATGGAATTCGACAACAACAAAAAAAAATCAAAAAATATTTTTGCAAAAAGAAATCTGAAATATAAACGAGTATCAACGATAATTTCTTAGACAAAAAAAATCATTACGGTGTACCTTGCCTGCAATAACCCCTAGCTATACCTGTATTGATTGAAGCACATTTAATAACCCCACCACCACCGGCCTGTCCCCACACTTCCTGGCTCACCCTACCTCGAATTCTCTTTTCCAAAGGACTATACCACCCAATTTTGAAAGCATGAAATCGTGTGGAATGTATTTGCGTGTGGTAAATGGATTTCTAACGCTATTACAACCTGGCGAACTACCAAAATAAGTAGATATAAGGAGAATTAAGGACCTGTGTGTATGTGTGTGTGGGAGTGTATTGGTATGGAATTGCCTAAATAATAAAATATAAGCCAAATGAATGAAAGTGAACATCAAACAAGGGTAAAAATGACGAATAAGATAAAACCAAAGCCGGATAAATGAGGAACTCGTTTTGGGGAGGGGGGGAAGTAAATATAATGATGATGATATACGAAGAGTTCCCAGGTAGGTATAACAATTTTTAATCGGCAGCTGGTCTTATGTATCATGGTGCGTAGACTTATGGCGAATACGGGTATAATGAGGGAATATGGAGCTTTCAACAGATGTGCTGTTCTGCTTCATTTTTCATTTTGTCAGGTGGAACTGCGATAGACCCAAAACATAATAATAGACGCTTTCTCTTATAGCCAGTTAACTTGGTCATTAGTTACAGAACTTTTCCGTTTCCGAACACAAAATTGGTTGTATAGTCACATTTCTTTTGTGTTGGTTATTCTCTAACTGAGATTTGGTCCTTTTCTGTAATAATCCGTCATCTTGTAGGGGGGTGGGTTGAAAGGATGCTTAGGCTTAAAACTTACAGAAATTCCATGTTTTTGGTCATTCTAAACATTAAAGGTTATTTTTAAATAAAAGCAAATCACCAAAAACTTAAAAAACAAAGGGATTTCATTAATTAGACGATTTGTGACCATGGTGCTTAAGAGTTTAAGGTTGAAAATTGCGATTATAAAAAAGGCCAACATCATAAAAACCTCCACTAACTGTTGTTCTATTTTAAGTCACTTTTTGCAAAAAAAAAAAACATTAGCCTCCCCTAACCCATTACATACCATTCCAAACCATTTTTTTAAATTTCTTTTTGACACGAGTTAGAGAACATTTTTGAAAAACTGAATTTTTTTGTTCAAAGATTTGTGGTCTACAAATGTGATTCTAAGCTCAAATCTGCGCCTATACGCACCTGAATTGAATCCCAAAAATTTTGCCGTTTTTTTAGTTTTTGGCCATGTGCATTCGGTATTCGAAGTCAAAAACTGGGATTATTTAAAAACACAATTTTCTAAATGTCTCAGTTTTCGTTACCGATTTTCGATTTTTTGACCATTTTTTCGACAAAAACAGTCGTTTTCTTTTTTAAATGTCAAATTGTAGTTAAGGAAGGATTATGTAAAATTGTTAAAAAAAAAGTCTAGGAAATTTAATTCGACAGTAAAAAGATCGTTATTGGACACCAAACGTTCTTTCGTTAAGTATATTCTATTCAAAACTGAACTCTCTTACTTTCACTCTATCATATTTCAAAACCATTTAAATCTGTCAAACTTTAATGCACTTAAGTACAAATAATAAATTTCCATTTTGAGTTAAAGATTCAATTTTAAACTTCAATTTCATTTCACTGTGTTTCATAATATCTCAAAGGAAGTAGTAGAGACATTTCATCTTTGTGACTGTAGCTATCAGATGATACAATACAAGACATGAATGCTAATCAGATTGACAAAAAGAAGAAACAACACACGACAGCAAAACATGGCGATTTGTTGTACTTATTTTTTCAATCATCGATTAGAAACCAACGTTTTATTAAAGAACAGTTTTGAACCTTAACTGTCACATTGCACATTGATTTTGAAACAGCCTGAAAGTGTCACAATTTGTACGATACTGTCAAATTATCACACTATTTGGTATTTCTAGATTTTTCAATCATCGATTAGAAACCAACGTTTTATTAAAGAACAGTTTTGAACCTTAACTGTCACATTGCACATTGATTTTGAAACAGCCTGAAAGTGTCACAATTTGTACGATACTGTCAAATTATCACACTATTTGGTATTTCTAGATTTTTTATAAATTTGACAATATTTTGATCAGTTTTTTATTGATAAAAAAGTCCAATATTTGAAACCACATTTTCAACTGGATTTTCTTGTCTATAAAATTTGTTTTCACTTTCAAAAATATTGTCTGTTCATTTGACAGCTCTCTTTTTACAAAATTCAGTGTTCCATTACTTTTTATGTAAAACATTAATAAAGTATTTCTAATCCCCTCACCATTGTAATTTTTAAATACGCACCTGAATTAAATTTCACGAAGAATACAAAATCACATAAAAATATCTGACAGAAGTAGGACTTTAGTAGATAGTATATAAAAATCAAACTAAGCCAAACCAAAATTCATATACTCCCGTCCTGTATTTCTTGTAACATTTTATGTGTTCAAGTGTGTGTGTGTGTGTGTTTGTGTAAGGAAAAAATGGTTTATAAAAAATAAAACAAATATATTTACAGCAACTGAAGAGATTTCTGTGGTGCTGCAAATGTTGAAACCAAAAACAGGACTTTTATTTTATCAGGAAGAGTATCATGGTTGATAAATTCTTCAATGGATTTCTATATCCACTGCATCACATATACAAATACAAATTTACATGTATACATAAGCAAAATGTTCATCAAAATGTCCTTTGACATAAATAAGAGAAACTTATCAACTTGTGGAACTTGATCAACGTGGAATTAATTAATGACATAAAGTTAAGCTAACTAAATAACTGCTTTTATAAATTTATGTAAGTATACATTGCTATAATGAAATGTTTAATTCACTTATGATTTATTTCGTTTGTGAAAAAAAGAGTAAATAATTTTAATTTTATATGAAACATGTAAAGTTTAGTTTGATGTTTTATTTGAAGTTGGAACTTGAGAATAATTAATTAACATACACAAACATTGGATTTACAACTTTTAAATTCAAATTTTCGATGGGATTTAACTTCTTTTAATCAAAGTTGTGTATGTCAGTTATAGCCACGTCTCTTAAATGTGTACTTGTCAATTTTTAACCTTAAGAACGGCTGGGCTGATTTTGCTTAAATTTGTTCATTTGTGAAGAAAGACGTTTTGCGAGCATTTTTGGTTGAGATAAACAACAAAATGAATAATAGATGGCGCTCTGTTGCGAAAAATGGTATAACCCGATAGATGGCGTTGGGCAAGTGAGCTGTTCAGTGACTTAAGTTGTGTTCAATTTGACATGTGTCCTTTTAAAATCTTTATTTGATTGGAGAACTTGCAGCTGGAGAACTTCATTAGTTAAAATCCGTTGTCAGCACGACCCACAATCTTTTGAACTCTGTGCCTAATCATCGTCCATTCCTGGCTTACATTTGTCATTTTTTTTTTTTCACTCATAACTAACAAATTAATTTTTTTTTTATTAATTTCCCACACCGCAAATAAAATCCAAATCATAACAAAACCCAAATTTCCAATCATCAAGAAATTTTATTATGATGTCTCATCAAAATTGTTCTCTCAAAAAATTTGAACAAGAAACATTTATTATTTCAAACAAAACACACACATACACATTAAAAAAGAAAAACCCATTAATTGAGGTTATGTTATGATTTATTATGTTAATTGATTGACTTAAACATCTGACAGATCAACACGCATCAAATAAAGCTGAAAATTCTGCGATAAATTATTATAATACAAAGCTTATAGTCTTTTCAAAATTTCTCACTCATCAAAAATTGTTAAAAATATTAACATACACAACACATACATACATACATCCAAACTTGTGCATGTGTTTTTAAAAATTCATTTGTAATGATTGGCCAGCCTGCGCGCACGATTTTCACTTAGTTTAAAAATAGAAATTGCATCTTAAAACTATAAACAAAATTTCATTGGAAAATCTCAATTAATATTTAATTTTTTCGGTTTTTGAATGTTTTATAAATTATTATGTATGTGGTTTTTGGTATTTTTAATATTCGTATACATAGAGTAAAATTTCAATTGACAAATGATGGCAGCACGAACAATGCCACTCAAATTTAGTTAGGCGCGTGTTAATTTTGACTTTCAGAAAAAAATATAATTTTAATAAATTTCCATGGGGAAAAAATGTTCTAGTGATTTTTCAGTTTTAAAGTGTTTTGTTTATTTTAGTATTTCTTATTCAGAATTTTTTTTTTCCTCCAATGTTGGTAGTCATAAGTTTTGCTTTTAATTGTGGGTTTGTCTTTTAACTTATTTATACGTTGAGAACTTTCACACAGAGGAGAACTTACTTTTGGCAGCGCCCTTATATCAAATGTCAGATTTCAAAAAACGAAATGGCGATTTCAAAATACACAATACAAACTGAAGACAAAATGGCGACAGTGAAGACACTAAATTTACCAAGAATATTGAGTCTAGTTTCAAGTTTTTTTTTTTTTAATTTGACATTAACGCATAAAATGTCAATGTTTTATTTTTTTTTTATTTTAGGGTTCAATAATAAAAGCACGTTGATTTTTATTCCAATTGACCCTTTTTTCTAACTCGAAACTGTCAGCTGTCAAAATATTTTGTATAGGGTTGCCAGAATCTATCGCGAATTTCTTTTAAATTAGTATATGATGATTTCACACAACAACTCGTATAGTTTGTAAATTTATGAAAGATTGATAAACGCATAGCGACCTTTCAATCATCATGACAAGTGAGTAAATGTATTCTTCATTTTCAACTCACAATCAGATAAACTCCGGCCATGTTTCATTTCTAGAAGATGTTAAATTTGATGAAACAAGTCATAAATATAGATATACAACAATTTTTGCAAAACAAGAGAAATAAATTTTCATTTCTCTCAGAGTCTAGTCAAGTCTCAAATTAACTCAGCAAAAATTATAAGAGATATTGTTTCTTTGTTAATTAGGAATCTGTATTTAATTTTACAACAGCATCTGTTATTATTTTTTTTCGTTTTATTTTTTTTTTGATTTATTAAATTATATTTTGAAGGCTGAAATGAATTCATTTGACGGTCTTTGTCAATGGTCATGGTTGGTATAATTTTTAATATTTTGTGAATGCCAAATTGAGACATTCTTTTTAAATTGTTTTCATTTAAAATACTCGCATTTAAAATGTCTTTTTTTTTTAAAATGAGAAATGTAAGATATTTTTGTTAATTTGTGACAAACATTTGAACTTAAAAAAAAAGAAGTATTTGAACTTTAAATGAATCATTAAGATCAATGCACTTAATTCAAATAAATAATTGGTGCATAGATGAAAATGACAAAATTGATAAAAATAAAGATGGCAATGCTAGCTATATAACTATAAAATTTTGAAAGGAAGAGGGCGCTGAGTAGAGTTTTGGAAATGATTTTGTGTCATGGAGGTTGGCAGCTTTTCATGTTCGAAGCCGAAGGACGTGTTTAGTAATTATGTTGTTTATAAAGATAACGGTACTTTTTTTTAGGAAAGAACAAGAAAAATTCTGAATTTGACATTTTTATTTTATTTTGCAAAAAAGGAAAATCTAAAGCACTCAATTTTTGAAAACGAAGAAAAAGTTTGTGCAATTAAAATGACCTTTTCAATGTTTTTTTTTAAGATTTATTTTTCTTTTTTTTTTGTCTTCACTGATTCGAGATAAAAAAAATTCTTAATTAAATGACAACTAAGTAATAAATAAAAAGTTTAACATTTTTTTAATTGTTATTCATTTATTACTTCTTTTTTTGAATGACAGACACTTTTTACACATCTGACTGCCAATTAATAACACGGTTACCAACATCAAAATTGAATATGCAAATCGTTTTTTTTTTTTGACTCAGTTGCTTCCAACCCTTTTACCAATACCAAAAAAACGTTAAATAATAAAGTATTCAAATGTAATGAGAGAAAATTGTGAAATGTCACATTGAAAAATGTTAAATGTAATATTTGACAGTTTTTTTGAAGTCGTAAATCCGATGGACAATTCTCTTATATTTCGGGAATGTATTTTTTCTCAGCACGTAAAATATCTCTTTAAATTTATTTGATATATGGTTAAACATTTGCTGAACTATGGTTTATTCAGTGTCAAAATATAAAGTTTTGAAATTTGACTCATAAAATGACAAAGATCTTGATGGAAAGTCGAAAGTCTTCAGAAAAATTGAAAATCTCTTTAATTTTTTTCAAATTTATTCAAATTTTTAGTGTGAGTCAAAGTTATAACAAAACTCTTACAGAGCGTATCATAGATGACTGCGAACAAAATAAAGACACAAAATATGTTTCGAAATAATGTTTCTGTCTGACGCAGTTATTCGTTTTTTTTTACTTGGTATTGGTATATACTCGTACGTAACTGCCTAATTTTAATGAAAATTTTGTCATTGTTGGCCAGTCGAGCAGTCAAGCAGTCGAAGTTGGCTTTTGAATTTTAATAATTGAAAGAAAATCAAATTTGGTTCTTCAGTTTAATCTCTAAATATTTTCAAAAAAACAAACTCATCAAAATGATCCTTTCCGCTCGATATAAATATAATCCAGTATTTGGAATAACATATCCTTTTAAAAAGAAGTTACACAAGGACCAACATCTTCATTTCAAAAATATAAAGATGAACATTTTAATACAAAAATCTCGACCTATTTTTCAGAGATCAGAATCAAAACATTTGTGCCTCGTTAGGAAGAACAAAAACAAAAAACCAATATAAATAACGTAAATATTTATCTAAATCCTTTTTTCATTCTAATATGTACATCCTTCAGAAAACAAAACAAATATCAGACATAGAATAAGATAGAAAATAAAGAAGTACAATAACATAAACAAATCATAATACAAAAAGATACAATATCTTCTTCATACAACACGAGTATACATATGTAGATAAGGTAACAAGTAGTGCTAAGTTTTACTTTTACTCTTTTTTCTTTATCCTTCTCTCTTTTGATTTGAATGTTGTTTATTCCATAACATTTCCATTTTTATTTATGCATGTCCATAATTTTTGTCCTTAAGTGACACTCTCAGGATGTGATTCCATTATTTTGTAAATACTTCCGTTTTGGGTGAATTATCATTGCATACATATTTACGAATAACATACTATATATATTACTCCAACTCGATTATGTATATGTGTGTGTGTGTATATGTGAAAGTCCTTTATTATAATCTAAAGCATAAGAAAAACGATGTTTTATTTAAAAGGGTTTTCCAAAATGAATTCAAATTGGTATGTTCTTGGTGAATTTTAATGAAGCATCCCAGCAAAAAAGCAGACCATTCCATCAGCTTGACTATTCCCAGAATTCAGAATATTAGAAACAATGTGTACGAGATAAACATGAAGAGGAGGGATTCTAGGTTAGTTTTGACTCCCTATAACACACATAATACTTATATAATAACATTGTGATACTACTACTTCTACACTAGATGATCATCTATATGTACATATGTATACATTGAAGAGAAAACTAAAGATCATCAATTATTCTGGTCAGGTCATTGTGTGTCGGAATTAGCTTTGACTTTTCTGACTTTTGAGCACAAGAAGACGAAGATGAAGAAGAAGAAGATGTCCTTCAAGACTTTAATATAAGCATAATATAATTTACCTTTGTTTATACAAAACAGGATTATACAATAAGGGTCATTTAAAAATATATATTATTCTATACATATGTACATATAACACTTTTTCAAGGAGGTTATGTATTTTGTCTTCAAAAGCATTACAGTCGAATCTCTCTAATTAAAGAGACAGTTTAGGAGAATATAATCGGATCAAGGGTTTATTAATTAGACAAATTACAAAAATATATGTAGTCTTAATTAAATTTCCAGAGATATCTTCAATAACATCTTCGTCTTGCCAGCTTAACCCACTTTGGTTATGACGTTCGTTAATATAGCCTGTTTCCAAAATCCAAAGAGAAGAAAACCTAGGCCCAGTTGGTTCTTTTATTTGTGGAACGTTTACACTTTATATTATTGAAGCATAAAAAACAAATAGAATACACCCTCGAATCTATCAATATGTATTTATTTTTTTTTTCTTTGTGGTGTCTCTCTTCGACACCAACTAATTCTTCGCAAAAAGCACCAAGAAGGCAAGTGAACGAGATGAATATTTTAAAAATGAAACACTATTGAAATTTTGATGATGAATAAACAAATTTTAATATTTAAAGAATTGAAATATAATTTACATATCTAATTTGAACAATATGGCTTAAAGAGCAAAAAGAATTCGAAGCGTTAGGTTGGACAGTAGAAAACAGAATGAATGGAATAAAATAATTTTAAATCTAGGTTCGTATCTAACAGTTGGAATTTATGTACAGTTTGAATTAAGTCTTTGTTCTCGCACATTCTATTTGCGTTTTACTAAAAATTCGAAGGATGTTGGTATATTCTCCGGTAGATGCTTGACTGTCGATACAGAGTCGCTACATCTTCACCACTTAACTGCCCCCTACATTTCACAATCGGAAACTCTGTCTTTACTTAAATACTTTTACTGACAACTCATTTATTTTTATTTAATCACTAATCCTTTGTTGTTGTTTTCCATGTTAAATTTTGCTACATTACAACAAAATTCTAAGTGTCAATCTAGCTGTCAACTCTTTCTAATGCCCTCATGAATGTTTACACTTAAAAAACTATAATTTTTTTTTATGATGATAAAAATATTTATGTATATTTCTATAATTCCAAATCGCTATTTCAATTTTTATTTTAACGACCAGAACTGTTGATGACAGAGACAATCAAAGTACACAAACAGTTTCCTTTTGATGTGTCACTATACTCTTGATGACACTCAAATGTCATAATGTCATTAATAATATTTCATATTAAAATTTTAATGTTTTGAAAGGAACACATTATGTATTTTAAGAATGTGTGTATTTGGAATTTATCATTCATTGGTTTACTGTCAAGATTAAATTCATATATGTATAGTGTATGTTACGTGTGTTTGGTTGTTGTTGTTTTTTTTTTTGTTCAGTATTTGTTATTTATTACTCACCTCCTTTTGATGAGCTAAATGTTCGAAGTCTATCTACATCTTGATCCTCTCCATCACTCACTTGTAAGTGATGCATATTGAGCGATGGTACATCCAGAAAGGCATTTGATTTTCTTTGTCCTGCAAAACAAAACAAAAAAAAAAAAATTGGAATAAATCAAATACAAAATTGAAATAAATTGAAATTTGAAAGAGAAACATTAAAACATTTTTAAATTGAATAAAAATTTGAAAAAGAGAAGAAAATAAAGTTAAAGAAAATATTTTCATTTGATTTCTGTAGAATTGTTTTTTTTTGTGTCCTTTTTTTGAGATTAAATTGTATTTTTACGTTTGAATGGAAAATTGAACCATTAAATATTCAATTTTTTTTTATTTTGTGTATTTTAAATCAGTGTAAATAAATTTACATTATATTGATTTGATTTTGATTGATAATGTTTTTATAAGCTGACACATCATTATAGATGTAAAACATTTTGACATCATCACTCATTTGATATTTAAAAGATTGCAATCATTTTTTTTTAACATTCATTCGATTACAATCCTTTGAGAGTTTATTTCTTGTGTTCTTTGTTTTTGTTTGCATTCTTTTAATTTATTTTAATTCTTTGTATTCTCCTGTAATCTGTTGAAAAAAGCAAGGTATGAATGGAAAGAATGAAATGAAATGATTCAAATCAATTGATTGTTGTAAAATGAATGAAATCTTTTGAATGCCAATTGAATTATGATTTTTACAGAATTCAAAATCCAAAACCAAATGTCAAACTGAATCTTTTTTGGGCAGCTATTGAATTAATGAAAAAGGGGCGTTAGTTCAATATAAGTTGAAAAGAGTTAAGAAATGGAACATCCAACTTAAAATTGAAAAAGAATCTGTTCTAATAAAATATTTAAAAATTTGTGTTTTCCAAAAACAGTCCTCAAGTGTTTTTAATATTTGTTTTGCTCTTTCACAATTTGAAAGGTATTTTGATCAAAGATTTTAAATTCTACTTGATGATAGTTACTACGCTTATAACTCAAGAACGCCTGCACCGATTTCGATGATTCACAAGAAATCGAAATACGACGCCATCTTCATGTGAAATGACGTTTATGTTAACATGACGTTGTGACAGTTTTTTCCACGAAATTGTCACAATTGTTTTTGTTGCAATTTTTCTTTCCACATATTAAAATGAAGATGATTTCAAATGCTGGTTCTGATATTGCGAGTAGATGGCGTTGACTGCATACACTTTTGACAGCCGTTTCATTTACACAGTCTGTCATCGCATACTAATGTGCTGTGCAGAAGTGCGTTGCGATTGATCAGAATTGCAATTCAATTTGATTTAATACATTGTATTGTTGTGAAATGATTACTCACGAGTTTAGGATAGAATTAAATAAATTGGAGAACTGAAGTTTTCTGCGAGTGGATAGAAAGTTTCAATCACTTAAAGTTTAGAAAAAATGGTAAAATAAACAAACATTTCCTCAATGAATACTTTTTGGTGTTAAAATATTAACGCGAAATAAATTAAAAATTTTTTTTTTGAATGTCAACTTTTTTGAGTTATTTCTTGTCAAATTTGAATCACATCACAAATCAGAGATTTATTCGTTTTATATTAAAATTCATTTTATATTAAAATCCATATGCATATAAGGAGGAAATAAGATTTATGTAAAATCCTTTTCTTTTCATTAATCACGTTCCGTTCGTACATAAAAGTTATTTTTTTTTATATTTCTTTTCAATTCCTTACACGTTTGAAATAAATAAAAGCTGACCCTTTTCAGCAACTCAATGACAAAACCGAAAAAATAAAATAAAATAAAACGTTTTGTAACCCAATAAACTTCATTCTTTTGACACATAAAATAGCCATGACTCTTTGTCAACATACATTAAAAAAAAAAACACACACACACACATATCTACAGGTTAGGCTTATCCTTAAATCATACCCTCACATCAATCACACATTCAATAAAAAACGTGACTTGTGTGACTCTTACCCAAAAACCTCAATGACATTTTGAAAAAAAAGAAAAAAAATTAAAAACTTTCTTTTCAAAAGGAAAAACAGAAAGAAAACGAAGAAAGGAAAATAAACTTCCGGAATTTGTATCTTTCCTTTCATATTGAGAACGCCATTAGCCCACTTAACATTTTGGTTCATTTTAGTCCTTGTGATGTATATTGTCACAACAATGGCCAAAAAAAAAACATAACGTTTACATTTCAACACAAACAACATATTGCCCATCACTGTGGCGACGACGACGATGACGACGCCATTACTTACTCTTCCCAGTGTGAAGTTTGAGCCCAAAAGCGTCTACAAGAGAGGTGCTAGCGAGAAATGTCAAAATCACCCAGCTCCGTCGTCCGTGCGTCGGTCGGCCATTGAATTAATTAACATAAGAAAGGCACACAAAACACCCATAACTTCTGCTGGTCATTTAGCAATTATTTCCTGGGGTTTCCAGAAAGGAACATAACGGGGGGTGAAAATTGGAGGGTGTGGGGGAATTTAATTCACCCCAACAACAACGGGAAAATCCCATTTGTGGGACATTGTAGCAGGAATTTTGATTTAATGCCAAACTTGTGAGTCCAATAATTTTGTGGGGTTGTTTACCTTTCCCGGATGTGGTCTCTTTATCCACCCCGTCCCCACCCCCCAAAAACCAAAAAGTCCAAAACAAACAAACAAACTTAGTTGACCCAGATTTGTTGTTGTTGTTGTTGTTCCCATATAACCGCTGTTCTAACATCTATTAAGGTTGTAATATAGAAATTGATGAGTGTCTCCGTGTTAGGGGGCGGTCGGCTAAAGCCTCCTCCACCTGTTGGTGTCGTTGTTGGTTGTCGGTCGGTGGTGGGCCTTAAAGGACTCAATAACGATAAACATTTTAATGGCCACTGCGCGCAAACAAGGATCATTGGGATATAAAATGGCGGTTATAGTGAGGTGATTGCCAACGGCGGCGCGGCGACCGTCAGGAGGTGTTTTGTCAATTTTAGATGACATATTGAATAGCCTAACAAAAAGAAAAAAAAAATATTTTTCGATTATGTCAACCGTTCATTCGTCCCGTCAACATCATCAATTGGGTCGTTTGTTCGCAGAGGAGGGAGGGGGGCGGGGTTAAGGGCTAACTTGGGAATTGTGTGAAACTTAATTGAAAACAACAAAATGACCACACACTCAACACGACAAACACACACACAATGACATCGCACCGCGCCAACCGATGAAACGTTGTTGTTTTCTGTTGTTGACGTGACTTTTTGTTCAAAAAGCCGACACAAACATAGTCACGGCCGGCAGTAGTTGAGGGGGGAGTAGGTGGTCGCGGGGCTGGTGAACAATGTGTGACTCTTATAAATAATTGATATTGCTTCGGTTGTCGTTGTCGCGCAAAAGTTCTAGCTATGGCATTAATTGGTTTCATTTTTATTCGAAATTTATTAATTTAATTTTTGTTGAGTGAGAATTTGGGGGGCGGGCGGGCGGTTTTCTACTCGCGTGATTGTTATCGGGGGGTTGACGATAAAAAAGAAAAACATGATAACACCACCTCTGTAATGATGAGGGTTAACATACAAAAGCCACAACAAATGGATTTGCGTATTAATTTACTTGTTGATAGAGTACTAGATCCCAGCCCCATCCGACCAACAAAAGTTTATCCTTTTGGGGTCAGGAGATTGTAACCGAGTGATTTGTAACTTTGTGTCTTTTGAGTGGAATTTCAATTCGATCGGTCTTAAATCGATTGTTTCACTGAAATTTAAAAAACTTAAGACCGACAAAAGATCAACAAGGAATCGACAAACCTGGGTTTTCTTCAATACTTCGGGCCACAGTAATTCTTCAATGAACAACAAGTTTCGATTCTTCACATCATTGAATTGTCTTAACAGCTCAATTTTTTCCACCCGAGAAGGTGCTTCATCTTGCCAGTACCCAGTGCTTTAGTCTTTGCAAACTTTAACGGCAAATTTTTCCCCATTTTGTGTGTATATCAAACGTCAAAAGGTGATAGTCACTTAAATAGCTTACTTTTCTTTATCAGGCTTCCGATCCATGTAGGATCTCTGCCGGAGACATCCTTTGCGATCCTTCCAGTCATTCAGACCAAACGTTCTGCCATCCGTGATGGCATGGTCGTTAAACCGGCGAGGTTCGGTCTTCCTTGTCGTCTCGAACCAGGTAGCTGGGATTCGAAGATTCTCTTAGCTGGAGAGTTGTTGTCCATTCGCGCTCTTAGACTGCATCCATATCTTTGTACAGCTCATAGAATTCGCGGTTGTATCTTCTCCTCCATTCGCCTCCTTCGCACACAGGACCAAACATCCGACGAAGAATTTTTCTCTCGAAAGAGCCCAATAGCAGCTCTCCCTTTCTGCTTATCGTCCAACACTCAGCACCATTTAGCAGAACTGGTAGTATAAGAGTTTTGAAGAGCAAGCATTTTGTCTTTTGAGAGAGGAGTTTTGAACCCATTTGTTTTGCTAAACCGAAGTAGCAGCGGTTTCCTAGGGTAATTCTTTGTCGAATCTCCACTAAGGTGTCATTTGGGGTTGCGATGTTGACTCCGAGGTAGATGAACTCCTTAACTACTTCGAAGTTACTGCTATCGAATCAATAGTGAGTGAATATGGTCATGGCTTCGAGAAATGAAACCGAGTGGCATTTTTTTTTTTTTAGAATTTACCGCTATTATGCTCATTTTTAGAGAGAATACATCTCATAGGAACGATCGATATCATTATCAACAGTATAAACATTTCTAGTTTGATCTAAGCCACAGTTAAAGTCAGGCTATTGAGCTCTATAAAAATGACCGGAAATTCAAGTGCTCGTAAAAAGGTAATTTATATAATTTTCAATAATTTATTTTTTTTGAATACACTTAAGTTTTCAAGAAAAGATCTTACCTTACCTGAATATCGCATTTTTTTGTTAAAAAAGAAGTTTCAAGTTTGTAAATTTTAAATAACCAAATTCGTGTAATTCGTGTAACGTTATAAGACAAAATTCCTTAAAAGTTTTTTTACTTTTCATATGAAAGTTTTAGAAATTGAATTTTTTGAATTTTATTGATTATTTTGTATTTATTTAACAAAACTAAAAAAATATATAGATATAAAGCGACCATTTTCATTTAAACAATAGTTAAGGATGTGTAACGTTATAAGACATTTTTTGTTAAAGTCAATGAAGAAGAAGTTTAAGACTTTCTTGTACTTCAAATATATTAGGGAACTGTCTTGATTCTTTATTTATATGCCAAATTATTTATCTGCTTCAAATTTGACGAAGAAAAATTAATTTTAAAGGAAATTTTAAAAATATTTTACCTGCTTTTCTAAAAAAACACAACATTTCCTGTAAAGGACTATAACTTCTTACAGGGTTGTCCAATTTATTTGATTTTGGTTTTAATGGATTAAGCATCGAAAGCTACCCTAAAATCATGTATCATATGATGTGGGTGTACTAAAAGGATTAAATGAGTTTGTTTTACCTGGACCACCACCCACCCTCCCCCCTTAAAATACGATTTTACAAAAATGGGAATTTTGGAGAAGTTTTTGTTGTGTTGCATAGAATGATGTTTGGTGTCGATTCCAATCATAAAATTTCTTAAATCAATTTTTTTGGACCTTTCGGTTATATTTTGGCTTTTTTATCCGCCCATTTACGTTATAACAAAAAATGAAGTACCTTATGGTAAATAAACTATTTTTTTATATAAATTTGTTTTCCTGTTTATACTTTACTAGAATTTTTCCTTTCAGTCATATTTTCACCAATTTTCACACAAGAATTCGGAAGGTAACGTTATAAGACTTTTTTCTGTAACGTTATAAGACACACATTTGACCTCAAATAACACATACAAACATAACTTTTTCTTAAACAAAAAATGGTAAACTGTTAATTGGAATTTTATCTCAATTCTCTAAAAGAAAAAAAATTAATTAGCACACCAATTTCGCAGAGTTTTGTAAATATGTCCAGTAACCTCAACAGCTACTTCCAAAAAATGTAACGTTATCAGCCAATTCGGAGGGGAATATTTAAAAATCTAAAAGAGATAATTAAAAACTTTTTTCTACAAAAATTAGATTTTGAAGAGATCTTTCAGACGTATGTTTAAAAATCAGATTAACATTGCAGTTTTTCTAGTAATAAGGAAAAAACACGTACAATGTAACGTTATAAGACGGAAGCCATGACCATATGCTTTTGTTTGTTGATAGCAGGTATTTTGTCTTGTCCTCGTTAACTTCAAGACCAACTTCAACTTATCTTCAATTGCCGTAAAGGCCTCTATAACGGCACGTTGGGAGCGGTCGATGATGTCTATGTCATCCGCATACCCCAATAGTTGGACCGATCTGTTGAAGATAGTGCCCTCCGTATTGACTCCAGATCTGCTTACTATCTGCTCCAGAACAATATTGAAGAAGTCACAGGATAGCACATCTCCTTGCCAAAACCCTGTACAAGTTTGGAAAAGTTTAGAAGAATTATTTCCTGGTTGTACATTGCATCTTGTATTTTCCAGAGTTACACGACACAACTGGATCAGTTTTCCCGGGATCCCAAGTTCGTCCATTGCCCTATAGAGTTCTTGACGATGGATGCTATTATATGCTTCTTTAAAGTCGATGAAAAGATGATGTGTCGCGACTTGAAATTCGTTGGTCTTTTCCAGGATCTGTCTGAGTGTAAAGATTTGATCCGCCTGCCGGGAAGCCACACTGGTATTTGCCGATTATAGTGTTGCAGAAGGGCTTTAGACACTCACACAATACGTTGGATAGGATCCTATATGCGACATTAAGCAGGGATATGCCCATGTAATAGTCTGCTTAAATAGCAGACTATTCAAAAATGGGTTGGAAATGAAAGTTTTATCGAACTTGGACTTGGTTGAAATCCGCTAAATTTCTTCAAGTTGAAATAACATGATTTATTCAGTTAAAATTAACAGTTATGTTTAAAAGTTTTACTTGTTGCTTCTTCGTGGATTAATTTTAAGGCTTCAGGAGATATTACATAATGTAGAACACATTTTCTATTTCAAATATTTGGCATTTGAATTTCTTACAAGATAAGTTGCATTAACTCACTTAAAATTTACAACTTGAATAGTTGAAATTAACAGATCAATCTGTAAAAACAACAATGTATAAGATTATTTTGAACTAAGAAGTTTGGGGGCGGATTTCGTCTTCCGAAATGCGGATGAGACGATACTAGCTCAAATATTTCTGAGACCAGATTGAACACTTTGTTGTACTCTTACTTCGTTTCATCAGTCTTCTTAAGTCTAATGGTTCGAAAAGACCAAAAAGGTACCTGTTTATTAGATGCACATATGTGGATATGATTCATCTACTGTTAAAATATAAATTATTTGATTCCACACATCTATTAGATCAATTTTTGATCAGTTATACTAGAGTGATTTTGTAGCTTCGGAGTGACATTCAAAACTGAATACTATAAAAATGTCAAAATATGTTTTGGTTTTTCATATTCAATGTTATAAACTGTCAAATTCCATTAATGAACAGCTGCTCCTCCAATGGACTAAAAAAGAATGAAAAACTTTTGCTCGATTTTAGCGTTTTGAAATAGCATTTCAAAACAGATTCGTATACATTCCTACGATTCATTTTCATCCACCTCCTTGATTCAGAGCCGAAACTTTTCAGTCCTTACTTTCATATTCATTAAAAAATGTAAAAAATTAGCGGATATATGTCTCATTTGAATAATTAAACTACCTGCTGAATCTTAAACACACATATAAATCACTTAACACAACATTATAATTCCTTATCCGCAACACCCAACACACACATTGTTTATTAACATCAATTTAGAATGTACCTTTAATAAAGTACCTTCCTTTTTCCCTTCCTTTCCTATTTCATATATGAATTATCTTAATGTTTCCATCTTAAAAAAAAAAACAACACACCTCTGACATTGAAATATATATGAACTTGAAACAACAAGTCTTTTAATCAACGAATAAAACATCATCTGGTGGATTTAAAATTTCTAAATTACATATACATATTTAAAATTTAACCACCACAACTTCTGTGTGTGTGATTCATGTTAACATAAGACACTCGAGAAACCTCAATTCCCTTGGCGTGTAAGAGTATAATTTATTGTATTCCCGTCTTCTTAAGAGAAGACGAAGAGTGAGAATAATTTTAATAACCTGTTAAACTTTTCGTTAAGACACACTTTATTTATGTATTTTATTTTCTTAAGCATGTATAGCCGTCTAATTTAAGTTGCTTATAAATTATATCGCACCTGGAAGAATTTTT
This sequence comes from Scaeva pyrastri, assembly GCA_905146935.1. NCBI lineage: Eukaryota > Metazoa > Arthropoda > Insecta > Diptera > Syrphidae > Scaeva > Scaeva pyrastri. The sequence goes on along the minus strand of LR989928.1, from coordinate 12,924,318 downwards.
CATTTCTTATTTTTTTTTTTGCAAAAAAGAAATAACTAACTTTCAAAATCCTTTTTGCAGACGAAACATAATAAAAATTAAAGAGAGAATAGAAAAGAAGAGAAGAGGTAGTGTATAAAGACATGGCTGCAAGATGTTTTAAGTTCACGTTAGAGTGGTTCCAATATAAAAATTAGATTTCCATTAAATCAAATTTGAAAAGCATTTAGAAACAATGCCCCTCTCTTCCTGGTGTTTCACGAAGAGTTTTCACTCTTTTTGTAATTCTTTCTCTTAATAAATTGTACTCATCAAATTGAAGTCAAGTAGACTTAAAACAGTCATATTCTTCTAAAATCCTCAGTAAAAAGAACTTTGTAGTTTTTTCCACTATTATTTATGACACTTCTTGTCCCTCTCCCTTAACCCGAAGTCTCTTAAACAGCTGTTAAACCTGCAAAAAAGAGAGTCAACTCGGCTACAAAGGAAATGTATAGTAATAAGTCCATATAAAGAGCAATTTAAAGAAAGAAAATATTTCACTTAAGAGTCACCCTTATACCCTTGTTCCTATAAAGGACCTAACCACGTTTCCTTATTGTTCGACAAATAAAACAAAATTCAAAACATTTATATCCACGAGACAGGGAATAATAAGAACAAAATTTTATTCTTAATTAATGTCATCTATAACCATGTTGTAGCTCCTCCTCAAGAGGATGCTCGTAGAGAAAGCACCTGTCAACAGCAGGAACAAGGCATCAGTATCTTAAACATACATATTGTATTGTATGTGTTTGAATGTGTATTGTGAGAAGATCTAAAAACAGTTTCTAAATGACATCTGTTGTCAAATGTTGGAATAACAATTTAAGATAACTTACTTACAAGCTGTAGAGATATTTTATTATAATGGTTATCGATATTTTATTGGAAGTACTGATATACAGGGCCGGACCAATCATATGTTCGAGATGTGCAAATGCACAGGGCGAAACATTTTGGGGGCTTCTTAAATTTAATCTGATATTACATAAACAAATATGTTCTGCATTTGCCTTTTAACCACAAATATTTCTTAAACAATCCTACAACTGTTCTAACTAACATCATTTTTAGTTTTGCATTCAAAAATCGTCAAATCAAAGTTCCTACTAGGACTAGGCCCATGCGAGTTCAATCTTCCCCCTGGGTAATGTGTAAAAAAGGTGAAAAAAGCTTTTTATAAAACTTACACAGGGCGCAAGTTTGACTGAGGCCGGCCCTGCTCGTGTAGAGATATGGAATTTCAGAACCATCTGTCAAAGTCTTAGAGCAGTCTATTGTTCGATGGATGTACCTTTTGTTTGATTTATTTAAATGTATCTTATTTAACCGTTAAAGTTTTCTTGAGTCGTATGTAAGTAAACTTTATGATTTTGTTTCGATTCGATTAATTCAGGGATTTATTTGTGATTTTATTTTAAATTCAGAATCTTGATTTATTATAGTTTGGATTTTATGTACTTTGCTTAATTTTTGTTGTTGCTACGTTGAGTATCATTTGAACTTTAATTTAAGAAGATTCATTCTGAAATAGTCTGCGTTTGGTGGTTAAACTTAATTTTAAAATTTACTCAGAAGTTGTTACTTGTTTTCATTGAACTATTTTTGGTTTTTGTTTGGCGGTGGTTTGCGAATTTTTTGCATACCTAGATCTGCGACTGACTTATGAAAGCCCCACAAGAAAATGTCTTAATTTGAAACCGTACGTCTTCGGTGTCAATATCATCCAATTCAAACGACAAGAAGTTAGTGACCATCCACCTTTAGAGATCGCCATTGACAGTGAACGATGACGACTCCAGCCCAAAATCAACACCAAACAGGAATTTCGTGTGGATTGGTGTCGCCTTAAATTGGAATTAACTTCCAACTGCTTCAAAATCCAAAATGTTATCAATTGCACGTGTTCTTCGATTCTGTAACTTGCCATGATCATTTCTTTTTCGTGACTAATTAAAAAACTATACTTTAACAAAAAGTAAAAGAAACAATATGGCTGCCACAATCTGTCACAATGAATCCCCGTCCATATTATAAATCCCTTTATAAAACACTAGCTGACCCCGCATACGTTGTTCTGCCCTGTTCTTTAAATTGTGTAACAGAAGTTGCTATAAATCCTCATATTCAGGTTCTAATAAAGTTTAGATTAATGATTTTTAAAAATCTGGAAACAAAATTGATTTTTCAAAAATAAAGCGTCGACTAGAACTTTTCTCTTCACATACAGGACAACAAATTTTTCGTAAGAATTTACCAGAATTAGTTAAGAGTTCGAGACTCCTTTTGCTAAACGCTCAAGAATGCATATGTGAGTATTCATAGAACTATGAACAACAGCATCAGCTTATTATGATGAGATTTTTGTATTCAAAAAGCCTTGACCTATAAATGGACCTTATATTTGTTTAGTATGTTAACCCTTGAATTTCTCTTAAACACAAACTTCAAGCACTTTTTTTAGCTTTATTCCATATCCAAGCTATCACCAATACATAACCTATGTTAGTCACAAATTACGTAGCTTTCTATTGGTAAAAGAATTTTCAAAATCGGTTCAGTAGATCTAGAGATTACCCCCTACAATCTTACAAATTTTACCAACTCTTTTGAGAATGCAACTCTTTGCCAAATATTTAATTCGACCATTCTAAACTTCAAAATTCAATTTTATCTTTTATGTCTGTTTTGTAAAAAGCGCTATTTGGCAAGTCTAAATTCTAGAGTAATTTTGAGACATACATATGTACATATGTGTAAATAAGCTGTATTATATAATTATTTCAATTCAGAAATCCAGATTTGAAAAGTGGCAACCCTATATCTGGATCATACTTCCAGGAGGACACTTTTTGCATTTTCTTATCGATAATAATATTAATTGAAGCTTAATGTCAACTGTGACTATCAACTGTCAGTTAATTAGTTAAAAAAATACGTGTTCGGTAGTGCAAAGACAAAAATGTGGTAACTTTTTGTAATTTTTATATTACACAAACCTTTTCCTTACAATAACAAATACATGAAACTAAGAATCATTCAATTTGGTGCAGTCGTTCGAAAGTTATGGGCGTACATACATTTTGAAGATCCATTTTTATTTATATTCTTAAACAGCTGCACCGATTTTGATGATTTTTGTTTTCTTGTGTGTTCCTGATGAATTTGAAAACTATTTAGATTCACACTTCGGTCCACTAAAAAATGATCATTTAACTTTTTTTATCTATCAGGTGACACTGGTAAAACATTTAAAACAGTTTGAGTTAATATTTGAACTTCTGATCAATATAAGTTTCAGTTCAGATTGTAACAAATTATTATTTTTGAAATTAAGACAACGTCTGTCGGATCCGCTAGTTGATTGAAGCCCTAGCGTAAATTAAACATTTTTGACAAATCTGGACGTTTTTGGTAGAGAGATGTCTGTGAGTGGATGTGTACTTACGCTCGTACGTTCAAGATACCATTTTTCGTTAACGACTTGAATTAAATTTTAAATTTCAAAGGACTTTTATAAAAATTTGTCGATCAATTTTTTTCACAATAGCAATGTAAAAAAGAAGTTAAAATTGAAGTTAGTCGCAAATATCTCAGGAAAGGAAAACGCTATTGACTTCAAATACATTTAATTAAGTAGACTATACCTGATACAGGTTTGGTATATAATTTTGGAAAAATTTCATACTTCCGTAATTTTTTTTAAATGTCAGAACTAGAAAAAAAAATTGGGGTGCAAATATACAATTAAGGAAGGTTCGAAAAAAATTGATAAAAATTGTTTTTCCACTACAAAATCACGAGAAAGTTCATAACTCTGGTATTTTTTTTGTTAATAAAATTGTTATCAACCAACATCAAAAATCATAGGAAGTTATAAGTGTGGTTCGCACCCAGCCTCATTTTTTTTAATAAATCACAACATTAGAAAATCCAAGAAAATGACACTCATTTCCTAAACTTAAAATTTGGTGACGAACTATGAAAATTTTACTAATTTTTTGTCAAACAATCTTTTCCAATGACAAACTTTTACATCATATGCAAATGGTAAACATAATTTATTTTTTTTTTAATTTAAACCAAGTGAAAAAATCCACGACAGACAAAAAAATTAATTCACTTTCTTCTTTCTTCATTTTTTTTAGGTTATTTGTTTTTATAGGACACAGGTGTGATATTATTCCAAGATGAAATAAAAATTCATCCTTATACGAGACTGTACCTACACAGAGTGTCAATTTCCATCAACCGCAACATTTTACGATCCTAACAAAATTACACATTATAATTTTTTGACAAATAACTTTGTGGTTCCTTGACAACTTTTTTCATCTTCCTTATGACCTTCTTATGTTCTTATGTGTGTGTGTGTCATATAAAGGTTAGGTGTCGAAATCTAGGTTATATCTTACCCTCAATCTTCTCAAGTACCTATAGAGACATACCATGAATTTGTATCCTTATATTATGTCATAAGTCGGCTTTTTTAATCGACGGGATTTCAAAATGTTTTCGATATTTCCTCACCAAAAAAAATATTACTAAACAAAATACAAGGCCATAATAAACTTTTCCACACAAAAACCACAACCGTGAACACATAAAATGTTTTTTAAGTCAATTTATAACATTTTGCCTCTTCCAGACCTGGCTATTTGAAGTTCTGTGCAAAAACTTTTGACCTTAAGTGCGGTTTTGTTTATCCGTCCGACATATCCTGCCCCCACAAAAACGACGACGACCGTAAAAACTATTTCAAACTCTCTGTCTGCGGGTTGAACCATTTAGACGTAAACTCCTTCCTTTACCCTTACCTCATATGCATAACATTTTTAAACGAGGAAGTTTACTTTATTCTGCCCGAAATAGCTCCATTAAATAATGCGATGCAATGCGATATGTCTTTGATATACATACCTGCAACCTGCCCTACTTGCCCCAAACCAAGCCCTTGTATAGGAAACATGGGGCAAGGACATCAAAGTAGTCATCATATTTTGCTGGTGGGTGGCGACGATGAACGTTCGTTCAAACTTTGTGATTTCCGGTGATATACGAGCACTATAAAACGTATAGCAGTACCGGTAACTTCCGGTCTCTACTAAAATACCCAAAATCAAAAATTGACAAAGAGCATAATAAGTTTATTGTTTTATGTATCAATTTGAACTTTTCGTGTACCTTCCTGGGCTCTTAAACTTCCCACATTATTATCGTCCTGATGCACTCACTTTCTACCTCCACCAACACCGACCGACCGACCGACCGACGACGATCGTTCGTATAGGGATAGTAATTGTTATTCCTAAAAAGGGTTACCTCCTGTACAATTTGAGTGATTCAATATTGGGTTATTGATTTTATTATTACCCACGATGATGATATTGTTTCCATCCAACTTCTGTCTAAAGTAGACTTTTGAAACAGTCCAAAAAAAAAAAACAACAACCTTTTTTAATCGAGTTTTGTTTCCGAAATGCCATGGCATAATATTTTCCGAGGGAACACCATGGCACCATCATACTATCATCGTCATCATCATCATCATGGGCTCTTGTCAGTGGTAATTGGGTTTTTCGCTCTTGAGTGGTTATACTATATATGGGAAATCAATGGAACAGCTTTATCCATTCATATTTTCATATTGTTGTTGTTGTTTTTTATACGAGTGTGTATCCGGAAGCGACGACGAAGAACGACGAGTGCAGGGAATTGATACTTTCCCTGTTGTTTAAGGGTTTTTCGGTTTTAATAGGGATTTATTCGGACAATATGCTTTTGGTGATTGCGCTTTGGCCTAAAGAGCTTGGAGGGGGGGCCTTTACATAGTTGAAGGCTTAATTTTGGCAAAGAATTTCCGGCAATGGTAATAAAGTAAGTAGCGATCTCTGCCTTGTTGAATTTGATTGATTGATAAAATAGGCCTAGATGGAAATTAAAATTGAATTTAAAACCAAAATAATTTAGTTTATTGGATATTCGATAGAAAATGGGATTTAAAAACTACGGTGGTTCTTCCAAAGTGAGTAAATTGTAACGTAGGTTTGATTTTACCCTTCAGTTCTAAGTTCAATTTGTGAGAGAAAAAGGTTAAGGGTCAAGAGAGACAATCAAAATTACAGAAAAAACCTTTCTACGGTTTGACTACAATTCTATTTCGATTTCCGATTTGATCCCAAAACTAAAATCTGATGAAAAAATTAAATCAAAAAATGTGAAACCTTAGGTTTAGGGTAAAAACAGACATACCACTTTTACAGCATATCAAAGTGAGCGATAGAGTGCCTTCAAATCCAATAAAAAACGAAAGCCTAAAAGATAAGGTCACAGGTATAGAAAAAATTCATATGTTCCTTTAAGGACTAAAAGGATTTTACACTCCAAATTAAACATGAACATTTTTTTCTTCTCAAAAGGACAGAAAGAATTAGTTTGAATTTGAATCTTTAAAAAAAAGTGCGTATACGCCCAAGTGAACAATTTGTATTGAACATCGTTTTTAGAGGACTAATGAAATATTATTGGTGATTTGCTATTTGAATTAATCATTAATACATTTTTAAAGAAAAAACTCAATAAAACAAAAATACTGACACTGAATAGGTGGTGTTTTTTTTTGTTTGTATTTTGAACGTGAGTCATTTTGAATCATTATAGAATAGAATTTTTCAATTACGTATCGGATCAATTAATTTCTTTAAAAATAAACATAAATAAAGATTTGTGCCAATTTTCTGTCAGGGGTAACTGGTAAGTGCTTAAATGAAGTGAAGGTGTCGAAATGTTTATTTTGAATTCAATTTAACAATAACAATACTCGTACTATTTAATGACTTTTTATAAAAATCTATTTTGACATATTGTTTTTTTAAAATTCAAAGGCTATCAATTCTTTCAAAGACTTCACAAAATTATCAAATAAAAGTTGGGGAGGGAGGGATCAGTCAATTCACCGGCTATATTTATAATTTTTCAAACACAAGGACAAGAACTTAACTTAAAACCCTAAAGTTAATTCGCCTTGAATAAAATACAAAAGTGTTCTGGAAAAATTTGCAAATATGAATCCCGAAAACTATACGTCAGAAAAAATAAAATCATACTTAATTTTTGGAAATATTATCCACCACAAAATACCTTCGAAACATTTCGGCTTTCACAGAACTTTTACTGTTTGTTCTCTTAAACTTTTTTTTCAAGCTTATAAAACATTTGTAACTTCCCATAGGGAATTATTGTAATCGGTCGGATTTGTCAAATTGAAAATTTTTGACAAATTTGGACGTTTAATGGTTCCTAGAATCTAAATTCGTCATTTGTAGAGAGATGTCTGTGTGTGCATGTGTACGAAAGTTCGTACGTTTGTAGGTTTGTACGTTCGAGATATCCTTTTTGGTTCACGATATCTCAAGAACGACAAGAGATCTCGACTCCAATTAAATTTTATTCGACAGGTTATAAATTCAAAAGATTCAAAAAATTTGCCGAGCGGTTTTTTCACCATAGCAGTTTAAAAAAAAGTGAACATTATAGTTGGTTGCAAATATCTCAGGAAACGGATGATGCTATTAACTTTAAATACATTTTGTAGTGTAGATTGTAATATAATACAGATTTGGTATGAATTTGAAAATAGTTCAATATATGTATGTACCGTTATTTTTTAAACAGTAAAAATTAAAAAAAAAAGGTGCGCATCTATGTACATATACAATGAAGGAAAAATTATATGATCTTGGAAAAAAATTTTAGTATAGAAAATAATGTCCTTGACATCTGGTTAAATTTTCAAAAAAAAAAATCAAAAACAGTTTTTTTTACAAAAAATAAAATATTACAAAAAATTCTAAGAACAGTTGGTAAAAAATGTTTTTTGACTTGAATATCTCGAGAATGGTCACCGATATTGACTTTAAACTTTTTTAAGTTTATACAAAATACATTTATGAATATATGTTTCAATTTTGACAGGTATCGAATTGACAGATTTTTTTCGAAAAATAAAAAACTAAAAGTAAAATTTACAGAAAAGTTTTTCGGCTTAAATATCATCACAACAAGCAATGATGTTGACTTTAAATGTATGTATTTTATTTTTAACATAATGTATTTGTCAATACCTCAAAAATGATAAAATGTTGCCGAATACCAAATTGACATTTTTTTACAATAAATACAAAATTAGAAGTTATCAGTGTGGATCGCACCCAGCTCCTTTTTTTTTAAATTTTTTGACCGGCTTTTTTATTTTTTTTTTATTTTGAAAAGTAGAAAATGTTTTTTAATTTAAAAAAGTATAATGTTTTTGGAACCGGCTTTAAGATTGAGTGTAATGAACGAATACAAAAATTGATCACTTCCATGTTTTTCTTTTTTGACTTTTTGAAATTTTATTTTTTTTTTTTTTCAAAAATCAGTCAAAAATTAACAAAATTGCAAAACTTACTGTGTTCTAGAATACATCTTTTCACTGCAATTTTTTTTTTCCAAATTATCACTTGACAGAATTTTGAACTTACATAAGTAGCGAAAAGTTGACTTTCTATCGTAATGAATATTTTACGTTTCTGAAAAGTCAGACTGTCAAAGGTAGAAGTTTGAAATTACAGTGCACACCGAAGACGCTATTTTCTGTGGCCATTCGCCATAGTGCGCAACAATTGGAGCTGTGCCCCTCCACTTTATGTAAGATTTCGGGGAAGGATCTTAGTTTGAAGACTTACAAAATCCCACTAGTGTCAGAATTGAAGCCGAATGACTATCAAGCGAGTAGCAAGTTCTATGATTGGACCCAAAACGAGATGGCCACCGATCCCGATTTTGGTGAGCGCATTTTCTCACGTTCATCTGGCCTCAAAGATTGTGTGATTTAATACCCCTGGACATTTTTTTTGTACGATTATATGTCTCTTGTTTATGCATATAATCCCGAGATTATTGACGTCTTTGAAAAGGATATTCGGAGAGTTATTGCTATTGACATACGGCACGAACTGCTGCAAAAAGAGAAAAATTGGGCCTCTCGGTTTAAAATTATTCGAGCGAGCCATTTGCCCGAAATCATTTTGATAATATAATGGCAAACTATAATCTTCATAATAAAGCTAAATTCTTGGCCAAAACAATTAAAAATATGGGCTTTATTTCTTCTTGAAAACCACACGTCTAAAAAAAAACACACAATTTAGAAGTATGAACTCAGGATTTTGCGAATTTTTGAATTAAACGAAGTTTTTTTTCTTAATCTTAAAGAATAACCATAAGACTTAATTTATTCCAAGTTAAGTTTATTTTTTAAATTAATTCCTTATACTAGTTTCAATAAATTTTGGTGGAAACTATATGCAATCTTGTTCTCATCTCGTTACTTTTTGGTATAGAATTGTCTCACATTTCTCTATCGTCTCGTAGCCAGCACTATTTTCAAGTCATGCCACCTTGAGTCCTTATAACTTAATTATCTTAATCCATTATAAAAAGTTCGTGCCATTCCCCGGAAATAATATGTGTTCTAAAATTGGCTACTTGAATTTCGTCTTTAACCAAATTATAAAACGAACTAAAATAAAGTTCCTGTCTACCTTCACGCAAATAAAACCAAAGGTTAAAGGTATCCTTTTAACACATTAATACATAACATATTATATAACTAAAAATATTTCAAAACATGTTCAAAGTTCTTTTGAATTGAAAATGCTTTGACATTCAAAAGATTTATTTTCATAAGGACCCAACATATGCTCCGACGACGTTATTTACATTTTCTAAAATAAATACCTCATTCAAATTCGTCTAGATGGTAGAACACGAATATGTGTACATATGAACATCCTGAAAAGGGAAAATCACTTCCATCAAAATGAATGCAGTAAATTCAATCATTCTTCCAAATCATGAGAAAGATTTTTCAATCAAATGATTCGAAATTATTGTCAAAGGAAGTCCCCCAAAATTCAGAACCATCAATAATAAAATTTTTGAATCGAAAATAGTTTCATTTATTGTATTCTCATTTTATCCTGGTGTTCATCCTGACGAGGAACACTTTTGTTGTAAAAATTTTCCTTTAATTAAATTCGTTTTTAATCCTTTTCTCTTTTAATTACCTTAATTCGTACTCAAAGAGAATTTATATTTGGAAATTAGAGGCAAAAAGAGGCACAGGTGGTTTTTGAAAATTATTATTTAATATTGAAACAAATTAAGGAACTTTTATTGTTGTTGTTATTGTTATACTAACCTTGTTGATGTTGTGGTCGTCTTTGGGAAAGTTTACGTCTTTGTGGTGGTGTTTCCGTTTCGCTAAGTCGTGGCTCACTGGTACAATAAGAGCGGGTTTCTTGAAGATTTTGTTGTTGTTGCTGTTGTTGGGCTTGGGCTTTTCTTCGAACCTTTAAAATAGAAGAGATTTCATGTTCTTAAAAAATTAATTCTAAAAAAACTAAGTAACATAAATTTAGCCACAAAGGTAACAGAAATTGTTGAAAGGTTATCAGTAATTACCAGACGTATTTTCATAAAAAAAAGAAAGGGGTTTATCCTTTAATCCCGAAGTTCAAATTAAATTCTAAAGGATTTTTCTTACAACATCTTTATGCCTTACAAAAGTGTTCATTTTATCTACCTACATCCATAAATTTATGTAACTCCATTGACAATCAAACAAATTCAAACAAAAACGCCTCAAGGTTCATCACAAACGTCACACAAGAGACACAACAGACTTGTTGCCTTGTCATATAAAAATGTGTCTTCATTCAAATACATACACAGACATACCTATGCATACATACAAAAAAAGAATTAAGTTCTTCTCGACTTAAAAAGCTTCACAGGAGAAAGTTAAATTCCATAATTAAATTCAACTTCAATCTGTCACATGCAAACGAAAATTCTTTTGCGATAAAAGAAGACACGACTCTCGACTTGACTCAACTCGACTCTTGGAAGACACACACACACAGACACACAAAAAAAAAAGAAGAAGGAATCTTATGCCAACTAACAGTGTACCTACTCTAGTTCTTAAAGACATCAACCTCAGTTTTCTTTTGTGTTGGCAGAAGTTGAGCCTTCCTGGTGGAACACGACCAACATAAATAAGGTTCCACTTTTAGCTTATGGAAGTCGCTAGAGGATCACTGCTGGAACACACGCACAGCACAGACACAATCAATATGACATGGATGTGGATGTGGGTGAGGATGTGGAATAGCTGAGCAGAAGAGTCCTTGGGGCCACAGGAGACAGAAAAGCACAAGATGATAAATTTAATAGAAATTCAAAGAGTATCGTGTGCTCCTCGTCGTCGTCGTCGTCCTCATTCTCATCTTAGTCGTCGTCCTCCTCTTTGACGTTCCAAGGAGTTGATTGTAAGGATATAGGAACCAAGATTTTATACCTCAACAAATTCCTCAAGTCGCGTGCTATGCATCTAAATCCGCTTAGAGAGGCGAGTAAGCTCTAAAATGTGGAAACTTAAGTTGTTGTTATTTGCATGGAGTGGTTATGCCATTCCCTCTCAACCTCCCGAAGCCAAAATAGTTTGACGCATTCCAGATTTTGTGACAGGGATAATTCCGTTCTATAGCATATCTTCACAGCCCCCACATCTCAAGCCACAATTTTCAGTGCAATAGAGTGTGCTCCGCTATTATTATGCAACAGAGTGAGGCGTGTGAATGCGTTGAGGCATATCTAAAAATTGAACACTACACTCGTAATTTATGCGATACGCTTGCATTTGGATGGCGAAAGTAGAAAATGTATCTTTTATGTTTCTGTTTTTTTTTTGTGTGCCACAGGAATGCATTCTATTTAAAGACTTTGCAGCATCAGCATCAGCACAGCATGAGGTCGAGTGGCTGCAACATCATCGCCAAGATTTTCTTTTTTTTTCATGCTTGGAACACTGAAATAGCGCGAGTGCATAAAGAGTCGTTGATCTTTTGGTCTACTTTAAAAATAAAACAAAAATTTACATCAAAGAATTTTTGACAAACAGAAAAAATATAATTGAAATTGAAAATTGAGGTGAATGTGTAAATGACTTTAATTTAAATTTTTAAAGGCCGTTTTTGACGTATGCATATTAAGAAAACAATTTATTTAAATAATTGCGAGTGAAAACAAAATACTGTTTTTTTTATAAGAAAAAAAAAAACTGGAGCAATGAATTGTAAATTTTGAACTTTTCGAGTTCGTTCTTGACAATGCCCTTTGCATCTTTTTTCTCTACCTATGTACGTAAAAAAATCCGGAAAATTGGTTGAAGATTATCTTATGTGTTTTATTTCAATAAATTTCGTTTTTAGATTTTTAAATTAAATGAAACTTTTAAAAAATCGATTAACGAAAACAGTTTTTGGAAAAAATAAACTAAAAAAAAAATATTAATTCTTCAGATTTTGTTTTTGAAAATCTTTTAAAAATTTATGTTTTCATGTTCAAAGGTTTAAAAATGTAGTTTTCGAAAATTTTTACAAAGTAGGTGTTCTAAAAAAAAAAATGGCAATATTGGAGCTAGTGGAATAAATTAATACAAATATAAAAATAATTTTTATGTCAGTTTTTACTTCATCTGTTTATAGTATAAAAATGAACCCTATTTTCTTCTAGTGACTTGAGAACGGCTAAACCGATTGCGTATATCTTTCTTATAAATGTTTTCTAATGTTTCGTAAAAGGTTTGTCAATAACAAAAAAATTAAGAAAAGTGCACAGAAACTAAGAAAATTAAAAAAAAAACTAAACAAGTTTTTTAAATGTTTGAAATAACTGCCAGTTTGATATATTGGAAAATTTATTAAAAATAAATAGGTCTGTTCCAAGTGTTTTGTGCACAGAAATTCACAGCACACATTTTTTTAAGGAGTGGGGGTAAAATTCTCTCAGCGAGAGAGAAACTATGCACAACGAAGTGGAACGACATTTCACAGAAAATCACAGAATCTACGAAACGTCAAAAATTTACAAAATAAATCATTTCAACAAATTCGATTTGACAGCGAGTGAAAAAGTTTCTAATTGTTTAAAATTAATTGAAAAATGGATTTGTTAAAATTGTTACGAATAGAGTGCTCAAGAGAGACTGACGACTCGATTTGGAACTCAATACTGGTGTTTTCCATAATAAAAACTAGAATGTAAAATTCAATTTTAGAAAATTCGTTTATTTTAACGGCAGAACTAAAATGTCAAATGCTTTTTTTTGAATTTGACAGTCTTCAATTTTCTGGGCACAGAAATTTTTGTGGCTGAAATTCACAGGGTGGGGAAATTTTTTGCTCTCTCAAGAGCTCTCTCTTCTGTGAAAAACTATGTTTTTCGGTGATTTTCGGCGAATTTCACACACTTGGAACAGACCTAATAATAATAGAAAGGGGGCTATTAGTGTTGCCAGAGCTGTCAATTTTTTTTTAAATAACATTAAGTTTTTAAGCAACCAACTCTAAAATAGATTGTAAATACAAGTGGAAAGGAGGTGCTAATAAGAATTTCCACAAATCTTGATAAACCGGATAATGAATCACTGTCATCGATTTTCCAGCGAATTGGTTATTCTCTTAATTTTTTTAAGTCGAATGTCAAATTTTATTAACTTTTAAAGGAGATTTTAGCTAAGTTGAAAATAACTCTACCAGGATATGATAACGTTTTGGATTGTTAGGAGAAAAGTTTGTGAACATTTTTAGGTTATGTGTCTGCCTTGAGTCATCGTGAATTTTGTGACAGTTTCACGATACTTTTAATTGCCAAAAAAGCTCCAACTTAACTGTGATTCGTTCTAAGAAAAGTTCCGATTTTTCTTGATTTCCCAAAACCCATACTATGTCAAGAACTTTTCATTTGACGTTTCACTCGGATAAAGCAGTAGCTGTCAGTTTGTACGCATTCCCGTCATTATTAATATCTTGAGACACAACGTAAGATGTTTGTGTGCATGAAGGTATTAATTTTTAGCAACGATCAACCAATTTTGACTTAGTCGAGGAAATGACATCTAGCGGTCGATGAAGATGTCAATATTTTTACAAGAAAGTCGGGTTAGTTATACAATTTATAACTCAAGAACGGCTGAACCGAATTGGTTGAAATTTGGCATATTGACAGTTTATAGTTTGGAAAAGCAAATAGGCTGATGGTTTCAACAACTAGGACGTGAACTTTGGTTGTCCTGCCAATCGATCCACTTTTAATAAACTTACAAAGTACATCGGCAGGCATTGTATTTAAAATCGAATAAGCAACGACAATATTTTTCCAAAGCTTGAGTTTCAGCATTAAATTGGGGTAGGACGAAGTTTGCCGGGTTCTCTAGTTACATAATGTAAAACAAAGGCGCTTGGATCTTTAAAATTACTCAACGGATTTTTATGTTGTTTTTTTTTAATAAATAGATAAATAGATACTTTATTACACGACAGTTAAATTTGCAAAGGAGTACAATAATTTTGCTATACATAAACATCAATTTCTGTTTGTTTGTCTCGCTGAAACTCGAGAACGACTTGGCCGATTTGGCTGAATTTTTTTTTGTAGTCTGAGGAAGGTTTAAGTGAGAAAAAATATGGAAAAATTGAGAGGACTGTCTTCCAAAATTATTTCATTTTCCCATACAATTTGTTCTAACTGTAAAAATATTTTTGATTGTCAAATTTTTAAATTTCAGTTTTTTGTCGTAAGTTAGACGAAAAGTTATAAAGTTGCCTGTCATTCTCTCACCACTATACAGTAGTTAAACATTTTTACCATCATTTTGTCAGTGCCTTAGATTTACTTGTCGTAAAATGCGAAGACAAATACGAACTTTAACTCAATACAATTCAAATAATTTTATTAAAGATCAACTTTTTTGTAAGTTCCGAGGGTAAAGAAAATTTTGATCAGTTGGTCACTGGTTGCTGGTAGAACTCAATTGGGTTGGGAAAAAGTTCGTCGGATCCTCTAGTTATAAATAAATGTAAGAGAATTTGATGAAACAACACTGACATCAATAAAAAAGCCACTTAATAGCGTTCACCAATGTAAACGTACACATACCTTATTTAAAAATAAATTTCAAGACCGTCAAATTAAAGTTGCTGGTAACTTAGTTGCATAGTGTGCACTCACCCTTATAAGCCAATGGAATTTGTATTGTAAGTCCCTGGAATGGGAGACTTAAAATGTGTTTCTAAAGTTTAAATGAAAATGTTTGAAAAAAAACCGTCCGGTCAGCATTTCCATGAATACTTAAACTTGACTTGTATTTTTCAACTCAACTTAAGAAACATATTCAATATTTTTCAGACACACCCCAAGCATTAATTTGACAAGTAGTGCAGGGATACCAACTATGGGATTTTAATTAAAAGTGATTTATAAATTGCAAGGTTTTTATTCTGAAACATGTACCTATTACTGTGCTAGCTAAAGATTGCCAATAAAACACATCCTCATCCATCTTAAGCTTACGTATTCATATTTTAATAAAAGCCTTATTCTTTCAACTGGAATTATAATTTTTTTAAAGAATTATAAAAAATTGTATTCTAGCTTAACTTATAATAAGTTAAGTTTTAATATGTTTAAGGGAAAAAAAATACATATAAAAATATGCGGTTTTTTTTGTATTACCTTTTTTTACAATTACAATTTTAAAATCTCTTAATCAATTTAAAAATCAAAAAGAAAATATATTCGATTTAAGTTTCAAGTTTCAAGTCTCAAGAAACTTTGCTCTAGAAGACGCACGTCTGAGATCAAAAATTTGACGCAAACAGATTTAAGTGCTGATACTTTCTAAAACTTAAGATATATTAATTGGGAATTTTAAGTTTTATTTATATTTAAGAATATTAAATAAAGAATCTGTTTTTTACAAGAACGATGACGATATTTTTCCTTTTCCTGTTCTTCTCTCTGGCATTGGATGTTTCCCTGTTGTTGAACAGAATTTCAAAAATCAGAATTTTGTGCAAACAGATTTTAGAAATACCAAAAAATGTTAACTAAAATCATTTTTAGTTTGAAAAATCATCAAATATTTATACATATATCTTTAGTAAAATTTTTAAAATAAAACTAAACGCATACTAAGAATCTTTAAAAGTTAATCATCAGTTTTCGACACTAATCACAATCACTGATCATTGTGTCTAACTATTTTTAGTCAATTTTCTAAAAATTGTGAACTTTTAACTTGATTGACAAAATTTATTTTCTATCTAAGCAAAATAAAACTAAGTGGTCATCCTTTTGCTTTTTTTTTATTATTCTGACGTCAATAGGCGTGGCAACAACCTCATGAAATCTATTTTCAATTTTCTGTTTTTTTTTTTTATTTTTTAAATATCTAATTGATTGAGAATGCATACGATGAATAGAAAAGGGCCACAGGAATTTTATATATCGAATGCTTTTCTCATCACTTTAGTTCGAAGATCGATGAACAGTTGCGTCATTACACACTCGATCTGTTTTTAATTGATAGTGAAATTTAATTTCTTGCCAAGTTTTTATTTTTTTTTTATAAATGTTTTTTTTTTTTTTATTTTTGTTAATCGAATAAAACAATGGACGTGACGGTAGAAAAGTTTTTTTAAGTTTTCTAAAAACAAAATCGTGTAAAAAACAGAAGGAAGCTTTTAAGATTGACAGATTTATTTTCTTCTAAATGTTTTGTGGATTTTTTCGAAAAACTAGAGGCCAACCTTAGTGCTATTTTTTCTTATTCACAGTTCAACAAAAAAAAGTGAGTTTTGTATAAAACAAGGGCTAGGAATGAGTTGAGACACTACGTTACGTAAATTCAAAAAAACCACTCTCCTCATGTTTCAAATTAACCTCCTATATCCCACAAATTTATTATATTTTTGCAAATGTCAATTCACAGCTTTGAAATCTTTTTAAAAAATTTCACCAAAATTTTGGGTTTTCAAAAAAATCATGATTTTTCGGAAAATTCTTACCGAGAACGTCGCCGTCATCATGCCATTCGATTTTATAAGATTTAAATTCTCCTGAAAGTACTCATTTTCCAACACGTTGATGTCTGAAATTCCCTTCTTTATGGCCCTGTCAAAGTAACATATTGACACCCTTAAACCCCTCATATACTGCTTACCAACCTTATGGCCTTGTAAACTCCAACCAAGTTCGTGCAATTCGCCGCAGTCGTAAATTTTGTTTGAAGAAATGAATATAATCAATTCTATTAGTACCTACACATGTCTGTATATATGTAAGTTTTCCATTTTCCACATCAAACCATCAAATTGTATAACCCCCCTCCCCACCCACAGAACCTTTGTGCCAATTCACCAAGTTTATAATAAGACAAAATTTTCATTTTGATTGTTTTCCTTTTTGATGAAATCTTTTCCCTCGCATTCACGATTTTCTTTATTTTCACTTGGCTGTCTTTGTTTGGAAATCAAATAATAAAGTTCCATCACACCCAGCAGTTCGCAGCACCCTCCCCCCCACCTCCTTCACACCCCACGAACAGGACGTCTATCTTTGTTGGGGATGCGTTTTTCGCTTGTGGCATTTACATCAAATCCCTATTTATCCCCGAGTGTCGACGACCGTTGCTGTTTTCATAATTGCATTTTGTCATGTCATTCACATGCCAGCCACGGATAATTTCTTAATCCGATTATCCAATATGCTGCTCCATCTCTATCTCCAGCTCCTCCTCGTCCTCTTACACGCCCTTGTGATGCCTCATGCAGTGATTCGACTTCAACTTGACAGAAACCGAATCATCATCGCGCATAGTTCTTTTCGTAATCAAAATGTCACGTGGAATTACAGGCTTCTGTTTCAAACTTTTCGCTGACGAAAGACGCAACGCGACGAGGGACGATGGGAATATCACTTCAACTTTTAATCGCGCGCGATATCCCGGCTCTCATAAGGACGGGCCAACAACAATACAGTGACAACTTAACCACAATATTGTCCACAATCACTGTGGACGACTGCTGATAGCGACGGACTTGGGTTGGGCTTTGGCTTTGGCTTTGGGTTTCGGTTTGGGTTTATCTCTGCTCCTGGCTATCGCATAAAGGAAAACAAAGAAAATGAAAATAAAAATGCAATTCACTCCAACAAGGACACCATCATCGCACACTTCTCACTCTCACTCTCGCTGTCATTCTCGCACCGTCCGTCCGCGTCCTGCTCACCACCAATTTCACCAATCGAAGGAATGACGAACGAAAAAATTAAATTGAAAAATCAATTACGCTATCAACAAGGACATCACTGATAAAGTTATCCATGTTAATTTATTTCAAAACTTCAGCGCGGGAATTTTTTCGTTCACTTCACTTCGCTCCATTATGTTTTTTTTTTCCACTTAGGGAGCTTTGTTTCCCCTTGTCGAAGTGGAAGGAGCGTTGTGTTGGTGATGGTGGTGTTGTTGGGGCACTATTCCTGTAAAGAACACATTTCCCTTTGTGTGTGTAATCGGGGGGTGGGTTTGGAGGTGGTTGGATGGATGGGGCTCCCTGACAGGATAGTATATGAAATGTTTGTGGTGTGAATAGCTGGTATATATAAACCCCGGGGTAGGTATAATTAAACGCTTCTTCAGAATAATTTATACCGCACACAGGAGCGCCATCATCACACGATGAGAGGACCGAGGACCCATACCACACTCAGTATACAGGAGTATAGGAGTATAGGAGTTGGGCAAATGGATGGATCCCCTTTATTTCATTTAGCGTTTTATGGGAAAATGTCTGCTTCGGTTTTGCTCACACACATTTCAACTTCAACACATTCAATGTGTGTGCTGGTGGAGTCATGATGGAGCAGGGATTCGGGATTCGGGGGCCGGTAATTGGTGTTTAGCTCTGGAGCTGAAATCACTTTCGGAAGTTCCATAATACGATAGGATAACTATACACACATTTATATGAAACGAGAATGGAATTTTAGTCCATCAGACAGACGTTATAACATCAGACTTGTTCCACCTCCCCGTTAACAGATATTTTTATAGGTACAGATACATATACGGCGCCGCTTCTTAATAATAATGGATGCAATGAAGGATAACAGTGGACAGTGAATAAATAGCGTGTAGTTACACCCCTCTCGTGTCGGGGAATTCTTTTTCCATATACAAAAGATATGTATAAGATGGGATTCACACATATGGGAATAAACTTAACTAACTAATTTCCTTATTGTGTTTGGGTAACGAACTTTGGCTCAAAAACAAAAAACAAAAACAAAAAAAAATCCCCCAAATTATCACAATAATACCCTCACCTACATATACAAGCAAACGTGAACATAAGGGTATCAGGAAAATCAGATCTTAATTGGATTTCACGTGTGAAAAGAACCTTACAACCGCGTACGTATAATTAAAGGAATGGAATTAACGGTGAAAGAATATTAAGGGTTTTAAGTGTGATGAGGTTGAAAAGTGTATAGAATGGAAAAGGGGAGGTTAGGACTTCTCCTTATAGTCAGTACTTTTTTCCTTGCAGGGATGTGCACATAAAAAGTGTGAGGTAGGTAATGTATTTTTAAAAATTGGTTTGGTACGAAATTTTGGTAAAATTTGACACATAAAAAAGTACTCAAGCTTAACTCTTATAAAGAAAATTATAACTGCCAAGTGAGAATTAACACCTTAAAATTTTACAAAACTAAAAATTAGATTAATAGCAGTGATTTTGATGTAAAGAAAAAATTGTTGCTGCCAGCTCTTTTAAAAAAAGTAGTAAAATTATCAGGATTTTTGTAGTCCTTTAATTTTTTATAAGAAAAATTTCAATTTGATATTCGTCAATATTTTATCATAATAAAATAAAACACATTTGAAGTCAACATCATTGCTTTTTGTGAAGATATTTTAGCCGAAAAACTATTTTTGACACTTTTCGGTAAATTTTAGTTTAAGTATTTATTTTTCCTAAAAACACTTTCAATTCGATATTTGTCAAAATTGTAGCGTATATTGACAATAATTGTAATTTGTATAAACTTAAATAAATTTGAAGTCAATATCGTTGCCAATTCTCGAGATATTCAAGTCAAAAAACATTTTTTACCAACTTTTGTTAGAATTTTGTGTACTATTTTATTTTTTGCAAAAAAAACTGTCAATTGAATTTTTTTTTTCAAAATTTTACCTCATGTCAAAAACGTCATTCAACATATTAAAAAATTATTTTCAAGGTTATATAATTTTTACTTCATAGTATATTTGAGTGCCGAACATTGGTTTTTAGTTTTTCAATTTAAAAATAACAACGGTATGTTGAACTTTTTCCAAATTTATGCTCAATGTATATTACGTTACATTGAATACAATTAAATTTATTTGAAGTAAATAGCATCATCCGTTTCTGAGATATTTGCAACCAACCAAAATGTTCACTATTTTTTAAAACTTTTATAGTGAAAAAACCGCTTGAAAAATTTTTATGAAAGTCCTTTCAGCTTCTTATGAAGTTATAACCTGTCGGACAAGATTTAGTTGGAGTCGATGTCTCTAGGTTAATAAAACGATTTTCAATGGAAAAATAATTTTTGAAAATTTTTGAATCACTTTTTTTTAGGTTCAATTGATTTTTTTTTCAAAATTTTAGCAAATAATTCAAACGCCATTTTATGCAATAAGAAGTCATTTGTAATTAATGTCATTTATCTTTCTTCAAATATTTGAGACTTAAATGAATTTTTCAGCTTTAGCATTATTTGTTATTAAAAAAATGGAATATTTTGAAAGTCCTTTTTAGATTTTTTTAAAAGGTTTCTTTGAAGTCGATATCAGTTAAATTAGATGGCACTGCAGCTCGAAGTGCTCCAAGACCATAGTGAGTTGTTAATCTCAACCATTCCTGTGTGCGACTTTCAAAGATGGAAGATGATCTACACTTTTTATCTCAAATCCGATCGGCAAATTTTTAAAACAGCACATTTTATGATACGTATGAATTACTCTTAAAAGATTTGTCAATTCCTCGAAAGAGGTATCTAGAGAAATGGATCCAGACTTCTAGCATGACATTTCTACGCTCTAAACATCACCCCATGGGTACTATTTTTGAGATATAGCTTACGGAAAAAGGAACACATAATTAATTCTCTTAACTCTTAGATACCAGGTACATTGAAACGTCAAAATTTTTAAATCAGACAGATAACAGTAACTTTCTATGAAAAGTTAGAAATTATTTGGTTAAGAGAGTTTGGACAAATCATTTGAAACAACTTAGACTTCGAAATCTTCAAAAATTCTATAATCTAATGGATCTGTGTGGCCTTACACCTAGAAATTTTAACCAGACCAACTTCAGTCTTTAGTCTTAAAATATTTTGAAACTGGACAACTTTAAACCCCAACCTTAAAATAGAAACTGGTTTTCATTTTTGTTTTTAAAGATTTTTAAACAAAACATGACTTTGAGAAATTTTTTGATAATAAACTTTACAGAAAGAATGATAAAAATTGAGGTTAGCGAAAGTATACATTTTTTTGAACAATTTCTTAATACTTCTAGGTAACAACTATTAAATGACGATTTTTTAAAATAACGCACTAATTAATTTGTTGAACTTTAAAAACAGTACAATAAAAATTACTACCTTTGTTATGTAACGAAATTTAAATTAAACTTTAACTTAAGAACTTTAAGGAAATACTGGTTAAAGTTAAAAAAAAACTTTAAGTATAACTTTTGAATCGGCCAATATTTTAAAGAAAAATTGATCTTAGAATCATAAATGCGACACGTGTGACCTGATTTAATTTTTTTTTGAAGATGCACCAACATACCTGATACGTGCTAAATTAAATTGGATTGAAGATCTTGATTTCAAGATGCAAAAATATCTTGAGACTCATGTCATAATTATGCATCCCCCTTTTAGATTTTATAATATAAAAATATTATATCTATAAATCAGTAATTAAACGCAAAATATCTGAATAGGTCACACGCAAGAATTTCTTATTAATTATGTTAATAGTTCAAGAACACGTAAAGGATGGAAGGATACAAGATGTAACAGATGATTTATAAATAGGAATACATTTATTTATAGTTTAAGTAAATAGAAATTGAGTTCTAAGGAGATATTTGTAGGGCTACTAAAGAATTCAGTTCAATTTCCTCTTGAACGCCCAATTGAAATTTAATCAATAAATTATCACTAAATTAAATTATACTTAAACTCCTTTTAACCTTCTAACTTAACACATTAGCTCATATTGAATCAATTTTAAAAATAAATGACTACTGGCAATGCTTCAAAATATGATTCCACTTCATTTTTCAGTGCTGCCAAATTGATTCATCATTCGTTTATAAAAAGTACTTTTTTTATTGAAAAAAGGACATTTATCTTACCGATCTAGCTCCTCCTGTTATTCTGGCACTTTGTGTTCTAGTTGCTGGTCTTCTTCTTCGATAACCAGGTGTTCCACCATCTGGTGTTGCACTACCAGATGGCATATTTTGAATGGCTGCTTCTAGACTTCCTGTTACCGCACATATTGAAGCACTACGTGTCTTCTTTTGCACGCGCATTGGTGAATCGTCATTCATTTTGATTTAGTTTTTTTTTTATTTTATTATATTCTCAAAAACTTTTATCTTCACAAATGTTTTTGTGTTTGTTTTAAATTTTGTTACTTTTTAACTCATATCACTTTTTTTTATAAATTTAAAAATTACTTCATAATTTTCAGTTCGATTTCTGAAAAGAAAGAAAAAAATATTATTAAAAATTGTTGTACGTAAATATTTTCAATAATTAAGTTCAAAGTAAAAGCCTATAAAAAAGAGAAGTCAAGAAAGTCGACAACAAAAAATCTTTAACCCCGACTGCCCAACATCCTAAAACAAGACCAAAAAACCATTTTAGTGAAAATATAAATCTAGAAAACCCTCAAAAACCTAAAGCTTTGTAAACCTAAAATTTCAAAAATAGATGGCGAAAAAAACAAATGCCTGCATGTGAGTTCCGATGTTGGCTTTAAATATGAATTCATGCAATATCTGGAGGAAACAGTGTTACCAAGTTGACTTTTTACTACTTATTGTATTCAATTTTGAACACTAAAGATTTTCCAACATTATGCTTTCATAAAATACTATTTCAAATTTTCTAGCTATGTTTCTATCAAATTTCCGAAACATTCTGTAAAATTCTCACTCGTTCAATTTTCAAATTTATATCCATTGAAAACCATAACCTTAAAATCTAGTTAAAGTCACAGAGTTAGTAAGATTCCCTTTATCATTAGAGAGAGAGAGAGTCTATGTGAATTCCCAAGAAACGTCTAAGTAAACACATACAACAATCTACGCACAAAAATACAAATGTTTTTCAAAACTTAACATCAACTCGAGTGTCTTTTTCATCTATCTAAAAACTATACTCATGTTTAGGAATACAACATTAGGGTGGATCAAATTGAAATGACATTTTTAAATATTGGTTACTTTTCGGCCTATAAATTTGAACTCAGAACTTCACCTTTAATTTCCGAAGATTTCTTTCAATCGTTTTCATTGCAGATTTGGAGTTCCTCAAGGTACTCATTTAGGGCCACATCTTTTATTTTAAAACTTCTAAAAGGGATTTTTCAATTTTTTGAAGAAAAATTAAGGCTGGAAACTATTGAACCAGATAGAAGTTTACTCTAGGGATCCTTGAAAAAAAATCTACTCAAGTTCTGAGTTCAAGTTCTTTTAAACGGAATTTTGACACATCACCATCAAAACAAAGTATAATTTCCTTAAATTTGAACATCGACATCCTGCTGCAGTTATAACTACTCTAGATGCACACAGGACCGAGGGACATACATCAACGTAACATTTTACATGTAAAATATTAAAATACATATATTCCTCCTTCTTACATCGTGCTTTTGTATAAACTTTAGAGAGTAAGTAAGGATGCGTTTTTGCCATCACATACATCATGTAAAATACCATCACTTTATGTCATTTTATTCACATACACATCGGAAGAGGACTATTGTTATATGTATATCCATCCTATCTACAAAGGAAAACGAGAACACACTTCACATACATACATATGTATATAACATCCCAAGGAGTTTCGTCTCTCCAAAGGTAGGTCATTCAAAAAGCTCTCCAAAAGACATTCGTGCATAATTAAACAAGGACGTGTCTCTGGTCCTTCTCACATACAAACATACATACACACATACATATTACGATACAAGTATATTCAACGTGCCTCGGTGCCTGTGTTCATTTTGGTATTTCGTTTTGTGTCACTTTTGTTTCCGCAAGACGATATCGTCCTTTTTTTTTCCATTTTGTCCTTGTTTTGAAATAATTTTTATCTAATCATTCTACGAAGCTGGAAGAACGAAAAAAAAAAAGACACACAAACTTTAAGGACTCATTCGATGAAGGTAGACAAAAAGTATCAGAAGAAGATAAAAATACGCCTCTTGCAAAAAAGCCCAAGGCGTTCGGTTCGGTCCTGGAACCTGGATGGACGAATGGAGGACACATTTTCTATCAACCATTGACATCCGTCCGGCAGTTTCTAATGAGAATTTGTGGTAATTTTATTTGGTTTGTTCTTTTTTTTGACTTAACGTGATATATAGTTCGTATTGCCTATTATTGCGATGTTTTGACATAAATCAGGATAAAAGAACAATCAAAGGAGCCGGAAGGGATTCACAAGGAAAGGACAAGCATTTTCGAGGAAGAAAGCGACTGAATAAGGAACAAAGAAAAAAAGGATTAGGATTGCACTTTCAACTGTTTTGTGTGTGTGTGTGTCTAGCACGGAAGTAGGAAATTAAAGATGTTCCCTTTTTTTCTGCCCCATTTCATCCTTTTGTGTTTCTTTCTTATCATCAAAGTGGGTATAAGAAAAGTCCTTAAAGATAAATAAATGAGTTACTGGGGGTAATTTTCAACCACAAATTTTCCCACAATAAGTTTCCTATTCCTTGGGGTCCGTCATGATATAGCAGATGAGTCCTGGGGACTTACGAGCAAATTGTGTGCAATCCGCAATCAAAAAAGGATCCTTTAGAAAATAACCTAACGTCTAAGGACTTGTGCATCATGGTATTTATATCCACACCAAATAAGAGAGTGGAAAAATGTGCAGTTGGTTTCAATTACAATTTTCTCAAATTATTTGTAGAGCATTCGAGTTTGGGTACACCTACTCGTACTCGTATACAAAGTTTCCTGTCCTGATTATGCTGAAGTGCTGTGCCGTGCCATACCGTTCCGGTTCCTTATATAATTTGCTTCCTTTTTTCCTTTTTGGCAAGGACGGACGAAATTATTGCAATCTGAAAGTTGCAAACAAAAAAAAAAAACACAAAAATTATTCGGAACTTGCAGGAAGTTGCAGTTGTTGGGTTCGTTTAGTTCTCTTGCTCTCGCATCGTCTCGCTTGGGAAATTCATAAAATAGTCAGATTTAAATAAACTATAAAACACAACTTCATACCAAACTTTCGTCCTGGCCGAAATGGGGATAAAATAATGGCTTTAGGGAAATTCATTGACAGTGAATTACAGTTTTGTGTTACACAACTCGAAAGGAAAACGTGTCTACCTATAGGTAATGAAGATTGGAGTTGATTATGAAGTGAAAAATGAAACGACAGAAGTTTAATATGATTTTTATGTGACGGTGAACACTTTTTGTAGAAAATTAATGACAGAAAAATCTTTCAAAACCTTGAGCTAGAATTCGACATCATTTTGTGCCGAAATTTAAATGAGTTATATGAACAGTCATTATTAATTTATTATTATATAAAATTTATTTCTTTCAGCAATGAAAAATCACATAAATAATTCATAACTGTCATAACAGCACACTATTTTTACGAATACATTCATAGACTTTTTCATAAACTACATGAACATAATGAAATTATGTTCCTTCAAATTTTCTTCATTTATACATAAATAGTTTTTTAAAATGAATGCAAATGTCAATTAACTGACAACTGACAGTTTAGTGTTGCCAGCTAAAAAAAAAATTGACAGTTGAGATTAATGAGTTTTTATAGTTGAAAAAATTGACAAAAGTTGTTGCAAAATGGTTAACAACTTCAAAAGCTAACGTAACATCTTTTATTATCCCAAATGTCAAATAATCCACTTTGAATGTGACTTAAGAAACTCCTCATCCACATTTGCATCCGAAGGAGATAACTACCTATGACCTAAGGATCCTTTTCCTTCAATCCTAGGTAGAAATAAATTGTTTATCAACGCACTCGAAATTGAGAGCATATTGCTAGGACAGTATGTGACAGTAATGTCATCAGTCCCGAAAATCTACACAAAAGAAGGACATGCCTTAGATGCATCGCGTCGTCGCGTCGTTATCATCACTCATTCAATGAATATGGAAATATTCCACCTCTAAAAATGATTTTCCTGTCAAAATTCGGTTTCAACTTCATGAAGCAAAATTATCCAAGTTGTGATGGTTTGTAAGGAGATCAAGTTCTCGTCTGATTGTTTCTACACCAGATGTTACGTTTCGTTGGCCTACTGAATTTAAATTTATCCACCACCTCGAGAATATTCCTTTCAAAAAAGGACAATAATGGTAATCCTAAAATGGACAAGACAAATGAAAATGAGACAAAGCAAATGACATCAAATTTGATGGTTGTATAGCTTTAACAGTAAGGCCGCCGTAAACTCCTGTCAAAATTTGTAAATCACAATAGAAATATTGATTGATACTTTTGAAAGCTTTAAGGTGTCTGACAGATGTCAGATATGATATCATCCTTCATCCTTCTATATTACTCGTAACACTTGTTTTTTTTTCTGTTGACAGGCATCCCCCTTGTTTCAAAGTTTGTACCATTTATTATTTATTCCTTTCGTGTTGTTGATAAAGTGACATATGAATGTCTGGTGGTCCTATGATTCTTGTCTACAATCTTTTGGAAGTATGTACATAATTGATTCCGAAGGAAAATAGCCAAAAGTTTAGCCATTGATTTTTTTCCCAAGAATAAGGGTGAAAAAGTACATATATGAACAAACTAATCCAATGACAGAAAACTGTGTGGAAAAAGCATCACTGACAGAAAAAAAAAGCTGGCAATACTGAAAACAAAAGTTAATGTTCCATGTCCATCTGTTTCAAACTTCATAATGGACCTATTATGTCTTCGTGATTACTTTAATAATCTGAAGCTAACTTTTGGTAAATCATTTTTTCTAATACGTCAAACTACTGTCAGAAATGACTTTTCCGTAAATATTTTCACAATTTGTTTCTACGGGCTTGCCGTTGCAATATGCGATTCATGACACGAACAGAAGCGTTCAAGATGTCAATCTATTCATGTTGAAATATCAAACAGTTGACAAAATGGACGCCATTTAAATTAGTGCTTCCAACTTCAAATTCTATACTTCTAAAAAAACATCCGTTCTTTGCTTGCAGATGTCACCTCAAAATCATAAAGTTGTTCTTTTCTGGAGCAATGATTTAAAAAAAAATGATTTTGTAGAGCAACAGTTCTGATCGAAGATTTATCTTACATTCTTCTGTCAAATTTGACAGTTTATAAATTCAATAATGGACAATATTTTTCCATTTATAAGTAGAAAATTCGAAATGTACTAGATTTTTGGACAATGCAATAAAAATGTATGAAATATGTACTGAAATTGAACATCTCAAAAAGAATGATAAGACTGACGAAACTGACAGGAGTCTTAGTAAATTTTGGTTTAAAATATAAAATCTAAAATAAGAGAACGAGACTTTTCCCGTTGACGGGACTGACGTCATTATGTATTTCTTTCAAACCGAACAAAAGAAAAGTATTGATTATCCTCAAAACTTTGCAATCAAAGCCTAGAACTTCACCTTATCCTGTTCTTTCAGCCAAATTTGAGTTTTTATTTTTATTTTTTGACTTTCTTTTTGTTCTTACATCCTTCTAATTAGATGAACAACTTGTACATAGGGAATCCTTTCAAAACCTGAACGACAAACTCGAGAAAGTTTTCTTACTCACACACACACGGAAAAAAAAGTCATAAGACAAGGTCTTTATTTAAGGATTATGAGTTTTTTTATGAGTAGTTTTTTATCGGAAAACATAATTCAACTATGGAAATCTTTGAGATTTTCCGGCTTAAGTGTTATTAAAGTTAACTTATGTTCGAAGATATAATTTGAAAGATTTATTACTTAAACTTTGACACATTGACACGAACTCGAAGATTATTCTCGAACAACGACAACAACAACAAAAGCAAAAAAACTTCTCTAATCAGAACTATACTCGTTCAATGAAAGATTTTCTGGGTTATTTTCATCAGACGAACGATTTATGAGAGCAAGGACGAAAGGAAACTTTGTATTTTGTTCTTACAAAAAAAAGTTTCACATAGACATCATTATACTCGATATAACAGGACAAAATATTGACGAAATAAAAATCTTTAAACGGAAATGGAGACTTATTGAAAAAATCAGCAAAGTTCATTTCCTTTTTTAACAATCAAGAATCTAAAGAAAAGGATTATAGATTAACTGATGGTTGCCTTCTAAAACATTTTCAATTTTAATCCGATCTCGATTTAAACCATTTTACCATAAATGTAAATTGGTATCTCTCCATAATTTCATAACTGACTAATTTATGAAAATATTTACCAACCAACAGTTAGTTATAAAATCATCATTTTAGAATATTCACACACACATAATCGCTTATGTATGCTGATTATTGTGGTTGATATTAGTATCCTTAAATATTAAATTTCGGTAGATGCTAAAATATCCTTCCTCTAACTCAATTTAATTGGCAGTAGTCAATATAAGCTTTGAAATTATCATAACCGAGTTTAATACCCTTAGGGTTTTGGGAGCATCTATAGCTATTAACCAAGTCAACTGCTGAAATTATAATCGTTTTCATTGCTATCTGTTTAGAGGAAGGTTGACATGTGTGTGTGTGTGTGTTGACAATTTGGAAACGTTTTACGTATTATAGCCAATTCCGAAGTGAAAGCCAAATGGGACATATTTTACACATGAATTGGCATACTGTCGAGTGTCAAAACCAATTTTTAACAAGAATATTGTGACCAAACGAGCGTAGATGAACCAGGGCTGTCGTTGGAGTTATTCAGAGGAGTTTATAGCACTTTATTTCAAAAACGGTATGCGATTTCGTGATTTGAGGAACGTTTTGAATCTAAAAAGAATGTAAATGAAATGAAAAAATGGAAAAAGCAACGAAAAACGAAGTTTACACTGCAAGATTTCTTATGTCACCGTTTGACGTTTAACTTGTGTCTATTTTAATTTTAGTTGTTTAAAAAAAAGGTTTGGTGGTAAATTTTTAATAAGTAAATTTGTGAAAATTTACTCTTGACAAGTATTTATAAAAAATTGATTGATATGAAATCTGTCAAAAGAAAGATATCGTGAATACAAGCATTTTTGGAAATTTCTAATGCACTAAAAAAATTTAAATGTCTTTAAAATTATTTATGTCGCACAAATAAGGGATTCAGCTAACAGACGAAAAGTTCTGAAATTAAACTTGACAATGACAGGTAGCGCCATCTTGTTTGAACCAAATGTCATCGATGCGAGGTTTGGCTGATTAATTTAAGGAGTCAACAAATCAGTCAGCATGGTTCGATAGTTCTCACACTGTTGTTCGCAACTGTAGCTCCTTTGCCATTGTGGAAGAGATAAGGACCGATGATGCCAACAGCAGCGTTTAAACGGCACTAGACAGACTATAATGTTGACATAAAATGTCACTTTGCGAACAGATTAAATTTTGATAATTTAAGATAGTTTTCAGGTCTGGATTGCCAAACCTTTCTAAAAAAAATGTCAATATAGTTTGACATTAGTTGTGTTTTATTCATTGCTGTATAGCCAGTGCAGCATTCAAGCAAATAAAACAACCAAATTCACTGTGCATACATCGCCAGTACAGCTGCCATTATTTTTGCTGGCTTCTTTCCAGCAATCAAATTGTTGTTGTTTGCAGAGGGAAATTTTTGCTGCGCTAGCTACCCAGCAGTGAATAAAACACATCTATTACCGGCTGTCAAACCAACAACAACAACTATCGAAACTGCTGATGCAGCTAGAAAACACCAATAATTTAGTGGTTCAATGTCAAAATGTGACCAACATCCCTGATTAAAAACGAGGACTGCCCTGTGCTTAGGCGGTTCATTACCTTTTACTGTAAAACTATAATTTAAATTCCACAAAAATACCGTATAAGTGTTTTTTATAGAGAATTACATAATGTATATTGTATATGTATATGTTCGTACAAATTTTGAAAATATCCCTAAAAACCAACAACAATGTTACTCAGCTTTATTCGATTAAGATACTTATCGCATATCGGTTAAGTTAGTCAGCAGGGTGGCACTTAGGTGCATATAAAATGATTTTGACAAAAAAAAAGTATAGTGACAACAGGAAAAAGGATTTTCTGTATAAAAAGAAAAAAACAAAACCCACACAAAAAAGGTATAGGTGCGTTAGGTGGTAGATAACATTTTACTATTTTTTTATTTTTATAGTAAATGTTGTCGCTCTCTTAAGGAATAAGTCGATGAGAAAGTGTATCCTTAGGCCGGACAAAGTGGTACATAAAAAGGATAAGGATTGTATGAAAATACCCATTACATTTAGTGGACAGAAGGGCTTAAAAATAAAGGAGTACTATAAGCATCTACATAATGTATGTACAGTATAGTTTGATTTAAAAATGGGAAAGGATAAACTAGGATACATTTGTAGGTGGGTTTGAACATAAAGGACGTATGTATATATCAGAGGTAAATAAAATTCAGGACTGGATCGAATCAGGAAGTTAACCTTAAGTTGATTGTTGAAGTTGAAATTGAACAAAGTGTTTTTGGAACACCACTTAACAGAATTCCTTCTTTAAGTGGTGTTCCACAAGGGTCTATCCTTGGCCCTTTGTTCTTTTCAATGTTCATCTACACATTTTTCTATTCGCATGTATGCTAATCAAATATTCTGTAGCATGTTTGATTGATGACTTGGGCAAGATTGATTGATTGTCTTCTGAAAACTATCTTCAGTTGAATCGGCAGAATTCTAAATGTCACTTTATCTGCAAAATCAAGATTGTCATACCATGTTTCCCTCAAATACTTCTGAAGTCCTATTGATTAAGTTCAGTCATCAAAAATGTGAATAAATAAAATTGGTAAAAAACTACCTTTTTCTGAAACTAAACTACTTATGTAGCAGATATCAAAAGTCTACACTTCGACAGCACTGTTAAACGTCGAATAAAAACCCACAAACTATCGAAAATTATTGCAACCACAATTCAACTGAGCAATGTTTACATAAAATCGATGAGAGTGCCTTTTGTCATAATTCTGATAGTAAATGGGAAGAGAAGTGGGCGTGTATTCCACCCACCTTGAATACGAATGAAGAACGTTCCGAAAATTTCACCAGATAATCCTCGTACACTTGGTGACGACCGACGATGACAACAACAACGACACGATGATGACGGCAAGGTTTCCTGTGTTCGAAAATGACTCAGGATGATGAAAAGTAGCAATACAGCAAGTCGTTTTTATTAAAACATGAGTGCAGGATATAAATTTATGGTAGACCTTTATCGAATATTGGAGTGCAGAGATTATCATCATTGTCGGTTCGGTACAACACAGAGGGCGCGACATGCAACCGACTACATACATATATGAGATATCGACTCTTAATGGAGTTGATTGTGGAAAATGAGGTTTTTCTGCAGGACATTTTCATAGACTGAGTGTGTTTTTATTTTCCTGTAAAAAATGTATTCTTTACCTCGTGATAAAAAAAAAGAAAATATTTCTGCTAACATCGCACCGACCGCCTTTCCCTTTTGTGTATCGTCTTACATTTTATCAGGGCAATTGGATCTCTTCCCTTATTTTTTTATTTTCCTCTAAAATTTATTTCCAAAAGGGAAATTCAAAATCAACCAAGAATCTGATGCCGATATCAGCGAAAATCTTGAGTAAATAATTTTATGGATTTTGCATATATACACACATTTATAAAATATATTTTCCGGTAGATAAAAAAAAAAACAAAAAAAAAAAAACAGAAAAGAAAGACTCCCGTTTTGGCTTTGGGTTTTATTCAAGTCTATAAAATAAAATAATGGTGTCACAATATTGCTAAGGGGGTTTTTTTTCCCCCCTTAAAAATAAAACAAAATAATGCTCCTTTAGTAGATATTTATCGTTTGAATAAAGTGCTTGGATTTTTGTCAAGGGCAGGATGAGGAAAACCCAATTAACGTCCTCATTCCAGGGGGGGGGGGGGGAAACGAAAAACGTTAAGATTGAGTATGTGCAAGCATATTTTTATTAACATTAAACCGAGGGAGGGGGGTCAGGGGAAGGACATGCGAGTATATCAGGAAAATCTCGCCATTGTATAGGGTGGCCAAAAGGCTATTTATAGACTTCCGAACAAGAGTAATGAGAAATATGAGTTTTATAAATTTCATGAGAATGACAATGACTTGGAAAAATTGGGCCTTTTAAGGACGAAAATGATTGTCAATGACATCCTAAAATAGACCTAAAATATCTTACAAAGGGAATATACATATGTACATAAGCTTTGACCAGTTACTGCTGTCGTATTTTTGAAGCTCTATCTGTCATTTATTGACAGTGGATGTGGACAGTTTTTGTTTAAGAACAAAACCATATATTAGTCGCGTTTTATTGGAACTTATTCATAATTTTACTCCAAAATTGGTATATCCACATTAATTGCAGTTTGATTGTAAAATTGATAATACTTTTCACAGGTCGAGGTGAAAAATTCATGAAAATGTAGATCGAGTTGAAATGTAGATCGAGTTGAAATAATCATGTAAATGTGACCGAGTTGGTTTAGAGTCCTTCTCAGTATTGAATTTGCAAGTAAACCTTAAAGCTGTCAAACCGATAAATTCCCTTAAATGAACGAGCAAAAACTATGGAAATAAGTTGCCTGCAACTCTAGGGGCCAGTTGCATAATCGTGTCGTTCAAAATTCTTTTTTTGAATCATCTTTAAGGCCTTTGTTAAATGAAAATTATCTTTATTCAATGAAAACGAATATAAATAGATAAAAGTTAACTTAAAAATACACTGAGTTAAAATTCTGGGAAAGTATTCTAAGTTGCTCAGTGGACGATGATTAGGAAACTTAGGTACTTTTGACAGTTTGCTTATGAAAACTAAAATATTTCAAAAACGTTTCCTCAATGTGTAATAATTTGAAATATTGAAAAAATGTTTGCGGAACGTTTACACTTATTAGTGCTGCCAGCATTTATTTATTTTTGGCACAACTTAACTGCCCCCTACATGTAACAATCCGAAACTTTATCTTTGTTACCATAATTTAATAGACTACTCATATATTTTTGTTCATTAATTCATTGTTTATGTTTCCAGTATTAAATTTTGCTAGGTAGCGTACTCAGTTACCAAAAAAACACGGTTATTGTATAATGAAAGATGGCCTTCCGTAAGAATTTTATCATGGTTTGGGTAGTTTCAAAAATAGAAAAATTAATTTTTGAAAACTTCTTGACGATAAGATTTACAGAGGATAAATTCTGACACTATATGTACCAAACATCCTGTGCTACAATAGAGCAGTAACTTTTAAGCATGGCCATCTCAAGAGGAGGCATTGAATAAAGCCACCAAAAAGTCATTTAAAACAGTTAGAGTTTTATTAAAATCCGTTCAGTTTTTATAGGGGAATTTATGTTTTTCTTTACATTTTTCAAGTCGTTTTAGTTTAATTTTTCATAACATTTCGTCCTTAATCCTTGGAAGCCAAAATCACTAAACATCAACTACTTCACAACAATCCTTTTTGTGTTCATATGGTAGCATTAGAAATGAAACAAAAAAAAATATTTTTGTATCTTTAATCTCCTAAAAAATAATCTTCTTATACATTTTCGACAAGGGTTTTATTTTTTTTTATTTGCTTGACTTACATTTTTATTTGTTACGCACGATGAGCAACTTTGATTCATTTCGTGCTCAAGTGCTTAAAAATATTCATAACAATAATAAATGCTCCTTATATCCGAAATTTAAATTCAAAATATCTTTTCATAATTCCAAATCTGAAATCTCAAATAATACTTTCGAAATATTATATACGTCAAGAGAAAGAAAGGCCTTTTTGTAAATGTGGAATTTTATATTCAAAATAAGCATTCATGCTTCAAATAAAACAAAAATTTTTTGAAATCGATTAATTTGAAAATAATTCAAGTGTGGTTTTTTGAGATGGAAAACCATCATACACGTCAGGGACAGATTTGAAGATTTTCTTAGATTCAGGCGAAGTTCGAAATATTTTCTAGGGCGACAATAATTTTATGATTGGATTTGACTTTTGAAAAACATTGACTGCAATGTCACTGAAAACTATCTTTGTAAATCATATTGTTTTACTTGAATAGATAATTTCTGAATAGGCCCGTTTCTTAAAGCATCTTAAGTTGTAGGGAAAACGATTCCGAGACTGTGTCATTCCTCCTCAGTTCAGTCTCTAATCACCACATAATGGCTGCAATTTTCAGCTGCTTTCTGCTCCAAGGCACATCTAAACATTTTATTATAATTAATCGTCTCGTTTAATATCCTTCTGTATACTACACATTCTCTACAATCTTGATAAATAGATACTGTATCTTTACCACTGAGTAAGTATGTTGTGGGATTCATACAAAAGTGTGGTTAAGTGTGTCTACATTATTATTACACATAATTGATAATCTTTGTGTTTATGTTTTATTCATACATAAACACAAACATACATGATTCATCTTCGAGTCCCAAAAATAGAAGAAGAACCCCCAAATGGTTTTGAGTAGCTACTACGAGTATAGAAAACAGAAAATAAAATCATTTAAGGAACAAAACATTTATTTCTACATCATACTCGTATATGTATGCCCTTGTTTAGCTCATTTAGAAAAATTGAAGAAATTCATTATGATGTTACAAATGAGAATAAGTACTCAAAGTAAAATATTCTTCAGTATTAATTAATCAAAATTAAACACAGAAGGCAGGGGTCTTACCATCACATTCAACGAAACACAATGTAACTAAACTTAAACTTAAATTCTTAAAGCTTAACTTAAAGTCAACATTTGACATCTTAACACAAAATTGTATCTTCAAAGAGGATAAGGAATTAGAAACTATGAATAACAAGGTATAAAAACAAAAAATGTATTTTATTTAAGTTTTTAAAAGGTGTTCCACAAAGCATCATTGTTAGTCCGATATTGTTAATTATTTTTGAGAAATCTTGAAAATGCTTATAGCTGCGTTTTATTATGCATGAAGACACAATGTAGATCAGAACTGTTCAACACTACAAGATCTTGATATTTTTCTGGGTTAATAAGCCAAAATTAATGCTAGAACTGACAACCAGGGAAATATTCCAATTAAAATACACATCCTTAAGTAAATTTTTAAGCTTCAGGACTAAGTCAAGATGCTTTTTTTCGGAGTATAAGTAATTTATTTTAAACAAAAAGAAAAAAGTATTATACTTATTGATTTATTTTAAAAAGATCTTATTCACACACATCTTGGGAATAACAAAAAATATTATAAGTTGCATTATTTTCACAAATAATCCATAAATATCATCAGTAAACAATTTTTTCCTTTTGCAGTATTAACATGATTCAAAAAGTAAACAAAAAATTTTAAGAATTTGTGAAAAATAAACAAATTAAAAAAAAAATTACCTCCGATTTTTTTCCTGGGTTCTCCCTAAATTTGATTTTGTTCCAGAATTTTCTGAATAAGATTTTTCCATGCAATTCAATGTGTTAAATATTAAATTTAAAAGTAGTGCAGATTATTTGAAAAAAAGAACTGATTCTGCGTAGAATTTTATTATTTTACTTTTTTATACAATATTAAGTATACGCCACAGTGACTACTTGATAAGGGTCAAATAACTATGATGATGCAGTACATTGAATTAGTTTTTCTAAAAAAGCAAATGCCAGTTGAGTCTTAAATGACTTGTAAATTCAAGGGTCAATAAATTAAGTCTAAGGTGGAATTTAAATTTTTAAAATTAATAATTTCTTTACACTAACATTTTTAATAAATTTTTCTAAAATTTGAAAAGTTTAAAAATAGAACACATTCAAGTGATTGCAATTCGCGACTACAATTTCATACTTTTGATCAGATTAAAATATTAAAAAAATATAACAAAAATAAAATATTAAAAATATTGCCAATTCAGTGATTTTCTGAAAAAAATCTAACCAGGTTTTTCCGAAGTTCTGCTTTACCCTTAAGCTCGTCTTAAAGGTTTAAAGGGCTTTTGATAAGCTATCATATTTTTTAACCTTACATATCAGTTAAAAAGTAGAACTCATAAATCTAAGAAAAAGAGGTTAGATTGTAACAAAAATTATAAAACTTAAAAAACTAATTTTTACGATTTTAAGACAAAATCTTTAATTACATGTCCATGCACAGAAATTGTAAAAAAAGGATGGCTTTTAGTTTTAAGTTCTTAATAGTGTTTTTTGTTCAATATACACAACTATAAATAGTAATTTTATTTTATTTCAATACAGTTCTAAATAAAACGTCTGTTTTATTGG
Organism: Scaeva pyrastri; assembly: GCA_905146935.1. Classification (NCBI taxonomy): domain Eukaryota; kingdom Metazoa; phylum Arthropoda; class Insecta; order Diptera; family Syrphidae; genus Scaeva; species Scaeva pyrastri. The sequence continues at coordinate 12,887,577 of LR989928.1, read as the reverse complement.
CTCAAAGTGTTTTTCAAATATCAGGATTTATTGAAGCATGACTTCCCCCATCTGAACTGTTGGACTTGTCTTATTTTTATTTTTAATTTACTTCTTTTTGGATAAATGAGATGTCAGGATCAGACTAAATTTGGCATGGACATATATTTCCTCAAGAAAAGCTTCGGGGCACTATCAGCGTTTGGTTTAATTTTTTAGGATAAAAACATTCATGAACCTTTTATGATTCCATTCCACAATTCTAAAGGCGATTTTACTGTCAATTTAAATCGAAGCCCTGTGGTAAAATTTTGTCAGAAATAAATTAAAAACTCACTTTATCGACAATCTTTAAGTAATTTTCGTAAACATATGTCTAACTTGCACCATCTTGGAACGTGGGTTATATTCTCTCTTCGTGTTCAATTTAATCGTTTTGCTTCGAGCAATTACTTGTCTCTAATTTATTTCTTGTAAACTCTTCATTTTCTTCATCTCATTGTCATCGATAAAATTCAATATTATTTTATTTTAAGTTTCAATTAAAGTGTTTAAATTTATATAGTACATAATTTTGAGGAAGGAATTACATTGCTGGTAATGGTATTGATAAGAAAACGTGAAAGAACTCAATAAAACTAGAATAAAGATACTTTATTTTATTGTGATGTATCTAAAGTGAATTCTCCAAAACCATCACACACACACACACAGATGCTGTATCTAAAATAATAAAATTGTAGACGTGTACTACGACGACGATGACGACGTCGAAGATGGGTTTGGAATGAAAACGATCTAATTGAATACTGTTTCTTTATTTATATAAATGTTATACAACATTTTATAGTGTCTTCGTTTAAATAGATTGATTGGTACATCAAGACGAAGAGTGTGTGAAGGATTGGGGGTTTTATTTTTGAGTTCTAAAGGACTTTTTTTTTAGTTTAATGGGTAAGGTCTTGTATACCGACCTAAGGTGTATAGACGTGAGGTGTATAGAAACGAATGTATATGAGTTTTTGTTTTCTATTCATTTCATCTTAAGTTCTTTCAAAGTTTGTGTCAATTGGATACAATTTGTTCAGAGTAATTGCAGCATAATCCTTTCATGATAAATTGAATGAAAAACACAAAACTATCACAAGGACGACGACGGTAAATAAAATACAGGAATCGATTGAACTTTCTTTACTCTTCTAAACTTTAAACTTGAAATATACCTAAGTATCAGTATCTTGTAGCAGAAATGTGTCTAAATTTTTAAGGAAAATTACTAGAAGAGGTCTCAATCTACACAAATATTTGACAATGTAGAGTTTCAAATTAAAATAAAAAAGTTCAACGTAAAGCAATTTAAGAATTTAATTTAACTTGAATGAAAAAAAAGAAGGTAAAGAATTTGTATGAATTTGAAACATCTACATGTGTATTTTTACTACATAAAGACACACTTAGCCAAAGGACATTTTAACTAATACTTGTACCCTTTGAATGTACTGACTAAGTAAAGGAAAACAAAACTACTCCAGAAAATCCATATTAAGGACATTGCAGTTCTCGTAAATTATTGTCATTTTCTCTGTTCATTTTCCAAACTCGTAAATGGTGTTTTTGGCACTTTTTCAATATATGACGACAACATGTCCTAAATGTATCCCCATCACAGTCTTTTCTATGTGTGTGTGTGTGGTATTTATTTGTTCAAAAACTAGCTCATACATATCCTCAAATACATACACAGAATGTAGTAGTAATTCGATCCTTTATTTGTGAACATTTACAATCACATTGAAGTCAGTCATCAATTGATGCAAAGTATTAGATTGTCCAATTTAAATAAATCCCAGTTAACATAAAGAACCAAGAGAACAAAAAAAAAAGAGTCAAGAGAATTTAGCTCAAAGCTATTTGATAAAAAAAGGAAAAAAAGAAATCCAAGGATATAACATTGATATACCTAATGCAATAGTATTGAAGGGAATGTTGCAGAGAAAATGCAAATGGTAAAATGGTGTTTTCTATTTGTCAAAATTGACATGACTGTCATTAATATTGTGATATATTTGACAATACTATACATAAGCCATAGAAATATGAAATCCTGGTTATTAATAAGCGTTGTCAAGCCATTAATTTGTCAATTCATATTTAAATAATCTTCAATTATAAATAGTTTTTATTTTGTCTATTCATCGATAGTTTCTGGAGGCAAAACTTGGGAATTGGGAAATAATTGACATCTTTTGGAAATATTTGACTATTCTTTTATTTATTTCCATCATATTTCGTTCAAAAACACAAATAACAACATCAAAAGCAGCGTCTTTAAAAAATTATTAAAAAAGTACGTATACGCCTAGGTGCACCAATCAACCAGTATTCTAGTTTTAATTCATTTATGGACATTTTTGAAAATGTAGAACTCAAAAATGAGGTTAATTTGTTATGAATTTAAGACTCATGACGTTGGATTTTCCTTGTAATCACTCCCTCGTCACGGTGATGGATAAAAATACAGTTGACAGAATGGTCATTAGCGCCTTGGCCATATCCCAACATTCAAACAATGTCTTTATGGATTTTCTTCTTAATCTCAAAAATATCTGATTTTTTTTTTGTTCTTTGACACCAAATTTATCACAGCATCATTTAATATTTTGGAATAAAAAAGAAAAGCAAGAGAAATTAAAACAAAATCAATACCCCCCACAAAAAAAAAATGGATTCTTTATCCTTTAAGGAGAATCTTTGTTTTGTCTTCTTTTAATTTATTACAAAGTTAAAAGTAAAAAAAGAAATTGATACTTTGATGAGAAAGATAAGATCCTGTTTCTGGTTAGAGGATGTTTAAATTAAATATACCTTCCCCGCAAAAAAAAAGAAGGTGTACATCAGGAGGTAAATTTAATCTTCTTTGAGAAAAAAACAAAATAAATAAACATTTTAAACCAGAAACCTTTTTTTATTTTTTGGAGTGGTGGTGATGGTTTTTAAGGGAATCTTTTTAAGTATCAACGAACAACCTTGAACAAAAATTTAGCCAATTAAAAATAAATAGAAAAAAAAATAAGAAACATGTTTGATTTCAAATTCAAATAACTTTTTGATGTTGAAAGTGCAAAAACCGGTAGGTTTAAGAAAATTCTCTAAAAGTATTCCATCAAATTTTAATATACAAGATTCAAATTCGAATTTGAGGGGAAACCATCTCCAACACCTGTTAACCTTGTTAGATGAAAATTTTAGTAGTTTGAAAGTGAAATTTCGGTTTTTGACATTCAAAGGTGGAAGAAGATTAAAGAAAAATTAAAAATCCCTTTATTTTTATTTGAGATCTGTTTATTTTAAACAGATATGTATTTAGATGAACATCATTTTGATGTTTTCTTACAATGCCTCCATGAACTTTAGAATTGAAATTTCACGGTAATTTCCCCCATAGCCAAAACCAACAAGTGTTCCTGGTCCTAAGCCTAAACGACTTTATCCACCAAGAGACCAATTGTCAAGACTAAAATATAATCCTTACCGAACAAAAAAAAGAAGAAAACAAAACAAAAATACAAATCCCCACCGGCAGAGACTGCATGACCAGGAGGCCATAACATCTCCATGAACAGTTATGCTGCCCTAATTCTTAAATAAATTGAACAAAATTTGTCTCCAGAGTGCCATTGCCAACACGCAATCATTTCCGGCCAGAATGAGGACAGATATGAAAAACAAAAACAAATCCTTCTCCAATTCTCCGGGGTTCATCATTCGCTCCTTTTGATTTGGCTCCTTGAAAAATAATGATGATGATGAAGACGATATATGATGACTACAACTATGACCCATCCCTCGTCCCGAATTGTCATCGTCGTCGTCGGTCGTTGGTCTCAAGCCCCCTCTTTATAGAAGACATAAGAACCTTGCAATAAAAGTCTATTCATAACCCACAATAGCCCTGCTAATCCTAATCCAACATGCGACTTACGAGTACATGCGATGTTCTAAGAAGTCCATCATTTTGATTTCGAAATATGTGGAAATAGAAGAAATTCTGAAATTCTTTACTTACACAGTAGTATACCCACTTGGGTCGCTGGCTGGGGGTGGTCTGAAGGTGGCGTGGGAAATATTGTGTAATCCTGGAACCTGAATATAAAACCAATGACCGGAAGATTTATTTATCGTTTATTATCTGGGTATTGTGTCAAACCTCATGGCGACCCGACCCGAGCCGAGGCTTTTTCTTTTTCCGTCTTCCCTCAAAATTACTGAGTATCATTCGGTCAAAATTGTTATGTCAGAGGACAGAGGAGGAGGAGGAGCAGTAGCCAGCCTCTTTTTCACTTACTATGTTATATGCTCAACCGAGGGACGTAACAGAGGAAAAGGATATCGATTATTGTAGGACCAGTGAACAGTAAATTCAGAAGAGAATGGAAGCAGAAGTTTAAAAACAAAAAAAAAATCGGTCCAACCTTTAATAACAGGTCGTAAGCACCACGTTCTGCTTCACTTCACAGTACAGTACTCGGCGACGTTTTTTGAACTCGGCACGAGTGAGGGGGTTGGCGACAGTGACGATGACGATGACGACAAGCTGCAGTCGTTGTTCTTGGCGCTGCTGTTGTTGGAGTAATTAATTCACTTTTTTTCTTGCTCTCTCAAGCCTCCCAAGTCCTATTGAAAGGACCTTTTCTGCACTATTTTTTTTTGTTCACTTCGAACTTCGTGAAACCATCACCACAGTGTACTCGTATTTCATTAGTTTCCCGCGCGAAACAATCAATCGATGAACTCGCAACGGGCAATGGCCAAGGGAAGTTGGGCGTTGGGCGCCAGGTAAACCCTACCCGGTTCTTAAGTGGAAATTTTATATTTCCTCGCGGAAGGAAGCAAAGGAGGATTTTTTTTTCAGGCTCTTATATTTGATTTTATCAATTAACCCCCCCAAAACGACGACGGCGAACACATCAAACCAAAAGAACTGAGGGGAGACATATGGGTGAACGGACGCGAGTATGTGTGAACTGCTAACTGACTTTCAGGAGACGAACCGATATCCACACGAGCGAAAAATCGAATGGTTACAAAATATTTCGAACAGCGACACTAGCGCCTGCGACGACTACGACTACAACGACGACCACGAATGGTGGCGAAAAGTTGAACTAAGAACTGGTCTATTCAGTACGGAGGTGTGCATTGAACTGATTCCTTGAGCGGTGCCGAGAAAACGACGAAATTTTCTGTGCCGGTTTGTGTGCCAAAAAAAAAGTCGAAAGTTGTTAACTTGGGAACTTTCTCCTCCCGAATGTGACGCCATTGTAGAGATTCGGAGAGCGCGCCACTACGAGTACCGAGTACCGTAATTTGTGGTTGGAAAATGTGCTGGGGAAGGTGAAAGCTTTTTTCTGGCCGGCTGCTGCTGCTGGTGATGGCGTTCAGTGGCCTCTCTGCTTTAGTGTTCGTTCAGCCCCACCCTGTGACACCATTCCGATTCGATTCGATGCGATTCGGAAAAGGAATCTATTTTTGGGGCTTAGATGAGGGTGTAGCAAGGGGGGGCAGCCTATAGAAGACTGCTGATGGCTGGCTGGCGTAGTATATTGGCACGTTATGGTATATTTCACCTTTTGAGTCTTATTTTATGCGAGAAGAATAATGGAATTGTTTTTGTTTTTATATTTTCTGGGTTTTAGTTGTTTCTTTTTGGTGGGATGGGGTGGGGTAAGGGAGGTTGGTCGGACGGGTGGAGTGGAGTGGTCAGGATGGGAGAAGGAATCGCAATCGATATAGGAATATGTTTTTGAATATTGTTGTTAATAGAAATATATTTTGTTTTGTTTTTTGAAACATCCGAAGGCCGGCACCAGTTTCGCAATTCAAGTGGAACGAACATATGGCTTAGACAATGTAGCACACGCGGTTATGTTTTGAAGCTTTGCATAAACATATGGCGGATTGGGTTGGGTACTTCAAAGAAATTACGCAAATTGGGTCTTAAATTAAACTTCAATTATAGTTGAAAGAAAAATTAAAAAACAAAAAAGAAATTCGCACAGAATGAAAAAAACCGACGGACGACGACGGACTGATGATGGGCGGTTTAACAGACGTCATTCAAAAAAAAAGTATTGCAGAGGAATTGGACTGGAGGTGAATTATGATTTTTGAAAGATCTCAATCAATTGAGGTTTTTGTAAGTTTTTTAGTTTTTTTTTGAATATTAATAAACACAAATTACCGTTAGTAATTTAAATTGAAAACCTTAAGATTTGTTAAGGGTTTTCCTGTTTTTTTTTTTAACAGCCAGCTCTTATAGCAGTTGTCAGATTTGATGCTGTCATTTTTTACTTTTATGGAGTAGAAACTACGCTATTATGTTGAGAGAATATTTTCTCTAATTAAGGGTCAATGGATATGATATTCAAAAACTCATTAAAATTGTTAAATGAATGAATGAATTTATGTGCCCCTTCAAGAATTGACTGAGGTTCTCATTTACAATTCTTCCTCTAATCTACTTTCTTTTAAGAAAATGAGTACCCCAAGTATCGTCAGAAAGGGAAGGTTTAATCTCTTCCACTTGGTAGTGTCTTAAAGTGGAGTTAAGGCACTTGTCTTCGCTAAGGAGCCTGCCTATTCATTTTCCTGAACACCTACATGTCCAGTTACCCAATAGCGTGTGACAGTGTTTAACTTACCGAGTTTATTCAGTGTGTCAATACAGTAACGTAATATTTTTGAAAGGAAGTAAGCTCTTTCAGTGCAGCTTGACTATCTGACACGATGGCTATGTTTTGATTACGACAGGTTCCTTCAAAATTACGTTCAGTGCATTTAGCAATGGCATTTACTTCTACCTTGAAAATACTTTTGGGGCTGACCCATTGGTATCGAAATTTTGGTTCTTGGACCAAAGATTCCTGCACCAGTAACCTAGGTCACTTTTTCGTCAAAAAATATTGAAACTGGTGAACTAATTTTAGATCAAAATGATCCAGAATTTCACCGCAAATCATCTTCGGAAGTAAGCTAATATTAGAATTCTGACATTTGGAGCTCTGTAAGCCCAAGAATATTCTCGAAATGTGACTTTTTGGTGAAATATGAGGTCAATGCCAAAATTGATTGAAAATGGAGGACATGCAAATGTGCGAATTGGTTACGGAAAAATTAAGGAAAAATTGTTCAACTTTATCACACATCACACATGTGACAAACTTTGACTGATACATTATTTACTGGGACATCATTAAAGTTATAAAAAAGTCGAAACCCTCAAAATTTAGCAGTTTTAAAAAAAGTGAAAATTTTAGTTGGCTGCAACTGTCTCAGGAACGGGTAAAGGTATTGACTTCAAATAAATTTTATTGTATAGATAGCAATTAAATAAAAGTTTGGTATAAGCTTTGAAATATTTCAACATTATTTTTTTAAAAAGTAAAAACAAAAATTATCGGCGCTCAAATATACAATGAAGGAAAAATGATATCATCTTCGAAATAATTTTTTACTATAGAAAATACTGTCCTTGACATCAAGTAAAATTTTCGAGAAAATTCAATTGAAAGTTTTTTTTACAAAAAATAAAAAAGTTCAAAAAATTCTAAGAAAAGTTGGTAAAAAGTGTTTTTTGACTTTAATATGTCGAGAATAAGCACCGATATTGACTTAAAACTTCTTTATGTTTATACAAAATACAATTATTAATACATGCTACAATTTTGACAATTATCGAATTGATAGTTTTTGTACGAAAAATAAAAAACTAAAACCGAAATTTGAAGAGAAGTGGCAAAAATTGTTTTTTGGCTTAAATATCATCGCAAGAAAGCAATGATTTTGACTTAAAAAGTATTTTATTTGTCAATACTATATACAAATGATAAAATATTGACGAATATCAGATTGACATTTTTTTTAAATAAATACAAAATGGGAAGTTATCAGTGTGGGTCGCACCAGCCTCTTTTCTTAGTAATGGCATTGAAAACTCCTTGTTTTAGTTCCCTGACTTTCTTTAAACTTTAGTTGACAAAAAAAACTCATTGGCCACGTATTTCTGTAAATTAAAAAAAATCGTCAAACTTAGAAGACAATTTGGTGCAAGTCACATTAAAAACTTCAGAGTTGAAGGGGCTCGGACACGTCTTTTGAGGTTGTCCCAAATTTATTCGAAAAGGTTGACATCTGGACTACATAATGGCCATGGCAAAAGTTGAATCCCTACATCTATAAGATAGTTCTTTATAGAATTTGCACCTAAAGCTTGCACTAATAATAATCGATACAAAAGGCATAACATGGTCTTCCAAAACGTTTTCCAAGTATATATAACAAGTTCTATGTGAGCTTCAAAACTGATGCCTTCACAAACCATAAGTGATCCTGCCTTGGTAATTCATTGTTTTCGTTATCGTGCTTCTGTTTTTGAGCCTGTAGACTCGTTGACGCCCATCTGGCCCTCGTAGGCCTATTCTGGATTAGTACCTCTATTTCCTGCAGTACAGTTGACTCTGCTCTGAGAGCAATTCAGAGTTGCGTTCAGGTCCAAAAGCTCTGATGTCTAATCCTGTCAACCTTCTTCTGACAATGCAACAATGATATTTCTCATCTCAAAAACACGTTTCCGAGCCTCAGTAGCGGTCTACAAAACAGATTTCTGAGTATTCTTCTGACGACAAAATCTGGCCTCCTCGAATGTGAGCTACTCTCCCAAAATTGTCTGATGGCATCCTCAATCTTGCTTTAAGGTAAACTTAGCATATAAGCAGTGCGACACTATTAATTTAATGAATTTTATATTATTTTTAAGAACTCTAGAGCAGAAAATCTTGCCAAATACCAATTTATCCTATTTTTTTTCTATTTTTGAATCTTGTTCCCCTTCTTTACTAGCCAAAAATATAAACAAAAACAAATTTTACTATTTTACTCCCATTGACTCATGACCTCTTTGTCTTGATTCCAAGAAGGAGATTAGTAAATGTTCCCAATAAAATGGAATAATTCACTCCCAACTAAGATTCCATAAAAACACGTTCCAAAATCTGGGACAAATTTGATCATCAATTTATCTAATGTAAAATACTACACCTACTTCCCCTACCTACCCAAAAAAAACATAAATTTTATTTGAATTTAGATAATGAATAAAACTGCCAATAATTTTTGTCCTTTGTCAAAAAAAGAGTAAACCCAAAAAGCAATACGAGCGAAGATATACGACTCCAAAAAGCTCATGTTTATCTTAACAATTCCTTGGCAAAAGTTTCATTCTAAAAATTCTTTTTTAGTTCTCATGAGAGACAAAATAAAAAAACATCAATAATCCTTATGACAATATCTAGTAACCGTAAGACAATAGCAGTTTTATATCCTGGTTAACTTAATAAAACGCAACAATTGTCATAGTAGCTACTCTCGTCATACAAATAAAGCTCACTCCGTTTCCGAAAAAAGCTCAAGCTCGAGAATTGTAAATTTTTGCCAGCATACAATTATGACACCATTCGTCCTGGGGATGTGAGAGACTAATTTTTTACTCTCTTGCTCTCACTTTCTATTTCAACCCCTGAAGATTGATTTTCCACCAACGATTATGATGATGCCTATAAATAGGACTTCATCAGTCCATGACGTTCTCCTCTCGTGTAGTCGTAATTGTACGTCTACGATTTTATTTGCCTTAGAGAATCATTGAAAAGGCGTACAAAATGCCGGTATCACTCCTTCAATTCTCTCACCCCTCCTCCCCCCTTCCTTCCAACCATGCATTACTGACTACTATGGTCCTCATGAAGGCAGTCTTATCGTTTTGTGGGATAACAATTGTTGGCCTGATTAAGTTTAGCACAATAGAAAATTTATGTCGACATCAACGTTGTGTGTTCATTTTAACGTTTTAACGGTGTTTTCTTTCTTTCCGGGCTTTTTTGGTTGAGTCTTTTCTATGAAAATCGAGTCGAGAGATTTTTTTTTAAGAAGTCCGCGTTGGAAATCAATTCATCAAAAAATATTATGATTGGGGTTACCATAGGAAGTTTTTAGTATGGCTTAACTTAAAAACAAAACGGTTTTATATGACTGTCAAAAAATGAGTCAAGTCTTAGATACAACAAGCACCTTCCCCCTCCCAAAAAAAATCGGGAAAACTTTTTATATTACATATTTTACCGGTTAACAATTCGACATTTAATAATCGTCAATTAACTGGAGTGATTTTCAATCTAGATATCGTGCAATGTTTTCTATGTTTTTCTGTTACGTTTTTGACTAAGTAAATAATATTCTACAAAACAGTTTTAAAAGATTTGATATTGAATAGTTTATTGACCACAGTTCATAATTTAAAACTGTTTTATTACACTTTATAAAATCGTGCAATATTTTCTATGTTATTTGTTTTCTTCTAAAAAATGGTTTCATCGAAGTAGACAACCTTCCAGAAAGAACAAAAAAAAAAGATAACAATGTTTTAACTTACTTATTCAAAATTGTATGCTAATCGTTCGATATTTTGTTGGGACTTATTACAAAAATCTCTTGCGATGTTTTCTACGTTTCTTTTGTTATTTTTCCAACTTGTAGTTAAGATAGTGTTACATTCTCTAAAAAACGCCTCAAATTATGATAATTCCTTACTAACTTTCCACTGACTCAAAAATTTTATTGAGAGTTTGAAATTTATTTTGCAATGTTTTCTATGTTTTGTGTGTTTTCACCTTATAAAGGATTTTAAGGAAACTTTAAACCTTTTATAATTTTTTTCATACCTAATAAATCAGTTATTCCTGAGACAAGGTTAAATAGTTAAAAATTTTCCATTCTATGTTTTCTATGTTTTTGTATGTCCTTTCATTGATGTAATCAGAATATGGTAACCCCTAAATCTCAGCTCATTATTTCGATTCTTCTTTATTTAATTCGAGCTTTATCAATTGAATTTATTTGCGCTTCGGTTGCTTAAAGAGGTAACCTCAAAGCTTGGACAAATTACGTTAAAATAAAATCAAAATCGCGTTCTGTTTTTTGTCTTTGGGATTCTCAAATTTTCCTGATTCAACTGAAAAAATTAATTCCTTCAAATGCAAATCAAAAAGAACGAAAAACCGGAAACCACCTTTTGCTTTTATTCAAACTGAGTTCGAAAATGAAGGACGACAATGGTGGCGATGTCAAATGCCATTTTTATGTGGGTCCTTCATTCATCATCGTTTTTTTGTTTGATGTGCGGCTTCTGTGAGTTCGAGAGTGAGTATAACTTCCAGAGAAGCAGTAAGACTTTTCTCTGTTATGCAGGTGAACAAAAAAAAAAACCGTTAATAAAAACCGAAGTCCTTTTTTTTTTGTATCCTGCACCAGATGATACAGTTAGAGAAATGTTTAAATGTATATGTATGTAGGTATGTACCTCTGCATGTTTTGTTCGTCCTAAGTAACTAGAGCATGAAGGACACAAAAAAAAGGATAAACGGGAGAAAAAGGAGGAAATTGTTGGGACTCTGTGTGAAAGTGTGGACAGTTTAAGTCACAACTGAATGAAACTGACAGTAACATTGGTGTTATATTGTTCACAGAAGTCAGAGATGAAAATGAAAATCCAGAAAAAATGGAAATATTGGAATTATACAATTGAATGGAAGTGCCTTGACAAGTTCATAAAAAAGGTCCTTTTTTGTGAGACTCACAATCGCCATCCGAGACTGGGGAGTCGGAACGAATGTTTTCAAATAAATTACCTATGTATTTATATCGACGGAAATTTTTATTTACATAAAATAGGTGTTTCGTTTTTTTGTGTTTTTTTGTAGTTTGGTTATAAATTCAGACAATCGAACAAGAAAGAAAAGGAAATGGGGTTTTATTTTGGTCTTCATCATCACCATCATCATCATTATCAGGATTATAAAACGGAGATTTGTTTTGTAAAAGAGAAATAAAAAAAAGGAAAGGAAAGGAAAGGAAAGGAAGAAACAAAGTTCAAACAAATCGATATGGAGATAAAGTCACTTTTTTTGTTTTTGTTGTTGGTTTTGGTTTTTTTTTTTGATGGAGGGTTAGACTTGAATGGAGTTCCGTTCTGTGAACCTTGAACCTATTTGAGTTTTATGAAAGGTGTCATCATCATCATCATTGTTAAAGAGAGAGAGGTTAGGTCATTTTTGTTATGATCAGATGGACGGGAATGTTTTATTTATATTTTCTTTTTCAAAGGAAGAAAGAACTTACATTTTTCGGTGATAAAATTCGGGAGCTTATACGGAAAAGTTATTTTGTAGTTTATAGCTCAATTTTGGACAAATCACAGTATTAGTTGTTTTTTTATTCGTTTCATAAAATCAGAATCTTAAGATGTTCTTGTTTAAAGTCTTCAATAAGCAATGCTGAAATTCTTAACAGAATGAAGTACCATTTTTTTGGTTCATTGTTATTTTATTTGAGCTTTAAGCTTTTAAAAAATGGTATACTATTTAGGAATTTAAGTTTTGCTTTGTGAACATTGAAAGCATGCCTTTGAAATCATTTTCAAATACATTTTCGCACATTTCGGTATCTTGGTCATAACTTGAAGAATGTTAATTTTGAATGAGCCTTGAGTTTAGGGATTATTTGCGAGAACATGGCGGTCTTTTGTTCAGCCCTACGGAGAAAATTCTATAGGAGACAAATCGCAAGATCTTGGTGGCCAATTGAAGTCGCCAAAACATGGAATATTACACGACCACAAAACTTTTCACATAATAAAGCCATAATTCGTTATGATTTGTTGCTTGTCTCTCCATCTTGTTGGAACCACATATTTACCAAGTCGTGAACTTCAATCATTGGCCAACAAAAAAATTTGTTATCATTCCACATATTGGCTTTATTTAGTGAAACTTTAAAATGGTACACCATGGCGTGTACTTACTTTTTTCATAATTTTTTTTATATCTTTTTGATTTATGCCGCAGAGTTTGATCATTTGAAGGAAATTTGACAAAATTTGTATTTGTAGTAGGTAAGCTTATTTTTTTAAATATTTACGAAAAATGAGACGCACTGCGTCCCATTTTCGTTCGACATAATGTGCCTTTGCCAATTGGTTCATATTTCTTCAAAAATGAAGCCGACCATAATGTTACCGTCAATGGGGAACACTATTGCTATAGAGCCAAGATTAATGACTTTACTTTTTCGTGACTGAATTGGAGAATGTTGATTTGGAAGACTTTTGGTTCCAACAAGACAGAGTGGAGCTACATGTCACACAGCCAGCGAACCAATCAATTTATTGGTAAGCGCATTATCTCGCGTCATATAGGCTTATGGTCAAGATCCTTCGATTTAACATCAATCGATCATTTTATTTTACATTTTATCTGCTTTAATTCATAAAAAACTTAGAATGTTTAAGATCTTAAGTTGGCCAAATTTGTTTCGTTGTGTGGTGTGTTATATTGTTCCATCTGACATTAAGAACTTTCTGGACTGTCCCTGTGATCTACCACCCAGCAAAGATGAACATTCAACTACTACGCCATTTCTGTAAAGGATGATCGACCGTTGAGGAGATTGAGGAGAAAGTTCAAAGATTTGATTTATATGTAGCAACTTGGGTATCTGAAAAAAATTCAGACATCAGATATTGATGCCACGTCTTCTTTCAACCTAGAAAGAAGTTAAATGGTTATAAAAGTGGAAGAACATGATAGTTTTGAGTGGATAGACTTTTCTTCCAGGAATGCTTTATCTTCCCAGAAAAATCTGAATTGAAAGTTTATGCTTAGGAATTGACATATTGGCAAATGTTATTGTTGAGACAAATAGCAATACTCACAGAAAATTAAGTCATTAAGCATTTGAAATAAAATTTGAACAACCCCTTTAACCATACAATAAATTCGTAAACTCATTTCGTGTTTTTTTTAATAAAGTGTTGTTGAGCAATAAAATTCCCCGAAATATCCTTAAAGTCATAATCTTAATCTCTACACCGACAAAGTGACACCAACACCCACACAAGGTAAGTACTAAAAAATCATTGTCATTGTCAAAAAATTCCTTCAAGGTAAATCTTTTTTATTTTTATCTTAATTTTTTTTTTTGTCTACTGAATGTCCCAATTTGTATAAAACACGAAACGAAAAATTCGTCGTCTGGAATACGAAAAATTTCGTTATAGAGTTAACAATCTATGACAAAATCAAGTAGCCTCCAGCTTCCGGACATTTTTCTACTCCAAATGCGGTATAAAGGTTCTTATATGTATGTAAGTATGTTATGTGAGAATTTTTCAGTTCAACGCTTGAATTTTCTGATCACACAAAAACACCAACGACGACATACACCATACACACATACATACATAATGTATGTATAAGGGACGTCATATGAGACTATCAACATAAGGAATTTAAGAAAAACCACGTTGAAAAGGTAACGACTTTAACGAGCAACGAGGCGCAATAGGTTTTTCTGGTTTTCCTCTCGAGATGGAAATTATTTTCCCGTTTGATTTGTTTTTTTTTTATTATTTTTACTTTCTCTCTTACGCATGCAAATCATCAGGAACGTTTTGTTTTGGAAAAATTCAAAACCTGCAATTGTTATCCTCTTTCAGGACGAGGAAGGTGTAACGCGGTGTACATTTCCATATCATAAGACATACAATGAAATTCCCTATGCGATTTGGGGACACTAATACATTGTTCTTGACTCAGAGAGAGAGTCCTTTTGAAACAAAAATACTCGATACAAAACCTCGTTGGCTTACATTTGCACACATGACACACAGACGAGGACGACGAAGGGGCACAAACGTTAAGTATTGGTAGTTAGGGAATATGGAATTCGAATTGAGTTCGGGATAGGGATCGGTGTTGGGATTGGGATTTGGAGGTGTCATGCTTCAAATAGTCGCACAAGATTTACATAGCTAATTAAAATCACGATTACCTCTGTGCGTGTATTTAAATGAAGACAGAATAAAATGTCCACAGGTGTCGCATGTACTTGCTTTGAAAGTTTGACTTTTGCAGAAGTTCTATTCTTCCAATTTTAGGAACACATCACACTGACACCAAAACTATACACTCCATCAAACAGTGGCCCGTTGAAGGTGAAAAGGTTCAATACTCATTCATGGATTCTCCGAGCTCTAAATGAGACAACTCTGTTTTTTGACGTAACCTGCAAGTTAAAAATGGGACTCATCAATTTGCAATTCCAAGACCGAATCAGCAAAGATGCTATGTTGCTTGTGATTGACCGGCTCGAGTTCTTGTGGTTACTGAACTTTAAAATCTTTAAAGTTTAGACCTAACTCTTCCAAACAAAATGTCGGTTCTGGATTGTCTAATTTACAATATCAACAAACCTTGTAAAACTCTCAGTTGTTCTTGAGATACGCACACTGTTTCAAAACTTCACATCACTTACTTGATCAATTCAATTTTGAAGTATGTATCATTCCAATTTAAGTAATGGCGTAAATAATGCCAAATGTCAAACTTGACAACTTCACAAGTGACAGTTAGAAAATTCAAATTCATTTTTGAATTTCAACAAAGACAATACTGGATCCTTTAATAAATTTAATGTAGGTACTTTCGTCTTCAATAAAAATTTACAATTATCTTTATTCGAAGCTTGAAGACAAAATTTATTAAAGTTATATTGAAATCATAAAGGAAGAAAGAGAGAGAGAGAGAAAAAGCGGGATGACAGAGTTAAACAGGATGCTCCTGGCAATGGATAAAGGAATATACAGATATCGTCTTCTTTTCGTTTTTTTTTTTTTTTTAATGTAAATTTTTTGAAGTAGCTTGATGTGAGATACCGTGACGACTTGTTGAATATTTTAATTGAAATTTTATATGGCTTATTCATCAGGATGTGATGTGGTATAAAATCAGGATGTGGTTTTTGGGTAAAGTACATAAAATAATAATGAAAAAAAAGATATTTTAAGGAATGTTTTATGAAATATATTTCTTCATCAATTTACATGTATATTAACATGACTGAAATACTCAGCACTTTTAAATTTGAGTACCTACATACTTAGTCATCGATTTTTTTGAATGAGATTTAAGATTGAATAAGCCTCGGGAATCATTAAATGTTCAACAAATTTATTTGTAACACTCTCCCACTGTTTTTTAAGTTTATCGAAAAACAATGAAATTTGAAAAAATAATTATTTTTAAAAATTTTGACGCGACATTTTATTGACATACTTAAGATCTGGATAAAATCGTAATCATAATTTTGGATGTGGCTCGTGGTAAAAACCAATAATTCTAATTTATTTAAAAATATAAAAAAAAAAAAGAAATATAATTGTTTTGTTGATAAGATTTTATTATTAATTTTTACGGAACAAAAACTGTACGAAAACAGCCAAATACCTAGAAGATAAAACAACCTTTAACTTTGATCTTTTTATAGAATTAAAAAAAAAAATAATCGATATCTTAAATATTTCTTTGTAGTTATATCAATCAGGCGATTGATTAATTTCCTAATCTTGGTTGCATTGAGAACCCCCTTAGTGCCAGTTTTATAATCTTTGGGTATCTTGACCATATTTTTCTGATGAGTTGATGATGAGTTACTAAGCAATAAAATGGCTTTTGGTTCATAGGACAACCATAAAACCAATTATTACCAGATGCGGCATGTTAATTCAAAGTTATCAAATTTTCACTTATTCAAGTAAAACCTAAAATTGTTATTAATTTTTCTGACTATTTCTTGTCAAAAATCAATGTGATTAAAATTAAATGGTATATTAAGTTATTTCTAATAACTTGACAAAAAAAATGTCCACTAATTTTTCGTACATCAAACCATAATAACGCCTCGTGCTTGGCAGACTTTTCAGCTGATATCAATTTCAATTTTATATATACACACTTTACGTCATTGATATTGACCTTAGATTTTTTGTGTGTCCAATTTTTTTTTAGTGGTCTCTGTTTAGCCTTGGTTTTTTTTTTTATTGAATGAAAACTTTGATAATGAAAATAATTGAATATATTAGCAAAAAAAATTAAAAAGAGAACCTATGATCTTAGAATCAATTTTTGCGTTTTTGGTTTTGGATTTGTGGACATACTTTGTTTCACTTTTAAAAATTAATAATTGTTGTTGGTTTTACGGTGACTTTTGGTTTATGACTTTTTCGACACAAAAAAAAAAAGATTCGAAATCATATCAAATTACTCTATAAGCGCATAAATGATGACAAAATGGCACTCGCCAGACTTTTGGATTGTTAATAGGTTTTATGAATTTCTTATCATAGTTCTGACATTTGGTCACTTTCGGTTGATTGCTAATTTTTAAAATAGTGAATAGTAATTTATTTATTGCAATTTTTTTTTTCGATGTCATTTCCTGCTTGAAAAATTAAACTGCTCCGTTTCAGAAAACTCAAAATTTTCAAATTTCTACTTAAAAATTAAGTAGGCAATTACTAAATAATTGCAACTTTGTTGTATTTGTACCTTGGTGGAAATTTTATTAGGATTCAATTTTTTGAGGCAAAATTTTGTTGATGCAATTTAAAAACCATAATTGTAGAACTTTTATTGAAATTGATTTTTTTAAACTCCTACTCAGTCGAAAAAATCGTGTGTACTAATTTATATAATTTATTTTAAATGTAAACATTATTTAATTTTTTTTTAAACTTAAACAAAAATAAAATTGAACAGCAATAAAAATGCATAAATTGATTAAACAATTCTATTTAAAAAAAAACTAACAATATAATTGTTTTTTAAGAACATTATTAACATTATTATTATTTTTAATTTTATTTTCATTTTTGTTCTAATAATTAATTTCAGGACATTTTTTTTTCTCAAGTTGTGTGAGTTATTTTTATTATTTTATGTTTTAAAAATTTGTTTAACATTTTTATATTAAACTAGAGGCTCGTCTCACCATCGTACATGAGTCAAAAGTCTACTTATTTATAATATCTCTGTACCAAATTTCATTCAAATCCATTCAGTTGTTCTTTTGTTCTTGACCAACACACATCCATACATCTAATCTGTCAAATTTCTAACATTAAGTGGAAAGGTTTGTAAATCTAAGAAGCATTCTCTAAACCACTTGAATACACCCAAAAAATTTCATCAAAATCGGTCCAGCTTTTTACAAGGAGTTTAATCACAAACACTCACAGAGAAGATTTATATTTATAAAGATTAATGTTTTGAATTTTGACAGAAATTATAGCTTTTAATTTTTCTAAATTCTTTGAAATTGAATGATCATTTTATCTGAAACAATTTCGACTTTGTAACTGGACTAGATTTTTTTAAAAAGGTTAAAAGTTTTCAAAAAAAAAAATCATTTTCTTTTCTTTTGATTTTGGACGTACGCCTTAAAGATTCAGGTTTTAGTTAAATACTTTAATATTTCAAAAAAGAAATTGTTAGAAAAAAATATGTAAAACGTAGTTTTTCAAAATTCTCTCCTTTATTTTCAAAATACCGAATTTTCACCATTTATTTTTTTAACTAATAAAACAAAAGAAGGAAAAAAATAAAACAATTTTAGAGACTTAAAAAATGGAATAATTTTTTAGTTAATCGAAATTTTAACTATAAGAACAAAGTCCTTACTTGCTAAAAGCTTTTAAGAAACTATAAATTTAGACCGACAGAAAGACAGATGTTTAACGCAACAAATTAGCATCTAATCATTTACAATTTGTATGATTTTTTTCCGCAACATTTCTTAAAAATATTATTTTAATCTTTACCTGTTTATAATGATTAAACTTTTACAAATCCAAGAAGTCTATGGTACTCGTATATTTACTTATGTCTGACAAAACACACTTTTAATGTTTTTGCACACTGTAATAAAAATAAAATACAAATAAATCTGAATTACTCAATAAAAGCACAATTATTGTAGCTGTGCTGTATTTTTTATTTGCAAAACAATAATAATAATACAAAAAAAAAAAAACAATCGTGCGAATTTAGTTCATATAGACCAGGTTCTTTTCTTTTATTTTTTATCAGATAAAGTCATAGTGCTGTGTTTTAGAAGAATATTTAGTCAGTGCTAATTAATTCATCGCAAGGCTAAGATCGTTCATAATCTTACTTGAATTATGTTCGTTTGGTTTGATTGATTAAATTTGTTTTAATTTGTTTTTTCTTTGAATTTTATTTGAAGTTTTTTTTAAGAGAAAAAAAAATATAATAATATAACCATATATACAAAATGGTACGTTATAGAAATTTATAAATTTATTCGTTAATATTTTTAAGTTGATTACAATTTTTTAAAAAATATATGAAAGTTTTTTTTTTGTTAAAAAAAGTGGGGTTACAAATTTTTGAAAGTGGTTTAAGATATCTTATAAAAATAGTGATGACGAATTTATGGTGAATTTTGAATTTGGTGCTACAAAAAATAAGAATAGATTTCTGGAATGGATTTTAGTTCGAAAAAAAACGAATGTTTTCAAAAAAATTAAATAAAAAAATATTTTACTATTCCTCTAAATTTTTGGGAGTTTCTGTATCTCTCTGAAATAGGAAAAAAGGAAAAAAAAATATTCCAAAATTTTATCAGTAGTTCTTGTTTTTTTTTTTTTTTTATTTAAAATTTTTGGCAAATTTGTAAATTTTATCTGAGCTCTATTTTCATATGTAAAATATCCTTAACTAATAAAAATAGAGAACTAATTGTTAAACAATTGGCGAGTAGTATTTAATTCAAACATTCCTTTAGTGCTTTTAGAAATTAAACATCATTTTTCGATGTAGAAAAATTATAGCTCTTAATTTAAAATTTATGTAAAATAAGCAGTGAATTATTTTTTTGTTCAGTCTGTAATTTTTTTTACAAAGTTTATTTGAAATAAAAAAAAAAATTAATTTTCAATTGTCAAAAACAGTACACAAATAAACCTTTTCCGTCATTTTAAATGTCAAAGTATCATATGAATAGAATTTGTGAGATATTTGGAAAAAGTACGATGCTCAATTCGCTTAAGATTAGCACAGTCTTCCTTTTTATGTAGTATCATTCTGAAATAATTGTCTTAGTATCGTAATGAATAGATTCAATTTTTTTTCAATATTTCTTTTAATTTTTTGGATATTTTTGTCCAAAATACAATTTTCAGGATAAGTTTTCTTTAATTTTATCGGCCATTATAAATATTTCCTTAGTAATTCGAATTCGAAACATGCCATAATTTTTTTTTAATTTTTAGATGTAAAAAAATGTCTCAAGTGATTTTTAAAATTGAATACTGTTTCTGTATTACGTCAAAATAATTGAATACAATTTTACTGAATCAAGTTGTTTGTTAAAATGCCTTACTAAAAAATTCACTCAGTAAATACTTTTGGATGTCGTTTCAACATACACAAAAAATATTTCTAAGTTTCAAAAATATTTTTCCTTTTGATAAAAAATCCAAAAAATATAAATCTCAGACTAAATTTTCCCATTTTGTTTTTTGTATTTCTTGCCAATCATGTCCGTCACAAATTTTAATGTTTCCAATTGGAAACAGAAAATATTCTAACCTTTTTTTCTAAGCTAAATTTTGGTCAGTAATTTTGAGAACCAACCAATAAACGACGACGTTAAAATGTGAAGATATGTCAGAAATTTGATTTCAAAAATAGGCTGAATGCGGTTTACATAAACTCATAAAATATGATGTGTGCCTTTTAAAACACCAATTAAATCAAAGGATTTAAATTTCAATATTAAAACATCTAAATTAAAATTTTTGTGAATTTTAAATTCTTAGTTTGTGTACATATTTTATAAAATGTCTATATTTCTTTAAGAAAAGTTTGGTCTAAATTCCTTTCTGCAATTTTTGAAGTTATTATTTGGTAAAAAAAAGTTTATTCGAAGATAGACATTTTTCAAATATTAAATTCGAAAAATCGGACCGGTTTCAAAAACTCTTAACGGGAAGTTTAAAAGAATATTAAAAATACTCCTTATAAAAATCTCTGGAAGTCAATTTTATGTTTGTATTTGAACACTGCTTTTTCTCAGTCTAAAAACATATTGGTATCGTTTTTAAACTTTGGAAGTTTTTTAAAGTATTTCCTTAATTTTAACATTAGTTTACTGATAATATTTAAATGGCTCCTTACCTCACAGACAATACAAATACAATTGACAGTAAACTGAAATTTCAAGAACTTTCGAACTGAAAACAGACACTATACCAATATTTATTTTGTTAACAAACAAACATCTTCTCATTTACCCTATGCCGGCAACTGCTCGGTGGCGGCGCGGTGGCATCATGCATATCGGTCCTAATCTAGGTTCTAGCCAAAGTGATACTTTTTTTTCTGTGTTTAATAACCAAACATAAATATATGTACATATGTATGTATGTATGTACCTGGTTTATAATAAAAAAAATATTGGCTCATGTAGGTACAGTTATTTTGTTATCAAAAAATTAACAAAATCAAAAAAAAAGAAAAAAAAAAGGAACAACCATGCACGAAACATGCACAATCGGCATGGGAGAAAAGACAACATTAATTTTGCCAAACCCCCTCACACTCTTTTGGCCAAATGCGAATTCAGCCTTATCAATACCTGATTCGAGATTATATATTGTCTTAGCTGAAGGCTTGTTTTCTTAGAAGGTATGCGAGTATAGTTGCGTGTACAGTTGACACACTTGTGTGCACAAGAATCTAGAAATTGATATCATTTATCATTTACTTAATAAATCGCAACGTCGACGATGGCGGCTGAAGTTGCTCGAACTTCATCTTTTATGGAAGCCTTAAGCGCGTTAAATTGGTGTAATATTTCAGTGATAACTGATAACACTGTTGTTGTTCATCTAATGATAAAAAAATGTGTCTTGCCTGGATACACACATTGGTCTTGTAGAAATTATTATCGGTGTTAAAATTGTAAAGCTTGCTTTGTCTTTTTTTTATGAGATTATGGCGAGAAGGTATTCACTTTCACTATCAATGATTGATAAGACTTGAATTAAAGTCGTTTAAGTGGTGAGTATCTGAGTTTATGATTATCAATCTATTTTTTTTTTTTTTGACGAGTTGAGTTGAGGTACCTAGGAAATGTCAACAGATGTTTTATTACTGCGCAAACTTAGAAAATATTGATGTAGGTATTGTTGTTTTTTGAATTAATGTTTTATGATAACGAATTCAAAAAAAGACAGTTATATGGATTTTTTTTTTAATTTTTATGAAATAAAATATGAAACGCAATACAAGTTCTTGTTTTTTTATATATTTTAATGCGGGATGACACCAATAATCGTGCAATTTTATAATCAATTAATATTTGTATAAATTCTTGTTGATAAGGGCAAAATGGCTGATCATCATCGGGATTAATGTAGAAACAACTAGATCCGGTCTGGTTTTGTTGGTTTTTCGATTTGCTATTGAGATAGGACACGTTACATTGTTTTTTTTTTCTTCTAATCTATTTTACAGTAATTGGTTAGTTTATAAGCGGAAATAATATGTAATGAGTACTCTTTTGGTTACGTATGAATGGATTTTCTAGAAATATTAATGCTTAATTGTAGTTTAGTTTTATGGGAATTACATTTTGTAAATTTATTTTGAAATTTGATACTTTACAATAAAAATTAGCTAAAGGTTGGTAGTTGAACATTTTAAACGTGTTGAATTAAGTGGTTGTCAGAGATTTTAAGTAATATTTGACAATTTCGTTGATTGTTTTCATTGAATGTGTTTCCAGCATTGCCATCTGAGGCTTTTTAATGTATTTTTTATTATTTAATTAACATTGGGTTTGAAGCAAATCAAAAATTTTTTTTTTTTTAGGATGTTAATAAAAAAGAAAAATGTGTTCTTAATTTATTTAAATCAGAAAAAATGCGTATACGCCATGTGTACCATTGTTATGTTACAGCTCTTAGACCTGCGTATAGTTTTTTTTTTTTTTTGACCTGACAACTCTAAATTGTGATGATTTGCCGTCTATCCAAAATTCACTAGCCAAAATGTTTAATTAAAAAAAAAATTAAAATTGCCGTCATGAGTTCAAAATATTCGGAGTAAATTTGAATTATTTAAAAACATTCTTAATCTTCCTATTTTACCATAAGAAAGTTTCTTATTTAATTTCTTGACATGTACTAAGGGTGTGCTTAGAGTGAAGGAAATTTTAAAATTTTGACAGGTAACAATAATCAAAAATTATATTTTTCCGAAGGCTTTTGTTGTCCTGAATTTGAATCCGACTTCAAAATCATTTTATCACGACAGGTTTTTGAGATATCACCTTTTAGAATTTGAAAAATATCATTTCACATTAGTGAAGTCTTTGTTTTTAAATTGTGATGATTTCTGAAAATCTATAATCCCGTCTTCAGTATTTAGTTTATTTTTAGTATATCATTTACTTTTAGAAAAATTCTCATTAATTTGAGGTCTTCACCTGTTTCACATTGACTTTCAAGAAACGGTTAACCTTATGCTAAAAAGGTTCTTAACAGAAAAAGGCAAAAATGGTTTAAAATGATTTTTTTTTGTCGTGAATTCGAGCTTTAACTTGAATATTTTCCATAACATAAAGTTTTATTTAAAAAAAAATATAAAAATAATGTTGAAAACGGTTATTTTTTAAAATTTGAGTTAATATTTAAATTGTACCTAGAAGACACAGATTTGTACTTTGTAAAATCATCATAAAATTTATTGTTAGGAACTATAACTGTATTATGTTTTGCCTTATATTTAAAAATATCGTATTATGGATTTTTTTTTTAAACATTTTTAAAGAGTTAAATTTCAAAAACCTGACGTGATGGAAAAAATATCAAGTTATATTCAAATTTAGGACAAAAAAATCATTTGGAAAAGTCTTGTTTGATTTAACGGTACGAAAAAAATGTGAATTTTGTCGATCAGTGTAATTTTTATAAAAATCTTGTTTTAGAAAGTTTATATTGTTTTTAAGTTATAGAAAAAAGTATGTAACAATAAAAACGCATTAAATTGTGGAACGTTGAGGATAGAGAAGCTTTTTAACAATCAGTATTGGGTTTTTATATAATCTACAATAGTATCCTCTGAGATAAAAATGGCCGTCAGCACTGAAATTTTTGTCGATATTTAGGAAAGCACTTGTTTTCGGTTTTTTACATCACTAACTTTTCCCAACATCTAAAATTTTCCACCAGTTTTCGAACTGTGTTGCAAAAGTTTCCCCATTTTTTACTTGAATTTTAACAATTTGAATGCGTTTTTAAAGCGTGTATTGTTTCGTTTTTATTAATGGTGTAGTTTATACTTCTTAACTGTCAAAAATGACAACTTCCCAAATAGCGGTCTATTTGAAATATTGTAACCTCTGACTAGAGAACCATTAAGTCTGTTCAATGAATTTTAGAGTAGAATAGAACAGAGTAAAACAGCGTAGAATAAGATAGAACAGAACAATAAACATCAGGCAACATAGAACACTCAAATATCTGACATATGAAATTGTAAAAAAAAATGTTTGATTTGACTTACATTTTCATAATTTTTGATAACAAAAAATCATTTATTTAGTTTGCCATACAGGAGTTGGTAAAAAATGTTCAAAATATAATAACACAAACATGAAATATAAAAGACAACAGACAAAATGAAAACCAATTACAAATTTTTGACAGATGATTTTGACGTGTAGAAAATCCTGATCTAAACTGTTCTCAGTTACTTTATTAAATAGCAAAATAGAACAGATTTGGACAGCAAACATCTCATTGAACAATTTAAAGCTATTCTAAACTATTCCAAACTGTTCGGAATAGGTTCATTGAACAGCTCAAAAAATTAGATAAAATTAGCAACAATCAATATTTAGGTCAAGTTATTAAAAACTTATCAAATGTAATATGATCCTTATGAACTACTGTATCAATTTTACTATAAAAAAACAATTAATTTTATCAGTTAAACTATTAATATTTTGTCAAACTTATCATTAAATTTTGTCAACAAAACAAATCAGATTAAAAAAGTTTGTTCAAATTGATTACAACTTTTTACCTTTATAAAAAAAAAAATTCTGTTTTCAACTCGAAAATATGAAAAAAAAAAAAATAAAAACAAACATGACTCAGATATAGGAAAACAAAAAAGTTATAGAAAAAAATTGAAAAAAAAAAACCAACCAGACGGTGTTGTGTAAACGTCAGCAAATTTAATATTATTAAATTTTTCTTATCAATTTAATTAAATAAACAAAAGTATTATTATCAACGAATATGTAGAGTAGACTTTAGTACCATAAGTAGCTAGATATTTTTCAATTGAATCTTCAATTTTGTTTTTGAAAATTCATATACACATGTATTTTCTTAAACCTGGCAAAACCCCAATTCCGCTGAAATTTGCTGTTTTCCAAATCAATATCAGACAATTAGAATCTTCTGGCGTCGTCGGTCGGTCGCTATGTCAGACTTTTTCTGATCTTGGAACTTTGAGTAAGCAAAAAAAAAATTGATTACAAAAAATTTATACGATGCGTTTATTTTATAGATTGATTTTTCTCAAGACGACAATATACCATATTTTTATATTTTTTTTATTTCTGGACTAAGAATAAAATTGCGAGCTAATTAAGAACCTTTGAACTGATTGTAAAGTGAAGATTGAATTTATAACATCTGGCAAAGTGGCAAATGAACGCATTTAGTTTAAGTCCGATGTTGTACTCATTCAATAAATCATTTATTAATTGTCTTAATCAGACAGAATGGAGTCTTTTTTTTGTGTTTTGTTGTGTTTCCGATGAAATTCTAGAAAGATTGATAAGATTCTTTTATTTTTTTTACACGACTAAGAAAGTTAACTTTAGAATTTGGATTCTTAAGGCTTTTCGAATTCTGTGGAGAATGGAACACGGGGCTTGCAAGAGGTTACTTTTACAGAACCCTTCTTTACTGAAGAATAGAATTTCTTGATAAAAAATGATTCGAGCAGACTTGCCAATGTTTCATGATCTTGAAGTTACAGCTTGAAAACATTCACCCATAATTTTAATTTATAAATAATGTGAAATTTAATTCTGTCTAAGTGGCAACGCTGTTCATTTAATGGTCTCTTTCTAAAAGGAAACTATTTTTTTTAATTAGCTGATTAAATTCTGTCTATAGATTTTTTGATTGTATCTATTTCCAATTGTTTTATCATGTTTAAGTTTAAAATTAGAACTAATTTGCGTGATTTAAGTATTTACCTAACTAATTTTTGTCATGGGCAACTATTTTTTGGCGCATGTTTTGATAATCTCGTAAATTATTTTTTTTTTAAGTTAGATAAAAGTGTTACTTCTTTCAATCTACAGAATATCTCAACACTAAAGTCCGCTTGTGATTGCAAATCTAAGGGGGCAAAGTCGTTGATATCAATTTTAAATAAACAGAAATAGAAATATTTATTACCTGAACCTAATTTCGTCAAATTTGGAATCCTATTGGGATTTTTTAAAAAGTGTATTTTAGGAAATAAGTTCATTAATTATTTCAGTAATTATTTCCATCGAAAGTCTCAGGTTTAATTGCTTATCTTAATAAAAAACATTTTGAAGAATGAATAAATTATGCTTAATCAGATAACTTTTAGAATAAAGAACCTTTTGTCTCAATTTTCTGTTTTTCCGGAGTTCCACAAGATACCCATTTAGGTCCTCTACTCTTAAATTTTGTATTTAACTAAAACGCAGAAAAAATAAGACCAAAGCAGATTACTTTTAGAGTTGAAAAAAATGTACCTAACATTCTTCTTCTGCTTCTGAAGTTCCACAAGACACCCATATAGGTCCTCTACTCTTAAATTTTGTATTTAACTAAAACGCAGAAAAAATAAGACCAAAGCAGATTACTTGAAAAAAATTTACCTAACATTCTTCTTCTGCTTCTGAAGTTCCACAAGGCACCCATTTAGGTCCTCTACTCTTAAATTTTGTATTTAACTAAAACGCAGGAAAAATAAGACCAAAGCAGATTACTTTTAGAGTTGAAAAAAATTTACCTAACATTCTTCTTCTGCTTCTGAAGTTCCACAAGACACCCATATAGGTCCTCTACTCTTAAATTTTGTATTTAACTAAAACGCAGAAAAAATAAGACCAAAGCAGATTACTTGAAAAAAATTTACCTAACATTCTTCTTCTGCTTCTGAAGTTCCACAAGACACCCATTTAGGTCCTCTACTCTTAAATTTTGTATTTAACTAAAACGCAGAAAAAATAAGACCAAAGCAGATTACTTTTAGAGTTGAAAAAAATTTACCTAGCATTCTTCTTCTGTTTCTGAAGTTCCACAAGGCACCCATTTTGGTCCCCTACTATTAAAAAGTTATGTTCTAAGCTTGTAAAAATTTCTTGAAACAATACTTGACTAATTTATGATAAAAAAGATTTAATTTCTAAATTTGTTGTATCATGCATTTTTTTTCCAGATCACCACTAAAATCTTCAGCTTAACGTTTGTGGCGCTCCTCACTGCTTCTTGCACAGATGCAGCGAGAATATTAGCAGCTTTTGTATTCCAAGCAAAAAGCCATTACATGATGCACAATGCCCTTATAAAGGAGCTTATCAATAGAGGTCATGAAGTGACCTTCATCACAAGCAATTCAATGAACAAGAACCTCGGAGAGAATTACACTGAAGTCCTTATAGACCCGGTCTATAATTATGAGCCTGATAGTAAGTTAAAAGGAATCCCAATGATTTCCAATTTTTTTTTATCAATATTCTTTTCTTTAATTTTTAGTAAGAAATCACTTTAAGACAAAGGGCAATTTAGATTTCACGAACTTCTCGTTGGTGGACTTCTTGAAGATGCTTGACATTATGGGTGTGAAGACAACCGAACACGCCCTCAAACATCCAAAAGTTCGTGAAATATTCCATCGGAATGAGACTCACGATGTTTATGATCTCTTGATTGTTGAACAATTCTATCAGGAGGCTTTTCTAGCCTTGAGTTATAAATACAATATACCTGTGATATCTTCCAGTACTTTGGGTTATGAGAATCATATGAGTCAAATGATGGGACTTATGACACCCTGGTCATATGTTCCGCATGGATTTCTGCCCTTCGACGATAAGATGAACTATTGGGAGAGACTCAAGAATACTGTTGCCTCATTGTACACTGATTTGTATAGGGAATTTGTATATTTCCCACGTCAAGATGCTCTGGTCAAGAAGTATCTATCACATTTGCCAAGTAAGACCGAGAGGAAGTTATCAAATGTTCCGATATTTTACAGAGTTTCTTGTTTTTTTTTTTTTGTTTTGCAGTGAAAATTCCAAAAGTTACAGAAATGGAGAAGAATATATCACTAATGCTACTGAACAGCTATGTTCCACTCACAAAACCAAGACCGTCAATGCTGGGAATGATCCCAGTTGGTGGCATGC
Organism: Scaeva pyrastri; assembly: GCA_905146935.1. Lineage (NCBI taxonomy): Eukaryota > Metazoa > Arthropoda > Insecta > Diptera > Syrphidae > Scaeva > Scaeva pyrastri. The sequence continues at coordinate 12,859,149 of LR989928.1, read as the reverse complement.
ACATCTATCCAGCTAATCCACTGCCAGCCGATATCAAGCAATTTCTAGATGGAGCCACTCATGGCGCCATTTACTTCAGTTTAGGTAATGTTTGACATTCCAGCAGACCTGTGGTCAAAATCTAACACCAAAGTTCTTCTTGTCCACAGGAAGCCAAGTTAAAACCCAAAATATGCCTCCAGAGAAACTGAAAGCTTTCCTCGATGTGTTCGCCAGCATGAAACAGCGGATCCTCTGGAAATTCGAAGACGACAAAATTCCAAAACTGCCAAAGAATGTCATGATCAGAAAATGGATGCCACAAACCGACATCCTAGCTCATCCGAATGTCAAGGTCTTCATCACTCACGGAGGACTATTTGGCACCCAGGAAAGTGTCTACCATGCCGTGCCAATGTTGGGAATTCCTGCCTACGGTGATCAGGTGAGAACCCACACAAACCTCAAACCAAACAATCGCATCTAACTTACTGTCTATCAAATTTCAGTTCCTCAACATGAAGAAGGCAACCAATTCGGGCTACGCCAAAACTCTCAACTTCCAGGACATAACCAAGGAATCACTCAAACACTCTCTCACGGAACTCCTCGAGAATCCATCATACAAAAAGAATGTCGAACTAACATCTCGAATATTCCGCGACCGACCCGAATGCCCTCGCGAAACTGCCATGTATTGGGTCGACTATGTCATCCGTTACAAGGGTGCACCTCATATCCGGTCTGCAGGCCTTGACTTGGCTTGGTATGAGTTCTATTTGTTGGACGTAATTGCCACTTTAGTGGCAGGAGTTGTGATATGTGTGACATTTATGTTCTTCGCGATACAATTTCTCATCGGAAAAACTAGAATTAAAGTGAAAATGAGTTAGAATTTTTATTGGATGTTGTGAGAGGCTTGAGTATGATTACGAGTATATAAATCTAGTATTAAGAGATTATAGATCGAATTAGTTGATAGGTTCGTGAATAGTGCAATATGTATAATAAAAATCTGAATAATTATTTATAATATATAGAAAATAATTTGTGTTTTGTGTTATTAATTTGTGAAGTGTCAAAAGTTGTCATTAAAAAAAAAAACATAGGGAATGAAATGGAATGAAACTGTCAACAGACAAATATTTGGGGACCTTGCAGTTCTTCTAAAAATCACTCTGGGGCTTCTATGTTCAAAACTTTAATAGTTATGCATTCACAATTCTCAGTTGATCTTGTTTCCATATTTGACGGACCAAATCCTTCAGCATTTTCCATAAAAACGTAATTCCATTTACTTCAGGACGAAATCAGAAGTTTTAAGCAGATATTTTAAAACTTTGACATACGAAGGCTGATTTGATTATTATCAGAAGGAAAATTTAGAAGACCTTCTCCGAAATGTTCTCAAAAACGATATTTAGATATTGATTAAAACCCTTGTAATGATCGTGAATGAAAATCATATATTGAAAATAAGGTTTTGACTTCTTTTGACAGATATTAAACGAACTATATACTTATTGTAAAACCACAAAAGTATGCATTACTTTTTGTTTGGATTGTGTTCAATATTCAAAGTACGTTGAAAAGTATGCAGTGTTTTAAAAGTCAAACTGAAGATCGTTTCAGGTTTAACGAAGAAATTCAAAAACTGATCGTTAAAATGTTTAAATATGGGATATTTTTTTGTCTTCTTTTTTTTGATTCTATTAAGTCCCAAAAAAAATAAGAAGTATGGTAATTCCTTGTGACTTTGAAGAAAACACAATGGGAAATTTGAAGGTGATCACTTGTAGTTCTGGTGATCTTCACTTATCCTGATTGCAAGGGCATGTCACACAGCTGCAGCTGCACTCTTTCCGGAAAAGCTATTGTCTATCATAAGATGTACTTCAATGAACTATTCGAACATTTCTTCCCACTGGATTTTATGGATTTAAGTCATTTTGAAGAGATTCTCTTAAACAACTCAACTGATTTTCATAGAAAACAAAAACACATAGACGAATTTCATTTAGTTTCCTTAATTAATTTATTTTTTCCTTATTTTTCTTACTTCCTAGTAACATTTTCAATACAAAAATAAGTCCACCAATAACACTTAAAATTATCAGAGCAAAGAATCCAATAACATCCAACAAATAGTACTCATACCAGGCCAAATCAAGTCCTGCCGATCGAATATGGCGAGCACCCTTATGCCGGATGACATATTCCACCCAGTACATTGCCGAATCTCGAGCACTCACGGGTCGATCTCGGAATATATCCGAGATTTGTTGCATTTTATTTCGGTACACAGGATTTTCCAGAAGTTCTCTCAGAGACGATTCCAGGTTTTCTCTGCTGATTTCGTTGAAGTTCAATGTTATGGCATAGCCAGCCTTGGTTGCCTTGTTCATGTTGAGGTGCTGAAAAGAACAAAAAAAGGACAATTCAGCCAAGAAGTTATAACTGATAGTGATGACTTACCTGATCGCAATAAATTGGAATGCCCAACATTGGAATACCATAATAAACACCTTCCTGACTGCCAAACAATCCACCGTGTGTTATGAAAACTTTGACATTCGGATGGGCCAGAATATCACCTTGTGGCATCCATTTTTGGATCATTACATTCTTTGGCAATGTGGGCAGTGAATCATCTTCGAATTTCCACAAAACTCTCTGTTTCATCTTGGCAAAGACGTCAAGGAAGATTTGCAATTTCTCCGGTGGTAATTCGGCACTCTTAACTTGACTTCCTGAAATATAGAAAGATCCGTTTTCAAAACTCTCTCTTCAAGAAAATGGTAATTCTTCTTTTCTTACCCAAACTGAAGTAGATGGCTCCATCAGTAGCTCCATCCAAGAATGCCTTCATTTCAGCAGGAAGTGGATTCGGAGGATAGATGTGCATTCCACCCACTTCAACCATTCCCAGAGTATATGGCCTTGGTGAAGTCAATGGAGCATAACTATTCAACAGCAACACCGAAGCATTCTTCTTCATTTCAGAAACTGTTGGAATGTTCACTAAAAACACCGAAAAAAAAGGTCAGTGATTTCAAATTCTAAGAAACTTTATTAAGAGTCTTACTTGGCAAATGTGACCAATATTTCCGAACCAATTCATCCTGCTTGGGAAAGTACACAAACTCCCTGTAATAATCATCATACAGCGATGACATTGTATTCCTGACTCTTTCCCAAAAATCCATTTTATCATCCAATGCCAACGAACCATGTGGCACAAATGACCACGGCGTAATAACACCCATCATTTGGCTCATAAAATTCTGATGTCCCAGTGTACTGGACGCAATTGTTGGAATATCAAATTTCAGAGCCAACGGCAAAAAAGCCTCCTGATAAAATTGTTCAACAATTAGAAGATCATAGATGTTCTTTGTGTCATTTTGATGTATGATTTTCTGAACATTGGGTTGTTGCAAAGCAAATTCGGTTGTTTTGATACCAATTACATCGACCATTTGAAGAAAGTCGGATAGTGTTAGGCTTGAAAGGTCAAAAATTGTGTTAACGTTGGCAAATGTGACCAATATTTCCGAACCAATTCATCCTGCTTGGGAAAGTACACAAACTCCCTGTAATAATCATCATACAGCGATGACATTGTATTCCTGACTCTTTCCCAAAAATCCATTTTATCATCCAATGCCAACGAACCATGTGGCACAAATGACCACGGCGTAATAACACCCATCATTTGGCTCATAAAATTCTGATGTCCCAGTGTACTGGACGCAATTGTTGGAATATCAAATTTCAGAGCCAACGGCAAAAAAGCCTCCTGATAAAATTGTTCAACAATTAGAAGATCATAGATGTTCTTTGTGTCATTTTGATGTATGATTTTCTGAACATTGGGTTGTTGCAAAGCAAATTCGGTTGTTTTGATACCAATTACATCGACCATTTGAAGAAAGTCGGATAGTGTTAGGCTTGAAAGGTCAAAAATTGTGTTAACGTTGAACATACTGATAACTGAAAATATATCGAAGTGATGATTTATCAATTTTAAAATATGGAAAGTTTTGATAAATTAATACATTAAAATGATAACAGCATATCAATGCTCTGAATATTTATTGGTTGTGTTTTAAGAGAGAAAGTTAAGAGAAATTGTAACAATTTCTTCGATTCTCACTCGGTTTACTTCTCAAAGAAACTGACAAAATCCTAATGAAATACCACAACAAAGTGAGTTCTAATCTTTTTGTTTATACATTATAAATTTTATTTGTTTATTTCTTTTTCTCTCTTACTTTCTCTATCTCCTTATCTCGCTATTGGCTCTCTTAGAACAACTATTAAACTAAAGAGTCATAACATGTGCAATTTCTTATCTTCAATATTAAAATCATTTAGATAATAGTTTTCTTATGATCTTCTAAAAAGATAACAATGAATATTCTAAAAAGGAAGTGAAAATCTTGTTGAATTTTAGAGATAAGTTTTTTTTTTGAACTCGAATAAAGCGAATTTTATCTTTCTGATTTAGAATTGAACTGATAACGAATATACATAAATTCTTACCTTCTGGCCAAAAGTTGTAGGCTGGCACCAATACTTCTGTGTAGTTTTTTCCAAGATTCTTTCCCAATGAAAGACCTGTTATAAAAGTTACCTATAAAATATTTCAATAATTTTTTTCAATTGAGATTTAAAGAGAGAAAATCTTTCAATACCTCATGTCCTCTATTGAGAAGTTCTTTAATTAGAACTGTATGCATCATAAAATGACTTTTGCCAGGAAAAACAAAAGCTGCAAGAATTTTCGATGCATTGCACTGAGCTATTGTTAGAAGCATCAAAAACGTTACTGATAGATACTTTTTGATATTCTACAATTAAACAACAATAAAAAGAGGAGAAACACATTACAATAGCTTTTCAAAAATAATTCCGATGAAGAAAAAAATTATTTTTTAAGACTCTTTTCACAAAAATCAAAACACAATTTTTTACAAATTACCATTTTGTTTAATATTTTTATTAATTCACTTCACTTAAACTTATTCAAGTTCAATTATTTATTCATTATCAAAGGGAAATAAAAAAATTCCTTAGTAAAAAAATCTGTGCTAATAGATTCAATGCCCAACTACAACTGACCAATCTAGAAAATGATCATGCGAAAAATTGTAGAATCATTTGTATAACAATAAAAATAAGAGAGTACAAAAATATTAATGATAAGTTAAATTGATGAAAAGTGGCTTCGTATAGTTTCGCATATCTATTGAATAAATTTATTATTATTATTGTTTTGATAAGAAAAATTTAATTTTAATTCAATTGAATTTGGCAGTGATATATGAAGACTACATAACTGAGTGAAGATTGTGTATTATTGATTATAGTGTACGTGAAGATACAAATTTATTTAGGTAAAGGTTGTATAATTTGATAATAAAATTTTTGTGTATTGATAAGAAAATATTTCTTCCTGTTTTGTGGAAATAAGTAAAGATAAACAGGAAAGATCGATTAACTAAGATATTCATTCTCAATATCATGTAAAAATTTTTTTCCAAATGCTAACTGTTAAATAAATCGTAAATCTATTTTAATTTCATCAAAGTGTAAACTCTGCTTAAATGAAATTTGACAACTAATGACTTTGAATATGAAGAAAAAAAAAACAACAAATTTTGACATGAAATAAAAAATAACTAAATTTTGAAAACGTTGATTTTTTATTTCCTTCTAAAAAAAATTGGATTTTTATTAATTAAATTTAAAAACCTTAAGCCCCTTTTAGACTATCAGTTTACAGTTCAATTATCAGTTTATTTTTTAGTACAACTGTCAGTTCAGTTAAAATGAAACTCAGTTCGGTATTCACTTCATCAGTTTAACTATGAACTGAACTGACAACTGATGGGAATTCCATCAGTTTCAGTGTAAAAGGGGCTTTATATTAACAACCGTCAGAAATAATATTTTTTGAAATGTAAATTTTTAAATACCACTGACGTCAACGTCATTTATGGGAAATTGTCAATTTTCATTTATCACGTGAAAAAAAAATTTAGAGAGAGACTGACATTTTGTCGTATCCAGTGAAACACCCTTCATAATATTATTAGGTCACCATTTATTAGGGTCAGGAACTCGAACTTTCGATCACAATCACATATAGGATAAAGTCGTAGGTATGTAAGTTCGTGAAAAAGTGATTGATAAAGCATTTGACTATGAAATTATCGACATCTTGGTTACTGGGTTAAAATTATTTATCAAAAGTATAACTTTTGATTATTAAAAGTAGAGTGCTTAAGTGATTGCCTTACGGAATGTCAGAATCAGAAGGAAAAGAACGAAAGAAGCAGTTCTGTGCAGTGTGCACGAAAAGATCGAAGTCTATAAAGGAAAGTTTGAAGATTAATTAACTTATGTAAAACTCTTTATCTATAGTTTAAGAGAAAAGTTTACAAATTCTCCAAGGTTAGTGGTAAGACATGACATTAAACAAATTGTTATTTTATTTCTTTAACACGGTAAATATGAAATAAAATATTATTATTCAATTTCGAAATTGCTTGTAAGATGCCAAAAAATTACTGAATCCTTTGCTAGAAACTTTTGTAGAAATATTTCTGCCTGGATATAATTCGAGTAGTTTTGGAACTTTGATCATCATCGATATTTATTATTGGTGATTTTGTCAAATTCTGCAAAGTAAATTGTAAAGAGAGGAGAAATTGTCGATATTCTTTTTGCTACTAATATTTGTATTTAAATATTTCATACCAATCTCTCTCTTAAGAGCAGACATTGAACCCAAGAGAGCATTTTTTTTTGTGACAGTTCTGTTGATCGGCCATTTTGTTTTGGCTTTAATCAATGTCAAATATCTTCGGTATTTCGGCATTATACATTTTTGATATAATAACTTAACTTAAAATCGCCTTTAGTTTTTATGGCCCAAGAACAAAACAAAAGAAAAAAATCACAAAAGGAATATTTTTGACGCCCGGAAAAAAATATTACGTCCAAATATAAAATGGTAAATATTTGGGATTGTAAATGAAATAGCAATACGATTTGAGCTTTACTCAGGACTTCAGGTTCAGCCGTTCTTGAGTTATACTCTGATAAGTTGATTGAATATTTTTCCAAACATTTCTCTAAAAACCGTCAAATAAATATTATTTAAAAATATCATTAAAAAAACTATTACGTTTATCATGAAATAGATGCAAAACGTGCCGGGACAAAAAAGATTAACTAATGACCCTTTAAATTTAGAACCTTATCTTTAAACATAATTGTGAAATAAACTAGAGAACCTTAAGATATCATTAGGATAAGGATATCGTCTCTGATAATATCTGAAACCTGTAAAAAAAAACATTTCGTCCATCTTTGACAATGAAGTGACACATAAAACAGATTTTCACCTAAGACATCACATTTAGAAGATTTACATTTTTGCAGATTCATGCTTCGGTGATCTTTTATGATCTTAAATTGTTATTAGACAACCTTATCATTGGATTTATTTTTTTTATGATGTTCGAATAAAAAAAAAAAAACAATAAGTAACTGAACTGATAAATTCAATAATTATGTTATCAATCTGTAATCTCACTCCGAAGGTATTTATTTATTCATTTCGACACACTTAAATTGAAAGCTTTAGACTTATAAAGTTGCTAGTTTGAGTTTTCACATCGATCGGCTAGCATCAATCTAATTGCGAAAGTGTAGATTTTTGTTTTTTTTATTATTGTTGGTTTTTAATTGATGTTTTGATTCAAATATGGTAAGGAATACAAGTTAATAACCTTTAAATTACTTATGAAAAGTGCTCCAAGTTAAAAAAAAAAAAAAACAACAACAAATATGTCTAAATAAAAGTTCAAAGTTTATAAATATTTGAAACGTAAAAATTTAAGAAACACAAAATAATTATTGTAAATTGTTCTCAAATTATTACATTAAACATAATTATTTCTAAATTAAATTTCAAGGTGTGACAGTGGGGCAACTTAAATAGAAGTAGTGATAAATAAGGTTTTAAGGCTTATCAGCCATTATATTAATCTTCTCTTAAATTAGTTTTACGACATAGCTATTTCGAGTTTTTAACTTTTTGAAAGTTAAATTAAAAAATGTAAATTACATCATTTGTATTCACATTCTTATTTAAGTTGCTTGAAACTTAAAATTTAATTTGTGTCGTAAAACTCAGTTTTGAGGCAATCTTGTCTTAAATAAAAAGCATTGACTAAAGTACGTTTATAAATCAAAGAACTTTGTAGCTTTATTGAGAATGTTAACAAGAAAAACTAACAAACCGATTTTGACAACTTTAAATTATTCTAACAATGAAAGAACTAAGTTCCACTGTACATTTAATAAAGATTGACGTTTCTTAAGGTCGTGTTCGTGATTTAAATTGGACTTTTGTAATAATGTAGATATATTTTTTTTTTATAAATAAATGAAAATATATTTCTAAACAAATTATGAATCATTTGAAAGTAGTTAATGTCATGATGCGTGTCTCATTCATTTTTGGGTGCCTCTTAGAATTTTTGTAACATATTAACTCAGAAAAGTTTTAAAACTAAAAGTGAAATCAAAGAACCTTACCAATTTTTAGGACTTTTTTTATGGGAACAGTTCGTCTGACGATAATTTCCATTTAGATCTTTTTTGTAGAGAATTCAATTTTGTATAAAAATGCATTCCAATAAGAATTAGAAGATTAGTCTGGTACTCAGAATACTCAAGTATCTAGAAATTGCACTAGAACATGTGCTTAGATTTTGAGTAAATATGTCTTAAGGGTGGGAAAGGAGAGTTCTCTTAATTCTACATTGTGTTTTGATCAAATTTTAATTCTAATATTTTTTTTTTCAGAATTTCAAGAAAAGTTTGGGACTGTTCTTCGTTTTGCTGATAACAGTATCTCACACAAATGCTTCTAGAATATTGGCAGCTTTTGTATTTCCTGGCAAAAGCCATGCAATGATGTACAATGCTCTTGTTAAAGAGCTTCTGAACCGAGGCCACGAGGTAAAGCTTAAGAGAACTTAAAACTCTCAGCTTACTTAATAAGAACCCATTTTTTAATTATAGGTTACCTTCATAACGAATTTCCCTCTAGGGAAGAATCTGGGAAACAATTATACCGAAGTACAAATTCCAATTTACGATTTTTGGTCTGATGGTAAGTCTAAGAAGTTCTTAAATATGAGATTATATTATTTCTAAAATTATGTTCCTCCATCAGTCAAGAAACACTTCAAGGCATCTAGTCACTTTGATCTCACCAGCATGACCATGACTGGTTTTATGGAAATGCTCGATCTAATCGGTGAAAAAGCCACCGAACACGCTCTTCAACAACCAAATGTCCAAGAAATATTCAATCGAACCGATACCACTGACGTCTATGATCTTCTTTTGGTATCACAATTCTATCAGGAGGCATTTTTGACACTTGGACTTAAGTACAATATTCCTGTGGTGACTTCAAGTACTTTGGGATATGAGAATTTCTTTAGTCATATGATGGGAATCATCCAACCATGGTCATTTGTACCACATGGATTTCTGCCATATGATGATAGGATGGATTTCTGGCAAAGAGTCATCAATACCATAAGTTCGTTCTATGAGGATGTCTTTAGGGAGTATGTTTATCTGCCGAAGCACGATGCTTTGGTGCAGAAGTATCTGTCACATTTGCCAAGTAAGTGCGTGAGAAGTCTTTTTTATTCCAGTGTCAATCTTATTCCATTTGTGTCTTAGTCAAATTTCCAAAAATGTCTCAAATGGAAAGAAACATCTCGTTGATGCTCCTGAACAGCCATGCTCCAATCACAACACCAAGACCAACTATTGCAGGAATGGTTGAAGTCGGAGGATTACACATCTATGCACCGAAACCGTTGCCAGAAAATATCAAAAGCTTCTTGGATGGAGCCACCGAAGGAGCGATATACTTCAGCTTGGGTAGAAGATAAAGAAGAGTCTTGAAAAATTATGGTTATTTTAAAGGTAATTTTTGTTTCAGGAACCAACGTTCAGAGTGCCGATATGCCCCCGGAGAAGATACAAATCTTCTTGGATGTCTTCGCCAGTATGAAGCAGAGAGTTCTTTGGAAATTCGAAGCTGAACAAACTCCAAAGCTTCCCAAGAATGTCATGGTTCAAAAATGGATGCCTCAAAATGATATTTTAGCTCATCCGAATGTCAAAGTTTTCATAACACATGGCGGCTTGTTTGGCAGTCAGGAGGGAGTCTATCATGGAGTGCCAATGTTGGGAATGCCCTTCTTTTGTGATCAGGTAGGAATTGAGTTTGAGATGAAATTTATCAATCTCTTTCGTAAAGAGATATTAAAAACTCTCTTGTCCTGAATAAGAGTAAGTAAGCTTTTTCTCTCAAAGTTTAATTTGAGCTTTTAATGTTATAAATAAGTTATAGCACAAAACTATCAGAAAATAGAATTTAAGCTTGTTCTTTTATATTATTTTTTTTGATTAATTTATTGTTTTTTGAATTTCAGTATCTCAATATCAAAAAAGCAACAAAAGCCGGTTATGCTCTTTCACTGAATTTCCCAGAAATCACAAGAGACTCTCTTAAAAACTCTCTTACCGAACTTATTGAGAATCCATACTACAAAGAGAATATGAAACGAATTTCACACATTTTCCGAGATCGTCCAATGAGTGCTCTGGATACGGCAATGTATTGGATGGAATATGTTATCCGACATAAGGGAGCTCCTCATATGCGTTCAGCTGGACTTCATTTGGCTTGGTATGAGTTTTATTTGATAGACGTTATGGCACTGATAGCACTGGTTGTAGCTTCCGTTCTTGGAGTGGTTATTTTAGTGATAAGATACTTCATCAGAAGTAATAGAAAGATCAAGGTGAAAAAAAGCTAGTTTGTAATTTATTAAATACATTTTTTCATTTGTAAATAAAAATATCAAAACAAAAACAATTTTTGGACTTTTTATTTGTGCTTTAAGCTCGATCAAAGTGACACAGACCCCCACTGAATTTTAATGAAGTCCAGAGGTGAAAAGATGAGTTCCTTAGTGGCTCATTCTGAATTCAAGAATAAATTAAGATGGCAAACAACTTCTGTTCCGAACTACTCAACCGATTTTGATTAAAAAAATAACTTATTATAAGTGCTTGTAACTTAATTTATTTTTTCCTTATTTTTCTTACTTCCTAGTAACATCTTCAATACAAAAATAAGTGCACCAATAACACTTAAAATTATCAGAGCAAATAATCCAATAACATCCAACAAATAGTATTCATACCAAGCCAAATCAAGTCCTGCCGATCGAATATGGCGAGCACCCTTATGCCGGATGACATATTCCACCCAGTACATTGCCGAATCTCGAGCAGTCACGGGTCGATCTCGGAATATATCCGAGATTTGTTGCATTTTATTTCGGTACACAGGATTTTCCAGAAGTTCCCTCAGAGACGATTCGAGTTTTTCTCGGCTAATTTCGTTGTAATTCAAAGTTATGGCATAGCCAGCCTTGGTTGCCTTCTTTATGTTGAGAAACTGAAAAGGGAAGGATCAGGAATTAAAATTGGCTATGAGTTGTACAAGATCCATCTTTCCAATCAATACTGAACTGATCACCTCATCAGAGGAAGTTCCAATTGAGGATTCTTGTCTGTTTTCAACAACTTACTTGATCCCAATAAATCGGAATCCCAAGCATTGGAACTCCATAATGTACACCTTCTTGAGTGCCAAACAAACCTCCATGTGTTATGAAAACTTTAACATTCGGATGAGCTAAAATATCATTTTGAGGCATCCATTTTTGGATCATAACATTTTTGGGAAGATTTGGAATTTGATCAGCTTCAAATTTCCAAAGAACTCTATGTTTCATCTTTGCAAAGACATCAAGGAACATTTGCAATTTCTCTGGTGGTAATTCGGCGCTCTTAACTTGACTTCCTGAAATAGAAAGGTCCATTGTCAAGACTCTCTTCAAAAAAATCTTTAATTTTGCTTTCTTACCTAAACTGAAGTAGATGGCTCCATCAGTAGCTCCATCCAAGAATGCCTTCATTTCAGCAGGAAGTGGCTTCGGAGGATAGATGTGCATTCCACCGACTTCAACCATTCCCAGAGTATATGGCCTTGGTGAAGTCAATGGAGCATAACTATTCAACAGAATCACCGAAGCATTCTTCTTCATTTCAGAAACTGTTGAAACTTTCACTACGAAAACGAAAAACACAAAATTCACTAATATTGAAATTCAGCAAACATTCCGATTCTCACCTGGCAGATGTGAAAAATACTTTCTGACCAATGCATCCTGATGAGGAAAGTAAATATACTCCCTGAAGAAACCATCATACAAAGATGCCAATGAATTCTGAACTCTTTCCCAGAAGGTCATTCTATCATCCAATGCTAAGGATCCATGTGGAACATATGACCACGGAGTAATAACACCCATCATTTCACTCATAAAAGTCTGTTGACCCAAAGTACTGGACGAAATAGTTGGAATATCATATTTCAGGGCCAAGGCTAGAAAAGCCTCCTGATAGAATTGTTCAACAATTAGAAGATCATAGACGTTCTGTGTGTCATTTCGATGCAAGATCTCCTGAACATTTGGTTGTTGCAGAGCAAAATCGGTGGTTTTTGTACCAAGAACGTCCATCATTTTGAGAAAATCCATTTGCGTTACTTTTGCAAGGTCGAAAATTGTCTTAATGTTGAGAAGGTTGGTAACTGAAAATAGAGTCTTCTAAAAGAAGCATTTTTACGGAACGATATGATTTCGAACTTACTGTCAGCTTGATAATTATAAATTGGTATCAGAACTTCAGTGTAATTTTTGCCAAGATTCTTTCCCATCGAAAGTGTTGTTATGAAAGTTACCTAAAATTTAGAACTATTAATTAACGTTTTTTTTGATATGATGCAAGAAAAATATTAACTTACTTCATGGCCTCTCTTAAGGAGCTCCTTGATGAGAACTGTGTGCATCATGTAATGACTTCTGGCAGGAAATACAAAAGCAGCAAGAATTTTGGAAGCATTGCATTGAGATATTGTCAGGAGAATAGTCACAAATGTGAGGGACAGAAAGTTCTTGATGTTCTTCAATCATTGAAATAAAAAAGAATTTCATCATGAAAATTTAGTTTTCGTCGATTTGTCAAAGCACTGAACTTAAAAATATCTTGTAGTTACCATTTTGTATTGTTGATTTTTTTAATTAAATTATTATTTATAATGTTTCACGCTTGTGAAATTAGAGTGCTCTATACGGCAGTAAATTGGTGCTCAAAAGATTCAAGTTCGACAATAACTAATCAATTAAACAATGAACTTGCGAATAAATAGTAGTTTTCTTTAATAGAATATTTTTGATAAGAAAATAAAATCAAAATAAAGAAGATTGAAGATTACTAAATCGAACATTGCGAGTAGTTAGATAGATGGTATTAATGTATGTAGTAGGTTTTGGTATGGTACTTGAGGGAATAGGCTGAAAAATATATTTAAATAAATTCTTATTGATAAGACGAAACTACTATCGGCAGTGATTTAATCAATCAGATAAAATACACACAGTAGAACATGTTTAACTGAAACATGTTGATATTTGACTTAAACGACATTTCAACCAAATTGAATTCCTCATTGAAAATCCTGTCTCGGTCTCAGTCTATCCTTTTGTTTTCAATACCTTTTATATTATACCAGAGGGCCCCAATTAATGCTGAAACCCTAACTGTTGAAACCATCAGAATACTTGCTTTTAGAGACTATAAACTGTCACTGTGCCAAATTTCAACCAATTTGGTTCAGCCGTTCTTGAGTTATAAATTATATAATTAAAACGACTTTCTTATATATACCAAAAATATTGACATCTTCATCGACCACTAGATGTCATTTCCGCAACTAAGTCAAAATAAGTTGATCGTTTCTAAAAATTAGTACTTTCATGCACACAAACATCTTACGTTGTGTCCCAAGATATTAATAATGACGGGAATGCGTGCAAACTGACGGTTTCTTTTTTATCAGTGAAACGTCAAATGAAATGTTCATGACATAGTATGGGTTTTGGCCTTAGGAAATCAAGAAAAATCGGAAATTTTTTTTTAGAAGGAATCACAGTTTAATTGAATCTTTTTGGGCAGTTAAAAGTATCATGAAATTGTCCCAAAATTCACGATAGCTCAAGACAGATACATGGCAACACTATAAGCCCCATTTCTATTATTATTTATTTTTAATAAATTTTCCGATATATGTATATCAAACTGGAAGTTATTTCAGTTTTTTTTTAATTTTCTTAGTTTCTGTGCATTTTCTTATTTTTTTTATTGACAAACCTTCGACGAAACATTAGAAAACATTTAAAAGAAAGATGAACAAAATCAGTTTAGCCGTTCTCAAGTTATAGCGTGACCAGAAGAAAATATGGTTCATTTTTATATAGGTACCTCGAAACTAACTTCGAGATTAATCTTTTCCGAAAAAATGTAAAGAAAATTAATTTTTAGAGCAAACATTTTGATCTTTTTGCTGATTCTTAATCCATTGAATAAAGTCATAGTTATCTTCAATGAATTTGATAGTTTATGACTTGGAAAAAGCGCTTCTTTAACGAAGTAGAATTACAAATTTATCATTTTGACAGTTGCGATACAAATTTCAGTCCAAATTATACAAAATCAATAAAGTCACGTCTTTTGAAAAAGTCTCCTATCCGTTTTAAATGGTTTGTTTTTTTTTTGACGTGTGGTTTTCAAGAGGAAATAAAATGCATACAATTTAAAGGTATGGCCAAGTATTTGAATTAATTATAAAGATAAAGTTTTGTCAAGTGGCCACCGCACCGCGGCCAGCTTAATTTTCGACCACTCGACTAATATCTCCTCTCCTCCAAAAGACGTCAATCCGGCTTATCTGCGTAGAAAAGAGACTTCGCATGATTTTGGAGGCCACGCCACGCCACAGACCCACGATGCCAAATAATGTGCTCAATAAAAGTTTGCTTCAATAAATTGATTTTTTCGTTTGCTGTATGGCATGTAGTGCCATTTTGTTGCAACTAAAGGTTTTCCAAATCAACATCCTTCAATTCAGGCCCAAAAAAGTCATTAATCATGGCTCTATGGTGTTTCCCAAAGAATGTAACATTATGGACCAATGGAGCACACCAAACAGTGACTTTTAGAGAATATAACGGAGAGGCGCCTTAACAATGGCTTTCGGATTATGATCACCTTAAATACTTAAATTGTTCTTATTAACGTAACGTACCCATTCAACCAAAAATAAGCTTCATCGCTGACCAAAATTTTCGCTAGAGTAAATTTTCATTAATTGCAAAAGTTCTTCAAAAGTAAGACTATTCAATATGATATGGCAAACCAAATTGAGCATAAATCAAGTGACAGGTGTCAAAAAGACCCACTCGGCAAAAAGTGCTGTCAGATTGAAAACCACACGTTTAAAAAAACATACTGATATAAAAACTAGACTTTTCTCGAGCTTAGTCAGCTAAGGTTTATTCTTGGTCTCATATTTTTTATAAAGACTTTCTTTATTAATTTTTCAGAGAGGGGCAAACTTTATTTTTTTTTAAAAAAGCTTATGCTTGACTGAAGGACTTTAAAATCACCTATTATCACAGCATAAGTTTAAAATATCTGTTCTCTAGAAGAAGAAGCATAAAGTTAAGAGCAATAAGATCAAGAAGAGGACAACAAAAATATCTTTAGCTGAAAACGAGAAGACCAGTAAATTTTATTTAACTTTTACCTATGATGACTGATGATGAGAATCTAGTACCCCTTGTTTCAATTTCATGGGACGGCACTGACAAAATCTTCACTTCCCTTTTTTTTGGTAAATTTGCAAAAAGAAATAAATCAAATTCAACAAAAAATTAAAATTTATCAAACAAACCAACCAAACTTCTTTGACTATAAATAAAACTAACAGTGTATTAATTAATTAACCTGCATAATATAGTAAAAAAAAAATATATCATCACATCTATTTTATCGACTGAGCTGAGATTATTTAATGCTATGCAAATTATTCAGCAAATTCTTATCTATCAATAAAATTTACTATCTAGATTGAGTTTTTTTTATAATACCCAACCCACATTATTAAATTGTATTTTAAGATGCAACCGGAACGTGTCAAATTCAGAATTTTAATCTATCAGTTATAGTTTAATAATTAATAGTTAATTAAATACGCTCCTGTGTTAATAAGCAACAATTCGGCGACTTAGATAAAATACATTTTATAGATAGATAACTAAATAGTTGAGTCAAAAAATGGTAGGTATAAGCTTACAATTAAGATATTGTATAAATTTGCTAGCTGCTAGTGCCATCAGTTCTTTTTCGCCTAGCAGACGGTCAAGATCAATGATCTTCTAAGTTTTAAACACATCGGTTTGGTTCTTGTTTTAAGATTAATCGTTAAAATGGTAATGGAATATTTTTTATCTTTTTCACGATTGAATATTTTATTTTAATTAATTTCTATAGTAATTCATATTGAGATTGTTTATTTTTATGTGAAGCTATCTCCTAAGGACTGTAATTAAAAAAAAAAACTAAAGATAAGCTTTAAGTAGCAATTAAAATTTAAATAAAACAAATTATTAAATTTGTTACAGTTTAAGTGATGTATTTTGTGTAGTTATTTAAAATGTTGAAATGCTATGGGTGATGCTAATTTAAATTGACAGCTGCTATGCTTCGACGATAATAAATTGAATTCAAGAATCTAAAAAAAAAGAAAAATGTTTTAAGTACAATTTTATAATTCAAAAGAAAAAAAATATAAATAGAATTTTACCAGAATTTGATTCGTTTTGTGATGAATTTAGTTTGTGAAAATTTAGTTTTGAATAAATTTAAAATCAATTATTCCTTTTAAATTCCATGTCGACGGGATTGTTGAGAGTTTTGCCAGTCTCGTCTCAGTCTCGGGAAAATTGAAAAATATCAGTGTTCAAACTCGTCTCGTCTCTCAGTTTTAAAAGAATAAAAACCATAATCGCAATTTTTTGCAGAAAAAATAATTGTTTTTCAGAGCAAAGGTTTTGATTTAATAAAAGACTTTTCATCCACCAGAATCATATTTTAAAATCTGACCTTACGATAGAAAAGAGTTCAAAAATTTGAAAAACATCCCAAAAGTGTTTTTCGATCTTTGGCAACCCTTTAAACTATATTTTTTTTTTTCAAATTCTGCTTTCAAACCCTGTATAACCCTTGTCTATTTATTCTGTATGAATATCTAAAATCCACTCTTCACCGATTAAATATAGTAAGCTTTGTCAGATTTGACAATAATTACCAAATCCTAATTTTTTATCAGCCGTGAATTGAGGAAACAACTTAAAATGACGAACAAATATATTTTCAATTACTTATCTTAACTTTTTAATTGACCTAAAAATTTCGCTAATACAAAAATAAAATTAATTACTGATGATAACTTGTAAAACGTATTTCAGTTAAAAAGGCTCATAAAGTGAAAAACCCAAAAAAAAAAAATTCATTGATAGAATTTTAATACAAATTTCCGGAGTGATTAAAATCATAACATCATAAAAGTGATTAAAAATTTCTAAAAATAATTGTTATAATTATGAATTAAACTAATTGTTTTTTTGGTATTTATTTTTATCTCTCATATTATATTAAAAAAAAAAACAGTTTAACTGAAACTAATCGCAGTATTATATTATACATAATTATTTTAATGTATGTAGTTAACAACCAAAAAATTACGTGTTTCACATTAATATACTATCGCATGTTAAAATCAATTAATCATTTTTATTACCTCATCTTATTTATTGAAATTCATGTTATGAGATTAAACAAACAACAAATTGGCTTTGTAAGAAAATAATCACATGAAAAGTTCTTAATTATCTAGCTATTGTTATACATTTTTTTTAATTCTTAAGTTGTTGTTTATACTCACATGTACATATATTTACTATATTTTTTTGGTCTATGACAGCAGTTGTCAAATGTCATCTTTAGTTATTTCATATTAATAAAAAGTAAACATGAAAGATGTAAGAACAGTTCAAAAGTTACGACAGCCTTATTTTCGAATAAGTGAAGTACAATCACGCCGCGCCTGGCGCTGCGACCACCATCATAAAAATCTCACCAAAAAGTGACATATTGAGGATGAAGATGGTGAGGCTTGGATTTTTCAAGCTCCAAATCATCACATCACTAACTTGTTCCAACAACAAATATTCTAGTGTTTTTAAGTATCTACCTAATGACGTAATTCTTATTATTGTCAAATGATAAAAGATGACAGCTTCAAAAGTGACAGCTGTCCAAATAATACAACTACTTACAATGAATCTTCTTATTAAAAAAAATTAAAGTACATAGAAGACAACTCGTTTATGATTTTTTAAATAATTTATCATTACTTTGTCTTGGCATTTTTTCTCTCAAACATTTTGCTTCCCTATGACAGATGACATTTACTTATAAAAAGTCATCCATAAGTAATGGTAGTAATGCCGTTTGGTAGCAGAAGAAGAAGCCTGTGGTATTATTAAATGGATAGTAAAAAGTCTAACCATGATTGAAATAATTTTGAATATTAAAAAAATTCTTCACAGAAAGCATTCAGTGCCAGTTTTCCAATTTATGTTCAATATTGAATTTGTGTCTTAAATAAGTTTCAACCGTGACTAATTTTGACGTTTCATTTTATCTCACTCTGATTTAATTCCTTGTACAATGAAAAAAAAAATAATGAAACGTCAAAATGCGTCCTCTCAAAAGAATCCAATGTAATTAGCGTCTAAATTTAATTTAATTTTGTTGTGTTTTATTTTATTTTTTCTTCTTTTTTTTTATTTTATTTTATACAGAACATTAAAAAGTCATTATGTTTCGCCTTTGTGGTGCTTCTTACCGTCTCATATTCGAATGCAGGTCGAATACTAGCGGCGTTTGTGTTTCCAGGAAAAAGTCATTTCATGATGCACAAGACTCTAGTTAGAGAGCTTCTTAAAAGAGGACACAAGGTAATGATAAAATATATTTAATTTGTGTTACTCCTTCAATAAAACATAATAAACTTTTTTGTTGTTTTCAGGTTACTTTTATAACAAGTGACTCAATGGGACCAAATAATGGACCCAATTACACAGAGGTTCTTATACCTGCTTGTGACTTTTGGTCTGATGGTAATTTTCAACAAAAAATATATACCTAATAATGTCAACAAATAATAAAAATAAATTATTTCCAGTTCAAGCCCACTTCAAAACCGACAATCTTTTCGAACTTACAAGTCTGACGTTGAAAGACTTTTTGAAAATGTTGGAAATTATCGGAATCCAAACCACTGAACATGCTCTTCGTCAACCAAATGTCCAGGAATTATTCAATCGAACAGATACCAAAAACGTCTATGATGTCTTAATTGCTGAGCAATTCTATCAGGAGGCATTTTTGACATTGGCTCCGAAATTTGACATTCCAGTTATTCTCTCAAGTACTCTGGGTTATGAATCGTATATGAGTCAAATGATGGGTCTTATTACACCATGGTCTTTTGTACCGCATGGATTTTTGCCATTCGATGATAGAATGAGTTTCTGGGAACGTGTTTTGAATACTTTTGCCTCGTTATACCAAGATTATAACAGAGAGTTGGAATACTTTCCCAAACAAGATGCCTTGATTCAAAAGTACTTATCACATTTGCCAGGTAAATTTAGAAATTGGTTCGATGAATTTGATAATTTTTTTTAAACGAACAGATCTTTTTAGTGAAAATTCCAAAAGTTACCGAAATGGAAAAGAACATTTCGGTGATACTTTTGAATAGTCACGTTCCAATGACAACACCTCGTCCAACTGTGCAGGGAATGATTCCGATTGGAGGTGTGCACATCTATCCACCTAAACCACTGCCCGCAGATATTCAAAAGTTCTTAGATGGAGCTAAAGATGGTGCAATTTACTTTAGTTTAGGTAAGTTTGTTTGGGGTTAGAATTGAAAAAAAATCATTAAAATATACCTACTTTTTTGACAGGAAGCAATGTCAAAAGTTCGGATATGCCACCAGAAATGTTAAAAATATTCCTTGAAGTTTTTGGAAGCATGAAACAGAGAATTATTTGGAAATTCGAATCTGACCAAATCCCAGAACTACCATCGAATGTGATGGTACACAAGTGGATGCCACAAAGTGACATTTTGGCACATCGAAATGTCAAAGTATTTATCACACATGGTGGATTGTTTGGCAGTCAAGAAGGTGTCTATCATGCAGTACCTTTGTTGGGAATGCCGTTTTATTGTGATCAGGTAAATGTTTAACTTTTGACAGTTGTTGCAATTAACTCTGACAGTTGACTTTTGTTTTCAGCATTTGAACATGAACAAAGCTACCAAAGCTGGTTATGGGATTACTCTCAAGTTTCAAGAAATAACAGCCGAATCACTTAAAACGTCTCTTTTGGAACTCATAGAGAATCAATCTTATAAAGAGAATATCCAAAGAATATCTGACATATTTAGAGATCGTCCTTTAGGTCCGAGAGAAACTGCAATGTATTGGGTGGAATATGTTATTCGACATAAAGGAGCTCAACATATTCGATCAGCTGGCCTTGAACTTACTTGGTATCAATTCTATTTATTAGATGTCATTGGATTTGTACTTGTTGGCGTTGCCAGTTTTGTGGGAATTGTTTATGTGACAGTATTAAAATTATTGGTGATAAAAAATAAGAAATCCAAGCAAAAATCTAACTAGAGTAATAATAATAATTTGTATGTGTATTTATTTAATTAATATTAAGTTAATAAAAACATTGAAGATTTTACTTAGAAATTCCCATATTTTTGACAAACAGACACTCTACAAAAGGGACAAAGAATAATGTTTTTTGGAAAGTGTCAAAATAATGTTGAATTATTTTTAAATACATATCTGTGCTGTGACACCTTTCCTCACCTAAATTTACTATTCTAAACTGAAGTCTATAACCAATACATAATATGTTCTTTCGAAATAAAACTTTTATACTCCATGACTATTTAAGAAAAAAATGTTCACATAAATTAAATCAATTTTTATCATTTATTTTTACATTAGTATTTAAAAATAAACTCCGCTCTTCATTGCCGACAATTATGCATAGTACTTTTAGTGCTCATAACCTGAAAATATAAAAAATTAAATCAATTACATACATTTTCATTAAAAAAAAATAATAAACATAGCTATAAAGTTGATAAAAAATACATCATACTACATAATCAGTATCATAAATTAAAGTTACTTACTAAAACTCTGAATGGTATCAGTGAACACATTCAGCTCTGCATTATTGAGAAAACTCAAAATGGTATGTGTCACTGATTAACAGTCAATGCATCAACCATTTTAGATTTGAATTGGATGCTTTCAGAAATAAGGCAAGTACACTCAGATACAAAATATTTGACTTCAAAATTGAATTTAAAAATAATTTAAATACATTCCAAACTGTTTTATTCAAAACTATATTCTTAAAGTCTTTGAAAAAAATAAGATAGTTTAAATTGGCTTTAAAAAATTGTTTTAGTCAGGCTTTGAAACTCGACTAAAACGTAGTCCTCATTATTAAGTTAACCTATCTTAGAAACTATAATTAGACACAAGAAAAGAAGTATATTTAAAGGCAATATAAATATTTTTATTTTAGGTTATTTCATAAACGTAAATGTACTGACAAAAATAGAATTAAACAAAAAAATAATCAAATGTTTAAGGAGTTATGCAAATGATTAACTAACTTCAAGTTATACAGATCATGTATTGTAAATCAAAAATAATATAGAAAAACACAATAGGATTCAATTAAATACGTAAAATATCTTGATAATTGTTGTTGGTTTTTTTTTAATAGTTTCCAGAGATCTTAATTTTTTGTGTCATGCTGCGTGTTTCTTCGACCTTAGATTCACGACGAACATTATAACGTCCAGTTGTGTGTTCTTCTTGTTCCATTTTACGAACATTGCTTTGTTGTTGATTGATAGATGTCATTGCGTTCTTCTTCTTCTCAACAATATGACTTTCTTCCTCTTGAGTGTCAGTTCTTGTCAATTTGGTGGATTTTTTCTTTGGTGTGTTAACTTCAACGATTTCTGTGAAATTTTAGACGAAATTAGCTTATTTTGGCATTCATTTTCTAATTTCCTTTTGACATGCATGAAATTACAATTAAATAAAGGACAAGATTTCACAATTTACACTAAACATGATTTCTTTTCACTGTTATGAGTGTTTTTTTTTGTATAGTTTTATTAACTTAACGTGCATGGCATTAATTTATTCTATCAATAACTTAAATTATGATTAAACTTTAAATTTCTTAAATAACAAATGTTAATTACATATAACATTATTGCATATTTTTACATTTTTAATCATTTCGCACTTGTTTACCGACGATGACGGGTACATGCTTTAGTACAAATACATATTATTAAACTTAGTATGAGCAGTTTTCAATACTACTACAATTTATTTCATAGGAACTGTCAAACTCTAAATTAACTTCATACACACTATTGACATTCGACTCATTTGATGTCACTCACTTTGACGTTTAACCATTGTATCGAGCTCCTGCTCATTTTTTAAACAAAATAAAAAATGTCGGCCTCACTTTCCAATGATCAAAACGGATTGACATAAGATGATAAAACGTCAAAATGAGTCGCTTAAACAAAATTCAAATGTAAATTAGTAAGTGCTTAAATTTTTCGAGTAAATAAATAAATACTTATTGGAAGTGCATCATTTTTTATGAAGCACTTTCTTCGAAGACAAAGTTTGTTAATGACACTGAGTTACACATGCTCTTCCTATATAAATTTAGGAGTTCCTCAAAGGATAACAGTAAAGAATATATCCTCTTCTCAAATTAGATAAAAAAATAAACAAACATGCAATTAACTGATACTCACCATCAAACCTCTGGGGCAGAGTCTTAACCGATTCAATAGTCTTGAAAACCTTCTCGCCTGGCTCAATAATTTCCTCTTCATAATCTTCAATGATCTCTTCTTCTTCCGAATCGTCAGGGTTCTCCTTTGGCACAGGATCGTAAACAGTCTTGATGGCCTTCTTGACAATACCCTCAGCTGTCACAGTGGTGTAATGGTATTCAGTACCTCCTTCAATTTTGATTGTCTCCACAGTGGTGACTTCACCAGGATTTTCCGATGGAACAATTTTCTTGGTGCCCGATTCCGACTTCAATTTCTTTGTGGTTGTGACATTCTTGTGCTTCTCGGCATCCTTCAGTTGTTTCTTGTAGATTTGAATTTCCTCTTCGGTCATTTCAACTTCTTCCTCTTCGTAGATTGTCTTGCTGGTGGTCACGGTCTTGCCATCTTCCAAGACTGTACTGTAAGTGTACTCGTTACCTCCGGGCACCTTGCTTGAGGTCACAGTGGTGGTCTCGTTCTGGGGGAAATCAGCTGGTGGTGGAGGAGCTCTCTTGCTCTTCTTCTTCTTGTCCTTGGATGAGGTGGTCACACTTGTGGTGTTCTCCTCCTGAATGGATTCCTTGCGGACAATGGTCTTTTTGCCAGAGGTTTCGGTCTTCTTGCTGACACGACGAGTTTCTTCAACAGTCGACTCGTGCTTGGTGTTGTATTGTTCATTGGAATCTTCATTGACTTGACGAACATTCCTCTGATTGGCCTCAACCAATTGGTTCTTGGTGGTCTTCTTAACATTCCTCTCCTCTTCTTCAGTATCGGTCCTGGTCAATTTCGAAGATGGCTTCTTCTTTTGTTGAACCTTGGTGTTGGTGTTGCTCTCATCGATGATTTCTTCTTCGACAGCATCGTAGAAGGTCTTCGTGCGCATGCTCTTTGAGCCATCATCGTAAACAGTTGTATAGACCTCCTCATAACCACCGGGAATCTCACGAGTTATCATTGTGGTGTTCTTGTCGATTTGAACAACTTGGTTTGGTGACTTCTTGACCCTCTTCTTCTTCTCTTGCTGTTGCTTCAAGAGTTCCTCTTCGGTAACAGGCTTGGGATCGTAGAAGGTCTTGACTTGAGTCTTGACAGTACCATTCTGCTGGGGAGTGGTAATGTGGACTTCGTAACCACCTTCGATGTGCTTGTATAAAGTCTTGGCCTTGGTAACGGGATCGTATTCGATCTTACCGTCTTGAATTTCAGCTGAAGTCAATTGTCCTACGAAATCAATTCAAATATTTTAATACAAAGTTTTCGAAAAAAACACAAAATGGCTACCTTCCTCGCTGTAAAGCATTTTTTTTTGTTAAAAACTGTTAATGCAAGCGTCTTCTTAATTATAAAAATAAAAACTCATTAAATTTAAATTTAAGAGAATATAATATTATTTTTATTTTTTTTTAAATTAACTTAAATTTCTTTAAATTATTGCTTTTTGTCTTCTAAAAACTTATGAGCTAATTTATTTTTTTTTTTAAATCGTAGCATTTGTTAACTATATTAGTTGCTATTTGGATTTTTTGGACTTTTGCCTTGCTGGCGGTTGTGGAGTTGGTTTATTGTTAGTGGATCTAGAAGGGCTTGGAGTTGTTGTTACATTTGAGGCTATAAGCTTCTTAGCGGTTTCTTTGATTTCAATTTCAGGCGGTGTTACTGAGTCTTTGTCGTCTGCAAAAAGAAAGGTGTTTTTTTTTTTTGGTAACTTGAAGTCTTGGATTTTAAACAATGTGTTTTTTGTTCTTTTTTTCAAAAAAAAAAAAAAAGACGTGTTGGTGTTGAAGTCATGAATAAAATGAGTAAATCAAATGATGAAAGAAAAAATTGTGCTGTGTGCTTTTTTAAGTGAAAAAGATTTTGAGTTTGTGCAAAGAGGACTTTTGGTGTGTTGTATATTTTTTGAAAAAGTGTTGGATGGATATTAAAACACAACATTTAACAAAAATACGCATATTTTTACTTACGAATGGAAAAATTTTGATTTTTAAGACCTAAATAAGATTTTTGTTTTAAAAAATTTAAGTGAAGTTTTTAAATTAAAATTCTTCAAATTAAATTTTATTTTTTAAAAATATGAAAGAAAAATTGAAAAATCAAAACCAAAGTAGAAAAGCAAATTATAAAATTCACTAAAACAGGCAAGAGAACAGACTTATTTATCAAAATTTATAAGAAAGAACTTTTAGAACTTCGGGAAACTATTGCCCCTTTTTGACCCCCAATCTTTGGGCCCTTGTAGGTGAGACATTTTTTGGATCTGATCTTCTTCCGAAATAATAAAGCCTCATGACTATTTTGAAGATCGATTTATTTTAATCATCATCATCATTTTAAATTGGATGGATATGAACTATCCTGGCAAAAAGTGGGAAGAAACTTTAATAAAGTAAAATACTTCTTAAATACACTCTAGATCAGTTGATTATAAACTAAGTTATATAAAAAAGGAATACTGGACTAATCGACCGATTTTTACTGTAATTCAATCACAGCAATAAAATGTACACCATTGATACACTTTAGTTCAATCGATTACGCATAAGTTCTTACTTTCTTGTAAAAAAATAAGGACTGAATTTATTAATTCACTTTAGTTGGG
Source organism: Scaeva pyrastri (assembly GCA_905146935.1). Taxonomy (NCBI): domain Eukaryota; kingdom Metazoa; phylum Arthropoda; class Insecta; order Diptera; family Syrphidae; genus Scaeva; species Scaeva pyrastri. The sequence goes on along the minus strand of LR989928.1, from coordinate 12,833,494 downwards.
AGAAAGTTAAGAAGGAACAAATAAGAAACGGTCCCTTCTCAAGCTTATGAATTCTGAAAATAAAAATATAAATTATAATTAACTGATGAAACACTGAAACAAAAACTAAATACATTTTTTAAAAAATTAATAAGACATTAAATAAACTTCTATTAAAAAAAACTCTATATTTGAATTGTTTGCATATTTTTGTTTCCCATTTTTTGTTTATGAAAAAAGAAACGTTTTTATAGGAACACATAAAATAATATTTTAAGATGTGGTTAACATTCTTCTAGTGATACAACATAGCCATACATTTATAAATGAATACTAATGTTTTTATGTAATTTTGATTATTTATTAATATTTCTTTTTTTTTCATTCATAATATAAAACGATAACATTTATATTTTCTAGCTAATTAATGAAATTTATGCGATGTATGAAAACAGAAAAAAAATATGATTTTCAAAAAAAATAATGTTGAAAAATTACTTTAACAATCACAAACTAGCTACAAAAATTTATTATGCAAAATAATTTACTTTTTTTGATGATTAAATGTGAATAAATAACACATTCTATTTAAAAAAAAAAATAATAAAAATAAAATTATAAAAAAATGTGATATTCATAGTCGTGAGAGTTTCGATGACGATCTAATTTTTTGTCTCTCAGTGTATACATCATGCATGATGTGTTCCGTGCTGGTTTTATAATTGATATGACATTGTATTCGTATGCTTATGATGTGTGGGTGTTTTTTGAATTTTTTGTTTTCTTTTTTTTTTGAAAATTAATAAATTCATTTACTGTCATCATCAGCAGGCTTGGCAGGTGCTTCGGGTTTCAAATCAAGAGTTTCTTGAATTTTCTTCCAAATATTATCAAATGAATCCCTGCCTGTGTAGTCAATATTTCCAGATTCCCAACATTGGCGTCTCATTGAAGCTTCATAAGCTTCTTGTTCACTAGAACGTGGCTCACCCAAACGAACTTGAGCCAGTGCACCAGCTAAACCAGCCTAAAATTATTTAAATAAAATATAAAATTAATAAATGTAATAAAATCATAAAATTTTAAACAAATATTATTAACATTAAAATTATAAATGTAAGTAGGAAATTGTATGTACTATGAATTCCGGTAATGAAACATTAAATAATTTATTCGTGAAACTATTATTAATATGATGGGAATTAGTTGTGATACATGTTTTAGTATTACATCGACCATCGTTATTGGCAGATCCAAAAAGACGTTTAGCAAGCTAGAAGAAGAAAATTCCAATCACCATTTTGTTATTTTTTGAAATTTTATATTTTCCAACTAAAAATTCTACATCGAAACTAATTTTCTACGTCAAACTAAATAAACTACAACATAGAATCCCAACGAAAGACTAATTTACTCACAAGAACTTAATTTAAATGATTAAATTATGAATTTAAGAAAATAACATAATACTTAAATATCTTCAAAAGGAAAATAAAGTTATTTTATTATTATTGTACCCTTAAACATGAAAAAAACAATTTTTATCTTAAATGGCGCCCAACAAACAAAACTTGGAAACAAACTTCTGTGTGAAAATGAAGGTATATAAATGTGCCACCAGAATTAAAACAAGATCGATTCAATTGCACTTATTTTTCTCATATTTAAAATAACTTCGAAAGGTCATGTTTTTGCTGAGTATATTTATAGAAACGCAAACGAAAGTCTAGTACTTTTAGTTTTCTAATTTATTTATTCAAAGAAAAAACAAATCTTAAAACAAACCTGACTGTCTGGTTCATTACTATTTGACATTTAGTAAATTATTTTAATTTGGTTATGTAGTTTTATTTTAAATGATTAAACCCGAGCCAAGCACGGTATTTCCTACAACTATCTATACAAGACATTTTTGTTGTCGTTGTTTCATTTTAGTTTTCTAAAGTTCTCAATGAATTCGAATAAACTTTCGATCGAAAAAAATATCACGTCAGTATAGATGCGAATATATACAAATTTTTAGGGATTTTGCCAAAAAGATTTCAACATTTAATACGCAGTAGTTGTATAAATTTAACGTAAACAAAAATAAAATGTGCTTTAAGAATATCAACAAAGTAAACACAGGCATTTTGAATTGTTTGTTTTTGTTTTGCTAAAAGTTCGTTTCGCATCAATGACGAAAATGCATTTGAATAATTAAGTGCTTTTTATTTTGTTTCAATTTTATGGGAAATAAGAACAAAAAATTAAATTTTGTGTATAGCATATTTTTTTTCCTGTATTTACAAAGAAAAAGAAAGTGAAAGGAACATTTGACGTTTGTTTTAATTTTTGTAACTGTCATTTTGTTGAGTTCTGAAAGACCAAATGTCAATCTTTACAAATAATGGCATCGAATGTCAAGTAGTAATAAAGGAATAGAACTTTAAAAACAGTTAACAATATGATACAATTTTGACAGATCTAGATCAAAAAATACTGTAAATGTTTTTCATACAAAATGTTCTACAGTTTGACATTTCAAATCGAAGAAGTTCAAAGCACTCTGACAGGGGTGTTTGTTTTTTAGGAAATGTAAAGTTTCTCAAAAAATCGAATTTAGTTGTGAAAATGTGGAACGATTTAAATTTTTTAAACTTATACAAAATTTCAAAAAATTACATTTTTTAATTGTCAAACTCCAATTGTGATGTAATAATGTAAAATTTAACTTTTGAGTTTTAAAAATTAGTAAAAACTATAAACTAAGTAAGCAACACAAAAACAAGGAGGTACTGCGTTAGTAGTTACAATTAATAAAATTACAATTATTATAGTTAAATTAAGAGAATCCCATAATTACCTTGAGGAAGATTACTATATTGTGTTTTGTATTAGTTTTAATAATTTAATTTTAAGTGTTTTTTTTTTTTTTGTATCCCATATGGTGTAAGTCATTGACCGCATGCATATTAATTTTAATCCCTTTACAAACGAAGACGACGACTTAAGTTTAACATGGACACCCGTTAAAAATAAACTATATAAATTAATTTAATTTAAGTTATAAAAAAAGAGATAAGAACGATACCATTACATGAATGAATGTATGTAAATAGTAAACATAGTAATGTTTGTTTATGAGAAGACACCACTGTTTATTTATTTAACCATTCTATTGATTAACGGTCCCAAATTAAATACTGACTACATGAGCAAGGTTCCCATACTCGTATTTTTATTCTATACCAACCTCATCTTCGGTGTCATTTTGATTTGAGTCATTTTGTGTGGCTACAGGTAAATCCTGATAATCGTCACTACTTTCGCTCGATACTGTTATTGCACTTGAGTCTAAATTGTAATCAATTCGATTTTGTTCCTCATCTAATAAAGTTTCGTTAAGCGATTGATTTAACTCAGGTTCTGTATGAGTACGGTTGACATCCCTGTCCTCTGTGGGCAGTGTTTGACAGAAGCTGGAATGAACTTCCGGACATTCATGGCTTTCGACCATTTCCTGTTGGCTGTCATTACTTTCTATTTCTACCGAGTTACTTTGTTGAATAATTTCAATTTGATGGCACGACAACGCAGGTGCTTCAATTTGACAAGGTAAACTGCGGTAAGATTCACAAGGATCGTGGTGGGAAATATTTAGAGGAACATTTTCTTGAACATGATATGAATTTGTTTCTTGATTTTGTTGTTTTTGTTCTTTTGGTTCTGGTAGATAAATTTGTGACATAGATGTTGAAGGAGATACTGATTTGTACTCATTATTTAAAGTTTCATTGTTATTGTAAAAATTTTGTTCTTTAAGTTTTTCCAAATTTTCATAGTAATCTTCCCAAGGATCATGGTAAGGTTGAATATCATCAAAGAAATTTCCACTATCATAATTCGATACACTAGGAGAGGAGGGTAAAGTGGGAATGTGATTGAAGTTGTTGTTGTTGTTGATGTTGTTGCTGTTGTTGTTTTGTATCCATGTTGGATCAACATTTTGAAACACCTCTATTGGCCAATATGATATCTTATAACAATTTGTTTGTTTGTTTTTGTATATGGAATTGTGTTTGTTAAGTTGGTTTGGTGGGAAAAAAGAAATTCAAAATTGTTTGATATTTATTAGTTATTGTTAGTTGGAACATGCTTTAAACAATATGCACATATACAAACATTTACAGGAGGAAGGGGAAACATTGAAGGGAAAGTCAATTTCACACTTAGGTTAAATTTATATTTTCTAAGAAAGGGAAAACAAAACTTTTCTTTGACAGTAGGTTTGACAGTGATCTGTCCAAAATGCACTATTAAATTGATATCTCCATTGTGATTTGCTTGTAAAAAAATGCTATCATTTGGGAATGCAGTCTTATATGCAATTTGGAGATACATTAATTGAATTCACCTAAAGACTGGAACCTAAAAATGTTGCAATCACTTTACCCAAGACATTTGCATTCTTATCAAATTAATGCAAATACTTGAAATAAAAGATTGCAATCAATTGATTGTTGTCAAATGATTGCAATCTTTTGAATAAACATTTAAAGTTCAAATCCTAAGAGAATATTTATTCATTGAAGGCAATCTTTAAATTGTAATGATGATTGCTTCCAGAGCCTTGATTTTAAAAATAGAAGATCAATCATCAATGTATAAATAAAATCCATTTTTTTCTAAAATTTCTCCCTCATAAATTTGTGTATATTTATTTGAAATTGATAAGACCTTTAAATATTTTAAATATCGTCGTATTAGGAAAAAAAATAGAAAGTCAAAACTAATGTTGTTTTGAACAAACACGTGGTAAGATTAGATTTCATAAATTTGGCATTGGACATCATTTGTTATCTTCAATTTAATGTTTGGAATGGCCTTGACTGCTTTTCGTTTGAATCGGACGAATTTTTTCTATGTTATACAATTTTTGATAACAAAAATTAATCATTATCAATACTTATTTTTTATGAAAAGTCTTATTACTCTCAGTTTTTGGATTTGTAAAATGTGTAAGATTTTAGCGGTAAGACTAGTGGATGTCTTTTCTTAGACAAACCTACCTTTGTTGAATTGGGACCTTAAAATATCGAAACTTGAAAACATTCACCTGAATTTATGTACAAATTATACAAGAAGTTCTTAATGAAATGTGTTGTTTTGTGCATATGAAAGTTTTTTTGTGCATTAAAATAAGAATAAGAATAATAATACATGTTTCAAATTTGAATATTAAACGTGCGTTTTGCAAGTGCAAAGTCCAGCTCGAGGGACCAAAATTCAAATTTTGCGTGATTTTGTTACATAAAAGTTTTGTAAAATTATTTACAATTTTCATAATATTCTATTTAAACATCTACAAAAAAAAATAAGCACCTAACCGACTACAAAGAAAAAATAAACTCCTCTTCCAACTCAATTTCAAAAAAAAAATAAGATGACATCTCAATCTTACCTCCTCTTGGAGAAAATAATCTGCATGTGGTAGCTTTGTATAGAAAGGAAACAACACTTTTTTAGTTAGAATTAATTTTTGTTTTAACTCAAAAAAAAAAAAATCAGGTAAAAGGATTTAAACAAAACAAAAGACGAAACAAGGTAAAAAAAAAGTATTTTAATAAAAATTGTCCCAAACTCACCATTTGATCGGATAATCTTTGATGAACTTTATCACAGAAAATATTCCACCACAATTGAATGAATTCACCACAATGAGTGAACATCGATGGAATACTAGCTTGTTTGGTTTCAGAATTGAAATTCAACAGCCATGGCTTCACTTTTCCAGCAAAATGAAGAATTTTTATTTTGTTCTTAAATCTGTGCGAAAAAAAATGAATAGAAATGTCATCCATCAATTAAAATATTTTTCACCACACTAACTCTTTAAATGCCGGCAAATAACTGTACACTGCAAAGGCAGCCGTATTGTATGTGTATGGCAAATGCTTAGTGATGTCAGTGTGTGCCCATTCTGAGAAGTACGAATTCAAAATGCCCTGATCGCCTCCATCGAAACTACCATGTTTCGCTGCGAATTCTATGATCGAGGTGAATGTGTCTTCATTTGGACGATACACAAAGACACCCGAATTAAAGCAATCTGGCCAACATACTTCTGGTGCGGCTGACAGTTCCTCTCGTTCCATCAGTTCATCGCAGTTTTGAATGACCTAAAAGACAAATATGCATTTATTCACCTCACCGCATCTGACAGTTCACCAAAATATTGATATTTGATGATTTCTGGAAATGAAACGAAGACCTACAAGTGTATCAGAATCGAGGAAGACACATTTCTCGTATTGCACCAGCTTCCAGGCATGGAGTTTTGTGAACGTGATACCGAGTTCTGGACGGGCCAAAATTGCCAAATTGGCGGCATCTTTTGAGTCCAAAACATTGACCTCTTGAACCAAATTGAAGACTTCCCTCAGCCGACTGCGCATTGCTTCGGAAACAGTTGGTGTGACCATAACAACCAAATCATGGACGGTTCCGACGCGTTTCAGCGAATGTGCCAGAACCATGGCGCCCAGGGAATAAGCATCGTTTGTTGTTAACGTCACCCACGCGCATTCTGTAAAATAAAATAAATTTTAGTTCTTTTGGTTGTTTTTTTGAAATATTATTAATTTTTCTTTTTTGTGTAAATCTCGTTTAACAATTTAAAATTAGACACAAGATAATAATTTTGTTTTTATTAAATTTTTTCACACCATAACATGCAATCGCACTCAATTTTCTTGTAAGAAATCATTAATTTTCGGCGCAACAATTTTTTATATTTATTTATAATTTTTGTACAATGTTTGTTTTTAAGTCTTTTTTTCAAAATTAGGATCTAGAGTAAATAAATAAGATTTAATTTTTGTTTCAAATTCATGTCGAAGAACGAACGTTCTGGGTGTTTGCCCAATTTCTTAAACAAACAGTTCGAGGATGATAAAAATAAATTAATTTAAAACGATACGGCTTATGAATTTTTTTTGAGATATTACGGTTGAGTATAGGATTCTATCCAGAAATTGTAGTCTATTTTGTATTGTCGAAAATTTGACGAAGATTAATGATGACAATTGGATGGATGTTCCAAATGATAAATTTAGACAGATGATTGTTTTTTTTTTTCGTTTTTATTTTTTGTTTAAATGAAGTGGAACTAAGTTTTCTTTTAGTATATTTATGAGATTTTTTTTTCGAAAGATCTAGTTTTTTGTATTTTTGATTTAATAGAAACTTTGCCAAATTTATTAGCTGCTCAACACCTCTGTGCTTTAGTTTGTGTCAATTAATTAAGAGTAGATTTTTTTTTTTTTAGTTTTTTAGTGTTTTAAAAAATTGTGACACAAATTAATAGCAATTTCGAAATAAGGAAGTACACAATATTTTTTTTTAACTCCCACAACCCTAAATTGAAATTACAATTAGAAAGTTGGAAGTAGAATATAAAATATTCCAAATCGCAGACAATAGAAGAAAACAAGATTTTTTTGAAAAAACTGACGGTCAAAAAGGTTTTGTTTGAAAAACCTTATTTCAAGTTTATGTTTTTTAATCGTACATTCAATGTTATAGGGTAAATTTTGGCACTTGATGGATTTTGACAATGTTTGCTAATCATTCTTACAAAAACATTTAGTTTCGAAATATTACAACAAATTCAAGAAAAAAGACTCAAAACTTAAAAAAAATTAGTAACAGTATTTTTTTTAATGCGATATTTAATTGAAAGAAATTATTAATATTGGGATCTCTTGAAAATAAATTAGGTATTTTATTTCATCCTAAAAATGGGTATTCTACAAAACAACTTATCTACTTTTCACTTTGCACTTTTCAAATTTTTCGTTAATCTGCAAAATATTCTGATAATTGAAAGTTGAAAATGATAAATGTTATTTGAAAAATCTTTGCAATTTTTATATTCACTTTGCAATTTTTATTTCACGTATGTTCCTTTGTGCAAAGTGCAAAGTTAATATTGAAAAGTGTAATTTGCAAAGACTTTGCCAAAATTATGCTATTTCGTTCCACAAAAACTTAAAATTCTATTTTTGTAAAAGCGAATGCAAAGTGATAACACAAAGTGCAAAGATGAGTGAAACACTTTGCAAAAAGAGCAATGCCTTTGCAATAAGTGCAAAGTCTTTTGCATAGTTTGCAAAGTTTTTGCAAACATTTGCTAAGTGCAAGGTAAAATTTGAAAAGAATACTATGGAACCAGAAAGACCTCACTTTGCCAAAGAAAAACCAATTTGATGAGTGCAAAGTCAAAAGTTGATAAGTTTTTTGTGGAATAGGGCCCTGCTCTCGTAAATTGATCTTCAGTATAGAAGAAGATTTCAACTTGATTGCATTCATAGAATTCACTTGGAGACAGGGTCTTAACATTGTGTAGTGTAGTTAATCAAGATAAGATCTTAGATCAATTGACTGTAGTCAAATGATTGAGGACCAAAGGATTACAACCTTTAGAATTTCAAATGATTGGTTATCGTTAAATTAGAAGCCTAAAGGGCCAAATATGTATAATAGACTTAACCGAGCTTAAGCTAATGTCAAAACCAAACAAAAAAGTTTCCGAAAGTTTTCGTGAAAACATCAAGAAACTATAATGGATTCTGGCAACTTAAGCAAATGTTCTTTTATAATAGCTAACGTCACAAGCAATACTGACAAGGGACAGATTTTGTTAGTAAGAGACAACAACATGTAAACATGCGTTGAGTTGAAATGACATTAGTTCGAGACAATCCAATGGCTCTTGCTAAATTCCGCGAAAGTTAGCAAACTTTAACGGTTAGTGATATATAAAACAGTTTGTTGGCTCGCTCACTTAATTTGGCTTAAGTTCGTTTAAGTCTATTATAGTTGGCTCATAAGTCTCAATGTGAACCCAATGTCAGATTCGAATTCATAAAAAAAAGATTGAATTAAAAACAGATTGCAGTCTTTTACAAGTCAATTCTAAATTCTTGACAGGCGGCAAAGATTTTGCTAAAAATTTGGTGTGAGCTGATAAGTCGTTATGCTTTAAAGTATTTGAAAAAAATAATCAAAAATTCGGATATACAAAATAATGAAAGCAATTCCTGACTTGAGCTTGAAAACAAAGCATTTTGAACTTGGGAATTTAAAATTGTGGAATTTGCGAATATTAGTTTTGACATTGCGTCAGATTCTATTTCTTTAAAATTTCAATTATATTTTTGAATAATATTATAAAAAATCATAAAATTAAAAATAACTGTCTAGGTAAGCAATAATTTATAGCTTAAAAGACATATGTACATATTTTTGTTTATCTATAAGCACATAATTAATTTTCACATGTTATTAGTTTGCAGCCATAAAAAAATTAAAATAAAAAATATAAAACATTTTAATCAGATTTTAAATAAATAAGTATTAGTTCAAAGAACTAAAACGTTTTTTATTATTTGAAATAAAATAAAAAAAAGAAATATTTTACAATTTAATATTGGAGGAGACAAACACAAGAACAATAAGATTTTTCACATTTTTATTATTATTATTTTTTTGTTTTGTTTTCTTTTATTTATGAGTAACAATACAAAATTTATCTGCATGCGTTTGATTGATGAGTTTGTATTTTTGGTTTAAATGGGTTTTTTTTTTCTTAACTATTTTTTTTAGTTCCTATAAATATAGAAAAATATGTTATATATCAGTATTTTGTTTTTTTTTTTTCAAAACACACAGCAAACAAAAAATTTTAATTTTCTTTTTATTTGATAAATTGATTTTGTTTTTGTTTAGAATTTTTAAGAGTTAAGTTATATTCATTAATTTGTTTATAATTTAATATCAGCAGCTGTTAAATGTTGGCAGTTTTTTTTAATTTATTTTTTTTTAAGCAAAAGACGTGTTTTTTTTTTGTATGTACCTTCTAAATAAAACAAGGCATCCAGTGATGTGGCACAGCGCGTGTGTGTGTGATGATTTAATAAAATACCAATTAAATTTGATCAATATAATAATTGTGAGTGTATTTTCATTTTTGTGTTTTTTTTTTTGGAAAACCTAAAAAAAAATAAAAATAAAAGTGTTAATGTTAATGTGTGTTATTCGATGGCAAAATGAAACCACATTGTTGAACTTACCAGACACTCGGAGAATTTCAAATTTTAATGCATATTATTAATCAAAATGTATTAAGGTACTCATATATCATTTTGAAAAATCACAGAAAAAAAAATTAAAGTTCTCGAATTGCTTGCGTTTTCGAGAACAATCAGCAGGAGGTTTTGTGTGCGTTCTAATTTTGGACACGAAAAAAAAAAAAACAAACTGATTTTTTTTTTTAATTTTTTTCGCGCACTATAAATAAATTAATTTTGGAATCAAGTTGAAGATACACACACGGCAGCATCGTGTTCTACTTAATTCGAATTTTTAAAATTGTGATAAAAATAAAAGATGCGATGCAAAAAGTCTTAAGGAATTTATTTCAATGCATTGCGGGAGGTTGTAGTTTTTTTTTTTTGCTTTTTTTTAATTTAATGTTTTTCGTTTTTAAGTTTCATCCATGTGTGTGAGTTGTATAAATGTACGAATTTAAATTATAAAATTTTAAATTTTTTATGAGGGGGAATGTTAAGTGTCACGATTTAAGACATTGTCAACACGATTTTGGCCTTGAAAAATAAAATTTGTTGCAAATATTTAGTGAAAATTTATGAATTGCCATGGAAAAGCAGTTGTGACGTCTGAGATTTGAAATATACATATGTTTAGAAAAATTTGTTGTTTAAAATAAAAATAACACATGATCATATTTTTCTAGGCATTACTGTCTTTTTTTTAATTCATTGGTAAAAGTATAAAATTTATGGTCAAATGGAACATAATTGGGGATTAATTTTTTTTGTTCTGCCATTGAGTAAGCGTTCTTTTTTTTCACTGTCTTTGGAACTATGTACATAATTGTGAGTACAGCTGTCAATTTTCATTTAAATTTGTTTTGAAGTTTTCCACAAATGAGTAAAATATGAAAATAAAGAAATCCCTAACCAAATTTGTCAAATTAAAAGAACACAAATAAATCTCTAACCACATACCAACGTCAGACTGACAGAAGACAGATAAATCCCTTACCACATACGTCAAATTGACGGATTACTAATTCTTGATGCAAAGAAAGCTTCGGGAAAATTTCAATAAAAAAATTGGACCTCGAACTAAAACAATTCACCATTTTTAGCATAAAAAAGACAACCGTGGCAAAAGTTGACATAATATTATGTTTTGACGTATTAAAAAAAATGATTTTTTTTACCACACAAAACCTTCAACTGATAGAATCTGTCCCTGGTTAATGTTTAAAAGTCAAAGCTTAGCAATGTTGTAACACTAAAAATTTAATTCTATTTTGTATTTAAAAATTGTCAAAAGGTAACCCTGGCATAAGAGACGCTGAACTCTGATAAATTTGTGACATTTTTTAAGAGAGTAAGTTTTGGTGAGTTTTCTTAAATTCTCTCATCAATAACAGTACTAACCAACACAACACAATTCAAATTTAACCGGTTACGTCGTCGTTGATAAAACAAAACAACAAAAACATTTAATCAATATTTTTATTTTAAAACGGACAAATTGAAAGAAAAAATAAAAAACAACGAAAAGTCACTGATAAGCTAATCATTTCATGCTGAGATGTCAAAGTAATGACGTTTACACACACATTTTTGTTCTCTCTCAATATTACACCTCTTTTATTTCTTATATGACATTTATTTTGGCGGGCTATGCGCAGTTGAGAGATTTTGGCACGAAAAATTAAAAGGAAATAAAATAAATTGCGAATTTGCGAGGCTAAGATACAAATAAAAAAATGGTGCAAGAGCCAAGATAATAAAACGTAAATTAAATGTGTATACATTTAGCTTGAGGTTAATTATCATAAACGAGACTTTTGTAAAAGAACTTATCTACCGTCAAGAATGAATTGTTTTTGGACCTTGGTCTTGAAATTGTTTTGTCTAGGACGTTTTTTTTTGTTTCAATTTCTTTGAGATAATAATAACGTCAATGTTATGGTTCACTGCAATTTCCCGATTGCAAATTACGTTATTCAAGGCCATGACACAATTTTAATGAAAGTTGTTTTTCATCTTAAAAAAATGCGTTTAAAAAAAAATACTAATGTTTCTTGTAAAGAAAGAAAATATTAAAACAACTTCGAGAAAAGATCAACACCATCAACCTGAAGATAGGATTTATAATTCTAAAATTCGACACTCATAAACTTTAATAAATTGAAATTTGGACAGCTGTCACTTTCAAAGCTGTCAAGTAAGAAAAACGCCATTACGAAAAATGGAATGATCAAAACCTCAGTGAAGTCCTTTATTAACCACAAAAAATGGTGTGCATTTTGGAGTCTAAGTTCGAAAAACTATAAAGTTTTGTTATTATTCGTCGTCTTTCTTTGCTTAAAGGCTTAAAGGGTCAACTATAATAGATTTAAACGAACTTAAGCCAATTTAAGCGAGCGAGCCAACACACTGTTTTATACATCAGTAACCATAAAAGACGTTCTACTCAGTTTCGTTAAATTTTGCTAACTTTCGCCAGATTAAGCAAGAGCCTTTAGATTGGCTCGAACTTACGTTAATGTCGAATTTGAAAGGCATTTCAACTCACCACATGTTTACATGCTGTTGTCTTTTTTAAAAACATTCGTTAAGTTTTGACATAAGCTTAAGCTCGGTTGAGTCTATTATAGATGACCCTTAAGACTCAACGATAATAGACTCAATCGAACATAAGCTTATGTCAAAACTGAACGAAAGTTTTCAAAAGTTATCGTTAAAACAAAAAGTAATCATAAAGGATTGTGTAACTTAAGCAAATGCATTTTTAATTTGACATTTACTTAAGTTCGAGCCATTTCAATTTTGTAAAAGTTAGTGAAACTGAACGAAACTGACTAGAATTAGAATGTCCATTATCTTTAGTGAAATACAAAACAGTGTACCTATTAGCTGGTTCACTTAAGTTAGCTGCAGCTCAGTTAAGTCTATTATAAAAAGAAAAACGATTATTGAAGAGCTTATTTGCAGATTGTTTTGTATTTGGGAAGACGGTATTATTGGACTTAATTCATTCGAAATTGAGGCTAGTAAATTTTTTTCTTTGAGGCTAAGTGGGTAAGTCAATACTCCTTAATCGATTCTAGCCCTTAAATATTGAATTAGTGATTTTCCATTCATTGATTTAACTACGATAGCTATGATTTTTTTCTTCAAATTATTGAAATAAAAAATAAAAAAAAATTACAAAAGAATTTTGAAAAACCATAAAATCTTATAAATAAGAAAAACTAATTGAAAGAAATAAATCACAAAAGTCTTAAACCATTGAAATTTACCGGAAATATCGCATTAAAAAAATGTCAAAATATCAAAAGACAAAAACTTAGTCACTTTCTTTTTTTTCTCTGAAATGCCACCTAATTATCTTTTCTAAATATTTGTGATTGTGATATAGTATCTTGATGAGTAAATTGAATTATTTTAATCTTTGTCGATTCAAAGTTAAACTAAGCTATAGACAAAAATAAAAACACTTTTACTTTATGTATTTATTTTGGCAACTGTGCCAACTTTATTATTTCTGAGAACTACTGTCAACAACGTGTATCACTTAAAATATATATTTTTTCGTGGGAAATTTGGACAAGTGGAAACTACCTACCTACCTAAATAAATAAAAACATAAAAGATTTTTCAAATCTCACTTTAAAACAATCAGAAATTAAGTATAAGTCAATTGAAAATCTTTCGACAAAAGTCACAAAGTAAATATAATCTATTGTTACTTAATGTCGATAATGTAAATGTTTATAGAGGCGGTAATCCATATCTCCAATAAGCTATATACATACATATAATATTGGTATAACAGAGTGATGTACATAATATTTGCATTTTTTTTGTGGTTATTTTTATTTGTTTGTATTTCCTCAATATTCAATTACTGATGTGACAACTCAAACAGATAGTTGCAGTGAAACTTTAGAAATGATTTAATTAAAACAAATAAAATCGACGACCGAATAAGTGCTGATTGACAGATTTACTGGACCATTTTTGATATCGATCGATATTTTCAAGGTCTGAAAAATTATTATTTAATATTTGCCGATCAATAAGTGATTCCAGGAAGGTCCCAAAACAAATTTGAATAGGGAATATTTTAGACAAAATTATGAAATTTTATCATTTGTCTTTAATGAAACTAGATTTTTGATTGTCATTGAAAAAAGTTGCTTTGATTTGTTTGTAATTTATTGTGTCTAAGCAAACTATTCTGCTAAGAACTAACAGATATGAGATAAAAATAAAAAAAATAAATAAAAGAATTTCATTAAATTTCAGTGCATTCTACTTTCATTGGAATTTTATTTTAATAACTAACTTGACCAATTAAATCGTTTTTCAAGTAAGGTTGACATTTATTTTCAAAACAATTTTAAATACTTTGTCTTAATGAAAATAATCGAAGATTTAAAGAAATTTGATATTTTTAAAACAGTAAAAATTTATAAACATAAAGTCAAAATCCGATTCCTTTTACTTTAAAATCAAAAAATATATTTATGTTTTTGAAATAAAGCAAGAGAGCTATAATTGCTGTCAGGAACCACTTTTATTATAATTATTATATTTTTTTCCAATTTTAATTTTAAAGATAAGTATTGAATAATTATAATTATAACAAATTCTTTAAAAATTAGAGTTAACTGTTAACGGAATGTTAAAAACTGGGTCTGGCAACTCTTCCTGATTGTTTGTATTTTAAATTAGTTTGCTACCATTTCTTTTAAATATTTTTTGATTTGTGTAGTGAATTTTTATTTAAGGCCATTATTTCTTTTTAAAAAGAGAAACAATTTCATTTTTATGAATAAAATTTACATTTTAATAAAATTTATTTTTAACTGGCAATGCCTTAAACGTAAAAAATAAGCCATTATAACAAATTTATGACAAAAACTAAATGTTAAAAATTTAAACCAAACTTCTAAAGGTAAATAAATTTAAAGTTGTGAACAAGTTCTAAAAAAACCTACTCTTCCAGTTTTTTACAATTTTTTTTCAAGAAATTGTCAGGTGATTTTGACAAGTTTGGTATGATTTTTAGGGGCTTATATTATAGACTTTAGAGGGCTCCTGAAATACGGGTAAAAATGAGTCACTCAAGGAGTTATCCGAAAGTCAATTTTGTTGGAAAATTATCAAAAATGTGGTAAAAAAATACATACGTTTTTAGTTTAGAAAATTTCACAATGTTACTTTGAAAAATTGGTACTTCGAACTTAAGTAACTTAAAAAAAAAACGTAGAAATTAGTAGATGTTTGCAAAACTTCTGAATATTTTTGGTCGAAATCTTTTAAAATTGGATTTTGACAGAAGAGAGCCCCAACCCACTTTTGAATCGGGGACCTAAAAAAGTAACTACGCTACTGAATTTTTTTTTTTAAATATTTGTCTTTGCATTCAATTTTTAAAAACATGAAAAAGATGTGTGATTAAGTTTTTTTTCTATTTTTCGTACTAAAAAAATCTTTTCAAAAATTAAAAAACAAGTTTTTTAAAAAAGTTTTTTTTTCTAAATGAAAATCGCAAAAATGAAAAATTCTGATCACTCTTTTCAAAGTTCATGCTGCATGAACATGTCCGTTTGTCTAATATTAAAACGCAGACTCGTTGGTGCCAAAATCAGCGTCTTCCCGCCACCGCCACACCATTAACAAAATGTTCAATGTGGTGAAATTGATAAAAAAAAGAAAACGAAAAACGAAGAAAATAACAAAAAGGCCGCCCACAACTTGGCATCTAATTTTTGTGCGGTCGGTAATTAAAAAAAATCCTCAACAAACAATTAATTCTCATACATCTCACAATTCTGCGTCATTTCTCTATTTTCTATCCTCAAAGAAAAAAAAATTAAAAAACAAAACATGAATCTTTTTGATAAAATTAAAAATTAAATAAAGTGTGATTAATCTGGATTTAAAAAAAACAACATTTTGATGTTGATGACACACAAATCCATAAAAAATACAAAAATAAACTCAAGCCCAATTGCAACTGGATAGGTTTGACAGTCATCGGGGAATGACATTTTTATAGACCTATAATTCTACACTCTACTGTTTCCAGAGACATAATTAGATTTTCCAACAACTCAACTCAGAGTCAGACATCGGAATAACCGCAAGGCGATATACCGACATAGCAGCGACGACTGACGCCGCGCCGCCGGCATGGCAGCCGCGCCGCGCCGCGCCGCGCCAAATACCGGCACCAAAAGCATCCATCCAATCAAGTTGCATATATTTTTGAAGTGTATCTCAATTCTCGAGGCATTAAACGTCATGCTGAGATCGAGATGAGACGAGATGCGATAGATTCACTTCACTGGTCCAGAGGCATGCAACAGATAATAATGAAACAACAACAACAAAAACACAATTAGTACGGATTACAGTTTAAAAATATAACGAACATTCAGACTTTTGAAAAATGATGAGAGGTGGAAAATGAAAAAAGAAAAGAAAAAAAAGATCTCAAACGAAAACAGGGTTGGGGGCGGTTGCTTCTTCGTTTTTATTTTCTTTCCAATAACTTAATATTCTCAACTCAAAAACCCGCACGCACACACACACACATGGATTCGACTCTCTGTTTTTTTTTTCCGTCTAAAAATACACCGAATATTCAACAAAAAATCCAATACTTTTAGCCATTTCTTGTTCTCCAAATAAGTTGGTAGTAAAGTATCCACCCAACACACCCCCAGCGTGAATTTTTGGTTTTTCGTTTGGTTTTGGGGGTGAAATTGGAACACACCTTTTGACACACAACTCAAAACAATGTCAAAATGTAGGTTACCGAGTTCCTTTAACTCGGACTGTCATCTTTTTTTTTCTTGTATTTGACGTCTATGAATGGATATGACGGATACGAATCATTTTCCAACGGGATTTCTTGTTTTGTGCATATTTGGAAAAATCATAGAGAAGAAAAATGGAAATAAAAGAAAATTCCCAGTAGTCAGTTGGTTACTGTGAAACTGTGGAAGCAGAAGAGAGAAAAACACATTGAAGGTCACTTAAGGTCGTCTTCGGTAGGCAGCAGCGCCACAACAACGATGACAGCGACGACAACGACGATGATGAGAGTAAGAATTGCAAGAGTCTTGCAAATATTTTGCATGAGGATGATTTTATGGGTGAATTAAATTTCTTTTCTTTTGGAATGCAGATTGCAAATTGCAGAAGTCAGATTTAGGCGGCACTAAAAATAAGATTAAACTTAAAACTATCAAATAAATTGCTTAGGAAAATCAAAAATTATATTGAGGCAATTTTTATTATAATACTGCATGCTGCACTTAAATTTATTTTCTTATTTTTGTATTAAACTTAAATCTAAATTATGATTAAGTATAAAATTAAACTTACTGCTCATTTTGATTAAATATAATTTAATTTAATTTTTTGGAGGAAATTTCACACACAAAAAGTAGGTAGGTATTCTTTTTTCTTATTTTTTACACACAGGGGGGGTTGTTGTTTTTCTTTTATTTTTTTGTACAGAAAGTGCGTATACAAAAATTCTCAACCGGCCTCAAAAGTTCACTGAGTAAAAAAAAAAAGAATTTTTTTCCCAACACACAGAAATTAAAAAAAGAAGGCAGAGATGGCGCTCAGAGTTGTTGTTACTCGGAACACGAACGGCGATAAACTGAAACTGAATTTCTTTGGCCTTAAATTGAACGGGTCTATCGGTTTTGAGATGAAAATAGAATTGATGAAGTTTTTTTTTTTTTCTTTAATTTAAATGTTTTTTTTTTACGATGATGATGTTGATGGTGATGATGATGATGTTTGAAGTTTGCGGGAGGTTTTTGATTTTATTTTATATCGTTTTTCACCACAGCATTGGTGAAGAGGTGGTGTACTACATATGCGATTTGTATAGACAGACAAAATTTTGAAAAAAAGGAAGAAATAAAAATAAAACAAAACACTATTTTGTTGATAAGAGAAAGAGAATAATGATGAGTGTTTCTGTGTTTATTGGGGGTTTTTGTGACGTCATGGTTGTTAGTTTTTGAATTTGAAGAGAGACTGTTAGACGGAAGATAAAGGAAGAGAGAACCCATTAACAGGGTTACCTCTTGGTATTAATGGCTTTGGTGGGAGATAACTATTTTTATTTTTTATGAGACACAAAATCAAATCGGTTTACCTATCTCGGATCATAGATTAATATTAGAGTCAAGAGAATGGATATTTTCTGAGCAGCCTTTAATGATTTTATCTACATTAATTTCATCCAAAATAAACGTGTATACTGCTTAAATTTTAGTCAACACTGCAATATGCATAATATGGAAATAAAAATCTCAAAATATTACGCATACGCCGCAGTGTAAAATAAAATGTTAAAATCTTAAAATCAAAGCAAACGCTGCAAACTACTCTTTCGTACGTCTTTTTTATCAAAAACATGCAAATCTTACATTTTTTATTTAGTTTTCATTATTTATGAAAAAAAAACATAATACATATTTCTTAATTTTAAAATCAAAAATATAAGGTGTCAAAACTCTATTCTGTCGACAATACCGTTTGCACTTAATGATCAATTTTTACATGAACAAACTGTATGGAATTTTTGACAGCTATCAAATTTCGTTTTACTTATTTTATATATCCACAAAAATATCTTATAGCAATTAAAATTATTTACTAATTTTATATTTTATAACTTAAAAAAAAATTTAAAACAATCAAAAACTTCATTTTTTCACTTTAAAAACTTATAAAAAAGTCAGCAACGAACGATCTCGAATATGCAAACAAAATGCAAATATTTTTAAAATATGGTACACTCTTTTAAATGCTTAGCTTATCTGGAATTGGTACATACATTTATTTTTTTTAAACTTCACTTAGTCCTTAAGATCTTTAAATAATTTTTTAATACTGTGCACCAAATGTCATTTTTGTGGGATGCTGGTAGGAATTCCGATCGATTTTTTTTAAACTCAGTAAGATGGTTGGTAGAGAATTATTGGCATATGTCATTGAAAAATACACTTGTAATAGGTGCGTTTTATTGCCAAATGTCAACACTTTTCAGAGAAAAAAAGAAAAAAAATCAAACGTCAAAACCTGTCAGAGGAATAAACAAAATATCGCTTTGAAATAAAATGTGTCAAATAGCCGAATGTGTATCTTTAGTAAATTACTCAGCTCAATTACTTAGTTGTTTCTAGTCAGTTTTCGTTTGTTGTTGTTTACTACATACATTATTTAAAAGGATAAAATGAACAACAAAATTCGGCTATTTTCTTACAACCCTGTCTAACAATCAACTGTCAGAAAATTATAATTCATATTCTTAAAATGAATCTGGCATTTAATTGTATAATGATAAATTTCATAATATCTGACAACTCCGTACAAAATTTATTTGTTTTCAGACCTACTAAAAAATTGTCACGTGTCGTCAAACAATTAACAGTAAATTTGAATGTTGGTTTGAGGTCATGTTGTTTAAAATTTATTTCTTTTAACAATTCAACCGGAAATAAAACTTGTAGTACTAACTGACATCTGAAAATTAAACTACCCTACCGACATGTAGGGCCGAACTATTGAATTAACATTCACTCAATAACACATCTGTTACCCAACTGTCACTTCATCTACTCCATTAAAATCGTACCAGTTCAACTGTCAGTCAAAAGTGAAAAAAAAAAAACAAAAACAAGCAAACAGCTGTTAACGCCGCATGTTGTATGTTCTCTTAAATAAACTTACCGCATTTTCCCTTTCTCTTTTACTTTCCTTCTGAGCTGAGAGAAATTATTTTCTTCTTTCATAAGATGAGAAATTGAGAACTTGAGAACCAAAAAAAAGGGCTGCCAAGAGAATTTACAAAACCAGTTTTCCATTTCCACAGAATTCAATTTCAGTTGCGGTTTATCTATTCTTGAAGTTGGTTGGACAAAGTACCGGATGCGGATTGCTATTTCGTTGTGATTGAATCTTTTTTGTTGTTGTTCTTGTGGAAAATCTAAAAGAAAAAAAATATATTAATTGAAATTCGCAGGTAAAAGAATGTGAATAAAAGATAAACAAGTGTACCGTTATTGTTTGAGAAATGTAATTTCCCGTGAAATGTTTAATTTCATCACTAAAGTGTGTGTATCTAGTATCTAGGCGGTGCAATCCACTCAACAAAAAAAAAAAGTAAAAGAAAAAAAGGATAAAGTGTATCTACAATAATTCCAGTAATATCTACTTGTTTAACAAAAACAACAACAACTACACACTACACAGCAATAAGGATGGAGAGTTCTCCAAATTCCATCGAGATGCAGATAGATAGCTTCCTGGAGCACTTTAAACGGAGCGCTTCTAAGGCCATGGACGCCGACTGGGTTGTGGGTGGCAGCATGAGCAGCAGTTGTAATGGAGTGTCTGCTTTTGGCAATCTTACCAAAACTAGAAGCCGTTCAAGTTGCCTGGATGTAACGGAATTGTCAGGTTCGTGTTCATGATGATGGCGGGGTCCTTTTTTGATTTTTTTGTTCTTGTTTTACAAAAACACACCCCCTTGGTTGTTCGGTCTAACTATATCGATTAGTTTTCCATTTGGAATGACATTGACGCTAGGTTTTCCCTGCCTTATACACACTCTACTGCTACTTCATGCCCCTTTCTGCATTTCCTGGATACAACACCCTCGCTCAAGGGGTTAGTGTCCTTTGATAAGTCTTCGTTTGGAGTAAAACACCACTCGTCGAGTGGCTACGAGGACGAAGACAAGGGTGACTACTGACGACTACAACGACGACGACAACGACGACGTCGACGTTCGTTGCATAGAAAAATATGAATTTTTTGTCCGCCCATATCCTTGTGCATCATCTTCCTTAACTGCGATGGGGCTCTCGTGTGGATGTGAAGAGTGTATTTGTTGCCATACGGCCGTGCCGCGGCCACCCCTTGTGCGGCGCTGCTGCTGCTGTCCGCAACACAAGGGGTGGAAATGGCAGAAAATCGATTTCATACACTGGCACCGGGGTGCATGGAACTTCTGAGGGTAATTACTGGATTCTATGATTGCAATTCATCCCTCTTCATGTCACTCCCTCGTCCGTCGTCGGCCGTTTCTCATTTTTTTTTTCCATTTAATTCATATAGACGGGCTCAGACCCCGAGATTGGTGCGTTGTTATAGGGCTATGAAACACATCCAAGGATATGGATATGGAAGGAAACTTGTTGAAAGCGCAATTAACTTGTTTGTGCCACAGAGGAAGAGATAAATGCAGATTCCGAAGGATATAAATTATTAAATGCCAGCAGCGGCAATGTTCAAGCGAAAAAATTAAAAAAAAAGAAGAAAAATTACGTCGCAATGAATATGAAAAATGCGCGGGAAAAACGAAACGAAATGAATTTAGAAGTAAAGGCGCACAACGGTACAAAGTCGTATAACAACATAATGTAGGTACATACATTACGTATGTATGTACTTACTCGTATTTACCCTTCGGAACTTGGTAGTGGAACAACATCGCTCGTCGTTTGTGTGTATACTTAACATCCCCAACGTTGTTTTTCATTTCCTCTTCGAATAACCAATCGTAAACGACCTTGAGTTCCGTATATGCATGAGGAGCCAAATGAGAGAAGCAAAAGGATTTCGATGTGGGAATATAGGAACCAGAGCCTACTGCACCATCATGACGTTTCCGTATAGCCTTATACGGAGGACGGACCAGGGCATTGCATGGTGTGACCGTGATTTTTGAAAATTCTTGTTTGGTTACTCTTGCTGAAACTAGAACTAGGTTGTGCTAAGATGGTTATTTTTTTTTTCGAAACGAGAAACACTATGTTACTGAATGTTGATGGAGAACTTTACATGATGTTTATGGTGGAACTTGCTCTTGGATAGTTGATGAAGGACTCCGAGAGTTAACTTTTAATTAGTGCGACAGAAGACTTGACGATTAATGAGTCTGTCCATACGTCTGCATAAGTGTTAAAAAAGGGAACAGAGACCGAGAACCTATGTACATCAAAAAGTACACACTTAGGCAAATAAAATAATAATAATTAGAGATTTCTGGATTTTTGGTTGCATTTAAAAACTCAGAAGACTTAAACGTATAATATTATTGGAAGTTGAAAGCATAAATTTGAGAAATCGACTGTGATTGGACACCATATTCCTGAAAAAAAATCTATAAACCTTTAATCCGTAATCCCTAATTAGTTTTTATGAAGCTTTTTTGACTTATGAATCTTTAAAATTGTTTAACGTTACAAATTTGTACTTCCAGTTACTATAAAATAAGACCGTATACGCCTAACTGCACCATTAGGGGCTATTAACTCCAAAATTATACGGGTCATCTAAACTTAACACAAAGCCTTCCCTTATTAAGTCAATTAGAGAGCATTTAAAGCATGATGCATTACACTTAAACAATGTTTGAGGTCAAAAGAGGTTACATTAAAAAATTGTGTAAGTGTTAGATTGGAAGAAAAGACGTCTAAAAAGATTAAAATTAGTATATTGTCAAATGATGTCAAACTAATTACAATTTTGCACTATTGTAGTTATTTTGCTACATAATATGTTTGACAGTTTGCTTGAAGTTCCAGGTTTTTGGTGAGTATATATATACAGAATTTCTTAAGTTTTATAATTTGTATTTTTATAAATTTTAATTTCCACTAAGTCTAATTGACAATAATTGACCCTTCAAAGAAACATTTTTTCTTTATTTTGTTAATGAAAATATTACATAGTTTTTAAAAATGATTTTTTGATAAAACTGGATCTTATTTGTCAACTTATTTCGTACATCTCTGTCGATTTCTCTGTCTGTCTCTCTCTTTCTTAGTTGTCAAAAATCGATAGTTTAATTGTTACCTAACACTATGTTCACACTGAATTCTTGACGTTTTTTTATTTTATCTCTCTACCACAATCATCTCTTTTCATTGTCATTTATTTCTCTTTTTCAATCGACAAAAAATAAATATCAACTCAAACGAGTTCAATGTAAACACCGCCTAAGTGAAACTAGTCTGACAGTTGAAAAGGAAGTACTAGATTCCCTTTTCTTTTGATTTTGACATATGTACTTCAAAAAGTCCAAACAGTGGTATTGTTATTTTTTCTTCTTGGCTGACTTGCATACAAAATCGGTGCAAAAGATTAATCGACTATTTGACAGTAATAAAAGAATTTAATAAATCAATTGTTCACACTCAGAGACAGGTGGCGCTACTGCTTTTAGAGAACCAACGCCTACAACTCTCAACCAATCTTGTGTGTGAGTAATGTCAAAGATGAAGGAGACCCACAGTTTTTGTGTCGAATCCGAACGGCAAAATTTTTGAGATTGCATTAACCATATCAAAATTGGAATTTCCCAAAAAAAAGCGTCCATTAATTTAATTTGACTTTCTGACATCAATAATTAATGATTGAAAAACACACAACCGTGTTCTTTGACTTAAGTGGTATTGACATTTACATTTGTTTTCTTAAATGGGTGCCTATTTGTCTTATATAGAATAAACTGACGTTACCTCCCCTCCTCCAAACTCAACTGCATCAGCTGTTGGAACGAATTCAAAACATATCAATCTTAAATAGAATTGTTATGTCACACAAAATCATTAAGAAAAAAAAAAATATGTCAACGTCATCACACATTGTTGTATCTTCTTCTTCTTCCTTATGACAACAACAACACGGTCATGTTTAAAACCCTCATCTATTTGTATGGTGCTTCTTAAGAACGATTATCCATGCTTACACTTTTTCTATCAATATTGAAGCTTCAAAACCTGCTATAACCTTGATCATATTGGATACTTCAGAATTCAGACAACTTGAAGCACTATATCTTTTAATCTTCTTCTTTAATCGCTTTACAAAGCATAACAACTTAAGTGGGTGCTAAATAGAAACTTAACATCATGACTTTGGAATCATTATTATTAAATTGAAAGAATAAGAAAATAGTACGAAATATTGGAAAACAAAAATTCTATCATCAAAATGACACTTAAGTAATGATAACGTAACTGATAACAATAAGACACAAAATATCAATTAAATTACCTCATTTACACCTCTGTGTATCTGACGTGTATCTTTCGACATCTTGTGACCAGACACTAGAAGCTTCAAATGTTAAACTTGAAAACTTAAACTTCTTCACACGCAACAACGCAATTTATTTAAACTTAAACCCCCTCAAAAAAAAAAACATGGAAATAGCAATAATAATCATTTCAATCACTAACCCAATAACTTAACATCAATAAAACTTCTCAATTCAATCAATTAAA
This sequence comes from Scaeva pyrastri, assembly GCA_905146935.1. Lineage (NCBI taxonomy): Eukaryota > Metazoa > Arthropoda > Insecta > Diptera > Syrphidae > Scaeva > Scaeva pyrastri. The sequence continues at coordinate 12,809,091 of LR989928.1, read as the reverse complement.
GTTCAGCTAAAGGTTTATCCCCCCATCACACCTCTGTCTCTATAAAATGTGTTGAATTCGACTCAGTTATATCGAAATAAAATTAAAACTTTCAAACAGCACGCGTTTCGAGCGGCAGACACCAACATTTTCAGATATTTTTAGATCTTCATTAAATTGAAAAAAAATCATTTTATTTTGTGCGCATTTCCTCGTGAAAAACTCAAATTTTGGGATCTGTATACATTTCCATATGTTTCTGTTTAATGATTAAAAAAAATAAATTGACGAAACGTGTGTGATGCTCATTTTTCCCGGAATGAGATCTTTAAACCCCCAACACAATGCACCTTGTGTGTTGAAAACATAAGAAATGAAATTCGAAACCCTTTTTGAAAAGTGAAAACTCTGACATTTTGCCATCATTCACTTTCAAATGAAATGTTACACTACATTTGCATTGAAATAATTTTAAAATGTATTATTTTCAAAGAAAAGATGTAAACAACCGCACACAACTCTAGTCTAGGTAAGGTACAACATAATTTATTGAAAAAGTTTTTTTTTTAATTTTTTTTATTGTTTTCTAAATATAAAGTTTATCTACATATGGAGGAAAATCTTAAATGCACAAATTAGTCGCACGTTTTTGCTCTTTTATTTCTTGTTTTTTTTAAACAAAAACTATTCAAGGAAATGCTTATGATTCTTGAAAAACTGGGGATAGATAGTTCTTTAACGGGAAAATTTACTTCTTTTGAGTTTATATTTTATTAAAACAAAATAAGCATTATGTCTAAAAACTACACTTTCAAAATAACATACATTTAATTAAAACAGAAAAGTTTTTTTTTTTTTCAATTCAAAAAACAAATTTTGACGATGTTAAGACATGGTGGCCAGAAATATCACTCAATATGGTATTTTTAAAAACCTGCATTATTATTTTTTGTTTTCTTTAAATTTTTAAATGTAATGTTAAATAATGAATAATGAAAACACACTTTCTTAAGAAAAAAAAAAATACATATCTTACATTTAGTGCTCCCTTAAAGTTTTGGAACACCGATTTTTGAAATGAAGTTGGTCCCTTAGAATAAAGAACTTGGAAATGAATAATAAAGGCGCCCAAAAACTTATTGAGCAATTCGTTTGTGTTAAATTTAGACACATTTGTCATAGTGACATTTATTATTATTTTAATGCATAAAATAGTTTCTTGGTTCTGATGGCTAATAAAATACCACTCAATTAAATGTCAAAGTACCCAAAAACTGAAAAGTTCTATAAAACGAATGTCATAAATGTAGGTATATCTAAAAATAATATTGAAAAGTGGGTTATAGAAATCAAATGATTTTCAAGTTTTATAAAGCCTAAGATAAGTAAGACCTTATACAATTATATGTAGAAATCATAAAAATTGAGACAATATAATGAAAATCTCTTTTTGATTGAAGATATTTTGACATTTTTAAAAATTAAATCCAAGTTCTTTTACAATAATCTCTTTTTATAGGAAAAAAATCAGACGCTTTTTGACATTTTTCTAACTTCAAATCCACAATCACAATTCACAATATCACTAGTTAAATATTAAGGTCAACAATTCAAACTCATGTACTCGTATAGCACAATAATTGGATCCTGATTTACATCATTTAAGCAATCCCAAAATAAAATCTGACAGATTGACCACTCATTGACAGATGATAAAAATTAGGCGTTCTTCTTATTAGGTTCAGAGCAGAGACTTACCTGTCAAAAAAAATCTGTGTTTCTTTTTGAGCTCAGATACATCAAAGCGCTCATTTTGTGTTTCTTTTTTCAATCGGAGCGCTCTCTATGAGTCATAAATAAAATGACAGATCTAATGGCTAAATCACCATTTTTCCTGCAGTATAACAAAGACACTGCTTTTGACAGTTCAGTACTAGAGTGTGTTTTGCGTTTCATAAATCAAATAGAGAGTTCTGACTAAACTATGTTTAGAGCGTACTCGATCTGCTTAGGCTCTGTCCAGTGCTCTTCTCAGTGCTACAAAATAAAAACGCCCATTTTAAAATACTTCCCACAATCCCAAAATTTTTAATTGGTGGTATCCACTCACTTTTCTTATAATATTGTTTTAATCAACGAAGAAGTTTGATTCTTGTAAAATGTAAAAAAAATAAAGCAATATGAGTTGACGTGTTAACAAAAGTAATAAATTTAAAAGATAACACTTTCAGTAAGGGGGCGTGGCAACCCTGCTTAAAAGGACTCAAATCTCCACACAAAAGCCATAATCGCACAAAATAAAGCCAAGAATAAAAATGACAGTTATGAAAAATAATACATCTAAAAATGTTAATTTATTTAAAGTAGGTATTGGGGATTTCGAAACAATTTCGAATGACAGATACACTTTTCAAGTGTTCAATATATTCATTTAAACCTACTCAATCTGTCAGATTTTAGCCAGTGAAAAAGTACGTTATGTCTACAAAAAATTGAGGAAGAGGTCTAAAGCTCCTGACTTATGTATAAGACAATTTGCTCGAGAAATTCAATTCTAAAATTAACATTCGTTAAAAAGTTGAACTTACCCTTTCTCAAAACTTGAATCTAACTTTTATAACCTAAATTATTTTCTTTCACAAACTGCAATTCAAATGTCAAATTTATACTTTAAAAAAGAAATTTCCCCAACGCTCTAGATTTGACAGATTCATTGAGTTCCCTGTCGGTATTACAGTCACAGTTGATTTCACAATATATCGAACATCATATTTGTCATACATGTCAAAGTGAAGCTTGAATATTGTTAAAACAAAAGCAAAATGTGCAACTCAAACATCAGAAATGTGGCCACGTTCAAGTTAAAATTTTGGCAAATTCAAAACTTCGTAAGCAACTGCAAGTGTTACTTTTGTTCGTTAAAATGAATTTGTGTGTATACTCAAAACTTTGACAGTTACTGGGGTTACCGACTACTATTGCAGTTCAACTTCTATTTTGCTTAGACACCTTCACCTTCAATTATTCTTAATCCACGTTTACATCGAAATAAACAACAACAATTACAGTTCTTATGTGATTATTTTGAATAACTGTCAAAAATTTAAAGATATTCAGTGATCACGTGACAAAAATCACCAAAAACACTGAAAAAACGTGAAATGTCATGAAACTTGGAAAAATGACGACTACAGACCGAAAGACACGTCTCCATCTTTGAAAATGTTAACTAATCAAAAATTACCACCTAGAAAATTGACAGACAAAATTTAGTTATTTTCTTTAATTTCCTGAACCTTTTTTTATGAATCAATTTCACACCCTAATAAAGATCCAATAACGAAGGTATAAAAATAGGTCACCACACATCAACTCGACTGCTTATGTTTTCATTCGATATGATATGATGGAAAGGATATACCAGAACTCAAATCAAAGTAAAGGAATATTGTGAATCCGGAGGCTACTTTTATCGGACAAATAAGGACAAGTAAAAATGTGAAAAAAATCCCTCATTTAGATGAAAGATAAAAAAAAATACAACAACAAGAAAGGCAAAGGAAGGACATTTCTGTATTGGTCGCTCCTTTATCCTTTGCGGAATCGGTTTCTTTGGAGTAGAAGCACATACATACATATAGCTTGGAAATTATCTATATATACAGTCCTTTGAAACGATTCCGATTCTGCGTTTTATAATGTTACAACAATTTTGAAGAACCCCAGCTATAAAACTGGAATGACCCATAATATTCAATGAAACTGGATCAGATCACGAACTCTAAATGGAAGTTCATACATTTTCTTCTTTTCCTTTAAAATAGAAGGAAAGAAAAAAAAATCTGAAACAGCAGAAATTGCAGTGGTATCCATTAATTGGCAGCCATGGAATATGCCATATAGATAAACCAGCCAGTACATCATTTGAAGTCGCTGGCATGAATGGCCGGGAAAAAACTAGGAAATCCAAATGCGACGACAGTTTTATTGCTTCGGTGGGCAAAGTTTTAAAACAAAAAGGGGCACGAAGACGACCAACAACCCGACAACTATGTCTGGAGTTCTTTAGACATATACAGTACACCTCAATGGGACTTGGGCTGATGGGAAATATGGGAATGGGGATGGGGAATGCAATATAATCACGTTGGGATGAACACAACAAAAAGAAAAAAAAAAAAACTATTAACTGATTGCGCAAAAAGTGGGTTACTGCAAAAAGGAGTCTTTTCATTCACGGGAATTTCATTATGTTTACGAGTATGTTGGGAAAAATGCAAATGAACTATTGCAGACGATGATGTTCATAAATTCTGGAAGTATACGTATCGGAATAAATATGCTTTATTCTGCTTTGGAAAAAGGACATAATGAGGTCACAACTATACTGACTATACTGAAAGACAATAAAAACAGGAATTTACAAAACAAACGAGACAAAATGTCATTCCCCTTTTAATTGTGTCCTTAATTTGACTTTTGATATTTACGAAAGTTAATCATTTCCTTATCAGCCATATATCAAGATAAAGGAGTCATAATTAAAAAAAGGCTATTTGGGAACGTTTTTGTGAATAATAATTATAATGGATTGCTTTAATTACCTTCACTTTTTGTGTTAATAAAAAAAACACTGAGGCATAAGTATAAGTACTCGTATATAATCAAAAATCAATAGATCGGATAATAACTCCAAAACATGCAAAGTCTTTTCCAACCCCCCTCCCCAAAAATAAATTGAAACTGAAACAAGAAAGCACGTTAATAAAATTGAGGGAATGTTTAGCAGGTATTATTTTATAGCCAGACACTAGAAAATAAAAATAAAACAATTTGCATGTTAAAGTTTTTCTGGAGTTGGTCTACGTCCAAGTCCACGTCCACATAATTAATCAATTTTATTTTGAAGAATTGGTGTATGACGAGACGATATGGAGAACATTTAATAAGACTTTTTATTATTTATGTAATTATATTTGTATTAATTTATTCAATTTTTAATTGGATCGTGAATTTTGAAGATGGAAGAGGAAAAGTTATCAGAGACTTAGCTTTCAAGTCTTTCTAAAATTTGAATCTAATAAAGAAAGTTCAACTGATTCCCAGTAGTCTTGAGCGCACCCTTCACAACTATTAAACTCTGAAATTACCTGCCTCAATGATCTGAACTTTAAACTGTAACTAGTCATTTTTTTTTCAACCGGTTTGAACAAACTCTCCCCCATCAGCTGTTCCCTTGCACATAAAGATACTTATTTTTTTTTTGTTTAATTTTCACAATGCATGGATCACAAAATAAGCCTTTTTATCACCCCTTTTTTTCAAAGTTATGTAATAAAAATGCAAAGCAATGCTTTTTAATGGATCAACTACGAGTTTATGTTTTTTATTTCTTGTTTTTTCTTTTAAATGGCTCCCTACAGAAGACCGACTCGACTGCACTTTCAAAAGCTATTAGCGTAGTATCATCATTTTTTTATTTTTTAAATTTCATATCCAAAAGCAGATAAAAATAAGAGAACTTAAATCCCCTCGGACATAACGTTCGTTGTATCTATATACGAGATACTCGTAGTTTTGTTCTGAATGTCTGGGTTTTTTGTTGTTCCATCAATTTCCGCGTCGATGAACAAGTTGCTGGTGGTGTTGTAATGCTTACTTTATTCATTAAAAAATATATAAATATATATCTACCTAATGATAAGAACAACAACAACCCCATAAGTTATGTATAGTTAAATGATAGGAACGTATAAATAAAGGGGGAATTAAATAGAAGCACGCTCTTGGGGTAGGTAAATTTTTTGTGACCGTTTGGTAATTTTAATGAGAGGAAAGAAAATAATTTTTTAACTTGTTGACCTAAATTTGAGAAATTTTTAAATTTGGTTTTTAGGAAAAGATTTAATTTTTAATCATATAATAATTTCATAAAAAAATTAAGTTAGTCACCAATAAATAATTCAGGCAGTTATTGTCGTCAGTTCTATCTATCGAATTGAATTTTCTCAACGTTACAAGGTCCGTTTGAATATGAATTCAAAATTATTATCTAATCTAAAAAGATTCAAAATACCGTTTTTAAAAGAATTCACTTCAAAGTATTTTTTGCAAAAAAAAATTTAAAACTTTAATCATTTTTTTGAATTATGTACAAAAATTACCAAATTTTATTTGAATATTTAAAAAAGGAAAATTTTTTTTGTGTTGATAAAATGTAGAATTGCTTTTATAAGAGAAAACTTTTTTAGGAACTTTCTTAATCCCCTTTTAGACGATCAGTTTTCACTTCAGTTAAAATGAAATTCAGTTCCGTGTTCAGTTCATCAGTTTAACTGACAAGTTATGGGAATTCCATCCACCAGTTACAGTATCCGTTTAAGTTAAACGCTTTAGTTTTTGCATTTAAACATCAGTTTAACTGAAAGCTTAACTGATAGCTCAATTAGTCAATTGAAATGATCGTCTAAATGGAGGTTTGTATTTCGAAAATTATATTCAAAAATAATTAGGTAGGCTCTTTGATCACTTCTTAAAATTTTGTCAGTTATATCTCAGTACAAATATACTTAGTATGCATTATTTTTGACAGGAGAATAATTTTATTTTAAGATTTAAAAAAAAGTCTATTAAGAACATTTTATTTCTAAACATTTCAAGTTTTCATAAATTCTGTCTTAAGAATTTTATTAAGTCAATAATTTTATTAGGAAAAGAAATATTTTTTTTAAACACCGCAATTGAAAAACTTTTAAACACAAGTGTATCGTTGGATGCATTCATTCAAAATTAATAGATTTAACTTAAAGAGAAGAAAAATAAATCACAAAAAAAGAATAATTCTTCTTCCTCTAATCTCTTACTACAATTACAAAAATACAAAGCCAAACCAAATACCAAAAACCAAACCAATCTTGCTAAACTCAGAGAATTCAATTTCTAAGAGCATGTGTATCTCTCTCTCTTTCTTTTTCGTAATAAGTAATAGAATCTTGTGTATCATCCAAAATCTATTACTTTTCTCATCGAATTTCCCATTCTTCTCTCTTTAGAATTTTTGACAGTTCTCGTTGTAAGGAAAAAAAAAAACAAATTGTTTGGAGTTTGGATTTGGGTTTTTAGATGAGTTGTAAAATAAGATTCAGCTCTGCATTTTAGTTGTTATCTAATTGGATTAAAAGTTAATCTTCTTCCTAAAAATCATCAATGGAAATTTGTAAATGTCCTTTTCGTAGTGTTTGATATTTTTTTGTATTCTACATTGTGTGTTGGTTTCATAAAGAACAAAAAAGAAAGAGAACTTAACAAGTGCGGTAACATTTTTATTGAAAGACAAAAAAAAACAGTAAGTTAATTTGTTTACAAATCAGATATTAAATAATAAAAAAAAATATTTATCGTGAATTGAATTTTAATATGAACACTGTCTGGAAATTGAATTAATTCAATTAAAAAATAAATAATAATTTGAATAAATTCTTTCTTTCGTTTTTTTTTTTTTTATTATTTTCTTCTTGGTCTTGAATTTTTGTTTTATTGATTTTCTCTTGAGTTTTATTTTCTTTGTTCCTCCAAATGATTTGAGGCCGATATGACAATAATTTTTATCAAGATGATATTCTAATGAAAGTTTATTATGATTGTTTATTAAAAAAACAACATCTTATGGAAACATACATATGTGATTGATAGTGTAAATAAATTGTTAAGTTTTTTTTATTTAAATAACTCAAGTGACAGTAGCAACGAGTAGATACAAATGTGGAATGCCGATAATCAAGGTCGATGTGAGTTGCTCTCTACTTGGTTTTTATCTTTGCGTTGCGTTTCTTGGTCGCGGGAGTGGTTTGTCTTGAATTTATTTATTTAGATACAATTTGTGTCTCTTGCTTTAATGCAACTATGCAAGTCATTAATAAATTAATTTTAACGGTTAATTGCACATTTTTGAATATCAACATGAATTACAATTCAAGTATGAATTCTGCTTATAAATTTAACGTCAATTGGAAACTATAATATACTTGTATACTTAATTTTACATTAAATAAATCAGAAAAATCAGTTTTTCTTCAACTGAAAAGTGGTGACCATTAGTTCGAGATTCACATACATATGTAGGTACTCTTATTTGAACATAATTTTGTTAAGAATAAATGCACGTAGCTAGCGAAATTTAGTTGCTTAACCCAGTCAAAAAGTTGATGCATTGTTTACGGAAGTGTTCAATTTTTGACACAAATAAAAGACAAAATCACGATTTTATTTGGTCTGACATTTTTTGTACAGTAAATAATTTTGTCGAATGTAACACAACACATAATTGACTTAAACTATTTAAAAATTTGGTGGATTACATAACTCGGGCTTAGTTTTAGCCATACACTGAAAATTGGTCCTATGAGTACCTACTTAAATTTTTTATATTTTTCTTATTAGAATGTGAAATTTACCATTATTTTTAAATATTTACAGAATCCACTTCAGGTTTATTTAAAAAACGATAATTTTTTTTTTATAAAGTTTTCTTCTGCTTCAACAATTTTTGACGTCCTTTGAAATATTCGATAATAGTTATTAAAAAAAAATTATGATGGTAGTAATTTTAAACCGTTATATTTAAGAATGGTCATATCTAAAAATTATTCTTTCTAATAAGAAACTATACTTTATCAAGAATATTGATTTATTCGAATAAATCATGTGTGGATCAAAATAGATTTTTGTTTTCAAAGGCTTTAAGCATAATTGAACCTTATTTAAAATGGAAAGACACCATAGCATCCAAAAAGTCATAATTCTAAGGACTTTCTTAAATCAAAACTTTAAACTTACTTTAACAGACTATAATTCGTAGGATTGTTTATTTACTTTCACTTTTATGTGAATTTATTTTGTATATCATTTTGTGAACACATGTGTTTTATTGACAATTTTTAGCTAGGACAGTAATACAAGTTCCAAAAACAAAAAACACTTTATTCACTTCATAATTTATTTATACTCTTAATTTTACTCCAAAAGTCGGATCAGCATGTGTTTAAGAAATGTTTAGTATATTTCTACGGTCGAGTTAAAATATGCATGAAAATGTAGATCTAGTTGAAATATTCATGGAATTGAAAACCGAGTTGGTTTAGAGTTTTCCTCAATTCAAAATTTTGAGCAATTTTTTTAGAAGTTGCTTGGGTAAGTCCCCCACAGCTCAAAGTTTCTCACCCAAGCAATTTCTAGCTTGATTACATTCCGTTATATAAAAGATCACAAACTATGGAAATAGTTGCTAGCAACTCTAACTAATATAAAATCAATTATAACGGCAATTCTTTTTGTTAATTTAAAATTCCTTTTATTTAATGAAAAAGATAAAGTAGGCAAAAGTCAATTTAAAATACAAAAAACAACATTAAGATAAAATACCAATAAGTTGGTAAGTTGCGTAGTGGGCCATAAGCAACTTAGTACTTTGCTTGACACCATAGTCCAACTATAATTTGCCAGTCTACTAATGACAGTTAGCGTATTGCATAATGACATTTCCTCAATGTGTAATGATTAAACATACTTATTGAAATTCTTTACCTTGATATTAATTATTTCTATTGCTCTCATTCCAAAAATGTTTGTTCTGTAATTTGCTTGACGTTTACACTTTGCAGTGCAGCCGAAGAATACAAAAAAAATATTAACGAACACACCCTGAAGCCTGCCTCCTACATTTCACAATCCAAAACTATATCTTCCTTCTTTAAAAAATATCATCAGCCATGAAGAAACCAAAAATTTAAAGCCTTAAACTATTCGACTTCAGAAGCACTTCAACTTAATTTAAATCTTAAAAAATTTTCAAAAAAAAAAAATTGCATTCTTATTATCAAGTTCATTAAAAAATTATCCAATTTATCATCTCTTGACATTAATTAACACACTTAGTTTATTATCTAACTGCCATTGCCGACAAAGTTTCCTCTTCCAACTTATGCATCACAGTTCAGTTTACAAAGTCGCACTTTAATTCAACTCTGGAAACTTTAGCAATAAAAATCAAAAGCACTTGTTGCACACAAAATCCCAAGTCGATTATTTATTTTCATTTTATAGAGCAATGCGTCCTGCGCTTCCCTCACCATCAAAGTTTTGCCATTTTGGGTTTTATTTGAAAAGTGCTGGGTCGGCATTAAAACTTAATACCACGCCAACACTTCCACAGAGCCTCAGCCTCGTATATGCACGCACGGCCAGCGCATAACATTCCAACTGAAATTTTAATCAAAATCCCAGCTACCACCCTCAATCTGAAACCCATTCTCCACACACTCCACACCACCACCACATTCAACGTTCGACCATGATCCTTTGGCCGAAACCATCGCAGGTTAATCCACTTGGAAAGCAAATTTCTGTTTCCATTGTACAGCTACAGCAATGCTCAAATAATGAAATTCTCTGCCTCCACTTCGGTCGTCGTCGTTGGCATCGTCGTCGTCGTCACATTGTGGGTCTTCGAGCGAGTGGCCTGGCACACATTCCGATTCCAAATAGTTTGTGTAACTCTGGGTGACAAATAGACCAGGGCTCCTTTATACCGCGGGCATAGCGCGTTTATCCCATGTAGCAAGTTGGTGAACACAATTTTGTCGGGCTTCCTCTAAGAGCCTCGACGAACGGTCTTGGGGGTGGTATACCATACACGTCCTCAGACGACATATGGCGGCGCGTGTTGTATCTGACTCATATGGTAATTGGCCACATTCTGCCAGTGCAATTTGTTAGCCAAATGTATTCGCATTCGAGCGCAAACCAAAGAACTAAACTGGCCATTGTCACGCCCTCATAAGCCGATGTCATGTTCAGTTTTTGTCACCCCCAGATGTCGCCCTGTGTACAAAACGATATAGCGACGAATACAATGAGGAGCTATGGAGATGGCGATGGCGATATGGCGACTGAAGACTTAACTGAACTGAAGCAGAAGCTGAACTAGGTCAGTAGTCGAAAATCGCTTTAGGCAAATGTGAAGAACAAAGGAGAAAAAAATTAAAAAAGAAAAAAAAAACAACATAAACCTCCTAAAACAAAACGGCTCCAACTAAAACTGCGCTGCTCCAAGACTCATTCAGTTCTTGGAGTGATTTCCAGTGACGATGATGCCGAGGACGATGACGATGACGATGAGGATGATGTTGATGATTTTTCAGTCAAGGATAAAGCTGGCAATGGCTGATGGTTGACAAAGTGGAATGAATATCTTATTCGTCTTTTGTCATTCAAATGGAATTTGCAGAAGGAAGAGCCCAGTTGTAGTACTTGAAACTCTGTGTGTGCCTCTAACTGGAATCGAGAGACTCCATTGAAAGACGCTTAGTCGTAACTCCGCTGAGAAAAATATACTCAGATGGTTTGTGTCATTTTTTTTTCAAAGCGAGTAGGGATAAACGACAACACTACATCATCATCGTCATCGTCGTCGTCGTCATCATACCGACCAAGGAACTAGGTTAAGGACATACGAAGTGGATAATACATTCAATGCCATTTAATCTGAATCACAGATTTACTCGACAAGAAGTGGTACCCTAAGCTGTGAAGGAGAGTGAGAGATAAATTGAATTAATTATTGCACATTGTACAACCTGTTGCGCTCTGGAGCTAAAAAAGCCTGCGAGATAAAATGTCCTTCTTTTGATGGTAAAAACAGGCACGGAGGCACTTCCGGCAGGCAACTATACACATAACATCAAAGCTCAATGGAGAAATGAGGAGAAAATGGCAGCAAAGTCCGGTGAAAAATTTAGTAATTTATGAAATTACTATTTATGGGCTTTGCAATGAGGGCCGTAAGGAGCAGAATGACCAATTATCGTTTTTGGTCTTGAACATACAAATATATAATATCAGGAATCATATTAAATAGAAGGCTGTCAGTTTTGAAGCTGTCATTTTTTGACATTTATTTAAAAATGAATCAGAAAAAAATGATCCAAATTTTGCGATCAAACTGAATGATTATCAGCAACGACGTACCATCTCCGTTTGGATTCTAGAAATGCAAAATGATCTGAATCTTCAGCAAAAAATCATATTCAATGACAAGAGGCCTGTTTTCAGATCGGTATCTGTCACACTTGGGGCTCTAAAACTCTGTATTTGCTTCCGGACATTTTATACATCCGGTCAAGAAATCGACACACTTTTGCGAAAGGAACGGAACCAGTTCATAATTTTGACATTTAAAAGGGCCTACTAATGTTATAGTTAAAAATAATTTTAATAAACAGCTCATAAACTTTTTAAATAATTATTTATTTTTGCTTTTGGGTGACAAATTCTGTTATAAAAAGAACTGTAAACCATCTGTCAACAAACACAAAAATAGTTCCCCAAGTAGCTACTCGAACAGTTCTTTTTCAAAAATACATAAATAGCTCTGTTCATTAACCTGCCAAACTAATTATCCCTGTTAATTTTAGTCAAAAAATTCTGCCAATTACTTTTATGTAAAAAAATATATTAGAGAATAAATGTGTGGTTTATCTGTCTTCTACAAAAGTTTTCTTAGCTTTTTAATATTATTATTTTGTGTGATATGTTTTATAAGATGACATGCGAGGTGTCAGCCTTCAGAATAAATAAAAAAGAATTCTCTTTCGGTTAAATCTGTGTCATTGAATTCTTTGAGGAAGACATTCGAGTGACATTTCATTTAAATAAACACCCAAGTGTCAGTGTGTCATCATGTTAGACAAAAAAGGGGAAGAGATTTGACAAACTTTAATATATTTTTGAAAGAAAAGTACATAATAATGTTTGTAGCTATTTAGTTTAGATGTGATTTATTAAAGCTGGGGAAAGTGTCTTTTCAAATCAATTCTAATTTGTTATCGCTTATATTAATTAATTTATTTATAAATAATTAAAACACAAATTTCCAGCACCCGGCATTTTACTCAAATCTCAAGCAAAGTACACAATTTAAACCGTTTCTTCTTTGTTGTGATTGAAGAATTTTTCCTTTCACTTAATTTCAATGAGTTCTTTCCTTTTTTGAATAAATTTTTTACCAATCTATCGATATAAACCTGTATAACCCACATATGATCGTGTCATTAAGTTTATTTCCCGTACTTGACAAGTGTGCGAAAGACTTCAATGAGTATCGCGCCAATCATATTCAGCGGATGTCAATAAACTCTCTTCTCAAAAGTTAATGGCATTCACTATTGTCACAAATTGACGTTTTGCATATTAATTAGTTGACTTTGTTTGATCGTTTGAACGCAAATGACAGACGGCGCGTTCTGATGATCATTAGTGAGTGGTCAAGAAGTTTGCCTCTAATATATTTTTTTTTTCTTTTATTAATAAGTAATTATTTTTATCAATAAATTATTTTACAAACACTTGACCAATTTTGTATGTAAATTAAGGCTATACTCACCGAGTGTTGGCGTGGGGGGATCATTCAAACCACCTGTCACAATTATTTTCATGTGTCAGTTTTTTAGTATCCAATCATTATCGATGGTCTTATTGCTGACGCATGAAAATATAATTTATTGCGTGAAATTTGTTTTATTTTTACTTACATTTAAAATTTAATGAATGCGTGAAATATTCAACAGAGATAAAAAATAATTATCGCTAATTGATTCATCAATGTCGGCCTTTTAGTTTGGTTATAGAACGCGTTCAACTGACATCCCACGCTTAGTTCAAAGTGCGAAAACATAAAAATACAGAAAACAAATTTTTGTTTTTTTATACAAAAATAGTTCTAAATATTAATTATATTATCATAAAAAATAACAATCAACAAACAAAAATCTTATATAAAATGAAACGTTTCTTTAGATCAAAACTTAAATGGTTCAAATGCTGTGACATGAAGTGTTGTAAGTTTAAATAAAACAAAACTTTGTTTAACTGTGCGTTACTGAAATGTGAGACATTTTCATTTATTAAAAATTGCGATCAAGATGTTCTCAATTGAGAAGCTGCTTTAAAAGTGCTTTAATTAAATTGATTTATTCGTTTTTATTGCTCAATCAATAATTATTATTATTTTGTTTTATAGAAAGTGAATCAAAATGAGTGTATTAGCTTTTTAATTCTAAGCAATTCAATGGTTTGTTGATGAATATGATAATTGACCGACTTAATAAGACTACAGTTTTGTTCTACAAAAGTACATAATTAAATCAATTCAAAAAGATCAATGATTTTTTTTAAATGGCGCCCGTGTGTGGCACTTTATTAATGTAAAATGTATCACAGGATAATTGAGGATTACTTAAAATGACTAAACATGACTGAACATGACTCAAGATGACTGAGGATGACTGAGAATGACTGAGGATGACTGAGGATGACTGAGGATGACTGAAGATGACTCAGAATGACTCAGGATGACTGAGGATGACTGTACATGACTCAGGATGATTGAAGTTGAATGAGAAATAACTAGGGATGAGGATGAATCAAAAGGAATGATTTTTCTAAGCAGTTTATTTCAAGGCATTTGGCGGACAAATTTTGTGTCAAAAAATGGCATTCTGGTCTTTATTAATTTATCCGTACCCACGTATACTACAAATTGCTTCCTTAATTTTAAAATCTTCTTCTGCCATATTCGCTCCAAACCAAACCTTTTTTTTATAAACAAATGTGCATTCAGAACTCATCTATTTTAAGTGTCATCGTTTATTATTCCAGCTTCAAGCCCCAAGCCATTTTTATGGGTCACCCTTGATCAAACTTCGATAAAAATGTCATATAAAATTAAAACCAATCTTAGCTTATATGTATATCGAGTTGAGTTGTTTGTTTTCATACTCGTACATACAATTCAATTAGTGTCACAGTCTCACAATGTCATTCACTATACTGTTCTCCTTCCGCTGTTGTGTTTTCTGTCAATTTATTGAGTCATTTTCAATTGAAAGTGTTTTCTCATGTCATGTCCATTCTAACGCACACAAAAAACGTCAACAAACTTTAAGAAAACTTGGCTCTCCCTTTCGGTCTTGTCATATAATGTCATTTGCGGTGCGTGTCATGTCGTAAGCTATTACACCATACAAACAAAAATAATATAACGAGAATGTAAAATGAAATGTCACACAAACGCATAATACTATAATATATTTAATTTTGCGAAAAAGAAAACTATTAAGAGTTTATTTTTCGTATAATGTGAATGTGAGAGCTTTTGACTGTTCCGTATTCGCATAATTGCTAACAGTCTTGCTGACAGCGCTTAGTACACAAGTAATTGGCATTTATTAATAAAGAATAATGAAGACTTTACACATATGTATGTACGAGTGGTTTGAAGTGAAGTGAAATGAGAGGAGAAAAAAATGTGCAATTGGGGACAAACGCACATCCAAAAGCTAACACAAGAGCAGGGTTGCCGAGTCATGTTTTACTAAGAATGATTATGACAGATTGAAATATTTAATGTCAGATTGTTGTCTATTGATTTTAAGTTCATTTCAAAATTTTTCTGACTTACTTCCAGTTGGACAGTTGTAGTTTAATATATAATTCAAGGTTTAGGATATTTATCTTTTCGAATTTGTTGGATTAAAGTGGGTTCAAAGTAGAGGTTTAACAGAGGTTGAACTTGGGTCAATACGCCTGAACTATAATTTTGAAAAACCAACAACGGATTCAATACTCAATCTTCAAATGTTCAAACCATAGTTCAGTTTTAACCAGTTGATTTTAATTAATGCTGAACATTAAACAAAGTTTAATTGATATTAGATGGAGGTTCAACGGAGATTCAACAGAGATTCATAAGGAATTAATGAACTTAGATGTTCAACGGAGGTTTAATAGATGTAGAAAGTGGTTGAAAAGAGGAACATGGGAATTTTAAGGATAATATCCTTCAAGTTTATTAGTTAAGCTTATTTTAATTCATCAACTTAATCGATTGACTAAAATTTAACGAAGGTTGAACGGAAGGTCAGCGGGAGTAACATAGATAGCTGGAACTACTTTGAAGATGAATAGATGTCAAAATTTAGCCAAATAAAGTCTACTCTTTGCTGCACTGAAAAATTAGACTTTAAAAAATTGCAGAACATTTGGCAATTGGGCCGCACCACCTTGGCAACCCTGTTTTGTAAAGCAAATCTTTTAATCGTTCCCGAGGCAATTTTACAAAATGCTTAAAGGGATTTTACGTAACATAAAACTTTGATTGTTCAGATGGCTGCCGTGTGGTGTGTGACACACAACACATCAAACGACACACATAGCCCAGCTAGACAACTTCAACGTCCCGTCCCGTCGCGTCGTCAGTCGGTCGGTCTTCGTCGAAAGCAGCACATATTGTAAAGGGGCTGTTCGGGCGCCATGATGAGCAAATAAAATGCCCCCAAGTAACTTGAGAATGATTTTCGAAAGTGGGATAAGCTTAAGTCAGCACTTTAGGCTGTGAATGCATCAACTCATCAAACGTGCACTAAGAAACACACTAACAACCAACAAAGGATTGCAAAGCTTTATACATAAGAAGAACACGTCACACTTGGAAGAAGGAGGAGGATGGGGGTTGGTTTGATAGTTTCATCCAGGTGGTGGGTGGTGGGTAACTGGGCGGCCAACCGAACAAGTTACGTTGAGGTTGAATGAGCAGCTTGCCACCTCCAACCGTCAGAATATACAAGTGCAGAACGTTAGTGTGCGAATATAGTGCTAATGAATTCTGTGCTCAAGTGGACAGGAAACAATGGTGCTTCACTGAAGCTATATAGCTTCCCATTATCATCTAGCTACGTAGGCATACATCAACGACCTGGATGAGCCTTAGAAGCAATAGTTTTTCTACTTAAGAATGCATTGACACGTCACGCAACAGAAGACTTCAAGGCATAGTTTCTGTCTTTCATTTCTTTTACTTTTTTATGTGTACCTGGGTATTATTATAATTTTTGTGATTTAATAATTTTAATCACGTGTCTTGTCATCTTTGTTGTTGTTTTTGTTGATGGCAGGTTAATTAAATTGAAAGGATGCGTGTGCAATGCAGAAAAAATACAAAAAACAAAAAGAATTAGCATGAAAAGTGAAATTCCTAAAGTTTTTTTTTTGTTAAAATAAAGAAAACTTTGTCGTATTATGGAAAATAAACATAATTGAATAATTATATGAAAATAACATGCACATTAGAAAGATAGGTAGACTTTGACTACACTAAGAGTGAAAGGAAAGAGATTATATCAAGAGTTCATCTTAACCTAAAGCTTGTGGATGATGATGTCTTAACTGAGTGATTTAAAAGAAGTTTTTATTATGTTGACAAAGAGTGGTGACAAAGTTTTTCAGCTGACCTATTTAGTTCAAATGGTTTTTTTTTACTAAACATCAAAGAGAAAAAGGACGAGGATGACACTCATATCATGAAGTCTTCAAAACTTTATAAGACTTTTGAATTAGCAATTGGTTTGACAGAAGTCGTTTGACAAATGAATAAACTCACATCTATCGGGCGAATTTTCTGGAGGGCATTTCCAATGAGAAAAAGTCTGTGATGTTGTCTGATACGTTCTTTCTTAAAATGTCATTAAATATAGGAGAGCCATCAAATTTTTTGTTTACCAATTTGTAGTAGTTTATTAAAATCTTATGTGTCAATTTCCTCTATAACTTATAACCGACTTATGCTATGTGAGGCTTTAAAAAACTTAATCCTTTTTTCAGTTATTTCAAAACTTAAGTGAATTCTAAATTTGCACACCAAACATTTCTTCACAAAAATTTATTTAAGAGTGTTAGTTTTGAATTTTCGTCCAACACTTATTTAAAAGTGCTGCTGACTAATCCCTATTTCGCTCTCTCTCTAATAAAATCTCTAAATAAACTTCTCTTATAATTTTGTCTGACTAAATTATTTTCATAATTATAATCAATTTAAATTAAGAAAAAAAATTGCAAAATATTTTTATTCAAGTGTGGTTTGACTTTTATTATCAATTTTAGTCTTGTTGCTAGAATTTTAACACATTTTTATATATCAAGGTTGATAAAATTTAAAATTAACTAAGCTTATGAAGAAATGTACACAAAATTAACATACATATTAACAATAAGATGATAATTTCTACTGTATACAGTACAATTTGCAATTACTATCGAGAAAATAATATTATGAGTGAACTAGTTTGTTATAAAATTAGCACATTTCAATTTTCATTTTCAATTAGCACTGTGATTTTCATATTATTTAAATTTTAATGATCTTTAGTGTGAGTTAAAAGTAAAATAATAATCATGTTGTTAAAATTGTAATTGTTTAAAACAAAGAATGAAATCATCTAATGTCACACTTATTTAAAAATAAAACTTGGTCTGTTTAAAACAAATAAAAAGTATATTTTAATTGAAACAAATACTTTATTGATTTTTAGCATGGGTTTTGTGATAACCTCCTTTGGTCTGTGCGTAAGATCACTTGCTGAAATTTAGACTTGGCTCTAAAAAGCTGAACAAATAACCACTAAAGGTGAACTTCTAAAAAGCTTATCTATGTGTATAGGATTGAGTAGAATAGGTTAAAATATGTATTTAACATTTTATATAGAAAATTAAAAAATCGATTGTATATCTAAGATTTTTTATCAAAACACGTCATATCCATTTTTTTTCGTAACGAAATAAGTATTACATTAAAAATACCATACCATATAAATAACATAGAACATGGTCTGTGCTCTCCATATTAGCACATTTGAATTATATTTTAAACTGATGTTCAAATAGTAATACATCTGATGTATTTAGAATAAACATATAATTCATATTTCAACAACGCAATACAAAAATTATAACATACAATGAAGTTTGTTTACATTCAATGTCAATGTCACAAGTCATGATCTCCTACTATATTAATTTTCAACCACCTACCTATGTACTTCAAGCTCATGTACCAAGATCGAATAACACAGAAAATTATAAAAAATAAACAAAAATTAAATAATTAAATGACGTTGCATTAACGCAGATATGAGTATTTACTTACCTGGTTGTCGTACCTATGTTCCAACCTGTGTGATCTTCACATTTCAATAAATTTATCTATCTACGTCACTTTGTTACTTCAAGCTTTAACCATACATGCATAAAGGTGATTCACAGGGTGGTTCTCATTTCTATAAATTATACAAAATCTTAAATTATTAAATTCACTAATGTTATATTTTAAAATTAATGTTTTGTTAAAGTTTTCAAAAGTGAAACTGTAGTAATTTCTTCATTTAGATCATTAAAGTATATTGAAAACAAAAAAGGCCAAATTATAGACTCTTAAGGCACGCCGGAATTAGTTTGCAGTTTCTGTTCTGCACCTTACAGGACAAAAATAGAGAAAGAAACTAAGACTAAGACTAAGACTAAGACTAAGACTAAGACTAAGACTAAGACTAAGACTAAGACTAAGACTAAGACTAAGACTAAGACTAAGACTAAGACTAAGACTAAGACTAAGACTAAGACTAAGACTAAGACTAAGACTAAGACTAAGACTAAGACTAAGACTAAGACTAAGACTAAGACTAAGACTAAGACTAAGACTAAGACTAAGACTAAGACTAAGACTAAGACTAAGACTAAGACTAAGACTAAGACTAAGACTAAGACTAAGACTAAGACTAAGACTAAGACTAAGACTAAGACTAAGACTAAGACTAAGACTAAGACTAAGACTAAGACTAAGACTAAGACTAAGACTAAGACTAAGACTAAGACTAAGACTAAGACTAAGACTAAGACTAAGACTAAGACTAAGACTAAGACTAAGACTAAGACTAAGACTAAGACTAAGACTAAGACTAAGACTAAGACTAAGACTAAGACTAAGACTAAGACTAAGACTAAGACTAAGACTAAGACTAAGACTAAGACTAAGACTAAGACTAAGACTAAGACTAAGACTAAGACTAAGACTAAGACTAAGACTAAGACTAAGACTAAGACTAAGACTAAGACTAAGACTAAGACTAAGACTAAGACTAAGACTAAGACTAAGACTAAGACTAAGACTAAGACTAAGACTAAGACTAAGACTAAGACTAAGACTAAGACTAAGACTAAGACTAAGACTAAGACTAAGACTAAGACTAAGACTAAGACTAAGACTAAGACTAAGACTAAGACTAAGACTAAGACTAAGACTAAGACTAAGACTAAGACTAAGACTAAGACTAAGACTAAGACTAAGACTAAGACTAAGACTGAGACTGAGACTGAGACTGAGACTGAGAAAGAGATAATATCGGTATTTTTTGATTTTGACGTCACTGACACGAGACTAGCAAAAGTATTTTAAGGTCCCATCCCAAGATCAGACTTAACTTAAAGAATTTATTGAATATTTTTTGTTTTACTGTTTCACTGTGTGACTTGTTGAATAAGCTTTCCACACTTATGTACGTCTTTGTCTTTTAACCCGTCTTAAACGGACCACTCGATAAAAATTAAGTCTCCCATCTTTGTTTAATTGTTAGATGATGATTTCTTTGTTTTTATTTTTAACTTTGTTTCTGCTCGATTTCATTGAACCAAGATCATCTTTAATTGCTTATATCCCCTTAGTTTGTCTTCGTCATAACATAACAATTAAAAGATACACCATCATCATTATCCATCTCTGAGTATACATATATATAAAACGGAACAGCTAAGCAACTTAAATAAACTTGGTGGTCAAATCCATGTTGTTTAAAGTTGACAATGACCATATAACATTTTGAACAATGGACATCACAACTTGCAATTAATTCTCTATATTTATCCTCAAATACAATGTCAGATTAACTGTTGCAGTCCAATTTTAATTATTGTATCTTAGAGATACACCAGTGGCAGTGAGTATCTATGTACGTATACAACAACATAAACAACCTGATCGTGAATCTAGTTCGCAGAAAGTCATAAAAAATAGTAGAACCGCTTTTATTTTTTTTCAATAGAACATCAGAAATGGGTGAAATTGAAATTCAAAGTTTACGGTAAAAATACAGAAATGAAAAGAGAGAGAATTTAAATAAAAATAGAAATAGAAACAGAATAAAAAAAATAAACAAAACAAAACTTCACGTGTAGTAAATAATAATAATTGCAGATACTTTATCGTTAAACAAAAAGATACATTTTGTATTATTATTTTTTTTTCCAAACGGGTGCTCTCAACCAATACCAGGTGATGGTTCTCGAGTTCTGGTTAGTCTCCGAATATACTCGTTCTCGATTTCGTGTTTGTATTGATAGATAGTTAATTCGATATCCGATAGATACGGATGCAAGATCATAAAATTACGATTATTTAAAAAACATCACGATCACCGTCGTCGTCGTCATCTGTGGTTTTGTTAAACATCAGTTCCGGTCGGTGTACGCGTGAGAATGACAGGTTTTCATTGTCGATCGGTTGCAAGCCACCCAAAAGACGTGTTAGCATCAGCTTCGATATCAGAATGTATCTAAGTGTTGTTTCAAGTATCTTTGTATCTTTCAACGAAAATTAAACTTATGATCGATCAAATTATCGTGATCCTCAATCAAACTAATTGGAATCAATTATAATTTATCGGGACACCTAATTCAACCCCAAAGATACACTTAACGAAACGTTCGAAAATTCAACCAAAATTAAGTGACTAAATTGTGGTACGAAAATAAAAAATGTATATTTTTTGTTTTATCTCGTTTTGGTGGATATATTCGTTTCCACATTTTCTATTTACGTTCGAATATTTTTAAAGAAAAGAACGAAACAATTTTCTTATCGCAGAAAGTTGTTGTTGTTTTTTTTTCTTTTTTTTCGTTAAGAAGAAAATGAATTTAGAACACAACTTGAGTGGAATTAATTGAGACGAGCGACGATCTTTTTATTTTAATTTTAGTTTAGTTTGTGTTTTGTGCATCTTCAAGATGTTTGTTGGATTCGTTTTTTTTTTTTATATCTTTGATTCGTTTCTGTTAAACTCGGGTTTTTATTGTTTCATATCAAAGAAAATTCGTTGATATCTACAAAAGAGTGCGCTATAAAAGATTTTGTGTAAAATTACGTAATGACAAAAATGTATTTTTTGTTTGAATTCAAATTAAGTGGGTGTTTCGAATGCGCATAGTTTTGTTACCTTTTGTGTGTTTTTTTTTTTAATTTGTCCGGTGTTAGTTTGAACTTTATTTGTTTTGATTTTAAAGTTTTCTTGTGTCGATGACAGTTCACATTGGTTGTTACTTTTATCTTTTATAATGTTAGATGATAAAACAAAAAATACTCGTTTGTAGTTCACGGTTATAAAATCAATTATACTGCGGTGGTTGATGTAAAGTGATTAATTTACTTAAGTATAGTGTTGTAAATTTATATATAAACACAAACTATGGCGGAATATGCTTTGGATGCCGAGGATCGTTTTAGATGTTATTGTTGTGGTATGGTGATTTTATTTTTAGTTTTTATTTAATTTTGAGTTTGATTGATTCTACGTACGTCCATTTAAAAGTGTTTCACAAACTATCAAAAAAATTTAGTTTTAAAAGTATTCCTTTCGAACTTTTTAATCAACTTTGGGATATAAAAAATTAGTTCATATGTAAAATAAATGGCACGTAGAAAACTGCTGTTCCGGAAATACAGAATTTTATCTTGGAAATTCAAGTTCAAATATAATATAAACTTATAAACTTCTATCGCAATACATTTTTGCATGTTGTAACAATTTATAAACAATTGCAATTGTGTGCAGCTTGATTGTTTATTTAATTTTCTTGTTTATAGAAAAATCAAATAAAAAAAACAACAATTTTTAATATCTTAGAGTAATTGCGTACAAAATTGAAATAAGATTTCCTTAGTTTTTGAGAAGATGTCCAAAAATAAAAAAAACATAAGACCGCTTTATTTCAAAATATCGATATTTTGATATTTTTGCCAAAACTTTGAGACTTTATGGATACAAATTTTGTTCATATTTATTCGTTGTTCTGGATATGATTTAGCTCAAATCTATTCACCCCTTGCCTCCTCTAATTAAAATGGGAAAGTAAAAAGTGATCAAAAAGTTGATTTTCTAAAAAGGTTTATTGATAGTGGAACATGGGGTAGCATTGGGTACATTTTTATTAAGAGATGATATTTTCTATATTTAAAAATATTTAAACTACATATTACTTTTATTTAACAGCTTTGATTTTTAAAAAAGATTTTTCTAAAACAATTTCACTTCCTTCGTAACCATTCTTGAATTTTTTCTGGCCTAAGATTTTTTCATTTCTATCTTTCTGTGTTTGACTTGGAATTCTTCGGAAAAGTAAAAGAGTATTTTCAAGTGTTGGATTAAGGATTTTACCACGTACTGAGAAGACCGATCCTAAATCACATTAAAAATAGTTTGGACTTAAAAATGGGAGAAAATTCATTCTATCCAGTCCTCCCTAACCCCCCGTGAATTTAGTTTCAGAATCTGAAGTTTTCTCTATCATATAGGAATTTCAAATATATTTTTTTTTCAAAACCGTGATTTTTCAAAACCATTAAAGTTTTTTATTTTTAATTTTCAAAAATCAGTTGAACTTTGTTTACTGTTCTATTGAATTTCATTATTCTACAAGAAACTTTAAAAATGCTAGGCAGATACCAGAACTGTATAGATTGCCTTACTTAAGTACAGTAGTAAATTACGTCGCAGTTAATTGACTTATTAGTTCGAATGAAACTGTGCTAAGTACTTTAACTTTATAACAAACCATTTAACAGGCAGTGCAAATATTCTGACTGTGTAGTAAAAAAAAGCAGTCAATTGACTGTAAGTTATTTGACTACAGTACTTTTTGCTGGTATCAGTATTTTAGCCATTGCAAATTACTCAGTACTTTTACGGTTTGTTTACATTCAAAAAGTCTTTTAACTGCAGTCTGTTAGCCATTTTCAGTCATTAAATTGAAACGACTGATGAATCCTACACTTTGTCTTGAATAAACGTATCGTATTGTAAAAGAAAGACTTAAAAATAGTTAAAAGACTTACCTTATAGTTAATTTACTGCAGTTAAAAGACTTTTTGAATGTAAGCCAAACCGTAAAAGTACTAAGTAATTTGCAAAGGCTAAAATACTGGAACCAGTCAGAAAGTACTGCAGTCAAATAACTTACAGTCAATTGACTGCTTCATTTAACTGCACAGTTAGAGTATTGAAAATGACTGCTGAGTGTAGTATTATAGTTAAAGTTTTTTAGAAAGTTAAAAGACTTTTGCAAAGCAGTATTTTTATTCAATTGACTTAAGTATCCAAAAGACTGCAGTCTTTACAGCTCTGGCAGATGCCACGCCCCCTAAGATATCAATCAAATGTTGTCTATTTTTTTTTGTAAATTATTTAACTTCTATCGCTTTACCAAAAATCAATCTTTTATAAGAACTTTAATTTACTACTTAAATTGATACTAACTTATTAAGAAAAGTTGGAAAATACCACGCCCCCTAAATTAAAAACAAACAATTTTATATGTATTTGTTGATCTGTCAGTCAAAGTGTCAGTTAGTTTTTGAGTTGTTTATGTATGTCAAGAACTACTTGTGCTATTGATTTGAATATCCCATCAATTTGTTCGTATCCTTGACTAATTTTACTTTATTCCTTGGAAAAGATAAAAAAAAGGAGTAGGGCTTAAGAATTCTGCTGCAAACATCCATCTCTTGTCATTTTAATTTTAAATTAATTCCCTTAGCTTTATTATCAAGTTTATACAATAAAAACATTAATTTTGTCCTTAGCTATTTTTAAAATACAACTTTGATTATTTCAATGAAAAATGTATGACCTTTTCTAATCGCGTGTCAAATACATTTTGTGGGGTCTTACGAAGTGAGTTTAAAATTTTTGTTAAAATAAATTATATTATCAAACTTATTATTATTCAAGCTTAACTCAATTGTCAAATTAACCACCAATTCCGCTTTCGCTTTAAATCTAAATTCAATTTTTTTAACGATGAGTTTCAATGACAACTTTAACCGCCCGGCGCCTTAATCTTATGAAAATGTATTTTATTAAGACTAACAAATGCAGCATATAAACGACTGTTTTGATTTGTTCATCTTTCATAAATAATATAATTATACCTAGTTTCACCCTAATAAAAGGTTAACGCATTCGCATTCATTAATAATATTTTATTAAATTATATAATTAATAATTGCATGGATGAGTTTGTGATATAAATGAATTTAAATATTTAATTAGTGTTTGTGCTAATTTTAGAATTTTCAAGCAAATAAAAATTAGATTTGAATTAATTACTGAATAATCATGCAGAAGTTGAATTATAAGTCATTAAAAACCAAATAAAACAGCCCTTGTAAGCAACGTCACATCTGTCATGACTTTATAAAGTGAGTCAATTATAGTAGTCAGTTGCATTTGGTCATTTATTGATGTAATTAAAGTTGTTATTCTTATTTAAGGAGTGAATTTATTTGTTCATTGTTTTAACTAGCAGTTGTTTTATGACGAACAAAAAATATGAAATTCATACCCTTTAAGAGTTCATGAGAATTACGTGTCTTAAGTTGATTATTGTGATTTGTGAGAAAATGTGCATCATGCTTAAACTTAATAAAAACACTTGTAAACAAAGCAATTAGAAAATAAAGGCTTGGTAAACTCACGATAAAGTTGTTCGTGATAGAAAAAAAAACCGATAAAATAAATACAAAGTATATGAATAAAAATACTTTGTATGTCATACAAATTTGACCGTTGCATCTAATCCGACACTTTTCGTCTCTTGAAAAGCAAGATGACATAAGTTAAAGTCTTCTCTACTGTTTTTAAGCTACTAGAAGTTCATCTTGTAACATAGAAAGTAAGTGTAACATTTTTATCACAGAATACACGTTGTTAAGTTTAAACTCATAATAAGTCGAACAAGAATCCTTTCTTTCCTTCTTATCCCTTTTCTGCTATAATATGTATTACCTAGACTCAAAAAAATAGCATCTATTAGTTAAATTAAATTACACATACAAAAAATTACGTATACGCCAGAGTGGCACCGAAAACAAACATTTAAAATTAAATTACTCTTTCTTCTACTTTTGTTTTCTAACTTTACAAATTTGAAGTAGAAAATAAAAACAAATATTTTCATTCTTATTAAGAAAATTAAGTATAGCAAAATTTAATTTCACTCAAAAGTAACAAGCAAGCAACATTTCCATTGAAAGAGGATGGCAAATGTTTTCCTCTGTTTTTATTTTGCGAACATCATTTTCCCACTTTTTTCTTTGCTAAAACTTAAAAACGAAATAAAAACAAATTTATTTTAGAAGTACATGAAATTATTTAAAATTCAAAAGCTGAAATTATTTCTTCCGCATTTTATTACCATGTTTTTTTTTTTTTAATATGTATAATTTTTTCACAAATTTTTGTACATAATTTATTATTTATAATATGTATGAATTTTAAAAGGAATATGAAAGCTATCATAGTTCTAACGAGGTGTTAAGAATTCCCTAAAGCAGACGTAAACACCACTTCAGTAAGGTGACCATATTCTAAAATTTGTTTTTACTCAAAACATTTCTCGAATGTTCTTTGTTCGATAATATCATTAAAACAAAATTTAGTAGCCCTAAATTTTTCTTTTTTGTAATTTTTTAACAAAAAAATTTAGGATGAAAAAGTAGAAAACTCATTACTCTTCGAACAGAGCAATTGAAATCAGTGATAGAATTATACGTTCCGGGTTTCAAGGTAATAGGTATCTGTCAAACGCAACTGTCATTTGAAGTGTCATAAATTTAGTTGAATTCTTACCATTTACGATACGATGATCTCTCTGTGTTTAATTTATGTTTACTTTCAAAACCAAAAATTAATGACAATGTATGTATAAATAAATGATTTAAAGTCTCAAACATAAAATGTTAATGTTTTTTTTTTTTATTTTTAATGTAGAATCAACAAAAAATGAAGAATGGTCACCATATTTCTGTTTATCGTAAGGCGAAATAGGTTACATTCATAAAAACAAAAAAAAAATATTTCGAGTAAAGTGGGTGCGCGCACTTTTTTCATCCAACCAAAATGAATACTTAAAGTAATATAAATGAATATGAAATGAATTTATCTTCTATGCTTTTGGGGTGAAGCACATAGGGAGTTGAAATTCGAAAATACTACAGAGTACTTTAAGTTATAATGTTATGAGTGACTTATGAAGAATGAATTTGTGGAATTAAGTAATTCATGTTGAATTTGTGTGTGGTTTTGAGCTTATTCGAATTCATTATGTATATGATGTTAATTTATAAATTAATGTATCAATCTTTGAACTAAGTGGGTGTAAGCAGACACTTAGATGTCTTTGCCTGATTTTCATGCTTAACATTTACTTTTGAATGAATATTCGTGAATTTATGCGGTGCCTCTTTTGAGGATAAGGATGGATATTTAAAGTATGGGGAACATTCCTTTAGATAGTCCTTCATTTCTCTATGGAATATCAATTCCTTACAGTTATAATTAATTAAAAAGATAATCACTTTTATATCCTTTTTTTCTCCCCTTAGACAATGATGTCGAATTTGCACTTGCCGAATCTAAAGCAATGGTAATGAGTGCATCCCGCCAACATGTCCTACAATCACAATCATCTGTCAATAGTACAGCATCAATTCAAACGGTCCTTCATCAAACAGATGGAACACTACAAACATCACTAACTCAACTTCAAACATCGATAATAAGCAACGGTTCTGGACAATCACAATTGCATTTACAGCAACAGCAGCAAAATCAAAATTCAAATCACCAAAATCAACAATCATCTCAAAATCATCAACAGCATCATCATCCATCAGATAGTATAAGTTCGTTCTTGGATCCACCATCAGCTGTGATGAGTGGAGTCAATGGTGGAGGTGAAAGTCCTTTAAATATTGGAGATGTTGCCGATTTATTGCATCCGCAACATGCAATTATCACAGGTTTGACTTTTTTTTTTTAATTTTTGACGAAATGAAACAGAGAATAATTTATTCAATTTGTTTACTTTTAGGTGGAAGATCTATTGAAGGCTGTCCACTTATAATATTTCCTGACAATAATAATTTCCATGTGCTGGAAGAAGCCGATTACCAAAAACTTATTTTATACTTAACTTCAGTGCCATCGTAAGTCCTTTAAAATTCGAAGGAAGATTATTTATGTAAAGGCTTAGAAAAGGAAATGTTGTGAATGTAGTCATGTTGATGTTCCTGCTTCAAGAATTTTGTGTCGAACCTTGAAATGGCTGTATAATTAGTTTACCTAAATAAATATGACAGTGAAAATTTAAAGAGAATTCGTCAAAATTGAAAAACATATCGAATCTCACTCAGATCCATCATTTCTTAACTGATAAGGAATGATGTGCACATAAGAGTCTGCCGGCTCTCAACCTGTCATTAATGAACTCATTGATTGAAAAAAATAGGCTGGAAAGCAACTCAGAAAGCGACTCTTGAAATGTCACGCGAGAAATGGGCATGAAAATCACATCAAGCCAAAGTATAATTGCTTCAAGAGTTCAACCTGACCACCATCTGCCTTCAGTAATGGTTTGATGGGGAGTCTCACAAAAAGTGTCACATCCTTTAATTTGTAGGGTGTGGTGAATGGCTTAACCAATACCTTTTTCAATGGACACAGGATTCTACTCCTGCAGACAAACCAAAAAAGTAAAGGAGTGGCTGAGAAACAATATTCCAGGCTTTAAAGGAGCAGAATATTGGTACTCCACATTTTCTAGAGCCCAAATTTGAATTCATTTGATTAGTGTAGTGTTTTCTGGTCAGAACTAAAGAACATAGCCTACAAGACTTCTCGTAGAATTTTCTAAAGCCTCAAAAAACAACTCACTAAAGCAGTGGTAAAAATTAAAATGAAGACAATACCCAATACAAAAATGTTGACCTTTCATTTTTAAAATGCTAAAGCATTAAATTTGGATGAGTGATGATTAAATTTTCTAAAAATTCATCAATTACGAAAAAGTATTAAAACACTTATTGTTTCAACTTAAATGTGAAGTACTGCCATTAAAGTTTTTAACTAAACACAAAATAATTTTAGGGTAGAAACTAAGTCATGAATGCAAAAATTAAATATGTTTTTAAAAATCACCTACTTGATTTATTTTTCAATTAAAAGGATGTCCAATTTTTTTTTCAGTATGCAAGATGCCGATCTTGGATACCACCTAATAATTGACAGGCGGAAAGACAAATGGACATCGGTGAAAGCAGTTTTACACAAAATATCTGTAAATTCAAATAATTTAAATATAATTTCATTTATACAATAACACTGATTTTTTTTCTAGATCTATTTTCCTGGAATTGTCCATGTTGTATATGTTTTGAGACCAGCAGGACTCTTCCAGAAAGCAATATCAGAGGTAAGATCTTAAGGTCCTTTCAAATCAGAGCAAACAATGTAAATAGAATGAAGGCTCCAATTAAATTTAAAACGATTTTTACAATTAACAAAAATAGAATGAATAAAAACAAACTCCTATACTAAATTTTAAAATTTTAAAAAGTGTAGACCTCCGTGACGATTTTTATGTTTTTCATAAATCTTGTAAAAATCTAAGATTTAGGATATTAGTCCCATTTGAGCCTTTTTTGATTGATTTTTCTAAATTTACTTTGGTTTTTTTTTTTCTTCAGAGTTTCGATTCAAAAATATCCCTTTTTTCTTCCCAGGTCAGTACAAAATTTTCCAAAGATGAATATCGATTTCGTCTAGTCATTTGTTCAGCTCTAACGGATCTACATGAATACCTGGATCAGTCTCAACTCACTGTAGATATGGGTGGGACATTAGTTTATTCCCATCATGAATGGATTCAACAAAGAATAGTTTGTTTAATTAAATTTTATATTAGTAACAATTTACTTAAAAATTTCATCTCTTTTGCAGTCTTTGGAAAAATTCTCAAGTTTAACGCATCAAGTTTCAAATGAATTGGATATTTTCATTCAAGTTATTCACGATACAGAGTTTCCTAATTCTGTTGATGCTACACAAAAATTATTAGATGACCAAGGAGCTGATTATGATCGATTGAAGGTTCTAATAAATTTATTAATTTATACAATCTAATTATTTTATGTTTGTGTTTTTGTTTTTTTTTTTTAGGAAGAAATATTAGGTGCAGCAAAACACGGTGAAAGTCTTCTAAATAATATCAAATCAAACGATGAAATCAAAGAATTTTCAGAAAGAACTGGCAATGTCAGCTCAATTGAGCGGTAAAATATTGATTTTGATTTAGTTTATTTTTTAGTTTATTAATATTTAAGTAGTTAATTAGCTTTCTACTATGTCTCGGGCATTGGGTTTGGTTTCTTTGCCTATCTTTCTCAATTTAAAAATTAAAAAAAATACTTTAAATGTTTAAGAATGACAAAAAATTGTTAAAGAAAAAATTAAATTTAAAAAAAAACTTTCGTAAAAAAAAGACGTTAAATATTTATATTAAGTTATAAGGATTATAAGTTTCTTAATAATTAGCTGTGAATTTCTGGAATTGTGTCTGAATTTAATCCAAAGTTCTTTTATTTTTATCTTTGAACAAAATGGCATATGAAGTCACTGAAATTTTAAGGAAGCGATCAGTCCTAATGAGTAATGGCTCATTAACAAAATTTGCTAGTCAATTTTCACTTTTTTTGAATATAAAGTAAAATCTATGTATATTCTAAAACAAAACTTTTAAGGCTCTTGAAATTAAATTCTGGAAACACTGGTCGTCATCTACATCTTTTCATCAGTGTAAATATAAGAATTTGTAAGAAGATATGACCCGAAACTCTCGTCTTGGTTTATTGCTTCTTTCAAGTGAAACCTTTAATTTTAAGTCTTGACCTTGCATCGTTTCGAGTTTTGGAACATACCAAATATTTGTTTCCAAATGTCACTTTGGCACTCTAAAATTAAAAAAGGATTGATTTTCTGAGCAAAACTTGATTTTTCCAACATTTAAGTACAACTTATACTTCAATTAAATTTGATAGCTTACTTTGCATATTGCAAAAAAGCACTTTGACGTCCACATAATATTTTGTTCCAAACTTCACTTCAAAACTGTAAATTCGACTTTTTTTCGAATTTACTCAAATTCAATAAGACCGAGAAGTTTCGTCAAATTCGGTGCAAAATACGTAAAAATTGTCATGCGTGTCATTCTCGTTTTCATGATCATATCTAAATAAAAATTAATATTTAACGAAAGCAGTTTTTTGTCATTCTTAATTTTACAAATTTTAAAATATAGCTCTGCACTGGTTTTGTAAAGAATTGATCAAAATTTACCCAAAAGAAAATAAAATCCCTTTAAAGAACAAAAAAAAAAACAAAAATTAAATCCATGTATATGTCCGTGTTAAATAAAATGTTTCGTTAAATTCAGTTTAATTCATAAAAATATAATAATATATGTGTTGGCGGTTATGCATGCGGTTAAGTTAATATTTTTTTTATCAAAATTTAAGTTAAAAATCTTCATTTAAGAAAAAAAGTTATGTTAATTATCTTGACGTTGCTTTGTGCATGATGTGTTTTATAAACTTAGTTCTTTCCTTCATTGTTTAAAACACCAAAACAAAACAAAATAATTCACTCCATTCACTTACATTCAAAAACAAACAAAAAACACTCACTTTTTTAGCAAGTTTTGAATTCAAAATTTCACAACAACAAAAAATTCCAATTCGTTATTTTCACAACTTGCTTTTTTTGCCACTCAATGCACAGCTTTATGAAAAACTAAGAAATATTTCTCACATGCTTTACGGGGGGAGGCACAAACGAGCGCTTTATATGTTTTCCATCAACCGTTATTCTCAATGTGGCTTCATTCGAAATTATTACTATACCTACATATAAATGTTTAATTATTTAATTTGCCCTAAAAACTCATCCAAAATTACAAAAAAACACATTCATACTACAAAATCACAAAAACAAAACACACACCAAACATTTAGTTATTAATTTTTTTAGTTTTAATTAAAAATTGAATTTTTAAAATTCACTATTTTTACATAAAAAAAAAATTACTAAAAAAAAAATTATGTGCCAGTCTCTCACACATTCATCGCTCATTGTGAACATAATATTGTTGTCTCTCCTCTTTTTCTCTTTCTGTTACGACAAAACATTGTTTCGTCGGGTTTTTTGCACCGCGTTAAATTTGATCTTAAATCTGAACGAAAAACCAAAAAAATATAATAAAAATCGAACACACCCCAACCAAAAAAATAAAATTAAAAAAAAAACAAAAAAAATGCAATCGAACGAACAGACCCAGTGCAGGGAATTTAATGATGAAGCAACATCAAAATGTTGCCCAACATATTGTTGATGATTGTCGCGATTACCGCAGACTTCTGGTGCAATTGGAGGAGACGGAGCGGCGATTCGATGAATTCTGGAAGACGCATAAGAATCGCCTAAAACAGTGTCTCGAACTAAGGCGATTTGAACAGGATTTTCGAGAGTTGCAGGTAAGTTTTACATAATATATGTTGCTGAAACATTAACCAAATCATTTTTGTTTTTCATTCTTGCAGACCAATTTTGATGTTCATCTCAAGACCGTTGCCGATATGACGGAAATCGGTGAAACAGTCGTTAGGGTAGACACACTAATCAAAGAGACCAAAGCTTTCCAAAAGATGTGCGAAACCGATATCGAACGTGCTGAACAAGTGATTTCTGCTGGACAGCAATTAATTGGCATTCGAGGAGCATATCCCTGGGAAATTGTGCAGCCAAAATGTGATGAATTGGCTCGAGTTTGTGATATAATTCACGAGAGGTTGTGCAAACGACTTGAAATTTTGACCAAAAATCGAGATCTAATGGAGAGAGTTGAAAAGGTTGGTTTTTGAGCAACAAGTTGAGTCTTCATAATGTGACTGATTTCATTAAAATTTGGAGCTTAACATTATTTGACTGTTTCTTAAAGTGTGGAGAGTTTTTCATCCTAAGTGATGCAATTTTTATGAATGCAATCATTACAACTCATGAATTCAAATTAAAGAATGAAATTTAAATTTACATTGCCACTGAGGCTTCATTTAATAATTTGACAGGACATTTTCGAGCAACACATTTTGATGTCTAATAAAGTGACATCTAAGTAGAATTGAGACTAAATGATTTACTGTCAAAATGTCAATGTTATTATTGTAATTATTTTTAAAGCTGACTTTATGAAAAAAAAATGTGAAACCAGGGTTTTTCATTGTAGACTGATTATTTAAATTTGACGGATGGAACCTAGAGTACTTGTGTACTTGTATTTTTCATTTAAAAACAATGCATAATCATTTTACGATTTAATAGTAATAAATGTATTTTCTATTTTACAGGCTAATAAATGGTGTGCCAACGGTGTAGAACTCCTTGCCACGCAACGTATTGAAAAATGTTCAGTATCAGCGGAAATTGCCGATAAGAGCTTGCAAGAAATTCAAGCGTTCATTGCCTCAGCGTCTGAATTTAAACTGTCTAGTCCTAGAGAATTTAAGAATGTTTTCCTTGAAAGTACAACACCAGAGACCAAAGCTTTAGTCACTCAAGTAAGTCTTTAAAAAATTGCAAACTTAAAAACAAAAAATAAATAAAACATCATCAAATTATTGTATTCCCTTACTATGCATCATCATAACTATGACTAATGTCATCGTGCGTCGCAGTCGTCGTCGTTGCTCGTTGTCGTCAATCTGCCAATCAGTGCAATATGTCTGATGGTCTTGTGGTTTTGATATCTCCCCATAAATTCCTCTCTTATCATAGAATCCCCTTTAGTTCATTCTCAAGTCCATATCATAATAAATGTCAGAGCTCGATATAAGCTGCCCCATGAAACTTATAACAATGACAAAAAAGTCAGTCAGATTTTATTCCTTCTCGTTAGTTCACTTCACTGACAGTGACAGCTGTTTTTTATTGTTATTGTTGTTGTTTTTTTTTTGTTATTTGTGGACTCTTTCAATTTTAAGTGAACGAATGAATGATTAATTTAGCATAAATGCAAATCTAGAGTAGATTGACCATTGAAGAGCTTATAATTCTCCAGTTGCATGTACACTGGACGCTTACACTAGTGTACTACAGTTCAAGTCCCGAAGTAGATAGATTTGTCAGTGATCCGATCAGTGGTGTGTTTTATTGGAAGAACACAATGTCACTAGCAAGTAGTGCTTGTATTAATTCCACCACAACTACGACGACGACGTTTAATAAGAACTCGGTTACGGTTATTGAATTGGGTTCAAAGACATCCCAAAAAGTGAACCAATAATATTCCTGTCACAACTTTCTTCTATTTCCAGTGAATGGAATAAAAGTCATTTCCAGTGAATATATAAATAAATCAAATTAGTCACGATAATTTGCCTGTGAGTGATAAAAAAAATAAATATTTTCTAGATAAGCGTGTTAAAGACGCGGTTTTTTTAAATGTGAATTTAGCTCGGTTTTTCCGTTAAGTGAGATAAAAATTTGTTTATCAAAACAAAAGCAAACGAATTATGTTTTAGTTCGAAATTATTTTGAAACACATTCGGAGTTAGTTGAACTTATCGAGACTTAAATTCAGAAAAACATAGAAATTATCAAGTCACAGAAAACGAAATAAATCGGATAAACCTGAATTAAACCAGTGTCAACTAGACGCATCTTATTTTTGAATTTTTCAATCCTAGTGGAATAGTTCAAAAGCTTAAAGTAGTGAGTTTTTGTTTTTTTTTCTTTCTTTTTACAGTTGTTGTAGTTATGATTGTGCGCTTTTCTGCTTAAAAAGATTATATAAAACATTAAATTTGTGTTTATAAGAAATGAATAATGTTAATGTGAATATTGCGTAAGATTATACGACTTTGAGGGTAGTTTTCATCATTTGTTACGCTGAAATTGACGACGAAATAAACAGTTTTAGTGCTGGATTGGGTGACATTTATATTTAAAGTGTTGTGCAAAATATTAGTGTCTCATATTACGTATAGTTATATTATGTAAGTTGTCAAAATACATGAAAGTCCATAAAACACAAGCTATTTTAAGTGGTAGATAAAAATTATAAATTATTAGTTCTTAAAAAATCAAGTAAACAGATTAATTATTACTTTAGATAGTTTCATTTTCATATTTTTAAAGTTTTTTTGGCTTTGACCTTTTTACAAAATAAAAAACGATGCAAAATAATGCAACAATTTGTATGTCCATACAATTTTTGTGAAGAACAGTTAAGCCATTGACAACTTCTTCTTCGTTCTATTTTATCTATGCAACCATCTCGAAAACTTGACATTTCAATAATAGGTATAGCCAAATTAATGAACGCAATACTTGCTCATTCAAAAATGAAAATGTTAACATCCCTGCCAAGCAGAATGTCTCTAAAAGAAGTAGATTTTATTTTCATCAGCAAATGAAAATTTATTTGTACAAATGTCAGAAATATGTTGCGCACTTCACTTGTATTACAATTCCAAGCGTTTAGGAATTTGCTTTATCAAGAATTACATTTTCAAAATTAAAAACAAAACAAAAAGTGCTACAAATGAATATATCTAAATCCCAAAAGAATGTTATTATTCCGAAAATTCTTTTTAACCACTTTTTTCTTGAATAATAAATATTATTAAAATATTCAAATCTTTTCTTTCAATTTAAAGTCAAAAACCGAAACAAATTCCGATTATACAAATGCAAACAAATTTAAAAATCTAACATCAACCTACACCTTTATTTTATAAATCACATTTTGAATATAATTAACCTCAAATTTTAAGTTTTGATTTATGAGCATAAGACATAGTCATCTAGATCAATTGGGCACTGATCATGTCTTCAGAATGTTAGCATGATACGCTATCTTATGGAAAATAGCTTTCATAATCACATAATCTATCTTAAGAACTCCTAGGCTTATCATCAGAGTCTGCACTCATTTCTGTCTTAACCAATTCAAAAAACTAAATAAAATTAAAATTACATAAAATCAAACTTTCCAAGTCCACCCACCTTTCTCTAAGACATTCAACCGATATTTGATTGCCTACATTTTTTTTCTATTTAAAAAGAACTTGTTTAGAGAGTATTCATATTGTGAAGACTAGATGGCGCTATTATGAAACTTTCCATAACTATAACCCCTAAAAGTTAGGTTATTGTCAATAGAGTTGCGACATACCCATTTAACGGTTTTAATTCAATTCTATGCGACTTTGTATATGAATCATTTGTCAGCCTCTTTGTTTGTTTTGTTAATTAATCTTAATCGACTTTGAGGTCATTGTTACAATCATTCGATAACAAATCTCGCATTAATTGATGCAACAAATCGAAATGAATGCAACCAAACGAACTTTTGATGATCAACCATCAAGCATCGTACACACATCATTTATGCTGACTATCATTCATCTCCATCGTCATCTCCATCACCATCACCATCTTCAGCTCACAGTTATATAACCTCCATCTAGCGGTAGTAGTATTATTTCTGTATCTTTAGAGAAGCCATTTTATCGATAATTATCGTTATTCGCATTTTGTTGACTTGAAATTCCCCATCTCCATCAAACGTTGCAGAGGAATCATGATTCCAAAGACACACACGCCGCCGCCGCCGAGCCGCCGAGCCGTTTCTGCAAACATCAACATCTCAGAGTCTTTCTTCTCCGAGCTCCATTGCCAAGACCTATGAGGTTTGTCTTCGACTTCCATCTCTAATCACTCTGTCAATTTATCGAAATAGAGTTGTGGTCTTCAACTTGAACTTCTGACTTGTTTCTGAAGACCTTACTTTGATTTGAACGAGTATTTCTGGTTCTATTCTCAGCCAGCCATCAGAATCTCTATTCCAAATACCTCGGAACATCAGGGAGTCTAACTGGGTATAGTGGGCACACCAACTAGTCAGAGGCAGCAGCACCATGCATCGCCAGCGCAGCGCAAACCGCCTATCGAAAGAGAACCTCGTTAGATGATAGATTTGCACGAAGGCGGCGGCGGCGGGCTTGAGGAAGGAAATAAATGCTCGTTTAATGAACTTAGTAAATAGAATTCGTGGAGGTGAATGTTGCTCCACTGGATTTCGAGATGATGTCTGCAGTATATTGCCTCTTTCCAGTACAGATACCGTTGCATAATAATTGCTAAATGTGTATAGGTACTTGAAAAGATCGAGAATGAAATTTTAGGTAGAACTCGGTAACTGGGTCAGGAACTGAACAGGACCAGTTTCGTGGGTTCCTGACACTGGTACAAGATCAAAAATGTTGACTGTGGTAAATTATATTTTGTGGGCCAATACGGTTTTTCGTGCTTCCAAGATCAGCCTCTGCTTGTTGAAAGATTTACGAGCAATTAACATGCATCCGTCCATCGTGGTCGGTCGGTATGGTAGCATGACGCAGTGGAGAAGGAGATTGCTGGAACTGGATTCATACGCCACTGCCAACTTCTATATAAGAATTTTTTATTGATTATGGATTGCCGGAGGACTGGCGTCTATTTCAAATTGATTGTGGAGGTCTTTTATGCTTTTTAAGAGGAATATTAAAATTCATTTAAGATTGAGAGACGAAGAGACGGTGATGGATTGAGTTTGGATTTGAGTTGAAGTTGGATATGGAATTGTGTCAAGCTCAGGAAGTGTTATTTATGCAGACGATCATGAAGATGGAGTAACATTTAAAGTAGTCATTCGTGATATAATCCTGTTGCATTGATGCTGATGAATTGAGTTAAGACTTCTTAATGTTGATGTGGTCTTTTAATATTAACGAGTTTGCTTGTTGACTGCAACCGAGGGTCAATGAACAAATTTGGTGTCAGAGACCCGTAAAGCAGTTTGAAAACATTTTACAGTTTATTGATTAGTTTTTCACTGGGATTTTACAAATTCTATAATGTCACACTGAACCATAGGGACTGAAGCTATCAGGTGATACAAAACAAGGCATTAATTCAAGACAAAATAATAAATTCTCATTCATAATTTTGGTAAAGTACCAAAATGATCAAAGCTTTGTAAAGGATCTCTTAATCTCTTGAGATGATGTTACCCTTTTTAATATTCTATTGCCTTGAAGATCAAACTGAAGATGGAAAGAAAAGAAAGTGTAGCTTGTAACCGACCAGTTAGTTAGTTAGTGACCAAATGGCATTTACATATGTCATTTATATGTCAAAAGTTGAAGTTGTAATGAATCCCTGAACCACTATTATTTGGCTTTAATTTGATAATTGTTTTCATTATTGAAAAAAAACAAGGCCAAATGATAGAGCCTTCCGGCACACCATACATTCGTTCTTTATGAATAAATGATCAAAGCACTGTTATAGAATTATCTAAATCAATTAATTAAAATAATGTTAAATTCTTTTGGGAAATATTCAACCTCAAGTTAAAATGTAAAATTGTAAAATGTTCAATTATTTAAATTTAGAGAACTTAACAAAATCTCAATCTTAGGTCAATAAAATAAAGATAAATTTAAAACTAATTAAAAACTTAAACTTAATTAACTATCGGATTAATGGTGAGTTAAACTAAACGTTATTCTTGTCACCAATTGTAATTTTTATGTTACAGATTCAACATAACCTTTCATTGACCGAATTCTTGATTCTAAACTAGAACTCGTATTATGACGTTCTTAGAAAAAAATTAAACACAAAAACAAGAATTTAAATAAAGACGAACCTAAGGAATTATAAAACCAAAGAATCTCTTATAATAGAGAAAGTGCTTCACGTTGATTAAGAATAAAGTATCTAGATACAAGTTGAAGGAAAAAAAAAAAACATATTTAAACAAAAAAAGGTTGAGAAAAAAAAACGTTGTTCTATTTTTCAGTGCGACAGCTTTTTGTGTTATTACCTTGAACATTTAGATGTTGTCAGTTTTGATTTTTTTTTTCTTTAATTTATTGTGATATATTGTTGTTCATAAGAAGATACATATCTGCTACTACTTCATTAAACAGATGAAGATACTCACTCGTGTATGTATCTCATTTCGTTTTGAGGAAATTTATAATGATGACATAAATTTGAGAAAATGAGATGGATTCTGTTGCATGGAGATGGATAATATGAGCATTTGCATTAAGACATTTGTCACCGTTGTTGTTGTTTTTTTTTTATCATTGTCATCGACCATCATTGTCATTGAAGTTCTTTGTCATTAACAACGACATTATTGTGGAACATTTTTTTTACAATCATGACATGAGTTGAGATATGTTTGCACTTTTGCAGTAAAATATGAAAGTGCAATTGAGGAAGGAGGGAATTTTTTTGTTTTTAATAAATATCCAGGAAAAAAGTGATTAAAAACATTTACTACAATTATGACAGCGAACAAAGAAATAGTGCTAGGAAAAAAGCTGTTATAAGGTTTAAATAGGTTATGGCCTTATAAACGCATGAGCTTCATTTTATTCATATCATGGTTCAAAGAGAAAAAAAAATGAATACAAGTTCTTAAAGGTCAAGGTCAATACAAGGTTTTGACACTCATTAAGTTAGTTATAATTAAACCTTGTACATATGTAGTGAAAATCCAGATGATCCAAAACAAGTAATTCAAATTCAGACTTTTTAGAATTTACTAAAATTGTTCAAGGGACAAAAAGAAGAGTTTAACTATTATTTTAACTCGTGTTTTATTTTATATTATTTTTATTTATAAAAAAATCAATTCATACTCGCTCTAGTTAATTTTTCTTTCACCCTCTAATAAAAACAAATGAAAATGGTAATAGATGGTCAGACGTCAGAATTTGACAGCTATTGTCATTCATTTTTAGCATAAATCCTTGAATTCAGTTAAATGTGCGAAAAGCTTTTTCATGTGCAAATCTCATTTAAGACCAGCTAGTGCGAAAAAAATCAGAATGGTTGCATTTGGTATTGTGCACCAAGGCGTATACTTTATTTTTCATTCCTTTTATTTATTTTAAAAAATTTATAACAATATCTGCCTGGTGAAATAGTAACTGTTAGGACCGTTTTTCAGTTCGAGATCATCCTCGAGTAAGAGTTAACTCTTCATTTCAGTTTTCAGTTAAATTTAGCCCAGAATTTAACTCAGAGTTAACCCTGGATATTATGTGAGTTAAACTATGGGACTAAAAAAATATTTTGACAGCTTGACAAATAAATGGTTTGCAAAACATAATTCAACGAGTGAAGTGAAGATATTCTATTGTTTTTTTCCTATTCAATTGTTGAAAAATTAAATCCTCTTTTAGACATTTTTTTAAATTTTGAATATTTTTTGTTTAACGAACACAAAATCAAAACAAATAATACTATGTAAACAACAAATACAGAGCAAGATCTGGTATATATATGACAACTGACAAATGACATGTCAGTGATGCCAAATGAACTTATACATTTTGATGATACAGTAAACTCTTGACTGAAAAACTAATTCAAGAGTTAACTCTGGGATCAGGATTAACTAACCTCAGACTTAACTTGGAGTTAACTCACCAGTCAAAAACTAGCCCTTACTGTTTTAAAAAATTGACGTTTTACATAAATAAATTTTATTACCTAAATTTGCTCCTTATACCAAGTTTTTAAAAAATCCTGAAATATTAATGTCTTATAAATTTTGCCTTTGTTTGGCCTATTTAGAGACTAAAATAGTTTAAAGGTACATATTTTTGTCAATTTTCAGGATTTTCTAGTCTAACCAAAATGTCTCGGGTTTAAGTGTACTCTAAAATAGTTTTAATTTCTTGATTCTACAGCAAATTTATTGCAGAATCTTTAAAATTCTTTATTTCATTCTACGTATTTTTTTCTAATGTGTGCCATGCATTCAAAACGCCTGTTTTTAAATAACTTTGCAAAATTTAATCACTGGCATTGATGACTTACGCGACATTAATAGTTTTTGGTTCATTTACACAAACTTGAGACTGAAGAAAACTCTACAAAAAAGTCTTATCGCATAATTTCGATAACAAATTCCCATCTTGCAAACACTTTAACTCTCAATGCTTATTTGACAGATGCAATTTCAACAACCAACTGTCAAAAATCCTTTACTTGTCAACAACATTTCAATTTCCCATCTCTACAAGTAAAAACGTCTATGTGTCATCACAATATCTTCATTCAAAATATAACCTTATCCTGAACCCAACAAGGAAGTTTAAATGCCATCCAGTCGTGAATTTTATTTTATTTTTATTTCCATTCCCATTTAAAACGATTTAATTGAATAAAAGTGAAAACTTAAACCATAATAGAAACGTTCAACACGTTTGCAAGAAATAAACGTGTGCCCACACCCACCAAAAAGGAGCAATTTCAATCTTGCATCCTTTGTAATTTGTAAATTATATGCCTTCAATGTCAAGCCATAAAAGTTAATTACAGTAAAGTGTCTATAAAGAAGCAAAGAAGAAAAAAAAAAACTAACTAACCATTAAAACCACTTGCTGTGTACATAATAAGCTAATGCAAGGTCAGAGGACTATCGTGAGGAACTATAAACTGTTAATATCGAAATTGCATATTACATCGTGATGGCCAATTAAATTGAGTTCCCAGCCATAGAAGAGGGCAATTATGTTGATTTTGCTTTAACCGTTAAGTTGCATGTATAACAACGTGAAGTTCAATTTCAATTGACTTTAGATGCCACTGTCATGGGAAAAAGGTAGCTACATTTTTCTGACACCCTTCAAACCTTGAGTAACCTCAAAAATTTCCATTAAAAAAAAATTAACGAATCCAGTAATCGATATTTGAAATCGAAATCTTCGTTAACTGATGTGTCAAAAATTACTTACGAAACGGAGAAAGCCCGATGATAAAAACAAGATGACATTAACTTTCCTTCAAAAAAAAAAAACAAGATATTGCATTTTAGTTAATAAATCATTTTGTCTATCTTATAATTGAAACATCAACAAAATCTTGAACATCTTGTTAAAAAAAAATAAAAATATCAAAAGCTTATATAAAGTGCTTGAAATATTATCCAATTGTGTTGTGATGCCTGCAGCAAGTTGCAAAGCATCAAAATCCTCGCACAGCACATATGACAATGACACACGATTTTCACTTTCTATCAAAACGAAGCTAAATGTGTTTTTGACTTGAAACAAGTCTCTTGGATCTTCTTTCAGGAAGAGATTTCCCTAAATCGTCCAAAAAACAACGAAAAACATTAAACCCCCAACGTTAATGTCGTAATCATACAATAATGTTCACATTCGCACGTCCAGCAGCAGAAGCGGCAGCATCCGAAGCTGAAAGGTGTACTGTATAGTGTATCCTCGGCTGAGTGCAAAATGTCTTCAATTTATTTTCCAGCGAACTTGTTCTCCGGTGGTGCCATAATCGGCCACAGCTAGACCAACTTTTGCCATACCAGACCATCTGTTAGCTGATGGCACGACAACGACGACGACGACGATGAAGGCGATGGAGCAAACGAACCATCCCCAAAATTTCAAAAGCCAAACAAAGGTCATCGTCTTTGGTTTGCCCTCATCTCCCATCATTGCGGGGGGCCAGATGAATCCCATGGAATATAAACTACCCAAGAGCTCATCCTCCGCAAGATAGCATCATCATCTTCTTTTCAGCTCCTATGAGCTTTATGCATATGAGAAGGCTTAGCTGGAGTCGACGACGTCGCCGCTGTCTTCGTGTGGAGTTCATCTCTGTGTAACTTCCTCGTGTCTGTCGTTGTCGTCGACAATTATTTGTACATAGCCACAGCTCACAGGTTTTTCCTGTACTGCTCCAGCTCTCTGTCGGCTATATGGAATAATATTGCTCCTTGTGCAGCATCAGCTTTCATGCACTTTGACTTTGACAATGACAACCACGCGGTTCGGTGGAGTTGATGTTGGTGGTGGCTAATCGGTCATTTAGCATCAGCCAGCTCCGTTGTGGTCGGAGCAGTATAATCGCAGCAAAGAAAAATAAAAGGAAGATGCTCCTTGGGACGGACGTACTGATGCGATGGTGGGTTTCGTGGTTTCTCGACTTCATTGTTGCATTTGGATGTAAACTCTGCGCTGATGTGACTCTCAACAGCGGCAAATCTGTCGTTTGGCTGGTTGTAATGTGCGGTTTCCCATCTTCCTCTGCATCTTTGTAAACATCCGACGAAGTGATAGTGAAAGTCCTCGTCGAAGTTGGATGCAGTTTTTGGCAAGAAGATCTTTATGTGAAAAGCGAGACCTATTGTTTGCTGTTGGAAGAGGTGTTCGGAGAAGCCAAGGATGATGCGCTCATGTTAAATTTATCTATTCTC
Source organism: Scaeva pyrastri (assembly GCA_905146935.1). Lineage (NCBI taxonomy): Eukaryota > Metazoa > Arthropoda > Insecta > Diptera > Syrphidae > Scaeva > Scaeva pyrastri. Next base: position 12,765,726 of record LR989928.1, on the reverse strand, counting down.
ACCGTCATGTCAAGTGCAAGGCGAACGTTTAGTCAATAAGACGCAACCACCATCGCATCGCCAGCAGCCGGGACGAGATGCACTACGAATGCTAAGAGCAATGATCTTCTGATAAAAGACACAACTTTAAATCCATAGGTGGTACATTCGGTAGCATGTGGATTTATATGATTGAAGACAATGTTTTTTTTTGCAAAGTCGATATTAGACTTTCGTTTCCAGATATTATCATGCTAAAGGTGCTGCACTGCACACGGAACGGTGCGATGCGATGGTGGTGTGCATGGAGCTAGTTGCGTTCGGTCCGCTAACACTCCTTAGAGAAACATCGACAGGAATATTGATTTCGTTTTCTATAACAAAATTAAGTCTTTCTGAATAATAAATGTTCTTGATATGAGTTTAGTTGTAGCGAAAGTGTTATTTAAAAATTTTAATGGATTTAACAGCTTGAAGATTTTTAAGACAGATTATAATCGTGGTCACGAAATTTGCTTGTTTTTGTAATATTTTAACATAATTTTTTGTAGTATTGATGGTTCAACATGAACCATTTATCAGAAAACTAAAGATGAAGCCATTTTTTATGATCTTTTGAAGGCGAGAGCATTTCAGTTTTATTCTTGAAGATTTGTTAAGAAGGTGTGCTATGTTTTCTATGTTTTTTTAGTAAAATAAATTAAAAATGTCTTTAATTGCATTGTTTGCCATTAATTAACTTTAATTTATATGTATTTATGCCAAATCTTCGTGCGATGTTTTCGATGTTTTTTTCGTCTTAGTTATTCAAACTAACTTAGTTGCCAATTTTAATTCAAAGTAGCGAAATATTTATCCAAGAGTGTTTTCTATGTTTTTATAGTAGTTCTTTTCTATGATTTTTTTGAAGAACATCAATTTTCACAGATTTAAAGATGTTTTATGGTATAAAACATTTCAAATACATCATTAGATGTGGTTAATGCTTTTGCTGATGATTTTTTTATTTTGAACATTTCATCAATTGAAATCTTCTTTTTTCTGTTGGGCTAAGTTTTCTATGTTTTTGACTTTATTGAATATTTCAGTCGTTTGTTAAAAAATTGGTAGATCTTCTTTATTTAACAATAGTAATTTAACTAACTATCGAATATTATTAGTTCTTTCAATTATTTTGTGCAATTTTGTATTAAAAAACATAGAACATAGTAAAACATTAAAAACCTTCACAACTTCAATATATTTTGTTAAATTGCTTTGCATTTAAATCTGTGAATAAAAATTTTAATCATGAAATGATTTTACCAATAATAAAACATAGAATTACAAATCGTTTTGAAGTAAGATAAAATAAATTTCAAAAGTTTTAACCATCATATCAATTAAAAATACGAAAAGTGGGTAAGAAACATAGAAAAGATAGAAGTTCCATTAAATTATTGATGTGACCAATTTAAGACTCAGAGTTAATTATTCAATAGATCTTCTTGAAAATCACCGACAAAGTGCGTCTTAGTCTTAGCTTAAAGTTGACACTTAAGGAACCGATAACCTACGGTTTTGACATCTAGTAGTTATGGTAATTGAATTAAGGAGATAATTGCAAGTTCATTTTGTTTAACTCAGAAATAAACCAGAGTCAATTTAAATTCAATTAAAAATGAGTCATTTGATATAGAGAATTACACGCATTCTATTGCATTCTTAAGTGTTTGAAGTCATGACATGATCTCCATATCTTCAAAGGAAGCCATGCCATAATTCTTTCCACTGTTAACCATATCATCCTATAATTTACATAAATTTTCTTTCTCTCCCTTCCAAATAAAGTCAATCGCATAACATCGCATACCAAACCTCTATGTCATACTTTTTTTTTTAATCGAATTCCTTTTGATTCCTTTTTGTGTATATTTTATTCCAGGTCTTACAAAGAATCGACGATGTGTCATTGATGTGTGATAAACGCATAGCAAGCTTAAAGAAACTAACTCTGAAGCCTCCTCGGCCGGTACAAACAGTTACACCAGAACCAGCTGTGCCACTACAACCACCAGGTGGAGCACCAAATTTACTTCGTCGAAAAAAGGTAAGTTTGAAATTTTCTTTTTGGAATGTTGAGTTCTATGGGTGGAAAATGAGTCACATCCATGACAGCAGAATGTGACTGTGAAAGGACATTGTTCACAATTTGTTCAAGTGAATTTTAACAAACAACGAGTGCATTAAATGTCAAATAATGACACCTTCAAAAGTGACAGTTGCCCAAATAGTGGACGATTCACAATAATTGGAAAATCCTAAACTAAAAACTCGCACGCAAATACTTAAACGAAAATAAAAAATGAAGTGGAATATATGTTCAGTTGGAACTGGTGACCTAATTCTCCAATCTCTCCTCCTCCTCCATTTGACCATTCAGAATATAGAACATGACCATTTACATGCGTAGATGCATTAGCCTATTTTTATTGTACTATAAATCGGGATAATGTAGTTGTTTTTTTTTTTTTACTTCTCCCATTCACTCTCTTTTCTTTTTATTCTTTTTTCTTAACGAAACATGAGACTATTAAAAGAGAAGACAGGTAAATCCCTTTTTTTAAAACAATGCGACACGGGAATCATAATAAAATATATTTACATTGTTTTCATTCTCTACCATGTCACATCGTTAATCTTGAAGGTAAATAGCAAAAGTGAACGAAAAAGTATACTTGTATTTTTTTTGTATTCTGGCAAAGTGTCAGCTGTCAGAGTGAAGCACTATAATACGAGGATGTACAAAAATGTATACGAATTAGAGAGAAGTTTCACTTTTGTTCTCAACGTTCCGCGAAGTGTCTTCGCATGGCTCGAGCCATGCCAAACTACAAACACAACAATGTTCATTAGCATACTTTGCCACCGCTCAAATGATACCGTTGTTGCAGTTGAATTGCTTTATGATTTTTTTTGAGTCCATTATTGGGGAACAGCGGGGACGAAATAAGTTATGACTGGGCCTAGGTGGTATTTTTTTTTGAAAAGGGGCAAAAAGATTCACAGCTGATAAATTTTTTGAAATCCTTATCAAATGTCAATTGAAATTAAAAGGCATTTAAGAAAACTGGCAATAATTGATTGTTTTTATTTGGCAGCATTGTTCACTGCATACAAATAATGACAGCTGTCAACAACAATTTGTGTCTTGTCATTTGCAATTTCAATAATGGCTGTTGGTGGTACTGCAGTGCATTTGTTTTAAACGTAATTATCTATTGAAACATTTTTAAGATGAATATTTCACATGTTTACCGTTCAATGATACTAAATTTTTTAAGTTAATTCACCCAGATAGCTGACCGACAAAATCTGTCAAAATGATCAATACAATTAAGTGGGAAATTTTCAATTTCAAGCTATAATTTCAAATTAAACCCACAACTTATTATTATTTAAGATGTTAAACAAAAAAATTATAAATTCGAAATTTGCTCATGCTTGCAAAAAAAAAAGTGTCCTAAAGGTATTCAAATATCAATTAGAAACGGTGAGAGTAACTTTCTTATGACAAAAGAGCCCTTGGGATATAAAATTATTTAAATCCGGCTCTGATGCTTACACTAAAAAGTCACACCGTAAAAATAAGAAAAAGCAAACCGACTGAAAGTCTTCTAGATACTTTTTTTTGCTTATCTTATTTCCAACTTTGAGATGGTGTTCATTTGTATATCTTTAAGCGTAAATTGTTGTTTTCGTTAGACATTAGATATAAGTATGTTTTGTCTTCCTTTTGCTAATTTGATGTTTTTATTTTGTTTTTCGTCGTTGTTGTTACTGTTGCTGAAAGTCTCAACACACAATTTAGACACCTTTTGGAAATCATTAATCATAAAAGATACATTTTATACAATAGGAAATAAAGATACTTACATATTTGTATACATAAATCGCGAGCAAAGAGTGAGATGTACAAATCTATTTATGTATTTAGATTTGAGATATAAAATTCTTGATGATGATTGTAATTATGAGTGTTGTTGGTGATTCTTTTGTTTGTATCTGGATGGTTTTCATTTCAATTTTATTTGTTTTTCGGAAGAAAGTTATTCCTTTGGGAATTTTGTGATCAGGTTAAAAAAAAACATCAACAAATTTGATATAATTGTGGTGGAAAATAAAGGTTTCTGTTTGGTTTTCTTTTCATTAAACAATGGACACATAGTTGAAATCTTATCTTCAATTATAGCTTGTTTACATAAATGCTCGCCACATATTTATTTTTTGATTATAAGTAGATAATTAACTTTTAAATTAAGACTGAAATATTGCTTAACACAACATTGTTATATTGTTTTTTTTTTTTCTCGCAGCATCGAGTATGATTTATTGTATTTTGTTTTGTTACAACAAAATCTGACCTTTCTAAGTATTAATATTATTTAACATGCAAAAATAATATATTTTCTTGATCTTATAGTGGTTTAGCTTTTAAAACAGTTTGGGAGCAAAATCTGTTTGTAAATAAAATTAAGTACGAGATCCACCTTGCTTAACATATGTACCTCTTAAGTGAGTTTAAACTGCTAGCCTAGATTATGAATTTGAATTTTTTTCTTAAGAACATGAACAATTCTTTTAAATTTTACAAAATTTTAAGAACATTTTCCTATGTCCGGATGGAGTTGGAAATTCAAAGCAAAAATCTTTTCATTTCGTTATATTTCATACATACTATGTCCATTAGTATAACATCTTAACTATGAATCTTGTCCTTATCCTTAAGAATTCGTGACATCGGAAACATTTTGAATGTCATACTTTTTCTAATTTTACATAAAATTCGTCATATTTTGACTTCATCTATTGCAGTGATACATTCTGACAAAAAAGTAATTGAATAAAGTTTCAACATCAGCTCTTTTGTTTTAGTTTGAAATTTCAAAGAAAATTTCTAGATTCTTCATTATTTTGTGGTTAAAGACGTTCTGGTCGACCATTTAATGAATTATTCTTCTAAGAATTAAAATTTCTAACTTAGAATGCACTTATGTTCACGATAAAAAGATTCTCTTATCTGGAATCGGTTTCCGTTTCATCAGAAAATTTCTCCGACCCACACGGCACGTGACAGAAAAAAGAAAAAAAATATTTTTAAGTGAAAATGAATCTTCAAAAGTATTCTATAGCATATTAAAACATTAACTCTTGATACTTCTTTTTTTATATTATTTTTTAATAAAATTAGAATAAAATTAAAAGTGTAGATACTTTCCATTGTTGTAAATGCAAGACAATAGTTGGTAATAATATAATATTGTGGGCAAGCACATCACTTTGCATGTCATGCTATAATGGCCATGACCTAAACACGTCTTAGAAATAAAAAAACAAAAAGGAAAAATCTTTTCCTCACTGCCCAAGACCAAAACCAAATTATAAATAAAAAAATATCTTCAAGATACTTTATCTTATCTTCAAGTGCACAACATAGTTCACTGATCTTCTTATAGAAAAAAAAAAAAAAAAAACAAATGCTTTCTTGTTCATTCACCACCACTCTCTAATAACAAAAGAAACACACTTAGCCGCCGCGTATGTAAGCTTAAATAAGATCAACGTTTTCTATGTCACAGTCATTATCAACATGGAACTTAATTCCTACTTTTTTTTTGTTGCTGTTACTGTCGGTTGGTTGTAAATTTTCTTTACTCACAAGTAGTAATTATAAATTATCTACCTTCAAAATAAATAAAAAAGAAAGAAAACTTCCATAAGCTTAAAAATAATCACGTTCGAGTTTAAGTCGCAAGTACTTGCTTTCTTCAAACACAATAAGATAATGAGACTTTTCTGCAATTTGGTTTTTCAGTAAAAGAAAAATACAAGATACATATGTCAAATCCTTGCAAGGTTTAAGAGTTTATAAATTGGTGCATTCATTAATCGTATTTTAAAAATTGGCTCAGAGCTAAAGCTGTCTTTTTGTTCAAGCAATGTTGTTTCACATATCTTCATTTTCATCAACGCTATTATTATTATTTTGCCAAACTGTTTTTTTTTCAAGAAACCAACACTTGACCCTAGATGATCTAGAAAAAAAGAAGTTCATAATTATAAATTATGAAAAAAGGGCAAGTTCGACAAAACAAAACGTATTCCACGTACGCATTTGTTTTTAAATTGTTTATGATAAATTTTGACAAAAATTTATCTGATAAATTGCAAAGAAATGCACTTACAAAAATAATGAATTGAACGTTTTAATTGTCATTTTACCTTCACAAGATACAAGATACACAATTTAAAAAAATCTCTTAATAATAATTATATTGATTTAATCTCTTTTGTGTTAATTGTAATTGACAAATTACTGACAATATTAACACTTTCACGTTTATTTGAACTTTCGTTTTTATTTGAAACTTTAGGTAGTTTGGTTTAATTTTTTTTATGAAAGCAAAACTATTCAAATGAAATTAACTTAATTTAATATGATTGACGTGAGTTTCAACTGCAATCTAATCTAACAAGATGGATGCCAAAAAATGTAAAGAAAGTCAGTCTTTATTTGTTTTAATTAAATACAAGTTTTTTTTTTTAATTTGTAACTTAAATTTTATAAGCATTTTATGGACTTGAGCTGTTGTTGTTCCTTATTATAGTCTTTTGAAACTCTTGAATTCCAAAATTTTTCATCACATATAAATCCGAAACTGATCCACGTCCTTAGCGATTTATTAAAAGACCTCCACCTCTTAAGCGAATTTCATTTTAGGTCTTATGAAAAACATTTGGCTCCGTATTTTAGGAAGGATCTTTGTAGACCATCTAACATACATGTAGACCATCTAACATATATGTAGACCTGGACGATAAAAAAAATAGAGTACACAAATGGATGACATCAAGTCAGAAACCTTGTTTCTTGATGGTTAATAAATAATTGTTGACTTTTCTGAAACTATTTTAATTTTAACAAATCCTTACACTTTTTTCAGTCTTAAACTTTATTTTTAACTCACCATCAGTCTCACTTTAAATGTTATACAAACGTTGTACGAAACATCGTTTCTATTCCCTATTCAAGCTTAATTTTGGGCACGTCATCACTCATCAGTAACCACATTCCGACAGTGTCCAATAACTATTTCAATTACTGCTTTTTAAATTAAGTGTCAATGAACACAACCCTGTTAACAACCGCTTGCGATGACATCTGACAATCAGATAAAGAAAGAAAGAAAAGTTCTGTTAAACGTTAAAGTCTCTTTTGATGTAGCTTGCACTACAGTCTTCTCACTACATTATTAGAAAGAGAAGGGTTAAACGTCAAAATAATTCACCTCCAAAGTGAACATTATGTGCACATTCAATTATGTAGTCACTACGTAGTCGAAATTAAACTGCAAAATACACTACAAAGCTAGTCAATCGTGAACTGTCATATTTTTGACAGATGTAAGCATGAAATTTGAAACAATTTTGATGTGATAAATTTTTTTTTGATATTAAAATGAATATTATAGGGATGATTATATTATAGTGATATGGAAAATTAAAATTGTATTTTTATCTAACAGCTGAAATGTCAAAATCACTGTCAACTAATTTTGAAGTTGAAATTTTTAAACTACGTGCGTCGGAGGGGAAATTTCAACTCATTTCTTAGTTGGCTTTGACCAATCAGAGCGAGTTTACTACGTAATGACTACATTATTGAATGCGCCCAATATCCTTTGTATACAAGTTTTCAGATGTCAAAGTGACAGTTCTATATTTTACGTTCATTTTCGTTTTAAATTAAACATCAAAGTGACAGTTCTTTATTTTATTAACAAATTTGGTTTGAGTTATGCTATTCTTTGTTTTTTCGAGTATTACAAGGTATGAGTATTTTGATGTTTTAAACTGTTTTGCAGGAAAAAACAAACGAAACTATTCAATTCGCAACAAAGCATGCAAGTTCGTGGTTGTCACATCTAACATTAGTTGATCTAATAGTCCATGTTGTCATCTTCAGATTGCATTACGGTCTTTCATTATGTTAACTTTCCCGTTTCTCAAACTATAAGCCTTCTCTTCCTTGAATAGTTTCAACGGTCATCTTTTCAATTTTCTTTTCCTCTTCACCACTTCACAGTTCACACGCACATATTGCAATTGCGGATATAGCACAAACCTCTAACCAACAACAATCAAAACGTCAGAACGAATATGCTCAGAAAACCACGTCGCACCAACAGCTATCGGATCATTATGACCAAGAAAAACTTCCTCAAGTTAATCAAAAAAAAAAAAAAATCCAAATCACTGTTACACTTTTCTTTTGGCCCAATATACGAGTAATATTTTCAATCTCTTGTAACGTATTATTCTTGAGTTTCTTATGCGTGTGAAGGTTATGCTCTTTGCGTTTTCTTCAATACATCGAAAAAACAGTACCCGTTTTCAATTTTGAAAAATACTTTTGTTGTGTTGTAACTGTAACCGTTTTATAATTGTATTTTTTTTTATATTATTTTTATTATTTTTATTGTTTCCACATACAATTCGGTGTTATTCGATTATTATGATGAAAGCACAACGAAAATACAAAAAAAAAAACCAATGATGAAAATCGCACAGTCAATACTTTGTTTCCGCAACAATGGCTGACCCCTCCGTATGTGTAGATTGTAAAAAATACAAACGGACTGATGATGCAGCCTTGCGGCACTGGGGTATGAATTTAACGGTGTTATAGGGAACTTTATGTTGAAAATCATTCAGCACACGCACGCTTACATTTTTATGCCTATATGGTTTGTGTGTTTGTTCGTAATTGAAAAATAAAAACAGAATTTAAATAAAATGCAAGAACATTTCACAGTAGAACAGAATGATATAAAAGGCGGGATAAATAAATTCAATTCACACTTGTTGGGTCTTGTTGTGAATTCGTTCCCTAGGTTGTAATTTTTCACTGATTTTCATCTTTTTCACTCGAATAGAATTGGACCTGAAAAATGACATTCACGTTAAAGGCAAAGAGTCAACGAAAACCCCCTTACAAAATTTGAACATTGCTGCTACCTTTTTTCCGAATAACACTGCTTACAATTTTTCGCAAATGCTCTTATTTTTTTCTTAGGAAACTCATAATCTCCCCTCTTCCCCGGCATAAAAGTTATAAAAGCGCCATTTTATTTCAATATTTTAAGAAATAAAAATTAGTTTTGACTCATTTTGAACAAAATTGATATGATCAAGGCTCCTTTTAAAAAAATTAAAAGCTGCGGACCAAGTGCACACCCCTGATGCACTTCAAAGTGTTTTCATTTAAATACACTTCCAATAATTTTTTTCTGCAACAATTTAGCTTATTCTTTTCCACTGTATATACAGTTGTCAATGGTCAGCTCTACACACATCACGTACTTATGGGAAGTGAAAATGATTGGCGGCTCCGTTGGTGTTCTGATTTAATGCAATTAACTTGTTTACTCGCGCGATGATCACGTATCTGATCCTCCAGTTGCGAAACTGTTTCATTTTTATTCATCTTCATTTTTTTTTTTTAATGTTATACCTCTGTTTCTATTGCAAACATAAATCCCTGAATTTTTGCGGAAGTTTTATACATGAGAACTTTTTTAATGGTCTTACGAAATATTTTGTTTTGATAATTTTATTTTGACATAAATTTTGGAACAATTGACAATCTCTGGTATAGTAACTGTTTTGCAAATGATGTAATTCCCCGAGACTTTAGATAAAAACAAGAACAGAAAAAATAAACGAGGTCATGAGATAAAAATTTTTATTTAAATTTTTTGCCCTCTTGAATGCGCGTACTTTTTTTTTTGTTTAATTGAATTTTAATTTCGCAAGTAGTGTATGGTTCTTTTCAACTTCGTAATAAATTAAAATATGTCAATGAACTTTACTTTTGCAAATATGTATGTTGTAATAAAGTTTCTATTGTTTTATTAAAGTCTTCCGATTTTTAAATCCATTAGTTATGTTTACACTCGTGTGATTAGATGTATACATATGTACATATATCCTTGAATCAAGCAAATCTAATTAGTAAATTAGCTTGAAATTAAACTATAATGTATAAATTAGTGGTAAATAATTCCTCGTGTGAATGGATGAATGAACGAATGAATGAATAAATAAGCGTTCACTCGAAAGCGTGGAATAATAAAATGGTCTTGAGAAAATGATATTTGTATAAATTTTATTTTTTTTAAACTTATTTCCGACATAGAAACCAGGAATAGAGAAAATTGATTGTTCTCGGTTTTTGTCGATTAATTTATTTCTAGATTTTCACTTTTTATTGTATTTTATTTATTTCAAATTTATTATATAAAATATCAGGAAAAAAACATCATCATGAAAAACCTTATACTAGAGTGCCTAAAATCTAAGGGCGTAGAAACTGTGTTCTCAAGAGTACTGATACGTGATAAGAGGGCTCCAGATTGGAAAAAAGCAAAATATTTCCAGTTAACATTTAAAAATCCGATTCGACGTCGGTAGTTTGTATCAACTTATCTTATTAACTTTCATTGTCAAATTGGGGTACCTCAGGGCAGTCATTCAGGGCCACTTCTTTTAACCTGAGTTGTTTGCAGTTTATTCCTCTGTTTTGGAAAAAAAATCAGGTACTGTTAGAAAGCTAATCTTAAATACGTTATTACAGATTTTAGTATGTCGAGTATATTGAAATTTATTGTCAGAAATAAACTCCAAAACTTGTTTTTTGATCAAGGCTAAGCAAGTTTAAGGTGGGGATTAAGATACATTTTTATGATCAATTTAAATTTGGCTCTTTATCCTAGACCTATAGGTTTTAAAATTTATAGTAAAATTGTTATTTATGGGTCATCCATATTTTTCTCTTGATCTCCACCTCATTTCGTTGCAGTTCCAATCATGATCGCAACCTGATATTGCCTTGATTTGAAGAAGTCTTTAAGCACAACCCAAAACGATCTGCTATGGCGATCCTGATACAAAAATAAATGACTGATGTAATCCAAGCCTTACATGAGTGCACCATTTGAAATGCAATGGCAGATCACCTAAGACCCGAGTTCTAAAATTCTGAAATACGTTTTTCTGCTTAAAGAGACTTACAAAGGTGATAAGAAAAAATCAACTTTCAACTTCAAACCATTACATACAACTCCATCCTTTTCCCTCCTTTTCCCAGAAATAATTAGCTAACACACTTTATATGGAATGGTTTTTTACAAATAAGATTCTTATCGAAATATCCCGACAATCAGACTTGAATCAACTGCAGTCTTTTGCAATAATTAAAAACAAAAAAATATAATTACCCACTTTCAGTTGTTGCCTTGTCCCAATCAACTGGTTTGAAATTGTAAACATTTTTTTCATGATGTTACTTCTTCGATTTCTTGATTTTAAAACTCTAATCAAGTTCCAGGCTCCTGGGGAAACGAAACTGAATTGAGTTTTTTTTTTTTGTGTAAAACAATCTTTTATTGTTCAAAGTTTCTCAATAGCTTGTCAACCTGTCACATGTAAACCGAAGTTGAAACAAAAAGGAGTTCCAATTACCCGCATTGCGATTTGGGTGAGGTTAGCAGAGCACTTTCCAGCTCCAGTCCCAGCCACAACACGCTTCCGTTTCCTTACATTTGCCAAACTAATTGGCGCTGTCATGGGACAAAATCAAATCAATCTTTTTGTTGAAATTTGAAATTTTCCCATCATCCGACTTAGGATTGTGGTTAAGGTATACAGTTGCATACCCACTTCTGTCTTCCTTGAGTTATTTATATGGGCTTCCAGATCTTATGCAATTCTTAATTGAGATCGAGAGTGATATGCTAATAAAAATAATTATGTCACAATGAGGATGATGTCTTCTTTCGACGAGGAGGAAGATCTTTTTTTGTTTTCAGTTGTTTTGTTGTTTGCATGAAACTATAATTGTCATGGTTTGAGACTTTGACGAATTTGATTTGGCGCAAAGGTAATGCTGGTCTGCTGGAATTTCCCTCCATAAGCAAGAGTCGGTTTCTCAACACCCAAATAGACTATCACTTTCGCCAAACATAACCCTCTTGGTCTTGGACATGGCACCTTGATTGAATGTCTGCAATTTATAGACGCTAGCTGTCTTGGTGATAATAAAATAATTAAATGACACGAAACCCGTGTGCCCTCACGCACTGTCAATTCTGATTTCTGATGCCATCATACTCATTGCAATGTCTAAAAAATAGAAACACAGACCGCCCGCAACTACGAGTATCCGCGAAGACTGACTTTTTTTTTACACCCAAATGAAATGAAAACGAAACTCATGAATGAACGAATGAAAAATTAATTAATTAAGCAACCACAGACGGGTTCGGGAGAGGGAGGCTTTAGGTTTGCCCATCTGCTGGTGTCGAGTCCAAAAGAGTAGGTATAGTGTCGTCGGACCCTAACAATCGAATTAACCCAGATTGTGGGTGAAATGAAAGTGGCGTGCAACTTTTTGTTTTTGCTCTTCGTTGTAACTGACACGTTCCAGTGTTGTTGTAGTTTTTTTTACAAAATTTCTCCACGAGACGACGATGACGGTGTCAGTGGCGGTGACGATTGAAACCTGCATTACCGATGTTCATGGAACTGATTTAATTAGTTAATAATTTTATCATTGTTGCTACACAACCTTTTATGTATATATCTATGTACAGTACATAAATTATTGTAAGTCTTGAATTTTTAAGATTTCTTGTATGACAATTAAAATTGCTGTGTGTAAACGCGCACTTGATGTTATCTTCGTTCGACTTGTTTGATTGCGTGACAGGTCTCGACGATAAAACATCAAATGCGCGTGATTAAAATTACAAACTAATTCCATACTTTACATTTTGTTTTGAAAATAAATTCATGAAAATGCTTCTGTTTTTATTTTCTTGTTTATGTTTTATGATTTGATTAAGTTTTGACAATTTGGAAAGTTATATTCCAAAGTAAGTTGAATAGTTTCTAGAAGAAAATTGACATTTGCAGCAATTTATGGAGATCTGAATTCAACTTTAGTGTTGACACAGTTTGACAGTTTTTAAACATAAATTAAATTAGAATCTACCATCCAAAATGAAACTTATTTAAGTTTGAAGGTTTGACTATCTCGAAAACGTCTCCACAGATTTTTATTAAAGAATTGCTTTTTTCATAAAAGTGGGTAACGTTGATCACCGATGTCAAGCATCAGTGACTGATCTGTTGTCTGTATTTGTTCTGCTGTTTTTTCTTCCTTCCCTGTCGCTCTGTCATGCACTAATGTTTCGTGATGTATCACATGATAGCCTTAGTCGCTAAAGTGTAGTGTCGTTACTCCGTATATTTTTTTGTCAGCGGTATGAAAATAATATAGTGCAATATTTTGAAATCAAAAAAATGACTACTCTTATAGAACCCCACGTTTTTCAATGTTCTCTTTAATCACTTAACCAATTTTAATAAAAAATGTGTACAAATTTAACAAACTTGAACCGATCGCGATTAGATCAAATGATATCATGTGAATTTTGATCTTTCCGAGTTCTATATTTTTACTTGTTTGGCGAATTCCTTAAAATGAACTATTCTGGCGACCGTGAATTTAGAAAACCGAAGTGATCTTTGATGGTAATCAAGATTGAAAAATAGATGACCAATGTAACTAAACAGGGTCATCCAGTTCAGTTGGTGCCAGGCTTGAGCTTTGACAGATTGAAAGACCTTGATTATTAATTGTTTTGTTGATGTGTCAAGAAGAACTAAATTAGTGACAGCGATTTTAATAGATGGGATCTTTATTGGAAACAAAACTTTGCATGTTTCTGAACAGTTGTAATAATGTAATACAGATGCTTTGTAAATATTTTAAAACACCGAAGGACAAAACCAAAATCAGCGTTTAACAATTAAGTCCACATGTCATTGTTTCCCTATAAATTCGTTAGTATAATCTTCATAAAATTAATATTTCCCCTAAAGGCTTTTTATAGGCTTCCAAGGGAACTTTAACAAAACGATCAAACAATACAAATAAATATGATCATTTATAAAAATGAAGGTCACAAAAGTTTGATGATTGGACACAATAATTATTTTAATGATGACATTTTAACCAGATATTGTTCTTTTTCTTTTCAAATGCAAATATTTAAACAAAACAAAATTCCCTAAAAAAAAGTTCAACGTTTGTTCAATTATTCAGCAGATAAACTGGAATGTGGCTTAAATCTATTTGAATGACAACAAATACAGTTAAATAGTGTCAATAAAGCCTATGCCAATTTAATTATGAGCTATAAATGTTATAATGTTAAGCATAACAATGATTTATGTGTGCAAAATTATGCAAGCCTCTTGAATGAGATGCATAACTGCTAAGTTTTTTTAATTAACAGATTAGCAAAATGTGATTTAAATATTCATACCAAAAAAACACACACACGAATTAAAAGAATTTTGTTTATATAATTTAAATTTATTTATGTATTTAGTATGTTTCGAGAGTGAATATTAAGAGAAAGATACAAAATTAACTATTCGACTAAATTAAATTTATTTCCTTATGATTTAGTTGCTTTTAAAGTGTTAAGCATTATTATTTAAGTATTAACCGAGATTGAAAAGTGTGACAATGACAACTGATAATTTTAAATGAGTAAAAGTCTTTCTAAAATGAAAATTTTAAATCGTTTTGTCAGTTTTATTTTTTTGGCGAAGAAGAATATTCTTCTTAAGTCATTTTTAACAGCTTCTAACTAAAATTGTCAGTTAATTAAGTTCCACTTAAAAATTTACCCGACACGAAGATCTCTTTTTTTTGTTTCCGTGACAGATCATGAAGTGTTGATTTAAAAATGGTCTTGGGTTGGTTTAAAGGTTTTGTATTGCTCGTGATGGTGATTTTAATAGGTCTGATAATTATAGTTTATTGTAAACAACTGTTGATATCTTTCACATGTCTTCCAAACGGTCAAGAGAAACTATAGACCATGACTTCAAAAGTGCAACTTAAACGACACACAGAGTCTTCAGCAAAAGAAAGTGACTGAAGCAATTTTGTATATTGTATCTTTTAAGATGAGATTAAAGATAACTTTAATGTTTTTTCCTATTATTTTAATGTGTATTGTTTTTGTTTCTGGCACGCGTAATTTTTTTCTTTTTTTTTAATGTCAAACTTAGTCATTTACACAAAAAACTAAAACTGTCAACGTAATGAGTTTTTCCTGACAGTTCAGTGTGTGTGTGTGTTTTTTTTCTGCTGGGTTGTTAAATTGCCTTAAGTTTGTCATAGATACTCGTCGATTTCGTAATTTTGTTAAGTTTATATGGGCATTGGACATCAAGTGACCATAAACAAAGTGGAAATCTAGGGTAAATTAAATTGCAAGAAAACTCGAGGAAAAAATGCCAAGCAATGTTTTTTTTTATAGTTGAATTACGAAACTATGTTATTGACTTCTTTAGGCCTGGGTTTATTTTTGCTGATGTCGAATTCATGAATCGATGCGTTTGGTTACGTATACGCCATAGTGTCTTACATTTTTTGTTGTATTTACTTCTTTATTGGCTTTGTCCGTTTGTTTAATTATTCTCTTAAGTAATTACTTATCAGGTATTTTTTTTTGGCTTCCAAGTTGAAGTGTTAACGTCTTTCATCAAATCGATGATAAAATAATTGATTTCCTATGCAAGGTTCCCACGTGAGTTTTTTTGGCTGGATTTATTGGTCGATGTTGAGCTTAGCAGTCAGGAGAATCGAAATTGATTGACAATGTTTTTTTTTTAAGAGTGTTTATAGTGTATTGCAATAGTTTGTAATTTAATTGAGTTTTTTAAGTAAAACTGTTATTGACTTTTTAGTAAGACTTATAAATATTGATTATAAATGTAATATTGTTTGTTATACACAATTAAACTTTTAGCTTTTTCAGAAAATGTCTAAATGTGAAAATATTCGAGGTCACTTTGAAACCATTGGCTTTTTACATTGGTGATTCAAAACTGCGTTCAGTCTACTCGGAAATCATTTCATTCGTTGGAAAATAAATTCGTTTAAAAAAATCGACATTGACAGCTTAAATCCGCCATCTTGTTAAAATCATTTTATGTCATTCACATGATGAAAGAAATGTTACCCCCATAAAAATTAAGATTTACAAACTTTGCGTTGCCTCGTCGTCGTCGGCCTCATCAGAAACGTCAAAATTGTGCTGACTCATTTAATTCTCCCTCTACCCAAATCGAAACTTTTGTTTTTGACAGTGTTTCATCGCTCTCATGACATCAGTCAATCAGTCAGTAATGACAGAATGAAATTGTCTCTGTCTTTAAACAAATGGAAACAAAAGTTCAACTGGTGCACCAGCTGTCAAAATGTTAATTATGCAAATAAAATGTAACAAACACAGCACTTGACATGTGAAAACATTTTTTTAATTTTTGACGTTTTATGAAGATGTTCTTTTGTAATTTTCTATGTTGTTAAATTCTAAGGAAAATAAAGTCTGTGTTTACCGCCATTAAAAAAAAAAAAAAAAGATGTCACAAGACTTAAATTCAATTTTTTCAATACCTACATGTATCACAAAAAATGATAATTTTGTATTACTTTTGACATTATCCAGAAGCTGTCAAAAATTTGGAACATTTTGATTGATTTTTGACGATTAATTGTAAATACCTTGATTACCTTGAGCCCATTGCTTGCTTAGCCTTTCAATTTCACTTCATTTCGCATTCTCGATCAGGAAAAAATAAAAAAGGATACATTTATTTATTGTTTGACTATTCCTCAAAATACCACTTTGACAATAAAAATTCGCAATGAAAAAACGTTTTTTTTTTCACTTTTATTTTCGCCCCAAACACAAAAACAATCTTAAAAAATCAAATCATGTTTTCACTTAAATGACACTTTAGACCTCGACTGAAGTCCGTAAACTCAAAGAGAATATCAATTATATATGCCTCTCACCATAGTCAAAAATGTGAAGACGTAGTATCGCTTTGCAAATCCGCCAGAAGTCGCAAATACCTTAATGCATCGCACGCTTCTCCCATAATCACACCATTTAAAAAATAATAAAATTAAAAAAATAAAATCGACTTTTAACAACTTCAATATCTAAGTTGCAAACTCAATTAAGTTTTCTGTCATGGCTGAGATATCGCGAGCAAGTTTAAAATTCCCAATAGCAGTTAAAAGAAGTGGCGGTGTTTTATGCTCACATTTATCGACTTGTTAAAACAACAAGGTTCAATGAGATGAAATTCCATTCCTATGCCCTAAGCCCCACCACTTCACCGTGAAGATAATTGATGCAGTCCAACATGGGTAGGACGTACATGAAAACCGCTAGAGGCTGTGGAAAAAGGTCTTGGACAACCTTAAACTTGGGCACAAGAATGGGACCACAACTCCTCCAATGTCAAACCATAACTAAATACATTGTATGCGTGTGTCGTACGTCGTTCTTGATCGTTCCTCCGATTTAATTTATCGACGGCTGTTCATCTCTTTTTTTTTACGGTCCGTTGAATATGCCTGTTCCCATTTCTTATTCTAAAAAAAATATAAAAATAAACATGGCCCGGCAACGATCCAGTCGCTAACGCAGGCGTTGACAAGAAGATAATGCTTGGCTATGTGATCCTCATACGCTTCATTGGTTTTTTTTTTTTCCTTTAGCTTGAAGTCTATTTGGTTGTTGGTTTTCTTTGTTGTTAAATTGAAGTTCTTGTCCTCTGGCCTTAAAAACAGTGGCGTAGTTCGAAAAATTTAGAGGAATTAGTAAAAAGAGAAAATGTAGTGGTCTAAAATGCCTGCCCTGAGGAACCCCGGATTATATAATATAGTTCAAAATTATATCAAACTTAGTTACTAACTCTTTAACTTAGGATGTAGCTAACCCCAGAGTGTCAAAACTGGTTCTAAAGCTACCACTGCAATGTCGAAAACTCTTATCTTACAACGCACTCTACGCAATGAATACTCAACTCATGCCCTACACACCCCTCATCATACATCAAAATCCCACGGGCATTGCATACACTCTTTCGATCCTAAAACCCAACCACACAAAGTCATCATTGTCTTCCGGCCGCAAAATGCAGCCACCATCATCGCCAAGTCACTATCGACAATCGTCTATCCAAGTCTTCAAGCCCACCGAATACCCAATATGAAGACACTCACAAAGTAAACAAGGCAGCAAAGTAAAAATTCAATAAAAAATAAAAACGAAAGACAAAAAAGTAAAAAAAAAAATCCAAAGAGGAAGCTAGAGCCTAGGCCAAAAAAAAAAAGAACACCATCGCGCCGCGATGCAAAGATGGTCTGCGTATAGCCCATCATCAACGCCACCATGCCCACAGCCCACCACAACCAGCTCCGAATCCGACGACCGACGACGCGACGTCCGACCTCCATCCGAATACCGAATCAGAGCCTCAAAGCACACTCAAGACTCAGCCATCCAAATCCATACTATCAACTTTGCTGCATTTTTCCCCGGTTAGTCCACTCCGATCCGTGCCGCGGTAAACGTCGTTGTCGTCTTCGTCTTTGTCGATTTTGAATTCGTATTCTCGACAATCGCTAATCGCGTACGCATGCGAATTAAAGAAAAAAAAATAACTATCTGTGAGATACTTTTCATGTTTTTTTTTTTTTTTTGTGAATAATTTATTTTGATAAAAAAAAATCAACGAAAAGAAATATCGCTTGAAAATATTTTAATAACAAAATTCGGGTTGCGCATCTCTGAATTACAATTTAAGTTGTTTTTGATTGAATTTGTATCTGAGAGATACATTTGAAATCTATCTTTACAATTTGTCATCGTTTTGTCAATTTTGGTCGGTGGTGGAAGAGTGAAAAATTACCAAAAATCTTTTTGAAGGTTTAATAATCTTGTGAAATAAAAAAAAAATAAATTTTAATTTTAAAATTTAGAATAAAAAAAAATTGAAAAAAGTATTTTATCGAAATTTTTGAAATTATCAAAAAATCTTCCAAGTGAGTGATGTTTCTCTGACTTAACTCCCATATCTTTCAATTGAAACCCCCTTCGGTACGAAATGCCAATTGGCCGTTTGGATCAAAGCAACAATCGAAAGCCATCGTCCCTGGAGACTCTTTGCATCAGTACGACTAGTACTCTAGAATCTCGTCTCTCCAGCAATGACATACCCAAAATGGAGCTACTCAAAATCAACTATGTCAATCAGTGTAAACAGGCAGTCTCTGTCACCAGATCATCTCCATCCACAAGATCCCCAACTGCAGCATCATCATCGTCGATGTCTTCCCCGATTAAGCCCCGGATAGAAACTGATTCAGCTCGGGATTATAGATTTCTTGGCTACAAAAGACCCAGTAGTCAACCGGAGATCGTGATGTCGAAGAAAGATCCTCCATCAGTGATGGTGGTCGAGAAGTCACGCCATGACAATTGGGATTTTCTTCAGAATAAAAGGGCCATTCCAACACCCATTGAAGTCTCTGCATCGTCATTGGATTGTCGTGATTGCTGTTCGGAGTGTTCGGATTGTTCGTCGGGAACTACCGATTCACTGAGCCGTTCGGGAGCGGTTGAAAAGAGCAACAGTTGGAATTATCGTTCAAAGTTCGATATGCCCAAAAAGCCAGAGTCCCGAACGGAGCGTTACACAAAAATCGACTCAATCGATAGGAGAGACCACGAAAAGGTGCAACTGAGACATCCCAATCCTCCGGTAGCTGCAAAGTCGTGCTCGGATGTGTCAAAAATTCAACGGATATTCGAGTCGGCAAGCCAACAGCAGAGAAATCATCATGTGCCTAAGAGAGAATCACTTGACTCGGAGCCTGCTCGAAAACTGAACTCAAGACAGGCTGATTCCCCTCGGCGGAGGACTTTCTCTCCGGCAGGAAGTGATGAGAGAATAAAAAGACTGGAAGGACAGTCTTACGACTCAGACTGTTGTGAATGTAAAAACAACCGAAAGTTTCTCAACGAGACCAAATCGGCCTCGAGAATTCCCAAAAAGATTGATTCCAACGATCAACTGAGTCGACAGAACAGAAAAATGTTGGACCTTAAGGCTGAAAGTAAAGATATTCCAGGAAAACAATTCAAAAAGCTTGTCGATCCCAAGACTCAACACGAAACACATCAGAATCTGAGTCGCCAAATATCTGTGGATGTCGTCAAGGCTCAGCAGAAGATCAGTGATCAATCAAAACATCACTCAGACCCAGGGGAATTGAGGAGTTGGGAGACGGGCAAAGACAAGTCCAGTGAACTTGTAACCTGGCAAGCACAAAAACAAGCTGAAGCCAAAAGCCGAAAAGATTCAAGTGACCCCGAGTCGCAACCTCGAAACGAGTCCAACGAACAATTCAATCGGCAGATCAAAAAAATGTTCCAATCCTCTGAGGGCATTTCGTCCACACCCATCAATCGCAGTCGATTCTATGATTCCTCGCCCAGTTCAGACAACGATTTGCCACAGATAATCGATTCGAAGATGCTCCGAAAGCGGAACCCGCATCAAATCAAAGTCGAACGCATCCACATACGCAAAAAACGCCAACCTCTGCTGATCATCAATCAGCTATCCGATTCGTCTCAAACTGCCGCCGATCATTATTGCGAAAAATCCACAAATAACAGCGCTGACAAAACTAAAAACACTTGTGGCTTTAAGAAATGCACCTTCTCGGATTGCCCCATGTCTGTGGGTGATCCTCATAAGACAAATGACAGTCCAAAAGATCAATTGGTCAAGGAGAACAATAAGAAAAACCTCGAGAAGTCGACATCATCGCCGACCACCGAGAAGATAATTCTAGCTTCTCCAACGACCGTGAAGAAAAAACTAGCTGCCGCCGATGATGATAGCGATGATCATCAGCGGCGAATCGAGGATCAGGTGACGATAGTGATCAATCGGGGTCAACAGAGTGGTGACCCTAATGATGTACAGAATTTCAGCAATAAGAATCTAACAAAAGCCACGACTGATGAGCTATTAGCGCCATCTGTGCTCAACAATACGATCATGATCAAGTCACCGTCAAGTGAGAAAATCAGCAATGTGGACGTCAATTTGATGAACATCGAGAATCGTAAGTTCAACGATCTGAAGAACATCAATCATTGGACAGAGGAAGCCGAGAATGCTGGTGGTCATCATCATCGATCACAACAGGCCCACGGCGGCGATCACGTGCGGAATAGCGTTAAGATTTTCGTACGCAATTATCCCGTTAGCAGTAGTTTGTCATCGACGTCGTCGTCAGCGGATAGTAATTCTTTGTCGTCTGCCGATGCCGACGACCGGGGGCGACGTGCAAGTAGTGGCGTTGGTGATCTTATCAAACGATACGACTCCCAGCAGACGGCGAGTGGCTCGAGTTGTGTGACATTATCTTCGTCATCGGCGGCAGACGATGAAGACTACGACGACGATGATGGCTCCGGAAGTGCCCTATCTGCGGATCTAAGAAAATACCAATCGGATTGTAGCAGTAGCAGTAATTGTAGTTTATCTGTTATGGTTCCTGCCTCGGTGTCATCAGTGGCATCGGCAAGTACGGGAACAACAACGATTCAAAGTGTCTTTCCGCCCTCGACGAAGTTCGGTTGCGATGGGGGAATCTTTTGGAATAATTGTTATTTTTATGATGGTGATAAGAGTAATTATTGTTGCTCGGCGATAAGTTGTGATGATGAGAATTGTCCGTACTACGATTTGGAAGAAGATGAAACTCGAGCTCATCAGTTATCGGATAAGGTGGAAGGTTGTTGCAGGGAGAAGGGTTCTAAGCAAAAGGCGATGCCAATGGTGGTGGTAGGACAAAATCGGAGTCCAAGAAAGGTTTGTACATTCGGGATTTTTAATAGACAACTTAAAAAACCAATGTCAAATTTGATGTTAATCAGATTTTTGGGACATATTTTCAACTATACATACAGCTGATCATGTTTTCAAAACAGATAGTATTGTTTGGAATGCCAATTTATAATAAACCTTAAACTTCTAAAGATGGAATATTTTTCCAATTTTGTCCCAAAATCTAATATTTTTTTCGTTGAGTGTCCCAAAGTTTGGAGTATTGTAAGAGTGTGATTTCAGAAACAATTCTTTAATACTAAATTGAGAGTTCAAACGATCTGCCAATTTTGTCCCAAAGTCCTATCAAATAACTATTACATGTCCTAAATTCCAAAAATGGCAATGCTATACAAATTTGTAATTTTCAATAATAATAATTTTAATTTAATAATAATAATTTTTTGGATACAAATTTCGTCTTAAAGTTTAAAAATTGTATTGAAAACTGTCCCAAAAGTCGAAAAGCTTTATAAATTGTGTACTCAAGTGAAAATTTTTAAATAACATGACAGTCTGACTATTTCAAATTCAAACTATTTAAAAAAAATTTAGGACACATTTTGAGTGACAGATCATTAGTATTGATAAATATCTTAAACAAACTTTAGACGTTACTTTAGGAAAAAACTTTGTAAATTTGATTAACAGACGTCCAAAACTTGGGACAGTTTAAAGAATTGTGTGATCTGTTCACACAATCTGACACAATATTTGGGACACAGTTTTTTTGTTGACAGATCTGACCATATTTAAAATTCTGATAAAAAGTTACTCCAAATAAGAACAAGATCGTGTACCTATATTATTTTTATAAACTTAAAACAATTTTAAGCCTCAAACAAAAGCGTGGGAACCACTCGCCCAGTCGTGCATTAAATGTGAATGCGTCTGGCAAATTTCAATTTAATAAATACCATTCTCAACTCTTATATATGAATATAATTTATGAATTAAAAATGATAAACAAATTTTTCAACAAATCATAATTAACATTCACTACAACACCTCCAATCTCCATATGTTATTCTAACCTTAAAGTTTAAATATCTCTTGACAGTATCATTAATTTAAGCCATTGTGCGTTAACCCTAATCTTATTCGAGGAAAAACCGTTGTCTACTCTTCGATCCAGGTCCACAGACAGAGCCCACATTTAAATTAAACATTGTGCATCTAACCATGGATGCAAAGTATCGGCCTGCACAACAGATGCGTATCTTTCTATGAATTTTCATTTCTATCTAGAGCTTTACACACATAAAGATAGATATAGCTATTCAAATTTTTCATACATATAAGGTCACCAAACATCTCCGCTATAATTAGGTCATCGCATCGTCCAAGAACACATGAATAATCCAATTAAAGAATAACAAGTCTTGTACATTATATCACTGAATGCATTCATCGTGTCGTCTTGTACATTAATGTGGTTATGGTGAATACAACTCAAATGGCCGCCGCGCGCCGATCCACTAAATAGACCGTTAATAAACACAACTTCGTGACGTACCCCATATTTATGTAGATTTTTATCAACAACTATTTATAATACAAGTTTGGTGTTGTTGTTTTTGTTGTTTGTTCTTCATTCTAGAAGATTTGATTTTATTCTTCCTAAATCGGCTGAATCCAGTGCGAGAATTTATTAACTGGTTTTAAATGGTTGTTGGTTGTTAGTTTTGATTTGTTGAATATTTTCCGTTGGATTTGGTTTGTAAAGCAGGACAATGTACCGTAGATTTTTATTTGATTTACGATAAAATTGAAATTATGCGTATTAATATTAAAATTTAAATATCAAAAGAAATTCGTTACTTTAGATTGAGATGAGTTTATTTTCTGAGGATTTTGGGTTCTGGTGGGTTTGGTTGTTCGGTTTGTAATGTGATATTATATTGAATTTACATAATTGTTATCATCATTTATTATGAATAATATTCAAAGAATTAAGATTTAGATTCGATTAGACACATAATTCAGAGACCTTGGCATACTTTTTTTAAGCATCATCACAGGTATGATTGTTTGATTTGGGTGTTTGAATGTTTTAAATTTAACGGTGATTTAACTGGAATTTAGATTAAAAAGTTTTGCCGGTCAGAGAGGTTTTGTTAAAATAGTTTTGTATGGATCGAAGCATCACTATGAATAACATCATTTTCCAGAATTAATCTCACTTTTTTTCTTATTAGATGTTTTTCTTTTTGATTATATAAAGCGTCAAACTCACATCATTGTAATCTACCCACAATGAACCCGTGTCTTGGTGAAACTACATGCATATAATCAAATTTGTTTAATTAACATACAACTCCAACAACTACTGACATATAGACTGAATTTGATGAATGTGTAATAAAAAGATCAGATCTTTCTAATAAATTCCCACAGTCAAATAAACAACAGATAAAAAATTGAAAAATTAAATTAATTAACTCACAAGAAAAAAAAAAGTTCAATGAACGATATAGTGATTAATGTAAAAAGTACAGTGCCCTATTATTCTATTATAGTTACAACAATGAGAAAAAAAAATTAAATGAATATTTTGAATTATAGTTAAAAATTGTACAAAATACAACAAATGGTTTTAAATTTTCTCAAAATAATTCATAATTATGTGACTAAAGACAGGGGTACAAAATTCAAAATGCCTATTTTTTGTTATTATATTTTAGTATAATTTGATAGTTTAAGACGATACTTAACTAAAATCATCTACTTTTTTTAATTTTATTTTTCTGCAATCATAGATAAGCAATCTCCAACAACAAAACCAACTTGACTTTTTGAAAAATGTTTCTTAATGTCAAAGAGTCACACCGATACCATGCTAATATGATTTCTTTAAAAAACAGAAGATATTTTGTATTTTTCACTTAAATGAAATTTTTATAAGATAGAATGGCCAATAATTAAAAAACTATTATCATATCTAATAGAGTAGAATTTTGCACCAAAAATGAGTAAAACCTATAAATTATTTCTTTTCTCCACTTTAAGGAGTTTGTGGGGTTAAGAACTTGTATCTTCCAGAAGTTTTAATTTTGGAACATCTAAAATAGTTTTACAAATCCAAAATAAATGAATAATTGTAAGCTTCCAAGCCAGTTGCTATGAAAGGAAAACGAAAAACAAACGCAAAAAGAAAAAATATTTATTTCAAAAATCAAATAAAAAAGTACGCATACGCCCCAGTGCATTATTAGAAAATATTAAGTCTAATGTATGACTAATTTAACAATTGTCAAACATTGTTGAATTTTCTTACCTCTTCCGATAGTTAACATACAAAAAAGAAGAATCTAAATAAAATTGTCGTGGTTTTGTAACTTTTTTTTACCAAATTACTTAAATAGACATATTTAAACATAAAAGGCACTACAAACATTACCTTTTAGTTCTTCAAAGTTTCGATTTTTAAACGTTTAACTTCTCTTAAGCCCAAATGAAAAAAAAAAATTATTTTTAATATTTAATTTTTTGAACATTTTAAACAAAGTACAATTTATTTCGAACAATTTCAGCCAAATAATAATTTTAATCAATTCGTTTTTAATTATCATTTGAAAAAAATTACGTAATATCTTCATACCTTTTTGCATTTGTAATTAATTTTTTAAATAAAATTAATCATCTTCTATTTTTCCTAAGTCGAATATAAAACTTATCCTCTCTACCTTCAGATTCAGATAAGAAATTAAATTCAAAATGACTTAATTTGATAAATACAAATATAAATGCAAATAACTTCTTTTTAATTAATTCCGACACAACCAGATAATTACTCGTATTTTATGTTTAGTATGTACAATTAAAGAAACAAGTAGCACTTCAATTTCACAGCTCATTAAATCGTTTAAAAACTGACGCCCAATTCCTAGTATTTACTTAACCACTTTCAATATCCCAACCATATCCAATCAGCTGACTTAAATATAATTGCAGACAATTTTTATTTTTATTTTATTTTTTTTTTAGATATTAATTAAATTTTGTCTCCTCGTCAAAATCAAAAGAAATAAATATAAAATAAATTTCCGTTTAAGTAAATCAAAAAAAAAAAACTTTAACTGCACTTTTAAAGATAAACCTGTCTTCAAACCGCGTTACATGCAAAAAACCTACAACAACCAAAAACAACCGTCAAAATATAAAATATCTAAACCTGTTGACTTTCTTTTATTCATCATCATCGTCGTCGTCCGTCGTCGTCGCAGTTGTCATTATTATTTTTTTGAACTTCGGCGGGCATTTTGTGATTGATCCGTTATTTAACGAAAATTTAGCATTCAGGCAAATTTGATTTTTCGGTTTTATGTTTTTCACTTTATTTTCATATAATCAAATTCATTATGTAAATTGTTGGGATTTGTTTTTGTTTTTATTTTAGTTTTAGTTGTATTTTATTGTTTTTAATTTGTATCAGGTTAAGTGGGGTTTATTTTCATCTATTAACGGATTAATTTAAAAATGTGGATGAGCTTAGTAGCAGCATAAGACTTACATATATGTTAATTTCTTGAAGAATAACCTAACCTAACAATATTTTGTGCGAATTTGGAATTTTTAAAAGTATGTCTTGGTTTGAATTCTTGATTTGCATGGCGACCTAAAAACAATTTAATTGTGTAAACAAGAAATTCTAGTCTTTACTTTATTTCCTTGAACTACAAAAATGTTGGTAGAGTTATTTTTAATAGCAATTTAATTAATTTGACATTTGAAACGAATTTTTTCTTACCAAAACCATGATTCACTGAGTGATGATGATATAATTTATGATAAGATTTGTTTTTTGACTTTCATGCGATTTGTTTTATTGTATTAGGATTCAGGAACTTGAATTTATTCAACTTGTTTTTAAATTGCTTGCTGTCAATCAAACCGTAAACTTTGTCATTAGTTCTAAAAAATAGTTCTCTTGTTTTGACATAAAGTCATACTTTGCTCAGTGACGTAGATGACTGGGTTGCAATTTGGAGTGGATATTCCATTTTCTATTCGCATTGATGTGAATGTTTTTGAGACTGTCTGTATTAGAATCATTTACAAAAATAACAAAAGTCTTCGGCTATTTAAATTGACTAAAGTAGAATTGAAATCCTACCTGATTGATAGAGGGCGCTAATCGCAATTTCCTATTTTCCGTATTATTAGAAGAAATATCTCAAAAACTTCACATTCGATTTCTGCAAAACATCACATTTGAATGAATGAAAAGGTACATGATTCATTTCAAAAGTGCTCTCTGTCTCGTCTTCTGGTGTTAGCAAATATTTAGACTAAATTGTTGGCCTATCTTTATTCAAATTCCATTGTATTGGAACTAAGTTTTGAAAACTTTCAAATTGCTAAATGACACCTTTCACATAATTTTTATCTTAAGCATACATTTTTATGCAACATAAATAAATCGAACGTCTGTGTCTGTTTTGCTCCAATTGACGTTTAGATATTTCTGACGTCTATAATTTGTTTTCTTGTTTTATCGTCTTTTGACCTTAATTAGCCTAAAGCCTATCCAAGTTATGCTTATTTCATTTTTTTTTTTTCTAGCTTTAAGAATCTAGAGCGTTCATACAAAATTATGAATAAAACATATTAACCGGCAAAATGGTCGGGTTTATTTTTTGTTAATTGTAATGCAAATTGTTATGAATTCAAGTTTGTATTTGATGTGGACGGAAGCAAAGCATATAGAAAAGAGACGCAGATAGTCATGTTTAAAAAATTAAAACGCAATGGTCGGTGAAATTATATGCAAAAGGAAAAAAATGTAAGATAAACAAGTAACGTACATTTACTTAAGTAACAATTACAATATACTTATGAACAAACTCAATGATTATTAGAGCTTTAATTTTTTTAAGGCATATTTTTTCTACATAAAAATTAGATGGTATTTTATGAATATTTTAAAGTTCAAACATTTATTTAATGGCCTGTGAAAATTGAATTGTTTTTGAAGAAAAAAAAAATTGATTTATTTTAAATTGAACAATAACCATAAAAATCATAAAGATATAATAAAATAAATACAAATGGGTGCATGAAGTGAAATTAACCATGCAAAATTAATACGAAAAAAATGTTAATCAAATCTAATTTGAAATAAGTTGCTCAAAAAAGAAGTACTCATATGTACATACATGAATGAAATATAACTAACCATTTTCTTGCTCTAAAAATTAATTATGTAAGATTTTCAAAGTATTTTTAACTTACAAACAATCTACAAAAAAATAATTGTTTTTAATTTGAAACTAATTAAAGTGTTATTGAACTTAAAAAATCATTATTATTTTTTAAATGTCGAAAAAGCTTCCTTTAGTAACTCTGTATATTTGATGTTAAAAAATCAAAACTAAGACGAGTCTAGTAAAATGCGTTTTTGATTTTATTTTTAACCTTTAGTCATCGATTTCATATGATCTTGTGTAGAATCGCCATTAACTTAACAAAGAGTACAATCATTTAACCAAATTCAACGAATGCATTCACAAATGATTAGATAATCGTTAATGTCAAGATTTTCATTGAGTTCTTTTTACAGTCCTTGCTTTTTTCACTCGGGCAAAACACAGTTTGAACTTAAATTTAAACAAAAGTTTCATAACTGAAAAGCTGCATTTTCAATATTTTCGAAATTCGAACATCAATATTTCTTTAAATATTGTAAAAACATCTTGTGAACCGAAAACGATATATCATTTTGGTGACCCTTGTGTGAATGACATTTATGAGGAAAAAAAAATGTTTCTAGTTTGACTTCTTTTACGTCAGATATGAGTGACGTTATTTTGATTTAATGATTCAATATTCACTTCAAACGTTTGTTCATATGTAACTTCAGTATGTACTAATTTCAAATGATACGTTACTATGAACGAACACATCTCGCTGATATTGACATCAAAATCATCATCTGTCAAAGCGGATCATTTTTTAATTATGTTCAGTTTCCTTTTAAGTCATATTTGTGTTCAAACTAAAAAAAAATATACTACGTTGATAGGAAAAAAAATTGAAATTAACACAGATGTCGCTGTATATTCAATTCTAAATTGACAACACTGATAACTGACAATAACAACCATTACGATTTCAAAAGCCGTTTAATGAGCTGCGTATGAATTTGTTTACATTCATGGAAATGTCAAAATTCACATAATGTTATTCCTTCAAATTTTGTTATCGTTGTGAAAATTGTTTGATCTTTTGAATCTTATAGAATTACCCTTTGAATCTTTTCTGAGATAGTTTGACCTTTGTAAATTCCATCATGTAAATTCATTCATAAATCCACGATTGGCAGTCAGAATTCAGTGAGAGTGAATTACTGCCTTATTTGTTCACACGTTCACGTGCAAAGTGATTGTCATCAGTCCAATTACCTGTATAAATGCATAAATCTAACGATGGATTTTTTCCCTTTCTTGATGTTTTTGAATACACCACGTACCTTGGTATACATAAATAGGATTAAAAATTCAACTCAAGTGTTGAACTATGAAAAATCATTTTATTTTCAAATCTAAATTCCGATATGCATTTAGCATTTCTTAACCTTCTGTGCAAATCTACTGTTTAATTCAAGCTTAGAAAACCATTTCACTTTTTTATCTCTCTAAAAAGTCTTAACTAAACTCACATAACACATATCACTTAAGTCATACACAACACATTCACTCTAATTTCGAATTCAAGTCTAGTTTTCGCATCATCATCATCAACATCATCGTCAGCACAAATGTCAAACTTCATCATGAACGGTAAACGGTAAGTATGTTTGATTTTAAGTTGGTTTTATTTAGTTTTATGTCTTTTCTGGCCATTTCCCTTCTTTTTTGTCGTATTGGTCCAAAAGATCCGGTAGAAGTAAGTAAATAAAATCTCATCACGTTGGTGAGTTTCAAAAATACAATATTTAATATTCAAAACATTACTTGTAATGACGTATAGAAAGTTGTTACATTATATTATCTCTCAGTGCAATCGATGCTGATGCTGATTACCTCCATCAAAGCCCCAAATGGAGACATTTTCCTTAACACCTCCACTTCATCATGAAATGGACAAAGTGAGGATGGTGATGATAATAGTCTTGTCGAACATTCATTTACACCATCTTTAGAGGAACTACCTTGATATTTTTTTATATACAACTTACAACAACTTGAATTCGACATTCTTCTGATGTTCTTCATTTTTTATTTTTCTTTTGCAGGCTGATGTAATACACGACATGAGACCAAGATCCATGGATGGAGTCGTTGACTCAGGAGTTTCGTTAAATGGCGATACCGGTTCTAGTCCCGACAGTGAACACATGCAAAATCAACAGGTAAGTCTTTTCAAGTCGAAATGTAACTATGTATATGCCCGGGTATGGGCTTTGGTAAAGTTGAAGTGTAATCAAATAATTCCTTAAGCGATGAATGTATAGCGATTAAAAGGAAACTTTTCCGCAAAACTAATCGTATACAAGTTCCAGAGCGATATATGTAGCTTTAAAATAAAAAGAAAATAATACCTCGTTATGGAAAGAGCAGAAAGACAGAGGCACGGATCAGATTCTATGGAAAAATCGATAGATATAGGGTGTCTCGAAATTTATTCAAATTTTTAAGAAAATAAACTATTGAACTGTTAAAGTTGGTTGACTTTTCTACATGTGAAATTTCTTTAATTTCTTCTTATTTGTGTAAATTCAAAGCATTTTCTCTTCTGTCTTCCTTGAAGAAGATGAACTTCATTTTATAGAGGATATTCAATTTTTAGCAACTGTCAGTTTGTCTACCTCCCTAAAATACACATCAAAATAACATTTTGCTATTTTTATTCTTTGAAATGTTAAAACCGTTGAATGAGACACATTTGAGGACTACCACAAAGATTTCCATGGCAGTATATTATTTTTTGACATTAGCTGTCAAGCGTCTCCAGTGAGCACTTTATTTTTCATTTATCAATTTTTGTTCGGCTTGTCTCTGTTGGTTAAGCAAAATTTCAGGCTCAATGGCAACATTTTATCAAACGAATCTTTCCACATATTCGAACAACTATTACTCGCTTATACAAGGAGAAGCCCACCACAACTACACACGATGTTCCTTCCGTCAAAGTCAAACAAGTTACACTCACAGATTGACTGAACTGAAATGATGTTTATCTAATTTTTTTCGACTTGGCAAAATAATTTATTGCATCAAATGATTATCACAAAATGTAACCAACACAAATCCACACCATTTGTGAATGTTCATTCATTCAAAATGATCGAAAATAATATCGCTAAATGCAACTTACCTTTTATCTGTCATAAACGAAAACGAGTATGTATTTATATTTATATTGGCATCTCTGGATAACATCAAATCTTTGTATTAAATTTCCGGTCG
Organism: Scaeva pyrastri; assembly: GCA_905146935.1. NCBI lineage: Eukaryota > Metazoa > Arthropoda > Insecta > Diptera > Syrphidae > Scaeva > Scaeva pyrastri. Next base: position 12,734,449 of record LR989928.1, on the reverse strand, counting down.
ATATATGTACAAACGTGAAAATATTTCTTGTGTGGATGGCATAATAAATTTTAACCCAGACACTCACTAGTTACATGCTCGTTCGGTGGCGGTGTCTGAGTGAGAGAACAGGTCCATTCGATATGTCAAGTCGAAGTAACCATAAACCGTTTAACTCATACAAAGATTTTGTTGACATTTTGTTAAAATTTATAGTCATAATCATGTTTTATCCTTATTAAGTTTATATTGTGTCTGGATATGCATCAGTGTTATTAATCAAAATAGTGACTTGTTTACTTTTTTGATCGTGCGCATGTATTTTGCAATCTTTTGACGGAACTTTGATGTTGATGTCTTTCTGTCAAGAACTGTTACTGAAAGATTTATTTAATGAAACACAAGTATAAGTTTATACTTATCGAGGTTTGACATTGCTAAATTTGAATATAAATGTTGATGTCCTTTGTCGATGAAATTAATGTCCGTGGAGCTGTCAAATTTTAATTCCCATCTGTCAAACTGGCATATACAAATTTCATTGGTAAAAGTAGTAAAGAGGTAAATCTCACGAAAAATTTAAGTCTGCAAATTGTGGATTGATTCGAAAAGGAATTGACTTATTTTGCCAATGAAAATTTTCTTGCAGTTTGTCAAAATCCAAACTGTCAGATATTAATGTGGGTCGTTCAAGTGAATCCAAGTGACGGTTAAACAAAAATAAATTGAAATACATCAATATTAGCATGGTAATATTTTCTTTTTTTCTAATTTCAGGACTCTCGCCTAAAACGCGGCCATGTACTATCAGAACTTCTCGAAACCGAACGAATTTACGTTACCGAAATGAGTTCAATTCTAAAGGTAAGAAAACAAAATATAATTAATATTTTTTTTAAAGTACAGATAAAAAGATTCCTGAGTTAAAAAATTTTATTAAATCAATTAATAGTCCATCACCTCTCTGATGATTTTAATTGGCATATGAATATGTAGATCAGTTCAATGATCCTCCACTGCGAGCTGCAACTGTTACAAAATATTCTTTTAAAAAAACGCATCCCAAGTTTAATAATTCTACTCTTCCGCCAAACACGAGTTGCTCCGTTCGTCCGATAAAACTAATGGTCAGTGAATCATCGCAGAAATGCATGGGTGATTTTTATCTTCTCGGCTCTTTAAAAAAAAAAAAACTTTTTGCACAAATCTAATGCTTGGCTGCTTCCTTAAGCAGTAACTGGTGCATCAAGTTGGCAAAAGGTAAAGCAAAGAATATGACTTGCATGGTCACATCATAATTGAATATGTTTCATTCGCGAATCTGTCTTCGACGCGTTAAGATTCTCTTCGAGCTTCCTCATTTTTCTTATTATCGTTAAAATTTGAAAAGATATGCGTTACGGTGGTTATGATCTTCGAAAAGCTTCCAAGACTCGGCGTTCATTTAGGCTGAGAAAAGTTCAAAACACTGCCAATAATGTTGTTGGCCGTTTCAATACGAAAATCGGCAGTTTCAACAGTAAGCCACCTGCGCCAGTTTGTGAGTCTCCACTGTCCTTTCAAGGATCACTCTTCGATGATAGCTTTGATGAGGCCGAGCAAACAGATAAATCAAAAGTTAACTACAGTACAATTGACTTTCGACCTAAAATCGATACAGCTGCTGACAAAAGTTATGTTTTTGGAATGAATTTGCTGAATTTCTCATCGGGCAATATTCTGACTGGAAAATCGACTAAGATTTTCAGCGAAACCAGCTCGGAATTGAGTGACAGTCTTCAACAAATAAAGAACGAAAGGAAAACCATCTTCAAGGAACTCATTGAGCTCTCAAGTTGTGATGAATCGGTGGAGTACCAACTAATCAAGGACTATCTCGAATGCAATTCGTATTCGGAAATTGAAAACGATTCGGAATTCAAGGACTATCTTCAACGCAAGAACTACGTTGACATTTTGGAATATTTGGAAGAGCGATGCAGTTCGACATCTACAACAATACAAAAGAGTTCGCTGAATAACACCAAGAAGCTATCAAACCCCAAGAAACTACCCAACACCGATGAGTGCACTCATTTGTGTGCTGCATGCAAGGAAAGATTCCGACTATGGCGTCCAAATGATTTGAATAAGGAAAGCCGCGAAGAAAATCTCAAGCCGAAGACATTTCTAGCCGCTTACAAAGATATTTACAAGTTCTGTTTGGACTTCTTCGATGAAAGTTTCAAGACCAATCGAAAAAAAGACATCGCCCTCATTGACCTGCCACCATATTCCGAAGAGAAGTACTTTAAGATTCTTGAAAAGTTTGTGGCTGCGCATGGATTTGATTCAATTGAGTCTTATGTCGACTCAAAGTTCGGTCCGTTTATAAGCGCCGAGCTGAATACATTCAGCAGCAGTGGAGGAAATCGACGAACTGCAAAGAGCAATAATAATTTCACTCTAGTACATTCTTAATCAGCTATTCAGCCCGTATTCAGCATATATTAAAATGTTGTCTTTATATTCGCAGGGCTATTGTGACCAAATGCAATCGGAAGAGCTGATGCACCTAGTACCAGCTAGTTTACAGGGCAAGGAGGACATTCTCTTTGGCAATTTGCACGAATTGTACACGTTTCACAGTGAAATCTTCCTCAAAGACCTTGAAAATTGTATTTCCACCACGGAATTGGTGGCTTTATGTTTTGTTCAAAGGGTGAGTCCTTTTTTCTTAATTTTTATAAATATTCAAATATTCTATATTGAAAATTTTATGTTTATATGCAGCGTGATACATTTTACCGCTTGTACTCGTTTTACTGTCAAAATATTCCTCGATCGGAGCGTTTGCGCGAGACTCTAGTCGATACCCATCTTTTCCTGCAAGAATGCCAAAAACGATTAGGCCACAAACTACCGTTGGCTGCTTATCTTTTGAAGCCCGTTCAAAGGATAACCAAGTATCAATTGCTGCTCAAGGATCTCCTGCGATTCAGTGACAGTGGAAGCTGTACGAAAGAGCTTCAAAAGGCTCTGGATTGTATGTTGATTGTGCTGAAATGTGTCAACGATTCGATGCATCAAATAGCTATCACTGGTTTTCCTGTAAGTTTTTTAAGCCCGATCTAGTCGATTGAATGAATTAATTGGTTCGTTTTTGCAGAGTGATTTGTCGCAGCAAGGTGAACTTCTGCTACAGGACTCCTTCCAAGTGTGGACGGAGAGTAAAAAAGACATCCGATTGAGGATCAAACCTCAGCAAAGGCACATTTTCCTGTACCAAAAGTCGATGCTATTTTGTAAGCAAACCTCAAAGACAGGTCACAATAAGAGCACCTATCAGTTTAAGCACTATGTTAAGGTAAATGACACTAGATGGCACTAATAAATATTTGTGAGCAGTCATTTAATTTTCTCTTTCTCTCTCTCGTAGATGTCACAAATTGGTCTCACGGAATCTGTTCGCGGTGATCCGAAACGCTTTGAAGTGTGGCTTCAAGGACGCCAAGAGGTTCACACCCTTCAAGCGCCCACAATTGAAGTGAAAAACAAGTGGGTGGCCGAAGTTAAAAGAGTTCTTCTCAATCAGCTCGAGGAGCTAAAAGGTGAAAAAATCAAACAATATGGTCTAAACCATCGTGGACTCCGCCAAACTGCCTCTTGGGACACGCCCAATTCCATAATTTCCACACCTCAACGTACAATGAGCTGCGAAGTCTCATCGGAATCGAATCGTAACTCAAATTGCAGCAGCGAAGACAGTTGTCCACCTCACACGCCAGGTGTCAGTTCGATCTCATCGACAGAAAAAGAAAATCCCGACGGTTGTGGTTGGAGCTCGGATTACTCCAACAGTGAGGACGAAATGTCAATGATCGAGGACAATTCAACACCGGTAAGTAAAAGTTTTCGAATATTTTTTTTCCAAAATTTTGTTTTATTTCAATTTTAATTTTTGATTTTGGTGTTTTGTTTTTTATTTGTTGTGTTTCATTTGTTTTTGTTTTTATTTTTATTTATTTAATATTATTTCTGTTTTATTTTTCTCGGACTCCTCCTCTTCACTTTTCATGCACAAAATCAAAAACAATGCGCTTTGAATAATTCAATTTAATCTAAAAATAAAAAAAACAAACAAACAAACAAACTTTCAGACATTTTTAAATTTTCTGGCACAATGGGCTTACAATCATGATGGTGGTTCATATCCGCGTGCAAGTAAATCAAATTCTAAATTTTATGTTTCGGTTGAACATTAAATTTATCGATACAAAACTTCGAAAGTTAAACTAAATAAAATTTAACTGATAGTACAAAACCAAAAATAAAAAAACAAACAAATATGTAATTTTGTAAAAACAGTATTTCGAGCTGCCATCATAGAGTTAATGCATTTTTGCTGCATTTTAAATAATTAAGCTTTAAAATTAAATTTGTATAAATATTGTAAATAAATAAATAATAAAAAAAATTAAATAATATGTGGATTAGAACTACCTATCTTCTATCGTATGATCGCGGGTGCAGTTATACGGTTTTTATTTTGGCCCATTATTTCTCGGTCATTGGTCATGGTCACTGTCACAATTTTTTGGCAATAAAAAGTTTTTATAAAAAATCAAAAACAAAAACAAAATAAATGTGTCTTAAATGCAACTCCATCGAGCATCAATTTGGAGGCCATCATTTGACATCATTGTTTTTATTACGTAAGTTTTAGTTTTGTTAAAAAAACACACAAGAAATAACTTTAAAAAAAAAGCATTTCACATTAACTAACCTATCGCTCGGCAAACAATGTATAAAAGTAAAACTAGCAAGTAATCTTTAGAATCTTTGCTTGTATGCAAGTGTATTTGTGGCTGCAAAAAATTACTAACTTAAAAATGTAAATACTAATACTTAGTGCTTTTGGAAGCTTGTGTTTCTGTAAAAATTAAATTTAAAATATAAACATAAAAATCCAAGGTAAGGAATTTTAAAATCAAAAATAAAAATTTTCTTTTCAAAGCATAAAGTAAGTTTTTTTTAGTCTTGTCGAAAGAATGATTTGACAATTAGAACATAAGATTTCACTGATCCCATAATTATTAAACGGACCTTTTTTAAGTCTTAAAAGGCGTATTTTTAACAATCATAAAAAATAAAATAAAAAGAAAGACCTCATTTTATAATAAAAGTGTTAATTGTGAAATGAAACAAAACGTCAGTTGTTCAAAAATTGAGCTGAGTTTGCAACCCTGGTCATTATAAGTTTCAACTGTCAGTCAGTTGTCAGAAAATATGCTTCCAAATACGTTATTGAATTTAAAGTGCTCTTCTTTTTGGCAGAAAAGCATTAAAACAGTTGCCAATGAAACAACAACCAATAATATGAACACTTTGACAGTTGTACAGAAAATATTGGATGACAGAAAACCTTATTGCTTGTCGTCAAAAAAATTAGGAGGATGCCAAAGTTAGATTAATGCTTGAGTTAAAATTTTTTTTTTTAATAAGTCGAGATGATTTTTCAGTACAACCTTAATTTTGTAATTTTAACAAAGTTAAATTCTTTACAGTGTTTTACACTTTCTATGTGCTCTTCTCAAGTTTAAACTTTAAATTGCCATTTAATATTCACTAATAGTAGATTCATTTGTATGTGTGTCCTGTCTCTTCAAAATCCTTTGAGGGTCTTGATCATTTGAAGCTTAATTTGTGTGCACAAATTCATTATTGAGTATTGTCAAGAAAACTATTTTAGATTTATCATGTTTACTTTTGTTTTCAACTTTTGTTTTTCCCTTTTATTCAAATACATTTTTTAATTTCATTAAAAACAGAAGTTAAAAATAAAACAGCATCTCACTTAAGTATCAACTAACACAATGCTTGCTCTTTATCGCTGGCTTAAACTCATACTTACTAACCACACTTAATAAAACTCACAATTTTTCAATACAATAACAACAATTACAAAATAAAATCACTTAACATATATTTGTTTTAAATAAAAATATAAATTATATGTTCTCACTCTTGACACTAACCAAAAATAGGGCAGTAAGTTTATTGCTTTGGCTGACTATAATGCAATGGGTCATTCTGAGGTATCAATGCGTGAAGGTGATGCAGTTGAATTGCTTAAAGTCGGCTGTGCTGGATGGTGGTTTGTTCGTATTTTAGGTAATTTCTTTTTAAGAAATATACTATAATCAATTAATTAACTTGCATTTTTGTTTTCTAATTTTCTCTCTGTCAAATTCGCACATTAATTTTTCATATATGTATATGTATTTGTTTTTTTTGGAATGTAATCTTTTCCAAATAGAAAAGTAATGTATTTCATTTTTACCATCTCACTTTCATAATTTACGTATAAGATGTACTTGGTGTTGTTTTCTATTTTCAATCATTTTTAGATGTTTTTTATAGCAATCCGGTACTCTGTTTTATCATTAAATGAATTTCTCTATTTTAGAGTCCTTTTTACTCGTAGTATATGTAGTCTATTTGTCACCATTATTAAGTAGTTTTTAATGTTTATTCAAAGTAATCAGGTTCTTATTCAATAATTGTATAATGTCTTAGTTAAATCCATCGCTTAAGTGGCGCCCAATAGATATTGCTAAACTTAAAAACAAAAAAGATTACACACATGTATTTTTTGGATACCCTTTTAATTTAAATTGATCAACGGTTGTGTATTTATCAAGATCACTATCAAATCGGTATGAACTAGTATTTTCTTAAATGGCGCCCAACAAATTAAGTATGTCTTATTGAAAAGTAAAGCAGTATCTACAGAAATGACCATTTTTCGTTAGTAATACTTACAGATAAATACAAGAGGACAATATATGCCAATTTTAATAACATAACTAAATATCATTAAGTCACAAAAGTGAGAGTGAGTCTAATCGATGTGGCTTTGTTAAAATGTTTCCTTAATAAAAACAAACTTTTTTAAACATTGTTACGAGTCGATCAACGTGCTGCCTTCTTTCAATACTCATTTTTATGAAATATGTATATCCTTAAAATAAACAAAATGATGTTCAATTACATTCTTTATAAAGTAAGCAAAACAGAAAAGCATTCACTAGTTCCTTCCAAAGAATCTCAATTGCCAAATCAGATAATTTCTACCCTGCATAACTCAATTCAATTACAAAACAAAAATCAAAAACAACTACAATTTATTTTTAACCTCGCATGTATTCGTTATGTTTCCACTGAAAACTTCAAAATACTTTAACCATAATTAACCGCCCGCCTTACCAGAAAAAAATAACTAAATATTCCTTAATTACCTATGCCTTTTATTATAAATTTCAGATACCAATTCAGAAGGTTGGTCCCCAGCCGCGTACTTGGAATCAGTCAATCGAAAATCATCTAGAAGTTCGAGTCGGAATCAAGAACGACCAGTGAGCTACATGAGCATAAATCCAAATTAAAACGAAATATAATAAAAACCCTACAAAAATATTAGCTACCTATCTCAAAATATCTTTAACCTGCCCATAAGAATATCTTCTTAAAATTGTCTCTTTTGATGAATTTAATCGTTCAAATATGAAACAAAGAAAAAATTAAGAAATCAAAACAAATTCGATGAAGGTCCGTGAAAAAAGCCTTCAATTTTCTTTTAAATTTAAATTAAAATAATTAATTTATAAAAACGAAATACATAACTTTCTCTCTAGTCTTTTATAACATTACATAAATGTATAAAAAAAACAACAAAATTTTGCCCCGCATTTGTGAGTTATATGATATTTATCGAAAAATAATGAATCAACACTTTTGTGTGGCTTTTCTATTTTTCTTTTTGTCTATTTTGTAAATTATTATTCTTATATACTCGTTAAATTTAAACATGTAATTGTAATTTTATAAGAAATTTCTTAAACAAAACATAATTTATTCCCGGGTCTATCCTAATGTATAAGTCGAAAATGTAAAATTATTTAAAATAATAAAACAAAATTATTTGTAAATCTCTTAAAAATAAAAAATAATTTATGATTTTCTTAAACATAAATTTTACATAAATTATTTGAAAACAAATAAAATAAAAAATTCGTATTCTTATACCTAAGTAAAATTATAAATAATTGTACATTTTATTTTTTTAAGAAAAACTGTTTTATTTTTGTATTTAAAAGAAAACAAAAATAATAATTAGTGTGTGTTTAAGGCAAGTTTTCATCAACTGTTATGTTTTATTTTGTAAATTATATAAAGAAAAATCATTGTAGTTTCGTTTATTTGTGCTTATTTTATAAAAGAAATTAAGTTTTAATATTATTTAAATTTAAATTATTAAAAAAACAAAAGAACACTCAAATTAAAATACATCAATAGTTAAATATGCAATAAAAACACTAAATTGGTAAATTATAAGTGTGCTTATAAAGGAAGACGTGAAATAAAATTAAAACCTATGTTAAAAAAAATTATGCGTCTTTATTTGATTTATCTTTTTAGCGGCTTCTAAAAAGTAATGCTGAAAAACATCACCACCGATTTGGTAATTTAGTGTGTATTTTTACTATATTTAGTATTTTTAAAGACCATTGACAATGATTGCCTTACAGCTCCAGCAGTTTGAATTTGATCACAATTCCGATTAGAATGATATACCATGTTATGTTATACATCAAAAGAAAGGTTATTTCAAGACCTGTCCGCATCTGCAAGAACAAGTGCCCTGCGAGGTCTACGCTTCGAAATATTCCGCTCCAAAGTCAAATAACACAATTTCGACCCAGTCCGTCAAATTTTACGTTTTTTGCGATATCTCCTCAACCAAGCCTCGTACGCAGATGCGGTTTTCACTATTCAATAGGAAATTGATACACCTTTCCGCTGATGTAAAAATCTTAGTAAAACTTGACACTTTTGAAAATTGTGATTTTCAAAAAAAATCGTGGGCTAACCCCTTGTCAAAAAAAATAATTTTTTTCAACTTTCTTTCCGATCCCAATGATTAATGCATCAAAAGAAAGGTTATTTCAAGACCTATCCGCATCTGCAAGAACAAGTGCCCTGCGAGGTCTACGCTTCGAAATATTCCGCTCCAAAGTCAAATAATACAATTTCGACCCAGTCCGTCAAATTTTACGTTTTTTGCGATATCTCCTCAACCAAGCCTCGTACGCAGATGCGGTTTTCACTATTCAATAGGAAATTGATACACCTTTCCGCTGATGTAAAAATCTCAGTAAAACTTGACACTTTTGAAAATTGTGATTTTCAAAAAAAATCGTGGGCTAACCCCTTGTCAAAAAAAATAATTTTTTTCAACTTTCTTTCCGATCCCAATGATTAATGCATCAAAAGAAAGGTTATTTCAAGACCTATCCGCATCTGCAAAAACAAGTGCCCTGCGAGGTCTACGCTTCGAAATATTCCGCTCCAAAGTCAAATAACACAATTTCGACCCAGTCCGTCAAATTTTACGTTTTTTGCGATATCTCCTCAACCAAGCCTCGTACGCAGATGCGGTTTTCACTATTCAATAGGAAATTGATACACCTTTCCGCTGATGTAAAAATCTCAGTAAAACTTGACACTTTTGAAAATTGTGATTTTCAAAAAAAATCGTGGGCTAACCCCTTGTCAAAAAAAATAATTTTTTTCAACTTTCTTTCCGATCCCAATGATTAATGCATCAAAAGAAAGGTTATTTCAAGACCTATCCGCATCTGCAAAAACAAGTGCCCTGCGAGGTCTACGCTTCGAAATATTCCGCTCCAAAGTCAAATAACACAATTTCGACCCAGTCCGTCAAATTTTACGTTTTTTGCGATATCTCCTCAACCAAGCCTCGTACGCAGATGCGGTTTTCACTATTCAATAGGAAATTGATACACCTTTCCGCTGATGTAAAAATCTCAGTAAAACTTGACACTTTTGAAAATTGTGATTTTCAAAAAAAATCGTGGGCTAACCCCTTGTCAAAAAAAATAATTTTTTTCAACTTTCTTTCCGATCCCAATGATTAATGCATCAAAAGAAAGGTTATTTCAAGACCTATCCGCATCTGCAAGAACAAGTGCCCTGCGAGGTCTACGCTTCGAAATATTCCGCTCCAAAGTTAAATAACACAATTTCGACATAGTCCGTCAAATTTTACGTTTTTTGCGATATCTCCTCAACCAAGCCTCGTACGCAGATGCGGTTTTCACTATTCAATAGGAAATTGATACACCTTTCCGCTGATGTAAAAATCTCAGTAAAACTTGACACTTTTGAAAATTGTGATTTTCAAAAAAAATCGTGGGCTAACCCCTTGTCAAAAAAAATAATTTTTTTCAACTTTCTTTCCGATCCCAATGATTAATGCATCAAAAGAAAGGTTATTTCAAGATCTTTCCGCATCTGCAAGAACAAGTGCCCTGCGAGGTCTACGCTTCGAAATATTCCGCTCCAAAGTCAAATAACACAATTTCGACCCAGTCCGTCAAATTTTACGTTTTTTGCGATATCTCCTCAACCAAGCCTCGTACGCAGATGCGGTTTTCACTATTCAATAGGAAATTGATACACCTTTCCGCTGATGTAAAAATCTTAGTAAAACTTGACACTTTTGAAAATTGTGATTTTCAAAAAAAATCGTGGGCTAACCCCTTGTCAAAAAAAATAATTTTTTTCAACTTTCTTTCCGATCCCAATGATTTATACATCAAAAGAAAGGTTATTTCAAGACCTATCCGCATCTGCAAGAACAAGTGCCCTGCGAGGTCTACGCTTCGAAATATTCCGCTCCAAAGTCAAGTAATACAATTTCGACCCAGTCCGTCAAATTTTTCGTTTTTTGCGATATCTCCTCAACCAAGCCTCGTACGCAGATGCGGTTTTCACTATTCAATAGGAAATTGATACACCTTTCCGCTGATGTAAAAATCTCAGTAAAACTTGACACTTTTGATAATTGTGATTTCCAAAAAAAATCGTGGGCTAACCCCTTGTCAAAAAAAATAATTTTTTTCAACTTTCTTTCCGATCCCAATGATTTATACATCAAAAGAAAGGTTATTTCAAGATCTTTCCGCATCTGCAAGAACAAGTGCCCTGCGAGGTCTACGCTTCGAAATATTCCGCTCCAAAGTTAAATAACACAATTTCGACCCAGTCCGTCAAATTTTACGTTTTTTGCGATATCTCCTCAACCAAGCCTCGTACGCAGATGCGGTTTTCACTATTCAATAGGAAATTGATACACCTTTCCGCTGATGTAAAAATCTCAGTAAAACTTGACACTTTTGAAAATTGTGATTTTCAAAAAAAATCGTGGGCTTAACCCCTTGTCAAAAAAAATAATTTTTTTCAACTTTCTTTCCGATCCCAATGATTTATACATCAAAAGAAAGGTTATTTCAAGACCTATCCACATCTGCAAGAACAAGTGCCCTGCGAGGTCTACGCTTCGAAATATTCCGCTCCAAAGTCAAATAACACAATTTCGACCCAGTCCGTCAAATTTTACGTTTTTTGCGATATCTCCTCAACCAAGCCTCGTACGCAGATGCGGTTTTCACTATTCAATAGGAAATTGATACACCTTTCCGCTGATGTAAAAATCTTAGTAAAACTTGACACTTTTGAAAATTGTGATTTTCAAAAAAAATCGTGGGCTAACCCCTTGTCAAAAAAAATAATTTTTTTCAACTTTCTTTCCGATCCCAATGATTAATGCATCAAAAGAAAGGTTATTTCAAGACCTATCCGCATCTGCAAGAACAAGTGCCCTGCGAGGTCTACGCTTCGAAATATTCCGCTCCAAAGTCAAATAATACAATTTCGACCCAGTCCGTCAAATTTTACGTTTTTTGCGATATCTCCTCAACCAAGCCTCGTACGCAGATGCGGTTTTCACTATTCAATAGGAAATTGATACACCTTTCCGCTGATGTAAAAATCTCAGTAAAACTTGACACTTTTGAAAATTGTGATTTTCAAAAAAAATCGTGGGCTAACCCCTTGTCAAAAAAAATAATTTTTTTCAACTTTCTTTCCGATCCCAATGATTTATACATCAAAAGAAAGGTTATTTCCAGACCTATACGCATCTGCAAGAACAAGTGCCCTGCGAGGTCTACGCTTCGAAATATTCCGCTCCAAAGTTAAATAACACAATTTCGACCCAGTCCGTCAAATTTTACGTTTTTTGCGATATCTCCTCAACCAAGCCTCGTACGCAGATGCGGTTTTCACTATTCAATAGGAAATTGATACACCTTTCCGCTGATGTAAAAATCTCAGTAAAACTTGACACTTTTGAAAATTGTGATTTTCAAAAAAAATCGTGGGCTAACCCCTTGTCAAAAAAAATAATTTTTTTCAACTTTCTTTCCGATCCCAATGATTAATGCATCAAAAGAAAGGTTATTTCAAGATCTTTCCGCATCTGCAAGAACAAGTGCCCTGCGAGGTCTACGCTTCGAAATATTCCGCTCCAAAGTCAAGTAATACAATTTCGACCCAGTCCGTCAAATTTTTCGTTTTTTGCGATATCTCCTCAACCAAGCCTCGTACGCAGATGCGGTTTTCACTATTCAATAGGAAATTGATACACCTTTCCGCTGATGTAAAAATCTCAGTAAAACTTGACACTTTTGAAAATTGTGATTTTCAAAAAAAATCGTGGGCTAACCCCTTGTCAAAAAAAATAATTTTTTTCAACTTTCTTTCCGATCCCAATGATTAATGCATCAAAAGAAAGGTTATTTCAAGATCTTTCCGCATCTGCAAGAACAAGTGCCCTGCGAGGTCTACGCTTCGAAATATTCCGCTCCAAAGTCAAGTAATACAATTTCGACCCAGTCCGTCAAATTTTTCGTTTTTTGCGATATCTCCTCAACCAAGCCTCGTACGCAGATGCGGTTTTCACTATTCAATAGGAAATTGATACACCTTTCCGCTGATGTAAAAATCTCAGTAAAACTTGACACTTTTGATAATTGTGATTTCCAAAAAAAATCGTGGGCTAACCCCTTGTCAAAAAAAATAATTTTTTTCAACTTTCTTTCCGATCCCAATGATTAATGCATCAAAAGAAAGGTTATTTCAAGACCTATCCGCATCTGCAAGAACAAGTGCCCTGCGAGGTCTACGCTTCGAAATATTCCGCTCCAAAGTCAAATAATACAATTTCGACCCAGTCCGTCAAATTTTACGTTTTTTGCGATATCTCCTCAACCAAGCCTCGTACGCAGATGCGGTTTTCACTATTCAATAGGAAATTGATACACCTTTCCGCTGATGTAAAAATCTCAGTAAAACTTGACACTTTTGAAAATTGTGATTTTCAAAAAAAATCGTGGGCTAACCCCTTGTCAAAAAAAATAATTTTTTTCAACTTTCTTTCCGATCCCAATGATTTATACATCAAAAGAAAGGTTATTTCCAGACCTATACGCATCTGCAAGAACAAGTGCCCTGCGAGGTCTACGCTTCGAAATATTCCGCTCCAAAGTTAAATAACACAATTTCGACCCAGTCCGTCAAATTTTACGTTTTTTGCGATATCTCCTCAACCAAGCCTCGTACGCAGATGCGGTTTTCACTATTCAATAGGAAATTGATACACCTTTCCGCTGATGTAAAAATCTCAGTAAAACTTGACACTTTTGAAAATTGTGATTTTCAAAAAAAATCGTGGGCTAACCCCTTGTCAAAAAAAATAATTTTTTTCAACTTTCTTTCCGATCCCAATGATTAATGCATCAAAAGAAAGGTTATTTCAAGATCTTTCCGCATCTGCAAGAACAAGTGCCCTGCGAGGTCTACGCTTCGAAATATTCCGCTCCAAAGTCAAGTAATACAATTTCGACCCAGTCCGTCAAATTTTTCGTTTTTTGCGATATCTCCTCAACCAAGCCTCGTACGCAGATGCGGTTTTCACTATTCAATAGGAAATTGATACACCTTTCCGCTGATGTAAAAATCTCAGTAAAACTTGACACTTTTGAAAATTGTGATTTTCAAAAAAAATCGTGGGCTAACCCCTTGTCAAAAAAAATAATTTTTTTCAACTTTCTTTCCGATCCCAATGATTAATGCATCAAAAGAAAGGTTATTTCAAGATCTTTCCGCATCTGCAAGAACAAGTGCCCTGCGAGGTCTACGCTTCGAAATATTCCGCTCCAAAGTCAAGTAATACAATTTCGACCCAGTCCGTCAAATTTTTCGTTTTTTGCGATATCTCCTCAACCAAGCCTCGTACGCAGATGCGGTTTTCACTATTCAATAGGAAATTGATACACCTTTCCGCTGATGTAAAAATCTCAGTAAAACTTGACACTTTTGATAATTGTGATTTCCAAAAAAAATCGTGGGCTAACCCCTTGTCAAAAAAAATAATTTTTTTCAACTTTCTTTCCGATCCCAATGATTTATACATCAAAAGAAAGGTTATTTCAAGACCTATCCACATCTGCAAGAACAAGTGCCCTGCGAGGTCTACGCTTCGAAATATTCCGCTCCAAAGTCAAATAACACAATTTCGACCCAGTCCGTCAAATTTTACGTTTTTTGCGATATCTCCTCAACCAAGCCTCGTACGCAGATGCGGTTTTCACTATTCAATAGGAAATTGATACACCTTTCCGCTGATGTAAAAATCTCAGTAAAACTTGACACTTTTGATAATTGTGATTTCCAAAAAAAATCGTGGGCTAACCCCTTGTCAAAAAAAATAATTTTTTTCAACTTTCTTTCCGATCCCAATGATTTATACATCAAAAGAAAGGTTATTTCAAGACCTATCCACATCTGCAAGAACAAGTGCCCTGCGAGGTCTACGCTTCGAAATATTCCGCTCCAAAGTTAAATAACACAATTTCGACCCAGTCCGTCAAATTTTACGTTTTTTGCGATATCTCCTCAACCAAGCCTCGTACGCAGATGCGGTTTTCACTATTCAATAGGAAATTGATACACCTTTCCGCTGATGTAAAAATCTCAGTCAAACTTGACACTTTTGATAATTGTGATTTCCAAAAAAAATCGTGGGCTAACCCCTTGTCAAAAAAAATAATTTTTTTCAACTTTCTTTCCGATCCCAATGATTTATACATCAAAAGAAAGGTTATTTCAAGACCTATCCACATCTGCAAGAACAAGTGCCCTGCGAGGTCTACGCTTCGAAATATTCCGCTCCAAAGTCAAATAACACAATTTCGACCCAGTCCGTCAAATTTTACGTTTTTTGCGATATCTCCTCAACCAAGCCTCGTACGCAGATGCGGTTTTCACTATTCAATAGGAAATTGATACACCTTTCCGCTGATGTAAAAATCTCAGTAAAACTTGACACTTTTGATAATTGTGATTTCCAAAAAAAATCGTGGGCTAACCCCTTGTCAAAAAAAATAATTTTTTTCAACTTTCTTTCCGATCCCAATGATTAATGCATCAAAAGAAAGGTTATTTCAAGATCTTTCCGCATCTGCAAGAACAAGTGCCCTGCGAGGTCTACGCTTCGAAATATTCCGCTCCAAAGTCAAATAACACAATTTCGACCCAGTCCGTCAAATTTTACGTTTTTTGCGATATCTCCTCAACCCAGCCTCGTACGCAGATGCGGTTTTCACTATTCAATAGGAAATTGATACACCTTTCCGCTGATGTAAAAATCTCAGTAAAACTTGACACTTTTGAAAATTGTGATTTTCAAAAAAAATCGTGGGCTAACCCCTTGTCAAAAAAAATTATTTTTTTCAACTTTCTTTCCGATCCCAATGATTTATACATCAAAAGAAAGGTTATTTCAAGACCTATCCACATCTGCAAGAACAAGTGCCCTGCGAGGTCTACGCTTCGAAATATTCCGCTCCAAAGTTAAATAACACAATTTCGACCCAGTCCGTCAAATTTTACGTTTTTTGCGATATCTCCTCAACCAAGCCTCGTACGCAGATGCGGTTTTCACTATTCAATAGGAAATTGATACACCTTTCCGCTGATGTAAAAATCTTAGTAAAACTTGACACTTTTGAAAATTGTGATTTTCAAAAAAAATAATTTTTTTCAACTTTCTTTCCGATCCCAATGATTAATGCATCAAAAGAAAGGTTATTTCAAGACCTATCCGCATCTGCAAGAACAAGTGCCCTGCGAGGTCTACGCTTCGAAATATTCCGCTCCAAAGTTAAATAACACAATTTCGACCCAGTCCGTCAAATTTTACGTTTTTTGCTATATCTCCTCAACCAAGCCTCGTACGCAGATGCGGTTTTCACTATTCAATAGGAAATTGATACACCTTTCCGCTGATGTAAAAATCTTAGTAAAACTTGACACTTTTGAAAATTGTGATTTTCAAAAAAAATCGTGGGCTAACCCCTTGTCAAAAAAAATAATTTTTTTCAACTTTCTTTCCGATCCCAATGATTTATACATCAAAAGAAAGGTTATTTCCAGACCTATACGCATCTGCAAGAACAAGTGCCCTGCGAGGTCTACGCTTCGAATTATTCCGCTCCAAAGTTAAATAACACAATTTCGACCCAGTCCGTCAAATTTTACGTTTTTTGCGATATCTCCTCAACCAAGCCTCGTACGCAGATGCGGTTTTCACTATTCAATAGGAAATTGATACACCTTTCCGCTGATGTAAAAATCTTAGTAAAACTTGACACTTTTGAAAATTGTGATTTTCAAAAAAAATAATTTTTTTCAACTTTCTTTCCGATCCCAATGATTAATGCATCAAAAGAAAGGTTATTTCAAGACCTATCCGCATCTGCAAGAACAAGTGCCCTGCGAGGTCTACGCTTCGAAATATTCCGCTCCAAAGTTAAATAACACAATTTCGACCCAGTCCGTCAAATTTTACGTTTTTTGCGATATCTCCTCAACCAAGCCTCGTACGCAGATGCGGTTTTCACTATTCAATAGGAAATTGATACACCTTTCCGCTGATGTAAAAATCTTAGTAAAACTTGACACTTTTGAAAATTGTGATTTTCAAAAAAAATCGTGGGCTAACCCCTTGTTAAAAAAAATAATTTTTTTCAACTTTCTTTCCGATCCCAATGATTAATGCATCAAAAGAAAGGTTATTTCAAGATCTTTCCGCATCTGCAAGAACAAGTGCCCTGCGAGGTCTACGCTTCGAAATATTCCGCTCCAAAGTCAAATAACACAATTTCGACCCAGTCCGTCAAATTTTACGTTTTTTGCGATATCTCCTCAACCCAGCCTCGTACGCAGATGCGGTTTTCACTATTCAATAGGAAATTGATACACCTTTCCGCTGATGTAAAAATCTCAGTAAAACTTGACACTTTTGAAAATTGTGATTTTCAAAAAAAATCGTGGGCTAACCCCTTGTCAAAAAAAATAATTTTTTTCAACTTTCTTTCCGATCCCAATGATTTATACATCAAAAGAAAGGTTATTTCCAGACCTATACGCATCTGCAAGAACAAGTGCCCTGCGAGGTCTACGCTTCGAATTATTCCGCTCCAAAGTCAAATAACACAATTTCGACCCAGTCCGTCAAATTTTACGTTTTTTGCGATATCTCCTCAACCAAGCCTCGTACGCAGATGCGGTTTTCACTATTCAATAGGAAATTGATACACCTTTCCGCTGATGTAAAAATCTCAGTAAAACTTGACACTTTTGAAAATTGTGATTTTCAAAAAAAATCGTGGGCTAACCCCTTGTCAAAAAAAATAATTTTTTTCAACTTTCTTTCCGATCCCAATGATTAATGCATCAAAAGAAAGGTTATTTCAAGACCTATCCGCATCTGCAAGAACAAGTGCCCTGCGAGGTCTACGCTTCGAAATATTCCGCTCCAAAGTTAAATAACACAATTTCGACCCAGTCCGTCAAATTTTACGTTTTTTGCGATATCTCCTCAACCAAGCCTCGTACGCAGATGCGGTTTTCACTATTCAATAGGAAATTGATACACCTTTCCGCTGATGTAAAAATCTCAGTAAAACTTGACACTTTTGAAAATTGTGATTTTCAAAAAAAATCGTGGGTTAACCCCTTGTCAAAAAAAATAATTTTTTTCAACTTTCTTTCCGATCCCAATGATTTATACATCAAAAGAAAGGTTATTTCAAGACCTATCCACATCTGCAAGAACAAGTGCCCTGCGAGGTCTACGCTTCGAAATATTCCGCTCCAAAGTCAAATAACACAATTTCGACCCAGTCCGTCAAATTTTAGGTTTTTTGCGATATCTCCTCAACCAAGCCTCGTACGCAGATGCGGTTTTCACTATTCAATAGGAAATTGATACACCTTTCCGCTGATGTAAAAATCTTAGTAAAACTTGACACTTTTGAAAATTGTGATTTTCAAAAAAAATAATTTTTTTCAACTTTCTTTCCGATCCCAATGATTAATGCATCAAAAGAAAGGTTATTTCAAGACCTATCCGCATCTGCAAGAACAAGTGCCCTGCGAGGTCTACGCTTCGAAATATTCCGCTCCAAAGTCAAATAACACAATTTCGACCCAGTCCGTCAAATTTTACTTTTTTTGCGATATCTCCTCAACCCAGCCTCGTACGCAGATGCGGTTTTCACTATTCAATAGGAAATTGATACACCTTTCCGCTGATGTAAAAATCTCAGTAAAACTTGACACTTTTGAAAATTGTGATTTTCAAAAAAAATCGTGGGCTAACCCCTTGTCAAAAAAAATTATTTTTTTCAACTTTCTTTCCGATCCCAATGATTAATGCATCAAAAGAAAGGTTATTTCAAGACCTATCCGCATCTGCAAGAACAAGTGCCCTGCGAGGTCTACGCTTCGAAATATTCCGCTCCAAAGTTAAATAACACAATTTCGACCCAGTCCGTCAAATTTTACGTTTTTTGCGATATCTCCTCAACCAAGCCTCGTACGCAGATGCGGTTTTCACTATTCAATAGGAAATTGATACACCTTTCCGCTGATGTAAAAATCTTAGTAAAACTTGACACTTTTGAAAATTGTGATTTTCAAAAAAAATCGTGGGTTAACCCCTTGTCAAAAAAAATAATTTTTTTCAACTTTCTTTCCGATCCCAATGATTAATGCATCAAAAGAAAGGTTATTTCAAGATCTTTCCGCATCTGCAAGAACAAGTGCCCTGCGAGGTCTACGCTTCGAAATATTCCGCTCCAAAGTCAAATAACACAATTTCGACCCAGTCCGTCAAATTTTACGTTTTTTGCGATATCTCCTCAACCCAGCCTCGTACGCAGATGCGGTTTTCACTATTCAATAGGAAATTGATACACCTTTCCGCTGATGTAAAAATCTTAGTAAAACTTGACACTTTTGAAAATTGTGATTTTCAAAAAAAATCGTGGGCTAACCCCTTGTCAAAAAAAATAATTTTTTTCAACTTTCTTTCCGATCCCAATGATTTATACATCAAAAGAAAGGTTATTTCCAGACCTATCCACATCTGCAAGAACAAGTGCCCTGCGAGGTCTACGCTTCGAAATATTCCGCTCCAAAGTCAAATAACACAATTTCGACCCAGTCCGTCAAATTTTACGTTTTTTGCGATATCTCCTCAACCAAGCCTCGTACGCAGATGCGGTTTTCACTATTCAATAGGAAATTGATACACCTTTCCGCTGATGTAAAAATCTCAGTAAAACTTGACACTTTTGAAAATTGTGATTTTCAAAAAAAATCGTGGGCTAACCCCTTGTCAAAAAAAATTATTTTTTTCAACTTTCTTTCCGATCCCAATGATTTATACATCAAAAGAAAGGTTATTTCAAGACCTATCCACATCTGCAAGAACAAGTGCCCTGCGAGGTCTACGCTTCGAAATATTCCGCTCCAAAGTCAAATAACACAATTTCGACCCAGTCCGTCAAATTTTACGTTTTTTGCGATATCTCCTCAACCAAGCCTCGTACGCAGATGCGGTTTTCACTATTCAATAGGAAATTGATACACCTTTCCGCTGATGTAAAAATCTTAGTAAAACTTGACACTTTTGAAAATTGTGATTTTCAAAAAAAATAATTTTTTTCAACTTTCTTTCCGATCCCAATGATTAATGCATCAAAAGAAAGGTTATTTCAAGACCTATCCGCATCTGCAAGAACAAGTGCCCTGCGAGGTCTACGCTTCGAAATATTCCGCTCCAAAGTTAAATAACACAATTTCGACCCAGTCCGTCAAATTTTACGTTTTTTGCGATATCTCCTCAACCAAGCCTCGTACGCAGATGCGGTTTTCACTATTCAATAGGAAATTGATACACCTTTCCGCTGATGTAAAAATCTCAGTAAAACTTGACACTTTTGAAAATTGTGATTTTCAAAAAAAATCGTGGGCTAACCCCTTGTCAAAAAAAATAATTTTTTTCAACTTTCTTTCCGATCCCAATGATTTATACATCAAAAGAAAGGTTATTTCAAGACCTATCCACATCTGCAAGAACAAGTGCCCTGCGAGGTCTACGCTTCGAAATATTCCGCTCCAAAGTCAAATAACACAATTTCGACCCAGTCCGTCAAATTTTACGTTTTTTGCGATATCTCCTCAACCCAGCCTCGTACGCAGATGCGGTTTTCACTATTCAATAGGAAATTGATACACCTTTCCGCTGATGTAAAAATCTCAGTAAAACTTGACACTTTTGAAAATTGTGATTTTCAAAAAAAATCGTGGGCTAACCCCTTGTCAAAAAAAATAATTTTTTTCAACTTTCTTTCCGATTCCAATGATTTATACATCAAAAGAAAGGTTATTTCCAGACCTATACGCATCTGCAAGAACAAGTGCCCTGCGAGGTCTACGCTTCGAATTATTCCGCTCCAAAGTTAAATAACACAATTTCGACCCAGTCCGTCAAATTTTACGTTTTTTGCGATATCTCCTCAACCAAGCCTCGTACGCAGATGCGGTTTTCACTATTCAATAGGAAATTGATACACCTTTCCGCTGATGTAAAAATCTTAGTAAAACTTGACACTTTTGAAAATTGTGATTTTCAAAAAAAATAATTTTTTTCAACTTTCTTTCCGATCCCAATGATTAATGCATCAAAAGAAAGGTTATTTCAAGACCTATCCGCATCTGCAAGAACAAGTGCCCTGCGAGGTCTACGCTTCGAAATATTCCGCTCCAAAGTCAAATAACACAATTTCGACCCAGTCCGTCAAATTTTACGTTTTTTGCGATATCTCCTCAACCCAGCCTCGTACGCAGATGCGGTTTTCACTATTCAATAGGAAATTGATACACCTTTCCGCTGATGTAAAAATCTCAGTAAAACTTGACACTTTTGAAAATTGTGATTTTCAAAAAAAATCGTGGGCTAACCCCTTGTCAAAAGAAATTATTTTTTTCAACTTTCTTTCCGATCCCAATGATTAATGCATCAAAAGAAAGGTTATTTCCAGACCTATCCGCATCTGCAAGAACAAGTGCCCTGCGAGGTCTACGCTTCGAAATATTCCGCTCCAAAGTTAAATAACACAATTTCGACCCAGTCCGTCAAATTTTACGTTTTTTGCGATATCTCCTCAACCCAGCCTCGTACGCAGATGCGGTTTTCACTATTCAATAGGAAATTGATACACCTTTCCGCTGATGTAAAAATCTTAGTAAAACTTGACACTTTTGAAAATTGTGATTTTCAAAAAAAATCGTGGGCTAACCCCTTGTCAAAAAAAATAATTTTTTTCAACTTTCTTTCCGATCCCAATGATTTATACATCAAAAGAAAGGTTATTTCCAGACCTATCCACATCTGCAAGAACAAGTGCCCTGCGAGGTCTACGCTTCGAAATATTCCGCTCCAAAGTCAAATAACACAATTTCGACCCAGTCCGTCAAATTTTACGTTTTTTGCGATATCTCCTCAACCAAGCCTCGTACGCAGATGCGGTTTTCACTATTCAATAGGAAATTGATACACCTTTCCGCTGATGTAAAAATCTCAGTAAAACTTGACACTTTTGAAAATTGTGATTTTCAAAAAAAATCGTGGGCTAACCCCCTTGTCAAAAAAAATAATTTTTTTCAACTTTCTTTCCGATCCCAATGATTTATACATCAAAAGAAAGGTTATTTCAAGACCTATCCACATCTGCAAGAACAAGTGCCCTGCGAGGTCTACGCTTCGAAATATTCCGCTCCAAAGTCAAATAACACAATTTCGACCCAGTCCGTCAAATTTTAGGTTTTTTGCGATATCTCCTCAACCAAGCCTCGTACGCAGATGCGGTTTTCACTATTCAATAGGAAATTGATACACCTTTCCGCTGATGTAAAAATCTTAGTAAAACTTGACACTTTTGAAAATTGTGATTTTCAAAAAAAATAATTTTTTTCAACTTTCTTTCCGATCCCAATGATTAATGCATCAAAAGAAAGGTTATTTCAAGACCTATCCGCATCTGCAAGAACAAGTGCCCTGCGAGGTCTACGCTTCGAAATATTCCGCTCCAAAGTCAAATAACACAATTTCGACCCAGTCCGTCAAATTTTACTTTTTTTGCGATATCTCCTCAACCCAGCCTCGTACGCAGATGCGGTTTTCACTATTCAATAGGAAATTGATACACCTTTCCGCTGATGTAAAAATCTCAGTAAAACTTGACACTTTTGAAAATTGTGATTTTCAAAAAAAATCGTGGGCTAACCCCTTGTCAAAAAAAATTATTTTTTTCAACTTTCTTTCCGATCCCAATGATTAATGCATCAAAAGAAAGGTTATTTCAAGACCTATCCGCATCTGCAAGAACAAGTGCCCTGCGAGGTCTACGCTTCGAAATATTCCGCTCCAAAGTCAAATAACACAATTTCGACCCAGTCCGTCAAATTTTACTTTTTTTGCGATATCTCCTCAACCCAGCCTCGTACGCAGATGCGGTTTTCACTATTCAATAGGAAATTGATACACCTTTCCGCTGATGTAAAAATCTCAGTAAAACTTGACACTTTTGAAAATTGTGATTTTCAAAAAAAATCGTGGGCTAACCCCTTGTCAAAAAAAATTATTTTTTTCAACTTTCTTTCCGATCCCAATGATTTATACATCAAAAGAAAGGTTATTTCAAGACCTATCCACATCTGCAAGAACAAGTGCCCTGCGAGGTCTACGCTTCGAAATATTCCGCTCCAAAGTCAAATAACACAATTTCGACCCAGTCCGTCAAATTTTACGTTTTTTGCGATATCTCCTCAACCAAGCCTCGTACGCAGATGCGGTTTTCACTATTCAATAGGAAATTGATACACCTTTCCGCTGATGTAAAAATCTTAGTAAAACTTGACACTTTTGAAAATTGTGATTTTCAAAAAAAATAATTTTTTTCAACTTTCTTTCCGATCCCAATGATTAATGCATCAAAAGAAAGGTTATTTCAAGACCTATCCGCATCTGCAAGAACAAGTGCCCTGCGAGGTCTACGCTTCGAAATATTCCGCTCCAAAGTTAAATAACACAATTTCGACCCAGTCCGTCAAATTTTACGTTTTTTGCGATATCTCCTCAACCAAGCCTCGTACGCAGATGCGGTTTTCACTATTCAATAGGAAATTGATACACCTTTCCGCTGATGTAAAAATCTCAGTAAAACTTGACACTTTTGAAAATTGTGATTTTCAAAAAAAATCGTGGGCTAACCCCTTGTCAAAAAAAATAATTTTTTTCAACTTTCTTTCCGATCCCAATGATTTATACATCAAAAGAAAGGTTATTTCCAGACCTATACGCATCTGCAAGAACAAGTGCCCTGCGAGGTCTACGCTTCGAATTATTCCGCTCCAAAGTTAAATAACACAATTTCGACCCAGTCCGTCAAATTTTACGTTTTTTGCGATATCTCCTCAACCAAGCCTCGTACGCAGATGCGGTTTTCACTATTCAATAGGAAATTGATACACCTTTCCGCTGATGTAAAAATCTTAGTAAAACTTGACACTTTTGAAAATTGTGATTTTCAAAAAAAATCGTGGGCTAACCCCTTGTCAAAAAAAATAATTTTTTTCAACTTTCTTTCCGATCCCAATGATTAATGCATCAAAAGAAAGGTTATTTCAAGACCTATCCGCATCTGCAAGAACAAGTGCCCTGCGAGGTCTACGCTTCGAAATATTCCGCTCCAAAGTTAAATAACACAATTTCGACCCAGTCCGTCAAATTTTACGTTTTTTGCGATATCTCCTCAACCAAGCCTCGTACGCAGATGCGGTTTTCACTATTCAATAGGAAATTGATACACCTTTCCGCTGATGTAAAAATCTCAGTAAAACTTGACACTTTTGAAAATTGTGATTTTCAAAAAAAATCGTGGGCTAACCCCTTGTCAAAAAAAATAATTTTTTTCAACTTTCTTTCCGATCCCAATGATTTATACATCAAAAGAAAGGTTATTTCCAGACCTATACGCATCTGCAAGAACAAGTGCCCTGCGAGGTCTACGCTTCGAATTATTCCGCTCCAAAGTTAAATAACACAATTTCGACCCAGTCCGTCAAATTTTACGTTTTTTGCGATATCTCCTCAACCAAGCCTCGTACGCAGATGCGGTTTTCACTATTCAATAGGAAATTGATACACCTTTCCGCTGATGTAAAAATCTCAGTAAAACTTGACACTTTTGAAAATTGTGATTTTCAAAAAAAATCGTGGGCTAACCCCTTGTCAAAAAAAATAATTTTTTTCAACTTTCTTTCCGATCCCAATGATTTATACATCAAAAGAAAGGTTATTTCAAGACCTATCCGCATCTGCAAGAACAAGTGCCCTGCGAGGTCTACGCTTCGAAATATTCCGCTCCAAAGTCAAGTAATACAATTTCGACCCAGTCCGTCAAATTTTTCGTTTTTTGCGATATCTCCTCAACCAAGCCTCGTACGCAGATGCGGTTTTCACTATTCAATAGGAAATTGATACACCTTTCCGCTGATGTAAAAATCTCAGTAAAACTTGACACTTTTGATAATTGTGATTTTCAAAAAAAATCGTGGGCTAACCCCTTGTCAAAAAAAATAATTTTTTTCAACTTTCTTTCCGATCCCAATGATTTATACATCAAAAGAAAGGTTATTTCAAGACCTATCCACATCTGCAAGAACAAGTGCCCTGCGAGGTCTACGCTTCGAAATATTCCGCTCCAAAGTCAAATAACACAATTTCGACCCAGTCCGTCAAATTTTACGTTTTTTGCGATATCTCCTCAACCAAGCCTCGTACGCAGATGCGGTTTTCACTATTCAATAGGAAATTGATACACCTTTCCGCTGATGTAAAAATCTCAGTAAAACTTGACACTTTTGAAAATTGTGATTTTCAAAAAAAATCGTGGGCTAACCCCTTGTCAAAAAAAATAATTTTTTTCAACTTTCTTTCCGATCCCAATGATTTATACATCAAAAGAAAGGTTATTTCAAGACCTATCCGCATCTGCAAGAACAAGTGCCCTGCGAGGTCTACGCTTCGAAATATTCCGCTCCAAAGTCAAGTAATACAATTTCGACCCAGTCCGTCAAATTTTTCGTTTTTTGCGATATCTCCTCAACCAAGCCTCGTACGCAGATGCGGTTTTCACTATTCAATAGGAAATTGATACACCTTTCCGCTGATGTAAAAATCTCAGTAAAACTTGACACTTTTGATAATTGTGATTTTCAAAAAAAATCGTGGGCTAACCCCTTGTCAAAAAAAATAATTTTTTTCAACTTTCTTTCCGATCCCAATGATTTATACATCAAAAGAAAGGTTATTTCAAGACCTATCCACATCTGCAAGAACAAGTGCCCTGCGAGGTCTACGCTTCGAAATATTCCGCTCCAAAGTCAAATAACACAATTTCGACCCAGTCCGTCAAATTTTACGTTTTTTGCGATATCTCCTCAACCAAGCCTCGTACGCAGATGCGGTTTTCACTATTCAATAGGAAATTGATACACCTTTCCGCTGATGTAAAAATCTTAGTAAAACTTGACACTTTTGAAAATTGTGATTTTCAAAAAAAATAATTTTTTTCAACTTTCTTTCCGATCCCAATGATTAATGCATCAAAAGAAAGGTTATTTCAAGACCTATCCGCATCTGCAAGAACAAGTGCCCTGCGAGGTCTACGCTTCGAAATATTCCGCTCCAAAGTTAAATAACACAATTTCGACCCAGTCCGTCAAATTTTACGTTTTTTGCGATATCTCCTCAACCAAGCCTCGTACGCAGATGCGGTTTTCACTATTCAATAGGAAATTGATACACCTTTCCGCTGATGTAAAAATCTCAGTAAAACTTGACACTTTTGAAAATTGTGATTTTCAAAAAAAATCGTGGGCTAACCCCTTGTCAAAAAAAATAATTTTTTTCAACTTTCTTTCCGATCCCAATGATTTATACATCAAAAGAAAGGTTATTTCAAGACCTATCCGCATCTGCAAGAACAAGTGCCCTGCGAGGTCTACGCTTCGAAATATTCCGCTCCAAAGTCAAATAACACAATTTCGACCCAGTCCGTCAAATTTTACGTTTTTTGCGATATCTCCTCAACCAAGCCTCGTACGCAGATGCGGTTTTCACTATTCAATAGGAAATTGATACACCTTTCCGCTGATGTAAAAATCTTAGTAAAACTTGACACTTTTGAAAATTGTGATTTTCAAAAAAAATAATTTTTTTCAACTTTCTTTCCGATCCCAATGATTAATGCATCAAAAGAAAGGTTATTTCAAGACCTATCCGCATCTGCAAGAACAAGTGCCCTGCGAGGTCTACGCTTCGAAATATTCCGCTCCAAAGTCAAATAACACAATTTCGACCCAGTCCGTCAAATTTTACGTTTTTTGCGATATCTCCTCAACCAAGCCTCGTACGCAGATGCGGTTTTCACTATTCAATAGGAAATTGATACACCTTTCCGCTGATGTAAAAATCTCAGTAAAACTTGACACTTTTGAAAATTGTGATTTTCAAAAAAAATCGTGGGCTAACCCCTTGTCAAAAAAAATAATTTTTTTCAACTTTCTTTCCGATCCCAATGATTTATACATCAAAAGAAAGGTTATTTCCAGACCTATACGCATCTGCAAGAACAAGTGCCCTGCGAGGTCTACGCTTCGAATTATTCCGCTCCAAAGTTAAATAACACAATTTCGACCCAGTCCGTCAAATTTTACGTTTTTTGCGATATCTCCTCAACCAAGCCTCGTACGCAGATGCGGTTTTCACTATTCAATAGGAAATTGATACACCTTTCCGCTGATGTAAAAATCTTAGTAAAACTTGACACTTTTGAAAATTGTGATTTTCAAAAAAAATCGTGGGTTAACCCCTTGTCCAAAAAAATAATTTTTTTCAACTTTCTTTCCGATCCCAATGATTAATGCATCAAAAGAAAGGTTATTTCAAGACCTATCCGCATCTGCAAGAACAAGTGCCCTGCGAGGTCTACGCTTCGAAATATTCCGCTCCAAAGTTAAATAACACAATTTCGACCCAGTCCGTCAAATTTTACGTTTTTTGCGATATCTCCTCAACCAAGCCTCGTACGCAGATGCGGTTTTCACTATTCAATAGGAAATTGATACACCTTTCCGCTGATGTAAAAATCTCAGTAAAACTTGACACTTTTGAAAATTGTGATTTTCAAAAAAAATCGTGGGCTAACCCCTTGTCAAAAAAAATAATTTTTTTCAACTTTCTTTCCGATCCCAATGATTAATGCATCAAAAGAAAGGTTATTTCAAGACCTATCCGCATCTGCAAGAACAAGTGCCCTGCGAGGTCTACGCTTCGAAATATTCCGCTCCAAAGTTAAATAACACAATTTCGACCCAGTCCGTCAAATTTTACGTTTTTTGCGATATCTCCTCAACCAAGCCTCGTACGCAGATGCGGTTTTCACTATTCAATAGGAAATTGATACACCTTTCCGCTGATGTAAAAATCTCAGTAAAACTTGACACTTTTGAAAATTGTGATTTTCAAAAAAAATCGTGGGCTAACCCCTTGTCAAAAAAAATAATTTTTTTCAACTTTCTTTCCGATCCCAATGATTTATACATCAAAAGAAAGGTTATTTCCAGACCTATACGCATCTGCAAGAACAAGTGCCCTGCGAGGTCTACGCTTCGAATTATTCCGCTCCAAAGTTAAATAACACAATTTCGACCCAGTCCGTCAAATTTTACGTTTTTTGCGATATCTCCTCAACCAAGCCTCGTACGCAGATGCGGTTTTCACTATTCAATAGGAAATTGATACACCTTTCCGCTGATGTAAAAATCTCAGTAAAACTTGACACTTTTGAAAATTGTGATTTTCAAAAAAAATCGTGGGCTAACCCCTTGTCAAAAAAAATAATTTTTTTCAACTTTCTTTCCGATCCCAATGATTTATACATCAAAAGAAAGGTTATTTCAAGACCTATCCGCATCTGCAAGAACAAGTGCCCTGCGAGGTCTACGCTTCGAAATATTCCGCTCCAAAGTCAAGTAATACAATTTCGACCCAGTCCGTCAAATTTTTCGTTTTTTGCGATATCTCCTCAACCAAGCCTCGTACGCAGATGCGGTTTTCACTATTCAATAGGAAATTGATACACCTTTCCGCTGATGTAAAAATCTCAGTAAAACTTGACACTTTTGATAATTGTGATTTTCAAAAAAAATCGTGGGCTAACCCCTTGTCAAAAAAAATAATTTTTTTCAACTTTCTTTCCGATCCCAATGATTTATACATCAAAAGAAAGGTTATTTCAAGACCTATCCACATCTGCAAGAACAAGTGCCCTGCGAGGTCTACGCTTCGAAATATTCCGCTCCAAAGTTAAATAACACAATTTCGACCCAGTCCGTCAAATTTTACGTTTTTTGCGATATCTCCTCAACCAAGCCTCGTACGCAGATGCGGTTTTCACTATTCAATAGGAAATTGATACACCTTTCCGCTGATGTAAAAATCTCAGTAAAACTTGACACTTTTGAAAATTGTGATTTTCAAAAAAAATCGTGGGCTAACCCCTTGTCAAAAAAAATATTTTTTTTCAACTTTCTTTCCGATCCCAATGATTTATACATCAAAAGAAAGGTTATTTCAAGACCTATCCGCATCTGCAAGAACAAGTGCCCTGCGAGGTCTACGCTTCGAATTATTCCGCTCCAAAGTTAAATAACACAATTTCGACCCAGTCCGTCAAATTTTACGTTTTTTGCGATATCTCCTCAACCAAGCCTCGTACGCAGATGCGGTTTTCACTATTCAATAGGAAATTGATACACCTTTCCGCTGATGTAAAAATCTCAGTAAAACTTGACACTTTTGAAAATTGTGATTTTCAAAAAAAATCGTGGGCTAACCCCTTGTCAAAAAAAATAATTTTTTTCAACTTTCTTTCCGATCCCAATGATTAATGCATCAAAAGAAAGGTTATTTCAAGACCTATCCGCATCTGCAAGAACAAGTGCCCTGCGAGGTCTACGCTTCGAAATATTCCGCTCCAAAGTTAAATAACACAATTTCGACCCAGTCCGTCAAATTTTAGGTTTTTTGCGATATCTCCTCAACCAAGCCTCGTACGCAGATGCGGTTTTCACTATTCAATAGGAAATTGATACACCTTTCCGCTGATGTAAAAATCTCAGTAAAACTTGACACTTTTGAAAATTGTGATTTTCAAAAAAAATCGTGGGCTAACCCCTTGTCAAAAAAAATAATTTTTTTCAACTTTCTTTCCGATCCCAATGATTAATGCATCAAAAGAAAGGTTATTTCAAGATCTTTCCGCATCTGCAAGAACAAGTGCCCTGCGAGGTCTACGCTTCGAAATATTCCGCTCCAAAGTCAAATAACACAATTTCGACCCAGTCCGTCAAATTTTACGTTTTTTGCGATATCTCCTCAACCAAGCCTCGTACGCAGATGCGGTTTTCACTATTCAATAGGAAATTGATACACCTTTCCGCTGATGTAAAAATCTCAGTAAAACTTGACACTTTTGAAAATTGTGATTTTCAAAAAAAATCGTGGGCTAACCCCTTGTCAAAAAAAATAATTTTTTTCAACTTTCTTTCCGATCCCAATGATTAATGCATCAAAAGAAAGGTTATTTCAAGATCTTTCCGCATCTGCAAGAACAAGTGCCCTGCGAGGTCTACGCTTCGAAATAATCCGCTCCAAAGTCAAATAACACAATTTCGACCCAGTCCGTCAAATTTTACGTTTTTTGCGATATCTCCTCAACCAAGCCTCGTACGCAGATGCGGTTTTCACTATTCAATAGGAAATTGATACACCTTTCCGCTGATGTAAAAATCTCAGTAAAACTTGACACTTTTGAAAATTGTGATTTTCAAAAAAAATCGTGGGCTAACCCCTTGTCAAAAAAAATAATTTTTTTCAACTTTCTTTCCGATCCCAATGATTTATACATCAAAAGAAAGGTTATTTCAAGACCTATCCGCATCTGCAAGAACAAGTGCCCTGCGAGGTCTACGCTTCGAAATATTCCGCTCCAAAGTCAAGTAATACAATTTCGACCCAGTCCGTCAAATTTTTCGTTTTTTGCGATATCTCCTCAACCAAGCCTCGTACGCAGATGCGGTTTTCACTATTCAATAGGAAATTGATACACCTTTCCGCTGATGTAAAAATCTCAGTAAAACTTGACACTTTTGATAATTGTGATTTTCAAAAAAAATCGTGGGCTAACCCCTTGTCAAAAAAAATAATTTTTTTCAACTTTCTTTCCGATCCCAATGATTTATACATCAAAAGAAAGGTTATTTCAAGATCTTTCCGCATCTGCAAGAACAAGTGCCCTGCGAGGTCTACGCTTCGAAATATTCCGCTCCAAAGTTAAATAACACAATTTCGACCCAGTCCGTCAAATTTTACGTTTTTTGCGATATCTCCTCAACCAAGCCTCGTACGCAGATGCGGTTTTCACTATTCAATAGGAAATTGATACACCTTTCCGCTGATGTAAAAATCTCAGTAAAACTTGACACTTTTGAAAATTGTGATTTTCAAAAAAAATCGTGGGCTAACTTGTCAAAAAAAATAATTTTTTTCAACTTTCTTTCCGATCCCAATGATTTATACATCAAAAGAAAGGTTATTTCAAGACCTATCCACATCTGCAAGAACAAGTGCCCTGCGAGGTCTACGCTTCGAAATATTCCGCTCCAAAGTCAAATAACACAATTTCGACCCAGTCCGTCAAATTTTACGTTTTTGCGATATCTCCTCAACCAAGCCTCGTACGCAGATGCGGTTTTCACTATTCAATAGGAAATTGATACACCTTTCCGCTGATGTAAAAATCTCAGTAAAACTTGACACTTTTGATAATTGTGATTGTCAAAAAAAATAATTTTTTTCAACTTTCTTTCCGATCCCAATGATTTATACATCAAAAGAAAGGTTATTTCAAGACCTATCCACATCTGCAAGAACAAGTGCCCTGCGAGGTCTACGCTTCGAAATATTCCGCTCCAAAGTCAAATAACACAATTTCGACCCAGTCCGTCAAATTTTACGTTTTTTGCGATATCTCCTCAACCAAGCCTCGTACGCAGATGCGGTTTTCACTATTCAATAGGAAATTGATACACCTTTCCGCTGATGTAAAAATCTCAGTAAAACTTGACACTTTTGATAATTGTGATTTTCAAAAAAAATCGTGGGCTAACCCCTTGTCAAAAAAAATAATTTTTTTCAACTTTCTTTCCGATCCCAATGATTAATGCATCAAAAGAAAGGTTATTTCAAGATCTTTCCGCATCTGCAAGAACAAGTGCCCTGCGAGGTCTACGCTTCGAAATATTCCGCTCCAAAGTCAAATAACACAATTTCGACCCAGTCCGTCAAATTTTACGTTTTTTGCGATATCTCCTCAACCAAGCCTCGTACGCAGATGCGGTTTTCACTATTCAATAGGAAATTGATACACCTTTCCGCTGATGTAAAAATCTCAGTAAAACTTGACACTTTTGATAATTGTGATTTTCAAAAAAAATCGTGGGCTAACCCCTTGTCAAAAAAAATAATTTTTTTCAACTTTCTTTCCGATCCCAATGATTAATGCATCAAAAGAAAGGTTATTTCAAGACCTTTCCGCATCTGCAAGAACAAGTGCCCTGCGAGGTCTACGCTTCGAAATATTGAGCTCCAAAGTCAAATAACACAATTTCGACCCAGTCCGATAAATTTTACGTTTTTTAGTAAAACTTGACAGTTTTGTAGCAGCCAAAATCCCAAAAGTGCAGGAATCTACTATGAGAGAAGACAAAATTGTTCAGAAAGTAAGCTTAAAATAAATCATTTAGAAGATTTTTGCATGAGTTTTGGTAAATAGTAGAAATTATTTTTATACGCCATCGGGTTATTCGAATGTCTCCTTGTACGACCTAACTAACCGCCACGACATTATAATATTTCCAGTCTTAAACACAAAAAACACAATTGAACTGATAATACTTTATAACATTTATTTCCAATAAAAGAAAAATATCTCTAAATCCACTAGTGAATTTGTTTTGATGAATCTTCGTTTTGTTTTTTTTTACAATTTTGTTAAACGAATATGACTAATTTATATGTATGTTGATCTGCGTTTGGCAGTTACAGAATTGTTTATATTAATTAAAGTTTTTTTTTTAATTTGTGATTAATACAGATGGTGAATTCTGTTCAACTAGGATTTTTTTATTATAAAAGAAATTTTTTAATTTATACACGGTTAAATTTATGAACAATAAAAAGTACAGTTAATTTACATAGAAAACAAAATAGAGATGTGTTTATGTGTACATAACAATTATTCAGATTTGTTCCTCTTCTGGTTTTCGTATTGTTTATTTTTATATGCGCGTTTTAAGCAAATTGATTTTTTTTCTTCTAGGAATGTGTGCTTTATTTTTGAATTATGGAACAGAAAAGAAAACAATTGATAGCAAAGAAAAAAAAGAAAAACAAACATGTTTGCTTCTTAATTATAATAATATATATATTTTCAGTTAAGATATTTTGCAAATTATTTTATTCTTACGAATTAGAGGAGAGGGGATAACACATAATAAAGAATGGAGAAATATCGACAATTAAAAGAGAGAACAAAAAGAACAAAAAATAAGAAAAACAAAATTAAATTAAATTAATTTAAGCAAACTATAAGCGCATTTTTGTTGCTCATTGCGCTTTTGCACTTAATTGGCAGTCACTCGACTGTTTGCGTAGAATTGTTGGGCGGACAACAGCAACGTCAGCACATAGATGCAAGCGGCAATCCAACAGTTATAGGCGTTCTGTAAAGAAAAAGTATAGTTTATCAAATTATTATATTCGACAGTACAACAAATCAACTGTCAAAAATATGTGAGAAGAAAGTGGAAAATGTAGACAATTTGATAAATTAGAAAACTGTTGATTTATTCGTATAACATTATTTCTTTTATACGTAATTCAGTCAATACGGAATTTCAACCGTATATAACTTTGTTGATACTGCAATGGGTGGTTTTACACTTTTTTGAGATCTTTTGAGAAGTTCGTGTGCTCAAGATTATTTATTTTTTGTACAATTTCTTTTCCAAGTATTTGGCTTGCAAATAATTTCAATCTGTCTATAATCTCTAATCAATAGCAGTTTCAAGTATTCGCTAATTGAGTTTTATAGTGCCTCTTTTATAATCATTGCAAGTCCACAGGAATCAGCATTAATACATTAATTCATTTATACATTTAATTATGTACTCTGGTCATATTCTCATAATAAATGAAGAGTAAAAAGTTAAATGTTAAAATTGGAGTGCGACAGCCAGGTTGTTTCAGATAACAACTGGATTGTTATGTGTATTTTACTAACGCACTTAATGTTTTACGTCTATACTACTTGTACTACTTACTAGTCGCGTCCTTAAACCACTCTTAGAAACCAAAAATAAAATATGGATATAGCAAATTAACTTTTTTTTTTGTCATGATTTAACAGTTTTTACTTTTAAAAAATTTTTTATGCAATTATTTAAAAAAATTGACACCTCCTGGGACTCCTGGGAGAAAGGGTTAAATGAAATGGATATAAACTAATTTACTTTCAAATTGTAAATGACCCCAA
Source organism: Scaeva pyrastri (assembly GCA_905146935.1). Taxonomy (NCBI): domain Eukaryota; kingdom Metazoa; phylum Arthropoda; class Insecta; order Diptera; family Syrphidae; genus Scaeva; species Scaeva pyrastri. The sequence continues at coordinate 12,700,430 of LR989928.1, read as the reverse complement.
GACTTTTAACTATTTTCTTTGATTGGGTATTTATCGACTTCTTGGTCTAATTACTCTCATTTCTATGCTTTAAAACCTATAGAAAAGATTTAAGCAGTATGAAGGATGTAGGTACTTCGTTTATCTTTGATTTATTTTGTTTGGAAACTTTTAAGTTAGAGTTTTGGCAAGAACTCATAGTTTGTGAAGTCGTACACATATTGATTTTTTAAATTAATTGTACCTTACTTGACTTCCTTAAATATGAATTTGCACTGCGAAGCACTAACAAGTGTCAGTCGATTTACACAACCTCATCTTATCGAAATCAAGTCATAGGGCGTCAACTTGCAATGAATGACAATGACAACCTAACGAGACCTTGATCTTCATTCAGATGCAATTTATGACCCCTAAATTAACTGCAAGTTACATGAGTAGAGTTAAATTAACGTTACCTGATTGTAAGCAGCATTTGCAGCTGAGTAAAAGTCCCCGATAGTTTCATAATTCTCTGCCAAGGGCAGATCCTCAATCAGTGCCACACTGTGGATGTAGAAGAACAATCCCATCAGCGTCTGAAATACAATTCAAAGAAATTCCCTTATTTTAACATCAAATTAATTGAGCTCAAGTAACTCGGAGGAATATACAAAAATATTGCGTAGAAGATGCCAAAAAAATGGATTTTTTCGTTTTTTTCTGAATCGATTTTGCTCGTTTTTGTGTTCGAAGTCGATTTTATTTCACTCACCAATTGAATGATTCCCCACACAGAAATGATAAGACCGCAAAGGGACAATTTAGGACCACAGATTTTCATTTTGATTGCTGGGTGGATAGATTCTCGCCAACGGTTTGTGAAATAAAGCAAATAAAAATAGTTTAATTCTATTCACTCGCTTATCCCTGTTGGAATATGACTTTATTTTTTGGATGAAGAAAAATGTCAGTCAGGTGAAAATCATGTGACAGCTTGATTGTTGAGGAGAAGAAAAAAATATAGAGGAAATTTTTGTGTATTTCTCGATGTTGGCAGAACTGTGTGAATTTAATGGAATGATATGGAAGTTAAACGTGACAGAGTTCGAAGATGTAGCTCATTTCTAAATTCTTGATCAATAAAAAAAAACCGACTGTTTTTAAAGAATTTTCTGTTCTGTTACTGATAAATACCTAGCGCAGCAAAATTTTCCTCCATAGCTGTGCTGGTGACATAGGTTTATAACGTTGTGCAGCAAAAAATAGCCGTATGGTTGCCATTAGTTGTGTTTTATTCACTGCTGAAAAGCTATTTCAGCTTTCAGTAAATAAAACACAGATATTTTTATTTTTTTTACCGCAATTGGCGGATTAAATATAATTATTATATTGGCGGATTAATATAGTATTCAAATCAACTAGGACTGGAGAATTATTTACCATGAGAACATTTTTTATTCACTGAGAAAACTCATGCTTCTAAATTTTATTATTTTTCACCATTTTCTTCGCTCTCAACGATAAAATAAGAATTTTTAAAAATTGCTATCTATTAACACTTTGATTTGGATCCGTATCTCTCACTTCCACTAATTCCAAAAAGGAAAACGAAACACGAATTTTGACAAGACGTCATTTGTCATCCCGGAAAATTTGTGTGCACTGTGCAGAAGAAAATCGCAAGTTGAATAAAACGTAAAATCGAGTTTACAAAAATTAATCGAAAGAGAAACATATTTTCTCGATATATAACCACAGACAAGCAAAAAAAAAAAAACAATTACAAATTTGATTTATTAATCTTTTCATTTCTTTGTTGAATTTTCTTTTGTTTATGGAAATAAAAACAAAACTTGTTTCCTTTCTTTTTTATTTTAACTCTTATACCAAATGAATGCTGCTGATTCATTTTACGAAACCTTTAATAAATCTCTAGAAGGATTCGCATTACAAACAGAGAAACTAATTAATGTTTCAATTAAATTCGCACTGAATCTGCGTTCGCAATTCAATCAAGCGACTGACACCTTCCAGAGTCCCATCGAGTTCACTGAACTGCAAATAACTCTGCTGAAGGTGTTGCTTCTTATTTTGCTGACAAATTTGATTTTGATCGGATTTGCTTGGCGAAAATTCGGCGAAGTAATCACCGAGAAATTCGTTGAACCAAGTAAGTTGACAAAATTTAGAAAAATAGAAAAGTGATATTATTTTCTAATATTTCCACAGGCACTTTGAAAGAAATCGAAGAACTTAAACTGTCTGTTGCAAAACTAAAACTTCCCAAGGAACACTCGCCTAGAATCTAAATCAATATGTCCAGTCACATTCGGAAGTACTTTTCCCGTAAAAAGGAGGAAGCCAAATTTAAGGTACAGTAAATTTCAATGTGTTGTTGCATCATCGATGACGTGGATTTTCAATTTGCAGCTCAAAGTAGGTAACATTGGAACTGGACATCAATTGAATGCACCAGCTGCGCCATCTTCATCCAATCGCCCTAAACCCAAAGATGCTTATATTCCTCCGAAGCGCCAAGAGCTAACCAAAGAAGCAAAAGCCGCTGCAGCTGCTGCTTTAGCTCGAGTCGAAAAGAAGGACAACAAGGAATTCAACACCTCGTTGGCGGCAATCAAGGCGCAAGCTAAACGTGAACTAGAAGCTGAGAGAAAACTCAAAGAGGAAGCAGCATCTGGTTCTGGTTCGGAGCCATCGAAAGAAATCATCGAAAACAAAAATCTAGCTTGTCATGGTGTATTCTTCCGGTGTCCAATGATAAGCGAGGAAATTCTACCGAAAAAAGAGTGGAAAGTGAAGATCAAAGAATTCCTCTACCAACAGCTGGAATCAGAGAAAGCTCTAACAGCTTGTCTGATGATATACAACTGCAACACTAAGGAAAAGGTTTGTCATATGTCCACTTCTGTTTACTTTAAACCAATATTTTGTATTATCCTTAAAGGCTGATGACTGCGTGGCCACACTCTCCAAATACATTGAGAACCTCATCAACCACCCAGGCGAAGAGAAGTACTGTAAAATCAGAATGACCAACAGGTAAGTGTATTCAATGAAAACCACTTCACTATCATTATCCAATTTTTGTGCGTAGAATCTTCTGTGAAAAGGTTCGGTATGTTGAGGGTGCCATGGACTTTCTGCACGGAGCTGGATTTAGGGAACAGGAAATCGACAACGAACCATTTTTACTTTGGTGCAAAGACAATCTTGATCCGGATATGGACCTTCCAGTTCTACTCGATGCCCTTCAGAACGCCGAGCCGATTGGTTTGGAATTGGATCGAAATATTCAAGTCCTATTACCCATGCAAGCGAAACGCACTGAATTGCCAGTGGATTTCTTCCGCATCAGTCCAGAAGAGATAAAACGCGAGCAACAACTTCGAAGTGAGGCCATCGAGAGCGCACAGATTTTAAAGACAAAAGCAATGCGTGAACGTGAGGAACAGCGCAACCTGAGGATGTATCGATTTGCTTTGATTCGCATTAAATTCCCAAATGGAATTTATATACAGGTTTGTGGGGATTCTTATTGTTATGATTCGATTTATAATAACAAATTGTATTATAGGGCACATTTAATGTGTATGAAAAACTTAGCGACATTTATCAATTTGTACAGTCATGTCTGGCAGATGAGGCAATGGAGTTTAACTTAACGCTCAGTGGAAGCCAATTCTCTGACGAGGATATGGACAAATCGCTGTATGACTTAAGGTGAGCCTTAGCTATATTTTTAAACCAATCTGAGTTAAACGATGTTTTCTTTTCTTTCGTTTTTTAAGACTCATTCCAAGTGTGATGTTTCTATTTATTGCTTCATCTACGAATGTATCTGATGAGAATTTCCTTAAAGAAGATCTTCTAATGCTTATCCAACCAATGTAATATCCAAGATAATGTACTCATGATAATATCCATCCTATGAAGGCATGCAAAGCACTCTATGTTAAAATTCAATTTTAGTTGAAAAAGGAAACACCTACCTAAATTATTGATTATGGCTTAAAACTCGATAGACAAAGGAAGCAGATGTTGCGGGTCATGCGAGCATCATTATAACATTACCATAATGTTGTTGTAATTTTGTTTAATTAATTTTGCATTCTTATTTATACATAAAAGAAACAAATCGGTAAATAATATTTATTACTACAACACAAATTCATTTTGTCTTCATTTGCAATATTAAAAGGTTTTCTTGATAATTACTGAAAAGCAATCCTGGCTGTACAATTGTGGTTAATGAATCATCTAGGTAGAAAAGGAAATTGGAGAAACATTCCTCCTCACTTCTTAAATATATAAACAATATATAACAAAACCTTACCTATATAAAGGTTTATGGAAAACTTTACCGGTAGATCTCAGAGCTATTTGTTTGTATATGCCTGTCCTTTAACTTTGGAATTTTGTACAACAGTTTTATTTATACTTATGGGAAGTCTCTTTTGCTTTTTTCTTTTAAAATTTAAAGTCTCAGAAACACACCAGTGAACTGAGCTGCCAAAAAAAGATCTGTGTTTCTTTTATCAGTTAGAGCTAGTTCAGAGCTCAAATCAAAACCCTGATTTTTAATTTGCCTTAAAAATGAGTAAAACCGTTATAAAATGATGAAACGTCAAAGAATCTCGCCCTAAAAGATTGCAATGTGAACAACGTCATGTGAACACCGCCATGGTCTTAAAACTTGCATAAATCTGAACTGGCCTTTTGCTTTTGCCGGTTCGTTGACAGATGATAGGAGACAAGTTAAAAGGACGCCGCCGCCTCTCACAGCTGATTCACCGGTTCTTCGTTTTCTTTATTTCCTATGCTTTTATATGCGTTTACGTTTTTTTCCAACTTCCAATCAGCCGGAGCCAGGAGGAAAGAAAGAATTGGTTTAATAATTTACAAAAACATCAAATTAAAGTAAAAATTCACAACAAGAAATAATCAAACAAAAAAAGTTCAACCTGAAAGAAGAAAAAACGGTAATTACCGTCGTTGTCTACTCAAAGAATTCTTATTGAGTGGACACATTTTTATATTAAGCCAAAAGTGTTTTTCAATCTCAATTTGATTTGTAAAAAAACAAAACATTTGGAGTTTAATGTATAGCCTGGCCAAATCTAAGTTTGCAATCTTATATTTCCTAAGTATTATAATATAATTAAACTATAATCTAAGTGAAAAGAATGTAAATGGGAGAAAAATCCCATTAAAAATTTAATTCTACTGCAAGCAGTTTACAAACAGTTGTGTGAGATTTTCATGGTATGTATGGTGGATTTTAATTAAGTCTAATTAGATTAATTTGATTTGCTTTCCTCTTCTGCGAATCGATTCGGCAGTCGGCTTGAGATTGAGATTGTTCATTAATTTGCTATTTTTACATCTTGAAGGTCTACAACATACACGAGAAAATGATTGACGAGCAATTAATTGACGAAGTTGAACAGCATGGAGTTATATACAATCGGCAAAAATATTGCATCAATATGGGTGGTGGTGCTGCAAATGGAGGAGTTGCAGGCAGCAATGGTGGAGTCAACAAGTACGAAACCAAGGATGAGGCTTGGCAAGAAATTGCAATGAATTTAAGATCTGATGGTAAGTCATTTTTGTTTTGTAAGAAAGCCTTTTGCTGATATTGGGAGTTTGGGCAATCTAACTTTTATCTAAGTATTACTATATTTTAATGTTATACCTATGTACGTTGACATATAGTACTTACTTTTGTAGCTGTTTCCATTGTATTATACAGTCAAGAAAGTGAGTTCAGAAATTAAAATAATCGGTAAAAGTGGAAAAAGATTGGCGCGACACAAATTTAAGGGTTTAATTTGTTGTTTGCGATTGAGAAGACGCTATAATTATGAACTGTATGTATCTGCCTGGAAGCAGATAAATATATTGACAAAATTAAGCTCGCAAGAAGTTTACCTCCGGTAAGCAGTCACCTTGCTCGCATGACGAAACAAGCTCAAAGTGCTTTGTAGTACATTTTATGGTAGGCAACAGACTATCTGGAGAGATGGCGTAGGCCAGGATGCCCGGGATGCGAAACTGAGATAAATGAAGGGACTTGTTGAATGAGGCCAGGATAAGATCCCTTTTGTCTAGCCGATACGTCTTCTAAAATATGCTATGTTATGACTGATTCAAATCTAGACATTTACACAAAACCGCTGATCTAGCTTTACTTAGGATAGAAAGTTTACTTTTCTGGTTGTATTTTGAACTTAGTACCTAACACACAAAAACCCCGATATCTCCAAAAAATCAATGATAATTAAATAAATAATAATTTTTGTTTCTAAAAATACCAAATGTGTGTAAACAAAAGAATCATCAATTCAAGATTAATCGCTTACAATTATTAACTTGTCTTCATTTCAGTTGAAACATGCAAAAAACGTTGGAAATACCTTCGAGAACGTTATGTGTCGCAACGCAAACAAGGTGATCCTCCGGTATATGAACATCTCTCACGTCCATATTTGGAAAAAATGAAATTCCTCGATCAACACATTCAACCACGCAAATCCTATCGCAATGTATCAAGTTTCTTAACATCACCGAATGCTAGCAATTCGTTTTGTGAATACAATATGGATTCTTCAAAATCGAATAGTTCGATGAAAAATCATTCATTTAATGCCCAGCAGCATCATCATCAGCAACAACTGCAACACCAACAACAATCACAATCTCTAACTTATCCACAAGAAAATGCCATCAAAACCGAAGAGGATCCAACGTTTCGTGATTTTGTTGCAGCAGTCGCATCACAATCGCAACATCTTAAACAAATCAATGCTCATCATTCGCCTTTTAATCCAAGTCTGATGACCAGCCCTGGCAATACAAATCATCAGAATGCCAATATTATACCTCCGCCCATACAACCGCAGTCTGTAGAAAACAACTATGATCAGTTCTGGCCGAAAGAACAGGCTAGCGCTGCCAATGTTGGCAATGGAGTAGCTTCATCAACATCTTCATCAATGAAGTCTCCTTTATCTTCATCGCCACCCCCACCACCACCGGTAGCTGCAAATAATAATGCATCGTCTGAATTAAGCGATGAACAAAACATCGCCACAAACAGTAGTGGCAATAGCATGAAGAAAGCACGCGTGCAAATGTCCAGCCAATACCTTGACACCTCAGACTCGGATGAGAGTCCCTTGTCATCGATGCGGAGTTCAAAAATGTTAAACGATAGCAAACACACAGTACAACATTTACATCAATCCCATCAACATCATCAGCAGCAGCAACAACAACAGCAACAACAAATTCTTCAGCAACAACAAAAACATCAACAGCAATACAGTAAAATGTTCAACAATCCTGCACGTAACATGAACACTATGAATCACTCTCCATCGACAGCCTCAGGAGGGATATACCCGTCGAGTAACGATTTCTTGTTTTCGCTCTATCAACAAATGTCACCAGCAGCAGCTGCTGCAGTAGTTCAACAAGAACGAAATATCAACGCTGCTGCAGCAGTCGCCTCAACAAGCTCTGCACGGAGCTCAGAACATCTCCTTGGCGAATTGGTTACATCCGAGCTTCTCAAAATGAACAAGGATCGTCGAAAAACCGTCCAAAAAAGGATTCTCGAAATACTGTTTTTCGAGGATTGAAATTTTTTGATAAAATGCGGTGGGTAAGTGCTAGTTGGATTAAAATTACATTGTTGTTTAATGTAACCAAAAGATAAAATCAAAAATATGTACAATATATGATATAACATGCATAGCTATAGGATTAAGTTATTTTAAAATGTAGTCACAAAAATGTTTGCATTTCTATTAAACTACTGTACTACATAAATATTTACTTTATTTTTTGATGAAATCATTTCATTGAAATTATTTTATTTAAGTCATTGAAAAAAGTCTTTTGAATTGCAATGAAATAAATGTACACAATTGATGTACATATATTTTTACCCCGAATCGGGAAATATTATAAAAATAGCTTTATTTTTTTGTTTGTTTTTTTTTTTTTTGTGAAGAGAAGAATTATTTGATTTTTAGTTATAATACAGACATAAAGAGAAAGGCAAAATAAATGTTCGAAATTAACGAACTTAAATTAAAAAATTGATAAAAACCTAACCATGGTATTTATTCTTTGGATTAAGTTATTTATGAAGTGTATTCGATAATAGTCGCCATAAACATTGTAAACTTCGTTTTATCTAGAAATGTACTGCTCACAATGTTTTAAAAATTCCAAAATCCCAATTTCTAGTAAATTCCTCATTACACCTATTGTTATTGCACATACTACTGCTTACTGAATTCGCTTTTGCTCCAAAATTAAGATCTTAAATGAACTGAACATAAGAATTCAACTTGGATAATATACATATATTTAATTATATCATATATTATAAATGTATATATGTATGTACTTGCAAAGAAACTAAACTTTTAAATATAAACAAAAAATATAGTTTTGAAAAAGTTGACTTCAAAAGGTAAACTCGGTTATTGCAACATTGTTGCTGAAACAAATGAAAACCAATTTGCACAACGAAATAGAAATAAACAGTTGTAGGTATGTGTTTTAATACTGTAATAAAACTGTGGCGAAACTCCATTGAGATCCAATCCACAACGGACAGTCCGCCAACCAATTAAACTATGAAATAAAACGCCCGCCGAGCGTAATTCCATAGGTATTATAGAACAATGGATTGCTTATGCACATCATAACTCAAATCATATGCGTGCCTCTATTTTAACGAAAGAAGAAATGTAAACAAACAATTGCAAATTAAGAGTATGTATTTGATATAAGAAGATATAGACAGCGTACCTAAATTAAAAAAAAAGTAAACGGTACAATTCCGCTCTTACCGTTTTTGTATGGAAGGCGCAAAAAACAAAGAAAAAAAAGTCTGTTAACTCTATGTCTATCAAGGTTGCACTGCAAAGGTCATATTCATTGGAAATTGACTATTTCTGTTGCTTCAAAATCCCAGCCATGCAAAAATTAAACATTTTTTACGCATACTGTTTTAACTTGCAGAAAAGTTTCTACTTTTTATTTCACAGTATACTCTATTAAGTAATTCTATTTTGAGATCATCCTGCACACCCGACGGAAGTTGAAGCATATAACTATCAAGAGTCTTGTAATAGTCTTCATTTCGGCTTTTTAAAGTACTTTCAATTTCAGTACTATTAACTTCAGACACCATGCTGAACCTGTTGATTTTGTAATTTCATAATTTCTCTTGGGAAAAAAATACAATACAAAATCACGTTTCAACAAACCTTCCATTGCTCTCTGCCGATACCGAATCCACTCTTTTTCTCTTTGGGTCTTTTGATGTCGAATTACTGCCACAGGGAATCGCAACAAATACCTTCGGATTTGGTTCTGGTATTTCTTCGCACTCTTCATCGGTTTCTTCCATCTCGAGTTCTGTTTCGTCTACATTTATCTCAACCTTTGCTTCAATGTTGGGTATCGATTGACAATTTTTCCCTTCATGATCGATGGTTGGGCTTAATGATTTAAAAGGACTGCACGACTCTTCTTCCGTGTTATTAATGTAACTATTCCTAACAAAACCAAAAAATAACGATGGTCAATCAATTAACGTACATTCAAAAATTTAACATCAAATTTACCGTAAATGAGGATTAAGGAACGCAAGTTGACTCATATACTTCCATTTGCAATTATTTGTGTTCTCTCTTATTTCTCTCACATATCGATCACGAAGAGATCGCCAACGATGCTGACATTCTTTTACTGCAAAGATGACCAGATGAAAGCATTATGCATTATTTAACACGAAAAACTTAATCTTTAAAAACTCACCATTCCATCCGATATCTTTAGCCACTTCTCGCCATGCATTTTGTTTTACAGCTCTCTTTCGATAATTAATTGTATGCTTGTCATAAAGACAGGTATGCCTTTTTATCGCAGCAATTAATTTTTCTTCGATAGTCATTTCGATTGGCGGATCAGCATCAGATTTTCTTGGAAGTTTCCTCATTTTATACATATCAATAAATGATTAAGTTAAGTGTAATGACAAATTTAAATTATAATAATATATGACTTCGCCCCTTCTTAACTCGCACTCGCATCAACTACAACTTGCACTTGCTGGAATACTGAAAATGAAAACTGAAATCATTTCCACCCATGACGCCGTCATGTACATACAGCAGAACAAAACGTGTCATCGTCATCGCATCCGTCGTACCGTTGTCGTCGTCGGCTCGGCTTCGTCGACGGAGACGGATTTGTTTTTATTTCTCTTTAATATCATTGTGTGTGTACGGGGAGGGAATACATGCGCATTTTAATCAAATTTTTGAATGGACAGGGAATACAGTATAGAGCAAATGTAAAGATACCTATTTTTTGTTTTAAAATTTGTCTTGCAAGAAGACTTCGAAGACGTCACTTATTGATTTCTTTTATCGTATGAAATAAGGTGTTTACAGTCTGATCTGATGATGCAGTGCATTGATTACAGTGATAGAAATATTCATCCCGAGGTATCCGTTAGTATCGGAAAATGCTCCGATTTTGTACGATTCGCTTTGGAACTTACATAGGTATCTGGTTCGGAATATTTCTCCGACATTTACTTAAAGCACCCGGTGAATTGCGTTGTATAATTTTTTACAGCTTAGTGTCCTTGTTCTTCCGTTTTCCTCCAACTCAAATTCTTGAGAAAAATTCTTTCCGACGAGATAACTCGAAAGCAACTTAAACCTCCAACAAAGTATGCGTTAGTGACGATTTTCCGATCCGAACCTCGCTAGGGCCGATTAAGACATTAAAATTACAAATAACTTTACTTTTACTTTCCACTGTAACACGAGTTCTTTTCTTTTGTTACGCATTGGAATTGGAATTGGAAAACTTGATTAAAATGCGCATGTATTCCCCTTTCTTTTATATTGACACTGATAACAAAAACAAAAACATAATCTACCTGCAGCAGAAGCCAGAAGATTCAGATAACGTTGACGACGTCGTCGACGAATGCGATGACAACTTCGGTGCTTCAGTCTCCTTGCAGTAGATACATGACGGCGTCAAGTTAAATTGTATTTTTTAGTCTTGAAGTTGATACGAACTCAAGAGGGTGATAATCACTTTCATTTAATTATTTCAATTTGTCATAAACATTAAATATAATAATATATTGATATGCATAAAATAAAGAGAGAACTCAAAAATTCGTATGTACCAAGTGAATTGAGTTTTGAAGAAAGATTAATCGCTGCAATAAAAAAGCATACGTGTCTATATAATAAGCAGTCAATTTCTTATCGAAGGAGATCTGTGAAACAGAATGCATGGCACAAAGTGGCATATGATGTGAGATCCGATGGTAATTTTAAAGATACCTAGTTTTTCTTAAATGGATTTTCTAATTGATATGAAAATAACTCCTTGCAGTGAAAGAGTGTCAACATCGTTGGCGATCTCTTCGTGATCGATATGTAAGAGAAATAAGAACAAATTCGAATTGCAAATGGAAATATATGAGTAATCTTTCATTCCTAAATGCATATTTCGATTCACGGTAACTTTTGATTTTAAATTTCAAATTTCAATACTGATTTTGTGTTGATTACCTTTTGTTTATTTAGAAACAACAGTAATAATATAACGGTATCGGATGAAACAAATACTACTATCGATCACGAAGAGAAGAAAAAAATCGATCGCGAAGAGAAGAAAAAAGTCGTGAAGCAAAAAGGCTCTGTAATGCCAAATGGAAAGAAAAAGCGAGTTTCAGAGAAGACGGAACTAGAGATGGAAGACTCGGATATTGAGATCGATAAATTAGTAAGTAGTAGCAGTAATTTTTATTGAGATTTTTTTTTCGTGTTTTGCATGCCAATCCAGTTAAAACACACTAATAACAACTTAAGAACTAATTTGACGGCTTGGATTTGGTCAGATTCAGGTTATAAAAAAATTAGTTTATCTTTTTTAAGAAAAATAAGCATCATTAGAAATCTCTGGAGGGAAAAGAAAAAAAATATTATCTTCAGCATACAGTATAGATTCCGATTAACGATTAACATCTATAAGGAAGTCATATAGACATAATAAATATGTAAATTGTTCATTATGCACCCAGAATCTATCCTTGGGGAACTCCCATAAGAATGGGTATATATTTAGAATATTTATTTGCATATAAAACAGAGATATTTTGATTATGTAGCTTTGTATATATCAATGAAGTTTGCAGGGGAAATCAGTCATCCTTAGTTAAATCAAGGGTGTGATTATTATTGTAGTAGTTAAACATTAACGTAAACGTTTTATTGATATAAAGGAATATTCCATCATTGGAAAGTTTCTATGATGATATGTATAATGTTGTTAAGTTAGGAGTTTAATTAGTGAATTAATGAAGTTTTCTCTGCTGATGCTTCTGCAGTAGGTAGATAATTAAAGGATGTTGTTTAATTATGGTTTGAATTGAAAAATTAGGAAAGGACCCCATAACTTTTGATATAATCTAGTTCCTAGTCAATCGGAATGCCTAACATACTGGGAGTTTGCGTCCAGTCAAAGATGTATTTGTGTTGTCCGCAGTACGTTAACGTACGATGCGTGTCAGTATAGCAATAGTTAATCATTTATTTTTTTATTATTATTTCCCCTTTTCATCTGAAGAGACATTAGACGAAATTGCAAGTGAAAAATTATCATCCTCCATGATAACATGATTTTTGTATTGAATGTTTTCCAGAATCACACAAAAGACCAACCAATTACTAAGAGTTCAACGTTGAGATTAGAGATCGATGAATTACAAGAAGAAGCACCAAGTCCGATGGCATTTGTTGAATTTATCAATAATGAAAATATAAGAGAAATGGATTCGGTAGATGTGAATAAAATTTCTGAAGTTAATCTCCAAAAAATTGGAAATGAAGTAAAAAGTCGAAATGAAGACTATTATAAGACTCTTGATAGTTTTATGCTACAGCTTCCGTTTATTGTGCAAGATGATCTCAAAATTGAAATACTTAACAGAGTTTACTGTGAAGTAAAAAAACGAAAAATTTTAAATAATTAAAAAAAAAATTACAAATTGTAAGTGCTGCATTTTTTTCCTTTAAACTGTTAAATTCACTCACAATGTAACTTGAATTCTGTAAAGATGTCCAGTATTTTAGTATTTTAAATTTGACAAACTGAAGTTGTTTCTTATACATAATTATAAAAAAAAACAAAATTTTTCCTAATTTTATATAAAACTAAAAAAATGTGATATATTTTATTTTAAATTATATTTTCTGATTCCTTAAAAAAAAAAAATTGCTTTTATAATACAAACAAAGAAAACATCCTATCATTATAAAGTTTCTGGAAGTGTGAATAATAAAGATAGCTTACAGTTAAGAATTGAGACAACAATTGAAAACCTAATCAAGTAAGTGTAATAGTAGATGTATTTAAATAAGTGGAATGTGTTCTAAACTAAGACAACCAATGACAAAAAATGTAAATATGAAAAATTGTGGAATATCTAAGTATAAAAGATTTAAAAAAATTATTTTTTCTAGGTGTATACATTTATGCATGTAAATATAATTCAAAATTAAAATAATAAACGTTAGAATAATCTTATAAATGTTTATATGTAGCGAATGAAAATAAATAATCCAAAAATTTAACTATTTTTTTGTTTTTTAAAGGTGAATTTCTTCATATACATGCAGAAATGCAACTTTTGATATTTCAAATTTAGGTTTAAATAAAATTTACAGGACGCATGGCACCCGAATGCTTTGGATTAAAGGGTTTTTTTCACAGTTGAATATTGTGATTAAAAAAATTCCAACGTGAACTGTCAAGAAAATGATTTCCATGGTAAAATATCAAAAAATTCAGATTTTTTCTTCTTTTTTCCGAAAGGCATTAGTTTTTCAAGAAATTCAAATTCGTTGAAAAAAAAAGTAGCCATTTAGTCAATTCATTTAATACTTTATTAATTTTTAAGTATTTTTTTTTATAATTTGTTCATAAATAAAGTAACCCTTCGCTATTTATGATAGAATTCTCATAAATATGCCCCCGATTGTAAAACTGCCGATAGATTTTAAAAACCGTCTGTAGCCACCTTTAAATAATCAACGGTTTTTTTATTCTACTACAATTTTAAACCATGCACACCCCTGTTTAAACAGCTGACACTAGCCACTCTCTCTCTCTGTTTACGTGACAGCAGCAACAAAAGTACAAAAAAGAAAAAATAGAAATTCCAGATTTAACTTTCTTCAGCGCACCTTCCTCAATTTTTCCACAAAAACCATTTGTCCGTCGAATCGTTTGGTTGTATTATCAAATTTGAATGTTAAAGATTTAATATTGAGTTCAGACTTAAGTGAAAAATAATTGTTAATTATTAAATTCGTAAATCAAAGTGTTGTAGTCAAAGTGAAATGAGTTAACTTTCATAATATTTATTTAAAAAAAAAATCAAAACAAAAAATAATAAATCTTAAAACTATTCTGTAATTGATTGCGTTTATTTTGTGTACAAAAAGAGGGACAAGAACTATTGATAAACATGTTTTCAATTATCCGAAAATTGCCCATGGGCCAAGTGGTTCGTCCATTGATCGTAAATAATTCTGCTGCTCCAACAGCCGCTGCAGTTTCGGCATCCAAACTCATCTCAACGACCGAGAATCCCCAAAACTCGGAACATATGACGAAAATTGATAAGATCGGGGGACTGCCAAGTGACTTGGTTAACAAGAAGAAAATGAAGACAACTCTCAGGTAAGTCGATGTCTACTTTGTTATTTGTAATTATCAATTTTTAAAAATTCATAAATTATACTGGTTTAGTTAGTGTGAAAAATGTACATTTCCATTCATTAAATAAATAAATCCCTCCATTTGAAACCTGATAGCGGTCACGTACGCCGCGGCATAGCTGGGCGCATGGGCTTGTTTTGCACAGCAGAGATTCCATGTATTCGTATCCATACTCCATGGTACACAATGCACACCGTCGTCGTCGTCGCGTCGTCGGGGACACGGACAGTAGGAGAAACCCAGTCGAGATACAAAATAACTATCTCGAAGCAACAAAGTTAATTTCTTTGTTTTTGTTTAGTCTTCAGTTTTTTTTTTTTTTTTTTTTTTTGTAGTTAGAATCTGATGATATGCGCCGAATTCTGGTTGAGCATATCGATTCTTCGTTAGAGAACACTATTATAGGCATCTTTTTGATCGTCTTCTTGGTCTTATTCGGTGCGTTGGTGTTTAATTATATTTTTAGCAAAAGTAGAACGAAAAGGGCAATGAACAGAGATGTTCCCGGCTATTACAACATGGCCTGAACTAGTTGTAATCAGCGCCTATATGCACAGGAGTTGAATATTTTTTGGTTAAGACACAGAGATGACACCATTAAATTTATGTTATAGTGTTAAGCCATCAAACACTCTTGCAGGTGTTCTGGGCTCAGTATATTATCATCATTATAATATCTTGCAAATCTGCAATTTTAGATATCTTCTAAAGCCGAATATTTATTTTTTGTTTTATGTGTATCAAAATTGGGTGTAACATTTTAACCGGCTTAAGAATAAATATGACCCTGGCATTTGAAGTTGCATCCCAATGAATCCAAAACCACGAAATATGAATACCGACATAGTATCTCTTTCATTCTGTCAGACTTGTCTGGTTTTGTGTTGAAGACGGACTCATAAAAGATAAAACCTGTTTTGTTGTAAAAAAAAATCATACTGAGTAGGTAGGTATATCTACCCCCGTATTTACAAACAAAATACCTTTACCTGCCTATATGTACCTGCCTCTTGTTAAGAATAAAATATTTCTTCAGTATCTATGGTGTTGTTATTGCTTTTCAAATGTCGGTTGTTTTTCTTAAAACTAGGTAGGTACATACAGCGCTGTCGTGCGTCGTAGTTCAAGGATTGTTTTTGTTTACAAAACCATATCAATATGTTGTTTTTCCGACCAACCAACCAACCACTGCTGCGACACCAAAACTTGTTTCTGTTATTGATTGTTGTATTTTTTTTTCTTTGCTTATTTCCAATGTAATGAGGTTTATCTTTCATGTGTAATAATATCAAATGAGATTTAATAGGGATGCATCAAAACAAAGATGGATCTTGTTTTATATCTTTGGCGTTTGAATTTTTATAATACAATGAGACTATTATTTAAGAGCGGATCAATTGTCTCTAGGCATGTAAAGAATTCCAAACTTGAAAAACTATAACAATAACATTTTCCGAAACAGAATCGACTTAACATATTTTACAAGTCTCCACACGATGTGATCGATATAATTTGAATTAGCGAGAAGAATTCTTATTAACTTATTATATGTTCATCAATGTGATTCAAATAATAAAAGGTCTTATTCAAAATTAGTGAAATATATCACAGAGAAAACTGGTGTAGGTATTCTTTTAATCAACTACGTTCTGATTCTGGCTCTTACGAGTAAGTCGTAGATTCAAACGCGCGTGGACTATAAACAATTTTGTTTTGTTTTTGATGACTGATTTAATTAAAAAAAATATAGGTACGAGTAACATTAACATATTAATTTTGTAGAAGAATATACATAATTATACAAATTAATACCATATCTTGTTTATAACAAAAATGCGTTGAACCATTATGCAAAGTGGTGAAGTGAAAAACTTTTTAATTTAACTCGGTTTACGATAAACCATTTCAATTAAGCTTCTTTGGTTAGAAAAGATGATTTTGGGTATTTAACATTTGATCTTATATAGAGTTATTACAATTTTGCAGACGAACAATTTGCATTCATTTAATTATTTTGCGACGGGAGAACCAAGAGTACTTATTCATAATTAATTTCAATTTTAAATTGAAGTGAAAAATACGATATATACTTTGTTAATTTAAAGGCCATTTTATATTAAGAACAAATTGACAAAAGCCTATGATGTTCTATTAGAGTAGGTAATCCCAGGTGGAAGAAACATAGAACATCCCCAGTGCTGCTGAACGACTTTTATAAGAAGCAGTTTTCAAATGTTCGCATGGATGTTGCTTGTAGAATAAAACTTATAGATGACCTTTAAATAGATCTTTAGCACGACAGTTCCACATTAGTACGTCATAATTAGTTGCACTCCAGTATCTTAATCTTAAACGCATTAAATTGTGTTTAAGGTGAACTTGTCAAAAAAAATTTAAAAGCAATCGAAATTAATTTTACTCATTTTAATTACTCTTAATAATAAAATTTGAATTCTACAGCATGATTAAGAATTGAAAAATTGCAAACAGCGATCAAGTCATGCAACTTAATTGTGTCAACTAGAGCTATTCGCCTAAAAGCTTATTTTAAACCATGCAATTACTCGCTCACAGAAATGGTTTAGACTTTAGGGTTTTAAAGTCAAGTAGTTATAGTTGTTTATAAGCTTCTATTCAATTTATTTACTTTGAACACTTTTGGGAACAAATTTTCTATTTTTAAAGTGTACATTTAATATTGCATTGGCAATCTCCACTTTTGATAAAGATAACGAAAGTTTTTTAAATAGAATTTAACCTTGGGTGGGTTGATTATAAAAATAAAACTGAAACCTTTAAAAATTCCACAAGCTCTTCAAAAAGTTCCAATCACTATAACTGTTCCAAAATCTGACAACTCTACAGATAACACATTTTTATTGATAATAAAAATGTTAAGAAATAAAAAAAATAAGAAATAAATAGTGTCATTAATTCTATGCAATTAAAACAATCATTTCATTTTATCACGTTTAAATCACGAGTTATAGTTATTTTATTGTTTTATATTAATTAGGTATTTCTAATCACCTTAACTGTTATCTTCCCAAGACTTGAACACCATCAACTCCATGCGTTGGTTTGGTGTCGTTAAATAGATCCGCGTATACCGAAATATCTCGGTTTTTATCTTCAAACAAGTTTCTATTTATAAAGCTCACAATACTTTTTGTTATCATGTTTTGTTTTTTAATGTTTATTTATAACTGCAGTTGTTACAAATTAAATAATCTCTTGATATTTTTTGGCCGAAAACTTCCATTCGAAATTAATGATCTTGAAACATTTGCAATGAGATAGTATGCTTCATGCGCTACATAAGTGATCATCGAACATTGTGTGGCTGTGGATAGGTTTGCTTTGCCGGCAAGCAGGAACATTCCTGCTTCATCGCAACGCATGACGTCTTTGGCTTCTTCTTCATCTTCCTCCTCTCCTCAGTGTTTATAAATAGAAATTTTTAACAAATACAACAAATAAAGTTCATTTGCCTCCATGTGGAGTTTGGACTTAAAAGGGGCACTCCATGGGGTTTGGGAACGATGAGAAATTATTACGATTTACGATCAGAGTAAATACATATATAAGAAAAAGCGAAAACTCTTTAAGGTGTGACAATTACGGAAGGTGGCGTGATAAAGAAAATTAAATTGTATTGTTATTTTGCTACGCAATGTTTGTAGGAAATGATTTTCTGGATTGATTTACTGGTTTGTGGGATTTAATGGGTTTTATTTTGGTATAAATATATGGTAAATGTATTTTATATTGAAATGCATATTTTGCCTCTTGCTTTTATTTGCAGACGGAAAATATTGAGTCATATTTTATTCCATAACAATGCTTGTGCTTCTGAACAACGAGTGTCTTCTTTTTTCTTGTCAATCATAAAGAGATGTATTATTATTCTCGGAGATCTTTGTGACCTGTATGAACACAATAAACCGGTCTATTTTTGCACTGTACGTCATTTCATAAATTTTAATAAATCTACGATATGAATACGAACAAATTCAGTACCTACATTATTTCTATTGTGGCACGTGCATAAATGTTTTCGATTCAATTGAATTTTGTAACAATAATTGCGTAATGCGTAGGTTAGGTTTGTTGTGTATACATTATTTTATAAAACAAGCTTTGATTGATTATTTGGAATTGTTTTTATTTATTTTATATGTAGAGTTTTATGTGATGTTCCAACACACGAAATACAATTTAAATTTTATGCAAATGAATTATAGACACTAGACATGAATTATAAGCATGTACACATTTTGTAGATACATAGATACGTAGCCAATACTTCAATAATTCAATTGAAACGACTACTGTACTTCAGCTGAACTAAGAAGATGGTTAGCTTTTCAAATTACAAACAATTTCTTTCTTTCAAAGTATGAAACTTGTATCTAGATCGTTAATTTAACGACTTTTTTTTAAGTAACAAAACGCAGTTTAAACAATTTAATGCTTGGTTGCTTCCTAAACTGGTGTTATAGTGTGGAATGATAAAAAAGATGGCTTAGTTCTTAACTATTTTGATTTTTGAACCGGCAAAACAATCTTGAGGCCCAACCGTCCCAGTAGTTGAACATTAATTACAACATGGTTGGAAGAGGAGAATTAAAGGTGGTTTCTAAACCTAAATTCGGCTTCTGAAGTGTATAACGTTATTAAATGGTTAAAGGTTCTTACCAAAAGTACATATAACTGAAAAATTCTATTCTTTTTTTGTCTTAAACAAAACAAAAAAGAACAATAATTGGCTATCTAAAGTAGTTCATAACTTACTGATTCAAATCATTGAATAAATTAAACGTAGAATAATTTACTATTTAACCCTTTCTTTGACTTTTCTCTCTCTCAATCCTTTCGAATCTAATTTTAATTCTTAAAAGCAATTTGTGTATGTAAAAAAATTTAATTCCAGAAATTCTAATTTTGCAAATCAAATAAGTCGGACGTCAGAAGAAGTTCCATTAATTGATTTATACATTTTTAATAATTTCTCTAGATCTGAAGATAGTCTTGATTTTCTCTTTTTTTATATTTTTCTTCAACCAATACGAGGTCAGTTGAAAGAAAATAAAACTAAAAGACAAGTCATAAAGACTACGTTTGTATTGTTTGGATATTTCTGGTTTAAATTTACATTTGAAATAGATATTCGACGATACTGGCTGACCAGAATTCAGTATTCAGTTAACATATATACATACAAATATAGATGTGTATTTTAAAACGACATTCTTAATACTATTTTTGTTTTCTTTCTTTTTTTGTTATTCCAGAACTTTATCAACTCTAAATTATTCAGTGCCATTAGCAGCGCGTGCAACAGTTTCCAAGGATGAAAGTCGAGATTTTATGGCTGTTTTTCCAGGTAAATTATTTGAATATAAAATTAACTAATCTATGAAATTCTTAACAATAAAGATGCACAAGCACATGACAGAACTTCAAATACATATATGTAGTTGTTATTATTTGAAATGCATTTTTATTGCGTTTAGTTTTTTTTAACTTCAAAATATTTACACAAGTTATTATTACCTACACTGTTGTAATCTAAATTACAAGAAATGTATTAATGCAAAATGTTGAAATCATTTATTTGCAACATGATAAGTCTATGATAAAAAAAATAATAATTATTTGCATCGTTGATTCACATAAACGTGTGAGAAAATCGAGGGTAAATTAGTTTAAATTGGTGTTGTAGTTATTTTTTGTTGTTGTTTTCAGTTCCAACAAGAATACGTAGGTATACCTACTCGTAGTTTAATTTATTATAGTTGATGAGAAGCTATTTATAGAGAAAATGCTGAGTTGCGAGATGCAATTTGTTGTGGCAAGGCAAGCTAGGCTGGCTTCTAAATAATTGAGATAAACAATCTCATAAGCAAGCATTTCTATTTTAATTTTCGTTTTTTTTTTATATCTAAGCGGAGCTCAACTCGACAAGTGGATGTTATGATTGATGACAATAACTACATGCGCTTGTTTAGCTAGACAAATTAGCAAAAAATATTAGTTAGGGGCTTGTTGCTATGAGAGTAATAATTTTGTTTTGAATATTCAGAGGGGAAAATGTTTGAATTCAAATCTTTTCAATCCATGCAAAGTTTACACATGTCAAATAGATCAAACAGCTTTAACCGACTCTGCTTAAAAATTGACAATTTTGTTAAGCCCTTGTATTCCAAAAACTGGCTCAACTTTTTTATAAACACCCTCAGGGTGTTAGCTGGTTATTTCAGAGCACCTCTCATGATAAAGACGCAACTTATTCATAACGAGTTCATACAAAACTCTAACGACATTTTAAACTGTCGCCTTGTCCTACTAAATTAAAATATAAACCAGCTCCTTTAATCTTGTTAAGATAATGTGCAGTAAGTAAGTTACAATAGCTACTCTACCTTTTTGGTCTTAAGTTCCATTTCTTACCCTGAACACATTTTCAGTGCTCTGTAAGGCATAAACCCACTTATAAATTTGATTTCTGGCTTGAAAAGTGACCGGAAGGCAGGCGCCACACTCAGTCGTGTTGAAAATGAAGCCGAGTTGTGAGATTTGTGGTTATACAGTTTGCAACCTATCCTATTAGACCGGTTCCGGTACAAGTTGTAACTTCTGTACACCGCAGTTTAGCGAAAGCCTCAACATGTAATCAATCCCATTTAGATAAATGTTTACCTTGCGTATTTCAGAAGCTCTAGTTTTGTAATTTTATCTTGGCAGATGCTAACGATGGTCAACACATTCAGAACTCCTTTTTTAATTAACATTCTTTTATTTTAGATCTTGTTCGTGAGCTTACTGTAAAAGCAAACGAATATAATGCCAAAGAAGCTTCAAATTGGTTTACCAAAGCATTGCAATACAATGTTCCACGTGGAAAGAAAAATCGTGGTCTATTGACAGTATTAACATACAAGAAGTTAGTAAGCGAAGATCAATTGACACCAGAAAACATCAAAAAGGCTCAATATCTAGGATGGTGTGTTGAAATGGTAAGATAAAAAACAAAATACTTTCAAATGTAACAGAATATTAAAATGATTTCATTTACAATCTTTTGCAGCTTCAAAGCATGTTTATTATTTCTGATGATATCATGGATGGTAGTACCACAAGACGAGGTCAAGTTTGCTGGCATAAACTAGATGATGTTGGCATGACAGCTATCAATGATGCTCTCATGATTGAGAATGCAATTTTTACCATATTGAAGAATCATTTCCGTCAAACTGAATGCTACTCCGATTTGCTTGATCTCTTCCATGAAATTATCTTTATTACAACTTGTGGACAATCCTTGGATTTACTGACAGCCAACAAAGATATTTCCAGCTTCACAATGGACAAGTACAAGTCGATAGTGGCTAATAAGACTGCATATTATTCGTTCTATTTACCATTTGCATTGGCTATGCATTTAGCTGGGTAAGTTTCTTTTTTGGTAATATTTAGAGAACTTTGAAGATAACAGTGTTTTTTTTTTTGTAGTTTCAAAGATGCCGAAGCATTTAGACAGGCCAAAACAATTCTCCTAGAAATGGGTCACTTCTACCAAGTTCAAGATGATTTCTTGGATTGCTTTGGCAATCCCGAAGTAACTGGCAAACTAGGAACTGATATTCAGGATAATAAATGCTCCTGGTTAGCTGTGGTTTGCATGCAACGAGCCAATGACGATCAAAAGAAAATAATGGCCGAGTGTTATGGCCAGAGCGGTAAGTAGAAAGATTTTGGAAATATGTTGAATTTCATAACTTAATTAATTTATAAATTCTTAGATCCCGCTAAGATTGCCCGAGTTAAGCAACTTTACAAGGAACTAGGCCTACCCAACACCTATGCCACTTACGAAGAAGAATCTTACAACATGATCAAAACACATATTCAACAAACATCACGTGGAGTGCCACACGAGCTCTACTTGCAAGTTCTCAACAAGATCTATCACAGGGATTCATAAAAATCTTCGAACTAAAGACTGAAACTCTTCATAAATAATTAAGCGAAAATTAGCAGCAGAGGCGAAATTAAAGCTGTATTAACCACTAATTTAAGTGCTCATAATAATCATAGTCTTATTCTTATCCCCAAGTTTAAAAAGAAAAATCATTTTTATCCTAAAAAGTTAGTAATAGTCTTGTGTGAATTCAACTTATTACAGAAGGAGGAAAGAGAAAGAAAAAATATGAAACGAAATTGAATTGTGATTGAAATGAAAGAGGAAAAGAAATGTTTCCTTTTGATATTTTATTTTTAGGAAAATTATAGAATAGAAAACCTTTATTATACGCCTGAGTTTTTTTTTTCTGATATAAATATATTTTTATTTTGTTAATTTGTAAGTTACTTTATTTTTTGTTTAATTTAATTTTTTCTCCTGTAATAAAAAAAAAAAATAATCTCATTGTAAAATGTTACAAAAAAAGAAAAATCAGTTTGTATGTTTTCAATTGACTGTATTTTATTGCATTTTGTTGTGTAATAACTTAAAACGCCACATTTACTTGTAACTTATAAAGTAAAATCAAATTTTTTGTATTTCTCACGAAATTGTTTAACAAGTTCAATTTCTTCGTCTTTTGTTAGACTGCAGTCCTTCCAGTCTGTTTTCTCGTCACAATTTAAGAGGTTCTCGGAGCAGAAGACTTCCCTAAAGAGAGAAACAAAAAAGAGTAAATAAAGAACTTCAAATATTAGAAAGTCAAATTCGGACTAATCGACGATTCTTACCTAGCAAAATGTATGGGAAATTGTTTCATATTTTGTGTCAACAGTGTCGTTCTGTCGGGCAGTTCAGCAACAAAATATGGTCCCTTTTGTGGAAGTTCTGTGGGCTCTTTGATTTCGGGTAGCGAATCAAAGGTTATGTTGTACTCTTCAGCTTTATCCTAAGAATGAAAAAACATTAAATTGTAGACATTTATTATTTTTTGCGACCAATTTCCAAAATTCCACCTCAAAACCATGTTTAATTTTCCACGCATATCCCTCATCGATACCCAAAGCGTTTATTTGCAAATGTGAACATTTGTAATTTCGTTCTGTAAAGCACACAGTATGGCCTTGTTCTTTAAAGAATTTCCTAATTGCTTCCTTGAACTTCATCAACTCTGCCCAATCTGTGTCGGCCAAAAGAGCAGCCGATTGTATATGAGTGATTGAGAGTATAAGGATGTGATAATCATTGATTGGACCTTTTGCTAAGGCAAGGTAGAAACTATCACCCACTGAAATGACCAAATGTTTTTCCACATCGGGTGATGATAAACAGAACCAGCATTTTTCTATAAAACAAAAAACGGTGTTAAATCAATTTTGTTAAATAAAATCTGTAAACCTCTTGCCTTGATCAAATGTCGGCCGCTGTCGTTTTTCATGTCCATCGTGTCCGAATCCTTTACGTCCTCGTTTTCTGTTATCATTTGGATTTGAATTGAGGTCATAGAAGTATTGTTTTCCCTCATCCTGCAAATTTTCAATTATTATCCTATGTTCAATTTTGTGGAATAAAAAAAACTTTCAATCTGTTGTTTGCCTTTGCAATCGTCAAAATTCATGCCTACAAAAGGACATGGTGTTTCGGTTGTGGTTTTTTGTATCAAGTCAAGAACTCTCATCTTTTCAACTGGACACAAACTTAAAGCGTAAACTGCTTTAAGTTTTTCTGCATTCCCAACATTGGCCAA
The DNA here is from genome assembly GCA_905146935.1 of Scaeva pyrastri. Taxonomy (NCBI): domain Eukaryota; kingdom Metazoa; phylum Arthropoda; class Insecta; order Diptera; family Syrphidae; genus Scaeva; species Scaeva pyrastri. The sequence goes on along the minus strand of LR989928.1, from coordinate 12,675,900 downwards.
GGCTATAAATCGAGTACAAAGTTCGAACTGAGTTGTGTTATCAGCGGGGATTCTAGATAAAAAGAAAGCTGTTTTATGGAAGACAATAAATGCTTTGAAACTCACCTATAAGGTTTTGGTTCTTCGTAAATTCCATTAAGGGCACAGAAGTGGTATCGTGGTTTGATCTCTTTGGACAGATATGAAATCAGTTTTGATGTATTTTTCTGTGATTATGGTAAAAGACGTACAAAGTTAATGCACTTTATTTTTAAGAGATAGATAGCTTGCTATGGATATTTTAGACAGACGCATTTTTAGCGAGAATTATTTTAACATACTTGCTGTTCGTTGATTCCATGAGGCCATTGGGATGTAATAAGAACATCGACTCCTCTGTAATCAGTTGCAGTGGTCTTATTAACCAAACATGAATTACGCACAGCGACGACGTCCTCCTTATTGAATGAATTCGGCCCGGATCCTTGAACTCCACTTAAATAGGCAATTTTAACTCCCGAGGAAAGGGTATAGAGACCTCTCTTACCTACAAAACAAGGCAAATCAACACAAATAAATGTTCCTTAATCAGGAAAAGATCTTAAACCTTTTACCTAGGTAAGTTAAGTTAGTGCAGATATCACCATCGTCTTGGATGGATTCATAGAACTTTGCAGTTTCTTCGTTGTTCGGACCGAGGATGTATGTTGGCACAGGTACTAAGAAGTAATTATCATAAAACTACATTATATTATTAAAATAACCAATTTAATTACTATGTTTAAATCCATTTTTATAAGCAATCAACTCGTCATTGTTTGTCGGACTAAAGAACTCGCCACAACACAGCAGCAAGTCGAATGGTCCCGCTTTTTTGTTAATAGATTCAACCCTGGTAAAAAGTTGCTTGAAATTGCCATTGACATCGCCACTTACTAAACTGAAATTGATTACATTCAATATAAATATTGTAAGTTTAATATTATTTAGTTACTAACATTTTAATTTTTTGATCCATTTATTAAAATTAAAATGATAACTTTTTTTAGTTTTCCAAACGTTTTGTTGATATTTTTTGTTGACAAGAAATTAACCAATCCGCGAATGTCAATTTGCTGTCATCGACAAAAGAATTGCCAGAGCAAAAGAAGAAACAATAAGGTATGTTTGTTTCGAGCTCAGTTTCTAAAGTTGTTCAACAATACACTGCTTTTTTACAAATTTCTCATTCTTAACCTATTTTTTGTAATTTTCCTTATTATTTTTACATGAATACATATGTATATATTTTTGAAAATAGAAGTCTCAATTGTTAAGCAAGAAAAACTTGACATTTAGTCTAACTTCATAAGCTAAATTCAAAAATTTTAGTGCCACGGAAGGAAATATTTAAAGTGAATAATAATCAATGAAGTATTCATCCTGGGTACCAAAATACTTTTATAATGGTTCAGATTTACTGAAATATACCATGCTATAAATCAGAAGGAACAAATTTAAAAACAAAATACATACATATTTATTTGGATTTTTTATTTGAAATAAATCTTAAACTTAAAGTATAAAATGATAAATAAAAGTATAAATTGTGTATACAATTAAGATAATATTTCAATTAAAAATTTAAAAAGCAAACAAACAAGTGAAGTTTTAATTTTGTTAGAAAAATAAACAAAATTATTAGATTTCATTTGATTTACTTATTTAAAATTATACACAAAATTTTTAAAATAAAAACTAAAATAAGTGGTTGACATAAGGAAAGGAATAGGAAATTGACAGTTGATACAATGAAAGAGTATTATATGAACTGTCATTTAAGGAATTGGTATACGGAGAAACCATATGCGTAATACGGTTTCTCTTCGATCAAACTTGTACATAGCTATACTTAAACTTAACAGGAAGTACAACGGGACTAGGACTTATTAAATAAGGTTTGCAATTGAAAATGTACAAAAATTATTAAAACTAGGTATAAAAATGAATTAAAAAGGAAATGTTAAAAGTAGTATCACAAGCGGTCAAAATAATGGCCAGAACCAGGTACCTTCAAAGTACCTCATTCATAAAAACAATACAGAATAGATTCCAGAGTAGATCGCAATAACGTCGAACTCTTCTAATAGAAGAGGAAATCAGAAGACAGAAAACCAGTCATAACCGCTACAAAGCTTTACGTACTCATAAATTAAGACCGTACTGTAAGTCTTGAAGAAGATTTTTTAGGTTTTATCCAGTCTATAAATATGCCCTTATTTTTATTGCCTGTGGAATAAAGAAAAAATAATTATAGCACGATACATGAAGGAAGATGGTAGTAAGACTTACCACTGAGAACATTATGTTTATGATCAGCTCCACATTTGGAGGTACAGAACCGGACAACAAGATCGAAAGGTTCCATAGCAGTTATTTTCAATTTTGGGATTTTGATTTCGTCGGATGACTCAGTTTGGGATGAGCAAGGGGAGTTATCATTGGAAACAATGGAAAGGTCTTGACAAGAGTTATCCATATGTTGCAAAGGCGCAATTGGGGGTAGAGGTGCACTTGGAAGTGGTAATGCTACTGGGAGAGGAGTAACTGGTGCTTGTGGGGGAGTTGTAAGAAGAGGCAGTGCTGGTGGAAGGGGAGCAACTGGTGGAAGTGGGGCAACTGGTGGTAGAGGTGCAACTGGTGGCAGAGGAGCAACTGCTGGCAAAGGTGCTACTGGTGGAAGTGGCAGTGCTGGTGGAAGTGGGGCAACTGGTGGTAGAGGTGCTACTGGTGGCAGAAGTGCAACTGGTGGAAGTGCTGGAGGAAGAGGAGCAACAGCTGGAAGCGATAGTGCTGGTGGAAGAGGAGCAACTGGTGGAAGTGGTAGTGCTGGTGGAAGGGGGGCAACTGGTGGAAGGGGTAGTGGTAGCGGAAGCTCTTCGTCTTCACACGATTCCTCTGATTTAGGAAGTGCTGGAGGCAATGGTGCAACTGGTGGCAAAGGCGAAACTGGTGGCAGAGATGCTACTGGAGGAATTGGCAGTGCTGGAGGAAGAGGAGCAACTGGTGGCAGTGGTAGTGCTGGTGGAAGAGGAGCAACTGGTGGGAGGGGCAGTGGTAGTGGCAGCACATCGTCTTCACACGATTCTTCTGATTTAGGAAGTGCTGGAGGCAATGGTGAAACTGGTGGCAGAGGTGCTACTGGTGGAAGTGGCAGTGCTGGAGGAAGAGGAGCAACTGGTGGCAGTGGTAGTGCTGGTGGAAGAGGAGCAACTGGCGGAAGTGGTAGTGCTGGTGGAAGAGGAGCAACTGGTGGGAGGGGCAGTGGTAGTGGCAGAGGTGCTACTGGAGGAAGTGGTATTGCTGGTGGAAGAGGAGCAACTGGTGGGAGGGGCAGTGGTAGTGGCAGAGGTGCTACTGGAGGAAGTGGTAGTGCTGGTGGAAGAGGAGCAACTGGTGGGAGGGGCAGTGGTAGTGGCACCACATCGTCTTCACACGATTCCTCTGATTTAGGAAGTGCTGGAGGCAATGGTGCAACTGGTGGCAAAGGCGAAACTGGTGGCAGAGGTGCTACTGGTGGCAGAGGTGCTACTGGAGGAAGTGGTAGTGCTGGTGGAAGAGGAGCAACTGGTGGGAGGGGCAGTGGTAGTGGAAGCACATCGTCTTCACACGATTCCTCTAATTTAGGAAGTGCTGGAGGCAATGGTGCAACTGGTGGCAAAGGCGAAACTGGTGGCAGAGGTGCTACTGGTGGCAGAGGTGCTACTGGAGGAAGGGGCAGTGCTGGTGGCAGAGGTGCTACTGGAGGAAGTGGTAGTGCTGGTGGAAGAGGAGCAACTGGTGGGAGGGGCAGTGGTAGTGGCACCAAATCGTCTTCACACGATTCCTCTGATTTAGGAAGTGCTGGAGGCAATGGTGAAACTGGTGGCAGAGGTGCTACTGGAGGAAGTGGCAGTGCTGGAGGAAGAGGAGCAACTGGTGGCAGTGGTAGTGCTGGTGGAAGAGGAGAAACTGGCGGAAGTGGTAGTGCTGGTGGAAGAGGAGCAACTGGTGGGAGGGGCAGTGGTAGTGGAAGCACATCGTCTTCACACGATTCCTCTAATTTAGGAAGTGCTGGAGGCAATGGTGCAACTGGTGGCAAAGGCGAAACTGGTGGCAGAGGTGCTACTGGTGGCAGAGGTGCTACTGGTGGCAGAGGTGCTACTGGAGGAAGTGGCAATGTTGGTGGTAGAGGTGCTACTGGTGAAAGGACTGCTACTGGTGGCAGAGGTGCTACTGGAGGAAGTGGTAGTGCTGGTGGCAGAGGTGCTACTGGAGGAAGAGGCAGTGCTGGTGGAAGAGGAGCAACTGGTGGGAGGGGCATTGGTAGTGGTAGCACATCGTCTTCACACGATTCCTCTAATTTAGGAAGTGCTGGAGGCAATGGTGCAACTGGTGGCAAAGGCGAAACTGGTGGCAGAGGTGCTACTGGAGGAAGGGGCAGTGCTGGTGGCAGAGGTGCTACTGGAGGAAGTGGTAGTGCTGGTGGAAGAGGAGCAACTGGCGGAAGTGGTAGTGCTGGTGGAAGAGGTGCAACTGGTGGGAGGGGCAGTGGTAGTGGCATCACATCGTCTTTACACGATTCCTCTGATTTAGGAAGTGCTGGAAGCAATGGTGCAACTGGTGGCAGAGCTGCTACTGGAGGAAGTGGCAGTGCTGGTGGCAGAGGTGCTACTGGAGGAAGTGGTAGTGCTGGTGGAAGAGGAGCAACTGGAGGAAGTGGTAGTGCTGGTGGAAGAGGAGCAACTGGCGGAAGTGGTAGTGCTGGTGGAAGAGGAGCAACTGGTGGGAGGGGCAGTGGTAGTGGAAGCACATCGTCTTCACACGATTCCTCTGATTTAGGAACTGCTGGAGGCAATGGTGCAACTGGTGGCAGAGCTGCTACTGGAGGAAGTGGCAGTGCTATTGGCAGATGTGCTACTGGAGGAAGTGGTAGTGCTGGTGGAAGAGGAGCAACTGGCGGAAGTGGTAGTGCTGGTGGAAGAGGAGCAACTGGTGGGAGGGGCAGTGGTAGTGGCAGCACATCGTCTTCACACGATTCCTCTGATTTAGGAAGTGCTGGAAGCAATGGTGCAACTGGTGGCAGAGGTGCTACTGGAGGAAGTGGCAGTGCTGGTGGCAGAGGTGCTACTGGAGGAAGTGGTAGTGCTGGTGGAAGAGGAGCAACTGGCGGAAGTGGTAGTGCTGGTGGAAGAGGTGCAACTGGTGGGAGGGGCAGTGGTAGTGGCATCACATCGTCTTCACACGATTCCTCTGATTTAGGAAGTGCTGGAAGCAATGGTGCAACTGGTGGCAGAGCTGCTACTGGAGGAAGTGGCAGTGCTGGTGGCAGAGGTGCTACTGGAGGAAGTGGTAGTGCTGGTGGAAGAGGAGCAACTGGAGGAAGTGGTAGTGCTGGTGGAAGAGGAGCAACTGGCGGAAGTGGTAGTGCTGGTGGAAGAGGAGCAACTGGTGGGAGGGGCAGTGGTAGTGGAAGCACATCGTCTTCACACGATTCCTCTGATTTAGGAACTGCTGGAGGCAATGGTGCAACTGGTGGCAGAGCTGCTACTGGAGGAAGTGGCAGTGCTATTGGCAGAGGTGCTACTGGAGGAAGTGGTAGTGCTGGTGGAAGAGGAGCAACTGGCGGAAGTGGTAGTGCTGGTGGAAGAGGAGCAACTGGTGGGAGGGGCAGTGGTAGTGGCAGCACATCGTCTTCACACGATTCCTCTGATTTAGGAACTGCTGGAGGCAATGGTGCAACTGGTGGCAGAGCTGCTACTGGAGAAAGTGGCAGTGCTGGTGGCAGAGGAGCAACTGGCGGAAGTGGTAGTGCTGGTGGAAGAGGAGCAACTGGTGGGAGGGGCAGTGGTAGTGGCAGCACATCGTCTTCACACGATTCCTCTGATTTAGGAAGTGCTGGAAGCAATGGTACAACTGGTGGCAGAGGTGCTACTGGTGAGAGTGGTAGTGCTGGTGGAAGAGGTGCTACAGGTGGCAGAGGTGCTACTGGTGGCAGAGGTGCTACTGGAGGAAGTGGCAGTGCTGGTGGCAGAGGTGCTACTGGAGGAAGTGGTAGTGCTGGTGGAAGATTAGCAACTGGCGGAAGTGGTAGTGCTGGTGGAAGAGGAGCAACTGGTGGGAGGGGCAGTGGTAGTGGCAGCACATCGTCTTCACACGATTCCTCTGATTTAGGAAGTGCTGGAAGCAATGGTACAACTGGTGGCAGAGGTGCTACTGGTGAGAGTGGTAGTGCTGGTGGAAGAGGTGCTACAGGTGGCAGAGGTGCTACTGGTGGCAGAGGTGCTACTGGTGGCAGAGGTGCTACTGGAGGAAGTGGCAGTGCTGGTGGCAGAGGTGCTACTGGAGGAAGTGGTAGTGCTGGTGGAAGATTAGCAACTGGCGGAAGTGGTAGTGCTGGTGGAAGAGGAGCAACTGGTGGGAGGGGCAGTGGTAGTGGCAGCACATCGTCTTCACACGATTCCTCTGATTTAGGAACTGCTGGAGGCAATGGTGCAACTGGTGGCAGAGCTGCTACTGGAGAAAGTGGCAGTGCTGGTGGCAGAGGTGCTACTTGAGGAAGTGGTAGTGCTGGTGGCAGAGGAGCAACTGGCGGAAGTGGTAGTGCTGGTGGAAGAGGAGCAACTGGTGGGAGGGGCAGTGGTAGTGGCAGCACATCGTCTTCACACGATTCCTCTGATTTAGGAAGTGCTGGAAGCAATGGTGCAACTGGTGGCAGAGGTGCTACTGGTGGGAGTGGTAGTGCCGGTGGAAGAGGTGCTACTGGTGGCAGAGGTGCTACTGGAGGAAGTGGTAGTGCTGGTGGAAGAGGAGCAACTGGTGGGAGGGGCAGTGGTAGTGGCAGCACATCGTCTTCACACGATTCCTCTGAATTAGGAAGTGCTGGAGGCAATGGTGCAACTGGTGGCAAAGGCGAAACTGGTGGCAGAGTTACTACTGGAGGAATTGGCAGTGCTGGAGGAAGAGGAGAAGCTGGTGGCAGTGGTAGTGCTGGTGGAAGAGGTGCTACTGGTGGCAGAGGTGCTACTGGTGGCAGAGGTGCTACTGGAGGAAGTGGCAGTGCTGGTGGCAGAGGTGCTACTGGAGGAAGTGGTAGTGCTGGTGGAAGAGGAGCAACTGGCGGAAGTGGTAGTGCTGGTGGAAGAGGAGCAACTGGTGGGAGGGGCAGTGGTAGTGGCAGCACATCGTCTTCACACGATTCCTCTGATTTAGGAAGTGCTGGAGGCAATGGTGCAACTGGTGGCAAAGGCGAAACTGGTGGCAGAGTTACTACTGGAGGAATTGGCAGTGCTGGAGGAAGAGGAGAAACTGGTGGCAGTGGTAGTGCTGGTGGAAGAGGAGCAACTGGTGGGAGGGGCAGTGGTAGTGGCAGCACATCGTCTTCACACGATTCCTCTGATTTAGGAAGTGCTGGAAGCAATGGTGCAACTGGTGGCAGAGGTGCTACTGGTGGGAGTGGTAGTGCTGGTGGAAGAGGTGCTACTGGTGGCAGAGGTGCTACTGGAGGAAGTGGTAGTGCTGGTGGAAGAGGAGCAACTGGCGGAAGTGGTAGTGCTGGTGGAAGAGGAGCAACTGGTGGGAGGGACAGTGGTAGTGGCAGCACATCGTCTTCACACGATTCCTCTGATTTAGGAAGTGCTGGAAGCAATGGTGCAACTGGTGGCAGAGGTGCTACTGGTGGGAGTGGTAGTGCTGGTGGAAGAGGTGCTACTGGTGGCAGAGGTGCTACTGGTGGCAGAGGTGCTACTGGAGGAAGTGGCAGTGCTGGTGGCAGAGGTGCTACTGGAGGAAGTGGTAGTGCTGGTGGAAGAGGCAGTGGTAGTGGCAGCACATCGTCTTCACACGATTCCTCTGATTTGGGAAGTGCTGGAGGCAATGGTGCAACTGGTGGCAAAGGCGAAACTGGTGGCAGAGTTACTACTGGAGGAATTGGCAGTGCTGGAATAAGAGGAGAAACTGGTGGCAGTGGTAGTGCTGGTGGAAGAGGTGCTACTGGTGGCAGAGGTGCTACTGGTGGCAGAGGTGCTACTGGAGGAAGTGGTAGTGCTGGTGGAAGAGGAGCAACTGGTGGGAGGGGCAGTGGTAGTGGAAGCTCATCGTCTTCACACGATTCTTCTATTTGTGAAAGTGCTGGAGGCAACGGTGCAACTGGTGGCAAAGGTGCTACTGGAGGAAGTGGCAGTGCTGGTGGAAGAGGTGCTACTGGTGGCAGAGGTGCTACTGGTGGCAGAGGTGCTACTGGAGGAAGTGGCAGTGCTGGTGGCAGAGGTGCTACTGGTGGAAGGGCTGCTACTGGTGGCAGAGGTGCTACTGGAGGAAGTGGTAGTGCTGGTGGAAGAGGAGCAACTGGTGGAAGGGGCAGTGGTAGTGGAAGCGCATCGTCTTCACACGATTCCTCTGATTTAGGAAGTGCTGGAAGCAATGGTGCAACTGGTTGCAGAGGTGCTACTGGTGGGAGTGGTAGTGCTGGTGGAAGAGGTGCTACTGGTGGCAGAGGTGCTACTGGTGGCAGAGGTGCTACTGGAGGAAGTGGCAGTGCTGGTGGCAGAGGTGCTACTGGTGGAAGGGCTGCTACTGGTGGCAGAGGTGCTACTGGAGGAAGTGGCAGTGCTGGTGGCAGAGGTGCTACTGGTGGAAGGGCTGCTACTGGTGGCAGAGGTGCTACTGGAGGAAGTGGTAGTGCTGGTGGAAGAGGAGCAACTGGTGGAAGGGGCAGTGGTAGTGGAAGCGCATCGTCTTCACACGATTCCTCTGATTTAGGAAGTGCTGGAAGCAATGGTGCAACTGGTGGCAGAGGTGCTACTGGTGGGAGTGGTAGTGCTGGTGGAAGAGGTGCTACTGGTGGCAGAGGTGCTACTGGTGGCAGAGGTGCTACTGGAGGAAGTGGTAGTGCTGGTGGAAGATTAGCAACTGGTGGAAGGGGCAGTGGTAGTGGAAGCGCATCGTCTTCACACGATTCCTCTGATTTAGGAAGTGCTGGAAGCAATGGTGCAACTGGTGGCAAAGGTGCTACTGGTGGCAGAGGTGCTACTGGTGGAAGGGGGAGTGCTGGTGGCAGAGGTGCTGCTGGAGGAAGAGGCAGTGCTGGTGGCAGGGGTGCTACTGGTGGTAGAGGTGCTACTGGAGGAAGTGGTAGTGCTGGTGGAAGAGGAGCAACTGTTGGAAGTGGTAGTGCTATTGGAAGAGGAGCAACTGGTGGGAGGGGCAGTGGTAGTGGAAGCGCATCGTCTTCACACGATTCCTCTGATTTAGGAAGTGCTGGAAGCAATGGTGCAACTGGTGGCAAAGGTGCTACTGGTGGCAGAGGTGCTACTGGTGGAAGGTTGAGTGCCGGTGGCAGAGGTGCTACTGGTGGCAGAGGTTCTACTGGAGGAAGTGGTAGTACTGGTGGTAGAGGAGCAACTGGTGGAAGGGGCAGTGGTAGTGGAAGCGCATCCTCTTCACACGATTCCTCTGATTTAGGAAGTGCTGGAAGCAATGGTGCAACTGGTGGCAGAGGTGCTACTGGTGGGAGTGGTAGTGCTGGTGGAAGAGGTGCTACTGGTGGCAGAGGTGCTACTGGTGGCAGAGGTGCTACTGGAGGAAGTGGTAGTGCTGGTGGAAGAGGAGCAACTGGTGGAAGGGGCAGTGGTAGTGGAAGCGCATCGTCTTCACACGATTCCTCTGATTTAGGAAGTGCTGGAAGCAATGGTGCAACTGGTGGCAAAGGTGCTACTGGTGGCAGAGGTGCTACTGGTGGAAGGGGTAGTGCCGGTGGCAGAGGTGCTACTGGAGGAAGTGGCAGTGCTGGTGGAAGAGGAGCAACTGGTGGGAGGGGCAGTGGTAGTGGCAGCACATCGTCTTCACACGATTCCTCTGATTTAGGAAGTGCTGGAAGCAATGGTGCAACTGGTGGCAGAGGTGCTACTGGTGGGAGTGGTAGTGCTGGTGGAAGAGGTGCTACTGGTGGCAGAGGTGCTACTGGTGGCAGAGGTGCTACTGGAGGAAGTGGTAGTGCTGGTGGAAGAGGAGCAACTGGTGGAAGGGGCAGTGGTAGTGGAAGCGCATCGTCTTCACACGATTCCTCTGATTTAGGAAGTGCTGGAAGCAATGGTGCAACTGGTGGCAAAGGTGCTACTGGTGGCAGAGGTGCTACTGGTGGAAGGGGTAGTGCCGGTGGCAGAGGTGCTACTGGAGGAAGTGGCAGTGCTGGTGGAAGAGGAGCAACTGGTGGGAGGGGCAGTGGTAGTGGAAGCGCATCGTCTTCACATGATTCCTCTGATTTAGGAAGTGCTGGAAGCAATGGTGCAACTGATGGCAAAGGTGCTACTGGTGGTAGAGGTGCTACTGGAGGAAGTGGCTGTGCTGGTGGCAGGGGTGCTACTGGAGGAAGTGGCAATGTTGGTGGTAGAGGTGCTACTGGTGGAAGGGTTGCTACTGGTGGCAGAGGTGCTACTGGAGGAAGTGGTAGTGCTGGTGGAAGAGGAGCAACTGGTGGAAGGGGCAGTGGTAGTGGAAGCGCATCGTCTTCACACGATTCCTCTGATTTAGGAAGTGCTGGAAGCAATGGTGCAACTATTGGCAAAGATGCTACTGGTGGTAGAGGTGCTACTGGAGGAAGTGGCTGTGCTGGTGGCAGGGGTGCTACTGGAGGAAGTGGCAATGTTGGTGGTAGAGGTGCTACTGGTGGAAGGGCTGCTACTGGTGGCAGAGGTGCTACTGGAGGAAGTGGTAGTACTGGTGGTAGAGGAGCAACTGGTGGAAGGGGCATTGGTAGTGGAAGCGCATCGTCTTCACACGATTCCTCCGATTTAGGAAGTGCTGGAAGCAATGGTGCAACTGGTGGCAAAGGTGCTACTGGTGGCAGAGGTGCTACTGGAGGAAGTGGCAGTGCTGGTGGCAGGGCTGCTATTGGTGGTAGAGGTGCTACTGGAGGAAGGGGTAGTTGTGGTGGAAGAGGAGCAACTGGTGGGAGGGGCAGTGGTAGTGGAAGCTCATCGTCTTCACACGATTCTTCTATTTGTGAAAGTGCTGGAAGCAACGGTGCAACTGGTGGCAGAGGAGCTACTGGTGGGAGTGGTAGTGCTGGTGGAAGAGGTGCTACTGGTGGCAGAGGTGCTACTGGTGGCAGAGGTGCTACTGGTGGCAGAGGTGCTACTGGAGGAAGTGGTAGTACTGGTGGTAGAGAAGCAACTGGTGGAAGGGGCAGTGGTAGTGGAAGCGCATCGTCTTCACACGATTCCTCTGATTTAGGAAGTGCTGGAAGCAATGGTGCAACTGGTGGCAGAGGTGCTACTGGTGGCAGAGGTGCTACTGGTGGAAGTGGTAGTGCTGGTGGAAGAGGAGCAACTGGTGGAAGTGGTAGTGCTGGTGGTAGAGGAGCAACTGGTGGAAGGGGCAGTGGTAGTGGAAGCGCATCGTCTTCACACGATTCCTCTGATTTAGGAAGTTCTGGAAGCAATGGTGCAACTGGTGGCAGAGGTGCTACTGGTGGCAGAGGTGCTACTGGTGGAAGTGGTAGTGCTGGTGGAAGAGGAGCAACTGGTGGAAGTGGTAGTGCTGGTGGTAGAGGAGCAACTGGTGGAAGGGGCAGTGGTAGTGGAAGCACATCGTCTTCACACGATTCCTCTGATTTAGGAAGTTCTGGAAGCAATGGTGCAACTGGTGGCAGAGGTGCTACTGGTGGAAGTGGTAGTGCTGGTGGAAGAGGAGCAACTGGTGGAAGTGGTAGTGCTGGTGGTAGAGGAGCAACTGGTGGAAGGGGCAGTGGTAGTGGAAGCGCATCGTCTTCACACGATTCCTCTGATTTAGGAAGTTCTGGAAGCAATTGTGCAACTGGTGGCAGAGGTGCTACTGGTGGCAGAGGTGCTACTGGTGGAAGTGGTAGTGCTGGTGGAAGAGGAGCAACTGGTGGAAGTGGTAGTGCTGGTGCTTCAGGAGCAATCGTTGGGAGTGGATCTACTACTGGAGGTTCTGTTTTTGGGGATATGAGGTCTGCTGATGGAATTAGTGATAAAGGAGTTGATGGAGTGGGTGGGAGCAATGAAGGTGGTGATATAATTGGAGCTGCAGCTGGTACAGGAGTAGGTGCTATCAGCGATAAAGCTGGAGAAATTGCTGGTGGTGGTACTACTACTGGTGCTGGTAAGGCTGGAGGAGTAATTGCTGGCACATGAGCAGCATCTGAAATTGAAATTAATAATAGGTTGTATTTCTTAATAAACTCAAAGAACAAGGTGTTTTGTGTGTTTCCATGTTGTTAATGTATGTTGAAATAAAACTGGTGTTTGAGTGGGAATAAGTGGTAAGGAATGTAAGGGTTTTCGCTTTATCAGTGTGATAAACTTTAGTTTAGTTTTGACCAAGTTCAACTAACAAATCAAGCGTTGAACAAGGCCAAATCATTGTGATGTCCAATTTGTTGTAGTTTTCTTCTGTGTGTATTGCAAGTGTACGCATTGGTTTTGGCAAACCTTACCTGGTTTTGACTTTTCATTGGCCGCCTGAATATTTTGACTAATATTGATTGGTATATTTATTTTCACGAATGCATTCTTAACTTCTCTAATATTTTCATCTTTTTCATCATTTTCATCTGAGGTAGGTTATTTATTTAATAAAATTGATGGGAAGGGAACGGGATTTAAGTTATTGGAAAAAAATATAAATATAGTTTTTGAATTATGATTATTGTCCTTTGTATGATTTACGGATCGAATCTTCAACTCATTCTATAGCATATTTTTAAGTGTCATACTGCAGTTGAACATTTGACCCTCAAACCATATTTGAAAAGAGCTGATATGATTTATAATGATAACGTCTTTTATATGGATTAATATTGTTTACCTTTCTGCACTGGTGGCAGTGGAGAACCATCCTCTTCTGATGAATCACATTCTGAAGATTCATCAACTTCTTCAGAGGTTTCTTCTGACGATTGGTCAAGCAAATCGGTTGGCGACATATAATTGCAATTTGATCCTGAAATACATTTGCCTTGCGATTTATTATAACACGTTCCTTCTGGGCATTTGTAACGAGTTTGAACGAAAGCGCCATCTATCTTGTTACTGCATGTGTAATACAATGAACAATCTAAAGGTGAACGGAATGTTCCAGGTTTGGAACAGGGTGGGAATTTATCCTCACAACCCGATGGATTATAAGTGCTTTTGTCAGAGATCTATGTGTAACAGTTAAAACGAAAATTAAATGACATGACAAACCAGCTTAATGTCAATGCTGCTACTTACTTGCGTCGGTATGCATTTACTATGGTAAGAGCACCTTCTTGTCATCGGAGAAAATTGTGAAGAACCAGGGCAACAGAATACTTGTTTGCGAAAATCGTGACCGTCATAGTCACAATAATAGAACAATGAACAGTTTGATGGAACAGGAAACCGTCCTTAAAAAATAATCAAAATTTAAGTTTTTTCTTTTTCTTCTTTTTTGACACTTACATTTTGCAAATGTCAATATAATATCTACATAATCTCGAATATTAAATCAAACTTACCTGGTTCTGTACAAGAAGGAACAATGTCAGCTGGAGGGAATGTAATGAATCTTTGCTTAATACATTTCTTGCGTTTATCATCGAAGATCTATAAGTATAAATGCAAGAGAAACATATAATACATATAATGTAATAGATCTTTTAACTTCAGACAAAAAATAGACTTACATGTAAGCTTGGGCACTTTCCAAAGATCACAGCATCTTTCTTGCAAACATAGTAATACTCCTTCTGCTCTGGGTGAGCCTTCGGTCCTATATAATTGTTGGCACAGCGTTTGTTCTATAAAAACAAATATACCAAATAATAAATACCTAAAAGGTATGACGAATTTTTGACAGACTTACATATTCACAAATAATTGGTCTACCACCTCCGGGGAAACTACGAAAAGCTCCACTACGTGCATCGTAAAACATTCCAGGTGGTGCAAAGTGTTGCTGTAAAACAATAAATAGAAATATCCATTACGTTTTTCTTGATGATTCTTGTATTGAACAATAGCCACGTTTTTTTAATGCAATTATTTCGTTTCAAAGTCAAGGTGACAGATTAGTTTTACAAAAGATGTAATCGAACCCCAAAAGAGAAGTAGTTTTTAGAGAAATGCTTTGAGCGAGGAAAAGCTAATTAAATGCTTTGTATTAGGAGTTGGTAATAAATTAAGTTTCATGTTTTGTTTTTTTTTTTTTGTTTCTCTAAATTTGAGTTTTATTTATTTACTGTCATTTTGTGTATAATCGGAACGTGATTTTTTAAAATGTAGTATGTATTTTTCAATGCAAATACTATGATTATAAACTTCAGAATTTGCTTCGGAATGTTTGAGATAAGAGAATAGGAAATATTACTATTTCTGAAAAATACTGGGTCAACACCTATTGTTTAGATAAAAAACAACATGCATTTTTTGTTTTTGCTACTATTTGTAATAATAGCTGACTTTTTTTAGAGCTGTTAAGATTATAATTTTACAATTAAAAGAAATGGATGTGTTCTGACATTTAACGAGAACTTTCTAATCTTCGTTTATGGTTATGTTATTCCTTGAGTTTATTCTCTTATCAGTTGCACACATTGAGTTGCTCTTATGTCAGATTGATTCAACTATTTGTACACAAAAACAAAATGATAGCATTACACTTCAGGCAAATGTTTTCACTTGTGTTTTGATAGGAAATATTAATTTTGCACTTGATATTGCCAAATTTTGGCAACGCACCATCGTAAAACTATAAAAAACAACTTTGGCTAAGAATCTGAACGCGCACAAAAATAAAAAATAAATATGAAGGATAAGGACGCGGTTACACATACAGCACAGGGATGTTACAAACAAACTTTTTGTTTTAAATCAAACTTACATCAAGAATTGGTGATTGAGAAACATATCTAGCATCGATTTCGTAATTTGTTAGGAAAAATTCCAAACTCACAAAAATTGCGAGGAGGGAAATTCTAAAATCTCTCATTTTACTCTTTTAGTTTTTTTTTTGAACCTCTTATGAGTTTTCAATGTTATTTTTTTTTTAGCTTTCAACACAAAATATTTCAATATTTCACTACCGACATTCTAAAATCACAAATTATTACGCTTTATAATTCTCTATTAGGACCCCGTATCCTATATTCTTAAAGTGCGAATATTTTTACTTTCACAAACCCTCTTGGTTTAGGACCGAAAAGCAGAAGATGCAATGAACTATCTTCTGCAACTTCTCGTTCGATTATAATGCTTTTCGAAATTGTGTCTGGGGTTTAATTACGAAAATCTATTTGACATTGGCGCTTCAGATCGTGCTTTGTTTCGAATTTTTGTGATTTGTTTTTGTCATGCAAGAAACATTATTTTACACCCAAACAAAAGATTGGTGAAAATCGAAAACTAAAAATGGAGAAATGCAGACAAGAAAAGAAGGCTATCAGAAAATTTTGTTTCTACTTCTTTTTTTTGGTTCACACACGTTTGTGAAATTATTAAAAAATGAAAAAAAAGTTAATAGGCATATAATTGTGTAGCTATGTATTTACAAAGCATTTTTATCAGAACTTTCGTTGCCAAGTAAATTCACAGCTGTTCGCGAAGCGTTTTTAGATGCATTCATATGTTTTGATACTTTATCAGTTGAAAGTTTTTTTTTTGGTGTTTAAGAGTACATCTGGCATTGATAATAACAATATGACAGAATTTTAAGATTGACCTAGACCGTGCGTGACTTTATTTTGATTTTGCTAGACTGCATATGTTATGATAAACTCATTTCAAAAATAATGTTTTACTTAATTGGTTTTTGTTTGGGTATTTTGAATTTGATTTTAATTGTATTGAAACTGTTAACAAAATTATTGATTAAAGTGTTAATCTACTACAATTTTAACTGCGAATTAAAAAAAACTGCATAGAATTCAGCTCTTCCTTATTTTAGGAATTTTTTTTAAACCAATCAATGTCAATTCTACTAATCTTAATAAATGCCTTCTGTCAAACGTTTAAAGGAAAACTTCAATTATATAACTTATCTTATCATGTTTATTTAAACGAAACAGTTCCATAATTTATTGTTATATTTAATTTGAGCATTAAAAATCTAGTTCCAAAACAAGCCTATTGAGTCAGCATATTTTTTAATCTTGTTTTCAAGTATCGAAATGAGGACATGCATTTTCTCCGATTCTTAACTGTTTTCTTTATAATATTCTCTCTTTTTATTAAGGATTCCATGATTTGCTCCCTCCTGAATTTTAATTTCATACAAGTTTCTTGAAAATATAATTAGGCCACGCCCACATTCCTAATTCCTGAATAAAACACTGTTTTTTACTTATAAATAGGACCTGCAATCACAGTATCATAGCATTAGGCTCTGATTTAGAAATTCGGTATGGTTCTGGCCGAGCGCCATTTTTATAGGCTCTTATTTTTAAACCCACTGGGCTTATGTGCCAACAATTACTACTAGAAAGTCAATAAAATTATGAATGTAAGATCTGAAGTGCTCCTAATGAAGTATCTACTGATTCAAAGGTTATATTAGAATAAATAAAAGAGAGACTGTTGTTAATTTATAAATCACCTACATTAATTTTGAGGTAAAATATACATAAATAAACATGTTAATTTATTTACACATTTTCGTTGGTGTCTAATTACATTAGTTTTGAAATACCACCATCATTACATTTGAATTGCAGTACTTGGTCTTGCTTTTTAAATTTCTACGTTTGGCCACCTGCCAAGCGCAACAAAATCTAACAGTGACCAATTGAGTTTTTTTGACCAATTTTTTTTCACGGTTCACATTTCATTTTCCGATTCTTTTATTATATATATATTTTTTTTTTGCTTGTATGTAATTGCAGTTATGTAGAAACCTACATGCAAAGTGTTTTTGTCTGACGTCTGTAATATGATATATTTCCCATGACATTGCTCATTTAAATTTCGGACATAAAATGCAAAAAAAAAGCACAAAACAGTTTTTGTGAGAGTGGTGTTTAATTGACAAAGCATATAAAATGTTCTTGCAATCATATTACAGTAATTGATTGACGTTCGATTGTCAAAAAAAAGAAAAAATCAATTGACTTTTAGTTCTTCTTCTTTTAATGGTGAAACAAGAAAAATTCTCATAAGAGAGTTCAAAGTATTCTATAGTCGCATCTTTTTGACACTTGATAGACTTTTTTTTATTAATAAACTAGTAAGCTCTAACACATCAGTTCGGTATAGTATGAACTGGAAAATCTTAATCTCAGAAACGTGTCAAAATGGAAATTTCAAAGGCTGTGTTAACACTTTTGTTAAATTACGAAAAAAATTCAAATATCTTTGGAATTTATATGCGAGCTCAAAAAAAAAAGTGAATCATCTTCTAAATCGTGATTTGCTGAAGAATTCTTATTAATAACAATTTATTTGTGCGTTGCAAAAAAATCAAATTCTTCACTACTCATATTTGATGTCTTTTATCTTTCTTGAAAAAAAAAATTATAAGAATCAAGAGCATGATAAATAATAAATATTCACTTAGCTTCTTAGACAAATAGTTATCAATTTAGACTCATTTCAACCGCTACATTTTGACGTCTCATTCTCATCATCTGAAACCGAAATTTCTATCACTTTGTTTTCATTATTTCTCTCTACACCGAATACCATATCACTCTTATTAGGTGAATAGCACTGACATGTGTCAACGTCAACATTAAAGCCATATTTTTTAGTAAAAATACTGGTGACAATAAATTTCACTTCTTATATTTCATTTTTTAATTATAAAACCGTCCATTTTTTGCTAAAAGGAAAACAAAGTATAGCCTTTTTATATTGAAGTATTTATGTAGATATTTATTTTATAGAACCTAAATTCTTAATTTAATCTTAAAATATTTTAAATAAATGCAATTGAAAAGATACTTGATTTAATTAATTATTATTAACCAGTTCATTAAGGCATTTTTTCAAACGTATGAACCTATTTACTTTAATTATTTTGTGTGCATTAAATAAAATAAATGTAATTTCTTAAAAATATCGCTTCAAGACTTTTATATTTAAAATAAATTTGGATTGAATAAAGTTCCATTTTATCAATCACAGGTGCAAACTGTATGAGCTTTAAAGTAGAAAAAATAAAAAAAATATTTTTATATATTTTTTCTTGCCAGTATGAATTATTTTTATAATTATAAAATAGAATAAGAATTGACATCATATAAAAAGTTAAGTTCTATAAATATTTTTTCATTTTTGGTTTTGGTTTTAGTAATGTTTGTGTTGATTCGGGTTATTTACAGAATTCAGACATTTTGGTTGTCACCTTCCTCGGATAGACTTCGTAGTGATCTGAAAGAAATAATCAAATTAAAAGATCTGTTTGTGTACTTCTTTGCATTACAGAAAATTTAGTAAAACGAACATCGAAACTATTTTAATATTTTTTTTCTTCAAAACTACCACCAAAATAACTCCCTGTGGGAAGTTAATATTGTTATAAGAAATCCCAAACGTCAAAAATTAAACTTGTTGAAATTTTGAACGCAATTGACACACCTGTCATATTCACCTTTGTTATTTATTTTTCCTTAACTCACCTTGATCTTTCAAATAATGATGGGTCTGTATAAATTGGTTCACTAGGATCATCAAATTGATTATTATTGCTCGAAGAATTATTTCGTATTGGATTCATCACAGGAATCTGACACATTCTAGCTAGATTTCTATATTAAAAAAAGAAAATATATAATAATTACAATTAATTACATTATTTTATATCAATTCATACCCAGTGGCAAAAGTTTTTTGCAATCCTCCACCAAACATTGACAAATTCGGTCTAAAGTGATTTGATCTTCCAGTTGAAGATCCATTGCTATTTATCTGACCGATTTCACTAAATCTTTCGTGAGTTCTCAGAGAAGATGGTGTAAATGACGTCACTGGTGAATTACGATCAGCAATTCGATTTTTTGACATTGTTTTCCAATACCGTCTAAGAAATACAAATTAAATTAATATTTCCCACACGAAAAACATTTTTTACCTGTAAGCCAATCCAGAAACAAGACTGATACTCATTAGCAAAATCATAAGCAAAACAACCGCTGTAAGAAGACCATGGTATTCCGATGGTGATAGGCAGACAGTCTCTACTGGGGCAACTAATTTCCTCGGATATGAATCCTTTTCGATCTCTTCTCGTGTCTCAAAAACCTTGAAATTGAATTTTAGTCAAAATGTCCACGACCATAATTATCTTTTCAACTCACCTCGATCATTTCTCGGACTTGTTCAGGTTCTTCAACTTCGATTTGCTCACTTTTAGCCTCATCAATTTCTGTTATTGCTGAAATGTGTGCTTTGAAAATTATTAATTCGAAAAATATTTTATAAATACAAAGACTAACTTTTATTGAATTCCCCACTATTGAGGACAGTTGAGTTTTTATCATCATTGCTGTTGCTGTCTTCAATCAATTCTACCTCGGTCTCATTCAATGATCTCCTACGACGTCCAAACGAAGGTTCTTGACGTCCTGATGGTCCTGGACAATAAGCCGGTTGACATCCTTCACGACATGATCGGACAGTTGCCTCGAATACTAAGAAATTTGATTCGGGAATCTTAAAAGCATTAAATCTTGCTTCTAGTGTATCGCCATCACGAAGCTTATCAAGCTCAGGGAAAACGTACGGATCGACGGGACATCTTAATGAATGCATTTTTAATATTATGAAATGTTTTTTTTTTTCAAAATCAATATTTTCATTTACCCAAATCGATCAATAAGTTGTATGCTTCTGCCAGAATATGGATCTCTGGCAACGACATTTGTAGCAAATATATCTGTCACATGATTGTAGCCATCTTGAGCCTCTAGACGGAATGTCAGTGGATCGCCGACAGCAATTGTTGTCGTAGGTCGACCTTGATAGAGAATCATCAGACGAACCTTTGAGCTTAGGGTATTTTCAGCTGGTAGATACTCAATTGGTATGGGACTTCCAGATCTGTCAAGATTTTGAAAACAAAAAATGGATTACATAAATGAGTTTCTATGTCGTCAGTAAACAAGCCATATTAAAACGAAACAATGAACACTTAACTTGTCGAAAAAAAAGAACGCCACCTAATTTAAATTAAAAAATAAAAACAACTACTAATTACACCCACAAATGTCAATGTTGACATATCAACCATTTTTATAAAGTCACTAAACCACACAAAATCCTTTCGCTTCTCATTTATAGAATTGTGTAATCGTCATGAATTTTAAATTGACAAAAAAAACGTTAAGAAGTGTTTTGATTTAATACAAGAAGTATGCAATACGAATCGAGCCATATACCTTGATATTTGCTAGCGAGAAGAAATGTTCTATATTTTGAGGCTTTCGATGTGAATTACTGACATTATGGTTTGAAATTTTTAGCATTTATAACACTGGTCGACAAAATTAACTCGTTTTTCTACTGAAATTAAAAATTTTAGATTTTAAAAACAAAAAAGTATGTAATTTTTTTCAGTTGTAGTGTAGCGTTGAGTTAGGTTCAACTGTGGTTCAAGGTTCGTTTGTAAGTGTGAGGAAAATCAGTTCATGAAATTGAATCTCGATTGAAATTAATAGATCAAATATGGAACCATGATTATGCAACTAGCCCTTAAAATGAAATATGAAATGTGACAGCTGAATTTGCCACTGATTTAATGACACAAAATATGACTTTGACTGGGTTTAAACGAAGTGAGATAAAATGAAAGGACATTTGTAAAAGTTTAAAAATGTTCTGATAGAGGAAACTGAATATAAGGCTTAATGTAAAGGATCAGTCCTAATTCTTGAGTTTTTGGAACCTCTTTAGATTGTGACTTTTTCTTGACACTTCTCAGTTCTTTGAACTCAGTCGAAACTGGATAAATTATAATTACACCTCAATAGAGAGTGACATTCTGTTATTAACTCTTAATCATATTATGTTAATTAAGGCAAGAAACCAGGACTCAAAAGATCTCTCCCCTTTTTTTTATATTAAATTAAACATTAGCATCACGTTCTTAGTTTAAAACTTAATTTGAGCAAGATCATTACAAACCCTGTCCTGCTTTCGCTGATCATGATAAATTGATGTCATCATTTAAAACATCACCTAATCAGATGTTCTACTTTACAAACGCACCAGTCTACGCTACAGGCGCAATTAGCTCTCAAGCTCTAATCTACAGTCTACACTGTCATTAGATACCATCATCTATCATCTACATTTGCCATGGCTAGATTCTACGAGCGTAAGTCATCCAACACCCCCACACCATCACCACACGTGCAAAGCAAACCCAAAATCATACCCAGCTCCAATGTAGCCCGATGTGACAACAGCCTCGCCAGGACCTCGGAACACACAGGTCAAGTTGTAGCGTTTATCTCGACTGGTCTGAACGTTGTCCGAGAATTGCACTACCACAATATTCGTGAGCGTGTCTCCATACTGCAGACCACGATCGACAACCAGAATAACATAAAAGTACAAAATTAGCGCAACATTACTATGCGATTAGTTTCGGACGCGCAATCCGTTGGATTGCATCTCTTACCCGCTGTGTTCCGCAATCGGGATAACCTTGTGGACCGCTGATACGCAGCACGTTCACAGTGCCACCATTGCCACGGAAGAAGCATCTGCAATCGAGAAAGAAAGAGAGAGAGAGAGGAAGAGAGAAAGGAAAATAATGATAAATCGAATATAAATTCATATCCGATGAGCAATGGACGTCGCCGTCTCGTCGTCGTCGGCGGCGATGACAAACCTGTCGTAAAATCCGTAGGTGTAGATGCGGCCAATGAAACCCTCCGGCGTACGTATGGTGAATTCCATTCCCTCCTCGTTGCACGTCTGTGA
This sequence comes from Scaeva pyrastri, assembly GCA_905146935.1. NCBI lineage: Eukaryota > Metazoa > Arthropoda > Insecta > Diptera > Syrphidae > Scaeva > Scaeva pyrastri. The sequence continues at coordinate 12,654,001 of LR989928.1, read as the reverse complement.
AACTAAAAAGACATACACATAGAAATGCAAATAATGGATCATGGGTAAGTCCTCGAAATAGCCATCAATTACCGTCGAGGCATTCGCCGTCGCTGCGACCCGCACTGCGCTCGTAAAAGTCATAATTTGCCGGATCGAATGTGTTCGGATCATGAACGTCCAATTCGCGGGAATCGCGATCGCTGAGCTCACAGTTTGGCAAATCCCGTTCGTCGTAGGTGGATGCTGCGGTATCTCTGTGTCAAAGATATAGATGCGCCATGCGAATGGGAATTGCAACAAGCATATATTTACTCTTTATGTTACCTGTAATTGAAGCTCCTACAGATGAAGTCCCGAGATTCAATGCACTCACGTTCGCATTGGATTAGCGAGGGCACGATCAAGGCTCGCCGAACAAAGTGTCGTCGCATCTTGTGCCGAGCTGCCACTTGTTTGAAATTATCGTTCTCGTCACATCGCGTACTTGGTGGTCTGGCTGATCCACCGGCAGAAGGACCACTGCCGTATGGCGGTGGCCCACCACCACCGCCACCACTCGGCCCACCAAGTGCTTCTGGCGGGATTTGATTGATAGAACTGCCACCGTATGGTGGACGACTATAGGGGCTCTCATATGGTGGATATGAACCAGGACCAGGACCACTACCGCCCCCTACAGTTCCACTGACATGACTGCCGGGTCTTCTGTAGCCTCCATCGAATTCGCGATCGTAGGGGGGAATGTATGGTGGTGGTGGGCGATCGTTATACCTGTCGTCATATTCTAGGTCATAATAGGACGGGGGCGGAATACGGTCGTAACCTGAAGGAAATGAAATAAAGTTGCAGATCAAATAGGTTTTAGTAATAACGTTTGCATGATCTTAATTAAAAAAAGAAAACAAACATTTTTGACAAGTTAAATAAAAATTAAATAATGGGAAAATATTGTTTAACATTCGTATTTAAAAGATCTGTCTAACTTAAGACAATCATCGATGAAATAAGCTATTAGAAGCTGTTGACGTTTATGAATCTAAAGTGACTTTTTTTATGAACAGTGTTTACTTTCGTAAAGTGTCATTTACTTTCGTAACTTTTACATTAAACTGTTCGTTAAAAGTTGTAATTAATAAAGAGTTAAAAGTTGACACTTGTAAGTTGACAGGTAATGCAATTAAATTTTATAATTAAAAAACAAATACAAAATTTGTTCAATGTCAATTTCGGAAAGAAATAAATTTGACTTGTAAAACAAACAAACGGCTACAATATTACTGAAATTGTATTTTCCAGAAACTAGGTTGAAGTGCAGTCTTACCTTTAGATTTTCTAAACACTTTCATTTTACATCTGAACAAAGCTGTTGGTAGTGGTTAATGTTAATAAAGCTAATTATAAATGTTTTAATTCCCTTAATTATATTATATATAGGTTAGATTTTTATGAACTCATACCTACATACATTAAAATTGAAATTTTGTTAATTTATAATGACGTTCATCTCTAAAAATAGCTTGTAATTACCATTTGCGTTTGACATACACAACTTATTCAACTAATGTATTTAAATGTAGGGCTGAATTAACCTAATGACTGCATTCAGATCAATCAAAGAAAACATTTAATGGAAGCACTGAACGCAAGAGCAGCTGTCATTTTATAACTAAGTGTGCATGAAAAGTGTATGACTGTAGCTTTATTCGTTGGGCTTTAGGTTTTAAGGCTAGACACAGATTTTTTAAAACCCGGAAATGATTAAAACTAAGTTTTTCAGTTTTCTATAAATATACCAACAACAGCTATAATTTTATGTGTATTTCGACTTGAAAATAAACAAGAGGTAAATAAGTTATCTCTGAACTTGTAAGCACTTCTGTGTAGTTCCAAGTCATTGAGTGACAGGAAAGAATGAGACTTCTTTTTTGAGTTTTTTCCGTGCATTTCGTCGCTGTCTGACTGACTTCTGATATTCTCCATTTTGTTATAAATGTTTCATTTCATTTCGGTTCAAATGTCACAAGAAAAAGCATTACAATCTTACACAAAATATCATTTAAGATTAACAAAATATATTCATACAAACTTCATAACATATAATGTTAAAAAATGTTAAAAAGAATTATTATTAATGTGAGTGCTCTAACTACCCGTGACACTCACCTGCCGGGGGTCTTCTGCCTCCACTGCCACTGCCAAAGCGATCTCCGTTACCGTATTTATAAATGTCAATTGGAAAACGATCCGTGCCTACTGGAAAACGATTTGGTGATGTCGGGTATTTACCCGTTGTTGGCGGAGGTGGTAGTGGGTATCGTTTACTTGATTCGGGTTCTGGTCGACGAGCATTTAAAATTATCTCATCTGGAGGATATCTTTCATTCTCGGGACCGTATCGTGATGGATGTCCCCTTGGAATATCCGAGGGATATCTGGAATCAAATGACGATGGTCGGTAACGACGATCGGGGAATATGCTTTCGGGAGAGTCTCTTCCTGGATAGCCCGGATCTCTTGGTGGATAACGACTTGGGGGATATCTGGAGGAGTAGCCATCATCTGGATAGCGGGATCCGCCTGGATAGGGGCGATTGTATATGGGACCATCACCGGGCGGATATGGTCTTGTGTGGGGTATATCTCTGTCTGGCAAACCATTGTCGGATATTACAGGATAACGGTCAACAGGGCGACGAGGAGGGTAACGATCACGATCACGATCTCTGCTAGGTGGGTAACGTCCTTCATCCAGGGGGTAACGGTCACGATCACGATCACCGAATGGGGCTGTGGGATATCTGTCTCTCTCGCGGTCAATAGGATATGGGTAACGATCAGCGTATTGATCACGACTTGGATAACGTTCTGGAAAACGATCACTATTTGGATATTGACCCTTACCAGGGTATCGATCATCCTCCATTGATGGATAACGACCTCTATCAGGTAATAAGTGATCTCTGTCTGGTCCACTTGGATATCTATCCCGATCAATGTAAGGATCTTCTACTGGATAACGATCCCCAACTGGTGGTGGATATCGATCGGCCCCACCACCTGTTGGTGGATAACGATCGGGATAACGATCTCCACTACCAGTTGAAGGATATCGATCGACTGCTCCAGTTGTAGGATATCGGTCACCTGCACTCGGAGGATATCGATCTCCAGCCGAGGGAGGATAACGATCACCACCCGGATAGCGATCGCCTCCCGGATAACGATCTAAAATATGGTTAATTGTTAGAAAGTGCTCTTCAATTGCAACTCATGATGAAATTAGATATTTCACATCTTGATTAGAAACATGTTAATGTAAAGTACCATTAAATGTCATGACTTACCGTAATCGGATTCCGGATAACGATCATAAGGCTTTCCAATATCCCCAGCATGCGGATACTTGCTAGAGCTTCCACTACCTGTTCCACCTGTGCCAAACCGATCATCGGTGTTCTTATCTCTGTCTGACGGTGGTCTCCAGCTATTAGGACCACTTCCACTATCTGGACGTCCATGACCACCAAGTCGATCATCATCAACTCCACCACTGCCGCTTCCACCGCTGCTAGTGCCAGCAGTCCCGACAACATTAACTATACGATGGTCATCAAAACAAAGTTAAACTGAGCACTCCCGATATAATTACAACTTACGCATTAAATTCTCATAGTAATCATAGTCAGCATCGTAGATGATACGCATGCCATCCTTTTGATTATAGCGACTTAATCGACACGTCCTGAAGCGATCACTATACACCGCAGATCTTTAATGAAAATCAGACAAGGAATGGTATTAAGTGCTGTTGCGCATACCTCGTGGATAAACGGTAGCAGATGGCTTGCCTTTTGTTTGGGTCTTTCTTAGTCTTACCTGCATTGAAAGCTTGTCTGTCTTAAGCACTCATCCAGGCACTCGCTCAACGATCGCCCAGTGATCTCCGAATGGAATTCCCCACCGAGGCGAGAGTTCCTATAGCGCTGGAATGCGGTGTCCGGTCGTCGGCCGCTGGAGAATAGGTGTGAAGTCACTGAATTATCTGATGGATAATCAGTTGCTCTCTCTGTTTTGAAACAAAAAAACAGAAACACACAAGACAAAAACAATACGCCAAGATCAATAAAGAACTGATCGTCATGAGATCGGATTCATTTTAAACTCACGATTATCCAGGCACACTAGATCATAGAAGTGATGTGTTGGACTTGAGCTGATGCTGATATCATCTTTCTGGGATATTGAATCCTCCTCGGAGAGTATACATTGCTTTGTTTGATCATCGAACTCAACCGATCGACAGAAATATCTATGGGGAATACAAAAAATGTTTTGAAAAAAGGAAAAGTTGGATGATAAAAGGCCTTAATGGGACTACAGGGATATAATTTACTTTTCAGCTCGCAGGCACATTGTTTGACATTCCTCCAGAGTCATGTTATTGAATATATCCACTTCGAAGGGACCACCGAGCCGTTTGTTTTCCTCTTTGACGAATACTGCCAGGCCATCGCATCGACGTTCGGCTTTAAGGATCGTTTAAAGACTATGATTAATTTAAACGGTCTATGGCAAGTTCACTTACCATTCAAGCATGTGTTCTCTAGGTAATCGGAATTTGGATCGTCCTCTAGAAGTTCAGGATGAGTTCGTCTGGTGAATCTGGAAATATTTGGTAAACGATTGAAATATGTAAGCCATTAGTTGGATTAGTTGGACAAATCGCTTTAACCTGCTGAGAGTGCACGTTCGCATGGTCGAATCAAAGTTAGCCGATCGACAGACAAAGGAGAACTCATTCAAGCATTTGTCCTCGCAATCGGATCGATTAGCAGCAGTTATCTATTAAGAAAGATAAAATTAAATACTTTGGGAAAAAAAACCCTGAGAAGTGTTAATTTGTACGGACCTCTTTAATGTCGGAGAGAGGAAGTTTTAGCTTCTTCCTGGGGTGCCTCTCAAAGACATATCTCCGACTCGGACATTCTCGTTCTGGTCTACTTGCTATTTAAATACGTTCATTTAACGGTTATAGGAATTTTCAAGCAGCGAGTCATCTCAAACTTACATGTTAGACAGATTTCGTTGAAGTGGACACTGTTGGGCACCAACATAAGACTGCCAATTCCCTCGGGCCCGGCTTGCTCGCTGGTTAGGTAGCAAATTGATTCTTCATACTCGGCATTGCCACCGAACGAGGCTATCCTACTGCCTGGTTGAAAATCAAAACTGGTGCATGTCCGCACCAGGTTATTTGTTCCGGTTCGATCACGCAAACAGAGGTCTTGACATTTTTCAAGAACTCTAAATGGTGGCGCTGTGTCTCGAACCTTTAAATTTTACCCAAATGTTATTTTAGATAAAAGTTTTGTGGCTTAATTTTTCAAGACCTTACCACATCGTCATCGTATCCTTGGAGCTGTTGATTTGGCAAACGTTCATAGAGAACTCTTCCGAGTCCATTTTTACATGTTGTTTGTGCTAAAATTTATGATTTTTTTTCTAGTTTCAGAGAATATTTTATATAAATTGATACTCACCCAATATACTAGATAAATTTAAAACAATAAAAAATAAATATATAAGTCTAAAAAGTTTCCTATTTTTAAACATTTTTAATTGTTTTTTAGTTGTGTGTGTTTTTTTATGTTGAAAATTTGCGGTAAACCGCAAATTAAAAATTCAAAAAATATCGGTGATGTCTTAGGTTGTGTGGTTGCAGCTTAAAAATTGTTCAGTTTTTGGCATTTTTGATCCGTTTATGTTCTGAAAGAATAAAGTTTGAAACTTAAACTTAAGTTTTAAGTAAACAATTCTTTTTACAATTTTTATTAATTGTTTTAATCTTCTTAAAAATATATTTTTTTAAAGTAAAATGAATATTTAAAATTGTAAGCATAAAATATTTAAACAAATTTCAGAAGCAACAAAAACTAACTTTTACTTTTTAAGTTAACTTTTTGAAAGGTAGTATATGTATTTCGCATTGTGTCAAAATTCAAAGTGTCACAAATAAGACTCTGGAGAGTGAGAGCTGATAAAGACCAAAAAACAATTTTAAAATATGTCATGTGAAGTCAAGATACCTAATCTTCGTTCGCAAAATTTAATGATACTATCCGTATAATTGATGGTACGTTCACACTTCATAAGAGTCTTGACATTTTTGACATTCGTATGTCAAAATACCAGATGGGATAGGATATAAGAATTTATTTTTATTATTTATCAACATTAAAGAGAAATGAGAGATAACAGTCTAATTCTTGTCAAAATTTGAATTAAATTGACATACGATTTAGGTCCCCTCATTTAAGCAAATACTCGCAAACAGGGATGGTTAAGAGATGCAAATGACTAGTCCCTGAAAAACAGTGCGTCCTCGTTAAAATTAATTTCTATTTCACAAAAAAATAATGTTAAAATTATTCAGATGATGATAAATTGTATTATTGTTGAGAAATAAATTAGACTAAAACTGAAAATTTATTCAAATCATAATTTATCACGTAATAAATCAAAAAAAAAAAAATACCTAAAAAAACATTTCGCACCACAAAGCAAAGAGGTCAATTCCATTTGGCCAAAGAGTTCTGATCATGGCCTCATAAAGATTTTAATGTACAAAAAGTTTGATGTTAATTAACATTTTTTACTACCTCCCCTTTTTTCGAGTATGTCATGTAAGTACACGAATTTTACTAACACCAATCAATGTGTACATTTCAAAATATATAAGTTTCCTATTTACCGAATGCCAATGACATCCGAAAATGTCAAAAAAAAGTCGAATCTCATTTACGATTTTGTGAAAAAAGATATAAAAACGAAAAACCGGAACATACATACATACGAGTATATACTACTTCCGCAACGCGTTGTCTCCTCTATCTGATATAATGTCCGTCACGCGTAATGGACTTGTCGTCAAAGTCAAACACACCTTTCTAACACATACAATTGTTGATATATCCGTCAGATGAAATGTCTCTCGGTATCTGGATCTAGTTCTGCAAAAGGTTTAACATTTAAGTTCGAAGTTACCCACCCAATTACAGAATTGAGGTCAAAAATCTCCTTCACTGAACGATTGCCTTGTCTATGCCCGTGTCGCGGAGGATATAGTATGACTGTCGTCATAAAATAATAAGTTAAATGAATTAAGAGTAATTTTGTATAATTGAGTTTAGTATTTGAAATTATTCAATACTTTATCATTCAAAGAACTCTGACAGATACAATAGGTACTGGAATGCAATCTGCACGAATAAAAAAATATTTGCTCGTGTAAATTTGTATGAGTAAAATTGTTGAAGTGGAACATTGCGATCACGCACATCAAAAGCCGACAATTTTTATTAGATAATTTGTGTGGTGTATGCAAGTAGAGGTGTTTTAAATTATAAAACAATCATTTATCATCAGGTATACATTTAAATTTTATTATTTTTGCGTTCTAGAACTCTTGAAATCTGTTTTTGTACAATTAGTTATATTTCACATAAATAACTGTCAAATAAAAGCTGTTCCTAATGGTTCCCCTAGTTGCCGCCGATAACTAAAAAATTAATCAAAGATCAATGCAAGCATCTAAATTCACAAGTGCTCTGCTTGATCAGTTTGATCTATAATCCAAATTTTAGTTTAAAAGGAATTATTGCGGTCAAAAAATCAATAATTTGACTGTAGAAAAAGATTTCTAAGACTTCGTTTGATTGACTCGTGCGAACGCTTCATCAATTTGTCAAGCATTCCTGATGAATATCAAAGTATTTACAGGATTGACAAATATATTGAAGAATCTGAAAGCATTCTCGTGAAGAAAATTTAATTTTATAAAGGAAAAAAATAAATATATTAAAAAAGGATCACTTCAATCGGAAATCGATATTTTTAGCATACATTTTTTGAAACTCACAGAAGTCTACCAGGGATTCAAACACAGAAAAGCTTACTTAATTCTTTTGGGTAAATTGAAGGATATTGAACCAAAAGCCAATATGTTCATTGAAAACTTCAAAAAATCAATGCTTGTCAAAAATATTTGAGAATGTGAACTCGCCTAAAAATGACGTTAGAACTGTTTAATTTAGTTTTTGAAACTTAAAGTACTACTGCCTTCAATTAATAAACCTAATGCGAATCCGATAAATCTAATTCATTGTACAATAAAAGTGAGAACTTTTATAACATTTATTTTTGTACTTTATCAATTTAAACTCAAACAGTTTTCAACAAGTTTTTTAAACTGACAATCGATCAATGTAGAACAAATCTTATTTTCTCGATACAATTTAAATCATTTAAATAGTATTTCAAGTTTCTATAAATATTCTTTCAATTATATGCTTTTTGGTTTTGAAAATGCGTTGGACTTATACTAATTAAATCTATATTATTTCAAATTTTTAAAATGTCCGTTTGTAACATTTGTTTAATATTTTTCAAAAACTTGGTTACATTGCCTTATGCTCCTGAACCGTTTTTTTTCTTTCTTTTATTAAAAACAATTTTAGCAAATGGTTAGTCTGATGTTTTGTTTTTAACTGTATATTAACAACTTCACTGTCCCATGTATCAAATTTGATACAAATATCTTAGCTTGTGCCGTGCCTCCCAAGTCCATGTATCATATGTGATTCATTTTCGAATTTGGCTTCACTGTCCCCCTACAAATGATATATAAATATCAATAAGTCCATTTAATTTTTCTTAGAAAAAAAAACTTGATCAATAAGTCCCATGTATCATATATGATACATAAAATAAAAATATTTCATGAATAAACATTTGTTTTTAAAAACGCGTTTTTCTTTACTAAAAATATTGCTTAAGAATTTAACTGTCATATAAATGGTTAGGTCTGGTTCTCAACAAAATTGCAAGAAATTTTGGAAATAAAGAAAACAGCAAGTTTTTTTTTTGGAAAAACAATCTTATTAACTTTTGAAAAGAAGTTATTCGGCCCTAGCTAGGTATCCTTTGGTAGAGAAAAATTTTCTGATTTTGAGGATTTTAGCTTCAAGGTATTTTATCGAACAGCTGGGGGGTTATTATGAAAAACGATACTCGTTCAAAATAAGGCGTATTCGTTAAATTGCGATTAGGAAAAACGATTGCAGTAGCACTTAATCGTCAAATTGCGATTAAGAAAAACGAGAATCGTAAAAATTACGATACTCGTATTTTTATTTACGAATGCCTTCAGCTCTCGTTCAGCTTTTTATATTTTGACATTTGTTAATAGGAGTGAAGTTAGTTGCGCTTTTAAAAAATTATCATTTTTCGTTTTTGCCTGGCAATTTGTTTTGCTTTCTATTTTCGTATCTTGTAATCGCTCTTCGCCATGACTTTCGTTTCTTTGAGTTTCGTTTTTTCTGCCGTTCGTTTCGTAATTCATAATAAGGGCCCTGATTGGACATTTATTTAACGCGCCCGTTGAATTGCTTTGAAACGCATTTCTTTTTTAAACATTTTTCATATACATACATATTAGTGTGTTTGTTTTTCAGAGTGGAGAAAAATGTTCCAAAGAATTTGGTTTATTTATTCTTTCAAATAAGAATAAGTCAAGAGCAACTTAAACCTCCGACAAATTAAGTTTTGCGGGCAATCTGCTCCGACAGATGCCATGCTAGCGCGGATTTTAAACGATTTAAATTGTCAAACTGAAATTTTTGTCAAATATACACGCTTTAAGGTCCCAAGAGTTTAAATTAGTTTTTTCTACAGAGATGTCTTGTATGTATGCGTGTGTCTTAAAGTACCTTCGTAAGTTTGAAATATATTTTTTCATCGACGATATCTAAAAACAAATGGAGATTTCGACCCCAATGACATTTTCTTTAACAGATCATTGCTATAAAGAAATGCAGAAGCGACTTTCAATTTTTTAAAATATCAAATTAACAGTTTTCTTTCAATGAAATTAAAAAAAAAGTACTAAAAAGTGCCAACAACTCTTTTTCGATCAACCGGGTCGATCTTGAAAATGCTTTAATTTCTTCGAAGTGTTCCTATCCTTTTATTTTTTGTAAGAAAACGGTTAGTTTGACTTTTTTTTAATGTACAATATGTTAACAGTTGTATCAAGTTTATCATAAAATAAGTTTAAAATCAAAATTATTGCCCACTCTATGAAAGTCGAAAAGCAATTTTTGGCACTTTTCAGTAGATTTATTTCTTATTTGTTGGTTTTTTGTGGGAAAACTGCCAATTCAAAATTTTACCAGATGTCGTAAACGTCATTTCGCATAGTGAATAATTGATATAATAATAGTTTGATATCAGTTTTTATTGATGGTACATTTGAGCCACAAATTTGGATTAGTTTTTTATTTAAAAAAAATTAAACAAGATTGCGGTACCGTTGAATTTTTTCTAAATTAATATCGGGTCTGTATTATATCATAATGTATAGAATAAAATGTATTTGAAGTCAATAGCCGTTTTTGTTCCTGAGATATTTGCGACCAACCACAATTTCCGAATTTATTTTTTAATTACTCTAGTTAAAAACCACTAAATTTTATGAAAGTCATTTCTGAATCTTTTGAAGTTATAATGTCGAACAAAATTAATTGGAGTCGATATCCCCATTCGTTCTTGAGATAAGGTGGAGTTAGCATATGTCCATGTATAAAAATTTGAAAACAAAAAAAATATCTTTTTTTTAATTCATTCATTCATGTTTTTAAATCAGTTTGAATGGGGACAGTGAAGCCGAATTTTGTTTATGTATCATATATGATACATGGACTTGTAAGGCATGAAAAAAAATAATTTTGTGTATCATATATGATACATGGGACTTATTGTCGATGTCTTGAAAAATAATGGACTTGTGGGTGATTTTGAATCAGATTGTATGGGGACAGTGAAGTTGTTAAACCTAGTATTAAAAATTTGAGATTCCTAAAAACGTTAAATTTTTTTGAAATCTCGTGAAATAACATGTTCTCAAAAAGACCAATTTATTTTTTTTTTTAAAATAAGGTTATTCAAAAACCTGACATAATGCATTGATTTTAAGATCGTATTAAAACTAAAGCTATCAAAATCCTTTTGAAAAATGATTTGATTGAAGATTTTATGAAATAATATATAAGCTCTAAGACTTCTAAGAAATTAGAGTATTCAATATGCTTGAAGTCTCATAGGTGCCTCTTATATCTTTATCAAGCCATGTAAGTAATGAAAAAGAAATAAATAATTAAAAGGCACTCCGGTTTCCAATGAAATAAAATAATAGGTCCTTATTACTTGAAAAAAAATCGTAATTCTGAAAGACTCTGTTATAAAAATTGTCTTTTTAAAGAATACTCTGAAACACAAAATTCATGGGGCTTGTAAAGTTGGATTTATCTTTTAAACAGAAAAAAATATGATTTTGAAATTTTGATTTTTGTAGTTAAGAACTTAACGGTTATGTGCATTGATTACCCCCCCAAAAAAAATGCTTTTAATAAAAGTCCACGTAGGAAATTTTTATTTGCATAAGATCTGGCAACTTTTTCAGAAAAAATAATTGACAAGTTCCTTTATGTTTGTTTTTGAAACTCATTATATTAGGCTTCAGCATAAAAGTTAAAGTCCCTTTCATTCACAAACATCAAAAATGTAACGTTGCGTTATTGTTTTTTTATTTTTTTAAGTCACATGACATTTTCAATTCAAAATTTTAAAATTATTTTTTAACGAAATTGCATCAAATTTAGCGTGTTCACTTCTTATAAAAAATGTTATTTTAGATGTGAAAATTCAAGGAGCTTTTATGTCCTTAATGGGAAAATTTGACAACTTTTCCATAAATTGTGGTTCAGATCAATTATGTACATATGTCACTAACTATCACCATTCGTTTTTTAATTACTGTTCGATTCAAAGTCAATCCTGATTAAGTCCTTAATATGCCAAATTAAGTTATTCTTCAAAATCTTCCACGTTCCGTTGGCTTAACGTAAAATTTGTAATATTTTTCTAAGAAATGTTCAAGTAAAACAAAAATATAAAAACACTCACGATTTTTTTAGATCCTTTGTATTTTTTCCACTTATAAATCCAAAATTTCGTTATCCACTGAGATCACTATTTTTGGCCAACTTTTTTATTCACAATTAAATTTCAGTTGAAAGGGAATTTCACAATGTTATATAACTTTTTCTGTTAAATTTTCTTTATTTTGTTCACAATATTTATAATTTTTCACTAAAAATTTTAGTACTCCATTCATTTAAATCCAAACCTAAAATATCAACACACCAATATCCTTGTTTTACGTTTACCATCGAACTGAGGACTTATTCCGATAATCCAACCGATTTATCCAATATTTCGCGGCGTACTAACTTCTTGATTAAATTCCAACTTTAGATCCGATTCTAACCACCAACTGACTATTGACAAAAAATAAAAAAAAAAAAAAACACCCAGCAACATCAAAAAGAAGTCCACGCATTCTGAATTAATTATTTTAAGTGTCCAACAAAAGAATTTCTATCTAAAAAATAACAAAATCAAATCAATCTACAAAAAAATCGAAACATTAACTGACCATAAAGTGGGGGAGTACAAAAAAAAAAAAACCTAAAAAATAAACCCCAGCACCCGCACCCACCCATTAACTTTTTTTTTTTATTCAGCCAACCGATCCGATAGTATAGTGAGATGAAAAAAGGGTTCGCAGTCCCCAACAGCAGCCATACAGGTGTAATAATCGCGTTACGCCTACTTTGGTCACATATTTTCGACAACCCATACCATGACAACCTTTTGTTATAACTTATATTCCCTTGATGCCAAGGCCTCTCTGCCTGGTGATCTCTATCCATGCTCTCAACACTTGATTTAAATGTACTGTACTTTTGTCCATGTACCCACGAGTGTGACACTCAAAGATTGGACGCGGACCGATATGCGATGCGATGTGGCGAGGTATACGGTGGCAGTTTCACGAATCGGTGAACTTCGTCAATTGCTTGCGTGCAACCCAACTGATTTCCATCCGAGAATCGAGACTCCAATGAGATACATTATGGATTTTCCATATACCATATAACTTGCGGCCACTAGCATAACATGTGAAGAGGCCATAACTGCCATGATCCTATGCCTTCACCCTCTCACCCTCGGCATATCTGCGGACGAACACATAAAAACTGACCAAACGTCGAATATAAGACTCAATGTTTAGCCGCATCAGATTCAGAATCTAATGGTGATGGTGGCTAACAAGAAACTTTATCCAAATGTGTCAGCCATGTTAATCTGACCGGAACTCTTTTGTTCCGACATCCGGAAATCACAACCAAGTTGCACACATAACAATGGTGGTTCTCGGTAAAGCAAAGCTTTTCCACCCGTTTATGCCTACGAGAGTACATCAGACTTTGATTTGCGTCCATATAGTAGAAGGTGCGTCAAAGCTAGACCAAAGATTCAATGGAATCGACTCGTGATTTGTTTTGTAGTTTCGATGGAAAGATCAGTGATGCTTGGAAATTTGCAATTTTTTCATGAACTTTGAAATTGACGACTTTGTCGAATTCGAACTGTGTGCAAAATTGTGATGGTAGAGGTGGAGTGAAGGCTTCAACCTTCTTTAATTAGATTCTAACTATGTATTTGTAGATTTGTATTTGTTTTTATTAGGTACTTTATTGTGCTGATAAATGTCTAACAAATATGACCATGGCCCTAGTTGGTGTAGAAGTTAAGTATGAGGCCTTGATTATGATGGCAGCCGTTTCTTTTTATTAAAAAGTTGCTACAGAGTTCACAGGAATATAATCATACATGAGTTTATAATAGAAGTGGCCCTAAATGACTGCCCTGAGGAACCCCTTATATTTAAACAAAAACCATTGGTAAAGACTTTTTGACTATACATTTTTTAAAAAACTTATTTTGAAGAAAAGGTGACTGAAACGAAAATATGTCAGTTTTTAGTAAAAAATTTAAATCAATTGCAAATAAACTTCTTAGAATTGAAAAACATTTTTTATTTGAAGATAATTCATCGACATTTGCATTTTATATCCTTTTCAATCACTTATTGTTCTTAACATAGTGAAAAATGAATAAGATGAACTGAGTATCTGAAATATTGAATTATTTAATTTTTTATTTTAGTTGATTTAAAATTTTGAGCATAAACTCACTTTTGAAAATGCCTCAAAATCAAATCCATACAATGGTTGAGCTCTAAATGACAATGGCTTTTGAGCTCTCAAAATAAGAAACATCAAGTCTCGTCTAAATGAGGGCGATTGTGTTAACCATTCACTCTCATAAGCAGCTACAGCGACCTCTAGTGACTTTACATGTGAAAAAAAATTGAAAATAAAATAAAATATTTGTACATATAGATTCCAGGCTCACATTAAATCGAACTTGATTTCCCGCCCAACACCAATAGAAAAGCTGCATAAATGAAGAAAACATAAAGACTTCAAATTTCAAAGCCACCAATGGCTGATCTTTGGCAAGTTGGGCTTCAAAAGCTGTCAAACATATTAAGAAAGTACTAGCACCGACTTGTCCAACAAAGTTATAGTAGTAGTATTTGTTGACATAATTGATCAATCTACAAAAAAAGTGAAAGTTTTGACAGTTCTTAAGGGAATTTTACAAATATTCTAACTGTCACATTCACCAATCAAAAAAGTGATCTAATAAAATACAATTCTCTGATTGACCAGATGTCAGTTATTTTAAAGTTTTATTTTCTAACATTGTCAATTCTGAGTGATTTTTTGAAAATTGTTCACTGTCTATTATAGATGTTTTTTAACAAACCAATTTCTAACCTGATAATTCTCTGATGATCCTCGATAATTCCACCCAAATCTTCTCGACTCATTTTCTTCCCTCGAAATTCTCTAATTTTCTCACAAATTATTTCCAAATTAGCTGCAGTTTGATTAATTATCAAACAACCAACATTATCAATGTAAACTATAATTTTGATGCAAATCAAAGTGCATGCACATTGAAAAGCATAGATTAATTGAAATGTCATTTGATGATCAATGGAAAAGGGATATTTTGCTCGAAATGGCAGAGTTCTTGGTTCTCCAGAAAATATTGGCTGAAATGCTAGAGCAACAAATAGAAAATTTCCCAAAACAACAAAAGTATTAAATATCACAATATCACGAATGTAACTTTGTCTTTGCATCTTGCGGATGATCTTCGATCCAGGAGCGAATTTCTTGAGTAGACTGTGAAATTCTTCAACGATATGTTTGATGTTTGATTTGTAGATTCGATATAAAATGATTTTTAGCAGAATCAAATAGAGCTGTAAAGGACAAAGAATATATTCAAATATGTATTCATATAAAGATGAATCTTACTCCAACTAAAACGCACAAGTCTTCACCGAACATGATTATGTCTGATGAGGCTTCATAAAGATCAGCAGTTATTGTAAGAATGAAAAATATCAACATGAACATCAGGACACTGTTGTAAATTGTGTAGTAGAGGGTTTCCTCGGAATATTTCGATGGCCAAAATCCTATGGCTCTAAATTGAATAAAAATTCACATCAGTTTAGTTTTACTTTCTTATATGTACAGAGCTGTCAAATTTAAAGGACCTATAATCATAAGTTTCAGGACTTTTACTAACTAACTTGTGTAGCAGTGCTCTAGTACTTGTTCTAGTATTTCAAACAGTTTTCAAGTGTTGGCATTCTATCAAGGAAACTTAAAGATTCGAACATTGAATAAACTGTCAATCTGTCATCTGTCAATAATCTGATTACTATTATACTGTGTCACACAAGCATAAACTTCTGGAAAATATTTGAGTGATCCATTAGTATTTCGATATTGGCCAAAAGACTCCTCGCTAATCCCTTAAGATTTTATCGATCGTCATCAATTGCGTACAATTGATGACATTTATTTTTTGAGTAGCGTTCACTTTTTCATCTTATTTCTTTCAACTTTACTCAGTTTTAGTTTTATTTTGGATTATGTTCATTTTTGAAATTTGGAAAGGGGTTTGGAAATTTAAATGGAATAGCTGTCAAAATAGTGACTACACATTGTGTTCAATGTTTTTAAAATTTCAAAGTCGTGAACAGAAAAAACTCTTTTATATTTACTTAAGTAATCTTAACACACTGTCGAAGCTTGTTTCAATCTCTCTTCAATTTGTATTTAAGCAGATAAAATGACATTAAAAGTAAGATCGCAGTAGATCTCATTTTGAACACGTGAAAAATAGAACGCACTATACACTTTTTGACAGCTCCTTCATTCGAACTTGTTTTTTAATTAAGGTAAAATATTTTGTTTCCTTTAAAGGACAACAACTAGATGCACTGATGGAATGCTAAAAGTTTTTTTAAAAATGAAGTTACTCTTAAGTTTTCCATCTTCATAAGAATATGAAGTCTTCTAATAGTTTATTCTCGAGAGAGTAGAAGAAAACGATAACTTAAAATAACCAATAAGTGTAAGGTCGTTTAAGTCTTGTGCAATTTTAAGTAATTTGCTGTGGTGATTGCTCTATAAGAAAAACTAATAAGATCGTGCCCAGTGATCTTCATCTATGTATACCATTGATCATTTTTTTTTTAACAAAACCAAAAATGTCAAATTAAAGTTTAAACCTTAACATCACAAGACTAAAATCCATTGAAGTGTCAATTGGCTGCTCTCCTTTAAATATAACTCGATTCCATAAATGATATCGATTCAAAATCATCCTCAGGGTTTTCTTTTCCTGCAACATCGTAGAAAAACTTTAATCGACCAACAAAATATTAAGAATTAAGACCTCCAGAGAACTAATGGAACCAAGTCTGGCCAAGAGTAATGCAGTCTTTTTATATCAAACTGAAATGAACAGAAACCAGAAGCAACAATTGTGAGTTTCGTTGATTGTTTGAGTTCTTTATTAATTCATTCATTCATTTCTTTAATACCATTTAACTTCTGCTACCATTAAGCCAAGTCAATAGTTCTGAGTTCTGACCCTGGGGGGCAATATCAAAATATACCTCCTCACTTACCAATCCACATGGTTGGTGGATTGTGTGTTATTTCTTTTTCAGAATCGGAAGGAGGTTCGAGGTTAATATAAAAATTCTGCTGCAAGGTAGCACCAATCATTTTATGACCAAGAGTCTATAATTTTCACAAACTGCACCCCAATCTGGGATTAATAATTTAAGAACTAGTTACGAATGAATGGAAGAACTCCTCCTGGAATCTGGTTTCTCGAATCATCAGAGGATTTGCAATATTGGATGTGTGAGTTAGTGTCTTATTGCATAACCAGTATACTTCACCACCTGTTTTCATAATATGGCCAATTGTTTCCTCCAATTATTTGGCAGCCAAACGATTTATGACAATAGAAAGCAGGAATTACAGCAATTTCCATAGCCTCAGAGGAGGATTCGGTAAATAAGGAATGGGGAAAAAAAAGTGCTCCTAATGTAATGAGCAGGTGCGATACAAATGGAATTGGCAGATGGTATTTGAAATTGATATTGCAATTGAAAATTCAATTTACATAAATCAATCTGAATTGTGAGTGCAAGTTAAAAAAATCATCATGATTTGACAGCTTTTTTGAACACAAGTTTGCTTTATCAGCGAAATCAAACGAATTCGAAGCGTAACACATTTTAATTCAATTAAAACAAAACAAAAAAAAACTCATGATAGCAAAAATTATTATCACACAATGTGTATCGTAACGAAATAAAATAATTTTATTTTAGTGACATGAGAGAATTTCATGAACACTTGCAATTTTATTTTATTTTTTTATTATCTAATTCAGAGAAATCATCCGGAAATTGCGACAACTTCGCAGAGCAGCGCAAAACGGCGCGACGCACGAAACAATGACTTGATTTTATGTGTGTTTATGAGCGTGTCAAATTTGATAATTATTTTAATATTTCTTTACTCTAATGATAAATTGTTTGTTTTTTAGGTTTTTCAAAAAATTATGCATAGTTGGAGGTTTGGAAAATGTTTGTATGTTAATTGGTAAAAGCAAAGTCCGTTCAAAGGTCAAACGGAAATTGTAAAATTTTAATTAATTCATTTTGGAATTTATTTTTTCAGAAATCAATGCGAAAAGTCTGAGAACAAGGCATAGTGCCGTTGCAAGGTTTGAATTTGTATAATTTGTTTAGAAGACATCAAAATCAAAGTTCAAAAACTGTTTTTTATTTTGAGCTATTTTTAAAGCTATTTGTATTACTATGCAAGTCAATATTTTTTTTTACAGAAAAAAACTGAGTTCTCTTAACTTCTGAACCAATAAAATGAGAAACTTAAAACTTCAAGTTGTTCCTGAGATACATCATTTCAGAATTCACTTAAACCGTAACTTGTTGGGTGACTGAGAAATTATTAAAATTATGAAGCACTTTCCAATATCGGTTAACTTTAGAATTTCTTAAAAATCTTTTGGTACAAGCTCCGGATGGGGGCGTGGTATCCGCCCTCTTTCTCATAAGAAATATCAATTGAGAAGAGTCGTTCTATTTCTTGTAAGATTTTGACATTTTAAAGAGCATATGAAGAATTGATAACTTCACATTTGTCGCATAGGGGGCGTGGCATTCGCCACCTTATTTTCAAAAATTATAATTTCAAAATTAAGAATTAAGTTTTCATGGATCAAGTCCAAAACTGAGCTTAAAACATATTTGAATAGTTTAATTCTGTCCATAAACCAAAAAAACTGTATTGGTGCACTTAGGCGTATACGCACTTTTTTTATTGTATTTATATTCTAGTAAAGTTACATAAGTTTAAGTTTATGTATGCAGATGAAAGAGTAGAAGAACGTCTGCCGAAGCAATACCATACGTATAATTCTCTTCTAACATACCATTAAACTCACTAACTGCCATTTAAAGTCGCCTCTCACCAACCTGTTAGCAAGAAAATAAAAAAAAAAACATTTGCTAGTTTAACTGGTGAATGCAGAGTGCACCTGGATAAGGTAGAAGGTGCTATGCATAAACTCATCAATGTCTCTTCTTCATCCACTCTTAACCTGGCCAAACCAATAATTCCCAATGGAGAAGCTATATAATTTTAGCCAACTGCACCCCAATCTGGGATTAATAATTTACAAACTAGTTGATTCGGTTTATTGGTATAAATTTGATGAGGGATTGTCGAGAACTCCTGGAATCTCGTTTGTCTAGTCGGAATATTGGAATCAGGAAAAAGATGTTTACGAGTCTTTTGTTGCGCAATCATTCATTCATATATACGCATACCGCTCCTTATCCTTATGGCTGTTAAGCATACGATGAAGTACCAATTACACATATTTGGTTACCCCAACGGTTTAAACTCGTATTTATGGTAACAGAAGAAACTGGTACCAGAGAAATTTCCCAGCCCCACAAATGCTCGATTGTGGCGGAATCGGATATGGAAATGGAAATTGAAAGGAGTTTTTTTGATATTGCAAAGCAATTTAAATTTAATAAGAGGGTAATATTGCATTTTGTTGATGTAATTTTTTAGGTAAATTGTAATTTTGATATTGCTTATTGATTGAACGGAATACAAATTGACTTCAAACAATTGAACAGTAGATGGTAGCAATTCAATTTGGTTCAAGGAAATTCCTTCATCATTTTTTATTCAAAACTTAATTGATATTGTGATGCATCAATTTAAATTTAATGATTTTTTATTTTCTATATTCATTATGTTGATGTGTCATTAGTGAAATTAATGGTTTGAAAAGTTTTTTGAAGCGCAACATTATTCTTCAGGAAATGAAGTACTTAAAATTATACAATTATGATTAATACAAAAAGAATATAAAAGAACCAATAATGTAAATACATATGTTTTTGTTCCAATGTCATTAAAGAATTTAAAAAAACACTTTCAATTTTTCAATTTCAGGGAAATCATAAAATTGAGCACACAGGGTTAAAAAAAAAAACTGCACAAAAAATCTTTTGATTGTGCTAATCAAACCGTATCAAATTTGGATAATTTAAAATGTTAACACTTTTTTATGGATGAAAATGATTTTTTTGCAAAAACTTAAATGATGTTAAAAAATCGGGTTTTCGGGTTTAAATAATGAGTTAAAGTTTTTGAGCCCATGAATCGAACCCAGCCAAGTTAAGGCACTTTGTCTTCGAAAAATGTTTGACTTTATCTTCTGACTGATGACTTGTCACACTACTGATGTCGCATACCATAGAGATAAAATGTGCTTTTAGCTTTACTTATGTTAGTTAGAAGCAGCCTACTGAAGTCTATCAGGCTTATTTTTGTTCACAGTAGGAGTTTTACTTTTTTAACTTAGAAAAGAACTTTGAACAGAGTCCGAGCATGTTGAGCATACTCAGAACATCTCCTGAACAAGCTCCGAACAAAATTCAACTCAGTCTGCTCAGTTATTTTATTCTAAGCTCATAGAGCGCGCTTTGGACAAACTCAGAACATGTTCGGAACGAAAAAAGAAACACACATTTTATGCTCTGAACGTTCAGAGCTAAAAAAGAAACACAATTTTTTGTTTGACAGTTCAGGCTCTGAACTATAAAATAAAAACGCCTAATATCTGCTGTGGTTTTTTCAAAAACGTTTCATTAGAATTCTCCTAAAGTTTAGAGTTTCTCTTTACACTAAAGAGACTTGCAAAGCATACTTGGTTTAGTCAAAATCGGAAAATGTCAATCTCTTTTCGGTATCAGTTTCGTTGAATAAGTTTTGTCTCTGTTGCGTATTTTTTCTCCCGAATTTGAAGTTCCGTCAATAATTTCGAAATGATTCCTTTCAAATATTTGTTTATAAAGTTCTTCCGAAACTCTTATTTCGGTTTTTCTTCAATGACATTTGACAGTTTATGAACCAATATTTTGAAATTTAAACTTGTCTAAATTTGCGTTCAAAATTTCAGCCCAAAGCTATAAAAAAATTTTTAATTTAAGTTGTCAAAGATTACACTAACCACGAAAATTTTGGTTTTTAGTCCGAAAATGAGAAGTTGTTAAGAACGCTGCCATTATACCTTTCAAATTTATATTATGACTGTCCAACTATATAAACTCACATTCTTTTAGAACTTTAAATGAAACTCAATTCAATAACTTATTCCTCGACTAATAGGTCGAACAAGGTAAGAGATCGAACTTGAATTACCTTTATATGATTGCTGAGTTAAATTATTGACATTCCTAATTGACTATCAATATTTATGTCACTCATATTTATATAATTCACCACAGCACGGCATTTTGAATTGTAAGTTCACTTAAGACCCGTGCCGCCATCATGTATCGATCTGTCATCCATCATCTGTGAGCCTTTTTTTTCCGGAAAACAAATTCAAAACATCATGTGACAAGAACGATCACAAACAACACACACCAACGACACGTCCAACCAATAATTACAGTTCAATGGGTCTTGTCTAGTTAATTTTCAAAATGATTAATTAATTGTTATAATCCTCCTTTACGTACAGACATACATAAATATATATGTATGTGTATATAAGCTAAGAAAATACCATGTAAGCCTGTAAATACGAAGAAGTGTAGGTACATTATAATTGCTGTGCTTGACACTATAATTATCGTAACACCTTTGCGTTCTGCATTTGCATAGGAGAGCGATCTGCTTACGTTATCCTGTGTTTGACATGCGAAAAAATATGTCAAAGAAAAGAAAATAATTATAGCGTTCTTTTTTTTTAATTCTTTTTTCGTTTTTATTTTTATTTTTAAAGAACGCGATCGTAGGTAGATAGAGTGGACTGGTTTTCACGAGGATGAGGAAATCTTGAATTTTACGTCTGTCGCGTGCACGTACTTCTTTATTTTTTTTCTTCTGTTTTTAAGTTTATCGGAACTATGTATATAAACATATAAATAGAAGCAGTGTAAGAAAATTTTTTCTGATGCTGTTTGGCATTATATAACACACGTGTGATATAAGGAACAAGATTTTGAATAACTTATCTAAAGGCTCAGTATGGGTTACAAGAAAAACTACTTGACATATGCTATAATTCAATTGTTTGTCAATATAAACTGACAACTGACGTTAGAACAAATTTGACTTAAAAACTGACGGGTGGGTGTTTGGTGATACCTCAACTTAGAAAAAAATATTAATTGAACAACTTGTGTGGAAATATTAAATAAATATAATACCCACCCACCTACCACGCCTACTTTTCAGAGAATTCAGTATCACCTTAATCTTGATTGCGAGAGAAGTCAGTTTCCGTTGATCAACAAAATATGTAAAATATCAGTCACCGTTGTTGACTGTTGTCATGTGTTCTTTTCTTTCCTTCTTGTGTTGTATCATCTGATAGCTTTAATCGTTCATTTGCAGTGCCTATTTCTACAGACACTTAATGTTAAATAGTGCAGTAAATTAAAATCTCTCAAAAGCAAATAAGTGCTGAGCTGCTAAAGACGTCCATCAGTTAAAGTCACTTTTATTAAAGACATGACTTAGTTAGCTTAACCTTGTTTCAAGACCAACCTTAACTTTCTTCTTATTCATATACGACTAAGTGTGATTTGAAAGTTCATTGCAAAGGTGACAGGGTCATGAATAATGACAATAACGACATAACGGCCTCTGGCCTGAAAATATTGTATTTCCCTACCAAAAAAAAGGGTGCAGTAGAAGAAGATCACGACCAAGGTACCAAAAGTCATAGTGAAAGAAGCACAATCCCACTTCTGAATCAGAAGTAGAAATTCCGATTAAGCAAAGTAGGACAAGAAAACATGGTGAGAAAAAAGCTCTAAAGAGAGACATATACAATTGAGGTTTGATAGAAGTTATTTAAATTTCACGACTTCCTTCATGTGAAATAAACAAGAAGCCAAAATGAAACCTTGAACCAGTTTGCTAATAGAATCCTTCTAAAATCAGTTAAACCCCTTTTATATCGACACTTCATGTCACTAAATCTCATCTTAAAACATCATCCCATTCTGCATCCATAGAAGTCACTATTTTATAATCCGCTTATTAAATCCATTTCACTCTTGACTGCAAGTTTATTCCTTTCATTAAACAACATCATTCCCACACGAACTCCTCCTCTATAGGTATTATTGAGAACACAAGCTGATGACACAGGGAACACAAATAATCCAACTTCTAATCTCTGGAATTACATTTGTATTTTTATTTTTATAAAGATTTTAGTTTCTTAATTGACCTGCCTCACATAGAATTATAAAATAATTCAAGTTTACTTTGTGGTGTTTTAGTATTTTTTTTTTTTTCAATCATCCAATGCTCTAGCATCGGAATCGGATTCACGAGCAGATTACACTTTTCTTATTCCCAGAGCCATCTATTAACTGCCCTCTGTAATATTAGGACTTTCATCTCCAATGGAGCATTCTCTATAAGCCCCGCTATGCTAACGACGACGCGACGACGACGATGCCTTCTCCATACTGCATATAATTAATCAGGAATTCCAATTGTCGTCTTCAATTAAATTCACCTCACATTTATTATCTTACCCCTCGACTCCAGCTTCGATACCGGTATATTTATAACAATTCCAAGTCCAAGTTGGAACTCCGAACGGCAAGGAACACTCATCACACGTGCGAATTAAAACGAATTAAAACCATCACTTGGCCTCCGGGAGGCATCTACCTATACAAAGACAAGAGTACAAAGACAACAGAGATTCCCAACTGCAGTAAGACAACATTTTCCAGGACACAGGTTCCGTTGACAGCGGGCAAAGCAATCCTTCTTATTGAGTTAAGGCTTCTCTAGTTTAGTGTGGCAAGGAGTGGAGGAGAAGTGATTCCGATTCCGATTCAGATTGAACTGGTTTTGAATTACCCTACAACTATCAATTCTCCTTAAGGCCATTCGTGACAAAATTCAAAATCATTGCCAGTTGAAGTCAACTCCTTGTTATGTTAGCGGGGCACAACAAACACGAGATCCCAGTCCTTATATGGACAGGGACCCAGAGCCAGCGCGTGTAGCGTTGGGTATATAGCTCCAATTCGAACGTCTTCGGTTTCAGCATGGATGGTGGTGATGTTGTAAACTCCTGCGGTAATGTAAACGAATCTTTTGTGTGGTTCCTTGGATCTTATATACCTATTGGTAGGAACTAAAACGATGACAACGACAAGGAGTACTTAGGTACCATCATGATGCACTTGTTGGTGGAATTGAGAATAGGAATTTTGCCAAACAGGTATACTAGTGTCAGGAACTGGAGCTGGAACTCACTCCGACTGGTTTTGAAAATGCAGTTTAACGCGCGCACATGCGCTAGCTGTTGTTCCCACATTCCAATAATGCTCATCGTGGTTGGTATTGGATTGTGGTGATGTTGGTGGACTGGACCGAAGGTGAAGGCGAGATATCTCTTCACTCTCCCAACGGCCATGGTGTGTCTGCATCTGCATCTGCATATAATATTATGCAACTAATTGATTTTGGGATGGAACTAATGGCAGGATAAGTTTAGCCAGGAGGTAATGGAGAGAAGAAGAGGCATCGTCCATCCAATGGTCGACTATCGACCGTCGACGTCGTCACCATCAGGTTGCCGTTTTGCTTCGACTTCGACTAAAAGTGTAAGCCCAGCCTGTTTCCGTGGTCTCACAAGTTGATGAAGTTTAAGAGGTTCTAACAGAATCAGCCGGACCAAGAGGTTCCTCCATGTACCTCTTCTAGATTCACCTCTATGCCATTCAATTGTATTGTTGTTGGCTGTAGGACTATGGCACGTTCGAGATACTGTTTCCGATAAGCAAACTCGATATCGGAGAGAAGATCCACCACCAGATATCGGGACAATATTTTGCATAAGCACATTTATTGTGTATAGCTGGACAGAATTGAATGGAGCTGGTTTGGGTTTTGTTCCAATGATCGTGTTGCGGATTTAAAACAAATCTGGATTTATTTTCGGATAAGCGGATTATTTCCTACATACCAATTCAATGGACTTATCGACAGAATTGGGTGCAGCAAAATGGCAAGCAGATTGTTGGCCAAGAAGAAACACACAAAAAAAAAGTGGCAACTGAATCGGAGAGATATGCAATTGAATAAAATTCTTGTTTACAAAGTATTTTATTTACACAGACAATCATTATGGTGATATGGACTCGATTAGAGATTATCCAAGTGGATAATTGTTACTGAACAAGTTTTAGAGAAAATAATTAATGAGAAAAGGAATGTCTTCGAGTAATGCGGAATGAACAATTGGTTTTGGTCCAGTTTTAGAGTGCAGAGGTGAATGTTGACTACAAATTCCTCGTTTGGATAGTTTAGCCAACTTGACCCGAGAACTGATTCTGGTTTGAGATAAAGTGGCTTTTCAAGTCATCCAGAGCAACTCTTAACCGAAACCTGATAGAAACAAATACTCTCATAGATGGTGCATTGTTGCCTTTTTGCTATATTTAAATTTATCGGGACCAATCAATAATTAAAGGATTTTTGACAAAGCGTATACAGTCATACACTTAATCAGGCTTTAATCTGCTTTAACAGTTTCATTGACTTTCAACTGTAATTTAGCTTACTGTTAATTTTCAGCCACTAAATTGTTAAGTTATCGGCAACTTTGATTGAAGTGAATTAATGATAACACTAAACAACTAAATTCTTAATCAAGACTACTACGCAACTTTCTGAAAATACACTTAATCAGGCTTAAATCAGCCTAAATTCAGAAACACTTTTATTGACTTTCAACTGTAATTTTACTTACTATTAATTTTAAGCCACTTTGTTTTTAAGTTGTCGGTAACTTTAACTGAACTGAATTAATGGCAACACTAAACAACTAAATTCTTAATCAAGGCTACTACGCAACTTTCTAGAAATACACTTAATCAGGCTTAAATCAGCCTAAATTCAGAAACACTTTTACTGACTTTCAACTGTTATTTTACTTACTATTAATTTTAAGTCACTATGTTGTTAAGTTGTCGGCAACTTTTATTAAGCTGAATTAATGGCAGCACTAAACAACTAAATTCTCAATCGAGACTACTAAGCAACTTTCTAGAAATACACTTAATCAGGCTTAAACTAACTTTAATTCGGAAACAGTTTTATTGACTTTCAACTGTTATTTTACTTACTATTAATTTTAAGCCACTTTATTTTTAAGTTGTCGGTAACTTTAATTGAACTGAATTAATGGCAACACTAAACAACTAAATTCTCAATCGAGACTACTACGCAACTTTCTAGAAATACACTTAATCAGGCTTAAATCAGCCTAAATTCATAAACACTTTTACTGACTTTCAACTGTTATTTTACTTACTATTAATTTTAAGCCACTATGTTGTTAAGTTGTCGGCAACTTTTATTAAACTGAATTAATGGCAACACTAAACAACTAAATTCTTAATCGAGACTGCTAAGCAACTTTCTGGAAATACACTTAATCAGGCTTAAACTAGCTTTAATTCGGAAACAGTTTTATTGACTTTCAACTGTAATTTTACTTAATATTAATTTTAAGCTACTATGTTGTTAAGTTATCGGCAACTTTTATTGAACTGAATTAATGGCTGCACTAAACAACTAAATTCTTAACCGAGACTAGTAAGCAACTTTCTGAAAATACACTTAATCAGCCTTAATTCAGGAAAAGTTTTATTGACTTTCAACTGTAATTTATTTACTATTAATTTTTACCAACTATGTTGTTAAGTTGTCGGCAACTTTTATTAAACTGAATTAATTGCAACACCAAACAACTAAATTCTTAATCGAGACTACTAAGTAACTTTCTGAAAATACACTTAATCAGGCTTAGACTAGCTTTAATTCGGAAACAGTTTTATTGACTTTCAACTGTTATTTTACTTACTATTTATTTTAAGCCACTATGTTGTTAAGTTGTCGGCAACTTTTATTAAACTGAATTAATGGCAACACTAAACAACTAAATTCTCAATCGAGACTACTAAGCAACTTTCTGCAACTACTAAGTTTTTATTTGTCTGTTGTCAAATTATTATTACATAAACTTAAATTAATTAAAGTTTCGTAAGTAAAAAAACCTTATCGATAAAAAAAGAATATAAAGTTGCCCACAGCTAAATTGCTCTAGGGCAATGATAAATCGATTAAAAACGGCTTCGTGTTGTAGGAAACTTCAAAGAACTTAAAGTTGCAGACAACTTAGTTGTTATCTATTTTTATAAGAACTTGAAATGAAAACAAATTTAAAGTTACTCTACCACTGATTGAATCAAATTACATCGAATAAAAGTTTCTCACGAGTTTACAGCATTCAGGAATTCAATCAAGAACTTCAAGCACTGATTCAATAAATTGACATTTAAAAGACTTAACAACATTATGAAGTTGTTTTTGTTATGTAATTTCACTGTTTTCTAAAAGAAATTTTTAATTAAGTTTGTCAGTCATGTCATTATGATTTTTTACTAAGAAATTTCTTGTGAATCAATGAAAAACGATTCTTAAAATAAAATTTCAAAGCCAAAGGGCAACATTTTTTTACTTTTTTACTTTTTAACTTTCGTTTTTATTTGGATTCTTCGTCATTTTTGATTACTTAATCTCAAAGCTAATCCTTAGATTGTCTTCAGATAAAAAAAGATTAAACTACACACAAGCAACTTTAATGTGCATGACAGACAAAAGTGAAATTGAATAAAACCATAAATGTCTGCAAACCATGGTAAATTATACATATATAGAGAAATCATATGTAATTTTAAAACTTATAGCTACTGACTGACCTGCCACCTTCCAAGACCAGCAGCAAGCAAATGGCAATGGCTTCAGGAGTTCGATGAAAAATTCAAATTGTCATGCGAAATGTCGTGATTAAATTTGCTATCCAAACACGTTATAAAATTCTTACTTATTTTTGATTAATAGTTGTTTATTTGAATAAGATATCAAAGAGAGCAACCAAATTAACATTAACGAGATTATTAATGATCTTTTAAGATTATTCACTTCGGTTTTATTAATTTGCATGTTATAAATTTCTAAAGTTTTAGCATAGAAATGAAATTTAAGCTTGAGATCATTATCAAAGACGGCACGGCATGGTATAGGAATGTCTGGATATAATTTCTCAATTATGGAGCACATCTCTTCCTGGTTGTAAGAACTGCATTCTGATATCACCTATTCGAACTAGATTTCGTATATAAATTAAAAAGGTGCAGTTCAAGTCGGAAACTTAAATGCACTCTATCGGAAATGAAGATAAACTTTAACTTTGGGTGAGTGAACTTATAAATAAATACAAATTCCATCAACAGTCTGGATGGAATGCTGTAACCTAGGAGCATGTAAGAAATGGCAGTCTGGTTCACTCTTCAGAAGAAGTGATGCCAAATCTCCTATTTTTTATTTGTCACTTTTCTATCCCTTTTAAAAAAACTGACATTTAGATGGGAGCTTGATAAAATGATTTAACTTCAAAAAGAGACAATGTCATAAAATGTAAAATTTCAACTCTACAACTGAAATTGAGACTTTTTGATTTCATCAATAATTTTTTTACATTTTTTGCTTCAGAATAGAGCAATTTTAGAAGTTTGCAGTGAACAAGAGTTGCGCGTCAAATTTTGACATTTTTCTAGCAGTCAACATATAACTAATCGTTCCTATACTAAATTCATTGCTTTTTCCATGTGACTGTCATGAACTTCAAAAATGACACTTAAAATAAAAAGACTAATTTGTTAAAGAAATTGAGACCTAATCTACCGACCTGAAGTGTAATACTTCTGATTAGATATAGATACCTGTTTGAGGGCGATAAATCATTTCGTAATCAAAATTTCTCGCTAATGAGGACCAGAAAAACCAAAGTTTCTGACTACTGCGGAACAGAAGAAGAAAAAAACTTGTCTCCGTTGATGTAGCTCGACATATCTTCGAAGTGAACAAAGAAAGCAGAAGAAACCTATAAAATAAATTAATATTTCTATATATAATTTATTCAGTGATATAAAATGAAAGCATTGCGCCCACGGCGGCGTGGCAGGGACTTGAATATTTAATTATTAAATATATTATTTAAATTCTAATTTTAGTGAGCTATCTAAAATAATCAGAGGCGGAAGTTTGAAGAGAAAAAAAAAAAACGCAACATGACTGTCGTCGATAATGATCTACACACAAGCTACACAAAAAACAAAAAAAAAAAACCATCATGGATTCCACAAGAAACTCTGAGTTGTTGTTGTGATGATATTTTTATATGGATCATAAAAATTTATTTTTAATTTTTGCATTACACAGACTACCCACATTTTACGGGACCACAAATGTAGACAGGTTTGAACATCACCTCACTCACTGTGCTGTGCCTTGTTCCCAATCTCTTTCAAAATGGCCACTTTCATCGATGTCTATTAGTGTCAGATATGATAAGCTTATTGCTTCGCTGGCACGCGATATAGCCTGACAGGCATCGATTGATTTTAAGCCTGTGTAAAGTACATAACAACTGAAGCCACTTTACATTTTGATTGGAATCCAAGTGGGCCCACAAAGTAGACGTTCGATGTCTACGTTGACATTAGTCGTACGTCACTTCATCGTGCGTCGTTTACGTTCTATGGAAGCTGGAAGTGAAAAACGTTCTTTGAATCGGTAATTGGATGATTACGAGTCTTTAAAGTGGCATAGGTTAGGCCAAAGAATATATAGGAGTTAATTTCTTACCAGATATAAATGTAATCGCGATCGTGAAGTCTTAAATAAATAAATTTGAAAAGTTTTATGACATCTGTCATATTCTATGATAAACTCAAATTTGTCAAACACACTGTGAACAGTTCTTTCGGTAAGACATTTTAATCGTGTACATTTAAAAATCAAAGAACTGAACGTTGTCAGAACAAATTATGTATGTAAAAGTTTTGATAAAATAATTTTATTATGACAGATGTGACTTCTATCAACTGTCAAAGTTTGAAAGTTTCTAGTTAGTTTGTATAAACGTTCAAACGAAGGTGTATTAGATCGCAGCCCGAAAAGGAGGATCTACAAAAGTCATTTAATCCTTATACTAATCTAATCTAACTTTTTCATTCACTTAATTCACATTCACTCTAAATCTTATTTCTTGACATTCTTTAGTTGAAACTATGAACTAACAACAGTTCATTTGAAAGAATCTTTTTCAATTTTGACATTTAGTAAACGAAATGCCTAGCAGAATGACTGCACATATCTAAAACGAATGAAAATTTGACAGCAGATGTCAGTACAAGCACTGTACATTTAATTGATTTATATAATAAATTCCTTAACACTTTAAAAACAAATCATTACAAAATACATGTATAATTTCTTGTAATCTAATATTGCAGCTTATCTTTTATAAATTTACTTCCTTTAAAAATACAGAACTGCGTCAAACGAATCGTTAAATGAAACTATGTATATATTTAATCGTGGATGCCTGGTGGCGTCCTCTGGTTGTCGATGTTGGCTGGCATGCGGTAAACTGACATCGTTATCGTCTACTTCTCCAATGAACAGTTGCAGGTGTTTTTATTATCAAAAATATAAATATTACTATTATCTAATAAAGAAGTGCTAAATCGAGTGTGTGTGATTATTCCAGAGATAAAAATGCTCTTAAAGAACATCTAAGAAATGTCTGATTATGAATATGAAGACATTGGCCTGTGAAGATATTCTTTTTCGTATTTTTTTTTTCAATAAGGAAGAACTTAGGTGTGGTATTAAGTTGGTAATAAGAAATAACCAAGCTAACGTAGCTACTCTCTGATTGTAAATATAATTTTAAAAACATGAATTTTTGTATTAGCAAGGCGGATGAAAAGCACACTTTATCGTAAAACTTTATTTCTTCCATTAGTGTTTTTTATATTTATAGATTTATGTAGAATTTAGGATGTAAAACCACTAAGCAGAAACTTGTGGAGACTTTTGCATTTGACATTTTGAAAAAATGTGTTTTCTCGTTCTTTGTTGGAGCAAAAAAATTGATTTCTTATGATCAAAACATTTCACTTCTGAAATTCTGACATTCATACAATTTTCCGTTCCAAATGTCCAAAGAAAAAACTTTATACTATCAAATAGGCGTCCCGTTTGTCAAAAGCCTATTTATTACATTGTCATGTCCCTAATGAACACATCACAAAGAAAATTTTCGCCTTTGGCCATTCATTATGAAAGTGAAAATCGCAGTGATGCCAAACACCTGCAAGTCCGATGTGACCAAACTTAATACTGATTAATAGTATACCATTAAAACTTAATCACCAATGTGTCACTATTTACACAGTAAAATTCTTGATTAAGGAGTGAAACCATTTGCAAAGGCAGTGTGTAGAATTGCTATCATTTATATAACTAAAATAAAGATTTTTGCAACTGTACCACACTCTTTTGGCAGCTTGATACGAATTTTATTTATTATTTAGTTTGAATTCTCATTTCCAAACCAGATCAGGATATTTTTCATACTCTTCTATCTGGGTTTAGTTAAAGAGAACACACAAAACACACTAAATTTGTCAAACAAGTGAAAGCTCCTTTGACAGTTGGATGACAGTAGCCGTTGCTACTTCATTTCGGATCGAATGTTATCTTTGTGTGCCAGTGTAAGTGGTGTGACATTGTGAATGATGACGTCTGTCATGGAAAAATAAGTTCACTGATATCCGATTCTATTGCATATCATTCATTTTGAAGATACAATCTATGCAACATTACTTTTCTGCCCACCAAGTGACAGCTTACAGAGTGTGTTTCACTTCAAAACATCACCTTGAATTGTCAATAATAATATCCACATATTGACATTTCAACAAATGAACGCATCCGGAGCGATTGGCAATAATGATTATCGGATGCGTTCATTTCTAATTATTCGCCGATAAACATCGTCTGAGTTGGTATTTGGTCGGACATAGATTTAGTATCGACTTGGCCGAAGAGGTTAAGATTAAAGCGATGTTTACACTTGCATTCCATTAGTGCAGGTGTAAGGCTATCTTCGGTAGTCCACCTACAAATAAAATCGCTTAATTTGCCTTGGCGGGCGGTTGGCTTGGCATCATGGTGCAGAAAAGTTTGTGTGGCGTTGGTGATGGCGATGGTCATGGCGACTATCGAAGTTATAAATATGTATATACGAGTATTGTAGAATCTCAAAGTCACGATCACGACTTTTCCTGCTATCCCCCGGCATCACCAATGTGTCTCACATTGTCTCCTTTTGCTGCATTGTATACGTACGTCGTACATGGTGCCAAAGTCATGACCGAGACCATAAGATCCAAAGACCAGCTATAGAGCTGAGCCAAGGCCGGCCGGCCGGTGTCAGGGCAGAGCGTATGGTGCAGCATGGCAAATCTTGGCTTTGAGTATGAAAAATTGCTATAATCTGGCGAAGGCTGCTGATTGGAGTTTTATTGGAGGTTCTCTATTTTCCAACACTTTGGCCCAAGAGACGCGATGGTTAACAATGATTTTTTTTACTTGTATTTTTTGGCCTATCGTTGGATTGAAGCATGGTGCAGGTCGCACCAGTCGCCATCAGTCGGGTGGAGTTGGGAAGAATTCTTCCATTGCGCAATGTGAGATCTTAATTTGCATTGATGGTGTTCACACTCAATTAATATTGTTGCAGTTGGAAAGACAGACGAACGTTTCAAACAGGTTGATTTTAATTGAGGAAGTGGTTATGGAAGAATGTTCCATCAATTTTTCTATCCGCAAAAGGGATGTGGATGTGGTGCTCATATGAATTCGTATACTTTATTTATGTTCCAACAATGAAAAATGAAATAACGAGTTTCGTATGGAAGGTAATTTATTTGAATCGGTCAATTGGTTCTAATCAAATGTCAAAAGTTATATATGACTTTTGATTGTAAATGATTTCGATTGCTTTGAAAAGAAATGATAAATGCAAATTATGGAACAGTCAAATTGAGTTGAGTTCAATAGATTGAGATATAAGAATATTATCATCTTTTCATTGTATTTTGACGTTTTAAATTTATACAATGACACTGAATGAATGACGGCAGTTTGGAACAGTTTGATTTATGAGATTTTGACCTGTCAAGTTCAACTACAATGACAAATATAAGTTGAGCAAAATCCAAGTTTCCATAAATAGTCAACAAATATTAACTGTCAACAACGTAAAATTGAACTTTATTTTGACGTTCCAATATATCATCTCAAAAATGTCAACCTCAGATCCTTCCTTTTTTAACAATCTAATTTGTTGAGGAAGATGAAATGATAAAACGTCAAATTTCTAAAGTATGAATTTTTTTAAAAGTTTTGTCAAAAGGAGTAAAATTCTGCACTGCCGTCAAAGGGTGTTCTACAATTTTTAATAAGAAAAAATAAAAGAACAAAAACTAAACAATTATTGATTTTATTATGAGCGCGTTCAGTGCCACTCTGTTAGATCAGAGTAAAATAGTCAGAATCAAATGTAGGATACGAGCATTTGACAGAACATGATTTTGACATTTTATGAAACAAAACATATCTAACTTTCTGTAATTTGTTTTATTTATAAATAATTGACCGTCATTATATTAAGTATCAATTTCAAAAAATATTCCTTCACAACTTGACAGCCTGTCATTAAGATCTTGTTTTTTATCTGTCAAAACAAAATGTCATCCAAAATAGATAGACATTTTTAACCATGGTTGAACCCCAGTTGATTTACTAAATTCCAAGGATTAAACGTTCTTGGACATGTTTTTAAGTTCTTTTTTTTAGCAGACTAGTTGCCTGAAAAACTGAAACTAAAACCAAAATGCAATTGCATTAGGAAGTCACAGTTCCCCGGAGACATAAAAACTTTAATCTCATTTTCATCTCCAGACAGCATTGGACTTCATGTTCATTGTTTTAATCCCAGCCATATCCATTGGAACATAACGCTGGAACATCAACAGCAAATTCCTTTAACCATGTTTAATAATAACGTACACGAAACCGCATGATCAACAACTTTGGTGTTGATTACATTTTAATAGTTACTCGTATTCGTTGGGCGCACGTGTATGTTGTTCGGTGACGTGTCCGTGTTCGGTATCATCGTTTTGCTATGGTGACGGTGACGGTGGTGCAGTGGTGTGGTAGCGACGCGGCGTCACGTCACGGCCTTTGGCATTGGTTCCGGAATACCAACCATACTCCAACAAGCATCTAAACGGGTATCATGTTATTTTTCTTTAACAGAATTCAATTGCATTTCCCCTCTTTGAAATGCCATCATTTATAGGAACGTTAAGTGATACTACCACGGACCACTAAGTTCCATAGTAAATGACCAAAAAGGTCAATGATCATAAATAATTCAGTCCAAATAGCGTTGGTCATCGTCATTCGCCCAATGAGGAATTCAACCACCAGAGTCTATGGACAGAAATCGCGAAACTATAGCGACATTTTTGTATCCATTTCACATTGCTTGACTTGACAGTTGAGGGGCGTTATGATGGTGAGACGGTGACATCGTGATGCAAATAACCGTGAAGCGTGTAGAGATTTTTTGGCAATCACAGTGTTTGAATCTAAAAACAAGTGGTCTTCAACTGTGTGACAGGTTTAAGGCATCATGCGCTACTTTATAATTACTTTTCTTTTTTTAATAATAATTACTAATATTTTGCAAAAAACAAACAGGGTGCGAACAAAGCGAACACCGACCACTCCGAGTTGACATAATCAAAACAAAATGTGACAGAGCCAGCACTGCTGTCGTGACGGGGTCATTGATCTTTCCACAAAACCTGTCATCGATATAGAAACAAGATAATAATATTTTGTTTAATCAAGAAGTGGGCGATATTTTGTAATAAATTACAACGACACATCTTGATTGAATCCAAAATGTGTGTTAATGATCGAAGGATGAATTTGATGGGTAGAATATGTAAAATTATCGAATACCGTTAAGATTTTGGTATCGATAGTGATCTTTTAGTTTTCTGTGAATGAATTTCTTGATTCTGTTAAAAAAAATGACAGACAATTCAATCGGGAAGAAAAAAAAGTGAAACAATACTCGTGGTTAAATATTGTTCCACTTCAATGAACGATAAATTTACTTTCGAAAACTTTTTCTCAAGATTATAGAATAGCTTCTGATCTGGTTAATTTGATTCGCTTAAATGATTTCTAAGAAATGCAGCTTATGGTTTTGTGTCAAAAAGTAAAATTAGATAGCAGAATTGACACTTAGAGCTCAGTTCAAAGAAAGTGACAGTTCCCGAGAAATTGCCTTATGTCAATAAATATGAGTTAATCTTTCCCTTTTGGGCCCATTCAACATTTTCAGGGAACGTTGTATGTAATAATATTAGTCTAGTTAAAGAATTCATCATACAAAATTTAAGGTTATATTTACAAGACACAACTTTAATTTAAAACAGCAAGTGTTACCATCATGTGTAAATTCAAATATTTACAAGAACCTCATTCTTAAATCCACACGAATATTTTTAAAATTCCACTAAACTCTTTTTGTAGCTAAGAAACGTAAATCTTTTATTACATAACACCGGCATCTTTTCAAATACCTGAATACATATGTATGTATGTAGATATATGAAATTACAAATCAATTTATTGATTAAAATTTAAACTAAAGCCAGTTTTATTTTTAAGTTCAATGAACTTATTTCAAGTCTAATATAGTCCACAATAAAAACTTTATTTAAAAAATAAAAAAAAACAAAACTAAATAAAATAAAATTCCGTTCTTTACTAACGTGTAGCTAATTAAATACAAAAAATAATAATTTTCAAAATAGTTTTAGTGACACAATTTCAAATGATGCATAAACAATATACTTATAATCAAGTTTGTGTGATGATAGATAAATTATCATTTTAATCGTATCTAAATAATATGCCTTTTTTTTAAATATAGTTGACTCTATCTACGAGTCTTTAAAAAAAAGTTGTCAAGCTCCTTTCACTTAATTACAAAGTCATAATTAAATTATTCAGTGCTCTTTCGATATACCAAAACAAGTTGATCCAAATTTTCTATTGTATTCATATAAGCGGAACCGAAATATTAAATAAAATGCCCTACTGTATATTTGATTGAAAACAAATTGTTGTTTTGATTGAAGGTTTTTGAAAGATCAAAAAATTAAGACATTAAAATTAATTACTTTTGATTACATATGATTTTTACAAAACTCAATTACAAATTCAAAAACTCTACAACAACTGTGGAATAAAATATGCAAATTCGAGGCCAAAATAGAAACTTCTTTTAAAAATTCTTAAGTCCAAACTCTTAAAGGATTTTGATTTAGTCAATGACTCAAGAAATGACAAAAAATCCGAGAGAGTTTTAAAATATAGCACATCCTATAATTTAATTTGTTAATTTGTTTAATCTATTATCGATCTGTCAATTAGAACCGCCTTTTGCGGTCAAAGATTTTTGGAAATTAAAATAAATTTAATCAATTATTCGTGATTCGTGCGTATTAAAATGCATAACATGGGATAGATAAATTGTTTTATTTTCTTTTTTTTTTCAGCGATTCATGAATTTTAATATCCTATTAATTAATTATTATTCGAATAGCGAAAGTATGCAAATCAATTTAATTTATTTTTTTTATGGATACAAAACAAAGATGATTACATGATTTTATAGTATATACATAATATTACGTATGTAATAATAAAGTGTGATTTGTATATTTTACATATTTTAATGTAAAAAAATATACATAAATTGAAATTCTTTTAGTGTGACTATTGGGCCTATTGGAATTGTGCCTGTGGCTGTTCTAGTTTTAACAAATCCAATATTTTTTTTTTTAAATTAATTTACATATGTAGGTTGAAATTTGTAGAGTTTTACATAAGTAGGTAAAATTTTGATGTAAATTATTAACCTTAGCGTTGTAAATTAGATTTAGTTTCGATGAGAGCAAAGTTTCTAAATTGTATAACAAAAACAAATAAATCGCGATGAAGAATAAAGTATTTAGTTTTTTCTTCTTGGAAAAAGAAGTTTGGAAGATATTTAAAAAACATTAGCATAATCTATTTCACAACATTATACGATTATTAGAACTCCCCCACAGAAACTGAATAAAAATATTTGAGGACTCAGGTTGAGTGAGGATGAACGTGGATGAATGAAGATGGAAATAGATGAGAACGGATGAATGTCGAAAAAAAGGAATGAATGAGCATGAATAGTGCTGAATAGGGATGAAAAAAGTTGAATGAGTATGAGTGGGATGAAAGAGTATGAATGACGATGAGTAAGGATGAATGAGGATGAGTCAGGATGAATGTGGATGAGGAGCATGGAAAAGGATGAAAAGAAATTAGTGTGAAAGAATTGGGGTAAATGAGAATGAAAGAGCTGCAGTTTAATGAAGATGAAAGAATATGAATGAGGATGAATGAGGATGAATGAGAATGAATGAGGATGAATGAGGATGAATGAGGATGAATGAGGATGAATGAGGATGAATGAGGATGAATGAGGATGAATGAGGATGAATGAGGATGAATGAGGATGAATGAGGATGAATGAGGATGAATGAATATGAATGAGGATGAATGAGTATGAATGAGGATGACTGAGAATGGCTGAGGATGATTGAGGTTGACTGAGGATACTGAGGATGACTGAGGATGATTGAGGATGACTGAGGATGACTTAGGATGACTGAGGATGACTGAGGATGACTAAGGATGACTGAGGATGACTGAGGACGACTGAGGATGACTGAGGATGACTAAGGATGACTGAGGAGGAATGAGGATGACTGAGATGGCTGAGGATGAATGAGGATGAATGAGGATGAATGAGGTTGAGTTGAGGATGAAAACGTATGAACGTAGAAGAAAAGGAATGAATGACCATGAATAATTATAAACAGGGATGAACAAAGTTAATCGAGGATATAAATGAGTATGAATAAGGATGACGGAAAATAAATGAGGATGAGTTGAATGATGATGAATGGGGATGAATGAGGATGAATGAGGATGGATAAGGATGACTGAGAATGACCTAGAAATACAGCAGATGCCTCAGGATGAATGAAGGTAACCAAAACTATGTGAAATTGAGCAAAGAAAATTTAACTGAGTAAGGATGTATGAAGATGAGTGAGAAAATGTGAAGATTATTAAAGAGTTTTTTCCTTCTCGAAACATAAATGCACAAAAATCCTTCTTAGCCTTCATACATGTACATATGTAAATTTAAATGTTAATTTTAATTTCTTCAATTAGACCACCCTGACACCAAATTAAACACATGACACATTTTACAATCTCACTCGTATTTCTATACCTCCAGATCACATCTTCATGGATTTCCTAACTATCTGACATTAATACAAATTTGTTCTCTATCAACATAATATCAAACCGATTTTATTAGCCTTAACAAACCACTTATTTAGAGCTATGAATAAATAACGTCTTCCAATAAGTGAGCCAGCAGTGTCAGTTTCAAGCGTGTTTAACATGTCTCCTGGTTTACGCAGCACTTTTTTTTTTCATTCCCATAAAAAACACCCTCATTTGTAACTTCTTCTTAAATGTTTCTTCAAACAATAATAAAAATTCAAACAAATCAACAATTTAACGATTCCAAGACATCGAAGTGATATCAGGAAAAAAATTCAAATTAAAAGAATTAAGAAAAAAACAGACAACAACAAAATAACTCATGTTAGACACGATAGAGGTACCTAACCTGCCTACTTCAAGACGTAAACCAAAAAAAAATCCTGCGCCATGGTGGTATGTTGCAACAACCAGTCCTGTGATGCTGCACTGCACTGGCGCTGCTGATGCAGAACAACTCACACGAAGTGCACTGCACTTTTAGATATTTGAATCTGCAACAGCAGCGCAGCGTCAGGAGAAGAAAATAAAAAATGTCCATCTATTTGCAACACTCTTCGGAGGAACATCCACCACAACACAACACAACACAATAACAGCCACGCAATCTTGTTCCTCTCCAGAGGACCGGAGCTGGCTGCTGATCTAAGGTTGATTCCTCCTGCTGGATCAGCAGGTTTTCCTGGTATTTGTTTATAGAAACCGTGTTCCTTTTTTGCGGGTCTTAATTCGTTTATCTTTTGGCTATAAAGCAAACCCCGTTGTTTAGCTGTTTTTTGTGTCTCAAGACCTGATTTTAGAATTTCCTCCCCTCCCACTCCCCTACCATTCTCGATGGAGCGCTACTTTTCCATCCGAAATGAGTGAAGAATATCTTTTGTCTTAATTAGATGTTTTTTGGGTCAACTGAACCGATGATCCGAAGTGGCACAGTTGGTCCACGGTAAAAATACAATGTCGATGATGAAATTGGTGCAATATGCCAGCAACTTGTCCAAATGTCTGTCATTCATCCAATCAACAAAAGATACAATATCTTTGTCAATCTCTGGATGATGACGAGAGTCAGCGCATTGTGTCTGAATAAACAATAAACTAGTATTGATGGTTTTTGTTGGCTTTGATGATTGAGAGATTCGTCTCACTTTCTGTTCCCGAGGTGATATAAAAATTGACGGAACTCGGTGCCACAATGATGACAATCAGTGGTGCTTGCTCAATCAATCTTTTAGCCGGAAGTTTAAGAAACATAACAATAGATAGAAGACAGATACAACAATCGAATTTCGAAATACATACTTTCAAAGTATATAGTTATAGTTACAGACTTGGAAGGGAATTCCGATTTGTTGCTGGATGTTGCACCTGGGAAGGGGAAACATGGCTGTGGAATAAATTAAGAACCTTTATTATGAGGAGACGACGGCGACGCTCGACGCGCGACTCTTGACGATATGTTATGCCATTGCTTAGTGGATAATCATGATTAATTGCAGCCTGTTTAAAGATTAGTATCTCCGCAATTCAACTGGATATGGGCTGGCGAATAAATCATAGGTCTAGTGGATATATGGACGATGCATATAAAAATTACATCTATGGACAGGTTTTTAATTTAAATCTTAATGAACATGTTGAGGTATGGTGATGTGGATTTGGTAATCTGTGTTTTTTTTTTTTATTTGGCCAAGACTTAGAAGAGAAGAATTACATTAGCAGTTCGATGACTTCGACTAGAGTTTGGTATGGAAGCAAAAGTTTCTTGGTCATGCCCAGCCATCGTGATCCTGATTTATTCACATGTTATATGGAGTCCCACAAGGGGATAGTCTCACCTGCCTTCTTTTTAATTTGACGTCGTTAAAGCAATCCGGGATTCTGGTGTTTTATCAAGAAGAAGGAACAATTTGTACACAATTCATATATTGATGGAGGAACATGCATCATAAAATCTGGAGTTACACATTAGAAAACTATAATGAAAGTAAGAGGAGAGCAGTTATCTCAGCAGTAAGAAATCTTAAATAACTAACTCTCAAAATGTATCCGGGTCCTTACAGAGATAACATTCCGACTACTTTTATCCCTTCAGAGAGAAAAGACTTTCAGACCTAAGTTGTGGGGAAGGTCAGTTCCGAAAGATTTTGTGACAAAAATTGAGGTCAGTTCTGGCCCGGCGAGCACGTACATAAGGAGAGACGGATTCTAAAAGTGCTTTTCCGGCTTATTTTACCGAAGACCACAGAGCTTATTCTGTATTAGAGTTGTAAAAGAAAATTTCATTCAAATCCCAGAGGTAACAAACCTAGAAAGAAACCATTAATCAAACCTCGGTAGATTCTTCAGATGATAATATTTGTGCAATTTATTTCTAATTTTCAATATTTACGTATTTCACAGTTTTGTTGATTTGAAAATCAAAATTTATGTTATTTAACTTAAACTTGTTCTTTAAGTTTTCAAAATAATTTGGAAATGTGAAACTGCCAAACCCTTCAAGTTTCAAAATGTCAAGCTGCCTAATTCCTTTGCTAAATATTCTCTTAGATCAAAAATATCGACCTCTTCACTTCTAAAAACATCAAAATCATTGATCCATCTAATTCCGCCCCTTAAATCATTTAGATATACCTTTCCCAATAGCTTCCTAGCCAAAAAAAACCTGGGATCCCACAAGACTGCCACTTAGGTCCTATTCTATTCAACTCAAACTTCTAACAAACATCAATGATACCGTTGTTATAGTTAACTCAACTAAGATTGTACGTTATGAATTTGAATTAGAAACACATACATTTTTAATGTTAAGTCTTCAAACAGACTCGCATTTTACAGCTATACGGGAAAAAGATTGATCTTTTTTTTTTTTGAATTTATTTCATTTCTTATTCATCTCTCATAATCATCAACCAAAGCCCCCCCGATGGGAGATAGAATTGCAATCTTCGTTAATTGGCGGGTGCTTTCACATTGAGACTTCGACAATACAACATCAGTGCCCCCTGTTAGCCATCTCAACAACCATCATCCATACAAATACCGTCATAAGATAGCAAATATTTTGATGGTTGATGTCCATTCAGCGTTATCGGTCGAACTAGATCAATGATGAATGGACATGGTTGAGTTACGAGTAGGAAAGGACAGACGTGAACCAGGAATCGAAACACTGAATTTCATTTGGCCAATATATTATTCCGCAACAAAACGTCCCTGTTCCTCAAGTGGGAGGTGGAGAATGGTAGATGCAAGAGGAGGAGGACGACGACGACGAAAATATTGTGGAAATTACTGCGTGTGCCTTTTGTAGACGAAGAAGTCTCGAACAAAGCCTGGTTTTCTGATTGGACTTTGGTTCGCTTAAATATAGGTACCAGCACCAGGGAACCTGTTCCGTTTTTTTCCTATCCGCTGCCAATTTATTTATATGCGCTGTGCAGTTAAACATTTGCTGCACAAAGCGCAACGCAAACGTGCCTCCCATGCCGGATTATGCTACTGTTACAGCAGCTACACACGCATTAAGGTTTAAGGCTCTATGGAATTTAAATGCCCGACCGTTTGAACGTTTGAACGGTCGCATTCGGTCGGTCCAGCGACATGATGTTCATGTTATCTGACCAAGCTCGGACTCGGACTTCATAAACGAGGCTATATAGCGTTTTTGTACTCTTATGCATTCCTTTTTGTCTTACCAAGATGACGTTGATGATGGTGACGCGACGCGACGGTTTGTCCTTAAGGACACAAATCGCGATCGGTATACATAAATGTTGTCCACGTCTACACATGCGTCTGTCTGGAGATGATGGCTCTGAGAAACTCGGTTGATTAGAAGATGTCATCGGGGGCTGCGGCCGTGGCTGTCAAGATTGTTCTTGTTATTGGCAGAAACGAAGTTAAAAAAAAAAAAACAAACAAAACATTACCTTCCTTGTTTCTGAGGTTGTTCTTGGTTTTTCTTTGCTCGACTTGACCTCTGAGGAATTGATGATGATGGAATCATTGGAAATACGTGACTCAAAATGTGTTGTCGTTTTTAATCAGAGATTTATACAGAACTCGAGATGAGATCACACTGAAATCAGGGATTGCCAGTGGAGGTTCTTAATATGGTATCGGGCTTTTAAGATTGATGTGGTTCTGTCTGTGGTAGGGCAGGTAGAGTGCTAGAAGATCACCTCCAATCGCCGTTAGGTTTTTTTTCGTTGTTGTTGTTGTTGTACGAGTATCTTCACAAAAGAAGTTTCTATTCATTGATTGTTCAAGTTTTTTTTTTTTTGTTTTTAGGAGTGCAACTGATATTTATTGATTTGAGAATAAAAAGGAGTGGCTTAAGTCAATTGTCACCTCCAAGTTATGGCCGTTTGAAAGCCGAAAGGAAAACTATAAACAGAGTTGGATCTATTTTGTATCCCATAAGCAGTGACATCTGTGGTGGCTTTTAAGGAACTTTAATCAACTGAATGAGCATTCATTTGAAGAATCAGCAGTTTTGAGTTGGAAAAAATATGCACTCCATTTGTAGACATCATCAAGACTTTAATACCAAAAAACGGTTTGTGTTGATTGTGTATATGAATAAAAAGTTGTTACTTTAATTAAGCCTAACGATAATGGAGATTTCCCACAAATTTTTTTTTTTTATTGTTTTCAGTTGCAGGAGCCTTAAATGGTGAATACATTTTTTATTCAAAGGACTTTGCCATCTTTCCGCGTAAAGGCGCATAAATGCTTAAAAGTTGCGGTGTTTTGGACGTGCTCAAACAAAAAGTCAACAGTCTAAGAATACATGTCAATCATGGGGAAAAGCACTGATCTTTTGCACAAAGCCTTACATTGTATGAATGAAATATGAAATTCAACTTAGATATCTTAGAATTTAGGAACTTGTGAAAGATTCAACAATTGTCACTTTTTCATTTTGGTATTGTGAGATTAAAAATCTTGAATTGATAAAAATAAAAGAAGAATGACATTTAAATTTGATAGCTGTCAAAATAATAAGTACAAAGGTTCTTTTTTACCAAAGAACGAATAACAGGGTGATTCATTTCAGATACAAAAATTAGCCTTAGATTTGTTGATGGAAATTTGATTGTTGACATAATTTATTACAAAATGATTTTATTTTAGGTAAGGTAAGATTTAAAAAATCCAAACGGAAAACACTTACAGTTTTTCGAAATACTGAGTTTTGACAGTTATACATTCACTATTAACAGCAGCTGTCAATAAGCAATCAATAAGGTTGCTATTTAATGGTTGCCAAATGTGTAGAAATAGATACTCGCAGCGTGTTAGAGTTTGAACGTGAAAACTCTTATTGATCATGAATCCACAATAACACAGTGAATGATGTTGACTGAAGAAAACATAGTTGCAATTTTGAAGTGACAATTATAGAAGAGCACCGAGAAATGTCAATTTGACACCGATTAGTGAATTTGGGAGTCAGTTCCTAACTTTTTGTAAAATCGTTCCCATATAAAGATCGGTACAAAGGTGGAAAGAAGAAGTTTTTTTAGATCACAGTGCCCTCTAGGTGGCAGAGTTCGGTAGAAATGTGATGTCAAAAAAAGTATGATATTGATTCTAGGTGATCTGTTTTTGTATCTTTATTTCAAATTTCAAAGAGATTTGTGCCTAAATTAGACATATTAATCCAACAACATAATCTGCATACATCTCAACCTTAACCTTAGTAAACACGAACCG
This sequence comes from Scaeva pyrastri, assembly GCA_905146935.1. Lineage (NCBI taxonomy): Eukaryota > Metazoa > Arthropoda > Insecta > Diptera > Syrphidae > Scaeva > Scaeva pyrastri. The sequence goes on along the minus strand of LR989928.1, from coordinate 12,609,887 downwards.
TCAAATTTTTATTAGTTTTTGGTGATTACTTTTGACTTCTTTGTTTAAACTTTTAATTGTCTCCGCGTCTGTTTGCTTAAGCTTTGATTTATGCGCTAAAGTGTATAGGATTAATTTTACTGAAATGATTTGTTGCGAAGTTTGTTAAGATAGCAATAAAAATTAAATTGTTATTGTGAGCTTTTGTAATTTTCTGAAAAGTTATGATAATTTTGAAATTTCAAATTTTTGGTAATGGGTACTTTTGAAGGCTAAAAGTTATGAAATGTTTAAATTTTTTTCTCCTGGGAGACGATAAACTTTTGCTTTTTTAAAAAAAAAAATTGGTCAAGAGTTTCGCAGCATGTTGTTCTCAAATTCTATAGTTCCTAATTTAAAGCTTTCATTTTAAGAACCATATCACTGTATAAACAATTAAGAGTAAAATTTTGAAACATAACTTTTTAAATAATTCCAACATTTGGTGTTCATATGACTTCATACGAAGATTTTGCAAATTTTTTGGATGCATTTATCTTAAAATGATAAATTTTAATCATAACTTTATTACTTACATTTTTATAACAACGAATCTTTAAGTTCTTCAATTGTAGATCAAAAAAAGGAATTTAATCATGAAATGTGTACTGTGGCGTATGAGTACTTTTTTGATTTGTTATGTGTTTGTGATTTTTCTTTATTTACATATAACATAACTTTTAATTTTATTATTTAATTTTTAAAGTTAAATTAGAACATGGAAATAAAATATGTCAATACTTTTGTATATACACGTATTTTCTTTCTCAAAAATTCTCAAAGGATAGAATACATGAACCCACTAATCATTATGTTGATATTGTATTAATTTTACCATCGTGTTTTATTCGCTTAAACCTTTTATTGTAACCAGTAACCTAAAAAAACATTAATAAACTTATACTTAAGATAATATTCGTCTCTACAATATTCCTTGTAAATAGTCCAAAAGTTCATCTTCAATCCTGTGGCTAAAATATTGAGGTCAATCTTGTCTTGGGCATAAAGATGAGCATATACATTATTAATAAACCGGAATCATACAGACAATTCATGCAATACTCGTATTACTCAAAACTAAAATTACAAAACTGGCCCCAAAGCCACAAAATTGCATAATTTCAATTCTAAGAGATTTACCTACAAAAATAGATGATACTTAGAACTAAAAGCTTCCCAAAAAAAAAAACACATACATACAGGAATTACTTACCACAAAATTCAACCCAACAGCAACAAATGTACCGCATCTCAAGGAATTCCCTTTAAACAACAACAACAAAAGACCAAATTTAAATTATTCCCATCATCACGAATTCAATCTTCTCGACAGAGTTAGCCAGCCAAAGTGTGCTGCGAGCAATGATAATGGGAGATTGATTACCGCCAAAAGACCTTCCCATCAACACATTCATTCAACATTGCAGCAGATGCAGGAATAAGAAATAAATCCAACCATCCACAATTTGAAATCCGAAACCAAAGACTTCTTCACTTTTTTTTATAAATAAATGCCGTGTCGTCGTCGACGTCGTCGTTGGTCACCGCACTTAAATCCGCCGTTAAAGCGATGCGTCAAGTGTCAATAATTGTTGAATTAGGTGTAGACGTAACTTATGCACGACTCGGTGTGTGTAATTTCTTCCGGTGCATTGGTCACCGTTGTTTACACCACTTCCAACAATTTCAATTGCAATATACACGGTTGCAGCCACACACAAGTATGGAATGAAAGAGTTATTTGTCAATTTTCAACAAGAGATATTAGGAGGAGATAGGGTTGCCACAGGGTCTTTTTAAAATTAAAAAATTAACATATTTTTATTATTTAAAAGTTATTTTATAATAAACCTTCTATAAAGGGGTTTTTAAAAATTTACGAAAGATTTTTTGACTTCAGTTAGGAATTTGACAAAATCTCACATCCAGTTTTTATAAAATTACTCCAACTTTATCGTACCCTAAATAATACTTGGTCTGGAATTCCATAAAGTAGTCCGTTAGGTCCTATCTTTTTCAATTTATAATTTGAAACGATTCGCGGTGTTACTTGCATTTCAAAAATATTAATATTTGTTGCACTGGCAACCCTTACTTAATAACCTTCTACACAACTGTGTGTGCCACTTTGTGACTAACCACAATCACGCACATTTCTATTCTCCCAAACGACGACGACGGACGATGACAGCAACCCTTTTTCTTACCCCGCTTAACGAATATCCCTCTATATTTTGCATGGGATTAACTATTCCCCAAAATTGGCTATCTTATGACAAGACAGATTGTGTTTCAAGTCACACGCTTAGAGCTTCAAGCACACCACACCGTCACGTCATGTGTCTCTCCCGAAAAACACGCAAGGCACTCTGCTGCTGTCACCGAGTTCAATGAGTATGATAGTATACACTGAGTAGTTGTTGCACTTGAATTGAATTCTTACTCAGAGTCAAATATACGGTACAGAAGTGCCTCCACCTGGAGCCCACTCTCCAAAACATTATAAATACTAAGCTTTTTCAACAATCGTATGCAACAACAACGGAGGCGGAGAAGGTGGAATTATAGTCTAAGAATCGGTACAGAAATCTCCAAAAAAACTAAATCCCCTAGAAATAAGAGTTTTTATGCCCAAAACCCTCAAATTGAGGATGTTTGAAAGTGCCCAACTTTATGGGATTTGATAAAACTTCATTTTTGATTTGGGGATTTATGGATTTAGGGATATTGATTTTGACAATTGTGGATTGGGATATTATCTTAATCTAGTGTTTTGAATTCCAATTTGGGATTAAGTAAATTTCATAATTTGGGATTGGGGATTTCGATGTTGGGATTTAAGGGGATGTCTTTTTTATATTTTTTGGTTTTGTGTTCTTCTTTGGGGTATTTCTTTTTTTTTAAAGATTGAATTTTGTATTTTTTAAAATTTTGGTTCGAAGATCTGATTTTTGAATTTTGGATTTTAGTTTGTGAATTTTCTTTTTGGGTATTTCGATTGTACGTTGAATGGTTATTTTTTACTATTTCAAAATTTTATGTTTCAAATTTTTGATTTTGATGATGGGATGTTCATAAATATTTGTCTTAGTTTAAATAAAAATAGTTTGAAAAAACTAAAAAACACGCTTTTAAAACCCATCATACTAAAAAAGCGGAAAATAATTTTTAATATAAGCTGAAAACAATAATGAACTAAAAATACAAGTGTTATTGTGAAAAAGCGTTGGGCGCATTGGCCATATTTTTTTTTTTCATATATCGAGCGCCCCACGCTTATTCACAATAACACTTGTATTTTTAGTTCATTATTGTTTTCAGTTTATATTAAAAATTATTTTCCGCTTTTTTAGTATGATGGGTTTTAAAAGCGTGTTTTTTAGTTTTTTCAAACTATTTTTATTTTTAACTTTTTAGTTTAACGTGCTTTAAAAGCGTGTTTTTTAGTTTTTTTTTAAACTGTATTTATTTTCACAGATTTGATGTTTTTTTGTAATTTAAGAAAATATTGAAACATTTCATTGACCCATTTAGTTGATTGAAATTGTAAATGAAATTGGAATTATTTATTTATTATTTAAAATCTCGTAATTTTAATTAAAAAAAAAAAAAGTCACCCATGCTAGGATTTGATCCCACGACCCTTGACGCTCAAACTGAAACGTGACCTCGCTTTAACCAACTGAGCCACCGCAGCACTTAAAATGAGGGAGTCTATTAATATTTATAAGCGCATAATAAAATCAGGAAGGCGCAGGAGCTGTGGGATTAAAATATTTAATCCTGGTAATCCTGATAAGGATATTGAGATAAACTTATGAAATTATTGTTTTGCCACCGGTTCTTGATATGTGTACAAAATTTTATTAAAATCGGTTAGTGTAAAGTGGGTCAAAATCGAGTGTAAAGGTGTCGGTTACATACATACATACATACATACATACAAGTGAAGCTAATATAAGCGTGTTAAAAAAAATTATAGGGATTTTTTGGGTATTTTTGTATCGAGGTGTTTTGTTTTAGGAATTTTGTAAATGTCAATAATTTTTACATTTTTAAGGCTATTTTTTTTTTTAATTGACGATTGTGGGGTTTTCTTTTTATTTTCGTAATTTTGAACTGTGCATTTAGTTTTTGATTTAATGTTTTAAGATACATATGTCAATATTGACCAATTGCGATTTTTGACTAAGGTTGTTGGGTTTTTTGTCAATTTTTTTTTTGTTTTTTGAAATTTTTATTTGATTTTTTGTATACAATTTTTGCATACAATTAGTATTGTTTTGAATTTCATCTATTCGACTGTACCTCCCAAACTATTAGCCTAAAGACACCATAGTCATAAGGGGGGACTTGGCTAACTATATCCACCTTAGACATTTATTTCACAGACTCTCTCGAGTATCTTCGAGTAGGTAAGGTATATATACAAAATGATGTTGAATTTGTGGTGTTTGCGTTAGCAGCAGGTAAGGTATATTCAAAAGATACTTCTTTGCCACCGAAACTCAACTCCTGCCTCTCGCTGACTCTGAATCTAGCTTAAAGTTAAGTTAAGTAAAAATATAGTCCCCTCATGTAGGTATAGCAAAAGAAGTCGAAGTATAGGCACACATCATAGAGTATATCTTATGGTAGTTGTGGTAGTGGTGTCTGGTAGATATTAAATAGCTCTCCGACTAGAGCCGAGTTACTCACTATAGCTAGTAGTTGTATAGAAGAAGAAATGTATCTTCTTCATTTCGTCTTTGACCACGACGACGATGTGGATAATGATGATGATGATGGCGATGGTGATGGTGGGAAAAATGAATCTGATGTTTGCTTTGCATTCGGTGCCTCGACAGCGACCTTGATGGACGCGTACAATATAACTTCGCTTAACTTAACTTGAAACAAAACAAAAAACTTCATAAGAAACTAAAATTCAAAAAAAAAAGAAAAACACACAATCAAGACAAAAGATACTATTTTGTCGTTTGTCGATCATAAGTATCGCAAAGTGTAAGAAAAGATACTTTTTTGTTCGCTGTCATCATATTACTATACTCAATCGATTTGTGTTCGGTGTTCTATCGAAGGTGCTACGTTAAAGTACGTTTAAGTTGCTCGACATTGTGACATTCGGGGTGTATCTTTAATGTGTCGTGACGGTTATTGTATCGGATTAACAGTGTTAGATTAACAATTTTTTTTTTGTTTTTGGTTTTTTGTTAAGTTGTGATTGTTTGTGCATATTGTGTGTTTCCGCTCTTTGAATGTGATCTAGAGCAAAAGATACGAATACGAAAAAAAAGATACATAAATGCATGCAAAGGGTACTCCCCCTCCTGTCCTGGTCGGTGTGTTCGGTTGATGATGATGATGATGGGGAGGCACAACGACAGGTGTATTTGCGCAACAATTAAACCGTTAACTAGCGTAGAAAATGTGCTGTGAGTAGGTACAATTTATATTTTTCGAAGTTTTTCTAAATTAAGTTGCATGCAACTAATTTGCATTTCCTTGAGAAAGTGTTTCACGAGTTTCAAAACAAATTGTTTCGGTTTTTTTTTCTATCCCGAGTTTTGAAAAAAAAAAAAAATAATTATAATTATAATTATAAAAATAATTTTTATAAATAAAAAATTATAATGAAATATTAACCAGATAGATACTGTGGATTAAGTGTGAAGAGTGTTGTTGGTTGTTTTCGTTTGTGTACTTAAACTTATCTGTATCTCGTGTTTACTGAGCGAAGCAGACATTGCACGAAATTATCATAAAAAAAAGATACAAAAAAAAAAATATAGTCTGTGCAGATACAATTACCTTATAATAATTTTTTTTGTACACTTTTTGTTTGAGGTGAGTGAAAAATGAACTAATTTTTAATTATAACATTATGGAGAATACTGAAGATATACGGGTTTGTGGAGTTAGTGACCTCAGAAGTACCTACCCACCGATCTATGAACGGAGTCGGGTGTTATATTTAATATTTTTTTATTATTTTTTAGGGCTTTTTTGTTGTGGTTTTTTATTGTTTTTGTTTGTTGTCTTCTTTTTTTTATTCGCTGATTCAGCTCAGCAAAATAAAGTAAGGAAAAAAAAAAACGAAAACATTCTCAAGTATTATGGATTCGATTTTAATGATGTTTTTTGCCGGATAGTAATTATTCTTGGAAGAGGGTTAATGTTGTATGATGTACCTATACTCATATTCTCGTACTCGTATCAACCTCCTTCTCTCATTATTTGAGGGAATTTAATTAATTATGATTATGATATCTTGGGAGTTCCTGTACTTTTTTTTAATTGACTGTTGATTACATTCATATGAGAAGATGGAAGTTTTGAATGGAAGTAAAATTAATATCTTTTGCAAATGATGCAAGAGTAATTTTTCTTGTCAGGTTTTTTTTCTTCTTCTATTGGTATTTGAAATAATGAAATGCATTATTAAAACCTAAAACTATTAAAACCAATTCAAAGCAAATGAATTTAAATAGTGACTAAGCTAGAGTTAAGATTTCCAATACGTTTGAAAATTTTAGGTTTTAGTCTGAAACTCCTGTTCAAAGAAATTCGTAGAAAATTATTTAATCCGTTTTTGATTAAATTCAATGAAATCAAATTAGTGTAGTTTTCTTTCAGTTTAGTTTAAATTTAATTCAAATCTTTTTTTTTCAAAATATTAAGTTGTGCAACAAAAATGCAAATACTTTTTCAGATCAATTAAAGTGATCTTTAATTTAGAAATATTTAAAATTTTAAAACACTTTAAGAAAAAATATTTTCTTGGATATAAATTGGTTTAAATTGAAATGCAAGTTTTTAAATATTCATTTGAACTTAATTAACTTAACTTAGATTTAAATTTTAAAAATTTACTATCTACAATTTGATTTTAAATAAATAATAATATTTTTGATTTTTTATTCTGATTATAAAAAAAAAGTTGAGTGTTCATTTCTTTCATAATTTTTTTAAAATTTTTTTATAAGTTGAACTAAAAATATTTTATTCTTTAATTTTAATATCTGGTTGAATTTTTGGTATGCTTTGCACCAATACAATTGTTCACCGAGAATATTAACTTTTTTAAACGTTTCTTTAGCATTTCTTTCCAAAATTTAAATTTAAAGTTTTTAAAATTTTAAATAAAAAAAAAAACATTTTTTTTTCCAAAAACAAAATACAGATTTAAGCGTGAAATTGTGAACAACTAAAAAAATCATATGAAACAAAAATTTGATATCGTTTTAAATCGTCTAAAATTTTTTGCCATTATCGTGATACATAAAATTTACAATTGTGTAGATATTTCTTTGTTTTTAACAAAATTTTCGATCTTAAATCAATTTTTTTAAATACTGTGGGATTTTCCAAGAACGCCATTGAGTGTTAAGTGCTAAAAAAAAATTATTCTCCTGTTTGAATATTTTCTAAAAGTAAAAGTTGTACATGAAAATTATTCGGATATTTTATTTTTTTGTCTTCCTCGCTTCTTTTTAATTTTTATTTTGCATTGATATTTTTCAACATTCTTTCTTAGACCCGTTTCTTCCAATTTCAAAAGAAATAATGTTAAATAAACTCATAAAAACTGTCGTTTCCTCATCTCACTTGATCCAGTCAAAGAACCTCCATGAATCGGGATCCTAATGAAAAATAATTTTAAAAGTTGTTACCTCTGAAGACTAGAATTTCCTTTTCTGTGTTAGCGCCTCGCCGCTACTGTCTATTCATGTTCAATCCTTTCAAAACTACACGGCTTCTTAATACCGTCAATCATAATCATTTGACAGAATAAATACCGTTTAGGAAAACATTAAAAAGACACTAATAAATTAATGCCTCTACCGATTAAAAAGAACATCTCTACTCATCTCTAATGTTGTTTTAATCAAAAACAGTAAATTATCGTAAGTCAGTCCATTTTTAGTTTGTCAACTTTCAGAAATTATGACAGTAGCCAGATTGATTGACACCTTAAGAATTATGTTTTTAATACCCTTTAGGGCATAGAATCATAACATAATTCAATAAAAAAAAGTACAAGAACAAATAATAATAATTGGATACAACAGTTTAAACAGATCAACTTTGGGCAAAGGACCAAAGGAACATGATTCAAGTTTTAAATCAAATAATAAATAATGAATTATTTATAAATGCGCGGGAAAATTCTGTATAATAGATCAATTTTCAAGATCCAACTGCCAAGTTTGATTATAGATGGCGTTTAGCGAGTTGGAGGTTTATTTAGTTTTTGCTTTCTTGCCAAAGCAACTTGTAACATATTAATACTCCATGGAATAACTTAATGCCATGAAGGAAGACTACGACCGACAACGACGACGATGACGATGACAACGGACGGTTCTAACGTGTAAAATTGGATCATTATTGTTCAGAGCCACGTCTAATCGAGTTCCAGACCACAAGAGGCTTTAGCAATAATAAAATCATACAAAAAGAAAAAAAAAAGAAAAAAAAACTTGGCTCCACCGCTTATAACTGCAATTGCGCCAAGAGATATTATCTTGTCAGCTATGTTTGGACATCAAATTGATGTGCACAGTATGATTTCGTTGAGGCGACAACTCCTGTTGTAATCTTCCAGAAGCAGCAGCAGCGGCACAGACTCATCACATCACATCACATCACATCATATATAGGCCTGATGTGATTGAGGGAAAAAATTAGTTCCCAGCCATGCATCCCGTTTATTGCATCTCTTGAAATGGATAAAAAGTTCTTTGTAGGTAAGGTACCTTACCTTACTCCATTAAGACGAGCTTATAACTTGAATTGGAACTGGTAGGAGGCATAATATTCAACTGATGGACTGGTCTTTCTTTTTTGTTTTGTCTTCTTGCAAAAATCAAGGTGATCTCAGTTGTATTTACTTTATAAGTGTATCAAAAGAAGCCCGCAAAGAAGTCTCCAATGTCCATGGTTATGGGTTCTTCAAATGGAAGTTCTAATTAGAGATACCTTAGCAAATGGTCACTCCATTAGGTAACATCACACATCTCATAAAGTCTTAAGATTTTTTATAAGGAATCTAACATATGTCTTTAGGACCTTATAGAGGGCTAATAGGTGAAAGATTTCTTAAAAGAATTTTTAGATTAAATAAGTCATTATCATTATTCCTGCGTTGAATGATAAAATTGTAGAAATAAAGTTGAAGTTATTTAGGTCAACGTCTAATGGTTGAAGATGACCATTCTGGCAACTCCAGCATTAGAAAAGAATATCGAACACTTTCGATTTGGGTCTATTCTAATTTTTGGGTAGCTTTTCTTTAAACACACATTTTCTGACAGCAAAACGAGTAAAGAAATGTCATCTTAGTTAAGTCTTGTCCCAACTTAAACAGGTTGTGTGGTGTTTTTTGGTTTAAGCCAAGTTCACGCAATGACTGACTTAATTTCCATAGGAAACTGTTAACTTTTACAACTTAGACCCACTTCTCCCATAAGCCATACACAATGTCATGGCAGTGAATGTGCCACATTTATTCAAATTAAAGAAATGTTAAATGTAATAATGTGCACTAATAAAAATGCTTTAATTAAATTTAACACAAGAAGTCACTATTTGTCTTGGAAGTCATATACTATATGGGAGAAGAAATGCGTTTTGATAATCACTTAAGTGGTCTGACCACTTGTCTGATGATGGTCTAGATGTGCGTGTACAGCACTTATCATCACATTTATGGGAAATAAATTTAATTAAAGAATTCAAAAACAAAAAAAAAACAAGTTTAGTGTTGGAATTGTATGTGTAATAAAATTATTATGGATAATAAAGTTGGTCAGTTTTAGTGAGCTTTCTTCTCACTGGCACATGTTTGGGAGTTATTTTTAAGGCAATTGTATATGGCACTAAGTACACCCGTATATACCGTTAGATGGCCAAAAATAATGACTTGAAAGTTATTAACCATTAAGCGTACTTGAATGGGAAAAATGTATTTTTAAATAATTTAACTATAATGAGGTGTTTTATAAAATTGTTGAACTTAATTAAGAAAGTTTATAGATTTGTCGTTAAAAGTTCGTAGTTGTCAAGCTAAAACATTTCATTGAAATGATTGGCAACACTGCTTAGACGTCAATATGAACTTATCCGATTCAACAACCACTTGAACTGCTCCTGAAAATTTATTGTACCTAGCAATTATGATAAATTCCTATTGTGAATGACTCTCATAAATGTCAGTCTGTCACTTTTTTTTCAATCTGATCTGGATCTGAACATGTGGATACAAGAATAAAGATAGTGACAGTTGATGAATGGTTGAAACATCGGCCCTCTTTGACATTTTCACATTTGTAAACGTCAAAAAAAAGGCTCGTTTATAAAGTTTGTCAAATTCAATATATCAGAATACTTTTTTGCTTACTTTAAACATACAAAGAAAAAGTTTTCAGTGTTTAAAGTTTCAATGACTTAAGAAACTGAATACATAAGATCAATTTATTAATACAGGACATTTAGTGATCTTTAATCGTTTTTACTAATTATCTGACCATTATCGATTCACAGATTAGTGGATTAAGTGTATAAATTATACAATTTTAACTTTCTATGTTTAATTGAAATCACATGATTTATGAATTTAAGTCGTGCTTATAAGAAGTTTAATCCTCAAATCGTTTTCAATTCAAATTTGTCCAAATTGATAAGTTTTGATAGCAAATCAAAAGATTTGCCATATAAACGACAGTTTTTTTCAAAATTTTGCAAATATTAATTTAGAATTTTTATTCAAGCTAATTTTGATTGAGGTCTTTAAACAGGATGTTTTTATTATTTTATTATAAGTTGGACCTATTTCATCTGTCGAAAGTTTTTTCTTATCATTTTATTTACAAAAATTAAGTTACTCGAGTTTTGAAAACTGACATTTTGAATGAATGTTGACGGTCAAAAATCTTAATTTTTAATGTGTTATTTTTATGTTCAAGTTTTATGGTTTCATTGTTGCATATAAATTCATTAAATGCAAAGTGATCTTATGTATGTTGATATAAATTAAATTTCACTTCTTTTTTTTTGATTCGAATTTACAATAAAAAATATTAGTTCGTCTATAAGAACATAATTTTATTACAAATAAAAACATTTTTATTTGTTAGTTATAAATTTTAAGTGTATCCAGGGAAAGTATTGTTTTTTCCCCAATATTTTTCATTTCCTTTTTATAACTACAAAAATATCTAAATACATATTTTTCTATAAGATTATTGAACATCTCGCAAGACTGATTGCCATTTTCATAAAAAAGACTTATATTTTATTAGATCCAATTAAATAACCAAAAATATATGAAATTTAAATCCTATAAATCAACATTCAAAAATCATTAAGACTTCAAACCCCGTTAACAAATACAAAAGTTAACAAACTTATTTTAAAAATACAATCAAAACAAAAATAATAAAACTACCAAAATTCACTTTAACCCAATTCTTTATGTTTATATTCATTAACTTCTGGTTCAAAAATTAAGAACATAATACGTACTTTTTTCATATTCTTGTTTATTACACTTTTCGTCGTTTTTATGTGTAACTTTTTATGTCTATATTCGAGTCCAAGACCCTTTATAAAAAAATATAATCTAGTGTGTACATGTGTCTATGGGAATACAAAAAAAAAAAAAAACTTATCCACCGGAAACTTATGAGCCATTCGTCGATAAAAGGTGGTTAAACTTTACCTTATCTTCAATTTAAATCTCCCGCCAAATGAAAATAAACAAAACCAGACATCCGGATATGCTACAGAAGCCATTTCGAGTAACTGAACAATTTCAATAATTCTCACACTGACTTCCGCATGATGGCACTACAGTCATCTACTCAGCTACTTATTCTATACAGCACATGCGATTGTAAATGTGATTTTTTTCTTTAAGAGAAGATTGAAAATTTAAAATTTAAATCAAATTGATTTTTTTTTCTTCATATGTATTTAGATTCTTATAAATACTTCAATTCAATGAACTCCAATGAAGGTAATGTACCTACAACTATGGATTGTATCTTCGATTTCTTCGTTCTTTGGGTCCATCTTCATGATTATCGTTGGACGATTTGTATCGAGAGAACCAACATAAACAATATTGATGATGACTTTACGTGTTCTTCTTCAATTATTGAACCTATGAAAAAAGTGTTGCCAGATTGCATAGAATAAGACATTTTCTTCAATCAATTATGCAGCATTTACATAGTGATCACCTATTCATTATTTGTGTGACAACAGACAGGTAGCGCCATCTTGTTGAATATAACCGTCGTTCACATCAATAGCTTCCAATTCCGGCCATAAAAAGTCATTAAAGTCAAAAAGTTTGAGTAAACTTAATTTTAAAAGCCTTGAAACTTTAAAACTGTGGCTGCAATGTTTTCAATTTATTTTTATTGAATTTTAACAATTTCAGTGTGCTGACCAAATGTCAAAAGATAATAGCTTCAAAAGTGATAGCTGCTGAAATACCAGCCCTCCAAAAGTAAACCCCTTATTATACACAACTATTTTCCTTTTAAAATTAAGTTTTAAGTGCTTGGAGATACCAGTTTAACTTTTACCGCCTTTTAATTTAAACAGAGGAAGTGAAACTATTGATTTAAAGTTATCAACGATAGTTAAAGTTTAAAGGCAGAACTGTACAACCCATTTTAATCAATTTTTATCATTTTCATTTCAAACACCATCTAAATTTTGAAAAAACTATTAAAAAATGACAACTACTGCAACACCCAAAGGGGAAGCAGAGAATTGCACATTTCAAACAAACATGTTATGAAAACTGTTTAAAATCAGATGTCAGCATAAATGTCACACCCCTTTTGCTGAATTGCGGAAAACCTAATTAAAAACGCCTTAATCCTATTTTACGCCATCACTTTAACAACTCTTAAAGATGGCAACACCACTCAATGGAAGCAGCTTAAATGAATCTGTCTTCGAGTTGAGCTAAGATTTCATGGACAGCATGTTCTATGTGGTGTTGATACGGATAGATAAACAGCACTGCACCGCTCCGGGCTGGCGACGCCGCTGTTTCTTCTTATTCTATATGGAACAAGTAGTAACACCTGCGGTTGCTGTTCTAGATGAAAGAAAAATGATTTTAGGTGGCAGATTTCAAATGCAATGCAACTTTAAGTCCCCTCCTCATCCTCTCTCTCTTGCTCTTCAGATTCTTATAAGCCTTAGTGAGAGTGAATATTAAAGCTTATTAGAAATGCATGTTCATCATGTTGTACGTTAGTTAAGTCGTCGTCGCGTGCATAAATTAACAAAAAAAACGACAACAAAATTATAATTCGACGGACTTGAATCTTTAAACAGACAGACCAAACACTTTAAGGTAGATCTCTAGAGTGTTAGGGCTTGAGGTGGAAGAGAAAACTTCGTTGAAAATAGATCGTTCCACTTGAGGACGTTTTGTCTTCATTAGCAATCATATTTTTTTCTTTTTTTTTTTCTCTGAATAGTGGCGGCCGGTCGGACAATTTACATACAAAATAATGTATAAGTGTTGGTTTGATGTGCAAGCATAAAAATTAAAATCAAAATAATCAAGTGTTGCCGGCGGAACTGCATTTAAAGTATAAAATCATGGTTGCCACTTTTTTATTGCATTATCGAACTTTGAGTCATTTTTTTATTTTTTTATTTGTTGAGATAACTGCTTGTGCTGAAGTCGTTATTAAAAAAAAATTAAAATAAAGGTATATTATTAAAGTTTAAATGAATTGTATCCAGCTATTAATTTTTTTGATAAAAAATATTATTTTTTTTAATAGAAACAAAACATTAACATCTCTAAAACGAAACCAAACTATTAATTTAAATTATGTTTTAAATCTTTATTTTTAAATATTTTAAAGATCCATAATTTAGTTCAACCTGGCAACCATGACTTTGTTCATAGTTGATAAATAGTAATTGGATAGAAAAGGGTTCTTATTGCAAAACATATCAAAAGAAAAAAAAAAATAATTCTAGATGAATATAAATATGGTGGTGGTCAAAATGGGTGTGGATGTGGAGATGCGCTTAACCATAAAGCGCAAGAGCCATGATATACGAGTTTTATCAAATGCATTTATTTTTATAGCTATTGTAAGCTTCTATCGCTTGGGAGGTTATTTTTTTCTTTTTTTCTTGTATTTAATTTGATTTCATTAGGTTTAATTATGGGTATACTCAGTTATCTATATGGGAATTGAAAGGGTCTTTTCATAAGGGGAATATATACATATTTCAAAAACCTTCTGTAACCAGAGTCTATGAACTCTCTTATTCCAACTCATGTAATATCGGAAATTTATTCCAGTTGTTGTTGTTTTTTTATTTTTATTTTTGCAATTAATTTTCTTTCCTTTTTTGTTGTATTTAATATTTATGATGCAGCGCGTTAACAGGCAGCGGGGATTTAATTATCTTTAAATTATAATAATTAAACATTAAAAAATATTCTTGAAGAAAGAATGATTTATAGACAGAAATGATTGTTGAAAAGGGTGATCTATTAAGATAATATTTTTGTTCGAAAGAATGGTGCACTGTTGAATCGGAGGGCAATAAAACTATAATTCATATTTACTTTAAAAAAAGCAGAGAGTATTAAAATTTAAATGCAGATATGAGCGAATTATTAACATTTAACAATGAATTTCCTTTTTAAAAATAAATAATGTTCGCATACCGAAAACAAAGATAACTATGAATCATTACTAATTGAGATTAAAAGAAGTGGCCTTAAGTGACTGCCCTGAGGAATGTCATACGAGTTCTTCTTTATTTTTATGGTCATTTTTTTCACTCCATGAATAAATAAACTATTTCTACATTTCATGGGAAAAATCTTAATTATGTCTTATTTAAATTGTTTACAATTTTTCTTGCTTAAATTTTTGTTACGTTATATTCTTAATCCAGAACTCAAACCAAATAACCCATTTAACAAAATACATAAGTTCTAAAACTTCTTCTTATGTAAACAGTTAAAATTCCCGTAAAACCAAATTCCTAACACAATTAATTTCCATAAAAATAATATCCATTATTAGAGAAACAAAATCTTTAAACAAACAAATAGACAATGTCAATAGAGTAAGTTAAATGAGCCTATTCTTCAAAATTCTCCTTAACCAAAACAAGAATCTATAAGCAGCACGCTTCTGTGTCTTCATTAAGATTGCTTCAAGACAAATCGTTTATTATCCATTATCGTATCGTGTAATTCCCCTCTCACATTTTAAACTCTTCAATAAATCATTTGACAGAGCTTTAACTAATTTACCGTACAAAAAAAAAGGAGAAAAAACCTCATGGAATGCATAAAGGTGTTTGATGTCTCTCTTATAAAGAATTCCCACCAAGATTCAGTTTTTGTTCGCTTTTTATTTTTCTTTAAAAACCAAACGCAGATTAATTGACAATTTAATAATTTTATTCATAAGAAAATTCTGTTTGTAAAAATGTGTTCTTGTAAGGGGAATATCTGTAACAATCATCGAACAAGTCTAAATTATTAGTATGCTAGATTTGACAGATAGACACCGTTAATTTAATTTTGTTCTCATATTTCAAAATTTACGACACGATGATTATTTTAAGCCGCACGCCGCCGCCGCGCCGAACCGTTCCCATCGCCGCCGCCGGCCGGCCTACTGACAACTCCGTCCTTATTAGAAGTTGCGTGACAGATGAGACATTTTTTAGGTAATTTTTAATTTTTTGAGTTGACGTTAATTAAGATGTACACATTTTTGTATTCTTCTTTTATATTTTATTTTAAGAATGGAGTGTGTGATAACTGATAATTGAGACGTAACACGTTATGAAAGGCTTTTTCTGTTGTTTCTCTTGACAGAAAGAGTGATCTGTTCATAACTGATGTAGTAGTTTTCCTTTTTTATCTGTAAAAAGAGCACTGAGCAACCCCTGAGCAGATTTTGATCAGAGCTCTTTGATTTATTTATAAAGCACACTAGAGACTAGATCACTGAAGAGTAAAAAAAAAAAAAAAACAGTGAAGTTAGCTGCGTTTCGATTAATTATTCATTTAAGGGTGTTGTTTACACTGAACTTCTTTGAATTGACGTTTCATAATTTATTTACTTTTCAATTGAAATGCAAACAAAATGTATGCTACATTTTTTTATTCATCAAGTTTAAGCAAAATATAACAACAAGAATCAAATAAGTCGCCTCAAAAGAGTACAATGAAAATATCACCCGATATAATTGTTATTTAGACACAATAAAGTGACAGAGGTATAACTGTCAAAACATATTACAGACTCATGCATTAATTAACTGTGAACATAAACAAAATAAATTAAATGTACAACATTTTTGACAGCTAATCTCATTCTGACACCCTATTGTCTTGGAGTAATTAAGCTGTCAGACTCAAATGCTGGACCAACTTTGTTCCTCTTCTAAAACATCGTAATGATAGTTATAAATAAAGATTGATGTGAAGTTCAAATAACTGAATCCGAATATTTAGAAAGGGTCAATTAAAAAAGACCTACATTTCCTGAAACCACTTTAATAGCTCGATTTATTCTTAATCTATTGTAGAAAGAACACACTAACAGTTTAAATAAATTCCTATTGATTTAACTAATACTTTTCAAATAAATTAAATCGAACAAAACTCCGTTATTTATATGCATAAACATTTAAAGTAATTAAACATAGTTTAAATTAAAAATTCAAAAAAAAACAAATACCCTATTACCATTTAAAGCCAATAAAGTGTCGCAAAATCAATATTCTGAACCAATTAAATAAGTTGACACACTTTTTATGTCATTATTATTTATCAATTTATTTGTTAATTTTATTCCATGTTATATATATTTGTACATACATCCATATACCGTTGATCCTTATAAAAAAAATAAAATATGTATATCAACTAATTTTTTTTTTCTTGGACATCAAAAAAATCTAGACAACCAATTAATATTTAAATTATACAAAGCAGAGGAACTAAATAAGAAAAACACGTCTAAGCCATTTACACGCACATGTCTTACCATATCTTTAAACTTACGGTCCTAAAGAAGACTGAACCATAGCTTCTTCATGCCATAAAGACTAAAACTAGTTTATAAATTTAAATAAAAAAAAGAAACTGAAAAAAGCAGTTCAAGTTGAAAATGGTTTCGGAACGGTTGTCCTGCATTCGATTTGGTTTTTTTTATAATTCGATGAACATAATTTTCATAATCGTCATCTCAAGAGTGTATAATTGTATAGGTAGGTTAAGTACTGTTGTTATGACTTAACATTCATAACAAATTATTTATGCAGACTTAGTCTTCTTGTTGGATGCTGATGCATTAAGTTCGATGCAGTTTGCATCAGAGTACTTTTGACTTAAAAAGGCAAGATGAGACTTCGACAATCGTCATCGTGTTCGTGTGATGGAGAAACTATACATAATATTAACATACATATATTGAAATTAAGTTAAAGATCTGACACCAAACTTTATTGCATCTAAAATAGGTGAAAGAAGTGGATTGACAATTTATGGTATGGTTGCATTTGGATGCATTCGTTTGATTTGGGGTTTTAATATTTGGAGGAATTTCGAATTTAATGGTGAGAAATATTTCTTTGGTAAAAAGTGAAAGGTTTGATTTTAGTTTTAGAATACACTAATACGCTCCACATACGAAGACTCTAAAGTTTTTGACCCAAAAAGAAAAGTGGGTTAATGATATTAAAAAAAAAATGTTATAAAATTTCTTATGGATGCATTAATGCATTCAGTTTATATAGGTTGCTTTTATTTATTAACTTTATGTTAATATGTTGATATGTAGGTAGACATAAATGCATAATCTTTACGAAAGTGTTTTTAATTTTAAAGAAATGTGTCAAGTTCCCAAAAGTAAAAGTTCATCAACACAAAATTTAAAGGAAATTATTTTTGCTAACAAAAAATACAATAAGTATTATTTAGAAATTTAGAAAATTTGTTGTAGGTGTGTTCCTTTAAAACTTACAAAACAACATAAAGAAAGAGGCGCATGATCTGTCAAAAAAATCATATTAAAAACACGTCTTAATTAATGACTCATTACAACACTAACAAAATAGGTTTTTAATACTTTGATTCAATATCAAAGCCTATCCCAGCTCATAATAAACCTAATACTATAGGATTTATTTTATTTTTATAGCTCTTACATATTTTAATATTTCATTTTATGACTGTTTTTAATTACTTTTGGATTATGAGTTTATTAATTAAAACAATTAAATGTGTTTTTTATTAATAAAATCCGATTTGGTTTTATGTATTTAATAGTTTTGATACCAATTAATTGGCACCAACATTTTGATGAAGTTATTAAAATTGTTTTAAAAATGTGGGTTTTTATAAGAAAAATTCTTTTTAAGCTTTATTTTATTACTTTAAAGTGGTTGATAATTATTTGTCTTCTATTTCGATGAAGAAGATTTGTGGTTATAAAATGTGGTAAAGACTTTGCAAATTATTTACATTTGTGGTTAAAAATCTTTTTACCACTTTACATAAATTTGTATTTATTAAAATTGTAAAGCCCGTAACCAATAAAACTTATGTTATGTTGGATAGTTTGTAAAGCCAATTTAGATTCGTTTTTTAGGAACAATTTCTTTGGCAGGTGTTTTTACTGGAACATAACAAATTTCCACCCATTATGTTTAAAATTACAAAAACATTCAATATTTGACGTTCGTATGGTTAATATTTATGTTATCAATGTCAAATTAATAGTTTTGAGGGACCTCAAGTCTCAAGTCTTATCTTCTTTTCAAGCGTGACAACTTTTCAATGACTTAGGAATTCAACAAAAGAAAGTCGCTTCATGCTTGTTTACCATTTGTTAATATTGTCCTCGAAAACCTACACTTTTCTTCTCAGTTCTTCAATTTAAACTTCTTGCCTAGTTTACTTTCTTTAACTCATTTTGAACCTTACCTTTTACCTCCTACAATTCACAATAGTATAATTATGATTTATGAAATATTATATTAAGCTGATTATGGTGTAGGAATTTATGTTTAATGGAGTTGTTGTGTTTAGTTCTGCAATCAACATTAACTTTAGTTGTCGAGGACTTGACCCTCTATTAACTGTTTAAGTGGCTAATCTGTAAATTCAACAATAACATGATACACCCAGAAGAATTTAGGCCATGTTTACTCCTCAGAAGTGTACAAGACGTTCTCTCATAACTTAATGTGTCTAAATATAAAATGATGTGGTTGATTAATGAAGATTCCGATGCTTAGGGGAAGAAGAAAAAACCAGGGAAAGAGTATACAAATTATATGTAATTTAATGAAAAAAAAAAACAAAAGAAGAAAAGGTTCACAATGATGCATTAAACTGTGCAACAAATTACTCCCAAAAGAGGTGAGATTTCTTTGATTTGTGTCACTTGGATGCAAATTAAACCGGAAAATACAGTTTAATCGGTATTTCAATCCATTTTTATTGCTGTGGTTCAAAAAAGTAGAAAGCAAAAAAATTATATTTTTTTAAGGTTCGCTCGTCAGCTCTTTCGTTTATTTTATGGAACTTTTTATTCTGCCAATTCTAGAAGTCATTGCAATGAAATTGTCATCATTTTGATTGATACATTTCAATATGAACACTGACAGTTAAATACATTTCCCAAATAAGTTAATATTGCTTCCACCTAAGGACATTCTATATCCATTGAACATTTCCGCATCATTACGCTTTGAAAATAATAGACATCATTTATCAGGAAGTCATAACACGTGCTGGACATGTCCATGTTCTCACCTATATAGATGGAAGTGTTTCAAAAAAAAAACGGCGCCATTTCATTTATGGTGGGCCATAAATCTTCATCTCAAAGGAAAACCTTTGTAGAATTTCAATTGCTCCCACAACTTCATCGATTAAGGAATGGAATCGTGCCATCGCCGTTCTTTTAAAACCCTTGAGTGTTGTTCTTTTCCTAACACATTGATTGGATACTGATTATAGATTTAGAATGATACATGATTTTCCATAGAAAACCGTTCCTTTGCTATACCGAAATCGATTCGAACAACAACAAAAAAACGGTACCATAGTTATGGTCTAGAGCAAAAACTTACCGCAACCATTTTTGGGCAAAAATACTGTATTTTATCACAGACCCGCTCCTTACATAGGTTCAATCTTTATTATTTTAATTAATTTCATTCAATTGCGAATGCGAATGAGAATTCTATGGAACTTTATCTGTCTCTGTTTTCCTTTTCAGATCCAATAGCAATTAAATATAGTCACGTCCGAATACGCGTAATGTAATGCAATACACTGTGGACCACGTCCAGGAGAGAAAAAAAACACCATCAGCAGGGCAAAGAATTGAAGAACAACACGACGACGGACGACGGGTAAGTGATGAAAAAGACGTTTCATTTTATTGACCATATATGTGCTGCAGACCGCCCGAAAGGTGTATGAGCAGCGCAGTAGATAAGTTCGGTTAGAAAATAATTGCTTATAGCGGTCACTAGATGAACAAGAGAACACAGGTGCGCATCGCGTTGTTAATATTTAACTCAAAACAAAATCAAATTTGCAGCGATGCGATGACGCGATGATGCGATGATGCGAGGATCGATGATGATGCGCGATGCGAGATGCGCATCCATGAAACGATCTCTTTGCACAAGGTTCCATCGCAATCATCTTTTAGGTCCAGGCACCTTGATTGCTGGAGCTCTTTTGCAGCAGCCTAGTTGATGAGGGACCTTGTTGGGGTTCATTGTTTGACTGCGACAGCATTAGCATTTAAGATACGTGAGCGGAATTTTTCAGGACCGACTCGACTGACTACTGACAACACGCTGGACGCACACGGTCCCCACATTCAGACTCCCAGATGGTGTTAAGATAGACAGATTGATTACCAACGGAAGGGAAATGATATTCCCTCCAACAACGTGATGGAAGTAGCTTTGCCCACGATCATGATGCAACAGCACAGAAGTTGCTTCCTCTTCCATCAGCATCGGCCTCAGCAGCAGTGTGCCATGGTAATTGGTTGCGCACACAGATTATGTTGGTTGACTTCTTATGGTGTAAGGCATTAAATGTTATTCCTGGATGGATTCTCCAACTTATAGTTAAGTGACGGTTACGCTGGGGCTTATCTTTCTATTTTTTTTCTCTCTCTTTTTTTCTTCCCCTATAACATGAACATAAGTAAGTTGGCGTGTGTTCGACATGAGTTCGCTAATGAGTGGTTCATTTGAATCCAACGGATAAGTGGCTTGTATGTCATTTTTAGTATGAGAAATTTCTGCCCAAGGGGCATTTAAAAGGAATGCAGCCCGGTCTGGCCGATTGGCGGACTGGACACTGACTGAACTGGAGAGGCTATATGACCACAACCCAGACCTAGTCTTAGAACCTACTCATACAAACATATATAGGCCCGTAATTGATAAATAATTTGCACATGAAGGATCTTGGATTTCTATAATGCAGTCAGGTTTCTTTTCTGTAGTTATGTATATGTGAGTATTTATATTCAAACCTGTCATTAAAGGCACACTCGCTCGCTGATGCATCCAAAGTTGTTATGGTTGCTATTTTACCACGGATGGACAAAGTCAACGGTTTTTATTTGCTGAGTAAATTTAAAGGGTTTACTTCAAGTAAATAAACGGTTATGTTGATCTTAGATAAGCATACCTGTCCTAAAGTAAAGAAATATATTGAATTGCAGACATAACTAACACTACTCGAGCTTCAGACGCTCAAAGTTGTACGCACTCGTAAGTTGTAAGGTTTTCAAATGATGAGTACAAGTAATGAACTGATGCTGGTTTAATGTTAACCAAAGAAACACTGAGTTGATGGTTTGGAGTTTGTCGTTACGGGTTAAGGCAAATGTTACATAGATGTATTGGAAAATTATTTAAACAAGGTATCATGGTGGGGAACAGGTGAGAAATCGCTTCCTGGATTGACATATTTTTTTGTAATTTCATTTACAAATGGCTATTGAGGAAATTTTTTTCGAAGAAAAAACATTAAACTATGGTGATTTTTACATTCTTCACATTCTTAATATGACTATTAAAGTGCCTATATCTTGTTATGCCATAAATTTGTCTTGAAACAAGGAGTTATTCACTCTTTAGTCAAGTTTTTATCAAGAACTATCATCATCGATCATTTCTAAAAGCAGAATCATCTTCGACTTGAAATGGCTTAAATAGACAGTCATTTGACAGTCGAGCTCTGAATTTGTCTGCACCCAAGAAATGATCAGTATCAATGCTTGTTTCTCAAAAAGAACGCACGCCCAAGTTGTCTTATACATAAATATGTACAGTACACAACATGAACCGATTACTAATCTAGTTTGGCATAATACTAAATGCGGCATTTCAAAAAAAGTTGCACTAATCAAGCCTTAGAATGACAGCTTGACCACCGTACAAGAAATTTACCAGGAACTACACGTTCCATGTAAGTCTGGAATTCATCTCAACATTCATAATAAACCTGCAAATGTTTTGAAAATTGCGTAATAAGAAAGTTTAATAACCCAAACAAGTGCTAAAACCGATAATTTCGCAATCACTTTACCACCTCTTCTCTTTTTTTACGATAAGAAGAAATTTCTTCCGCATATCAAAACCCAGTTTGCTAAAACACATCAACAAAATTATATGGTCACTTAAACTCCAAATCAAGTTTCACAATTTACAATCTAACAGTCACAGCGCATATTTCTGCAAAGTTTCTGGTTTAGTGTATGAAATTTTTCGTCTTATTATTGATCATTTAATTGCAGTAGCAAAATAAATCCTTCCAAAGAAAAAAAAACAGCCTGCACTCGGACATAAAATTTATCAATCTTAAATTGACAGTCAGCCCTCTCAATTGACCCCAGCACTAAAGTCCAAACTCAAAACGCCCACTCATCTCGTTTATTTCTATCGATTATAGACAGTTCAAACACTTAATCATCTCATTGATTCTATCGGCTTATAGATCGCTTTCGTGCCTTCTCTGAACCTCACGGGTTGTTAAATAGCTTCGATTACATTACGGGTCTGCACAATAAAAAATCCGCTTTGGCGCTGCTGTAGCTGTACTCGCGTCTCGCAAATATACAAAAGCACCTACAATTAAAATCTTCACTATAGACTACAGTGCCCCCTGGTGTCAAATCTACCCACCACACACACTCCGCACTGAGAAGTCTCAAACTATAGTATAGCTAGCAATGGTCAGTGCAGTGCTCCTCGAGTTATTATCGCAATTTGCCCATGCTCAGCTACGACGACGACCAAGGCTACGACCACGGCCGACAGACGTTCCGGAAATTGGTGCATTTCCCAGCTATGCGCAATCTATATTGAAGCAACAACCACGCCATCCATGCCACCCCACTCCATGGCCGATCGGACTCCTTGTCGAATCAAACGCATTTTGAGAGAACCTGCTCCATGGCTAGGCAAACCAGCTCACACTGGACTACGACTAAGAAAGATGTGCCAATTAATTTGAAAACACCTGCAGGCATTCTTTGACGTTTGGCAAGTGAGGGCTTTGCAATTTCGTTGACTCTGTTTCGACCACAAAAGTCAATGCCTCAAAGACAGTGATAACCTTATAGACACTGTCTGTCTACAACTGCACAATGCCCAACGTGTGACACTACAAGACAGAACAAAATCCAGTGGGCTGACAGCCATCAGCATCACCATCGCCAGCGTCATCGTAGTGGTTGTCATTAAAACTCTGCTCTGATGTCTGTCAAAGGGAAGGTCGTTCCCGCTATAAGAATGACTAACATTCTCCTGGTAATTATTTGTAAATTGCTTTGTTGTGTTAGCTCGCAAAAGTCGTGCAAATTAGGTATTTACCTTTTCCACGAGTCAGTCCATAGAACTATAAGGTCTAAAGACTTTAAGATATCGTCGTTAAATAGTTATTGCTTTGCAATAAACAAGAAGTGATCTGCAACGCCACGCCACACAAACTGAATAATTGAGACATCAAGGAGGACGGGCGGTAACGTAACGTTAGACGCGATTGCGTCCCACAACCAACGACTTACGATGGACGACGGACGCCAAACGACGGAGATTAAACTTGGTCTATATAACAAACTAATAATAGGTTAAGAATCATACTTGCAATTAGGTTGTTGGTCGATTTTATTGCGAGCTTAGGTGCGAAACGATATCAGATAACATTTAACCCAGTTGCGAAAGGAGATTTTAATAATACCAACAACATGGACCGTTAAATTTAAATGTATAGGAAAATTTGATTGAAGTCGTTAAACTGTATGACTGGCGAGTGCGGCTGGCAGATATAATTTTTTTATGTTGATTATACCTGGATGACCAGACCAGAAGCTATTAACATGGCTTTAAAAATTAGTAATATAATGAATTTAATTTTAATGGTAAAAAATAGTAAGTTTAACACTTTTGGTAGTCAGTTTTAACACAAAAATTATTCAAAAACGTTCGATAAGTTTGCCAATTTTGACATAACGGTGGAATATTCAATCGGGTCCTTGCACTGTTAACATAAAATGTCTTTCTTTGTGAATTTTTCACAGTTTCTGGATGACATTTGGTTCAAAATATACGAATGTCAAAAAAGGGTTGCTTGTCTACCTGTCAAAACATATACTGTCAAATTTTGTTGAGTAATGGCATTTTCCAAATTTATTATAACAAACAAACCTTTCAATAACTTTAATTCACAATGATTCGCAATTCACAGTTATAATTTAAACTGTTATAAAAAAATTATGACAGCTCATTTATGATTTATTTTATTTAAATGATGTTTTTTTAAAGCTGCTGATAAAGTGTGTTCATTAAGACTTTTAGCCAAAAATCCACTTCACCACAGTAAAAACTGTCATCATTTTGTTGTTTCGCATGTGAATGTTGTGACATTGATAGTTTTGACAGTTGGTTCAAAGGTGTGTTCACAGTAAACATTCAGAGCTGTCAAGTCTTACTTCTCGGTAAATAGTTCACTAAAATAAACTTCTCTTTCAACTATATTGGTATTCCAAAATAAAAACCTCAAACAGTTGGACCATTTATTACCACAAATGTATTGCACTTAATCTCGTAAGTCGTAAAAATTTTTAATAATATAAAGACCTGTTAAAGTTAGTCTCATTAGTTATAGACACAAACATCTTAACCTGTTAACAAAATATGTTAATTCATAAAGAATAAAAAACATATAAACAAAAATAATACCATTAAAATCATACATATGAGATTAGTAGCCGTTATTCCTTCTTAATTCGTGTATGGAATTTGAGTTAATATATAACACCGTGTAGCCATTAATTTTATATTCCTATAAAAATTGAAAAAGGAACACACACAAATGATGACACAAGTTCCTAAACCAACAAAAATATTCTACCTTAAGAACTATCTCTGATTTATGCAAAATCAATAAAAATGTTCTTAGTTGTGTCAAAATGATATATTTTATATCTTCTTTTCAAATAAAAAAACGCCATACAAATGGAGTATATACCGTTTTGAACTTCATTCGTATAAACCTTAAATCTATCTCAATTAATATTAATAATAACAAAAATGTTTCTATTCATTAATTTACTGTTTCAAAAGACTTCATACTTTAATACGCCGCAGATAAAACTCACAACGATTTAAACTAAGCTCCATAATGTCATTTACATAAATTTTGACGTAAGAATAACGTTGAATTTACTAACAATAAGTCAATTGTAAGATTTTCACAGAATAAAATAAATCAAGACGTTAACCGGACAACAATATTAATTTAGATGTTAAAATTAGGCTTTTGTTTAATCGCAGATTACAGTTACATACACATTCATGAAAATGAGGAATCTCCACGTGTGAGATGGGTATAATGTGTGAAAAGTGACAAAGCGTTACGTCAAGTATGATGTATAATGTATAGGTATACCGTTCATAAACCATTAAGTTTTCTTGTTTAACAGGCTTTTTATTTGACAAAAAGTTTAAAGCTATAATTTTGATTAATGATCTGATGCTATAGGTGACATCAAGTTTCACGGGGTTGAATTTAGTTGATAATTTGAAATTGAATAACAAAAACAATGTTGTTGATTGTAAGCATCTTATCGGATTTGGTTTCTTTTAGGCCTTGATTAATAAATTGGTATATGAAATTATAAAATATAAGATTTATGGATGTTCACTTGTTTACTTAAACCAAATTTTGACAGTTTTTTTTTGTTGATTCTTATAATAAAAAATGTGGTAACAAACGTCAAAGCCAAACACACATTTGTCGCCATTTGCATTTTTGCATAAAATGTCAGCTGTTCTCATTCTCAACCAATGAGACATGGGTTCTTGAAAATAAAAGCATTCACGTGTACAATACTTGACAAGACGTGTATCCTTTCGGCAATTATTTCGTTAAAATTTATAGCGGACATCCACTTCACAAGCTCACAATAATCTAAAAATGGCAGCGTTCAGTTTAACATAAAAGCATTCAGTGTTAAAAAAAATTAAGTTAAGATATGTAGCAGTGTGACAGAAATAGTTTCTCACCTTTTTTGATTTTTTAATGGAGTAAAATAAAAAAAGTAAAGTATAAATGAAATGTCATTGTTCTTAGCGAAATGTTACAGGAAAAAAAAAACTGCAGTTTAAATTGATTTAAAATAAAAACAAAAGTTCAAAATAGCACACATTCATTTATAATAATTAAAAAAACTATTTCTTCTTCCGACAAAAACGTCAAAATGTCATCATATGTATGTCCATAAGCTGAACCACTTTACTCTTAAAACAAATCAGTAAACACTTTAACTTAAATGGTCCTCTTAAAATTCCTTTATCCTTTAGAAACAAAAAAAAAATGACAAAAACCAAAAAAACACAGACACATTAGAGGCATCTAGTTTCTCTAGAACTAACAACATATTGAACCAATAATAATAATAATAAAAAAAAACTAAAAATAATAATAATAACTCTGCCATTGCTTATAGTCCCGACACGGTATCCAACCAGATTCCGAAGTCGTCGACGTCTTTTCAGAGAGGATACGAGGATTTATGTTTTTATGTGTGAGTGTGTTTGTATCTGTGTGTATTTGTGCGTCTTTGACAACAATTTTTCATCGACAAAGTTATATCCTTATAAAGCCCCACATTTACAGTGCACTTGTGGAATTTATTGCCATATATAGGCACATTGTAAGGAGAACATCAAACCCTTGCGCCGAAGGTATAAGATTCAAGGAGGCTTGCACAACGACCGACAACGGCAACGGCAACGACGACAACGCACGACGGCACAGTACATATAGAACTTCTATATACCAAGTACCTGCCTCTGAAGCGATCCGGTTAATAAAACTTAACATTGAATCCATACAAAGACAAAAAACGCATAAATAATAGGAATAGAGCAAGGAGGATTCTTTCCTTAGGTTCGGTACACAAGTCGTATCAGGATGGTCATATCCATACTACCTAACCTATGTAGCTAAAACCCACATGCAGAATTCCTGAAAAAATGCAAGGAGAGAAAAATATGCGTTCTTTGATGCGCTTCAGGCGCGGATCCAGAATTTAGGTTAAAAGGGGTCACAACGTACGTAGCATCTTTCCTTTTTTAGGCAACAAGACAACCCCACAACATAGCTGACTTTAGACCACACAAATGGAATATAAGTCATTCTGCCCCCTCCAAAGTTAATGCTTTCCCCGGGTATCTCAAGGATTCACACACAGTATAGCATCTTCGGATTACCTTTTATAGATATCAGATAACGTTGAGAAAAAAGAATCCCATTTGTCTGAGAAATGGGAAAGTTAAAAGACGAGAACAAGTTCAGTGAATCCAGTCTGTGAGAGGGTCACGCCCCCCGTGACCCAACTGAATCCAGCCTTGCTGCATGCAACCAATGTTAGCCAACATTGCACGCTTAAGACTCTCCAAACCGAGAGCTCACAGCAAAGAAGCATTATAATAAATTTTCTATAGAATTTTTACCATCCAACTTGTGCACACATTTTGTTCTTCGATAGGATTCGGAATCGGATTCGAGCCTCGGAACACAAATATCATCGATGATATAAAACATGATATGATGTAACCTGAGTTCGAATTGAGATTTGTCTTATGTTGAGTTGCCAAAGACTTTATGACCAAGAATTATGTATTACAGTTCTAATCGGATTTATAGTTGTTTTCATAAAGAGCCGGTTTCTTAAACTGCGTGTGATAGTAAAACCCATTCGTATATCGTAAAACGCCAGAAGTTTAGTACAGTATCTTAATGACTAATAAGCATGCAAAATGTTTTCAAAGCGGGTTCTTAGAGAGAGTTTAAAAAAAAGGAAAGAAGAAGATCGGCGCATCAGTGAGGGGACATTTGCAGCCAGTCATGACATGGAACACCTCACGAATTCAGTGATCACCGTCTTTGGCCAAATAGACAAAAAACACAAAGTGGCAGGAGTAGAAGTCTATACTCAAAGAAGATTCGATTACTCCATTCAGTGAAGAAAGATAAATTGTTTGATATTATGGAAAAGGAAACAGCAGCGCCAGTGCAGCGCATCAGCAGCGACCAAATAGAGAGGTGTATTTTGTTAATAGATTAATAGCGTTGCACTCGGGACCTGTGTAAAGGTTGCTTCAAATTGAAATATGCAAACTGCACGCAATCGATCCTGGTCTTGGTCCTGGTCCTGAATGGCGGGCGATGTGAATGAAAGACCATGAACTATGGGAGAATTTAAAGTGAAAGGTTTTTTGATGGGCTCGAAGAGATACAACATTGTCAGCAATTGTTGTTGTTTATTGAAAAAAGGTGTTAAAGAACATTACATTCTAATTCTAACTGATGTTTTTTTTTTGTCTAGAAGATACTTTCGAATCTTATGTACACAGGTGTTTTGTGATTTTGATTTTAATCACTTGAAACTAGTGGTAATACAGCGAGGGATACTGTTTTAATGTGTCTTCTTTAAACGTGCACTAACCAAAGAAACTGATACTATGTACAAGAAGTTGTAAAACTAGGTTAGTTCGTGGTGAATAGGTAGACAATTTTTTCCCAGACTTTTCTTCCCGAAAATTTTGTTAGCTTGCACGAATTTTTTACTTAATTGATGTTGTTTTAGAAAATTCCCCTGCCCCCACTCTTCTTAACCGATACTTTTTTTCAATAAAAAATTTAATTTAGAGTCGTATGTAAACCAGGTATAAGAGGTTAAAAAAAAACACAAGAACGTACAAAAAGTAAAGGAATTTAAAATCAAGTTTGCAGCACAGCTCTTTTGTTTAGAATTCGTTATTGAAACTCTTAGTAGATGAATTTGCTTCTTGGAAGAAATAAACTAAATGGATGGATTTGTATTTGAATCTTTGAACATTAAATTGTTAAAATTCATATTTTTTTATTAAAGTGTTGAGTTTATTTCCTTTAAAATGTCATAACAAATATAAATCTATTCAATTTCTGTTGTCCTTCTTTATGTGTCAGATTTTATTTTAATTCAATTTAAACGATTATAGAGGATTAATTTTATAACCGATGGTACTCACTTTGTCCTCGTGAAAAGTTAAGCATAACTATCCCTCAATTTATGTCTTCAATTTCTATTAAATATCAAACAGCTTTGAATGACCAATCATATACAAAAAAAAAAACATCCTTTCTAATCCCCAATTTCAAACAATTTATTTATGAATTTATACCTTAATCGAAAGAAGCTATAAAAAGTAGCTTTGGCTACGCATTATATACCCTTGAGAGAATTTATGTCCTCGACTTCTGGTAACAGAATCAATAGATAAGATGCATCTATATCAAAGTTCTGTATACATACATTACGTATTTGTGTCCAAAGTATAAAACGCATAAAACATTATAGATGCATCATCTACTTCTCTTATGCCATATCACCTTAAACCTTGAAGACGTTTATTTTAATGTACCTAACGTATTCGTATATATATTTGTAAATGTGATTCAAGTTTATGCACAACATGGTCCAAAATACACATATGCACGATTATTTTTATGTAATTTAAAACTTCAAGCGAAGAATTGGCATTTTGCAATAAATATCAACCTACCTGGCTTGACCGTGTGGATTTGGTTGGATTCGTGTATATTAAGCTGCAGCGCAGCTAACTCAGCTGGCCATCTAGGCATCTAGTCATCTAGCCAGCCCCGTTTTGATTCCTCATATATACAGTACACACACCGGTGATCGGTGTCGTCGTAGATCTTCCTGGATTCCGCACGTAGTACCGCTCGCAATTCCGGCTCTACTGGATTTTCAACTCTAACAGAAACTTTAGATAAAAAAAAAACGAAAATAAAAATAAAAATAAAAACAAAACTGAGTATAAAAAAGCTTGTTCCTCTAGATTGAAGCCCAAAGGAGACCCATGCCTCTGATGAAGCTAGGCGGAATTGTGTGTGATTGGTTTCTCAGTTGGCCTGGTCAGCGCCAACTTCCCCCCTATTGGCTTGGCTAATAATTTCTTAGTGGCTCATATATTTTGTGTGGAAGCCTCCCTGTGTTGCTCTGTGTTGCAGCATCAGGAATTCTAATCTCATTTAGAGCACGAGTGTATATCTTCAAGCTGCAGTTAGTTGGTGCGACTCTCTTGCAGTGCAGATAGATTTAGATCATGAAACAGCACTGTGACGAAGCCAAACCAAGCCAAGGAGGCTGGAATCTTCCTCTATGTCAGTTCAAACACAGTTAGAGCCACTTATGTGCGGCACCGTAATTTATGTATCGACCAGGCTATTTATCCCCGTGCTACATGTGATGCGTGTGCATATCGCTGCATGATCGCGCGCAGTTGATGGGGAATTATTGGGAATCACCGTTTTGGAATACAAAACGCTGCAAAGCACACAAAAGCGGTGCATCGCGACTGTAACTGCGATTGGCGCAGCAGCGGTGCGATGATCCTCAATTAGAAACGCGCGATTGCAGCCCCATCCACTCCAGATACGAGTTGAAAGTTGAACGTTATTGCACACAGGTGGTGCGGTTGAGGCAGGGCAATGGATGCATCCACAACATACCTAGCTGTATCTGTATCTTTGTTAGAGAAGCTCAATTATTTTATTGATGTGTCAGATATGGTACGACAAAGAGTTTATGTTCGAGGTCGAAGGAAGAAGAAGGAGGAGAAAAAGAACAACGAGAAGAACAAGACACATCAGAAAAAAAAGAAAAGGAAGAAGAAGAGTGTTTGTCCCTGGTGGTTGTACAACATGGAATCGAACGCGATGCTCACAGGAATTACTGTTAAGTATTTGGCACGGCATTTAATTAATGGACCTCAAAAGCGAGACATTTAATTACGAACATCGTTTATTGTGTTATTGTTGTTGTTGTCTTTTATTATCGGTGGCGGCGACACGGCGCACGTCCAAAGCCACAAGTGCACAATTTAAGCTCTATTTACTCCGGTCGGTGGTGGTGAACCAAAGAGTATC
Organism: Scaeva pyrastri; assembly: GCA_905146935.1. Lineage (NCBI taxonomy): Eukaryota > Metazoa > Arthropoda > Insecta > Diptera > Syrphidae > Scaeva > Scaeva pyrastri. The sequence goes on along the minus strand of LR989928.1, from coordinate 12,578,296 downwards.
TTCTTTTCTTTGGAAGATGACGCTGCTGTCGTGTTCGAGATCAAGTTTTGAAAACCGTTTAAAAGTTTTTTTATGACTTTATCTTGACGTTTAATGATAAGTTCTATTGAATTGTGGACCGTTCGAAAAGGAGTTTTTATTTGTTTTGCTTTTACTAATGGAATTTTTAATTAATCATTGTTTTCTAACACATATTTTTGTACGGTATTGATGCGGTGTTGAATTGAAATTTTATGATTGATGCCTTACCAATGATGGAAGTGCAATTAAATCAGTTAATTGTGCAAATATCTACCATTAGTGAGGGGATTCCTTTGAAATTAAAACAAACAATGAAATTAAAAAGAAAAACATAATGAAAATGTTTGTTTTTAAAATAGGTAATGTAAAAATATAATGTAAATATTTAAAAGAAAGATTTAAAGAACGCGTTTAGATTGATCCAGTTAAGTGATTTCAGTTCTTTTTTAAAAAATAAAGTGTGCCTGTTAGCTGTGATAATTTTTTTTTTGTTTTTCAAAGAGTATTAATGTAGCAGCAGGAGTCCCCTAATATCGCACTTTTAAAATTTTAATCAACACCAATCGCAGGTGATTCATATTTATTTTTAAAGTTGTAAGAAAATGGTTGTATGCAACGCCCTCTAGTGCAAAGTCTCTTTAGCATCTTTTTATTATTTTTCTTGACCGTTCAGACGATGAAAGACTGATAGACTTATGGTTTCCCATATAAATAATTGTAATTGTAAAAATGTGGGTGCATAACACGCCCACTGTGTAACAAGACCTTCTTTGTGCGATATTTTAAGTTCCTACTAAAACGGTTACTATCTTTGAAGATCTGACAGTTAGTAAATCAATGACAGTTTTCGTGATTTCGTGATCTTGATAAAGTGCTGTACCTCTTAAATTACTACTGGTGATGTAAATTCAATATTTCTGACTAAATTTTGTTTTGAAACTAGGTAAAGGGGATGCCTCAAAAAATTCTTACTGAATTGTATCCATTCTCAAAAACTAAACTATTTGACAGGTGACAGTTCTAGCTATAGCGGCCATTTTCTTTGATGCTTCTTAGCTTATTTTACCAACATGTCAATAAGGTATTTTTTTTAAGTTGGCACAGTATCATCACTTGTTTCTGTTTTGAAATTTTTTTTACAATTTAATTTTCAAAAAGCGGCTTATCCAGAGAGTAATCTTAACAGGCCATAAGTACCGTGAAATGACTACAGTTATATAGTTATTGTAGTTAAAGCTTAAGCATATGGTGTATGACGGGTCATTACTCAAAGTCTCGGTAGACATTTCTTCATTTAATCATTTGCGCATCCTGCCCTTGGAGGTTCATACGAGAACATGCAAACCATGTATCCTCTCCTCCAAGTGATCACCGTTAATATACATATGTATAATGTATATATGTATATTTTGAAGTTTCTGCATATTCAACCTGAATAGATGCGAGAATTTTCATCTCTCAATTTTCATTCCTTGCGTCTATAACAACGAATTATGACTTGGAGCGGACATCCTCGCCTTCAAAAAAAAAATAGACATGAAGTCAATGCAGGCGCAGGCTTGCCCATTTACCCATTAGCCCATGCCCAGCCCACACAGTCAATATGATCGAAAGATGATATATTGACATGCCTGGCGGAAATTTTTAGGTTTTTTTAACTGCCCACAATATGGCGGGATGGAGCTAGTGTAGCTAAGTGCCTGTATAGAGTTGAAGACCATTAAACAAGTTTACGACATTAGCTAAAGCGTGTTTTGAGTCTTTGTTAGATCGTTTTTACAAGAATAAACGTGTAGGCTTTTTTCTTTGACCACCAGCGCGCACATTGGCTATATATAATATCGGAATCTTAGTGAAGGTGCATGTTGTGTTCCTTCTTTTTTTTTTTTTTTGTTGGGATTTTGTTGCACGGGTCATAATCAGAGTCCATCAATTATATGTTCGTTTGTCGGATAGTCAAGTACTATGGTCTGATGGTGGATGTAATTTGTCCTGGAAGTTCTTTTGGATACGGTTGTAAAATCGTGCAGAGAAGCGCTTCTGAATCTTTATGGCTAATGAATGTCATGACGATTTATTTGTACCCTTCTCCATGGACTGGGAGTCATTAGAATTGTGTCAGAGTATAAGTTAGATAATTTATGATTATATGGCTCAGATGGAACGTGTTTTACCATTTACTATATGTATTTGAGATTTTAATGGCGTATGTTGTAAGTTGTAACGTGTAACATAATCGTTTCCAGTAGGAACATTTTTTTATGATCTCGCCTGAATTTACTGCATCGTGATAAGATATTTAAATTTAGTGGTAATAACTTTTTTTTAAAAAGATTTCGACACACTTTAGATTGAAAGGATTAATTGTTTTGATGATTGAAATTGATTAAATTTACGGACTTAAAGATGTTTACATTACTAACCTTACTTTTTAACAAACCAGCAGCAACTGTATTTGCAACATAACGGATCAATGTTGTTGAAGAGAAATGCTATACAAAATAGTACAACAGACATTTTGAAGCCTTCAAAAATAATTGTATGACTACAAGTCTATTAAACTTTTACTCTTTAAGACTTTAAACAAACAAAACATTCCTTGAACTCTAAAAGTTCATAAAGTCAACAACGGCAACACTAAATTTGACAGCAGTTTGAAAATAAGTGCTGCCAAAGCCACTATTTTCCGTTTCTAGGCCCATTCTACAAGTTTTGTTAAGTGGGTTAAGTATTTAAGTTCTGGCAATAATTTCAAAGGATGATGTATTCTTGAATTCAACTTTGTTTATAAGATAAGACAACTAATAAACATCTACATCACTAACAGAAACGTCAAACTGTCAATTTACATCATTTCTTAGACAGTACAGTTTTATTTCCTTTTTTTTTATTTCGAAAACCAAACAATTGATTTCAATTTACATTCCTCAGATTTAACTATTATTTCTTTAACCAGAAAGTATTAGTTTTTTGCCTCCTAAGGCTACAATCATTCATCAAATCAAGCATCCATCATTTACACTAAAGCATCAAACAAGTTCCGAAGACCGTTTTGTGGCTATGTCAAACCGAAATCCCGATAAACTTGCTTAACCAAAAAAACAACAAAAAAAAAACTCCTATCATCTGACATTCTGTCAGGTATCATCAATTTGTATTAACCGACGAGCTGTCACGTGTCTTTGAAAACCAACAATTTGCCCAGTGGTCATTCTGGACAGGGACACGCGAAAATTGCCTTGCATCTTTTTCTTTATGTATGAAGATTTAAGAAGAAGAACCAAACCAGAACGTGCCGCAAAGTTTATGGCCGCATTGTATTTGCTGTGATATATCGTTTCAGCATTCGAAGAGGAGTAGCCTCTCTCTCGCCCTCCCTGCATGAATTCTCTTTAACAATTTGACATTTGCATTTTTATGTTTGGCAGCGATATTATCCTTTGGTCACGATGATTATTCTAATGACAGAGACGAACAACTAACCCATTTTGTTTTCCAAGGTTCTGTTTACACTTAATACATTTTTCTCTTGTAAAAAATAAGAAAATAGAAAAGCAACTCAAACTTTCATTTTTCTATTTCTTCTTGCAGGTACCATCAAACAGTGCTAGCGCCATAATCGACAAGCGGCAAGGCGACGTAAACTTCACGTCACGATTTGTTTGCACGCTCTCCTGAGGATGCAACAGTTTTATCGATGCCGCAGGCAATGCCATCAGCAGCGAAGCTACAGCAGATAGCATTTAATCCATCCTCGTTCTTCTACGAGCGGACACGGACGGGTGAACGGAGGCGACTGCAATTAGCATATCATCCATTGTGCATCACCTGCATATCGCCATCATCATCCCGGGGATATCATCAGGGCCCTAACTTAAACTGGGTGCAATAAAACAATAAGGAAGAATTCCAGAACGCTGGCTGCTGGCCCAATGCATCATTGGCGTTATGCTAGAATGTTACCACGTTCAATTATTTACCGCTCGGCCCTGATTCTGATGATTATCGCATCGAAATTAAACTGCCAACTGGCAATACCGACGCCGGGCATCATCAATGTGCCACCGCTAGGCGATTCGGTTAGGAAAGTCAATGGCGGAGGTGGTGGCGTCGTCGTTGGCCATGGTCTTGGAAGCTCCATCAGCATTGCAGCTGGAGATGTTGCCGATGAGCCAATGTCTGGCCAAGTCATCAATTTGACTAGACAACATGATGGCGATGTTTTCCGTACGAATGGTAAGTCTTCGTTTTGTTTTTTTTTTTTTTGAACCTAACCTCGTAGCTTTGTTTTCTTAAAGTCGTCAGTCGGTCGCCATGATGGAGATGTTGCGTGTGTAGACCAAATTTGGAATCGCATTTCCTTTTAGGGGTCTTGTTTGTGATTTCGAAGGATAGCACACAATGGCAAGTGAATAAGTTGTATACCTTACCTACTGATATTTGCGTGGTTGAAATGTGGTTGAGAGGAAGGAAAATGCATTTTGACAGTCGTGTTTTTGTTACTATGTTATCCTATAACACACTGACAGACAGAAATGCATTTGCTATTTTAACAATATATGGCTTTGGGACTCACATTTTATCGATGTAACACATACCAATGCGGTTTAGAGATATGCCAAGCATTTATTCTGAGTTGCGAAATAGTTTTTAGCAATAAATTCCTTTTAAGGTGCAAAAGTCCAATGGATAATGCAAAGATTTGTTTTTTTTTTCATATAAACAAAGATCTTGAAGAGTTTAAGGTGAATACAGAATGACAAAACACACAAGATGACGTTTGAAAGGTTTGAGATAAGTTTGACTTATTAATAGATAAATTAATGTGACAGTAAGTCAATACGATTTTATTATTTGCTTGTGTAGACGTCTACCGTTTCAACTTCATTAAGCTTCTGAAGGTTCTCGTCGGTCCTAAACATCAGGTTCAGTGTTCACGTTTTTGACGTTTATGGTTTCAAAAAAATGTCTACCCAAGTCAATTGGTTGATAAATGGTGAGCCTAAAATAATGCGTATGCAAATATGTTCTGATGTTTATAAATGTCAAAAGACCATATGAAATGCAAAATGGAAATCACGATTCTAAATTAGTTTAAAATTATCGAAAGCCTAGAGCTTATAATATTCAAATTGCTTTCATACGACTTAATGAACTTAAATTGTGACTGCAATTCGCCAAACCCTGTTCTTTAACATCAATTTAATATAATGCACCAGATAACCATCTATCCAAGTAAAAAGTTGGTAAAATCCAACAACATAAAAGGAACTAATAATTTCCTGCTCAAAACTTCAAACCAAGTCATTGTATAGGACATAAATAGAACAGCCGATTGAAAATGATAAAATTATTGACATCAAATATTTTTTTCAAACTATAAAATGCAAATCTTATGTTCGTTTTTTTCTTTCATTTCAATCTGGAACACACGATGGACACGGACATCTCAATTATAGATTACGCCTACATGAACTTCACAAAATATATAAACACCTAATTCAGTCCTGTACAGATTCATGGTGATGTCTTTTCCGGCTTTCCAATTGACATTTCTCCATAATCTATAGCTATGGTTGTTCATGTGAATAAGCCTTGTTTTAAGATCGTCAAAGATTTGCCTCCGGGCGTTTCGTGGCGGTACCTTTTCCTTTTTTTAAATTAAACGAAATATTTTTTTCAAAATAACTGCACACATGTGAATACTAATGATGGTCCAAGTCCATTTTGCAGTTCAAAATATTGATTGCAAATTTACAACTTATCTTCGGAAAAAATTCAACTTGAAAAAAAAGTTTGAAATCAGTTTAAAAGTTTGAGCCCAACTTAATTTTTTAACAAATTTCAATGTTACTTATTTAATCTAGACAACATTTTGGTTTAAAAAAATGTCAAATGTGTAGTATAATAAATTGAGTACATCAAGTGTAAGTAGACCATTATGCCTTATTTATACTTTTACGATGGAATCTACACCTTATGTAAATAATTGTTGCCAACTTCATTGGAAATATCAAAAAATAAGAACCGCAGCCAACTTCGAGAAGAAAAACAAAAGCTGGATCATTCGAATGTTTTAAGCCAACGAACGGCACAGACGCCATTTTTTATAATTTTTAGACAAAATTAAATAATATAAAATAAAATATATTTGTTTGAATTTAACTTTACTTCAAATGTTGTAAATTTTATGCTTCATTTCAATACCAACAAATTCAATGTCTTGATTAAAGTCAACCAATGTTTTGTTTATCTATATGAAACCTTCTTGAACCTCATATCAGCCTTTGACTGCAACACATAAAATTCCTATAACTCCTCTACAACCACGCAATAATAAAAATAAACACAATCAATATTCCAATCCCAAACTTGTAGAATATTCTTAGCCATAAAAACAAAACGCCTTATAATACTTCGTTTAGATAACACTAAACAAACACGACAAATAAATCGCATGGAAACATGCTAAGCTACAAAACGGCACTTACCCACTACCGAGTACCGGCCAACAAAACAACTCCAAAGTCTCCCTATTTCTCGAATGGCATTGCCATATAAGACAGTTTGTTGTTTGTATCCAAATCCAAATCCACGCGATCAACACCAACAACACAACACAACACAATAAATTGTCTCCAAAGAAGAACGCATGCGCAACCGTTTCGTTTCGTTTCGTTTGGATTCGTTTGGGGCTGCTTTGGCTTTTATATGATGGCATCGTCAAAATGGCCACTCCTTTTTAGAGACTATTGCGGTTGATTTCTATCTTACTCCTTTGCCTTTGAAAATTTAACACTTTTCGTTGTTTTTTTTTCTTTTAAATTCAAAGGCATGTCAACTTGTAACATGGACACTTGCGTGGGGCTATCTAGTGGAACGGCAGGACTTTTCGTAGCTAGAAATGATAAAAATGGTAAGTATATGCTGGGACTCTAGTGCATCTGGAGGCAACAAGAAACATGTACCTATTTAGGTTATTATAATAAAATGTTTTTGGTTTCTCTTTTTGTTTATTTTTGACAGATTTACGACATAGCAAAAATAAGGATCCAGAAGGAACGTGTGATTGTCAATGTTTACCATATTTGCAGACCTACCGTGAAGACTTGGAAATATGTGTCGACGATATACATGGTACGTATTAAAAATGATTTAATTTTAGATTTTTATTTATGATTTATGACGTTGACATTTAGGGTCAGTGGTTCAATATTTCCGTACACTTCAGATGTTGAATGCCTTTAATACAGGACCATGTTTTTCTCAGGTTTGAAATAAGTTTGAAGTTCGTTTCGACTCCAATGTCAGTTTGCGGCTTCTTGCATCAGTTATTTATACTTGACATTTTAACTGTGTGATTAAATTAGTCTTAGCTACTGTTGAAAGAATGACGTTGCCTACATATGAAGTCTTATATGTCTCTTGAACGATCCTATTAACAAGGTTCAGATAACGGGAACTTCAAGATAAAACATGATTCAAATCGATACTTTTGCGTGTGATGTAAAAGCGACTCTTTGTAAAATTACTTCGAGTTGAAATAAACTCTACCCCACTCCATCCCACTCAAGCAGAAGTGTCTATTCAACATTTATAAGGAAAAACGTGGATCGAGAAAAGTTGATTTGACAGATACTTCCTGAGATGTCTATTTAATAGTTTCACCTTTTAAAACAATTTGTTCCTTAACACTCGCCATGTCTATTCATTTTTGATTAGTAAATTAAACGTCAGACGTCATTTCAATTGATCCTTTGATTTTGTTTTTTATCGTAGTAAATATCTAACTAACCAGCTCAGCTGTCAAAAAATTACCTTCCAAATGTCTTTCTTAAAGTCAAATCAAGGTGGTGTTCACATTGAACTCATGTTGACGTAATGAATAAAAGGTAATTTTATTTCTAAAAGGGGAAGTGAGATAAAATGATGAAATGTTATTATGAGTCACTTCAAAAGTGTACAATGTGTCAAACTTCCATTACTATCGAATAAAATGGTACTCTGTACTTAAGCAAATGAAAATGAAGGATTATCTCGACGCTTTTGAACTATTTTATGGTTTGAATTTAGATGGACGACCAATTAAAAACATAACGAAAACACGAATTTACAAATAACAGCTGTCATTTAGGTATTCGAATTTTTTTCGGCCCTGGAAATATGTATATTCAAAATTAAAGATTCTTGTATTTTTCTAAACAATTTTTGAAGGCGTAATTTACAATGTAAGAATATTGAATGACATTATTATACATTTTTGACATTTCCTTATCTTCATCATGTTCATTAATATTCAACATTTTCCCATTTACGGTCATTATTTTAAATCCACTCTGACTTATTGAATTCTTCCCGTATTTTCTCCTGTCAAACTTTAAAATTCTTGCTAAAAACATAACCAGTCCCATAAGCATAACTTGACCCAACATTCTCCTCATGACTGATGAAAGTATGCAGCTTCCCATAGAAGTATTTTAATCACCTGCAAAACTACCAACTTCACCAACATAAAATCCATTAACAGCCATCATTCAAAATTCCTGTTTAACCGCCAAATTTGTGCGTTTTAATTGATTTATCATGTCCATCATGGACATAAGCTTCAAATCCGCCACAATCCACCACTATCCCAACAAACTTAAGCCTCATAAAATATAAGCCTATCGCATTTCACTAATTACATGAATCATTGATTTTGTTGCCTCGATTCCTCGAGTCCAAGGAGAAAACCCTCAAAACAAACAGAGCTCACACAGAGTCTTTGGTATGGAAACTAAGCCAGGCCAAGTCCATATAACCAATATCACAGAACAGAGAACACACATCATCATCAACATATGAACTCCCAAGATATGAGGTTAAGTCCTCCACGACTGACCGGGAACGCGACCGCGACCGAAGCGATGTGATATGTTGGGTAACTTGTTTAGCCGATTGCTCAAGATACAAATTACAATAACTGTTCTAAATTTGGTTGCGCAAAAGACAAGCAACTGCTTCACAACTTTGTTGCTTGTGGGTCTCCTCTCCAACTCAGAGCTTAACATTGGTCTTGGAGTATAATCTTGCAGATTTTCTGTTTGCTTACACTCTTAGATCGTTCCATGCTAACATGGACTCTTAGCTGTGATTCTGTGAATGGGCTACATAAAAACGCTAAGGAGGGGAGATCTTGAAAGATAACAACATGCATGTCATTGGATTAAACCGCAACTCGACGATGAAGCTGACGACGGACGACAGACGACGATGACGACGACAACGACAACGAGTCGTCTTGATCATAACATTTGCTAGAAATTTAATTTATAATTGAACAGATATGGTTAATGGTGCGCGCAGTTGCAAAGTACCAAACGTAAAATCTTGACGCGCGAGCGTCTTTTAAGGCACGCTTACTGGCTTTATCCGTATATGAACATCTTCTTCGCCATAGAGCAATGGCTATGTGCTTGACGACCACAAACAAGACGATGATCAGTGACGGCGGCTGCGACGACGACGGACGGACGGAGACGCGACAATGGACACTGACCATGGACCATGACCATTGAGCAGGGGTTATGGCACTCTAATGGCAAAGAAGAAGTGGTGGTTAACCAGCATGGAATATGCCTACTCGTATCTCTGCGGTGGTGCACCTTGAGATTGTTCCATTTCGATTGAATTGTGTGACATTGGGTTATTGTTATGTTTTTATCGCTCATCAATTGGAATTGCTTATCTCCGTTGTTTTTTGTGTTGTTTATATGCTTTTTCTGCTCGAATGATTCTGGGATTTCGAAGATAGCCGAGGTTTACTATATTCTGATGTCCATGTCCACTATTGTTTTGTGGCGTTTGGAAAACAAAGTGCTTTCACCAGGTGGAAGCCATGCTTGCGCTCGACTGCATTCTATTTGTAAAAAAAAAAGTACACTACCTTACCTATGGCGAGACGATAAAACGATTTTCCAGGTATTTTCATTTGTGACAAATAAGAAATTAATAGCAATTTCTTGAGTTCGGATTGGGAATGGGATTATTATGGTTATAGCAACACCACACCACCACCGCGCCAGCCGTCGCGTCGTCGCCGCCACCGACCGCCTTCGTTGATGTTGGTCGTCGTCGTCGTTGGTCCGTTGTCATTGCGCCGCAGAGTGGTAGTTAAAGTGTCATTTTGTTTACAACTGCGAAAACAGGTAAATTGCTGCGGCTTGAAATCGAAGAGCTTCGATCATGTGATGTTGGTGTCTGGATCCAAGAAGGTATATACACTCATGGAAGAGTAGTTCCAACCAACAGCACGCCTTGATTGGTGCGGAGTATGTTTGCTTTTTAATAAGTTAGTCTTATTATGGTCGACTGTGAATGGTTGGGTGAACCATGATGATAATGATGATGATGATGATGATGGAATGTATTGGTTGTCCTAAAGGTTGAATTGAATTGTCAATTAGCTTAGCTTAGAACATATCCATCTTTGGTTATTGATGAGAAATTAAGGAGAAGTGTATGTTGAAGATTTTTCTAACTTCGTTTGGAATTTTTGGAGTTGTCTCGTGCGAAGTTATTTGTCATTTTGCAATTAATTTGATTGGCTTAACTTTATGGGCAGTGATAATGAGCTTTAATAATGTCGATTTCCAAGAAAGTAACTACATTTAGGGACAGCTAGGAAAGGTTTAAAAAAAAAAATAATTGAAAAAGTGAAAACATCACATTTACCTATAATGGGTGGCAATGGTGTAGTAGTTGTAACATAGTGCTTGACTGGTTAAGTTAGAGGCTGGTCTGTAAATTCAAGCCCAGTTCTAGGCAGTGTTTTTGATCCAGTTTCAACTTGACGCCATCCGTGGAAAAATACTAATTGGCCACTGCAAAAAAGTCTTCTTTCCTTTTCTACTTCTTATATTTGTACATGGTTGTAAATATCATTAATAGGTTAAATCATAAAAGGATTGAAGAATTTAATGCAAAGTCCTACAAAAATAAATGTGAAGCATAAGAATTGTCGAAGATAATTTATTCTTTTAAAAGCAGTTCGAATTCACCACAAAATTTGATGTCTGTCAAAACTTTTCCTAATGTTAAAAAACTACAAATAATCATGTTTCTTTTCCTGGGCTTACCTACATCATTGAAATCATTGACATTTCGTTTTACTTTTTTCGCATTTTTTAGTTTTTTTTTCTAGAAATCAAGTCCTCGCCATAAGTTTATTAATGCCATTACATTAAAACAACACTTCACAGTAAATTTTCCCCATCAAACATCCAGTTTAATGTACATACGTATTTACAATAACAAAAATGGTATCAACCATAAATAGTATGTATATCTTTACACACACATTTGGTTTGATATCAATCCATATTAAATGATGTGTGAAGAACAAAATTCAATTGCGTAAAGATACAACTCCATAATAATTACGAGTATTTATGTATACAAATAAACATCGTCGTCGTTTCTAGTTTACTATTTTTGGATTTGTTTACTTGTATTTGATTATAATTTTGTTTTTTTATTTTTGCAATCAAATACTTGTTTTCCAAAAACAACTTAAAACAATTCGAAATTCGAAATAGTTGAAATATTTTGAGAAAATTATTTTTGGTTAATTATTTCACCTTAAATTTGTCTCTGAACTAGTTGCACAAAATTAAGTGTTTCTGACAAATTTGGATAATTTTGTTAAGAAACTTAAAAATAGTAAAGCACTGCATTGATAAAATCATGATCGATTTATGTTACGTACAAATTTCAATTGAAAATCAATAAAACCCGTATATACAAACGAAAGAGCTGAGTAGCGAACTTTTTTTTTCAAGTTATGACACATTACTTTGAGTTTCATTGGAAAAATAATCCAGTTTAATCTTCTAATAATTAATTAATGAAGTATTCTTTAAGACGACACAACCAATTTCCCTCATCTTTATTTAATGAGGAAATTATCTCAAGTGACATATTTCCTGATGCGATAAAAAAAATATAGTAGTCATAAAAACTCTTAAGATCATTTGAATTCTCACGTGAATTCATTGCATATACGTACATACATATATCATGGTATATATGTTATATGTATGTATATTACTAAGCGTCTATTGCGCTTCCATATAGTGCAAGACCGGCATGAGGGCATAGTGGCTGATGTTTTTATGTTTGGTCTTTTTTTTGTTGTTGTTTTACCTTCATAGACAGGTGCGAATATTTTATGGACATAGTTATGGGCACTATACCGGCTTGTTTTATACTCTTGGCCCAACACAGGCGCTACCGCTGATGATGATGATGAGATGAGTATACCATACCATACCTACGCTGCGCTGCGCTGCTGACGACAAACGCTCATGTCTTGCTAGATTCTGTTATAACAGTTATGGTTCTTAAGACGATATTGCCGCATTCTGGTTTTGCCTATTTAAGATTTCTTCAATGGTTAAACCAATTGAACTGCTCAACTAATGATGGTTATAAACTTATCTAGATAAAGATGTTCAAGTTGGTGGTTTTGAGAGATTTTTATGTTATTAACGGTAGCTATATTGAATTGTATAGGGATTAAAAATATCAAAATTATATTGAAGACATTAAAATATGGTTGAGAGTTTGTTTTGATTCATAGTCAGAAAATGTTTAAAATAATATTCAAAAAATAAGACAACTTACATCTCATTTGATGGTTTGGCTTAGAAGGCATTACAGAGACACAAACAGGTACCATATATCTCCCCTAAGGCTCTGCCATATTCATCCTATAAAATTTTTACTATTATAGCCCGAGAAACTAAGCTGTGCAATTCAAAAAAGAAACCTTCTGCAGTGAGATGTCGTTAATGCTGCTGTTTCCCGCAGCAATGTTGCAAATCCTACCTCTTCGAAAAATAGTAAAAATAACACAATTCCTCGATTTTATGATTTTTTGGATAGTTGGAACAAACATAATAAAAAACATGAAATATAAATTTAAGGAACTTGATGCATTTGATGAGCCATCAATAAAAAATTAAATGCAATATTACTTCACCCATTTAGCATACCTCCTGAAGCAGTAAGCAGAAGAACTTGTCCATTAAAAAATGCAAGTCTATGAATTCTTACAAAATGGTTCATTGGAATATTTTTATGCAAAAACATACAAATGTTAATATTATCGAATATTTCTACATAAACTATGTAGTAAGCTCTTATCATATGTGCAAATAATCAACCCTGATAATGATGTCATATCCGATTTTAACTAACATATAAAACTGTTACATACATATGTACAAAAGACAAAAACGTTAATTAAAATAGGTAATAAACCTTTAAAAACAAAAATAGAAAAGAATTTGGCTGCGTGTGGATTGGATTATGGTCTTTATTTGAATGCTTAATTTTATTGTTTTTATTGGCACTAAAGAATTTGATAAATGTGTCATAAATTATTATTTTTGTTTAATAAATTCAATCGTAAATTCAATGTAATTTACGTAATCTTAGAGAAGATAAAATGAAAAATAGAATAGTTTTACTTCTTCATGAGCAAAAGAATAAAATGTTCCAAACGAAATACACTTTTACTTAAAGACTCTTTGAACAACTACAAAAAATGTAAAGTTACAAAATGTGAAGCTCCTCTCAAGACGTACCTTTTATTTCCCTGTGAATTGTGAATCTTTGTCTGTATTTGAATCAATTAAATCATAAAATATTATATCACCATCATCGTCTTGTAAAAACTGATGGGGCATTGTTTGTAAATTAAGTTAGACATCTTCATCTTCATTTTCATTTTCGTATCTTTATTTTTGTTTGTGTATTTCCCAAGGACTTCTGTCGACTTCGTTATGCTTATGACGTCTTGCAATGTGTCGTCACAAAAGAAAAAAACAAACCTTTTAACTTTCGCTTAAAAATATTTATGTTAGTGTCTTTTTTTATTATGCCTTGTTGTTATGACGGCTATGCGGTTTATCATTTTTTCCATCAAAATGAATTCTAATCATTCTTTCTCATCAGGTATAGGGTGTTTCAGTGTTGAATACCTAACTCACATCTTCTGATCGATCCTCAAAATTATATGGCAGGTGATACATTATGCACTCATTCCGAGCGGAAGCTGTGCAAGTTGAGTAAGCTTTCATCAACGTTTAATCAGAGCCTTCAATTAATTAAGGAAACAAATTTTAGTACTGAACTGTCAAAAGCAGTTAATCTCTGTCACACTTAAAGAAAAAAAATGTATTCTGAGCTCAGAGAGCGTGATTCGATTTTCTAGGCTAAAAAAAAGAACGCAGATGTGTTTTTTGACAGCAAAGTTCTCTACTCTAAGCTTAAAAAGAAAACGCCTTTTACTTTTGCTAGGATTGGACTTAAATCCTTTCTTTATTTTGACATGTCATCACACTTTTATCTCACTCTCAATTTAACGTCTCTTTTCTTTTAAATATTTAAAGTTACATTATAATTAGTAATTAGACGTCAAAATGGGTCGGTTTTTATCTGTGAATGACTTTTATCAAACGATAAGAATGATAAATCCAGACAATTCTACTCTCAAAATTTTGTCAGAAAAAGTCAAATATTCGTATGAGAAAATTTGTTTGAGACTTAAAGCGGTGCTTACATTGAGATCTTTCGATGCAACTTATTTTGACATTTCATTTCAATAGTCGTCAAAATGTCCTATGTTTACACATGTTGTGTTTTATTCATTGCTGCATAGCTAGTGCAGCATTCAAGTGAATAAAATGATTATACTCATTTTACATTATGTATATCGCCAGCACAGCTGTCATTACTTTTGCTATGGCTTCTTTTTCGCAAGCAATCAAACAGTTGTTTGTGCACGGAAATTTTGCTGTTCCAGCTACCCAGTAGTGAATAAAACACAGATGAAGTCATGCCAACTGTCGTCCAAAAAAATAAAAATTAATTTTTCATGCTTTTAATCCATTGAAACAAATGAAGAAAGGTAACAGTTTTCAGTAAGTGTCAATGCATTCGTTTTTTTTTTTCTGTTGAATTTTGTATAATTTGAAGGAACTTTTTTAAATTAAATTGAAAAATTCATTTTTGACATGATTTATTCCAAAATGGAGGAAGAAGTTTTAAAAAATGTTGGACTCCTTGCAATTTTCACCATAAACATAATTTCTATCATTCGCCGAACTTGTATAGTTCATCCGCTAACTTATACAGCGACACCCTATGAAATACAAAATAACAAATTAAAATTTCAACCTCTCGCAACTGGAACACCCTTTAAATGCATTTTCGCGTATCTTAATTCGCATTGTTATGATCAAAGAGATTACATTCGCACGACAATAATCATAAATATTCACTTGTTTTTCATGTTCGTCTCGTTTATTATGATTGAAAATTATTTCCAACAAACATTTCTATTAATGTTGCATTAGTTGATTTGTTTGTTTTTATTTTTCTGTTTCTTCTATATTATTTTTATTTTTTTGTATTTACAGAATGCACCTTGTCGCCTTTTGTCAGCGGTTCATCTTCGGAGAAAATTCCATTTGTGTTTTTGCCATTGCGGGGCCAAATCATTTATCCAAGTAGAGAAATCAGTTTTCCAGGTAAGTTTCACTCAATTGGTTATACCTATACATATTTATCGTGTTTTATTCAATTGAATTTGAGAATATTTTTCTATGTGTAAATATTTAGTAATATTATTTCCTACCCACAAAATATCTAACATACAAACTTAGTTTATAAGTATTCTTGTACTTGTACCACTTTGATTTAATGTCATTTGTTTTTTGTATAGACATGCGGACACCAGTTTGTGCGGTGACTGGAGCACAATACTTGACAAAGACTGGTTGGGCTGATTTGAGGAATCCTATTGACACAGACTATCCATTTCGGATGTTTCGTGATGAAGGAAGAACTTTTTTACAGGTAAGTTGTTGCAAATGATGCGACAGCAACGACGACGACGGACGGTTGGATGATGATGGAGTGAAAGTTTGATGGTGAATAATAATGAATATGAGGATATGGTTATGGCTAATGGCCATTTCTGAGAATCCATGAAAATCAGGAACGAGGATTTTAAATTTTTAAAAATAATGGATAAGTTGATTGGCATGAAGCTATTAAATGAGCTGTCATATTTCATATTCATTCATTTTATGATAGAAAACATCATCACTTCATGAAAACCTGAACTCATAAGTTTTTTTTTATTACAAACGATTAAATACTTGAAGTTTTGGAGAGAAATCGTGGGAGTAAGAAGTCCTAGATTTATCATTGGATAAGTCTTACTCAGAGTTGACATAAGTTTTATTGGAGTTTCGACTTCGAGTGTAAACTCTTTGACGTTTCCATTTTCTATCCTCATTTTCTATCTATTGAAAGAAAACATTTTTTAAATCAACAAAAAAAAAATAGTGCGTATTCGCCCTGGTGTACCTTTTTGGAAACGTCGTTTTTAGAAGGAATTGACAGTGTTTTTGATTGATTTTGAATGAAGTATCACTTATCATTCATAAACGGAATTAATGGGTAACTTTTGAGTGACTTTTTACTACTTTTTTTTCCAAGACCCACGATTTTTGACAATAGCGTCTAGGGTCTTCCTTAAATCAATAGAATTCACGGTTTCTTTGAAAAAAGCTGCATGAAAATATTGAAGAGTTTTGTTGGCTAGAATATTATAAAATTTATTATTCCTTACAGTGGCTTGGTGAATCGGATCTGAGGCAAAAAATGCAAGGTCGACTAATTGTCGTCCACATAATGTGCAGGGACATGATGATCTCGAAAAATGTTACAAAAGGTAAATTTATCCTAATCCAAATTCAAAATCTTGAACTCACCTTCCATAAAACAATTTTCATACTTCCATCTGTAATTCTATATAGGAACTCCTCCGAAGAATGTCTTCTCGCCATGTGTTGCATTTCGTGTCAATGGCAGTCCAGTTAAATATTCACATAGTAAGTCAATAAATTTACATTTATACAGATCTCAAGTCTCAACCGTCGTTGCTTTGTTTTTTTTTTTTAGACGTCTCCGAAGTACTCTTCCAATCAGAAGCAACATCAACCCTCGCCTCAACATCAGATGGCATGAGCACTAAGGAGTACATTGTCATTGGTGTATGCAGTCTCCTGTTGGGACTGATCTATGTGTCCTCTGTATTCTTGTATTTGCACATGAAAAAGCGCAAAACTCAGGCACAAGAGTTACGCAGCAGTCTCAATGATCTCGCCAACGAGATCAATTACCCCAAGAATGATCAAGTAACTTTTGGTGCTCCATTTCATCGCAACGGCAGTGTGTATTCGGCATCGAGCTTAAGTCCAGAACACCGCATGAATGGTGGTCATATGAAGGAGGAAATGGGTATTGTGAAGAATAACCCACTATTGCAGCATTTTCCCAATCTAAGTGATCATCATTCGGGTTTCACCAGTGACATTTCCAATTCGAACTCTGAATGCGAGGATGTCCATGATAAGATCAAGCAGGTTAGTGTCTGTCTCTCTACTCTACAGTGTATGCATGCTGGGGGACAAGTCCTCCCTCTGCTCTGTACGAGTATCTGTTCCTTTGGCAAAGATTTGAAGCAAGAGGTTTTTTTGTTTTTGTTTTTATGTAGATGCAAACGTCTGTGCATGTCCATAATAATGGAGCAGGTGGTAGTAATGGCAACGATACAGTTGACTCTGGAAAAGATCGATCAGCATCGCCAACGCAGGAAAATGAATGTCTTCCCGAGGAAAATGTATCCATTACCGAGGACATGATGAACGACGAAAAGATGGAAAATATGAAGGCAATCGTTAATGGAACGATACGAAAGAAGCTCTACTTCAATCCGGCCTATTTTGAGCCGCATTTACTTCAGGTAACTTGAGTGGGCTCAAAGATCGATTGAGACATGTTTTGTAGTATTGTTTTTCATTTGCAGTCACCTCCCCCAGCTGCCATAGAGTTTTTGACGAAAATCCGGGAAGTCATAGCCATTGCTAAGTACAAAATGGCAACCAAACGATACCAGCCCTCGCTGAATGTGATCCCCGAAGAGCTTCCACTGAGGACGCCTTCGCATGCGGGCTCTTCCCAGGTTCATTATAGTGGAACTTATGGATCGTCGACAGAATGTCAGGGCTGTGTCACAAACCGATGCAGTGGTCATGTGAAGAACTGTGGTGACAAGAGGAACAGTATTGAGAAATGGCTGGAAACCGTCCCACACAGTGACAACGATGACCCCAAGCGAGCGAGTCCTGGTGATCGGCCGAAGAACCGCAAAACAAGTCCACCTAAGGTGCTCAGTGCACCCAAGCAAAAACCTCCTCCGCCTCCTGTTTCGGCTAATGGAACACCAAAGATTATTTCCCACTCCCTGAAGCCAAATGTCAACACTGTTGCGATCAGTATCAACTCGGGATCACCACCGCCGACTCCGACAACGCCCTCAGCCACGATCACAATCACAAAGAAGAAGGACGACAATATCTACGCCTTTGCGGAAACCGGCGGAGAGATTTACAACAATCCCAAGTTCAGTCTTCAAGACTCGCCGCCACCATCTCAAAAGAGTCGAAGCTCTCCGAACCGATCAAAGACACCAACCAAAGCGAGTGCACTTGTGCAACCTAATGATCGAAAGCACTATGAGATGCTGCGGAACATGAAGAGGATGCCGGACATGGTCTATGAGGCCTTAGCCAAGGACTATTCCAGGGGCAGCTTCTCAAAGACGAACGGCTTTAACCTGGACATTCCAACGCCCGACTATGACAGCACAATGGAGAAGAAGATCAAGGACATCTACAATTCAACACAGAGTACCACTCCATCTGTACCCACACCCGATTACAGTACGCTGAGCAAGAAGTCCCTGCGACAATGCCAACCTGACTCGCCGGTGTATCGAAGAAGATCGCCTCAATACCTGATAGTTGACTACGAGACCGACAGTCTGGAGAGACTGGACACAAAGCGGAAGTCATCCAATTCTTCTTCGTCACCGTCATCCGATGTCAGCTCACAACTCAGTCCGAGTCTCAGCACAGCCCTGCCATTGGAGGAAGAAGTGGAGATCAGACACACGATCTACGACAAGATCGATGGGTTCCGGAAAGATGGCGACTCGAATATAAAGAAGAAGGTTGCCAAGCCAAACATAGTGCCCTCACAGAAGGAAATCGCAGCCCGAATAAAATACGATACACCCTTTCGAGGGAGCATGACCATCGAAGTGGAACACGAACCGCAAAGTGATCTCGAACTGTCAACCGATAGCGACCAATTTGAACCGGATACGCTGGACCGGAAGATGAAGAAGCACAGCTTCTGCGATGTAAATGCTTGGTCAGAGCATCTGAACAAATCTCGGAATTTTGTGAACTCCCTCGACGGAAAGGTAAGCTATTCCTCCCTAGAGAATATGACAACTCTGACAGATATCGAATCTAGCGAGCATCGATCAAACAACTACATCCTCCGATCGAGTAATTCCTTCCGAGTAAGTGCGGAGACCCCTAAAATTCTCACTGAGACTCCCAAAACTCCAACCCCGGAAGAAGTTCCAAGGAAAAGCACCCTAGAGGCTAGACCGTCTTTCGGAAGTCTTCGAGAGATCTACCAATCCAAGGTGATCGGTTCGAATAATAACCGGCCCAAACTGACGAACATAAGCTTCACCGATCAGGGTCGAATTTTGACACTCGAAGCCAAGCACTGTCGCAGACAGCGAGTGATTCCTCTAGAAGACAAATGTGCCATGCCGCCAGACATTATTCCTGATGGCACAGACAAAAAAGATCAACAAACGGACTCCTACGAAGAGATTCAGTCAAAAAACCCCAAGGGTTGGAACACCAATAATTTCAGTGGAACCAAAAAGTCACTACCACCTACATCAAAGTATGTCAATGGAGATGCCAGTTCCCAGGACAAAAATAACAACAACAACAATACCAACGACGACAACGATGACAACCAAGATGATGAGCGAGAATCGACGAGCAATCATAGTGAGTCTACGGAAGTTACTGGTGTTTCGGATACCCAGGCAAATAATTCGGAAGTAGAGGACTATAAATCGTCCGAGAGAAAGAAACCAACGGCAAAGAGTGCAACCACCACGAGCCAAAACACGAAGAAGAAGCAAAAGAACAAACTGAGTCAGGAGCAGGAGTATAGTGCCATGTATGAGTCCAAGCTAAACGGTGTTCGAACGGATTATAGTCTGAACAAGTACTTGAACCGCAAGAAGTCCCACGTCGTCGAAGCCGAAGAGCTGGAGGAGGAGAACGATCATCGAACAGAAGGTGCGAAGTCTCCCGACGATCCCAACAAGGTCGAGATCCTTTCGATCAGTTCCCTCTCCAGTCGACTGTCCGATCGCACCAAAGAGATGTACAGAAATGCTGGAGTTCCTGTGGGCATCGCCTATCCCCAGCGAAATGGGACAAATGTCCAAACTGTCTATCGCTGTGAGGTACCACCAATCTCCAACGGAATGCAGATCGCCATGGGTCTGAAAGATCGTGCCAAAAAGACAAAGGACCTGAAGAACGCCTGGAAAAAATTCGTTAGCATGGCAGCTTCGAAATTCAGTCCCACGAGTAGTCTCTCGCAGATCGACAAAACGGCTGCGTTCCTAGAATCCACCGAAAAGGATGACGGCATTTCCTCTCTGATCGATGATCACACGAAAGTTGGCAGTGTGAAGAGCAGTTCATCGGCACCACAAAGCTATTCTAACTACTACGAACAGCGGTATGGCCACAAACTCGCCGACATGGACAGTGGCTACATGAGTGCTGACTCCAGCGATGTGTATAATCGACGTTTCTACGACAGGTACAACTTCAAGATGATGAGTGGCCGTGATCGTGTGATAAGAGTAGACACCATTGAGGACAACTCGGACACGCACAGTAGTGAAGGACATATCGACATTGCGGATAACAATTGCACCCTCGAAAGAGTTCGATCGGACAACGATGATCACGAGAAAGACGATGGTGACGACTCAGATCGGACTCTAACACGCAGCATTGGACGTCGATCTTCAAGGAAAATGGTTCCGATAAGTGTTTATTCGTCGGATGACGATGACCGTTCACAAAGTCGAGCTTCCTACATTTCCCAAACTGAAACTGAGGAAGAAGGTGAACCGTATGCGGACGATGCATGCGAGTCTGGAGCGGAGAGTGTGGAAACACACTCGGTTTTGTATAAAAACATAAGAAAAGCTTAAAGAATGCTAGAAAATATGTAGAACGTGCTAAAATCCTTTTGTTGGTGGTACTTTACAGATTTGTATGTATTTTTTTTAAGGTTAAGTTCGCTAGGTAGAAAGACAGGAACGATGATAAAAAAATGGTTAATGCATTGGCAATAATTATCTTTACCAAGTTCCTAGGTCAACTTTTTTTCAAAAGCAAATTTTTAACAATATTCTATTTTTAAAGTTCTTATGAGAATCCAATAGTTTCAATCTAATTTTGAATTGAAATGTTTACGAAACTTGGACCTTGGCCACTGAAAAACAGTCTTGATCATAAAATCAAAAACTCACATTTCCATTGGTAAAACAAATCAATCCAGTTTTGATTTGAAACTGTTCCAACTTTTGAGTGTTCCATTGATAAAATAAATTGATTCATTTTTGATCACTCAAATTTCGCGAATCTAAATTTTTCCAAAGACGCTTCACTCCTTGAACTATACTTTTTTAACTGTCAGTTTGACTTATGTTTTGGTTTGTGATGATTTCATTGATTGTCAAAATCGTATTAAACATATTTTTAAAATTTGGAAGCAGATAGTTTAAAAAATGGCGCTGTAAATTAACAATAAGAATCATTCTTCTTTTTAAATTAATATATTTATAAAAAATATAAAACTTTATTGTTTTAATGAATTAGCTGACACATCTAGTACATTTTCTTTTTTAGAAGATCATTGAGCTTAAACAAATGTCAATACTAATTTGACAGCTAAATCGAAGCTAAATTCACAATCATAACACAAATAACACTAAAATCAATTTTTAATATTATTGTATTACATTCGCCACAAAGGAAAAATCAAATCATTTTTAAATTGTTTTTTTTTTTTTCATTCCGAATGAAACATGAACTATGATGTTAGTGTAATTGATTTTCTTGGATTATTAATTAGACATATCGAGGAATTAATGAAGGTATTTCCATCAATTTATTTTGTGCAATTGGAACGCAAAAAAGGGAGAAATCGTTTTTTGACAGATCGATTTAGAAAACAAAATTAAATTATTTTACCGAAACAAAAATTGCATTTAAAAAAGATTCAACGTCCTGTTATACTTTAAGAATTTCAAAACAAAACTGCGTCCTTTAACAGTACTATCAACATTTTACACGTTTATATCAACATAATTCGTAATTTTTTGTACATAAAAATCCCAATTGTAAATAATTTTCTATTAAATTCCCATTTCATTTCTGAATTATTGTAAAACTATAAATAAGAAATTTTACTTAAATTAAATAACTTTAAATTTTAAGTGTGCAATATAACAATAATAAATTGTGTAAAACAAAACCGTCCAAATCATTTGGTGCAATTATAATTTTAAGTTTTAATTTTATAAATATCTCTAGAGGTATAAAAATACTCTAAAATATTTTATTTTTATTTTTAGAATTAGAATTAGAAACAAAAACGAAAATGTGATATTTTTCCGTTGTCTCGGCCGGAAGTGCAATCTTAGTTTTAAGGCCAAAAATGGGTAAGAAAGATGTTGGCTATGATATAATTACAAATATTTTCCTATATTTGTATTAATCAAGCCTTCTAAATATACACTGCCCATGGTGCAATAACAATTTATATATAAAATTTAAATATTGATTAAGTCTATATTTAAGTAATGTTAAGTAAGAATAGTTAATTTTAGCTCAAATTCAGCTAAGACATCCAAATAATGAATATAAATAATTTTGTAAAGAAAATATACATTATAATAATTATCAATTCAATGTATATATTTAAAATTAGATTAAGTTTTAAGAAACAAATATTATTGTACTGGAGTTAATTTAGGATAAATTAAAACATAAACAAACTATGGTGCAATTAAAAATCCAACAGAAACTTAATCATTGGTGCAATAAAAATAAATATATATTATATGTAGTAAAATTTAGAAATACAAGAATAGTATATTTTTTCATATAATGTATTTGTTTATTATTTATTTAAAAAAAAAAATATATTTATGTATGTGAGTTTCTAATTTAGAATAAGAATATAATTTTATTAAATAAAATTTTTAATATATTCTATAGATCAAACATAAATTCGTTTCATTTATAATGATAAAATAACCTTTCAATTCTTCTTCATTTCACATCAGTGCAACTGTAAATCATAAATGTTTCTGAAAATAGAACTCAAAAGTCCAGTGAACACAATTTTACATTTAAATACAGTTATTTATTTTCACTATGAAGCTCTTAATCTAACAACAATTATTGCAAACACCCCTCTACACTGCCAAAATCTTCGAAACTTGTTCAGGATTCTTGGAGAAAATTGTGTCTGGATTTTCAAAACCATTCGCGGGGTCGTGAACCCTTTCGTAGATTTGCTTGTAAATTGTAACAATAACATTAAATGCCCTCTTTTGCACGGTAGATCGATGGTTGCTGGACAAGAGTAATTGGATCTGGGGTAGCAACAGAATATCGGGCATTTCCAAGAAAGCATCCATTTTGCTCATGAAAATCTTCAAAAGATTAGCTTCGATTTTATTTTGATTGTTCTGCAGAATTGTGTAGATTGGACCTAGATTCAAATTAGCGACTAAAGATGAAGCCTGCTCAGAGGTGAGGGTATCCATTTGAGCTTCGGACTGGGCTTGCAGGCGTTCAACTCTATCGTCCATGTATTCGTAGACAGCCAGAGTGCTTTGCATGTGGTAGAGGCAATTGAGAAGATAGACAGCCATGTCGACTGTTGGCAAATGGGAGGCAGATTCCTGCACCGATTGGAGCAGTGGATCAATGACGCACGAGACGATTTTGGTGATGTCCGATTGACGACCATCGACCATGGTCGCAACGGAGAGGATTTCCTTGAGGATATTCAATAGTCGACCCACAGAAGACGGTGGAACTAGATCACGTTGGGGTGGTTCTAAGCCCATTACATGTGACGCTGGGCGCTGAAGAATCGTCTTCACTTGGCTAGACAATGAGTTCAGGTAGATCTGTTCGCTAAACTTCTGCAGATCGCTGATGCACTGTTCAAGAGCTCCTCCTTTGACAACCTGAAATACAAAACACAACAAAAATTAGAAACGAAGACAACAAATTCACGATTCCCAACCTGGTTTATTGTGTGTTGATAGAATCGAAGGAGGTTTGAGAGGGCAAACAGAATTATGGTGTCCTTCTCCGAATTCAAGATGGTCTCAACTCGAACCTTAAGGGGATGACACACTCCATCGGCGATATGAGCCAAAGCAGTCTGAATCTGATCAGATAAGTCTACAGCAATAAAAAACTTAGATAATTGAGTTTAAATCCTGAAAACGGAACTAACCATTTTTATCGCATTTCTTAACCAAAATCATAAGATTCTCCTTTTCGTTGGGGATTGCCTGATGCAACCAGGCAAACATGTCCCCGATGTAGCGTTTGGGATCGTGAGCATGCATTTCGATGGGCTTTGGATTGCCTCCAGGTCCACCTACGGTCAGAGCATCGATAAACATCCTCACCAGAACTGCACGACGTGAGATGGCATACTCATCGATGACATACCTACAAAGACGGGTTTTTAAAGAAGTAGCCCTTGATTTTCTACTCAGGAACTTACTTGAATAAAACTGGGCGATCCTGCAGTCGATTCATAGCTTCCACAACTAGACCTCCAATTTCGTTGTTATTCAAGTTCCTACAGTGATTCTGGGTCCAGCGATAGAGACGCTCAAGAGCGCCTTCCTGGTGCAATGTCATCTCCTCCATGATGTCCAGAGCAGCGGTCTGATAACCACACTGCATGAGTACTCTGCAATCGGAGTGAATTGCCTGAACTCGGTCAAGTACCTTAAAGAAATCACCAACAATGGGGGCATCTCTGGTAGTGCCGTACAGCATTTGATGTTCGGGCACACTCAACTGGAATCGGCCCAGAAAAGCCTCGGCTATTTGTTGGTGAATCTGCAGTTTGCTTCTCTCTTCTTGCAAGGAGTTTGTCTGAGTTATTAGGTCATGAGTGAGGGCTTTTGAGTTCTCCAAGTCTTCCTTCATGGTTCGCACTGAATTGGCCATGGTATCGATTTCAGTGCAAACTGCATCCAAAGACAGTTTGACTTCTCGGAATGCATTGAGGAAGTTTTCATTGATGCCGACGCTACGTTTTTCAATTTGACTGCGAAGATTGCGACGAGTCTGAAGGGTGTTGTCGGTGAAAAATGTTGATAAGTCGGCGAGAGCTTCCAGAGTGTCCTAGAGTTTGAGATGTTTTTTATTTTTTCAAGTAATTTGAAGTTTCTGGCAAATTATTTGTACCTTGTCGGTGTCCAGATGGGTTTCAAGAATTTTGTTGACTCGTTTTTGTATACGATCCTCTTCAGCGGCGGATAATTCACTCATTTTTGTTTTGAATTTAATTGAAAATTTGTGAAAACTTTAAAAACAATTTGGATTTCTGAGCAACGTCAACAACAGAGAAGTGTCAGCTGAGTGTCAAAATTTTGACGACTACAAACATCTATTAACTTTTGAAATTCAGATGTAAGAAATTTTATCGGTGTATTCCTTTTTAGAAGCACTACAGGAAAATTAGTACTTTTTGTTAAAATTGAAGTTTTTAAAAGGTGTTATTAGGCTTGATTCAAAAACGGGTGTCTAGGATCTATGTAGTTAAGTAAATTAATATAAATTTTTCAGTAGAGTTAGTTATACAGATTTCTTGTAGAAATAAATCGACTACCGGTTCCATATCTAGTATTTCAATGGTACCATAGTTCAAGAAAGATAAAGAGTGATAAATTGACTCTTCCTACAAATTAACCTCAAATAATATCAAACCAGTTTGGAACTAGGCTCAATGTTGCTGAGTCATATATAAAAAGTAAAATATACATAACTTTGAAACTGATCCAAAATCTTTAAAAAAAATTCAAAGCAGTAATATGAAATCCTATACAAAAATGGATAAAGTGTAACTTCAGCCAAATTATAATAACCTGAACTCTGCCATTTGTAATCAATACCTAAAAAGTCCCCATCAATGCCCCATTTTTGACGTTTTATATGTCATCCACCTTTATTTTCATTTTCCATAAAAAAAAGTTTGCTAAACTCCGCTTTTTTGTTTCTTGCAAAATTTCTTAATTTTAAACAAAATTCATTAAAACATTCAATCTGAAATGAGTAAATCAGCACTTGCTAGTCTAACAGCCCAATATACAGATTCAGAAAATGAGGACGACAATCAGGACGATGGAAGTACAGATTCCCAAAATTCAATCTCATCGCAAGTTGTAAGATATTTGTTTAATTTGTTTTTCGTCGAAATTTATTAAACAATCAATATGTTTGCCATGCTTTTTTATAGCAAATTCCTCCTCCTAAACAACAAACTCCAGTTGCAACCCCAGAGAAACCCAAACGCCCTTCCAAATCACTTCGCTTGGTAAGCTACCAAGACGACACAATAGTTTCTGACGAGGATGAAACCGAAAGCGAAGACGACAACGAAAGTATAGTTGTGGAAGTTAAAAAAGATGAAAACAAAACTGCTCCTGTTAAAGAGGATACGAAAATGGATGTTGACAGTGAAGAGCTCTCCTTGAGTAAATCACCACTAAAAGAAGCCAAGGTTGATAAATATGCTCACTATGGGTTCTCTTTGCCACCAGAGCCGAAAGGAAAACCGACACCGGAGTTGGTGGACAAAATCAGACATCTCTACGATAAGATGGAAACCAGTAATATGGACATGAATCGAATAATTCAAGAACGAAAGGACTTTCGAAATCCAAGCATTTACGAGAAACTCATTTCGTTCTGTGACATCAATGAGTTCGGAACGAATTATCCTCCGGAGATGTATGATCCCCTGCAATGGGGTCAGGAGAGTTTCTATGAGGAATTGGCCAAAGCACAAAAGATAGAAATGGCTAAGCGGCAAAAGGATAAGAAGGATAGTGATAAGATTGAACAGGCCACAGCGGCAGCAAGAAAAGTCGAAGAAGAAGCTAAAAAGAGGTAAGACATAAATTATTATATTGTAGATTTGTTTTTGTTGCGTATGTTATGGAATTTTTTTTTTTTGGTTTATAGGAAATCCAAGTGGGATCAACCAGCTCCGGTTAAAACTGCACCACCAGCTCTTACAACGACTGTTACAGGAACAAAGGGGACAGTAATTTCAGCATTTGGATCTCTTCCGAAGAAAGCTAACGTGTAGATTTTAAGTTAAAATAAAGATAATTATCGATAATATTTACTAATTTTATTCGTCCGAGTTGTTACATAAATTCTTTTACATTTTCTTTGTATTGATATTAAACACAACTACTTATTAATTGTGCTATCAAAGTAAAAAGGTGCCTTACGCTGTTCAGGGGTGAAAAGATTATGTAATGAATAAAACTTAAAACTGACTCTGGTAACTCCAATGATTTTCCTAGTATATTTCACCCTTTTATGCGCTTATTTTCCTCTAGAAACTTAAAGGGAAACTACATAGCCACGTTTCTTTGTTTTCTCTTCAAGATCAAGATTTTTTAGGAAATTGAAAATGAAGCAGCTTATATTTTGGTAGTATTAATCTAATAAAGTTCAACCATAAAAAGAATAGTGTCAAAAATCTAACGAAAATCTATCCCCAGAATCGTCACCTGCAAGTTTTGGTGATTTAACAGAAGTTCAACATTAGTTCAAAGTTAATTTGCATTGTGAAATAAAAAAAAGAAGTCAAAATACAAAAGAAAACACCTTTTCGATTTCAAAAGTAATGTCAAATAAAATGTTTGTTTGGGTAAAATAAAACATAATCTTTTACATCAAATCGAGGATAATTTTTGAAAAAAGGTAGTTTAATCTTCAAAACAGTTATGTTTCTGAATAGGGTTCAATTGATTCGCGGCTTCACATATTATTTGACCAAATTCAAATTTATGTCTATTATAAAAGATTTTTACACTGACATTGCTTTTCCAGCTTTTTATATGCCACTTCATCAGCAAGTCAGTAAGGCAGTGAGTAATTCGAAAGCCCTCTGATTTAAAAAATCTATTTATAAAATTTAATTTATATTCTTTGAACACACCTCACCATTGAAGTTCAAACCACACCGAACACATCTCCACAACACTGCAAAACCACCACCAACTTCACTGCAAACTGTCAAAACTGTTTCAAAAAAAAATCCCCTTCAAAATGATCAAAAAATTCCCTCTCTCAATTCCAACGTCAACGGTTGGCTGCACTGCATACCTCAAAGCAACATGTACGCGTAAAGTTGAGTTTTTGCTGTGGAATTTTTTTAATTTCTCTCAATATTTGATGTGTTGTACCTTTTTCTATAAATTAATTTCAAAGTTTATTATCGTTTATCCCTTGTTTTCGAAAAACAAATCAATTTATTCATTGGTTTCTCTTTTGAATTGTATTTGATTTGCGATTCCTCCGCTCAATTTATTTCGATTTGAATAAAAAATAAGAAAAAAAAAAAAAAACGCGAAAACGAAAGACGAAAAGAAAAAAACGAAAATCTGCTAGCTTGCCCACTGCTGCTGCTTCTTCTGCTACTGCAGTCCGGTTGTGTGTCCCTCTGTTGGACCTGTGGATTGGAATTCAATCGAATTTCATAAGAAATTAATCGAAATTAACAAACAAAAGAAGAACTTTGATAATTTGAACTGAAATCCATCGGAAAAATCAAGAATCGGCTACGATTCAAGTGAGAGAAGGGAGTGAAAAAGATCAAGAATTTCAGAAAGCATCGTCGCAGTATCGTGAGTACTGGAAGTCGCTAAATTTTCGAATCGAATCTGTGTGCCAAATAGAAACATCCTCCAAGTTTTCTAGAATCACAGTATGTTAATAGTTGATGAGACATTCACCGCTACCGCCATCGTCACCGTCGCCGCTGCCACAACCTTCGCCATTATTGTCTCCTCCTTGTCGTCGCCGTCATCATCTTTGTTTCATCTGCGGTGAATCTATAAATATATTTCTCTTGTTTTTCTTGTCTTGTGTTTGAATAAAAAGTGTTACATTAAGCCAAGTTAAATCAACCTTCCTCCCAGTTTGTAGTTTTATTAAAAGTTAACCCCCTCGGGCTACCCTTTGAGTTGGAAAAATTAAATTCCCCCCGGGAGGTGCTCGGCAAACGGCAAACAGCAATCGTGTTTCCCACTTTCCGTGTCTCCCACCACTCGTTTCGCGTTTTTTGTTGTTGCCATTTTCTCGTTTCAATTACTTTGACTTTGAGATACAGCAAACAGCACTGCTGAGAGAAGCACCGAGAGTTACGCCAGAGAACTACGTCGTCGACTGAGTTCTGTGAACCGACGACACCGAGACGAGGAGCGGGAAGAGGAGACGCCTCCTCGCCTCTACTCGTAGTCAAAATTGAAACCGCGCTAAAGTGAGTCTCCGTTTCTGTGTTGTAGCCGTTTATTTTGTTCTTTGATAAATAAAATATTCGCGCGTCGCGCGTGTCTTTGTTGTCTCTGGACTGTTGTGCCTTGCCTTGACTGGAACTCGTCGCAGGAACCACCTCAACACAGAGATCCACAAACTTAATCACATCTCAGTCGGTTGGTTCGGCGGGTCGTTGTCATCTTAGTATTTCTGCCTTCTGTCTTCATCGTCATCATCAAAATGGCGGACTCCTACTATCAGGTAAGTGAAAATAATGTAAATTCCTCTTCTCGTTCTCAGGCACAAGACTTAAGACTACCACCTGTTCTCATGGAGGAAGGGATTGCCACACGGTAGTCCGCTGTCCGCCGTCCACCGTCAATGGCTCTATCTCCATTCGTACAACCTACAGTGTGGACGGATAGTGGGAATTTATATCTCTTTTTTTTCTTCAACCGGAATTTCTATTGTTTTGTTTTTTATTGTTTTTGTGTTTGTTGTTTTTTTTTTGTTTCTGTTTTCGTTTTTTTTTTTAATAGGTCCCCTCGTGCGATAGTTTGTTATCGTGTCGGACTAAACTACTGGCTTCCTGTTGTGTTGTCGCTTTTTTCTCGTTGTTATTTGGCGCTTGGTCCATTGTAGTGCATGTTACAGCAGCACAGACAAAGCCAAATTTTATTTTTGACGCAAGCGCTTCTGGCGAAATTCGCATTTTGTTTTGTCTCCCATGTACCTACGCTACACGCTTTATTATTATTTTTCACGTTGTTTACTTTTTTTTCTTCATTTTCGTTTGTTTTCACCAAGAGTTTCCCATTCCCAACACCCAACCTGACCGACCCAACCCAACAAAGCTTGAGTATTGGTTTCATCAATGAAAATTAAATTTTCTGTTGGCTACCGGCGCAGCAATGGTGTAGCTGCCGGTTGCGAGTTTTCATAACTTTTTTTCATTGCTAACGCAACGTTCTTTTTTTTGTTCTTCTTCTTTCATTTCTTTGTTGTTTGTTGTTGTTGAAGGCCCGGCAAAGAGACATGCGGCATGAATAGGTATCTCGGCGTGGTCCTTTGTTATGGTCTACCTTTTTGGTATAGGTAAGGGTTACTAAATATTCATTAGGTTTTTTTGGTGTGAGTCATTTCAAAGGAATGTTTGGTGGTATTTTTTGTTTTGTTGTCTCATTGGGATAGAGTGTCCTTTGTTTTGCATCCATCCTCGGTCGCACAATAAAATAGTTTTACATTTCATCGCGTGTTTGGAGGAATTTTTGGAACTATGAACTGTTTGGTTGCGAAATTAATGAAGTTTGCCATCGTATTTATGTACATGTGTTAATAACTTAACTTTATTTATATTTAAAATAGAAAAGCTTGGTTGCGAAAACTTTAATTATCATACTTACAAAAACAAAACACTCTTTAAAACTGGAGGTTGGTGTTTTGAGTAGAAGAACATAGGTATTTCCAAAACAAAAACATATGTGCCTGATCTTCAAGATTGAATACCTAACTCTTTTTCAATTTCTTTAAATTTTCTGAGCCCATAGAAACCCAACAGTTTCTTTTGTTCTTCTGGTTTTGAATTCAGATTATGAAATGAAATCAATGATTCGAACTTTACGCAGTGTTAAGCTAAGTTAAGACCAAAAATCTTGAGCTAGCTTAGGGTAAGTTAACGACAATACTGGGCATCTAACTAAGCTTTTTAGGATGAATTCGGTGGGTAAAGAATGTTATCCAAATTTTATCGAAAAAATCAGTTACACCAAAAGCGTGCTAAAGAAAAATATTTCAAAGAAAGGAAATAATCGCACTCATAAATTTTGGCACAAATACATGCATTATTCTTAAAATGAATTCGCTTCGGAAGTTCTTGCATTTCGAACATGAAATATTACAATTCCCATTATTGCCTGGTCTACTAGGTACACATAAGTAAACATCAAAGTATAATACGTAAACTATTTTCAGACCAACAAAATGTCATAGGGAAGATTTCGTTTTTCTTTTTGTGATTTTGAATAAATTTCCAAAAATAAATCGAACTTGTGCACTGAACTGCCTGCATGCCGGTTCTGGTTAGGTGAGTCGTCCTCTTACTCAGTTCAGTATTCAGTTAGTTCTTTACATTGGCACCATACACCCCTAGCGCAATGTAGTTTGTTCGAATCTCGGTGTCCAGTTGAAAAACAGAAAATAATCTAAAACGAACAAAATACAGAACGAAAATGTTTCAATTTTTATTTTTTTTTGGTTTTATTTTCGAGGACCTGTTTTATTTGCGCACTGAGCGTATGAATATTTACATATCTACGCGGCGGCGAGCAACGAAACGCTGCAATCCAAGCATGAAGTGTAGGTAGACCGCCAGGTATTTCTAGATTGCCCGAGAACAAGGTCAATTCTGATTGCGGGGCACACAGATACAGAAGAGCAAACAAGAAACGGCTATTACCACAACAACCACACACAACATTGCACATATTTACATATGTACTCGTATGTATGATGTATCTACGCGAAACTCGCATCGCGTCGCATCAGGTGTAACTTTTGGTTCTAAATTTCGATTGCACTAACGATGCAGTTTTGTTGTTTTTGTAGTAGTAGTTGTTGTTGGGGAGCGGTACCTATCTTTCGTTGCGATTTCTTCTCCCAGAACCAAAAAAACATAAAACGCCAATGCAAATTAGGTTTGCTATATTCTGTTCTTTTTTATTATAAAATTTTTATTTAGTTTAGTTTGCTGCTTGGCAGTTTATTTATAGAATATAATCTGTACAAGATGAAGTGCCGTTGTCGTGTGCCTTTTAGCAGATAAGCTTGTGAGTGCGTCCAATTTTAGATTCTATAGTCGATTGGATTGGATGGAGATGAGGTTGAAATTTTTCTTCTTTTACATTTTGCTTTTAAGTTCCATCTAGTTTTTTCCTGCTTTTAGTCCTAAATTGATCGGATTTAATTTTAAATAGGAAGAAGTACATATTATTCTTGGTTACAATAAAAACCGGTCGGTAGTATAGATAGCAATCTAGGATTCCCAGAGTTGTGATATTTAAAGTGCCTTATCTTCGGAACCGGAATTGGTTGAATCGTATGTAATTTGAAAGTTACCAATTCGTATTGAAATGGAAGAGTTGCCGAAGATTGTAGCTATGTGACAATAGTTTGAAGAAATAAAAACTCCAAAAATCACATGTTGTTGATAAGAATTCGTAAGACACACAGGAGTGACTACTTGTATCTTCATGTAACCTTGTACATATTCTTGGGGTTCGCTCATTCAAAGTCTAAGGATTGGAATCGAGTAGCTGGATTGTTATAGATCAAAATTTTGTTAATCAAAACTTAAAAGTTCCGACCATCAATATTCTTCTTTAATGTCAATCTTAAACTCGCCTTGAAATTAGTTTCTTTGACATTTCATGCGTTGAAAGGATCAAAAGTCAGTACTTATTATTCAGACTTCTGAATGAATTATCGGCCATAAAAAGCCAATAACTTTTTTTAACTATAAATAAGGTTGTTTTTGGCCAACTTGATTTGCGATCGACCTCTCACTTGTGTTACGTTGTGGTCTCGTTTAAGGCAATTTATGATCGAGAGACTGATGTGGCTCTTGAATTGAGTCCAAAGTGATATTGTCAAGTTAAATAACGACTGGTGTTTAAAACTGACAAGAGAAAGATGTCAACTTTTCCCAATGAAAACGTTTTTATTTTTTCTTATCCAAAAACCAAAAAATACACAAACAAACTTCTTTTTTTTTTGCATGCGGTGTTATTAATCCGTCTTAACTTTTAAATTTCTCATTCCATAACGAGCTCAAACATTAAATGTCAAACACGTCATGTTGCATGATGTAGTATGGAACTTATAAAATTATCTGCCCCATATTCTCGTAAGCCGTCTTAACATCTTCAATGCACTTATACGCTATTAAGATTAAGTATCACTTAAAACAAATTCTCCAATGTATGTAACATTGCTTTTAAATTTGCCTACTTTGCAATCATATCACAGTAATACTTGTATATCGTGGTATATATAAGCTAAGCTATATTAAGATGACATCATAAAGATACATCACATCATCAGATTAAATTAAAAGACATTTTTCGCTTTCATTTTACGAGTATACGAAAAAAAATTAAAGAATGTCTCTAATGTTGATAATAAATAATAAAGATTGCTGTCAAAGATTCCTGTTTTCAATTATTAGAAAATAAATAAATATAAGGAATAAACATAAGACAAAAAATTAAAAACAAAATCAAAAATAATTCCTTTCAATTAGAAAACCAGATTCCAACTAAAACAACAGCAACAAAACGACAGGAAAGCAACTCATAGGCCAAGCCAGGACAAGACAGGCCAGGCCAGGCCATACTATATGCTATGCCATGTCTGGCGCCTAACCGTTTGAATTGAAGTGTATAATATATGTATGTATGGCATATAGAAAAGTTTTGCGCGTGAAAACAGGAATTGTTTGTGGGTCACCATCATCACCAGTCACCACCATAATAAAATTCCATTCCAATGCGGAAAACCATGCCAATCGCAGTGAAATACATTTATGCTGTCTTAATTAACCAATGAAGTGAATATTGGTCAATTAATATCTAAACAAGGATTTGAGCGCATGAATTATACCAAAACTAACTAAACTATTTTATCTGGTTAAGATAATCTTGGAAAATTGAAAGAGTGCATTGAATATTCTTAATATTTTGATTGATGCCATCTTAAAGAGGCCCATGACTTTTTTAAGTAGTACAAGTAAAGACAAAATATTAATATTCATTGATTTGAAAAAAGAAAATACAAATTGTGGATGGCAGTGTTTGAAAGTCGTAAGAGGACACAGGGTGTTCCATGTTTACTTTTCTCATACATTTTTCCAGATGAGTGGAGATTTGAATTCACGACTTAAATAGGCAAAGTTAGTCAACTAGAGTCATTTAAATGACACAAATTCTGTGTCGAATATTATTTGTTTTGATGGATTCAACTCAATGAAAGGTCTTGGGACGTGTGACCTCGACTAACAACACGCTTCACAATTCTGTATGAGTTGTTGGGAATGGAGAGAATTTACAATTTTCCTGTTGAATTTGGAAGTGGCTGGCAGTCCAGGTCCAATCCTGATCTAAGAAACAGATTATTTGTTTGCCAGAACGGACTCTGGTTACTTAAAAAAAAGTTTTGGGACAATCTGAGGACAATATTAGAGCTCAACGAAAAATCTTTATGGCACTACTTTTGCTTCAACTTATAGAACCATCATTTGCTGCTGATTGGGAGACTGTTCATGGTTTGGGTGGAGATGTAAAAGTCGACAAGAACATACGAGTACATTCTGGGTTACTTAAACCGCCTCATAACTTATAAACTAACTTCTTCATGGGAATTTCTTCTTCCACATTCTGTTGGGTTTAGAAAGGAAAGTTTCATTTGCATATATGTATATATCAAATATGCTCGCCACATACATTATGGCTCCGCAAATTCTGCAGCTTATAAAATTAGTCGTCCGCATAAGTACTAAAACAAATTAAACAAAAAGTTAGTTTTTTTTCTTAAATTCTTTTAACAAAAACTAAACTCTCTCGAGGTTTAACATAATACACAGTTCACTGCAATTAAACTACATTCATTTATCTTCCATCAGCCACCATGTGTCATATTGCGACTATTATTCTAAGAATGAAAGTTCGTAAAGCGTAAGTATACATCATATCCATACCTACATCAAAGTTGATATTTTCAATGCAAATCGGCTAAAAGTTCCCGCGCTCCATTAATCCACCGCAACGCAAAACAATTGACCACAGCAGCAGAGTGGCAGCAAAGAGCGCGAAACCGCGCACTCAACAGAAGGGCACCAGGCGGGTATAGGTGCAGGCCCAGGGTACAGGGTGCATTCAGATTCGGAGTACATCATAATATCTTTTGTCTTTAGTATGAAATTCCCGCTCTCGAAACTATTATTTTCTCATTATTGCCAAATAAACGCTCCATTGCAATGGTCGGGTAGGTAGTTATTTTTTTGTATGTGTTTTATTTAAGGCTGGCTGGAATGGATGATGTGGATACACACACTCGGGGATTATTCTGCATTAAGTATGAAATAGTGAGCTGCATTCGCGGAACGAAAAACACTTTTTGCAGTTTTTGTGTCAATTTATTGCCACAGTTACCGAAGAGGGACCGGCTGATGCTCTTGCCATGGCTCTGGGTCTGTCTTTGGCTTGAGCAAGGGGCTTCCCATCATCATTTGAACGAACAATATTATGTACTCGTATGTATATGTGTTGTGTGCCCTGCTCTGCTCATGGTTTTGGAATTGGATGAGATATCTTTTGTCGACAACAACAACAATAACGACGACGACAGCGACTGCGAATACGAATACGACGAGCGACGCGACGGTTCGTCGGGCATTGTGGTGATGATGTTGAGTATGATGACGACGACGACGATTACGACTACGACAACATAAGAGCAAACGAGGACTGGAATGGAGAAAGAGTATAGGGCTTGGTATCTGGTTTGGATGTCATATATCTTGTTGTTTTAACAACGAGACGCGTCCAAAGGTGCGATGCAGCCCAGTCAGTCGGCGCAATGGCTAGAGAAATTGCGGTACACCGCATCATATAGTTTAAAACCATTAAAAGCTGTCGAAATGGCAGCCTAAGTAGGTAGGCGTTGTTTTATATCGCAATACGTGTTGGTAGGCTTTATGCGATCAGCTACATTCGAGTAAAGGTATTGATGCATATATTCTGTCCAGGTTCGAATGTTTCTCACTCTGTCTATAGGTAACAACTGTCTTTTTAGGGAGAAATTGAATGGGATTTAAAAAGTCATCACATGTGAATGATTGAATGTGAAAACGAGATATAAAGTCAAATAAGGAAATTGCGTTCACCGTATAAATCGTTTATTTTGTTTTAAAGGTTGCTGATTGTGAATAAAGAGGATACCGACGTTATAAAAAAGGCCTTAAATTGTGGTTTAATAAGCCCATCAGGAAATTGGAAGGGAATAATTTATTTTATAATATGGACAAAAATTTTAGGGATATAAAAATAAAATATCCTAAAATTTAAGTCCTTGAATTTTTTATGTTTAAATTTATGTGCAGGTTAATTTACCTTGTATTCTAAGGCTTTTGGTTTTTAATCACTTTAATAATTATCACTCAGTGTTCTGCAATAAGTGTTTATAAAGGTGATTCATAGAAAACTTAAAATTACTTGCAAAATGCATCACACAAATTGCGTGCAACTTTTGTTGTTGTAATTCCTTCGTAAGTTATATTAACAAAAAAGTGATTATTTTTTTACTATGAATTTTTTAATTGCATAATGCATAGTGAATGTTGTCACTCAAAGTGAATCGATTCTGATGGTTTGGGTTTTTTTTTAGCTTTAGCCGTCGATTCCGACGAATGACCAAGAAATGTACATACCATAAAAAAACAACATAAATAAATTGGATTTTTATTTACGTTGGTGTTTTTTTTTTTTTGTACATTTAAATTATTCTTTTTAACTGAAATAATCTATACGAATATAAACAAAAGTGCCTATTTATTTAAAACGAATTCCGAAAACACACATATGTACATAGTATATGAAATTATAAAACACAAACCATGTTAAAGGGTACATTTTTGGAATCAATGTAATTAAGTTTTTGTAATTTAAAAAATTCTTAATTTCCCTGATGAATACAGGCGCAGATTTATTTGATTTGACATATCAAATGTTTTTTTTTTGTTGCATATTATTTTATTTATTTATTTAAGGGCAATTTTTTGACTGTTGAGTTAACTCTAAGGTTAGTTAATCCTGATCCCGGAGTTAACTCTTGAATCAGTTTTTCAGTAAAGAGTTAACTTTATCATTAATATGTATGAGTTGATTTGGCACCACTGAAATGTCATTTGTCAGTTTTTATAATACCGGTATCCTTCTCTGTTGCTCATTGTATTTGTTGTTGTCCGAGTTATTTGTTGTGATTTTGTGTTTGTTGGTAAGAAAATATTATAAATTTACGAGTAGGTGTTTGGGCCACATAAGAAAAAGTATTTCGACTAAAGTTATAAAATATTGCGAATGGAACTAAGTACCGATATTTTATTCAATGCTTTTTAAGACTGTAAAAACTTTGAAATACGAAGATTTAAAATTAAGTCACTGAATGTAATCTTTTGATTCTTTGAACTCATTAGAGATTACATTTAAAAAGATATACATAATTCGTTTATGAATGTTATTTTTAATCATGAAACTTTGAAATCATTTTGAACTTAAAGAAGTTGTAAATTTACAAAAAAAAACTAAAGTTTTAATTTTTGTTTAGAAAATAGGGTACACCACACAACTGGCGAATTAGTCTGTCATTCTCGTTTGTGTTCCTTTGGTTTTGATTTCAATTGCGATAAAAGTTATTTTTAATTGGTTTTACTATAAATTTTCAATTTTCCATTATTATTATAATTTTTTTATTTTTAATAATTGCAAAATAAACCTCATGTGGACAATTTTGGTTAATTCAAATGGATCATATAGATCCTATACATTTGAGTTAGTATGGGGGTTAGAACAGAACTTTAGAAGACCACTTTAGCTCAAATTAATTGAAATCCGATTAGTTGATGAGCTTTGTGTATAAAGGATAGATTCGTGGTTAGGTTATACATTTTTTTTTTTTGATTTTCATACATATACTGGACGGCTGTGAGTATAATTTGTGTTTAGTTTTGCAAAGTGATAGAAACATTATTGTGGCCTATGGCCACATTTGAAATTGGATTAAAATCCATTGCAGCCGACCAGAGAGAGAACAATCTGGTTGGTCGATTGATGGCCTACGTTTTATATCTTTCATGAATTTATTATTCACATATATTTACTATTTTTATATATATTTTTTGATGTGCCAAAATAAACGTTTATACATTGACAACACAACGAAACGGATTAAAACAGACAAAAAACAACAACAACAAAATACCCAATTAAATGAAAT
Organism: Scaeva pyrastri; assembly: GCA_905146935.1. NCBI lineage: Eukaryota > Metazoa > Arthropoda > Insecta > Diptera > Syrphidae > Scaeva > Scaeva pyrastri. The sequence goes on along the minus strand of LR989928.1, from coordinate 12,539,609 downwards.
AGAAAACTAAATAAATTTTAGAAAATTATTGGTTGATTTTAAATTAGAACCATCGATTTGAAGCGGAATCCTATTACATCATTATTAAATGAGTGTGGTGGGCTATTGGGTGGCGGTGGCGGCAGCGGTGATGGCGGGCGTGTGGATATTTATTTGATCTGTGGCTCGGTTTAATTCATGTGCGAAATTGTTTTCACAGATATAAATTATAATGGGTCAGACGGATACAACAACAACACGGTCATGTTGATTTGCATTGTTCAAAGAGGATTTTAATTTTCCCGAAAATTTATAGGATAAGTGGTGATTGCAATTTTGTTTTTTTTTTTTAGGAATTTAACCTAACGAGTTGATGAGATGATGGTGTGTTTTTGGGACGAATAAATTAAAGTATCTAATTTCATCTTGATTTTTTTTTATTGTTCTTAGTAATTTGATGTTGAGAGGAAAATAAATTATGGTTCTCAAAGAAATGTATGTAAGTCAATATTTAGAAAACAGAATCTTTTATAAACAAAATTCGTATACCGCAATTTGCAATGTCAGCTGTCAACTTTTTCTAACGTTCAATGACGTAAAATTAAATAAAACGCATCTGAATCAATTTAGATGGCAGTTGCTGTATCTAGGATTAATTACTGAACGCACCCATTGTAAATGTTCTGTGGCCAATAAAAACTGATTTATTGACAAGAAAAAAAAAAAACTGTCAAACCTAAATGCTTTTTTTTAAATAAAAAAAAGGAGAGAACTGCCAAATTTTTGAGTCCAATTTTTATGAAAATTAAAAGAAACTGTCAGATCTATATCGAAATTAGTCAAAATGACAGCAATGCTAATTTTTGAAAGACTGAACACAATAAAATTGAAGTTGCAAAGGTAATCGCAATGGACAGGGCATTTTAATGTCATTTACTATGTACACACAGACATTGCAAAAAACTTTGAATTTTAGTCAAATTTTTTTAAAGAGGAAAGTGTTAAAGACTAAAACAGTTCGAACAACATCTAATCCTGATTTAATTTTATATTAAGTTTGAACACAGTTTGGAGTTTGTTTCGACTTCAAAATATAAGCTTGCATAATGTTTTATTGGCATTCATACGCATTTTTTCACTAAAACGTCAAAATTGCAATGTTTTGAAGTTTATCAACTGCTAAGGATTAGTATGCAGCATTGAGTTCTTAATATTGAATTTTTGTATAATAAATTTTTTGACAGCAGCTGCATTTCAGTCTTTAATGTGTTCCGACAAGGTACAAAATTGCAAATGCCACAATTTTTGACAGCTAGTACCAGGCAGCTTCAAATTCAATACCAGTTGCAATCATTGCTTGGGTTAGCTTGATTTTGGTTCGTTCCTTTGATTGCTTCACCAAGGCTGCCTATAGAAAAAAAGTGCCATTCTAGAAGTTGCATCTCTGTAATTAATTTTAAAGTTCGACTGGACTTCACTTCAGTTTTTAAGTTCAAGGTTTTTGAATTTCTCATTAAAAATGCTCTTTGACTGATGTTTCATTGCTTAAACAAACTTGCAGTATTCGTAATTTCTTCATTTGTATTCCGTCAAATTGTAACTTTGTTGTCACAATATGTATAACAAAGCAAGAATAACTGTGTGTTTTAATTTTTCAACAAAATAAGATTAATTAATTTTGTATCATCAACAAATTCCATTTACATTATGTTCTTGGTACATTTTCATTAAACTCAATTGCATTTGCTTTCACTCGAGACAACAACGACTTTATAGTATCCGACCAACCAACAAAGCAACGAAGCATTTCAAGAAGACTTAAGAATCACACTTGAGATATATGCACCTTTGTACGTACATAGATGTGTTATATGAGACCCAGCAATATAAATTGCGCATCAGTGCATAGTGAACATCTACATTCTGCTTCTTCAAATATACAAACTATGTACAGGTACACCATCATCGTCATCATCATCATCATTGGGATGTCATTTGGTGAACCCTTGTCGCATCCTTTTGGAAGCCAAGTAATTAAATGTGAGTGCTGGCTACCATCACACTTCTTACCTACCAACTTCTTGGAGCAGCAATTGACACCTGGAGGAAATCGAGTTTTGTAAATGTAGTATGTGTCTGTGTATACAATTGAAACATAGACAATATTATTTGTGTGTTGTGTTGGATTGCTTTTCCAAGGACTGTCAAATTGTAAAGTCCTTTGTACTGAATGTATTTTATGTACACAAACCCCACATACCCACCTTTCGACACTCTATACTATACCCTGGAACATCACTAAAAGACTTCTCGAGACGGAAATACGGATCAATTGCTGGTGGTATATTGACATTGTCGCGTGCAAATTCATCATTCGCAATGTGTGCACTAAATTGTTACATATAGATGGGACATCAGACAAACAACGAAATACCAGACACTATTTTTAACATCAGTTCCAGATCCAGAAACAGGATCTAGAGTGAGAGACTTTTGTATACACTGTGTGTAAGTTTTGTCAATAAACTGTATTTTCAAAAGATGCCTTACCTTTGTGGCATCTGAGGATTTCTGTTCACATCAGACATAAGGAACTTTTTGGTTTCCATTTTCTAATGGTTTTACTGTTATAAAGTACATGAACCTACACATATCTTAAATAGTTGGACCTTGTTTTGTGTTTATGTTTTGGATGGTTAATTGGAAGTTATTGTTGAGTCTGAGTCTGTGGATGAGTGAGTGATACCTTGCAGAAAAAATTCAATGAACGTAATTCAAGAACTGCGAAAAATTGAAACTTGGAACCTATTCTTAATCAATTTATAATTCAACAACAGCTAACTAATCTGACATTATGTGTCAAATGAAATGTTATAATACCATAGACAACTACGTAGGTTTTACAAATAAAACAACTTTCAGTCAAAAGTTCAATAACTTCAAATTTTAATTGAAATAAAATTTTACTTTCTTCCACTAATTTGCGCGCATTCACTTCAAAAAAAATTTTCTTCACACTTTCAAATCAATCAAGAGATGTCAGTAGAAGCGTTTTGATGAAGACAAGACAGAGTTGATGACTTTAAATGGCTTTCATTTACGGTTACTATTTTTTTTTCTCCTTTTTTTCGTGTTTACTTCATTGATTTATCCCGCAGTCTTCAAGGTTGTTTTTGTTGTTTCTTATTTTTTTTTACCATCTGACATAAACATTTTATGTTCAACAACTTTCTCAATTAGTTTACCGTAATCCTCCATTGTTAACAAGTTTCACGCATAACATCCCTGTCTGAAGTTATCTAATATACAAAATATCATCCAATTGACAGTTAAGTCGGGCTTTATTATTATTATTACTTTTTTTTTTAAGTCTTCTGTCATTTTTACAATCAGACATTTAATTTCCCATGGCCGACTGGAATAAAGTGACAGGGGTCATTCAAGTTAAAGTGGATTATGTAATTCCAGTTCAAATCGTTGGATTAGGTTTGTTTTTGTTTTTTTTTTTTTAATGTGAAATGTCTTACATCCGTCATTTTGTTTGAATTCCCGTTAAGCGAAATACAATTTAATGTCACTTAAAAAAGAAGAACAAGACAAACAACATTTTAATGACACATTGCTGGTTGTGTCAGACGCATTTAAACACAACATCATATGGTACTCGTTTGTGATCGATGCATGTACGACGAGAGTATAAACAATCCAGCTCGCTTCTAGCTAACAGTTCCTGCGCTGCAGAGAGACAGTGTTTTCACCTCCAACAACATGGCGGCCGACGAACTCAACCGATGTTCGGCTGAATAGAGGGTAATAGAAACGGGTAATTAAACTGGATGCGATGATGGTTTGGATAAATGATATGGCCAGCTCCAGAAGAACCAAACGCAGTCCGCCAATTGCGATGCGGTACATTTAATTTACTCCAAAATCGTGACGGCTAGTGACATGTTGGTCCGTGTAAATCGAATAAAATACCAGGCATTGAAGTCGAAGATGAGTGACGACACGACACGCAGGAACTAGAAATCAAAACGAAAAATGCTCCATGTGATGTGTGTGAGATGTGTGTCCTGATTTACAATGTAATCTGGGAACTCATTGGCATTTCTCTTGAAGACACACGACGACGACGACGATGACGATACGTCACTTTAAGAAGATGGAACAGGAAAAAGCTATAACTCTGTGATCGATTTGCCAAGGTGCAAGTTATTAGCTTTTCTCTCTCCCCAGATCGCCATCTGGCCAATTGAGGACTCCACATCGCCTCGCATCGCATCAGATCGGATTTCTGGTTTAGATTGATTGTACGATGTATGTATACGTATGGATGGACAGTGGAGCTTCAACTTGATGAGATGGTCGATGAGAGATGCCTGATTGACGGGGAAACCGTTTTAATAGCCGACAGGCAATCTGTCCGCATTGTGTCGATAGATTTGGATCGGACATTGATGCGAACGATGCTTGACGACGACCGACGACTATGACTATGACTCCGACTTTGACTACGAACGATGATGATGATGATGAAGATAATGACGGTTGTGGCTTTGCATTGATAATTGACTACTACCAACTTGTATCTAAAGTAGACGTTCGACCCTCCCCAATGGAAGAGTTATAGGTAGTTGGGCATCAGTTGTTCGGGTTGGAACACCATCAGGGAGCTAAAACAAGTGAATGAACTGAATCTTCTGGTTTAGCTGTTGTTTTTTTTTCTTTTTTTAATTTCTTTAGCTTCCTGGATTTGGATGTACGATGTATGTATGTAGTTGGACGTATATAGGCTTGTTTGCGTGTCTAATGAAGGCAATTTGATGGACAATAATTGCATAAGATGAATATGTATAATGCCATTGATAGGTTAACCAACCCAACAGTATACTCGTATGTATATGTTTGCCTCTTGTTGATGGAAGCTTTGTGGTGATTTAAAAGCAAGACAGGATTTGACAGATTGATGGTTAGATTGGTATAACTCAACTAACTGGTGCTCTGGAACCTGAGTCTTGATAAAATCGTTTTGAATTTGAAAGTTAACCCGTGACACAAGTTTGATGGGTCAATTTTTGATTAGACAGATTGGGATCTCTTTTAATTTGTTAAGAGTGTTACTGTCAACTTAGAAAAGTCTTACAAAAAGGCTTAAAAACTAAAATATAAGCTTTATGCTTTCTGAAGGTTATGATCTTGTTTAAAGGTATTTTTTTAAAGATGGGACAGTCTTGAGAGAGAGAGAGAGATAAAAAATCAAAAGAGTCCAAACGCATAAATTAAAGAGAAACAGAAGCTTTATACCTTCAAAGAGATTGAGGAAACAAAGTTATGTAAAATTAAGAGAAGTCAATAGAATGAAAGAGAGGATAAAAGTAGAAAAAGAAGAAAAAATATGTTAATATTGAAAAAAGCAAGAAAGAGAGAAAAGAGTCGAAAGAAGGAGAAAAGGAGTGAATAAGGGATTATCGGGTGGAAAAAAGAATAAACGAAATAGATGAAAAGTGGGAAGAAAAGAGAAAAAAAAGAAACAGACAAATAGACGAAGGAATAGAGAGAGGACAAACGAGTATAATGTAAGCAAGAGCGAAAAGGCAAAACGATGGAGTGAGAAAAAAAACAGAATAGAGAGAGAAAAAGAGAGAAAGCATTTACAGCTTTTTTAACAAAGTTAGCTTAACATAAAATAAAATAAAATAAAATAAAATAAAAGAACAAAAGAAGAGAAACACCGTGATTTGTAATAACATGCTCCAAACCTGCAATAAATTTGTCCCCATGCAATTTTACACAACTTACTCTTAGCCAAAAAACAACAACAACAAAAGGATGGATATTCCCAAAAACATTGTAGCCATTTGTTATTAAAGAAAACAAACACTCGAAAAACCTCTCGAGAAACATCCTTATGTTATTTGTTTTTGAAATTCTAAATAGCCCCTGTTTCTATGCACACTTCACCATATTGGCTTATACTCGCACATCATCCCGATCCCACAGGGACACTATGTAAAGCCATTGATGCATGCCACCCTGGTTGAATGATTGCATTCGTTCAACACAACTTTCATGTTCTTATATTTATATACATGTATACAAAGATACATCACATCTCAAAAAGCGGATGCAACATTTTTGTTGTATAATATGGATGCAGTACTTTTTGCAAAATTGTTGAAAAAATAAAAATGAAATAAGTTTTTTATTACCTACTCCAGCAAATTATGTAAGATTCTCCATTTAAGATACAGACCTCTCATATGAAGTTATATATATTCCAACAACAATAATTGTCCGTCTGCATCGGCATCGTTGTCGTCGGTCGTCATCGTCGTTGTGTTCTTGGTCTATTTTGGTAGACATGGGGAAGGGCAAGGTGGCAGAATTCACATCAGAGGGAAGTATATGATGGTTGACTACTAGACCTCAGACAGACAGACAGACAGACAGACAGATGGACACACTTAGACATGGAATGAGTTAAGTAAACAAATGCAATGACTAAGTCAATAAACCCGGTGCCAGAAAGACAAAGAACCTCATTTAATTCGGAGTCTTGTTTATTTTTTGTATGTTGGTATATTTGACTAAAGCTACTACTGACTGTCTCTGCGAATGTAAAATTATTCGAAAGTGTTGCCATTTGCAAAAAAAAAACAAAAAATTGTCAAGAACGCACATTTCGCACTGATATAGTAAAAATTTGATTGTCATGTTTCGTTAAGTTTTCGTATAAGTGAATTCCTTTTTGAATGTAAAAACTGAAACAACGAAACTTAACGACTGAAAAAAGGACGACAAAATTGAAAGATTAAAACTGAACGAACCAAATTAAAGGATAGAAAATGAACAAAATTTGTTGGCTATACAATTTTCGTTCAATTTGTAATTTAACATTTTAAAGTCAATGAAGATGATATGCTTTTCGATTTATTTCAAATCGAAAGAAAAGTTTGAAAGATGTCAAACTGAACGAAAAAGATACCGAAAAACATTGAACTTGAAAAATATAACTGAACGAAACAATTGAGCAATTTCAATTTGATAAATTGGAAGCAAGAATATATCTAAGCTGAATAAAAGATCTCAACGACTTAACGAACATTTTGAACGACGAATACTGAGCTCCTACTAAAGCAAAAGTAGAAAAAAATTAACGAAACGACTTTCTTGGATTTTTGTGTAGAATTTAATCTAAAATTTTCAATTTTCTTAAGTGTACGCTTTTGGCAACACTGGATGCACTGACCCTTCATCCAGAAGCTGTTTCATGTTATATTTGAATTCCCTAATGTTGAACTCGTATACCTTCCTATAAAATGATGCCATATGCAAATCTCAAAATAAAAAAAACGAAAAAAAAAATAAAATTAAAAAACAACGAAATCGATCGATTGAAAGTGAAATGCTCGAATGCATCTGAACTCTTGTGTATCTTTTGTTTACAGATTTTGCATTCTATATATGTTCATATACATATATACAAGTTTTATGTGTCTAATTTAAAAATAGATTTGCCGATTGTAGAACGGGAGTATCTTCTTTTTATACATACGTATGTATATACAAAATTATTCCCAATGAATAATAATATGAACAAACCTATAGAGATAACAAAGTAACAATCATAAAAGATACGATTATAGTATTCGTACAATATAAACTCGGATATATAGATACAGATAAAGTACTTCATGGATATTTTATTCGTTCAAGTTACAAGTCGGAGTTGTTTTTCGTTTCTTAAAATAATTTTGATAGTATAGTCGGAATCGAATTGAATGTTCGAGGGGGGGGGGGGGGGATATTGAGTTAAAATAAATATTGAATTTTTGTTTTACTGTTTTACTGATGCAGCCACTTGGTGCTGCTAAATTTATGTAAATGCATTAAGTTTAGTTTGATGCAGATTTGCATTTCTGCAGATTCTAAATGAAATGAAAAATTTTAGATGTTCGTTTACTGAATTGAATCTTTGGAACTAATGTACTTTTAACACATGGTCAGCGATTCTTTTTTTTTTTTTTGGGGTTCCACAGGGGTATGTTCTAGGATAGGTTATTTTAATAATAAAATTTTATAAATGACCAATCTGCTTTTAACACTTCATAAGTACTCCTTATTTTTGTCAAGCATTCTTTCGAATTAAAAAATTTCATCGAAGAAAATATAATCATCATAAATTTCATATCATCCATATGCTTCATACATCATCATAATGAACTATACCTCATCTAAAGACTTTTTGCTCTTGTCAAATTGTGTTTATTGTGTATCCAACTTAAGAACAAAGTTAAATAGCTTGTAGCACATAATTACATCTCTGATCTTCTTCAAATAGTACATGGTATAGCAACAAGTAGATCACTTTAACTTATGACTTATGACATTCAAAACACACAAGACAAACAAATAAACATCAAAACAGAGACAGTGGCAGTGACAGAAATAAACGACAAAAAGACAAGACTTAAATAAAACAGGGCGCTTTCATTATTATCATAGAGAACGCAAAAACTATTGTAGTCGTTTCTATAGAGATACATTGTATCTAAATATATGTTATCTTTGCACTTTAACCATAGAATAAGAAGACAAAAATATCCTTGCCTCATGGCATCCGTATTTGACATTGTATCTCATAATTAGGGTGACCATCTTCAATTTCTTTGAGTTTAACTTTAAGTTCAAAATAATTAGAAAATCAGATTCATATTTTAAATTAAAGATAGATGCTTATTTAAGAATTCCCAGCAAGGACCTCACTATGGGTAAAAAATTTTAACCGAGAGATCATCTCTTAAGAACAATCTATGTCATGACATCATAAACGAGTAAGAATGCAGAAAAAAAAGGAGAATATGGTAACCTCATCCATAAATAACATATGAAGTGTCAAGTGGAGCACTTTCCCTTCATCATCCTTCACCGTATATAGAAATACAATAACATTTGTTTTCATTTTTTTGTTGAATCCTTGTTTCTATGAAATATTCCCTTTTCATGTCATGTCAACCTGAGGACACTTCCTCTCATAATAATACCCTCCCTTATCCCCTTTCAACTCTCTTACAATATTATTAATCGCATACACTATACCAGTCGAGTACATGTACATATGCACATTTATACTTCTGCTCCACTTAGATATAACAAAGTACGTTTTGTTTGAAGACAGGAAGGAAGGCAAAAAACAAACCAACGAACGTCGACGATGAACGATGAAAACGTGTATCTCAGATAAAATAGGAAATAGCAAAAAAAAGTAGACTCGGTGAGAAAAGGATACGAAAAAAGATACAAAACAATCTAAAGGTATTATTCGACTGCATCAGCAGCAAGTGCTTTATAGACCATCATAGATGTAATTACATCGACCACACATATTTTATTCAGTAGCCAGTACTAGCTAGCTAACAATCGTCATATACTAGTGACAGTGGGATGGGATGGTAGTTTTTTTAGGACACAAATATTTTTGAAAAAAAAAATTATGAGAAAAAGAACTATTTTAAAAACAGGAATTACAATTATTTTAAGGATCTTTACAGAAGGAACATTTATAAAACTTTAAAGTAATATTTAAAATTTAAAATTGTCACTTTAAGGTTATTGAAGGAAAAATAATCTTAGACACTGGTAATTTGCCATTTAGAAGTTTAAGTATTAAAACAAATTCGTAAATCAAAAATATTTATCAGATGCTCAATTTCAACACTGAGTTTAGTAATTTTTGTCAAATTATATTCTTTGTTATACTTCATCCAAATTGAATGTGCAGTACAGGGAAGACAGGACGTCTTTATCTCACTCTATCTTCAGAAGAATTCCCTTTAGTTGTGTGAAAGAAAAAATTGGTCAGCGTTACCGTAGTGCATATAATAAAATTGCAAAAGCTCTCAAGAAAAAAGAAAAGAATTGCCGTAAATTCCAATGCAAATACTTCAAAACAAACACTATGTTAACCCCATACCATTTGAAAGTTTTAAAAAGCTCTAAAAACAAAAGCTCCTTTACAAAAACCTAAAGAAAGTAGAAGTTAAAAGTTACTTAATACGGTAAGGTAACCCCTGTGTCTCATAAATACAAAATGAAGGTTAAAATGTGTCAGTGTGCCTAGCAGGATACGCTGGCTTGTGTCGGATGCAGTCATAAATCCATAGGCGGGTGAGAACTTTTTATGTATAGGATACTTTTGAATTCAGTACGGTACGAATGTAAGGCGCGTCACTGATAAAAAAAGCTCTCCCATAAGAGTACTGCACATTTGGATTCGATTTGGATGGACTATAGAAATATTAAAAAATAAAAACAATTTAAAGTCAATATTATTGCACGTTCTCAAGATATTCGCATCGAAAAACTATTTTTAACAATTTTTGGAAGAACTGTTTGTAAGAAAAACTGTCAGTTGAATTTTTTTTTTAAGTTGAAAATACTTCCTTTTTTTTATTAAAATGCATGTTGTGGTTTTATTACTTTTCGTTTAGTCTGACATGTATGTATTTTTAAGTATTTTTTCCTTTTTTTAACCTTATCCATCCCACTGTGTTGCAGTGCTGCCGACCGACATATACGAACTTAATGTATGAAAATGAAAATTTCAACATGATGAAATATTTAATGTATGCACTTTACATGACTCGTTGCATATTCGAATCGAATGATGGTATGAGAGCAAAAAAAAATTGCATTCATTCATTGACAGCATAGATGTAGAATAAAGTAAAAAAGGAAAAAAAAAAAAAAATTGCAGAAGAAGAAAATCTGCATTAATTATGATGAACAAGCAATTTCAGCGTTGCCACATATAAATTATATTTTTTGATTTTTGCAAAGGTGTTTGTATTTTTGTGAGGACATTTTGAAATTCCTAGGTAAAACCTAATTCACCGTAGAAGGTAGAATCCCAAAATATTTTTTTCAAGAACCACTGAACCACCTTTTTTTAGTTTTATGGATTTGAAGATTGAAGATTTGAACTGTCAGAATCGAATTAGCAATGCCAATGCTTCCAATTACAAAAATTAAGAATCGAGGTTATATGTAATCAAAGTTTAAATATTTGACAAGCTCAAAATAAATAATTTAAAAAATTTAAAATTTAGTAGCATTTTTAGACATATGAGGCAGAATTTTGAATCCTTGTAGTCAGTGTTTTCTAAATGCTTAAGGTGTTTAAGTGTGACATTATGTACCTTATAGTGCCAGGATTCTTGCAACATTTTTACTTGAAAAGAATTTTGCCTCTACTTACATAAACACGGTAACACGGCAACACTGGATTCATTCTAGAAAAAGAGTTACATCTAAGAGAAAAGACCAAAAAAAAATAGAAAGAAAAATCTTGGTGTTTTTTTTGTCTTTTCATTCGTATATGGAAATGGATGAGGGAGGAAGTTTGTGAGACGATGTACTTATAGAAGAATGTCATTGGTTTTTTCTTTTTTACTCTCGTATTCCTTCTGTTTTATTGCCCTAAGTTTGTGGGTTGAATGTATGTATATAGTCAAGTCAGTCCTTTTTTTTTGTTGCTCTGGAATTGAAGAGAAAGTTTCTGTAAGAGTTTGACAACTAAAATAGTTGGTTTCGTTTGGTATGTTGCTTCTTTTTATTTTTTTGTCTCTTCTCTGTTCGTTGTCGTCGTAGTAAACGTCTCCTTTTGTCATTTTGCTTTGTTTTATGTGATTTATGAAGCGGAAATTAATTTGAATTTAAGATTATTTCAGTATGACATGACGACGCGACGGTAAGATAATAAGTACAAATGTAACATTACATCAAAACTGAAAGATAATAAACTTTACAAAAATTAATGAGCTAAATGTTAAACGAACCTTGCACACAAGTAATATGTGGATAAATGATAAATCATTGATGTTTAAGAAAATGATTCCAAACTTTGTCATCTAGACATCATAAATAAAAAAGGATTCTTGATTCAACGGTTGCTTTATAATGAATTTAGATAGTTCTACGAAATGACAATATTTTTGACATCCGAAGCACCTCAAGAGAAGAACACGATTTTATATAAGAAATGTCAGGATTATTGTGTCCCTTTCAAAATCATTCCTTGGGTTATAAAAATGTGCCAAATATCCTCAGATTATTTTAAGTATCTTTTGTAAGACATTGGTTATAATTAAAACCTCTTCAGTTGCTTAAACTTAAATCTTCCAAAAGTAAAAATAAAAAAAAATTGTCTTCCACTCAAAAAACGACTCAACAAAAGTTGGAAGAACATCAAATAAGCATTCATATAATAATTATACCCACAGTTAATTAATTTTGTATTTTTTTGTTTTGTTTTTTTGAAATCCTACTGATAGATAACACAAAAATCATATACCTTCTTTCATATTCCAACTGCAACAGAAGTGTACTCAGAAAGATTTCATCTTAAAAAAAAAAATGAGAAAAAAATCTCACTGTACATAGTCTTTTAGAATTTTTAATTGTACATCTCTGAATCTGTATCTGATGGGTGTTGCATGTTGTACGGTAAAAAAAAGAGGCACAACAGATTGTGCAGCAAAATTAAGTTAAAAATTTAGTCGCAAGAACCAGCTGTTTTTTTGGTTGTGAGAACACTTAAAAACAGTCAAATTAGATAGTGTCCCAAACGCAACAACCATAAAGTGCAGCCGAAATTAGGGCAGACGAGAAATGTCAATGTTTTAACAGGGTCAGCTCACGAATTCGAAATTTGTCGAAATTCTCAAATTTCTGCAAATTTATTATCAACATAACGGTTCGTTTCGCGCGACAATTCGCACTCTGCATCCAATATTCGATGACACAATCGTCCAGCAGAGTCAGTAATTCGAGCAATTATTTATGGATCGGTTTCGCATCCTCAGAAACGACGTAAAGTGCTCACCGAAGACGCTATTGCTGATGCTGTAGAGCAGAGTATCGATGAAGATCCGAATGAGTGCACCCGCCATCGCGGGTTGAGATGGCCACCGATCCGAATTTCACACGAATTACTATAGCTGTCAAATATGAATTTTTGAATTTCACTCATGAAAAGAAAAAGTTCTTAAAATTGTGGAAGTGAAAAGTTAAAAATTTGAATCTATTATTTTTCTTTCAAAAAAAATTTTTCCTCTTTTTTTTATAAACCAAATACTTGCCATTCAGGTTAAACCCGACGAAAAATAAATTAACAAAACTAAAAGAACTGCTATACTGATTTCAAGACGATTATGGTGATGTAAAATTTAATTAGCCAAAGAAAGGAAAGTAATTATACCTACTCAACGGCTTCATCTCCCGTCGTCGTTGTAGTCTTCGTCGTCGTCGTCGTCAATGTCTTGAAAATTCTCACAACGCAACACTCCGTTTAATATTCATCCTTCTTCAAGCTGGTTAGCCATTTATGGCAAGACTTCAGTCTTATATACTTCATGTGTCATTTATAAGCTGGGATTTTTCGCAATTCAATTAGCCCACTTACTCGTCCTTTTTTTTGTATACATATGTATCTGTTTGAATATCTGCTAGAAAGGATGCTTCTCGAGAATTTGCATCGCTTTAGAATTACGAGATACGCATTTCCAACGAGGGAATTCAAAAAAAATCGTATGTGATATGAATTCATAAGATTCTACTCGTAGGTCGTGTCAGATACAAAGATGCGAATGTATCTGTTACTTACCGAAATGAGGGAGTTTTTTCTTTCCTTTTTTTCTTTTGAGATAAAATTTGGCAATTCTGTGTGAAAGATGAAAAAAAAAAGAAAATGGTGCGAGACGAATAATTGTGTCTTAATTACATGACGAAAATATGACGACAGAGTATACATAAAGTGAATGTTTTGAAATGAATAGGATTTATACGAGTGTATGATGTGTCAAGAAGTATGTCATTGTTTTAAAGTTGGAAGATAGATAGTATGTGAAATGTCATCTTTATCACACATTTATAGACAAAGGAATATTTAATATATGAAGACAGCAAAGTTTTGTCAGATTTGTTGCATTCATAAATTCAAGCTTTTTTTTGATATAAACTTATGAGAACTTAAGTCTATTTGGGAAAATGTTAAAAAATATATGAATTCGTCATTAAAAGCAATTCCTTCGTTGAGTTGGTGAATTTGTGTCGTTAATATTTTTAACGAAGAGAATATCCTTTTACGAGTACAAGGTGATTCAATGAATGATTCATGCAAAAATGAATCCACAAATAAAACAACAAAAAAAACCTTCGTTGAGTTTTTTTTTATTATTTAACGAAAACTTTGCTGTTGTAAATTTCTCCGGACAATTATAAATATAAGTTTAAAGAGCTAAATAGTCATGGTCAATTTTAGCATAGACAATTTTATATAATAAATTTTTCGTTTTAAAAAAGTTTGAGGAAAGTAGGCGGAGAACACACCCCCAAAGTGGAAAATTTCAATTTTTCAACGTTTTACGCGAATTTCGTAATTTTATACAAATTAAAACTGTTTTTTTTTTTTTATTGATGCTTATTATTTAAAAGTAGGCGGATGCCACGCCTCCTTAATCGAAATGAGAACATTTTCTATTTTCTACTTTTTCGTTGTGTTGTGAAACTTCAAAGTTCTATGAAATTGAAAAGTGATTCATAAATCTGAAAAAATCTTTCAATGTGTCATTGAATCTGTCCGTCAGTCAGAAATTGTCATTGCGATTTTTGAAGTACTGTATCTCAAGAACTACTCATCGTATAGATCTCAAATTTTGTGGAGATAATGTCCTCGAATTTCCCCGGAAGTATTCTGAATTTAAAGTTTAAGGTTACGTTACAGGAAGCAAGTGGAAGAGATCTGTTAGCAACTTTTAGCTCTTCCAGATATGGCAATTTGACACCGCTACCTAAGCTTAAAACTTGTTAGATAAACTTAATAAGTGGATTAGTTACAAAATGGAATAAAAAATCTCAGATCAAATAAATTCTATTTAAATTAGAGTAAACATGGAAAAAAGTACTGGCTTAGTTAAGTAGACGATCTATTTCCCAACGAACAGAAATAAGAACTTGTTCACTTTGCAACATTGTATCTTGTGTAAAAGTTCTTTATCATCTTCCAAGAATTCTGCAACATTGCTCACATGGTTTCTACCAGCATTTCTCCTATACCAATACCTCATAAGTCTTCTAGCATCACACACCTGTTGAACGTTTATCCCCTTTCTCTCGTTCTTCCTATATGTTAAGCCAATCATTTTCGAAACAGTAGGTGTTCAACATCAAAATGTTTATTCACGATGCATCTAGCAATTAATCCACTCCAAACCAGCGGCTATCACTCGTGTAAACACCACCAGAAGAATCAAAAAAAAAAAAAAAAAAAAAAACGAAAAACCTTTCGAGAATCCGATATCCGAACCAACTGCGAACCGGTGAAAATAAATTAGCATCAAGTTTTCCTGGTTTCCATAAAGAAACAACAAAATGAAACGAGTTTCCTGTCCTCCGAAGAGTAAGCAGTTTCAGCATCCGTCTGACTGCAACTTGGTCTTCGTCGTCGTCAGTCGGTCGACCGAGAGTGGAACAGCAGTTAACAGTTGTGCAGAGAGTTGCACCTTAAAATCACGAAAATCATGAACAAAGCTGAACTGTCCGTTAACAGGGGGATGGATGCCTATCCACAATCACGTCTTACCGCCTGTCTGTCCGCCTTTATCGTTCCTTTTCGTTGGTGTTCGGTGTTCATGCGGCAGCAGTGAAGCGGCCAGCTTTCAAGGCAACTGATCGAAGTCATCGACGACCGAGGACCGAGACAACGGAGGAGGTGGTTGGTGGTGGCGTATCCAATCGATTGAGGCGCAACAGCTGCTGCCTGATGGTGCTCTGCCGCCGCCGCCGGAGGAACACTACCGCACGTTCTACTCCTAGAGGAGGCGAGTCATTATCCTCTTGGTGTTGCAGCAAGATCACCGATCACCGATCGCCGATCACCCGTGTCCAACTCTAACAACAGTGAAAGTGAAAATTGTCTTTCAACTGTGAAAAAGTGCTTCACAGCGCGTGGTCCGGTCCGATGCGGTGAGGTGAGGTGCGGTCCAATGGGGGACTGCACAGCACAGTGATGCCGCGCAGCCGTTTGCGTGCTGGGCCAATGTGTGATTTTCTTTTATTTTCATTTTTTTATTTTACTGCATCATCATCGTCAAGACGGCCATAAATAATTAAAGTTTTACACGGCCTTTGACACTGTGATCGCACACGTTGGCGGCCAAAACGGGCTATGCCACATCTAAAATGCGCATGATGGTCGTTTCGTACATCATTTGAGCACCGAACAACCGCACAATTTACAATCACCGCAACCAACGACGACGACGACGATGACGCCTCACCGGGCGGACAATGGCTGTTGGCCGGGCCAAGCTAGATACCAAGTGGGGCGTGCCGCTCAGAAAGTCAGTTCGTATAGTTGGCCTGTTATTTTTTTCTTGTAGGTCTTTAGCTATTTGAGTTATTAGCGTCCATTAAGTTGTTATAGATCTGTCAAGATCGGCATAAAGTCAGAGACTAAGAGAGAGAGAGAAAAGAAGGAGATCCATTTTTAGGGAGTGATTTTTAAAGGGTGTTTAAGTTCAAAGAAAGGATTTGAATGCAATTTTTACCATGATTTATATATTCGAGCGATAAATATCACCTAATGATATCGTTAAGAACCAAAAGTGTCAAAAATCATCAATCAAATTCCACATTTTACTCGAGAAACACATTTCGCAAAGTTTAAAATGTGTTTGCTAAATAATAATCGGTTCGCAAACTCAACCACTTTTTTTTCTTGCGAACTTGCGGCAATTCTTAATATAATGTCATTCAAAATCAAAGATTCCTATCCTATAGTGACAAAAGTATGTTTGACGAACTCATCATAATTTTCCCAGCAAAATTTTAATACTTTAAACTTTTCGCAGCATATTAAAAAAAGCGTAAGTTCTCACTTGACTTGCGAAGTGTGAAAATATCTGTCTTGCTATAAAAAAAATAAATAAATTTATAGACCTTACAGAATATAAATTTTGTTTCCATCAACTAGCAAATTTAAATGGCAAAAACTTCGAAACTGCGATCAGTTGTCAAATTTGCGAAATATTTTGCAAAATTTCTATTTAATATATCTACTGAAAAAATGTTTAATTGCTTTAATAAAATAAGAAAAAGTAAGGAGATAAATAAGTTAGCAAATTTGCTAAGTGTAAAATTGCGAAATAGTAACTGCGAAAGAATTTAATTTTTGAACGGTATTTTTTTTCATTCCAAAGGAAAAAAAAATAGGCAAATGAAAATATGTATTGCGAAATAACAAATGCAATATTTGCAAAGTAACAAAAACCTTAGCGATGCTGTCATCCAAAAAGGGGTACTATTTTTATCTGTCAAAATGACAAGTAATACCTCAAGTATATCTTATAGAAAACACCCTGTACCACTGATTTGTGTACCTTCCATATACCTCGTTGAATGATAGCCCCTTCTCTTTTGCTTTTTACGATATCTATAAGTATCTGTCAGTAATTACTGCCAATTGAAAATTGATTTTTTCGAATTAAATTTTATGCATTGCCATAAAATTGGTTCACGATTTTCAGCTTATGTTGATCAAATTTTCTCCGCTGGCACTGTTCAATAGTTATCATTTTTTTTTTCTTGTCTTTCTTCAAATTAACTGTCAAAGAAAAGAAAGTGGACTGAACGGACATCGTTCGAGTACCTGGACACTACGCCGCCACTGCTATTGGAATATTCAAATGTTAATTTATCTGACGTATCATAGAGATCGTCGCGTTCCGTTTGTCGTTGTTGTCAGTTCAGTTGATATCAATTCGCCGATATAATTTTCTCCTTGGTTTATTTTGACGTTTCTCTGCTTTATGTGTTTGTGTGTGTGGCCAATAATGTTGCATGTTTTATGAATGTTTGTATATGTATGTAGAGGGAATGATAGATTTTATTGAATTTGTTTATCCTGGATGGAAGTTGAAAATTATTGCTCTGCGTGATGGGATTCAATTTGTTAAATGTTGGACTTTTTTCACTTTTTTTTTATTCATCATGGCTTGAAGGAAGATAGTTCTGATATTCAAAAGTTATTGACAGTTGCTTGAGGGAATCTTTGTTTTTTTTTTGCAATGGGGAAATTACTTTTCATTTTTTTTTTGCTTTTAGTTCAAGAGAAATATAGTAATTTTGTGTTGGAAGGAAATGATTGATTGGATCTTATAACGCAGGGGTATTGTGTTTATTTTTTTTTTGTGAGCTTGTTTGCAGAGAAATACATAGGTATTAAAATTTGCAATAAACACTACGAGATTTTGATCTTTGAAGTATTTCAAATTGATGTTTATTATTTTGACATTGATTGCAATTCCTTTGAATTAGGTTACGTGATTGAATTTTTATTTTAAAGCTGTGTGTTGTAATAGCTCAATTAAGAATTCTAAGTGCAGATTCAAATAGTAGAATTCCTTAATTTTTTGAGCCGTCGAAACTCAGTTATTATCATGCTTGCCTGAGGAGTCAATAATTTTAACGATTCATTTATTAGCTAGTAACACAATTTTCTCAAAAATCTCAATATAGCCATTGAAGTTCGTTTCAACATTTCTTTTCTCGAATAACCCACATTATGGGATAACCATAAGGTAATGACTTTTTGTTCAGAAATGTCGTTTATAAACGACATAAAAGTTGATTTTATCTGTCCAACTGTTTTTAAAGATTTAATAAACTTAGAGATGGCAAATCATTACTTTGAATAACCCATAACTGTGGATATAAAAACCTCAATGACTTTAAACATTTTTCAATTCTTTTAAATATACATATATATTGTTTCAATTTCATGTTGGCTACTTTTTGCCTTGCGAATGCAATCTTTGTTTGCGAATATCCCAAAAGCGAATTTCCCAGAACCGAATATCCCACAACCTTAAAAACTTATTAAAAATCATCAATGCAGCCCGAATTACTAATGTCTCATAGAAGAGGTTTTCATTCATTTTTAAATATCCCACATATGGGATTTCGACAAAGAAATCCCGTTGAAAAGATCCGCCAGTTTCACTTGTGTCATATGGTTGAAATTCCCTCTTAAATTTCTTATATACTTTCTATACTTATTTTGAATATCCCAAAAAATCTAAATGACTTTAAAAAGTAAAAAAAAAGAGCTAAAACTTTGTCACGTTTGATTAAATTTTTAAACCAAATATTATTGTGCTGTTTTGCCAATATCCCACATTTTAGGTTCTAGGAATTATCCCAAAACCTTGCCATGATAGCGTGCTGCATATGTTCTTGAAATTCTCTTGCAGGTAGTTTATTTGAATTTCGCCTAACTTTTAGATGACATTTTCTTTTTTTTTGAATATCCCATAAATGAGGTTTAAATATTATTATCAAGGGTTTGATGAAATTGTTACACTTTCAGATGGCTAATCATGGCTTTGAATGTCCCATAAATAAAATCTTAGTTTTTTTTTTATTTCTTATTTCCAATATCCCACATCCCAAACGCCAAAATTCTCAATTCACAATTCACGTTGCTAAACTTAACAGTTTAACAACCGATTTATGAATGTTCCGTAGTGGAAAAATTACAAAATTAGCCTTCTTTTGAAATACACACATTTGTTTTCGAATATCCCACATTTGGGGTTATAAGGTCTTAGACTTACCATAGTCTTTTATATATATGTACATTTGGTCACCCAAAAACAATATTAATAATTTTATTAAATTTTAAGTCTTGTAGTTCACTTCTTCTTAAATTCCAACATGTTATTCCTTAATAAGTATCTGATCCCTAATCTTTGACACTGATGCGGGTGCAAGTTTGTTTCTTTTCCAAAGCTCCCAATACATAATATAAGTATTAATTCTATTCTCATGTCAATAAGCTCTTCTGTCTGGCTCCATTTGTCCAAGTACCCATTATAAATGCGTCCTAGAATTTTAGCAAAACATCATATCAGCCCCTCGTCGTCGTCGCGTCGTTGTCAGCTCATCGTGCACCATTTCCTCGACTTAAAATAAATTTACAAACAAAATTTCACACTTCACTGACAATAGAATTTAGTAATTTTTTTTATTTCCATTTTCTCTGATAACTTATTATCATGATATAATGACGAATTTCCCTCTTTCTATCTTTTCAGGTATGTAAAACCCACTTTCAAAGCTGATGATAAAAATCAAACAAATTAGCAACAAATGATTTGGATTGTAAGTTTGTAAGTGAGGCAAAGTGTAAATATCGATTATTGTATAGATACTTTAAAGCTTCCTCGGGTGTTTCCCTCTGCCATCATTAATTTTCCTATAAACACGCAATTGTTCAGATAAAAAAAAAAAATAAAAAAAAATACTGAAGGCAGCAGAATGTAGTGGAAAGTGAAAAGCCATTTTTCCTTTCTTCAATATCCCATTCAGTAGTTAGTCGTCCAATGAACATATTGCACATTTTTGCTAATTATTTTGCTCAAACTTTTGTATCTTTCTACAGTAGATACAAATAAAATGTTACAAAACCTTAGTAGGGCTTCGGTTATTTACGGATCATTGAAGCAGCTTGGTTTTATTTTGTTGTTGTTGTTTGTTTTTTGTGTTTTTGTTTTTCTATCTAAAATTTTGTTTTCTTTTGAGGGAAACCCCACAAATACCAATGCAAATTCCATCACTTATAGCTTCAATACAAAATATTGAAAACACTAACCTCTGGCTCCCTCTATCTGTGCACACACGGCATTACGAGTATATTGTGAGATATTAAATCAATATGTGATAGAAATTTATCGTCTTAGCTTATGGAAATGACACCTTCAGCCAACTACATTTCTAAGGTGGGTTGGGTATAGAGACCATGCCACAAAGAGGCTTCAGCACACTCGAAGAGAAAATATTTTGCCATGAGAAAGAAAAACAAACACAATAAATGTTTGTAAGTGTGTGTGTGTTTTTTTCTTCATTTTCCCAAACAACAACACCACTGTTGATACATCAGCCTTTTCAATTGGGTTTAACCTCATTCCTTTGGGGTTGTGTTTGGTTTGGTTGGTTGGAGAGGGGGGTGGGGGGATTATTATTATTATAAAGAGAGGATAGAAGGTGATGAACTTTTTTTCCCATGAAAATTGCTATAAGTCTATAAGATAGACCGACTGAGCATTGAGGCTTTTTTTTTCTGATGTACGAGTACATTTTTCCATTGAAAATTGAAAAGCTTATATCTAATACCTAGAAGCATTAGATTCTATTTCTTTGAAGGTGGAAGGAAAAACAAAAATTTAAATTATGACCATCAGTTGGAAGGTATATAGATAAAAAGATAAAATGGACTTTTCTACGAGTATAATCTTTATGAAACTTTAACACTCTCACTCTCGGATCGAATGTGAAGCCTCACCATGGAAACTATTTTATTCGACATCAAATTCACACATAACCTAAATAATTTCAAAAAAGAAAATCAAAATCAAAACCAAAACCAAACCACCAACTGGGGTTGTTTTTTTTTTTTGTTTTGGTTTTGTTGGGTTTTGTTTTTTGGCCAACATGTGGGTTTTAGGTTGGTTGTGTGTTTACCACGACCAAAGGCCAAAAATAGTTTGCATTTTAAAGTTGAATATTTTCATGGAATTTTTGAATTTAAGTAAATTTAATTTATCGATTTTTTTTTTAAATGAATTCTACAGAATAAAGTGGAATTTAATGCCAATTTGTTGACTTAAATTTGAAGCAAGGAGGCAGCTCCTCAAGCGTTGGGTTCATGAAATTTTTGGTAGCTACTTTTTTGATACCAAATAACTCAAGAGTTTGTCCTGAGCTGTTAGCTTAGCTTGAGGGCTTAACTGTTGGTTGATGGATAGAGAAAATTAACGAGTTTAGTCAATTTTATGTCATATGACGGAGAAATTAGATCAATGAATGACCAAATTTAAATGTCAAATTTTACTCCATAACTTTGACCTTTTTTGAACTTCTCTATGAATTTATCAACTCCGACAAAAACTTACAAGAATAACATTAATTTAAAGGGTGATTTTTTTAGACGTGTGGTTTTCAATCTGGCAATACTTTTTTTCGGAGTTGGTCTTTTTGACAGCTGTCACTTGATTTATGCTCAGTTTGGTTTGCACATTTTATAATGAATAGATTATTGGTAAACAACGTTTGCAAATAGTGTTAATTTGTTATGGATCGGTTTCGTATCATCTTTACTCTACTAATGCGCATCTTCGAAGACGCCCTACAGTGGGCACCGAATACACTATTGCTGCTGTAGAGCAGAGTATCAAAGAAGACCCGAATGAGTCCAATTGGAGCTGTGCTCGCCCACCTTATGGAAGATTTTTCGCAAGGATCTTGGTTTGCGCGCTTACAAACTCGTGCAAAAATTGAAGGACTTGTGAATGGGTCCAAAACAAGATGGCCACCGATCTCGATTTTTAAAAGAAACAGTCACACACTAAACAGTCAATCTTTTTAAATGGATCTGTCTTTGTCTAGAACTCCTAATTTGTCTTTCTATTAACAGGACTTACGTTTTTTGAAATTAGCCATTGAGCCAAAAATAGACCCCCTTGTCTAGAGAAGAAGATTTTTTGGTCATCTTCTTCAACAAATCGGGCGCCTATGGTTGTTTGTTTTAAAATTTGGCATAAAAAAAAACATTACATTGATGTTAGGGCAATAAATTACCGATTGATTTTCTCGAAATGCCCATTTCAGTTGATTGGCGCCCAATCGACGACATTTGTGGGTCTTCTTTGATTCCAATCTTTGTCTATTTGCTGGCTTAAGGTTCAAAAGACTTTATTCAAGCTCTAGAATTTGCAAGGCCCAACAAATTGCCTGTGAACTGAAACCATCATCGTGTTGAATGGATTTTCATAAAAAAAAAGAAAAATCTAAAAAGTCATCAACCTAACAACACACCTAACCTTTGTCTTGTTAGTTTAACTAAAACCGATTAAATAACTTTTTCTCCCACCCCCCACCTCTAAGATAACGCATCAGGTGGCAATTTTATACAAATGTGGTGTTCTAATTGTTCACCAACAAAGTACCATCACAATATACAAACTTTAATCCAAATGCAACCGAGGGACAATTAAAAACACTTTTATGGTTTTAGGGCAAAGATTTGTTCTGCCATATGGGAAAGTTATCGTGTTTCGTTTTTTTATATTTTTAATCTATTTTTTAATGTTTTCACTTCATTTAATTTTGTCTATGCGATGACACTTAAAGAAGAGACGTTTTTCCCTTGAGCTATTTGTATCTATGTATGTAGATATGTATGTATATTTACTGGGTTATAATTTTATGCGAATATTTTCTACCACGCAATGGGAATATTTCTACCAAGTATTTTATTTTTGTTGTTGTTTCTTCTTTTGGAATTAAGGGTGGAAATATTGGTTGCATGGAAAATTTAAAAATAGTCCTTTAAAGTATACTCATACTTTGTAAAATTTGTACACGGTAAATCGGATTTTTCTCTTTGAATATCGGGTTTCCACTTGAGAAATCGGAATTTCCACTTTGTACATCGGAATTTCCACTTTGTATGCAGAATTTTCGAAACTAATCAAATGGAATATCCTAAATGATATGCAAATATTTAAATTAATTTTTTTTTGGTCCTTCATGTTCCGGATAGTTTTGTGAAGAACCCTTTAAGATCCGAACTATCAAAAATCCGGACAATTTGGATTCCGATTCAGATAAGTGTCCGGTATCAAATCTTATCCGAATGCTTGGATTTTAAATCATTTTTCTTAAATATTCGGATTTTTAACTCTATCCGGATAGTTCCGGATCTCAGAAGTCTAATCCATATGCATTTGGATATCCGAACAGTTTAAAGATTAAAATTATTGATTGTTGTGGAAAAAAAATCCATATCAAAGTGTTGTACTCAAATGTTAAATATAAAAGGCTTAGATAAATTTTACTTAATGACTTAAATACTGTCTGTAAACTTTTAAGCCGTACAATGTTGACTTAAGTTTAATTTCTAATTTTGTACTAGTCATTGAGTCATTTGTGTTTTAATAAAATTGTCCAACAAAAAAAAGCAAGAACATACGACCAATATTATGTAGATTTTCATTTTATTTTATTTTTTATCAACGTTCCTTTATATTTTTGGTGGCAATGAAATACTCAAGGGAACCATTCGACTCTATCAGCCGTGCCATGTTGTTGCCTTGTATATGAATTTATTGCTTTTTCGCTTCTTTTAGTTTTGTTGTTTTTGTTTTTTTGTGTTATTGCATGAAATAAAATTGCAAACAGTCGCACACGCAATATAAACATTAATGAACATTGTAACTTTTAATTCATTACAACAAAATTTATTGTATTAATGACACTTAAAGTAACATCTACAAAAAAAAAACTCGTTTGTATGCATGTAGGAGGGCTTATAGACAGAAGACTGTTGCTGGCGATGATGGTTATTTTTTTGTTGTTGTACCTAGTGGAAAATAAAATTTTTCACATGCGATGGGGTTTTTCTTCTTTGTTTGCTTTTTTCGAAAAAGGTTAAAATTGCTTTAGATAGGTACTAGGTATTTGATTTTTAATGGAGTGGCAACTTCAGGAAAATAATTAACCAAGAGTCTACTTCTGGCCTCTGGGAAGGAGAAGTATTGTCATAATTTTTAGTTCTAAAACGTCAAAGTTTAATTTTTTTCAGAATTTTTTAAAATTTGTGAAATTTTCCTCTTTTTGTTAAATTTTTCAAATTTTGTTAAATTTTTCAAATTTTGTTCAATTTTTCAAATTTTGTTCAATTTTTCAAATTTTGTTCAATTTTTCAAATTTTGTTCAATTTTTCAAATTTTGTTCAATTTTTCAAATTTTGTTCAATTTTTCAAATTTTGTTCAATTATTCATATTTTGTTCAATTTTTCAATTTTTTTTTAATTTTTCAAATTTTTTTCAATTTTTCAAATTTTGTTCAATTTTTCAAATTTTGTTCAATTTTTCAAATTTTGTTCAATTATTCATATTTTGTTCAATTTTTCAAATTTTGTTCAATTTTTCAAATTTTGTTCAATTATTCATATTTTGTTCAATTATTCATATTTTGTTCAATTTTTCAAATTTTGTTCAATTTTTCAAATTTTGTTCAATTTTTCAAATTTTGTTCAATTTTTAAAATTTTGTTCAATTTTTCAAATTTTGTTCAATTTTTCAAATTTTGTTTAATTTTTCAAATTTTGTTCAATTTTTCAAATTTTGTTCAATTTTTCAAATTTTGTTCAATTTTTCAAATTTTGTTCAATTTTTCAAATTTTGTTCAATTTTTCAAATTTTGTTCAATTTTTCAAATTTTTTTAATTTTGCAAATTCTGTTCATTTTTCCAAATTCTGTTCAATTTTTCACATTTTGTTCAATTTTTGTTCAATTTTGTTCAATTTTTCAAATTTTGTTCAATTTTGTTCAATTTTTCAAATTTTGTTCAATTTTTCAAATTTTGTTTAATTTTTAAATTTTGTTCAATTTTTAAAATTTTTTTAATTTTGCAAATTCTGTTCATTTTTCCAAATTCTGTTCAATTTTTCACATTTTGTTCAATTTTTCACATTTTGTTCAATTTTTCAATTTTTGTTCAATTTTGTTCAATTTTTCAAATTTTGTTCAATTTTTCAAATTTTGTTCAATTTTTCAAATTTTGTTCAATTTTCAAATTTGATAATTTTTTTCCAATATTGTTAAATTCGTCAAATTGTAACAAAAATTCAAATTTTGTTGTAAAATTTTCCAATTTTTTTTTTTTTAATTTGAAAATGATTATGAATTTTTTCATAAAATGTTGTCAATTCAATTTTTCAACAGTGTCGTCTTCTTTCTTTCAAAATTCCATTCATCCAAGTTTTTATACATCACATCAAAATATAAATTTTGTGGCTCAATATTTCTTCAAAAACTACTTCCTTCCGTCTAACCTAATTCAAAAAGTTAATAAAAAAGCTAAAAGATACCTACTCCTGTTCTCTTGCAGCTAAATCCTATTAAGGTCCTTGAACATCTCCAGTCCCAGACTGTCACAGTTTCCAAAGATAGTGACAAGACATTTTCTCGATTTTCACTCAACAGTATTGAAGTCTTGAAAACAAAAAATAATCACTTTTTGATTCTTCAGTAATATTGCTCACAGAGTTGTCAATTAAAAATTTCCCATTTTCTTAATTTGTTTTGCCTCCACCCTCTAGACTAGATGTAAACTTAACTAAATTATTAATGAAACAAAATTATTAAAAACTTACAGTAAAACTTTCACTAAATTTTGAAACTCCTAGCAAAATGGTTCATTCCCTTAAAAAAATAAAAGGTGTTGAAATTAAAATTTCAAACAAAAAAGTCTTTCATAACTTTCCAACTGTGTTCCTATGTATATACAAAATACTTAAAAATATATATTTGTAACTTTGGTATGTAATTTGTGTGTATAGTAACAGTTAACGGTACCCAGGTGGTGTATAAAGTCAAATAATTATCACAAACTCTTAAACGTAGGTAGATGAAGAAAAAAAAAACAACAACCAAACTTTAAATTGCAGTTTCTATGCATAACTAAACTAGGAAGGTAGTTTTTGGGCAAAGGCAGTTACTCCTCCACTTTGTGTATATTTCAATTTAGTTGCCGCCCTTTTCTTTACTTCCTTCCCTTCCTCTTCCTCTTTACCTTACCCGTTGAAAAACAGTTTGTCCCAACTTAGATAAATGAAAATGTGTCTTGGTAAGTTTATTATTATTATTATTACTGCAGCGATGATGAGTATGATGATGATGACGATTATTATTATTATTTTCTCGGAGAAATTAATTTGAGAAAATGATACAAAGATACACTTTCTGACAGCAACAAGCATTTGTTTAACAAAAAACAGTCTAAATAAAAATACATGTGTATCTCGACAAAAATAAGCAGCAAATTTACAGTGCTGTGGAAATTGTGTTTTTCAAATTTTAAATCTTCTACATTGGAGAGGAGATAGCGTCTTTCGAATGACAGATATTTTTATGAATTTAAAAAAATCCAGATTTTACATCTTCAAAATCCAAGTCAAAGAAAAGATTTCAACATTAGGAAATTTGATGTTCATTTTTTTAGTTTAGTTCTGTTCAAAGACGAAAGTCCGAGCATGTTTTGATAATCCTCGAACTGGTCGCGTTCTGTTTGTTCTGAAGAAGTAAATATTAGCTGTCATTGTTTTCAACTGTCAAATACTCTACAATTAAGTTCTATTTGCTTAGTTATAGCATTTTGATCTGAAAGAACAAAAAAAGAAATGCACATTAGAAGCGCTGGGTTGGAATCGTCTAAGATTTTGTTAGTCAAATTTGATAATTAACAAACTTTCAATCTGTAGAAGTTGATTCAAATTAATTCAATTTCTAAGAACTGTTTTGAATAAGAACTGTCAAAATAGTGTTACCGTAGTGAAAATGTCAAGTTGATCCAATACTTAATTGAAGTAAGAGTACCAAATTGTCTCCTTTATTTCTAAAGTTAGAAGCATTTTGGGAAAATTAGTTTGAATAGAATAATAGTGTTTTTGTAAGAATTTGGTAACTCTATTCATATTGCATCAGAAACTTCATATTCACTGGAAAATTACTTACAAATTTTTGTTGCGGTAGTTATTTGGCATCACTTGTGACTACTCTAAACTCTACAAGTAAGTTTTGATATTTGTCTTAACTTTTAAAGGGGGTTTATTGGCTAATCGCCCTATCGTTCGGAGAATTTTCGAAATGGATTCCAATACCGGTTTTCTTAAACATCGACGATATGTGTTTTAATGGCATTAAAACGGCTATTGCTCAAAATTCAAACACGAAGTTTGCATGCTAAGCTTAGCTATGACAAGTAGCTGCAACCCTTTTACATAAAACAACTTGACTACGGACCAAAAGAAAATGCTTTTCTTCGAGATACCCTGACCAACTTTCTTCTGTTACTTTTAATGTTCGGAGAAAAAGTGCTGCCAATCAAAAACAAAAAAAAAAACAACGAATGACATTCCTTGGATGAATGTTGATTTTGCAGAATCCCATGCATATTGAATGTGGTCATTCTAAATTTAAAAATTTTGCATTCTGACGAACTTTGTCTCTGTTTCTGATGGGTGGCTAAGGCAATCGTCATATTCCAGTTCCTTGAGGGCCCAGTTATCGAAAACTCGTTTTCTTATATCGTTGACTTTGTAGATTCGGGCTTAAGCCAATTTGTGGTCAGTTGTTGATACTTCTGCACACTTATCATGAACAGTGACTTTTATTTTGACAGACGAATCGGTGCGTGTTAGCGAGTTGTGTACTAAACTATAAGTCGTCTCTCAGAAGGTAGATTATGGAAACCAAAAAAGGATAAACGAGATGTGCATAGGTCAAACAGAAGATCCAATTCCATAGACCAATTTAATTCTTTGCAAATTTTGGAAAGCCTTTTATCAAAACCAAATACGAAAAATGTAAAAAAGTTTTATCAAATGCACTGTTTTTTTTACAAATATAAGTATGTAACCGTCCATGTTTTTTAATTTACCATTTAACCAGGTTATCGCGTGGGATATCTGCAGCGATGGGACGTTGTGTTTTGTATCTTTAATTTTTATAAACAAAAATATACCAAACCAAAAAATAAAAAGATACACAAAAACCTCCCAGAAGAGTAGGTCTCTGTTCTCTGCAGTAGACTTGTATACGAGTATCTTAAATTTATCTCTGGCTGATTTTGGTTTTGCTTTGCTGTAGGCAATCAAATTTATAAATCTCTTGGGTGGGTGGTGTTCCAGCTTCCCCCCTCCCCCGCATCAATAACAAAAAAACAAAACAAAACAACGACTCAAACCCGAAAAGAAAAAAAATTATGTATTTAAAGATAAAAATTAACCCAATTACGAGTGTGCTTCCCATAAAATTTGATTTGTTTGGAAAATTTGTTGGCTTTTGTTTTAAATAATACGACCACACCGTCGCGTCGTCGTTGTCTCGTCGTCGTCGTCTCGTCGCGTCTGTCGTCGACGGAAGTAAAATTTGTAACGACTTGTTGGTTCAAAAAAGGGGATACAATTTTTTTTTTTATTTAAAAGATAGGAAAAGCAGGAAAATTTCCAAATGAAACAAAAAAACTAATTAATGAACCTAATCTCATTTATATAAGCTTAAAGGTGTATAGAGCTACGAGTACAAGTGTATCTGGATCTGTTGAACGAAATAAATCTAATTGAATTAACACGAGTTTGTGTATTTACAAGAAATAAAAGGAGACATAAAACGGATTATAGGGCATAATTAGTATTAATTTAAAGCTTATTAAGTAAGGTTTCTTAGGTAGACTTTATATGAATGTACAAACATAGGTAAGGTACGACGAAAGGTGGAAGACTCGAATTTAATTGACTAACGAACTTTAAATTACACTCACAAGGAACGACAGACAGAAGAAGAATAATAAATTGTTATCTTAATTTGAAGATTGATAACGATGAGTAGGGATGTGTTATGTGACAATTAAAATGAATACTGTCATAATTTTTATTTCAAAATGATTTCATAAATACAAATATTATTAGCAACAATTTTGTTAATTATGAACTTTTAGTGTTCTTACCCTTCTATTTCAATTTGATGACTAAAACGATTTTGACTATGTGGTAGTAAAGCTTCTTCAAATTCATAAATCAACACACCTTTTAATGTGCTGCACACGACTATGATGGTGGCATGTATGGATATCAGAACTGATTAGAGTTGAACAGACGTAGTTTTGTATTCAAGCTGATAGATTAATTCCTCCAAACATTGGACAACATCCCGAAACAGCCTTTGGTTTTCTGTTGCTGCTTGCGATGTCTAGTTCGGTTTCTTCTTCATTAGAGACGATACTTCCAAAGTTTCAAGGTATTAGAAGCTTTCTACTTTCTCTACTGCTTGTTGAACAATTTTCTTAGAAGTGGATCACTGCGAACTTTCGGTGCTGAACATATGTATTTGTTTATCACATATTGTTTTTCAGCCCCATGATGGCTGCTTCTCTCTTTATCCATTTTGCCATTCGAAAGAGACCATAATCCAATGTCTGCGTAGCCAAGATGTTTAAGGTTGTCAGAGTCCATCTTATTCCTCCGCTCCCTGTCAAATCTATCTGCAGTACATCACTTATTACCAATAAAAACAGGATTGGTGACAGTATGCCCCGCCACTTTGGCCTTCAAATTCTTCTGACAACCTACCTCCATGTAAGACGTGATAGTTAGAAGTCGCTTTTATAATAGCAATGCAAGCCGGATAAACTCCCTGTTTACGCTGTCAAAAGTCTTCTCGAAATTAATGAACAACAGTTCAAGTGGTGATCCGAAACTTAGGTCCTTAGAAAAAGGCTAATGGAGGTCTTAGTTCCGATCGAGATAACAACCTAAAAAAGAATTCTTCGTATGGATGATTCCGAAGATGTTTACAATCATGAACTGTTGGGAATCTATCTTCGAAGCAGGTATTAAATTATCAACTGATAAACATAAGGTTCAATGCACTCCTGTGGGAAGGTTAGTACCTAACATGAGGCATATATCGAAGAATAGACTTGAAGAGAACGCCTCGTATTAAAGCTGAAAATTTAACAAGAGAGATGTTCCAGAGACACTCGGTAAAAATCGGTACCGAAAAGTATGGGACTCTTAAAGTACTAAAACCACCGGAAAACCAGGACTGAACTATGGAAGATTGACTAATGGTATTCTTTCTTAATTTATAAATTACATTTGGAGAAGTTAAAGTTCAAATAGCTTAAAGATCATCAGTTAATGAGGTTCCGAACATTGTCTTCTACATTTGACATGGTCTTTATTTCGGAGTTGGTATGATTTTGCAATCTCTAATTGTGGGATACAACATGCTTCTGTTTTATCTGCCACTAATATTATATGATAGCTTCAATGTTCACCAGAATGTCCCTTGATACATAATTGGTCCTAGAACACTTCTTTGTGGTACACCGGTTCCAATCTTCTTAAGTTCCGAAGAATTTCAGTCGTACAGTACTCTAAAGAGCCGATTTGTGACATAGCTTTCAGCATTTCGTAATACTGCCTGGAAAGGTCCCTAAATACAATTTGTACTCAAGTCCTAAGTGCCAACCCTTCTCAAAGGCTTGAGGAACATTTAAGAATGTTTATTTTTAAATTTATGATGGCTAGGAATAAGTCTTCTTGGAATAACGATATTCCCGACATACGAGTATTCAACAAAGAGATCAGCTTTCGAAATTTCCGGTCCATT
The DNA here is from genome assembly GCA_905146935.1 of Scaeva pyrastri. Lineage (NCBI taxonomy): Eukaryota > Metazoa > Arthropoda > Insecta > Diptera > Syrphidae > Scaeva > Scaeva pyrastri. The sequence goes on along the minus strand of LR989928.1, from coordinate 12,508,333 downwards.
TATGATCTTGAGATTTTATTAACAGGTTCTTAGACGCTTAACTGCTTTCCATGAGGAGTGTTCAGTAGAAGCATCTGTCTTCAAGCTTTTGAGTAATCTACTAAGTAAATCATTTTTGAACTCACAGTGTCTTTTTTTAGTTCGTTGTTAGGACAGTTTAAAAGTACCTTTCAATCAGAAACCTGGGAGGTTGACATTTTCTTCGAACTTATTTTTGTTCAATATCAGCTCTTTTATTTCGACTTGACACTCCGTCTGATACTTGGCCTTTTCCAAATATTAGTTTGATCCCTTAAGATGTTCTTGTGCCAAAATCCGGGTTTATGGCCAATTTTTTCGCGATCTTTTCAAAATCAGTCCTTTTCAATGCTTCCATTAACTGCTATATTTTGCTTCAAAATCAAATCTCAGGTTCAACAATTAAAATTCGATTAAATCTTAGGTTAAGTTAGGTTCAACCATAGTTTAAAGCTCTTATATGCTTTAAAAGTCAAATTTAGAACTAAACTATAGTTAACTTGCCAAATAAGTTGAGCTCGAAACTACGGATTTGAGACTATCTGGCAACACTTTTACAATCCCATCACTTTTAATTAATTCACATTAATCTAACGAACGTGAAACCACTGCAAAAGGGATTAAGATCACATAAAGAAGGTACTAACTAAACTAATGTTGATGCAAATTAGTTTTCAAATTCTATGAATATTAAAAACAAAGAAATCGAACTAAATACCGCGTTCTAAATTCCTGATTTAATTATATTACTCCAATAAAAATATAATTTCTACATAACTATGTTTTTATTTAACAAAATTTGCCAAAAAATGCTAATTTTATGTCTTCTTTCGAGCTACTGATGCAAATAATTGTCTACTGAATAATTTGAAAACCTATCTACATACATTTAAAAGTAAGAGTCTTTAATTAAATTAATAATAATTTCATTTTCAACCTCAATATGCGGTATGGCCTCCAAACAAAAGCTGATACACTAGCAATTTACTTAATGGTGACAAAACACCCAAAGCTTACTTACGAACTAAGTACATTATAACTTATAACTAATAATCTCTTAAAAAAAGATACAAGTACTTTACTACATTATAATATCTACCTATAGAATCAATTCTTTAAGTAACTTAAAGATACAAAATTTATATCGACATGTTCACGCTCTCATCGCAAATTCACAAGTAAAAAAAAAAATTGTGTGTATTGTATGTGTGTGGAAAAGTACAAAGAAAAAAAAAATAAAATAATAATAAAACAATAAAATCCCTCCATCAGCTCACTTTTCCAATCCATAAGAATGCAATTCGATAGCCTTAATTTCCAAAACAGCCCCCAGCACCATCACAATCACCATGAGCCAGTACTGGGTACAATGCTTCCATGGAATCGAATGAAGCTATAAGATACTCCATCTAAAGCTATACATAAAGGCAATTATATCTATACCACCAGTCAGTGAGTAGTGAAGAATAAAAAAAACAACACAAAAAACAACAACAACAAAAAAGAAAACAAATAAATAAAGTATCTAGATACGACCGACCGAAGACGAGACGGACGACGGCGAACGATGAGTAAAATAGTTTCTCATATGCGAGTATGTGCGAGAGAGAGTATCTATCTACAAACGTATGTATGTCTGTAGGTATGTATCTTTTGTACGAAGAAGAAGTATCTGAGACTAAGTATCTTAGTATCTATCTTTCGGTATATAAAAGCCACAACAGACAGTGAATTGTTTGTGCATTATTACAATTGGCACGCGACTCTACTATACTCTAGGAATGTCTTCATACAAACATCCATACATAGACGATAGACATACGTAGAAAAATGTACATATGTAGGTAGCGATCAGGTATGTGTATAGAATAGACTGTCGTATGTGCCTCTCAAGAAAGACTTAGCCAAAGTAGAAGACACAAGAAGTAGTCGAAGGAAATTGAACACAAAAAGATACAATTTATGTACCATACTCGTACCACCTCTGTTCGGCGATACTACGAGTACGAATACGAATACGAGTAAGAGTACGAGTACGAGTACTTACTCGTATAGTTCTTCTTTGAGAAGCCCACCATAAGTTGTCGTTTTTTTTTTTTTGTGTTTTTTGTAATGGGAACGGAGCAAGTGTTCCAAGTGACGCATACCCAACCCAACTCAACCTAACCTAACCAAAACTGAACCCAACCAAACCAAACCAAACACACAAACCGATCGAACTCGAACAATTTTTCTGACTAGCCATTGCCATATTCTTTGCCGCCGCTGAAGCTGAAGCCACTTAACGGGCTTCAATCGCAGCTTGTAGCTTTTCGATAGTTTAGTTTGCCTTTGAGACGGAACGCGAGTCGACGACGACGAACTTTTTTCGTATCCATCAGATATTTTTTTATAGGCGAAAGGATATATAGTTTTTTTTTTTTTTTAATCTTTTACGCCTTTCGGATTTGTCTTGTTCGGTTCTTGATGATGACGCATACCCTTTCGACAGGTTTCGTTATTCGTCATTCGTCAACCACCCTACACACACTATCGGACCGTCGTCAATGACCTTTTTCGAAGTTTGTTTTGCTCTTCGTCCTGCGTCATATCGTTCCGTCGTCGCCATTGTCGTTGTCCTCTGATGGTAGCCATAGTGATGGCTTTTGGCCAAAACGAAATAAAATAACAATAAAAAGAAAAGGAAACAAAAAAAAAAGGAGTCAATACTCCTACGCGTGATTAAACGCTTTAGTCGTGTCGAAACCGAAGTCAAATCTTAAACCGAAATCCTGAAACCCGTAGCCGGTTGGTGGTGGTGTGGTGGCGGCTTTGTATATCATCCTTGTCGGTTGTCGGTCGTCGGTCGTCGCCTTCTTCTTCGTGGTTCGTGGTCTTTAAGGCAAAAGCGGACGATTTGTTTACGTGACATGTGGTTTCCTGTAAAATTTGAATCTGTATCTGAATCTGAATTCCAATCCGAATTCGAATTCGAGTCCTCACGCTCTGGCTGCTTGCCGCCTTCTTCGTTTTCGTCGTCGTCGTGCCGTTTGAAGTCGAATTCGAAGCAGTGGAGAAAGTTGAAAAGTGATTCCTCGTGATACTACTGATGATACCAACACCAAGTGCAACAATGTATTTTTAATTTATCATTCATTCACCTAAAAAAAAATCAAAATCAAAAAAAAAAGTAAATCAAATTGAAAAGTGTCCTGATTTATTTATTATCATTTTTTTTTCGTCTCGGTTTTTTTTTAAACTTGGCCAAAATCTTGGGAATTGAGTTCATGTGCGGTTTTTTGGTGGATCTTTTCTGTCAATTCTGTGTTTAACCTAAATTTTTAAGTTATTTTTTCCAATGTTGTTGTTGTTGGTGTTTTTTGGCTCGGCTCAAAAATTTCCTCGGTTTGGTGCTGCTATTCGGTTTCTCGGTTTGGTCGGACAATTAGTATGCTTCGCGGATAAGTTACCTAGATAGCATTTTATAGTCTTCTTGTTTTCTCGACTAAAGTATCTACCTTGGAGTTGAGAGTTCTGACGAGGGGCTTTTAGCTTCTTCTTAGCTTGTTCTTATTGTTGGAGGTTGAGAATTATTTTCCGCACGGATTAAGCGTTCATCGTCTTCGATTTTGTTGTTGTTGTTGTTGTTTTTGTTCTTGTCGTATCTTTTAGTGACAAACGACGCATTCAGTGCTGGAATTTGCATTTCCAGATTGTTTTTTTTTTTTTTTTTTTCATTTATTATTTTTAACAAGTGTATCTCGAAACGTACAACGCCGAACGACGAATGTGTGAGACGGTATAGTGCATTTTAAAGCGACTAAAGTTGGAGGTTTTTTCCGTCGTTTTTTTTTTGCATTGTGTGCCTTTTGGTTGCTGCTGCTTTTCTGCCATTTATTTCCATCACACTGTCATGGAGTACCATGGAGTATATGTAGCTACCAAGATACCACCTTTAATATGGCAATCACGTATGTATCTTCTTTTTTTTTATAAGTTTTTGGAATTTGTAGATATTTTAAATGCTTTGTGTATTTTATGGGTATTTTTTTTTTGTTTTTGTATTATTTTGCATTAGAAAAATTGGTTACAGTGAAATTTACCTAGGTACAATCGAGTTTAAAATTTCCATGAAATAGAAAATTGTATTTGTGACAGATTAAGTGTGAGAATATGTTAGGTTATGTTATTCAAGTGTAATGCGGGAAAAAGGGAGATATTTATATTGTGATGGTTCAGGTTAAATGTACAATTACATGTAGTTTGAATATGTGATTTGAAAATCAAGTAGATTTAATTAAAAAAAAAAAATAAGAAGTATTCCAGAACAAGTTCAAATTTCTCTAGCTTTCCGGTTGAAAGTGATCATACAGTTTTTGTTTTCTTTTCTTTTGACCTAGGAAACTTCAAATAAGTCAGAGGAAAACTTTGATTTATTATTTTACATTCGAAATCTAGAGATCAGTTTCAAACATTCTTTTGATAAAATGACATTTATAGAGCATCTGTCAAAATCGCACTTTTTTACGGTACTTAAGTCTGTAAGATTTAGTTAAACTGTCATCAAATCATAAGTGATGTCATCAATCACAATGGTTGTCTTGTGTGTTAGCCTTAAACAAAGATAACTTCACAAAAACACTAAACTCTTTGACAGCTGTCACTCAAATCGACAAAATATTATTTCTAGAAGCATATATTGGAATTATATTTAAAGTTTAATTCAAAGCTATTAAATGACATTTAGATGGTTATAAATAAAAAACTGTATATGGGAAGCATTATCACTCGCGAGTCGCATGTTTTGGCGAATTAACTGTTGGGTGGTATTTCAAAGTCACCAAAAATTACAGTTCGACCGATTCTGACAGAAAAAGGCGAGCATTCGCCAAATGGTAATAGAACGACATTTCAATTAGCCAAATTTTTGAAGTTTAATGCGAATCGCAAACACTAATGCGAAAAAGTCACATTCGCGTATCTATGTTTTAACGTTATATCATATTTTTTCTACAATCGGAAATTCGTCAAGTTAAGCTGTATTCTTAGAATTTGTTGACAACATTGAGAATTTACTGTTAAAAACGGATGATTTCTTTCAAATTTTGTTTTATTGTGCAGGGTCAATTTAGTTTTCGATTATTGCTTGATTAACTTGTATAGGCTTCTTATTTGTACATAATAAACACGATTCTAAGTATTAAACTCTGATTTTCTGAACAAAAACAAATAATTGAAATGCAAAAGATCTTAATCAATAAAGATTATAAGAATGGTCATCATACATTTTTGCCACTCTGCTTTTCTTAAAAATGTTTGGGTTTTTCATTTTACAATTATTAATAATTCCAACTAAATTAAAAAACTTAAATAAATTTCTTTGCAAATTTTTGACTTCGCAAACTTTTATATTGCAATATTATTGTTTCGCAAAATCATAATTCACCAATGACTTGTTTTGTATTTTATAATCTTGCATTGCATTATTTTGCTTTTAAATTAGTTTGTAATAATTAGTAGAAATATGTTCAGACAAAATGATCAAATGAACTTATTTTATGCGAAATAATAAAATGCGAAAATGAAACAAAAATATTTCTTTGATAAATTAGAAAACATTGAGGCAACAAGTCAAAACTTTGCGAAATAAAATTTGGTAAAACTGAAAATTTTCCTTAAACAAAAACCACTTCAAAAGTAAATAATATTTCAAATATTGTGATTCGATCAAAGTTTAATTTTTTTTTTGAATATTTGCGAAGGAAGAACTGCGAAAAAAATCAAATATTCGAATAGCATGGTAATTCATTTTCTGTGGCAGTTTTAAAATCACTAATTAACCAATCGTAAGGTTTTTTGCAGAACCTTCTTTAGTTCAACCCTGAATGTGAAGAGTATTTCTCATCTCTTGAACCCAAAATGGGTCACTAATTGGCGCCCGAGAACCAAACTGATGGATCAAAATTGCTCTTATTTTTTGATAAAATAATTATAAATTCCGTTTAAAGGGTATATAAAACTTTATTAAGAAGTACTTAGCAGTATATTTTAACCCTTGAACAGAATTTGGAAGAATATGATGTTTATTCCAAGATTTTGAGGTTACCGTTAAACATTACAATCAGACAGGCCATTCCTCTTCCAGTACATTTTTCATTACTGATCATTTCACTATTGTGTCTTTAAGCCTGCTTTCGACGAACATCTCAAAATCATCTCCCTTATTTTCCATTTATCCAAATTTATAAGTTTTATAAATTTCGAAAGCAAAATTAGAGAACTATAACTCAGGCTTAGTTACTCCAATTAACCTCACTAAACATTGCTGCTTTAATAAAAAGGTTACTGTATAAATTACATATTTTTACATATTTTATGCATAAAATCAGATCAGTTATGTGTTTCTTTTTAAATATATTTCGTCCAAGTTTGCAAACTTTTTTTTTTTATATTTGTAATCAAAAGACTTAAGCCATCATTAAAAGCAAAAAAAAATATATTTCACATTCCAAATATATTCGTAAATATCTTATCGCCAAACTTCATCGTCAGCGTTATCTAACTCTTTAGTCAGTAAGCAATCACTACGCCAACTTAATTTACTTCCCATTGTGTTATTTAGCCAAAAAAAAAATCATCTATGCACATTAAATAAGCTTCAAGAAGGTAAAAAAAAACACAATACTATTTCCGCTAATAAAAGCTTTGTTTTGTTTTACAACTTTCTCACCCAAGTTACCGCAAAAAAATATGTGTGACCCCATCATCATCGTGAACATTTGAATGAATTTCTTTTCTTCTATGATGGAATTCTAAATCATCAAAACTTTCACATAATTTTATTTTAATAGTTTAACAACCACAAAAGAAACCCAAACAATAATAAAATATAAAAAAAATAAAAATAATAAACAAACGAAACAAATTACAACAAAGTCACATTTTCTGTTGCGAACAACAATTCACTTACACTTTTCATTTTCGCATCTTAAGTTCAGAACCTATACAACTTCATTCATTTTTATTTATTTTGTTACTGGATAAAGGCTTGGTATTGGATTCAAAACATAAAGAAGTCATAAAGTGACACCTCTTGAAATCGAGATATCTTTGGGATTCAAAATTTCTTCCAGGAATTGATTATGACACTTCTTCCGAAAAATGTATCTTTTCGCAACTCTACGCACTCTGCGAGAAATCACATATTTGCGACCGACTCGTTGCCCCTTATTTTTTATCATCACCTCCATCATCATTAATTAATTGTCGTCACCCGTCCCGGATTGGATCTGTGCCACATTTCTATATAATCATGCAAAACAATGTTTGTAGGTAAAATCTTTAGTCGCGGTTTTGCTTATCGCCGCCATTCGCTGACACTAACTAACCATATTTGGTTAAAACCCATTAGCCATTGTGTTGGTGAGTTTAAATTAGTAACTATACATAATTAATTAAACGGCCAAATTGTTTAACACACGCAATTAACATTTTAGCAGCACAGCACACGGGTGTGAGAGTACAAAATTCGCATCAGTATCGCACTCGTACTTGCATATTGTTGAATACTCGTACTCGTACTTGAGTAAGACGACAAACACACTAATTATAATTGCTTTGCATTCGATAGAGTTTTGGCATAATTTATTGAATCGAATCACTGCCAATGCAACGCAGCGAAACCAGCGAAACAGTGTGTGATGTTAATGTTACGTGTTCTCGGCAGCATGATGCATAATAATGAATGATTAAGTGATTGATTGATTGATTGATTGAGGGGAGCTGAATTCGATTTGGATGCTATGCAGCGGCTGGTTTTTGTGTTGTGGGACTAAACTAAACTAAATTTAATGTTGCGACTAATAAACTAAAGGAATTCGTCAAATGAATAAATTTAGACAACTAATTAAATTGTAGAATTATTTGAATCAGCAACGACACTATGTCAAATGGCAGCATTGTTAAGAGTTTTAAAGTACGAGTATAATGAGATTGATTGAATGATTAAACAAACAAAAAATTAGTGGGGTATTTTATTTTAATTTTGTATTGATATTGATTTTTATTGCGATGCTAGACAAATAGTCTGGATTTATCAGACGAACAAGTGACGGAACATTTTTAGTATCGGAATGGAACATTTAATATCATCTTGAGATTCAAAGTTTTAGTGAAGGAGAAATACTATTTAGTTATTCTCGTAAAATATACGAGAGGAGTGACATGGTGTATTTTAACTAGTTGTCAATTATGTTTTAGAAGTATTACAAACATGGTCAAGTTTACATGCAACAATTCTTTTTAAGAAATTTTCAATGAGCTAATACTTCACGAAATCTGTCTTTAAGGTCTTAAATGAATTTAGGAGCTTAAAACTTTAAGACCTTATCTTTTACATGGCCTCACAGAAGAAAGTTTAAATGTATTAAATCACAAAGTCTGTAGAAAATTTTGATCACTTCTTCAAGTAAAAACACGGTCAGGAAGCATTTCTTGCAAATCATCAATATCTTCTAATTCCGTGGTACGCATTAGATGGAGAGGTTTTTCAATACATTCTTGGCTTTTTCGAGACTTAAATGCAACTATTCTGCTTATTAAAGTAGGCTCCGAAGAAGTGAAGAAAAATCGATGAAAATTAGGATGGGTTTCAAGGACCCAGTCAGAGAAGATACAAAGTTGCTAGTGAATGAAATTGACAAACCTGTGCTTTCTTAAGTTGCAATATTGTCAGTTGTTCTTCAGCGAAGACGTACACGGTTTTGATTCTTAACATCACTAACTCAAGACTTAAAGTTTTTCCATCAGTTTTATTAGTGACAGCCGAGAAAGGGGCTTCACTTCGAGTGCGACCACCAAACGGAGACAGCAAAATTTTCACCAGTTTTGTAGTGAATTTTAACAACTTTATAGAGTTGTTGAAGCGTAGTTACATTTTTTAAAATTGGCGTAGTTTCTAGTAACCGTGACTTGATTGTTACGGTGGACTGTCATGCAAAAGGTCTTAGGTTCGATGCCTACCAGTGACACCCAAAAGTTTTTTCGGGTACTGCCGCTTGAGAGGAATTGACAAATCGTAAAAAGAGTAATTCTTGTCATGAAAAGTGCTTTCTCAAAAATTCATCCGCTCGGATTCGGCATAAAAACTGTAGGTCCCCTCCATCCCTGCCATTACTTGCAAACAGGAATAGCTGAGAGTTGTAAGTCCCTAGGCCCTGGCTCCCTTCAAATTCACTGATGTAACAATAAATTCTATAACATCACATTACTATGGCCGTCTAAATATCCAAATTTATCAAACTCCGAAAATAGACAAATTTAAACCTTCGGAATGACATTTGGAACTCATATTTGCTTGACATTTGGAAACAACTGTAATGTTCATTATCTTACAGATACAGAGACGTGAACCGTTAATAAAAGACAAAAGCCGATATCGAAAAAGAAATGACACTTATAAGTATAAGTATAAGTATTAAAATTATTCCTAAAAAATTAATTACAATTAAAAATAAAAAACTAAAAATTAAAATTAAAATATAAGTTTAACAGCCTTTATATTTTAAACTGGGTAAAAAAGACAGTGATTTTGAATTTGAAATGACATTTTATATAACTGTCAAATTGTGGCAACGTGTTAGGTGAATAATTTTATAGACATTCTTGAAAAACCAATATCTCATGTCAAAAATGACTGTGCTTTGAAATTTATCTCAATTCTGAACAATATTACAATCTATCAAAAAGTCTATATTCTCAATATTCTCAAGGAACTACTGTTAGAACTACAAACTTCTTAAGTACTTTTAAGAAGTTTCACAATTTCAAGCTGAAAAATTTGAACAACTGAAAATTAAATTCGCAAATTTTTGTTTTCAACTTGACTTGAAAAACAAACACTATTTTTCCATCTAGGAAATAATCACATAATCTTATTTCTTGTCTATATATAGAAATTATCTGTTTTCTTCATTTAAATATAAATAAAATATGAAAAAAAACTACCGGAGTTTGGTGCACTCGTTTAAGTTCATACATATATTAAAATATTGTGCTATGAGTTTAAATTTATCTTCTGGGGTAAATTCAATTCCACCAGAGTTCCTTCCCGTCCAGCTTTTATATATACTTGTATGTCCATAAATAACATGTAGAATCACATTCCCATATTCTTATGGTCATACTCGTACTCATGATGATGGAAACAGGGAACAAAGTACATTTGTGCTATCAGTTTATAAAAGTCTGCAATCATCATCAGTGGTATAACATCCATTCAACTTATAGCAACGCATTTTTATAGAGTAATCAATTTTTTAATGGAAATCATTTGCAAAAAAAAAATGAAACTGAAATGAAAAAATTAAATTAAAGTACCACACAGGGTTGCAGCAACATGTTGATATCAATACAGATTAACATAACATATCAAACTTTGTAAAAAAATCAGAATTTCATCAAAATCGATAATGTGGTTTTTGAGAATAAAAAAAAATACAGTTTAAAAGTTGAATCTTTCAATTATTTCAATTGTGGGTAGTAGAAGTGGTCATTTAAATTATTTTCTATTATTGAAAGTGGGCGTATACCACGCCTCTCAAAGGGAATTGTAAAATTTTTGATTTTGTTTCAAATTTTTAGGAAATATAAAAGCTTTACGATACCTTACGATACCGGAAACTGCTTCATAATTTTGATGAGCTTTCAGTGAGTGATGCAGATGAGGTTTCTTAGATTTTGTATCTCAGGAATCACTTGTACAAATTTAGCACTATGTACTACATTGGAATGATTTTTGAAATTTATTTTCATAAAAATGAGAATTAATGCCATACGCAAGTTAAATTTTTTTTTGGTACCAATATTTATGCAAATGGAAATAAATATTGATTCCCTTTTTTTGTTGGAATGGACGGACCTTCATTTAAAAGATGAACGATAATGTTTACCTCATCTGGGTGTTGTGTTGGAAACTTATGCGTATAATAATTCTTTACTGAAATTGTTATTTTCTGCAATTAAATATTTGCGTATATTATTATTTATTGTAAATAGTTCTTTTTTATAAATACAAAAAGAAAGAAAAAATAATTCCTTGACTTAATTGTTATTGGCACCATAAACTTAATTAATTTTTTTATTACTGAAATATTTTATTCGTATACCTGTTGTAGGTTTTTGTATTTAAGTATAATGTACAAAAACGAAAATTATACTAAAATAAAGTTTTTTAAAGTTGAAAACCGTATTATCGCAATGTTTTTGGATAGTGGATTCTAAAAAAATGGATTTTATGACTAATTTTGGCAAATTTAAGTTAATTGGATTCATAATTCTGTTTTTAAAAAAGTTTATCATTAATACAAAAATTCAATTTTTCTTTCATTCTTTTGTATAACTTACCTTTCAAAACTTTGTTTTAAAAAAAATTGACATCTTGTTGTTTAAATGAACAAGTATTTATATTCCAGTTTTATATATTTAGTAACATTTTTCTATGAATAATTTAAAAAATCCGAAATTGGACTCAATTTAAGTTCCTAAATTTGGTGACATTGATTCTAAACTACCTATACACAAAAAAATTACTTTTGGAAACGATATTTTTCGACAATTTGTTGCAAGCTCAATCAAATAAAAAAAAAAGAAAAACTCAAAACTTAAACGTTTGACAAATCGTTTGACACTAATAAATCAGACAATTTATTATGACAGCCCCGAGCTAGGCTTCTGAGAAGTGACAATAGGACCACTGATTTTTCGTTTTATTGTTATCACTCTTGAACGATGTTTAGAGTGTCATTAATCTTTGTTGAATCTTTTGAAATTTATTTTTTTATATTCTTACATCAACAAGGTCAAATGTAAAAGCCTTAAATTTAAATACAAAATGTAAATACGTATCTATTTTCTCGAACAAAAGACTGATCAAATAAATTACTATTATGTTCTTTATAAAAAAAATATACAAATTGAAGAATGTTTTTTATTTTTAATTAATTTTTGTTGATCGGATAAATAAATATTTTTTTTTGTCTTGTTTACTTCTTTAGGCTATTTCACAAGATCGTTTGGTATTTTTTTTTGCGTAGAAGTATGGAAATTTATATGAGAGGTTTTTTCTTGTGTGAGGTTTATTTTTGTTTAACCTTTTTTTAAAAAAAAAAAATGTAAACAAAAACAAACTTAATTTTAAGTGTGAAAATATAGTCTGCGACGTTAAGTTGTCTTAGATTTTATTTTAACTTAAAATCTAACGTTTAAAGAAATGTTTATCAATGTCTTTTTTAAGATAGCAATATTCATTTCTTTCACCTTTCACTTTTGGCAATGTAATATAATATTTTGACTAATGTACAAAAAATCAACAATACATTTATGACAAATATATTTCAATTTTGTGATAAAAAAGCGACAAATTTTTTATCAATTTGTGATAAATGTTCAAAAAAAACTACTGAAAATTTTTTACGACAAATATAAGTACGTTCACACTGTGATAAATTTAGGTCAAGCTTGTGACAAATTTGTGACAAATTTACTAAATATTTTAGACTAATTTTAGCCATATTTGTATATACCTTACGACGGATTTAGGACAAAATGAAAAATTTACTACATATTTAGGGTAAATTAATATAAAGCATACTACACTAGAGACCCCGGTGAACTTTGTCCCGCTCCAATTATTTGAACTATATTGAATTGAAGTCTGTTTTGTCCTTGACATTTAGAGAGTCACTGTCAAACTGATGATGAAAGATTTTAAAAACTGTGTAATGGTGACAGAATGACAGGCATCTTTATAACTTTTCGTTAACGTTGGGCAGACGACTGAAATATAAAAATTTGACAACCAAGTGACAGTCAAAAATATCTTTTTCTTGCAGGCAGACAAATTTTATGGTAAAATTAATTTTTTCTGACTGTCTTCCGCGCAATTTTCCCACATTTTTTCATTTTTTAAACCTTCTCTGGATTACAACAAACAATTCAAAACCCAAATCAGCTAAATCGGCCAAGTCGTTTTTGAGTTTTAGGGAGACAAAAAAATTGAAATTGATTTTTTATATGGAAGATTATTGTACCGCCTTGAAGTATACAGTATGTATTGCAAATCTCAACGATCGTAAAATGTATTGCAGCTTTTAGGATTAAATGAAATGAATGGAATTTTAAAAACTAGATTTTTAATTGATAAAACGCTCTAGTTATACACATAAACTTTCCTCTTCATTCACTCTATACTCGTATATTAAAAAAAAAACGCATCAAAATCGCTAATATCTTAAGAACGAACAATGATATTGAGATTTATTTTGAACACAAAGCAAATGGCTTAGACGATTTTTTAAATTTAAAATTAAGCGACGAGACTTGACTTAATGTTTAAAAATTTTATTTTTAAAGTTTAGTCAATTTAAAAACAATTAACAATATTTTTTTTTTTTTTTCTGGAGCACCAAATAAATGAAATTTATTTTTCGGAGTAAGAATTTTAATTCAATGAATTTGTAGCTGTGTTTAAACAAACTTTGAGAGTGTACGACTTTAAATTTGGACAACAAATCTTATTTTGACGTGCATAGAATATCTCTCCGAAACCTTAAAAATCCGCCTTTCGGAGTGAACAATTAACTTAACCTGATGGATTTTTAATTTGCAGACAAACATTTCGGAATTTTTTAATAAATTTTGACATTCAATAAACATAAAATTGTGTTATTCCAAAAACTGGATTAAAATAAGGTATTAAGTAGTTTATGTCGTGAAACTATAAAAACTCCGAAAGACTTCCAGAATGTAAAAAGTCTCATTTTGGTCTGGTTTTAGTTTCATGAAACTTTTTTGTATTTTTTTATTCGTCTCGTGACTAAAACTAAGTTGCTTCTTCTTTTATCTAGTTCCTTTAAGAAACTCAACATCCTGAACTATAACTTTCGACTTTCATCCAATGGATATCGAATAAAACATCATCGAAGCAAATGAATGATGTATCCGCCACAAAATAGAATTCCTTTCAAGTAGATGATCATATGGCGGTCTTTGATGTACAATTTGTATTTATTTTTTGAAAATTAATTAATTTTTTGTTATTCTTAAGTCAAAAGTCATGTTATGCATTTTTGACATTTAAGTTCAAATTTCTATGTCACATCGGTTTTTTTTTTGAATTTTTTTGTGTCGTGTTCTAAAATTGAATAAAAGATATTCAAAGGAAATCAAGCCCATGATGATGAAGCGACAATTAATAAATATTTATTTTAAGAATTCATTTTATTATATACTCGTAGTCGCAGTCGAATTCGAAGTCTGGGAGCAATTTGATCATGATTCGTCATAAATCATGGGAGTGAGTAATCGAAATTCATTCAACATTCGACAAGGACACGGTTTTGTGTTAATAAACGAGTAAATATAGACAAGACAAGTTAAAGGAATATTTTTAGAATTCTAAAATGTCGGAGCTACGTGTAGAATTATAATATCTTTTTTTTTGTTTTTATTAATTCTTTTTATAGTTTGACTTCGAGTACAACAAATAGATAAGAATAAAATTGAGGGGGAGAGATTTATGATTGTCTTTTGTTTTTCAGAATTCAGACACCAACTTCATCACTCATAAACGGTCATTACTATTGACATTACTGTCACTGAATCCATAACTTGCCCTTGCACAAACTTGCATCGCGCAGTTCGTCAGTTTAAAAAAAAAAAAAAAAAAAAAACTCATTAAAACGCACAAAAAAGTGCAAAATCAGCAGCGGCGGAGGTGCGGCGATACCGATCGATGTCGGCAGCGACGGTGGCGGCGCATACCATCTAAAGTGTTAACAATTCATAATGATCATCAAATTATGACAACTTCTTTTTATTATTTATTATTTTAATTATTATTTGCGCACGTTCGGGTTAATGCACTTGGAATAGGTTAAGTGACGATTTGCCTGAGTTGCTTTGTGCATATGGCGCGCGCAGCGGATTCACGTTATATGCCGACACATCATCATCATCATCGACTTGCAATTGCTATTCACAAGACAGATACTCCTTTACGACGACTTGAGCAACAAAAAAACAACAACAACTAAAAAAGATAGATATTTTCCGGGTCTTCGTTTTGTTAGATAGAATTTTTACAATACAAAAGATTCTCGAAAGAGTCGAGATAGACGCACGGGCTCGACGCAATGGCTTGCCGGCGACCGACCGACAAAACGACTGAAGACGCGACTCTCGACTCAAACGGAACCAGTTTTTTTTAGCTTAAAGTCATCGCTGTCGCTGATGACGTGACGGAGAAGACCTGGCCCAATGCGAGGCAATGAACACAATTAACATCATCTGATGAGACAAATCGTCAGCAATTTATAACGAAGATTGTGATTGAGTGGCTTAGCTAAGCTTGCCGAGCTAGAACGCCTAGAATCAGCGGCGATAATTTCTTGAACGACAAACGGTACTAGCGTGCGTCGTCGTCGCACAGTGTGGTATATAGGTCTAAAACCTGGCCAAAAATATTTTTTTTCTCTATCGCTTAAATATTTCTTATAATTTAATTTTTACATTAGTAACAATAAAAAAAAAACATTTTTGAATGTAGAAACAAAGTTTTTATTTACTCTTCAGTACTGTTTTCATCAATATTATCAAAAGAAATGTTAGTTTCTGATAGCAACTTAATAACATCAGATAATAAGGGTTTCTTTTTATTTTTATTACATCTCATGCCTGTTATTAATGGATCAGAAGTTAGAAGAAGCCTATTAAGAACATCCATATTGCAGTTAACACGAGAAAACTTTCTTGAATAGCTTAAACGATATAAGCGAATATGTTTGTTTCGTGCTTCTGCTGCTTCCTCTGAAAGCTGTCCTATTGGAAGAATAGCTTTTTTAATTACTTCGGATCCATGAATTAGCACCTTATGCATTGTAGGAGACATTGGGTAAAACTTATATAGGGAAACATAAAGCTCGGCCGTTTCTTGACAATATTTTTCAAACGCTTCAGTGTTAATATTAAATCCAGAGCACAATGTATCTAAAACAATTTTAAGGCGATATAATAAATGTTTATCTATTCCCGTTATGGCTGCTGATATTTCATAGGAATCGAAAAATCTTCTGCTGGTATTTCCATCATTTGTGTTGCCAAAGTTCGATTTTGGGATATCCACTAGGAGTCCGAGTTGTTGCCTGAACTGATCCTGAATTTCTTTCTTTCTTCTTTCTACCACTTGTTTTTCTTCATTTGTAAGTCTAACATTCCATTTTTTCACAGGTAACCTGTAAGCTACATGTAATATGGTTTCGAAAAACCGTATTCGAGCATGGAGTAAGGAAAGACCGAAGTCAAAATTTTCTTTCTTGCAGGGTCTTTTCTTGCTTAAGTCATTAAACTCGTGTGAAAGGGCTTCACAAATATAACACCTCGCCGAAGATTTGGTATGCGTTGCGGCATTGCAAACCTTACCATCTACCATGGTGAATAACATTTTATGTTTTATAGATATATCATCAACTTCTGTAGCGGAAAGCGCAGAAATCTGTGTTTTGACGTAGTCTATTTCTTCGTTGATAACATCGTGCGTTTCTTTAATGAATCGAATTCTTATAGGTCGACAATAGCGAGGAGATGACGGGGTTGGATTTTGCCAAAGAATTTTCTTTTCGACACCATATAGTAACTGCAGTGGAACAACAGAGCTTTGAAAAATATTGGCATCAGAGTCAGCTTGATTTTCGAATTTCATTTTATATTGACTCTGTTGAGACCCATCACAACCCCACTTACTTATCAAAATTAATGATTTTTTATCTTCCTCACTTAAAAGCTCTACAGCTTCCCCAAGATGTTTTATAAGTCGACTCACAGTGTGATCCATCAGCTTTTGTACTTGCACTTCAGCACATGTCTCGGTTATGGAGTGAATTTCTGGGTAGCATTCTTTTTTCACCTTTTGAAGCACAGAATAGCAAGGAAAAAATTGTTTGTTAGTTTCTCTAACGATCTCGTACTGGGTTTTTGTAAGTCCTGCTTCCGTAAACATAGAAAGAGCACGTAAGGGTGATAGTTGATGTGGTTGGTTTGCAGTATTCATATTTTTAGCCGCAACATATTGCTTTGCTCTTCCAGGACTTTTAATTAGGTCTTTAACAATTTTTGAAGCATCGACATTCCCTGTTTCGCGAAACTTCATTTGGGTAGCGTAAGTCAGCTCCTCTACGTCTTTTGATCTCAAGTCTTCGGTTCTCCGTCTTTTGCTCCTATCACTTGATTCAACAAAAGATTTCTGAGGACGACCTCGACTGACACCTATGCTAGCACAAAATTTTATGTGTAAATATAAAACTCTTAAACATAAATACGGATTATGTCATTGACCTACCTGCAATAGGTAACGATACCATCCCATTAAGCCACTCAGCATTTGTTTTCTCAAACCATGATTTTGTTTTTCGGGCAGCTAACCATTTTTTCTTAAATTGGTGTTTTATAAGAGATAGCTTTTTTTTTGCTTCAACTATTTTGTCATGGTCAGTATAATGTCTCAAAATTTCTCGTTGCATATAATCAAGCTTTTCATCAAATGTTGCCTCATTTGAGCTTTGAATAATATTGTATAACTCATTTCGAGTCATAAACCTTAATTCAGATGGTCCTATTTACAAATATAAAGCAAATTAACACCAAAAAAAAAATTGGAAAATTGTATGTACCAACAAACAAAACACAATATTTAATAAAAAGGCTCTTTTTGGCGGCTGATTCTTTTATTACACACATTAATATACATAACCTCACAAAACAAAACACATTTCAATGCATAGAAACACTTAGAAACATAACAAAATTCTCTTTAAACTAAAAAGAATGACATATTTACTCACAATTCACGTAAACCCAAGATATACCTTATTTTCACAAACACCACATAAATAAATGTCCAAAATATATATTTTACAACTTAATAAATACCTGATCTATAATTATCCATAGCGATTTTAATGAAAAAAGGTTAAGAAAAAATAGTTTAGCAATTTTAATAACCCACTATTTCCGCGTTTTTTCCAAACTTCAGCTGACAGTTTCTACAATTGTTTACTTTTCACTGATCGCGTTGCACTCGGTGAAGAGATAAAGCTCAGACAGTTTCGATTTTTGATGCACTTACTATTAAGCTTTTCAGAAAAAAACAAATCAGGGTTGCCAATTGAGAAAAAAAAAATTGCATTTTGGCCATGTTTTGAACCCATATACCTCTCTGTGCGTCGTTCGGTCTTTGTCGATGTAGTCGAAGTGCATCTTAAGCGATCTTCACGATGAAAAGATAGTTTTTAGTTGTTTAGTTTGTTTGTGTGTGAGTGTGTGTTTGTGGTGATGAATGTGTGTCATATCGGGGGATACTTAAGCCCCGCACATCACTTGAACGTGTGAGTAAATTAACACTTTTCCCGTTACACAAGCGGGGGCATCACATCACTGTTTAGTTGATGTCAGTTTAAGGACAGCAGCTCCAGCTCTTCCTATAATTCTCGGGGATTTTCTTCTTGAAACGCAATAGATACTTGTTTTTTTTTTTTTTGTGTGATAAAATGTGATCGGTCATTTTGTTTCGTCATGAGAGGAGGAATTTTTTTTTTTGCTTTTAATGACAAAACCCACTTGAAAGGAGAAATTACATTTTATTACTTGAAATTGGAATGAATTGTTCTTAGCAGAGAGCGCATACCTTTCATTTGATGTTGGGACGGATTGTGTGGGTTTGGAATTTGAAGTGTGCCTCAAGTTAATATGGACATATGAGAATACTAGTTCAGTGACGAGAAGAACATCATTAAATAAATTATGTTTTATATAGAAGGATTCAAGTCTTCTATGATTAGGTTAGGTTAAAAAAAAATAGCAAACATTATATTGTTGTTGGAAGTTGGAGTACAAGAAACGACGCGACGGTTGAAATTTTTTTAAATGTAAAAAGAGAGAAATTTTCTTATTTTAGCGACATGCTGCAATTTTTTCTTAAATATTTTGATCTAAAATTTAGTAAATTTAGTGGAGCCATTGACACATTAAAACACTTAAGTAAATTATAATAAGTTTAACAAAAATAAAATAAAATTAAATTAAGCGAAGTAAAATTAAATTACATTAAATTAAGCAACATAGAAGAAAATTTGATTTAATGACGTTGAAAATTAAATTAAATTTAATAAAATAAAATTAATTGAAGTAATATATTAAAAATAAAAACAATTTGCTATAGGTCTATAGACTTTCAAAATATAATTAAATAATTACTAGAGGACCCGGCGTGAAACTCAGCCACTGACAAACTGATGATAAAAGATTTAAATAACTGTATAATGGTGACAGAATGACAGGCAACTTAATAACTTTTTGTTAACGTTGGACAGATGACTGAAATATTTTGGCCGTCAAATTTTTTTTTTTTTTTGCAGGTAGAACAAATAGTATCTATGGGAAAATCAATTTTTTTTTTCATGTCTTCTTCAATTTTGTTTTTCATATTTCTTAATTTTTAAACCTTTCCTGGACTTCGACAAAAATTTCAAAATCGGACGAGCTGTTCTCGAGACAAAGACACTAAGATTGATTTTTACATAAAGAAGATTATTGTACCACAGATAAATTACAAATCTTCTTTAAAATAGTATAATATATTTAAACCTGTACATTTACACCTTCCTTTTAAATCACTTTGTCTATTAAAAAAAAAAAACTAACGCATCAGTGATAATTGTAGCAAGTTTGCGAAAGTTAACAAATTTTCAACACTTCTTTCGGCGAAGATAGTTAAAGGGCTTTTTTAATTTATTTGAAGGGCTTTGAAGCAAAGTTTTAAAAAAGGCTAAAGCTAGTATTACACGGTCAACGTAATGTGTCAACGCGTTGACTCTGTGACGTCAAAATGACGTCAATATCTGGTCCCAAGGGTGTCACCGTGACACTGTCACGTCGTGTAATCGTCAACGAAAAATACAGTCAACGCGTTGACGAGTACATTGACGCTAGCTTTGACGCACATTTTTGAGTGTGACTGTGTAATATCTCAGTCAATGCTATTAGGACACGTTGACCATTTTTGTGACTGAGGGTTGACTCACATAATGAGTCAACGCATTTTGTTACAGAATTGACCGAAGGGTGTCATTCGTGTGATAGACAACTTTCAATACAATGACAATGTGAACGTTGACGGAGAAAATTTTGATTTTTCGATGACGTTGACCTATTACGTTGACCGTGTAATACTAGCTTAATAATTGGCTTTACACCTTTCATCAGACTAAGCTTTAAAATCAAAAATTGGTTGACTTAAAACCCTTAAATGTATTAATTAAAAATGTTAAACTGAAATATCGTTTTTAAACGAAAATTTCACACACTTAGTAATTTATAATTAAGTTGTAAGTTATGTAATGTAATAAAAAAAATATTTGTTATAAAATGGCAAAATTTTCTAAAGAATCAAAATGTACTCTGTTCAAATTGTTTCTTAAAAGAAATTTTGAAAAATTTAATATTCAATGACACAGAAGTTACTACATATTATTACTGGAACTTAAATTATTGAACTTATTTTTTTTTATTTATTTTGAATCCATATTTCTCTTTTTTTTTTTAACATATTTTGAGTTATTTAATTATTAAATTATGAAATTAAATAAGGAAAGATTCTTAACCATTTTTATTTCTTTTCTTTTCAGGTTTGTGGTTCAACTTTTTTAACCTTAAGATTGTCATACTTTCGTTCGAGATATAAACAATATTTTTTTTTTTTAATTTTCAAAACCTTAGTGTAAAATCACTAAAAAAATTATCTTAAAATCATATTCTTAAACAAAAACAACAAAACGTGAAGCCACCAAGAGTATTTTATAAAAAAAAAAAAACACCCACCCACAGAATTTTACATCTTAGAAGACGTATGTAGGCACATTTGTGTGATTCCTTCTTTCAAGAAGTAATTTACTATAATCCAAAAATAAAATTGCAACTGTCAGCCACTATTCAAAAACCTCAACATAAAATATATAAACCAAAACAAACATCTTTTCTTGAGTTCCCCAATTCAACTTTAACTACATACGTACAAAGCTAGCAGCACGTGTATGGTTTATTTTTCCTTAAATATTTAACCAATAAATTAATTTAAATAAAAACTGTCTTTAATTTTAAATTAAGATATTTAAATATTTTTTTTTTTGATTATTGGTTTTTGTGTACACTGTGGCGTATACGTCATTTATTTTCGTTTTTTTTTTGTTTCTCAACGAATTTTCAAGTTTAATGAAAAAGAAAATTTTGTTGATTTATTGTAAAAATAGCACACCGCCACCGTTTTACGTAAATAAGAAATTATTCTGACCAACATCACACATTGACAAAGCCAAAACAACAACAAAAAAGTGTTATTTTGGAAATTATGATGAAGATAATTAGAATTCTAAAAGCGCATCTTTCGATGTGACACCCACACACGGATGGGGGGCCTTTAGTGGCTCAGTTCCCAATTTGGCTAAGAATTCTGTTTTCAGAGGTTTTGGTTGATATTATTGAATAGATCTGTTAAAAGAATTATCTTTTGTTTTCTTTTTTAAAGTGCGATAAATAAAAATAAAACTACATACTCGTAAATATAAATCCGTGAAGTACTTATCCCACTCTTTTAGTAAAAAAAAATAAATATTTTATAAATAAAATCATTGGAAATGTTCGAATCTACGCTTGTAAATAAACAAATTGTTTATTTAATCAATAAAAATATTCAAACCAACAACAAATGTGGAATTATTAACATAACCAAATGACGTCCATGACAATGAATATGGTTTTCCTGAAGGACTTGCGATCGAAAATCAAAGGATATATTCATGTATGTTTTCTATTGTTGATTTATTATTATTTATAAGATAAAAAAAAATATTAATAATAATTATTGTTATTAATTTATAATTTAATAATTTTTAATAATTTGGATTTTAGCCAAATGGTATGTTATTTTAACACTAAGTCCATAAGAAAGTGTGTAGTTAGTGTCAGGAATTTTATTGCTTTTATTTTTGTTTTTAAATTATGATCTTATTATCTGTGAATGACGTGAATGTATAAGATTATAATGAACTCTTGTTTTTTTTTTTAAATTTTAATTTATACCCGTAATTTAATTTTAATGTTATTGTTGAGTCTTTTAAAGCGTTTCCAAGTTGACACTTGGTTTTGAAATTATAATAGTAACATATTTTTTTTTTTATGAACTACTTCTTAATTTATTTTACGAAATTGGAAATTTTAAATAAAAAAGTTGTTAAAACAGAATTTAAGTTTATTAAAATCAGTGTTGGTAACCCTGACTCCGTACTTTTTTAACCCCCTTATGAACTTGACATCGGCACTTGTCAAAGGGTTTTGTATTGCTTTTGATTTAACTTTTAAAGCTGACAATCAAGAAGACACTTCAACATCATCAAAGTATTGCCATCTGATTAAGCATCTCCAATGTGACAATTGTGACACAAATTGTCAAACTGACGTTTGAAGTATTCCTAAAAACCTTATTTTTATTTTGAAATAAGATTTTGTCATTTTGCATCCAAATTTATTACAATTTACAAATCAAAAACAAGCAAATGTTCGAAGAAGTGTCATTTTGCGCCAAAAAGAAAAATTGTATGTCATTTTACTTATCAAAAAACACACACTATAAAAAAAGAACTAAATTGAGAAATATTTGAAAAATTTGACTTAAATAAAAAATGTCATTTTGATGTAAAAATTATAAGACATGTCCACTAAAATGCAAAACGACACTAACGCCCTCACACTGTCAGTTTATTAATTTTTATTTATGACTGTTTGACAGAAAAAAAGGATTTTATTTTCGTTCTGTAAACTTAACTCAAAATCGCCAAATTTATTCTTATGTCTCCAAATTCCTCAATACTAAAGTATTTTTTAATATTAAATTATTTTCAGGTTAAAAAAAGAACGAACCTGTCAAATCCATGCCAATAGTTGGCAATAGTTCTTAAAAAAAAAAACGGTTACAGCGCTCAAATAAAAGAAAGAATGTAATACAAAATTTTAATTATCAATACAATATACTGCGATTTGACAATAATCTGACATACTTAATAAACGCGCAGAGAAGTTGACACATGAAGTTTCGATAATATGGCTGCAACCATCTGTCAAATTTTGAAAAACTCTATTCTATGTTTCTAAAGAAGTCAATGTTATTCTATGATCGTTAATGAATTGAAAAGATTTAACGGTTAAAATGGTAATGACGAAATAAGTCAAAATTTTGAATTTTTGTGAATTTTCTGACAAGAATCATTTTAATAAATCTTTAAAAGTTCGAAGTTAGAGTTAGAGAGTTCTTACTTCTTAAATCGACAGTAAAAATTAATAGAAAGTATACAACTGTTTAAAGTGACATAAAGTTCAACGAGAACGACTGAATTAATTTTAAACCGGCTTTAATCTGACCGAATTTAATAATTTCATACATTACAACAAATTTGGCAAAACAATATAATGAGACAATTATAAAATTGCATGCCACTCAGAGCATCTTAAAAGTCTTTAAATTAATTTTATCTGTCAAATCTAGATCAAATTCTAAAAATATGACATTAATGATTAACTTTCTTTTGATAAACAGGTTAAAAATTATAATCTTTGTTTTAATCTTAAGTGGGTTTTGTCTTTTCCTGCCAATGTATATAATTGCCAGTTGTTTAAGTTGTATTTAGTGTAAAATGTTTTTATTTGGTTTAGCTACCATTTAGGTCGAGGCATTTAGATCACAATACTTGTCACCACCAACATATCCAATTAAATCTGTCATCTAATAAAATTTGACTGTTTAGACAAAAGACTAAATTTTGACATCCGTGTGATATTCTGTTAAAAAATGTCACTTTGCAGCAACAAAAGAGTCCTTTTATCGTATCGTGTTCGTTTTGATTAGAAAGTAGACAGCTGTCACTTTTGAAATTGTCATATTGTGACATTTGCAATTAGGCTAATTTTAAATGCTCCTCCAAAACTCTTCCTCATTTCCAAAGTATTGTTTGAAAGCCCATCTGCTTCTCACATTAAGGTCAATAGAAACTTATACCAAGCCATGTTTTCAAAAGCCCCTTTTCTTTTTCCAAAACTGTCATTCATGACACTTTTAAATTTTTTAAGAACTCACACACATACACATGAACTCATTTGTAATTTAAGTGAAAGCAAAATAATTACAACAAACAAAAAAATCGCATTAGAGGTACTTGATGGAGGTGATGGTAGGTGGGTTAACATCATTAGGCTTCTAACCATGTGTCCATGTTTAACTTTTCTAAAATCGATTAATCATCAGTTTCCTTCTAAGCTCATCAAAATCTCTTCTTTTTTTTTGTGTGTGTGTGTGTTTTGTTTTTGTTTTTAAGTCGTCAACAGAGGGAAAGTCACTTTTAGCACCAATTACAGCTCCGGAATGTTCCACTGTACTTTCAACATTGCGGGGTCTTTGGTCTTCTATCGTTGTCGTCGTGCTTCGTCGTCTTTGTTTGTCGCCACAAAGTCTATAATGTTCCTAGCCCGTTCGAGCTGATTTAATCGGTCGCTAAACGAGGCGATTACACCTATTTCCAGGTTAGGCGTATATCATCGTCGTCGTGTTGGATACCTCGGTTAAAGCAAAATCCAGCTAACAAAACCTATCCCAAAAAAAAAAGAAGACCCAAAACATAATAAAGAACATTTACACGAAAAGAAGCCAAGCAAATGTTGTTTCTGTTGTTGTTGGACATTGATATTATATGCTCCTATATGACGGGACTCCGAATAGACAGGACAGACAAACAACATTTATTTTATTTTATCTTTCGAAAACCCTGTTTTCAACTGGGCGATTTCCGGACTTCAAAAGCATCTATATACGAGTATATATGAGTTTGTATGGAAGAATGTTCACATTTTTATGGGTGATACATTGGGAACAAACAGCTTAAGCTTTAAATACGAGTATGGGCGTCTTGTATATAGCTGTGTTTTGTTGTTATTCACAAGAGTTGATTTCTTGTCCAGTTTTCCAGTGTCCATTTGGTGTCCAAAATAGGAATTGTAAACATTGTAAGTGGTAGTCTTTACGAGTGCTTGTACTAATGCCTCAAGACTCATGGCATGCCAGAACAACTACGAGTCTGAGTACGAGTACCTAGAGTTGGAAAATACTTGACTTTAACTTTGGTTGTGGGCTTTAGATTTATACCTGTATTTGTATGTTTTTTTTTTTGGTATAGGAATGTAATCGTATTTCATATATTTATGCACAGAGAGAAAATTATGGAAACTTTTTTTTTTTGGAAACATTTTGACAAAAAGTGGCTTCAAAGTTTCAGGAAGGTTTTATTTCCATCTTATAATTAAGTGAATCTAAATAAGGTAGGATAAGTCTTGTGAAGATTTAGCCCTCAATTTTTGAAATATATGAACAACTTAACCGATTTTAATGTAATTTGACAACACATTTTGTTGTTTCCACCTAATATTCAACAGAGTGTTCCAAAACATAATTTATAATTTGATTTTGTCTCCATTTTTTGATTAATTAGTTGAAAACCCTAATACAAAAAAACAGTTTGACAGCTGACAGTTAAGAATCAGTTTTTTTTTTTGTCATGTTGGCATCACCTGTAGAGTCAATCTTGTCAAGTTTCAATGGAAGAATGTCTTTTGTTAAAGAATTTCAAGTTTACGTCGAGAAAGTTTTCTTTTCAGTATTTAAAAGGAATGAAAAATTTGAGCAGCAGTCAAAAATTGTTTTAAAAGATATTTTGAATATAAAGCATTTTACCGTGGAATTTTGAAACATCGATACGGTTTTGAGATTAGTGGAAATTAACGAAAAGCAAGCTTACCAAATGTTTCGATAATTTAGTTTTTTAAGAAGATGTCAAGAGTTGTAGTGTACCATTAAGTGATTTTTGTAAATTTATCAATTCTCTCCGATAATGAACAAACTGAGTAAGACGAATAAAACACATGAGTTGATGCACTTTCAGAAGAGTCGATAAAGTTTTTGAAGAAAAATTTGCTGAGTTCTGTTCTTTTCTATTCATATTGTGCAATATTAAGTATGAACAAAACTGCAGTTTCAGCAATTTCACAGTCAGCAGTAACTTGTGCTATTATTTGCAGTATTTTTTTGTTTTTGTTTTTTTACTGTTGTTTGTTTTTTTTGGTAATAATGTGTAGTTTTAGCGCATTAAACCAAAGTTGAAACTTCAATTTCTATGTAAACTAGAGTTTCACTTTGGTTTGAGATTGAAAACTGCAGATCTGCAGTATTTCTTCTTCCCTTTTATTGTTGGCTATCAAAATGACACACAATGACCAAATTTTTTCTTAAATAAAACTATAGCTTAAAAGTCGAAATCGATTTAGTATTTTCAATATAGGAATTTAAAAAAATGTTTAATAAGAATTACACTGCAATTACAATTTTAGTAAACTTTTTGCAGTCAAGTAATTTTTTGGCTGCAGTTATTTTTATAGCTAATACTGGATTCAATAACTTGAGTATTCAATTATACTGCTCGGGATTGAAAGTTCTTTAAAAATTTGAATAAAAGTCCGATGGATTCTCTCACAAAAATTTTCAGTGCAGTCAAATGACTTGAAATGCAGCCATTTTGTTTGCAGTAGATGCGTTTCCGTCTACACAATTCTAATTCAATTTCAAACAAAAAAAATATGAAAAATATGTCTCACATTACTTTCAGTGTAACTCTCATTAGCTAGCAAAAATTAAATTATCCCCCCTCCCCCCTCCCTTCTTAATATCCCGTGTTTCATACATATTATGTCTAGTAATGGTAATTCCCGGTTTACGAGCAATAGCGGCAACTGTACACAACTTTGTGTATTGCTATCATGTTGTAGCCATTGTCTAATGCTGTTTTACCGCCTCCTCGTTGCGTCGCGTCGTCGTCTTAGCCTGGGTTCTCTGGAGGCGTTAAATATCTTTTCTCCAAAGGTGTTCAATGTATACATATGCCACCAAGCAGCTTGTTTGTCTGTGTCTCCATACCTGCGATAAAGATAACTTAAATAATAATTCCCCGCACTCTGACAAACCATTATACCCATGTGTCAACTGTGACTACACGACTTGTTACGAATTTGTCAATTCCTGATTGAGGTACAAGTTGTTTTAACCATCTGATCTTCTTCAGCTCCATTGTGGAGGGAATTCCCGGAACTAGGTATCTAGACAGACAGAAAAGCAAAACAACATCGTCTTTGTCTTTTTTTTTGTCTATGTTCTCTCTGGAAATTAATTAACTCCTCGGCTCTTGGCCTTAACTCATGATGATGAGAGGAATTTTTAAAGCTTCCGAAGTTGCAGCTACATAGACACACCATGAATGCCATTTCATGCCCCATAAGGCGCTCGCAGTTTATTTCTCCGAACCTTTTAGAGACGAAGACGACGACGATGAACGATACAAACTCTGGGGCAATTTTGTTAAACAAACTTAAACACTGTTAAACTCGTGAGTGATGGCGGCCACCAAAAAAATTCCTCAACTGTCTATGGTGTTTATCGTCTACCGCTATGCTTGGTTGGCCCGGTATGGTCTTTGGTTAGGTTAGGAGCTTGCATCGAAAAGATGCATCCATGCATCGGGGTATATAGTCACAGAGATTATGAAGCACGCTTCGGTCATTCATCTGACTGATGCAGCTCGTTAAACACTTCTCACATCTAATGCACAATGAAGACGTCAATCAATAGCTGGAAATATAGTGATGGCGATATGGCGATGCGATGGCGATGGCGGCAGCAGGAGCAGCGATAGTAAAGTCGGCGGCGCGGCGCGGACAACAGCCAAACTCGTATGCATGAAATCCTTTCTGGAATTTCGTCGACATTAAACAGTGGGGTGGAGTGCATTCGAATTTGAAAAAAGAGGAAATTGAAAAGACAAGGACGGGGACTGCGTTTCCTAATGCACCATCCCCAAATACCCTTTTAATAGATACTAAATTTCTTTGAAAATGTTGATTTTATTCCAAATTCGCTTCACAACCTGTCCCACAGTCAGTGGTCGTGCTTAGATTGTGAAATGAATTGATGTCGGTTTCAGTGTCGGGATACGTCGCGTCGGTCGTCTTTTTGGCTAAAAATAAAGGAGGAAGGAGGGTTCCAACCAAACGGACATGAACACTGAACAGTCTACTTAAATTATACCACATTATTCGTTTTGAAAACTACCAATATACTCGAAAGCTCCATAAGTTGGTCTGGATTTTTTTTTCTTGTTCGGTCGCTCCTGATGGCGAAGTGGGTTATCTAGTTTTTGACATTAAAGAAAATTCATTTCATTGCTTTTTATTGGAGCAATAAAAATTTCAAAAAGCAAAGTAAAGAAAAAATAAACCAAAACAAAACTTTTTTTTTCTCGGGGGGGTTTTTATTGCCTACTTAAATTTGAAATAAAGTTTCTTTGGTATATGTAAGTTTCGCACGGTTGAGAAGAACGAAAACAATAATTTTGAAGTCATAACTTTTTTTCAAAATAGTTTTTGGTTTAAGATTTTAGCTGGAAGTTGGTAAAAATAATATTTTATTGTCTATTACATTTAAAAATATGTTATATATATATTTTGGGTATTTCTATTGTTGTTAAAATAGAACTGAAATAGGTGGGTGTTTTTAAGATAACATATACTTATATTTAAAAATTATTAAATACGTTCTCCGTGTGACATTTTGTGCATTTGTACATTGGTTGAGGTTTATGAAATAATTTTTAATTTTGTGATTTTTTGTTAGAAATGATAATTTTGTTCATAAAATTAATAGATCCATGGATAAATTGTCAAAAACATGAAAGTAATCATTTAAGGATTTATTAAAGCATTTTCTGATGTTCCTCAAGGAAGTCATGTTGGGCCTCTTCTTTTAATATTCATCGAATTCTAATGTCTCTGCTTCATATTAATGATCAACTTATGTTTTTTATGTTGTGATGTTTTCGGTCTCGAATAAGAAACCACTTGTTGCTCTTTTAACTCTCAAAACTCTTTTTAAGCTCAGAAAAAATGTCTGACCAGAGTCCGAACATATCGAGCATGCTCTAAACAGAACAAAGTGCGTCGCTTGAAACACACCTGAACACTAAGCTGTCACTATTTGACATTTGTCAATTTACTTATCATTTTCTTTTACAGAAACAGAAAGATTCAAAGCTTACATATATAAAAATTTAAAAATTAATTTTAATCAAATACTACAAGGACGTTTGGCGCCATTTTAAATGTGTGAGTTTTGAGTTTCCAATTTCACCTGTCAAATGCTCAGTTAATTTATTCTGAATTTCATACAGCGCGCTCTAAACAGGCTCTGAACACGTTCAGAACGAAAAAAAAAAAAAACACAAATTTGAAGCTCTGAACGTTCAGCGGTAAAGGCGAAGCACACTTTTTTGTTTGACAGTTCAAGATCTACTCTGAACGTCTGAAATTTATCTTTAACTTGAAGATAGTTTCAAAATCCAAGTTCACTTATTTTGACATAAAGTTGAGTATTGTAGTAGAAGCTTTACTCATTTTTTCAATTGATCTACTCATTTACACTTTAACTCGACTCTGATTTCATAACTGATTTCATCATCAGATAAAAAGACGCTGTCAAAATTGACTTTTTTAGTAATAAAATAATATTTTGACTCTATCACTACATTTTTCGATATAGTCCAATTGAATAGAGCAAACTAAAAACCTGACAATTTTTAATGACAACGCTTTAGTGTAATGACAGCTGCTGTCATATATCTCAAAATAAAGTATTAAATATTATTACAATTGATTTTATGTCATTTCTCTAAAGTGACTATTATGAAGTTTATTTTTGAAAAACTTACAGTAAGATTGTTTTCGAGATTTATTATAATGTTTATTAAGGACTTTTTTAAAAGAAGGTTCGATTTTGAATGGAACGCTTTTTGGGTAGCTGTCACTTTTGAAACTGTCATATTTTTAAATTTCAAAATTTAGAACTACGAAAATACTAAATAGAACGAAACACGTTTGAACAACATATTGACGTATGTGCAATTATTTTTTTTTTTTTGAAATTGAGTTAAGAACGCTATAATGTCCCAAATGTCAAGTTTTATACGTGGTAAAATGTACGTGATTGTAGCTTTGCTAGTGCCCAAAAGAGGTCACTTTTTTGTTTGTCACAAAAGCTAAAACGACAAAGCTTTTCAATGCAATGAAGCCAAAAATGTCAATTGCGCGCGATACTTTATAAATGGTAGTTGTCGAAAAAGCATTAAAAAGCCGTTACGTACGATAGGTCAGTAAATAAGCTAATATCTTAGGATATCAATGATCAAAGTGGTACAAAACTTTGAGGTAAGTTTCGAATCCGAAAAATCAAAACCGTTTGCGTAACTCAAGAATCCGTGTGTTTTGAATTAGAATTACTTTGTACATTTCTAAAAGAATTTGGTCTTAACGATTTTAAAGTTCATTAAGAAAATGGCGTCATCTTCAGTGATGAGGTATATTTTCATATCGGAGTCTACTTAAATGAGCAAAGTGCCAAAATTTGGGGCTTGGAAATGCAAGAATTATTGTTCAAAAGCCTCTCCATTCTCAACATGTAGCAATTTTGTATGAAATTTTTCTTGACATTTTTCAAACAGCGAGATATTTGAATTGAACACCTTTAAAACTGTCATTAGGTCTGAAGGCTATGTCAATGTTCCATTATCGATAGAATTTGCTAAGTTAAACATTCGCAAATGTGCCAATATTGGTCATGGATTCTTGAAAAGGATATGTTGCCGCAACCGTAATTATGATAATTTTATATAATTGGTTAATGCATATCTTTCTCTTAAGAATGAAATACAAACCCATTGATTTCTCTTAAAAATTTCTCGGCTCTTGAAATATGAAAATGAAACCTCATATTTTTTTTATGTTTTATCTATTTCGTGATTAATTAAAGAATGCTTACTCAATTGCATTAAACTTCTTCTCATTCCATATATATTTTCTGTTATATGTTCTGCCTTTTATTTCACCATGAACATGACACCACACATCATAAGCAACCAACTTTAGAATCTCTAGGCCAAATGAATCTCAGCAAATCAAGTACAATGACTTCATTTTAATTTCTTCCAACAATTTCCTTATACTACATACTAGAAATGTTTCTTATTTTATTTTTGTTTTTTCATGTTACTTTTTCTTCAAGTTTATTATGATGAAATTTGATAGGATTACTTAATCAAGCGTTCATATGCGTCTTACAATTTAAAAATTTCTTCTGACAACCAGCAGCGAGAAAAAGTAACAACGAACGACGACGACGCACAGTGGGGCAAAATTGGTAGATTAGTGATATTAATTACTTCTACTAATAATAACAGTTTTGTTGCAACTATACTTGGTTTTTAAAATAAAAATAAGTTATATTCTTAAAATTTATCAACTTTTTAATATATAATTTGTATTATTCTAGCGGGAAAATGAAGTTAGGTACTAAAAATCATTCAGTTTTGAAAGGCAATTTTCTGAAAATTTGATTTTAGATTTAAAAAAAGATGCAAAAAATCAATACATAGACCTAGAACAGTGAAAGCTTATCTTGTATTCTTTGACGAGCTAAATTTTTGTCTGTATATAGTTTTTGTAAAATTAAGTTTCAAAATCAAAACATTGCATAGCATTTCAAGCTATTTTTTGTTACAAATAAATGCTTTATTAAGTGGGCATTTTTGTAAAAATCTAAAGCTCTTATGAAGATTCAGAGAAAAGCTAGTGATTAAAAAGAATCTTGGCATTTAAGATGTAAAAGAAATGTAAAGAAAAATTGCAATGAACAAATAAAAAAGTTAACACTCATCTTAAAACGTTCATACGATTGTCAGGACAGGGTGTGTTTGTTTAAAAAAAAGTTTCGATGGTTGAATGTTTTTAGTCAAAACATCTCTTTTTATTTGTAAACAAATATCGACCATCAGTATTTTGTTTGAACATTAGAAATTTTGGTCTTAATTTCTTAAAACAAAGTCATATTGGATTAAGGGGACTATCTGGTTTGACGCCCTGATTTTTGAGCATTTTTTGATATTTTCAAAATTTTGGGATAATAAAAGTCCATTTGATGCGTGTAGATATAATGAATGAAGCTTATAAATTTAAAGTAAATTGTCGAAGCCATTTTTTGAGATATGATGGAGGATAGTTTGAAAAACATGGTTTGGAGAAGAACGTGTAAGTAGTTTCAAGTACAGTTATATCTTTAAAAGTTCTAACTCACCACTAATGTATGATGTCTTTATAAATCTGTCTTGTTGATAAGATAGATTGAGTATAGAACTTAGTTTTCTTTTTTTAATTGATATTAAAAAAAAAATTGGTCAAAAAATACAAACTTTATCGGAACACCCTGTTTTACGGGATCTCTGAAGATAAAATAAAAGAAAGACATCTGTTTTTTTTTTAGGATTTCTTATACAAAGGTGGCCATTGCAAAAATGTTATAAAAACATTGTTTCCGTTACTTATTTTAATGAAAATAACAAAGGGCTTTTCCTAGAAAATCAGTTTTTGTAGTTTAAAAATTCATAAAAAATATTTGAGGCAAATATTTAGCACTTCTGCTTTAAGGTTCATATTCTTGAAGTATCTGCCTAATATGCCCCATTTACAGACCTGCTAAATATTTGCCTCAACAGAAATTATGAGCAAAAATTTAGGGCCACTTTTGAACAAAAATGGTCATTTTTGTCTCCTTGTAATTTAGTATTAATTAATTTTGTTGAACTTTTTTATTTAGAAACATAAAATTCACACCTTTACCAAACTGAATAATATCACTTGACAATTTTTTGCTCCATTTTTTACACAGTAAATTTAAATATAAAAACTATGCCTTGAGTATGCGTTTTTTTTCGTGATTCTAAGCTACAATTTCTTCGACTTTGATAGCGTGGTGTACCTAGCACAGATGTCTAAAAAAAAATATCTTCACATTTTCTTATTCAAAAAACAGTTAACTTTGAGAAAAACCTGATATTTTTGCATTAACACAATATTTGAAAATGACCTTTTTATCATTGCTCTCTATGGAGAGGCCCCACTGTGCGACGACGGCAAAAACAAAAATCTCTTCCAAGAAACTTAATTGAAAGAACTGAACGCAAAAGTAGCAAGCTTTACAAAAGATTGTGATGTTTTTGGTTTTGGTTATTTTTTATTTTTATATTTTTTTACGTGTGTCATGGTCTTACAGAATTTCAAAAAATAAAAAACTTAATTAAAAACTTCCGGAGATTTCCCGTAGTTGTTAGTTTTGTTGATGTTGTTTTAAGTTGAATTTGTTGTTGTTGTTATTGTTGTTGTTGTGTGAAAGGAAGTTTATTGTTAGTCAAGAGTTTTGGTTTATGTGATTTCTGGTTCCGCTGCTGTTATAAGAAGCTCTAACGAAACGTCCAGACGAGAAATTTAAGTTGAGACTTGTCTCATTAATTTTTTCAAAGTTTAGTTATGTTATGAGTTATGACATTTCGCGTTAAAGGTAAATTTGATTGTGACGCAGGGTAATATGTTTGAAGGTTTCATGTGCAAGAAATTTAATTGGGCTTTGGTGAGATTAATGTTTTGTTATAAGGAAGACAAATTATGGGCAGGTGAGCAGGTTGCCATATTTCGTATGCAACGAAAAGATGTGTCTCAAGACTCAGTTTAACTTTGAGTTACGTAAAATCAACAAAAAATTATCAACAAAGAAAAAATTACAAAACGCCTCCTGTTGCCAATGTAAATAGAAACATTTGCAAAGAATTTCACACCAACACTTTCGACAAGGCAGTGGCGGCGGCGGCGTCTTACTAATTTATTCAACTTTTCCATATTGGGTTTAAAAAAAAAACATCACTTCAACTATATTTGGATATCGACGATGACGACGACACGGACGTGGATATTCAAATATTTGTTTCTCGCATTGAATTCCAAACATTCAATCCGCAATACTTGACTCGGATTTGAGGCTTTAAGCAACAATACATTATTAGAATTCAATGACAAAAAATGTGTTCCGAAATTTTCGAAATTTATGTACTCGTATTTCACTCCAAATTTGGAAATTGAAGTGTGCGATAGGCGGTTTGACGCCAGTCACATTTGTTTTGAGTGTTTTTTGGGCGTGTGGATGGATTTTTGAAAAAAAAAAAAGGAGAAATTAATGACATATGTATGTACATATATTTGCTGTCGAGTGTTGCGAATACCGCTCTGTGAGATCTCAGATGTATGAAGCTGACTTAAGATTTTTCTTCCATTTCATAAATCTTTAAAATTATGCGAATGTGATGAAAATGTTAAGGCATTTTATTGTTCTCAAAACAGACCAAAAGATTTTATGAGATTGGAACGATGACTTGGATTTATGGAAAGTACCTAAATAAAAATCAATGCTGCTTGCCGGTCTTCCTTCAATGAATAGTCAATGTCATCAAGCATCGACAATCATAAATTAACGACCCTAATTTTAGTAAAAAATACGTTCATAACCTTCCATTTAGTTAAAAAAAAATTAAAAGAAAAGTTTAATATAAATAAAAATAGCACTAATACGCCTAAGTGTACGATTTCATTTTGTTAAAATATAACGATTCCAGAATTTCTGTGACTGGGAAGAAGGTCTTTCTTAGATCATTTTCGCTATTTTCTCAACAGGAAGCTATACTGTCAGATTCTTCTCTAGTCCTGCCACTGATTCACACCAAATAAGTAAATTGATGGTATCAGAGTCCCTCAATACCTCTGCCGGAAAATATGTCAGTCTCGAGAAGTCACCGATTAGAAGGCTTTTGGCTTCTTACAAAAAATCGAATGTTGTCATGCTTTTGAAATTAAAGCTTTCGAAGTTTTTCATTAAATTTGGTGAAGAAATTGTTTTCGGAACATATTAAGCTTGAAGGAGGATAATTTTTAGTGAAAGAAAGAACTAAAGGAAAACCAGGATCTATTAAATGATCAAAGAATTGAGTCCAATAATTCGGTGGGTCGAATTCGAACGCATTCCTTAGTCCAATAATTCTGTAGATTGATATTATCCGATTAATTCTTCGAATGCTTCGGAGACTTTCTCACTTTAAGGAACTTTTGAGGATTCTGATTCTATCTTCCAGGTCACCGGCAATCGTCTTTTATGTCTGTTCAGATAAACCTAATCTCACTTCTTGTCAGAGCCTAAAAGAAAAGAATACAAAGGTTTTATAGATACCTGTTAGTTAATTGGAAACTCTGGCCTTGAAGTTCTCTGACCATTCGTCCAAGAGAAGAGCTTGTTTGAAGTAACAAATGATTCTGCTTCTACACAATTCTTCTTTGAAGTCTTTTTAGTGATTTATCATTTTTAGAAAAAAAAAAAAAAATTCAAAGCTTCAATCTAATTTTATCGGCCTCAATATAATTGTGTCGAAAAGAAACTTTTACCTAAGTTAAAAAATCTAATTTCCTCTTAAAATTTTTTGTGTTAACTATTTTCATAAAAGTTCCATTGATAAACTTTGCGCCAAACCGTTCGACTCCGAAAGTCACATTATATTTCCAACTTGTTGTTATATAAAAATTATATCAAGTTGTTCTTTGTACCGCAGCAGTCTCAGATCGAGTCATTGACAAGTTCGACATGGTATTTGCTGTCGTTTTGTAAAAGTTTTCCGATAAGATACAACACCATTATAGTCACATACACTAGTAAATATAAGTATAAATGTATGTATATAGAAAAATTTGTCAAATTTTAACAAAAGGCTGCCTTTTTTTCAGTTTTTAAAACTTCCCAAGGACAAGCGACCGGCAGCAGCGGTATTCTTCTGAATGGTCGTCGTCGTCCGTCGGAAGAACAAGTTTTATTTTTATTTTTATTTTCTCAGGAAGGAAGGGCGAAAGGCCATGCGGGACTAGCCTTCTTCTGAAACGATAAAAAAGCCAAAGAAAAGAAAAGGCAAAAATAAAAAAATGTGGAAGTACAGCAATATAACATTTTTTTCTTTTTCTTACATCATTACAACATATTTTTAATGATAAAAAAAAGAAAAGAATTAAAGTAGTTTCCGATGACCATGAAGCAGGCCAATCTATACCAAATGGTTTCTAGAGATACCCGAGTCTGAATCGGAGTTCCGTGTGTTTGATTTTTATTTCTTATTTGATAAAAAGGTAGAAATCAGTGTGATAGTTTATTGCTTTTGATAAAGTTTCTCTCATATATGACAATTGAAGAAAAAAAGTGAAAACATGAGAAGTTTGTTACTTTTTCTATATTGACAAATAGTTTTGCTGTTTTTGTTTAATAATGAAGCCAATTGACAATAATTGTGTTATTTTATTTCATTCGAAGATGTAACTATCAAATAAAGTTCAAATAATGTTGATTGAGCTTTTTTTGATGAAGACTTTTATCAAAGACGAAGTTTGTTGCCTATTCGTAAACTTTTACGTATATAATTGAGCAAAAAAAAAAATAACTACAAATTTATAAATTTAGCTAACATTTTTTGGCAATGGTAGCTCCGGGTAGTTTACCACTGACTCTTTTTCAAAAACTTGTGTCTATACAATTTAATTTTGCTTCTCTATTAAATCTACATCGTTTGTAGGTTTATATGATGACTAGCCGGCCCGGCAAACTTCATCTCGACCTAATTTAACGCCTTCTTAATTGGATAGTTAAAAATTCAATGTAATTTAGTTAACTGGCATTGAAGTAAGCAATGTCAAAAACGATTTCTGGATTTCGGACTTTGTGGCGTTCGAACCCAAAAATTTATTTGAATTTGGGCTTTGTTTTCATTAAATTTTGGCTAGTTTTCTGGGCATTTCAAATTTTTGAACTACTGATGATTAATGATTGTTAAAATTTTTGAATTTTGTGACATTCAAATTTCTTGTATGAATTTTTTGTTTTGTGTTTTTTTTTTTTTATATTTTGGAAACCTCATAAAATTATGTATTTTCGCCTGTCTTCCGTTTTTATCCATTTTTACATTTATAGATAAAAGATAACCATATTTTAGGAAACATTAGATAAGGCCGTACACCGAAAGTAACCTTTTCGCTTAATTACATGATAAACACCATATCGTGAAAAACAAAACCTTTCCCATTCCATGGAAACACAACTTTTCAATTCTATAATGTACTCGTTATTATATACAAACAACTTTCTCCTCAGTAAACAACAATTTATTAATATACAATATAAATAGGTGTTGCTACCTTTTCCCATATGGAGCACCCTATTTCTGTCATCATCTTTTGATTGATTGGCTTATAATTAACGTCATAGCCTTGACAAGCTTTAACTACACAAAATTAATTATATTAAATTTCTAACAAGACAGAAATACCTGTTTTAAATGTCAACTTGTGGTATATACATAAATGAGTACATAACGTACATTAATAAAATTCTGAGCAGTGATGGGAAAGAAAACACAATTTAGTTCTCAAAATTAAAGACTGTAAAAAATTAATTGCACAAAAACAAAACAAACAATAAAAACATTCTCAGGTAATTTATTTATGTTTTTTTTTTTTTTTTCTTCAAGTTATCCGAGGCTAATATCCCGCCAATTTAAAGTTAAAAGTTTGTATTTACGTTTTGTATGTGGGTGAGAAATTATTTACATGCGAACCAACAGCTACTTGCCAAAAGTTTTGTCCTATTTGTTGGCCATAAATTGCACTCAATTAATCGACCCGAACAAACACACACAGACTTACATATCAAATGTATGGATGTTTGTTTACTCTGTGTACCTTTAAGCCATACCTAATAAAAACAAAATGTGTTTCTTCCTCAATGCACATTGTCTATATCTATATTCTATTTATTGCTACTCCCACTACGCCCCCATATCATCTCATCAATTTTGATTACCCTTGAAGCACATTCTGAGAATTTCGTGTAACATTGTTTGTCTATATAATATGTATCTTGTCTACCAATTATATGAATATAATATTGTCTATAAATATTTTTTGTTCGTGTTTCGCGTTTTTATTAACTAATCAGTGGGAATATTGATATATTGTGGTTTGCATGTTGTTGTTTTTTTTTTTGCAATTTTATATCAACCTACTCATTTCGACTGATAACGTTTTTCTAGGTATTGTTCTATTAAAGTGGTTAAATATCCCTGATAACTGAAAAGTTAACACACACCTCTACACACGCAAAGAACCGAGCCAACAAGTGTGTATAGGTGGGTAGTTTTATTATTTTATCTTTTGTAAAGCGAACACATACTAAATACACGTAGTTTTATATATGTGCATATTCTACTCGTACACCTTTGCAAGTACTTATAATGTCTTTATCAATAATTTATACACCCTGAAGCTCTCATTTTATAACATAGGGTAAATTTTGATAGTTATTTGTGTTCGAACGAAGAGAAATAAAGAACAAAACTATCTAATCTATCAGCTGTTACTTTTAAAGTTGTCATCTTATAACAATTGAAAAGTAAAAACTAACTAATTTCTATATACGTAGTCACTCGATGTAATGAGAATCAACAAGAACGAATTAGTTATTCGAATTAGTTTTTGTTTGTTTTTGTTTTGGGAATCATTTTAATGCCAATGAATGAATTTTTTAACAATAAGTTGTCAGCGTCTTCTAAAGCCCAATCTCAGGTTATAAAACCAACAAACACTGCCTCGTAAGAACAATAAATAAAACCTTAAAAACCTTATATGTTCTAAGCCAAGTAAGAGAAATACATAAAAGTACATTTCATTTTAACTAGTGTAGCTTTTCGCAAATAATTTTTTTTTTAATAAGTTTTTGGCCCATGAATCCTCAGAATCTGTTGTGGACTTATGTCTTAATGACATTGTGAAGGTTGTTATCAGGCTTCCTTGGTAAAAAAAAAAATCTTAAAACTGTTTGTCCTAACAGGGTGAAAAAGAAATTTCTATGATTTGGACTCGAAATATTCTTGTAAATCTTTGAGAAGCAGTTGTGGACTTATGTCCCAATTTGTTTTTATAATGTAAGGTAACCTTAAATACTACATTTTTCAAATGATTTTTCTATTAAAATTGGTTAAAAATTGATAAAAAAACATTTTCCGGATAAATGAATGAAAAGTATAATGTGGTGTTTTGAACCTGCGCCATAAACGAACATTCCAAATAGACCAGCTTTCAGACGGTTTTCAAAAAACAAACCTTAAACCATTAAATGTTTTGTTTGTTACTTATATCCACCTGGTTGATTAAAAAACGAACCCTCGTTATTCACTTCTCATAATCCTCGAAATTTTCTCATTAAGATCTCATGTGGAGTACCTACCCCTTAAAAAAAGCAAACCTTATAAGCTTTTTTATTTTTTCCTTTTCTAATTTTGTTTGTCCAAAATTAACTTATCTTTCAAATACTTTGTCTACACCTTCCCCCACCCACGAATTTTAAAATTAAAACCTTTTATCACCCATAACATGAAGTCATTGGCCTTTAAACAGAGTAAATCCGCCCAGCCTCCTTCCCACATCCCTATATACAGCCACACTTTATAGCTTGCCTTTATGTGTTATTCTACCCTAACAATATAGAACAGCAAAATAGCAAGACAAAAAAAAAAAATAAAGCTCCAAAACAACTTCAAACGAATCTATACTCCTCACTTTGTGTATAGTAGTAGACTTTGGCTGGTTGGGAGGGTTGATTATTGACTGAGGCTGAGAGGTAGGTTAATATACCACCATCCATTGGGTGTAGAGTTGCTCGGCGGCGCGGCGGTGGTGTTCATACATATATACGTTCATCTTCAGAGCACACCAGAAGCAGTAGCAGTCGTCGCAGAGTGGTAGTGAATAAGAGTTTGTATTGGGTGTATTAGGCATGTGTCACCCTTGGTGTAGAGGTACTTTGTTATATGTAGGCAAGCTGGTGTGGTTCGACCGACAACGACGGACACGAACACGGACACTAGCACGGACACTCACTTCCACCTGTCGTCAGTGATTAAAATCATCGGCACTGCAGGTTGTCGTAGTCGTTGTCGTCGCGAACGGATTTTTTTTCTTCTTCTACAAATGAAGAAATAATTTTCGCTGCACGAGAAAAAAATAACTCACAACCCTTTCAGAGAGTTGGCAGTGAAAAAGAAAAAAAAAATATTAAAAAGTGAAGTTTTGTCCCCTGAAAATCCTCCCAGAATTAATGAAATAATTTCATCAAATACGAAAAAGTTCGTAGTGCAAAATTTTAACACGTCCGTGATCATTTTTTTTTTGTTCTGTTGCCTGTCTACGCTTAGTGAATTCTAAAACAGCCTACTAAATCAAAAGTAAAAAGAAAAAAAAAACACACAAAAAATAATGAAAACCCCCGCTCTCAAGGAAAATTGAAAATTTAACAAAATCACGAAGAGAAGTGTCGGAAAAGTGCCAAAATCGTCGTGCTACAGTCGACTATTTTATTAATAAAAAAAATAAAAAAATGAAATAAAAAAGAAGATAAATATTATGTCGATTCCAACTGGCACTTTGCGTGTGTAAATAAATTTAAATGTTGTGTGCGCGCGGGCTTAAATGTATACGTGGGAAGAGAAGACAGTCGTAGTCGTCGTCTTCGTCGTCGTGTCGTTGGCGCGGCGTGAGTGTAAACTGCACTCTTTTCTTTCTTATTCATCTCAATCTTTTTTGTGTTGATACCTTTGCCACTGTTTTGCGTGTGTTTTTTTTTTTTTATTATTCTCACTTGTCAATTTTATTATGAGTTGAAAATTGTTTTTTTCGCGCGTATTTTTATTTTATTTGAAATTTATTCATGTTATGTCTGGTGTTTTTTCGGTGTACATGTTGCTCAGGATTAATTTGACACAAAGATTTAGGCGAAGCACGATGAAAATACAAAACAAAAATTGCAACAGTTTCATTAACTCATATATTTGTTGGTCATTTATTTTATTTTAAAAAAATGTTTAGGCTTTACGAAAATTTTGAGACATGAATCCATATGATATTGCTTTGGTTTGGTTTCTGGTAAAACTAATGGTTTGCTAGAATCTGATGTTGTCATATTATTTTATGAGGAAACAAAACTATGACTTTAAACTAATTACAAATGTTTGAAACAAAAATAACGTTTATTTTTACGATACTAATAAACCATCAATTCAAGTAAATTTCTAAATATGCAATCACTCGATATAATGAGAATCAACAAGAACGAATTTTATTTGAATTGGGAGTTATTCGAAGGAATCGACAAGTTTCTGTTTGTTTTTGTTTTAGGAAGCATATAAATGAGAATATTTGTGATTTTTTTACCAATTAGATGCCTGCGTCTTTTAAAGCCCAATCTTAGGTTATGAAACCAAGAAACACTGCCTCGTGAGAGCAATAAATAAAACCTTTAAAAGTAAATCTTGTTGAATGTGAAAAATTACCCGCTTGGGTTTGGCATGAAATTGAAAGTTTTTTTTTTTTATTCTACAATTTATTAGCACCAAAGAATAGTAGGAAAGTGGAAGTCACTAGACTTTGGTGTTTCACAAGTTGTGGTTGCGTGTTAATGTATTTATTTTTGTAAGACCAATGCATGAAAACAGGGGTTAAACATAATCAAGAAAAAGTTTTATTCAGTCGTTTTGTAGGGAATCTTTTTTCCCGTTAAAAATGCCGTTACGATTAAAGCCAATGTGTTGAATACTAGGATCCTTCGTTTACATCCACAAATCCTTATGAAAAATTGTACTGTACAGAAATTGCTTGAATATCGCAAATATTGGAAACCCAAGTTTATGACATTAATTTTCATTTTAAGTGTATTGCGCCTTCTTCAAGAGTAAATGTCGTCTCACTTTTTTAATTCTGTGCATTGTCACTCATCTCCTTGCTTTTGGAAGGTTGGCAACCAATTCATCAAGAATGTAAGTGTCATAAAAACAACGAGTTAATTAAAAAGCACTTGGTGCTAATAAAGTTGAAGTATCTATTTAAAAAAATATAAGCAGCTATTTAATCAGGTTAATGATAATATATAGAAAATTTCCCTAAGGTATACAAGTTTATTGAACGTTATTTTAATACCAAAGTACTTAGCAAAATTAAAGCACTACTCAATAAGTTGGGCGGCAGATAAATGTGCTGGATTTTTCTAATCAAAAAAATAATTTTCCCCAAACCTTATACAAAACTTCCTCGTTTTATCTTTGTTTACATATTTTCATTATCAGTGCATTCCGTTGTTTGATGTCTGCATCATCGTCGTTTCAAACAACTGATTAAATATAATTTGAAATTCCATAACAACACGTCTACACATAATTTAAGTAACGTCAATAAAATTCAAGCGCCGACGACGATA
This sequence comes from Scaeva pyrastri, assembly GCA_905146935.1. NCBI lineage: Eukaryota > Metazoa > Arthropoda > Insecta > Diptera > Syrphidae > Scaeva > Scaeva pyrastri. The sequence continues at coordinate 12,465,885 of LR989928.1, read as the reverse complement.
CGCCGAGCCGCTATTGCCGCCACTAACTACCATTTTTACATATAATACTCAAATATGTGCATCTAACCTTAATGCAAATGATGTCAAGTCTATAACTTTAGGCTTTTAGAAAAAATAATTTTTAACAAAATGTCATTATACAGTAAAAACTGCCGCATTGAACATTAATAAGTTAAGTATTTACTTTTTTTTGTTTAAGTTTTATCAGTATACGTGATTTGTTTGGGTAATTATTTAGGTTAATTATAATATTTATATATTAATCATCAACCAAAAAAAAACGTGATATTTTGATTAAAGAAAAAAACAGTTTGAAAAAATGTTTGGAATTCCATATGCTCATTTTGAATGCAACACAAAATCATTTGAAAGGAAAAAAGTTACCTGCTCACAAAGCAAATATAGTAAAACAAATGTTTTTATTCAGCTCACTGTCAAGGCTAACTTAATAAATTATAACTCAAATTGCATTCACAATTACTTATACTACTAACTACTTACTGTGAATTGTGTATTTTTATGATAATCATCAATAGCCATTTATGAATTCTCCACAAACAAAGAAAAAATACTAAATATAGTTCTAAAGAGATAAAAGTATTTAAATTTCTCTTCCTCTCTCTTTTGCGTGTGGATTTTTGACAGATAAAGTAAACAATTATAGAGAAAATCAACCAATTGAACTTCGAATATATTGATTTTAGGAAATTAATTTTTATTTTTGGCGCTCAAAACACTTGAAAATTTTATTAAAAATCCAAAAATAACACACTCACAATTAAGATATTTGTTTATTTTAAACTCTCCACACTTTGGAAGTTAAATGTGATTTAGAGACTAACAAAATAGGATGAAGAACATTTTCGGTTTTAATGACTTCTTTATGGTGTTTATCAATTTAAGCATCATTCACAATATTCGAAAGTCTTACATATAAATTAGAATTTAAATATTGATAATTTGAATAATTTTGACAGACAGAATTTTCTGCTCTGATTTAGAAAACATATTTTCAGTTGAATAAACAAAATTATGTAAAATAAATATTTTTGTTGTTAAATTCTTATTGTTTTGTCTACGCTGGCGCTGGTGAACTAGAAATTAAAGATAACATTCTTAAAATTTGTTGATAAGATAATTTTTTTTCAGGCATAAGTTGAAAGTTTGCATAATAAACAACAAATATGAAAAGGTACCTATTTAGTATAGTAGTCTGATAGAAATTGTGTATATTTTGCTCGATAAACAAATTACTCGTAAAGTAATTTCTTATTTGTATTGGAAACTTTTAGTTTGTTCCATTTAAAGATCCGATATCAAAAACGTTTAGATGAGATAACTTGTCAAAATTTCATCGAAAGTGACAGTTTTTCGGATCAAAAGGGTTTCCGTCAGTTCATAAACTTGTCTTTGTGTCAGAAAATTAAGCAAACCAAAGTTCAACCAAAAAAAAAAAAAAAAAAACAATAAAAAAACTTGATCTACTAATATAAATGACCAATTAAAACTTGAACCATACACAAGAGGAAGTTAAGTTACACTAAAAAAAAAAAAAAAACTCAATATCCACTCCACGGTATTGGCACGGAAACGTTTACATCTGCCTCGATCTACCATGACGAATAAGACTTGTTGTGCATTTTTGCCTTATTTCTTATTTTTTTTTTTTTTTTTTTTTTTTTGTAAAATGATTAATTGCTTCCCCACAGTCTGCATCAAAGTAACCAGAAACCGTATATAACCAAAAGCGTAAAATATTCTGCGTGTAAAAGTGAATAAGGCAAAACTGGGAAAAAAAAAATAAAAAAAAAAAAACAAAATTATGGCCAAGTTGCGCTTGAACTTGCAGTAAATTTTTTAAGTGCATTGAATGACCTCTACCATGTTAAAAAAGAAAACACAAACTCGTATATATACTGTTTATGGATAAAACCAAGAGGACCGGCAATATACTGTTATATAAAGTGTACGCATTCTTCATGCTTAAATTAACGTTTTAAATTGGATTTTCCCGCTTTTATGTTGAGTTTTTTTCTTTTTTTTTTTGTATTGTATTTATTTCAATTTATTTAGCATTACCGGCGCGTTACATTCAACGATAACATTACGTTAATTACTTTTATACATATACGTACACATGAAGAATTCGCCGCCAGTTTGGTGGCGTGTATTTGACTTTTTTTGCTCACCTCAAAAACAAAACCAACAAAAACAAACCCAACAACAACAACAAATCCAACAACAACACCTATACCAATACCAATATAATCCGCATTTTAACCCTGAAATGGAATTGCATCGCTCAAAATCAACCAAATCGTTACGAATACGTAAAGTGTCTAGAGGCTCGGTAAAGACGTTACGTCGCGGTACAGTTTGCGTCACAGTTAGCACCCATGCCTCATCGATATTCTATGCAGAGGTAAATTGAATTTTATTTGATGTTTTTTCTTCAGTGTCATGTCGTATATCTAATATCTCATTTACCTAATTTATGTATGTAATCTTTTTCCAATAAAAAATAAATGACAATGAATTGAATTATGTTTTTAAGTCAATTTTCATTTATTTTTTTTGTGTAAATGTCATTTTTTAAAATGACTACTTGTAATTCTTTGTTTTTAAGCCGCTTATCAACATTGTTTAGGAGGAGTCACCTGTGTTTATTGTGAATGAGTCATGAGACCCGTCATGAGTGGTGGGTTCGATTTTTGTGTGTTTTGTGTTATCGATATCAAGTGACGAGTTTGTCATTGGAATTTGTAAGGCTTGTTATTGTTTTATGTTTTCTTTGTTTTTTAAAAATGGTTTATGAGAAAGAACCTTCGGAAGGAAGTGATAATTGTAAAAAAAAAAACTGAATAAAATGTAAACTCTCACAATTTCAACATTTCCTGTTATGTGACGAATATGTAAAGGTTGCGTCAAAACTTTTTCCCATTGAATTAATCAAAGGAAACGCGGTCAATTTTTTTTGTGAAATGTTTGTCAACAGAATTGAAGTTTATTGATGTGGTTTTCAAACTTTAACAACTAATATAACAATGTGGAGTTCGTCAATTGATTTTACTTGAGATTTCAGATCTTTGACAGTTGATAGCAATCATATTGTTGAAGGTGCAGATGTCAAATTGGCTGTCTGTTTTTTTAACTTTAAATAACTACAGCGTTCAAATGATAAATTTTGCTCTTCAAACATTCCGTGTTTTTTGTAAATTCAAGGTCTCCTATCGAGAGAACATCGTTTTGAACAAACTAACGGTCAATCAACTCCCGTCTCGTACGTCAACGTAATGCAAGATCTGACGAAAGTATCGTCGCTTTTGGTAAAAGTGTACTCGAGAAAATTGAGGCATCGAATTCGCCTTGCTCACAAAAATTCTGCCCAAAACTTTTGAACCATTCATATTTCTTTGAGAATGACGTTTGCCAAGATATCTGCGTCAAAACTACATGATTACCAATTTCTATAAGGTAGATGGCGCTACTTACCACACAGTTTAAGTCTACGTTGAAAATTCTGTTTAGCTTTCAAAAACACTGTGTCAAGCTACATTTGACCGTTGAAATTAATTGTGTTGATTGTCCTAAATTTGACAGTTTTTGACGTAGTTTATCGTTCAACTTCTGAATGCTCAAAGTCCGGTAAGCGCAAAAATACGTCATTGTCCTTAGCTCTTAGTAAGGCTTACATGATGACTCAAAATTTGTCAAATTGCACGGATTTCAGTTCCTCTGATCTACCCCTGCTTGCTCTCATGGAAATCGGCGATATATAAATGACAGATCTTACGTGTTACGGTGACGTAAGGTTATTGGCAGTTAATTTATTGAATTCAAATTTGTGTCCTCTCCAAAGGTAACCTTTTAACGTCTCTAAATTGTGTTCAAACAAAAATATCCTTTTTTTTTAAATAAAATAATTTTATCTTTACACAAAAAAAGGAACAGAATATTATAATGTGCACTTCCTTTTACAAATGTTTTTCCATTTGCTCCTTTTTTTGTCTCCATTTATCTTTCACTGTCGTTTACTCTCTCTCAATTTATTTTAAAAATAAATAATACTCTTAGTAGAGTAAACACGTGGTGCAAACGAAATTGATTTTTTAATAAATTCAATTTTTTTTTTAAACCATTTTTATCTCAAGTTTCTTCGTGTTCTTTTGCGCTAAATTGATTGCTTTAAGTTATCATCTAATTTAATGATAAAGAAAGGTCATATAGTGACAAAATGAGAAACGAGTTTGATACTTTAAGGACAATTGTGTGAACGTCAAGAACCATAAAGAAAAACGCGATTTCTGCAACGCCCATTTTTTTTTACTTAAATAATTGTAAACAATTTATTAATTCATTTCTTTTTTTTATATTTCCAGGGCGATTACATAAAACATCCAGTCCTCTATGAATTAAGTCATAAATATGGATTCACAGATAATTTGCCAGAAAGTGCCCTTCCAAATCGCTTGGAAGAAATCAAAGAAGCCATTAGGCGTGAAATTCGTAAAGAATTAAAAATAAAAGAAGGCGCCGAAAAATTACGTGAAGTAGCTACAGATAGACGTTCATTAAATGATGTTGCATCGATTGTTAAAAAAAGTAATAGTAAATTAGCTGAACTTAAATCAGAATTACAAGAATTGGAAAGTCAAATATTATTAACACAAGGCAATACTGTCACGAGTAATGGGCGTGGTAAGTTTTTCAAAAAACATTTAATACAATTTTCATTTCTCCTTCATGAGTCTGAAGTTCTTTTTTGACAGCTGGTTGAGTTTTTTCTTCTTTTTTTGCATAGATTGGTTGAAATAATTGATTTGACAGTTAAAATCAATTTGACATGTATAAATCACATTATGTTAACATTGCATATTATGGTCAAGGTCCAACTAACCACGCACCTTGATATTCAATTTATCAAAAGATTACAAATAAATTTGATGACTGAACACATTTTTTTGACGCGTATTGTTATGTATGATGATGTATTTTGACAGTTGAATTTATTTTATATTTTAACAAGATAATGATTCTATTCCAGTTATCAAGTTTATTACCTACACATGAGTTGAATGTATCAAAATAAACATTTACCATTAAACAAAACTATTGACAGAACAATGACAGTTATAGAAGCATATTTATTTTGACAGAAATCAATCTTCTTGAACAAAGGAAAAATAAAAAAAGTTTCATAATACGAGTAAACGAATTAGTTTGATAAATTTTGTTGACATATCATATTCATTTGTGTTTGACAGATTAGCGGTACTATTATTTTACAAAATGATCATATGACAATTAAGTTACCTAACATCTGCATTACAGCACACTCTTAACTTAAAGTTGTATGCATAAATGATGAATAATATATTTCCTTGTCTTAAATCATTACAATCTGTCATAAAAATTCGTGAGATTCAATTTCGTGAGAGTATGTTTGGTGTGTTGTATGGTATTAATTAATCAAAAGCCACACAAAATTTAAACACGGGAAAGCAATTATATTAAAGATACGTCTTATGTCATTTCTGGTGCTCGCACATATTACGACATGACAAATGACGACTACAACGGACGTTATGCGGCGCCGCCGCGCCGAATGTAACTCTTGCCGCCAGGCCGCCATCACTGTCACTCATCAAACTCTGAACTCTTAGACTAATTTTCATAATTATGACATAAATATAATTCAAATAAAAACACACACAGACTCATTCGCAGCCCAAGATAAACAATTGAAACTGATATCTTTGGGCAGCAGTGTAATAATAATATGTGTGGGGTGCGGTGCGACGTGACGCGGCGCGACTTATGTAATCAAATGCAGTCGAGGCGCTTTACTGTTGCATAGTGTAAATCCACATGTGAGATTTTTTCCTCCGTCAAAACTATTGCAATTGGAGACTTGCAACAGTTTATTGCCCTAGATAAGGTTTGCATTTCGCAGCTTCCCTCAGTGACAGGTACTGATGGTGATGGTATATGGTAACATAAACACACAGCGAACGGCCATTTTTCTAAGGGAATTTACAATATGGCGCGCAATTTTGACAGCAGCAAAAATAAAATAAAAAATATTTCCCATCGTCGCGTCGCGTCGCGTCATTTTAACCAATTTAATTTCATCAGAGTTTTTTTCTTTTCCATTCTCACCTCTGTCGTTGATGTCTCACCACTTTAACGATGTGTCATGTCGTGGTTGTAGATAAAGTAGACGGACAATTTTGGGAAAATTGAATTCCAAAGTTTTACACGACCATAAAATGTGATTTATGTGACACCGTGGCGGACAATTTTCGCTACTGCAATGCTGTTAGGTGTTGCTTGCTTGCTGCGCTACTCTGTGCTTCGGAACTCCGGTGCTTGGTGCATAGTGCTGCAGCAGATAGAGTGAATAAAATTTATTTAATTCATTATAAAATGTTTGACATTTGTCGATTGAGCCTATAAGTGAAGTAAGGGGACTTGTTTGTTTTTGCGCACCACATCGCCGCCGCCGCTGGGAAGTGGATGAAGAAACTTTGACAGTTTTTCCTTCCAGTTCAGTGCTGCGGTGCTTTGTCGTTGTTTTTTCCACATCATACACACACACAAAATAAGCGCGACAATTTAATTTACACTAAAAGCTTTGTTTATGAATAAAATGTTGTGATGTATATTTGGAAGCACTTCAATGAAAATAATGTACTCGAACATACCTTTTCTCCATTTTGCAATGAGTGTGTCATTGTCAGTGTTGTTTTTTTGATGCACATACTCGAAAATGACGATGACGCCAAGCCCCCCCGTTATGGGATGCGTTCACAGTTCACACATAATGTATGAAAATTTAATAATAAATAAATCAATTTATTGACAGGTCAAGAGGAGTGGAAATTTAAGTTTTGTAAAGTTATACCCGAGACCGAGTTGAAGTTTGATTTAATATGGAATATGAATAAATTTTGGACTTTGGCAATTTATTGACGTTTTTATTTATTATTTTATATGTCGACCTAGAAATTGCGATGATTTATTATTATGAAATGTTCGATTGCTGGAAATATATGAATGAACATTTTTCAATTTTCAGAATATGGTTTGACATATAAGATTATTGACGTTGTATTCTCCATGATCTACAATGTTGTGATGGTTTATTGATGACGAGGATTACACATTTATTTTGAGATTTAAATCAAGTTGAGTCTTTGATTTGATATAACTACTTTTTAAATGTATGTCATTCATGTTTTATCGATGGGATAAATAATTTAAAAAAAATAAATTTTATGTTTTATGTGTAATAAATCATTTAGGAGGTTTTTGATTGATAATCAACAGAAAATATTTAATTTCGAAGTCAATTTTGATCCAATCGTTCGAATTTTTGGATGTGTTAAGTACTTTTGATGATTTGTTGATGAATTGACAGTAAAAAAATGTCAACACTGGGCTTCAATTTACACTCAAATTCCTTTTGACCGTGTGTTTGATAAATAACTTTAACGTCAAAGGACTTAAAAATAGACTTACCTTTAGTAAGTGTTTTTTTTTTTTTTAAACGTGTGGTATTCAATAAGAAATAAAACGCATGTTATTTAATGATTCGACTAAGAATTTAGCTTAATTATAAAGATAAGGGTTTGCCATTATGATTTTTGGGCAAGTGACCTCCGCGGCTGGATCGAATATATTCCAGTCAGAAAGCTCAATTTTCGACAACTTTTTGAAGAAATTATGGCCGTATGTCAGCAATAATGTGCCGGATCGTCAATCGTCTCACGCTTATCTTCAAAGACTATTGACTTCACATATAACTCCACAAAAAATAGTCCAGTGGAGTTAAACCGCACTATCTTGGAATCCACTCCACAGGCCTACGATGTGAGACAATGAGCTCACCAAAAGTTTCATCAATAAATTGATTGTTTCTTGTTGGAACCAAAGTTCGTCCACATCAACATCCTCCAATTCAGGTACGAAAAATTCATTCAACCAAATATAGCTTCAGCTCTGAACAAAAGGTTCTTGTGAAAATCGGGATCGGTGGCCATCTCGTTTTGGACACATTCACCGAACTTGCGACGCGATTGTTTAGGAGTAAGTTTATTCTTTATAAAATGGCAAACTAAACTGAGCACAAACCAATTGACAGCTGTCAAAAAAACCAACTCCGAAAAAAGGATTACCAGATTGAAAACCACACGTCTAAAAAAACCATTGGAATGGCAATTTCTAAAATTAAGTTCTATGTTTTAAATTTAATTATTTAAAATATTGCACTTTGATTTTACTGTATGCAAATTCCTGTTGGATAAGAAAAACTGACAATTTGGATCAAAATAATCGAAACCGAAGTTTTTGTCTCGTTTTGCTTCAATGGTGCACCTGGGCGTATACTCACTTTTTTAATAATGGAATTGCAATTAACGATTAATAGTGATTCTCTCCTCTTTTGAAGGAATATTATTTTCAATGTAAAGTTAGCTTATGTTATCTTAATCTTCTAGAAAATGCACAAAACATCGGACAACAGAAAATTGATTGATTAGTGGGTTAGGAAAGTTTAACACTTAAGTTGTCAATCACTGTGATATTTTTAGATTTAAATCAATAAAATAAAACCTCCTCTCATATTCATGTTTGTATATTTATAACTTCGCCCATCGCCAAGTTCTTCTTTTTTTTTTTTTGTCTTCCACATGCTCAACAGATGCAACGATGATAATATGTAATATAATTTTTCATCGATTGACAGATTGTGTATATACGTAGATTCATCGGACAAAAATAGCCATATCTAAGTCAGTAGCATCATAAATAAAATTAAATTAAAAAAAATTAATAATAAAATATTTATAAAGAGTGTTGCTCTATGAAGTGGTGTACAATTGTTCAAGTTTTATTTTGTTTGGTTTAATTATTTATTGACCCCAGAGATACAAAAATAACAACTACATACATACATGTATAAAATGCAGTCATAAATTAAAGATACCATAATAACTACCTATTCACTTAGGGGTGTGTGTTTGTACACACAGATATGTGTGTGTGTGTTTGTAAATTGGAATATTTTTAATATAATTGTTATTATTTATTTGATTGGCAATTATGCGTGATCAGTGGGTGAAATAAATGAGTCGTAGCACTGCAATATGGGATTTTCGAATTAATGTTCATGTAGACGTACATATGTATGTTTGAACTTTTGTACATACATACATATGTTCGTATTTTCTGCTACATATATATCTCTAATGAAGATTACAATCTAATAACAGACATGTGTTGAAATTAAATGTTCATTCAAATCGAGCAGAAATTAATTCGTAATTGTTTTATACACCGAAAGAAAAGCTCTCACTTAAAATACTGCTCAAAAATATTTTTAAACAATATCAATATACAAAAATTATAATTTAAAATACAATTTTTGAAATATAAAATATTTTAAGAGATGCTACTATTTTTTTGAAAATTTCTGAGGACAAGGTTACCCTTTTACAACTTTTGAGACTTTGTCAATGAAAATGTATGTTCCAAAATTAATGAAAAAACTGTCAAGACAGGCAATTTATGATTTTAAACATTTAAACATAAATACCTACTTCTTGCTCCTGAAAAAGGCCTAAATATATTTTGTTAACATATTTTGTTTTTCTTTTAGTGTATCAATTTTTCATTGTTATGAGATCACTGCTTGGATTTAACGTATACGTCGTAGGTTAAAAGCCAGACGAGAGTAATTTTATTTTGTTCAAAGCCAAAAAAAAAAAACAAAAAACAAAAATTTATGATAATAATTTTATCATGTTCATCATTTTTGATGGGTAATGATTTTGGAATTCAGATTGAAATTAACTGTTTTCTACTTTTTTTTTTCGTTTTTGTTGTTGTTGTCTGAATTTGAAATACCAGACGTCTGTGTCATATGTTCAATGAAACATAAAATTGAAAACAAATAACTTTTGCTTTCAACATAATAGGCATCAGATTGATTTTTTTTTTGTTAATAGAAATCAGAAATGCGAAAACACTTAATTGAATTGTTGTTTGATATAAAATTTATGCAGACATTTAGAAAGTGTTTATTATAAAATTTATTAAATCGGTTCATTGTTTGCAGTGAAATTTGTAGAAAAACAAAAAAAATCGAGATAGACATCAAAATTAATTATTTTAACACAATTTGACTGTTTAGGATGTCTAAAAAATTGTATTGTATTTATAAAAACAAACGATGCCACTTAATTAATTACCACTAAAATGCTTGGAGCGATTAATTCTGAGCAATAATTTAACATAAAAATGACATTTTCTTACCAAACCTTACAATTTGTATCTTCTACAAAAACACACAAAAGAAATGCGGCCCTTAAACACCACCATAATGACATCCATTATGTTATGGGTTATTTTATAAACATTTGAATGTTCTGACTTAATGTATAATTTAAATGTCACTTTTGAAACTGTCAACGTTTGACATTTGATGAGTGTAAACCTCAACAACACTTTTTGGTAAATTGTTAAAATTCACTACAAAAATAGTGAATAGTTATCAAAACCATAATTATTGAGCTATTGTGAAGCACCTTTTTAGACCAAGGTCTCAAGGCTTTAAAAGTTCAGTTAAAACCTTGTACCTTGGCTGACTAGATCCTTGAAATCATCTCCAGTGTTCTTCATTTCTAAAGCTATACGTTAATTGTCACATTTTGGGTAGTTATCTGTCTTATATAACCTTAAAACAACAGAGAGTTGTCAAATTGGCTGTCATTAGGAACAGTGATGCCAATTTAAAACAAAATTCTGATTTTTTTTTTTCTTTTTTTTTAACAACAAGAATTAACTCAGGTTAAAGAACTTTTGTTAAAACATCGTGTATAAAAAATAAAAAAGAAGTCAAAAAGCAGCAATAAGACTAAAAACAATTCCCTCGAACCCATTAAATGTAATAATTATAATTTTATCTATTTTTTAATGACCTTAAAAAAGTTACACCTATATCGTCACTTAAGTCACACCTACATATGTATGTGTATGTGTACAAAACGAGTACGAGTTTTATTCATTCATAAATTCTTTTAATTTATTTAACTTAGATAACAAAGTTCAGATTGAAATGTTTTACAGCTCATAAAGTTTTTGTCATGCAAAATCTTTTATAGGTAGAAGAGACAAAAGTGTAACGAAACGACTCCCTGGTGAATTGTAAATTAAATTCCCACAGTTGTAAAGTTAAGAAAAATAAAAAAAAAAATAGCTTCATAGGTTTAAGTAGGTATGACACTTTGAATTCACCGTCGTCATTTCTATGAGTAAGCTTCATCAAATTCTGTCATCTTCTCCACCAACAACAACAACGACTTGAGAGACTTCGTCGTTCGTCGTCGTCGTCGTCGTCGTCGTCGTCGTCGTCGTCGTCGTCACCGTGGTGTATGCAAATTTAAATATTCAAAGTCCCCGTGGTTCAACCATTCATAAATTTATTATCTACACCGCCTGCCTCCTCCTCCGCCACCCTCTCCTCCATCCACTCGACCTAATTTTCGATATCAAAAAATAAATATATACAGCACAAAGATACTTTTATACATATACGTAGATACATGAATGTAGGTTCATCTAAAAATAAATATATCGCACAAGCACACAAAAGTGATGGTTTTTATTCAAGCTCATAGAACATGCAAAATGTCCACACACACACATACATACCTATTCATGGATATGTATTGTGTGTATGTAGATAAAAATATCTTCATTTAATTTATAAATATGTAAATTCAAGGACATCCTTCAATGTTTTTAGCAGAATCCATTCATCTCTGTGCGCTTGTAGTTCCCGAAACAAACAATAAACCATACTTTGCATACCGCCCGCTCCCTGTCAATTCATCCCACATCATTCCCTAAACAAAGCTCCAAATTCCAATGAGCCCTAAAATGCATCATCATTGAGGGCGCGAGCTATCTTTCGTCATTTAACTGTATATGAGATACTCTTGTCGAATTATTCGAATAATCAAAACGGTTGTTATGCGAAATGTGATAAGGGTCATTGTGTGTGTGTGTGTTGTGCTGCAAATAAACTGAGTTATTGTATTCAGATTCACTGACGACAATGACGACGTGACGTTGTATCCGATCCACTGACAACTATAGAATCTCAACTTTAAGTTGACATAACGCACAACACTTGACAGAACTTTAGACCGATTGTTGTTCATGTTCATTGGGTATAAGATAAACGTTCCGTTCGTTGATGGATGCGGTGTTTCCGCGATGATGTTTAAGTTCATTCAAAAAGAAGTTGTCACAGAAGATACCAAATGTCATCATAAATCGTCTTCATTTGTGTGTCTGTTCGATTTGGTTATCTGTGGAAATACATATACACTTTATATACACCATTGTCAGTTGTCATATTTTCATTTTGTATTTTCGATGAGTTTTTATTGTTTTCGTTGTTATTCTAGAGAAAACAAAAGGAATTCTTTTGATGCAGATTTGTGAGTCACAGCAAACAGGGTTCCCAATTTAATCTAAAATCTGTCAAATTGGGATTTTGAAACTTTCTCCAATAACACTGCTCTGTATAACATTTTACTCTGACTTAACAGAAATATCATGCAAATAACGTCTTTAAAAGCATTAGTTCCACTATTTTGGTAGATTTTAAATTTGACAGTTTTTTTTTTGTGACGTTTGCTGTCATAAAGTGACATCTGTTTTAAATCGAGTAAAGCAAGTTTTATTTATGAATGTGAATGTAAATAAATTAATTTTGCTATTAGACTTTAATCGAATGAAAGATAACTCAGATACCACAAAACTGTCATTAAGTGGCATTCTACTATTGACTTTAATATAATGACAGTTGCTGTTTTATAGTAATTTAGTGCGTTTCATTTTGTATTTTCGATGAGTTTTTATTGTTTTCGTTATTATTCTAGAGAAAACAAAAGGAATTCTTTTGATGCAGATTTGTGAGTCACAGCAAACAGGGTTCCCAATTTAATCTAAAATCTGTCAAATTGGGATTTTGAAACTTTCTCCAATAACACTGCTCTGTATAACATTTTACTCTGACTTAACAGAAATATCATGCAAATAACGTCTTTAAAAGCATTAGTTCCACTATTTTGGTAGATTTTAAATTTGACAGTTTTTTTTTGTGACGTTTGCTGTCATAAAGTGACATCTGTTTTAAATCGAGTAAAGCAAGTTTTATTTATGAATGTGAATGTAAATAAATTAATTTTGCTATTAGACTTTAATCGAATGAAAGATAACTCAGATACCACAAAACTGTCATTAAGTGGCATTCTACTATTGACTTTAATATAATGACAGTTGCTGTTTTATAGTAATTTAGTGCGTTAACCAAGACTGAAATTTTATAATACCTAATTTATGATTATGATTGAATAAATTTATTGACTGCAATTTAGTGACGATTGCTTTTAAAAGTGTATTGTCACTTATCACTTTTGACACTTGTCACACCACACTAGACTGTAATTTATTAACTGGGGACGTCGATGAGACAATATTTTAGTCTGGGATTAATTTTACAAGACTTGCTATTCAAAAATGATAAAAAAGCCTTCTATTGAAGTTTCTTAACACGTGACATTACAAACTTCATTTTATTGACAGCTGTAGTTAAAGATTGAAATTTAAAAAAGCTCATTTTAATTAAATGAACTGATGCCATTTGACAAATAAAGTTAAAAGTAAAACTAAATTATTTCAGAAGACTACAGACGCCAATTTAAATCCCCTCTAAATCCGATTATGATTAATTGATGATTAAAATCTTAGAATGTCATTGTGTGGCGTTTGGCGCCTTGACGGCAGTTTAGTGACATTTGCTGTGCTTTAGTGACGACTTCTATCTGGGACTATATTTTGTTGACGTTTGGTACAGTCTATTATTTAAAACTGCTGTTTAGTGATGTTTGTTTTTCTCAAACTTAAAGTGTAAAATGACATCTGCTAAAAAATGTGGAGTCTTCTATCTCAAGTAGTCATTTAAAAAAGTGACAAATTTTATTTATTGGCGCATGCTATTTGACACATAAATTAAATGATGAGTGATAAAACTCTACACTTCTTTAAAGGCGGACTACATTTAATTATGATCACTACCTTAGTTTGTCATTGAGTGACGCTTGCTGTAATTTAGTGACATGATCAATGTCATAGTATTTGAATGATGTCATTTTTAAGAATTCAGTCGTTTCGACAAAAAAAAAAATGTGAAAATAAAATTGAAATTTTGTTTCTTTCTTATTTCAAAATGTCTTCCCTAAAAAATACAGTGGGAACACTTTTAACGACACAAAACATTGACTGTGGGCTTATTACTTACTACTGGCAGTCGTTTTGGTTGGCTTTTGTTCGCGCTGCTGCTGTTAAACAGTCTCCAGGTTGTCTTGCTCGAGGCATTTTTGAAAAAACACCTTTTAGGCAGACCGCTTATACATCCATGTTACTGCCACCGTCACTGCCACTGCCGTTTCCTCACCAACCGCAACCGTCCCTATACCCATTCATATATACCTCCTAATTGACGACAGTCTTTTTAGGAACTCCACTCACAATGAAGTAGGTGGTTTACCGGGACCGGGACGGGATCGGCTGGCAAAGGGAACAACGGCAAACGGGGAGAAAACAAACAGTCATCAGCGTTTAGATATGATTGTTAGTCGTGGTGGCATAAAAGAAAGTCATCGTCATCGTCGTTGTCGTTGTCGTCATTGTTGTTGTTATTGTTGTTGTTCTCATGTTGCATCCACTCAGCAATTGAATTTCTAATTTTAGTCCTCTTGCTCGCGGCTGAGTTCATTATCTCTTGTTGTTGTTGTTTTTGTTGTTATTATTATTATCATTTTGGTATTGTGTGTTCCAAAGCCACAAGCAAAAACTGTCAACGTGCTACTCAGTACAGACCCCCATCCGTCGCATCCAGTAAAGACTGGAGACGGACGCGACGGCTGTTTAAAGAGGTAAAAACAGCAGTGAAATGGCTTAATTGCGAATGCGGTTTTCTCTGCACTTTCTTCTTATTCGAAACTCTCCGTCCGCCCGCCTCCTGCCAGAGGGCCGGGTGGTGGTTGATGGCTCATCGAGCCATATGGCCTGGCTTCAAGCTGCTGGCTGCATGCTGCAGGCTACAGGCTCGATGGAGGAAGTTTATGGAGGTATGAATGGGTGGTCATTACCATTTTTGTTTGTTATGCTTCACTTGGCCTTAAGGGGATTTTTTTTTGTTGTTTTGCTTTGTTTTTTTTTTTTGTCGTTTACTTCTTTTTTGCCTGCAAATGGAAACTCCCATGTTGAAGTTGGTATATGTATATGAAGCTGAAGCTGTTCGACGGACGTTCAAGTCAACCGGAACCTTGAGGGAAAAGGTTAATTGAAGTCATTTGAGAATAAAACACAAAACAATCCAGGCATATCTATTTTTAATTAAACAAATGATTAAAGATTAAAGCTAAGTGCAATTCCAGGCTATTGTTGGGTCATAACTAAGCTTGTTAGAGAAGCCAGAAGCTATAGAAGTATAACCTGAGGAATTGAAGAATGGCTTTTGTGTTGAGAGAAAAGTGGAATTAGAGTTATTAATTAAAATTGAAGTCGTATCAAGTTGTTGAAGAAATCAGAAGGAAAGAAGATTTGATGTCTTGAAGAAGTCTCGAAGCTCAAGTTGGGGTGAGATTATAGACAGCATCTGAATGATAAGAACTCTTACTTCGGTCAAGAATCCTTTTACATAGAAATTAGTTCTTTTGAACTGCTAGAACTGTAGAAGCTTGCATACACTGATAAGACATGTTTAAAGCTTATTGTGTTTAAAAGTTTCAACGTAGAAAATTTTTGGATGTTTCGTATGCTAGTTACTGGTGTTCTATAAAGTGAACCATCAATCTTTAGAGGCATCAGGGTCAAAACTGAATATTTAAAGTCTTTCAGCCAGTTCTGTTCTTTGATAGCTGCTTCCATTTTCTCATTTAATGGTTTTCGTGTGCTTTAGTTTACTGCTTAAATTATTTTTTTTTATCTTTCCTAAGTATCAGCACTTGGAGAAAGATCAAGTACTTTCCAATCCGGATTTTAATTGATACGAAAAAATTGTCAAGAACTCTGATTGATCTTTGACTACAGTCGATGATTCTTTCACAGGATCGGAATGATTAACTTCTTCTAAAAATACACTTGAGTCCTAAGTTTGAGGACATAGCGTTCTGGTTTTGACGAAGCATCAATTGGAAACAGCGCTGTATATCCACTGTAAACAGCCTCAAGTACTGACAGTCTAGTTCCTGCGAGAAGAAGAAACAGAAATCGACTTTCAAGAACGAAGACACTCTTAAAAAGCTATTCCTTCCAACTAGTAGTTGTTGATTGGGGTCTTAAAACGAGAAAAAGAAAGGTTTTTTGTAGCCGGAAATTGGTTTGACAGGTGAAATTTCATGAGGGTAGAACTGTCATGCCACCAAAAGTTCAATCCGTGCCTACATCACTTAATATTTGTTTCACTGATCCCGCTTTTTCCGACGAACTTAAAAAATCATTAGATTATTTCTTATCAGGAATATGAAGTCTATTCAGAATTATCAAAAAGTTGTAGGTCTCCTTCATTCTAGTGACCAGTGATTTCTAGAACACAGAAAAGAGTTGTGAGACACTAGCCCCTGGATCTTTACAGTATATACTGTGCACCTACATTATTTCTTCCATTAATTTTTATACTCTGCCCTATTAGCAAATCTTTGGTATTTTATTGGGATTGGAAGATATAGTTCAATTTTGTTTTACAAAAACTGCAATTAGAAGACCTGACTTACCTTAGTTCCCAAAACTTCCAATGTTGTCCCTACTTTTGATGACTTCTCCTAATGGAGCAGAAGTAACTGGTGAAAAATTTAACCTACTCAAATTACTACGGCTTTGGTTTCCTCTTTCAATTGTTTTTAGCAAAATTTCCGGTTAGAAATGCTCCTTCCACTGATTTGAAAACCATCCTTCATTATCATAAAATTAGACTAAAGAGGTTATACTTGAAATTTTTTGTGAAGTTTTCTACTTCTGCTTCTTAAGAATGTTTGATATCCGCTTTTTCAAGCTGGAGCCCTAAACTGCATGCTTTAAAAGTGCAGTAAGTATTCTGCTGGCTCGATGAAGTTTGCTCTTGGAACCAGAAGAGAGTGCTCGAATTTTGGTACCTCTCGAAAATAACTCCAAAAACAAGCAATCACGTAATTTTTTGAAATACAAAAAAGCTTCTATGGTATCACTCAGTCCTGAGTGAAAAATTAAAGATAATTCATTTGATATTAAAAACACTTTGAATTAAATTATGGAGTCCAATAATGCCACGTCATCATCGTGCGTCTTCTAAAACTTGTCAAATCTTAATTCAAAACCATTTCCCTTCGATTCTTAGGCCCTTAATATTTGCTCAAAATTATACCAACTCCTTTGTAACAAAAACACACGTCCATTAGTTTTATTGAATTTATGCAAATTTCAAACTGAACCCGTTCCTTAACTTAATTCAACTCAACTCAAACTCAAACATTTCTCTTTATTATTATACCTAAGGAAAACTTCATGATCTGGCAAAAAGCAAAGGTCCATTAAAACATTCCGAAAACCGTTTCTGGATGCAGACAATCTGCCTTCGTATTCAAAAATTAAGTAATTACTTCCCCCAAGAGGAGGCGGTCAATTGTGTACTACCGCACTTGTACTCGTATTTATAAGAGCACCTATATCTACTTCATAAAACAACAACCAACATCCAGGCAGATGATGGTTGCTGGGTTGCCTCCGTTTTGGCCTCGGGTTGCCAATGCAATGCTTGTCTGCTTGCTTGCCTGACGACTGACTATACTGACGCCTGATGGTTGAATTAAGTATTCCTCCCAGTTTGCCACTATCATTGACCTGAAACAATCACAGTTTAGCGTTCGTTCCCCAGCGGCGGCGACGACGTCGGTGGTGGCGGGTATGTGCGCCTCTCTCCTTCCCAGAAACGCCATTAAAGCCTATGAGTATGGTATTATATGTGGCTGAGTGAATACCAAGTACATTAAGGAACAATATGCTTCCCTGCCTATCTCCGGACTAACCTCTTTAGTCAGCTCGTACTTGCCCTTAAAGTACAAGTACTCGTACTCGACTCGTACCTGATGTTGGGAAAAATTTAAATTTTCCAACGCTCTCTGCGGCACGGTACGGTCGGTCGGTCGGATGGTGCTTTTGTTTGAGGAGAGACTTGAAGTTGTTGTGTCCACATAGAAGACCACGTACAGCCCACAAAACTGAAGATGACAATAACTAGTTTTCAAAAATTGTGGAAGGGCGTCTGGGGGCGGGCGGTGGTGGTAGGTGATCGGTGGTCGGTGAGTGTGGTAGCAAGTCTTCGATATTACGGCGGCGACAGTAGCAATTCTGCTGCCAGTGTTTCACCCCACCACCAAAATCCAGTGCCACTGTCGAGTAAGGTGAAGCCGAGTAGACAGCCAGTCTGACGTGCAACGGTCCAAAACTCAATGAAAATGGGCACCGCACAAAGCCGCACATTAGTTGACATTTCAATAACAGACTCCAACCCGAACCGAACCAAGACCGAATCCGGAGACGCGGTGCGCCGGTGGTGGCGGTGAGGTAAAGACTAAACGTGCATCGTTCAACGTGCCCCGTCGTCGTCGTTGTCGTCATCGTCATCTGGCGTTGTCGTTGGAGTCGCAGTCAGAGTCGGAGTCGTTGTTCTTCGATGTTGTTGTCGTGGTGTCATGGCAAAATAGTTTTAAGCGCGATTAAGGAATGGCACGGATTCACTTCACATGGATGACTACGACGACGACAGAAACGACTACGACGATGATTATGATGATGCTATAGAGTTTTGGGAGTAGGAGTTCCTTTCCGACTTGGAGTAAATTTGGAGGTTGGCTGCAATAGCGATGGCGGCAACAGCAGCAGCAGCAGGTGAACCTGCACTGTCAAGTCGTGACAGTTGGAATTTCAAAGTTCAGGGATAGAGTTTATGTTTTTTTCTTGAATACTTCAAAGGAGTGGTTCAGTTCAGCGAGTGTCACACATTTTTAAGTATGCTTGCATGAACGGCAGATATAATTAGTTAAATGACTTTGGCCCGCAGCCGTCTCTGGTGGCAAAAACAATTTCGTCGCTACGAGTCAACGGCAAATAAAATGGAAGATAATGAGATTTAATGAGATATAAAACAATTAAGAGAATTTAACTTGTTGTTTTTTCTTTTTGTTTTATTTTATTTTAAATAAATACATAAGTGTAGGTAACTACGTAATTATTTGATGCTTTAGCCTTTGTCTTGGTCTTTGAGTAGGTTCTTCCCATTCCATTATATACATACTAGATTATCTGGGAATGTATTTGGTTGCATCAAAAATGTGCATCATCATTATCATTTTTAGTCGAGTTTAATGGTGGTCTGCATAGTGTTTATCAAGTTGATGTTAAGGATGTTTAAAGTCGCATATCAGCCAATTTAATGGAGGTATTAAATATTTTGATTTAATTGTGTCTGTTGCAGTTCTTGCATCTTTAAAAATTGACTGCAACAATTTATATTATTGCAAAATCTGAGAAGTGTTTGGAAATTATTTGCTTCCCAGGTGCGAAATTTAATAGCATTTTAAAGTCAACTAAATTTTTCATAACTGTGCTTGAAAATTTCCGCAGATTTTTTTTTCCCAAATAAAGAAAAACACATTTTATCAAATGGTCACCTGGGCGTATAAGTACTTTTTTCAAACTTTATACATTTTGTTTCTTTCTTGAAAAATATCTGTTCTCAAAAATTTTGCATCCAATTTATGTTTTATGTGTTCTTTCTTCTGTTCTCTGCCATTTTATCTAAATAGATTGTATTTTATCGCCTGATAGACTTAGTCACTAAGGTGCAGTGTCTCATCTCCGTTTTATTTATCATTTGTCCTTTTTTTGAACACTATGGCTCTCTTAGTTGGCTTGACTTCTCAAATATGTGTTTTTTTATCTGTTTGTTAACTTTCTTTTTTTATATAAATGTCTTGTGTTTTATCGCCTAATAGACTAAGTCACTAAGGTGCAGTGTCTCTACTTCGTTTTATTAATCATTCGTATATATTTTTGAACACTAAAACTCTATGTTGGTTTGACATGTCAAATATGTGTTGTTCCTTCTGTTTTTCATCTGCCTGTTTTATACAAATGTGTTGTATTTTATCTCCTAATAGTCTTAGTCGCCACGGTGTAGTGTCTCTTCTCCATTTTATTTGTCATTTGTACTTTTTTTTCAACTCTCTATGTTAGCTGGACTTCTCAAACATGTGTTTTTTATTCTATTTGTTATATTTCTGTTTAATATAAATGTCTTGTGTCTTATTGCCTAATAGACTTAGTCACTAGGGTTCAGTGTCTCTACTCCATTTTATTTATCATTTTTACATTTTGTTACACACTATATGTATGTGAAAATTTGTGAATCCTCCTAAGAAAACTCAATATTTCCTTAGAATTATTTGCCCTAATCGCAAATAGACATTTTAATTACAGAGCTTGATTCAAGACACCAATTTTAAGAAATAGCTAAAGAAAAATTCCCTTTGGTCGTAGTTGTCATATTTGTAATGTTAAACATTTCATACCAAAACCAATGAACAGAAAACCCCCACCAAAGATGAATAATGATTTGTGTTCTTGAGTTCTCTTTGTGAATGTGTCGATTTTCTTCCTAATGTCTCTCGAAGCTGTCTTTTCAAACTCTGTCGTCCCAATTTCCACTTAGAGTTTCATAGATTTGTTCTTAGTCAATATAGTCCATAGGCGTATGTCAAGGCCACCCAACAAATTTATGGGAGGTTTGATATTCCTTTGATTCCTGGATTCATAATAAATCTCTCGAATGGTCTTAAATATGCCATTAAATGTCAATTGTTGTCATTAATTGGAAAGTCTTACATTTTTTTTTAAACTTCTGTTGACAAAATGTCATTTTCCTGCCACAAAACTGTTGCACTTAAATTTTTAAACTCATAAATGCCTCTTAAACTTAAATCTAAACCCCACTCGTTGAATTTTTAAGACCGCCCATGACTGTAATCCTTCCTTCTTCTCTTTTGATCATTCTATTTTTCTTTGCATTGCCATTGCAAAGTCATGTCATTATTACAACACGCCAACTGCAACAACAAGTACAAAAATCAACCCAACTCGGGATCTTCTATACATACTAGTACTCGTACTCGTATATTCTGGAGATCCGGCTGGATGATGTTCCTTTTGATTTATGCCGACTTTAGCGTGTAAATCCCATGGCAACACGCTAAAAACCCATTACAATGCTGTCACTCTGAACTCGACTCTCGACTCGACTCCTCAACCAATAAATGCACTTCCATGTAAATTTATATGTAGATTCACTCTGCGCTTTTGTATAGTATATCAACTCTATTCATCCTTCTTTCAACGAAGACGACCGACGACGACGCACGATGTAAAAATGAATAATGAATATTTTTTCTTTCTTTCTTTCATATTCATCCAGATATTCTCTATTCGTCGCTTTCACCATCAAGCGGCGGTGGTAATGGTGGCGGCGGAAATGCCGAACTGACAGCCAATGATAAAATGCTTATGTCACTTGAAAAACAACTCAACATCGAGATGAAAGTCAAAAACGGTGCCGAGAATATGATTCAATCGATATCGAGCGGTCATCATGGTCGCGATAAGAAACTCTTGGCGGAAGCGCAACAGATGCTTGCCGATTCGAAGGCCAAAATCGAATTCCTTCGATTGCGGATACTCAAAGTTAAACAGAACAAGGATCATATGTGTAAGATTAAGGCAGCTAATGAAGAGAATGGTGGTTTGTGTGGCGATGGACGACCACAACGATTGGAGACATCGCTGGAGGAACGCATCGATGAGCTGAGACATCGATTGCGTATTGAGGCAGCCGTTGTGGATGGAGCTAAAAATGTGATACGAACCTTAATGAATAATAAGGTTCCCGATAAAAAGGCTCTTCAAGAGGTGAGTTTTATTTTTTTGACTGATATAAGTTTTTTTTTTTTTTGGTGTTCTTGGATATAAAATAAAAATATATAATCTTATCAAAGTTCTTCCGTAAATTTTGTGTATCTAATTATGTAATACCGAATTGACTGCAAAACTGAAAAACTGATTGACGTTTTGCATGATGGACTGTTTGAGTGATTGACATGACTGACGAACTAACTGAAGAACTGAGACCAACCGTTCCACTGATTGACTGAGTGGTTGACAGAGTGTCCAAAACAACAAAAGCTCCTGAATGACTGAAAGAATGTGTGGTTAACTGACTGTCAAATAATTGATAGACTGTCAAACAGGTTATCTGATTAACATAAAACATTGAAGATTGAACATTACATTAATGAAAAACTTGAATCTCGTTTCGCCGTGAAGTTTGGCAGAACGTGTATCGTTCCATCTTTAGTATTGACGTGATTTCTATTTTTCAAATGTCAAATGATGACATCTTTAAAAGTGACAGCTACCAAAATAGCGGGTTATTTAAAATACAATCGCTCATTAATTATCTTTCGTAAAATTTATACTTTATTAAGTCAAATTTGTTTTTCCACAATTC
Organism: Scaeva pyrastri; assembly: GCA_905146935.1. Lineage (NCBI taxonomy): Eukaryota > Metazoa > Arthropoda > Insecta > Diptera > Syrphidae > Scaeva > Scaeva pyrastri. Next base: position 12,443,216 of record LR989928.1, on the reverse strand, counting down.
AGAATTTTGGAAAAATGTAAAATTTTTGAACAATGCAAAATTTGCATATTTATGTCACACTCATTCATTTTTGATTAACTATACACAAACAATTAACTTTTGACTAAAATAAAATTTCCCACGTCAACTTCCAGTATTCGAAAAATCAAAAGTGAACTTAATTACCAGAAATTTTAATATCACCAAAAATACATCAGTACTCGAACAAATTCCTCCGAATTGAAAAAAAAAATACCATAAAATAAATTAAATTTTTATTATTGACAAAATATTGTGGTTTGCGGTGGGTGACAACTGAACTGTAGAGGGCGTGACAGTGACACACGAAACACAGGATGGCATGTGTGATAATGAAAATTGCCTTTTTCTCAATTATGTCTTTTAATTTTGAAAATTTATTACACGCACTTTATTTCAGTTTTATTAATTTTTGTTTTTTATTTTTATAAATTTACCTACTTTTTCCGATTACTGTCCCCTTCGTCCTCTTGTTTAATTGCGATGTGGACAAAAATGTAGGTCATAAAACGACGACACTACCGGCAGTGGTATATGAATTCGTATAATGTGCGTCCCAAACATCAGCATCATCAACGCAGTGTGACATCAGAGAGCGAGAGAGCAAAAGTATGTCTCTGACAAGAACGATTTTAATGTTATGTCTTTTCCCGCCTGCTGTCACAATAATTGTTGAAAATTAATTCACTCACTTTAGAGATGTCACATTAAAATTAAAACGAAAATTCCTTCGTTCGTTTTTCATATTACATTCGTGGAAGGGTGGGGAGGGAGGGTGGTGGTGGTTAAATGTCGGTTGAATCATCTCCTCCTCCTTCATATTCACATTTTGCAGATTTATTATTCGGCAATTAAAAGTAAAAGAAGCACAAATTAAAGTTGAGATAAAAATTATATTGGGGGTACGAGAAAAATAATAATAACAACAACAATAATAATTTGTGGATGAAGACAGCACCTGGCCGAAACGAGCCCAGCCAGATAGGGACGGTGATAGCGGCTGGCGGGCTGTCAGATGTGTTAGGGTATGGTTTTTTTCATCGATGAGATAATAAAATTTTATTCAATTTTTTTTCTTTAATCTTCATTTCGATAAATTTTCATGTCGGAAGAACACAAAATATTAAATTCAAAAATGAGTTGTACGCACCTGCTCTTTTAAATGGTTTAAAAATTCTAAAATTGACTCAAAATGTCATTATTTTAGTAACAAAATTTGGAAACGTTTTAAAGTCCATTTTGCGAATAATTTTATTATTTTTTTTTTTTTTAATTTGAGTTTTTGTAACCGTCCAAATTTTGAACTGTCCAAAATTATTTAGAAACACTCCCTGCCTCATTACAAAAATCCTTAATATTTTTTTTTTTTACTGTTAAATCAAAATTTTGACCAAACCAAATTAATCTTCAAAATTTTGAACATCAGTTCGAATCAATTTTGTTCAAAAATCGACTTTATTTTAAAGACAGTTTCAATGACCTTTCGTATATTAATGTTTAAACGAAATTTGGCACAGATTGGTACAAAATTCCTATTTTCAACTTATTTTCGATTTGAAAATTAGATTTTTGTAAAAATTCAAAAACTTCGTATTTTTATACAAATTTCATACACGACCTTTAAGGAACTTCATTAAAAGTTAATTCCAAAATACCTGCTGAAAACTTTAAGGAAATGCAGGTCACAGATGTTTATTTTCTGAATCTTAGATGAGCTCTTTTTCGTTCCAAATACCAAACCCACACATATGTACATACATAAGTATATTCTGTCAAAACAAATTGAAACATTCATCACTTAGTTAGGCCGCAAATGAAGAAGTCAAAAAGTAAAAAAAAAATGAACTCTTTAACTATTAAAAGTGCAAGTTCTCAAAAAGTCGATATTAAAGTCACTCATTAAGTTTTCATGTCGAAGTTCGGCCGTGGTGTATGTGCAGTTATACATAGATGTAGGAACTCTTATTTATAATTGATTGGTTTGAGAAAAGACTGACATACTGGTTAATTGGTGTATGCGGTTAATAATAAATGAAACTGTTCTTGGCATACTTTGGGATTGATTGTGTGTGGCTTGATTTTCTTTTTATATCTAACTACAAAATATATTTATCCCATCATCATCGTGAGAGACTTTAATAGTAGGGGGGGTTGGCCTTGGAGGAAAATTGAAAAACTAGGTGAAAAGATTTCAATTTGCCATTTATAGTTTTTTTTCTTTTCTAAATTAAAATGACATAATTGTTATTGGACTTGCAGACATTAATTGAATTTTTTATCTTCATAGTTTCTTATAATTGTTTAAGTATTGAAAAATATCTTCAAGCTTGTTATAATACAGTTGATGATCAAATTATGGAAAACAATATAATTTGTATTCCAGAGAGCACAATAAATTTTAAGGTTATTAAGATTAAGAAGATTATGCATACATTTTACAACTATGGTGATTAACTTTCGGTTTATTTTTATGCTCTTAAGTTTAAACTCATAAAATTAAGAATAGAAGTAAAAAAAAAGGGAAAATTTAATGAACTATTAAATGAAGGAATTATTAATTTCAATGGAATTTTGTTTTTAGTATTAAAGAAAGTAATCTCTAAACGGCAGAGGAGGAAGGATGAATAAAGAATAATGAATGAATAAGTAAATTATGAGCTTTTGCAAATAGAAATGAATTTATGGAATTTAAGTTTTTAATTTCTTTTGTTTTCATTTATTTGAAAATTAACCTACATCCGGAATTACTGTTTTATGGATATTTAACATTTCTGAAATAAAATTTTGACGTCATAATTGAGTGAAAAATAGAGCTCAAGGTATAAGATTAAAATTCACACCAAAACATAAGGATTAGTTTATTTATTTCTTAAACTGTTTTTTTTTTTAAACCTGTGGTTTTCAATCTGGCAACGCCATTTCATAATAAATAGACTTACTCTTAAACAACGTTTCCAAATCGAGCAAATTTATTACCAAAAAAATAGTGAATGAGCCCAAAACGAGATGGCCACCGATCCCGACTTTCACAAAAAATTTTTGTTTAGCGATGCAGCCATTGTTGGTTAAATGGGTACGTTAAAAAGCAAAATTGTCGTATTTGAAGTGATCACATTTCACAAGACGCAATTCACACAATCACAATTGTTAAGACGCAGTTCGGTTAGATGCTCAAAAAGTCACTGTTTGGTGTCCTCTATGTGCAGATTGAATCATTGGTCCTTATTTTCTTAAAAATGTTACCGTCAATGGGAAACTCTATATTAGAGCCAGGATTATACGTAATGACTTTTTTGTGCCTGAATTGGAGGATGTTGATGTGGACTACCTTTGGTTCAAACAAGATGGCGCTACATGCCAAACAGCCAACGAAACAATCAATTTATTAAAGGAAACTTTTGGTGAGCGCATTATCTCGTATCGTGTTCCTATGGGGCGTGGCCTACAAGATCGTGCGATTTAACACCGCTGGACTAATTTTTCTGCAGATAATCCCGAGGCGATTAACGCCTTGGAAGAGAACATTTGGTGTTTCTGTCATCTGGTCCCAATTTCTGCAAAAAGTGGTCAAAAATTGGGCCTCTCAGCTGGATTTTATTCGAGCCAGACGCGGCGGCCACTAGTCCGAAATAATTTTTAAAACATAATGGCAAACCCTTGTCTTAATGATAAAACTAAATTCTTGGGCATAACATGAAATTATATTCGTTTTATTTCTTCTTGAAAACCACACGTCTAAAAAAAACACCCTTCATTTTAATACAAAGTTAAAATTGTAAAATACTGAATTTTCTAAAATAAAATTTTGATTTTCAGGTTTATTTTCTTTAAGGAAATTCACTTAATTTTTATTTCCCTGAGTTAGTTTCTGAAGAATCCGTTATTTTTTTAATCTCACTCAAACTGAAGAAAATAAATCCCACTCAAAATACATTTTCTATGTTTTCCTTCGTTTGTTTACAAAAATCTAATTTCCCACTCTGCAAAATTGTTTGTTTACAAAGAGATTCTAAATTTCTATCTTCATCCAAAAGAGAAAAAACTACTTTGTTTTCTCTTTAGCCACTCATTTTATTTTTTTGGTATTCCCTCGAAAACGATTTTTTGAATAAAATCCAAAAAGAATTTTCTAACGATCAGTTGGTTGTCTTCTTTGTAAACTTGCGTGTCGTGTTGTGATGTGATGTCTTTTCGATAAAAAATTAAAAAATATTATATATCTTTATAAATTTAAGTGACTGACTACGTATACTAAAAAATAAAAAAATTAAAATAAAATAAATGAAAATCCAAAATTTGACGGTCGGCAAGCTGCCCATGATTTTTTATTAATATATTTTTTTTTTCTAAACATCGTGTGTGAAGTTTTTGTACAGTCAAAAATTAAAAAAAAAATTAAGTATTTTCTACTAAAAAAATCATTCATCATTCCTTAAATTTAATAAAATTGCGTAATTTTCGAAATTCGACATTGAAATTAATTTTATTTAAATTAAATTAAGAAAAAAAACCTGTTGGTTGGATATTTTTGATTATTATTTTTTTTTTTTACATTTTTAATGATCAAAATTCGAAATAGAAAAAAGTTTTGAAAAACATAAAACAGCAATTCTTTTGATTTTCTATTCGAAAACGAAAATAGAATTTTGCAAAGGAGGAAAGAACGAACTGAAGCTCAAAAACAAAAACAACAAAAAAAAAGAGACGAAGAAGAAAAACGCAGCGTGCAGCGAACTTTGTTCGGTTAAACGGATTTTTGTTTATTTGTTCGTTTTTGCAATTAAGTTTGATTTCCCAAAAATAAAAAGAAAATTGAAATTGAAATTCTGAAAATAAATCCAAAGGCTCAGGTGTTTCAAATCCATTCGCGTACATTTTGTGTCTTAGAAGAAAAAAGATTTTTTTTTTTTTGAATTTCGAAAACGAATGAGGGCAAAGCCCACATTCTCTGACCACCACACCACCATCGCTCGCCACCTCGTCGCCGTCGTCGTCGTCCGATGTGTGACGTAAAAAACATATTTCATACCGTTAGATTTGTTTAAATAAATAAATGTGCATAAAAATGTTTGTGTGCGAGCACATTTTCGGCATATCAATAAATTGTGCTTGCGTCCAATTAAATTAGTGTAAAAGATACAAAAGTATCTAACGCGTTGTGTGTGTGTATCGCGGTTTATGAGGGGGGGTTGATTGTGGGTAGCTCCCGTGTGCTCGAGATCGAGATCAACATCGACATCATTGCCGTGGGTGGAATTTTCGAATAAATTGTCTTATTTTTTCGTCAAAATTCAGATACGATTTATATGCGCTCTGAAAATACGGGAATACATTTTTTGTCAAATTTCATTTTCACGTGATGTGTGACAACGACGACGTCACTTCGAGTCGCAAACGAAAGAAAATCAAAGTTAGATGAAATTTGAAGGCATCGCCGAATACGAAACGAAAAATTCCGTCAGAAAATGACTGACAAAAGTCAGTCATCATCGCAATCACGACAGCAGAAGCAACAACAACAGCGACATGACACGGCCGGACCTTCGCCGTCGTCTTCGCAACGTCCTGGAATGCCTGAGCTCACAGCCGAATGGGTAGTTCGAGCCCAATTGACATTCGGCCGGCCAGGTGAGACAGTTACCAGAGACTTCTCAACGAACAACAACAACAGCACTATAAACCCGGTCAGAGTCGTCTACAGATGGAGTTCGGGCGAAGCAGGGCCTGGCGAAGAGGAGAAGCCTTCGCCTTCAAGTCGAGAGACTCTTGTCGGTTCGGGACAATCTACACCTTCAAAGGTTCATTTTTCAACAATAATTTCGACTCAAAGACGTTAAAATTTAAAAAATAAATCCATCTTTCAGACAAAAGGTAAGCATGCTGAGAGTTTCAATTCAGCAACTTCAGGAGAATTCGGTGCTGGGGATTCGGCGTTTAGTGGCTCCAATACGCCGAGGAACAAATACCAACAAGAACAACAGAAACAACATCAGAATCAACCACTCTACGGAACAAGGTGTCGAAGTACTTGTAACATTATCGTCTCAGCTGTGGCTGATTTTCTGCCAAACAATGCTGGCAACGATATTCCAGAAGAACCGGATCCGTTTGTGTTTAATACGACAGCTAGTTACACTGTTTTACCGGAAAAGGTATAACCAACATTTTTTGACAGTAGAGTGTTTTTTTTTTTTTACATACATAATTTTCGCAACGGCAAGTGGAAAGTCTTAAATTCGTCTGGTTGGTGGTCTCTATACGAGTTCCAGTGAGTCATTAAAAGTTTCTCCCACAAAGTCTAGTTAATGTCAAATGTATGTCTAGCATTTTGACAGCTGACAAATTGGTAGTTCATATTTTGGACGTTTGAAAAAATTTGCAGGGTATTCAGACATACTTATGTGAATTCGGGATGTCATGTTGTTAAGAGATTTGTAGAAACCTGAACTGATGGTTAATTAAAATAGATGTCATGTAGATCAAGGTTGACATTGACAGTTGAGCTCACTTTTTATATTTAAATGTTTTTGAGATGACGCGATGGTTCTATATAACTGTCAGAGTAAACTTGATGTCAAAATCAGTCTTAATCATTTAAAATGTCCCTTGAAAAATGTTGACTATTATTCAACGATTCAAAATTCTCTTAAAACTTGACGTAGACAAAACATCTAGTGTCATTTGAAAACTAAAAAAAAAGACTCAGAAAACCAACACAAAATGAGAATAGTTTCAAAACTAAAATGAATTGATAACTCTTCCAAAAGAAGTGTTTATTTTTTTTTATTTTTAACTTTAACTAAAAAACTTTAAACAATTAAAAGTTAATTTATTTTTTTGTTTTGATTTATTCACAATAAATATTCCAAAGCAACTACATTTGTTGAAAATAATTTCCTTAGGCAATTTTATATGTTGCCATAACCTACTTAAGTTTATGCGCTCTCTTCATACCGCAACATCTTTGAATTTACAAAAAAAAAAATGGTTTCCTGCATAAATTCGAAAGTCTTTGAAGCATAAGTTTCATAAATTTTTTTATTTCATTTTCATTAAAGTCATAAAAGAATTTTTTTTGATAAACATTCGGATTAAACAATTAACTTTTTATTCTTCTCTTTATTTTTTGAAAAAAAAAATAAGAAATGTCATTTTTTGTTTGATATAAGAATTTTTTTTTATTTAATTGGCATAATTCCAATAGTCTTAAAGTTTGTTGTATAGTTTCGTTCATTCACATATTAAATCATAATGATAAATTTTCGAGAATTAATTTATGATGTCATATTTATGTTTTTCTTTTTTTTTTGCTTCAAAAACTTAAATATTTATAAATATTATAGATAGATTTGTATGATTTAACAATTTGTACATTGTGCAAGTATCCGAAATATGTGATTTAAAAATTAAATAATTTAATTTATTTCAAAGAGGTTAGGTCAATTTTAGTTAATTTCTTTTCGTGACTTTGAGTTATTTATCATTTTACACTTTGCTGTAGAGTAATAATGTTTTTTGAAACACTCGTAATCACACTTTTCATGACATAAACGTCATTTCAAATAATAAAAAATTGAATTTAAATCATGTTCGCAATATTGATATTTCATTAAAAATTATCATCATACTTCTTTTTAAGTAAGTGAAGACTGATAATGAAAAAGTCTAGACAATAATGTTCTCTTATTTTCTTCAATAGTTTCAAAACTTTATTTTATTTTTTGATTTAATTTCCTTTTCATTTTAATTCAAGAAGTACCATTTTACCATTTTGCAAATAGGTAGGTACTTAAATATTTGTTCGATTTTTTTTTTGTTAGAAAACTAAAAATAGAAATGATAATTAAATTTAAAACAAAAAAAAGTATTTTTAAGAATTTTTGCGCAAAGGTAAACATTTTTATTATTTTTAAATTGACTTCTGTCTTGAATTCATTCAAAACTTTCGAAATTTATGTTTCCTGTAGCACAAAAATAACAATACACATTATCTCTAAAAATAATAATTTTAAAGTAATTTTAAAAGCATTTTACAGGAAGCACTTAAAATAAATTTCAAAAATACAAACTGACATGTAGTAGGCATATTTAAAAAAAAACACGACTTTGGAATATTCCGTTTTACAAAATTCTGACAGCTCGTTTCGTGTAAAATATACTTCCTGTTTTCAAACATTTGTTAAATAAATTAATTTTGTATTCATTTTATATTTTTTATTTGAGTCAAAAGATCAATATAAAAAATAACGGAACATTGATTTTTTCCCTGAATTTATACTAAATTGGTTTTAAATCACAAAGTACATAATTTTTGCAACCAACTAAAATGTCCACTTTTTTAAAATTGCAAGGTAGGCATAGTGACAAAACCCGCTCACTAAATTTTCATGAAAGTCCTTTCTGCATTTTAAATAAGAACTCCAAGAATTACAAGTTAATTACCAAATTTTAAGTTGGTTACTTAAAAGTAACAAATATAAGGGTACATCGCTTCTAATATAATCCTGGGTTGGGCGCCACTTTGTTACTTTTTGGTTAATGTTAACAAATCGGACTTAAAAAAAAATAACAACCTAATTGGAATACTTTGACTACAAATACAACTACCCCAAATACATTTCCGATAAAAGTGTATAATTATACTCTTTAAAATTTCGGAAAAAGAACAAAAAACTTGTTTGACATAAACGCATCTTTAATAAAGATTCGTGAACTTAAATATTCTATTTTCATATAAGTTTCCAAATTCGAAAACAATTGAAAACGTCCTGGAAAAGTTATAGAAAACATTCGTATTTTAATTTCCATCAGAAAACATCTGTTTTCGATAAATTTGATGAACATACTTCCACAGATGTTCTCGCAACATATTTCCGCCTTAAAATAAAAATTCAAGAAAAACCACAACCTGACCAAACCAGACCATATTTCCGGTTCTTTGGGGGGAAAATTATGTTTCAAAATTGTGTAAAACCTCTCAATATGTTTCCAAATTGTTTCCACTTGCCGTGCGTCGCTCATTGTGTGTTGTGTTTTGAAAACGTTTATTTTCGTTTCATCTTGACCTAATAGTTTCGAAAAAAAACACAAAAACAAAATTACATCTTCCATTAGCTCCCCCATGATGGTTCTCCTGTGGCATCTAAGAATTTTACAACGGGTAAAATTCTTGCCCTACGTGATGCCTTCTCGCAAACAAGCGACACTGAAACGACGAAATTTCTCTCTGCCAGTCCTCCTGTCAAAGAATTTCGCTACTCCAGCCGTAGTCCGCCCACCGATAGGCGATCAACGCTCGACGATTATAGGCGTCAGCAGAGACGATTTTATGATCATAGTCGTCGTGCCACAGACACTCTGTTGCCACCGCCAACCTCACCCATAGTTGGAGTCGACGAGGGAAACTCATTTACGGTTTGTCACTGTTCAGTTCGGTTGCGTTTGCTAAAATTAAATTGAAATTGAAATCTTATTCTTTTTTAGCCCTCGTACACACCATCGCCTACGCAAACGTGTAAATCAGCTTCCCTGCCAAGAATTCCTCCACTTCCAGGTCAGCAGAGGCAACTTTCGCAGCAGCAACATGCTGCTGCAAGTGGGCCAAAGTCAGAGCCGAAGAAACCCAGAACCGTTCACATCGATGTTTATTGCACTGGTTCGGATGAGGACGACGACGATGATGACAACAACAACAACGATGATGATGATGACGACGAATTGGACATCGACGATTCGTCGAGTTCATCTGATACTTCTAATCATTTGTCCAATTCTACCCCCCAGACTGTGTTGGACAACGAACAAATGCTGCTGCGTCATCAACGAATCGGAGCGCATACACTTCCGCGGAGAGTTAACCTGCATCGTGAGAAATTCGCTGGCCGTCAGCCAAATCCCCCAACAACGGTGTCAAGCACTTCGCGATCTGATTTGAATGTTGGCCATGCCATAACCAAGTCGAGCACAGCCGAGGAGGTGTCCGAGTCAAAGCAGCTGCTCTTTCGCAAGCACATTGGCGATCAGAGAGCTGCAAAGCTTCAGAATCTACGACAGAAGTACATCCGGAAGGATCCAAGCGATGATTGCATCAGCTCAAACTATCCGAATTCGTCACGATCGACGATGAGAGATGCGACTTGCAGTAGCATCTCGAGTGCAATGGCTTCGCAAGACCAGGAATCGTCCTGGAAGGACACGGAAGATATCGAAGTGAGCGTGAGTTTGGCCAAGTCGGATAGCTTTGACTACGACAATTCGGTGGATCGCTTGCGAATCAGGCATATGGAGTCCCTCTGGGCTCGGCCAGATGCCGAACCCAATTTCGCCACCACCAGGAGTCACACCCAGCCGGTGTTTCTTCATCCGATTTCGGAGGGTAACTCACAAAGAGCCTCTCCATACACCCCCAATGTTCCGATGGAACGCACCGACACTCTCCCATCGGAATCGGAGAACTTCTCAGAGTCTGACAACGTCTTCTATCCCTACCACCGGTATAGTGCTCCATCTCAACAACGGTATGAACCTCCTCCGCCTCCGGCCTCACCAAGCCATCCACCGAAGATTGTCTACTCCTATCCAGCAACGCCCACCCGAGATCCGCCGGCGTTCATGCAGTTCTTCGGCCCAAGACCACAAAGCCCCCAATCCTCAGGATACCAGCCCAGTTTTCGTCCAGGCCTCCAGAGGTGGAAGAGTGAAGCTCGTGACGATCTTGACTCGTCGGCCCTCAAACCAGCAGGGACCTTCCAGCGAGCCGGCAGTGAAACTCCTTCCTCACCCACTAAAGCTCTATCTCCAGAGATACCCCTCTCCCCACCTGTCCGACAGTTACAATCCAAAAATCCCTCCCCTGTTCCATCTCTCAAACCAGATTCATCGAACCGTGAAAGCAGTGTAGCGTCAAGTAGTGTTGCCGCCATTATAAAAGGCTACACCGCTGAGCATTTGCAGAAAGCCCAAAAATTCGGTCAAGTTCTGGGAACAGTCCGCAAGCCGGGTCATCATGTTGGACCGACGAAAAATCCGAATTGCCTGTGTGAGCATTGCCAGCGCTGGATGGCCGAACGATTCCAAATAAGAAGCCGGGCCTTTTCAGTCGGCGATAAACCAGTTGTCCTAAAAAGACCAAATTTTAACCGATAAAAAAAACTAACACAAGACAAGGAAAACAATATAAATAAAAAAGAAAAAGAACACTGCCAGATCAAAAAAAAATAATAATAATAAATAAATAATTTGTAATTTTAACATAAGAATTTATTTATTCGACAAAAAAGGCTTTTAATATTTTGTTTTGCATTTAAAATTAAATGTTTTATTAAAATATAAGATAAAAATGTAACAAAAAAAGCTTTTTCCTCAAGTGTGAAATATTTTTTAAAATAACTCTGAAAATTAATTATATTATATTTATTATTAAAATTAATTTAGTTATGTTAGAAATAAAAATAAATTATTATTTTATAATAAAGAAAAATAATTATAATAATAATTCCTAACGCGCATGTTCCTGTAACTTTGTATAAATTGATTCAATAAAAATAAACAAAAAAACTCTTTAAAGTTGACAAAATTTATTTAGAAAATACTTTGACGAAGTTGACATTATTTTTTTTTTTGAAACACAAACGTAAGTATCAGTGAAATAAATTTAAAAGTTTAAATAATTGTTGATATAAATGATAATCCTTTTTACACGATGGCAACACTGTTCATTTGACAGGTGTCATAGATTATTTTCAAACGTCAAAGAATACAAACTTAAGTTGCCATCTATTTGAAGGCAATGAAATTACAGTGGTACAATCAGGCGTATACGTATTTTATTTATTTGGAATATTATAAAATAAACAATAAATTTGACAATTCATGTGAATGTTAGAAATGTGTACCGCAATGTTTCGGGCAAAAAAGTCTTTGAGGAGCTTTATAAATTGAGGCACTAGATCCCTGGTTGAGTGTGGTCCCGTATTGTATAGCATCTTTTGTTTTTAATATATTCATAAATAATTTAAAAATTTGTTTCTCAAAAACAAAAAATTTAGAATATGTTATGAACATCTGGCACTTTGTTTGTGTCTTGTGCAAAAGTGTTAAAGAAAAATTCGTCATCCTCTTCATCAATCACAACGATGGGACTTTTGTTTTTGTTTTTTTTTTTTAAAACATTCATTCAAATATTTAAAAATAGAAATTAAAACATTTAAAATAATTCCCTTAAAATTTATTCTCTTCTCAATGATTTTTGAAATATTGATTTTGTATTCGAACACACAAATGTCGAATCATTTTCATTGACAAAATATTTTCATCCATCCTTAAAAATTTCAGCAGCAAATAATTTGATTTTTTAGTTTTCAAAAATGATTTTCAAAACCGTGAGTATTTTTTTTTTTTTAAATATCCAAGAACACCAATTAAAAAATGTCATCTTCTTTACATTTTTTTAAAAAGAATTGTCATTAATAAACTTTCTTCTTTTCCCTCGTTCCTCAGGCTCAAGTTCGATTATCCGAATCGTCACGAAAACTCGACCTGCTGCGCCTCTCGTTGGACCTTCGCCGACAAGAACTACCACCCGATTCACCGACAGCTCAACAGCTCAAAACCGAGCTGCAAAGTGTTCAAGCCTCATCGCCAGTTCCGGTAACCTACACATCGTTGCAACCGTTCCAAGGCGGAATAGGTGGTAAGCCTTACCATCAAGTGACCTCGTTGGGCCGTTGTGCCTCGGTGACGGGCAAACTTGAAGTCCGCCTGATGGGCTGTCAAGATTTGCTCGAAGATGTTCCTGGTCGATCACGTCGCGATAAAGACAACAATTCGAGTCCGGGCGATTTGCGAAGTTTCGTCAAGGGTGTCACCAGTCGCAGTTCGTCGAAGAGTTACAGTGTCAAAGATGAGACTTCATTTGAAATTATGGCAGTTATAAAACTAGACAACACCACAGTTGCTCAAACCTCGTGGAAGCCATGCTCCCAACAGGCCTGGGATCAGCGATTCTCAATCGATCTAGATCGTTCGCGAGAGCTCGAGATCGGTGTGTTTTGGCGAGACTGGCGTTCGTTGTGTGCTGTGAAATTCCTCCGACTCGAGGAATTCATCGACGATGTGCGACACGGCATGGCATTGCAACTGGAACCGCAGGGTCTGCTCTTTGCCGAAATAAAATTCTTGAATCCCATGATTTCCCAGAAGCCAAAACTGCAACGTCAACGAATGATCTTCAACAAGCAGCAAGTGAAAAACATCCCGCGTGCCAAACAAATGAACATCAACATTGCCACCTGGGGCCGTTTGCTCAAGCGAAACACGCCCAGCAATCAGAACGATCTGCCAATCTCACGAACCCCCTCTTCGGGTACAATCGATGGCGAGCCCTATACTCCCGGCCAGCAAGCTCTTAACTTGGAATACGATCCGACAGTTGCCGAACAAGAACACGTTGCTACGCCCGGTGAGAATCCAGATCTCAGTGTGGCCGGTCTAAGTGGTGCCCGGCCCCTATCCATGCAGGGCATTGCTGCTCTGCCCCCAGAAGTCTCGCCAATAACTGCGAACCTTAACAAACAGAACAACAACCAGCAGCCCGGTGGAGTCATAGTCTCCCCGACAGGTCTACATTTGCAAATCAATCAGAAGACCACAACTGGAAGTAAAAAATCGGCCAGCTCCAACCAGATGCCAAGTCCACCACCCCAGGTACCCATTGGATCGCCTCCGACTCTGCAGAAGATGGATCAAGAGGTAAGTGAAGTGATGCATGTCAAAGTGACTTTAGTCTCTTTTTTTTTTGTACAGCTGTAATTTTTGTGAGTACATATTTAAAAAAAAAGTAGTAGAAAGTAGTAGATAACTTGTATAACTTTTTGAATTTGAGATAAAGGTGTAGGGCTGTTAAATATTGTAAATCTAGGTCCAAGCTGTAGCCTTACTTTTAGGTGATGGCTTGAGATAGAGACTTAGTTTAATTTAATATTATTTAGACTTTTTAAATACAGTACACAGCGTGTTCACACAAAACACTAACACTTTTAGAATGATTAATTTTAATATACATGCATATACATTTAAACAAAAAATCAACAATCAGAAAACGTCATTTTGCATTAAAGTAATTTTGTGTCAGTCTCGAAAGTCGCTGTTGTGTCTTTTTCAGTATTTTGATATTTCTATTCAAGCTTCAAAATTTAGAAGATTCTTAAATAGTAATATAACAGTTAGTACTCATAATTTTATGTCATATTCAAAAAACTTGTTAAATGTCATTGGTGTTGTCTCGTTTGTCATTCGTCGTTCGTCCTGTCAAAATGTAAAATTTGTAAACTTACATATTGGTAGACAAAAAAATGCATCCAATAAATTAATTTTGAAATAAATTATAACAAAAATTAAAACAAATATTTATAGGTTTTTGAATGACATAAGATATATTCGTATTTGTTGTTGAAAAAATGCTTTGCATATCTGTCAAGTTTCCTAAATTTCTTGCCCTATGCTGCCAATTTCTTATTTTTTTCGCTTCTGAAGTCCATTCTGATGTAAAGGGTGTTTTTTTCTAGACGTGTGGTTTTGAAAAATAAATTTAACTCAAAAATTCAACTTAATTATAAAGATGAGGGTTTGCCATTATGTTTTAAAAATTATTTTGGGAAAGTGGTTACCGCGGGCTGGCGGCTCGAATAATTTCCAACCGAGGGGCCTAATTTTCAACCACTTTTTGCAACAATTGGACAAAGTTGCCACAATTTGCAAACGTTGTTTAAAAGTAAGTATATTCATAATGAAATGGCAAACCAAACTGAGCATAAATCAAGTGACAGCTGTCAAAAAGACCAATTCTGAAAAAAGTATTGCGAAATTGAAAACCACACGTCTAATAAAAAAAAACTCTCTAGTAAGTTCGACGTATTATCGTAAATGGCAGGCATTCAAATGACAGCTGAGTTTGACACATGTCAAAAGCCAGCGCTACCAACATTAAACCACGAAATGAATGTTTCTCTATAATTAAAATTCAAAAAACACTTGATACTATTCACGACAAATTTTATACTTGTTTAATAAATGTTTTATCAAAAAATTGGAGTTGATTCTTTTCCTTTTATTCGTCCCTTTGCTCTATCTAATCGATTTTTTCGATGTCATTAAATCAATAATTCTGATTTTTGCTCAAATTTTAGAATTTAAAAACAAATTCTCCAAAATTTCTAAGATCAAAACACACGCGACGACGCCATGATTACTTTTGCAATTCTGACTCATACATAAATCATTTCATATAAATATTCATAAAATTATTTTATTTTTATGTAAAAAAAAAAAAAACAAACAATAAGAACACAAAATCAGATTTTAAAAATACGAAAGTAAATAAATAAAATTCCAAAAACATTTTAGAATCAATTTGGATACAAATATTTTCAAAAAAACTTCTCATGATTATTGCATGCCTCTATATTTTTTGTAAAAAATCTTTTTTTTTGATTTGTTGTAAAAAAAAAAAACAAACCGAAACGTTTTGTGTCTTTCTTGTATGTTTGTTATAATCGACAACAGTTACAGAGTGCTTTACGAGAATTTGAATTTCTCAACCAAATGGATTCACAGCCCTCGACATTACAGCGCCCGCTTCCACGTCAACAGCAGCAGCAACAACAACAACAATATCTCAGCTCAGCTGCCCAACAGCTGATGCAATATCACCAATCACCGACGCAACAATATTACACCGAAGCCGAACAATTTATACCCCAAACAGTCCTCCCGCCCCCACAACACCACCAGCAGGTCCCCTTCGACAACAGCTCCAGCACTAACTCCTCCATCAGCACTGCCGCTCCGCCGCCGCATGTCACCAATGCCGTCCATCAAGTCATGCCGATGAACCGTAATAGTAGTATTAGAAATAGTTTTAACAACAACAACAATAACAACAACAGTGGCAACACTGTTGGCGGAGTTGTTGGTGCAAATGTCGGGCCGTACCACCGGCCGGTGCTTATGATGCCACCTGTGGTCCTGATGGGCGGCACTGGTGGTGGCAGTGGCAGCGGAGATGGCAGCCCCATTATCGAGATGCCTCCGTCGCCGGTGCCCAATTCGTTGCCAATTGTCGAGTATCCAGATGACGATGATGACTGTAGTAGCCGGGTCATCAGCGACAGTGATAGATGTTGTGTTGAGGTTAGGTTTGGTTTATTATTTTTGTTTTTCTTTTTGTTTTAATTTATTGTTTTATTTTTTATTTTTTGTTGCTTATTTTTTATTTTAATTTTCATTTATTTTTTGAATTTTTGTTTTGTGTTGTCGAGCAATAATAATAATTGTCATTTTTTTATATATGTAAATACATTTTTACGCATTGTACATTTTATATAAGTTTTTGTGTAGGCATTTTATATGTACTTGTATTTCTCTAACGCACATACACACTCACTAATTTTTGCACGGATGTTGTTTTTAAAAAATAAATAAATATAAAATAAGAAACACACACTACTGACACAAAGATACACATTCAAGGTGGGGTTTTGAATAACTATGCACTCATTTGTTTAAAAGTTTAAAAAAACAGACACACAAAAAATACAAATTCATTATTTTTGTCAAAATATGCGATGGGAAACTTTCTAAAATCCTTAGATTAAAAAATCCATTTAAAATTTTGGATCCCAATCGAAAAAATACCAACATTTTGAATAGAAGTCGCATCAAATATCCGTTGTGGTTTTTAATTGTGAATTTGGGTTTTATTTCCCCCAAAATAACGAATTCAAATCTTCAAAAAAATGGGAAAACTCTTGTTTCAAAGTTTTACTATTTCACGTTTCTTCTTTTCAAAATTTGTTTCCGATTCAAAAATATGCATATAAATGTACTGTGATTAACTATAATTGGACCTTAATTCACTATTAATTCTATGTTTATATTTATCTCACAAACCACCAAAATCAACCTGCTCTCAAAAAATAAAGAGTCAAGGCCTGAAAATCCATCACTGTGGTACGCCATTTCATCACAAAGTTTTTATTTTTGTTTTCTTTTTTTCGTGCTAAATTTTATTTAATTTTTTTTTGTTATTTCTGTTCGTAATATAATTTTGTTTATGTTTGCTTCAAAATTAGTCTTCATACATACATACAAACATTTTTGTACGTACTCGTATGTATATTCGTTTTTCACATTTTTTTCTGTTTCAAAAAATTCACACAGTTCGCAAATAGAAATATATAGAACAAAAAAAAAAAACATAAATAAATGAGTGATTTACTTTGTAAATACATATATAGTATATTTTGTATACATTCAAAATTTAATCAAAACCTCATCTTTGTATCTGGATATTTCACAGGATAAATATTTTATAAACATTGTACATATAACAATTCAACCTTACTCCACTGACATGCCTGATACAACCACAACTACTACTACTACTATTTCTACTCCTTCTTCTACCTCGAATTTTGAACAGGTAAACAGAAAATTGAACAAATCAACAAAAAATACACAGAATAATTAAAAAAAAACAACAATGTATTGTTTTTTCTAAAATTTAGAAGAAGAAACAAATATAAGAGGTTAATTAAAAATATCATTGGAAAACTTGGACTTAGAAACGAGACTATTTTTTGAACTTTTCAAACCTATTAAGATCAATCGTTTTAAAATCATGGTTTCTTTCCTTCAAACGTTCTTGAACATAACCCATTTCGACGTGTCAAAATTCTGATAAAACACTGATCTTTAAAATTCTGACTACTAATAGAAAATTTTGCATTCTGTTCTTAGAAATTCCGACAGTCCATTTTTTGTTAAATGGCAACAATTAGAGAACCAGAATATTGAGTATCATATTTTGTACTCCTGCCCACGAAAAATGCTTTTTAGGTTAATTCAGAAGACTAGAAGACTAGAAGATCAGAAGATCAGAAGATCAGAAGATCAAAAAATCAGAAGATAAGAAGATAAGATCAGAAAAGTAGAAGATCAGAAGACTAGAAGATCTGAAGATCAGAAGATCAGAAGATCAGAAAATCAGAAGAACAGAAGAACGGAAGATCAGAAGATCAGAAGATAAGAAGATAAGAAGATCAGAAGATCAGAAGATCAGAAGATCAGAAGATCAGAAGATCAGAAGATCAGAAGGTCAGAAGATCAGAAGATCAGAAGATCAGAAGATCAGAAGATCAGAAGATCAGAAGATCAGAAGATCAGAAGATCAGAAGATCAGAAGATCAGAAGATCAGAAGATCAGAAGATCAGAAGATCAGAAGATCAGATGATCAGCTGATCAGAAGACCAGAAGACCAGAAAATTAGAAGTTGAGAAGATTGCAAAAATGTTAAAAAATAAAAGTATAGAAATGTTGAATTGTTGAATTGATTAGAAGATCAGAATACTAGACGATGATAAAAAGATAAAAAGATCAGAAGATTCAGAGTTTGAAGATTCTGAGATTAGACAAGTAGACGAGTAGAAGATTGGAAGATAAGATGATAAGGAGATTAGATGAAGTATAGAAGTATAGAAGTATAGAAGTATAGAAGTATAGAAGTATAGAAGTATAGAAGTATAGAAGTATAGAAGTATAGAAGTATAGAAGTATAGAAGTATAGAAGTATAGAAGTATAGAAGTATAGAAGTACAGAAGTATAGAAGTATAGGAGTGTAGAAGCATAAAAGTTTAGAAGTACAGAAGATTAGAAGAAGTTCTTCAGTAACAAAAATTTCTATTCTGTACGACTCCAAATTACCTGGTATAATTTTTAAGGGCAGTTAGAGGCTGTTAAATTAATCATTTCTATTTGATTCTATAGTCGATTACCATAAAATTACTCAGCTTTTGAGCTTTGAGTTGTTAAATTTACTCACAGATTTAGGAATTTGATACTTTGAGATTTCAAAATTGTACAAAATTGTTATATAAGAGTTAAAACTCAGAGATATCTCGATTTTTCAAACGGAAACGTATTTATTAAATTAGATTAGATTTAGAAATGCAATATATCCAAGAAGTCCCAACCACTGGTACATTTTAAGGAAAACCCGATTGCCCCGACCATATCCTTGCCTTGACGAAAATTTTGAATGTAAAGTTGAATTATTAAGAAGCTAAGTCTAAATTTTCCAAACGATATTACCTCAAGTCTGCTCTGAATATGTATTTTTTAATTTTACGAAAAAGTAGACAACACCTAAAATATCTACTTAAATTTTATTAAGTTTTTTTTTAACGTTTTATTTGTGAGTTTGAGAGTGTGTTTTGTTGATGGTGTGTAGCTGGTGCACAAGAATGAGCGGTTGTGTTTTTTTTTTAACTTTAATATTTAAGTTTTCCATGCAAAGGGAGTTTTCCGTTTTCTTTTTTTTCCATACACGCCTTACAAAAAAAAATTTATAAAACAAAAAATGCTTTCTCTAGCGGTCTCTTGACATTATTTTATTTTTTAATAAATAAAAAGCAGTAGACAACTTCAAAAGCAAAACTTTTCAAATTTGTATTTGATGCTTTTTAACTCGCTAACGTTTCTAACACAAATTTATTTCTCTTTGTTTTTCTCTTCTGTTGTCATTGTCGTTGTTGGCGTCGTCCTCGACTTTGTCGTTGTCGGTGCGATCCTTGCCCTGTCTGGACGTTTTTGATATACGAATGCGAACGGAAATTAGATTATACCACAGTTTGGTAATTTGTCTGTCAATAATAATCAGCAACAGCAGCACCAGCAGCAGTACGTGCAACCATCACCGATTGTTCAGGAGCCACCGACTCCACAATATCAGTCACATGCCCAGCAATTCCCACAGCCAACCCAGAGGCAGCACTATCCGCAACAGCAGCAACATCAACCAATCTATCAGAATCAATTCGAATTGGGAGTTGTTGGAGGTGGTGTTAGTGGTGGTAATGCTGCAACGGCAGCCATGCCACCACCACCCCCAAGTCATGTTCATGCTCAGCCATCAAATGCTGGTGCAGGAGCAGCAGCGGTAGCAGCAGCCGCAGCAGCAGCACAACTTGCTGCTGGTAATGCAGGTGGACGTCGCCAAGTTGCACGTGGTCTACAATACAGAGACTCGGCGTATGAGTCACGCCGCCAATCACAATCCCATCAGCCAGGAATGCTATCAATTGAGAACTTCCGAATGTTGAGCGTGCTGGGACGAGGACACTTCGGCAAAGTTATCTTGTCGCAATTGAAGACTAGCAACGACTACTATGCGATTAAGGCCCTCAAGAAGGGTGACATTATTGCTCGCGACGAGGTGGAGTCGCTGCTCAGTGAAAAGCGGATCTTTGAGGTTGCGAATGCTATGCGACATCCTTTCTTAGTCAATTTGTATGCATGCTTCCAAACTGAGGTAAGTAAATAAAGATGCATGGAAGGAGCCATCAGGAGCCAGGAGCCTGAAGCAAGGATGCTTCTCTGGCTCCTGTGTTCTTCTGATGATAGGTTCTTATCTAATTGGCGGTGATGGGGTGTTTCACGTTCCTCTCTTTTTCGTCTTTCTGTACAGCAACACGTCTGCTTCGTGATGGAGTATGCAGCTGGAGGTGATTTGATGATGCACATCCATACGGATGTCTTTTCAGAACCCAGAGCGGTGTTCTATGCTGCTTGTGTTGTCCTGGGACTTCAGTATTTGCATGAGAACAAGATTATCTATCGTGATTTGAAGTTGGACAATTTATTATTGGATACCGAAGGTAAGAGTTTTATTTCCAGACACATCTTCCTCACACCATCTCCTTTCGATCTCAATCTCACTGTCTCCAATTCTTCTTCTCTATATTTGTCAGGTTATGTGAAAATTGCTGATTTTGGACTCTGCAAGGAAGGCATGGGCTTTGGTGATCGAACTGGAACATTCTGTGGTACTCCTGAGTTCCTGGCGCCTGAAGTTCTAACCGAAACATCCTACACCCGAGCAGTTGATTGGTGGGGATTGGGTGTGTTGATCTTTGAAATGCTTGTCGGAGAGGTAAGTTTTATTGGAAAATGAGGAATGAAAAACAATTTTTAATTATATTTCAACAGTCACCATTCCCGGGAGATGACGAAGAAGAAGTATTCGATTCGATTGTTAACGATGAAGTACGATATCCAAGATTTTTGTCATTGGAAGCTATTGCTATTATGAGAAGGGTAAGTTAGCATTTATTTAAAGTTCTCTGGAATATTAAAAAGTGTTACCTATTGACCTATCCACTGTGTTAAAAAACCTGTTTTCCTTCAAACTATCATTAATCAATTTCTTTGTATTTAAAGCTTTACGATTTTTTTTTATTCAAATACAAAACTTTATCGTTTGTCCAGTTTAAATTTTTCAAATGAAGCCGTTTAAATCTTACGAACTATTTCAATACCTTTATTGTCAGTACGAGTTATTGTTCTCGAGTTAATCAATTGAAAATGTAATAAAATGTAAAATGTTATTTTATGTAACCCAAGACTCCAATTATTGATTTTCTTATAACTCCTCAATTTTCCAAAACATCCATGTTCTTAGTTTTTGAATTAATTTTTCATTCAAAAAATGAATTGTTAAAAAATTCGTTTCTAAAGTCCTTGCAATTCAAAAATTTTCGTTTTGGAGTTAAGAATTTTGATACCAAATTTTGTCTGAAGACAGCACTAAGTTCCAAAAACATTAATTGAATTTTCGACTTTATCCCTGAATATATCCCAAAAGACACTTCATAGTTGCGTACCTACCCCTTAAACTTTTAAGGCAGCCCAATAAAATTTTCCGCTATGCTTGAAGTCCTAAGTCTTACAGGCTTAAGTACAAGATGATAAATGCTTAATAGAATATTCTTACCTTAACAATTTTTACATTAAAATA
The DNA here is from genome assembly GCA_905146935.1 of Scaeva pyrastri. Taxonomy (NCBI): domain Eukaryota; kingdom Metazoa; phylum Arthropoda; class Insecta; order Diptera; family Syrphidae; genus Scaeva; species Scaeva pyrastri. The sequence continues at coordinate 12,421,346 of LR989928.1, read as the reverse complement.
ATAAACTTTTCTTTACTATTACTATCTTAAGCTTTTAAGAAAGAATCCCGAACGACGTCTTGGCTCTTCGGAAAGAGACGCTGAAGATGTGAAGAAACAAGCTTTCTTCCGTTCAATTGCCTGGGACGACCTGCTATTAAGGAAGGTTAAGCCGCCATTTGTGCCAACAATTGTAAGTTCAATTTTTTTTTTAATATTTTGTAAATTAGCATGATTACGATTTTTCGTTTTCTTAATTTGATTATTTTTTATTCTCATTTATTTTATTTTTTTCTTCAAATTTTCTTCCCTTAGAACCACCTCGAAGATGTTTCAAACTTCGATGAGGAATTCACATCAGAAAAACCACAATTGACACCGCCAAAGGAGCCGCGACATTTGACTGACGAAGAACAATTGTTCTTCCACGATTTCACCTACACCGCCGATTGGTGTTGAAATTTAATTTAATATAATTTTGTTTTTCAATTTATTATTATTATTATTATAATTTTTTTTTTCATTTAAAATTTAATATTTATAAATATATATATATATATAACAAAAAACAAAAACAAGAAAACACTGCTCCCTAAAAATTTGTAGCCGTTTTTACATAAAATATTTAAACATTTAAGATACTATATTGCTAACTTTTATAAAAAAAAAAACAAAAAATACAATTTATTTTTCATAAAAAGAAGAGAATTAATAAATAAAAAACAATTAAAGAAAGATAAGAAGAAAAAGTAGAAAACACCAATTTAAAACAAAATACAAACAAATTACGTTTAAAATAATTAAAATTAAAATAAATAATATTTTTAAAGTGAACTAAAATGAAAAAAGAATTAATCTTCGAGTATTTAGCATTTGTTGATTGTATTTTTTGAAACAAAGAAGTTAAATGAAGAATTTAAGAAAAAAAAACCGCGAGCTAAATTGTGCTTGATTTTGTTTTTTTAAGCGAGATAAACAAAAGTGTAGTAGTTAACATTATAAACCAATTGATGGAGACGTAATATTATTATAATTATTATTATTACCCTTATTACTATTATAATTATTATTTATAACAATTTTAATTTCTAATTAATTAAACAAAGAAAATATGAGAAAAACAAACAAACAAATATAATATAAATATTCTTCATTAGCAACTATTACTCTATCACTACTACTACTACCAATTTCTTCTTACTACCGTAATCTTTATAATAATTATTATATTGTATGCGTAAATATTATTAAAAAAAATATTTAAACATTTATTTTTTTTTTGTTCGCAATGCTACTATATGAACATTTCGAAGTTACATTTTAGGAGTCAATGATAATTTTCTCTCGCTCTCACTCTCTATAATGTCTCCTTGATTTTTGATCATATTAATTATATAATTATTATGTATTGTGTATTGTTTTTTTTTTTTTTTTCTTTATATAAGTGTGTATCTATGAAATTATGTAGTATTTTTTTTTCTTTTTGAATGAAATTTTATTAATGTTTAAACAAAAAAAAAAGAATTGTTATTGGAAATGAAAATAGAAGGAAAAAAACAAAATTTATTAGGTATTCAAAATTGCATGAGTTATTATAATATATAATTATATTAAAATTATTATCAATTTATAATATTTTTGCTCTTTATTAATTTTATTATTATTATTACATTTATCATTATTATGAACATATTTTTGTTTTTAAACAAATTTATATAAATAGTTTCACTTTTTAGAAATTTAAACTTTATAAAATTAATTATAATGTTATTAAAAAAAAAAGAATAATAAATAAATAATTGATAATAATAAATTAATTTTATTGATTTTATGTGTTTTTATTTAATTTAAAATTGGCAATTTTTGCATGATTAATTATGATAACTTAATTTGATTTTAACGATGATATTTGACATCAATTCAAAGGTAAGACATCAAAGACATCAAAACTATGCTAACTCGGTAACTCGGTGAAAGATGTTAATAAAATGTTTGCCTTACAAGTAACAACCCGAAAATTAAAGCTCTAAATCGACGACTTTAAGAATAATTAATTAATATGTGAGAAGATTATTTTAAACAAAATCTTTCGATGATAAGAAATACAAAACGCCTTTATCATTATTTACCTCCAATGTAAATTTTGAAGCAAAAACTAGGGAAATAAACTGACATACAAAAATTGTTTTGTGCCTTTTTAGTTGAATTAAAAAAGTATAGTAGAACAACTTGCTAACAATTTGCAGATTTAAAAAAAGACTTGAAAATTGAAGCCATGTCCAAGCCCAAAAATCGAGTTCTTTCCGGGAAAAGACAAATAAAAATTTGTTGATGCGATGGTATTAAATCAATAGCCTTTAAGGTCTCGAGAATGACTTGCCTGGTGAATTTTAAGAGAAAATTAGGTTCATTAGGTTAAACTCCAGTAAGGGACGGAGAATCAAAATTTGTATTTAAAATTTTGTCTTTTCTTTCATTTCGAAGTCTATTTCGATCATTCAAAATTCCAATTTTTAAAAATACTGAATCAAAACAGTTTTCTATTAAAAAACGTATAGATTTTTGAGAACAATCACTTTGGTTAGTTATTATAAGGGAGGTATTTCATTAAGTTAAGTAAAACATCGGTCTTAAGTCAGAAAAATGAGAGTGGTAAAAAAATATTATTTTTAATAATAATAAAAAAAAAATATGCAAACGTTGACAAAACAACGGTTCGGATCGCAACATATACAATTGCATATTGGAAAATATGTTTCATACATTTTATTTGTTTACTCAAATGACTTTTACTATTTTCTTAATTTTATTTGATTTGTAGGTACATTATGATAACCTTACGTTACCTTACTTATTGCCATATTTAAAATTAATTTTTAAGAACAGAAGTTTTCACCCTTTGAGATTCGGGTTCTCTAAATTTCGGACTGAAGTTCTAACTTTTTTCACACTTTGTCTCAAATTTTCTTTTCACATCCTCAAAAAATATTCTTTTTTCAGTATTTTTTCAATCTCAAGAAATAATAAAAACTCCCCCATGAGAGTTTTTAAAGTGTTCAATTTAAAAAACGATATTTTAGTCAAAAATAGTTTAAAAAAAAATCAAAAAAGTAACTGAACTCTCTTCAATTTGGACAAATTGTTTTTAAAAATCTTACAACAAAATAAAATAAACAAAAGAGTATAAGTTATAAAAATTCCAATTCCAAAGAAGGAGGAAACTTATGAATATGTTTTCCATTAAATTACTAGAACTTCGAATTTATTATTAATCTCTTATTCCTTATGCAAAATCAAAACGATTAATTAAATAATGTATCATTTCGAAATACAGAATTATTTTATTCTAAAGAAGAATTTTTGAGAAAAAAATTATTAAAGCTCTGTTCGATGTGTTCGATATATTCCTTGAGATTGACGGGCTTATTTGTCAAAAAAATTGATAGCTTACATTAATACAGAAAACTTTTTAGAAAAGGAACAGTCAGTATCAGGATTTAAAAGTAAGTAGAGGTTTATGTTAATGTCACTTGATTTTTTTTTTAAATTGATTATGAAGAGTTATGTTTAATTTATCATTTTTCCATACTTACCTTAATTGCTTTTTAGAAATATTAAATTAAACTAAACTTTTTAGCAGGATTAAAATATTTTATTAATATTCCAAACTTTTTAAAATAACCTTCTTAAATCTCTATAAAATATGTTAAAAATCTCAACTAAAATTATGAGTACTATAAAAAAGTCTACAAACACAAAATATCTTTTAAAACAAGTAAAAAAAATTAACAAACTATCAAAAAACAGAATGTGCCTGAAAATAAAACAAACAAACAAAAATTAAAAAAAAACATAGAAAAACCGCAGACAAAAATGTATGTATTGAGAAAAATCTATTATATTTGGAAAAAAGATATTCAAGAAGATTAACCTATAAATTGTAGGAAATGTACGTATATTTGATAAAACAAAAACATTGTATCCACTCAAGAATAGAAAGAGGTTTGTATTTTTTGAAAAAAAATCAAAGAAAATTAATAAAAATTATTAAAATACATAAATAATAATCAAATTTATAAAATTAAATAAAATTTATTTTACTATACTGCTATTAATATACTTAACAAATTAAAAATTCAATACAATATTTGTTTTATTTCCTTTCATTTGTTTAAATATATATGATTTGAGAATTTTTCTTGTCGATGTTACTGTCGATCACTTGGTGGTGTGAAAGAGTCAAACCATCCACACCATAGAATGTCAAACTTTAAGCGTTTATTTTTCCACAAATTCATTCGTCATACTGTAATAGAGAATAGTCGAGCTTGGATCACAAATAGCAATTGTGATGCTGTAAAAAAAAAATATTTTTTAAATATTTTTAAAAATTTCACTCAAGTCTCTCATCTTCCGAACACTTGATATCAATTAAATAAATAAGATAAGTATTTCAAAATTGATTTTTTCAACTTCAAACATACTTTTTGGTTTTTGGGTCGAGTTTGCGTTGAATGTCTTCCACTTTCGTCATGTCTATTTCTTCGCTACTTGAAATAGGTAAAATAAAATTGGATTCTTTTTCACTTTCCCGCTTATCAAGGAAATAAATAACATCTGATTCACTGTCATAACGTTGTTCTAATTTAATTATTTTACTATCTGTAAGTAAAATGTAAATTATACAGTCGGATTAACCTTTTATTAAAAACTAACCTTCTTTTAAATCCAAGTACACCATACTTGCAACAGCACATTTCACATCATCTTGACATCCCATAGTTTGAAAGCCTCTGACCTGTGAGAGTTTTCATATACATTAAAGTTTTACAATTACTGTCGATAATGCAGATTCACATACTAAATCGATGGAACTCATTTCCAACAACACTCAGCTGGTTTGCTGTCAAATTTTTGATGGCACACAAATTTATAGAAAACAAAACAATTTGTGAATTAATTTAACAATTTAAATAGATTGATTTGAAGTCAAAACACTTAAATACTCCTACACTTTTCCAAAGTCGAATACTTTCGAAAAATCGATATGAATATGAATCGAATGATAAATAAACCACCAACTTGAAAGACACTGAAATGACACTGGACTGGGACTGGCAGCCGCATGTGTTTGCATTTGTTTCGTCCAACAACAAGAAGGGAAAATAAACAAAAAAATGACGTTTCGAAGAAATAGCAAAATTAATTGTTACAGTGTGTCTGGCAAGAGATGAGTTTAGTAAGTGTTAAGAAATATAAAGCACAAGAAACGAAATGAAAATCAATCACAAATGATGACAGATGATTTTGACACTTTTCACATTCTGTTCTACCTAACAAGCAAGTGTAGAAAATTCTGTTCTAAACTGTTCCACACTGTTCGGAAAAGCTTTAGTGAACAGACTTATAAAAATGGGTATGAATATAAGTAATAGCGGGCAAAACAAGTCTTTGCTGAAATATTTTATAAACGTAAGATTTTCTTTATTAAAAACAATGGCTAAAAATTTTAAGCAACATATTGTTAAGGACTTAACAGGAATCTTGAATTTCTGAATTCAGCAGAATTTTAGTTAACAATTTTTGAAATGTTAGAAAATGAATGAAATTAAAAAAAAAGTACCGTATCATTGTTTTTGTATAATAAATGAAACTGAGTCCTACATAATCGTCTCTAGAGAGTTATCCGTTTGGAGAAGAAAATTCTCCAATTTTGTACGATTCGGAACCGGAAGAGTTTTGCTTCGAGGTATATTCTTCCAAACAGCTGTTCTGAATTTTTCTGTGATATTTATTAAACGCACCTGGCAAATTGTGATGAAAATGAAATTTTTGTAATGGAATTTTCCTCTGATTTTCTCCGACTGAAATTTTTCACGGAAAAAGGTCGCCGACGAAGTAAAATTTCTTCGAATCGAACAAAATCCGAGAATTTTCCACTGTAAATGAATACCTCGCTATTGCTAAATAATGTTTCCGATAAAATTCTTCGAAAGCAACTTTAACCTCTGACGAAGTATACATATACCTTGTGGACAATTTTTCGCTCCAAATGGATACCGGGCTAGGGCTGAATATTGAATAATTCTTGTTCATAATTGTCATGAATATGCACCAGGCCTTTTGACGTCTCATATTTCATTTCAATTTGATGGTTGAAAAGTTTCCATTGTCATTTTGACATTCATTTGATGTTTTTGAATTATGAGACATTCGTTAATCAAAAAAATTATGAAATGAATGTTTTGTTTTAAATATTCTACATAAATCACTAGAAAATGTTTTGTTGAACGTTTTTTTGGTACAAACCTGTTAATTGCCTATTCTTTTTTTTCGAATTCATACCAAATCCTTATAAAGAAAAATATGTAGAATAAAGTTTTATGGAAGTTAACCAATCAAAATTGACTTTTATTTTTAAACTAGCTGTTCCCCGCGACTTCGTCCGCCTAAATTTATTATTATATGAAGCAATTAAGATTAAGTTTTAAAAAATATATATTTTAAAGTACTCCGTAAAGGATATTTAGGTTTTATTTTATTATGGCTGAAGAACATACGGATTTTCTCTGTAACCCGATTTTGACAATGGAACGGAAGCCCTTTAAGATGAATAATTTTCTTTCCTTTTGCAACATTTTCCACTGTTTCTTCCATCCTATTGATAGTAGCGGAATTTTAGCTTAATTATTTAATTAATTAATAATTTAATTAGATTAAAACCTTCCTCGACAAATTGGCTATCCAACTCAGAAAGAATTTTAAAATTTGAACACGCAGTTTTAGTATATAGAGTATAGATATAGATAAACATATGTTCATATGTTAATTATGTGTATTGAATATTATAATTATCATAATATGTATTTTAAATACAGATTAAAATTAATAAGTAAGGAGTCGACACGTCATTTTGATTAAAATGTTTTATTTTTTAATTACAATACTGGAAAGTGATGGTCATGACTCATAATGTCATAATACTCAAAAACAAAATCCACGATTCGTTTGAAAACAAAAATCTATCCCATGCAATGCGTGCCTTCTGTTCTCTTTTTAATACGATATCCCGCTGGCTGATTAGTGAAAGAAAAACAAAGTGCCAGCTTGGTGAATGGTGACGTTCGACTGCGAGAAGAACAACTGGTCAAACAATTAAGGTAATAGACTATGAACACCTTGGGTCAATAGTAGCAAACTTTGACCTCTTAAGCGCAAAGCAAATTGCAAGGAGAATCGATGGCCCCGCCCCGTATGTAAGGAAGGACGATTCCGCAATCTACCTCGAATTTAGATGTGTCGTGAAAAAAAATAAACTCGGTATATTCCGTCGGGCAGGTCACCTAGCTCGCATGAAAGCAGTGGAACCACCTCGGAAAGTTCTATGTAGTACATTTTATGGTAGGGACAGCGTGGCAGACCATCCTTACTTGGATGAACGGCGGCGGCGCAGACCAAACCGTCCGAATCCTTTGCGCAACTGAATGGCGATGGCATGGCGTTCGTCACGATCGGGATAAATGAGAGACTCCTTTGGTCATTGGTTATGAATCATTATAGGAGAATGGTCATTATTGGTCTTTGGTCATAAATGGTCATTGGTCATTATTAGTCTTTGGTCATAAATGGTGTTTGGTCATAAATGGTCATTGGGCAATATAGGTCATTGGTCATTATAGGTTATTGGTCATTGGCATGTACATTGGTGAAAGGTCAAAGTTCAAAGGTCAAAGTTCAAAGGTCAAAGGTCAAAGGTACAATGACCATTTATGACCAAAGACCATTTATGACCAAAGACAATTTATGACCGAAGACCATTTATGACCAAAGACCATTTATGACCAAATACCAATAATGACCAGTGACCTATATTTCGCCTATTGGTCGTAGCGTAATTTTGTATAGCTTATAGTCTTCCTCGATAAATAAACTATCCAATGCAAAAAGAATGTTTCAATTCGAACCAGTGGTTTCTGAGATTAGCGCGTCCAAAAAAAAAAACTCTTCAGCTTTATATATTAGTATAGATTGAATTTTTATTTCTGCATACTTATTTTTATTGTGAAAACCGTCTTAGGTGTAACTGTCAGTTGTCAAGTTACGCCTTAATTTATGGTGGTTTTTTTCTAATAATTTAATTTGTTTTGAAAAGAAAAAAAGTAGGAAAATATGTGGATAAGTAGTTTTATTTGCAGATTTTCTGAGATGAAGTGTTGCTTAGTTTAATGTCAGTGTTATGTATGTATCTATAAAATAGCTTAACCAATTTAGGTCAAATAATTTATTTAAATCTTCGGCCTTTTGTTGTATAATTTTGTATTTATGTCCTAACTTTTGCTTATAGTAGAATGGAGAATAAGAGATTTGTAAGTGCCAATTGTTTGGAGTGATAAAATTCCATTTCTTTTCCCTCTTGAAGCAAATTTTTCTCAAACTTGAGTCTAAAGTCTTAAGTTGATTTATTTATTGTTAACTTGTAATTTTATGATTTTGTAAAATCTAAGGTACAAATCAATGGTTTTAACAGAAAAGATATTTTTTTTTTTAAAGAATAAAATTACACATACGCCCAAGTGAACCAAATCAAATCTTCTTCAAATAATTGTAAAAAATTTATAAAAAACAGACTATCTGAATCCTTTGTTAATTTTTTTCTAAAATTTTCAAATAACAATTTAAAAAAAAAGATCTAGGACCTTATTCTCATGAGAGTTAGATCCTTTCGCATATTAACTTGAAATATTTTTCAGAAATTTCTCTTGGAAACATAAACTGTAATTTTACTTTCAGTTCGCTCGTTTCTTTCCCATTTGTGACATTTTAAGAAAAGACAAAAATTGATGATTTTGTTGAAACACGTTTCTTATCCTGTTACTATTCAACTCCACTTTAACATACCCATATAGCCATATGAACATCCACAGATGCATCATCGCAGAAAAACACTTACCTAATCCTTAGCTGCACGCAAGGACTCGTTTTTATACTTACTTTATTTTTTGTAACCCAACCAAGCCACCTGGGAAATCAGGTCATACAAAAGTCCTTACTCGGAGTAATTTAAAGTAAAAAAGTTATGTTGTATTTTTTTATTGCTACCTACTCCTTACCCCACCACAAAAAACGTGCCAACCATTAATCGTATGGCATGCTCTAAATTGCAAATCCATCAACCTACTTTCAAACAAAATCCAAGTCAATTCTAACAAACTTAAGCGCATCTCCATTTCATCTCCATTACAAAATCATTACATTCCCCAAGGACATACTTACGATTATTCTACGTTGAGGTACCGCTGTTTATATGTATATGTATATGTATAAAAAACAGCGAGCAACAACAACAAAAAATAAAATCTCAAAGCACGTGAGCTCATTAGATATACCTTACCCATCAGTTCCCACTGTGATGGTACTCCATATCTCTGGTCCTGTCCTGATACCAATGCCTTATCTGCCGGCGGCGGCTGCGGTGGCGGTGACTGTGACGAGGTTGTCCATGTCCATGCTCAGCCCATGCCAGCCCAGCTCATAGCTCTTAGTCTTGCTCTTTGTTTGGAATCGAAATTTAATTGCAATTTGAATATGCTTATCTGATGATGATGATTGTGGACGGGGCGCTTCGTGGCAGACGAAGATAAAATCGTGTAACCTCCATCCAAGTTGCCTGCCATAGCCCATCACTGTGCGTCGCACCTCGCCCGATATGCGGCCAAATCAGGATCATAATGAGCCTTCGTCCTCTACTGAGGTTAGCCAGGGACAACGACAACGACAACGACGATTGTTGCCAACCAAAAACAAACAAACAAACAAAAAAAAAAAAATAAAACTCTGACTGACTTATGTGGCCAAAAAAAAAAAAAAAGTTATCCTTGATTCGTCCTGGATGCTGTGATGGAGTGGACGGGGCACTTTTTATGTGAACTCCCTCATTCCCCAATCGATTAAGGGAAAAAAGTAATTTTATTTTCAATTACGACGACTTCGTGGTCCTTGTCCTCGTCCTCATCCACGTCCTGTGCTGTGCCTGTCGTGTTTGTTTCTCGTGTCGCTGTCCTGTTTTATAGACAAAACTCATTAGAGTCTGGTGTCGTCGTCGTCGTAGTGCTCGTGTATGTTCTGGCCGGCCGGCCCTCCTCCTTTATTTCAGCTTCTTTCTTTGATTTCGCATTTCCTCTTCCACATCCATATGATGGGTCATTTAAATGAAATCAAAAACAACAACAAAAACAAAAATAAAAACAAAAAACACACAAGGACAAGGACAAGTTACCAAGTTACAACCATCATCATCTTCTTCATCTGTGACCAAAAGTCCTTTTAAGCTTTAATTTGCGGTCGTTTATTTATTTATTCTTTTTGTTTTTGTATCAACATATCTAGCCACCAGCAGGGGGAGGCACATTCTATACAGATACACTCTTGTTTGACTTTTGAGCTTCTTTCGTGACCACCACCGCCGTCGAGCGCTGGCAAAACGACGACAACGATGGATGCGACATGCGACAAACGTCATAAATCCTTAAGTGCTTTTTGTAATTCCTGACGGAAGCTGCAGATCACATTTGCTTTTGATGTTTGTTATTCAATCATCCATGATGTTCCCATTAAAGATGTCACTCTTGACCTGCATGTGGTTGACATATATATGCTTTAACGCAATCTGTCAGTTCCATTTCGAATCAACTAAGAGTTACCTAGTAACCGTAATGAAGAATATGGGGCTATGTCATGTACTCAAGTTTGTCTGTATGCCTTCAACATACAAACCTACATATATATAATATATATGTAAAAAAAGTCTAGGTACCGTTGGTTTTTTTTTAGCTAAACAGGAAGAACGTTTATGATAGGATCACATCGTCATCGTTGACGTCGTAGTCATCGTCGTCGTTGTGGCCATGGAAGGGAATTGCTTTTGTTAAACTTTTTAGTTCGTTCCCATCAACGCCAAGCCGACCCCTACCACGCCCCTGTCCTCCCCTGAGTCCCTACATCGGGCTTTGTATGTTCCCTATGCAATGAAGTGTTTGTATCTTCACGGGACCTGCATCAGTCGCTCTTAACTTAGAGCAGAGGTGTATTAGAGGAAACCACATCCATTTGTAGATTAGTTAGCGAGGCAAGGTAGGTAGGTACTCATGTGGAAGGTTAATAGGATTATTTGTGGATGAACTTTCCTTATACAGCAGTATCTGTATCCAGTAGATACTTCTACGTATACATATATTTGCATTTTGACAACGACGACGACGCGACAGAGTGTAATGGGAAAAAGGACGATTTTTTCTTTAAACAAAAAGGAAGGAATAGTGAAGTGCGATGCGATGCCGATATGAAACTCCGGTTAAAGTGTTTTCTTTTCTTTTTTTTCTCTTCGACTTAAATTAGGTTAGTAGACCAAACGGTTATTTGACAAAAAGGAATTTAAAAAAAAGCGAGAAAAAAACAAGGATTAGAAAAAAATGTTAATTAAACATTCAGTGCGGGATTTCAAAGGATTTGCATATAAAAGAGAGACTGAATTAGCAAATGCTCTTTTCCTAATTAAATGAAATTCGAAAAATATAAAAAAGAGAGCGGTGTATCTTTTCGTATTTCTATCTGTATCTAAAAAAAAAAAAAAAAAAAAAGACGAAAAGTGTTATAAGTGTGTAGCGCGCTCTGGTGGGTGACAATTTTTCATTTAAAGGACTCAAAAGTATCAAGAGAATAAACTGATTTTATGGGGTTTTAATGGTGTTAAGACTTCGTAATTATTTTTTGTATCAAATCCGGATTGTAGTGGATATGGGGTCAAGGGTTAAAAGGTTTTTTGTTTGTCAACAAAATAATTCTTTTTTTTTTAAACAAATTAAATGTTGATGATTTGATTAAAATGGTTTACTTCTGTTTTGGATTTACGATGCAATTAGGTTAGGAGGTGGTATTGACAAGTTGAGATTCGTTTTAAAGATTACTACATTTAAACTTGGGGAAAAATTCGACAAAGTTGGAATTTAGGACATATTTTTATACATCACGGTATAGGGTGAATATATTTAATCAATAATTGGGATTTTGTCTGGAAAATTGGAATAGAAAACGCTGAATTGTTAATTTTTATGGCATTACCATCACACTATTTCACAGTTGAAGTCATTTTTATTGGTTCAATTAGAATTACTGACAAGCTAAAAATACAAAACCTCACTTTTGGTTTGAACTTCAGTTCAAGAATTAATTCGGTTTCAAAGTTTCATTTAAACCTTGAACTCAGTTTATTTCGCAGTTCAAGTTAATCAACAGCATTCACCTGCTTAGACTCCAATCCAGCAAATAAAATCAATTATCATGTTAACATTTCAATTTAACAGCTGCCTTAATTTGACAGAATAGGTTTTTAGAGGATACTGCAATTTGACAGAATAGGTTTTGATAGGAAAATTTTTACAACGTTGCGAAATTGTAAACAAAAATGAAAAATTCAATTTACATAATTTGATACTACGTAAAATAACATTTTTGAAAATCTTGTAAGACTGTCAAAAATATTCAATTGACAGTTTTCTTACAAAAAGTCAAGTAAAATAAATTCTACAAAAAGTAGTGTCAAAAATTGTCTTTCCACAACGTGTTTTTTTACACGTGTGATTTTCAATCTGGCAATAATTTTTTCGGAGTTAGTGTTTTTGACAGTTGTCACTTGATTTATACTTAATTTTGTCCGCCATTTTATTATGAATAGACATACTTCTGAACAACGTTTGCAAATTGTGCAAATTTATTACCAGAATAATGGTTCAATTTTTGCAACGTATCGCGCAATGTGTTCAATATTCGGTCGACATAATCCTCCGCAAAAGTCGATTATTTGAGCAAAAATCATATTAAAAACATAATGGCATACTCTTATCTTAATAATAAAACTCAATTTTTGCATATAACGTCAAACTATATGGGTTTTATTTCTTCTTGAAAACCACCCGTTTAAAAAAACACTCTTTACTAAAAATTTAAGTTGGCCTCTTCCCCCCTCTCAAATCATAAACTACAACATGAATTATGAAAGTATATGAAAATTATATTTTGCTGTTATTTTGGGGGAAAAAAATGAAACCTCAATCGCCAAACCGCACTTTGTCCACAGCCACACAAAAATATTAAAGTTATGACTTTCATTCATATTTAATTTCAATCTCATATAACCAAGTATAAAGTATATAAAATATAAGCATAATTATTACGATTACAAACCAAAACCCCAAAACGTTAGGATCCAGAAAATAACTAATTTCTGGATGTTACCAAAAATATAGAGACTAATACAATTATTTAACCATAAAAGCCCATAACTCTGAGCAAAACGGAAGCAATAATAATCCATTAAAATTCGGATAGAAACATGAAAGTAAACCCACACTAGTATCGAGTACACACACACTTGCATATACTTATACAGGTTCTGAAACGGTACTGATGATATACAACCGTCCCAAAAACCAGGACCTATTCAAATTTATGTTTGTGTGTATGTGTGTAGTTGAAGTACCTACGATCTAACATCTAAAAACTTTGCCATAAATAACAGAGAAATCCCATTTATTTGGAACTGGATATACACACTTATAATAAGGCACAGAGTATAGCCGAGTACCAGGCCAGGACTCAGGGAGTCAGGGTACATCATCAGAGCATCAGGAGGAGTTAGAGGGTATATTACACAGAGAGACGAGCATTAAGAGCCTTTAATTAGAAATCCAAGCGCACCAAAAGTAAATACCATTTGTCAAAGCTTCAGTTTCAGTTCGCAGTTTTCTCTGCACAGAACATATACTGTACCTACGCCGAGTTGGTTTCGAATGGGATTGGGTTATGGGGGGGTTGGATATAGGGTACTTCAAAAAATGCCATCATCATCATCATTGTCAGAATTGGAACCCGGGGAGGGACTGCAAATTTATGTATTCACAAATGGCAAAGCCAACACTCTAACTTAATGCGAATATGAAACTCTGTAGCTAATTACAAATTAATTAACCATTTGCCTCCTTTAACCCGACTATTCGAGAAGTACGTAGATATGGTCCTCATTCTGCTTTTACTCCTGCTCCTGTTCCTGCACCCTGATGCTCATCGACGACGACGACGACGACGCGTCGCTAGTGATGCTATCATGGCTTAGAGAGTGGGAGAATGCTTTCAACGTCCAGGTCAATGGTCCACCTATATACGAGTATAAACTCGCAACTAACACCCACCCACCCACTCATGACGACCGTCTGTCGGCCTCGACGAGCGACGATACGATGACTACGACGCAGAACACTAAATCCTTATAATAATGCAAACTTGGAGGGTTTTAGTTTCGGAAACAGCACATTTTTACGACTTTATGGCTGGCTGGAGGCCGAAATTTATCCATGGCCTTTACCAGATCCCGATAATAATCAAATGGATTTTAGTGAGCAAATTACCCTTCGGCGCGGTACGATAGGAGGGTAGCCGGATGTTAAGTTAGGTGGGATATATCTACTTGAAGTTCTGTTCTGGTCCACAATGAAAATGGCTAATTGAAATTCTCGCACATAAATTCTGGAACCACTCCAAAACGACACTGGCACGCATTCAAAGCGTATATACACCTAGCAGCTAGTCCCTGTTTCCTATCGTCATCGTCCTTGTCCTCGACCTGGCTCTTGTCCCCGTTCTCATTCCATTATTTGGCTACAAACTAAACGAAGTGAATGTGGTTGCATGCCGATGCACACATAGCCACCATAACCACTACCACACCTCACCACACCACACCGCACAGAGCTTATAGCCAAGTCAAGTCAATGCCAGTCTGTTTAGAATGTCTGCACTTTAGATGGGCAGCTAGTGCACCATTGTTCTTGGACTTGAACTTCATCGATTGTCCGATATGGAAGAAGAACTGGTCCGGGAGCAACATTCACTTCATCATCATCGAATCGCACAATCCAGTTCCGTTCCGATTTGTTTTTGCTCCAAATTGCCTGCGAGACGACACACATCAGGTTGGCCATTGTCGTATAACATCGACGACGACGGACGACGATGTTGCGAACCATCAAAGAAAACGTCAATAAAAAAAGGGCCATCGATTGACTGGAACCTGCGGACGATCTCAGGGTCATCGAGTTGTTTCTTGATTTCGGATTTCGATATGTGTCCGTTCGTAAGGTGAGATGATGATTTAGTATAAAAGTTGGCGCGCGTCAGTGGAATGGTATCAGTTACAGTTTGCTTATTTTCAAGTACAGACCTCCTTAACTACAAACAAAACCCTCAAAATGTTCAAGTTGGTGAGGATGTCAAAACCGTCACAAAAAAAAATTAAATTACTAATTATTTATTTTTTGTGTACTTTTCATCAACACAGGTGGTACTTTCTGTTGTCCTTGCCGTTGTTGCTGCTAAGCCCGGTGCTATTGCCATTGCTTCAGCTCCCTTGGTCTATTCAGCCCCGGCAGCAGCTCTTATCCATGAGCCTGCTCATCTCATCACTCAGGAGCATTCGTTGCAGAAGGTTGGTGATGTTGTTGAGAGTGTTCCAACAGCTGTTTCACACCAAAGCTCCACTGTCGTTCATAACCGAGCTAATGTTGTGACTCCAATTGTTGCTCAAGCCGTTAAGACCAGTATCACACCTGCGATTCGTTCTTATGCTGCTCCAGTTATTGCTCATCAGCCACTCTTGCAATACGCTCTGCCATACAGCTATGACTATTTGAAGACTCCTCTTTACAAGTCGTATGTTCCATCAGTTCCTTTGGCCTACTAAAGATGAAGATGAGATGAAGATGGATTTGATAAAAATGACCAAAAATAAGCAAAAGTTTAAATGATCTGAGACTTAACATAGATATTAAAAAAATACAGTTTTGAAAAAAAAAACAAAAAAAAATGTTTTTGAATTTTTATTTTCATTTTATCTTGAAGAACATAGACGATCAGTTAACGGACTAACTGACTTGAAATTATTATGAGAAATAAGTCGTGTTTTATTGGGAACTGAATATGCTATATCGCAAAATTTAACACGAAAATCAACACAACGACTAAATGGTGAAAAAAATAGACAGTAGTCAGTAAAATTGTTTTAATTGAAAATTAAGTTTCGGACTGTCAAATGTAGAGGGCAGTTAGATGGTAAAAAAGTAAATAAATCTTGACAGACTTGAGGTGTGTTCGATGATAAATTAAAAGTGTTAAACACTATACTATATAAATATTTTTTTAAATAAATTTCTAAATCACTTTGTCACAAAAATGTTGACACTATCAAAAGTATTGTATGGTGTTTGTATTTATCTCCCACAACGCAACTTTAATTAGTTAATTTTCACAGATGTCAGTTGACTTTTGCATTTTAACATTTTTACTTTATAATTAAATGTTAAATAATTTGGAGGAAGAAGACTGACCTCAATTAAAAATGCCACTAACATGTATGTATAAAAAGGTTTTTTTTAGAATGCTTAAGAATATTAAGTTGCCGGCAACTAGTTGCATAGTGTGAGATCTCCTATAAAAAGCCAATTGAACTAGACTGTAAGTTGCTAGGATCAGTAACTTTGAGTGTTTCTTTTCTTTTTGTTCAAAATTATACTTCATACTCTGAGAAAAAACTATCAAACTCAATCTGTATTTTATTGAATACTTGGACTTGACTTGCGTTTTTAGCATTTTTAAACTCAACTTAAAAGATATATTTTTCGAAAACACTTTCTATACTATAGTTTCTTAATTAAAAGTAGCATGAAACTTTAATTCATTTTAAGACCAGTAAATCTCAGAGTATACTGTCAAACTGATGTTATAAGATTTGAATGACTGTATAATGGTGACAGAATGACAGGCAACTTTATAAATTTTTATTGACGTTGGACAGACGACTGAAATATTAAAATTCGACAACCTTCATATTTTTTAACAGTTTTAATAAATGTAGCGGAAAAATAAGTTTTTTTTTTTACTGTATTCTTCGCAGTTTTCCCATATATTCTCACTTTATAAACCTTCTCTGGACTACGGCAAACATTTCAAAATCAAAATCAGCCAAATCGGTTAAGTCGTTCTCGAGTTTTAGCGAGACAAACAGAAATTTATTTTCATATATAAAATATATGGTCATTTCTTCACATTACATTTGGTCATGTATTTTCGCAGCATTGCATTGTTGTCATTCATATTTTTTTATATAAATATTAAGAACTCAACGAATCTTATCTTCGTTAAAAATATGTTCCATGAATGTGTTAATGATTTAACGTCTAATTAACGAAGACATCCATTCCATTTTTATTCATTCTAGAATGTAATCTAAGTTGGCAACGCCTACCCAAATGTCAAAGTGACAATCTGTTTTTTTTTTTTCGAAGCAAATTTTTAGTGTGAGAATTGCCATCGTTGGTTGTTTTAAAATTAGTTTCAATTCACAATAAATTAAAGAAATTTTAAGGAATATAAAACTAAGAAACTAAATTTGATACTTCAATATGCTGTTTGACATTTGACTTGAGGAAGACATTAAGCTATACAAAATTACGCTACGACCAATAGGCGAAATATAGGTCACTGGTCATTATTGGTCTTTGGTCATAAATGGTCTTTGGTTAATATAGGTCATTGGTCATTGTACCTTTGACCTTTGAACTTTGACCTTTGACCTTTGACCTTTGACCTTTGACCTTTGACCTCTGACCTTTGACCTTTCACCAATGACCTGTACAGGCCAATGACCAATAACTTATAATGACCAATGACCTATATTGACCATTCTCCTATAATGATTCACAACCAATGACCAATGACCAAAGGAGTCTCTCCTTTATCCCGATCCTGACGAACGCCATGCCATCGCCATTCAGTTGCGCAAAGGATTCGGACGGTTTGGTCTGCGCCGCCGCCGTCCTTCCAAGTCAGGATGGTCTGCCACGCTGTCTCTACCATAAAATGTACTACATAGAACTTTCCGAGGTGGTTCCACTGGTTTCATGCGAGCTAGGTGACCTGCCCGACGGAATCTACCGAGTTTATTTTTTTTCACGACACATCTGAATTCGAGTTTGATTGCGGAATCGTCCTTCCTTACATACGGGGCCATCAATTCTCCTTGCGACTTGCAAGGTATTACCTTAATTGTTTGACCAGTTGTTCTTCCCGCAGTCGAACGGTACCAAGCACTTTGTTTTTCTTTCACTAATCAGCCAGCGGGATATCGTATTAAAAAGAGAACAGAAGGTACGCATTACATGGGATAGATTTTTGTTTTCAAACGAATCGTGGATTTTGTTTTTGAGTATTATGAGTCATGAGTCATGACCATCACTTTCCAGTATTGTAATTAAAAAACAAAACATTTTAATCAAAATGTGTCGACTCCTTACTTATTAATTTTAATCTGTATTTAAAATACATATTATGATAAATAATATTCAGTACACATAATTAACATATGTTTATCTATATCTATATCTATATCTATATCTATATCTATACTAATATATGTATAAAGCTGAAGAGTTTGTTTGTTTAAACGCGCTGATCTCAGGAACTGCGTGATCGAATTGAAAAATTCTTTCTGCGTTGGATAGCCAATTTGTCGAGGAAGTGTTTTAAGCTAATTAAATTATTAATTAATTAAATAATTAAGCTAAAATTACGCTACTATCAATAGGAGCGAAGAACCAGTGGAAAATGTTGCAAAAGGAAAGAAAATTACTCATCTTGAAGGGCTTCCGTTCCATTGTCAAAATCGGGTTGCAGAGAAAATCCGTATGTTCTTCAGCCATAATAAAATAAAACCTAAATATCCTTTACGAAGTACTTTAAACTATGTATTTTTTAAAACTTAATCTTAATTGCTAAAATAATAAATTGAGGCGGACGAAGTCGCGGGGAACAGCTAGTCTTGTTATAAAATACTATTCAGTGACAAATCTTCAACATTGTATAGAGGTTACAAAATAAATTAGCATTATCTAGAAATCAGCTTACATTTTTATACACAGTTGACTTTTTGATCTTATCGTTGATTATAATATCGTATTCAGGTAATTGTTATTCGCCCAAAATCGAGGTCATCTCAATAATAATGTAATTCATAAAAAGGTGTTATCAGAAACAAACAAAAAAAAAGTCAAAAGAAACCTTTTTCATACAATCTATACCTACCCATCAGCCATCAAACTCAACCATTCAAAAAAAAAAAACTCTATAGAGGTAATCCCTTTTGTCAGTTAGCGCTCGTAATTACTCATCCATTATCCATCCATAGTCCTTTTGCCTTTTTCACAATGAGAAACCATCATACCAACACAAAATTCGTATAAAATAATCCTGATAAATTCACCATCACCATCCTTGCCACGAATATTATGTTCTCGTGTTTAAAAATACACAAAAAAAAAGAAAAATAAGTAAAGTTTCATGAATAGGTCGTATGTGATTGATCTTTTGTTTCTTGAAGATTGACAAAAATCATCAATTCAAAATTTTTAAAACTTAAAGTAAGTTTCCGACACTGAAATTTCAAACCACTTAACCGATAACGTTCACAAGTTGAAATCAAAATCAAACAAAAATCTTTATTATTCAAAATATTGGGGCTTGGCAACTCTGTTTCATGTTTTAAGGTTAAAAATGTGGCTAAATAAGAATATTAACTCTATTATGATAGGGCCAAAGTGGAAACCATTTTTTAAAAATTAACGTTGCAAAAATACTTAATTTTTCAGATGATAAAATTTGATAGTTGTATTTAGTGTTCTGAAAAACATGCAGTTCTGGAAATACGCTAATTATGTGACAAGAAAAAAATATTAATTCAAAATCAAAAAAATTTCAGTACCGTCTCCAATTCTCGTTTGGATTTTATGAATACCTACATTTATAATTTGTATCACAAAACTTCTGTTTTTCAAATGTCACTTTTAAGCTCCAATTTTTTTTTAAAAGTTATACAAAATAACAAATTAAAAATTGACTTTTCAAACCAAAATTGGTGGTTCTTTAAATTAACCGTTAAAAATGACACTCGGAAACTACACTTGAAAAGTTTTTAATATTTCAAAAAATTCCAATTTTTTTAAACGAAACATTTTTAAAGCTATGGCATCAGTGGAATTTAAAAATTGACAACTTGCCAGTCATATCCACACACAGTCAAACGTCTGTCAAAACTCTGAAAAATTCTCTGTCAACAACTTGACAATAAAAATATACTTTTCCCAAGGTTTCCGGTTTTTGAGATATGACCTTTTAAATTTCGAAAGAAACACTATTTTTAGCTTTTTGAAGCTACATACATACATATGTGTAAATTCACGAATTCAAAAATTTTCAATACCTTATTTTCAGTTGCTCTTAATATAAAGCTTATTAGATAAATGGTGAATGAATAGCTAAGAAAGGTTTTTTGACAGAAAAAGCCAGAAATGGTTAAACAGTTTCTGGATGTTTTTGGAATATAAAATGAGGTTGAAAACGGATAATTTTTTTACAATGGAATTGATAGCTTAATTCATTTTCGAATTGGAAATTACGTATGTATTAGCAAAAATTAACACTGGAATGTTTTCTTAACATCATATTGGATCAAATAAAAGTTCACAACATTTTTCGAAAACTGAGTGAGCTAAAAAAACGATTTAAAAAGTTTTAGAAAACACGATCATATTCATAACTAAACTGATGTATTTCGAATTTTGCAATCAATGTATAAAAAAGTCACCTGCATTTCGAAATTGATCACATTCCCAAACTACAAAACGACGTGTTTCAGTTTTTTTTTGGCAGAATTTCAAAATATCAACTTCGTTTTTCGTCTAAAATTGAAAAATATCCAATTTCCCAGTTGAAAATCTATTTTTATTTTCAATCCCATCACGCTCCCTTTATTTCAAAAAAAAAAACAAACTTGAATTATGTCGCAAGTAGAAAATATCGAGGTTCGAGGAAGTAAAAAAGGAACAACAAAGAAAATCAAAGAAAAAAAAAACAGCGCTGATTGCAAACGAAAGAAAGGAAAGGACACACGAACGAAGAAGACCGAACAGAAAATCGAAAAATGGTTTTGTAATCAGCGATGAAGAGCGCTCTCCTTCATTCATCCAGAATCGATTCGATTGTCATTTAATAAAACTTTGATCCTTTGCTCTCTTTGCCATCACCATCATCATCATCATCCAGTTTTGTGTGATGGTGATGGTGTGTCCTTTCTGCACGAAAATTCATCAAACGGGAAAGGAAATAACACCATCAGAGCACCTCCGTCCTCCATCGCCATCGTCATCTCCATCTCCGTCACCCATCGCCATTCCTGATTTTTTGTGGTTTGTTTTTCGGTTTTGTATCTCGCCGCCTTGTTGGATGAAAGATACAACAAAGGCATCATCATCTAAGGTCCTTGATATATCGATGATAAATAAAAACAATATGGCTGATGGGTCCATGTGGTGATGAGAGTCGTGGGGGTGTGTGGGGGGATAGGGGGGAGAGGGGGGAGGGGTGTTATATAGAGAGTTTATTGATAATTAATGACAAGGGGCAAACTCAACAAATGCGTATCATTTGGATGAGTTGGAATATTTGCTTTCGATTTTTCTTTTTCCCTCGAAGAAGAGGGGCACAGGCTTTGAAGGATATCCTGCCACAGCTTCCCCGAGGTGTAATTAACTTTTTTTTCGGTCATGAGTATCTTTCTATGGTGATGTCGATTTGATATACACTCTGAGGAATTTGTTTGTCATTTTGGAAAAGGGAAAAGGGAGGAGATGTCCTTTTCACGCGTTGCTAGCTGGAGTTTGTTTTTTTTTCCGGGATTTTTTTTCCTGCTTGGCAGATTTTCGGCGAGGAGGCGGCATCGTCGCGTCGTCGTCATCATAAGGAAAGTAAGAGATTTAATTGATTTTTTTCTTATTTGTTTGCCGGGTTTATCCCCCTAATGGATTTAAGACACTTTTTTGGGTTTTGCAAAGTGCTTCAAAGTTTAGAAATACAATCTTCTGTTATCGACCAAGGGTGTTTGGGTTTTTTTCTTTTTTTAATTTTTTTTTGAGGGGGATTTCGTTTGAAATGTCACTTGAGTGACCGTGGTGTGACATTGTGCGTGATGCTGATGGTGGGGTTGGGTTGGGGAGAGTGTCAAACTAATTATTAATAATTATTATCCATTGTTGTGACAAGATGTCCACCAAAAAAAAAAAGAAAAAAAAAAAACTTGGATACTTTGCTTTGACTTCTTAAGCCGAGGTTTACGTGGGTGAGGATTTTAAATAATTATAACGAATTAAATTAAATAGGGATTTCGCAGTGATTTGGTTTTTAAAAGGTCCAATCAGTATTTAATATTGTTCGAGATACAAACTCATACATGCATAACATAATTGGGGGGAATAAAGATTTTACTTGAAATAAAATAAAACTTTAATTGACATTTGCCAAAATATTAAAAATATATTGACTTGACTAACAATTATGACACAAACATTAGACATTTTGTCACGAAATTTCTCTCCGATGTTAAAAATAAACGAAGAATTCCTCCAGGATAATAATAATAGATCTGAAGTGACTCACTAATTAAATGAAATGTCAAAGGAATTAATCAAACAATAAAATTTATATATATACTCAACAAATCATCGCTCATAATAATTAATAAAGACACAAATAATTTTGTGTGGCAAAACAAAAGTATGGTTTGGTTTAGTTTGTGGTTTATATTTATGACATTTGTCTTCTTAGAGGTTAAAGGATCATGATATAAATGTCTAGACAATGTTTATTTTTTGACAGGGTTAATTTGTATTCGTAGAAAAGCAGAGAGAAAGAGAGATGAAGAGAGTAGCTATTCAAGACAAAAATGTTTCGTCACAAATGTGACAATGATTATACCTTTACATCACTTAACTTATATTACCAAAGTTCAAAAGTATTTCTTGGAACGTTCTCTTATGATTTCTAAAGATTTAATTTTGACACTATATTAAAATCTACCTATAACTAAAATGTCAAAATAAGATATTGAAATAACAGATATAAATATATACATAAAGTTGTGTAAAATCTTAAAATATTAATTTTAAAAATAATATAATCTATTAATAAAAAAGTAAAGTTGCTAATCAGCGCCCACTAGGCAACTTAGAGCAACATTTTACACTTTTATTGAATAAAGGGAATTTTTGCTCCACAAATAAATGGCTTTCAAAATTAATTGTATAATAATTTGGAAACTGTCCAAAAAGGTAGTTTTTTTCTTTGGTATGCCATCTACAAAAAAGATCCATAACTATGGATATAAGTTGCCGACAACTTCAAAAACCAATTACAATTTAATGTTGCTAGATTGTGTTCTCTTATATAAGAGCGCAAAACTATAATAATAAGTTGTAGACAATTTTAAGAGTCAGTTTCAAAGTCGTTGTTCAATTTAATGTTGCTAGAATGCATTCTCTTATGTGGGAGAGCACAAACTATGGAAATAAATTGCTGGCAACTTAAAGGCGTATGTAGCATATCCATTGTTCAATTTAAAATTGTTGATTGCATTCTCTTATATTAGACAGTAAAAACTATGGAAATAAATTGCCGGCAACTTTAAGAGCCAGTTGCGCATCAGTTGTACAATTTAAAGGTGATAGATTTTATTTTCTTATATGAGAGAGTACAAACTGTAGAAACAATTTGCCGGCAACTTTAAGCGCCAGTTGCATAGTTGTTGTTCAATTAATGCTTGCTAGATTGCATTCTTTTATACGAGAGAACACAAACTATGGACACAAGTTGCCGACAACATTAAGAGCCAGTTGCAGCCAGTTGCCTTTGTTCAATTTAAAGTTGCTAGATTACATTCTCTTATATGAGAGAACTCAAACTATGGAAATAAGTTGCCGACTATTTTAAGATTTAATTGTATAGCTGATATTCGATTTAATGTTGCTGGATTGCATTCTCTTACATGAGAGAACACAAACTATAGTAATAAGTTGCCAACAATTTTAAGAGTCAGTTTCATAGCTGTTGTTCAGTTTAAAGTTGATAGATTGCATTCTTTTATATCAGAGAGCACAAACTATGGAAACAAGTTGCCGACAACATTAAGAGCCAGTTGCATAGTTGTTGTTCAATTAATGCTTGCTAGATTGCATTCTCTTATATGAGAGAGCACAAACCATGGAAAGAAGTTGCCGAAAACTTTAAGACTCAGTTGCATACTTAGGTTCTCAGACTTACCTCGAGGTTTCCAGCGATGTATTTTATCTCTCTCCAGCTTTTTCACAGTCTCGCAGTCAGTTGCATAGCCCTTCTTCAATTGAATGTTGTTGAATTGCATTTAATTACTTTTTTCCACAAATAAGTAAGTTGCCACCAACATTATGAGTCAGTTGCATACTTAATGCAATCTAGCAACTATAATTTATTGGAAAATACCGCTTTTTACAAAGTTTTGCTGAAAATTCAGTAGTGAATAAAAACCCTTAACCAAATCGGTAAGTATTTCAACTCGATCTACATTTCTATGCATTTTTCAACTCGACATAAAAAATATATCATACAATTTTTAAACATACTCCATTTTTTTGAGTGGTCTATTCCGGCTTATATGAATTTAATGAAAACGATGTCATTTAGGATATTGAGGCTAAAAGTCAAGTCAAGTAGAGACTTCAATTTCAATTGAATCCGAGTTGAAAGTCAAGTCAAATATTGAAACGCAATTGACCTTTTTATGGATTGATTTTGACCAGTTCAATACAATATTGCCACTTATATTCCACTATTTGCGTTTTTTCCTAATCCCAACAACTTAGCCTTTCGTCAGGAGTCTGCCAAGTTTATTTTCGTTGACCATCCATCCTTATTCAATGTCCATGGTCTGATAATCACATCCTTAGAGTAAATGGTTGTTGTTTTTAGGTTGAAGAAGCTTCGACTAACTCCGGCGAGTCACATAATGTTTAAATATTGGGACGATGCAAACTGTGACTAACTCTGATGTGATACGAAATTCCAATTATATCATTCGAAATCCTAGAAGACATTAACTAAAAACCAATTTAATATCCTTGTTAATTTCTTGTAATAGGTTTTGATTTCGATTAAACTTCAAATTGTCTATACAATTCCTTAGTGATGATGATGATGTTTATGTCCCCATACATCCTCTACACAACTATAACGATTTACATCCTTTTGATATGTGTAAACAAATAAGTAACCAAATACCTATACTTAAGTCGTATATTTCAAAAACGCTCAAGGATATTATTTTGCTCAAGTAAACAAAAACAACAAATATTGTAAATGATGAACAATCTCATAAACATTACTCATCATCATCATCATTTCCATGGACATTAATAGATCTACAATTTCTATAATCCACATACTCCAAGTCTTAGTCTGGGCATCTGTATGAGTTGAGTGTCCCTGTGCACACATCAAATTCAAACTCAAGCCAAACTGAAATCAAAGCCAACTTATATGTACATTAGCCAAAATGCAATTACATATAAATGACTTCTTATGTCCTATGCTGATGCACCATGCAATGGAGCACCTAAAAACCAGAGGCTAAACTGTCTCTCTCTCTATGGTGTAATTAAATCCGGCCAACAAGTTGAATTCATTCCTCATCACCATTACCACATATAATCCCATGACTATGAGGCATTATGTTTTCATGACACTCCTTGAAGATTTTATCTTGATCCCAATGTTTTGTCAGTAATACTATACCTATAGCCAACTCCAACTGTAACCCGGTACGTACGAATACATATACAGGAACTCACTCCTTTTCTGAAAGGATTATATTCTTTTAGGTCCCTGGACTGGACTTTGGGACCTGTGTTTTTGAATGTCATCTCATGTCGCTGCTGCTTGCTACACCATCCACTCCACAGTGCTTATAGTTTTTTTTTTTTTTTTTGGAAAACAAAACACAATCAATTGACCAGGACAAAGTTTCCAGGATTTAACCAGGCTACCAACATAAAATCCTTGGATTATACCAAACACAAGGCTCCAAACTGTGACTTTGTGCGGTGCGAGGTTGATGTTTCCAATTGTTTGCATCATAAGGGAATTACAACCATATAACCATGCATAAGTTTCTCTGGACTCCATGAGGCATGCACATCTCCAACTCCATAAGCTCGACCAGGATTATTATGAATCTATTCAATTAGGGAAATTGCCCCAGAACCAAGAAAAAAAAATAAAAATAATCAATTTTTGTTTTCTGTTTCTCGTTTTGAAATATGTAATAAAATGGGAAATAGGAAATGGAAATCCTTTTGGTGTAATTTCAAAGGGGAAAACAAGAGACAAATTCTCGATTACATGAACGAACGGAATTTAATCCTGCTCAAGGAGTAGTTTAAAAAATAAGATAGATTTTATAAAAAAAACATACATACATATGTACATATATATGTACTTACATGCGTCGAAAACATTTTCGAATTGAAACATGATTTCAAACAAAACAATTACAGAGGGTTGGTATGTAATTTAGATACTTTTGCAATTGAAGTTGAATTGCAGAAATGCAAACGGATTCTGTTACATAAAATACCAAAAAGGAGTGAAATGGGAGGGGGGGGGGGTGTAGACGAACTTTTAGACAACAGGGATGTGCAAAAAAAGAAAATAAACAAGAACTTGGACTTAATGACTTTAAAAATAGTCTAAGAGCTGCGAGCATATTTTTAAGACATTGTTTTTTCACATTTTGTCGCATTTCCTATTTTCCTAAAAAAATGTCTTTAACGTTGGAAATATGCTTTCATATTAAGTAAAGTTTTTCTGAGAATATCTGACCCGGCAGACGTTGTTCCGATGAGTTATCTGTTTTTAGAAACTGCGAATCGTATAAATATTCCATTTTAGGTGTACCATAAGGTGGGCAGGTTAGGCCACTTCTATTTTTGCTCCCAAATAATGAGTCACGACTATTTAAAAAAAAAAACACGAACTTTGTTTATGATATTACTAGAGGACCCGGCGAACTTTGTCAGGAACCAATTGAGTTCTAACAGTACACCGGGCTCTTAGATTGATCGATATGTAACCAAATTTTCGAAACTTACAAAAAAAAATGTTGTCTATAATAAAATTATTTGAATTGTAATGGCATTTTAGGGCTAGTAAATCTCAGGCACTGACAAACTGATGATAAAAGGTTTTAATAACTGTCTATAATGGGTAAAAGAATGACAACTTTATAACTTTTTTTTTTAACGTTGGGCAGACGACTGAAATATAAAAATTTGACAACCAACTGACAGCCAAAATTATATTTTTTTTTTTGCAGGTAGAACAAATGAGTATGGGAAAATGAAGTTGTGTTTGTTTATAATGTTTCCCATATTTTTTCACTTCGTAAACCTTCCCTGGGCTATGACAAACATTTCAAAACTAGAATCAGCTAAATCGGCCAAGCCGTTCTCGAGTTTTAGAGATATAAACAAACAAAAATTTTAGGAGTAAATGATGTATGGAATGAAACTTATTCTAGAATGAAATTTTAAAAACTATTTTTAATAATAAAAAAGTAGTATCATCACTCTATCTATTAAAAAAAAAACAGCATCAAAATCCGTTCCGTAGTTTTAAAGATCTAAGCATGCATAAAGACAAACAGACATGGGGAAACTACTAAGTTTTATACCATGTTTAGTGATGAAGTCATTTCATATGTGTTGTGAATAATTTCAGTAGATAAATATTTTATAATAATTTTTTCAACACTACACTGTACGCATTAAAGTGCATATAATTGCAGATTTTCAATCGAAAGGGTACTTGGAATCTATTATTTAATTTAATTAAGATCATCTTCCTTCTGTACCAAATACATACAAAACATTCATAGATAATCTACATACATACATGTTTATAGATGCATGCATATGTATGTATATGAATTGTTTTAAAAGGAGTTTAGCAGGTCGTTAAACTTAGTAATATAGTATAGTTTGTTATATAGATTTCGCATTTCTAATTGGCATGAAAACCAATTAGTTAATCGATTATACATATTATCATAATAATCATTTCAAAGACATCACGCTGAGTACATAATAATTATACACTTTCAAAACACTTCCCAAATTGTCTCGATTTCCTTTCCCTTAATGCAAGGATATAACGACTTAAGTTACCATGACACTTAAGTCTACAAAATCAAGGAAACTATATTTTGTAAGTTCTGAATAATTTTTTTTTAAATTCACAATTCAAAAATTTAAATGTTTCTGTTTTTTTTTTGTTGAATAAAATTAAAAACTTCAATTTGATATTTTCTTTCATTTAAAGTCTGGAATAAATTTACTTTTTATCAAATTTTAGAAGAAGAAAATTAAATTTTTAATATCTCTGAAATTATCACAAAAACCTTATATCCAAAATGTATATTAACACGTTCAATTCAAAACCTCTCACTCCATTCCACTACACTAGATATAAATCTGGGGTACCTCATAGCAGTCATTTAGGACCACTTCTTTTAATAAAAATATTTTCATCGTTTGTGAAACTTTTTGTTTGAGTCTACAAAGATGGAAATTGGAGGAGAAGAATAACACAACCAAGAGTCAAAGTCCAACGACTTCGATGTCTGTTATTATGTAGACTGAATCTGGAGTGTCTTCGAACCCAATTCCGAAAAAGTCGCGTTTCAGGAATCGCACGCAGGTGGGAGAGGACCTCAATCAATGAAAACTGTAAATAGCTAGTTTAGGAACCGAGCTGGATGGAGATGCATGTTGTTTGAGGCCCAGGTCCTTCCGAGACTGTAGTGATACCATTAGTACATAGGTGAGTATGAGTAAGTAAGTATCCAATTTTCATTGCCAAAAATGTAATGCGGTTAAAAACCTAATCCAAAATTTTGGACATGTATTTAAGAAATGCTTATTTTTTTCCCTTACTTATTTTCCAATCTACATATAAATGATGATTATCCTATTCCAGAATTAGTTCTTGTAGTAAATCAAGTTTTTCTTCCTTTTTTTTTCTTTGATGTTATTTTATTTTCAAAAATAAATCAATTAAGGAAAATAAAAATAAATTTGGTAATTTATAAGTAAACGACAAGTATCTAGATTTATATATCGAGTCAAGTCGCCACAAAATAGCAATAAACTTGGAAAATTTTTGCCAAATTGAGGTCACTAATTGGTCTGGGTGTTGAACAAATGTCATCCGAAAGCTATAAATTCTTATCGTCAATAAATCTATGCCCCTGAATACTTACACATTTACTTATACTTATGTGTTATGTACATATATCCATATATCAAGCAAAATAATTTATATACAGTTTATTTGGTACAAAAAAATATGCCAAACACTTGAAAACAATTTTCTAAATCAACAAATTTATAGGCAAATCAATAAAAGAATTTAGTTCATGACATTTTCAAGGATAACACACACATACGATGGTAAATACAAACACACCTTTGGATATGGAATTGAAAAATAAGGACTGAGTCTTAAAGCTGAAATATGTTCTCTTGAGGAATTTTCTTTTGGTCCCTTTTTAGGAATTTACATATTGAATAACTGAGAAGCCTTTTTGAAATCCGCTTTCATCGAGTACCCTTCAATCAAAAATTTAGCTTTAGGTTTTCAAGAAAAAGTAGTTCCAGTTGAAACTAGGGGCTCAAGCGAGATAACTTTAGTTCTCTCTGTTTTTTGGCTTTATGTTTCTTGATTCTATCGTAATCTTAAGTCTTTTATTAAATATTTTATCATTAAAAACAATTTTCAAGGATGAGTTTCCGAGAGCATCAATGACACTCCCCTAAATCATGAGTTTTGAGTGTCCACAATCCACATACACATTTTAATTTGCATTCAAAAAATCATTTATATCTTTCTATGTGTGCATTTAATACATTTTAATGATAAATTTGTTACCAAAGTGCCACATAAATTTTAGCATAAATATTTTCTACCTAATACCGGGTTACGACCTATAGTCAAACCGTTGTTACTTTGCTTCAGTATTTAGGAATCTTCGGTGTAATTTCAAAATTAACATACCGTTCATCAATATGTAAACGAAACTTCCCTTAGGAAATTGTCACCCCCAATCTTACTCCGAAATAAACCGACACGTCACCCTTGAGGTGTCAGAAGTCACATCACACATCCTTTTTACACACACAAACACTCACCGAATGCACACATCAGACATCAGACTTTAGAAAGAGAGAGATAGAGAGAGGGAAAGCGAGATCCTGAGATCCCAGAGAAGGGACATTCTGATGGTAATTTGTTTTGAAATTAGCAATTTAAGATTCCTGTCCGCATTCTGGTTACCAGGACCTATACCCATACACATACATACATACATATGTATATGTATATGTGCTGACTTGAAGGAAAACGGTCTTTTCAGAAAAGGTGACTGTGCCAGTTCGACTAGGTAGATATATGTCACTCTGTCAATACAAGTCTACATATAGATTTTCCCAAAATTTAAGGTATTCATGGAATTCAAGCCATTCATAGTCATTAGCAATTTATTTATAGGAATCCTTTTCTTTCACAGATATACAGATACACCTCCCTATATACATATACCTATCTATGGATGTAGATCCTGGATGGAGTCCTTTTCTTTACAATTGAGACACACGGGGCTTGAATTTAATTTAACAGGAAAATCATCACCAACGAAGCCTTTTATAACCTTTACTCCAGCATCAGCATCAGTATTGGCATCAGCATCGTCATCGTCATCATCATCATCGTCAGCGGCATCGTCGTCATCATCGTCATCAAAGTTAGGTCTCACTTACATCGCAGATGAACAAGCCGAAGATGATAAAGGAGAAGGAGTAAGAGCAGGAGAAGAAGATAATATGTCCAAGTTAAACTCTCTGCCAAGGCAGGGATATGGATTTTCTCAACTAAATTAATTCTGTGGGATGTCAAAGAATTAAATAAAAGTGTCGTTACATTCACCTTGAGGTTCACCAAGGGCCATAGACTATTATGCGATAGTGAAGTGTCCCCGTCTCTAGGCGCTATGATGTGATGTGGTGTCCAAAGCGGAGTTCGAGGACTGGATCTGGTGCTGGTTCTCATCATTGCCTTGAAAGGCTTCCTCAGCCCGGAATACCATTAAGACTCACATCCTCTCTCTCTTTGTCGTTGAAGTCCTCACTTCAACATCATCCTTGTATAAATGGAAGGATTACCAACTGCGTAATGTCGAATTTGATACCTATACCTTCATTATATCATATGTATACGTATGTATGTGTAGTGTAGGGTACTCTAGTACTGTATTTTATTATTGACAGTAAGTGTATGTGGCTATTGTGTGTGTTTTTGCGTGTGTGTGGTGGTGGTTAAGGCCATATCCTGTGGATAATAGACATTTTATTCAGTTACTTAATTTCACAAGCTTCTACGCTTCAATAGAGGTCAATATAGATTTTTGAACATAAAGACCATATAGAGGACATACCATAGGATATATATTTGTACACGTATGTACATGTGTATTGGTAGGCTGAATTTTGTGGGCAGATTAATTTGGGTCATTTATATTATATCCTTAAAATGCACGTGGAATAGCCATTCAATTGAATATGCAATTTATTGAGCAATTATATTATAGGGACAAATTGAAGGGAATGAAGTGAGGTGGGGAATGTGTATTTTTTTTTTGTTAATACAAGCACCGATATTAAAATTTATTGGTCTTGTTTGTTAACCATCAACCTTGAGGTTAAATGACCTTGAAAAAGGAAGAGAGCTGAGTAAAGATAAACATTTTGTTTAAGCTTCTTTTGCAGACCGACCAAACTTCAGATTATAATGAGATTTCAATTGAAGATAAAAGATCAAAGAGAGAAGAAATGGGTTTTGTAATTATTTGTATGTGTCTGTGTGTCGTTACCGGGATTTATGAGATTTTGTTTTGTTTTTGAAAATAAGGACTCAAGTTTTTAGGTTATTCTATAAAAGTTCGAGTTAGTTTCAAAGTTTCAAAAACTGTCATACATTTATTCCCATTATCTTAAGAACTTTCGTCAAATTAAAGTCAACTGTTATTAATTTAGTTTTTTTTTCTATAAGTAATTTTATTTGGAAATTCAATATTTGCTGAAAATTTAATTTGTAATAATACAAATTTTAGTACGAAAAATCTAGGATCCTCTTTTGAGGATTTTCTTATGAATTTTTTTTAAACAGTTCTGTGTCGTAAATTAATCTACATAAAAAAGTGACTAAAATTAAAAGTACGTATACGCCACAGAGTCCATTAAAAAAAACAAATATACCTCAGACTTATAAAGGGTGTTTTTTTTTAAACGTGTGGTTTTCAATCTGGAAATACTTTTTTCCGAGTTAGTTTTTTTGACAGCTGTCATTCAATTTATGCTCAATTTGGTTTGCCATTTCATAATTAATAGACTTACTTCTGGACAAGCGCACCGCTAGTTCGGTGAATGGACCCAAAACTAGATGGCCACCGATTCTGATTTTCACAAGAAAATTTTGTTTAGCGATGAAGCTCATTTTTGGTCGAATAGGTACGTTAATAAACAACTTGTCGTATTTGAAGTGATCATAATCCACAAGATATTGTTCAAATGCCTCCTCGCCGCGCCGTGGAATCTTTAAAAGTCACTGTTTGGTGTGATCTATGGGTAGAGGGAATTATTGGTCCACATTTCTTCAAAAATAAAGTCATCCTCAATGTAACAGCCAATAGGGAACTCTATAGAGCCATGAATAGTGAATTTTTGAAGTGCCTGAATTGGATTATGTTGATGTGGTCGAACTTTTGTTGCAACAAGATGGCGCTACATGCAATACAGCCAACCAAAGAATCAATTTATTGTAGAAAACTTTTGATGAGCGTATTATCTCGCGTCGTGTGCCTGTGGCTTGGCCTTCAAGATCGTGCGATTTGACACTGGACTTTTTTTTCCTGAGGTTATGTGCAGTTGTTTGTCTGCGTAGATAAGCCCGAGACGATTGATGCCTTGGAAAAGAAGATTAGGCGCGTTATCCCTGGCATACGGTCCCAATTTCCGCAAAAAGTGGTCAAAAATTGGGCCTCTCGGCAGGAATCTATTTGAGCTAGCCGTGGTGGCAAATTTCCCGTAAAATTTTTTAAAACACTTTCTTTTTTTTTTCTTTATTTTTTTATAAAAAGCAAAATTTTTAGCCATAACATTGAATTATATGTATTTTATTTCTTTTTAAAAACCAAAAATCTAAAAAAAAACACCTTTTGTGTATAATTTTGTGGATTTGTGTGATTTTAGACAAATTGATCCAAAAATAAGCCTCACTGCTATTTTTCCTACCGAAATCAAAGTCAACTTTCTAGATCTCATGATTTAAGGGTCAGAGGGTCAGAGTTGAAAATTGTAATATAAACCAGAGTCCCAAATCGATTCACCTTTAAATCACAATTGGAAAACCCTTTATTTAACTATTTTCTATAAATTTCAAAACTTTTTTTCTGAAAAAATTCTTACGAAAAAGTCAATCAAGAACTATGTCTTCTATGAATCGTATTTCTCAGCAACTGTCCTGAAAATACCTAAAGACAAATTTCTTGGAAACTTTTAAATCAAGTCAAATCAAACCGCCTTCCAAACGTATCTATTCATAAAGAGGTAATAATAAATTCAGGAAACCTTCCAAATTGAAATACATAGACTCATCTGTAACCCACACACATCGACACCACACTCAATCATTTTTATACTTTTATATTTTAAGGAAAAAGAATCCTTTTCGAACGTAGGTGTTATTTCTTGTTGTGTTATAAATTCTACGAAAAAAGAAATCAATTTTACATTCGGAAATTTATCATAATTTAAAATAAGGTAATTTGTCTTAACCTGGAACGAAGACGTTGAATTCCATTTAAATTTGTACGATTTCATTTTTATCTGAATATAAATAAAATTAAAAAAATAATTATTTAAATGTAAACAGAAGGTTTAACTTTACAAACAAAATAAAGCTTCCATGTCGTTTATAATTAGCCCGAGTTGTTGTTTTCAAAAATTAGATTTAATGAAAGAAGTGATTGTTTTGAAATAAAGTTTAATCAGGATAAAAGCTCGTAATTCATAGAAATGCTAAAACCTTCCCAAAACTTTTGCTAAATATTTGCCTGGAGTTCTGGACACACTCGTACTTATATCTTTTGGATATAGAGTTCTTTCGGGAAATGCTAATAGCTTAATTGTTATATGGCTTGGTTTGTAATTAAATCTCCAAATAAATGGTTCTGTTTTCTATTTCTGAGAGTTTGAGTTTATTTTTCAGGAACAATTATGCCTTAGCAGACTTTTTATAATTCCTGCTCAATAGGGTTTCGTTTAACTTGGATGTTTTAATTAAAAAAGAACCCAACAGCGAGCGATTTTTTCTCAGATCATTCGTATCTGCATCCGCTGCGATTTGGCTAAGAGTTTGAATGGATAAACCAACTTAGTTTGGGATTATCCAGAGGGGATGTTTTTTGTTGATTTCATTGTTTAGAAAAAGGATTTTTATTAACCATGGGAAATTATATCCATGGCTACGGTTGCAGCAGCATAGCCTTGTCATTAAACTTCGTTCCATTTTTAGTAATGGCGCTGTTTTCCCTTGCCAACTGTCAAAATGATTACAACTTCAAAAGTGACAGCTGCCCAAACGGCAAATTCTTTTAAATTTTCACCATTTCTGTATTTTGATTTTCAACAACTCCAACTTCGTTCTATTTTTAGTAATGATGCAATTTTCATTTGTCAAATGTCAAAATGATTACAACTTCAAAAGTGACAGCTGCCCAAACGGCAAATTCTTTTAAATTTTCACCATTTCTGTATTTTGATTTTCAACAACTCCAACTTCGTTCTATTTTTAGTAATGATGCAATTTTCATTTGTCAAATGTCAAAATGATTACAACTTCAAAAGTGACAGCTGCCCAAACGGCAAATTCTTTTAAATTTTCACCATTTCTGTATTTTGATTTTCAACAACTCCAACTTCGTTCTGTTTTTAGTAATGGTTTACTTGTCAAATACCAAAAAATGACAACCTCAAAGTTGACAGCTGCAGACTTTTCAACATGTTCTCCATTTTTGTACTGAATTCCATTTCCATTTTACCATTTTTAGTACTTACTGATGCAATTTTCACTTATTAAAAATGTTAAAAGATGACAGCTTCAAAAGTGACAGCTGTCCAAATAACAGACTATTCAAAATTTTAACCATTTCTGTATTTTAAATTTTTACAACTTCCACTTCATTTCATTTTTAGTAAAGGCGCAGTTTTAACTTGTCAAATTTGAAAAGATGACATCTTCAAGAATGACAGCTGCCCAAATAGACGACTATTCAAAATTTTCACTATTTTTGTATTACATTTTAATAACTTTAACCTTGTTACATTTTTATTAAGACTGTAGTTTTCACTTGTCAAATATCAAAAGATGACAGTTTTAAAGGTGACAGCTGCCCAAACAGCGGACTATTAAAAATGTTTACCATTTTCGTTTTGTATTTAATTTAAACAACTCCAACTTCATTCTAATTTGATTTCTAGTTTTCACTTGACATATATGTCAACAGATGACAACTTTAAAAGTGACAGCTGCCATAAAAGTCTTTTCAGAATTAAATCTCTATTTGGAAAACTCTTTTTCATATCAAATTGGGTGTTTAAGATTTCCACTGCAGATGGCTTCAGTTTGTCAAACCCTTTAAAATAGTATTGTTAATTTGAAATTCTAGATGGCGTTAATCGCAAATCAATTTACATATTTCCAAAGGTGAATAGATTCGGTTAGAAATAAAAAAAATACCCTTACAATCTTGTATGGTGCCTATCCTTAAATCATCTTGAATCAATGATGCAGGCGCATATCTCATCTTTATCTCAATCCAAAAGACCATTCACAGTTTTTCAAGATTTATTGATTACGTTGTAACTGTTGTAAGATATCATTTCCGATAGTATATATCGTAGTTGACATTCCCTCTAAGATAACGTTATTTTTTCCATCCTCTTTTTTGTTGTTATTTTTTGTTTGCATTTCCCCCTTGAACGTTTATCGGTCTCACTTATATATTTACTACGGCAGCGGCGGCGGCGGCGGCTGCGGAGATAGGTTTTTCCAAGACTCAATCACTTCACTATAAAGAAGAATCACTCGAGGCACACAGAAACACCTCCTCGTTTCAATGTGAAATCCCAAGCAATGTGCCATGGAAGTGCTTTGTATTTTTTTTTCTTTCTTTTTTCTTTTATAGCCCCTGGCACCACACAGGGCTATAAATCTCAATTGCTCCCCGAAGAACAATTACGAAACTTCAATTAGAAGTGGCAACGAGCATGAGAACTACATAGAAGGACCTGGGCGAAGGCGAAAGCAATGGGTCCGGAACGGGACGACGACGATGACGACGACGACGGAGACTGATTCCAGCATCGTTTCGGTTGTGTCGTCGTGAGCAGTGCCTGCAATCATGGATGGAACGAAGAATGGAAATGGAAAGCGTAGCAAGCGAGGAAGCGCAAGGTAGGCAAATGTCATCTTTTACTTTGTACTCAAGTGGATCGGTCGTAGTGTATAGTTGGGCTCACTAGGTGTGGGTTAGATTCTGGGAGTGATGCGGCTGCTGGCTGTTCTGGGACTTGGAAAATGCTGCTGCAACTAAAGTGCACAGCCATAGCCATCACAGCCATCATTGGTCGTTTTTGTATGCAACCAGTGTATTGGGAATTGTTCCATCCAGAGCTCTGGGATTCCTCTGTTTTTTTTTTTTGCTTTGTTATTGTTCATCCCGAATGAAAGAAAACGTGACGTCTGGCATTGTTTGGCGTTACACAGAAGAGCCAGTGTAAGTCTGGAAGCTGGAGCTGGATGGTACGACGACGACGACCGACGCGACGGTACGAGTACTAGGATACGAGTGAGTGGTGATGCTGGAGCTGATATGGTTTTGCATTGAAAACTTGGTCGATAGATCTTTGTTTTATACAACTTCTTTTATTTCGTTTGATACAAGTCTTGAGAATGGAAAGCAATCAATCTCAATGAAGAAGTGTATACTTGGGAATTTCTTTTGTTTTTCTTTGGATTTTTGTTGTTGTTGTTTTTGTTGTTATTTTTTGTTTCACACAATCAATGGTTCATGTTGGTGAATGAATGAATTACGATGTGCCAATTTTTTTTTCGTTTTTTTTTTTTCTAACGTGAAATAATTCTTATTGTGGAAGGATAATAAATTTATTTTGTTAAATTAACTTTGATTTATTTCGAGGAATTAGTTACTTTTACACCGACAACGAAGCCGCCCTGTCGACAGAGGCCTTATGGGGGAGCTTGTTGATGTCAGCATATGTTCTTATTAACCTAAGAAGGGAAGACTTATTTGGTCTTACTCGGGATTACCTATTGAAACGACGGGTTAGAGATTTTTTCGTCCCAACTGAATCAAGTCCAAAAGATATAAGAATTTGATTCCAGTCTTTAAATTGGAGGTTCGGTCTTCCTTGTAGTCCCATACCTGCGATTCGAAGAATGCGGTCCAGCATTCAGTATTGGCAGTATAGGGGTTTTGCAGAGCATGTGCTTTGTCTGGTGGGAAGTCTTTAACCCATTTGTTTAGCCCAGGGTAGTTTTACGCCGAAACTCCACTAAGTTTTCATTTGCGGAGTTGATGTTTACTCCTTAACTACTTCGAAGTTATCCTCGTTTACGTCAACACCAACTAGTTTCGCCTATCCTTTAATCACCATGAAAGACTCTGTAACAGAACTTTGGGAGAAGTCTATGTCATCCAAATAGGTGGACCAATGTGTTGAAGATAGTGCCTTCCGTATTACCTCCTGAAATACACACTATTTGTTCCAGAGCGATATTAAAGATCATGTCCTTACTGAAAACCTCAGAAGAGCTATTTCCTAAATGCATGTTGCTTCGTCGTTGACCAAAGTTACGTGGAACAACTGGACCAAGTTCAGCCACTACCATAAAGAGTTCGTTAAAAAGTATACTATCATTTGCCGCCTCAAGGTCATTGAAGAGATGGTGGGCTAGATTTGAATTTTGTTGGTCTTTTCCAGGATTTATTTTAGTGTGAAGATTTGGTCGATGGTCGATATTCTGGGCAAGGAGCCACACTGGTATTTGTCAATCAAAGCGTTGCGGAAGGTCTTAAGAGGCTGACACAGCATACGACGTTTAGCTGTCATATGTATTCATGATTTCTGAAAAAAAAATTTTAAGTAGAGGACCTAAATTGGTCCCTTGAGGAACACCACTGGAAAAAATAGAAAAAATCTCAAGTTGGATAAAGCAGTGGAGTTTGGACAGAATGATGGATAATTTAAAAAGTTTTAATAGTAAGTTTAATAGATGATACAATTCTTTAGCTGGAAAAGGAGAGAATAGTGAAGCAGAAGATATGATAAAGATCAAGTTTAGGCTAAAATTTATCACAAAGTGAGGCTATGTGCCTAATCAGATCAAGGTTAATACTTCGATAAAGAATTGAAAATAGACATTTGATCATCAGAACTTAAAATATGTAGAATTTTGTTCGAAAAAGTCGTTGGTAGTTGAGATAAGAAATTGAAAAATTGAAAAATTGATCAACAGTTGATCCCTTAGATCAGAACCATACTGACAAAATTTTTGATGAATTCACTTGTTATCAAAAATATTGTCAAATAAGTCTATTTTCTTTTCCTTAGGTTAGGATTTTGTTGCCTTACCCTCACCTGACTTAGAATGAAAATGCAATTTGGCTTAATTTCTTCTAAAGTGTAAAAGTTATTTTTGGCCCGTTTTTAATAAAATGTTTCCGAAGTTCTGCTAAGTTTATTATTCGGAAGTAGCTATGTGTCAAAAGTCTTTCGTATCAGCTTAGTAAGAAACCCCTAAGATAAGAGAATTTCTTCTTAAAAAACGTTGTAAAATAATAGACTTATACTTAGCAATAAATCCAGTGATTTCTAACTCAGCACCTTTGTCGAACCTCACAAGCTTTTTGTAGAAGAGTCCCTGTTAATAATCCCATCACGAACATAATAAAACTTATTTTTTAACTAATAAGTGTACATTTTTCAAGTTCAAAACCACCATCTGGGGAATTCAAAAGAGAGGTAGGCACAGGCACAGTCAAAGCACTGAAATAATCTTTAAATAAACCATTTTAAATGAAATATTCCATTTCTAATTCCAAGAAAAAAATAAATTCTAGGAAGGTACCTCCTATCACACCTTCAACCTAAAGTCTAAAGGACTCCCTATATTGCCTGTAGTCTTTTTCCGCAAACCAGAAATAAGAAAAATCATTTCGGCCCATAACGACACAAAATAAAATAAGTGGCAAAAATTTCCGCCAAGGGACAAATTGGTATTTTTCTTTGGCGCAAAATATAAATTCGTAATAATTATTGTTTTGCCCATTCAAGTGAAAGTCCTTTCCTCCCGTTCGTCGTCATCGTTGTCCTGAATAAAAATCCTACCCGCAGAGTATACGAGTGTATAGCGTGCCAACATTCACAAAATCACGTTCGAAATCCTCGAATAAATCCAATTCCTTTCCTTCCCATATTTTTCCATCCCCACAAAACAACAGCAGCTATATCCTGCTGCCTCGACTCGATTCGACTCGCCTCCTGGTTCCTGGATGCTCAGCTCGACTCCAATCTCTGAATTCCAACTCGAAAATGTTGCCGGTTCGTAAAAGTATCTCACGAATTTTCACATCCTCTAAAACAAACACACACACATAAAAAAAAAACGAGATAAAGCGGGAAAAAAAACAAACTGCACCGCAGAGACTTAACGTCAACGATCTCAGTGAGTGTTCGCGCGAAATTCCTTAAATATACGAAATTTCACCCTCGATGCCGATATTTTAAAATTATAATCCCACCCCACGTCTCGCTCGCTGTCGCAAGTCGCCCGTCGCTCGTCGCCATTCGAAGTGGAACTTCTGGTAGTAGCTGCAGGCAGGCAGAGGCATGGAGGCACACCAGGACCAGTACCAGACACCAACACCACAGGCACAACGATGAACTCTCTTTAAATGTAATATTCCACACTGATGAGGAGGCTAAACTTTGGAAATCCTCCTTGACGCAGAGCAAAGTTGTTGTTGTTTATTGAAGAAGATTCCACGGGAAAACACACAAGGGGAGCGGGCCAGAAGCCAGGAGGCAGCATGAGCATACGATATTATACCCAAGACAAGAACACAAGGAGGGGAACTTAAATTTTGTTCACGGAGTGTCTTTATGGCCCTGGGTATTGAGACATAATGTTCCGCTTTCGTTCCCTCATCCGTCTCGGTCGCATCATAAGCTTCAAGCTCCAGCCAGCAGCTCCACCGTGCATTGGACGACGACGAACGTTCGGCGTTCGTCTTTGGAGTCGTCGTCTCGTAGTCATCCTCATCGTCTCGTCCTAGTAAATCATTTTCGAGAAGATTATGCGCGGGGTATAAGGACTTGTTTTATTTTTTGGGGGATAGCAGAGTGAGTAAGTTAAAAACACAAGTTTTGGCTCCTCATTGTGCGTTGCGACTTGTGAGGGATTTTCTTTAGTATTTTTGAAAGGAAGTGATTATCGAGGTCACGACCTCATTTCGTGTGGCGGCATGACAATGACGCGGGGCTGGATGGGGGCGGTGTTGGTGTGGTTGTGCAAGTGTTGGAAATTAATTTTCCATTGACTTTGATGGGTTTTATATTTGAAATATGTATATGCGCGCAAGGGTTGGCTTATGTCTTTATCCTTCTTAATATAACTGAAACAGTGTGATGGCGCAATAATACATATACATACTCGTATATGTATGTATAAGAAAATCCTTGAAGATATAAAAGTGAAGTTTTGGGAATTAAGGTTGAAGATAAATAAAACTTTAAACTAAAAATGATGTAAACATCAGGGAGATGTTTTTTGATATGTGATGTGTACACACTCAGTATCAGCACTTTTGAACACGTTTTGACATTTTCTTATTTTTTGGAAATTTACATATGAGACGAGACTTTCCGCGTTATGCACATTGGAACACCACCGTGACACATTGGAAATGTTTTCAAAAGTTGTAGAATTGTACGGGTTAGGAAAAAGGTGGGTTTTGTGGGGTTTGGATTTCTTTTACTCCAAAAATTAGGGTCCAAAATTTTGAAGATTTATAAAAGGGGAGATTGAAATTGCTTATTCGGAATTTTGTTTTTGAAGTATTAAATTATAAGACTTCAAGGTATATGAGTTCCAGACTTATGTAGAGCTTCAAGTTAGTTTGAATTTTTTCAATCCACAAGTCTAAGATATTTTTGGGTCTATGCTTTACACTTACGGAAACCAGTTTTTTAATGCATTAAGTGAGCGTTGAAAACTTTCGAAAGTATTTGAATGGCTCAACGAAAAAAGGGCAGTGTCACCTGCAAGAACAGTTAATTTAGGGCAAAGACGTCAAATCGAATTCATGAACATTAAATATCAAAGGTCCGAGCACGTAACCTTGTGGAACACCATTTACAAATGTTCTATTAAGTAAAAACGGCATTCTATCTCGATTAAATCAAAAAGTAAATATTTATAAATCAGCCTCTGATGTCAGAAACTTTCTACAACTTTCTTAAAGTTTATAAGAGTACTAGACCAGTCTATAATTTTGAATAATAGTTATTTTATTTAATAGTAAATAACCCTTTTAGTTGAACCCGTGATATGATGGTAAGTAGAATTTAAAATCCTATTAATTTTGTTTGTTGGTCGATAACACCAGAACGACTGAACGGATTTGTATTAAATTTGACACAGAAAAAGATTGTAGTCTGGAATAGCACATATGCGAGATAAAATGTATGGTTCCCATATGGGATGGATTTTGTTTTAATATTTCCAATCACACCAGAATTACTAAACGGATTGGGATGAAATTTGGCACAAAGATATTACATATAAATAGACAGACTTTTTACTGAACTCAAAAACTATTAACAGTATGTTGTGCTTTTCTGTTTTCATCTTTTTATCCCGTGCTAAAACGGGAGTGAGCCACTAGTGATTTTATATTTAAAAATGAAATGTTTTTTAAAGATTTTTTAGATTCTATAATATTCATTTATGTCAAATAATTCTTTGTCTCTAGAATTTGAAATTTTTAATTAAACTTTTTTCAACCGAGAGTGTTCTTCAGCCGATTCCCTAAGAACAGGTTTAATTTTTCGTTATTTAAAAATAAAAAAGGTAAACAAAATAAAATTTTAAAGGGTGTTTTTTTTAGATGTGAGTTTTTCAAGAAGAAATAACAAGGATATAATTTAATGTTATGGTTAAATTCAAGCTGAGAGGGCTAATTTTCAACCACTCGACGAATATTCTCTTTCAAGGCTTCAATCGTCTCAGGCTTATCTGCTTAACATGACTCGAGTCAAATGAACGATGCGAGTTAATGCGCTCACCAAAAGTTTCCTTCAGTAAATTGAATGGGGATCGGTGGCCATCTCGTTTTGTTTCCATTCAATATTTTTTGGTCATTAATTTGCACGATTTGCAAATGTTGTTCAAGAGTAAGTTAATTTATTATAAAATGGCAAACCAAATTAAACATAAATCAGGTGACAGCTGTCAAAAATACCAGATCAAAAAAAAAATTGTTACCAGATTGAAAGCCAAACGTTTAAAAAGAACACCATTTATTAAACAAATGTCCTTATGTTTGTACATTACATTCTTCAAAACTGGAGATAAAAACGATTTAATTTAGTTTATCATCTTTTCCAGAATTTCATCAATATCTTATGAGTTCAAGTTTGTAATCAAATTTCTTTCAATTTTCATTCAAACGACTAAATTGAGGTCAGCTGGAAACCACAAAAATATGGACCCTCATAAGTAACAGACTTTACTTCCTTAACCCAAAAACAGTAACTCTTTAATTCAAACCAATAAAGTACTCAATTTATAAAACTCTTCTCATCAACATAATGCAACTTATAGGTTCATCACTTACCCAAAGTGATCCTTTTAATAAATACAAACATTTTATTTTACATTCAAACATCATTTATTCAAATCAAAATACGGTACGTATGGAGTCATGAAGTCAGGTATAATATACAAATTCCTAACCACAAATTAGGTTGTCTTTTCATACCCGATAAACTTATTATATACAAGTGTTGGTATCCAAAAAGCCAATCACAATCAGAGCCTTTTATTATTTATTGAAATTTTAGCATCACAAATATTTACCACACCTGATTTACCAAACAAAACACGTAAATAATTAATTTGCTTGTCTCATAAAAAAAACAAAATTATATGTCTGAGTCTGAGTTGTACATAGATTTGCCATATACTCGAGTTCTGTTTAGTTGTATTTAAGTCCTTCCGATCCTTACAACATA
Organism: Scaeva pyrastri; assembly: GCA_905146935.1. Taxonomy (NCBI): domain Eukaryota; kingdom Metazoa; phylum Arthropoda; class Insecta; order Diptera; family Syrphidae; genus Scaeva; species Scaeva pyrastri. The sequence continues at coordinate 12,377,919 of LR989928.1, read as the reverse complement.
CAACACAACACAAAGTGTTATTGGTAAGCCATATTGCTATGTTGCCGTTGGCAAAAATGCCAACACGCCTTTATCTGTAGGTAAACCCATTGTCACATTTAACTATAATATTACACAAACACATTCACCCACACAACGACTCAGACACACATACAATAAGTTACAACAGTGTAAAACATATCAAGGACTATTCCTTTTAATTTGTCAGTAGATTTTCTTTTAACCGTATGTGTAGTTAAGAGTCTAGGGAAAGGAATATAGTCGAGTTGAGTTGAGTTGAGTCGAGTCGAGTGTCCTTTCGGTCTCCCTGTTTCCGTGCCATAGCCGAAACACTGTTCATGCCAAATTTATATATGTTTGTATGATGTCCTGTTGTTCTCAAGAGGATGAGTGTTTGAAATCATTTTGGATAAACTATGAGTTTGCGGTTTTAGTTTAGTAGGTGTAGGAAGGATACAATGTCCTTCTGAATTCTGAATGGGTAAAAAAAAGTTCAGTCAGGTACGGTTACGGAGGAGGTTATGAGAGGAGAGAAAGTTGAGAAAGAGGTGACCAATTGACATTTTTTGGTGGTTATTGGTCTCATCACAGAAGATGACTTTTCGATGAAAATCCAAATCATTTTGACAGCTGACAGCTGCCTAAAAAGCGGGTTATTCAAAATAAAACATCATTTTATAAAAGCCTTAAGATAATCATTTTCAAATCTGAAATATTCGACAGATGTTCCACATTTCAATTTCCCTTTGGACATCATCCACCCTTTTTTTTTTACCTAAATCTCAGATCCGCACCTGAATTCCTGACATTGCGTTGCTCCACAAAAATGGAATGCAAAAGTTTATTATCATATTTATGGTCAACATGTGTAGTTATGTGTGTGGTGGGGACAGATTGGCTGAAATTGGAAATGTGTGCACAAATACAAAGTTGCCCTTTTTTTTGTGTTGCTTATATCCTTTACATTCTGCTCCGTCTCGTCTGTCCATAGCCTATTCCATAAACATAACCCCTTTTCCCACTTCACTTCGCCACTATACGCCATACTCACCAGTTACCACTCAGCACCAGAGAATCAGCATCAGCACCTGCTCCCACACTCGTCCCACACCCTCAGCACCCACAACCACCCACCCACCTCATCCTCATACCGAACTTTTTATTCGGTTCCATATTATGTTAGACTATGGTGTAGGTATATCCTGGATGTAGCTGGTTTTTGGGGCTTTCCGTTGATCCTGCATTGACCACAATATTCCAACCGCAATCATTATGGATTCCAATTCCAATGTCGAAAACTTGTGGACAGGATTCGGTTTGTCAAAGTGGTTGGCAATTTAATTAAGGACCTCACACACGCACAAACACATTTCTATGCTATGTCATTGTACATACATATATACTCATAGTTGTACATCCTACAGGAAAGCATGCGGCAGCTAATGCCAATAATGGTGAGAAGTGCTGATTGGAAGCTGCTGTGTTCTCTCTCTCTGTGATAATGGTGATTCCGATGACGATGGCGTTGTATGTATGTTTCTGACACTAATGACTACAAATGTATTTTAAGGACATCATCTTTTGCTGATGTCGAAGCTTTAAGTGATTCCTGATGTGCCCACTGACTACAAATTGTTTATGTGTATAAGTCGAGTATGTGTGTTGGTATTATTTGGGATTTACCTCCTGCTGCGGCGACCGACGGTGTTCTTTGGCGGTGCGTGGCGGAAAGAGGACGACTGGCGACAAAATCGAGTTGGAGTGATTGATTGGTGGATTACAAGTTTGATGTAATAATTTCCCACATTACTCAATGGTTTTCGATTAATATTTTGTCCTTTTGATCCTTGCCGTCGTTGGTTGTTGAATGGAATATTGGTTTTGATGATGAAGAGTATTGTATGCGCGAGTATGTGTGATGAATTGTGTGTAAATCTATAGAATCCTTCATCTTGGAGATGGCGGATAATATACCTACTCCTGTAAGGAGCACATTGCTTTTTATATTACTGCGTTTGTGGTGATGGTAAGCTCAGGACTTTACCAGGACACACAGAATCCTCATCATTTAATTTTGCTTCAATGACGAAAAGGCTTTTTTGTATTTGACAATTATTACATACATGTGACAACCACATCAGCCTTAAAGATGGAGCCTCTGGGTAATAATAGTATAGGATATAGGGAATATATATAGGGATAGAGATTACATGGAATTGGATGAATGAATGTTCTTTTATTTCTTTCCTTGGTTAAGTAAGTAAAGAGATAATAATGAATGTCCCATGATACATAATAGATGGGTTTGAATGGGATCATTGTGATTGCAGACATGATGATTCAAAAAAAAGGACCTCAATAGAAGGAACCTACAAAACACACATTTGTACGATACATCAAAAAAGTTATTAATATTTTCATGTGAAAAATTATGTTATGGGACTTCTTTAATTTGACAACAATGCCTTAGAAGAATTAAGGGATTTGTTTGTACTTCGAAATGGTTCTAGACTAAAGGGAAATATGCAATACCTACAGTTTTTTATTTTAAATGCGGTTTTTCCATAAGAAGTTCAACAAAATTTGATTATTTCACTAGAAAAATGCCTATCAAAGCTAATTTGTATGTTTTGAGTATTAAAAGAAATACCCATTTAGGGTTAAACCCTTTAAGAGTGTATATGTATTTAATACGTCTTTCAAAGTCAAGTTGAAAGAACTTAAAAACGTCTTTTTTTGAGTCAGTAAAGCTTTAAAAACACTCTACACAAAGTTTTTAGTTCTTTTATGGATGCTGATTGCCATTTCGTCATTTTTACCAATTCATCTTGGACTTCTTTAATCATAATTAGATTTGGTTTGACGCTTCCTAGTGATCGATAGACTTCTGCACTTCCTGTACAAGTGTATGGGTAAATAAGTGTTGAATTTGGGGTACTTTAAAAGTTACCTTGCAGATTTCGATTGCCTTTTCTGGTCGGAAGTAATTTGGAATAGTAGTTTCCATAATTCCAGGAAGATTTCTGCACCCGCCAATAAAATGGGGATATTACAATAATTCTTCTTTCTTTAAAGCAAAAGTACAATGCCATGACCATTGGGTAAGTACACGCTGTTTCATGGTAAGACCTTGTTTTTCGTAACTTCAAAATAAATAAAGAATATTAAAGACCTTTTTTCTTACCGTAAATCAGTCCTAATCTGGTCTTCTATGCTCTCCCTTTTTAGAGGAAATGCAAAATTTGTGTTCATCAACAACACAGAAAAGTTTCTGATACCCTAAATGGGTCTCTTAACACAAGGCCATGAACCCCTCGATATTTTATGGGGTCAGGCAATGCAGTGGAATGCACTCACACAAGAAGGAAGAAGAGTTGGTAGATCGAGAAGAACGTAGAGGAAAATAGTTGGGGAAGAATCTGTGAGATTGGGAAAGAGCTGGAGGGAGCTAAAATACATCGCTGGAAAGCGCACACGAGATGATGCGTAGGAGTAGTTGAGGCCCTATTTCCCTCTAGGAAATACCAACGGACTTCGTAGTTCTGAGGGCCTAAGTAATTAACAATATGTGCAAATGCTTAAGCTAGTCTCAGAAAAAGAGATTTCTGACAAATTCCATGGTCCTTCCGAAACTTCTGAATTCGAGTCACCCAAACAAAATCTCAGACTTTAGAAGACCAAAATTTGTATTTTTTAAAATGATCTTTCAACAAACTTCAACTGATAAAGGAGCTTAATAGTGAGATCTTGAGTCAAGCAATTTGTCTTCAATTTTAGTGAAAAAAATTGCGAAGTCAAGAGGTTAGTTAGTTGAGTTCAGTTCCAAACTATCGATTTCGGTCTAAAACCAACAAAATCAACTATTATCGGTCCATACTTTCAATAGAACAATCGTCAATTGAGACTCCAATTAGATTTCATGGATTTCGACGAATTGTGATTTTCACAGGAGAATATTTTTCCTAAAAAGAATACTTCCAGACCTTAACTTTAAAAATATTTCGAACCTGATGCACCTGGCAATAGTAGGTAATACTGTAATTTTGGATTTAGTCTTTAGGACTTTAGAATTTCTTGAGTGTTTTTTTTTTCTCCAACAGACCTTCCCTAAACATGAAATACAGAATTAAAGACCGTCAGAAAAAACTCTCAACTTTAAACTTCACCTGAATTCCAAAAATTGTTCAATCCAGACAACGACACACCCTCATACCAATCTCTATGTTTTTTTAACTTTCAAATATTTTTCAAAAGTAATTCTCAAAATGAATTCCCTGAAACACTTTGTTTCATATATCTGTATGTAATCCAGAGTTCATATTGTCCAGACAACATATTTTTTATGGATGACATCACCATTGTATAATGGTATTGCTTTTTTATGAAATGTTATACCCTCTCTTCCATTGTCACCCTTATTTCTATCAGACACCCAGACTATATAAAAGCGAGTATAGATGATAAAATCTCGCTGACAATTTCGCCGATGATTCCAATTTGTATCCTTTGTCGTTGGTCAGACTGCTGGAATTTGGAAAGGGATGAGGTTAGATAGACTATATGTTCCAAAATCACACTACTGCACTCTCTGATGAAAAAAAAAACTAATACGAAAAAAAAAAAAACATAAAATCCATCGACTTCTTTTCCACATCCTTGTCATCCATGTCCACATACACACACAACATAACATACTCCCGTCCGTCCTATAGCTCTAAAATTCAGACCAAAGTAACAGACTTCTTCTAAAAATGGGTTTTAGTTATCGCCAACCATTTTTGAAATTTGCAATTCTATCAACTTTTTCGTCCTGCAGCAGCAACACCTTATGTCTCTCTACATCTCCCTTTTTCCCCCGCTCTTTCGCTGATCGAAATGTACAAAAACAAGAACAACACAACACAAACAAAACAAAAAAAATGCCAAAATACATAACACTCGTCGAACTTGCTTTGAAACAAAAATACAAAATTTTGCTATATCAACAACAAGGACGACGGAAATCCCACTTACATTTGTGCAAATATACTGCCAAGTGCAGGCTTATACGACCTACCCAATACTCGTACACACACACATACATTCCCTAATGGGTGTTGGTAGGGCTGAAGCACGAGCTTGGAGCTTGGAACCTGAATCCTGATGGAAATGGCTATTGGTTGTTCCCTTTGCTGGCTGGTTGTTCAATGCTCATATGTTCATAGTGTCACTGTGTAACTCATTGGTTTTTTATTTTTTGTGATTTTTTTTCTCTGTTTTCTGTTTTATTTGAGGACACATCTAAATCCTTGAAACATTCAGTACTACACACGAATGATTGATGAATGTGCATCGGAAATTTTCAGCAGGACGTGCGGTCGTTTGTTTTAAGCATCTATCACTATACCAACAAAATGAAAAAGGAATACCTACCTACCCTCTTTTTTTTTAATAGTGTGCGAGCAGAAGGATGAAGTGTAGGTACGTACCTACATAAAAAGCAAGATCTCTATGTCTATGGGAAGAATGTGTGACCAGATTGGAATTTTTTTCTATGAGCATTAAGTTATCAATCAAAAGTATTAAAATAGAAAAAAATCACGTATACGCCTAAGTGTACTGGATAAAGGAAATTGATAACTAGGCGCTGTAATTTTGTGAAATTCAGCTTAAAATCAAGGATATAGGCAAGCAAGTCATAGTTTTTAGACTAAGGAAGTTATTAGACGACAAAGCAAAATTTCAAAGCTCAAAAATTTCGAATAGTTTAATTTTTCTGCTGAAAAACTACTAAATTAAGTATATTTTGACATTTAAGCAGGGTTGTCACTTAAAAGCATCCACTTTTGTCAAGGCAACCAACATTTTTGAAAAAAGGTAACAACATTGTTCCGAATTAACTTCAACTCAATTAAAATTTTACACATTTCAAGTGAAAAAGAAGGGTTTTTTAAATGATTTTTGAAATGATAGGTATATTTTTTTTGAAACTATTTTTGAGGTAAATAAAAAGTAATAGTTTGGTAACACTGTTTCTATAAAACCAGAGTACCTACATCAGTGTCCAGGAAAAACTAAACCATTGCAAAAAAAAAGGATACTGTCCAAGACTTCGTTGGAATTAAGTCAGGCAATTGCAAAACCAACCAACAGAGTGTAAAGCATCTATGTATTTCGGTATACTCGCATCTATGAGCTACGAGATCCGAATCCGAGTGTTCCGGAACGTTTTGCATTGAAAAAGCGTTTCCTAATAAACTGCCTCTGTGTAGTGTAGTCTGTATAAAGTGTACACACAGACAAACGAAACGGAAGGAAGCCTCTACTGGTTCGATAGTATTTTTTTGTTGGTGTTGCTCAATTTTATTTTACACGTGCCCAATTTGAATTTCATCACCAAATCAGGATATGCACATCAAGGATATCACAATATTGGCTTTTTTTTTGGACATTAAATTGAGATGGAAAAACAAAAATTCGAAGTTCCTTGCACTGAAATAGAAATATGTATAAATCACCTCTCGTCCTCAATCCAACTCGTCCGGTTTTCATTTGTCGAAAAAACGAAAACGAATGTGTTTGATATGGCTATAGTATCCTAAAATAAAAGTCAAAGGATAACGCATTCTTCTGCATTTCATACCAACATCATTCCGGCACAAAAACATGCCCCAAAGCCATATACGAAATACGAGATAAAAGCTGTTGAAAGGTAAAAACAAAAAAGAAAGAAAAAAATGATATTAAAAAGTGACTCGTAAATTCGTGATACGAAATTTTTGGATTTTTTTGTTTTCTTATGAAAAAAATAAATGAAAATGAGTTCAACTATGTAAGGATATATGGAACTCGAAGGACCCCAAGTAGGTCATCCTTTATAATGTTAGTTCCCTTTTTTTGTTGTTGTTATGCCCCATCAGGATCATCTGTTCTAAATTTGAGTGTTATGGAAGGGTTTTTAATGAACTTTCAAGAATATTCACAACGGATATGAAAGGTGGCTATAAGGATACAAAGGTAGGTAGGTTATAGAGGGGTATATAAAGAACCAATGAACTTTGCGGTGAGCATAGCTACTTCAATCTTTAGTGTTTGGTTTTGGGTTTTTGGCAAGTTTTTTAAGGAACGTAGGAACGTTAGGAGTATTACTCTTCCTTTCTGGAGTAAGGATTAATTAAGTGCCAGAGAAGTTTTGTCTGTTTTCAAAAACATGAATTATTCAAGAGAGTTTTGTGTTTTCACTATCAATAAATGGAACAATAGACGACGACGAGACAAGAAGGAGAGGATTAAAGATAGAAATAATTGACAAGGAAAGAATAAAAAAAAAGAAAAAAAACAAGAAATAGAAATAAGAAGATTGAAAATAGAAGATGGATATTATGAATTTGAAAATTTGAAAAATGAAATATCAAGGACGTTTGGAATAAGATGCAAAGTGGGTGGAGGAGGGGGGAAGGGGATTGTAAGAAGGAAAGAATTTTAAAAGTTGAAGTATCAATTATAAAATATAAGAAAAGCGTGGGAAAACAATAACGAATTGAAGTTCAATGAAAAATCAATTTTGACGATGAGTATTAAGAAAAAAAAACTTGAGTAAAATTAAAGAGAATGTAATTATTTGAAATTAAAAATATTTAATTAATATATTGGAGTATATTTTTTCAAAAATTAAACTCAAATTTTAATTCCACTTTAATTATAAATGTAAACGTTTGGATACTTCGATGTTTGTTGCGCTATATGGCACCAGAACGTCTGAACGGATTTGGATGAAATGTGCTACAGATGAATGAAATGATGAATGATGGATGAAATTTGACAGAGACCAAACAACAGTCAAAACAGTGGGTTTCTAAGGGTGAATCGGCGCCAAAGAAGGCCAAGGTGAATTCGTCAGCCAATAAAGTTATGGCGACTGTTTTTTGGGATGCAAGCGGGATTATCCACATTGACTACCTTCAAAAGGGAAGAACAATCAATGGGGAATATTATGCCAACTTATTGGACCGATTCAATGCCGATTTGAAAAAAACCAACCTCTCTTTTTAATACGATATCCCGCTGGCTGATTAGTGAAAGAAAAACAAAGTGCCAGCTTGGTGAATGGTGACGTTCGACTGCGAGAAGAACAATTGGTCAAACAATTAAGGTAATGAAGCATGAATACCTTGGGTCAATAGTAGCAAACTTTATGACCAAATACCATTTATGACCAAAGACCATTTATGACCATCAAAGAAAATTAATGACCAATGACCTATAATGACCAATGATCATTTATGACCAAAGACCATTTATGACCAAAGACCAATAATGACCAGTGACCTATATTTCGCCTATTGGTCGTAGCGTAATTTTGTATAGCTTAAAGTCTTCCTCGATAAATAAACTATCCAATGCAAAAAGAATGTTTCAATTCGAACCAGTGGGTTCTGAGATTAGCGCGTTCAAACAAACAAACTCTTCAGCTTTATACATATATTAATATAGATATATATTATTCAATGAAAAAATGTAAAAAAATAAATAAATTTAGAATTGTTTGTTTTTTTAAGTTGCATGCAACTTAACCATTTTCATAGAAAAACAATCTAGTTTTATGTAGATTTTTTATAAAATTCTAATGTGACATAATTTTTTAACTTTAGATTTCCAAAGAGGCAATAAAGTTCTATCAACGACACATGATTAGAAAAAATGTTTGCTAGTCTCGTATAGGTCTCGTAAAAATTGAAAAAACCTCTATATCTCTTTTCGGTATCGGCCTCGTTCTCAAAAATTGATTGTTACGAAGTGTCGTGTTATTTCAAGTGAAAAGTTTAATTTGAAGTTGTATTTCATACTTAAAAAAAAAAATTCTTAATGTCACCTGGAAACTCTATGCAGCTATCATTTATTGAAAATTTGACAACCATGTTTTGACATCTATTTAATATTTAATTCTGTCAAGTTGAATGAAATTCGGGGAAAAAATGCTCCAAGGCGATTCCCATAGAAACCGTCACAAAAACATTAAACAATAAATTCAAACTAATGGATTTTTTGTTTGCTGAAACTATAAAATCCAACAAACCACCGAAACTAGCGAGAGTCTGGAAAATGTCTATCCAAAATTCATAGAGATGAGAAAATTTTGGATAATTGTGAAATTAATTTTGATAAAAGCCATTGACGCTATCATCGCCATAAACCGGCAGATGGCGTTATCGGTTGACTTAGACTGTACGCAATATGACAGGTGTCATTTTCGTACTGTCAACTGCCATTTATTTTTCTTCATGTGTGCTTATTTTCATTCTGCAATTGCTTCAACTCAACTACATAATTTTTAGCTGTGAACGAACATAATCACGTTGTACTAAATTTGTAAATATTTTCAAGAAGTGGAAGCTGTCATTCAAAGTGATACGAATATATAATTATGGGTGGGTACTACACTTCTCCTTTTTACTGTCTTCGCACTAAAAATGGCCTTTTTGTGAAATTAAAAAAAATTCTTAATTTTGACGTCAATTTGATTAGTCACCATTGGTCGCAATTTTGACGTTATGTATATCAGGAACCACTCGTATTGAAATTTGGTGAGATCCACAATGTTGACTACTTAGAAAAAAAAATTGTAAGTCTGACATCACTTGAATTCCGACTTCATCGGTTCTTAAAATCGGCCAAATTTGTTCAAGTTCAAAGGGTGTAGTGTCTTAGAACTTGGTTGGGTAACAGTTTTTCATAAATGTCCTTAAAACTCATACAATCTTTTTGACGATTTTTTTACCTTTAGAGGTGTCGCACTAAATTAGCACTTATCCTTTGTCATTAGATTTCCAAATTTCCATCCTGGTTCTGCCATCTACTTTTAATGGACTTCCAAGAAGGAAATAACTTTCCCAAAAAAATCTAATAAATCAACGCAACGATTCAATTAAGTGATTTCGACTGTACCTTAACGTCATCGTCTTCGTCTTCGTCCTCCTCACTCGATCTCATTCCGAAAAATGTATCACTTACATTATTTAACTTAAACTTGGCCAATCAAATGAATAGCTTATTTAAGACGAGTATAGGTAGGTAGCTACCTGACAGATGTGTCAAGTGTCAGAGAAAAAAGTGCCATTTTTTCAATGTTTTGCTCAATTTAATACATATTAGTGAGTACTGCTAACGCCACCTTGACTTTATTTCTTCCCATTTGCACATCATCAAGACAACTTGGTTCCGCTTTTTGGCATCGTCGTCGTTGTTGTCGCCATCTTATAGCCATCTCCATCTCCGCAGAGGCGTAATTGTCTTCATTGTCGTAAACACTTTCTCTTTACTTGGCAAAAGTACCTATACCTATGTACGTGGAACAGAGTGAATTTTTCATTTTGTATGTTATCTCATTAGTGAGCGTCTTCAAGCTTGAAGTTCGCTTTCCGAGAAGCTATACTCGGTAAGTAGAATCCCAAATGCTCTTGACCGACTTTGCCAACACCACTGCCACTGCCACAGTCACAACCAGAACCATATTGTCAGCAAAAAAAAATGAAAAGAAAAAAGTACACAAAATGAAAAATTATCCAGAACAGGATGGAGGATTAAGAGATAGAGAATGCAAGGACGACGGATTTTGAATAAATACGCGACTATATGCGAACCAATTTACACAAAGTTTAAATTTTGCTGCCATAAATTTAGTGTGCATGGAGTGAGTTTATTCGTGCGTGTGTAGGTAAATTTGAGCTTAAAGGACATACTACATACCTTTAGCCACCTCCCTACGACGACGACGACTGCGACAACGACGAATGACGAACGACGACGACGCTTCGAATGGTTTAGTCATTTGTTGTTGTCACATCAATCTTGACATTAATCGAGCGTTTGACTTTGATGAATCTGGAATTTTTCGGGCGGCTATATGATGGAGGGACAAACGGAGCAAGGCCTCGAGGAAGGACGAATTTGGTTGGTCTTGATGGTCGTCCTTGTTCATTGTGTTGGGTTGTTTGGTTGATTGCCGGAAATGCTGGGACTAAATGAATTCAATGTTTTTAAGTTGATTCAGATGATTCAGGGTTCTCTTATAGCCGGCATGGGAGTTGGGCTGGCCTGGCCTGGCCTGGCATGTCCTCTGGAATATGAAAGTCACTCTTTTACGCACTCACTCACTTTGATGTTTATGCTAATCGACTCTCAAACATGAATATAAAGAATTTGAATTTATGGAAATGATTCCATCAAAAGCCGAACCCGAAAAACATAACTTAATGTATAAGGACGTCTTTCCTCATTTCTATCCTCTCCCACTAACCATCATCCCCCTTCCTCCACTCTCTTTTCCTTGGTTTTCTTTCTTTTCTTTTCTAACGTTTTTTTTTTCTTTTTTTGTTTGTGTCTGTTTTGAGAAAGAGGAATGAGTCGATTGGAATTTAGATGAGTTTTTAGATGCCAAGAGGCAGGAGGTAATTTATTTCTGGGATCGGAATTTATATGCTTGGCTGCTGCTATGATCATCATGATGCGGTATGGAATGAGGATGAGGGTCCAGTTAGATAGTTATAGGAGTTGGTATATGAGTTGAGTATGGTACAGAAACGAAGAGTTATAATGGTTAGAATTTTCAAAAGCCATATTATTAGGATGACACAAATTTAAGTTGTCATGTCGAAAGTTCATCATCATCCGATGGCAAGTTACGTGATTTAAATATTTTAATATATTAAATCAGGTTCCTTAACTTTATTTTTTTTTTGAATGTTGAAAAGGGATTTGATAAAAAAGCTACAACCTTTTTTTTTTAATTTTCTTCTTAAAGATTTAAGGACAACGATTTTAATTTGCTTGAAATTTTGTATAGTTATGTAATTATATTTTAGGAAGAGGTTTTATTTTGAAAAAAAACGATAATTTTTTAAGTGAAACCATCAAAGGGTGTTAATTTTATTGGATGGTATGTGATTCATAATGAAGTATGGCAACCTCGGCTACGTTGATGAATCGCGCGAACCGAAATATTATTTTGGTAATAAATTTGTACAAATTTTAAACGTTATTTAGAAGTAAGTCTATTTTTTATAAAATTGCAAACCAAATTGAATATAAATCAAGTAAAAACTGTCAAAAAAATTAACTCCGAAAAAAGTATTGATAGATTGAAAACCACACATCTTAAAAAAACACCCTTTATATTTGTGCTTGTCAATCATCCAAATAGCGAAGATTCGACTTTGCTAGTGACTGACAAGCTTGAGTTTTTAAAGCTTTAAGACTTACATAGGTCCTTATACAAAATATGGTGTAGTGTCAATTTTAGAATACCTTATACAAAATGAAACCCCATATTGAAAAACCCTTTTATTTTTAGTAAAAAATCTTTATCACAATAATTTTACATCAAATCGATGAAGTGAAGTTTTAAGAAATTGAAAATTCTTTGAAAATATAGTTTTGCTTTATTAAAAAAAAATCTTTTTGAGAAATCACAGAAGAAACCGTCGTAGACGTCTCGAGTTAATTTTGAACACAAAATATTTCTTGGCCAAACCTTTTTTGTCCAAAACTAAAGACTCCATTGATTGTTTTAGAAATTATCATTAAACTCCTTTTGAAAATAATAAAAAAGTAGATATCACTTTGATTAATATAAGGTATGAAAAAAAAAACTTGTAATGCTTTCCCAATCCAGCTGACGACAACATTTAATGGCTTCCAAACTTTATAGCCATGTTTTTCTGAATTACGTACACAACTACTAATATAATTATTCAAGCTATCCAGACACACAAAACATGCAAAATCCCACAAACAAAATAAACCTTAATATTCACTCAAACACACACACACACACACTCACACAAACACTCATTATCCCTGGCTAAAATAATTCCAGAGTTTTTATTGTTATATGCAAGTGCAAGTCCAACTTTCCTACTCATCTGGTCAATTTGTCTGGAGGAGCTGATATCCTCTTTCTGTCAGGAGTATAAGATTGGTCTAAAACAAAAACAAAAACAACAACAACAACACAAACACAAAAAACCACAAGCTGTGTTGCAAAGTTGCAACTGATTTTGTATACATACAACGAAAAGTTGGCACTCAACAAAAACCGCTTCATTTAAAAATGACAAAATTAAAAAAAAAAGAAAAAAAAAAACAACAACAACAAAACTTATCCAGCGGAAACTCATGTTTCGAAGTATTTTTTTAAAACAATTTTTATTTTATTTTTTTTATTTTTCATCATCAAGTGTCCTTGGTGAAGGCATTGATGGGGAAAAGAGGAGTTTTTTTTTTTTGTAAAATTTAATATGAAGACAACAATAAAGAGCTGAGAGGCAAACAGGACCTACAAAAAACAGACAAAAAAAAATGTAACAAAATTTGCATCAGCAGAGCGGGAATTTATTTTATGGCGTCGTCGTTTAAGAATATTTCGCTACAAAATGGCGAACAATATGTAATTCGGACTTGAAAATTCAACAGGATTATAATTCATAAAATGAAAATTATTTCAGGATGTTGTGTTTTTGTTTTTTTTTTTTTTCATTTTAACTGTCAATTTAATGAATGAAACAATTTACTGGGAAAAAGCAGGTCATTTGTATTTTTATGTTTTTAGATGTGTTTGTTTTTATTTTCTTTTGTTTTTTTTTTATTAATTGAGCTTTTTAAGAAAAGTATTAGAATTTAAAACGGGGTTCTGAAAGTATAATTTTTGAAATATTCATAAGGTAAGGGAATTTCGAACACTTACGTTTCTAACAGGAGAAGGAGTACCTACTTACAAAAAATTTAATGAAATTAATAAGGACACATTGTTTTTTTGTATAAAAAGTCATGAGGGCATTTGTGTCCTTGATGTCAGACGAATTTTTGGCGTTGACAATTTGGCCTTAAAAATTTTATAGAATACGTTAAAGAAATTTCTGAAATTTCAAAAGTATATATAAAATAACACAGGAAATAGAAGTGTCGAAAACGTGCATCGATTAAAAGGCACTATCCTATTTCCATCCATTTTTTAACAGCGCATATTTCTGGAATTCTACGACCTAGGACTAGGAGGCTAAAATTTCACTATTGTGATGCTGAAAATCTCCTCTTTCCAACGGAAAATCCATGTTTAGCATTCAAATCTCTATGTCTCCTTTAAAATGCTTCGTAGAGAGGTTATTTTCAGCTGTTCATTGATTTCGAGAAGGCTTTCGACAGTGTCAACAGGGAGTTTATCTGAACTGTGACTTATGATGGTTCCAAATATTACGTCTTACACGGAGTTAGGTTGTGAGAAGAATTTGGAGGCCAAAGTGGGGTCATACAGTGCTGCGTACTGTCACCAATCCTGTTTTTATTGGTGATATTGTGTGTTGTACTGCCGACAGAAAGTGGAGGAATGAGATGGACTCTGACAACTTACCTTAAACATCTTGACTACGCATAACACATTCTTGCTTTCCCATAGGATCATGGATCTCTATCAAATGGTGGAGAGAGAATCAACAATCGTGCGGGCTGAAAATCAATACGGAAAAACAGTTGAAGAAGCAGTAGAGAAAGTAGAGAGCTTCCAATACCTTGGAAGTATCTTCTCTACTGAAGGAAGAACCGAACTTGGCATCGCCAGCCGCATCGGAAAAGCAAAGGCTGAGTTCGGGATGTTGTCCAATGTTTGGAGGATCAAATCTCTCAGCTTGAATACAGCACCTGGAAAATAAAAATAAACATCTTACAAGTTTTCTGGCCTAATCGTATCTCTAACGAGGACTTATATAAAAAACAGGTCATTAACCCGTCGATACCATTGTACGAAGACGAAAGTGGTAGTGGATTAGACACACGCTTCGAAAAGGTAATGACTGCATTGCGGGTCAGACAATGCAGTGGAACCCACTGACACAAGAAGGAAGAAGAGTTCGTAGACCGAGAAGCATGTGGAGGAGATCAGTTGACGAATCTTTGAGACTGGGAAAGAGCTGGAGGGAGCTTAAACACTCCGCTAAAAACCGTACACAATGGCGCATAGGAGTAGTTGAGACCCGCTAGGGAGTACCAACGGCCTTCAAAGGTGTGAGGACCTAAGTAAGTAAGTAACCAACAAAAAGTCAAACAGTTTTGCATCTGGAACCAATTTCCTAACCAATTTCTAGAATCTCTAAATTCTCGAAGTATGTCATCTTGTCAGTGGTGTTAACGGAAGCTTCAAGAACTTTAAAGAATATTTTAGAAGACTCTGGCAAATTTTGGTTGTTTGCAGTGTTGCCTCAAGTACCAACTACAAACGGAGTCGTCGAAGTCTCGTGTACAGTACTTGAAGCCCAAAAATTCTCTCTCAAACTTCTAACCATTAAAAAAAAAAAAAACAAACCACATCTCCTAAGTGGCTTTATTAAGTTCATACCTAAATTTTTTTGTGTTTTTGATCTTTTCAAACTCGCACCTTTAATAATTTTACTCCATCCAATTACTCAGCAAAACTTAAGTCTCTGACACCGATTCCATGGCTTACACCATCTAAAAAAAAAACAATATAACCAAAAACTGAAATCCATTGGTTTCACCACACTTCATCCTATCCTGTCCGTTTCCATATAGTCCTGTCCGTTGAAGCAATATATACGAGTATATCTATCTACTGACCGTATTCCTGTTAACTTCGAAAACGAGAATAAGCCACATCTTTCATTCCCATCAGGAGCGTTTAAGTTACCTGCATCAAAATGAAAAAAAAAAATAAATAAATGAAAAAAAAACAACCGACAAAACGAGTCCTTTTTGTTCGGAAGCTTTTCAAACTGCAATCAGCACGATCTCTTCCAATTCAACGAATATTGTGCAGCGAAAACGGACAATCTTTTCCCTTGCTTCATGCCTGGAGGAGGTGTATACAAACCGGCATGTGTCACTGTAGGAGGGGAGGGACAAAAAAAAAAAAAAAAAAAACCAGGAAACTTTCCTGACTTGCAAAACCTATTCAATGTTTTATATAGTTCATCCTGAAAAGATTCTTCCGAGGTATTCTACTGTGCCATTGCTGGTTCCTTCTGGAAGGAAGACAGAAAAAACCAACAACAACAACCAACTATTATACTATAGAAACCACATTCATGGATCTGTTCCCTCTGCTGCCCCCGAGGCAGTAGCGGTAGCGGTTACAATATTTCATATTTCAGTGAGCAACACCCGGAACCAGTGAAATGATACTCATTTTATCCGGTACTACAGTAGCAACACGACAACGACCGAGGACCGAAGACCGACGACCGACCAACTAACCAAACCAAACCAACAGCTACGACGACGATACGCGACGTCCGCGACCTTATTTGGCAATAATTTGGTCAGGTGGAAGCACATTGCCCAGGAAAGGATAACCAACTTCAGCAAACACACATTCCACCAATTCTTGGGTTTGAGTTATATAGGATGAGAGATGAGAATCCCAGATACGAGTACTGTTCATGAATTTGGCCAAAATTAACAATGAATTGCAGCAATGTTTTCCCAAGGGCTTCTCTCCGACTCTGGATTCCCTTGCTATGCTGTGAATGTATGTCCTGTGCCTCTTTCGTCCTGCCTTTTGCTCCTGATCCTGATCGAGTAATGCTCTAAAGCTGATGGGACATACATACTATATAGATATAGAGAGAGAATGAGTTAAACAAGAAGAACAAGAAGATATCCTCTTTTATCAGTGTGCAGTGGATTACATGCGGACTCCTTGCTGCAATTTATCATGGAGTCTTGAATAATTGATGGAATCTGGAACACAGAGGGAAACAGTTGGAATAACGGGAAAAATAAGCAAAACACAGAACCACACTGCCATACGCTCTCCCGAGAACATAAATCAAAAAACAAAGAAAAAATAGACACAACTCCAAAGGGGTTGGTGCGGCGCGGAGCGGTGTGAGACTGACTTGCTTGGGAAAGGCAGGAGGCAGGTATCCTTGGGAAAAAGGCTTACTGTAACCATCTTCCCATCTGGTGGTCTCTGCGAATATCCTTACGTCGGAATTGTTAATGTTGTCTGGCCGCAAACATATGTAAGAGTACCTACACCACTGGCAGGACTAGGACCAGGACGAGGATGACGCGGCGTTCGTCGGCGGCGGCGGTCGGTGGTTGGTTGGCCAAAGTCGAAGTGGTAATGCTGTAAGAGAGGCGTCATCTTTGCACACATTACATGTGGCGGGGCAAGCGGCAGGCCCTGTCTACTTATAGCCAAAGGACTTACAACACTTATATGGCTTTTCGACCACAACGACCGCAAATGCGAGTTAAGATGCACACACATTAGTATTCATTTCTTCACAACTCACACACGAGTACATATCACACACTCTGACTCTGAGTGAATGTGTACACATATTTTACAAATATCCGACCATCACTGACCGACGACGAAGGACGACGGACGACGATGTCGAGTCAGAGCCAGTCCGTCAGAGTCTCAGTAGAAGTCTCCATCTCTCTTAGTCTCTAGTCTATATGGTCTAAAAGGATGTGCTATCCTTGAATGCATCTCAAATAGGATGTATCCCAAGGACGAGCCGAGTTGGAGCGGGGAGGCCTGCCAGCCGGAAGCTCAGAATGGAAACCCTCTTTAAAATGTCCTTTTGCTACATACGAGTATAACGTTCACTCTGCCTCACATACACACACACACACACACCAACATACTTGGAATATTGATGATGAGTTGCTTAAGGAATTTTCAGTCGTAAAGCCTGATGGAACGGAAGAAAATCAGAAGCAAGGGGATGTAAGGGTGTGAGAGTGTGAGTGCGAATGTATAAGTTTGAGAGAAGATGAAGATGAAGAAGTGACGCGTCTGCTGATATGCTTGCAGTTTGCAGCCTTCAGCACACAAATCACACAATTCTGTGGCATGACGGCCGGCGGTAGATATCCTTTTGTGGCTATTTACACACTCACACACACACACAAATGCACACTTACTATCTTTACAATATACATGTGTAACAAATAGTGCGGAGGATGTAAAGAGAGAGAGGGGAGGGGAGGAAGGAATGTGTTTATATCTCAGCACAGTAATTTATGCTTTATTGGTTTTGTAAAATGTTGAAATTGTGCAACTGACTTGAAAGCGAATTGAATTTGTTGTGACTTTTGAAATTGCTAATAGTTAGTATGTGAATGTAGATATAAATGTGCATATGTGTGTGTGTAAATTGATAGTTTGGAAAGTAATTCACAAGAATTTAAGGACAAAAGATATGATTCTTTGAAAAAAGGAGTTTTTTAAAGAATTTTGAAAGACATTTTAAAGTTCGGTTATGCAATTCTGAATTCATATTATTGACAAATTTTGAGCTACGTCGAATTATGTAAGAGTGACAAAATGATTGACACTGTGAGATATGCATCAACTTTTTTCTTGTCACTATCTTTTTTTAGTTTGGTCTAAAGTTGTGTCAAATTTAATTCAAAATTCGTAGATATTGACATTCTTGGAAGCGATACTTAAACTGTTGCCATTGGAAACTGGATACTTTTGTTGTCAAATACAATTAAATTTTCTTACTTATTATTTGACAAATTTGTCTATCCATTTAAAACTTTGAATTTGTAGAAGTTTAAAATTTAAATTCCTCAAGCCCTAACCTAGATTAATTTTTTAATGCTCGAAAAGTCATTTTCATATTTTTTATATCCATTTAACTGCTTTTGTCGCTTATGTCAGTATATAAGTTATGTATATTTTTTAAGACCTCTGATGGCGGTAATAAAAAAACTTCAAGATTACATTTTATTGATTGATATTCAGATCAAACATTGCATGGATGAAGTGTCATAAAAGAAATAAGCATCAAGATTTAATGATGGTGACACATTTTAAAACAAATTGAAAATAAAAGCACGTCAAAGTCGTCAATGTACGGGGATTTTAAAATTATTTTATACACATTTAAGGTTAAATTGTATTTTAATAGTTTTTGGAAGAGAGAGACAACAATGTTAGATTTTAAGACAGTACAGAGTTAGAGAATAAATGAACAACTCAATAAGTTAAGTAATTGTTAGTTAATACACATAAAATAATTGAATCTCACAATTGTTAGTTGTCTGTCAGATTACTAAAACAACTTTTCAAAAATTGTGACAGACCATTTTGGATTAAAAAACATGTGATAAAGTGGATAGTTAATTTTTACTTGGTTGAACAGTTTTATTAAGACTGAGAGCTTGAAATGTTTGTATAAAATATTGACATAATTTTTGAACAATTCCAAAAATAAAATGTGTGTAGTTTAAAAAAAAAATGTCAAAAAACTTGTGCCATTTTTATGAAATTGAATTGGAATTTTATCATTTTTGAAGACTTTTTTAAACTGACTAAATTACTATTGTACTTTTGAAAACTGGATTACGTTCTTTGAAATTTTTGTAAAGCAATAAATTTATAAATCATTTTTTTTTTTTAATTTTTGAGTACTTTTTATTAAGTTTTTGTATATTAAATGTAAGAAACGGTGTTTTTTAATTTTACAAAATTTTGCGTCGAAATTTCTTAAACAGTTTTTGTTAGAATCAATTAAATCTTACTAGTTGGCAAAACTGCCATTTTACGTTGTTAACGTTATAATTTGTTTGGATATTCAATATTTAAAATAATTAATTGTTCGTTAGATAATAATGTGTTCGAGACTTAATAACTTAATTTTTTGATAGTCTTTTCTGCATTTTGAGAATTCAAAACCTGTTAAGTAAAATTTAGTTGGTGTCGAAATCTCTACTTGTTCTTGAGAAATCGCTGACAAAATAGGGTATCTTAGACACATGCACATACACAACCAGATCTCGTATCTCTAATGATTTGTTTCAATTCTTAAGCTCTCAAAACTTCGATATATGTATTTTGTATTGTCAAAAAATTTCATTTGACAAATTGGACCTACATACATTATTATAATAATTCTCAATGGGAAGTCGAAAAATAAAAGCCAGCATTTGAAGGCTTCTTTTTGTAAAAAATCATCTTGAAAATGTGAAAATTCTCAAAAACAACTCATACGATATTGATAAGAAAACTTATTTTGAATATAAAATTTTTGGAAATAAAAATTTCTTTATGATCATACTTGGGGAATATTTTTTAGAATAATTAAAATCATTTGGAAGTTTTCGTTTACATGAAGAATTTAAAATTTTCTACTACATCCATTTGATTGATGTTTAAAATTTTAAACCTTAAAAATTCAAATTTCAATTATTCGAACAATAAATTGAAAATTGAAAATTTAAATTTAGAATGTTTTTACCTTAACCTTCTATCACTGGAAAAGTCGGTACAATCACGTCATGGGGTGAATTTGTACTGCAGAGTGTTTTCGATAATTTGTTTTCATATGTATACAATATTTTAAATTTTAAATTTTCTTAAACTTATTTATGAATGATTTTTAAACATTTTTCAGAAAAGAAATTAATTTCTTAGGTTATTTAAAAATATTCTAAAATGAGTTTGACTGAAGTAGTTTTCGAAACGGTTTTACATACATATAAACATATACATAAGTACATAGTAAAACTATTTTCATATTGAAATAAAAAAATACAATTACAACAATACGTTTTTTGTTAAATTTTCTATAGTGGGGTACAAATTAAACCCATGCCAGGCTTATGGATTTTTTCCAGAAAAAAAATTTGTAAAATATCAATGATCATAAAAAAATAAAAAATTAATAGAAAATTGAGTTTTTTTTACTGAGCATTAAACTCACAGAGAAAAAATGAAAAACAAAAAGGTTACGAGTGTTCTAACATTCTTTGGGGTACTTTTCGCAGCCAGGACGCAAATGAGGGTTAATTTATCAACATTTTGTAGAAATGGTAACTGTGGCGTATACGTACTTTTTTTTAATGTTTTGTGAGTTTGAATGTTGTACCTAAAAATTAACAGAAATTAGTTCAAAATTAAACCTTCTTAATTTTAGTGAAAATGGTCTTGGATATCAATGATAAATATGTCTACGTTCTTCTATCTCTATTTCACTGTGTTTAAAGTAAATACTAAAATTAAATTCACCATTATTTTTTAAATGAAATTTTGACACACAATTAAATTTTGTTTAAATATTTACTTTAAATCAAAAAAAAACTTGATATGAGCATCATAATCTGTATCATATGTTCAATAAAAAAAAATAAACACACACATACATACATACATACACACGTTTGTAGATGACTTGACTTGAATGAAAAATCTGCAAAATAATATCAACAAAGAAGACTTATTAGAATTTGTATCCCGATATTTTATTTTTTCCTAAAGATACAACCACATACGTATTTATGTATGTGTGTAGGTAAACTTTGCTTTCCTTTTTTCTTTTTGAAAGCAATTTCATCCTATTCCTACTTACCCGCCTTCATCATATGTCATCTGCAAAGCAACGACAACGTCCTTTGGAGTCTTTTCTTTTTTTTTTTTTGTGTCCTCTCAAAAGAAACATTCTTCCTTTACTTGATTCGATCGACATCCTGGAGAAAGTGTGTCAATAGATCTCCTTGGGACACAGAATATGATGGAAATAAGTTATCGGAAATCATGAAATGATAATAAGTGCTGCATGTATACTCGAAGGATGTGATTTTAATTTTTGTTTTTGTTTCTATGATTGAAAAAAGGATTAGAAAGGATATTTTTGTTTGCTTACAAAGCCACAATATGACAAATCAATTAATTTTGTTGAGAGAGCAAACAGTTCAATGGAAAAGTTAGGAGTTAAAGGGGATATTTGTATTTATAGTTCATTGGTATGTAGTTGGTTTTTATTTTGTTGCTTAGTGACAACACACACATAATATCCTTATGCACATTTTCAGGTTTTTTTGTTCTTAGAAAACATGAAGTCAATATTATTGTATGGAAATTTTGAGAAAACTCCACAATAAACTAAGGTACACAGAATTGATATATTCAGGGAAAAATTATTTTGAAACAATTTTTTACAAGGAACATATAAATTTGATCCTTTGAACAAAATTTGTCATTTCCTAATTTTTATTTGTTATAAATTTTTTTTTACAAAAAAAAAAACAACACTCAAATACATGAGGTAAAAATGTATACATAAAAACATTTTTAAAAAATTGAATGCCCTAAAAAAATGGTGAAAATTGAAAATTTTATTCAAACGAATTATTTTTAATGTTCATAAGTTTTTAATTTCACTCTTACCAGTCAAAATAAAAACAAACTCGAATATTTTGTAAAATAGCAATGGTAATGAAAGAATTGACAGTTTTTCATTCGAAAATGTGAATAATTTAACGATTGCTGTTAAATTTAGTGAACTTTCAGTCACAGTCTATTCACTTAGAACATAAAGCTCAAATCGCACTCATGGACTGAGCAGAAAGGTTGCCGCCATTCCGATTTTTTTAAATGGCTTTATCCTAGAAGTGATGTAATTGAAATGTATTTTTCAAATCACCAACTAAAATATTTCTGATGAATTTTAGTTTGTTTTTCAGAATATGTATTTGGAAATGTTTTTATGAAAATTGCAATATCGTTAGACAATTAAATTCATTTGAAATATTTTCTAATAACAAAATTATTCTGTCTTATCACGTAAAAAAAAAATCGCCGGAGTTTTTTTCCCATTTTGGGAACCTTTTTATCGTGAATAATTTTTTCCAGCGAACTTTTTCCTTATTTGTATATAAAAATAAATTTTAGGGGAAAACTTTAATGGGAAAAAATTCGAGATAAAGCTGATTCTATTCCGTTAACTGTGGCGTATGTGTACTTTTTTATTTTATTGTTTCTCTATTTTTCATAAGCTTACCATAGGAAGTTAATGTAATAGGTCCGATTTGTGAAATTGTAATCTTTGACAAATCTGAACTTTTCAAGGTCCCTGAAATCTAGATCCGTCATTTGTAGAGAGGTGTCTAGCGGTATTTTCACCATAGCAGTTTAAAAAAAAAAATTTAAATTTTGGTTGGTCCCAAAATATATCAGGAACGGATAATGCTATTGACTTCAAATAAATTTTGTTGTGTACATTGTGATGCGATACAGATTCGGCAGAAATTTGAAAAAGGTTGAACATACCGTTATAATTTTAAAATTGAAAAACCAAACAAAAAGTTTTTAGCGCTAAAATATAAAATGAAGGAAAAATTATATATTATCTTCAAAAAACAATTTTTTATTATGTGAAATAACGTTTTTGACATCTGGTAACATTGTGAAAAAAATCAATTCACAGTTGTTTTTGCAAAAATTAAAAAAAGTACAAAAATTGTTACCAACAATTGGTAAAAAATGTTTTTTGACTCGAATATCTCGAGACCGGGACACGATATTACTCTTATATTTATTTTATTTTATTTTATACCTAAATAATATAATTTGTAACATATGGTACAATTTTGACAAATATTTAGTTATCAGTTTTTTACAAAAAAATAAAACTAAAATTTACCATAAATGTCAAAAAATTTATTTCGACTCAATTATCTTCACAAAAAGCAATGATATTTTAAAATCAAATTTATTTTTATTTCAACATAATGTATTTGTCAATGATTAGTTAATGTTGACAAATATCAAATTAACATTTTATTTTTAATTCGAAATATGTTCAACTTTTTAATTCAGGGAGAATATTTAAAAGTTTATTTTTACCCAAGTTTCTGACGTTTTATTTAATATTGTAAGTAACAATAAAAAAGTTGGAAAATATTTAGCAATTAAATAAAATTTTAGAACAGAATTACTTTATTGTTGTCAATTGATTTAAATTAAAAAAGATTATACAACAAATCTTTCACTTGATTTTTTTTAAATTTGATTTAAGCAGCTCCCTCATTGAGACTTATATTTTAAGGATGTGTTTAAAAATCTTAAAAATTTCATAATATAATGTCTTGTTTAGAATTTTTGAAAATTAATAGTAATCTTTATTAAAAACAAAATAAAATATTTTTCTTACATTATAATGAATTAGTAAATCTTTGATATTTGACAAATAAAATTTTCTTCCTATGTATTTCAATATTTTAAAAATTCAATGACTTTGTGGTATTTAAAACCTTTTCATAGACATATACGAGTAATCCAATTTTTCTCCAATCCTATTGAGACTACATATTTTCACAGATGATGTTGATGCCTTGGTTTATACAATTTGTAATTTCGTTATCCTGTTTTCAAGGATATTTTACACACGATTTTAAATTATTTATGACATTTAAATCATAACAATGCGCCATTCAACCAATTCTTATATATAAATTGTCCCATATAGAATTAATACATTTACTAAATATGAATAATTCTGTGTCAGCCTTCTATCAACGTCATATGCTTGTATACACATGTCATAAGCCTCTTAAAAAACACATTTTTGTTTTTTTTTTTTTAAAGAAACGAATAAAATATATTATGTATATCCAAGGTACATTCCCATATACATACATAATATACAATATCAACTTCGTAACGTCCAATTCGAAAACGTATTTTATTTTATGTTTTATTTCTCCACCGAGTCCTGTCAGAGTCATATCTTATCCAAAAGGATTATCCATCCTATAACTTTTATAGCCTTCTAAATGATTGCAGAAGTTGCTGTTTGAGAAAAGAACAAAAAAAAAAAAAAAACAGAAAGAATGAAAGGATTCTAGTAGAAAAGATGACATCAGAGTGAAATAAAATCTGTGATTCTAGAATAGAAGAAGAGCTAACGTCATCATCTTAATCATAATCATCATCGTCGTCGTCGTCCTCCTCATCATTCGAATCAGAATCAACATCGTTGTCATAAAATAAAACACCAAAAAAAAAAAACTCATCCCTTTTGTATCTGTATCTATTCTCTCTTCAACAAAATCCAATAAAAGTAAAAATGGAAAATACGAAGCAACAAAAAAAAAAGGAAAATCCATTTTGCTTTCTTATGGTCTTATGCAGCTTTTTAATTGCATACTTAAAACAAAATCCTTTCTTTGAAACCATCCTGTCATCGCTGATATCAAAATAAGGATTACTCTCGGACTCACACAAAAAGTAAAACAAAAAACAAAAAAAGTATCCTCTCGGACGTAAAACGAACAATAAATCTTAAGGGGAAAAAACTCACTTCACCCTCCCCCCTCCCCTTTGCACCTTATCTAAGCCGATTTATATTTATATCCTTCCATCGTTTTATACCTGACAAATTGCATAAGAAAAATTTCACAGGACTTATCGCACTAGATATCAACAATTTTCATTGCAAGCGACTAATTATTCCCTGGAGCACTCTCTCCCAAAATAGACCTCATTATATTCCTGAGAGAATATATTTTTTTTTCAAGTTTTTTTTTTCTCGATGTCCTGCTTGGCAATCTTCTCCTTTGGTGAAATCCATAAGACAACCAAGAAGAGTGATAAATTTCTTCGTGATATCTTCCTTATGCTAAGAACTTCTTTTCATTCAGTCACCCTCTTCATATCCTGTCAAACCACATAATCCTCGAAGAACACCATCTCCATCACCCCATCATATTCACCTACCCCCTCCCCCACCCAATTGGAATACAAAAACACAGCGTAGTTTCCGGCTTCCTGATTCTATAAAGAAGCAACGAAAAAAAAAAGAAGAAGAAGAAAAAAACTCATTCGACAGGTGTAGATGACTCTCTAGACTCACGTCATCAATAATAAATCCCTCGAGCTGTTATCCGCACTTCCTCCTCCATCAGCAGCAACCAGGACAGGACGACTTCATGCTAACAACTAAATCAAATGCGTATCGTCCTGAATCCAAACAAAAAACGAATTCCAAGTCCAAGTGTGTAGCCACATTTTCGAACTCAACCAAACTGAACACAAGCTTTTTCGAAGTCCTTTGGAGCTCTGGTCCAATGCGCAGATCCTTGCAGAGGATGCACATTTTTATAAGAATCCTTGTTGTGAAGCTTTCGCTTTCAGTTCGTGCCGGTAGTTCGAACCAGAAGCAACTTCCGAACCAACCAAATACCTTCAAGTGAATCGAAATCTCAAGAATAAAAAAAAAATATTAAAATAAAAATACAAGAGAATAGAAATTGAATTATTGTGTGTTGTGAGGAAAAAAAAAATTCATCCAGGATAATAAACAAATAAACGTCCTTTTTGTGAGGAGTCGTTGGTGATTTTTTTTTTGTTGCTTTCGTTTTTTGTCTTTCAAGTGATTCCCGAGCGAGAAACGAGAGGATAAAGTTTGATCTTTCTGAAACAAAACAAAAATAAAAAAAAATAAACAAAAAAAAAGTTGAAATTTAATTTCCGGGCATTGTTTACTGTGAAGGATATTGAGGTCCTTGAAGAAGTTTTTTTTTTCCTTCTTCTTCTTCTTGTTGGATATTTTTGTTTTTTTTTTTTGTTTGGTTTGATTTTGGTTTGTTTTGTGCCCGTGCCCGTGTCCGTGTGTGTGTGTGCCAAATACAGAAATCAATAAAATCCTTTAAAGAGGATAATTCTAGCAACGTGCTCGGGCTCCTCTCGATAGCTCGTTAAGCGAAAAGTGAATAATTTCTGCTGTTTTTTTTGTTTTGTTTTTGTGGCCGGTTATTGATTGTGTCCTTTTGACCTGTGTCCTGTTCTATCCTCATGATGATTTCATCTGAGTTTGCAGTTGTAAAGTGAAAAAAACAACAACAACAAAAAATTATCCGTATTTTACTCAAAAGAATAAAAAAGAGAAGAAAATTATTTTCAATAAAAAAATAGTTTACGAAACCATGAAAATTAGTCGAAGAAGTTTCTCTTCGTCGTCGTCGTCGGTCTTTGGCTTGAGTTTGGGCACGGTCTCGGCTTCAACTTCGGCTTCGACTTTAGCAGGACGAGGAAGCAACATGGCAAGTAACCATTACCATTACCATCACCATCGACGGTATTCGGTTCTGCTTACCGCTCTGAGTGTGACCTTCTTGTTTGGATATTTGGATATGAACGTTAGTGCCACTGGAACGGTGCCGGTGGCTGATACTCCTTCGACTCCGGAGCCAGGTACGTGTCGTGTTTTATGTTAAACGGATACAATAACCGTATTTCTTCCCCTCTCCCCCTTCATTCCCTCTGTTTTTTTACGTCTTCGAAAGCAAATTGAAATTTTCCGGCCTTTTGTGTTTCAAACAGAGATTGGGAAATGATGGTGATGAGGGACACTATATATAGTCCTTGCGTGTTGTATACCGTGTTGAGGAATTTCGAGGACATTGTGTGGGATTCGAGGGGGACATGGTGTTCACTGTTCGGTGTTGGGGGGTGTCACTTGCTGTCAGAGAAGCTATAGTGAGAAAAAAGTCATTAAAAAGTTTATTTTTTCACCCGGCTCGCAACGTTGCCATCACAAAGGAGAAAAGTTGCTTAATTTCAAAAACTTCGGAACCGTTTTCTGTGTGGATTTTTTTTGTCGTTGTTGTTGTTGTTTTATTTTTGTTGGCGGTTCTGTTCCTTAAAAAGTTTTTTCCTTATTTTTTTTTTCTTTTGCTCCTGTCGTTTTCCTCCCTCGACTTCGTCATCACGGTGCGTCGTCTTCCTTAGAAGAGAAAAGAATGGAAAATAAAAATTTTTGAATTTAACAGCAGTTTTGTTACCCTCGTACCCCTCCCACACCCGGCCCCTCCTTTCATTTTAGCTTGATGGATAATTTCAGAATAATTTAGATAATTTTTTGTCGTGGGAAAAAGATGAGTTTCTCCTGGATCCTGGGCGGCGGCGGAGGGTACAAAAAAAATCGAGAATGGGTAAATGCTTTAACACTTTCCGGATGGATGGACGAGGGACAACTCCCTGGCTCAGGGTTCTTAGCGATAAAAAACTCTGGCAAGCTGATGAGACGAAAGAGTGAAATTGCTTTTTTTTATTTTCGTTGGCTTGTTTGTTTTAATAGGGTGTGATGGAAGACCTGATGGGGTTGTGTCGTTTCTTCGATTTTCTTCTTGATGGTTCTTGGACGTGTTTTTTTTTTTTTGTTGCTGTCGAAAATGACCCATTTTTCTGTGGACAAGGAAATAGTGCCAATGATGCCTTCTGGCCATAATGTGTATGTTGGTTTGGTGATAATGTAAGATACTTTTTTTTACTCTCATTTCTGAAATTGACACACACAAGCGGTTTTGATGTTGTTGGTGTTTTTTTGTTTTTTGACAAAAAATTGCAAAAAGGATGTGATTTTTCTTAAGGACCAACACAACATGTCATACTCGTATCTGGATAATGTTTGTTAGTGTATTTGATGTTTGTCCTCGCACCCCCCCCCCCCCCTCTTCTCACGCCTCCGTTCAGCCTTTGTGTGATGTGATGGCATTAAATTGAGAATCAATGGGTTACATCGTTTGGTCCTTATGGGCTTTAATGTGTGATTGGATAAATTATGATGGTGTAACATTTGGTTTATTTTATGGATACTCCACATAATACTCTTATATCAATATGGGGTATAAAAGGGTATTTGAGTTGAGTCAGTATGTGTGTGTATGGAGTAAGGACAGTTAAGTTGATGATAATGGGGTGTAATATTCAACAAATATGGTGAGAAAGGCTTTAGCCCATTTCTCATTTTTGTTTTTAAGTAGTCTCTTAACTTTTCTACAAAAGGATACTTTCGTATATTGTAAACTTGGTATTATAGATTTCTGATTTTTTTTTTTTTTTGGGGGGGGGTGGATTTTGGGAATACCCATTATCAAAGAACATAAATATTGGATATTAATTTTATGCGACTTATTTATTATATTCGGGGGTACGGCATCAAGCACAAGATGGAAAGTCTTGGGTTTCCGTTGAGATGATTAATTTTAAGAGGTCCTGAGGATGATGATGGCAATGATGATGGCAATGATGATGTTGATGATGGTTGTATAAGTTGTTATTGTTGTTTTCTTTGTATATACAGTGAATGGGCTAATTGGCTTGCTCTTTTTTCATAGAAATTGGTAAATAAGGGTGGAATTCGTAGAGAAGATAATATAATTAGCCTTTTGTGGTTTTGACATTTTAATTTGAATTTTTTTTTTTTGATACAACCATAATGAAATTGAGGAAATTTAGTTAAGATATTTTCAAAAAACACAAATAAGATAGATGTTTTTTAATGGTTCATGAGTTCTTGTTCTTGGGCTTGGGCTTAACACTGTGTTAAGTCATCATTTGTGACTTGTTTTTTGGCATTTGGCATTTTCAAATATTTGTATGGTATTTTCGAAATATTCCTTTAATATTGACTAAGAGGAAAATGAGGAAGGATATTTTTAAGTGATAACTTGAATAAGGAAGTGACAAATTTCGAGATGGTAAATTGGCACTTTCCTTACTTCAGAAATGAGGGTATTTGTTGTGAATTCCTTGAAATTCAGTTTAATGACTTATGTAGTTCGAAAGTCAGACAAAGGCATCTGGTTTTCTGGTCAAATTCTAAGTTCTGTTGATTGATAAAAACATTTAATTAAATTTTTTGTTTAATCTAAAATGAATGTTCAGGAGAAAGGTTTTTATTCACTTCCGTCATTTTATATTAATTAAGTAAAATTTTCATTTAAATTTCCATTGAAAAAATTCCTTCATGAAAAGTGAGATATGAAAGTTTTTGGGAGGCTTTAGTAGTTCCAGTAACTTAAATTTATTGAATAGAAAAATATTCTAAATACTTTAGATATTATTTCTGGAAATATTTTAATCTTGATAATTGAATTTGAATTAAATTTTATTAACCGAAATATGCAGGAAATACATTTCTGCGAATTTTTCTTATTACAAGAGTAAAAAGGCATAGCACGGTTCTTTTATGTTATATGTAGTGGCAAATATTAACCAACCATAAAGAGTTTGCTTTTGATAAAAGATTTCATCAAAGAATTATTTTACTCTTATTCAATGAAAAAAGGACGCTTACGCCTAAGTGTACCATATAGGTACATTTATTGTTTTTTCTAAGAAGAAACAAAATGTTAATTTTTGGCGAATTTTATGTTTTCATATGTTTAAAGTTTTTTTTTTGAATTTAAAAATGTTTATGGAATGCACCAATGTATTAAACTTGAGATTTGATGCCTATGAGTTGAAAATTGTAACTTGGAATTTGTGTTGTAAAAATTAATAAAAATATGTACATGAAAAAAAAAAAACAAGTTTGAAACAGAATATCTGGATCAAATAATTGTGGTGTGATTAATTAGCTTTAAATTGTGACTACTCATGCAAAAACTAAGCTCTTCAAAAATCGGCCAGAGAGTTTTCGCTTTATTTTGCTAATAAGTAATTCTATTGTTTTAAAAATTTACAACAATAAATTATCTAGAAACTAGAATTCAAGTTCTAGTTTTTAAAAAATTGCCTTTCTTAATTAAGATTAACTAATTAAACTCTTATATTAAAATTAATTAAATAAAAATTTTTATTTTATTGAATATTTGTCATGTATGTTTATCAATTTCTCATTTCTGGGATTTCGAAATTGTTATAATTTTTCAAAGCAAACACAAAATTATTAAAAAATGTCCGTTAAAAAGTTTTTTCACTTTTCTTTCATTATTTCACTAGCAGTCCGTTCCGTCTTCATCTGGGTATTTAAAATAAATTTTGAAAATTTTTAATTTTAACATAAGACACAAATACAAATATGCCAATTTACCGTCTAAATTGTCTAAAAACGGTCTAAAAACAGATCTGTTGCTGTGAGCTAAGACTAGTTTGTTGTCTTTCTATCTGATCTTGAAAGCTTTGAGGACGCTCAGAGCTTGATTCAATATTGCGAACTTGTATATTTCTAGTACTTTGCTCTTCAAGATTCTGCAAACGCTCGGTAGTCGATCTTCGTGAGTGCACTTGAGTGGTTCTTTAATTCTGTTCAGCGGGTAGCTGCGAAAGCTCGATACTTTATTCTACGTCCCAGAGAGTATACTGTCTCTGACTTGACAGATGATTTGAAAGAAGATTCTCCATTTTGGGTTATTTTTGAAGCACCTCCTGATGGGAAGGCATTCTGAAATGACAAAAGAGAAAAAAGCCTTTGCGGTAATCAATTACCTTAACTGCTTAGTATTGCATTTAAATAAAAATCATAACAAAAAAATATAACTTAAAAATTTTTTCTACAGTTTTTGGAAAATCCTCTTCTTAATTATAGAAAAGTTATTTTCGTGTTTTAAGCTGAAATGTAAAATCTAAAATTAATTCGTGCTTTTGAAATCATTTTTTAAAATTGTAAAAATTGTAAAAACCAAAAAAAAAAAAACATTATTTAAAAATTAGAAAGCTTGAAGAAAAAAATTTTAAAATAATTTAATATCTTAACCTCGGCTGAACAATTGGCAAAACTTTAGAAAACATAAAGTTATGAAATCAACCAGCTTTTCAAAAATGTAACTACATAATCTCTCAAATTTAAAGTTAAATAAATTCAATTTAGAATCTAAAGCACCGGAAACTTTTTTTTTAAATTTTACTTTCAAATTGAAAATCAATTAGAAATCTTGAGAGTGTCAAAGAGTGAAATCGTGGTTTTTAAACATTATAAGGCATATAAGTGGATTTTTCCATAAAAACGTATCTGCAGTTGTGCGATTTGTTTTGTTGTTTTGTGTATTTTTTGACAGATATCAAACAAAATGTCATATATGTTCTGTTGACAGACTTTAGCTATTTTTGGATTTCTTGACAGCGTTTTTCATATCAGAACGCTTTGTCGCGTAAGTGACTGAGGTCACATTTTAACTAAATCATGAAACCATGAGTTACAAAAATTAGACAGTTAGACGACCTCTTATGTTTTTGCTACAAGAACTCGTTAGTTTAGGAAAGATTACACATATTTCATTAACACCAACACGACATAAAATACAATGTTTTTCTATCGACAACGTTTTCAATTTTTTCGCGTTTTTGTTTTGCGTTTAGTTTTAAAACATGAAATCTCAAAAAGTACTGAAAACGGAAAAATGAGTAAACTCAAATTAAAAATCAAACTACTTATGGAACGACAAAAATTCTATCCGCAGTTGGAACCTTCTTCTATTTTTTTATCGCCAGTATTGGATGTTATTGTGTTTAATCTTACTTCACTGCATATAGTTACCAAAAAAAAACACACTCAATAAATATATTTTATATCCATTATGTAATTTAACTCCCCATATTTCAGGGCATGGTTTAACTAAACCCACACACTGGTCTAAGTTTGCCTAGTTTAACTTCATTAATTTTAACATGAATTTTTCTTTTAGGGTTTTATGTACTCATTTTTCTCATCTTAGGATACGTTTACGAGACTTTACGTCCTTTAATTTTTGGTTCACATTTTAACATGTCTAAAGTCTAAAAATACATCTAAATTCTATATTCATTCATATTTCAAGTCAAAAGGATCGAAAACCAAAAAATTATATACTTATCCTATAAAGTACCTACATAACGTCTATTAACCATGAATTACGAACTAAAAATACCTTCCAAATTTATTAAGATCTATTTCCTATTCGAAACTAGAAGATATAAATCAAAACCCAAATCAATATCACACATATACTCGCACTCGTAGAACATGAAACAAGGACAAGGATTCCCATCATTATCATAATCGTTTTTGATTCCTTCACTCGTACATTGCCAAATCCAATCAAAAAAAAAAAAAAAAAAAGTAATAGCATTCCATTTGAAATAAAATATCACCATTAGAAAACTCATTATCCACGAAAATTACATGGAAAGAGAAACAATTCCATTCGACATATGGAGAAGCTAATTTCCTTTCCCACCATCACAATTAAGACAGCAAATCATCTTCATCATCATCATCATTATCATCGTCATCATCTTGCCTTTCTCTCGGTTTAAGGAATTTCGTCCTTGCTGTTTTGTGTATGTGTAGTTATTCCATATATAGAACAAAAAAAAAAAAATAATTACACAGCACACACAACCTGACAACCATTATAGACAAAAGCAAGACATATGCACACACACATACTTACACATCCATATATAGGACATTTAGCAATCAGTGATTATTTTCACAGTTAGTTTGCTCGGTTTGAATGGAAATAAAAACGAAACAAAACAAAAAAACTTTGCACATTAATTAATATGAAAACACGAAATATACATATGTACCCGTGCGGTACTTATTCACACACATCCCTACATTTACATACATATTTATCTGCGTATAACTATGTGTGATATAGAAGGGATATGAAATACTTTACGCCAAGGCAGATCCAAAGCCTTAGCTCCGCAAACAAATTCTGCCTTTATCCTTGGAAGATAATAAAAAACACGTTAGATGCGCTGCCATTCCTTGACTAATATGAGTTGTTGTATTTTTGGAACATCAAGGATTGCGATTGCGAAGGAAGCTTCTTCGTCGTCGTCGTTTTATTTGGTGGCGGGCGTCTTCCATACCTTCATAGTATAACCCCTCCCGCCTCCCGCCTCCCGTACCCACTCTGTTCACATTATGCCAAACAAACCGTAAAATAATTAATTCTTCTCCCAAATAGACAGATATATTATATAAGCTGACCTTTTTAAAGGATTTTTAATTTTTTTAGCTTTTACTAAAAAAAATTAGCTTAAGCTATTTTTTTTTTTAAGTTCAATCTAACAAATTAAGTTTATGATTCATAAATTTGGTTAAAGATAATGTCAAAAAAATTATCACTATGGGCTAGAGTAAGCTGATTTTTATAAACTAAGCTTTTGCTTTGAAATTTAAATACTACTTTAGATTTTACTTGAATAGTAAAACAAAGCCAAGCATCTCGTTATTTGTTATAAACTGAAGCTAAAGGCTAAAACATTTTGCGGGATTAAAAACAAGGTAAGAGTTCTAGCAATTACTATTTTACTTTAGCAAATGCTTGATTCGTGTAACTTTATTTTGTATTTTATACAGGAACCATAGAACAAAAAGATTGAAAAGCTTCGCAGGAATATCGACAGATTTTTGTCCAAAATAAACAAGACCTCCTGGAATTCTTGTCATCTCAGTCTTACAAAAAATAGGGTTTGTACAAAAGTGAGATTCTTCTCTTCTCATTGCTAACCCTAGCTAAGATTCTTTCGGTGTGAAAAAAATGTGTCCAAGAATCCTCACGATTTTCATTTTTAATAAGCCTTAAGGTTGAAGAAAGTTATGAACTGGAAGCTTAAGCTTAAATTTTAAAGCTTTTGCTATTTATCATTCTTCTCTATAGTTTTAGTTTCCCATATTTGAACTTAATTCTTTAATACTCAAAGTATAGTAAAATTTAAAATTCTTGAGATTTTTGAGCATTTGCTATAATTGAATTTTAAGCATTTGAAAATAAGTCAAAGCTTCACGACTATAAATTCTTCTATTTTGAAATATATAAGATATATTTATCTAGCTATCTCTAATTTAATTCTATTCACTTAAAATTTTTAGCTTTTGCTTAGAATTTGGAAGTATTTGCTTTATTTTTGCTTTTCATCCACTTTGCATGTGTGGTGAAATTCACCATTTTCTCGAAGGTGAATGATTTTATTATTTGATTCAACTCCCTCCCCCTTCCCCCACCTTCATCCCATTATGCCATCTACACCCACCTACTCACGTCTCACACCTCTCATCGTCGTCGTCGTCCTTCCGTTCTTGGTTCTTGTAAAACAGAAAATGATTTGTTTTTCGGATAAATATTTGCAAAATAAGGACCTAGACTCGATGCCATGTTCGTTCGGGTATATCTGTGTGTGTATGTATGTGTGTGTGTTTACGTGTCCCGGTTATGACAAAAATCACTTAAATGGGGTTGAATGGGTAAATTTAGATACACAATCTTGTTGGAAAAAGCGGGTAAGGCGTAATATACGTATCTTAGATTGTGTGTTCTACTTTAGTTTGCACAAGGGAGTCAAATTAATTAACACAGGATACTACAATACAAACAAACAATAAAACAAAGACGAACCATCAGGATGGTATATGTATATATGTATTTGTATGGGGAATGGGTGTGTGTATAGTAAGTGCGAGGGTGTATATCTTTGGGGCATGATAGAAACATTTCATTGTGGATGGAGAAAAGGGGGTTCGAGGGCCGTGGAATGAGGTGTGTAGGATGAATAAAATCTGACAACAGCTGAGATTTGCAAATTCACCCATTTAGAATGAATATTTGAATATTTACTCTCGTCTCAAGGTTCGTTCTTGAGAAAAGATTTATCGTACAAACTCATTTTGCAACAACTCGATAGAGAGGGAGAGCAAACAAACAAACAGAGAAAAAAATACCCTTAAATAAAACTCACACCCTTTCTGCCCAAGAGTTCCAACAGGACTCGGTTCGACACAGGGAGAATAGGGGGTGTATATGATGGAAGGGTACACATAGTCAAATTCAAATGGAGATTGCTATTTGAATCGTTAAAAGTCACAAAAATTACCATTTGACTCGGAGAAAGGAACAAATAATGAATAGGGTATAAAATGGGGGTCAACGAAGGATTAAATCCTATACGTATACATAGAGACATTTTAGAGCAAATAAAAGAAGAATGTGGGGGAATGGGCCAAAGGGTATTTAGGGACTTCAGGGACACAGGACAGGACGTGTGTATAAGTTTAAATGAAATTGTTTGTTAAGCTTAGGGATTTCTTGTTGATCTTGTTGAATTATAATTGGCTTTGCGATGTATGATTGTGTCAGACAAAACTGACTACGACGACGAACAGACTAAAACAAAGAAGGCCCATCTAACTTTTTAGTTTTGTATGTATAGAGCAGATTGTTGCTTCAAAACCTTTACATACGTAAATGGGTATTTTTAGAAAATGAAATTTACTTAAGAGTATTTGTATAATTTATATATAAAGTCCCCCAAGAGATAGGTATGGGATTTTTGTAATCAAAAAACTAGAGATTACTTTTGTTAGTTGGTAAAATTCTGCTGGGGATTTTGATATGTTCTATATAAAATGTTAATCTCATAGATTTTTCATTTATGGAAATATTTTAGGGATAAAGGAATTCGAAATTGAAAATAGTTCCTTGGGAGAGATTGTTTTTGGAAAAAAACCAAGGGGCTTAATTCGAATCACATTAAGTGACCACTGACATTTTCTATCCGCCTAAAATTGAATTAAATTTATCACAACAACTTCTACAGAAACAGAACAGAACAGAACAAAAATCATTTTTTGGGGGCTTAAAAGTAATATAGTTTTGAAGCGATAAGAACTTCTTCGTTATCTTTTTCTCATTTGATGCCCACATTCATATCTACTAATCCACACACAAATTAATGAAGTTGAGACACTGCACCTACGAGACTAAGGCTATCAGGTGATAGATGACTAAGAGAATAAGGAACAAGCCAACGAGGGAGTACATGAGGGCTCTCAGTAGATTATATACTTTCAAATTGAAGTTTACTTAAATGTCATTAACTTTTAAATATATCTGCGACTGAATGCTGAGAAATTTGGTACTTTGACAGGTGGACATTTATGATCTGTCAAATTGGTTGTTACTCTTATTTTGTCTTTCAGTTGACCATGGAGAGTTACGACATGCAAACATGATTAATTTTGTTTAAATATAATTTTTGAACTTATCGCCTTCGTCCTGTCAAAAACCAACAACTAATATTTTCTAAATGTCACTTTTTAATGTCTCAAAAATCATTTTTGACTTTTAAAGAAATAGACGGAAGCGAGATGAATAATTGAAACGTCAAAATCAGGCATCCCAAGAGTGACTACAATTAAAATGTCTTTGGACCAAATTTGACATTTAACAATTTTAAACTTCAATTTGACATCCACATTTCAATCAATTACATTACTTTTAGCCCAAAACATATAGTTTTGCCTTTGTGTGTGCTTTTTTCAGTTTGTAGTCGTAAATCTGTCAAAAATACTGACATTAAATTTGACACTTTGATTGAACCAAAATTTGAGAGGATTTAGTTCTCCAGCAGTCGAATGTTAATCTCAAACACTTTTGAACATTGGTGAATTGTGTGTCACCCTACTGACTACTCCTTTTAAAAGTCACCTTCATATGTCAAATTCTGTTTAATGAATGTGTCAGAGTTTTTGATAATTTAAATACAGAAATTTGAATGCCATTTTTTGATTTCCTATGACATAAGCTATCTCTTTTTAATTTTATTCTAACCCATGTTTAACCCTTGGTTCAACCCATATTCAACCATAATTAAAAACACGGTCCAACTTTAACTAAAAGTAATTCCATTGTTCCATTCCATTCGATTTTTCCACATTTAATTAATATTTTTAAAATCATTAATAAATAATTTACAATGTTCTTTCATTTTCCAAAAATAGACAAAAACTATTTTGCCAAATTGGTACTCCTGATAGAATACGCTGAACCCTACCCGCACCTACATACGTCAAACGAATTCCCACACGATTTAATCATAATAAATACATTTTCAACATTTTCAACTAGAAAAGGGTTTCCTTTTCCGTGTTTAGCTCTAATTTTTTTTTTGCTGATGATGAGGATTCATGGAATAGGAAAACCTCAACATATTCCCAAAGTAGAACATAGTCCATAAACCAGAGTTACCTAAATTTACATCCAACAACGCATACACCGACTTATATAACATAACAGTCTAACTCTTGCGCGAGTCCTTTGAGGAAGAATTTTAAACAAAATTTTCCTGCGATGCACTATTCGCCCACCCCGCCAGAGTGTTATAGTTGCCCTTAAACCATTTTGCTGAGCAAGCGGGTGGACGGGCTGGTAGGAGCAGCTGCACGGAATAGAATTTAGCCCATCACGCGTAGACTAACCAATATTTTACAATTACTCGAGCTAAAAAGTCAAAAGTCTCTTTAACGGTGCTCGACATTGTGTCGGCGGTGGTGGTGGAGCGTTGAGAAGGGCAGTGGGCGGTATATGGGCAGTAGCTTTGTTATGAGCTCAAGTGCCTCAACTAATTACCATACCGCACATCGTTTGTTGGAAAGAGCTCCAAGTCACGACATGGCTAAAAAACACAAAATAAAAAAATCTTCACCGACCATATCCGTATCCACCTCTGCCTCTTCCCCTGCCTCTGACTGTCTCTGTGTCTAGTCTAGCATCAGCAAACATCGAAGCCACACGACAAAAAAGCCTTCCACATCGAAGCAGCACGTGAAATTCTAGAATCTAGGTCATCTCCCAGCCCCCAGCTAGAGAGTACTTAGTTACCCACCCCAGGGGCGAAGGTGCGGAGCGTCGCGGTACGGCACAGCACATCAGCTACAGTTTCGAGCAAAGGACGAGAGAGTTTATATAGAAACCACTCGTACAAAGTACCGAACCCATCAAATTATAAAGTGCACTAGCGGATAAAATGTTGCACAATCCTCTGTGATGCCGTGCACAATGCTCCTAAGCTGTGCACATCATGTCTCTCCATGGCGCACAGCTTCTGCACCAGCTTCAGCTTCAGCTACAGCTTCTGCTTCGACATCAGGAATATGCAACACTAAGAGCAGAGCACGAAATATGTAAGTGTGTAGAGATACCCAGGAGGCGGTATGGCTATGGCATAATGTAAACTCTCGCCTTTTTCATTCTTGTGACTATGCATACTTGTTTTTCAATGCTGCATTGTGTTCCTGAGCTTTCCTCCCCCCCCCCCCCCAATTCCCCTGACCCCTTTCCGCGACCATCCCATCCGCATCCCCCAAGAGGACCAAAGAAGTGATATAAATCTTTGAATTTTGGATATCTCAGGAAACATGATGCAAATGGAATATCTAAGCACTGTCTTGAAGAAAACGGGATATTGAGATTCATCTACCTACATACGAGTATACCGCTCTACCGCACGAAAATAAGACGAATAACAAGCAGAAGCAGAAGAAGAATACGAAGAAAATAAGGAAAGAAAGAAATAAACCATTCTTTTCTCCCTGGGTGCTTCTGGATGATGGCTAAGGAGCGGAAAAGGCGAACACACTGGGAAAAAAGGCACAAATGCGACAGCAGCCGTCGCTACCTTGCCATTCCATATAACAGGCAAACCGTAGGACGACACTCTGACGACAAGGACAAGGATGCGAGGATGCAAATTGGCGACCTACTCTCATATGCAAATGGAACTTCACAACTCGAGTGAATGATTTAGAAGAGTGTATTTCCAATGCCACCATTATTTTTGAGGGAGGCAGTGCAAGCGCAGCTCAGTCACCATAGTCACAGTCACCACATCCAATTTATAGTAGGTTCCTGCCCTAAGACCACCACTCTCTAAGTCTTCCCAGGGTGAGGAAAACCTTTTCTTATATAGAAAAAAAGAATCTACTGCCATCACAATGATGAATAATGTGGCAACAATGGAGGTTTTATTTTTTAATATTTTCACAGAAAACTAACTTCAGGGACGGACGTACAACGTACACATAATTGTTATTCCTCTTTTTGTTGGTTTCTAGGATCAGTTCCTGAAATTCGTTTCAATATCCCTTTTTTTTCATTTGTGTGTGCTTTTGACGGAGATGAACAAGTGCACATTAAAGACCATAGAAAATGATTTATTAAAGAAGACTCTCCAGGTGGCACCAACAAATATTCACATATGGATATTTAAAAAGTGGGGGATATTATGAAAAACCCCAGAAAAATTCTTGTTGGACTGAATTTTGTAGATTCAAAAAATAATTTAGTGATTTAAATGGGAGTTTTTTTTTAGATTTCAGACAGGAATGAGGAAATTTTTTAAGTTTTCCATAACAAATTTTACTTTAATAGCACTAAAGTGAAATGTGGGATATTAGCATCTCATATGTGAGATTTCCAAGGAAAAAATGTGTGTACCTTCTAGAATACCAATAATGCTTTAGAAAATCATTTGCTTACCACTAAAATCTTTTGGAGTCAATGGGTTAAGTTTTTTACTCAACATGGGATATTCGGAATAAAAGTGGGTTTTACCTGAAAGTGCAACCAATAGAACCACCATAACAAGTCTAAATTATTGAGTTTACTCAAAAAAGGTTACATACGTTAAAAATCTAGGGATTTAGGGATGTTCGAGACAAATTTTATATGGGATATTCGAGAAAAAACTTCATATAGATCATTAACGCTTAGAATTTTGTAATGTGCAGTAAACAGGTTTTACTTCAAATTGATGCAAATTTTGATGAGTGAATTTTTGGGATATTCAATTAAAAAATAAAACATTTATCATCATATGTGGGATTTTCAGCCATAAATAATACACAATCTGAAAATAAATATTAAGCATATTTTTTACTTTATTTTTATTTTTATTTTCTTACAGGGTTAAAAATATTGTATCAAATGAGTTTTGGGATATTCAAGGAAAAAATTCATTCCACCTAAGAAAAATTGTAAAAATCATAGTTTTAAGTGATTATTATTTTGTTAGCCTTAAGAATTTAATTTTTTATCGGTCTTATAATCGCTGAGAAATTTATAGACTTCTAAAACCCATTATGGGATTTTCAAAATATCAACGTAGGAAATAGTAACCACTCAAATTAATTTTAAAATTAAGGCACATATCATGCATTTTTTAAGTTTCTAACATAGATAGAGATTTTTGGAGCCCTATTTTTGGGATATTGATGAAAAAATCTGTGATCTTAAAAATGTAGTATTGTTTGTTTACTTTTACAAACTTAATATTAAACTTTTGAATGAAACCCATTACCTTGTTTGTGAATATCCCATTAACAAGAAACTAAGAATCGACGAATATCCCATATATCATTAAGATCTTAGATCATAAGAACTAAGGATCTAACAGATCTCTCTGTAGGGGTATATTCAAGTGGTTTTTATCATCTAAATGTGCACTTAAATTGTTAAGTTGGAGGTGGATTTTTCAACTCTATTTACCACTATACAAACCGTGCCTTAAACTGCTTTCAAGGAGTCAAACTAAAATATTGAATAACGAACCTGGAATGAACCTTTTCCCAAGATCTATTGTAAACTATAGTTAAGTTGTTTTTAAGACTTCTCATTCGGGCAAAAGGTTTAATCCCAGACCTGCCTTATTTATGTACATCCTCAGCTCCTTAACATTCTGCTCGTATACATCGGGGGTTTATCCAAT
This sequence comes from Scaeva pyrastri, assembly GCA_905146935.1. NCBI lineage: Eukaryota > Metazoa > Arthropoda > Insecta > Diptera > Syrphidae > Scaeva > Scaeva pyrastri. The sequence goes on along the minus strand of LR989928.1, from coordinate 12,336,869 downwards.
TCGTTTCAATAACACCAAAATATATTTATAGTTCTTTTTCGTCCTTAAATTTTCATCTCAAATCAAATTAATATTTAAACATTTTCTGATTTTTTTTTCTTCTTTTAACCTTGGATTTAATTACAATTTCAGATCCAGCGCCAGGCTGCAGGGCACCAGAAATTCGATACATCAAACCAAAGGTAGTTGAACCGACTACGGAAGCATCTTATGTTGACTTTGAAACGACTCAAATTTATCTGCCCGAAGATTTCACCACGTCCGACGCTGATTCCATTGAGCACATAAACATCGATCTCTCGAATAGCCACACGGATTCGGCCATCAATCCGTATCAAATTGACATGGATGGTGTCGGTGGCGTGGGTAATGCCGCGGCCTTGCATGACGACGACGAGAACGACGAAGAAAACGGAACCGAAGACCCTCTGGCAAGGCGACAACGTTTGCGAATGGAGCGTAAAATGGGCAAGAAACGTCGTGCTGGTGGCCGCAGGAGACGTTTGGAAAACGAAAATGGTCAGAGCCGTGGTACGGGCAGTGGCCGTGGCAGTAGATACAAACGTCATGCCATACACAAGGATGATTCACCAGCAGCCGAACACGATAAATGGAGTGGTGCGAAATTGGCTGCCGAAGGTGAAGTCTACTACGTGCATCTCGACGATTTGCTCAATTCCAAGTCCTTAAATAAGGAGCTGCGACAGAAACTACACAAAATGAAACAAAAGCACCTCAAGGAACGTTCGAATAAATGTTCTGGCGGAGGCAGCAGCAGCAGCGGTGACAAGAAGAAGCAGACTACAGACACTTCCTGCAAAACAAAATCCAGCTACAAGAATTCTAACAAGAACAAGCAGCAGTCGGTTGCAGTTGCCGGGGATGTAGTTGTCGTCGACGGAAATGAGCCAATTCCGAAACAAGCCCCCAATCACTCCTCAGACAATGGACCACCCAAACGTCATCATCGTACAAAGAGGTCATCGTGGGGGGGCTTGGGTGGCAAGACCACCGAGCCAGAGGACGTCCTCACTGAACGACGACAAAAACAACAACAACAACAACATAGAGAAAATAACGACAACGACATCGAAACAACAAATATTGACAACACCAAGGATGATGGCTACTTCGATGGGGGAAGCCTGAGCAGTAGTCAATTGTCAGCACAGAACGGAGGCAATACCACGTTACAACTTGCCACTGGATTAAGGCACGATAATGGCACAACATCAGGATCGGCATCAGCATCAGCATCGGCATCGGCATCAGACGGCAGCGAGTCGGGAATTGCAGATAATTTGCAACGGGTTAAGAGAAAATCTGGCAAAACGACAGGAGCTCTGAGTCGTCCCAAGGGTGGTGGTGACTCTGGATCGAAGACCACCAGTCGAAAGGATAAAGGTGAGTAGAAAACAATTGCGCTTTTATGGTGTAGAAACTGTAAATATATAACGTACACATACACACGAGTACACTTGGATGTGTTTTTATTTTATAAGGATAAGGCTATAGGGATGTGGAAGGAGGAAAGGACGAAGGTAAGGTTATTTAGAGATTGAGAGGAATAAATACAGCACAAGTTTCGAATTTATTTTATGAGGCCAAATGGTAGAGCGAAAGATTTCAAATTAAATTTAAGACACGATTGGGATGTTGTTTAACCAACTTACGGCAACGAAGCTACCAACGACGACGACGACGACGATGTTCGGAGGGTTTGAGACTTTAACAGGAATTTAAATTGTTTCTTTTGAAATTGCTTTGCTTTGGGAAAAAAGAAATAAAAAGTATTTTGTACAAATAAAAGTACAACCGCACATTCTACAGAGCGATATTCCTTTTGTAACTACACTATCTACGAATCGGTACGTGCACTGTGGCGTATACGTTCTTTTTTTGGAAAATAATTTAAATTTTCAACTAGTACAAGGAATTTGCCATGAAAAGCGAATTGAATTTGATTTCCAATTGATTTTTTAAACTTCTTTGGCATAAGATATTGACAAGTGGATCAAAAATGTCAATAAAAGACAAACGGTTCAGGGATGACGAATATTTTAGTTCCAATGGAAAATATGAATAAAATACCAAATTGGACTTTAGAACTTCGTGTGTCGAATCGGGACAGTAAAATTAATATGCATAAGAGAAGTTGTCAAAAAAAGAAGAAAAAGAAAGTCTTAAAAAATAACGATGTTAAGGTTGCTGTTGAAAACACAGAGTGAGAAAACAAAACCGAACAATAAAACCTTGTTTTCATAATCGATTGACAATGATCACTTATATTATAATAAGGTATTTTTTTTTAAACAATTTTAAGAATACCCTAGTCCTAATCACCATCTCAAAAAAATCATCATTGTCCTTCATGATAATAATTGTATTTAATATTATCCTTCTACAGGAGCATTTGAAGAAGAAGGTGGTTATTCACCTGTACATCCTGACGAAGAAGAATCCGAAGAGGAAGAAGTCGAAGAAGCCGATTCAGACGAACAAGTACATTTTACAGAAGTATCCGAAATACGTTTCCCTGGTGAAATTGGTCCTCTTGGCGACCGACGTCTTTGTAAAATACGTTGCATCAAAGGCAAATGGGTGGGTCCATTATGTGCTACAAATGAGGAGGGTAAGTAAGAAAAAAAAATTAACAAAAAAAAAAAAAAAACAAAAATCAAAAGTCAATAACAATAATAAATTATATTTATACAAATATAATCAAATATAAAATACATAAATTATTATCAATGCAAAAATATAGTATTGAATTCAAAGTAATAAAAAAGTAGAAAAAAAAAACAAATATTTAAAGAAGAATGCAAATTAAACTGCCAAATAAAAACTTATTAAAAACAAAAATAGTCAAACACAAAAAAAATAAAAAATAATAATTTATATAGAAAAAAATAACTGCCAATTAATTAAAGAATAGAAAAAACAATACAAAACAGAATCAAAAGTAGATTGAAGAAAGAAAAAAATGAATCATTTTATTCATGTTAGATACTACTTACTTACCGTTAGAATATGATCAAAAGTAGCTCATATAGTGTTAAACGAGACTGTGTGTGTTTGTAGAATTTAAATTCATACTTTAATTGAAAAAAAAAACAAAATAAAACAAAAAACCAAAAAGAAAACCATTAAAAAAATAAATAACACATTTTTCCCTCTGAATTAATTTTTTTAGCCAGAGAATAAATACTCAAGTAATATTGTGAAAAAAAACCAAAATTGATGTTGTTTCTTTTTTTTCATTCATCCACTTCAACATCATTTTTTGTTTTCGTTTTCGGTTTTGTGTTTTGTGTTTTATTTGCTTTTAATTTGTGTTTATTCGTTTTAAGAATGAGGAATACAACGAAACAAAAAATATATAGACGTTGGCATCACTTGTAAAAATCATTTCTCTCACTTTCTATCTCTCTATCTTTCTCTCTCACTATCATTTGCTGTTAATTTTGATTTTAATCAAATTTATTTGTTTTTTTCTTTCTTTATTCTTTTTTCTCTCCCTCCCTTCTTCTGGTTGTGCGAATGTGCATTGGTATAACACGCGAATCATTTTCCAAAAAAAAAAAAAAAAAAAAAACAAATCAATCTACAATCGAAAAAATGCCAAAAACGAAAATCAAAAATTCAAAAACAACCAAATCTAAAAATCAAAAAAAAAAAAATGAAATCAAATCAAACAAACAAACAAAAAACACCAAAAACCGCTTGTTGCAGATGAACACGGACACATCAAATTTCAACCGTTATACAAAAGCTGTCACGTCAATCGAATCCCGCCGCATTTACTCTTGAGCTACCGCAACATCTCCGTGGTAAGTTTTTTAATAATAAAAGAAAATCTATCCTTCTTTTTTTTGTTCCATTTTTGTTTTGCATCTCTTTCATCCACACACACACACACACACATACACGCATTCATACAAAAAGCCCATCCACACTCACACAAGGAAGGAGCATCAAACGAAATATGAATAAATAAACAGAATACAAAACTAAACCACATCGCAAATAACGGTTAGAAAAACGGGTCTAAAAGCACATGTTAAAGATTCAAAGATGACAGCCGTGTTATACTATAGTGGGAAGGGGGGATACGGACGGGAGTGGTGGTTATTGTTCGTAGGAAGTTAGGGGAAAGGTTCATACAGGTTGTGTTTGTGTTTTTTGTTTTTTGTTTTTCTTTTGTCTTTCCAGTTTCAGTTCGGTTCGTTTCGGTTCGAGTCCGGGCTGAGGCTGGTTGAGGGTTGGAGATGAGTGGATGAGCAACAAAATAACTTTTGACAAGATAAGCATAACAAATTGGAATTTATTAATCAAAGAGAGGAGAACAAAAAAAAAAATTAAAGTTAAAAAAGCAACAACACAACAAAAAAAAAAAAAAAATGGAAGCGAAATATGCCCTCGTTTAAGGTAGAAATGGCTTTACAAAGTCCTTAAAGTCCTGAAAGTCCATCACCTCAAACACACCGTAGTATATACCAGTGCCCTGCCCACACAGTACCGTCCCCCAGTAACAAAACGGGTCGGTGCGGGTGCTTGTTTGGTTTGTTAGTTACAGAAGGTGATGGTTGGGGTAATGCCTCTATTGTGAATGAAAGAAAAGAGGACTTCTTCATTCTTGTTTAAGGACGAACGGGACGTAGAAGTATGTACTAGATGAGATTTTGAGAGCCAGGGGTTGTGTAACTTTTCACTCTTTTCACAATCTTATGGTCACTTTATTATCTGAGTGGGCAAAATTAATTTAATGGCATTGCCGACACAATGAGATTAACTTGTCGAAAAACTGTGGAGCATTTTATGTTTTTGTTCTTCTTCCTTTTTTTGTTTTATTTTATTTTTTTAAGCTTTTGTATTCTTTGTTTTGTTAAAGTTTTGTAAAGTGACATTTGAATTGGTCGGTATGGTAGTTGAATTGTTTTGTCTGTTTTTGAGGGTTAGGGTTAAGGATGTTTTCTCGTTTTTTTTTTTTTTCTCGAGAGATAAGAGTGTCGGTTAATAATTAAATAATAATTGTTTGTGTTGTTTTTGATTAAAATCGGAGGGGAAATGAAAATAAATGGAGATGGTGGAATATTTTTGATTAAATAATATAATCTACATAAATTGTTTGTAGGTGTTTCAATTCAGTTTACATGAGAAATATGACTTATTTGGGTAAGTAGATTATTTTCAAATGAATGGTATGTTAGGGACTGCTTTAGGCATACCTCAGCAATATTAATTTGAAAACCCTGAAAAACCCTTTTGTGTTGCTGCCATTAAATTAAAGGTTGTTATAATTTTGTTTGATTTCTAAGATAAGCTTTTGATGGATTATGTAACTTTTTTTACAAGATGATCAACATAAACAGAAGATTTATTAAGACAAATGTAGTCCAATACCCTTAACAAAACGACTGAGGGTTTTTAAATGGTTTATTCCTTTTGGAATCATCAACTTAATCATCATAAAAATAATATTTCAAAAATATTTTGTAGAAGTTAGCCTCGAAGCCGTCTTATCTAAGGTCAATTATTTGTTAAATTAGAAAAAATAACCTTTTTGCTTATAAGGTAGGGAATTTTCATGATTTCTAAAATGCACATATTTTGGACACATCTATTGACTCAGTTATGTTAATAGTCGGGGATTTGTGCTGCCAAGAGTCCTTTTCCCATTTTTCTAATGTAGAGGTTTTTTTATGGGAAACTTGACGATTTTTTATTTGGAACAAGGGATTTTTGTTAACAAATTATTTGTGAAATAGTAGAAGATAAATTTTTAGGTTTCATTTGAACGACAAACTTTTAAAAATGAATAACCCCAGTGAGCGACCAACGAATAACCGAACATTCGTCCATTTTGACATTTCGTTGATGTGAACTTTTTTTCATTCGTCGCAATTGGCGTTAACTTAGACTAAGAAAATCCTTTTAGAATGATTTTGAGGTTAATCACGCGCGAACAATTCATTTATCGTAGTGTGGATGGTATGTGGAACGCGAATAGTGTTTGAAAGTTCGTAGCAGTTATATTGGAATTCGCGACTACCAATTTATTCCCTCTAATTTCTCTCATTTTAGCAATGAAGGCTTAAATTTGTTTTTAATCCCATTGGTCACTCTCATGTGAATAGTCCTTTATGCTTGTAGTGAACATGTTAAAGGATGTCAAATTTTTCGTCATTTCTCAGATAAGATATTGGGTCGAATCTGGTAATTATTTTCAATCAAGAGTGGGAGAAAAAAGGCAAAAATATTGTCCCTTGTCTGATAATTAAACCTGTCACTTTAACTTACAAAATTTTGAAATATCAACTTCATACAAAGTTCTAGATTTAGTCCTAGAAAAATGTCCAATTTTTTGTTTGTCAATTTTTGTGTATCCGCTTTAGTTGTTTCGTTTGTAAATTAATAAGTACCTTTTTTTGATCCAGTTAACATTTCCTTGGACTTTCTTCCCATTCCTGATTTGTATGGTATCTATAAGAAACCACTTCTGGTTGATTTTCCGAATTCTTCATTTTTCAAGAAAACAACAATTTTGAAAAAGGGGAATTCAAAATGTATGCTTTAGATTTTTTAGTTACAAATAATACACCAAAAAATCCAAGCCCGCTGCAGTCGACTCCTGATACCATTTTACTATAATATTTAATCTATTGTCAATGTCTCAAAGCCTCGGCAGAGACCTGCTGTCAAAAACTAGATAAGACAGAGTTATGTTTTTGTTTTTGAGAAGCTCAAGAGTCATATTTTCTAAACTCATTTTCAAAACAGAAAAAACTGATTTTCAAACAAACTGAAAATCTTTTGCTCGTCATTAGCTTTTCCATTCCAACTTCTCTTCGATTTTTTGAAAATTTCAAAAATAAAATTAACAATTTTCAAACGTGTCATTTCAACCAAAAAAAAAAAAAGATTTCATTAAAAAACCATTTCATGGAAATATGTTAAAATTTTTTAATACATGTATGAAAAACAAATAACTTTTAACTAATCTCTTTTTTGAAATGCTCTACATTGTGGTGATTAAAGAACGTGAGTAGAAATTTTAAATTACTTTTCACTGTCGCATAACTCACACCATTTTCTAATGCCATATCGTCATATTTCTGTAACTAACTGCATTCAGTTTCTGAAAACGATAAATCATTTGAGTCGAAGTCTATTTTGTAAGAAAAAAATCGTATGTTGAAACTATTCAATATTAAATCAGTATTCATACAACATCAGTATTTATATTAAATCCGTGCCAAAAAGCTAAAAGGTCTTATGTCAACCTAGATAAACCGAAGATTACTTCAATTATAAATCCAAATTAACTACCGAAATGAAAAGAGTCAAACATTCTTCAAAATGAAGGATTTTCTGTCTTCCAATTACTTCTTTACCTCATTTCTCTTCTCCTCATTACAAAACATAATAAAAACATCGTAACCTCTTTAATATCAACTATCAACTTTATCGAATCCCCTCATCCCCATCATGTAAGAGGGTTGTACATAACAAAAGAGTTACACAAATAGAAAATAAAAATAAAAATAAAAATATAAACCAAACATGAATAGGTAGTTGACTCAATTGATTTGGTAATAGTTTCTATTCATTCTTTCGTTTCTTTTCGTTATATTCGTTGTTTATTTTCGTTTTCCATTTTTTTTTTTAACTGTTATTCTCATGTTCAAACATCGAAAACCATATCAAATCGATTTACGGATTAATTCAAATCCCATTTGCTTGCCATTCATCTAAATCGACTTTAATCCAACATGCAACCGCCATTCACTATCACTATTAATAAAGCTTCCCCCTTTGAAGAAGAATAACACATATTTGCTTTAGCGTGTACATATGTATTTTTATTTGTATTTGTATCTATACGAGTGTGTATGTGTATTGAAAAGCAGAGTCAAAAAATCAACAGAAAATTCAACCTAACCCCCAAAAAAACTCAACCCGCCATCCGACTCTGAACCCACTTCACATCGATAACGGTGGCGATGGCGGTGCGGTGGTGGTGCACAAAAACTTTTCAATCACTAAGCCGTACCGTACATCTACCCTCGAACATTCACATTCACATACGAGTACCTCCCCCCACGCCACATACTCTATAAACAACAATCAACAACTCCATAGGGAATAAGCAACAACACAGACAACAACAACAACAAGGACTAAAATAACGGCAACGGAAAGTTATACACAGACAACAACATTATTTCTCACTAGTGAAACATCCTTCGAACACACTCATCCATCGATACCCATACTCGAACATGCATCACACGATTTCGTGCTTCTTCGTTTAAAATAACGGTTCAAACTTACTCATTCCTCTTCCTCGTCCTCATCCTCATCCTCATCTCACTCATTCTCTCTTCTTTTTTCCCTTTCTCTCTCTCACTATTTGATATATCGTATTTTTTTTAAACCCCCCCTTTAACAGAACGTCGGCTGGGATTTACCACACGGTCATTCGCTGCAAGCTCGCTGTAAAGACCTCGGCCTCTATAAATTGCTCGGCGAGTCACGAGTACTATGCTCTAACGGTCTCTGGGCGCCACGAATGCCCTCGTGCGTCCCAACTACACTTCTAACGAACTTCTCTGACGATAGTGCGCCATCGATCCGGATAAAAATTGGTTCCGGTTCAGGGGCTTTTGAGCCGTCCGGAGTTTTGGCCGTTCTACCCAGCAGCACCATTCACATGGACTGTATGTATCCGAGAGCCCGTGGAACACCCGAATGGACCTGGACCAGCTGGTACATGCAATACAATACGGGTAGGTTGATCTGGCGAGTGAATCATTCATTCCATCTTAATTAAAAAAACTCCCCGCTCATCCCAATCCTTATACTCATATGATGGTCCGAATACCTGCCTTCCCTGACTCTTATGCTTATTGCCTATATTGCAGGTTGGTCGACAGTGCACGAGGAAAAATCCACGAAATATCGCCTGACCATCAAGGACATCCAGAGCAGTGATTCGGGCACCTTCACATGCACCTCACCGCGCGGTTTAACTAACAGCATTTCAATTATTGTGGCAACATCAACATGTCCACAGCTAACTGAGCCCGCTGCACCGTTGTCACTACGACTCGAGGGCAATAAGTTGGGTCAACGAGCACTCTATCGATGTCCCCAAGGCTATCGGGTAGAAGGTACCGTAAATTCAACCTGTCTGGCATCAGGTAATTGGTCTACACCACCACCTACATGCCAAGCGGTCCAATGCCCCCGACTGATACTCGAGGATTCGCATCTTAGTCTAGTCGAGTTGAATACATCGGCCTGGGGACGGGCGGTATTTAAGTGTCAGTGGGGCTTTAAGCTGAACGGACCGCCAGGATTGGAGTGCGAACCGAGTGGCGTTTGGAGTGGACCAGTACCAAGGTGTAGAGGTATGTATGCGTGTGTAATGTTTTGCATGACATGCGGGAAAAAAAAAACAATACCTAAGGTAAATTTCACCAGTTTATAGAAAAAAAAAATATCGTGGGCTTTAAATTAAACTTTAAAAAAATAAGTCAAATATTTATTAATCCTGACGGTTTGTCGAAAAAATGTGGTATTTTTTTTATAAATTTCAGTCCTTCGCCGAGTCTGTCTGTCTGTTTGAATGTTCGCGATAATCTCAAAACCTATTGGATTGATTTTTATGTAGTTTTTATCTTTAGACAAAATGCTTCTTTGGAGAATAATTGTAAGGGTTTCGTGGAATTTGATTGAAAGGTGTTAGAAATGTCTATATTTTACTAAAACCATTCCAGTGCAATTGGAGACACTAAAGGATTGTGTCAAATTTAGCCATCACCTTTTAACATCTTGAAAGTCATAAAATGTTTACCGAAGCCATTTATTTATTTGGCATGACCGTCCTAAGCACTAACCACCACGCGTACTAAGACTTAAATCCATCTATTTTGTTCATCAATTGTTTCGAAAGCCCGAGGCTTTAAAAAAAAATGTGCAATTGCCTTCACCTTCTTCACATCACCTTTCTCAACCCTCTTTTAATTCAGAACGAAAAAGATCAAAGATTTTAATTCACAATTTTTTCAGATCAGTGGAACTAAGCACACCAAGTTCCAATTCCAAAAAGTTCACTTTTTCAATATGGCTGCGGTGTGGGTGCTGCCAATTGTTTTTCAAGTCTTTCAATATTCTAAAGGAATTGCCATTCGTTGTGTGAAATGGTGCACAAAATTATGAGGTTAAATAAGACGCTTCCAGCTTTGGTTTTTGAAGTAACCACATTTTATATGTACCTAAAAAACTCGATGGAATTCTCAAGTTATTATTTTTTTCCCGGATTCAGATCCATACAGTTTTTTTTTGAAAATTATTCAGTCTAAATACTCTTTTAATATTTTAAAAATTTCAATTTTTCAAGTGGTAGGTAAGATATTTCAGGACTTAAAATGATGTTATACTGGTGAAATTCACCTTTTGCTTTTCAATTGAGTTTTAGCTAAATTAAACCGTTTTAATTTGATTTCTGCTTTTAAATACACATACCTACCTTTCCTCCTCTTTTCTTTCTCTTTTTTTCTCTGTCTCTCTTTCTCTCTCTCTCTGTTTTCCTATATATAGCTATCCAATGTCCAGCACCACTAGTACCACTCAATGGCCGCATCGGTGGAACCAGTGGTTCGAGTAGTCATCGTCGTTACGCTGTTGGCGCTCTAGTGACATTTAGCTGCAACGAAGGCCACCTGCTGGTGGGTGAGGCAAGCATTGTCTGCACCGAAACTGGATTCTGGTCCCATCCGCCACCATTCTGTAAGTACAGTGGCACATCAATTGATCTCTTCCTTCCGACGCAGAGACACTCAGAGGCGCATTTCATCTTTGCAGGCAAATCTCAGTGTCCGTATCCGGGAGATCCACCAAACGGTCTAATAGCGCCGCTCAAATTCAATTATGATTCCGGTGACCTCCTTAGCGTTCAGTGTCGGCCAGGTTTTGTCGAATACAGTCCAGCCGGGCCGCCAGAACGTCCAAAATGCCTGCCCGATGGCAATTGGTCAGGACCTGTGCCGCAATGTCGCAGCTACGAGGATGTGTAGCTCCTAAGGTATCGACAGAGTGCCACCGAGGAGGCCAATGCCACAGCAACGGTGGCATTGGATTGACAGTGCCAGTAAATTGGCACTGAAGGCGGAATGTAAAACAAAAAGAAAAAAGTAAAAAGAAAAAGAGAAAAAAAATAGAAAAAGTAAAAAAAAAATAGTAAAAAGGGTGTACAGTTAGAGGAAACAAAAAAGTAAAGTAAAAAGGAGTAGAACTGAGAATACACAGCAAAAGCAAAAAAAAAAGAAAAAGAAAATAAAAAGTAACAAAGTAAAAAGCCTGCACAGTTTAAGAAGAGTGGGAGAGGGAGAAAGGTTATTTAAGGGAAAATGATTGTTCGTTAAAAAAATGAGATTTTGAAATTTTTAGTTTTGTACTTCATGATTGTAAAATTGCATAAGCAGGGTGATATCTAGATAAACAAAAAAAAAAATGACAAACAAACAAAACAAAACAAAATAAAAATTGAATGATTATTCAATTTTTTAATTTTGTTTTTCTCCACGTCCACGTCCACAAACACACACATACTCATTCACTATAAAATTCTATCAAATTAACATAAAAACAAATATACAAACATATACAAAAACAAAAATATCTTTCACACATAGCCACAGAAAATTAATTAGCACAGCGCGTTCATATATAAATATACCTAAATGCCATACAAATATAACATACATTATTATTTACTACAACGAAAGAGAACAATATTGCATAAATTTGTACACTCCGAGTCACTTGATTGGGGTTTAAATTTTTTAGAACTTAAAAAACTTTTAGATTATATTTCTATCTTTCTGAGACTTTCCTTAGTTTTATAATTTTATACCATTAGTTGGTAAACTATTTAAAAAAAATGCAAAGCTTGATGAAAATTAATAAAACTTATCAGCTTCCAAATAAGGTCTAAAGGAAAGTCTAATTGTTTTAAAAAAAACGTCTAAATGAACTCTTTTTCATTAAATTCTTAATGGTATAAACTCTTTCAATCTAAGAGGCACTTACTGGAGTTATCTGGTGTTGCTGAAAAATTGAACTCTTTGATTGATTGTTATTTCTTGATCTGCTAAAGAACTGGTATAAACTGGTCGAAATCAAATTTTAACAAATAAAATCCACTCTGTCACAACAATATGAAAGAGAATTTTACTCAATTTATCAAAGCAGCAGCTGTGTTATAAAAAGAATTGAAATTAACTTAAATGGTATAAATCTTTAAAATCTTTTAAAATTCTGATTTATCAGGATTTACTACTATGTATTTGCAGTGAGTAGGACTATTTACTTGCACAGTAGTCAGAGAGAAATTACCTTTAATAAAAAGCATGGCATAATGAGTGGTGAAGAGTAGTATATCTCATTGGAATAAAAATAGGAAACTTAAAAAAATGAGATATTCAACTGATATAAGAATTAATTAGAAACATTTTTATTAATTAATGTTTTAGGTGAACATGTAACGAAAAAAAAATCATATTTTTTCTTTGACGATGCAATAGATAAGCTTGTTATGCTAAAATGTACGATTGGTATAAAAACGAAATATTGATTACCAATGCAAAAAGTCTTATTAAGGAGTAAAATTTCTTTAAGTGCAATAAAAAAAATCAAAATAAATGAAATTTACTTGGCAATTAATGGTAGTTCTTTAATTGGTATAATATTTAAATATTTTAAAAGAATTGCACTAACTAAGTTTTAAACGAATTATACAACGAAAACTTTTATACTAACGTCAGAAATTTAATTTCTCGTTGTTACAATAAATTGACAAAATCACAGTTCTTTGGTTGGTATAAACTGGTCGAATGAAAAAATTATATCTTTTTTCTTCATTTTAGAAGCAAAAAGTCTCATTTCATTGGTATTATTTGTATAATATTTACTAACTAATAGTTTTTTTCAGTAAAAAAATAAGAACCCAATCAAATGTCTCGGAGTTTTATAATCATTGCATACTAATGTTATTCTTATTATTAAAATTCTTCCACAAAAAAAAAAAACAAAAATCCAACATTTACCTGTATCTTTTCATCTAAACAAAATCCCACTCCAATAAAACAGAACTCGTTTACATGAGCATCTACAAAAGAAAAAAAAATTAAATTGTTGTTCCCAACAAATCTGGGGGGATTCGGGTTCGTTGTCATCCCATCACATCACATCACCGCCCACTCCTAATTCAACCACTCATATACAGCAACTTCAGCAGGATGCGATGTCGATGTGTGCAAATTGCCGGAAAGGTGAATGTTCATTGTAATGATGGGGTAAAATGGAAATGGTAAAAAGGACGAATTTAAAGCGGGCAACAAAAAAAAAAAGGTGTTTTTTTTTATGGTGCGGAATCAATATGATGATGAATAGACGAAGCTACTCGTATAGCTTTAGATATTCTTGTATATGTATCAATGGAATTGGAATAACAAAATAAGGGATATTATACGTGATGGAATTCAATTGATTTACATACCTATATTAACCCCTACTTCCCACCCCTCCCTCCGTCCAAAAATAGAAAAAGGCCGGAATGTAATTTAGATTGTTGTTTCTACTATACAAAACTCTTGAGGGCTAAAAACGAAAAACGAAAAACGAAAGAAAAAAAAAAAAACGTTTTAAAACCAATTATTTTTGCCGAATGATAACCAATTAAATTCGTAAATTTTATAGCTCTGGGACTTTGGGAGTGTTCCTTATAATAATAATTTCCGTATACCATTTTGAACTTTTTAAGGACAGAAACAGAAATACAATGAAATCGAGAAGAAAAGAATTTTTAATGAATTTCAAATTCAAGACCGAACTTTGGTAGGGTTTGGGTTTTTTTTTTCTTCTTACAGGGAGAAGGATGTTTGGGACTTTTATTTTTATTTGAATACTTTATTTTTTCCAAAAATTTGTTTTTGGAAAATCCTTTTTAAGAGTTTAAAAACTTTTTTTTTTGTTATTGTTTGATTTGATAAATTTGTTAAAATTGTGATTATGCACAACTTTTTATTATTTTACTAAGTTAGAGTACTTCAAGGGTCAACCTGTTTAGGATGTATTTGACGTAATATGGAAGGAGACTTAAAACCCAATGGAAGCTCAGACTGCTGAAAAAATTCAACATCTTGGATTCTTCAATACAAATTTTCTCAGCTCAAGATGAGCAACGTTATGGTCTCTGCTATGGATCTCTGCTTCATTTATTTCTGCATTCTTACATTTATGCAATTAAATTTCCAAAAAACTTTAGTGAAACTAACAGTTGAAATGTCATTCAACAGAACTACCTGACATATAAGATGTCATCAGTTTAAAGCTTCAACCAATTGCAAACAATTAACATTCTTCTAAATGAATGCAATCTTTTATGAATGCAATCAATAAGAATCAGTGATCAGTACAACTTAAAGATTGCAATGAATGAATTCCTGCAATCATCAATTCTTTGTCAATGTTTGAAAGAAATCAATTGATTCCATTCGTTTGAGGCAATCATTTGAATCATTCGTTTGATTTGTGTACGTTTATGTTTGTAGACTTTGAATTCCCCTCGTCATTTCACTTCTCGATCTGAAATTGACTGAATATAGGGGCTTAATGCTGGTTTAACCATCTCTTGACTCTGGACTACTGATATACATTTGTGTTGTTCCTCTAAGACTCTTCCCAACTGTTTCCAATACTTCCCACCCTCATTTCTACTTTTGAATTAAAAACTCCATAATTTCTTTTGAATAATTTTATGACTGCCTTGGGATTTCGAAACAAGAAAATATTATTACCTGACTCGTACTTTGTTTTAAAATTATGTATATTTGAATTGTTCCAATCTAGTTATAATTTTGCTCTAAATATAATTGGAAAATTCTGTAATGGCTCCCTTAACAGTACTTCTAATGATTTTATGAAGATAATGACATCAGGTAGAATTTTAAAAGTGGCATTATTTAATGCACCTCCAGGGCAAATATTTACCGTGGCGTAGAAAGTAAAGTTGATTGAAGATTTATTTACAAGGAACAGTAAGGTTACTTGGTTTTTTGAAACCTTATCATAGTCAAAGTTATGAAGATATGTTGTTGAGATTAGGAGCCATCTAAAGTCCTGTCTACATTGGTATAAAATAACATAATTTAACAACCTTATGTAGAAGCCCATGTATGTCCAAGGATCCAGTTTCTGACGTTGTTCATTACATTTGTCATTATTCTTGACCCAATATTGACAACCAGGTGCTTTACAGTCTTATAGATTTTAATAGTAAATATAGTGGTCACTTCAATTCCATCAATTTAAGGGAAGTTTACAAGATGGACAATTCTTACAGGACCAAAAATTTGCAAAAACCCCTAGGCACTTATCTATTATCATTTGAGAAGGAAATAGGCGAAACTATATGACTTTTACAGGCAGGAGACAGCTATTGAATGCAATAGAAAAATGACAAAAAAAAAGTCCTTTGACCCAGGATTCAATTACCTCCTTTTTTGACCTCTTTCCATCCCGAACTACATCATTGTTAGCTTGTCTCTAAAACCAAGGGAAATGGAAGCACATACGACAACGGAAGTTAAGACATGCAACTGGATTTATATATTATTTTTTGTAAGGTTAAAAAAAAGGATTCGATGCTGCCGTCCCCCCACATCAAATAAAACAACACGGAGTGGAACAACAACTCAAGCCCCAATCACCTTCATATAACCTTCATCATCAATACTTTCAATCATTTCTTTAAAAAATAAAATAAAAAAATACACAAAACATGCAAAAAATTTCAAAAACCAAAGTTAAAAAACAAAATATATATATATCATTTTTGTCGTGTGTCTTTAAAGCACAAATTCTCTCTATAATAATTAAACAAACAAAAAATACTTATATAAATATATTATAAACAAAAAAAAAACTATTCCTTGAATTGTGAAATATACCTAAAAATACATACATATATATTCTACATATATATATATATACATATATTTAAATTTGATATCTTTTCATTAACAAACAAATAATACCCCTCTATATATTCAAGAAACAAAAAACTAAAAAAAAAAAACAACAACCTCCTTTTCAATTACAATTACATACATACGAAAACATACCTAAATTATAAAAAATATTTTTTGACTCTTATATTTATTTAACTTATATAAAGTAATAAAAATGAAGAACAAATTTCAAAATTCGGACACTTCCGATAAACATACATACATAAATTAAATGAATTAATATAAATATGTATTATTGATTATTCTTAATTTTGTTGTAAAATATTTAAAAAAAAATTATAAACTTAAATTTAAAAATGTTGTTCTTCTTCTTCTTCTTCAAAAAAAAGATTTTAGAAAATTTAAGATCTAAAATTCAAAAAAACAAAAGCTGATAATTAAGAAGAAAAGAAATGAGAAAAAAAAACGGATATACACTCAGTCAAATAAAAAATTAACAACATACAAAATGAAGGACGATGAAAAGAAAATTATATAAATTACATTTCAAACAAAACTGACAAAAGAAAAAAATTGTGATTGTATAAAAAAATGAAAAAATAATAATAATAATAATTAATAAAAATCGAAAACAAATATGGAAAGAAAAAATTTATTTAACAAGTTTTACTGACGAAGAAAAAAAAAATATGAAAATAAAACAAAATTCACATTTTATCTTTTAGCTGTAGTTCTAGCAATTAAACAAATAAAAAAAAAACAAAAGAATAAAAATTGTATTATACATTAAATATATTAATATTAAAAAGAAAAACCAGAGAAAGTATTAAAATAAAAATTGAAGTAAATATAAAAAAGCGAAGAATAAATAAATGAAAAAATATATAATAAATAAATAAATATAATAAAATAAAAATGAAATGAAACATATATTTGCGCATATCGAAAGTTGGATGATGTTTTATTTAAGAGAAGGAAAAAGAAAAGGAAAAGGAAGTATAAGGATATTTTTCGAACCTTGGAGCATGAGGACATTTATTGTTGATATTGTAGTTGTACAGTTGGTTGGATGAAATTAGCGGTAAGGTATTGTCAGAGGGCAGTTCTGGTGCTACAAGAAATAGAGAAAAAGAGAGAAAAGATAGGTGATGTAAAACTAACGAAATTCATATTTCTCTTGTGAACTCACACCCCTTCTCACCCCAAGTTAAGAACATTTTAGGTGAAAATATAATTTATCTATTCCTTAACGATGTTGAGTTATAACACTTAAGCAAAAGTAACTTCCACAACCAAAAACTGACCGAAATAAAAAAAAAACATAAGAAAACAAGAAAAGTGCGTATACGCCCTAGTGTACTTTGGAGACTTCTTCAAATACATCACTAAGGAAGGGTGTATCGATGTAATATTTTGTTTATTTTTAATTTATAATGAGCCTAGAGTATTCAAATGCAATTAAATATTAATCATTTTGCCTTAAACGAGGCCATGTGAAGTGGTCTCATTAGTATTTGCACACAAATGTTTAATTTTTTTTAAAAAACTAATGAAAGTAAGAGCGGATGAAGACTAAGACTCTAGTGACGAGAATCTTCAAACTGGTAGATGGCTTCCATAAGTAAAAACTGTCAACAACTACATAACTTTGTTGTTGAGATCGGTTTTGGTCTGATCTAGCTGAATAAAATTTGTGGACTCAGACTTTGAACATAATAAATTTAATGTTTTTTAAAAAGTTGTTAAATGGAAGGAAAATGTTGATATTGATATCATCTTCTTATTATGAACGCCGTGTTAAAAACCTTAGTATCAGATATATTTTGTCCTTTTTTTCTACATCTGAAGTTCCTCAAGGTAGGCACTTAGGCCCTTTTCTTTATTTTATTTTAACCATGATCGATGTTGGCATAGTTTCAAAATAATACTATTTTTCACTAAAACGAGCACGGTAAAAATGTTTTTTTATTTTATTTTTGGGCTTATTTCTCCAATTTTTGAAATTAAAGGGGGTGTCCCAAAATTAACAAATGATTAGAATTAAATAACAGAAAATACAGTTTTAAGTAGTTTGAATTAATTTTTTTATTGGATCATAAAGTACACGGCTTTGCATACGATTACACATATGCACTCGTCTACATGGCGGTAAATTTAAATAACGAAAATACAGTTAATTAACAAACTTAAAATATGTATTTAAAAACAAATATCAACATGTTGTAAGACCTTAAGAACTTTAATAAATACACTGTTTTAAAATGCACAAGTGGAAAGTTATAAAGATGGCATTCGGGCTTTATTTGTCGCTTTAGTGACACAAGAACGTATTTACAATTCTTACGATTAAACATGGATAGTAAAAGCAGTCAGTATTATATGCTAAAATTATTTTATGAAATTCGAATCTCAAAATTGTTACAAAATTTTTGTGGAAGCAAAGCCAAAAAGTCACTATTTTTGTTGCTTGAAAGTTAAATTCTTAGTATGTTCTTTATACATTATATACAAACTATACGATATAAGTGAAAAAAATTAAAGTAAGTATACGCCTTAGATTCCTGATGTAAATGTCATTTTAAGAAAAAAATTGATGTGTTGATATCTTTAAATATAAAAAATTAAATATTTCTTGAATACATCTTTTTAACAATCACATTCGCTATTTCCAGGCCTCAAATTCATGGTTTTGGAATAATTAAATTTTTATCAAAAATAAGTCTAAAGTTAGCGGATAGTTAAATGTTTGTTTCTTCTTGCAGTTAGAATTTTTCAATTGCGAAACTGTAAACAAGTGTCAATTCGATTTTTAAAAAATTCATGGTTGCTAAACGATCTTGGAAAACTTACGAAATGTTATAAGAACGAAAAATCAGAAATAAAATGTGCAAATATTTTTATGGTACATTTGGAAATCCTTAGAGTGTGAATAATTTTTAATTGTAAAATTAAGAAGTGAAGTCTGATATTTGCAGAACCAAAGAAGTGAAAATGCGAAATTGGAAAAAAATTCTGCAAACGCAAAATTTTGAACAATGAAACATGCAAATAAGTGGTTAAAATTGGATAGTTTGCACATTAAAAAATTACTATGCGAATTTAATAAATTTGCGAACACATAAAATTGATGAAATTGCGAAGTTCCTAAAAGTCCATGAACAGTGCAAAATGAGTGAGAATGAGAAATAATTGAAAAACTATGAAATTGTGTAAATTGCTAAATTGCGAAGATGCGTGAAAGAGCAAAACTGAATTATTTTTATACTCCTATAAGCTGTCAAATTCACTATACTTCGCAATTTGTTCTTTATACTTTAAACTTATTATTGCAACTTTCGCAACTTATTATGACAGATTTTACAAGACGAAATATGCATTCTGAATTTTGTACTTCTTCGTAAAAGCCATAATTTGCAAACTTAGAAACTTAGTATAGAATGATGGTAGCAAATTTTATGAGGACCTTAAGATAATTTTGATCCGTGAAAAAAACTTGAATGAATTTTTTTAAAAATGCGAAGATTCAAATGCATATTTTTTTATTTATTTGTTTGTCCTCTTTTCCTCAAAATTTAACATTAAAAAAATTATATCTTAATTAAAATTTGTAGTTTAATCGTACCTTACAAAGTTTCTGCAGGTTGCTCTGTTCTTAACTAGGTACCACTTTTTAAACAGGATCATAATTTCCAAGTACGTGCTATAATAATAGATTGTAGACTTATGACCTATTTAAGTGTAATTTTTTTTTTGTTCTTATGGACTTATGACCTCAATATTTAATATCACAGCATGAATAAACAACTCCTAAAGAAAATACTTAATTCAAGAAGAAAAAAATGTTTAAAAAAATTTCCATGGAATTAATTTACACTTTTAGACTCCTAACAAAACAAAAATTTCAACTAAACACATACATACTGATACCTATACATTTGTAAATCTAAATTATACGTTGTCCTAAATTCTGTGCATCAAAAATAAAATACATACAAATAATTAGTTCTCCTAAATGAGAAACAGGATGTTTATGAATAGTTCCCCCCTTTTTTGCCCTATATAGGAGTTTCCTTAAATGTATTATATTTTTAAATGCAGTGCTATTCGTCCTTGGAATACTTTACTTATCCCAGATATTATAGTACCTACGTTTGTATGAGTGTACGAATGCAAATAAAAATATACTTTTCATGCTATCTGTCACATTTTAATTTAATTGAATTGCTCGAGCTTCGTATAATTTTATTAAAAATGCAAATAAAACTTTCCTCGCACTGGATAGCTGGACTCTGGATTCAGGACTCTGGATCTAGATCTATGGACCAACGACGACGACGACAGCCCAGCAAGCAGGACCCCCTGCGCAGTTGTTGTCATAATTTACAGTCACAGTCGGAGTTAAATATGGCCAGTGCATATTCCCAAATCATAGAAGCAACAACAACAAAATATACGAATATAAATCAAAACGGACAAAAAAAATAAAAAATAGCCAAATAAAATTATTAATTATTCGTCCTGAATGAGGCGGGGGGAGCTAAAAAGATGAAAAACTGGAAAACAGAAAATATGGATAAATAATAATATTTGCTTGGCTTGTGTCTCTCGTGTTGGCACGTCACGTCCGTCGCGTCGCGTCGCATCGTCCTGGTTGGCTTTTTGTGTATTTTAGCCTGTTTGTTTGTTTTCCCTTTTACACGGCCTCCGCACATTCACACATATCCTTTGGGAGAATCCTGGAATATATGAGTGTCAATCGGTGGGTGTGTGTGTGTGTGTACTGTGTACCAACTCTTGTACTCACATAATCCAGTTTTTAATAAATTCAGGATTTATAAAAGCTTCTGTGGGCACTGAAGCTGATATCCTTTGTCGGTTACTGATATGCAAATATTATTCACCACACACGCATTCATTTTATACACATGTCCATACATATATCACATCAGGATCTGTTTATACAGGAGTATATGTGTAATGTGTATAGATATATGAAGATGGACGGAATGTGGACAAAGTGTATTTTGGCCACTGGGCTACTGGGCCACTAGGACGCATTCCATCAGGAGAAGAGAAGTCCATCAGGCATCATCCTCCACTCACATGCATATCCATTCAATGTGTCGGTGGGTTATTCTCTTTCAGTAATGATATGGAAATTTTGAATTTGTCGGACAATTAATTCCTGAAAGGATATTTATATGCGGGGATGTTGTTGTTGAAATGAATACCAATCCCAGCAAGAGTGCCAGGCTGGAACGCAAATGGGTACCAGGAAGGAGGAGAGATGGAGGAAGCTCTCGCAAAATGCTTCAGATTCGAGAAAAGTATGGAAGATGAAGAGGAGGGACAAGAGGGAGGGGGGGTGGAAGTTGGTAGAATGAATGCTAAAGACTAAAAGCAAATTGTTGTCGTTGTGAAGGGAATTCGTATCATGACTGATGCTGGATCCTCTGGAAGCTGGGAGGTTGAAAGCTGAAAGCTGAAGGCTGAAGTTGAGTAGGCTCTTTAGGCACTTAAACGCTCTTAGGTCTGTGCAGTTGGTTTTGCGAGTTGAGTTCAGTTTGTTTGACACTATATATATACATATATTCGCTCCTCGGCCCGTCACACCGTCACATCGTTTCTGTCGCCTGTGTTCCGTACCGTTACGCACCTAAAGGCAATTTATGGCAAGCTATTAAGTTTTGATTAATGCGAAGTCAACATTCAACAACGGTTTTGCTTTCGGCCAGTGATGTGTAAATTTTTGCTTGAATATTATAAATAAATGTATGTACTTTAAAAAAATGTTTATTATACATTATTTTTTTAAATTTTACTTTTTTTTTGTATGTATGTATGTATATCAAAGTGAGGAGATTTCTTTCAAGCCTTACCGCATCGCATAGAGGCCTTGCTGGGATTAATTTATTTCTTTATGACGAATTAAATTATGGAGGGTTTTCTTTTTTCCTGGTTTTATTGTTTTTGTTGTTGTTGTTGTTGTTATTGTAGAAAATGAATAAATTCTGAAGAATTAACAGCAATAACTGTGGTTTTTATTCATAAAAGAAAATATTTTATTGTATATGAAAAATATAATATACACAATTCCCAAAAGAAGCACTTTATGGTTTTTTTTTATGGATTTAAAATTTTTCTTTTTTTTTGTTAATGAATGAAATATATATTTTTTAATATTAAAAAGAAAAAACCACCGGATCAAACATTAATTAAAGACAGAGACAAATTACTATTGTATTTTATTTACTTTTCCATGTCGATAATAAATATCGTGAAAATTTTAATAAAAAAAAAAGATTCATGATATTATTTATTGAAAATTAAAATGAAAATGTCGTAAAGAAGTCCAAAGTTTAATTGGAATGGCACTAAGGTCTTTAAATATGACGGAATTGTAGGTATATGGGATTTATAATGATTGTGTTTTAATAGTGTTTTTGAATGAAATTACGAGATTTGAGTGGGAAATCGAATTCTTCAAGTTTAATAAGGGATGAAATTCAGAAAATTATATAGTTGAACAGTTGAATGTAGAAAGTATTATTGAATGGACTGGATTGACGAGTGTTCTAAGTAATGAAACCTTTAGATTGAAGTTCATTTAAAGACAAAACATGCACATGAGTTTTTTTTTTTTAAACCATTTGGAGGAAATGAGGAAAAAAAAACATTGAGAAAAGCCTCCTTACAGTTACGTTAAAACTGAATTTTCTAACACATCCGTATCGGGGTAGATTAGTATTGTATTTCGATAAACATTATATATGAATGCTACTCTAACTAGGGGCAGGAGGAGACTTCAATCTGGCGAAACGGATGTCAGCTTGACACCGGAGTTAGGGTAGTTTGTAACATGACTCTAATACGGCATATGTTGGTTTTTGGATGACGAGTGTGGTTCAACAATGCCAGATCTCAAACAGAAATGATTCAATTATATTCGAGAGACTGTGTCTTCGACGCTGTCTTGGTTTGTATTGAACTCGGGAATCTTTTTCCATTCACTACTTTTACTATTCCAACGAAATCCTATAAAACGGAGTTCGCATTAACTGAATTGACAATTTCGGGATAAAACTGGTTCGGGGTCCCATTGCGAGAGCTAAGATATGACGAAAAAGACCAATAATTTAATTTTCGGAGCGTTCTATCAACAAAATGTAAATTTGTCTTCAAAAAAATACTGCGTCTTCTAGGCGTAAGAAAAGTTAGTTAGTTAGATTTTTAATGGAGGATTCATATATAATTCAATATTGGAAACTTATTTTATTTTGAAAAAAGAAAAATTAACCATTCAAGATAAATCTATATTTTATTTTTATAAAAGAAAGTCGTGTTAATTACACAATATATAACTAAAGAACGGCTGAACCGATTTGCCTGAAATTTGGCACAGAAACTGACTATAGTCTGGAATAGTAAAATGTATTGTTCCAATCACGCTAGACGAATCTGGATGAAATTTGACACAGAGATATATATTATAGTCCGGAAAAGCACGTAGGCAATTTTTTATCACGGTAAAAAGTATTTTATTAGGATTAAACAAAAATTGAAGCAAACTGCGATTATTGTTTTACATTAGCTTTCAGTACAACGAAACAAATGGTTTCAACAACTAGAACATAAACTTCGGTTGTCCTGTTGAGCTATTTTTTAATGAACTTACAAATTATACCGGGTCATTTAGAAACTATGAAAGAATTGCATGAAAATTCGATTAAGCAAAAACATATTTCCGTAGCTTTACTTTCTTTAAATTGGGGAGTCTAGTAACTAATAAATTTGAAAACTTTTACTCAAAATAAAAAATATAATTTTTCTGGAAAAAAAAACATTACATATGTTCTTTAAAATGCAATACGACACTAACGCCCTCACGATGTCAGTTTAAGAGTTTTATTTATGACAGTTTCAACTTATGTCAGTTTGATTTTCTAGCGAAGTGTCTACATACTAAAAAAAAGGAATGTTATTGTTAACTTCCCATAGGGAATTATTGTAATGTGTCCGATTTGTCAAATTGAAATTTTTGACAAATCTGGACGTTTTTTAGTTCCTAGAATGTCTGTCTGTGTGTGTGTACGTACGTTCGAAATACCCTTTGTCGTTAACGTTATCTTAAGAATGAATAAAGATATCGACTGGAATTAAGTTTTATTTGAAAGGTTATAACTTCGAAAGATGCAGAAAGGACTTTTATAAAAATTTTTCGAGCGGTTTTTTCACCAAAGCGGTTAAAAAAAAAGTGAAAATTTTAGTTGGTTGCAAATATCTCAGGAACGGATGATGCTATTGACTTCAAATAAATTTTACTGTGTCGATAACAATTTAATACAGGTTTGGTATTAATTTGGAAATAGTTCAATATACCGTTATTTTTAAAAATGTAAATACTAAAAAAATTTGGAGCGCATATATGTATACAATGGAGGAAAAATAATTTCATCTTCAAAATATTTTTTTACTATAGAAAATACTGTCCTTAACATCTGGTAAAATTTTCGGAAAATTCAATTAACAGTTTTTTTTACAACAAATAAAAAAGTACAAAAAATTCTAAGAAAAGTTGGTAAAAAGTATGTTTTGATTTGAATATCTCGACAATGAGACACGATTTTGACTTCAAACTTATATAACGAAATACAAACATTAATAATATATGCTACAATTTTGACAAATATCGAATTGATATTTTTTTTACGAAAAATAAAAATTAAAACCGAAATTTTCAGAAAAGTGATAAAATTGCTTTTCGACTTAAATATCATCACAACAAGCAATGATGTTGACTTCCAATGTATTTTATTTTCATTTGTCAATAGCTAAAAAATGATAAAATATTGACGAATACCAAATTCACATTTTTGTAGAATAAATACAAAATGGGAAGTTATCAGTGTGGGTCGCACCCAGCCTGTTTTTTTAAATAAGATTCATAAATATTACGAATGGAAACAAAATTTAAGTACTAATATATGAAGTATGGTACACGTCTAAAAGAAACACAATCCTATTTAAACTTAGTCAAATAAAAAAAAAACTCTTCAAGAAGTTAATTTGGACCTTCAAACTCTTGCTGTTCAAATTTATGTTTAACTTATCTTATTGTAGTTGAATTTTTGAAAACTTGGAAAAATTTTTCTTTTATTTAAGTTGTATTTAAGAAAAATTGTTTATCAATTTTATTTATTTTATTTTCGATATTTATACTTAAGCAAAACAAAACACTGTTTTATTGTTCTGCACCCGAACATTCTCAGAAAAGTGTCGATAAATCGAAATCAAAACTACCTCAAGCGCCTGAATCACTACATTTTATTTACTTTTAACTATTTTGATTTTTTTTTTAATTTATTAAAAAAACACAAACATTGCACTTGCCTTTTACAAAAAACAAGAAATAAATGCAAATTACTTTTACAAGAAAGTGTTTTTTCAGTTGAAAAAATATCAAAATTTCAACTTGTGATAAATTTTTATTTTATTTTCTTTTAATAAATTTATCAAAATACAAAATATCGGGATAAAGAGACAAAGTCAACAAAGTGGAAATGTAAAAAAGCATACATATATTCCCAGGATGCAATTGCATATCGAAAGCAATAAAAAAATTAAATTAAAGTAAAATAAAAAAAAAGACGAAAAGACAAACAAACGCAGAAAACACATTTTTCATTTTTCTATATCCTGACAATAAGTTCACAGACTTTGGCTTGGCTGTGTCTGATTTCAGTATGCGGATTTCCTTTTGTGTCCCCAAAGCGAAATATTCAATATCCTTGACGTACCTATGTAACAGTAAAGCGTATATATGTATATGTATGTAGTTTAATGGAAACGCAAATTGTCCACATGTAAACGCCTCGCACTGGCTTCGAGTCGGATTTGCAGAAAGAGGGACAGCGCAAAAAAAAATAAGAAAAAAAAAGAAGGTAAAGTCAGTTCAGATGTCCTGTCCCTGTGTGTGTCTTGGTTGGATGAAGAAGAAGGACGAAAATGGGAGATCCTTGTGTCTATATAATATAAGGACAATAAATAAGATTGGTGTTCAACTCCTCGAAACTCGAAAGTTCATCCGACCATAGACGCGTTTGAGAAATTTAATTTTATTTCTATTTTATTACAAGACAACGACAAGCATCACAAAAGGACTATGTAACTGTATAGTGCTCTGCAGAAAGGAATAAGGACATTTTTTGCTTTTTTTTGGATAAATGTATATTACTTTGGATTTGCTTCGAACATGAGCATATCAAATGAATATGGATGTGGATATGGATATGGATATAGCGTCTTTGCTGCTTCATGGATGAGATCTGGGATGAGTTGTGGGATGATTTGTGGAATGAGAAGCCAAAGCGAAGCAAAGCATTGGAAAGAAAAATACTTCTTCTTGTGTACTGTACACCTTACCAACTTCTTTCTGCAGCAGTCTTATTCTTCCTTTCTGTCTTTGTTTTTTTCTATTTTTTTATTTTTTTTAAACTTTGTTTTGCGTGCTCGAGCTCATGAATAAAAAATCCCCTAGAACAAGAAGGACAAAGATGAATCACTTATGTAAATTTACCCAAGGGATATCCATTTAACTTCTATGGTTGACAGTAATGATGATGATGATGATAGTACAGGAGTTGTTGTTGGTGGAAGGACATACCATCAGACATACTCGTACATACATACATAGACCAGACCGGGGTTTTAGTTGCCACTGTGGTTTTGGGTTTTTTTGGTTCTTTGGTTTTTGGTTTTCGAATTTAGAGCCTGCGAAAAACAAAAAAATGTTATGTTATTTAATAGAAATGTCATATTTAGTTTGATAAATGTCTTGGACAAACTTAATGTTCAAGTTGGTAGGTCTTCTCGTAGGTAGGTTGGAAAGATTTGAATTATTTCAATTTATCAGAAATATTTATTTATTACACTTGAATAAAAATGTTTTGATGATGTTGTTATTTGTCTCATGGTTGTTCGAAATATTATTAGGAAACTTATAGAGTCGACGGATAGTGGAAAATTATAGTTAATGGTAATTAATAACAGTGAGTGAGTTCCAGTGGTGAGTTGGTGAAGGAATACAACATCAGCGATAAGACAACGTTGAGGAAGGTTATGAAGGTTGATCAAACCGAATCGAAGAAATCTTCGTTGAACAGCTTCTATCCAAAGAGAGTGAGTGATATCGTAGGGAGACACCAAACCTGGCTAGCATATTCAAGGATGCGCCTAACATATGTGATCTAGAGTGATTTGGTAACATAGTGATCGTTAAATTCCTTAGACCGATCAAAGTTTTATAAGGAGTAAGGAAGAATTGGCTTTCGTAATTATACGATCAATATGAGACCGGAAATTCAACTCTTTATCACATACTACCCCATGGTCAGTAAAAGAGGATATCATCTGCATAAATTGAGAGATCAGATTTACATCGTCTATGGCTAAAATGAATAGGACTGGGCCGAGATGTCTGCCCTGAGGAACCTCTGAGGATGCGAAGATTGGATAAGACACTGCATTTCTAAAAACAACTCTATACATGTTTTGTTTTTGAGGTAAGAATTTACCCAATCAGTACACCAGGCCCGAAAAACGAAAACTTTGAGATTCATATAATGTAGATTATTATGGTGACTGATCATGTCAAAGGCTTTACTGAAATCAGAAGTAATAACATCCACAGTAGTAATAACATCCACTTCAGGGCTTAGAAGATCTGCCCTTTAAAAAATCGTATTGGAATGGGGAAACAATACATTTACAATGGAAATAAAGAGAGTTGTAAACGATATTTTCGAAGAGTTTGGGCAAGGCAAATGGTATTCACTGCAAATTCTACTACTTCACCAAATTTCATCATTGAATTGGAAGTACTCGTTTTTATAAATTTATACCAATTATAAGCTACTGGGTGAACACCACGCTCCTTTTATCTAAAACAGCAAGGTTTTGAATAGTGCTTTGTTGTATTTTTGAACTTGGGCTTAGACTGGACAGTTCTACAATATCAGTAAAGACTTCATCAGTCAGTCAGTAAACTAAGTTTTCTCCGATTTTTGAATAGCTGTACTTCTGGAACCACTTGTGATATAAAATGTAAATTTAAAGAGATTATAGTTTTTTTAACTGTAAAAATTAATAAATTTTAGAAAAGAAGAAACTTCGACATTTTGCAAACATTCATTATGTTATAAGTTTGTAACTGATTTTAAGGACTTAAGAATAACAATTCAAACAAAAAATTTTGAAAACGAAATTATTTTTAGGATTACCAACTATAATTCATACAAACAGTGACAAATGTTTTTCTTGCATTATTTTTAAGACGTGGTTATTGAACATTACCGAAATATGTCCCTATGTTAGATTAATGGCTTCAAATGGTACGAAAATGTTAATTTTTTTTTTTTTATTAGTAAAATACTTGGTAAATTCTATCCAAGCTTTTCCAGGTAGCAACCTTCTTATCTTATTTCACTTGATGGGATGGGTTGCGTTGATCAAATTTTCAGGCTTAAAGGGTCACACTATTAAGCACTAAGGAGATATCCCACAATTTTAATTTCAAAAATGCCATTTGTCAAGGCCTTACGTTTTAAGGATAGAAAAGCTAAATTTTTGACAAAACTGTAATCCTGGAACTTCATGAGCCTACTATTAGCCTTGTTGAAAATTATTTCTAGAGATGACTGTTTACATTAGCTAAGTATGGTCTTTTAAGCAAATAGTTAATAAATTAACACACTAAAACATAATATTTTCTACAGGTTGGTGGCAGTAAAATCAAATCGGGTCTAATAATGCACTGGTCTGCACAATGTAACTAAGTTTTTTTTCGTCCGAACTAATTCTAGGTTTGAATTTTAGAAATTCAGAGTTTGCCATTTCATACCTTCTAAAACGTTTAAGATATTATTTTCTGTACAGTACCTTATCTAAAAATAAACTACTTTTATTAAGTCAATTTAAATCTTTTTCAGTTTTCGGATTTCTCACTTGAATGATTCGGTTTTAAAAATAGAATGTACACCACTTGGTTGTAAAGTGACGGTAATTTTCATTAGTACCTCAATTCTACATTTCAGTTTCATAGAACTTCTCAATTTATTTCCATCAGATTCAGAATGTCGACAAAAATTTATTATTTTCTGTACATGGAAGGTAAGTCGCTATAACATCAAAGTTTTTAATTTTGTTGTATTCGGTCCTAGTACAAAATGGCATGCAATTATGTCATAAATCTAAAATATAACAAAAATATAATATAAAATTTCAAACATAGGTGTTATAGCCACTCACCTTCCAGGTACAGAAAATAATTAAAAAAAAAAATGCAGATAGACCACTATCGTTTTCTCCCACTTAATGTTTTTATATTGAAATTTTATCATTGGCTTATGGATACGTTCAGTATGAAAATTCAGTTGTGCTAGAGTCCATTTGGAAAACTTTCTACACTAATTTTTGAGTATAAAATTATTACATAAAACATTCCTCAAATTTTCCATTAAAATTTCGAATACGACTTTGTAATTTTCCCTAAATAAAACTGTGGGAATAAAAACTTAAGCCAACGATCTCTCTTCACAGTTCTAAAGTAAAGTACATCAAATTTAATTTTATTGACAATTACGAAAATAACATTTTTCAAACAAACAATTAAATTCTTCAATCCTCTTTTATAATTTATACAAGGACTGAATTTCAAATTTAAACCCTTAACATATTTTAACCTTTTTTATGTACAACCATTTGTTAAACCGTATCAAAACGAATTATATAATAAAACTGTCTAGTCTGTGGTTGTATATATTTTTAATACCTAAACAAAAAAAAAAAAACAGATACAGAAACAAAAACAAAACTAAAAAAATAAAAATCTATCGCCATCATCAATCAAGCACTCGTTGGTTCTCTAAGTTTTGTTTAAATACCGAATTTCAAATTGATAGTCCTTAAAATAAACTCTTTGAATTGATCCAAAATAAACCTCATCCAATTAAATTTATCCAATAGCGGAGCACTATAAGAGGATTCTATATGCTATACAGGATGATGTTCTCATCCATATAGAAATCTCCCAATCGCATCCATCGCACGCTCAGCCCATCAAGCTTTATTTATCAAACTGAAATGGTTTTTCAATCATGATGCCTTTCCATCAATGCAATGTCAATTTCTCCTAAAACGCGCATATCCTTTTCATGATTCCTATACTCGCATCCAATGGATATGTCCAATGTCCAATACCCAATGTCCAATGTCCATATTGTTCACCGGAAACACTTGTTTAATCACTTGGTATTGTGCCATCGATGACAATATTACAATGGGCAACACTCCCAAAGCCAGACTAATCAATCAATATCCTTGAATGTGGTTTTTCGGCAGAATTCAAAAATAACACGACAACAACCGTCACCGTCATCCTATCCCGTATCGGGTCCAAGTCCAGTTGTCCTCGTCAGGACAGAGCAACAAAAAAAAAAAAAAAAACAGACGGTATTCAATCAGGGAGTATGGTGAGTGTATGTCATCGCCGCCGCATGTGATATTGCATTTTCATTAATATTAAACAATTGTA
Organism: Scaeva pyrastri; assembly: GCA_905146935.1. Classification (NCBI taxonomy): domain Eukaryota; kingdom Metazoa; phylum Arthropoda; class Insecta; order Diptera; family Syrphidae; genus Scaeva; species Scaeva pyrastri. The sequence goes on along the minus strand of LR989928.1, from coordinate 12,306,242 downwards.
TTGTAGAATATGTATGTGTATGTGTAGGTGAACGTATCTAGGTGTCCACCATTGTTGGCATTCAATTCAGTTCCGGCATCCGGTGCCGATCGATCGGTTTGATTGTTGGACGATATTATTTGCATTGGCTTCCACAGAAATTCCACCGTGCTCCATGTCAATCAGGGAAGATTCACCCCGAAAGGTCATATGCTCATCAGCTTTCGAAATTAAAGCAAAACATGTTTCTTATTATATCGATTTTATGTTTGAGGTTTTAAGGATAACTAACTGTTAACTGTTTTTTGGTGGACGTTATGGTATCGATGGGATCAAATTTTGATGTGATTAATTGTTTTGGTTGCGGTTTTGGGTTTTGAAATTTTCCTCTTATATTTTATTGGACCAAAAGAAAAAAAACCACCAATGATACTCAAAAATGTCAAAATTTCGTATCAAGGTTATAAAATTTAAGTACACACCAAATAACTTTTAAAAAAATCGATGGAAGGAGTTTCAAGGGGCCTTCTAGGACATGTCAATATTTGCTAATATTCAGGAGTGTCGATTTTATGATTTTTGTATACATTAGTCTTATTAAAAAAAAAGTGATACAACGAGTTATAACTTCTTAGCTATATGACTAAGGGATTTTTTGTAAAACTTCGAAAATGTCCAGGAAACCCTCATAAAACCCACTTGAATCGGTGAAACCTCAAACCACGACTCGAATGAACCACTTCTATGGAGCTGCCCAATCTGTAAAAATGTCCTTTGACGAACTTCTCAACTACCCTTTTATGTACTTTAGAGGTAATGTCAATTTTTTTTCTCCCACGAACTAAGGGTCCTTGAGAGTGTAAATTAAGTTTTCACAGCTCTCAAAATTTCAATGAACCCTGCAGTCATCAGTTGGCACTTTACATGGACCATTTTGTTGTGTCCATATGCCAGATGAATAAATTCGACAAGTGATACAATTTTTGTTTGGAAAAACTCAGGATACAAAACTTCTCCAGAATCCAGAAAATTCCCTGCATAATTATAAAATTCCAAAGGAATATCTGAAAATAGAAAAACCGGCCGCATCCATAGAAATAGGTTCCCATGGATGAATGCCAGATGACGATGATGATGAAAATGAAAATGAAGACGATGATGATGATGCCGATGAGATGCTCTCGAATCAACAGCAAAATTAAATTATAGCTTCCTTCTGCTCTGCATTTTCATCTATTTTCCTTCTTCTTCTTTTATTTTTCCTTTTTTTTTAATTTTCTAACTTTTTGTCGAGCCTCTCTCTCACAAGTGCTTCCTTTATGTTCTTACTCATTGCTAATTGACTTCAATTTCTTCTGCCCATCGTGTTAAAAGTTTTTCTTTGATTTTTTTCTTTTTTTGTTTTTGCATTTTCCAAGGATTCATTTCTGGCTCGAAGAAAAAAAATGGAAGAAATTTAATAAAAAAAAAAATTTGTGACAGAAGGAAAGGAAAAAAATATAATATGAACAGCAAACATTTTGTGATGGATATTGGAGCGAAAAACAATTGTCTATCGGTGTCATAATGCTTAAGCAAGAGGAAAAATATCCTTAGTGTTAAAAAGGACAACAAAATGGACGAATAAAATAAAATAAACTGGAACACCTCTCTTGGGCTTTTGGTTTATTCCTTGATGGCAATTTCAATGAGGAACAAATGTCCGTCAGGACACAAAAAATTGAGCATCCATCTGTCACTAATATCCCAAAGAGCATCGTCCTTCCCCTATTTTGTTGTTTTTGTTGTTGTTTGGTAATTTTTTTGTTGTTGTTGCAACCCTCGAATCATGAAAATGAAAAGCAATTTTAATTTGCAACACTGACAAGTGACAGTAATGTCAGCAAGTTTGTTCAATTATCACATCAGTTTGTTTTATCCGAAACCAACAGAGAACACAACAAGAGTGTCCTTTCCTGATGTGCTGCCCCATCCAGTTCAGTTGAGTCTAGAGCCAGTCCTCTATATCCATGATGTCCTGTCCCATCGATTGATTCCACTTGAAAGGCAAACATCCTTCCAAACGTGCTCCTCATGTTTGGTCAAATATTCGAGATCGAGGTTGAGGGGGAGGCTACATGGCTACATGTTATGTTGGTAAAGGTACATGGTCGAGGACATACATATAGGGTTCCTTTTCATTTTCGACAGTAGGGCAAATTCTTTTGTATTGTTTTCGAATAAACTGTTGACTCTGATTGACACAACAAAAGAATTCCCCATTAGGAAAGTCCCATCAATGCCACCGACCCGACATACATACATATCTATTTCTATACCATCGACACATGGCACATGGCTTTTATCATCTCGGCTACTTCTTCCAAAAAGTAGTCTAAGGACATCAGGAAGCACATAGCAAATAATATTTTTGTGGTTTTTTTCTTTTTGTTATTTTTTTTCTTAGTGGAAGAATAAGAATTCGGAAACGGTATCGGGATATTCCTTACTTGTACTTGCAACCCATTTAGTGGGCGGAACCATCATATGCTGGTTGTTCATTCTTCAGCAGCTCCTCCGGAACTGGAGCTCTTGATATCATCTATATGGAAACGTGTTGGGAAATTATTGATCTCCTGGCTCCTGATTCCTGAGTTCTGTTTCTGGTGGTAAAATATAAAAATAGATCTACCTACAATACGAGTACATGTTCCACCAGTCGTCCTGGAGTTGGTCGTATATGGTGTGTGTACATTATATGCGAGTCCCATTTGGACACACAAAGTGACAAGATTAGAGAGAAAAGGAAATGACGGACGATAGGACGCGGACGGGTGGTTTGGAGGGAACCAGATGTGAGAATATTGTTGAACTGTCTTGTTCCAATATAGCACTTGACATCAGCAGCGACAAGGTATCAGTGTCTGGATTCTCTTAACGGTGCCATTTCTCTTGGTTCATATGTACTCGTAGAAGCAATTCAATTTGATTTACCATTTTTTTTTCTTCTGCAGGATGTCTTCTTTGTCCTTAAGTAGATATACTCGTACATATATGTATGTGCTTCTGTGCTGTGCGTGTGTGAGTGTACACATAGTGGATAAATATAGTCGCTAAGAAAATTCATGAAATTGATGATGTGATAGAGCTTGTTACGTGCATCACTGCTGAACGATGAAAATGTCTGCTGAATGATCTGAATTCGTGTTTCTGAACGAATGAATTTTCCAAAAAAAAAAAAAAAAAAAAAATACTAAAAACATAGTAACCGATTTGTATGTAGGAGTGGTTCAAATAAAATTATATCCATTTATAAACTATTGGCGAAAGAATGAAAAAGTACTTCGAGTATTGGATCGACAATTCAAGTACTTGAACATTATTTTTCTAGTAAGCGTTTGAGCAGTACTGTAAGTATGTAGACGAAGTCTTAAAGTAGTTAAGTATTCGAAGTAGGTACGGCACCTTGGAGAAGTATTTCAAGAGTATTTAAGTATTGGAGTCCGGAAATATTTAAGTATTATACTTTATCGAAGTATTTGAAGTACTCCTCAACTAATTCTACGCAATGAAGTAGTTGAAGATATTGGTACTTGTAGAATTCCATCAGGTACCTTTGTCGGAATACTAAACTACAAGTCCCAAAATTTTAAAGTTTTGATAGAAATTCTCAAATTTTATAGCCACCTTAATATTTCATTTAAGGGCATAAAGAAAAACTCATTTTATTGGGCTCCAGGTGCTTGCTTCGGTATATTGAATTCACAAACAGAAATATTGAAGACCATCCGGCGCCATCGTGTTGGTTCGACAACTCGTCCTTGGATAGCAAACACACCTTAGTGTCAAATTTATTTTTTTGTTGTCAATAATGTACTTTTTTTTGCATAGGGGCCGAGACAATTAAGTCTGAAACCTGACAGACAATTTAAATATACATATATTTTTATTTTAGGGACTTATTTTCATCTAAAAAACCTTTTTGTCTGATGTAGACTTTACTCTTTCTATTCTCGTCTCGGCCTCGTCAAAGTCTCATTAAATGAGGATTGACTTGGTCTAGTAGTTTTTTTACCGAAAAGGTTAATTTAGAAAGGTCTTAAATGAAAGTTGGCAGCTCATAGCTTTTAATGCGGGTAAAAAACCATATTTTGAAATCAACGCCAATTTGAAGTCATAAATTGCAGTTATTCGAAAAAAACAATATTTTCTTGAAACATAATTTCAATCATGAAAGAAATTTAAAAAACTATAGGGATTGAGATGCTGTCAAAAGTTCCGATAAATGTCAAAGCGCCATCTCGGTTTCGTCTCGTGGATAAACCTTTTTATCTCTCTGTACCTTTACCACAATCTTTAAAGATTAAGCTAGTTTTAATACATAAACTTAAAATGTATGGTTACTTAAATGAAACGTTTTCGACTTAAAAAGGACTTCAAAATTTGTAGGCGAATTTATTCAAAAAGAAAATGAATGCAATCTTTTGAACGTAAATCGAGTGAATAGTGATTGAGAATTTGAAGTGATGAATGTAAACTTTAATTTGATTTCAATCAATTTCAATCTTTCTTGAAATCATTCGTTGGGGTTCTAAAAGAATGCAATATTTTTTATTTATTTTAGAATTTAATGTCCTTATTCTTGTCCATTTTCTTTGTGATTCAATTCATATTCTTTGAATATCAAAGCTTTTCAAGTGCCAAAGAATTTACGTGTATGAATTCTTTGAATTTATTCAAAAGCTACCATTGAAATGATTCATTCAAATGAATGAACAATGAAGAAACTCTGAATGCAATCAATTGATTGATTTGTTCGACTGAATGCAATCTTTTGTGTGGAGTGGTTTATAATGATTGCATTGTTTTAGAATCCTTTCATCCGTTTAGACATTTTTGAAAAAGGAATAAAGGATTATCTTAGATGTACTCCATTATTTTATTTAAAAAAGAAATTCGAGATTGGAACTGGAAATAAAAGAATTGTGATGAATATGATGATCCGCATTACACTCGAAAATATACAATCCAAAGCTAATGCACAGTGTATATGAGTTCTCTCAAAGTATAAGACTCTTGGAGTTTTTGCATTTTTAAAACACGTTGATTTCAGTTTTTCAATTTTTAAAACAAAATGCATCCAAATACTCCAATGACAAGTGTGCTTTTCTTTTTCAAAGTATCAGATTCATCCGATTCGTCCTTTTTAATATAATAAATAAATAGAGCAGAAACGTTATTTGTAAAACAAATAATTCAACACCTGCACAAAACAAAAAAATAAAAAAAAAAAGAAAATCCTTTTTGAAAAAGGACCCATTCATCGTTTTCGTGTTTGTTTATTTTCTGTTTAACATTTGATAAGAGTTTAAGTTGAAAGTAATACTTCGGCTTAGTCCTTCTATATATATTTGTGTGTATCTATAATATTTGTATAACTGTAACTGTGACTGTGTGACCCGACCTGAATGACAAGCATGCTATTCGATGCCATGCGATGCGATGTCCTTTCACTTGTACCGAGAGCGCCCTCTATGGGTTTTTTTTTTTTATATTTGTATTCGTATTCGCATACTTTTTGTGTGTGTTTATTTTATGTTTTAACAAATTTGCATATTGGTGCTTTGGGATTTAAATTGCATATGCGATGGGATTTGTTACCAATCCGATATCACTACACAGACACACAAACATGGAAAGAAAGGGTTCGGGAAGTTTTGTACACATAATATAAAAAAAAAAACGAAATCACAAATCCATACAAACCGACCGTCAATGGAAAAAATAACAAATGGATAGGAATTTTATTTTAGTGTGTTCCCCCACAAGAACACACACAAAGGGACAATCCCCATAAATACACAGTGAGTTTTTGGTTGGTGAAAGGCGCGGCAGAATTCTTCGCAATGTCCTGGAATATGTTTGTATTTGTATTTGTATTTGTATGTGGGGCGCTCTTATGGGCTAGTAAAACGCTTTTTCATGTTCGGGATTTAATTTAAAGCTTTTTTTTGTTTGATTGTGTTATTGTCACTTAAGTGGGAGTCCCAAATGGATTTCCCAATGACATTCATGTTGATAACACCAATTTGCATTCGAAAATACACAAAAATTTCATACCCCATTAATGATGGAATGAGGAATGAGGGGAGGGAGATTTGAAAAATAGGCACAACTTTGTCTGCAAGTGAGGTGGCGATGGCGGGAGCGGGTTATACATAATTGACAGTGATGATAAGCTAACAAAGTTCGCGTAATTAAATTACAACCAATGGGTTATCAATTCGCTTAATTAATAAAGCCGTATAATTATTGTAACTTATAACCACAAATCGAGACCATAAATGGTGGGGAGTGGCGACAGAGGGAGGGTGAAGATAATGTTGTGGACACAGAAGCTGATGGCAAAAGGGCGAGTCAATAAATCAAGAAACTCCATCAAAATGTAAACAGTTACATTAAATGACACTATCGAGGCCATCAATTACATCGTCCATTAGATTGTTAACGAATCGTCTGTGGTCCTTCTCCTTCTATCCTCTTCCCCCTTCCCAGCATCTTCATCACATTTTCACCCTTTCAACATCATCCAACAGAATCCAGCGATATCAAAAGGTATGTACTGTACATATACGAGTAAGGGTGAAACAAAGGGGTAAATTGTCACTTCATCACTGTCACCAGAGGAATGCCAAAAGCAACCCTTAACAGGCCCCAAACTATCGCCTCAATTTGAAAACAAAATAGTGGGTACAAGAGTACTTAATCAAGCCTAAGTTTCCACAAACCTTTCCTTTTCCTCAAGACTTCTTTCTAGAGTTGCCTCAATGTGTTGGGTGCTCTTCTAGGAGGCAACATCATCGATCGGCATCATGAGGATGAAAGTGGAAACTTTCATCGTTTCCCCAGGGGGTTTTTCTTGTTTCTTGTTTTTTTTTTTTTTTCTTCGGGGGTTATGGTGTGGTTTTTGAAATGATGGTTTTGCCATACCTTCCACCTATCCACCGGCACCTTTTGAGGAGAGGTGTTGGGAAATTCCAGAATTTCATTGCGGAATACGTTTCATTCGTAAATTAGAGACACTTGTCACACCTTTTTGGATCTCGTTCTTGGTTTGGCTTTGTTTGGGTTTGGATTTGGTTTGGTTTAGTCCCTGTTGGCCAAAAGATGGAGTATTTGTGATTACATATTTTTTCTTTTTACCCTCTCCCCCCCTCCTCCCAAAACACTCAATGATGCCACAGTAGATAGAGGGATTTTCTTTAAAAGTTAACTCCCACCCTCGTCCTTCCACCTTCCATCAGAAACATAAAATCCACTTCATTAAAGACCATCTTAACCGAAGTTTGGCCAACAACGAAGTCAAAGCCAGAGTCAGACTCAAAGTCCAGAGTGTGAGGGAGTTTGATTTATCATCTAAAATGAAGGAATTTTTAGTGGAATTTTTTGGGTGGAGGGGTAAAATGTGTACGAAGGGTCTCTCCCACAACGAGAGACAGAAAGAGAGAGAAAGGGAAATGGAATTGAATTAAAACTTTTGAGGTGAAATTTGTGTTTTGTGTGTATGATGTTTGGACTTGGAGGATGGAAAGGGGAAAAATATCTTCGAAAGTTGGGTTTTTCGAAAAACTTATGGGGTTCCAAAGTGTATACGTATAGTATACCGTACCTAGTGGCTTAAGTAGGTAGATATGTCGGATTTCAACAGATATTAATTAAAGTAAGTTTGAAAATTGTATCAAGCTTAATATTTCATGGTACGTTAATAAGTTGGTGGGGTATAAATGTTTCCCCTAAAATCCCCTAAAAAGGTAACACAGTGTGGAAGGATGTTTGAAAAACTATTTAGGTTAACTCCAAATATGAAGCCGAGTACTGAAGAAACGCAATTTAAAACTTAACTTTAACTAAAAGTATTTTTTTTTTAAATTTAAACTGTCAAGACAATTAAAGTTGCGTGCAACTTAAAAAAGTAATAAAAGTCTTAGAATAAAACATTTTTTTCACTTTAATGAGGAATTATATTTTAAATTTTGAAATTTACGTTAAAATATAAATAAAACAGATAAAAATAAAATAAAATAAAAAATAAAATAAAATAAAATAAACAGAAATAAAATAAAATAAAACAAATAAAATAAAATGAATTAAAATAAAATGAAGAATGTTAAATAAATTAAAATAAAATGAAGAATGTTAAATAAAATAAAATAAAATAAAATAAAATAAAATAAAATAAAATAAAATAAAATAAAATAAAAATAAAATAAAATAAAATAAACTGAAATGAAATAAAATAAAATAAAACGAAACAAAATAAAATGCAATAAAATAATGTAAAATAAAATAAAATAAAATAAAATAAAATAAAATAAAATTGAATAAAATAAAATAAAATAAAGTTAAATTAAAATTAATTGGACAAATTGTGTTAAATATGTTCTTGTAGGAATTTCAAGCTCAAATATTTAAGACACTGGTCGTTCTTTTTTTTACATAATTCCTACTTTTTAATACTAACACATCATTCTTCAAAAGACCGTTCTTTAAGTCAAAGACAGCGTGTCCAGTAATCGTTTTTTTATTGCTTCCTTATAAGTTCAAAGCTCAATTTAACGCTTTTTATTTCTTAAAAACTTAACTAAAAATAGAATCACCATTCCTATTCCCAAAACTACATATATTTAAACACAAAACCCATCAATGTCCTGTGATAGCTGCCTTAAATTTTATAAAATCATTGGCAAATGATATTAATTTCTGTTGACTGTTTTTTTTTTCGGGCCCTATAAAAAGTCAAATAAATAGAATTATCCATTAGCCAAACCCAAAAATATATCCATTGGCCTTGTGGCACATAAATCATTCGATTAGTGCCTCGATATTTTACCAAAGAACAACTCTATTAACTTTAGGCCTACTACATTCATACATATATATTTTAGGTAGCTCTATTTGTTTTATATAGTCCTTGGTCCTTTGTATACCTTGTTTGTGTATACCTATTCCAAAAAAAAAAAAATTACCTTGAATTCCTTTTGAATTGGACAAAAGGTTTTCCTCGCAAATTACCGTCTCGTCTCTGGCACATTAATACCACTCAGTTTGACATTTGTTACAATCAGCTCACTATAACCCTTCCTATCTGCATTGTTCCTTCCGTCGTCGTCCTGGTTCGTCGTCGTGCGTTCATGTCGTTCTCTAGGTTGGATCCTAACTTGTATAGACGACCGACGACGCTCGACGGCAGGTATTGCGTCTAACCTATATCTACTCAATTTCAATATTCTGCCTGCATATTGATAAAGAACCAGACCGTTACTCAAAGGGTAACGAAAATAAATGAAGCCATCACATTCATAGCAGGAACGAGTACATTGGGTAGAGTATAACCATCAGGATATAGCTTCCTCCTTCTGTGTCCTAGGACATGGATAACATTCTAGTTCTTAAAATAAACATTCGAAATTAAATCCCAGGAATCTAAGGAAGGCGTGTGGATGTCAAAGTCGACGTACCTATAGAACACGAGCATGGGGTGCTGTTGGGGCTGGGGGTGTTGGTGGTGTGAAAGCAAAAGAAGGAATAGAAAACCCTTCTAAACAAATCACTAGGATTGATGCTTCTGACAGGTGAGTAATGGGACTCGGCCTGGCTTATTATGGGTGTGTGTCTTGGATACAATTCACATCAAGACTCCAGCAGCGCAGCACCCCAGCCAGCCAGCCAGCGTCACAACGAAGTCGTCATCGTCATCAAAGACAAATCCAGGTGTGTGTGTGTGTTAACAAAAGGAATAAGCGTAACTCCACAAACACCCAAACACACACACACACATATCTAGAAGTAAAAAGGTTGAATGAATATCATTTCGCTGTGTCTTTGTGATATGCTCGCTCCAGAGTTCCAAGAATACAATCGTAACAGTATTATTACCTGTCGCTGTTACCATCCCCTCTCACACCCCCTCAAACATACATATATATCTCACTCACTATACACAGAAGAATAAATTGAATTCGAGCAAAAGGTAGTAAATCAAATTGATTGAAAGTTTCTGTCCGACAACATGTCAGGCCAAACCAAGCGTAGGGAGTTGTAAATTTTTCAAATTCAAATATCCAGGAGCTATAATAATACACATTCATTTTTACTCACATTCATTCCATACACATTACACACACAAACACACACAAAAAGTATGTAGGTAGGTCTGGAATTCAGGAGTTTATAGGACATTGGACATTGAGACAGGAAAATCACGGTTCTTGTTATACGGAACAAAAAGGATTATTCGCTTGGGAAATCGAATCAAAAAAACAAAAAATATAAAAGAGTAAAAAAGATTGTAATATATGGATGTGTATTTGGCTTGACAGGTTGGTGAAAAGTTCTCCTTGTATCCTGGTCCTGAATCTAGATCCAGAGGGCCTATATAGAAATATATCTTCCCTTTTCTTCCTCTTTATATAATTGAAGTATTGTGGAAAAACTTCTACATACACTGAGCCAATTTCAAGGAAAAAGAAGAATGAAATTTTTGATTTTTGTTCCTTTAAAAAGAAGAATGAGAGGCCAGAGAAAGGATACGAGTATTATATGCGAACTATAGTGAGTTAAGGAAGGACTCTAGGGAAGATCATAAATCAATTCACTATACAGTTAACAAACATGAAACATAATTGAAAGGCTTCCTATACACAACATAATACTCGTTCTCGAAGAACTGTACCTATAAATGAAATAGGAACAGAAGTCCTTTAAAAAAGGATAAGCTCATCGAAGAATGATGGTTTTTGTCTATTTTTTAAACAAACAAATAACACCACAAACAAAAAAAAGGTAGAGGATGAGGTTTAAAATAGACAAGGGTTATTTTTTTGATGAATATCTTGAGATGGTTTTCCAAATTCAGGACGAAACAAATATCTTGTTTAAGGAAGCGAATGCACAATGAGGAATCAGACAGCCAATTAGGTTCCAGGATGAGACAGATTCAAGGAATTCTATTAGATAGGTATTTTAGTTGTGTAGGTGTAGAGGATTGACGTGGTTGAAATTTAACGCCTAAATGGCACGTTGTACGAATTATAGACTAGTTTTTGGCCTAAATTAATGAACTTCCAATTTTTGAGAGGTAAGGTGTTAATTCTCTATGTATTGATTGAATAGATCTGTGGCTCAAATGGACAAGGACATGAAATTTATGATCGAATCCTTAAATGTGGTCGTCTGTGTTTTTTAAGACTTGTGGTTTTTAATCTGGCAGTACTTTTTTAGGAGTTTGTATTTTTGACAGTTGTCACTTGATTTATACTCAGTTTGGTTTGCCATTTCATAATAAATAGAACAAATGCTTCGCACGTTCCGTGAATGGGCCCAAAACGAGATGGTCACCGATCCCGATTTTCACAAGAAAATTTTATTCAGTGATGAAGCTCATTTTTGATTGAATGCGTATGTTAATAAGCAAAATTTTCGTATTGTTGAGAAGCCGCCGTTAAATCCTCAAAAAAGGTAGTGTTTGGTGTTCTCTAGGGGCAGAGGGAATCCTTGATGAAGCCGACGAGGCGATAATATTGCAGTCTATGGGCAACGCTTTAGACCCTCAATTAATGACTTTTTCGTATTGGCGAAAGTAAGTTTTGGTGAGCATATTATCTTGATTTTTGGCGTATTCTCCAAGATGGTGCGATTTAACACCGCTGGACTATTTTTTGCACTGTTATGTGAAACCGCTTGTCTATGCAGATAAGCCCGAGACGAATGACGTCTCAGAAGGGAATATTCGGTGAGTTATTGCTCACATACGGCCCCAATCGTTGCAAAAAGTTGCCGAAAATTGGGCCTCTCGATTGGAATTTGTTCGAGCCAACCGCGGTTGCCACTTGCCCTAAGTAATTTTTAAAACATAATGGCAAACTCTTTTCTTATTGATAAAAATAAATTCTTGTACATAACATAAAATTAAATGTCTTTTATATCTTCTTAAAAACCACACGTCTAAAAAAAACACCTTTTAAATAAAAAGTTGAATATCAACTGCCACATTTCACAATCCAAGGCTCTAAATGTACTAAAATACCTTAAATGACATATTTTTGTCCACTAATTCGTTGTTTTTGTTTTCAATGTTAAATGTTTATGATTTTTTATATTCACTTACCAAAAAAACACGACTTTAATTTCTTATCTTAATTTTGTCAATTTTGTCATTGTTTTCTTTTTCCAGAAGTTTTAAAATATTTTGTCTACCTCCTATAGCAATAAAAATTCATGTTAAGACGACATTGAATACAACTTGTCTTAGAATATGAAATTAAACAGCTTAATTCTCTTTCACAAAAAAAAATCCATTAAGCCATCTTGGTTCGAGTGTAAGTGAAGGAATTTGAACTGCTCCTACACAAAAACGACTGCGACTTAATTTCTTCTTTTTTCTTATTTTTCCTCCAACCCTCCCCCCTCCCCACCCATCTTAAATAAAAGTATCAACTTACATATAATAAATATTTGTGTTATTCACCTACTTCCAAGGAATTAGCAAGCAGCAATAAAAACAAAGCTTTGCCAGCCTCTAAGATAAACTAATAAAGTCCTTGTGACATATGCTGTGTAACACAGCACTCGTATAATCCTGCCACTACTACCGATGACGCTACAATAACGCTATACTATAATAGGTACACAGTATACAGTACACAACATACACGCACTGTTATTACTAACTTAAACACACACACACAAACAGACTGTGATAACGGAGCAATTTACTGCTCTTACTTGTGCGCACGGCAATTTAATATTTCCCTTTATTATCCTCTTTTGTAAATCTACTACTTTCTTTACGCATCCTTTATCACTTCATTAAGTATGCCTTGCTTCAGTTAGATGGAACCTAAAGAACAAGAACAAGAACAAGACGAAGGATATTACCCAGTTTTAGCAGCGGAGATGTATATGTATATAGTAAAACACGAAAAACCCATCTTCTTTAGAGATGTATCCTTGGAAGGTTTAGGTACCTGCCTGACACATTTCATTAAACTCCGTTGGGTAATCAACATGGCTACGAAAAACCGCTATAGCGTGTTAGAAGCTCACGAGGAATTTATTATTCCCTTTTTCCCATCATATCACCAAAAAGAGGAACCCAAAAAAACATCACACACATATACATAGACAGCACACACATCTCTAAGTACAGGGATAAAATTTAATTACATTCAATTAAGCACGAAGAGATATCAAAAAAAAAAAAAATAACATATCACAAATGAAGGTACGAGAGTAGGTTGTAAGGTACCTAGGTTATGTTGGGTTGGGTATAGACCTAGAGCATAGATTTACCTGCCATCATACAAGCCATATTATGGAAGCACCTTAAAGGGACTCTAATTAATACTCCTCGTCGTCCTCCGTATCCACATCCGCTTGGAGTTTGAAGCTTGGGCTTGCATGACACTGTCACTGACACAGCCGGAGCTGGGTGACATTAAATTTCCTTTTCCTCTTCGTCTTCATACTCGTACCACATCATATCGTGCGTTGTCGCCTTTAGACTTTAGAGAGAGCATAACCAATTTTCCAGAGATTTGCCGGGATAGATAGACGACAAGATACATCCGCATTTGGAATTAACCTAAAGAACATAGAAGACATAAAACGTATAACACCTCTTCCTCCAATGTCACCAAAAATGGCATCAGGCATCTCGGTAGTCGGTATAGTCAAAAGTCGACAGTCGACACCGATACCGTAACGAGTAACGACCGCAAAACGCTACAAATAATCGTAAACAAGAACCATTCGCAACATCAAAGTTTCACTTCCAAATCCGAACCGAGACCGGATGTGACGGAGGCGTTATAGCGAACCCTCATCAGTTTTTCATTTGTGAACCCGAAAAACCCACCGCCCGCCACCGCCGCTGCCACCGGAGAGATATCATCAAAAAGTTAAATGCTCCGAATGGCCTTCAGAAGCCATTTCGTTTTAAGCACTTTTACATGCACGACTCGACTGTGTACCTCTATGATGTCGCCTGTTGTTGTTGCGATGGTAATGTAGTGTGTCTTCAAACCCCCCTCCATCCAAAAAAACGAGAAAATTAAGGCCCAGCTATACTATACCCTAAGTGGGATCGCTTGTCTCGCTGAGTAGAGTATACAGGACCAACATCAACAAACCCTTGAGGCGAGAAGTATAGACCTCATCAAAGTCAGGCGGCACAAACTGTTTCCATTAAATATGTGATGCAAAGGTGCCAAGGGGTTGGGGAGAATTTGGAGAGGGAAAAATTGAGGCAACAACACAAAGGGTTGTGTTTTATTTTCGCGAAAACACCCTCGTAGGCATTAAGCGGCACCTTATGTGGATGAGTATGTTAAATTTTCAACCCTTTTGGGGGGCGCGCGTAAAAAGTGAAAAGTCTCCTGGGGAGTTGGAGGGGGGAAAGGTTTGGGGATATTTCAATTAGCTTCCGACATTGGAAGATGTTGTCGGTAATCACAGTGGGTTGTTTTACCCTCATTTGTTACCGAAAAATAAAATTACATTCTTCCATTTTCATCATGTGTGTCTTAAAAGAGGACTTCATCCCCACGTCTAAGGACGAAAGTAGGTTTTTTGTCATAATTGAATTTCTCCAATATTTAGAATGAAATGAGCCACTGTCGTTTAAAGGTAGGTACATTGTTAAAACTTGGAGTTGTTATTGAGCAAACATCCCCATGATACTGAGACTGAGCTATCAGAAGAGTCCTGCCGTAAGGGTTTGGATTTTTAACACGATAACGCACGCCGCCGCCACCATGGAGGATTATACAATTTTTAATCGTCAACCCTTTTTGCTACGAGGAGGGAGAGAGACACACCGACCGACATGAACGAAACAGGCGATAATTAATTCCCTGTGATCGTGTTAAAGCCAAAAATTAATGCGTAGAATTATTTTGGCGGTGCGGTTTGGGGGGCGTGGGAATGGGAAATGGCAAATGCGAGATGAGGTGATAAAATGTGATAGAGGCTTCTTCTGTGTTTTGTTCTGATGGTAAAAAGGATTAAAAAAATGTTTTTTTTTTTTGTATTTGTAGGTTGTTATACTTTTATATTTGTGTGTATGTATTTTTTTTTTATTATTTTAATGAAGGTGTAAGGAAATTTATTTTAAGATAATTGGTGTTTTTTTTTTTTTTTTGTTCTTTCGGGTTTTTGTTTTAACTACACTTTGAATATTAAATGAGTTAACATATTCTATATAATATAAGGAATAAGTTCTCAACGATGACCATGATAATTTTAATATTTTTAAGTTGGTATCAGAGTCGTAAAAAAATGTTTAAATTAATTTTAATTAAAAGTAATTTCTTCTTTTTTTTTGTTGTTGTTTAAGGTTGAAATAATAAAATGGGGTGTAAAAAATGAGTAGGTTGTTTTTATGTAATTCAATTATTTATTGATGAAAATAATTTTAAACTTGATAATTTTTTGAGAATTAAAATGGGGGGTTTTTATACTCAAAACAAAAAAATAAGAGTAAACTCATTAAATTTAAAATAGAAAAAGACTACGAGAGACCGTCACTTTAATATTTTAAACATTTATTGACAAGGAAGTAGAAATAAGTGACAGACATCTTCAGAATGTTTTCTTATCTCGAGTAACAGTTAATCATTCTGGTGTCCCACAAGGAGGCCACTTGGGACCTCTATTTTTAATTTTAATTATAAATAATTTACCGTATTTCATTTTTGACTCGAATGGTTCACTTTTTGCTGATGATGATGATGATGCTGATCTTTTGGACTAATTGAAGCTTAAACAAGGTATTGATAGGTTTTAAGAACTGGTGTAAAATTTACTGTCAACACGTCAATATCCTGTAATGTCATTATTTTCAAAGATCTGCAATACTTTTTGATAATGTAAATCGTGGCGTACTCGTCGCCTGCTAGAAGAACAGCTGGTCAAACATTCAAGGAAGCACGGAAGAGGAACTTAAAGTAACAATATAGAAAAATAAATACGAGGGTATGGCTGCTCAAAGCAAACAGAGACTACTGTAGTCTGTCAGAGCTCTTTAAATCCTTAACATAACTTCTTAACTGCTGGTGTACACTGTACATGACTATGGTCCTGCCAGTACTCACATATGGTTCCGAGACCTGGGTGTCTTAGTAAAAGACACTACGAACTCTTGAAGCATTTGAGAGGAAAGACTAACATAAGGAAAATGGTTGGCAACGTTTGTCAGTTCTAGAGACGCTACAATCATAAACTGTTTACAATTTCTACCTCGAAGCACATATTGTAGAAATATTAAATTTGGTAGACTCTGGTAGACATGTCACCTACATAAAATGAGCGAATAGGAAACAGCTCGGAGAGTCCTTTGTAGTAAATTTTATGGCAGGCGATAGTGTGGCAAACCAAACTTATGCGAAAGAGATAGTGGATGGCACTGGTTAGTGATCGGTATAAATGGAGAGACTTCTTAAATGAGGCCAGTCCCGGTTGTCAAGTCCATGATTAGAACTCTACTAATACCTAGTTTATTGTAACTACAAATTAAAATCAAGGTTTAATGATAGAACAATAACCATGACACCAAAATTTTACCTTAATAAATATTATTGTTTCGAATTTTCTTTTAAGCAGGTTTTACTGTATTTTTTTTTACATATTTTCTTCGTTCTTATAAGAATTACAAGTAAAAAAAGATATATAACTTTTATCTCTTGAGTTAAAATATCTCACCGTTGTTGTTTGGCGTTTATTAATAGAAGTCTAAGCTCCAGAAGAGAACATTTCAAAAAATACAAGTAAAAGTAAATTTAAAACCATTAATTCTTTTCCAATTTCTATAAAAAACTTTCTCCTAATTTCAATTCACAAATAAATCAATAGGTAGGTATAAAAATGGAAGAAATTTCACTCAACTTCAATTTTTCATTTCGATATTTATGTGTTTTTTTTTTATTTCTGTATTGTTTGCTAAATTTATTTTCAATTCATTTCCAAAGCGCATAATAAAAAAAAATAAAATAAAACAGGCTTAATTTGAAAATAATCTTTATATTTGCGGTTCTTCATTTTTTATTTCTTAATTTTTTTTTGTTGAGTATTTTGCCTCTTAAACTTTTTTTTTGAAATTAATTTAAAATGTCCTTCTTTTATTTATTATACTTTCTTTATCCAACACGATTATATACCAATACCATCAAAACAAACAAAATACACAAAAATATAAGAACAAAAAATGTCACTGAGAAATGAAATAAAAATAAAAATAAATTGATATCGATTTCGATTTCAAATCGGACAGGATAACCAAAAAAAAATAAAATAAAATAAAACCACAATACAGGAATAAAAAAAAAAATCAAACAAACAAAACTAAACGAATAAAAATACAAACAAAAAGGCCAAGGACGTACATTTGTACCATGAGAAATTTATATACATGTGTGTAAAAAGTAGAATTATATAAGCGGAAACAAATACATACACACATACATACATATGTATAGTATAGAAAATATAAACAGAACCTCCTTATAGCAATTGCCCATTTAGGCAAGTTAGGACAAAATCCTACCTTAAACGAGATGAATTCATATAAATCTTTTTAATCCGATAAAGCCTTCCCGCCACTCTCCAAGCGGGTCTTTTTTTCAGTGCTGGATTTGAAATACTTAGGGGGCTCCATAGTTTCAAAAAATTGTCCAGGAACTCATCACCTAATGACAATTAAGTTGGTTGAGTAAAGCTCGTAGTGTTTTAAAATAGACCAATGACAAAATTCCAGAAAATATCAAGATTTCTAATGCTTTACTTACCTTCTCAGATGGCGCTAGAGTCGTGGTAGAATTATGGGCTTACCCATCAAACTTCTCCATCAGGCCCT
This sequence comes from Scaeva pyrastri, assembly GCA_905146935.1. NCBI lineage: Eukaryota > Metazoa > Arthropoda > Insecta > Diptera > Syrphidae > Scaeva > Scaeva pyrastri. The sequence continues at coordinate 12,288,376 of LR989928.1, read as the reverse complement.
AGCTAGATGTCTCTAGATGAGCACTCTAAATTGGGTTTGGTTACTTTCTACAGCCACATAATCTAGGACCTTCCTCAACTCTGCCATCCTTGTCGTGAATACAACAATTGACTCAACCACCAAAGACATGGGACAAAGTCCTCAAAGTTACATCTCATATTTACTGACACATCTTTCTTGAAGGTCCTTTCCTAATGACATGATTAACTTGGTCTAGAGGTACATTGAAAAAGGACGAGGTTGATTTTGGTTCCTCTATAGTTGGTGAATCTTAGAGGATCCTCTTTTTTAACAAAATCAGGCAAACAATACTGAGGTCTTAAGTTGGCACCTGCCCTAGCAAAATCATCTCAAGCAGCTTTGATAACTTCGACAGCCAGGCTATCTCCTCCAGCGATTTCAAAAGACTTCAACTGGTGGCATCCATCTCCATAAGTCGGATAGACGGGATTGGCCTGCTTCATCTTCATTGTATGGATCATTCTCATCCTTCCTGACATCAGAATTCAGTTCGTTGTCCTCGCCGCCGTTGTACAGTCTGCAGAAGTGGTCTTTCCATAGCTTCAGTTCATATGTCTTCACCTTTTTTGTGGAAGAGTGCTCCAACAAAAGAACCAATTAAATCGCCTTCAATGATAGTTTCTTACACATAAGAACCTCCAATTTCAGCGCCATGACAACAATCACCCAACTTCAGAGCCCAGCTCAACGGACAATCCAAATCCGGCCGTGAATCTTAATTTAACTCTGTTTTTTTTTGGATTTGTGTGCTTTTGAGTGTCCGAAAACCAAAATCAGTAACCAAATCACGTCCGCGGGCCAAATCACTGATAAAGTTTTCCTTTTCGTTTTCCGCCCTTTCCTCCCCTTTGGACATAGACCCAGAGTCCAGACCCACCTAGTTATAAGAGTAGTAGGTATAATATTTTGTTGGGCGAACTGTTTGCTGCACAGCTCAATTGGCTGGGAGGGGATTGAATGGATAGTTTAGTTATCCAGAAGATATGGGAGTAGGTAAGTCACTTGATGGCAAAGTCCTAGTTATAAGGAAAGTCAAGGAAAATAAGGAAACTCTCCTTTTGCTGGACATGGACTTGGACACACCACACCCATGAAATGTTTCATAATCGAAATCAATTCCGGTTTAGTTTGTTTTTTTTCTGCCTTCTTTTCATTTTCTTTGCCTTTTCTTTCTCTTCGGCCATCATGGCAACCATCATCAGGATAGAAGGACATCTGGATGGATATATCTATACACACACACACACTACCCAGCTTGCGGTTGATTTATGGCAGGAGAGCCATCCACTGACCTTGACTTTCACTTTGTCCACTGCCCAAGGATATACGGGTGTGGTGCCTGATGATGGGTGGATGGGTGAGGTAAGGCCTTAGACGAGGAGGGTGCGGCACAGCAGCATAGATTTGAGAGGGAGAAAAAAAAAGAAAATCCATATGGGAAGTGATTGAACGGCGTGATCTTTTATTCAGATTAAATTGGACATAAATAGGCTTATAGTCCTTGCCTGCGACCATTGCTCCAGATACACACACTCTCTCTCTCTCTCTCTCTCTATCCACAGAACAGCCTTCGTCTCATTGTCAGATGGAATTTGTCCGGAAAGTTTCAATTTGTTTTGAATATGATTGAGAAGGAGGACGACAACAACACCAGAAGACACGGGACGGAATGGATACACTGAGGCAACCGGGTGGCAACCGGGTGGTCTAACAGAACAGACCAGAACTGAACAGAATCCAACCAGAGATGAGGTCGATCTCCTCTTCTCCGTATTGTAATTTGTTGTTCAATATGTTAAATGCTGATGTTATAAGATTGATGGAGCGTATCCATGACGAGCTCGAGATGGATTTAGGGATCCGGTTATGGGTGAAGCGTATAATTGGTTAGGGGTGAGTTGATGGGTTGCGTAGAGGTCCCACCATCACCACACAGAGGACGGCTTGCTATAACGAATCTGTGTTTATATAGAGAAATGGTTGATTAGAAACACTGCAGGATGTTTGATGATGATAATGATTCCATTATGGAATGAGCCCAGTTATGGGAATCAGAGCATGGGTATATGTGGGCATTGGGCAATCAATGTTTGTTTGGAGTTGAATCAGCATAGGATCATAATAAACATCATCAGCATCAACATCAACATCAGAATAGCAAATGGAAATTAAAATTGCCAAACTCCAGTCCAGACTCTGAGATAGAATCTCTTCGTTATATACTTTTGGTCTATATAGCCATCATCTCATTAACCTAGTTCTTTATTCCAAGAGAATATAATCATTTGGACGAAGTCAAAAAAAAAAAACTATGAATTTAAGGAAAAATTGATTTGAAGACCTAGAACTTGGAGCAATCAGTGTTAAATCTTTGATTGTGTGGAAATTCAAGAGGATTGCATTTTTTGTTCCTTTAGAAATTCATTAAGTTGATTCCATGTCATTTAGCTGATTTATCCTTTTAATGAAATTTTCCATGACCGATTAGTGCATTCTCACCGGTGTGCTTTCGACAACCTTCCGAATTCCATCTTAAAGGTCTTGAATTAATTGTGGAGTATTGCCTTATCTTCCCATGGCTGCAAAGAAAAAAACCTTAGAGTGTTAAATGACAGGATTCTTGGATTTTCCGAGCTCCAAATGTGACAATTCTCCTTATAAACGTAACCTCCGAGGACCTCATCAGCGAAACCGAAGGCTTGACCTTTCTAGTGAATAACCTACTTGTGTTTTTGAACTTTTACTAACTGAACTTTGAAAGCCTTAAGTCGTCATGCAATATACGGTAGGAATCAATAAAACGATATGTTTCCTTCAAATTTGTCACCGTTGCCCCAAAGTCAAAGCTGCCGAAATAGAGTTGCATAAGTTTGATAGAAGAAATCTAATCAATACCGACATTCATGGATTGTGATTTATGATCCCTCCAAATACGAAAATTTTAATTACCTAACTAGTAAGTCTATTCATTATAAAATTGCAAACAAAAATGAGCACAAATCAAGTGACATCTGTCAAAAAAACCCACTTCGAAACAGATTGAAAACCACACGTCTAAAAAAAAGACACCCTCTATTAAAGTATTCAAATCTCTTTCAAAATGAATCAACTTTTTAAAAAAATTTAAAGGAGTATAGTTAATTAGAAAATTTTTCATCAAAAATTCCAATTACTAGAATGTCAATAAAACCACTGAACCAAACCAAAAACTCACACATGTGTCAAAATCAGAAATCCAAATGATACAATTTCTATTGCTTTGACGTGTCATCGGTCGTCGTCGTCGGTCGTCGCCGTTATCCCTTTAAAATTGAAGCTCATATAAGAGTACTCAAAAAAAAAGAAAAAAAAAGAAACTAAAAAACTTTGGTTAGGTACAGTGAGTCCGAGAAGTACTAGGGTACGTATAAAGTGACACTCACATTACCTATCTACTATAAAAAGAAATTAAAACGAAATTTCGAAAAGCTACACTAAATCCTTCTTTAAAATTGAAAATTCACTCAGAATGACCCGACCATCAGCACTTAGCTATACCAGTATCTATATCCTTGCCAAAGGACTCTATGGTTCCATGGAAAGGTATACAACCAACGAACGTCATACTGTCACAGCCCATTGCGCATCATGGTCGAGCAGTTGTTGCGGATTTACCTGGCTTCTTTCTATATATATAGTGTAGTGTGTGCGCTGATGCTGATGCAGGTCCTGGTGTTGGTCCTGGTGCTGCTCCTGGTGCTGGGCAACTTTGCCAAAGCCAAGCTACGACCTGCCGTAAGTAAAAAGTTACCACAAAAGGTTAAAACTTAAAAACTCCACTATGTGCTGCTGAGCTGATGCCCCGAGCAAGCTCTTTCCAACTCATAAGTCGCTGCAATGGCAGTGCTGTTGGTCGTTGAGTTGCAAGTTGGTGAGTTTGGGGGCATCCCTTTGGCGGCGGCCGGCGGCGGTGGTACACACAATCTACCCAGCTAGAGTGTTGTAATTGCAACAAAAGGGTGACACTCTGATGGGTTGCCGCACGGGGCGCAGCACGGCACACATTCTCCATAGTGTTGGTGTCCATATGACTTCGGGACGTTCGGGATTGGGACTCGTCCGTATATTGTAGAAAGGTGGATAGAATTTTCATTTCTCTCTTTATAGATCCTTGGACTTTTGCCAAAAAGTCATTCGAGTGCAGCCCCAGATAAGAACACAACTAAAACACTCACACACACACACACTTACTGGGCTCCTACCTTTTACGACGAGGAGTTGTTACCTGCCTGAGAGTTTTCAAAACCGCACCACCATCGTCATCATCAAACAGCTGCGTGATGCTTAGCTCCACTCGAGCTCGAGTTCAAGCTGCAGCTTCAGGACGACACGACGACAACGACAACGACCGACTAGAGTAACAATTCCAGGATTACATTGGCTGCATATTAAAGGATGTTCTAACATGGTTAAGAGTTAATAAAAAATAAGTACAAACGAACATCCCAAAGAGGAAAGCGAAATTTCTGTGGTTGCTGTTTGCTGGTGATCCTGGGTCTGGAGATGGGAATGGGAATAGGAATGGGCTAGCCAAGGGTTGCTTCAAACCCAGCAGATGATGAGATGAGTGCGGGGATCCTTGAAGGACACTTCATCGGGACTCGTGTGTGTATTTGTATAAGAAGTACATTTTTGAGAAGAACAAATCCCTAAGAAAAGTTTATTAAATTCCTAGAAATTGTAAAACATGCTGGCTGGGGCTTGTTAGCCTGCCTGCCTGGGCTGGTTGGTTCGTTGGCAGGCAGAGGCATCCTCAATCCTTATGCTGATGCTGGGTGCTGATGCTGGGAGCTTATGCCAAGGCTCTAGCTTCTCAATTTCCGGCTCTCTATATGAGTGTTTTGCGGTTTTTACTCCCAAAAGGGACTTTTATCGCATTTTACATTGGGGATAATCTGAATTTTCAAGGATTTTTCGTGTGCATCTTGTACTCTTGTAAGTTTGTTTGGGATTTTATGTTAGACAAGTGTTAAGCCGCAAGATGATGGGTTTGTTGGTTGAAATTTTTGTTGTCTGTTTTTTTTGTAAAGATTGAAGTTGTACATGGGACGAAAGAGAGACAGAGAGAAAAGTGTGTCGAGTATTACTGCAATGCGATTACTTCTTTCTTATCCTGCGGATCGATATACACATTTATGTGAGAAGGAATTTAAACCGTTCTATATATAAGAGTATGTGTAAGGATAAGCAGAGAAGATTGTTTTTTGACAGTTTTCGATTATCAGCGTCTGAGTGGAGGATTTCAATAGATTTTTGAGTGGAATTAGAGTAATACCGAAGTTAAGAAGTGAAGCCTATGTTTACATTTAGATTTGCGAAGGGAGTCGATGAAAAAAAAAAAAAAAAAAAAATCAAATTGAGATTTTGGATTTTGGAAATTTTATATGACTCAATTTAAACTTCATAAAGAAATATGAACAAGAAAGAAAATGGTATAGACACGTGTCATTCTTGTTTGCTTGGTGGTTTTGGAAGCTTATGCTTGTACCACTTGAGTCACGTTCTTCATTTACTGTGTTATTTTTTTTATTTGCAAAGGGGGGAAATTCAAAGTTTTCTGCAACATTTTAACCATTATCAGAACCATAGCTGTATCCTTTGGCTTTAAGCGCAATTTAGAAGGAAATTTAGCCATAGAATTTGCCACTCAAAATATGATACTTCTCTGTAGTATGCAAGAAGACTGAAATCATCCATGTCAAATAAGAAGGGTAGGGGATTTTACCAATAAAGAAATAAGGAACATTTTTGTGAGGTCCATGGAAAGGTCACAGGGTGTTGCATTATGTTTCGGATAAGCTGATGTTCAATCGTGCTACTTGCAGCAGTGAAATTGTTATCAGTGACCTTAATAAAGGGAGTTTTTTTGAAGTGCGGTTTTCAATTTGGCAATACTTTTCCGGGAGTGAGTCTTTTTTAATTTTTAAAAAATATATATTTTAAAGCACTTCGTAAAGGATATTTAGGTTTTGTTTTATTATGGCTGAAGAACATAAGGATTTTCTCTGCAACCCGATTTTGACAATGGAACGGAAGCCCTTTAAGATGAATAATTGATGAATAATACTCAAAAACAAAATCCACGATTCGTTTGAAAACAAAAATCTATCCCATGCAATGCGTGCCTTGTGTTCTCTTTTTAATACGATATCCCGCTGGCTGATTAGTGAAAGAAAAACAAAGTGCTTGGTGAATGGTGACGTTCGACTGCGAGAAGAACAACTGGTCAAACAATTAAGGTAATGGAACATGAATACCTTGAGTCAATAGTAGCAAAATTTGACCTCTTATGCGCAAAGCAAGTCGCAAGGAGAATTGATGGCCCCGTATGTAAGGAAGGACGATTCCGCAATCTACCTCGAATTCAGATGTGTCGTGAAAAAAAATAAACTCGGTAGATTCCGTCGGGCAGGTCACCTAGCTCGTTTGAAAGCAGTGGAACCACCTCGGAAAGTTCTATGTAGTACACTTTATGGTAGAGACAGCGTGGCAGACCATCCTTTCTTAGAGGGACGGCGGCGGCGGCGGCGCAGACCAAACCGACCGAATCCTTTGCGCAACTGAATGGCGATATCATGGCGTTCGTCACGATCGGGATAAATGAGAGACTCCTTTGGTCATTGGTCATTGGTTATGAATCATTATAGGAGAATGGTCATTATTGGTCTTTGGTCATAAATGGTCATTGGTCAATATGGGTCATTGGTCATTATTAGTCTTTGGTCATAAATGGTGTTTGGTCATATTTGGTCATTGGTCAATATAGGTCATTGGTCATTGGCCTGTACAGGTCATTGGTGAAAGGTCAAAGGTCAAAGGTCAGAGGTCAAAGTTCAAAGTTCAAAGGTCAAAGGTCGAAGGGACAATGACCATTTATGACCAAAGACCATTTATGACCGAAGACCATTTATGACAAAAGACCAATAATGACCAATGACCAAAGACCAATAATGACCAGTGACCTATATTTCGCCTATTGGTCGTAGCGTTATTTTGTATAGCTTAAAGTCTTCCTCGATAAATAAACTATCCAATGCAAAAAGAATGTTTTAATTCGAACCAGGAGTTCCTGAGATTAGCGCGTTCAAACAAACAAACTCTTCAGCTTTATATATTAGTATAGATAGACTTACTCCTGAACAACGTTTGCAAATCATCCAAATTCTTTACCTAAATAATGGTCCGGTTCGCGAGACTCATAGCTCGCTGTTTCCAATATTCGGTTGACATAATCACCCAGCAGAGTCTGTAAATCGAGCAACTATTGATCGTTTTCACACCACGTTTACTCTAGTGGATAATTCGCAAAGTCAGAGATGTTGTATGCGTACATTGGGCACCGATGATGCAATTTCTGCTGTGAAGCAGAGTATGGAACATGACCTGAATGAGTCCATCCACATTTTTGGAAGATTTTGTGGAAGGATCTTGTTTTGCGGGCTTACAAAATCCAACTCGTGCTAGAATTGAAGCCGAACAACCATCAAGTGCGTCGGACGTTCTGTAAGTGAATCCAAAACGAGATGGCCACCGATCCCGATTTTCACAAGAAAATTTTGTTCCAGTGATGGTTTTTGGTTGAATGGGTACGTTGATAAGCAAAATTGTCATATTTGGAGTGATCATTATTTAGATCATTGTTGAGACGTCAACGTTACACCCAAAAAAGTCAATGTTCGGTGTGGTCATTGGGCAGATACACCCAGGACGATTGACTCCTTGGAAGAAAATATTCGGCTCTTTATAATTGCTGACATACGGTCCGAATTGCTGCAAAAACTGATCAAAAATTAGGCCTCTCTGATTGAATGTATTCGAGCTATTTGCGGTGTCCACTTGTCCAAAGTCGCCATAACATTAAACTGTATAAGTTTTATTTCTTCTGAAAAACCACACATCTAAAAAAAAAATTCATTGAAAACATTTCGTCAAAACTTCAAGTTCTGAAACATTGTCCTGTGAATTTCTACAGGATTCTTATAAAAAATCCCTCCTTCACGGATATTAACAGCATCACTTCCCACATTAAATTTATCAAACACAAAATCATTGAATATTAAACTCAGCCTTCTAATTACAATTTGAATCAATTCAAAAATAATTTGCCATCTGTATATTTGAGAATTAATTTGTCTCCAACAATTTCCTCCTCAGAAGTCCTCCTCAATTTCATTTTTTTCTTCATGCTAAACCAAATCAAATCATATTCCTCATACATACATAAGTGTATCACCATCTTATACGGATCGAAACACGCGGAAATGAAAATTACTCCATTTATATCGTCCTCCGTGACATGAAGATACAAAATAAACCAACTGCTACACTTGGGGTAACCTATATACACACATACATACATATGTACATCTGCGAGTATTTCTAAATAAATTGAAAAAAATTAAGGAAATGATGAAAAGAATAAAAAAAAATTGCTCTCTTCATCTGTACGTGTTGCTATTCGCTGTCACATTCATGTCTGACCCTTCATCTAAGGACACCTACTCATATCCTTGTATAAAAAAAAAAAAAAAACTGTTCATACTCGTACCTTCGAGTAAATACCAAATTTACACAAGCGAAAAACGAACAAAAAACGAAAAAGAAGAAGAAGAAGAAAATGTTATAAATCCATCAGATACAATATTTCAAATTTGTTTGGAATTTACACATCCAACGAGTCAGTCAGAAGCATCGGGTCGGGGCCCGGCCCAACTCGTCCTTTGTGCCATCAAATGTGCCTTCGCCTTGCGGGGAGTATAGTGTGTTGTGTTACCCCAAAGTAAGAGACAGCTTCGCATTCAATTTCAAGTTGTGTATATGTCGTCCTTGCTTTCCCGAAACTCCAACATACATACATACTTATGTATATGTGTATAAATTTTTGTGTCAGGACTCAGGATTGCCAGGAAGTATAACACATACATTACAACAACAAATAACTACTTACAAAAGGATAAGAAGAAAGAAAAAAAAACGAAGAAGAGAAAACATAAGAAAAAAAAAAAGGAAGCAAACGCTCGCTGGTGTTTGGAGCTTTCCATTTCACGCCTTTCTGAGTATGTCGTCCTTGCTGGCGTGTCATTTCATTAGACACGGTTGTGTCACCCCCGGTACACCTGTCAACGTGTCGGAGATGCCTTTTTCTGTCACAGAATTAAACCTTAATAAGCGGTGCGTGTGCTGATGCTAGTGCTGGTGCTATTGCTGGTGGATGCGAATGAGCGTGCAGATGAAGAGTGCGGGTTGAATGGAGACCCTTACTGCCTCTGCCTCTATATACCCAACAACAAATATTTTTTTTGATAATTTCAACACAGGCAGGATTCCGAATGGGTATTGGCAAGACGCGACTGGCAAGTCTCCATCTCCAAGCCAGGTGTGGTGGCGCTGCTGGCGGGCGGTCGTGCACAAGCATCCAACTACAACTATATACATAAACAAAATGAAATTGTCAAGGTGAATGTGCTAAATCTGTGCTTCCTGATCCGTGACAATGTCTCGCTTCACAAACCCCAACCTTTAATCCTTGAAATCAAAAGATGCCAAAGAAGCAGCTAATTAGTTTGATTTCTGGTAAAACGTTGTGGTTTCCTAGTGACGAACACAAGAGCGAGTCCATTTTAAAATCCAGAGAGAGACAGTCGGGTCTAATTATGAATTTGTGGTTTCTCCACTTCACCCTTGCTGCCCCCTGGCAGGGGAGTACTCGATATAGACTTACCCCTGGAGGACATTTTGACCTTTCGTTTGATTTTATTTCGTTCTTCGTTCGTTTTTTTCTTATCATCTTCTTTCGAAATAAATAAATTTGAGTTTATATTAGCGATTCGTTTGCTCAGTGTTGCATATGATTTGAAATACATATTTTTATGTTTATCCTTCTGTGTGTGTGTGTATGTGTGAGTTTGAGTATATCCTTTTTTTTTTTGTTGGCAAGGACCTTTCCTACATCACATCGACATCAGTGACAGTGACGGTTCATTGAATTTAACTCTTGGTGTGTTTCGGATCATCAAAATGTTATCGTTAAGCAAGGATACACATAAATGGGGTGTGGGTTAGTTGGATGAAGGGACTATAAACGGGGGGAAAGGGGAGTCCTGGCAAGGCGGAAGAAATAAGCTAGGGTGTGTTATGTAAATTGTTTGCACTTTTATGAAAGAATTTTCGTGTAAGGGGCCATTAATGTGCTTACAGAACATTGTCTATGTAGATTATTATAGATTTGTTTTTATATGTGTTTTTTTTTTTTCTTTTTGTGTTAACTTCGATATTTTTTATCGATAACAGGGTGTTGGAACTTGAAATTAAGTTGTAATTCTGTTGAATTTTGATTTCATCTATGTAAATTATTATTGAAGGGTGTGTGTGCGTTACAAAAAAATGACAAGTTAACATACATAACATGTTTATTAAGTATACTGAGTGTTCACTAAAATTAGGGGAGTGATATCGATAGAAATGTCGATAGTGAGAGTTGGGTTAAGATAAAGACAGTGATTTCTTAAGCGATTGATAATAATAACAAAAATGCTAGTGATAGAGGTTGAAAAAACGACAGAGATCATAAAAATCACATCGATAACAAAAAAAACATCGATAACAAAAAACTATAATGATAGTAACTATAACAAAAACTTGGTTCGATGAGAGTGAAAACGATGAAAACAATAATATCGATTTAAATAAAATTTAATTATATAAAACGAAACATTGAAAGCTATAGCAGTAATAAAAACAAAAGCGATAACACAATATTATATCGATTAAAAAAATTATTAACTATTGACAGTGAATGTAAAAAAGACAAGTTCTGCAGTTATAAAACAAACGATATGTCGATAGCAATAGTTATAGAGGTTATAAGTCATAACCACCGCGACATAATGAATAATCTCAAAAGCGATAACAATATCGATATACATAAGACCGTTGTAAACACGATATTGTAAGCCAGAGTTATGCGAACAGCATTACGAGAGCGATAACACAAACCAAAGTGAAAAAATGATATCGATTACAAAAATATTTCGATAGTAAAATCCAAAGTGATAACAAGACCACTATAGTGATAATAAGAATGAGTGAAAATGTTGCTTTTTAAGACAATATCGATAGCGATAAATATAGCCATAGGTATAAAATAGCGATAATGACTGTTAAGTGAAGTGATTACAAGAGCAATAACAATTTCGATATAAATAACCTGTCAAAAACGCAATAGCAACAACGTTTGTGTTATCTTTATTTCTATAACAAAAGCGATAGCACTAGCGATAGCAATAGCGATATCAATAGCGATAGCAATAGCGATAGCAATAGCGATAGCAATAGCGATAGCAATAGCGATAGCAATAGCGATAGCAATAGCGATAGCAATAGCGATAGCAATAGCAATAGCAATAGCGATAGCGATAGCAATAGCGATAGCAATAGCGATAGCAATAGCGATAGCAATAGCGATAGCAATAGCGATAGCAATAGCGATAGCAATAGCGATAGCAATAGCGATAGCAATAGCAATAGCAATAGCAATAGCAATAGCGATAGCAATAGCGATAGCAATAGCGATAGCAATAGCGATAGCAATAGCGATAGCAATAGCGATAGCAATAGCGATAGCAATAGCGATAACAACAGTGATAGCAGTATTAGTAGCGATAGTGATGGGATTGGTGACAACTTTAAACATATGGAAATAGGAATAGACTTAAAAGTGGCCTAAAACCTAACATTTTGCCATATTTTCTTTTATTTTGAATTTTCAATTGAACACCCTTTTAAAAATCTTGAAACAGTTATCCTGTTAACGATGATGTCCTAGAAGGCTCCTTAAATGCATTCGTATTTTGCACATGGAACTTGTTGAAATGCTTTGCATATCTTTAAGCAAACGAGAGTGCACTCTTTTTTCCTTTTTGGTAAAATAAAAGGAATAAGCCAGGAATAGCAGCAGGACATTATATTAAAGCCAGAAAAAAAAAACACTCACACACATGTGTGATGTGTATATGTATCGTTGAAATTGTATTGTAGTGTTTAGAGTAGACTTTAGAGTGTCGGTCGAGAGTGAATTTATTCATAAGACAGTAGCGGTCGGCGAGGCGCGGTATGGTGTGATGTGGTATGTGAATTTCCTTATTCTTTTTTTTTTGCATCTTATGGTTTTGTGAATAATATTTAAAGTGAAAATGGAATTTTCATGTACAATATTTCAGTATTTTGCATTAGATACATCGTATCGTTATGTGGAAAGCAATTTGACATTAATAACATACAAGTCTGGATTTCAGGATTTTTTTTTTTGTTAGCCTTCCTTTCTGTCTGTTTTGGTGTATGGAATAAATTTAGAAACTTGTGGTATTTTTGTTGTTGGTATTTAAAACAGATTATTAGAGAGTGTTTCATATGCTGACCTGGATTTGGGAGGGTTTTTTTCGTTTTGAAAGGATATTTATGCATTTAGGTTTTGAAAATAAAAAACAATAGAAGAAGAAGAATTAGTAATACGATTAGAATTGGAATTATTATATTCTAAATTGTGGAACGGAATGCAGGCATCACAAGGAGTCTATATCCTTGGGTGAGGTGAAGTTTTAAGGGAACAAGGTTTAAAATTTTAATGTAATCTTCTAAAGTCCTTTGAAATTATGAATTTTTCGCTACGAACTTTAAAATGATCCTGTGCGTGAAATATAGCATTTCCATAATAAGTTATGGAGTTTACACGGTGAATAACCGTTCGGAGATATGTTAAGTGTTGCTAAGAAAATAGCCTTGATATAAGAAAGTGAAATTTAGTAATGTGAAATGAAGTGAAATGAAGTGAAATGAAGTGAAAATAAGTAAACTCATGTGAAGTGAAGAAATTTCATTATCAATAAATAAAGTAAAGTGATGTAAATTGGAATAAAGTGGAGTAAAGTGGAGCAAAGTGGAGTAAAGTGAAGTAAAGTGGAGTAAAGTGGAGTAAAGTGGAGTAAAGTGGAGCAAAGTGGAATAAAGTGGAGTAAAGTGGAGGGCGAGTAAAATGGTGTAAAGTGGAGTAAAGTTAGGTAAACTGGAGTAAAGTGATGTAAATTGTAGTAAAGTGGAGTAAAATGGAGTTAAGTGGAGTTAAGTGATGTAAAGTTTTTAAAGTTAAGTAAGGTAGAATAAAGTGGAAGGCGAGTACAATGGTGTAAAGTTAGGTAAACTGGAGTAAAGTGATGTAAATTTTAGTAAAGTGGAGTAAAATGGAGTAATGTATGTATGTATAATGCAAGTGGTGACTGAATAAGCCTAAATTGAGTGATGTTAACTGGATCAACATGAAATGGTATTAAGTAAAATGTAAAGTGAAGTAAAATCATATGAAATGAAGAAAAATTAGTGAAGAGAAATCAAGTAAAAAGATTGATGTAATATGGACTTTGAAGAAGTGAAAAAAGTCACGTAAAATTAAATCAAAAGAAGATAGTCAATAGAATTATTTATTCCACCCAGAAAGCTGACACTACACAAGTTGAACACCTCTCATACCAAAAACGCTCCCAAATTTAAATTTTTGTAATCAGAGCCTCCATAAATTAATGAAAATTAAACATGAAAGAAAAACAATAAATTATATAAATAATATGACCCCCATTTGCTTCGATACCTATGTGTAGGTACCAAAATATAAAAAATCAAAAAAAAATAAATCTCAATTTACTCCGAATTGAATTTAATTGAAATTAAATTGATATTTCACTGAACGGAAAATATTGTATCGTCTTTCAATTTCAAAAATAAAAAAATTAATTTTCTTGGCAAATCGTCGTCATTTTATTTGCAGCAAAAAAAAATCAAAAAATACACTTAACCTACAAAAATACCACTACCAACACAAACACCAACAAATAAAAAAAAAAACAAATAAGAAAACTTTCATAACGAAAAGGAAAAAAAAAAGATGAAAAAAAAAGAAAAGAAAAAAAAACATTTCTCAAGATGTTAACTGTGAGTCTTTTCGAAATACAAGCAGGCTGGAATTTTGATTGGAATTTCAATCAAAAGTTTGCCAAAATATTTAACGAATTTATTGCCTATTGAAATCATAAATAAACGACAACCGAGGGCGGAAGGAAATTCTATATCCCCTTTGAAAGCCAGAGCCATCAGCGTTGAGCGTTGTCGTCGACCTATGTACTGTACGTCGTCGGTCGTCGTAGTCGAGTCGTTCGTCCTTGTTGTCGATGTTGTCGTCGTCGCGACAATCTTTCTCCAGCAGTATTTATTTGTTACTGTTGTTGTTGTTGTTGTTGTTGTTGTTTTTTTGCCATCTGCAACATGAACGAATTCTGAACAAAACCCAAAGCCAGTTCGGTTCTGGTCCACCGAAATAAGAGGTCCTTTGGTCTCTTACTGTGCCTCCAAAATTGGTACCTTCCTTCCTTTCCCGTTCCCGTTCCCATTCCATAATGCCATTCTCTGGGTTTTTCGATTTTTGGGTGGGGAAGAAAAACAAAACCAACAAAAAACACCCCGCAGGCAACAAACGATTCGATGGGATATGCGACCGTGAAAGGACGATAGTCGAAGGGTGAGTTTGGGAGCACTGGCGCTGGATGGCTGGCTGGGTGGTAAAGCTAGTGTGTATAGGTATAGAAATTTATTGCCCCAACAAGACCGGAAGTTGAACGACTTTTATGTACCGACAATTTCACTAAAGTTGAATCCTTTTTGTGTAAAAATGTTTAATGTCCTTTTTTGTGTTTCGCTTTGCTCTGTGCCGTTACTATTGGTGTTGCTTTAGCTGTTTCTGCTTCTGTTTCTGTTTCTATTTCTGCTTCTGTTTGGTGTTTCTGTTGCGACAGGAGGGACATACAAATGCCTGGCCTGGGCAAATCCTTGCTAGTGTTAACATTTTTATTACGTGTTATGTGTCAGCATCTCATGCCACCCTAGCTCCCCCACCTTCATCACCGCATCTCCATCTCCATTCTCTTGAGTTCCATGGCAAAGCATCGGCTTTTTTGTGTTTAGCGAAGCAAAGGCAACGTTTATTTAAGCCGTCCGTCGTCGTCGTCGTAGTAGCGAGCGGGGATCTCGGAGCGAGCAGACTTTTTCTATTGAGCGAATCCTGAATGGGCTGGTGGACTATGCGATGGTGGGGAGGGGGTTGTTGGCTTTACGGAAGGTAAATTTGGTGCATTTACTGAACTATTTCCCCCCACCACATCATCACACCGTTCAGGAAGTGTGTGTGGTTGGCCTGGCTAGCGTGCGGATTGCGGAATTGAGGAATTGCGGGAACCGAGGCAGGGTCGGAGAGCGGTGAGCAATGTTTATTTTACTGCGCAAACTATTATTGTCCCTTACACAAATTGTAATTGCAGAGCAGAAACGGTTGCTGATGACGGTCTGGAGATGGAGGCGATATACTTGTAGTTACTGCTCCAAGGCGTTGCCACAGGTTAAATTCCACAACTTCTACATTTCAACTGCTGTTGCTGCTGCTGCCACTGGGTGCTCCAGCTGAAGTTGATGTCACACAATGCGAACTATATATTAAGCACACAACACAAACACACACACACACTCAGGAACAAACAAACAAACAAACACACACACACATATATGTAGTTAAGCAAGAAGAAATTCAAGTTGTGTTGCAAAAGGTTTCGGTTACGCTTTTTGTATTAAATTGAGCGGAAAGTGTTCGGGTAATAGCATCCCCGGAACCTTGGGACTTTATAGGGGGCTATAAGGGTTGATGGCTTTTAATTGAGAGTTGAGGTTTAATTTTGTCTTAAGTTTTGTGTGATGAATGTAATGTTAAGCCGTTGACTATTAAAATCCAGTTGTTTTGAGCTTTTAAATTGTACGAAATGACTTTGAAATATATGTACTATGTAATAATTGTTGAAATGACAAATGACTTAATAAAATAAACACTAGCACCAACAAACCTATAGATAGTTTGTGTATAGTGTGTAGTGTATGTGTATGAGGGCTTAAGAAAGGATATAATTTCTCGAAATAGATAAACAAAAAAGGAACAAACCGAATTTATGGACTATGACCTTCAGTCACTTGAATTTTATGTTACAAATAAAAATAACTTGTAAATAGCTTTAAGTTTTTTTAAATTTGGGTATTTTTGACTTGACTTTTTGTCAGGATAAAAGTGGGTTGAAGTTTGATACAACAATGATTTGTCAATGAGGGTTAAAATGTGCTAAAACTACAACCACGTAATCGCTGGCTAAATGCCATCCATGTGTCACATCAGTTAAAGTTAAATAGAGCTTGTTGAATAAGCATTCATAGTTTTAGCTACAACTTAGAAGGATTAAAGACTTTTAGAGGGAATACATTATCATTTTCAGGATTTACTTAGTACTGTGATGTAAAATTATATCATTTACACTAAAAATAAAAATTCAAAGTTTCCAAAAGTACATAATACATATATGTATCTATATCGAGAACGGCTGAACCGATTTGTCTGAAATTTGGCACAGAGATAGATTATAGTCTGAAATAGTCTATAGGGTATCGGCTATTTTTTGTATCTCTGTTAAATTTGTGGTTCCTGTTACGTCACAATAACTGAACGGATCTAGATGAAATTTAGCAGAAAGACTCAAGAACTACTTTTAATATGATGTGCCTTTTTATTGTTATCTATCCATCCTGTGCGATGACGGGACGTGCTGCTAGTCACTACATAGCAAAAACAAAATTCGCTTCCTCTGTCCCTTTATCCTTATGTATGCTTAAATCTTTAAAACTATGCAACGGATTTTGATGTGTTTTTTTTTATAGGATAGAGTGATTGAAGAGGAACGTTTATATGTATGTATAACTCGATAGTGTTTTTTTCAATCACAAAATAAATTTTTTAAAAAAAGTTATACAAATAGACTTAATTTTTTTCGGCGGTACACCGAGGCGTATACTTATTTTTTTGGTTTTTTATAATTTATGCTACTATTACCCTAAATTATGTTTTCTTCAATAATTTGTTAAAGTATTAACATTTTTATTAAACATTAACAGAAAAGGGCGACACTGCATCAAAAGTGACAGATTTTTATGTTCTATAGTCGAAAGGTGTCATGGGCAAATAGTTGCAATCAAGTTGGACGATATGAGGTTAAAAGAAGAAGTGTCGAAATGTTTGGTGAAATAGTCGCAAAGTACAAACTTTACAATGAAATAAGCAAATTTAATTATTAATTTTTAAATTTGTTTTAAATTTTCTTCCAGAAGCTATAGGTACAGAAAATATCCTACAGAAATACGAACAGTCATTAAAGCAATAAAATATTTTATTTCAAAAAAGCCATCAATATCTATTTATATGTATATATACCAGTGACCTAAAATAGAAAATTAAAAAAAAAAACTGCCCAATATGACTCTTACACAAACGCATTCGTAAAAGCAATTGAATTTTAGTTTATAAGGATCTTATTTTAGTTTATCCAAAGTATTCCTACTTCGCCTTCTTACAGGCCTATATTTTATTTATAGAATTAATGAAACCAATTTTATTGATTATTTCTCAAACCAATACTGTCTGCAAATACTTTGACTAACAAAAATATTCAACTAAAATTTCAATACAATAAAACTAAAAACAAGCCACATGAAACTTAAAACCCAAACAATGTTACCAAATAAACCACACCACAGAGTATTGAATATCCTTTTAGAAAATTCTCAGTAAAATGTTTTCTAAATATTTACCAACATAAAATAAAACAATAAAGACAAAAAAAAAAAATGAGCTTTAAGGACTATTTGAGTATGTACTTGTATTTGATGGAAATATTTTCTTACTCAATAGTTTATTTATTTAAAAAAAAATATAAATGTTTATATCATCAAAGACAAGAGATTCAATTTGAATCTCTAAAACAAAAACAGGATAAGAGTATGAAGATATAGATGTAGATGTTTTTTTTTTTTCAATAGAAAAACATCAAAGCAAACCACATTCCAGAGGGAAAAGTGAAGAAATGTCCTTTTAATTTCCGAAATATGTGAACATGCCTATTTTTAAAAACGAACATTATATATAGGTTACCACTTTGTTGTGGGATGAGTTATTCTATATTTTTTCAAAGGACTCAAACATGCAAATATGTATGTATCTCCTTGTGGGTGTGTGTTTGATGTCCTTAAGGAAAATTATGATAATTCCTATCGTGTTTTTTGTCGACAAACATTACTTTGAAGTTAATGGATTTGACGGTAAGTTATGAGTTCCAAAGGTGTAAGGACATCAAAATATGAAATACCTCTATAATATCATATTCAAAGAAACAAAGAAAGGACAAACATAATTAGGTCATTTATTAAAGAGTTTTACTGCCCTCTTAATCTCAATTCTAGTTTGTCATTCAATTTTGTATTCCATAATATTCAATGTAGGTTTGTATGTATTTCATTCTTCTTCCTTTTAACTACTACTTTTTTTTTCTTGTTTTATTTTAATTAGTACCTACACCAAGACCCACGAACCGTAAAACTGAGTTAACACAGCTCCAGAAAACCACAAAACACACGATTCCTAATTACCTGTATATTATGTTGTGTATATTCATAAATAGAAAAATAAATTAACCACATACACCAACAAAACAAAAGGACGACAACGACAACAACGACGATGGCGACGACGACGATGATGGCAAGGATTAAGGTGGAGAACAAGAGAAGAAAAAATGTTTTGAAATTCCAAAAGTAGATGGAAAGTTGTACGAGTAGGTATGTATGTGTGTGTGTGTAGGTAAGGCTCCTTACGGAAGGCTATGTATGTTGGTAACCACAAACACACATGATGATTTTTTTTTTTATTTTATTTTTCCTCCTTTTAATTCACACACACACACACAAACAACACATATCAAGGACATGTCCTTTACCGAGTTACACAATTCAAACCACAGAAAAATTAAACATTCACTTCCTCTCGGCTTCCTGGAGTGGATTCTTTTCTTTCTTTTTTTTGTCATAGTATTTTTCTGATTTAAGGATTCATTGATCGTTGCTGTTGTTTTCGTTGGTGTTTGTTAAATCCTTTATATTGAAGCTTAAAAGGAAACGAAAGAAAAAAATCTAAATGTTCGAGAATAATAATTAACAACCATATGTGAAAACAATTTATGGTTGATCCTTGCCAGGAATAGGTACGAGAACTCTCTGATAATAACAGGAAACAAGGATATTTTTTGCATTTCTTTGGGAAGACCACTTCAAAAAAGGACCGCTTATGGTTCATGTTTACTCACACGGATGGAATTAATATAATATAGAGGTTAATTAAACTTCAAAAGTGTGGTGCCAAGGGGGTGTGGGGCTATGTGGTGGACATTTACTGACTTTATTCTGTTTTTTCTAGTTTAAGGTCCTTAGAAAGAATATTATTTTGGTAAGTATGTGGTTTTGTCATTTTGTGGGAATTAGATACGTTGCTGTTAGTTTTAATATTTTTTTTTTATTCACTTTCAGATTTTGAGAAGGAAAAAAATAACACGTATACGCCTTGGTGAACTATTGAGATTGAATTATGGATTTATTTGTCTGTTTGGATAATTCAGAAGGACTTGAGGTGGTTTCCTTTTCTTCAATATTGGACGAAATTAAGAGCACTGTTTAGTTAAGAATCCTTTGATGGTTTAAGGACTAAGGTCACTTTTAGCTTATGAAATTCGCAAAAAGAAGAAAAAAAAAATGTATAAAAAACTTATGAATATCCACTAATTGATAATCTTCTCTTCCATAAAAATTTTCAGTCTTATACCAAGTTTTGCAAATCTAAAATTTTTAAGGAAACATCGTATTTACTGCTGTAAAAAGTGTTTTTCTTAGACGTGTGGTTCTTAAGAAGAAATAAAATGCATATAGTTGAACGTTATGGTAAAGAATTTAGTTTTTATATAAAGATAAGGGTTTGCCATAATTTAAAAATGATTTCGGGATTGTAGCCATCTAAACTGGCTTGAATAAATTTAAGCCGAAGGGCTAAATTTTCAACCATTTTTTGCAAAGATTGGGGCCTTGTGTCATCAATAACGCATCGAATATTCCCCTGCAAGGAGTCAATCGTCTCGGGCGTATCTACCGAGACAAGTGACTTCTCATAACTCCACAAAAAATAGTCAATCCAATCTTGGAGGACACGCCACAGGCTCACAATGATACCCTCTTCCCATAGAACCCATTGAACCGAAAATGAGCTTCATCGCTGAATACATTCTTGACTCATTTATCGAAAGAAATATTATTTCAGAAATAGGTGTGTTTATTACAAAATGCC
Source organism: Scaeva pyrastri (assembly GCA_905146935.1). NCBI lineage: Eukaryota > Metazoa > Arthropoda > Insecta > Diptera > Syrphidae > Scaeva > Scaeva pyrastri. The sequence continues at coordinate 12,268,023 of LR989928.1, read as the reverse complement.
AAACCAAACAAAGAATAAATGAAGTGACAACTGTCAAAAAAAAACTAACTCCGAAAAAAGTGTTGCCAGATTGGAAACGACTCATCTAAAAAATACAAATAAATTCTTACTCAACTTTCTCCAAAAAAAAAAAAAAAACACTTAAATAAAATTAATAAAATTTGGACACAAGAAGTTGAATTTTAAATAAATCACTTAATCTACATTTTCTTTAAATTATAAACCTACATACATAAATGTTTATATAGGTCTCCAAAACACTCAATTATAAAACAACCACACTCCTGGCTACACTAAACTTACCAATACTTTTTCTGTCTGGCAAATCCAACAAGGATATCCATTTTTACTCTTAAAGATACTTGCCATCAAGACTAAGTAGGTTTATAGTCTTAAGTTCTGCCTTAAAGTAAAGCACATATACAAAAGTGTGCTTCCTTTTTAAGAGAAGAATGTTCAACATCAGTTCAACTCATTGCTAATTAAGTGAAATTCAACATCCTTATCCATCCTTCAATTTCTCAAATATAAAACAACATAAAACAAAAATAAACACATTTTGTAACTTGAACTCAAAATTACACGCACAAACACACCCACACATTTAAATACAAACTCGGTTGGGGTACTTTACCTATAAAATCCTTGAATTGTTCAATAGCGTCATCACATCACCCTCATCATCATAAGGATCATTGAGAGGCAAAGATTTTATCCATATCCTTCAGCCCTCGATTAGACCTCTTTCAATGATCAGGACTTTACACTTTCCTTTCACTCGTACTTCGGTACTCGTAGGGGGAGGAGGAGGAGAAGGGAAAATCTTTGAGCTCAGTCAAGCAAAAGCTAATGAATTCAATTAGCTTAGTTATTATCCATTTAGCAATAAAAATAAAATTAAAAAAAAAAGAACGAACAAACACAAATAAACACACAGAAGCTGGGGATGAGGGAATCCTTAAAAGGAACATTATTTTAAAATCGAAACTCGAGAAACGACGAATTATGTACATTATAATGACAGCCGAAGGACATATCCTGCGAGAGCTGCGATGACGACAACGACACCAATGAAGGAGTGGAACTCAGCTGGGCCGGTTGGTTGGTTGGTTGAGGGCGAAAAGGTGAAGCGAGGGAGTACATTGTCATAATTCATTTAAAACTCCAACTCTCATCTGTTCAGATGCTTAAAAGTTCAACTTTTGTTACACACACAAACACATACACATAAAGGACTGCATCCAAAGAACGCAACTCTGAGGGTTCCGTTCCGGCTGCAGAAATACTCGTATACTGTCACATTATAACCTCGTTTCGTAATGGATAGTGACAGTTGCTGCATCTTCCCCCTGCCCCTTCCCCTTCGCCATCCACACACACCTTCACTTCACATACATATAATAGTGTAGTGGAGTAAGTAAGTAGTTCCTTTGACAGAAGTAGTTCATGCTGAGCTCATGCATAATGGAAAAATGGTAAATGGCGATGCACAGAGGAAATATGTAAGTCAATTAATGAATGAAATGGATCTAGGTTCATTTGCACCATGATGATGTGCAAATTATGCATGTGTCCTGTGTTGTGCATAAATGTGTGTGTATGTGGTTTCCTGATGATGTAAGGACTTATTATATACCTTTGGCTGTATACACATTCGCATACATTTATAAAATGCGTCAGGATCCCCCCTTTTTTTTTGAAAAAGAACTTGGAAAATATCATTATACTCGTATTCAAACGATGAGGATTTAAATGTGTTTTGAAATTGAAATCCTAGAGTGCAAAGTTTTTATAAGAAGCTTTTCCAGATGCAAGTAGCAATTTTCAGTTATATGTACTTTTATAAGTCCTTAATTGACTTTTAAGTGTTGAGCTTAAAAAAAAGGAAGTTCGACTTTGTAAAAGGGAAATTATGAGGAACATACTTGAATTCCTATTTGATGTTAGTCTCAGAGTTAAGCTCCTTGATTGCATGAAAAAGAACGGACAGAAATTCTTTATAATTTTGAAAAAAAAAAAAATTAAGATGGTTGTATTTGTTTGTTAAAATTGAACATTTAACTTAAACATTTTGTTAAAAATATTTCTGTGATCCTTTTTGCTTTACGCCCTCAATTAAAGCACTTTCTGAGATTGAATTAAGGATTTAATATTTAAAAACACCACATGCCATCGACTTCAGTGAATACAAAAATTGAAATTAAAGAGAAAACATACATAGTCAAAATGTTATCTCATTTGGGACTTGGAATGACAGAATTTGTATTGAAATAATGTCATCTGAGATCGTTTTTGTCCCGTCTGCCATTGACTATCTTTTTTATAAAGAACACGTGTGGTTTTCAATCTGGCAATACTTTTATCGGAGTTGGTCTTTTTGACATCTGTCACTTGATTTATGCTCTGTTTGCTTTGCTATTTCACGATTAATAGACTTACTCCTGAACAACGTTTGGAAGATCTTGGAAGATTGAAGCTAAGCGATCATCAATCGTGTTGCACGTTCGGTGAAAGGGCTCAAAACGAGATGGCCACCGATGCATAGGGCCAGTAAGTTAGTTGTAAGTTATTGATACATATGCTAGTTTTTAAGAACTTTTGTCTAGCTTTAAGATGTTTTAAGATTGAAGAAAAATAAAAATGAATTTTCAAAAAAAGAAAAAAAGAAAAATGGCCACCGATCCCGATTTTCACAAAAAAATGTTGATTTTGGAGTGATCATAATCTACAATCTATTATTGAGATGCCACCGCATCGTTGAATCTTAAAACAGTCACTGTTTAGTGTGCTTTTTGGACAAAGGGAGTCATTGGTCAAAATTTCTTTAAAATTGAAGCCGGTCATAATGTTACCAGTCATTGGGGAACGCTATAGAACCATGACTAATGACTTTTTCCTACCTGAATTGAAGGATATTGATGTGGACAACCTTTGGTTCCAACGAGATGGCGCTACATGACATACAGCCAACAAAACAATCAATTCATTGAAGGAAACTTTATCGCTGATCGCATTATTTTCTATAGCATGCCCTCCAAGATCGTGCGATTTATCACTGATGGAGAATTTTTTGTGGTTATATGAAGTCACTTGTCTACTCAGATAAGGACGAGACAATTGACATCTTGGAAGAGAATATTCATCGAGTTATTGCTGACCTATGGCCCCAATTCGTGCAAAAAGTGATCGAAAATTGGCCCTCTCGGCTGGAATTTATTCATGACAGTAGCGCCAGCCACTTGTCGGAAATCAACTTTAAAACATAATGGCAAACATTTATCTTTATGATAAATATTAATTCTTTGCCCTTACATTAAACTATATGTGTTTTATATCTTCTTGAAAATCACATGTCTAGAAAAAACACAATTTAGTTCCAATTTCATAAAAAAGTAAGTATACGCCCAGGTGTACTTTCTAGTTTAAAGAGCTATATTCTAATACATTTCTTTTTATTTGTGGAAAAAAATTAAAGGTTTTAAAATCAAAATAAATACTTTCATGGGAATTTTTGTGTTATTAAGGCAAACTATCAGTCTCTTGTTGGTCTCATTTTCGGGTCCACCAAACAAACTGGGACAAGATGAAACGACACGACGTTGTAGCATAATATTTTATCTTTTATTCTAACTTAATCTTATATCTGCCACCTGTCAAAGTAGGTGTATGAGGATAGCCAACAACTTACTACACAAATTGCGCTGCAAATTCGAATCTTCCGCCAATTTAGGGACACCTTTTCCCAAAATTCAATACCCAAAATGTCAAATATTTTCCACAAGAGAAACTCTATCGATCGACACCATAACATTTGCTTTTTTTTGCAGATTAACCTTAGAACCAAAAAAAGAATAAAAACATGATCTTTGAATGAATGAGGTTTATCTAGGTTGAAGTTCAAGTCAATTTTCTACATGAAAAGACAAACTTTTCAAGTTTCAACCATTTTTATATATATTATTCCCCTCGACAAACTCAAATATTCACTCTCCATCTAATATTACCCATAACTCGCTCTTTCAAAACTTCGATAAGAACTCAATTACACACCTACACACAGACACACATACGCACACTGACATTCAGCAAAGTAGTCATAGCGCATTATATCCGTTTCCGTTGAAGCAGAAAAGCCACTCATATTGCTATGTGGTTGGTTAGTGTGTTTCAAAAAGTCCTATAACCAAACCATTACCATTTAGTTTTTCAAATGAATTCACCACCAACCTATGACGACGACGAACGGTACGGGTACGGAGCTCAACATCTCTCCGCAATTTTGTAATCCTTTTGGGAACAGTCGTCAGGTGTCATATTAATCACTTTCGAAATGAGCGCGTACACACTCGCTTATAGTCTAAATGTAGCTATAAATGTATGAATGTGCACGATTTTGTGTGTCTGTGTGTGTGTGTGTTTTCAGGTGGGTGTGTGTGTGGTGGTGTATTTGCATTTGACTACGCCAATATGCAGGTCGTGCTCCTTCGTCCTGAATTGTAATTAAAAATGCAAATCTCCAGTTCGTGCAGGACTCGCATACCGAAGGATTTAAATTGACGCCAATTGTGGGTGGATAAGGATATCTCTACTCATTCACTGCTCGATTGCGAACGTACAAAGGTATATATAGTCGAGCGAGCGGGGCAAAATAGGTAATGTACGGGTTCTTCTGTAGGTGTGTGATGTGTTCTATATCCAATCGGGACATGTATGCATAAGTTATGCAAATTTAACGCCATCTGAGACGAACAAAAAAAAAGAGGAGAAAAAAAACAGCAAAAAAAAAACGAGCAAAAAAGAGTTAAGCAACTTTTCCATACGAACAACCTTTGAATTCCAATGCAACCGGAAGATCCTTCGAGCCTCCATGAGTTGCAGGAAAATTGAATTTTTATCGACTAACTATGCCGACAAGGACGATGCCGATGATGATGACGATGACGATGACGACGACGATGAGGATAATGATGATGATGGTTGCGCGATGGTTATGCAGACACACACTCACACTCTCACACAAACATGTACTCCTTCCATACACCTTAGAATAATGTAAGTTTTTATTATGGTCCTTGAAACGTCCATTGAAATGAGGCTAGCCGAAACTGAAGTACTCACTCGAACTCGCATACTCAACGTACCACCACCACTGCCACTTCCACTTCCACCTCCTCCCACCTCCCACTCCACCAACATTATAGTCGATGGGAATTTTATTGGAAAAGTTTTCCACCCTTCTTCGGTTAAGCATCTCGTACACAGGACTTCAATTGATATAATAATAAAACAAAAAAAAAAAATATTGAACAGGATGTGAAATAAAGGAAATTGCTGCCAGGAAGACCGAAAGGACACCCCCGTTTGTTTTTCTGACTCGACTCGCCCTCCCTCCAACCTCCATTGTGCACATGAACTTTTTATTATTATTTCAAGTCCCTGGATGGAGTGGCATACAGGACCAGGGGGTGGGGAAGACAGGGGATTGTTAAGGGGGCCTGATGGGCAGAAGGAAATCTTTCAAATCACGTAACTGAAGGATCATATTGATAAAACGTAAGAATTCCCGTTTTAGGCACGTACAGTGGAGTTCTTATATTTTTCTCAGTATATGTATATGTATGTATGTCTGTTCTATAGAAAGGACGAGAACGAGAAAAAGGATGTGTAATTGGAGAGCGGGGGGAGGTGGCTTACTATAAAAACAGAATAATTTTTGTGTTTGCTTTTTTTGCAAAAGACTCAGCGGAGTATTAAGCGATACTAAGTTGATAAGCTGGCGTAGTTGTTGTTCTTGTTGTTCTTGTTTGTTGTCTTGTTTTTGTTATTAAAAAAGATAAATACAAGGGGGAAGGGAGGGGGGATTGAGGAGAAAGTTTGTGAATTTTCGTCTTTTGAAGGACTTTTGCCTACTCATGCACGTTTTCGAATGATGATAGATTGTTTTGTATCCTTTTTTTATGGGCAAATTTTGTGCTCTTCTTCCTCTCCTTTCCTTTCCTTTCTTTTTATGGGATGAATGCACATTCGAATGCGGACAATGTAAAGAACTAAGATACAATAAATTGATTAGTTCTGGACTGGCTTTAGATGTTTATGGCAAATCGCAGTGAATTCCGTTGGGAGGATAACTTATGTATGTATGTATGAGAATTCGTATTCCGAATCAAGATGATGATTGTCATAAATATGTTTGGCAATCCTTGATGGAGCAAAAAAAATAAAATCTCATAAGGAATTATGTGACCATAACGAATCGACAAAAAAAATAAACCATTGGACATTTTTATATGTTTTCTTTTTCGTGTAACGAGGAGGGGGGGAAGGAAGGGGGTCAAAGCAGGATTATGTGAGTTGGCGTTTTGCAATTCATCAGCCTTTTCTGCGTGCAAAGTAAAAATGTTTAGGGATAAGTAGCTGTAAGGCGATTTGTACGTTGCAAAATTATTTAGCTACTAAATAAAATAAAAAAATTAATAGAAGGAAATAAAACAAAATTGTTTAGTTTTTTATGTCTGCTGCAAGATAGACGCTCTTTTCAAACACTACTTGCCATAAATGCGAATTCATGAAAAAATTGTCTTGATAGGCCTTAGAAATATTAAACTTAAGAAATATGAATTGGTACATAAATATAGTTTTTTGGAAGTCTTAGTAAATACCAATATTTAAGGATCTGGGGAATTTATTGAAAGCACTAATTTGAAGAATTAGAAAAAAAATTCATGACATAAATTTGATAGTTTTGCTTTACAAGTCAGATTTTTAATGAAAGGACATCTGCCGAAAATATTATTGTTGCGAAGTTTCGAAAAAATTTTTGACGATTTTTATTGCAAAAAAAAAAAAACAAAATAATTAGTCACAAATAGTTGAAAATACGGAATTCATCAAAAAATGTCAATTGTCTTAAAGTTTCAAGGATGGAATTCAATTTTGCGAAACATTCGCAAATTTTTTTTTGTATGTAAAAGTTGAACTTTGTAAATAAAAACTGGTGTAGAAGTTTTCGCAAATTATCTTATTTTGCAAACAAATATTTTTTTCATTTTCTACTTTAATATACATCAGTATTGTTTCAATCCAAATATGTAGATTGTACCAACATTTACAATTTTGCAATTTTTGTATAAACTTTAAATTTTAAATACTGTTTGAACGTTCATATTTTTCAAACTTAATATTGTGGTTCTTACCCGCATATGTTTATTTTTTTATTTTACAAAACTTATACTGACAAATAACGAAGAAATTAAAAATAATAATCTTTTGCAGATTTGTAAGTTTTGCAAAGTTGAAAAATCAAAATTTTCATGTTGTATTGGCTTGCGAAATGGAAATGAAATATATCAGAAAACTGAACGAAAAAACACCTTGACTGCATTTTTATAGACTCCACTAAGGTGTTTAACAAACTGTCACATCGAGTTTTAGATTTTTTTCATTTCTCAAAGTAACTCCCATGTTATTTTGTTTGATAAATCATACTCTGTAATTTTTAGTTGTGAGGAATCAAGTCAATTGTAAGTTATTTCTGGAGTCCCACAAAGTTGTTATTTAGGTCCTATGCTTTTATTTTTATAATTTTATTTATTAACCACATATCGTCTATGTTAAGCATTCGAAGAAGTGCATTATTTATGCAGATGATGTTACAACCTTTTAAAATTATATTTGAAGAATTGCCATGTCATCTAAGTTCGTGTTTTGACAACTAGTATGTTTGATAACCCTGCGAAAAGGTCGGAAACTGATAACATTTTCTAAATTTTTTTTTGACAAAATTTTTCATTATTTAACGATTTTGAACCATGTAAGGGCTTTGTTCACGTTTTAAATTTTGAAAAATTTGGGATAATTTTGAAATTATTATGTTGATGCCTGGAGAATTTCACCAACTGCTCCACATCATCCCGAAATCTACTACGACCAACTTAACGAATGTTTAAAATCTTCATCTTTGTAGAAACATTTGTAAAGAAGTCGAATCTGACAAAAAATACTAAAGCAATGGAAAAAATAATGACAGCGTAGAAAATGGACTTCGATTGCTTGAACTGGTTTGTAGACCGACGAGGGTATACATAGTTACCAACACTCTTTAACGGAATTTTAGAACACACTTATTGTACCAGGAACTCCAACGAATAAGATGACATCGATCATAATCATGTTGCGGAATCTGAATCCTTCAAAAGTGCTCTGCAGAACCCTGAGCATCAGGGGTTAATTCAAAGAGGAAGTGCTTATCCTATGAATTGCAATTATTCCATCGGTTCTTCCAGTTCAATTCTTATTCCATTCCTCTTTCAATGGGCTTTTGTGATGACAATCAATTAATTGCAGAAGTGTGTGGGAATAATCTCGAATTTCCCTGTTTTTTAGACATCAGTTGAATGTTTCCATTTTTGCTGTTTGTTTTATCGCCGAAAAACTGATTTCAAATAAATCACATTTAAATTGGAAATTCCACTTAAACGTTAAATTCCCAGTTAAAAACGAAGTTGGCTAGATCCGCTAATTAACAAAATTTAATTACAAGTATCTTCCTTAAAATTTCCATCATAACCTTAAAAAATAAGTGAAACATTGTCAATCGGTCAAGCTTGACCTTTCAAGAAACGGTCCAAAATTAATGTGGCAGTTAGGTAGTTTGACAGAAATGAGCAATGAGAGGAAAAATATGATTCTTAGCCAATCCAACGATTTAATGTTTTTTCTTAACATATTAAATTTCATTTAAAATTTCATTTAAGATAATTTAACATTCCGCGATGAACTTAAATGTCAACGCGTTAACACTCACAACACGTGTTATATCAGATATTTTCTATGACGTCAACATACTCGTACTTTGTCAAAATATGACCTCCTGAGGCACAATTGGCTGATTGTGGTGACATCACGAGAAAGAAATGTTTTAGACATTTTATAGGTTGGTTTTCATACCTGAAAAATTCACTCACTTGTTACATAGAAACACAAAAAACACACTTCCTTACACACATCATTTATCAAAAAAAAAAAAACAAACATCCTCCTTAGACTCAACCTCCATTAGAATTTGAGTTTTTTTTTTTTACTCGTAACAAGAAAATATGTTTTCCACTTTCCTATACACGAGTATTAGTTTGCAAAAATACAAAGAATCCATCAAAGTAATGTTTTCATATTATTTCCAGGTTTTCCTTTTTACCAACAGAAAGAAAAATAAATGAAACCCAAAACGAAAAATGGAAAAATGGTGAAAACGGAAAAAACGGAAAAAAACAAGGGTTGGCAACAACAAAGAAACAAATAAAATTAATGATAATAATAAAATATTGTTATTATCCATTATCCCCGAGCTGCGACTCACCTTTGACTGGATGTGGCATATGCCAGTGGAGAGGGACGGGGGTGTATTGTTCGTTAAACTTTCGCGTGAGTTTGTTCTTGAAAGGACCTCTTTTTTTTCTGTTTTTGAAGGAACATACATATACCTACTCGAACTCGTGTCATGGGATGGCGTCCTTTTAGTGATTCACATGCAAATTGAATGTCACTTACTCGTGATGTACAAAACGCGCCTGTCAAAGAAAATTAAAAATGTTTCTTGGTACAAATAACTGGGCCAAACAGTGGGACATTTTGAAGCCAAAAAATATAAAAAGAAAAGATATGAAATTACTTTATTGCACTTGATGTTCAACGGTCTAATTTTCAAAAAAATATTAGATTCTTATAAAGAGTGATTTTTTAAGAAGTACGTTTTTCAGGTTGTCTGCACTGGTTGATAATGGCATCCAAACGTTATCTGTCAAAGTGAAAAGTTTTCAAAATACTTTGCCATTTTATCATGAAAAGACTTTCGAACCACCAAGGGTTGCAAATTGTTTAAATTTTTTATAAAAATTAGTGCTCTGTCAAAATTATGCATTGTGCTGTATTTTAGACAAAAAAATTGTGTTCCAGCGATGGGGCTCATTTCTGGCTCAACGGATCAATCAGCAAAACTGCCACATCAATATTTATACACAGTCCATGCCACACAAGAATTTCCGATGCCTCTTAAACAAAAATGACAGTTTGGTGTGATTTATGGGCTGGTGGCATCATTAGGTCCATTTTTCTTCAAAGACGACCTTAAGAAACGTTACAACGGCAACCGATATCGAGCCATGATACGAGACCTTTTTTACCACAGTTGGCTTAGTTCAACTTGGTTAACATGTGGTTTCAACATTAACAAAACGGTGCCACATGCCACTCAGCTCGTGAAACAATGGACATGTTGAATGATGAATTTGGTGTGCAGCTTATCTTTCGAAATGGCTCTGTGAGTTGGCCTCCAAGATCATGCGATTTAACACCTCTTGATTATTTCTACAGTAAAGTCATTAGTCCATGTGGATAAGCCAAACACGATTGAAGCCTTACAGGATAACATAACACTCGTAATTCAAGGAAAACAGGCCGTACCAAACGTAAATGATGACATGCCTCAAGGTTCCACTCTTGGACCTCAATTGTTAATTAACTGATTCTACTGTTTCTTGTGTTAAAGATGTTTGATTTTATCAATTTTTTCAAGAAATATTTTCAAAAAAATCTCTAACAGTCACAAATCTTATAAAGTTTCTGATGTGAGAGCTTTGGTATGCAATTTATCTTATCCCCGCAATCGTGTTAAACGGCCATCCTTTTATGGATAAAATAAAAAATAGTTTTTCAGTAAACAATGGAATACCTGTTGTTCCACTGTAAACACCATCACCACCCCCAACCAACCAAAAAAAAAAACAAAACAACCACCTTGCAGCAGACAAAAGCCGCCCCCTCCCGCCCCCACCCATTTCTAAGTAATAATTTCCATCTTCATTATCAATGTTATTTATTTAACTTTTACGTATTTTTACCGTTGTTGTTCTTGTTGGCTGTGAATGTGTTTTTTAGCATTGTGGACATTAAATTTATGAAGTACAAACTCCTTTGTTGATCCGACATGATGACGTGATGTAAGAAAATGGAAAAAAAGCGGGAAAATATATTTCTTTAAAAAACATCCCCGCCGCAGCATGCATGTGATTCATACTCACACAAACAAAGAAACGATTTATTTTGCAAACCGACCCAAGATGATGTTTTACGTACCCTCTCCCCTCTCTCTAACAATCTACACAATATAAAATATAATTGAAATTAAGTGCACGTGAAAACAAGGGGTTTCTGCACAAATACAAAACCAAAAACAAAATACATACATATACTCGTATCTAAGTTTGGGTTTTTTGTGTTGTATCTTTGTTGGCGGAATTATTATGAATTGAATTCTATTAACGTGAAATATTCGCTTGCTTGAACATCAATTTGGTTAAAATACTTTTTGAAAGAAGAAAACAAAAAAAAAAACAAGAAATATATTCAAAATTTAGCTTATTAGGGAGGGTGCGGTTTTGAATAAATTTAGCATGACGGGGCTAAGACTTTTTTTTTTGGAAAGAATATAAACGCAAGAGTGCATTAGGATCAGAATAAGAAGAGTACGGGAAGTTCTTATGAAAGTGGGAATTTAAAGTCCTTGAATTTTATCCAAGCCAATATGAAGTTCCTAACTCAATTTGGAGAAAGAAAATTAAGACCTTAAGTGGTCTATGATGGCAGACTCGAGAAGACTCCTCCACATTTTTTTTAACAAAACTGATGCAATGGCAACATCTCTTGAAAATAATCTTTTGAGAGAAATTTTAAACAATTTTTATCAGTCAAAATAAAAACCCAGCATTTATCTAGAATTATTAGAACTATATACTAGAAGACCCGGCGAACTTTGTCTCACCCTAAGGTTGAAGTTTTTTTTTATATATCAGCAACCGATCAAAATTCTCATCACTCTCGAAATTTACAAACAAAAGTTTATCTACAGTAAAATTATTTGAATTTTATTAAGTTGAAGTTCGTATTTTACTTGGCATTTTAAGACCAGTAAATCTCTGACACTGACAAGCTGATGATATGAGACTTGAATAACTGTATAATGGTGGCAGAATTACAGGTAACTTTTCGTTAACGTTGGACTGACTACTGACATATAAAAATTTGACAACCAAATGAGAATCAAAAATATTTTATTTTTGCAGGTATAGATAAAATTGTACTGGAAAATGAATTTTCGAGCTTCTCTCTCTTTTAAAGCTAAATCACAATATAGCGTTAGGTCGGTCGGGCTTTGACATTTGGAATAGAAACTAGGCAATCCGAAATATTACCTCAGGCGTTTTTATGACTTTATATCGTAATATCGTAAACGCCCGAGCAAAGCAAAACTAGATCTTTTTTCTATTCGTCGGGCGTTTGACAGCTGAAAAGCTATTTGTTGTTTATTTTTAAAAATTGACCTAACGCGATATTGTGATTTACATAGCTATTAAACCTTCCCAGTACTACGATAACCTTTTCAAAACCAGAATCAGCCAAATCGACCAAGTCGTTCTCGAGTTTCAGCGAGACAATCAAATAGAAATTGTAAAGCCTTGAAGTATAGAATGAAATTTTAAAAGACATATTTTTTAATTGGAAAAAAATACTAAGTTAAACATTATAAGAAGCCTTCCTCGTGAATCACTCTATGAATTAAAAAAAAAACAGCATCAAAATCTGTTGTGTAGTTTGAAAGATATAAGCTTACAATATAGTGAATGGGCAGATAGACAGATACTGAAGATACACTTGACAAGAACACCTGCCGTCAAGGCTTAATTTCCCGGTGAGCCTACCAACAATATCAGGGCTGAGGAAAAGCGCTAGCCAACGTCCTAAGGCAGTACAATTAGTACTCAGTACAATTAGTAATATCTTAAGGAATATTACTGCCTTTGCTGAGGGGGGAGGTCTATATAACGCCTCTTGAAACCAGTGATCCTATATGTTAACGGATCAGCTTGACCACAGCCGCTATGATGCTCCCACAGGAGGCCTAGCCTACCTCACAGACAGGACCAAGTAAAACAGACCGGTATCAATGATAAGAGAGAACCTTAATTACTCATGGTATCCTGTCTCCCGTGGTACCAGAATATAGAGTCCGGTAAGGCTTCGCCAAGCGTTAAGATCACTTCCAGATGGGTGCCTTGAAACCCTAGGCCTGGCAACTTTAGAGAGGAGCAGATAGTGGGAATCAATTTTGTTTTACATTTTGTAGTGATATCGTAAATGAAATACTTATGGTGTACCACAAGGCTCCGTTTTGACTCCAGCTCTTTTTAAATTGAATTTCTCTATTTCTTTGTAATGTTGGTATCAGAACGAATTGCTAATTCTTCTCAAAACTTCACTTTGACCCAGTCAATCCTTCTCTCATCATCTTTTCAATTCTTGTAACGAAATGATAATTAAGGACGTTTAAAATTTAACTATCTTTAAATCTTTCTTGCATGTATACATGCTTCCTTTAGACTGCAAGTTCTCCTATTTGCACAAAAACTTTCAATTTCTTTTGGTCTCCACAAAGTTCTAAATGAATTTAAATTTTAATTAATTTAATTTCAACCAATATACTCGTATGTATACCCTCCTGAACCATACAATAACTATTGTCTCTAGACAAATGCCCAATACCACATCCTCACCAAATATAATCTCCTTTAAAATTTTGCAAAAATTAAAAAAACCCTTTAAGCCTTTAAATGAGTATACCATGTTACAAGCTAGACAAAAAAGTGTTAGTGTTTAAACGGGGGTTATAAAAAGAAAAAAAGATTCACCCAAGATTTATTCTTCCCAAAAGCATTTAACTTTAATGGCGCAACTAAAAACCTAACCGCCCTAATGCCAATTTCCGATTATTTGAACATCGTACACATGCTCTTAAAATCTTACAACCACAATTTTAACTTATACGAGTCTGTATGATGGCAGTGTCCTTGCAAGGAGGATATCACACAAAATCCAGTCAGTGGTGGAACAAAAAAAAAAAAAATATATACAAAGTTAAGCACAACGATTCTGCAGCGCAACCCAAAAACTATCTCACACTGTTGCAGTTTTGCGTTGCCAATGTGCCCCCCCTACTCCTCCGAAAAAATACACCACTAAATTCCATTAATAAATATCCAATTTAATCCTTGGCAAAAGAGCACACACAACGACGACGCGACGCTCAGCGGGCTATAAGTGAAAGGACACGTTTTTACTATACAAAGAAGAAAAAATATCAGTTTATCCTTAAAGGACACACATATAACCTGTTTTTTTCAATTAAATTCAATTTTCGATTTAACCCCCGCCTCGTTTCGTTTCGTCTCGCCTCGTCTAGGCGTGAATCGGATAGGATCGGAATGGGTGAGTTGGCATTGCCCAATGCCCAGAACCAATCCCAAGTCCCAAGTCCTTGTTGACTAAGAGCCTATATTTGTGTAGGTATGTTGAACGAAAGCCAGCACCAGAACCAGCAGAGAGCAGGCGGACGGATGACCGGGCGGGCGTGCAAATCGAAGCGCAACGCAAAGTCCTTTTTATATTTTTTGTTTTTTTTTTTGGCAAAAGGATATTCCCTCAGTAAATATATGCATGCATCAGTTCACTTAGCTTCGTATTTCGAATACATTTATAGATTTTTTGATTTTTGTTTTTGGTTGTGTGTTGTTTGGAAACCTCCGCTTCGGCTTCGGCTTCGATATGCAGAGAAAACAGTCCGACCTCGTTCTGGCCATAACTATGTTTCAGATGGTAAAATTGACTCTTTGGTTGGGATTTTTCGTCCTTTGGATGTCCTCTGCTGCCACGACTGCCACTGCCACGTCCACTGCCATCACACGCTACCGCCGCCGCCTCGCCGCACCGTACCGCACCAAACTGAACCGAATTGAACTGAGCCAATACTGTTAGAGTTCAGAGCTCTAGCTTTAGCCCTAAAGCCAGATATAACCAAGATCGATTGAAAGATTTGCAAAATTCGATTTGTGGTCTAAAATGGCAAATTCATTCAACCGTGTTTTAGCAAACAAACGAAGGACGACTGGGCGGATCGGATAGGACACAGGACACTGGGCACTGGACAGTCGACACTGGACACAGTTCCCAGCACCAGAACGAGCACCAAAACCAAAAACAGCATACGAGGGAAATTTGGGTCAACGTATTGTTTATGAATTGATTCTTTTGGCTTATGTTCGAAGGCTGGTTCACAGTAGTTACGAGTGTATGATGGGATGCCTACCATGCCAGGGCCATGGTCCGCGGGGCGTTCAAGCGCGCTGCGAAACACGCTTTGGTGGCGAGAAAGAGTACTCCCGAATAATAAACACAAACAAAGGTCCTGTCAAAGTTGTCAGTGTTGCGTACCGTGCTCTACGGTCCGAGTCCGCGTTCGAGTCCATCCTGTCAGTTCCAATGGTGATGGATGTTACAAAGCCTGCGCCTGTGTATTGGTTAAAAATGTTTCTTTAATTGGCCCGGATTCACTGAAAATGTTATGGTAGTGGTGGTGATGGTATATATGATGGGAGGACTTGTGCTTGTGGTATCCTTTTGATATGAAGTGAGTGGTAGGTGGGGATGGAGGTGCTTGCAGAGAGATGCTTGAAGCTGGAGGTGTCATGATAAGAGTTTTGTTTGTATCTGGACTTTATTTTTTTTTATTTTTGGTTTGTTTGTCTTATTTGTGCAGGTCAATGAGCAGCATGAGGGATTGATTGACAGCCCTTGTGTTTGTTTTTCTTTAATAATTGTTGAGGCGAGCGAAGTCCTTTTTGGATTTCTGAAGGACGATAGGAGAAGGAGGAGCAGTGAGATGGACGTGTTGACGTCTGATGTACATACACTTATACACACTCATATACCTATAAGAGATGTTGTGGGAAGCGGAAACGGAAAGAAGAAGTGTTGATGACTGACATGATGGTGTTTATTTATTATATTCCAACACACACACACTCACACATGCATATAATGTGTGTATAGTTATGTAGGTACCTCTTTGTACACACCCGCGTCTTTTGGATTGATTGAATCGAGTTTAAATTACTTTGTATCTTTATTTTGAATTGATTGAAATTTATTTATTTATTAAGCAGGAAGTAATTATAAATTGGAAATGATAAGTTTTTGATTGAATGTCGTTTTTTTTTATTTTGGGAAAATTAAAATTTTTTGACGTGGCCAGTCAGTTATACAATGAAAATCAATCAAAAATTCGAAAGGAAATTTTCAACAATCAACTGTTTGAGCAAGGGGCAATGGATTTCATACTTCATAAATTTTTTGTTGCAATAATTGTCCTACCCAAAGGATTATACGTAAGAGGAGGGATTCATTTAAGTGAAGTGTAAGTGGTTAACTTAAACGCGTAAATTTTCAGAAGAACTTGGTCTTGGGGAGATAAAAATTTGGGGAAGTTTACATCATGTCATTGATCGGTGTTCGAGAACGAGAATTGTACAGCTAAATGGCCTATTAAGCAGTTTGAACTGACCACTTAAATTGAAGGAGGATCCAATATAAAAATTAAGTCACTATTTTGTTGTGGTTTTCGACAGTGTCTTTGTAAATGGTATTGGCACAGTCATCATAGTCAACGAAAAGTGCTATTTGTCACTAATTACCAATTTCGAGTGGAAGGACTCAAATTTCATCTCCTAAACCGTGTATTCAGAAGAAGATTACTACAAAGTTTTCATCCATAATAGAAGAAAAAGGTCTGATACCTGAACATCACAAATTCGAATGAAAACCCGTCCTGTACGAAATTTTTATCGCAGACACGGAAACGAGGCGAGGTCACAGGTTTTGCATAATTCGACTCAAATTTCTTCCCTCGAGTGATTTTTTTACAAGATTTGGAACAAAAAACGTCACTCAACGTTACATTTGAAGAATACGGTAGATCGGGTGCAGTTTCTAGTGCAATTTGACCAATTTTTCCGTTCGACATACGGCGGAAATGTGAGATGGTGCGTTGTTATGGTGGAAGACATTTTTTTTTTTCGACAAATGGAGCAGTTTTTTGTCCAATTCGGCAACGTCGAATCGACCTTATAATTCGATACAGCCCTGAAATTGTTTTTCCCTTCTCCAGGTAGTCGATGTATGTATATCGTAACAGAAAACGGTGGCTATTACCTTTCCAACCGATTGCACAGTCTTCTCCTTCTTTGGATCACTTTCGCCGGTAAAAGTCCACTGTTTTGACTGTTCCTTTTTTGACATTTGACACAGAAACTCCATCGGATTGTGCTTTAACACTGCTCCGAAGAAGATATTACATACGTGGTCTTTTGAAATACCCACTGTTTTAGCTACCTATCTCGCGCACCTTTAATCAGCTGTTTGCCAATACGTAATCGTAGATTTTCGACACGTTATTCTCCTTGTTAGTCATTTCCCGGGACATAAGAAGGGCTCATCAAAAAAGAATATGTAACCACGTTGACATTTATCTCAAATTTTGTAAAAAAGTACTCATTTCTTTAAATTACTTTTCAAAATTCGAATTTTCAAAAAAGTTATAAAATTGTGTCAGATTTGTAGATCTCAATCCGAAGCGAAGGCTTTCTAATTCCCTCTAAGAGGCTCTAAATATCGTTTAAAAGACTTTTCAAAAATATTTGAAAATCTCTAGAAATATCTGTCGAATCAGTTTCAACCACTAAAAAATTTTCAAAATGACCCAAACTAAGACAGTTTTCAAAACATTGTTTTCTACATTTTTGTTAGCTTAACTTAAGTCAGAGTTTTTTTGAAGTCATTGAGTTTATTTAAGTCAAAACATCGGTACCATTCACTTGTTGTCCCATAGTCTCGATAAAAATATTGAACTTTCAACACAAACCTCAACTCACTTTCCAATCACCAATTGTCTCTCAAATAAAATTAACCTCCAAAAAGTAATATCCCATTATAGATTCGAATATAATATTGTCTGATCTGCTTAATGCACAAAAGGAACACTCATTGCCTTTCATTCATTCATTCATACCACCCAACATTTAATTGACTGAAAATTCAAATACGACTAAAAAGTCCTTGATTTTATCCTCGGTCTCATACAATTTTGCCATTAAGCAAAAACAAAAACCCAAAAAAAGGAAACCAAAAACAAAAAATTTCAAAGAAAAAATTCAGCAAATTTCCAATCCCATTTGCCTCCGCCGCATAATCAAACTCAGGACCCAGCAGTGTCATCGTTGTCGATGTCGACATTGTCAATTCTCGGTATCGTTCTGTGTCAACGTGCACCATTTCGAAATTTATCAACCATGGCCACAAAGCATTGAATATAGGACTCACTCGACTCACATTAAAACTGTCAGGGGTATAAATATTTAAGTTCCTATTTGCAGATAATCGACTTCAAGCTTCATTAAAATCCTTTTTCTTTTTTTTTTTTGCTTTCATTCACTTGACATTTTCGACTAAAAGTATATCTGCCTGTCATAGCGTTATTGGTTGGTTGGTTGGTTAGTCAGTCGCCCGTCGTGCGTCGTCGCTCAGTTCGTCATCATCTCTGTGCCACTGACAATGCTACATTTGGGGGCTCGAGCCGGATTCGCACCCATTGCTGTCATCTCTGTTAGTTCCTATACGTATACGGGTATAACGGAGCCGTATATGAATCAATGGCAGTTCTGCACACAAAGATACGAGTATTACCAGCCAAAGTGTATTATTTCCGCTACTCTTTTGCATTCGAGGTATTTATAAAACCTTCAAGTGTTGTTGTTGTTGTTGTTGTTCCTGCTTTGGCTTCATCTATGGAAATGCCACGTCTGTCTCTCTTTGGGACCACAACAATAAAACGTGCAAAGTGTCATTTCACAGT
This sequence comes from Scaeva pyrastri, assembly GCA_905146935.1. Classification (NCBI taxonomy): domain Eukaryota; kingdom Metazoa; phylum Arthropoda; class Insecta; order Diptera; family Syrphidae; genus Scaeva; species Scaeva pyrastri. Next base: position 12,249,230 of record LR989928.1, on the reverse strand, counting down.
CAGTTAAGCAATTCGAAATGAACGTTTTCAAGTAACAGAATCATAATCATAAAAGGGTATGACAGTGACTCAACACGCACGTACAATCGTACACAGATGAATACATATACAACAAAGTACTCTTACAAACACAAAAAATCTCACAAATGATTCTTTTCTCAACAACAACACACTCCTGCAGGTTTAATGTCTTCGACACAGGATTCAACTTCGACAGTGTTGTTAATGTATATAGAGGTTGTTTTCGAAACAAAACTTAAGACACAGACAGGACTTGCTTGGTACAAATATCGTTTTGTTAAAAAAAAAAAGTGTAAAAAATATTTAAGCCATATTAGTGTCTCGATTATAGTCCTTTTATTCAGTTGTGCAAATTTTATTAGCTCCAATAAAGGAGTTCTCTTTTTTATTTCTTGAATACTGTTTCCTGAGTCCTGACACTTGCTTGCTCTTGTGTCGTTGTATGATTATTATGTGATTCTTATTCTTATTTTGCTGGTACCGTTTGCTGCCACCGCCGCCTCCGCATTTACATGACATTAATTTGTGATTTATGCTGAACTTAAGTGTTATTTTGGTTTTTGAAATTCAAAAGAGAAGAAATTTGAGATTTCAATTGGAATTAAGATGCCATAAGTGTTTGATGTGTAAACAGGGATTTAAAGAGCCAACATGCATAAGGGTTTTTGGAATACAATGATACATAGGTTTTTGTGTTCTTTTTTATACATATTTTAAATTGTTGTTTTTTTAGAAGACCTTCTTCGAAAAGACAAAAAATGGTAAATGAGAAGCGTCAATCATAAGAAGTCAAGTCCCATTTTGGAAGGACCAACGTTTTATAAGAACTAGTTCTAAAACACTTCTTGAATTGAAAATCGTAAAACACCTCTGCTACCATAATTCAGCATTCAAAGGTACAAAAATTGTTCATATAAATGATAACCCCGGTTTTTTAAATCTCAAGTCTTAGATTTTCAATATTTAATAATATCAGAACGATGTGTATAATTCTAAGGACCTTTTAGGAGTCTTATAATTTTTTGAGCAGCTAATTGATCTAATATTTTGACGTGCATGTTTTTCACCAGTTTAAAAAATATTGCGAGTTTAAGGCTTTTGACTAAATTTTCTTTGAAGTAAGGCGGTTTGAAAGTCGGCTAAGTTTGTTTCTGCAAAAAGAAAGAGTTGCCTTGGAACCTGGGTATTCTGGCAAAATGTCCTCTAGACAAAAATGTCAGAAAATATTTTTAAGGAAGGAAAAAGTGAAAGTTAGAAAAGCTTTTATTAAAACCCGAAGATGCTTTAAATACTGACCGAAAATTCAGTCAAAAATATTCCGCAACTTGTTACGACATTCACTTCAGAATTCAATTTGTCAGCATTTGTGAAGTAAATTTTGACAAACATTTAAAAAAAAGTATTCCAAACGAATTACAATAATTTTTCTGATTTAACTGAGTCTTAAATCCATTTATTTTCTCTTAATCTAGAATCTGATAAGTTAAACATAATGAAGTGAGAAATAAGTTCCAAATATCTTACAAATGTAATTGGTTTGAATTCTTACAGTTAAAAAGAAATTAATACAGTGTCGAAAGGCTAAATTTTTATTCAGTTTTTTTTTTAAATGGGACATAAGTTCCAAACTTGATGAGAAGGCATTAATTCCATCACTCATTTTGAGAGAGGTGTTCGGGGTTAACGCTGGTGAAGAAATAAATGAATATTTGACAAGTGTGAAAAGTTTTTTTAGAACAGTTCAATTCACGACACTAATGAACTTTAATTCCCTCTTCGTTATGGAGAAAACTTAAAGCCTTTTTTAAATTAAAACAAAAATATTAGTGTTAAAAGCTTTTATGTACACAAAGAGGTGAAACCATCAAGGAATAAAAACACTGAATCACTGTGAGTCATAAGTCCACATAAGAAAAAAGTGGCACAAATGAATGGGACATTTAAAATTTTTGGCACCATAAAGTTCTTCTAAAAATCATCCTTTTGGAACCAAAGATCATAATGGACATTCTTACTTAATACCCCATAATATGGGTTCATTGTTTTCACTCTTGGTCTTTGAACTTTTCAGACTCTGCGCCATAAAACCCTTTATAACATTGTTAACTAAGAAAATATTTAAATTGATTTTTGACACTTGAAAGTATTCAAATGAAAATGAGGGACATCAAAGAAACACTAAAGGATCTTTCTATTGTTCTTCTTTTCCCTTAACACTGAATGTACCAAACATTAAATATCCTTTCTCTTCTGACAACATGATAGTCACTTTTTGTGTCTTGTGTCATTTTTTTCCCCCCGAATAAATGTCAATTGGTTCGGTATATGTGTATTGTGTATATCAACATTTTTCTTATACAAAAATATATACATATATTTTTTTATAGCGGAAATTAGGACCAAAAGTGGCCATCATTGTTGTCCTTTTATTTGCTTTTACATCTGTGTGTAAAAGGTCCTTATTCTTTTAACGTAATTAGTTTGCTCAAAGTGTATATACTTAAATAAAACCGTTGTAGATTAAATAAAATAAGAAGAATGAAAAAATTGATATAATTTAACAAACAACAAAAGAAAATAAAAGAAAACAAAATACAATCAAAAAAAAAAAGAGTAAGTAGGTATTCATTCTGAATTATATGTATTTGTCTTTGTTAATTTTTTTTTTTTTGTATTTTGTTACTTTATTCTTTATTTTTTATTTTTTGTTGCATCTTTTCTCTCCTTTGCGTATTTAGTTTGAAGAAAGAGCATTTTTATTTTCTAATGCTCGTGATTTTTTTTTACTTTTCTCTGTGCTTCAGGCACATAACGCACATAAAGACAAGAAAAATACATTTTCCATCTAGTACTACTATACTATACTCTTTTATATTAAAGGTTCGATAAAATTCAGGACAAAGGACATGCAAGGAAGGCAAAAAAAAAAAATAAAAAGAATAAAGAGAGAAAATTAGCATTTTATTTTTATTGAAGAAAATAAGGACCATCTTGATGATGGTATAGGTTAGGTATACTCTATGTACACTTAGTTATAGGTAAACTTAAATAGAAAGAAGAATCTGCTACAAAGTATAGGTAAAAGGAACCTTCTTCTTTTCTTAACAATGAAGATACACTTTCAAAGAATATTTATAATATTAAAGTTGTCAAGGTGACGTTCTCTTCTTGAATTAATTATACGTCTAAATGTAATAAAAAAAAAAATATCATTGAAGACTTTAGGTTAGATAGAATAGAGAAGTGATTTTTAATTGACAACAAAAGTCCATTGATTTATTTAATTTTATTTGAGGTATCATAGGAAATGTTGATTATTTTCAATTTGATTGGAATGTAATTGAATTTTTAATGAAAATAAATGATATTCAATATTTCCTAAGTCAATTCATTTGATAACATTTCACAGACACAAAGTAACCTCGATCACTCAGACTGCTGAATAAAGCATTTTTGTCGATAGAATAAAAATATTACGTATACGCCTAGGTGTACTGAAATTGTTTCTTCGTTGTTTTAAGAGAAATTAAAGCTCGAAATGACAGAATAACTTTGAAGTTTGACTAAATAAATGGTTCTCATTTTACTGAAGTTGAATTTCTTGGGATTCCGGATGTAACCTCAATTTTTTTTAAAGGTTTTTGTTGTTTTTTGAATTTCACTTGACATGTTAATTTTTTTGTCTTCTGAGCAATCTCTTTAAATCATCAGAACGGACTCATAGCTCACATATGACACCATCTTTGACCTTTACCTCCTTATGTGTCTAAATTTTCCTCTCTGTCCCATTTTCTTGTGGTTTTTCTGTGTTATTTCCCTCAAACCTCGATCCTATCGATTTCTGCAACCATGCTCCAGATTTCCCCGCAAAAAGCGATGGAAAGTGAAACTTAAAAGACCCATACGAAATACCTAACCTAACTTACTCAAACAACACTCAAATTTGCCTTCCAATCCAAATCATCAAAGCATATTTCGCTCCACACCACACACACGACACAAGGTACTCCATCTACATCCAGAAGCATCTACCGTGAATCAATCCCCCATCACATCATGTCGCATCACAGATGAAAGGACCAATGTGAGGTTCGACATTCAGCAATATTTCTTCTTCGATGACAAAACGAAACTTCCTTTCCTTTCCTATCCCGAAACTCAAACCCAAATCCAAACCGAAACCGAAACGACACTACGACGACTACCACACAAAGATTATTGAAGCGTGTGTCCCTGGATCAGGGACATGAAATTATTTTCCTCCCCACATTTATTTGTTAGATCCGGTGAATTCAAAGGAGTTGCCAGAGCAAGAGCATTTGTTATAAAGAATCGAGTGTTGCGGTGTAAACAAATTTTTCAAAAAATAAAAAATCACACAGTATCTACACACAAACAAACACAAAAATCCAGGAGAAGCGAAAAATATTCCTATGGGATGCAAACGTGCGAAATGATTTCTAAGGAATCTCTTCGTCGTCCTCTCGTCGTGGTCGTCGTCGTCGTCGTTGTCGTTCGTTGTCAATGCGCCAACGGAATCCTTAATCGGGCCACGAAAATATTCACAATTCGAAGAATTATTTTTTTCCGTTCGGTTTTCATTTTCCTTTTTTTTTATTTCATTTTGAACTTCATGCTCGAGTTGATAGGGAAATTTAATAAATCGAATTTCCTCTCGAGTCATTGATACAAAAAAGAAGTTTCACTTTTTAGATGAAATGATTTCACGATCAAGAGCAAAGGGAATTCACGAGAGTAAAGATGCGAGATGCGAGAGAGAAAGTTTCCTTCTTTTTTTTTAAGCTTCGATTTTTTCCTCCGCACTCGATTGGATGTGGCTAGGAACTATAACCACTACCAATGCCAACCAAGGCAACCATCAGAAGACACCAACCAGATGCCAGATACTTGGGGTTTATATATGTATGTGTGTATAACAAACTATAAGTACGAGTAATTCGATTTAACAAGTCTGGGATGATAATTGAATGAATCAATTAATCTCACAGGACTCGGCCTGCTAGACGATATTTTAAGTGACTGGCTTTTTTGAATGGCAAGGATATGCTCTATTTTTTTTTTTAATTTCTATAGCAATGGAATTGAATTATTTTATATAATAAGAGGGTTGTTGAAGGTCTGTGAAGGGAGCCTTTTTTGTATTCAGATGCAACCATAATATTAGGGTTATAATGAGATGGTTCTTAAGTTGAAAAATTCAAACATAACATCAGGAGTTTATACGGGAGATATTTTTAAGGAATTTCATTTCATTACAGCCACAGATTTTAGGTGGGGAGAAAACAAATTTTTTAGTCTGCTTAAGGAATTTGTAAGGCTAACCACTTGAATTTAGATTTTTGTATGAAAAAAGGATTCAGTTAAATTGCTTCAGTAACTAAAGATGAATATTATATTTTAAAACACGGAAAATAACGAAATTTTTAAGAATTCAGATATTGGAAAAGAACTTATTTTTAATGCGAACTGCCAAAAAAATCCATAATGAAAAATAAAATAAAGAAGACCGAAAAATGAAAGGCCAAAAGTTAGTTGTCCAAAAAACATGAAGAATTGTTTTGGAAAATAAACTATAATGAGCTAGAAGCTTTTAAAATTGTTCCTGATACATCAAAAGGCACGTATTAATTCTAACAGAAATAAACAGCTCCTAATAAAAGATTGGCAAAAGGGTACTGAGACCTGATTTCTCCTTTGTCAAATCTGATGCATAGTTTCTTCTAGTACTATTTTTGAGAATAAAAGAATTTAGTATCAAATTTCAATGCTATAACAACAAAAAAAATCTATTTCTGTGATACTTGATATGGCAAAAAGGTATTGAAAAGTTTTCTAAAAATATAAGGTGTCAAAAATAATACTCCACGTCTAAAAAAATATTAGGAAATAAGTCCAAAAGTCACTGAGATTAGAAAGAAACTAAAAAGTATTACAATAAACAACAATTTGACAACTTCCCATCATAACTTGAAAACTTGACTTTATTCGTTTTTATTTTTTTATAAAACATGTCAGTTTGGTATTTGTCAACATCTTAAATATAATTTATTGACAATTATAAAATCAAATACATTCAAAGCCCATCACTGTTTGTTGTGAATATATTTGATCGAAAAACAATTTTTAATATTTTTTATTAGATTTTTTAAATATTTAAATTTAATGTAAAACATTAAATATATTCGATATTTTTCAAAAATATACCATATACTTATTAATAGAAGTTTGAATTATAAATAATATAACATAAATTTGAAATCATAAGACGTCACCCGATTTGTTGACACTTTTTGATTTTTGTTTTTAATTTTTTTTGTTAAAAATGTCAAAAATGTACCATATTCTAAAAGTTTTATTATATAAAAAATAAAATAAATTTTAAGTTAAAATAATTGACCACTGCAGTCAAGAAACAACTTTTGAATGTTTGTACTTAATTTTTGTTTTATTTTTCTTTTTTTTTTGTAAAAGAACTGTCGATTCGATATTTGTCAAAATAATACCATATATTAACAGTTATATGTATAATGTATAAAAAAAAAATAATTTTTAGTCAGTTTTCCCGTTCTAGAAATCTTCGAGTTTTCTTCAAACTTTCATCAAATTTTAAAAACATCATTTCAAAAATTTGTTGTTTAGTTTTTCTATTTAAAAAAAATAACGATAAGTTGAAAATATTACATATTCAAGTCATAATCATTATCATTTTCTAATATATTTCTACCAACCAAAATTTTCACTTTTTTAAATTTGCTATAGTGACAAAAACACTCACTAAATTTGTATGAAAGTCCTTTCTGCATCTTTTGAAGTTATAACCTGTCGAACAAAATTTAATTAGAGTCCATATCTCCAATCGTTCTTGAGATACCGTGGACGAAAAAGGGTATCAACACAGACTTTCTCTCTAGAAATAACGGATTAAATTCTGGGAACCTTGAAAGTTCCAGATTTGTCAAAAATTTCAATTTGACAAATCTTACTGATTACACGAAGTTAAAAAGATAAAAAAAAGAACGGCTACAGAATACATGTATAAAAAAAGCAGTGCCTAAAAAAATCGAAAACGTGAAATTTCTCAGTTCCGTAATTATGTCCAAAAAACTCTTGCAACTGAATCATCAAATCTTAAAAAAAGTTATAACATAAAACATGACATTAGTTTCAATTTTATAAGTCAAACAAATTGCAATGTAACGAAACCCAAAATCGAAAAGTACTAAAAGACCATCGTAACCAAGAAAATTTTAATTCCAAAAATTCAAAAATATAAAAATTACAACATGTATTAAATCTGAATTCCAGAAATCCCAAAGTCCCGAAAATTTAAAATACACACATCCCAAAAAAATTCAATTTACGAAAATTCCATTTTCAAAACTATTGATTTTCTCAAACTTTAGGTTTTCGAAATTTGTGTGCCAGATAGTTTGGGATGTAAGGATTTGATGTAGTCAGTTATCTCTCCCGCACTTTTCAAAAATTTCTAATATTTAAGCGAAATGTATTCAAGGCTTATAACATTGTTGAATATTACACTTATCGAATATCTTTGTGGTCGTCAGTTTCATAATGCTTCAATGAAATTATCTTATGATGACTATAAATCACTTTTTTAACTCTTTTCAAAACCTCCCAAAGAGTGTAAGAATATTGGAAAATTAACTTTTCTTTCAATAATTCTCTTGAAAATATTGAATTTCTTTGTCACTTTTATCATCTTATCAAAAAAATCGGCTTTCGAACAGTTTGTAAACTTTCGGTAGTATCAAAACTTTTTGAATTCTTACTTAGGAAACTCATTTCTGCGTAATTTCTGAGTAAATAAGGGGGTTTCTTTAATACCTAATTCAATATTATTTTTCAATTGATGAAATAGTCTTCAATTTTTGTTTCCTCAAGTGTTCCACAAAGGAGTCACCTGGGCTGGAACCGCTTCTTTTTCTTGCTTTTATAAAGATCTTAACTAACATTTTTAAAATTATCTCCCCCTTTTGCTTACAACCAACTAAAAATATATCGATTACTTAAAATTCGTCATCTTTTATCTTTAATTGATTTTCGAAAATTTTAGTTCCATTTTTTTGATATTCTAGAAAGGATTGCTGATAAAGAACAAAAATGTCGACCATTTTGATTATTTTATTTCAAGATTCTCAAAAACGACTTAAACGATTTTCATATTGAATAAAGTGTCAGTAATTTGCGAATAATTTCAAGTTCTTTCATTTCAATCAATTAAAAATTTGTGACAAGCTTAAATCATCCAATTACTGTCAAACTCTTTATCACTTGAACTTCATACATATACATATTATGTATATAAATATCTTGACCATTTTGTATACTGCAGTTGCCCATAAAATTTAAAACAATCTTTTCTCGTTGATACACTTTATTGGTAACTCACCACGTTCGACCAACAAGAAACAGGACGACCTCGTTTAATTCGATTTATGTACGTCAAGTGTCCTGTCCACCAGCACCAGACCACCACCACCACACTATAACCACCATCATATATATCAACAATGTCCTTCTTGCACATAAATGCACCCTTATTGCAATTGCCCCCGATTCAACCCACGACAGCCACAATATAACCATCCAACAGAGAGAAGTCCTGTTGTTGTCCTCTTCTCATTACACGGTTATGAACTTGTAATTTTCCATTATCATAAAAAGTGTCATTCTCAGTGGTGTAGAACAAACCAGAAAAAATCGCTTTATCCAAAAAAGGACAATTGCACCATCAGGATACATTTTCTGCTCTGCAAAATCCCACTTTACTTTTGAATCCTGTCATCGTATCGTATCGTATCGTTCTGCTGCTTCTGCTGCTGCTGCTCCTGAGAGTGTTCAGTATTCATTATGATTATCAATATTGCCCAACGCTCCATGATGGCAAAAGGAAAATAAAATACAAAAACTGTAAAAAAAAAAAAAAAAACTAACAATGAACACCATCAGTTGAGTCAGGAGAAGACCTTAACCAGGACCATCACAGGATGTGTCCCAATGTCCCTTTATAACAACTCTACCCACAGAAAGAAATACTCTGCTGCCAAGTACCTACTTAATTTTTAAATTGAAAGGGAGGAAAAGGACATCATCGTCATATCAGAAGCAACACTTAACATTCAAACACACACACACACATACAAAGAGTTTATGTATGCAAATGTTAAAGAAGGATAATTTTGCGAAAGTATGATTCAAAGGACACTACATATATCTCTGGTCAGTATAGATCCTTTCATTAAAATATAATGTCCTTCCAGATTCAGAGAGAGGGTAGAGAAAAAAAGGAATCCGAAAGGGTATAAGCTCATGGTCATGGCTCATGTAAATAAAGTAGTAGTAGTTCTGTATGTCCTTATTTCAAGATTGTACTCTCAAGTTGAACTTTATGGCCCATAAAGAAGCCGAAGCTGAAGTCGAAGTCAAAGTCGAAGCCGAAGTGAGCAAAACGGAAGCGTGTATCCCTTCTCTTGTTGTATAGAATTCCCCACACTCACATACATACACTCTCGTCTATATGTGGTGTGATTGTCCTTTTGAGTCAAGTAAAATGTTAAAACGATACAAATGCTTATCGGTTGAAGTGTTATAAAGATTGAATGGTCCTTTTTTATGTCAAATTAAAGTGTAATTTATTGAAAATTGTCTGCATATCCTCATATATTATTGTATGGGTGGATGAGTCCTTTTTTTTGTTGTTGTTGTGTTAAGAAAATAAGAAAATATCCTACTTCAATATAGAGGACGTGTTTTATTATCAATTCGGTAGCCGAACGGACGGTTTTTGCATCAACCGAAGTTTTGAGGTTTGAGAACACTTTATTCCTAAAAATGATGTCCTTAAAGTCATTTTCATTTCAAATTCGAACATACAAACCCATAAATGATTATTGGCTTCATCATGAGAATAAAACAAAATATCCTGCACAGTTGTTTATAGTATTGTTGTTCAATATTATTATTTTTACATATACATTGAACCGTGAATTTATGGGCCAATGGAATGGAGAACAAAGAAATGAAAAAAAAAAAACGCGAATAATAAACAACGCGAGGAAGTTTGCTGTGAAAAGGATAATAATTGCTCATAAAAATATCGTCACTTTATAAATCATTATTCTCAGTGGTTGTTTGGCATATTATATTGTTTTTTTCTCTGTCTGTGTGTGTGTGTCTGTGTGTTGACAAAACTGTATATCACACCTTTGTATGACTTTATGTGTATAGGTATGTGAAAGGACATTTTGGCACGTTGTGTTGACGTCGTCGTTAAATGCACATCAAACGAAGGTAAATATTGAGCTTTAAATTTTATACAAATTTAATTTAGGATTAATATCGCATATTTTTTTGTTTGTGTTTGTATTTGTGTATCAAATGAGATTGTGTATTCAACCAAAAAAAAAGTTTTTAATAATTTTTCAATTGATTTGTAATAAATAAAAATGAACATATTAAAATAAATCGATTTAAATAACAAATGTTATTTTTTTTTTGTTAATACAGTGAGTCAAAGTTGGACTTAAAAAAATGACATTTTCAAGTTGTCAAAACTTCTTCGGAAACTAACTTACAATTTTTTTTTAAATTAAATTTAATTTGGTTTTAAATGTGTTCAAATATTTTTGAATTTTTGACAGATGAAGGGAGACTTATTTCTGAGACTTGAATTAAAAATTGACAAAATATTTGATTAATGAAAATGAGTTCGTAAAAGTGATTTTTTAGACGTGTGATTTTCAATCTGGCAATACTTTTTTCGGAGTTGAGTTTTTTGACAGCTGTCACTTGATTTATGCTAATTTAAGTTTGCCATTTCATTTATACGGTAAATGTTCCCAAAACCAGATGGCCACCGATCCCGATTGTTACAAGAAAATTTTGTTGAGCGATGAAGCTCATTTTTCGTTTAATGGTTTCGTTAATTGTCAAAATTGCCGTATTTAGCACACATGTCATTGTTGAGATTTAATGGCAATTCATTTTTTAGTGTGGTCTATGGGCAGAAGGAATCCTTGTTCCCTTTTTTTCTTTAAAAATGAATCCGGCCATAAAGTTACAGGGAATGGGGAACGCTATAGAACCATGATTAATAAATTTTTCGTGTCTGAATTGGACGACCTTTGGTTCCAACAAGATGACGCTACATGCCATACATCCAACGAAACAATCAATTAATTGAACGAAACAGTTAGAGTGCTTTAACTCGCGTAGTGGGAGCCTGCGGCATGGCTTCCAAGATCGTGCGATTTAACACAGCTGGAATATTTTTTTGAGGGTTATGTGAAATCACTTGACTACGCAGATAAGCCCGAGACGATGGAATCCTTGGAAGAGAATATTCGGAACGTTATTTCTAACATCCTGCTGGCCCCAATTGCTGCTCGTCTGGAATTTATGCGATTCAGCTCCGTCAGTCATTTGCTCTAAATCATTTTTAAAACACAATGGCAAATCCTTATCTTTATCATAAAGCTAAATTCTTGGCCAGGACATTTAATTACATGCACTTTATTTTTTCTTAAAAACCACACGTCAAAAAAACACCAGATTATACAGATTAAAATAGTTTCCTAAAAATGTCCTTTTTATCGGAACACAGACATAAATATTTGCAAAGTTAATCTTACATTAAAAATGTTAAATCTCATTTCCAATGCAAAATTAAATTGCAAGTAAAACTATAGCTTTCCAAATAACTGCCATATCCCTTTACTCCGCACTTTGATATCAAATCCAGAGTGATTCTAAAAAATTTTGAAAAATGTTAATCTAAATTTCCATCACTGGCTTTTAAATCAGGCTCACTGTATCCATCACAACCACAGATATACAAATATATAAAATTTCATTTCACTGTCAACAATTTTGCTTTTGATTTATAAATTTCCAATTTCCTACCATAATATGGTTATGAATTTTGAATTAATAATAAAATGTATAAAAATTATTATTATTAAAAAAAAAAATCTATCTACACAAAATTGCAAGTTCGAATGAACTTAATTACGGTAATAACTTAAAATCATATTCCATACGAATGTGTGTGTGTGTGTTTGTGTGTGATAATGAATATGCACATAGTTTACATTTTTCATTAATGGTTCAATGCACATTTTGTTCATATTATTTAATATATGTTTTTTTTTTTTTTTTTTTTACAATTTGTTTTGTCGAAAGCGAGGTCAACCATAAAGGTAATATAATCATGTTTTCAAAAAAAAAAAAAAAAAAAACAACAACAAAAACCCTTAACACACAACCACATAAGTCCACACAAAACCTATGATATTAACTTTAATAAACGCTAAATCAGAGATCATGTACATATGTATGTCAGTATGTAGGTATGTATGTGTGTAATAATTCGGTCGCACACAAAAACGTGAAACAAATTAATTTTCAATATATCGAAATTAATTCATTAAAATTCATTGAAACGTTTTATTTTGAAAAATTGTTGTTTTTTTTTTTTTTTTGCATGTGTTCGTTATTAAAATATACATAAATATGTATCTACAATTAATTATTGTGTAATATGTTAAATATTTTTATCAATAGAACCTTATGTTGCATCAGAATTAATTATCATAGTTTAAATTTATAATAACATAAAAAAGGTTAGTTGTGTAAAATTGTGGGGGGTGTTAGTGTAAATATGTTAATTTCAAGTGATTGACTAACAAATTATAAGTATGTATTTGATTTAGAAAGGAAGTGTTTTTTTATTCATGTAAATTATATCAATATAAACGAGATTATACTAATGAGACAATTAATAAAAGTGGGCGTGGCTACTGGGCTATGAGAAGTAGATATAAATTAACATAGAGCCCTTGAGATAAGGAGCCCTTTGAGCACTGACTCACAGAGAAACTGATATGAAACATGGATTGTTAAGACTTTAGGTACTTATTACCAAATTCCTGACATGTGTCTTCTCGATGAATGACATCTTTTACAAATTCAACTTACTTTGTTTAAACTAAAATCTTTACCTGAATTCTCTCATCACGTTTAGGCTGAAGGGTTTTTCAGATCACCACATTGTATTCATTTTAACTCACCTTAAAAAAAGGCAAAACAAATTTTGACGCTCTTAACTGCATTCATGGTAAAGTTGGGGTTCCTCAAGGTAACTACTTTGGGCCATTTCTTTTTATCTTAATTAATTTGCAAAATATGAAATTTTGTATTTAAAAAAAAAAACCCTCAAGGTTAAAAAAATTGGACTCTAGACTTGAAAGAGGTCTGTATTTAAATCCCACAAATCGAAAAAAAATAGAGCACAGTAAAAATATGGAAAATTTTGACACTTTTGGTCAGAATATTAGTTAATAATAGCTCATTTCTATCAAGTTTACTTTCTTGGTGTAGATTTAAACTGATTTAAAAGAAAGATAAATCGTTATATCGAAATTTTACATGTTAAAAATTTATTTAACAATTCTAATTCATCTTAGTTTCTATAAATTTTGGTCGCAAAATGTCAAAAGTCATGAATTTTAGACACTGTTTGATTTAAAAAAAGTAAGGAAATTTGAAGTTAATGATTAATATTTTAGTATTTCCTTTATTTAATTACAAAAATCATCATCCTCAAAGTTGTACAAAATATTGTGCTTCTAAATAATATCGATAAATGGCGCCCAACAAGTAACTGATTAAGTTAGCTTGTCTCATTTTTTTTCCTTTTTTTTGGAAAGGAAAAAATATATCCCTTTAAAAAACTAGAAATGACAATTTTTAATGAGGTTAAGACATGACAACACTGGGCAGATGTGCTACGAGAAGAGAAATGTACTTAGAGATATTTTGGAGGGGCAAGGGGTGATTGACAATTTGAAATGGAATCAATTGCACTGACCCGGAAGGACATTTTAACCTTATGGACAACTCTGTAAGAAAAATTAAGGTTCTTCAATGAGTTTTAGAGTAGGATAGAACACATTAGAAGACGGTCGAAGTGCGAAGAACAGCGTAGACCAGTGCAAAACACCGTAGAGCAACGTAGATCAACGTAGAACAGACAACTTCGAGCAGTCAAGTATCAGAGATCTGAAATTGTAAACAAAAAATTGTTTTGCTTTGGCTAACATTTTATCATTGTGAAATCCAAACACAAATGATGATACACATGATTTTGACAATTTTAATAATTCTGTTCTACCTGAAAATCAAGTGTAGAAAATTCTAATTTAAACTGTTTCAAAATGTTCTAGAATACCTCAATTAACAACAAAACTGATTGAGCAGCAAAATGCCGTTTTAAACTGTTCCAAATTGTTCGGAACAGATTCGTTAGTTATAATTATAATTATTAATATCATAGGAAGTTACGTATACGCCATGGTGTACAATTCTAAAAGTATTTGTTTAAATGGAAGTCCCTGACCCAAAATTCTATTTCAGATTGTATCGAGTAATAAATGTTCCTCTATTTTATTTAATTTTAGTTCCCAAAATTGATAAAATGATAAATGCCTAGAAAAAATTATTTTTATCAACACTCAAAAAGGAAACTTTAAAATTTCGTAAAACATCAAAAAAGGGGTCACAATACGGAGAACGATCTATTGAAAAAAATATCAGCTTTCTTTCTCAAAAAATGTTTAAGCTAATTTTAAAAGGTGTCAATTTTGACATTTAATTGTTTTCTTCTTGAAGTCATCAATCTCTTAATATGTATATATCTGCAAAGCACTCCATTGCTTTTTTAGGTTTCTTAATAAAATACTAACATTAATTTATTAAAAAGACTAATACGAGTACACATCAATAAACTCCAAAAACCATCTTATATACCCAATTATTTTCAATCCCACAAAATTCTTATTCGAATTCAATTCCTCATCCTAACAATCCTTATAGTGAACTTAATACTGCTCATAAAGACTCTTAAAAATCGTTCAATTTCCAATTTTATCTAAAATATTTCTCCACTACCCACAGAACTTCCTACCCCCTCCAACAAAACAAAACCAAGAAACAAAACTAAATTCCAATCAATAACCATAAAATTCAATTACAAATTCAAATCAATAAAACGCCCAAAACAAACCACTTTGACAGTTGGCATAACAATTTCGAACACTTCCCGAAAACAGAGTGTTCGAATGACTTTATCATTAAATTCATCGCTTAATTTAACGACATTCTTCGTCCTTTTCATCTAGGATCCCTTGTCGTCGTGGGTAGTTGTGTCGCTGTTCTGTATACATCCCATCTTCCCCATCCTCCCCCATCCTGTCTCATCAAACCCAATCGAAGAGATGAAAATTAATTGGCAAATTAAAGATCCAGATAGAAGTGTATAGTTTCAGCTCTGGGCGGGCGCGGAAGAGGGACACAGATTGTGAGGGAGGGGGTGGGGGTAGGGCAAACGAGCTTTATTGCCCCTAAGCACTCAGAATCGTAAAAAGGCAAATTCTTTAGATAAACACAGAGAAGATAGAGATAGCCATCAATCGAAAGGGAATATCCTTTCGGAGAGATTAAAGTACTTCTCTTTATCATGGCCCACGCCACGCCAGGCCAGGCCAAGCCATGCCCAACCAAATGATGGTTGTCGTCCGTCCGAATCGTCGTCATCATCGTCATCATCATCATCGTCGTTGTTGTCGTACTCGTACTCGTGCTCGTACTCAAAGCCCTCGTCATCCTGGTAGTCATCTTTTTCGTCCTTTTCGTCTTAAGTCTTTTCACTGACCTACTTCAGAGTTATAGTAATTTCCTTTAGTTTCCTTTGAACCAAAATTACTTTCAGAAATCACATAAGTTCCATCCGGAAAATAGACTACATACATATACATATATATATATATATGAGGGGAAGCGAAACACCCGCCCAGTTAGACAACATTCCCTTAGCATTCAATTTCAATGGCATCAGAAAGTACGAGCATTCAAAAAAAAAACACAACAAAAAAAAGGACACACGAAGACGAAGAAAGTTTCATGCGGAAGATGATAGTCGTTTTGGACGAAAGTGCTTATTCCCAAAACTACATCTTACGAGACTATTGTCAAGAGTGCACCTAAAGTCTAAAACTCGAACAACTATTACTATACTCGCACACTCGTCCTTCCATTTCTTGCAAATAAGGACAATGCCGGGGAACAGCATCAGCCAGCGAGACACCATCCATGCTGTGAATTCGGGGGAAAACTTTTTGCAGACTGATTTTCAATGCAAAGCTTTTACATTTCTTAGGAATAACCTTCCTCCCCAGTCACCCCCTCTCTAAGACGAACTAAACTTGGTAAAAAAAAAAATAAAAAAGCAAAGAAAAGACACAACAGGACACACATCAGGACTCAGGACACAAACTCTCATCGCATACATTAGCAAGAAAATGAAACAAATTAGCATTTGGTATATAATAGTTGCCAGATATAGCTCGATGGAGACGAACCTAGAGATGGAGATGAAGATGGAACTGGGACTGGATCTGAAGCTGGAACTGAAACTGGAGCTGGTGATGTTCCATCAGAGCTACTTTCTGGATGTTTAGGGAGAAAGTTAATCGAAAAACTAAATTATTTTGAAGTTTTCTTTTTAAAGTAAAACTTTTTCTCCCTATAAGATTGTGTAGCAAAATGGCGTATAAGTTCCATTTGCTAATGTTAGGGGGTTGGGTTGGCATCATCATCACAGCAGGGGTGCCTTCGGTTGCCCCCGTCCCACTCTCTCAAACAAGAGGGATGCTAAATCTTAACCTTAATGCGATTTGTTGGAGTGAACATTTAACAACTCGAGCAAATGTTAATTGCTCACATAGGAAACAAGTCTTTTCTTTCTAAAAGTGAATAATAAATTAAAGACGATTCGGTAGCTCGTAAATTTACACTTACAATGGCCTTGTTTTTTGACCTAAATGTTTTTTTTTTAATAAAAAGTTTTGTTGTACTTATTTTTTTGAAAGTCTTGTTTTCTTTGCTTTCTCCCTGGAAGTTTTGAAAACTTCAAATATTAAATATCATATACATACATAACAAAAAAGCAAACACATTTGTGTTTTGATGTTTATCCTTTTCGTAATGTTAATGTGAATTAAGAAAAAGTTTTCCGTGTAGCATTTATCTGCTTCATAAATTTTAAACAGTGTTTCTTTTTGAAGTTAAGGATAAATATATTAAGATGTTTCATAAGTTGAAAATGACAAAAAGAATATTAACTTTCTCAGGCTTGAAAAAAACATAATGAGTAGATAATATCGTTAAATGGCGCCCAACAGGAAACCTATTAAGTTTGCTGGTCTTACAATTTTTAAGTTTTTTAATAGAAATATAATATCAGTTAGAGAAATTAGAAACTTTTTTATAGAAAGGAAAATTTTTAGTTAGTTTTAGAAGGGGGAAGACCGTTTAGAAGAACTAAAGGTTTTGCCATTATGTTTCAAAGAACCCATTCCCCAAATCTGAACTCCATCGCTGAACAAAATTTTCTTGTGAAAATCGGGATCGGTGGCCATCTCGATTTGGGACCATTTACCAAACGTGAAACGCACTTGATGGTCGTTCAGCTTCAATTCTTGCTCGAGTTGGTTTTTTTGATCCCTCAAACCAAGATCCTTCCACATAGTCTTCCATAAAGTGGATGTTGTACGAAATGGCGGATGGACTCATTGCAAAATAGCAATAGTATCATTGATGCACACTGTACAGCGGCGTCTCTGAATATTTCCAATTATTCGCTAGAGTAAACGTAATGCGATACCGATCCATGTTTCCTCGAAATACCGAATTTTGTATTCAATATTAAAAAAAAAAAAACGTCATAGGCTTTTTTGGAAGACAATTGTTTCAATGTTCATTTTACCAACGTTCATTTTGCAAATTTTAATTTCAGATGTAAAACTTACAAAAAACTTTTTATTTCCTAAATTGTATCAATACCCACAGGAAAATTTACATGCTAAGCTTAATTTCAAAAACAAATGTCAAAAAACAGCAAAACTTATAACTTTATCAATTTTTTTAAAGCAAAAAATGGCTCCAGGGAAATTACCGTCAAATTTCTGCTCAACATTTTTATTTTCCCAAAAATGGTGGTGTTAACTTTGAATACAAATGTCTTACTTTGCAATAATAAATTTTACGTACTTAAGGTTTCCTTTTGTGTCCTGCCTTTCCCATATCTTACCAATCAGCACACACCCCCCTGATTGCAGTTTAATTTTGTTTGATATAATTTTCAAAAAAAAAAAAACTGTTTCAAAAAAAAGTCCTTATTCTTCCATTCAACCTTTCTCTAAATTGAAGAGAATTTTAAGCAAATTTCCCAACTTGTTTATGTCTTTTATACAACTGTAGATTTTTATTTTTCCATTTCTATAATCTGATAACTTTGAATTATGTTTATTTTAAAGACCTGATTCACCATAAAAAGGATCTTTTCCAAAAATAAAAAAAAAGTCCTGAATCTTATCTAAATCTTACATAATTCGAACAGAAAATCCTAGACACACAATAATCTCCTCTCTATGTCCTTAATCAGGTTATCGGACTATTCCGGTTCCATATCCCCTCTTCCCTCCCCTCCATCACTGCTACCACCACGAAGGTAAAGGTTTATACAAGATACCTTCACATAATATATATATTTATTATACAAGGACAATTGGGGACTTCATAAAGAAGAAATCGTCCTTGTTGCCTTGTGTCATCAACCTTATATCCTTTTCTTTATTCTATAAGAAACGAAATTAATGTTGATACAACTAAACCTTTTAAACAACATTGATCGAAAGGTACAAAAAAAAAAAACGACAACCTTCTTCGAGAACTTATATCTTCCGCCATAAGGTAAAAGGTAAACCAAATTGATTAGATTTGGGACAAAGTACAATATTTATCTATTTAAGAGAGACAAACCACTTTATAATGCTCCTGGTCCATGATGATGGTGTCCCTTAAAGCTGCCTTTCATAGACCTTCTCATTCTCATTCTCAGGACCATCACCAATCTTCCTTCGTTATGTGTCGCTTTGGAATGCTTATAATACAAATAGCTCTCCTGATGGTGATTTCGTTAACCTACAAAATATATAGTTAAGCCCCTCATAGTCACACATATACAAGTATTTTAAAATAAGATTTAAAATTTTTGAAAAGTCCGCCCTGAACACCAAAGGATTCCAACTTCACCCGAACCCCCCTAATACCGACTTAAAAACAATGGCCTTGCCGTTGGCTTTGTATCTAATATTTTTCGGTAGGCAATAAATCGCCATTGAAAAGCCCCTGGATGAGAATGTATCTTCCCTGCTGCTCCCTGGACGGGAGAACCTGCTGCCATCACCACCACCACCAGCAGCACTGCCACCGCGGTTGTTTGTTAAGAGTCGAGTTCACAAATGCATTTCGACCTATTTCTCTTTTGTTTTGCCTTTCATCCCGCTCCAAAGGACCTTTTCATATACAAAATCCAAAACAAGAAGAAAAAAAAAAGGACGAAAAATAAAAAAGCCAGAGGCAACCTAGGGCAATCCACAATCCGTTGATCCCATAAATCAGAATAATTTAAAACCCACATCCCAATCTGAGTCCCGAAAAACGGAACGAAAATAAGAACACAGCTATAACCTCGTAGCACATATATTTTTGTGTATATGTATTTTTTTTCTAGGTATTCATTTTTGGTCCTTTTGTCCTTGTTCTTGTTTTGTAAACCTAAACAGCTTCAATGAGCTTTCGTTTCGTTTGGTTTTGGAATCGAAAACGGTCCACAAGCCGCCCAAAACTCAAACATATTCCGGTACGGTGCGGTGCGGAGCGGTGGTGATGGAAGTCATGGTGGCATGGCGGAGCATTAAATTCTCATTTGTTGTGCAAGGAATCCCGTGTATATTGGGGCTTTAGCCGCACTCTCAGCGGATTAAGTCCTTTTCTAGTTTTGTGGTTCTATGTGAAAAATATTTTAAGATTCAATCGGGTTTTAGAGCTCTTGCCTGATGTATACCCCGTCTTCCAACCCAACCCAACCCCACCCCACCTCCTTTTGATGTGAATTCTGAATCCGGTTGGCTTCGGCTGGTTATGGTCGCTTGGCCCGTCCGTTTGGTCACATGGTCACATGGTCGTTGGGTCCGCATTTGAATGCAAAACCCTGATAAAGAGATGCGGTGATGGTGAGGTGGGGATGGTGGTTTCTTTTTTCCTGTTCCTCAAAGAACCACGATAATCCCGTGTCCCCATTTGCATGGTATTGCTATCACATTGTTTATAAATTAAGCTAAGCGTAGGAACAAAGGATGCATTAAGGCTTTAGGACGACCGACGACGACGACGTGGACGACGACGGTAATGCTGGCGGTGATGACGATATGGTCGCGTTGACGATGACGATGACGCTAACGGTAACTATACGAAAATCATCATGACCCAATTCCAGTTCGATGATGGTAATTTTTTACTTCAGCCTTTGGCTTACGATGGAATTATTTTGGCCCAGGAAGTCCGAATAACGAAGAAAGGATCACAACACAACGGAAAACAGCACAGCCCTTAAGCGGATTTACGTTTAGGGAGGCAGAAAAGAGCGCATACATATTCGTATGCATACATATACATACATACATAAGTATAATGTTTGTCAGTAATCTTTGAATTTATACAGATTTAGCGATTGTGACGACGACGAATAAGGCAACGCGACGGACAGCCATTTTCTGTACGATACGAACTGGGACAACAACGGAGCAAAACATGTGTTTTATGGTCAAAAGTCGAAATTAATTCCAACAATCCACGTAAAGGAGTTTTAATTACCACAAACGATGTTGCGAGCATTTTGTTTGGATGCATAAACAGTTGGGGGGACAAGTGGGGGAAAGGAAAAAAATCAGTAAAAGAATGCTTGTCCTGTCGGAAGCTAAAGTTAAATCTGACTTAAATCGAAACACCCATTGAATGTTTTCCTATAAGAATACACGGACTAAAAAATAGGGTAAAATTGGGTAAAAGAACATCCCATATCATTTCTTGTTTAATGCGATTACGAAACTAAGACGGGCTTCAAGAATGACATGAAAGAATTTTTAGGGTAAAATAGGGTTAACACAAATGTAGGGTAATAGATTAAATTTTAAATATTCTAAACTGAAGGGTAAAGTGGGTAGAAAAAAAAATTAATAATTCTCAAGCAAAATCTGAGGTTTTGCTCACCTAAGGGTATTTTGGGGAGAAATAATAACCTGCAAATCAGTTCACTCTTGAATCCAATTTCGGGCGTACAGTCAAGTATAGGGATTCGTTTTTTAGCCGTACTATGCGAATTTTGAATACCCTTCCACGCTCTGTCTTTCCCTCTCATTGTGATGTACAGACATTTAAGACTAATGTTCATCCACATCTCCTTTCAAATCCCCTCCTACTTACCTAAAGCTCGCACTGTGTCTCTGACATTACATAAAAACCCTTTGTGTGCATGAAGGATGAATCTAGGGGGAAATCATGAAAAAATTGGGCAAATCAGTGATGGGTCAGACAAGTTATAGATGAATTTCGGAAATTTTTCGAATAAAGGACGAATCAAAACAAAACTGATGAATCCCCATCTATTCCAACAGATCACAGATGAATACCCTAATCACAGAAAAAATGTATCAAAATTTACAAATGAATCGGGTAAATCACTGAAGTATCTGAAATATCACAGATTTTGACAAATCGAAGTTAAAGGCACAAAATACGATTTAAATAGAGTACCCGATATTGGAAAGGTAAGAAAGGGGAAACAATTGACAAGTGATTGTTAGTTGTCAAAAATCTACTAAAAATTTCAAAACATTTGTAAATGTCTGTGCCTACTTGAAAAGCTGCTTTTTACCCAAATTGGAAATTGGAATCATAGAAAGCACTTTAGAAATAAATGATGCAGGTTATAAAAAGAGGGGATTCTTCAATTTTCCCTCAAAAATCTAAAAAATTCACAATGAGGGACCCAGACGCCTTAGGTGACAGTTATTACCACTGAACATCACGATGTGGGTATTGTTTTAATTTCAAATTAAATTTGTTCTCCAATGGTTCACTGGGGCGTATACGCACTTTTTCATAATTTTTTTTAAAAACATGATGTAGGTATCAGAGTTGGCCAAAAGTTCCACATTATTTTTTAACATGTTATGTATGGAAAATCCTTTGTGTAAATACCCACTTTAACTTAAGTCATTCCCTGCATCTCATTTCATTTCCGATCATTTCTTGTCGAAAATACTGTTTTATTTATTTTTTAATTGTTGGCCAAATCATGTGCCTCGTATATGGGGGAAAATGTGAAAAGCCCTTATCGTCCAGTTTCCGTAAGGACAAAGCATCATTCAAACTCAGTGAAAATGGCAGTTAAAGTGTTTTAACTTCTGCGTGTGACTCTTAATAATATCATCGTACATGAACTGTGCACAGTTTTGTTAAAATACATGTGCATCGTTTATACACATACATACATATGTAAGTTGACTTATGGTTATAAGGTCCTTTATAAATATGTATTATAAATCTGTGTATATGTATTTGGGGGGAGGCTCTTGTCAAGAGCGGGATTTGCATCTGAAAAGGGACATTTGAATTCCACGACTGCAAGGAGAAGAAGAAGAAGAAGAAGTGTCCTTCATACTTCCTTTTCCTCCTTCAACTCACATGTGAGCCCGGTTTTTTATTTATTTTTTTATCCTTTTTTTTGTAACCCAAAGTGTTGGAAATGATCTCCGGTTGGTTTGGCTAAAGAGAAGCCCAAAGTTGTACCGGATTTCGCAGAAGTGTAACATTTCAAACGCCCGCCCTTGCATCACAGCCGCCCGCACAACTGAGTAGTCCTTTTTTTATAGCACTGTGTGTTATGCTGCATTAAACGCCAGTGGCATAATTACGTCACACAAAGCTGCGTTTGAAAGAAAAAATTTGAAAAAAAATAGAAAAAATAAAAATAAAATAATAACTGGAAAAAGGAAGCTCTTTAGGTCTCTAGGCCAACAACTACAACAATTCACCGTTATTTCTGCATTTGAAGAAAAATAGGAATTGTTCTCGACAAATGCCAACGACGACGACGCCAACGACGACGATGACGGTTATGACGGAACGAACGAAGCAATAAAAATAAAAAAAAAGGAAACAAAAAAAAAAACGTCGGTAGGTAGGTGGATTATTTGCCTACATCCTTTTCCTTATTGGCATAACGGAAGGACCCCGAGTAGGTATAGTGTGTGCGGTAGCATGTACGCGGTACGCTTAAAGTGCCACACACAATGCCTTGCGTATGTGCAGTTGGAGAGCTAACTACTATTCAAATATTAAACGCGAACACGACGTCGTCGACTTCGGTCGGTCTGTCGGTCGGTGGTGGTGGCGCTAGAAGCGGAGTTCTTGGGAAACAAAACGGCGGCGTGCATGTGTGTGAGCATAAATCCAGAAACGCATACAGTTGTTGAGTTGGATAAGCCAATAACTGGTGAATTTCTGATTTAATTAGCAACGTAACTGTAGTTTGCATAATATTTATGTACGATTGCGGATAGGGATAACTATGAGTGTGTGTGTGTGTTTGTGTGAATGCATGACTTTCCCTAAGGCAGTCATTATAATTATTATACAAACAACACGCTTTGGTATTCGACATAATGCTACATATGAGGCTAATGAACATTTGCATGGCTTGGCAATTAATCCTTGATGCTCCGTGTGATGTTAGATGTGGGATGTGGGAGCACCCACTGTATATACGCTCTTCTACTTTTGTGACAATACGAAGACAGAGGTTATACACCAGCCAAAGAGACCGCAAATAATAAGACACGCCATCAACGTACCGTATACTAGTACCGCCTTAAGAGAACGATTCAACTGGAAGCCAATGATAAAGGCAATGGTGTAGAGATGAGATATTTAGCGGGGTGAGAGTGGGATATGATATGATTGTATAATATGACCGGATGAGGATCTATCATTTTGGATTCGTGATTGAAAAGCTAAAGGCATTCGGATTGGTGATGGTAAACAGATTAACCCATATTGCATTAGGTCCTGAGATTGCCTGCGGCTTCTATTATACATAGCTTTAAATTGTAGTGCCATGCAAATTATACATACATACATGGTTGATATATAAATGAAATTTGATTTAGGTAGCAATGTTTATAATATGTACGATGGTTAGGTTTAAAATAAACAATTATCGAAAAGTCAAACATGATGTCTTATTCTGTTGACTAACATACCTTGGGGCATATAAGCCTTTAAATGAGAATAAAAGAAATATTTTCAAAATATTTTTTACACTTGAGCAGTAAGGTTTAAGGTCTCGATTTGGAGCTCTTTTTGTCTACAGTCGACATCATTGGAAAAATTTAACACTTTATGACGAAGTTTAAGTGGCAAAAGGCGATTGTTTCATGCTATAAATTAATTTCATTGTATTTTACAGAAAAACAAGAGGTGCCTCAGGGCAGACATTTAGGGCCACTTCTTTTAAAAATGTTAGAAATTGTATATTCTATGTAAATCTTCTTCAATCTCATTCTAAGCTTTGTTTTGGTTTCTATACCGATATTTCCGATATTTTACTGCAAAACTGTCAAGTCGAAGTGATGTAGGTCAAAGCACACATACCCAGTTTGACAGTGAAGCCAAAACTAGACATTACTCTGTAGAGTTTTTCTCTATCGACATGATGTCGAAATTCTTCTGATCGCCGTATTGTGAGTAATTGCTCGATGATGAAATTTCTTGGTCTGAAGCAACACTGATATAGTATTATCAGGTTGTTGACAAAGGGCTTTAGACGTTAACATAGCATCTTATAAGCTTCTTTCAATAGCAGACAAATGCCTTTGTCAACACAGAGTTGAAACACTATATTTCAGCAACTGAAACTATCAGATGATACAAAACAATACTTCAATACATTGCACTGATTCGTGATTTCGGTAATCGATAGAATTCAATGCTTTATAAGGAACTAGAGAGTTAGATTCTTCTTCTTATGATGGCTCAACAAGAGCGTGGTGCTCCTAGCCCTTGCTCAATACGTCATAAGAAGAAGAAGAGCGTTAAATTGAAACTTAAGTAAAAGTTGACATGGGATTAAGTCCGAAGAAGATGGTTTTTAGGGCATTTTTAAGTGTTTTTCTCTTCAAGAATATGGTCACCATAAATATGATCTTCGTCATCATAGACTGACAGACAATTCGTTCACCCAATTCAAGAATCTTGAATTTCAATAATTTAAATTTTAAATTTCTCGGTCAAGAAATTTATTAGAAGCAATTTTCCAAAAAGGACGAAAATTTGAATTGTCTCTCTTGTACCTATGCTATTCTTGGACTCTCTGACTATTATTTGGTAAGTTAGTAGAATTTTGGTGTTTAAAGAAGCTTTATGTGCTTTAAACTTAACCTTAAATAGTGCCCCAATATTTCCTCAAAATTCCTTTTCATTGACGTATGACATTATGACCAAATGGCCTTGTAAGGTTTCGTTTCGTAGTAGGTATGTGACGAAAAAACCTCTCATAAATTAATTGCTAAGCTAATGCATGCCACAACTTTTGAACTAACATCCCCATATCCCATCCCACCCCATCCCAGGTGCACTTAAGTCAATGTCAAAGTAAGTTGAGTGCCCACTTAAATAATAAAAGCCGAAATGTTACCCCAAAACTATAAAAACTTATAAATGGTATACCTACCTACCTACCTGCTCCTGGATACCTTTTCTCACATAAAAGGTCTAAATACGGTAAAACGTCTCTATGCCCATTTGTATACACTACAAATACATATATAATTTATTACATGGTGTCTTTTGGCTTAACCATAACATTTCATGTTTTGCAGGTGGTCCCATAAATTAACAAAAAAAAAACCGACCGCCCGCCCCTTCAATCTTTCTTCATACTCGTTTATAACCAACATACATACAGCAAAGTGTTTTCTCTATGTCAAAGCAAAATGCAATTAATTTCAGCAAGGACATTTTATTTATTCATTTCCAAGCAATTTCTTTCTTAATTTCATGGGCTCATCCATACAAACGCTCCAATAAATCACATCCTTAACGCAACAAAATAAAAGTCAACATAAAACCTTTCTCGCTCCATCATTCTTTTAGCCGCCACCCGAACTTGGTCTCCGTCCGGACACGGTCCCTCTATCCACAAAAAAAAAAAAAAAATGAAATAACAGAAAGAAGAAAAAAAAATAAAAGGACCAAAGGATTTTTGTACTTACACAAACACACATAATATTCATCCACATTTTGCCAGAGGATTATAATTCGTTCCTGTCATCTCGTCCAACAATGTTATAACTTCGCTGACACGCGCATACACTAACAAAAGTCGAAACCAAACGTCCAAGCTGGAAATTTATGAATGAAATGAAATCCTGCACCAGAAATCGACCATCTTTCAACCATCCCCCACATCCCCCCTCAACAAAATGAAAACTATTTTCCCACCACCACAGAAAATAAGAAAAAAATTAAAAATTTCAAAAAAATAAAATTCCTTTGGTAAAAAAAAAAAAACAAAATAAAACACAAAGGGAAATATCTTTTATCCAATGAAAAGGACATTTTTTTTTTTTTTTTTTTTTGTTGAGCTCTTCCTCTTCTTCGTCACCTTCACCATCAATCTCATCTTCATCGTCTTCTTCTTCTTCTTTTCCGTCAAATGGACACAAAGAACATTTTAAGGACAAATTGCGAACGAACTGAGTGA
The DNA here is from genome assembly GCA_905146935.1 of Scaeva pyrastri. Classification (NCBI taxonomy): domain Eukaryota; kingdom Metazoa; phylum Arthropoda; class Insecta; order Diptera; family Syrphidae; genus Scaeva; species Scaeva pyrastri. Next base: position 12,222,445 of record LR989928.1, on the reverse strand, counting down.
GGAAGATACATTTTCCTATTTGCTGTTAAGATTTTTTTCGTTTCTTCTTCTTCTTCTATTTTTATCTCGTTTATCCTTTTTATGCAATCCTTGATGCTAAGGCTAACCCTTTTAGTCGTATAAAACTTGACGTCCTTTTTTTATATCCTTATACTGTATCTATATTCCATAAAGAGAGCGAGAAAATAGACAAAGAAGATTGATCGGTGTAGGTATGAAATATTTACCGTGTCCTTCAGATACAATAATGAGATTACTATATACATGCATACAGAAGAAGGAAGCTCAAGCGGATGTTTTGCAAAAATTCTTCGTGTTTTATTATCCTGGATGAGGTGACGATGACGATGACGACGAAGAACGATAAACGACAAATGACGAACTATGAAGATGAACGCCAAAGGAAAGGTTTTCACAAAGTTCCACAAAAACTATAATATGACTGTATGAGTAGATAGAGAAAAATCACCACACACCAACACACAGAAAAAAAAAAAAAAAAAACGGAAATACTAAGTTTCAAATTATTTTTCTTTTGTTGGTAGACAAAGAGGAGGGGCGAAAGGGGATTCAAATTGCACCTTAACTCGTACGTAGACCAAGACCATCAGAGAAGCAAGGGTGAGAGAGAGATGGAGAATATAAAAGGATCTTTTGGATCTGAAGGATTTTCAACACTTTTCTTGCCAGTGGCGTAAATTTTCAACTTCCTTGTCGACATATCCTTGTGGTTTTTTTTTTGTAGATTTTCAATTTAAGAGCTGTTAGAAGCCAATATGCCTGCAGTGCAGCAGCAGCAATAGCAGCAGCAGAATAACCCCCAACCGTTTATATAAGGACCTTGTGATGCTGATGTGCCTTGCCTTGTGTAGTGTATATGACTTTTGAGAATGTTTGGAGTTGTGGCATCATCTCCTTGAGGTATTTCATTCATTTCATAAGCCGTCTAAGCTCACTACACGAATATGTACCTAGTAGTAGTTTTTCATAAATCTACGATATACCATATATCGTAGGTATGTTTGGCAAATTATCCTTTAACTTTTTGACAATGCAGCACGACATTATGCATATACATACATAAACCGACCTCTCTAATGTTTCTGTGAGTGTGTGTGTGTAGTTGTAGTGTTCTCTACTCAAAATAATATATGAATCCTTGAACTATTTCGCAGTGTGTAAAATGAGAAAGAATGCACTCCATGACTCGTAGGTACCACCAAACCAAACTGTTCACCAAGAGTCAAGAGCTCTATGTATACCCACCGCTCTTCTGTACTCTGGGTATAGTGAACATGTACTCGTACTCTATAGTGAAGTAGAATAGCTGCGGTTTATGACACGACAAGTTTCATCAGAATTTAGTATGTCGGGGTACCTAGTGGGATATCGTTTTCGCTTAATTGAAAATTTCAATTATCCTTGCGAGAAATTGTTGATTGTGTATAAAGTGACAATGTTTTTTTTTTTGTCTTCTTATTTTTCAGGGAACGGCTTTTACCGAGAATAGGACTTGCTTCGAGTGGGGAAATCTTTAATGAACGGAATTGGAAAAATTAAATTATCACAAAGAATTTAGTGGAAGGATAGTTGGACAAATATTCAGCTTTGTTGAAGGAAGTTGTCTGACGGTTACTTTTCGTAGAAAAACTGGCTTTTGTGATGCGCTTCTAGAGCGGTAAGTTCTAAAACTGAGGGAATATAGAGGAGCAAAATCTGTTATTTATAGGCAGCTGTCACTTTTGAACGGTCATCTTTTGACATTTGTCAAGTAGAAACTACGCCATCACTAAAAGTGGAACGATACGATAAAAAACAAAAAATCAAAAATGCTAAAAATAGTGAAGCACAAAATAGAGCCTTTGGAAGAAGTTAGTAATGTTAGGAACATCTGGAAATATTGCTAGTATAGCTTTAAGTGTTGACTAATGACGATTTCCTTTTGATCTTTGAAATTAGACTTCCAAAAACGACATTACATACGGAAAAAGTCAGCACAAGTAGACCAATAGTTGATCCATTAAGGTACCACTTGGAACTTAAGTTTAAGGTCGTTAAACCATTTGGAACTAACAATGAAGCGTTTGAAACGATAAATGTCTATACCACTTAGATCAATAAGATAAATATAAAAAATGTCTCCCAGGTGTAGAGTTGGTAAATAATATGCTGATAAGCAGAATAATCAACTCTAAACTACCCGAAGAGCTGTAAGTAGAGGTACACTTCAAGGCGGTGTCCTTTCTCCTCTCCTCTGGAACTTAGTATTAAATGAACTATTATCTATCTTAGAACGAGAGGGGGACAGAGTGCCGTATCAGGAAAACATCTCAACACATAAAAAGAACTTTTACAAAATGCTTTGAACAAGCTCACTTTATGGAGAAATCGATGTAGACTTAGTGTTAAAGCACAGAAAACAGAACTTGTTCTCTTCACAAGGAAATACAAAGTTCCACACATACACCCTTCCTGCATAAACAAAATTCCGCTTAAATTTTCGGATAAAACACAATATCTATCCCTTATTCTATATAAGAAATTAAGCTGTATTCAAGAGAGAATTAGTAAAACTGCGGTAGCCCTATTCTCCTGCAAAAAAAGCCATAGGTAACAAATGGGGATTACAAACCCACATAACATACTGGCTGTACTTATCCGTTATCAGACTGATCCTTACTTATGGTGTAGCGGTATGGTGGACTGCGATAGAATCACAAACCGTGATAAGCTAAGCACAGTCCAAAGAACTGCTGGCCTAATTTTGGGTGGTGCAATTCGTTCAATCTGACTTAAAGCTTCCTCACAGTGGATTAACAACGACATTGGACACTCAAATATTATGAACTGATTCAGATCACTACTTTCAACCTTGCAACCTCGATTATATCACCCCTTATCTTCGTTTTCATAAGAACTTCAAAGTGTTCATTCCCTCTGGATCCTTATGGAAGATCGAGGCACTTTGGACAGGAGAAGCTATCCACTTCTACACTGATGTATCCAAAACAGATGTGGTAGTTGGAGGAGGCGTATACTCGGACAGACTAAATCTAAGACACTCCTTTCGTCTACCCAAATACTTTAGTGTTTTACAGGCAGAACTTCTTACCATCAAAGAAGTGAAAGAAGTCCTCTCTTGGTTTAAGATATATTACTGGTATACGCATCTTCTCGGATAGTCAAGCTGCCATATAAAATCCTTAGAATCTGTCTCCACAATCTGGAGTGCCGGGCCATAGAATCATTCCAGGTAATTGCAATGCGGACGAACTTGTAAAATGTGGAAGATTGCACATGAGCTCTGTCATAGGTATCTTTACTGGCTTACTGCTTGGAGCTCCGGCAAATGATTTCTGTAGAAGCTTTATGGATGAGGAACGAGAAGAGTAAGTTCTTCATCTTCTTTGCTACACTTTCACAAAAACTTAGACTACACCTCGGTGACTTCTTTGTACTACTATGATCCCAGCGATCTAAATAACGTAGACATTCAGAGTCTCAAACTCTTTATTGTTAGCTCCAAATAGTTTAACGAGTAGGAGTAGGAGGATCTAATGATCTAAGTGGGTATCACAACGGACCAATGTTGGTCTAAGTGTGCTGGCCTTCTTTCCAGCAACCACCTTAACCTTCCAGGTGGAGTCTTCGTCTTTATGATATATACATAACTAGAACATAGAAGTTAAACAACTTACTCCACCTCTTCTTCATCCCTACATCTTCCGCGAAGGAATGTCTCGGAACTATAAAAAATTGGAACCCTGTGAGACTTAAGGATTTTAAAGTTCAGTTAATACAAGAACTTAAACCGATTAATCTTCAGCAACGTGTCGTTTCTTGACTGTACGAATCCTTGAAAATATATTCAAGACTGCTTGTCCTAATACCGAAAAATAGTAGGCACATATCAACTCTCAGCTTATTTACTACCAAAATTGTAATCCTTTTTGAACCTTTGCTGAAAGAAATTCGCGAATTTGAAAGTTTGTAAGCCAAGTGGTTCAAATGTCCTTTGAGACTTTCAATTTAAAAACTACTTTCGCAAAATTGATACCTTCAATGTAATGTCCAATTATTTTGATTCAATTTTGTGATGAGTTGTAAAATGTATTATAAATTAATAACAACAGATGAAATTTTAAATTAACTAAAGCACTATTTTTTCAAAACAATTCTTAGAAGTATTTTCTTGAAATTGTTGAAAAGTAACTCAAAACTTTACTTCTTACTCGAATTTACATGAAGAAAAATGCATATGACTGAAAAGTATGACGTCCGGAAAATTTTGAAATGAACCTTTAATTCAAAGAGTGACATAAGACTTTTCTGAAGAAGTTCGCTGTGTAAGGGTATTTAGACAATCATCCAACAAAATAATGAAATTTTCTTCGTAGTAAAAAAAAATCAAGACTTTTACCCTGACACTTCTTTTCCAAGAATTTGAATTCATTTTTCACTAAAAATTTAACCCTAACACGAAGTCTTGGAGAAATTTTCAGAAACTGTGTATCCTTTTACAATCTTCACATCATAACATCATCTCCTTTATATTTTTCTAAAATGATTGTATTTCATGGAACTCGATGCAAACAGAAAAGAATACATTTTAGAATCAAAAACATAATTCTCAGAAAATTTTGTTAAAAGTAAATTCCACTGCACTTGTTCTCTTTTTTTTTTTTCATTCAATTTCAATCAAATTCAATCTTGTTTGCATAAAGTTTTCAATTCTTGGAATAAAACCACTGATTCAATTACTCAAAAGCTGAAGTCTTTGAAATGCATTTTCTGAGAAGAACAGAAAAAAATAGAATTTGAAATTTCACATTTTCCGAATTGCGAAAAATATAAAGAAGTGGACTAGAACTAATCCAATTCCCAACACTGCACTGCACTGACAGTTGTCAAATATGTAGTTTCTTTATTTTTTTTATTAATTGGCAGCACTTTAACACAAAAATGGCGGCAAATTCAAATATGAATAGAGTACAATAAGGATGGGCAAATAAAGATGAAGTATCTATAAACTAAATTTGGGCAATATTTGTCTTTCAAAAACCCCTTTCCAGTTTTAGAATAATTGATTTGAGTTCCTTTCATACCAAAAACCAATTTCATGTTTAATGTGAAATATGCGAATATGAAAAAGTGTAACCTGCCTATAAAAACTTCTAGCCTAATCAATCAATCGCTTTCTCCAGCTGATGTAATATTCTTTTGAAATTATCTTATCTCAAATCTTTCAAAATAGAAAAAAAAAAACTGAGTTCAAACCTAAATACTTCCAATTTACGTCCGATTTCCAAATTGGCCATCAATCTTTCTCGGAGTTTTCTTTTTCGTTCTTTTTTTTTTGTTAAAAAAAAAAAAATTGAACGGAAAAGACGTCTAAACGAAGAATCCTTTTACTTAAAGGTTTTTTTTTGCTTTGGAATCGCAAGGGAATTACAATAGCTCCCTCACATAATATCCACTCTCACATCGTCTACCCCCACTCCACACATGTTTACGTCTACACATGTATGTATATACGAACAACGGATTCATGTTCATTAATCTTCTTAAGATATTCACTTAGTAGAAACGTGCAATGCGATTTGCACGCGGAAAATGTGTTCTGATTCCCAGCTAGACCTACCGACGAGTATGTAACGCTCTACTAGCTCGCTAATGCCATCTAGAAAAAGGAGGAAGTATCATAGTACGGTATATCAGCTAAAATGCCAGAAATGAAAGAAAGAACAACGAAGAAATGCCAACGATGCACGCAAGGATTCCGCATTGCTTTGTGTCGTATCGTAAATCCTTTTACAGAAAGAGAGCGAGCTACTCTATGTTAGCGTGAGGGTGAATCAGGAGCCAGGATCCTGAGAATTGCTTATGCACACATAACACGCTCGCCAAAAAGTGTAAGAGGCTTAAATTTATTTTATTCAATAGATTCCACGGGGCTCGACGACTACAGACTGTCTGGAAGAAGAGACAAAGAGTATGAGCACAGGACCAGGACAAGGACAAGAGAGGATACCGTTCGTTAGTGAAAATCAGGGAATGAGAGTGAGATATGGTGATTTACTAAAAAGGAACAAAAGAAGCAATTAATTAATTACTTTATCTTGGAAAATTCAACGATTAGACGAAGTGGAACTCGAGGAAACGGCCAGGCCAGCTGGCGACGACGACGACTACGACGACGAACGGTGGTGGTGGAGTGCTGCGTGGCGGTAAAGAGAAGGTGTGAAAGAGTCCTTAATTTGGATTTTCGTTTCCTTTACTACCATTCACACGAATATTCGTCTTGAGGGGGAAACGAAACGAAACGAAACGAAGTGAAGATAGAGCGTGCGAATTAAACGCACTTGTCCGGATGTTGTTTAACATTTTAATGGGGGCATAATTTGTCAATGTTTTTTGTTGTTTGTTTTTGTTTTTCATTTTTAGACAAGAAGAGTAATCCAAAGAAGGGAAGAATAATTAATGTGTTTTGTTTTTGTTTTTTTTTGTTTTTTTTTGTCGAAAAATACAACAACAAGAAAAATGGAGGAAACATGGAAACTTAAAGCTTATTAAGGTAATGAATAGGTGTTTCCAGAAAGTATAGTAAATGGGTATTACTAATGGATTAAGAGTATTAATTGGCTTGGATTTATTTTTGGGTCCTCCTAATAGAGCCCTCTCGATGTCACCTAGGGTACTTTTATTTTTCTTTCATTTGTTCACACTTTTTTACCGTTAATAGGACCACTGATGTATGTTCAACCTAAAATGGACTAATTCCTCTTGGAACTTCGATTTATTTTCTTAAAGTATCTAAATTTCCACAATTTTAAACCAAACCTAACTAAAAAGAACTGTCAACAAAGTTTGAAGTTTACAACTGTCAAACTATAAAGAACAATAAAAGAAAGTTCTCATGCTGCTGACAAAAAAAAACACCCTTTACTTGGTCTTGGCTATTAATCAAGTTGTTGGATGACACGCCCCTTTGTAAAAAAACATAAGTTTATAAATTTTTACTGTTATGCACTCCAACTTCTACCGCTTTAGTAAATTTCACAATTTTTAGGAGAATTGAAAGTCGTCTATTCTATTGATATCAATTTTGGAAAAGGGAGCCCATGCATCGAAAATCCTAATTTTAAGTTTTTTTCCTCTAGTTTCACTACAACACCTTTCTTTGTGCACGATTTTGTGTTTGTCAAGTGCTGTATCTCAGAAACAACTATTGTAATATAACGGAAATGCGATGAGTATCAAGTTCGGTAAGTTCTGTAAATTTGAAGTCTCAAACGTCATTAGTTCTAAATTTACAAGGGATCAAAAATCGACTGAGTTTGTTCCTGTAAAAAGGGAGTAGTACCTTAGAAGTATGTTGGGTACTAGCTTACCCTTTGAATTTCCGACAATATATTTTAATCCTCTTAAAGCTTCAAAAATAACTATAGTCCTAAATGTTCACTACTTGTCTGTTTCTAATGACCCAAACCCTGACATCAAATTGTCGCGGTCAAAACTTTTATTCATAAGTCACTATAATGACAGTTCTATCCAATAACAAGTTGAAATTTGTGGGGTAGTTTAAATAAATGTAGGCACTTTTCAAATAAACACACAATAAATTTCATCATCGTATTTACTAACTTTAACCGAAATTTATAAACCAGGACTCGGTTAGATACAATGTCCTTTTTGAATTTCAAATAAATTAATAAACTAAGCCAAAACAAGGAAAACTTTTGAGAACAAAAATTTTGTTTTTTTTTTTTGTTCTCCCATGAGACAAACATTTGTGATGAAATTTCCCTCCCAAACCACACCCGTCTCTGTTTCCCTACCTAGTGTGCTGAATAAAACATACAACTTCCGCCTATACACAACTTTCAACCATTGTACAACTCTTTTTTTTTTTGTTTCTTGCGTGAGTTGATTAAAACAAAATCACCCTCTAGAGAGTTTTATATTCGATAAATTAATTAATTCAACTAACTTCGTCATTAAACATAAAACTCTAAACTCATTCGTTATTACCTACTCTAGACAACCCTTCCGACTCCCCTGATGAAATTGTGTGTATCATTTTTGTTGTTTCCACTGTGTTTTGACAGGGCTGTCGTTTGAGTTTTAACCCCACGTTCGTTATGACGTTTCATAGAATATATTAAAAAAATAAGAAAATAGAAAATAAATTGGAATTTGTAAAGGGTGGTTTTTAAGCTGCATTATTTGTTTTCTTTGGTTTGACAGTTCAGAATGTCAAACTGTGTTAAAATTTGTGTTCAGTAAGAATTAGCGACATTGATCGGTCCTGATTTCATTTTCTATTACAGTAACGTTGGAAGCCATATTGGTTCACTTCTTTTTCTCATTTTTATAAATATTTTGACGGAAATGTTTTTGAATTAAACTTTTTTAATATTTAACGAATATTTAGAACTCAAGAAGCTTATTTTTAGAAGACATCTAAGACTGTGAACTGACAAAAGTAATTCATACGTGGTGTGAGCATGTAGTGACAAAATCAGATAAATCAGATGTATTTATTTTACTTCGCATGTGAATAACTGATGGCGCTAGAAGCACCAAGAAGAGAGAGAAGAAATCCAGTGCATCTCAAACTTAATTCTCCCTATTATTGAAATGTCATTATCTTTACGAGCTAGCCAACAACTTATTAAGTAAAGTTAAGATAACATTGTAAATCATAAATGCAAATAATAAAATTGTGATTGAATGAAAAAATAATCATTGAGATTTAATAAAAGATTACAAGAATTCTCAAAAACGAAAAGTACCATTATTAGCTACTTGCTTTGATGACATCCCTGTTAAGTTGACTCTGCGGTTTTTTGGGGCAAAAAGGACAATTCACATCTCGTTTCACATCTCATGACAAAAACCCTTCACACAGCATTTTGTTGGAAAAACTTTTTAAGTATTGTTTTAGCGCTGTTTTTCCGTTTCCTCATATATTTCATTCAATTCTGTGAATGAATTCCATTCCTTTTCTTTTCTCTTCTCTTCCCTTCACTCTCTGTTTAACCGCACATTTTGTCTAGAACTCCTGCTTATATCGTCTATTCTATACTGATGCTCATTGCAAAAATCTAACGCTTTATTCCCCCTAGTCATCGTCGTCGTACCGTTCGTCCCCATTAGCGGTTAAGCTTAATGACATTCGAAAAGTTTTTTGACGTATACAGTATAACAGTAGTAATTAACGGTGAACAATGTGTGAGTGTGTTTGAATGAATTCACAAACATAAATACCCTTCGTCCTTTTACAAAATACAATATGAAATGACGTAAAACAACAATTTTTTGTCAGAGGAAATTTTATGCGATTATTTCGTCCTGTGTCGTGCCTTTGAAGTCGCCTTTATCCCATCCTATATAAGTACATACATATATGTGTAGGTATTTGAACTTCCTGGTCTCATATATGTACATACATACATATGAGTATATATAAAGTCGACTGAACTGAACTGAACTCGACCCGACTTCGTTATGGGTCAAAAAATAAAATTGCACGTTTTATGTACAGAGTTTTGCCTACGGGGTGCGATATGCAAAATGGATTATTCACACCGAGCAAATTATGCACACATTATAACGTTTCGTTTAAGTGGTAACCGAGAGTGGAATGTTAAATATTATCAAGCCCAAGTTACCCCTTTTTGCCTTAGCCGACTCCACTTTAACCTATTCCAGAATCCAAAGCCGAAGCCGGAGCCAGAGTCAGAACCCCCAGACTCAGACACAACATTTTCAATGGCCTGCAACTAGCATTAATGACTTGCAAATTGCATATGGAGCATATACAGTGGCGGCCCGGATGCAAAAACGGATATTGTAGATTGGGGGAGGAACTTGCAAGGGTTGAGTTTTCCTCCACTTGGGGCAAAATACATATATGAGGAGGTATACAAATAGGTGCCTATATGGGAAGCAACTTTTGAAAAAGTTTAAGTGGAAGGTTATGCTATACGGATTTGGAGCTATAGGGAGTGTTGAAACTTGGACTGTACACAAATTGGGAGCTAAGGATAGTGACAGATTTAAATTTTTTTAAACTGTTTTGGGGTAGAGATTAAAGGGAACCCTATGCTGGGATTTGGGGTGAAGAAATAATGTGGAAGAGAGCTTTGATTTTTAAAAGAAGTTGGGTAAAATAATTAATTGATCAGTAAAGTCTTTTTTGAAATGACATGAAAAATTCAACCAATTTCAAATTGGTTAAATAACATATTTAATTTGAGGCAATTGACTATTGGAGTAATTTTTTGACATTTAAGCTATGGTGGAAATGTCAAAAATGACATTTGATTCTCTTAGAAAACTCTCCTGTCATAAGTTATGCAAAAATATCTCAAAAAACTCACAAAATTCGACCACCTCTCTAGTTTTCTTATCTCAAAATTTGTCGTAATTTTTTTTGCCATTTAACGAAGCTTCTGTCATGTCTTCATATGTCAAATAGGGTTAAATGTCGTTTAGGTATGGAATATCTGATTCTAAAAATCGATGAAGAACCCACAAACCTGGAATTTGATTATTCACATAAATAACTTGTCCCCACAGCTCAAATTTTGCCGAAGTTTAATTATTTCCGAACTGTGACTTAAAAATTTTCACCATTTTCGTAATCATGTTCTATTTTAAGTAATGACTTAATTTTTAATTTTCAAATGTCAAAAGATGACAGCTTCAAAAGTCTCAGAAGGACTTAACTTTTTGTATAAGTATAAGATGCTTCTATGGACTTTATTTTGTGATGTTTCGCATTTTCGGGTAAAATTTTCCTTAAAATAAAATTACCCTTTAAAATTTAACATTTTCCAATACTTATACCATCCGCATCCATTAGACGAGAGCAAGTACATATATTAGAATGAAAATAAAAAATGTTTTAAAATTAAAAAAAAAAAACTCATACATCGCCTCTTGCAAAAGTATTTACCCAAAAAACCATAGCAGCAAGGAATCTGTCACCTAGGAACATTAAACTTTTGATTTTTTATGTTGTTGCTGATGTTGGTGTGTGTCGCTGTGTGGCAAGGACAATTTCTCTCTTCCTCCACGACACACCATACGACAATTTTTTTTTTTTTTCTTATGTTATTACATAACATATACACAGGATAAGTACAAAGGATAAGTGCATGGTGTGTGCTGATGACGTAAAAACTTTTATTTTATGAGAGAGCAGAAAAAACATTTTTTTTTTTTGGTATGAGGAGTATAAAACTCTTAAGCCACCATACCTACAAATGTATAACAGTGTATACCACCAAACACCGACATCATTCAAGGGTAAGGCGCGAAGTAAAGTTTTTTTTTTTTTGTTGTTTTGTTGTGTCCTTTTTGGTTCGTTTTTCTTTGCAGATGAATGCCTGAGTCATAAATCTCGGTTGTGTGTTTGTCGCCCAGTTTTTGGGCATGTTGTGTACACAATACACTATACATGCACTACATAAATGGCAATCGGCAAGGACATGTATGCAGTTATATCAACAAAGTTGGTGGAATGGTAACACGGTAAGGACAAATTATGTTGCCATGAAAAAAAAAATAATAACCTAACCGAGATTAAAAGTAAAGGTGTTAAGATTTAAGTAAAGTTTTTGACGCTATACGGAGAAGCAAGAATGACCAAGGATTAAGGACAACAGCTTGGCCAGAACTTTGCCACATGAAACTTTAATTTGAAGATAGTAAAGGGAACGTTGGTTGTCTGGGACATCATCAAACCAGACCCACTGTCTTTTGGATCACAAAGACGTCTTAAGGAATTCATCTTGACGGAACTTCAACTAAAAAGTTGAAAATGAATCTTTTACGGGAAAATTTTGTAATTTTTGGAAATGTCGTCAAACGTCAATCGTATTTGACATTTGTGTTCAAAACAGTAGCAAATAAACAAGCAATGGACCGCTGTGGAATAACTGTCAAACGATCTTCAATATCAACAACGAAGAGGAGGAAATTTGCGTCAAAAAAGGATCTTCGTTTCTGAAGCACTGGAAATCTGAATCTAAGGAGCTATAAAGTCAACTCAAATCAACTGTATGGGCTTTAAATGACAAGTGCTGCAAGGCCATGGTTAAAGACTTCTTACTACCAAAATTGGATGGCGGGAGAACTATGGCACTCTCAGGGTCATAGATTGTGCCTAACACCAACTCCTCGTGGTTTCCGCTGTCAACATGGCCTGGTGGACAGATCGAAGGAATTTGAAGGGACGAGGATGAAGCTAACCTTCCGCAATCTGGGCTGGGGTATGCAATATTGCTGGTGATTTGTACCTTGATTGGTGGCTGATAGTGCATACTTTAAGGCTGGCAGGCCTTGAGAGTCAGGGCGCTCATCTATAAGTAACAGATTTTTAGATCTATTAGCAAAGCCCGATTCGAGGCTGTAGTCTGGTACCACGGAAGATGGTTGCCCTGTCATGATCAGTCTTTGACTCCTTTTGATGGACATCTAATATATCAGGTAGGCCCCCTTGTGGGTGTATCACGGTGGTTGTGGTTGTCCAAATTAACATCTCAAGAACCTTGTCACATGAGGTGTAAGGTAGACCTCGCCCGATAACAAGGGGTGATGTTTGCGCCTTAACACGAATAACGAAATTGTACTGTACAATTATGTGTTCAATCTAAGGCGTTACACAGCGCTTTTTCCTGGGTCCGGTATTGTCGGTAGGCCCACCGGGAAAGTAAGCCATAACAGTCAGGTGTTCCCGGGACTTTGTTCATGGTATATGCCAGAATTGAATGAGCGGAGCTTATTCAGAAAGACCACCTGATTCCTAATTTAACACTACTAAGCCTCTACTTTTAGGGCTACTTGAAGTCGCAGGCATACGCTAACAAGCCTCAAACAATTGCAGCCTTTAAGGAGAACATTCGACATTCTAAGACTGTCACAAAATGTTTATCAAGAACTATTTGAAGGATTTCATCTTTTGACCAAAACAAAATTGTATTGGTCTAAACATTTCCATTCTCAAGTGGAAAAATGATGTGTTTCTAATTTTGTAAAAGAGGATGCATCCAAAAACAACTTGGGCAGAATTTTAAGACATCTAACTTTAATTTGTAGGTAGCGGAGGGTTTAGACTAGGCCTTTTGGTCAAGAAACTGCTTTAAAACTTCATTGTCAAATGATGAAGCTTTGAATTCTATCAGAAATTAACCTCATCTTAGCTGGCTTTACATTAGTCTAATCTTAATCCAAAAGTAGTTATAAGCTTCAAGCAATTCCTTACAACCCATCTGAGTATTTAATTCTTGTTTTTTTTCATTATACTTTTAGAAAGCACAGAATTAAAAAAAAAGAAAAAAAACAAAGGAAAAAATAGAAAATATTGTTGAAGCTTGTTGTTTTGGGGGGGGGGGGGGGGGTTAGGACTGGTAAGTGGTAGAGCAGCATTGTAGTTATGATTAATTGTTCTTTCTTTGTTTTTTTTTTCGCTGTTTATATTTTTTTTTGTTTTTATTTAGCTGCAAATGTTTATTTCATTTTTTTTTTGTATTTTTTTTTTTCTCAAAAAAAGGAAAACCAAGAGGAAAGAGTTAAATTTTTATTTGTGTTTTAATTTTTTGTTTTTTTTTTTAATTTTTGTTTGCTTGTTTCTTTAAAGCTTTGATATTAAAAAACTTTTACAATGTTTTGATTTTGTTCAAGATTACCCCCTTCCCCTAATGAACTTTTGTATGTGTACATCGTCGTCGTTGTTGAAATGAACGAGATAGATGTGAAAAAGGTCGTGTGTTATTTTTTCTAGAGATGAAACACATCTGGAAAAATACGAGTTTTATCAGATTCTTCTTGGAAAAAAAGTGTTAATTAAAAGAAGAAAAAAATTGACACTACTGTAGTTTATTTTTAGTAGGAATTTTGATTTTTTTATTAACATTGCAAGTTTATCAAAAAGTTATGTACTTAAGCTTATTTTATTTTTATTTGATTTAGATTTTAAAGTTTCTTCTTTTAAAGAATTAAAACAGTTTTGAATGATAAATCAGGTTTAACCTTAACCTTAAAAACCAACCTAACCTACAAATTAATCTTTTGAATTAGACAACATTCGGACCCAGCTGAGATTTGCCTCACTATTTTATTCAAAAAAGAAGTTAAAAATCGTGCCCTTTTTAGAATCTCATGTCTGTATTGGAAAGAGCCTCTAAAATTCCAAACAGGGTTAGAACTTCAACCTTAAATGTTTGTGTCGAGTGTGGTTTTCCTTTTTTTTTTTTTGTTGATGAATTCTTTCCATTTTAAGTTCAGCCTCAGTCAAACTAATAGACAGTCTGTGCAAACCGATGGTTCTTTATTCCTTTTTTTTTGTAGTCCTTCATGAACTGAAAAGTATGTTATTCCAAGTCGTATATTATTAAATATTAATACACACATCAATTCTTATATGTATGTGTTTGAAAATCGAAATTCCCCAGCTGAATTTCATATCTGGAACTGACACTTAACGAGCATGAGTGGTATAGCTTCCTATTCTCCATTGAATTACAAATCCAACATATAATTCATATTTCCTAAGTACGAGTACAGTTCTAATCTTTTTTTTTTTCTTCCTGTTTTTTTTTTCTTTATTTCTGACGTCAAACAGGAACACTGAACACAATCCCTGAGAACGTTTGCGAGTTCTTTTATTTTCAATCAAAATGCAATTTTATCATGAATATTAGGTGTCTCAAGAGAAACAGAACCCAGGAGCAGAACTAGAACCAGAACCAAGACCAGGACTAAAAACGAAGCATCTGCGTGAATTGGAAATTCGATCTGAGATCCCCGAGATGAAGCAAGCAGAAGGTAATGCGGGTGAAAATCATTGGATTACATATTGAAATTTATTACAAGATTTTTCCTTCGTATTTTTTTTTTTCGTTATCCTGTCGAAGGATAACAACCCTTCAGTCGATTGATTTGCAGTGTATTTTTGAATATTTATTTTTGTATTATTTATTAACCTTATGTATGTTTGTTTATTTATTTGTTTGTGTGTGTGAGAGTGTATTATAACCTCTGTGTATTGTGCAATGCTCTCGCTCCTTGCAGATTTCCAATGAGGATGATTTAAAATATGATCGAAGGGAAAATAAAAATAAAAATAAAAAAAAAGTAATAATAAAAAGTTCAATTGGAAATTCAATTTTCATGTTGATGCTATTTTACGTTGCGGTTTCCGCTTTCCTATTTTTCGACTACCATCGCTTTGCACCCCGCACCGCACGTCATGGCACCGTAGAAAAGTTGCTTTCTGACTTTTATTTTACTTTTTTTAAACTTTTTTTTTTGAAAAATTATTATTATATATTTTGTGTTCAACAACGAATCCAATTTTGAGATTTAAGTGGAAATTTAACCGTCAAAGCGTTTTTCCGAAATTATTATGATATCACAGGACGAATTCAGTGCGACTACAACACGAGGATGACGACGACGCGACGAGACGAGTCAGGACGAGACAACGAGACTACACCAAATACGAATACGAAGGGCAAAGTTTCAATTATAGAAATGCAAATTCTATTTCGATTGAATTTTTATGCGAATACGGAAAGCGATGAAATGGATTTTTGCGGTTTTTATGTTTACAAAATTTCATTTTTGTCTATGGACTCTATATATGTAGGTATGTGTATAGCTGCCTGTCCTATAAATATTTTATTTGTATATACATACTTATGTACTTTTGTGTGTATTATATCGGAGCTTTTATTTAGATTAAAATATTCTCATTATGCGTTTTCAATTGAAATTATTTTTTTGTATTCATATTCGTACAATACAATTGAAGTAAAAGGGAAACTGATACAGAAACCAAAGGAAGGAAGGAAGGAAGGAAAGACATAAAAGGTATAGGAAACAATGAAACTCAATTTTTTGGGTTGGTGATTTTATGGGAAGCTTACGCATAATCATTTTTTATATTCAAGTGAATTTGAGGAATCAACTTAATTCTTATCTAGGCCAGGAAGCTGTTTTGGCCAAATACACATGTCGACTTAACGAAATTTTCATGTCTTCATCTCAGGAAAATACTTATCAAAAGTTTTACCAAGGCTCTAAGCAATACCTGAGTTCGATTTTACACGCATATGGTAAAATATGAATAAATTAAATAAAAAGTGCACTGTGGCGTATACATACTTACTATTTACTGCATTTCAATTTATTAAAACTTATACTTTTTCTTCTATCCACTCTTGAGACGGTCTAAAACGTTTTAATCCTGTTTTACAAGTCTTAAGCTTCAGTGCCATAAATTAATAAGAATTGGAAAACTTTAAAAACGTCACTTTAGTTCCTCGAGAGAGGACTTTACTTCTCAATTGTCATCTACGTCCAAAGATGATGATGCTGATATTGACAGTCCATCGCATTTATTGATCCTTGTGTTGTAGCTCCAAATCAAGTTTCAATCTATTTCCCTAGGTTGATAGTATCGTTGTTTTTCAATTTCCTTTCTTATCCTTTCTAATAATCCGTTTCTGACCCTTTTTTTAAGAGTATTTGAGACAATTCATAGAATTTTTTAATAAATTCTTCTACATTGTTATGTTTGTTTATAAAAATTCTGCTTAAAAGTTTTAAAAAATAACAAGGTGCCAGATATTGCAAAACAATGACAGGAGGTGTTTCTGAAAAAAAAAAATTAATTTTCTAATAATTGTTTTGTTTCTTTGGCACAGAATTCTTTTTAAAACCTTTAATGAGCCTCTCCATATAAAACTGTATTTTTTACAAAAAAGGGCAAAAATACTATTGTCCAATTTTCAATTATACACTATGTAATTTTTTTTTAAACACTTACATCGTCGTTGTCAGAAAAGTGTTAAATTGCTAAAGTTCTAAATTCCACTGAAACGTCGCATTCTGTCGAAGGATCCTTGAACTATTTCCTTTTTATCTTTTGCCTTACAACTTACGTCATATATATGTCAAAAAGTAATTGTACATTTTTTTTTTTATTTTTTTGTTCTATAAAAAATCCTACAGAACAAAACAATGGCAATACCTCGAATAAAAGAGAAGAGAGTAGAAAACTATCAAAAACAGCACATACTCGTGTGTGAGTATCACAAATCTAGCAAAACACAGCATTCACTTGAACTCAAAAGCTAGTATGTTGTCAAATCCAAACAGATGGATGGCATAACGCCTCCTATCGCCCTCATCGTCACCCCTCTCCAAGGACATTTTGTGACCATTCTAGATTCTTACAACTGTGCAGTGACGTCGGTCGGTGGTCCCCAGTCCTTAGTTCTCGGTATCGTTGCGTTGGTTGTCGATGTCAACTTTCAACTCACTGTCATAGATACCCCAGACCCTGCTACTCCCAGTTCCCAGCCTTCAGCTTCCATCTCCCAGCCCCATGTGGTGCGTTTCGTTGTGCTTTATTGTCAAACATATACATACAATAATTCCCATGTTCGTGTTAATGTGAGAACACAATGTGTTGCAAAAGTGTTTGAGTGTTATACAATTTGAGTCCAGGTCAGTTCCTCACTTAAGTGAGGAGGACATCCTATTTATTGTTGTTGTTGTTGTTCTTGTTGTTGTTTGTGTTTCTGTTTGTGTTATGTCGCTTTTCTGCATTTGTAATTCCAATGAAAAATGCACAACAAAGTGGAAGCATCTGTGAAATTCTCTTGTATTCGAGATGCATTCTTGAAACATTTATTGTATTTATCCATTTCATCATCATCATCATCATCGTCGTCATCATCATCGTCGTCATCAGAATGATGTTCATCGCCTTGTTGTCCTTATCATCGGCGTCGTCGTCGTCGTCGTCGTCGTCCTTTGCCGTCATCGCATCATTATAATTGTACATTGTCCTTCTGCTGTGTTCTTGGAATTTCAGTTCAGTTTAGTTTAGTTTAGTTGAGTTTAGTTTGAGAACGAGTTGAGCTCAAGTCGAATGACCTACATTCATTCTACAATTCACATACGAGTATTCCATGCTTCTAAGACATCACACACACGCAAACATATGTATACTCGTGTCTCGTACATAGAAAAAATAAACGTCAGAAAGGATCAAATAAAACTCTTTATATTTCATCATCGTTCTTTTTATAAAATACAAAACTTTTTTTTTGTTTTTTGCAGTTGAAATTTTTCATGGTGTTCAGCTGCAATCTTGAGCAAAGTTTACATAGTTTTGTTGAGGAATTTTTTTTTCATGTTTTTTGTTTGTTCATTTTTATTTTGTGATTTTGCCTTTGTGAAAGTTTGTTTTTTGTTTTGCTTTTTCTCTTAAACTCAAACAATTTGTTTGAGAGATTTTCTTGTGTACCGGAAAGCTAAAATGCATTACAATTGATTAAGCATTTTCTAGAGGAAACGAACTTTGAATTGTTTTCCTTTTTTTTAAATCTTTTGCTTAAAATTAAATTGAAAAGAAGTTGAAATTCATGATTGGCTAAAACGAATTACAGAAGGACTAAAAAGTAAGATTTCGGAAAAGCTCTTACTTTCAAAAACAAATCTTCAAAGCAAAAAAGGAATGAATAAACCAAAACCAAGGAATCCTTTATTTGAATACGTTTGAGAAATTTTGCAAGAAAATTATGACCTTATTATTCAATGACCTATTTCGAAAGCATGATGATGTTTATAGAAAAAGAACAATAAATAGTTACATCTCAGTTTCATTTGGTCATACATTTTTAATGGCTCGTCTTTGGGGAATTGCCAACCCCTACAAATATAAGGATGCGATTGCACTGATAAAAAAAAATAACAACATGCAAAAGAGGTTCAAAATATAAAATAATGGTATACCAAGAAACTAGATGCTTACACACTCATTGAGATGCCTTCACATACAACCAACTGCCTTCACATGCAACCAACCGCCTTCACATGCAACCAGATGTGATCACACGCTTCCAGAACACTTCACACTCAATTAGACACCATGTACTCAACTGAATGTATACTATACTCAAATGCAACCACATGCCTTCATATGCAACAAGACTTTTTCAAACGCAATCAGACGATTACAATCAACGAAATGTCATCAGACGCACATGGGATGGTGCCAGGTTGCAACCAAGCGGAGTTGGACGCACTCAAATGCACACCTATACAATTAAACACAATCGCATGCATCAATATGGATTCGAAAGTCAACGCTACACAACTTTGCAACGAGTTGTTTTGACATTGAACAGTTTATTGTTCGATTCAAATATGATTGAAACGTCAAAAATGTTGCCAGCAAAAGTGAAAAACCGACTAACTTGTTAAACTCTGTTTGTGGCAGTGGTTCTCATTATTTTTTTTTCCCTGATCCCCCAGTTTAAGTGACTCAACCAATTTCCAAGAAGATTAAAAAGAAAACAAAACTGACAGTTCATTGAGCTGCCTCGAACTTTCCACAACACGTTAAGTAAAAAATAAACGTGTCGCACGTTCAAATACACGTACCTACCTACAAAAATATAATCACATTCTGAAAATGTAATTATTGTGTATCAACAAATGGCCCCCGGCTTCACCATCAACCATATACTTGTATACGCTGTACGTTATGATGGAAAAAGAAGCACTCAATTGCGCTGGAAAATTTGTTCCAACCCGAAACTATATACAAAACAACTCTTCATTATCCTTCAACCAGAATCCTTGCACCTGTTTTATGATGTGCTTCGAACTTATTTTTAGTTGTTTCTTTTTTTTCTTCTTTTTTGTGTGTTTTGTTCTGATGTTTCTCTGTGCACACTTCACAGACTGCTTTGGGCATTTTACTGACACTCTACAGAAAACTTCACTAGGAAAACATGTTCAAGTGGAAAGGGAGGTCGATACCAAAGGACACCCAGAACACACCACCTCCAGGTTTACCAAGCACCAGGACCAACATCGGCTTCAGCATCAACATCAGCATCACCATCACCATCAGGAGCAAACAGCACTCGGATAATTTATTTGTTATGTTGTCCTGGTTGAAATGTGCACACACACACACACACCACGCCAACACGCAACCGAACTCACACTTACTCAAACAATATTTCTGTTATGCACTCAAAAACTTAACAAACCGAACGCCCCCGGATGCAGTTCGCTCATGTTTACCAGATGTCGGTACTCTCTCGGTCTCGGTGTCGGTGTCCCTATCTATATGTACGAGTATATCTTGATTCTGGATCCTACCTGGTCGACTATAAGGTATGATGTTAATTCATTAACATTAACACCTTGTTAAGGAATACATAAAAAAATAGGTGGGTACTGTTTTCCTGGTTCTCTTTTTTTCATTTCGCTTTTTTGTTCACAGCCCAGTGAACGATATTAATCATCCTAAAAGCGAAAAAGTTTCGCATTGCAGATGTGCTCTTCCATTCGTGCTCGTGCCGATGATGCCGGGATCTGTGCTTGTGCCTGTTCCTTCGACTGGATCCCTGATGTCTCCCATATATAAACTTGGCCATTTTGAAATTATTCTATTGTTTGTCCTGGGGTCGCTCGATGTCCTATACTTTTTACCTAAATTGTAGTTCTTTAGAATGTATATACAGCAACTGACAGGGACCGCATCTTAGTGTCAAAAAGTTTGTTCATTTAAAAATAAACCACGGAAATATGGTACATCGTTTTGTACGGTTATACGGTACCATGTTCCTTTAGGTGTATACCAATTAAATGGCGTAGAATAGAATATCAAAACTTTTTAGAAATAAAATGCAAAACTAGGTCGTTTGTGTTCGTAAACTCGATAAACTGTTCGTATAGAGTGACCAGGTGGGTTTTTTTTTGTGGAAAATTTAAGAACTGTGCGAAATCATGTTTTATACATTCGAAAACTGTGTGGTTTCCAGTGGCGTAGGTACTTATATTTTTTAAGAATGAAATTTCTTTTTTCATAAAAAATAAAATTTAACAAAATTTTGAAAGAAAATTTAAAACATCTTGGGACTTAAATCGTCGATTAGGTTTTTAGTTACATTGTCAGGTTTTTTGTTCAACCAAGCTTAGTTTTGCAATGATTTTAATATCGTATTTGAATAAAAGAATTAGAATTACAAACTAAGATTAAAAGTAGTGGTTCTAAGAAACTTCCTTGAGGGACCTCAGGTTTAAGATTGTCATTGCAGTGTAAAAAGCATCGATAATAAATACAAAAAATACACTCTCCTAGACCTTGGGACACTAACCACATAACAAGACAACAAAGAGTTCAAATTTAATTGAACTAAATTGAATCGAATTGAATTGAAATGGGGGCTGTATATTTTGATTTGTTTGAGCTGTTGCTTATGGCAGCGAAGTGAGCAATGACCATCAATTGCCTGAAGCATCATGGTAAAGCGATGTTTCTTGACTTTCACGTGTCTAGTTCTAGGTGTCAATCTTTAGGTTTGGTGCCAACAAGATGACTCAAAGTGAGGACCTAAGTTACTTGCCATAAAAATGTTTTAGTATTAAAAATTTTCTAGAAAAATTTTTTTTTAATTTTTTTAAATTTTCACCGATTAGTTTGTTTCTTTGAGACTTAGTTAATAAGATTTAATTTTTTTATGTTCCAAAGTCAACAACTTTTGAACGCTCCTGGGGGAAAACCTCCCCGAAAATAAGTGTTTTGCCAAAGAATTGTATTTTTAGTGATGAAGCTCATTTCCGGTTGAATAAAGTGAAGACAATTCGAAAACCATTAACGAATCACCATTACATCCATTAAAATTGACTGTTTGGTGAGGTTTACACGTTGACTTGCTGGTGGCGTCATCGATCCCTTTTTCTTTCGAAATGGTGAAGGACATATCGTAACAGTGAATGGTGAAAGCTATCCAGATATTGTGACTCATTTTTTGTCTTTTGGTTCCAACTTGTCATAAAGCCTTGATGGTTAAGTAATCAATTTATTGCGAAATCAATTTTGGTGTTTCCAGAAGTCCAGAAGTGGTCCTGTTAACTGTCCTCCTTGTTCGTGTGACTTCAAGCCTTCAAGCCATTTATTTAAAATTTTTTGTCTTACATTAGGATTTGAAGTTCTCAAGCTCTTTTGTGACAAAGCTGTAGGTAAAAAATGTTTATCAAACTCAAATATTAGTTTTAGACTTCGTTTTTTTTTGGGATAGATTTGAGGAATGGGAAGACCAATAGTTTCTGAAAATGTCCTAGTTTTAATTGTCCCCATCATACTCAATCAATCCCATGATAACATACACAAAACTGGGGTTAAAATTGGGCCTCGATAGAAAAGGTTTCATCCCTTATGCTCTCTCTTCATTTTAATAGATAAGGATACACACTCGTATATTAAAAACTTTTATCGCTCGAGTGTTGGAACTTGGAACTCCGATCATTCGAACAAATCACCCTCGTTTAATGAAACAATTAATATTGATATGATTTTTTGGTAAAACGTTATATGGCGAAGTTATAAAATGAAATAATTGCCCCCAATTTGATATATCAAAAGTTGTTGCTCCCAAAAAACTTCCCACATTCTGAAATTGATTACAACAATGAGTTCTTCATGAGACAACGGACCCAAACAAGACCTGAGTTCTATGAGAACCTACATATATACCAATATCTATACACAATTACAAGTACATTTCTATACATAGATCTGTATGTATTTATATGTATAAAAGGACGAACTGTCTGTTGTGAGTAAAGAAAGTTTTAAATTGAGCTATAAATTAAGTGAGAGATAAAATGACAGTTTCATTGAAGGAAGCCGGTTTGGTGTTTTGAAAAAGGACTTCTGATAAAACTTTCAATCAATCAAATCGTTAAGACTTATGGGCGAATCATTAATTTTGATTCACTCCTTAACTCTCTCTCTCTCACTCGCTCTCCCTTTTTGATGTGATGGTGCTCGAAGTAAAAAGAGAGAGATAGTATCAATGGAGAAAAAAAAAAAAAAAAACAACTGAACATGTTTGAGGGTGCGGTGACGATGACGATGAACGGTGGTGGTGGCAGCAAGCAACACTCTGTTTGACAGTTAACGAAATGCCAAGTGTGGACGGAGTGTTAATTTAAATTTTGTGGGTGGTTTTTTGACTTCGGGGAGGAAAAGTTAAGATGACTTAATGAAAGAAGTTTTTGGCAAATTTTTCTTTCTGACGATATCGATGGATATTAAATGGATAAATCAATCCTTGAAAAAATAAATAATTTAACTTTAATCATTAAACGGTAACGAATAATTCATTATGAAGGTAAGAAAATTAATTGCTTTCGCATATATGGTCATGGCTTCCGTCTTATAACGTTACATTGTACGTGTTTTTTCCTTATTACTAGAAAAATTGCAATGCTTATCTGATTTTTAAACATACGTCTGAAAGATCTCTTCAAAATCTAATTTTTGTAGAAAAAAGTTTTTAATTATCTCTTTTAGATTTTTAAATATTCCCCTCCGAATTGGCTGATAACGTTACATTTTTTGGAAGTAGCTGTTGAGGTTACTGGATATATTTAAAAAACTCTGCGAAATTGGTGTGCTAATTAATTTTTTTTCTTTTAGAGAATTGAGATAAAATTCCAATTAACAGTTTACCATTTTTTGTTTAAGAAAAAGTTATGTTTGTATGTGTTATTTGAGGTCAAATGTGTGTCTTATAACGTTACAGAAAAAAGTCTTATAACGTTACCTTCCGAATTCTTGTGTGAAAATTGGTGAAAATATGACTGAAAGGAAAAATTCTAGTAAAGTATAAACAATAAAACAAATTTATATAAAAAAATAATTTATTTACCATAAGGTACTTCATTTTTTGTTATAACGTAAATGGGCGGATAAAAAAGCCAAAATATAACCGAAAGGTCCAAAAAAATTGATTAAAGAAATTTTATGATTTGAATCGACACCAAACATCATTCTCTGCAACCCAACAAAAACTTCTCCAAAATTCCCATTTTTGTAAAATCGTATTTTAAGGGGGGAGGGTGGGTGGTGGTCCAGGTAAAACAAACTCATTTAATCGTTTTAGTACACCCAAATCATATGATACATGATTTTAGGGAAGCTTTCGATGCTTAATCCATTAAAACCAAAATCAAAGAAATTGGACAACCCTGTAAGAAGTTATAGTCCTTTACAGTAAATGTTGTGTTTTTTTAGAAAAGCAGGTAAAATATTTTTAAAATTTCCTTTAAAATTAATTTTTCTTCGTCAAATTTGAAGCAGATAAATAATTTGGCATATAAATAAAGAATCAAGACAGTTCACTAATATTTTTGAAGTCCAAGAAAGTCTTAAACTTCATCTTCATTGACTTTAACAAAAAATGTCTTATAACGTTACACATCCTTAACTATTGTTTAAATGAAAATGGTCGCTTTATATCTATGTATATATTTTTTTAGTTTTGTTAAATAAATACAAAATACTCAATAAAATTCAAAAAATTCAATTTCTAAAACTTTCATATGAAGAGTAAAAAAACTTTTAAGGAATTTTGTCTTATAACGTTACACGAATTACACGAATTTGGTTATTTAAAATTTACAAACTTGAAACTTCTTTTTTGACAAAAAAATGAGATATTCAGGTAAGGTAAGATCTTTTCTTGAAAACTTAAATGTATTCAAAAAAAATAAATTATTAAAAATTATATAAATTACCTTTTTACGAGCACTTGAATTTCCGGTCATTTTTAAAGAGCTCAACAGCCTGGCTTTAACTGTGGCTTAGATCAAACTAGAAATGTTTATACTGTTGATAATGATATCGATCGTTCCTATGAGATGTATTCTCTCTAAAAATGAGCATAATAGTGGTAAATTCTAAAAAAAAAAAATGCCACTCGGTTTCATTTCTCGAAGCCATGACCATATCCGCCAATGGTTGGTATTTTTAACTTCCCATAGGGAGTTATTTAATCGGTCTGATTTGTCAAATTGAAATTTTTGACAAATCTGGACGTTTTATGGTTCCTAGAATCTAAATTCGTCATTTGTAGAGAGATGTCTGTGTGTGTGTGAACGTACGTTCGTACGTATGAACGTATGTACGTAAGGTACGTATGTACGTTCGAGACTCCTTTTTTTGTTAATTGTTTCTCGACAATGAATAAAGATTTCAACACTAATTAAATTTTGTTCAATAGGTTATAACTTCATAAAATGCAGAAAGGAGTTTTACAAAAATTTGTCGAATGGTTTTTTTCACAATAGCAGTTTTTAAAAAAAGTGAAAATTTTAGTTTGTCGCATATACATATCTCAGGAACGAATAATGCTATTGACTTCAAATATAGTATTCAATCATTTTAACTTCGAATTTATTTATTTTTTACATAATAGAATTGTCAACTTATGGTATATTTTGACAAATGTCAAAATGACAGTTTTTTTTACTAAAATAAAAAACTAAAACTGAAATTTACAGAAAAGTATCATAAATTGTTTTTCGGCTTAATTATCACCACTACAAACAATGATATTGACTTTAAATGTATTTTATTTTCAACCTACTCGTAATGCATTTGTCAATACCTAAAAAATGGTAAAATATTGACTAATATCGAATTGAAATTCTCACAATAAATACAAATCTACAAATATTTCTAAAAAATTTGGTAAATATTGTTTTCAGATTCAATATCTCTGATATTTTTTATGTTAATAAAATTGTTATCAACTTACATACATCAAAAGTTAATCATTTAGGTATTATCAGGAACGCTATTTTTTCAGCCTCTTTTTTTAATTGTTCTTGTACTTATTTTAAAAAGGGGAACAGGTATCTAGTGTTTTAAGTTTGACATTTTGGAGAAAAAAGAAAACCTAACACCTATAAACGCTTAAGTCCTCCAAAGTAGCCTACTTTAAATATTTAAAACAAAAGTGCAGACAAAACTATTGCCAATTTTTAGGTAAGAAATTTCACATTCCATCCTATTTTGTTTCATTGTTTTGGAGACATTATTTCTATCCACTTCCGCTACGGCAATTCTTTTAATTTTGTTGTCTTCCTTTATCAAAAGTTTAAATTTCAAAGACTTGTAATCTAAACATAATAACTTATTTTATTTAAAAAATATGTTTTTTACTTTTCAAAAAAATCACTTACCCCAATTTTTTTCACGGAGACACGCCGACAAACCAGGAAACAATATTTTTTTTATTTAAAGCACTTAAAAAAATAAGAAACACTTGTAGCTCTTTTTCTTTTATAAAATACACTGAAAACCAGAGCTACACACTTTTGCTTCAAATTAAATGAACTTTGTTTAAAAAACCAAAAACACAACCAGAAAACTTATTTCAAATTTGAACTTAACGATTTTTTTTCAAATGCAACTCAGAACAGAAAAAAAACACTACCAACACCAACACTAACACTGACGAATGCGACGCAAAACGATTCACGAAAACCAACGGTACTCGTATTGCAAGAATGGGGAATCGAAATCGAATTATATTTTAATTGAAGAAAAAGAATACTTTCGCACCGAAAATCAACACTTTTCTTTCGGAAAAACGATCTACACTTGTTTAGTTATGATTATTTCATACATTTTTTACCGAACATTGATTATATTAGGCGAAACTAAATAATTTACACTGCCCGATCGCGGAGAAAACCGTCGAAGCCAAGGCTGAATTGAGAATCGAAATTTGGAACATACAAAAAGGAAATAAGAAATTAGCTAGAACTAACCAGCAAACTGTTGAGCTTTGGATTTGGACAGAAAAATTTCCCAACCCAAGTTTATGAACTGTGCGTATGTATGGGAATTTGCATGACATGCAATTCGTTTCGTTGATAGAAGTTGTATTTGTATGTGTGATATTAGCACTGATTTTGGATTTGAATTGGAATGACACGGTGATCTAATTTTTAGAATTGTTTGTATTTAAAGAACGAAATACACTTCTTGCTATTAAAATCTATATATATAAAACAAAGACGGGTTTGTTACAACACATAACTCGAGATCTGCTAAACCAATTTTCATGGTTATTGATTCGTTGGATTTGTCTCCACCCCGAATAGTAGAATACATCTTAAAAACAATGAAAATTAACACACTTATGGCTCAAAATTCTAGCTTATATTAATAATTTTATTTTGTTTAAGCTAAAATAAATTTGAAGTCGATATTGTTGCCCATTCTCGAGATATTCAAGTCAAAAAAAACACTTTTTACCAACTTTTGGTAGAATATTTTGTACTTTTTTATTTTTTGTAAAAAAACTGTCAATTAATTTTTTTTCAAACTTTCACCAGATGTAAAAAACATCGTTTCACATAATAAAAAATAGTTTTGAAGATAATACCATTTTTCCTTCATTTTATATTTTTTTTAGTTTTTCAATTTTAAAAAAATAATGGTAAGTTGAAAATTTTCAAAATTTATATCAAATCTGTATCATATTACAATGTATACAATAAAATTTATTTGAAGTCGATGGCACTATCTATTCCTGAGATATTTGCTTTCAACCAATATTTTTTTTTTAAACTGCTATAGTGAAAAAACCGCTTGACCAATTTTTATGAAAGTCCTTTCTGCATCTTTCGAAGTTATAACCTGTTGAACAAAATTTAATTGGAGTCGATATCTTTACTCGTTCTTGAGATATCGAGGACAAAAAGGGTATCTCGAACGTACGACATTGACATTTCTTACAACAAATACAAAACTACAAAAAAGTTAAGAAAAATTTGTAAATATTGTTTTTCCGCTTCAACATCTCTGACAATTTTTTTGATAGTAATATTGTTATCAATGAGCATCATCAAAAGTAAATCGGTTAATATCAGCAACGCCAAGTTTTCAAATTATGCATAATGGGAAGTTATCAGTGTGGGTCGCACCCAGCCTCTTTTTTTAAATTGTTCTGAGCCTGAAAAGGAAAATGGCTGTTTTGACATTTATAGACATGAAATACCCTGGTTCTTTTTTGTCAAACTGAAAAAGGAGGCTTTATGCTACGATTTTTGCTCTTTATCTGTTTTAAGAGATGTTAAGATATGGTAATATTATGGTGTCCCTCAAGGCTCACTACTGGGTCCCATTTGTTTTCAAGTTTCTATGGATGACACTTTAATGTTGGAGGTAAATTTTGTTAGTTTCGATATGAACTTTGTAAGTCGGTTTCTTCCAGCTATGTATATATTATATATATATATATTAAAATACAGAGGCTACTAAGTCTTTCAAAGCACTTCGAACCCAGAAACTTTGTCATAGCTTCAAAGTTGCTGCTGAACAGGACGATGGTTCTGCCGGTACTCACATCTATATAGCGAACAAAGACCTAGATGCCCAAAGGTATATAAGGAAGGAAGATTCTGGAGACGCTTCAAAAAAATTAAGCTCGGTAGGCTCCGGTGTGTAGGTCAGCTAGCTAGATGAGAAACTAGCTCATGCAATAGTGAGGCAAACGAAGATTCAGCTGCTGGGGAAATGGTTAGCGTAGACCAAGACGCCAGAAGCCTTGGGGTATAACTCGGCCCACGATAGGGATAACTGGAGAGACTTGTTGAATGAGGCCAAGACCGGATTTCGGTTGTCGAGCCGATGATGGTGATGAAAATAATGCAATCTTAAAACGTCCTTTTTAAAACATCATTCAATTCGAATGTCCTTAAGAAACAATTTGGGTGTTCCCAGAATATATCATATCCTTTGTCCTATATTTTTAAAGTATTAAAGGAATTTTAAGATTGATAAGAACAACATGAAATATTCATTCGAAATTTGAGTTATGACTTTTAGTTTTCTAAGTTTTGGAAATCATCCTCTCAAAAGTTAAACAATTCCAAAAATAAAAAAAAATATAATTATATCAACTTTGGCAGGACTTAAATTTATGTATGTATGTATACAATTCCTCGATCTTTATTATTTTAAAATGTTTGTCTTTTTCCTGTCTTGGAACTTAAGATGTTCCTTGAAAAAACAAAACACGAGAGATATTTACAGAACCTTTGATATAATTTATTGCTTGTCATGCTTCAAAGGACATTTTGATTTAAGTAGATACGCAGTAAGCTTTAAAACTTTTAATTGGTTTAAATTTTGTTTTCTTTTATGTTTTGTTTTTATTTTTTTATTTTTTTAAATTAGAAATCCCCCTTGCAAGAGAACCCTCAATTTTCGAAGCATTTTAAATCCAATTTACGCTCGAAGCACGTTAACTTTTTTTTTTTCTATCCAAACTATCGAAACTTCTGTATGTATGTAAATATTAGGGATATCAAAATTTGAATACAACTGCAACAAACGAACCCATATACGAGTAACGTGCCATGCAGCACCCGATTTTCCCCTGGGTAATACCATATTTTCATTTATGTATGAGTATTAGGTAGTAAAGTTAGTGTATAGGTGTGTAGTATAGGTATCCTTGGCATATCTCCTTCAAAGGGATATCTTATTATCATAACGACAAAATGATAAAATAAAAAGATGCCATAAAAGTTTCTCAAAACTTTTAGAATATTTGCGGGTTTAGACTGAAAAAAAAAAAACAGAAAACAAAAAAAAGTAAAATAAAAACTTCAAATAAAATTATTCGAGGGGTTGATTTGGTTTTATTTTTTAACTTGTTTTTTTTATCTACTTTTTTTTGGTTTTTTTTTGTCAGCTGCTGCATTAGTATGCCAGGAATGTTGTGAATATCCTTGGGTGGCGGTGCCAGTGCCAGTGCTGCCGGTGCCACTTTTTATTCAAAAAAAAAAATAAGAAGAAAAATATATGTATGCAAACTTCAGAATTCTTTTTGTTTAATTTTTTTTTTTTTGTTTCTTTAGATTCTCGAAAATATCCTGGAGGACGCAAGGGCAAAGTTTAAGTATTTCTTTTCTCGAAAACGCTATTTTCTTTTTGGAAATAGATCGTCGAGGATGAATGGCAACTGATGGGGTGGAAGAGAGAATGAAATTGGAGGGGGTTGAGGGGGTGGATGGTTCGGGCTGTCATGCAAATATGTTGTGGCATGGCTTATGGAATTATGTAGCGTTTTTCGATCTGATAGATATTTTGAATATTTCCTTTTGTTTTTTTTTTTTTTTACATTGAAGGACTTTTCGTTTTCATATTTAACAACAACAACATAAGAAGAAGAAGAAAAAAAAGTAAAATCAATAAAGTTGTTGAATAACCAAGTGGTCTGGTTGGTTTTGTGCATCATTGAAGAAGTTAACTTACTTTTTGTGTAGTTGTTGGTCTTCCAAGGGATACCATAAGCAGATGGGACCAATTTTCGATCCTTTTGGGAAATGGAGGATGTTTTGTGGTTGGTATATACACATACAACATATACCTTCTTATCTACTGTTTTTTTTTTTTTTTTTTTTGAATTTTGAATTTGTGGTGTTTTGTGTTTATTTTAAGTTGTTGAACAACTCTTACCATCTCCCAACACAAAAAGAAATAAACTTATTCAAAGAAGTTTTTGGGCTGCTTTTTAATTCAGCCACGAACCGAACATAGGCCAAGTCGTCGGCCGGCGTCGTCATCGTGGTTCTAGATGGCTCCTTGAAGAACAAAATTTATTAAGAATTTAAATTTTCCCTCCAAAAATACCAAAAAAAAAAAAACTCAATTTTCTTTTGGACAGACTATTCAAATAATGACATAACAAGTTTTTCCTGCGACCAGAATAACAATGTTTATACAATTCCATAAGGACGAAGATGAAAGATGAAGAAGTTACAAGCATAGGTACATACAGTATATAAGAGAGGGAAAACTTCATTAAGGACAAGAAGTTATTTAATAAGGAGATTGCTTTCGTTCGGTTTATGGTATATACAAGGTCAAAGTTTTGATCCTTATTCGGGAGATGAGCGGTCATAAAGGTGAGATGAGTTTTTTGTTTAATATTTAGAGCTCACACTTTTTTTTAAATTGTAGGTATATTATTTTGAGTAGGAAAATATTTTATTGAATAACTTTGAAAATAAATTCAATCAGAAACCAGAAGTTAATTTTGGCGACAGGAAAAGTTTAAAGTAAGAAAATCAAAAAAATGTTGGAAGTTTACAGTTTGAAAAGTTAAGAGAAATAAAAATGTGTTATTTTACTTAGCTACTATATTTAGTTTAAAATGAACTAAAATTTAAAAATTCGATGAGATTTTTTTAATTTTAAAAATAATAATAATAATTATTTTGTTACTTTTTCATTTGACGTTAATTAGCCTTAAGTTTATAACAAAACATATTTTTTTTGTTAACTTTTTTTGCAAACGCTTCTTATGTTTATTGATTTTTTGTTTAATTATTAATTAAGTTTTGTCTTTGATTAAGTGTAAGTTAAATCTTTTTTTATAAAAGAAAGTCGTGCTAATTACACTCAAGAACGGCTGAACCGATTTGGCTAAAATTTAGCACAGAGATAAAATATAGTGCGGAATAGCACATATATTTTTTATCCCTGTAACATATATGATTCCCACGTGGGATAGATTTCTTTAAATTTTTCCAATCACGCCAGAATAGCTAAACGGATCTGGATGAGATATTATATGTAAATTTAAAATTATTTATTTTTCTATTCTATATTTTCCCGTGCGAAGACGGGACGATGCGCTAGTTATATATAATTTAAAAAAGGAAAAAAAGAAAATCTACTTTTCAAAATTTTTCAGAGTCTCAATTTATGATTCTATACGTCAAAATGCTTTTGTCATAATTTAACTCTTGAAATTATGTTTCACTTAACTTTGCTTTATACATTTTTTTAAGGTTAAAAACTTCATAATTAGCGAAATTGCATGCATTTTGTTTAGAAAAGTTAACAAGACAAATAAAAGATGGCGCTGTATTGCGATCAATGCTACAATCTGATAGATGGCGTTATACGTTGAGTTAGACTGTGCGCAATTTGACACATGTTTTCTTTGAATTTTCATTGAAAAAATGTGCTATTTTTCATGTTAATTATTCTTCAAAGTAATTCGTCATTTTTAATATCATTAATTTTCATATTTCACTCAAAAACCGGTTCTTGATAAACAATTTATATTTTTTTTAAACAAATAAAAACAACCTGGTAACTTTTTAAATGAATTTTTCAACAGAATCTCGAACACTCCCATTTTTATGTATTTTTTAATTATCTTCAGAAATTGAGAAAAAATCCCCGAACGCCTGAAGTTGTAGGTACTCAAAGCCTTACCTTTTTTTTATAAAAATATTAATTGTTAATATTTATTTTTTAATTCAAGCAAAATTTCATCCAGTATTAATAAGAAAACTTTCAGACGTGTTGTGTAAATATTTGGTTTATTCTTAAGTCATATTTTAATACCGATAGCACGTCTGTTTTTGTTTGAGTTTGAACCTTGGAAATTTGATTTATTGCCACAGTGGGGTTTCAGATGGTATTTATACTTTTGACAATGTGAAATATTTAAAACTGTTTTTTTTTTTCTTAAACAAAAGAAATAAAAATAAACATCCCAATAACGAAATTTCAACCATCACACGATTTAATAAAAAAAATGACCCACTGTAAAATTTCCGCACGAAAAATAATTTCTCAGAATTGCTTTAAATATTTGTTTTGTATAATTTGTTGAAATTTAAAAACGAAGTTAATAAGAAAAATTTAATATATTTGTTTGTAAGACAACTAAAGAAAAAAAATTATTACCGCCCCCGGGTGGACTCGAACCACCAACCTTTCGGTTAACAGCCGAACGCGCTAACCAATTGCGCCACGGAGGCTATGAGTGAGCTATGGCAAGCTTTATTTTTCGTCGTCATTTTTTCAAAAAAAAAAAATTAACTCTGACTCGTCTCAGTTAAATTTAAACTCCACTTCATAAAATTCAACATTATGATTCATATCAAATAAACCTCTCATATAATGAGGTATCAGATACTTGATACTTCCTCTTAGTAAGAAAAAAAAAATCCTTGAAGCTCATTTAAAAATTAAGATCTTCCTTTATACGAGCACCTACAGTCCTACACATAATACATACATACTCACATTAAAAACCATCCCAAGTCCCCAAAATAGGAAGAAGGCAATATTCATGTTCACGTCCAGGAATTGTGTATGAAAAAAAAAAACAAAAATGACCAAAGATATACATTTACATTAAATTTCCCAACGGAAGTACCTTTTTCACTTTTAACGAGTGGACTTAATATAACGGTGTACTTAAAACAGAGACGAGTACCTAAACGCCTTTTTGACACCCAACCACCAGTCTTAAGGTTATCCATGAATTCATAAATACACAACACACATATACCTTTTAGCTACATATATACCGTTATAGATATGCCTTCCCCCATCGGGATGAGCTTATAAGGCAAGCGAACAATCCATTATTTGTGTACACATCTTTAAAGAGCATCACATGGTTGGACTTCAATATTTCTGAGCTCCTAAAAAGGGGCCCTTAACAATTACATCTCAAGTTTAAGTTTGAGTATCTAAGAAAGTGCAAGTGTAAGAACTTTTGAATTCTACCATAATGTAGTGCCTTTCATTGAAGTGAACTCTAGCTCCTAACCTTACTTTTGGCATTGAATTTTAAGTACAAGTATCAATAAGTACTTGTACTTTAAAAACAAACATAAAAGAAGTACCAACATTTTCAAGGATTTTTTAAAGACTCAAACATTAAATTGAAATACAAAATAAAAAAATCTACAAATTGACGTTGAAATGAAAGTACCGGCCGAGTTCTGGTTAAGTACTTAAAAATAGACGATGTCATCAAGAACAGCTAAATACATCCTGAAGAATTTCAGGGGTGATTTATAACTCAAAGAGTTGCATAAGTACTTTAAATATTGTTACTTAAAGTTATGATTTAATACTTAAAGTAATGCTTAAGTACTTGGAGTACTACTAAAGTACTTGCAGTACGTTTCAAGTACTTACCGAAATATTAAAAAAAAGAAAATTTTACTAACTTTTTTTTTAAATACCTGAATCAGTGTACTGAAATAAAAGTACTATTCAGTAAGCACCTAACTGTTATACAAATGAGTACTAAAGTCCTGAAATACTTGATGAGTACTTTACAATTATGTTGCATTTGCTTAAAAGTAAGGATTTTTGACAAAAAAAGAAAAAACAAAACATCAAAAAAAAAATTAGGGCCCTAAAACAAAAATATTTGTTAGTTCAATTACTTGGTGTGACACTGACAATCCAGCCCTGGTAGACGATTATGACATTGACGGTAACTCATCTAGTCGACTGCGTACATCTCATTCAACAAAATTGTATTTTCATGACTTACGTGAGACTTTTAGGTGCGTATCCTTATGAAAATATTATTAACAGTGGTGTGCTAAAAAATTATTTTTTTTTCGATTCTTAAATAATTGCATACAGCATGACAATTAAAGTTTTTGACACATATAACACTCAAAATATGAATGTTTGTGTAACAATGTCGGAATAATCTGGTAAGCGTTACAGAATAATAATAAAAAGTAGTAGATTAATTTGTACAGCCAAGCGTTGACAGTTTGTTACAATATTTCACATTTAAACGTAAACGATCTGTCATTTGAAAGTGTTTCTGTAAGTTATGTAAATGTGACATTTAAGTTATGTACATTTAAGTTTCTTTAAGTGATGTAATGTGACAGTACCGGTTTATTTGTATTTATTTCGACAGTGGTAGACATTCTGAAAGTCTTAAAATTTAACAATATCAGTCTGATATAACATGGATGATCAGAAAGCTTTCATCACAGCGATGAGACACTTTCAATATTTCAAAAAATATTCAAACTTTCACACTGTAAGCTGTCATGAATGAATATAAATTTGGGGTTTGTGCACTGCAACTTGTAGTAAACTGTCATGCTTTTACGATATTGCATTTTTTTTAACCAATTATCACAGTATTACAACGTTTTTGAATCTTCATTTAAACATGCAATCTTAAGTCAAAATAAAATTTCGTGATATTAGAGACAAAGAAGGGAATTTCTCCAAAAAAATTTGCCAAATTTGCATTGAAATAATACTTTCGGCAGCACTGTCCACGAATGATTTAAAATGCCTGAGTAACTTCTTCTTCTTAGAATTAAACCCGACTTCAAGATTATTAACCTTGTAAAATATTTCAAGAATTCCGAAGCCAAATTTGTTCAAAGCAGTTTTTCAAAGCATTTCTTAAATTTTCGCACAGCACCGTAAAACTGAAACCCCTCTTTTTAAAATTATGAAAAATGTTATTAGACAAAAAT
Organism: Scaeva pyrastri; assembly: GCA_905146935.1. Taxonomy (NCBI): domain Eukaryota; kingdom Metazoa; phylum Arthropoda; class Insecta; order Diptera; family Syrphidae; genus Scaeva; species Scaeva pyrastri. The sequence continues at coordinate 12,187,258 of LR989928.1, read as the reverse complement.
ACATTATTTCATGGTTAACTACCTGCTCTTTGGCACAAAAGGGCATAATAAATACTCCTGCCGTCAAAATAACACCAAAATATAGGGAGGATTTATTTATAAAGTACCACCCTACGGGCGCACCATCCGCCCTTTCACCACAACTCAGTTAATGGCATTTCCATGTTATATAACTTCTGGGTATTTAAAAATTATAATTTTTTTTTTCTTTCATTTTTTATTTTGAACTGACGGAATAAATTTTTGGAAAATTAATATTTCTCCCATAGCTCATTTTGGGCTTATTTTATATATGAAACAAAATGTATACATGTGTATGTAAAGCATTGTAGGTTAAATAAGTGCAAAATTAAATAAATTTTAGGCAAACATTCGTTATCATCATTTTCATTAGAATTTCGAAATTCATTTTTCAAAGTTTGAAAATATTAAATTTTTTTTTCTGAATTCCCAATCGATTTCGAAAAGGTTCTTAGAAGCATTTTGGTTTTGTGATTTTTCCTCTTAGTACAAGTAATTCAGGGAAAACTGTTTTGGGGGAAACTGGAAAATGTTTTTATGCACAAAGATGAGTCATATTTGTATGTATGAATATAAATTGAGAAGATTTCCCAGTTTTCTGATGTTTAACGATGTGTAACAAAATGGATTTAAATACATTTGGAAAATATAAAATCAAAATGGATCCATATACTGATGGGTTTTGAACATTTGCGGAAAATTATTTTTTAAACATGATTACGAGTACCTATATCAGTAATGCATACATCAATTTTTTTTTTTTTCCACAAAATAAAACATGGTGCAAATAAATTGAATTTCAATTCGATTTTTTTTTCTATTAGTTCAATGATCGTCATTCGTAAATTCAAAGTACGTTTGTTAATTTAGTTCATAAAAACCATAGAACCATGAACCATTAATGTCCTTTTTAATTTTTTCTAAAACCTTTTCCTTTCAAAAGAATAAACCTTTTATGTGTGCAACCATAATAAATTTTCCAAAAGAAAAAAGAATTAAGTCCAAAGAAATTTCAAAAAAGGTTATTTTATTCGAAACATTAAATGTTTAAAGTATTGAACATCATTAATATTATTATTGGTTCATCAATACTGTTAACTAAAAGTCAATTTTCAAAACTCAACAAAATCGTCCTTTAGGTCGACACATTTATTTACCTTAAATATAAATCACCTTAAAAATAAAATAAAATAAAAATAATTTTTTTTTTGATATTATCAATTTCGATTTTTTTTTTTTGTTTCCACTGAATGGGCTGAAGTAAATTTCAACAAAAACAACCTGTTCAAGGATTCTGATCCTTAACAAGCTTTCACAAAAAGGAATCCCTTTAAAAACTTAATGTGAAAAATTTGTCATCGTGAAGCCCCTTTTTTCCATTCAAAGACCATTAATATTGTATCGTCTGTGAAATAACCTTACAGCATATAGTGTTCTATGTATAAGTGTGTTTGTGTGTGTGTGGGAATATCTAACATCCTTAGGCCGTAATTTTTTTTTTGCTGTTATTTTTGGTGAAAAGGTTAATGTTTGTTCCATTTCTGAAGTAGCACTTCAAAGTGAGACAAATAAATATAAAGAAATATCCCACCAAAAACCCGCCATGGAAATCCCACACTCTCAAAATAGACATTCCCATACATACAAACACAAATAAAATCGAGGAGGCATAATATTCCTTTGTATACATGTAGCTAGAGCGCTCGCTCTTTGGCAACAAACAAACAACCCAGAAACAAACCTAAAGGAAAAACTGCTCCTGGCACATGACAGTGTATTTATTATGTTCCCAAGGAAATGGGATAACAGGTGTATATTCCCTTCGTGTTCTTTCATAAAAACCCTTTTTATTTTCTTCTTCTTGTTCTTCTTCTTTTCGTTTCTGTTTTTTTCCTTTTTTTGTATAATTTTTTTCTCTTTTCTTTTTTTCCTTTCAATTTCCATGCACACTACATTAAATCCATTTGTCACGAATTCTATGGGCAATACTCTCTTTCGAGATGGTATGTGAATATGCTGATATGGGGGCGTGGATGGGGGCGGTTGGTATGCCACATGCGAGAGGTCTGGGGGAGTGTTTTTGAAGAAAATGTTTTCACATTATTCACTTTAAAGATCAACCCCTCAAAACCGAAGCCTTCAATCCCTATACACATACATACCTAGATATACACATACTCAAGACTCATACGTATAGGCACCCATAAGTATCTATAAATCTATCTATAGCCCTTAACAGTGGGATATGGGTTCTAAGTTTAGTGCTTGGTAAATAATATGTGGGGCCAAAAGTCACTTTCTTTTATTCAAGTTCAAGTGGTGACGGAAAGTACTTAAAAAACACCTTGTCATTGAAAGTTCTTTCAGTTTTTTTTCTTTTTTTTTTATTTTATTTTTTTGTGGGATTTTTGTCATCTCAGGAAATGGAAGTTTTTGTTGGATATAATGACGTTATAATCGATATAAATATTTTTTTCTCTCTTTCCTGGAATGCCTTGAATTTGGGATTTTTTTCTTTAAATATAGAAATAAGGTTAAAGTTAACTTTTTACCAGGAGATGTTAATAGAGCGTTTCCGGGAAAAAAAAGAGGAAAAGAGTGAAGCAAGGAGGAATTTGACGATGCAGAATAAACATGGATCATGTCTGTGTTGTATTGTTGTTGCATGTCAATTAATTTTTAGCCTGGAAATTCTCTGACAGTTTCGGTAGAATTGTACAAAATTTAAAATTAAAATTAACTTTAATCCACAACTTTGTCCGATTCATTAAAATTGCAAAGTCAGATGTATGTAGTTAGGGGATACATTTTGTTATACAACTTTACCCTGTTTAGTTGGCAACATTTTATTTAATTAATTTTATGCAAAAAATTTGCATTATTTTACAAAGTAAAGTTATTAAAAATATTTGTGTTACGGCTTCTTAAAATTAAATATTAAATTGCTCGTTTTCAGAATGTTGAATTGAGTAGTTTTTGAAAATTAAATGTTAATTTTTACGAAAATTTGCTCTATCAAGAGTGAATTTCTGATAATTCTGGACTTTTCAAGTTTACTAGAATCTAATTCTATTATTTTTAGAGAGTTGTTTGTGTTTAAAATAAAATAAAATAAATTAAATAATTTAATAATGAACATGAACATGAGGGAGCAAAACATTTTAGTAGGTTACAGTTAGATGTTTCAGACAAAAGATAATTTAAAAATGATTAGGAAAAGAGTAGGAGACAGAGACCAGAGCCCTGAGGCACGTCAGAATGATAATTTCGAGGAAGTGATTCATCGATACCAAGTTCACGTGTTTTCGATAGAAAAGCTCGATAGCAAGTCGAATAACAATCTTAAGATTAAATATTTCAATTTTTGGTAAGTTATACAATCAAAACACAAGTGATTTTAAATTGTAATCTATTTTATTTTAAATTTTTAATAAGCAAATTTGTCTTAGCACAAAATTTTCAGTAAATGTCAAGTTTTTCAAAGACACCGCTGTACAAGTTAGCAGTGTGGGTCGCATCCAGACCCAAAGAGCTTTGACAGTTGTTAGCACTAATATTGAATTTTTGAGAATAATACACATGACATTAGTTTTGTTTGTCACTGAATAAAAATGGACGTATACAACATTCAATGAAACATGGAAATGATGAGATTGTTTTTTTCAAGAATCATTAAATTTGACGGAAATCATAATATTGTCTTAAAGAATTCTATTAACAAACCCAGAACTGATTGATTCCTACTCAATAACGAACAAAATTAAATTGAATTGAAGTTTATTTTAAGGTCACAGATCTAAGCGAAAAAGCCATAAGTTACAATCTACATACAATCCACGATCCACAATCTACCATCTGTCAAATTCACTTTATTTATGACTCAAATTGAATTCGTGGGAAGTTTGACATTTTTACTTAAAGGTAGACATATGAAGAAAAAATAGGAAGGTCTTCATGAGGGACACGTCATATTTAATTCTTAATTAATCTTATTTAAGCTTATTTATTTTTGCATCTGTCATTAAAATTTCCTGATATATTTAAGAATAAATGTCACTAAATTAGCTTAGCCTACGAAGAATGCTAACCTTTATTGTATATTGTATACATATTGACTTTTAACAACTTCGAATAGTTTTAAATTTGACATTTCAACTTCAACTCAGTTATTACAAGAAATAAAAGTTTTAAACAAAAAGGTTGAATTTCAAACACCCAATAACAAAAAAGCATGAATCACTGAATTCTTTGATAATCTCTTAGCTTTGATATTAATCATAATCACATCTAGAACACCTGTCACCTGTTGCATCAGTAAAGTAAGTAAATTATTTACGTTTTATACACCTCTCTCTTTCTCTTTTGTACACTTTGTCCACGTTATCATTCATCGCATCGTCTGAATTCCAGGAATTGCTAGAGTGTGAAAAGACTCAACAAATTGAGTTAATTTCTTTAAAAATTACATCAAAACCAGTGCAGTAGATATATTCATATACAACGCCACCTGCCGCCGTCGCTGCCACCTACGGTGTATGAGTTTACAGTTACATAGTTGTTTTATGAAACCTTCGTTAAAAAAGTCACTGTCAATATTTTATAAACTTAACTTACCTTTTGCGATACTAATAATTAAATTGCCTTCATTTCGCGGAAAGCTATTAGTAGAGTGGCTGATGCTGTTGTAATTGCATTTTGCCGCATAAACTCACAACCAGATGGATTCAGTTGTGCATAGTTGTTGGCATTTGGTTTTATGCGAGATAACATAATTTGGATTAGTCTGGGAGTTAGAGTTGATTAAAGTTTTTTGAAAATTTTAATTCTTCTACTTAACAAGGATTAAGATTTACATTTTGGTCTTAAAAACTGTAGAGATCAATTGGGGATTAACTTTAATCCGGGTAAAATACCTCATCTGACATATCGACATCACGGACTGAATACGTAATGTAACATAAGATCTGAGTTTTGTGTTATAGTTTGACAGTGCTATTGATGCCATTTTGAATGGAATCAGACTTCAACTGTCAATAATCCTGGAGCAGAAAGAAAGTTGAATTTGACAGATGGAATGGAATTTATTGGCTGAGAGATAATAAAAGAGTTAAATTTTGTGGGTGTGCACTTTCAACTTAAGGATTCGTTAAGTTTGTAAACTGCAAAAAGCCAAGACAAGCGACATCTACTGTAGCTGATTTTCGGTGCTCTCTGACATACAACGGTGAATTTTTCAAGAAGTCTTGCATTTTGACATCTTTGGAATGTTGGTTGATCGATAATTGAACTAGTGGACAAAATTTTTTTGAAACAACCATTTGCAATCGTGACAGTTTTAACTGTGAAATTTTAACTGTCAAATTTTGGTAATTTCTATTGGAAGAATCTTTGTTGGAAACACTAACTTCCAGACTATAAAGTGTTTACCCACAATATCCACTAAAGTTCTAGCAATAGAATGTACCCAGTTATAGAACAATGTTTGTAATAGGAACGGTTTTGAGTTAAAGTTAAAAGCTTTGTCTGATGCCTAATAACCTGCCATGTTAACACGGAAAATATATTAGGCTTTATAATGATGATGATGATGCTGATGCTGAAGTGCCCCGACATATACTGACTGAGAGGGACCATAAATGTAGGTACCTAATACGTGGATGGCTAAGCTATCAAAAGTTCCAATTGTGTACTTTGATTGCAATGTTTTATGAGTACATTAGATATCGAGAGTATCCCTACATACTCTACTCATATATGTGTGTATGTATGTAAGTTGCTTAGGAACACAATGTAGGCAACGTTCGTTGGTTTTAGACATGTAATCACATTAATATGGGAGGTTCTGGAATATATGAGGGATAACTTTGGAACTTTAATACAATTTTCATGACGTTAAAAACTATGCATCCACTCTCCACACACATTCAAAGTTATTTGTGTAATTGCAATTTAGAAGTTTGAATAAATTTATAATAAAGCTCTGCCTGCATCAATAACCTCTATTATGGTATTCGTTTGTGGGATGAATTTTATATAGAGGAGATGTGAATTTACGCAAATAAATATTTACGGTTTTCATATGTATCAAATATATTTTGTATTTATGTATTTAATGAAAATACCAAAAGCATCAATGTGTCATAATCAAATTTTGAAATTTTATACAAACAAAATCGACAGCGGTATTTTAAAATGGCGTTTTATTTGTGATGCATATAAATTGGCATATCATGGGCATAAATATACTAATTGTTCATGTGCATTGACCAATTTTGTGAAATCAATCCGAAATGTCAAATTTTCCAAAAGCTGTTTTTTACATTGTTTAAATTAGTTGAGACGGAATAAATTTTGCTGAGTAAATAATAACATTGAAGTTAACTCATATACGGGTTTAGATTTTTGTTCTTCTTCATAAACTGTCACATATTTTGTTTTTATTAATAACGAAACATACCAAGAATTTAAATAAATTTAAACTTCAACAAGGTATACCTGAAACAGTTTATAAACGAACCTTTTCTGTCAGCTAGAAATGTCATAGTGACACTTAGAAGTTGGTACTAGTATTAAATTAAAATTTAACTATCCATTTTTTGATTTTGAATTAGTATGCATAATGTTAGTAGAATGGAAGATCAACCAAATTGCCAAAAACTACTGTCATTGTTTTTTGAAAAAAGTGGGTAAGTGACGTTTAAATTTCTTCAAAAAGTATTTTTATATAAATGAAATTAAAAAGGAATAAGAGTTGCTGAAAATAATGACAGTTCGTCTTGTATTAATAATGATCAGTAAAACATTTTTCGTATTTTTAAAGTCAAATAAAAACTTTGATTGATTTCGAAAAAACATACCTCTGAAATATAGCTTTGTCCATTAATGTAATTTTGTTGAATGATTTTTAAGTTTGACAAGTCCAGCATATTTGACAATTGGTTTGAAGAAACGCTTGCATTTTAAAATTCAAGTCAAGTAAACGTACTAGAGTGAAAACTTTATTAAAACATTGGAAAATGTTTTGCAAAAAATATTTTTTTTTTATTTTCAGAATTTTTCAAACTATTTTCAAAAGAAATTTTTTACAGTGAGCATTTTTTTAAATTTACATAAAAAACATCAAACATAATATTCTTTATGATCAAATTTAAATTTGTATCGGACAGAAAATGTAATCTCACTTTTTACGATTAGAAAGGGAACGCCACCACTGACGATGATGTTGTCTCCCCCTTAACCAATTAAACTGCCGGAAGTAGAAAGTAGATGTGCCTTTTGACTCTGACTGTTGCTTTGTTATCGTTGTAACTGTTCAACATTGTGTTGCATCGCGTTGTCACGAATCATATTTAAATCGGGAACTATTCTGTTTTGGAGTCTCAATGAAGTAGAGAAAAAAGTGGAAGAATCTAGTGATTGTTGGACAAAATTGACAACCACTGGCGAATAAAAGTACAGTAAAGTACCTTGATGGCATCCGTTTGGACTACAGCTAGTGGAGATTTTTCACTGACGGCTGGCTTGACAGTAGATTGAAAGTGATTTCCTCTGCATGGCCCTCTGGAACTTCTTCTGATATTAGAATTGAAAGTGTTGGTGAGGTTCATGACTTTGAATTTTCTAGCAAATATTGGTTCTAAAGTTCGTTACTGTCAAAGAGGTATGCATTTTTTAATTCTCCAAGAAACCATAAAATGAACTAGGGACCTTAAACTACTTTCCATAGTAACTCCTAGTAAAAGCAATAAATAGAAGTCCAAATGTTTCCAGAGGATGATATTGTAGCCTCTTTCCATGAATGCATACAATATCTCCCATTTTTAAACCCCCCCAAAATGAGCATTCCCCTCTTACATATAAAATAACTGATTCTGGATTCGATGCTTGAAAATCAAATGAAATATAGGAATGCACTTTGTACTCAGGAATTCACCAGACCTTGCAATGATTTTATCAATTTTCCTGCAGATTGTCTAAAAGGTTTATTGCAGTTCTCTCCTCTGCAGCAAACAGTCTTTTTTTTTAATTTCCTGGAAATCACTTTTCAAATTTGCACAGGTACAAATATAGGTACATATATAGGCACAGAGTATAGTGCGATAGTGGAAGCAGTCACTTTGCATCCAGACTCTGCATAGCACATTTCTATTTCAATTTACTTCCCAAAAGAAATGTTCAAAAAATACACACAAATACACACACACAGACACCCAGAAGAAGGAACGACAAAAAAGGAACAGACACATAAACTAAGGCGAGTCCTTATGGTAACAAAAAAAAAGAAAAAAAAAGCAGAAGGAAAATAGGGATACAAAAATGAAGCTGAAGCTGATGATGATCCCAAAAAGAAGATCTCATTTAACAGGAAAAAGCCGTCTAGTGGCTTCAGGAGATGAACGAATCTACACTTCTAGTTATCTGCTCCATAGTGTGATGGCACCATTCAAACCAGGACCTAGGACCAAGAAAAAAAAGTTTAAACTCAGTCAAAAGAGAATTGTTGTAGGTATGAGAGTTGAAGTGTAACACCGAAAAGGACGCATAAAACCATTACCGCCTTTGGCATCACTCGCACGAGGTAGACATAGGTACATATAGAATACATATATCCTGATGGTATACCTTGGATACAGTTGTTGTTGTTGTTGCTGTTGTCATCATCGTTATCTTCAGCATCAGCATCGGCATCATCGTCATGTCGGTTAGGTCGTGATGTATAGTGGGTAATAGGAGGTTTGCACCAGTGAGTGTGCCCAAACGCAGAGACGCCTTATCATCCTTCTGGCGTTGAGATAAACCAACTTCTCAAAAAGGTGACATGTGAACGGGAGACTGGAGAGCTGGGTGAACTGGAAGAACTCGAAGAACTGGAAGAACTGGAGGTGGTGGGTGCGATGGTTTATTGCAAAAAGCCCCACGGGAACAAGCCCAACTGATGTGTACTGAAGTCAGCAGAGGTCCTGAATAAATATCATATTTCAATAAGGTTCACTCTTTGAACTCAGCTTATCCCCAGCCTCCATCATTGGATCGGCTCAGTCCGGGGAGGTGAATCCATGCGAGTTCATCTCCCCAAATAAAAAAAAAAAATAAAAAGAAAATCATAAAAAAGATAGAAAACAAAAAATATGTCTTACATATGGGTCCTGCCATGTTATCCTGGCTTGGGCTGCCTTTGAAATTTTCTTCTCGTAAAACTGTTCCAAGCATCTAGTAAGCTATTTACTTAACCATCATCGCCATCATCATCCTGATAATCGCCTCTGTCAAGGATGTGTCTATGTGGGTGGTATGTGGCGGTTTTGATGGGGTGTTTATATGTATGTACGAGTATGTATGTATGCAGTGCAGAAGGCTGCCACACAGTGTGACGGCAATTTAAGTTTCAGCCAGGAATGAAATTGTTTGCATATAAATTGGAAAATTGTTTTTCATTTGCATTTGACGCCATTGACGATGACGGTGTCCTTGTCGCGTCTGGGGATTTCCTTTTTTTTTACTTTTATTTATGTGTATTTTTATTTTTTGACTTTTCCAGACTCTTTCTCTGTTGTTGTTGCTGTTGTTTTTTTGGGTTGGGTGGGCCATAATGTTTTTTGCCATTTTATGATGAGGACATAATTTTTGTGACGGAAGTGTTTACCGTGCGCTCACAAAGTTTTCGTCCTTTTTTTTGCCTGTCGTCTGATGTACTTGTGATTATAATAATTTGACGTTTTTACCATTGGCCCTTGACATCATGAGGACGAGTATATCCAACCATAATACATATGTAAATTTGAAATTTATTTTCAATTGCATTTCAGTTTTATTTATTTAAATTTTTTTCCTCTCAAAGGGTACACAACTACACATCATAAATGTGTGTAACGGAAAGTGGTTTCGGGAAATTTTTGATTTATTTATTAATTTTTTTGTTTTATTATTATTTAAATAATATGAGATAAGTTGAAAATGCAAACTTAAGCTAAATGATTTAATTCAATAGAAGGATTGTTTTCGATATATTTATTATTAAGCTTTATTAATAAGCACAATGATATATGTACAAACCAAATCCTCTTATACTAAAAATAAATACCATATATGTATACGTAGGTGTATGTATTGTGTATATCTGTATGTATTCGATAATAGAGCATAATATTAACAATTGGGCTGCATTGAATCCCGCTCAAGTGAAAATCCCAATTAAATTAAAAAGTAATTACAAGATAAATCGTATTGATTGATGATGAAATTGCTTCGAATAATCAAATAGACAGACAAAATGTTCCCTCCAAAAAAGCCCTAGAGTCTACTTAATTTTTAAGTTATCATTATCATCAAATCTGAGATTTAAAAAAATAGTTTTCATAGATTATAATCACTAATTAGTGATCAATTAGTGGACTTAAATGGGTCCAGCTTCGAGGAAAAAATCAACGTCAACTTCAGTCCCAAGAGCTCATTCTACAGACCTGAGGTATTCCATAACTATGCAACGACAATCTGTCCGAAATTGGATGTTTTTTGACACATCTCAATTTTCACTCTTAATCTTCTAAACTAATTTTATTTAAACTTAAGACTAAAGACTAAAGACTAAAGACTAAAGACTAAAGACTAAAGACTAAAGACTAAAGACTAAAGACTAAAGACTAAAGACTAAAGACTAAAGACTAAAGACTAAAGACTAAAGACTAAAGACTAAAGACTAAAGACTAAAGACTAAAGACTAAAGACTAAAGACTAAAGACTAAAGACTAAAGACTAAAGACTAAAGACTAAAGACTAAAGACTAAAGACTAAAGACTAAAGACTAAAGACTAAAGACTAAAGACTAAAGACTAAAGACTAAAGACTAAAGACTAAAGACTAAAGACTAAAGACTAAAGACTAAAGACTAAAGACTAAAGACTAAAGACTAAAGACTAAAGACTAAAGACTAAAGACTAAAGACTAAAGACTAAAGACTAAAGACTAAAGACTAAAGACTAAAGACTAAAGACTAAAGACTAAAGACTAAAGACTAAAGACTAAAGACTAAAGACTAAAGACTAAAGACTAAAGACTAAAGACTAAAGACTAAAGACTAAAGACTAAAGACTAAAGACTAAAGACTAAAGACTAAAGACTAAAGACTAAAGACTAAAGACTAAAGACTAAAGACTAAAGACTAAAGACTAAAGACTAAAGACTAAAGACTAAAGACTAAAGACTAAAGACTAAAGACTAAAGACTAAAGACTAAAGACTAAAGACTAAAGACTAAAGACTAAAGACTAAAGACTAAAGACTAAAGACTAAAGACTAAAGACTAAAGACTAAAGACTAAAGACTAAAGACTAAAGACTAAAGACTAAAGACTAAAGACTAAAGACTAAAGACTAAAGACTAAAGACTAAAGACTAAGGTGAAAGTTTAAAAAGTGAAAAATCCTTAAAAAATTTATTCTGTACCCGCTTTTTATAAAAGTCCCAAACCGATTCACACAATCGAAAACCGTCAACCCATCGTTAAGAAAATTTGAAATTCAAATCAAACTGCGAGTAACATCCGGTTGCGGAACAAGTTCACTAAATTCAAATTTTTTATAGAATTGTCATCTAAAAGCTCTTAAAAAAAGAGCAAAAGCTTTGTCTGGGTTCTCTTTAGGAATTAATTTATTTACTCGAGCTCGAGTTAGTCAAACTAACCTAGAAGTAGGTAAAGCATACACCGTTAAATTGGATACTTGATTTATGTGGTGTTTTTTTTTTTTTGTGTGGTGGGGATGGGGGTCTCTAAAAACAGAAAGTACATAACTTTACTCAATCTAAACAAACAGAGCTCCGATCTCTCTCTTCTTTGCGTCTCTCTTTTCATGCTCTCTATTATTTTGTAATTTTTTTTTCTTATTGAATTTTTGATCATGCTTCGGTTTTGTGAGTCGGCTATCGGCTGCATTGTCTTGTTGTATTTTCTCAACGTGTGCGATCGGTACATTCAACCAGACACCCTTAATGGGTGAAAACATCACCATTGATCGCTGCCTCAAACGTGTGTGTAAATAGAAACAAAAATAAGAACATCTAAAGTTCGTCAAGATCACCGATCTTGCGCCAAAATCATAAAGATAGATAAGACATAGAAAAGATACAACAAAAAAAAAACACTTTGTTTGTATAAAGCGCCGTCGCCGGTTTTATTAATTGAGATATAAAGTTTCATCAAGATAAAGTATCTTATATTGTAAAAGATAAGATTTACTCAATAAAACAATTCTACAATTCTTCTTCTCAAATTATTGCAGAAGTGAGTCGAATTTTTAAGTAAACCACCTCCGTCATCGTTTCTGGTCTCTTGTGTCTCGTTTTCCCAGTGAAAAAAAAAAAAAACACAAACCAAACCAAACCCAAATGCAGATACATTTTGTGCTCGGAATTCATAAGTGCATTGAGTTGAACTTCATAGTTGTAGACGCGCACAGATAGTTAGATACTCCCGCGAGTGCAACGACTTTTTCGGCTACTATAACACTTGGTTGTGTTTCTTTGGTTTTGGTGAGCTGGTGGAACTGGTGAGTGTTCTTTGGAGGAGTTTAAAATTGTTCGTCCAACGCCAACATCCAAGTTGAAAAGAAATGAAAATATGACCAACCAGGCCGGTTGCTTCCACTTGAGCTGTTTCCTCTTCTGAGAGTTTTATGTATCTTTTTATTGTGTATCTAAAAAAGAAATGCATTTTGGCGCGTCGTCGTCATCGTAGTCATCGTCATCGTCGTCGTCGCGAACATAGATACCGACCTTAAGAGAGTTTCTTTGTATATTGTATCTTTGTATCTTTTACTTTTTTGGTTTGCTTGTTGTTTTTAATTTCTGGTTATAAAAAAGTGTTATTGCTTTTACTCGGTTGTACATTCTTTTTTTTATTTATTTATTAAATGTTGGCCAATTTATTTATTTCCACGAGTTTTTGATTAAGTGGCACACACAAGGAAGTGGGATAGGTGCACGTAAGCAGTGAACTCAATAAAAAAAAAAAGAAGAGAAAGAGTTAAAAAATAAATATCTCTAGAACACCATCATCATCATCATCACCATTATTATCATCATCAACAACAACAACAACAACTGTTTAATCGAAATTAATTTATAAATAATATAAAAAAGGAAACAAATAAACTGCAACAACAACAACAAAAAGATACAAATAACCCTACTCATTGATTGGATTGCATTTTCTGTGTCTGTGCACTGCACTGCTGGTGTGCATAGCATATATCGATTTAATTCCTCCTGGGTAAGTTACTAATTAATGCTTAATTTCAACTTGATTGCAAGTGCGACTATTTAATTGCATTTTTAATTCAATCATCAGCTGATGGTGCAAGCCAGTATAAAGTTAAGTTATATAATTATATGGATAGATACAATCTAGATGCAGACTTTATGGAACTTTTAATAGAAGTTGTTGAAAGTCTTTAAGTATCTTTCTTTATTTTTATATCTATACAAGCTTCGTTTTGTTATAGACTCTGTGATTGTTTTATTTTTATTGTTTAAGATGGAGAATATTTTTGCTTAGTAACAATTTATTGTTTCTTGTTGATTCAGCATAATTTTGTATTTTTTATGCGGCTATTAGACAACATTTAAGTTGTTTATAATGTCAACTTATCAAGGTAAACAATAGTTGGGTCTAGTTTGTTGATAGAGAATATAAATTTTGCATACTTTTAACTTTTTCTTTAGAAAATTTAAATAAATTATGTTTTATTTAAATTAAAGCTTGGAAATCAATGTGCCTATAAATCATATTTATCAGTGACCTCTTTCCTCTATACTGTGCTACGAAATTTACATCTTTTCGATGATTGGACAAAATTGTTTTTTTTTTTAATCTAAAAATTCAAAGAAATGTTGCAATTGGCCTCTTGTAGATTCAGAAAACATTATTCTTAAAACACATACTGGAACAAAAATAGCAAAAATTAAAAAAAGTACGTATACGCCCCATTGTACCATTATTGTATTTTAGATGATTTAAAAGAGAATAAAACTGTCCACGGCAATATGTCTTACCACTTTTAAATCATATTAAGAACAAGGATAGGAAACTGACAAATATAGCAGCGGAAGTAATTTTTTTGTGATAAAAGAATAAAATCATTAAATCAATTGATTTATTTTATCCAAAATATACAAAAGAGTCACTCTCTAGATGATATCAACATAGTTTTTTGTCAAGACATTAAGAAATCTTAAGAATGTTAAAAAAAAATTTCATGCTTCTTTCCCCCCCCCCTCCAATAACAGAATTGTCTGAAATTCTTGTCTCTATAAGAAAGAGTTTCGGGTATGCATAAAGAGGAACTTTGAACAAAATGATAGAACTTACATATGTAACCAAACCTAAGTCAAAATCAAACATGTAATGACTAGAGTGAAAGAATCAAAGAAACGTAGAAGAATCCAAGTATGAAATTTTTCACAACTAATTAACAGCAAATTATTTAGCAGTAAACAATTAAACGTGAATAGTTTTTATATGCCATTAAGTTCGAACCTTGGAAGCCATAAATGAATAAAGTTTAGTTTTTGTAATAAGTAAAGAAAAAATCTAACGAAAATGCTAAAAGTTAGTCGAGAATAAACTAATAAGCCATAATTAATTAAATTTAAAAAGTTTTAACAAGATTAATGGGGGCTTTGCTAATTTCAGTTTAATTAGGAAAGACTAAAAAAAAACTCAACGAAATAAAATATAAACAAAAATAGAATGAAAGAAATTATCACAACTAATTAACTGGAAATTATTTATCTGCCAACTTTTTAATTGCAAAATTTTCACCTTCTCTAGATGTTTTGCAGTTTAGTGGGGTTAGAGTGACTTGAGCCATTTCTTTATGTTGACAAACTCATCCCTCAAAAAATGAGCTTCATTGAGCTCAGTTATCGAAATTTAGTCTTTTTTCTTACTTTTTATTAGTCAATAACTTTAATTCAAAATTTGTCAAATTGTAAATGCACTCTAAAAAACAATGGCGATAATTTTAACAGATCTTGTCACATGAGCTTTGGCAATTGATTCGAATTTATTACCCAGTTTCAACCATAAAATGCTGACTAAAACAAAATCTGAATAAATAAATGACAACTAACTTAAATATGTATGTAATTCAAATCACATTTCAAAAACCCTTCTATTTTTAAACACTATAAAAAGTTGTCAGTCGAAAGATTAGAAAACATGAAATTTAAATAATCCTGAATCCTGTTCAATTTCGATCTCAAAAAAAACTTATTCTAGAAACAAAAAGTGATATCAAAATAATGATGAATATTTTTGTACATTTCAATTGTGATGTTTTATAAAAATCGTATGTGTCGATTTTGAGGTCAATGAGCTTGAAGTTGAAAACTTTTACTACTAATTTATCAAAACCTAGATCTAGATGTAGTACAAGGTTGAAAAATATATTTCAACTTTATTTTTTTTCTATATAAATGCATTATGTGTAAATATTGTACCGCACTGCATACAATGCAAATTTATACCTTAAATCAAAAATAAAATTAAAAGTAATAAAGAATAATTTAAACTAAAAAATCCCCTTAGAGCTTCATCAGAAAAAACACCATAATTGAAAAGACCAATTAAACTGTTAAAACCATAAAATATTATGCAAAACAAAATAATATGAGTATGTACTTTATTTTATCTCACATTTTTTAATATTTTAAAATATAATTTTTTAGTATAAATGTATACCTGGGCATAATGGCTTCCAAGAAAAGACCAAGCCCCGATACGTTGTATACGGACTAAGAAGACATTGCGTGCTCAAACAAAAGGCAGTTCCATAGAAAAATGAGCTCTATATACATATGTACTTAAAGTATATGTATCTGAAGTTCCTAATGTTTGCATGAATAAAAGTTCGTTTTACTTAACATACCTACTCATATATCTTGTACTAATTAAGGTTTCTTATGCCAGAAATGATAGTGATGTATTAATTATCTGTAGTTTTTTTTTTTTTTTGAAAAAAAAAGATACACAACCTCACGTCATGATAGATATTTTGTGTACTCTATAAGTAAGCAGAGAAAAAAAGGCCCTTTATTCTACGCTACCCCTATTCAAATAGGGGATGTAGTTGTAGGTCTGGGGAAGGTTGCAAATATTTTGCGTGAGTTGTTGTTGCGTGATAAGAAAAAAGAGCAAAAAAAAAAACAAAAAGATACATTCACCCAAATTAAGACGTCAGACATTCAGGAAAACCATCTTTTTCTTTTCATCATTCATGATGTTTTCATTTTGAGATTGAAATCAAGTTTTCTGTGTTGTCCTCATGTTAATTTTTTTTTCTTCTTCTAATGAAAACAGAATGAATCTATCATCTTGTTTTTTTTTTCTGTGTCCTATTCTTATCCAAATATTTATATATTTTTTTAATTTTTTATCATGATTCATGACTGAGAAATTTTATCCTACAAAGGTTCGTTTTAAGTATATTATTATTGATGTTAATTTAAAAAATAAAAAAAAAATATATTGTACCTCTGTCAAGTTAAGTACACAAAACCCTTCATTAAGACTTGTAAATTTGTTTATCTCGTATATAGATAAAGTGGGTAGGTAGTTAATTTGTGTATTTTGTTAAATCACTATGAATTCTGTAAAAGTTATTCATAAAGTGTCATGTTTTTTTTTTTTGTATAACTAGTTAGATTAAAATGATTGAAAGCATTCTCTTGCTCATTGTGTTCGAGATGTCATAAAAATAAAGGTGTACAGCTTATATGGAATTTAATTTATAATGTCGTGTTAAATTAATGTAGGTACATCTAACTATGCGTGATGATTTCAAGTCAATAAAAGATAATTTGTCTTATAGCTTTTGTAGATTTTATAAGTTTAAATGTACATTCAATCTGTTTGTATTGACATTCAGAAATTGTGATTTGTATTTCCGGAAGAACCTTGGGGAATGTAACTGAAAACTCACCTAACCTGATGAGATAATCTTTACATCAATTCAAAAAGTGGTATTCCATAGGGTGGATATCTAGGTCCTTTACTTTTTCGTCTTTGTTAAATCTAAATTAGAATAGAGTATTGAGTGACAGTCCTGTTTTGTTTTATGATTTGATCGTTATATTTTATTCATGTCAATTTATGTGTACTTAAATTATTGTTTTAAGTCTTTAATCTTTCGAATGACGTTCTTGAATACTTCAGAGGTTGCTATTTTTTCAATATTTCTGACGTAATGCTTTCAAAAATACTAATAACTAGTATATGTTAATGGAATGTTGTTAATATTAAAAAATATATTAAAAATTAAAATTAATATTCACCTGATTACCTTTAGTTGAGCTTGAGTCATAGACTAAAAAAAAGCACATTTTTTAATGAGAATTTTTTTAATGAAAAACTAAAAGCGGAACAAAGCAACGATTAATAATAAAAAAAATTCATTAATTTCTAAGTCGTTATTAGAAAATGTAATAAATCATTTTTTTAACGATAATAAAGCGTTCAAGCGATGTTAATGAACTTTTTAGTTCACATAATTAAAAAAAACTCATATTGAATGCATTTTGTAATATACTGCTTAGTTGAAAACAATTTTTTAATAACTTATCGAGGTTTAAGCAAATTAATTTTAGATCCAAAAGTTTTGAGATATGTATATCAGAAGATTGGTGAATGTTTGTACATAAAAAGAAGTCTTTGCTAGAGATCTTGAAATATTTAACATTCAACTTGAAAATTGAAGACATAAAACTTCCAATTGCTGGTATTAAAAAAAAATGAAAATCTTCATGAAGGATGTATTCCTAATAGCTTTAGTTTAAACTTCTACAGGTGAAACGCTTGTCCATTCAAATTCCTTACAATAAAACTACTTACAAATGTCGATCAAAATGATATTGAAAAGGTGTTCTTTCAGGAAAATTATTTTATTGAATTTTATTTTCATATTTTATTTTGTTGCGTATACGCCCAAGTGACCCATTCTTTTTTTTTTTTCTTCTATAAATATTGAATTCGTTTTTTCACCTTTTCAAAACTAATTTTAAAATACATATCATCAATTTAATATTTTTCAAGTGTATGTATATCTTTTTCACTTACGAATATCAATTTACAGTTAGAGCAAAATGTAACACAAGTTCAAATTTAATTTATGAATTGAACAGAAAAAAAATAATTGTTATTATACACAAAAAATTAAATTTATTATTGTCACACTCGTATCACAATTATAATAATTATTTACAAAAACTGACCATAATGTTGACATTTGTAAAATAACTTTAGTTTGTTAATGCAATTATCACCTTAATTTAGATAATTATTTGTTATTTAAACATTGAAAATGTCAATTGTAGTGTTAAATTGCTTATATTAATATAAATGACACTTTTAAATACACAAAAAATAAAAGAGAGTGAATTCATATTTTGATAATGGTTTTAAATAATAGCGAATGCTATGCATGTGTATATTTTTTTATTTGTTTATGAGAAATTTTAATTGTTGCTATACACTATTACGTTGTGCACTTTGAATAGAATTTATTTGACTAAGTTTTATAGTTATATTGTATGCTTCTGATAAATCTGTAATTTCATTTGAATTTCATTGTACAATTTCTTATAATTTTATTTCTTTCATTGAAATGATTTTATGAATTGACAAGAATTTGTGTAAGAAAACAATCCACCTTTGTGACACTCATAATATTTTCACATTTCATTTATTTTCCATGAAATAAAAATTTTAAGTTTTTAATAAACATATACAATGCCAACAGGAAGTAGGGGGAGGAGTTGTGTTGCTTTAAAAGTGGACATTATTGCTAATTTTAATTTTTAAAAAATCTGTAATGAAGTCCAATTTCGCTTAATTTTCTTGACACCCCCTCCCCCACCTATTCATTGAAATACCTTACTTGAATGTCAAATTAATGGCTATCATTCAAAAACTATAATTCATTAAAGTTTTGGAGTTCCTCAAGGTTGCCATTTCGGTCCAGTTCTGCTTTTTTTATCAGTAAATGAATTTCTTTCAGTTTTAACTTACAAAGTAATATTATTTTTGTAAAAAGTTTTCAACTTATTTATCTTATTCAATATCGTTGGATAATTCCACCAATACATGAGCACCTGGAAAAGCGGTCAACAGGGATGTGATTGCCTGGAACTGAAGACTCCTGCTTCTTTTCTTAAAACTTTATTTTGAATTTTATTTTGAAACAAAATTTCGCCTTGTTTCTTAAAAATAAATAATTTTTTGTTTAGTAAAATGTATAGTTTTTTTTAAAGACTCTATAACCAGTATCAAAAAAACACGTCAGCTATTCAGAGATAGATAAACAATTTTTGTTTCTTTTCTACCTCACGACATATTTTGTATTCACCTGAAATATTATTACCAATTTTTTGTGGTTAGACGGAGTGTAAATTGTTTCATCAATTTTTTATTTTCAGGAAATTACATACTACGAGTATTTGGTTAACCGCAATTCAATTAGCTTCAACTGACTTATATGTACCTAAATACTATCTAAACACCCCCGCCCGTCAATTGAAATCGATAGTTGTTGTTCCTATCTTGTGTAGAAACAAAAAAGAAAAAAACAATAATTATTATTATTTGCATTTTAACTATTTCTTATTTAATGTAAATTTTAAAATATAATTGCATTATCAAATATTGTGTACAAATATTCAAATGAACAATTTTTCTGGGAAATTCGATTCACCACCGCCGCCGTGTGTCGTTGTCGTGAAATAAATGTAAAGCTCAATTGAGTGAAATGTTTACGCCCCTGGGTAATATTTTAATAGGAAAATAAATTTGAATTCAAAATTTAACGAGAATATGTGTTGGGTAGTTCCGGGAAAAATCAATTTGACACCATACAAATGGTGGATTGTGTGTTTTTGCGCTTAGAAATGTTATTTACTGGAAAATTTATGTTTTGTTGATTTATCTAAATTTGAAATAAACAAACGCTTGACTTGAAAAATAAATATGTATGTGTTTTTTAAATGCATTTGGTTGCGACGAATTGGTTGACATTCTTTAAAGGATTCTTATGACATTTTAATTTTTTTTTATTTAAGAACCATTTCATGTTCTAAAAAAACCTTTACTTATGGCCAATTTTTTACAGGGATGTATTAAATTTTTTAATGGTTTTCACAAGCCAACGTAAATAAGTGCTAGTTGCCTAAAATTGGCTGGTAAAAATAATTATTATTTTGAAAAGAACTCAAATTAAGGACAAGAACTTTTTATGATTTACACTTTTTTTTCATTTAACTCTTTTCAAAAATATGTATTTGGCTTCCATTTAAAGGGTTTTGACTGTAATTTTTTATACTATGTAAGTTGTTGAGCAAGAAACCATTAAAACTCAGACACTTTTGTTTAAATGTAAACATTGTTAAATATTTATACTATACATTATTTAAGTTTCTTAATTTTTAAACTTTTAATAAGTGTTTTATTCCTGAATATGTTTAAACTTCAAGATCAATATTGAGGTAGGCATATATTTACATATACATTTATCGTTAAAAGACCAGGCTTATGTTTTCGAGTGAAACGTGTGCTTTATTTTTCTTTTGTGATCAAAACATTTATACATCTGTTTTATTTCTTAGTTGATTGAAAATATTTGTGAAATATACATTACATAAGGTTGATTGTTTAATTTTGACAAAAAAATTGTCTTCAAGTTTCAAACCTCAATTCAAGATACTTAGATTTTGGTGACGCCTTGAAACAGGTGTTTTTCAACACTAATCAGTGTTAATTTCATATGGTATTGAATACACATTTGGACAGCTCAAAATTTTATCCACACTTACCAAAAAAGTGTCTTTTTGTACAGAGATAACTCTCCAATCTTTGAACTCAACCTGGCTGTTAAATTGGTAGATATCGAAAATTTTCATTACTCTCAGAACGTACAAAAAAGAGTTTGAATTGTATTGAGTTGAAGTTCGTCTTTTCCTTGACATTTTAAGACCAGTAAATCTCAAGCACTGACAAACTGGTAATAAATGATTTTAATAACACTTTAATGATGACAAAATTACTGTCTACTTTTCGTTAACGTTGAACACATGACTAGAATATACAAATTTGACAGCCAACTGACAGTCAAAAATATTTTTTTTCAGGTAGAAAAAATAGTAAGAGAAAATGAAGTTGCTTTTTTTATTCTCTTTCTCCAATTTCTCACTCTTAAAACCTTCACTAGACTACAAGAAACATTTAAAAATAAAAATCAGTCAAATCGGCCGAGTCGTTTCCAAAATTTAGCGAGACAAACAAAGAAATTTACCGTATAATGTATTGAAGCTTTTAGTAGTAAATGAAAACGCAGTCTATAATGAAATTATGCCCTTGTAGTGATGATAGTGATTATAATAATAAACTATATTTCGTATTAATAATTTTGAGTTTAAACTTAAAATTGTTTACTCAAAAATAATAGAATCATAATAAACTTAAAAAACAGGGTATAAAAAGTCGCATAACTTGTTTAAGTTCCCCGTAAAGTTTGCTATTAAAATTTTATAGTTTATTTTGTTTTTTTTTAAACATTAATATCACATTAAAATTATAGTTAACTATCAATTTTTATTTACTTTTAATGTGGTCAGAATCATGTAGTTTTAAGAAATTAACAAAAAAGACTTATTGCGTCTATCTTCTTATAAAAATAATAATTTTATAATCATTTAAATAATTTTAATGATATTTCCGTCAGTTATTATAATTGAAGCATTATTTATTTTTTCCAACACAATGTCATTTGTTCACTTGAAACAAATTTGGTTTTCTAAAGAATTTTGAGTTGCCCAAAATTTTAAATTGTTTTCGTATCGATTTCATTCCTCCATTTGTATAAATAATGGGAAATCCATAAGTCTGCCAAATAGAAATTCTTTTGTTTAAAAAATACATACATAAATTCATATTTTAAATTGAACGAAACAAAATTAAAACAAAAAAAAACCACCTGAATTTTTTTTGACAGATAAAGATAAAATCTAATATTCCTTACCTTTTTTGGTTAACTTTATATTCAACGTATCTCTATAAATGAGACTACAAATCAATGTTTAATTATCTCGGCTTTTTGTTCAATTAGACATTAGAATTACCAGTTTTCCCTTATGATCAAAATCAAAAACTACTTTTCGTCTCATTAAAAATTCTATCACCAAAATTGATGACTTACTTTTTTTTGTGTTTATATATTTAATAGTCTGACTATGCATTGTTATTTAAATTTTATTTGATATCATTAAAATTAAATATCTCTAGATGGGTATCTTTTAATTAAAAAAAAAACTAGCTTAAGAAGGCTTATGCAATCGTTGATAACAAAAGAACACCCAAATTCAGGCTTAATTGTTTCCGCTTAAAAAATCTAGAACTGCCACCTCTCCAAAAATTGACACATGAAAGACAACAACGGCGGCACTGATCAATTCAAACAATCTCAGATCAATCTGAATCAATTTGATGTCATTAAAGTTACCCCCCGATAATAGTTTTGAGAAAAAAACAAAACATAAAAACACTCTCAAATCAAAAAATGTCTCGCTCAAAAAAAGCACTCAATATTAATTGTCAATAACTGCACTTAATTTTTTTTTTATTATTATTATTTTGTGCAGCTTTTTAGTTTTTTCATCCTTTCTTTCTAAAATATTTGTTGTCTTTTTCTACCGTCACATTTTGAAATTGGAAAAAAAAGAAAATCAAAAGTTTAACTTTGATTTTTGTTTTGAGCGATTTGATGATTGTCACCAGAACCAGCTGTGCAAATGTCGTCAGTTTTTTAAGCTTTCTTTATGTTTACAAAGCGTTTAAGAAAGAAAAAAAAAACAAATTGCAGGGCTTTGAAATCTAAAGTAGACGGAACGAAATTGAAAGAAAAATTGTCTCAAAGCTTTCTAATGTTCACTTCATTTAAAGCTTGTATTAAGCGGTGATTAGAGAATGACACTTTAAGTAACACTTTACAGTCTTCAAGATCTTTGAAATAAGTGTACTAATAGAAGTAGTGATTTATTTAAATTGACTTTTTTGAAGAAAAGAGAGTTTAAATAATCAAGGAAAGCGTTGCCAAAGTGTTACCTTTGCATTTAATGACAAATCAGTGCTGTCGAATAAACACATCCTTCAGGTTTTGATACTTTTAAACATTTTCGAAAATTTTAATTTTTAGAAAGAATATATAATACTAAGTATTAAGATTTTTTTTTGGAAAATTTGTTAAAAAAAAACGAAGATAAAACTAAATAAAAAGTGACTAAAATTTAGAACTTTGTAAATACGTATGTATCTACATTGTACATAGTTTAAAAAGAAATATACAT
Source organism: Scaeva pyrastri (assembly GCA_905146935.1). Classification (NCBI taxonomy): domain Eukaryota; kingdom Metazoa; phylum Arthropoda; class Insecta; order Diptera; family Syrphidae; genus Scaeva; species Scaeva pyrastri. The sequence continues at coordinate 12,163,854 of LR989928.1, read as the reverse complement.
TTTTGTGTGGTCAATACTAAATATTGAAACTGGATAAATAATAATGCTAGAGTTGTGATAATTGAATTTAAGGGGACAACATTTGGTAAAAAAAAAACTTTAACAAAATTTATGAAATCCGGAAGTAATTAATGTAAAATATACTAAAATTAAGAAAGTGAAATCGATATTCAAAAAATTTTTGATAAAATCAACATTTTCTTTTAGGTTAAAGTAAAAGTTTTCATACTTATACATAATTTTTAAAAAACTTAGGATAATCGGCCTGATTGACTTTAAAATTCTTATTTTTGAAATTGTGTACAAAATTTAAAAATTTAAAATTTTATAATTAGCTCACTTTAAAAACAAATGGTTTTTTCGAGTAAAAATATTATATCCAAATTTTGTTAACACTATTCCATACGAAGAAGTCCAAAGTAAAATGAAATTGATTTTTACTAGTTTTGAATTTTTTTTTCAAAACTTTGTGACAAAATGTTTGAAGCGAACTAATTTGTATGAAAAAAATTGTATTTTTATTGTGGCTCATTTTTTGTAAAAGGTGTTGTTTAAAAAAAAAACACAATTCTTGCAGAAAAAAGTTGGAAATACAAAATCGAAACCAAAAAATGTCAGAAAATCAAAATTAAATATAAAAACTGTTCTGAAAAATACAAAAAGGTTGGCTACCCCTATTTTCTTTTAATTTGAATATCAAAACAGAAGCCCCCTGTTTGCATATAAGTATGTTCATATGTCATAATGTATGTATAACTACACACATAAGTACACATTATGTAGGTATTCTCAACAATCACACCTTGTGTATAGTTTCTTGCCTCAGCTTCAGCTCTGTAGAAGCTACAGCAAGCTCTTCCAATTTTTTTTTTTCTTAACCGTGCGGCACTTGCAACATTGTCATTCGTTTTTTCTGTACTCCGCTCACAGTCATACAACAGTGCGAATTAATTCAACTCTCCGTCCGACACCAGGCTCGAATAAGCTACTGGCTTGAGATTGAGATCGTAACAAAAACAAACCTACACACAGTGACAGTCAGCGATTCGAGAATTCGAGACTTCAAGACTTCGAGTCAGCTTATGGCTCAGCGATTTGCTTATAAGCTTTGTGTTGTTTTTCCTCTCTCCCATTACACTCGAACACAATTTATTAAAGAGTGTGTCGTGGACTTGGACAAGGTTCAATTAAGCGCCACCAAGAGTGAGACAGCCAGTAAACTACATCCAGCTGGACAGGCAGTCACTTTAATTAAGCCTCTTAGCCAGCTGTGGCAAAGTCGAGACCTCCAAAACGACCCAAAGCCCAAAAAAACCCAAAAGAGAAAAAAAACAACAAAAACAACGTCTGACATAATGTAGTGAGCAAAAGTGAAATTTTCAATTAAACAAAAAAAAAAAAACGAAAGACTGTACCTCAAAGATTTAACAATTTTAATTTTTTTTCTTTTCTGTGTTAATGAAGTTTAATTTATCCGCGGGTTAATTTAATGGCGCGTGCGCGTGATAACAGTCGGGTTGAATAATCAAGACAGAAAAAAAAAATAATAAAAATCGAAACGAAACGAAAAAAACAAACTTCACTTCTCGATTATAATGTCAGCAAATAGTGATCTTCCAAGTAAACAATTAACAACGCACCAGTTGTGTTTCTGCTTCTGGCAGAGTTATCGCTACGAAGGCGCTCGAAAGGGAACGCGCGCAAAAAGCTTTCGCTCCAGCCTGCACACATTCTCAGATTCAGATACTTCTCGTACTTAACAAAAAACCAAAACCTATACCTTGCCATATTCGCGAGCGAGTTAAAGTTGTTCTTGTTGGCCCCGCGATCGTTGCGTCGACACACACGGTCATTGTGTTGAATAACAGTAAGCAAAACAAACAGAACTTGATCTTGAAAAAAGTAGGTAATAAAGAAAAGCACGAAAAAACCAAAGAAAACTCACAAAAGTCGGTGACAGACACAAAGACAGAGAAAACAAAAAACAGAAACAGTTTGTGACCTCTAGACGAAACCGGGGGTCGAGCTTTGGAGTCTCGGTCGGTGTATGTCGGTCGGTGGAGACTTTTCGATAGTGATACAGATTTGTGTTGTGATAAGAAGTGACCCGAAGCAGTTTTTTGGGAAAAATGAGTATGGAAAGATCGCGTAGCTACCACGACGTGATCAGTGATTCCCGCGATGGCAGTACACCCAACAATTCCGGTTGCAATCCGCTCACCATTGACATAATGGACAGCACTCACTGTGCGAGTGATCACAACATCAGCTGCTGCAGCTTGCCAAACTTTATGCCCATCAGTCCGATAGTGAAGTGTAGCCCGACCGTAAGGAACATAGCATCACCGCGAACTCGCCGCAAGGCTTTTCTCATCCGAGACAGCTCGGTCCACTCGGACTCCAGCCACTACTCGAGTGTCGATAGTCTGCTGGAGTCACGAAAGCCCGACCCCGAGGCGATTCTCATCAATCTGGGCTTCGGACCCGTCGACTCGGAGGACATACTTTCACGCATACCAAAGAGGTTTCTCAAGCCGTCCCAAGTGCGGGGTGTCGATACGGATGCGTTTGTCAAACGACTCCAATTTGCCAGCCACTTGCACGAGAACAGCGTTCTGGGTTATCGAGGACTGACCGGCAACCCGGATATTCCGCCATCGAGTATTGTTGCCAAGATAATGCAGCGTTTTGAGGTGAACGAGCGCAAGAAGTCGCTCGGTTCCATAGACCCTCACTTCTAAGAATTCTGTCTGATATTATTCATAAAACTATACTTCTTATATAAATTAATTACTCCTACATTTTTTAAATTACAATCATTACCTATACATATACATGCATAATTACTTAACTAAATTTCTTAATAATTTTATAACTTTAATTTATAACAATCTTGTCGTATTATGTATTTTGTAATGAAAGTGTATACTTAGTGTACTTAGGGATTTACTATAAATTGTTTTATTGCCTTTTGTTTTAATTGTAATTTGATTTGTTTTGATTGTTTTTATCAGCTAAGTGACTTATTAAAATATTGTATTGTCTAGTAGTACTTAAAAAACGAGATACTGAGTTGAGTTTTTTTTTTTGTTTGTTGTGTTTTATTGGCTCAAGTTGATAATGGAGTTTTACTCGATGTTTTTGTTTTCGTTTTTGATGAGACGTGCCTTCCTCAGAGGTTCCATAAGATGATATACGTAAATGTCAACTTGACGTATGGAAGATAATAATTTGTTTTGTTTACGTTTTTTAGATTGATGTGGTTTTATTGTACTACAACTACAACTATACACGATTTTCGAGGAAGAATATAATTGGTTTTAATAAAGGTAAATAATAAATATTGAATCAGGTTGTGAAAATGTCTGTGGAAATATTTGAATGCATAATGACACTGACGTCTATAAAAAATCAAAACAACAAAAACACTTTTTATAAATTGCAAATAAAAGAACAAAGCTACTTAATTAGTATTTATTTATTTATTGATGAGCGGGACATTTAGATATTTTATTTAAAATTCTGGAACGCGTATAGAGAGAATTCTTTTCGTAAAACTCATAATTCTAATCATAAACTACGTGATCGGAAAATGATTTTTAGTGGGAAATCGGAATTCCATTGGCATTTATCAACGTAGAATTTGTAGAATTGATTTTTGCATAAAACCAAGTTTACAGTTTTCATGTGAAAATTATATTCAAAAACTAATTGATTCATCGAAATTAAATTGGCATGTGATGATGATGATGATGTTTATGACATTTAGTAAAAAATTGTTGGGCTATTGATGACTACTTGTGACTTTTGATGCATTTACATTCCGAAAAGTGTTGAAATTTTACTGTAAAAATGTTTGTATTTCCTTTCACTGGTTACAATTGGATTTTACGAAAATAATTATATTCATTCTTCGTTAAAACAGAAAACGATACATTCGGGTTTTTTTGTCTGGGAACTTCAACAGAATTCAACAGTTTGAATTTTTGAAGAATAGACAAATGAAGGATGAAATTCCTTTTAAAAAATCATCATATCTACATAACATACCTGGAAAAAGTTTATCAGCAACTCACATTTCCTTACTCTACTGTAATTACAATGTATGCTTGATACAATAGTAAAAATTTAAATTTCTATGAATTTTAAACAACACTATCAAATCGATGGAAATTTTTTTTTTTAATTTCATTTTTCAATTCCTTTCATCTCTTAATTATATTTTGAGATATTTTGTGGAAAATAAATAGAAAAAATGGAAAATTTGTGAGTGTCGTGTTTTGTCAAATGCACAAAAAACCAATGATTGACAATTCAAAGTAAAAACAACTGGCTTTGTTTGAGATATGCTTTTGAAAATAAATAGGTAAACAATAAAAAAAAGTTAATTTTTAAAACTGTGGAATTTATGAAATATTTTGTTTTTGGATGTTTATGTAGGAAAACAAATTTCACAATTTCAGCAATTAAATATTAACTTCAAGATAGATAAGGGAGTTCTGTTGGAATTCTCGAATAAAGACCACAATCTTAGAAAAGCAGACCATTAATTAGAATGTACTCTGAAATGAATGATAAGCTGTAATTCATGTTTGCAATTTTGATTTAAGAGACTACATGACGGTCTTGAAACTTAAACGTCACTTCTGTAAGGGACTACAATTTAAAAAACATATCTATTTTTATCAATCCCTCTAATCACCAAAACACAAAGCACATTTAGAAGATGTAATTTTTGATTCTTAAGAGGGATCTAGATCACTGTATTGATGAAGACCTCTAAGTCTTTTTTTTTTTCAGTGGGGATACCTTAAGCCTCTTTGTTTATAAAGAACTCTCGAAGCCCTTAAACGAAGGATTCTTCAAGGTATTGATTAAATTTGATGAAATAAAAGCTTAGACAATATTTGACAGATGAAACTTAAGCTTTTCATGCATAGCTGATAACCAGAAAAATATTAATTTCATTTATTAATAATAAAAGTATTTACTTTTACTTCTTTCACATTTTTAAACCATAGTTAGTTATAAACTAGTGTATATTAAAAACTGTAGATTTTTTAACGTGAACTTAATTTAATGAATGAATATTGTAACATATAATAAATAGAAGACTTCCTTCATTGACTCAAAAAAAAAAACTAAAAAATAACACTTTTTAGACCTTCAATTTTGAATTAAAAAAATAATTTTAAACTTGAATTTTGAGATACTTTCAAATTCTATTTTAAGGCTCCCGTTTAAGTTATAACTTTTAGTATTTCAAAATGCAACAATTTTTTTTTTTAAAGCTAGAACTAGAGCTAGAGCAAATTTGACAAATACATACTTACTTTTATAAAATAAAATGTTATACATATATAAAATTCTCGTGTCACAATGTTTGTTCCCATACTCCTCCGAAACGGCGCGACCGATTCGTATCAAATTTTATATGCATGTTCAGTAGGTCTGAGAATCGGCTACTATCTATTTTTCATACCACTATGTGGTGCGGGTTCTCCATATCCACCACTAACATTTCTTTTTTGGACAATTTTTTAATTTGTTTATAATGTGGCATTACAAAATTCATGCAAATCTTAATTTTCAATACTCTTTCACCGAACTTTAATTTAATTTTAAATTATTTTCTTGATTTTAAATTTAAACAAAATAATTGACTCGGTAGTTTACGATATATGTATGTACATATGTACTTATATTTATTTATTCTTCGGGGTTGGATTTAAACTTGGAAAACTTTCTCGATCCTAAAATGAAGTTTTTTTTTCAAATAACTATAAGACTAAAGTAAACATTTTAAAGATAGGATTTTTAGATCTGAAAAATAACAATGCTATGCATAATAAGAGTTGACATAAGAGTTTGTAATGTAATCAGCCATTTTAGCGAAGGGAGAGTTTTAATATCTTTTTGATAAGTGATACGAAGCACACCGGGCCATCTAGAAACTATAAAAAAAATGCACGGAAAATATAATAATTGACAAAATATTTTTCTATAGCTTGAATTTGTGTAATAAATCGTGGCGAGACGAAGTTCGCCGGGCCCGCTAGTTTGCATATAAAAATTATACATACATTTTATAGAAAATACAAAACTAACTTTCGAGAAAAAGGACAATAATTTTTGACATTCTTATTCTAACTTAAATTGACACGAAGTTGATAAAACTTTTAAAAAGTCTCTTGCAATTGAAAATTGACATTCTTTAAAGTTCACCTAAAATCATTTAAAAAATAATACCTATACTATACTTATATTAGACAGAAACAATGATAGTGCAAAACTTGATACAAAATTCGAATACGGATTTCCAAAAATTAAATAACATCAAAAATTTAGTTTGTGGCTTATTTCCAAGGGTTTTCGAAATTCTAAGGAAAAAAATCAAAAAATTAGAATTCTTCCCAGAAATATTTATAATTTTTTCGAACCCAAAAAACTGGAAGATTTTTGTTTATAATATTTTCTTTTTTTCTTCTAACATTAGTACAACTCTTTAAATAAATCTACTGGGTCATAACCGGATGAATTAATAGTCTTAATTCTCGTCTTATATAACGTTGAATATTCATGCTTCTGGCGATGACTTCAAAAGGCACAATATTATAATGATGGTGAAATAAAAATAATTCAATAATTCAATTAAAAATTACCATTTCTGTTGCACATTACCAGCATATGTCTAAATAAGCCTTACATTCCGCATGTCTTAATCAATTGACATATAAAAATCCATAAATAAATTTAATTGTGAAATACGTTACTCGTACTCGTACATTACCTGCTCTTACAAGTTAAACTTAATATTATTACCAAATAAATGATTCATATATTTGATATCATTTTTTTTATAAGTTTGGTATTCCCAAACATAACGGTATGTGTGGTATAGTGTTTGTGTGATGTTTAATCAAAATTGATTTTGGAATTTTCTTTTTGTGTTTTTGTTTTTATTTAACATCTTACCACCACGGGTATATGTATTTAAGTGGGTAAGGTAAAATCTGGCACACTCCTCCAAAACTTTTCATTTCAATGAACTATACCGTCTTTATAGTGTTATTTATTTTCCTACGTGACTTGCTTACTTAAAATTAATAAAACGCCCGCATCATGATCAGATCATCATCATCATCATCATCATCATATTTAAATGAGCCAAATGAATGTACATTAAATGCATATAATATATTTCTGTACATATGTATGCATATACGAATTGAAGATGGTAATTAATTTATATTGGAAACTAAATTGTACATTTTGTCGAATGGAAAATGTATTAAATTAATTGCTTCAATAGATAATTATTACCTTCATACATATACCTATCTGTATTGAGAGAGATAGAATATTCATTAATTTATGGATTGCGGATTAAGTTATAGGCAAATCTTTCATATACATACAATACATATATTGATACAAATGCACGATTGCACTTCAGCGAAATGCACGTTTTATTTCAGAAGGATGCAAAAATTACTTGAAATTTATTAAAGTACATAATAATTATTCTTTAAAGTTGTATCTAAACACTCAGTTAAGAGTTTGTATGATAAATTTTTTCAACATGCAGAAATAATGTCTATAGTTACAAAAAGGGTCGGTGATGTAGCACATTTCAAAAAAAAACAAAAAAATGTTTTCCGATTCATTAAAAAAAAAATCAAACCGGGACTACGAACTTTGTAATTTAAAACTATTTTTTGAATGAACTCTGTGTTGAATTGACAAAACCTCAATATAAAATTAAGGATTTTTAGATTGTTAAGTCAAAAATACTTAACACCATTGTTTTCTTCATAATTCTGTAAACAATTTGTTCAAAGTGTCAATTTTTCACATAAAATTAAGTAAATATAGAAGATTGCTTTTAATTACTTTTATACAACTAAGTTTATAGATTTCACAACCAACAACTTAACAGTTGCCTTGGACATTCATGGCAAAGACTTCGTCTGAAATGAAATATGAATATCTTGGTCAATTGAAAACTTTTCTTCCAAAAAAGATAACCCTGTTCTGTAGTGTCATCAGGCCTATTTTGTTTGCTCATGTAAATCATAAGACAATTACAATAGATTTATTCCAAACTTAATTCGATAAAAATGTTTTATCCATCAGAAAAGGTATTTCAGATTGATTGTCTATACCATGTAATTCAAAACCTCTCGATCTTATCTTTACTGTGCTTCTTTAAATAACTGCTCACTGCTGATGAACCGGCATCGTTAAATCAAAAGTGCTCAGCTCCAATATCAAACGAAATACAGCTGTTGTTTCCGTCAAAATGTGATGCCAAGTATATCAACTACTTTGGGTTCCACAAATCATAATACAAACGATACGGTGAATTCAAAACTGACAGCTTGTTGGTACTACTTAAATTTTTAATCTCTAAAACAACGTGCAGTGTTACAAAACATTACAAAATATTGACTGACGATAACACTTTAATAATAATCGTGAGTTTTTTTTTGTATTAAATCCCCACTAAAAACCACAAGATCCTACCCTATCGTTATATATTTTAAGAAGTTATCTTTAATTTTAAAGATAATTTAATATAATTAAATTTTTATTACAAGCATCGTAATATTTTTAATCACCTTTAAATTAATCTGTGAATATAATAAATATACTAGTATATCTTTTTTTCAGTGTTAAGTTATTAGTCTATAATTAATATGTATCTTATACTGACAAGTAATTTTCCCTTCACGTTAATCTTTGTGATCAAAGTAAATAATAAATTTTTATTTTATTCGAATAATGTTTGTTTATAACAAGCTTTAATCTTGAAAATTCTTGAAAGTTTCTCAAGTCAAAGGGAAGAGTATACAGCATTAGTCGCACGAACTTGTTCTCTTTGATTAAAGGAATTGATAATAATTAGTTAACATTGTATAAGATTAAATTGAACAAAGCTTATGACTCTTTCAATTTATATTTCAACCTGTAATCAATTTTAAAACTACGACACTTAAACGAAACTTTATTGGAGTTGTTAACGAGACTCGATAAACTCATAAAACATGGTAATTAATCGATTTTAAATCAGTGGACTAAGTCATTTAACATTTTTAAGATTGATTTTTTTTATGAATACAAAACACTCTCCATTGTTATCATCACATTAATTTAAATCCTATTATCTTGTATTTACATTTGTAATGATGGGCAAATAAGTCAAAAGGTGACAACCTGACAGAAAAATGTTTTGCATAGAAACCAAGATCCCCCCTTTCTCTAAGGTGAAGTTAAGGTAATAGCTGATACCATAATTTATTTCTAAATAAATCTTTATAGGAAGTAATAGATACACTTTATACAGGGTGTTCTTCCAGTCAAATATTTACTGTATATTATAACCACATTGATGGAGTATCCGTATGGTGTGATGGTTACTGCGCAAAGACTGTCATGACTTCTGAGTTCAATCCTTCCATCTGAAATTTTTAATGAGTACTTCCACTTGCGAGGAATCGACAAATCCCCCAAGAATAATTCTTGCCATGCACTTTTCATGATTCAAAAATAAATAGTTCGGATTCGGTATAAAAACTGTAGGTCCCCTCCATCCCTGATATTACTTGCACACATCAAGAATACTTGAAAGTCACTAGCCCCTGGTTATCTATGAGCTGTAGCGCCACTTAATTTAGTTTAATTTAATCACCTTATCGATAGACGGATACAAGCTCCTTTAGGTAATACAATCTCGATCCCAGGGTGGTATTCTGTCCACTCTGCTATTTCTCTAAGTCATAAATTCAAATGTCGTTAAGTTAGCGAGGCGTGACTTGAAGGTGGTTCTATTACTCTAAGTGTTATTTGGTGCTGAACTTAACAAACAATATAATTTTGACAAACTCAAGACGGTTTAAGCACCATCAAGAACCTCAGGAGTGCCTTAATTCATCTCACTGTAATATATGTCAACCAACGCAGTTATGGAGACCCAAAGGAAAAGGAAACCGTGATTTATTTTCTGTAATTGATAATCAAGAAGAGGATGCATCCTTTGAAACTAAATGTGACGAAATTGTTCAATCGATACAATGTTCCACTGAGAGGTCGTCAAGTCTGTCATATCATATCGATTTTCACTTATAGGTCAAAAAAGCTTAAGAGATTGCTTACAACCTTAGAAATCGTTTCAACAATCTTCAGTTTGAAGGATTATTATGAAACACCCTATATTAGAAAATTGTTACAATAAAAAAGTTGCTTAAATTGCGAATATTTTAAAATAACAGTTTGTGAAATATTAGAAAAATAAAAGATCAAAGTTTATGTGAGTTCTGCACACAAAAAAAACAAACACTTGTTGAAGTTTGCTTTTCATATTAAAAAAAAAAACTCAATCAATTATTGAGCATGGTTACTTTAAGCGGTAAGAGATAAAACGTTAAATTTCAAAATGCTGCATCACTATTATTTATGGCGCCGCCGATCAACACCACCGCAGCCGCCACCACCGCCCGCTACCGCACAATTAACGACATCAACTTATTCAAATTAATTTCAATTGAATTCAAGTGCTTTACTTTATTTATAACTGATGTCTATGTTGTACTCGTACTCGTAAGTATTATGATGCGGTACTCTGGTATTAGGCGGGTGTTGGTGTTGAAGTCGATGCCGGTGGCATATAGTAGTCATATAGTCGGTACGTATGACAGTAGCATGTTTGTATATGAATGTGTGTGCGTATCATTTGAAGAAGAATATACAAAGTCAATTGCTCGTTAAAATTATTGCGTTTATAGTTTTTTCTGAAGAAGATATCAAGAGGAGCGTATAAGCAGCCAGCAGCGGTAATAGGATTTGTGATTGAAATGCGGACATGAAGCTGGATAATAATGATGATGATGATTTGTTGTTGTCATAAAGAAAAAACTAAGTGCACAATTATGGAAGGGTTCAAAAGAGCAGACGCAATATCGTTAAAGTTAAATTGTGTCTATGCATATTGAAATCCTTTGGATTTTTTTATTTTATGATTTTTATTTAGTCGTACATATTTTGTGTGCAGTCAAAAAAAAAATATTATTATAAAATGATAACAATATTCAAAAGTCGAACTTTGAACAGAGATTATACTATCATTGTAGAAAGCTTAAATTTTTTAGACTTTGCATTTTGAGTTGACAGACATTTGCGCGTCTTTCTTATATTTGTTTTCTAAGACAAGAGATGATTCAAAAAATGTTTGTTTTTTTTAAGACAAAAAAGAATGAGGTCCTATAATTCCTTATTTACACATTTTTAGATTTTTTTTGGCACCAATCTGTCTAAGATATTATATTTTTGATGAATTTAATATTTGCAAAATGAGTGAGATATTTTGAAAGTAAATATTTCAAAAATGTGTAAACTAACTAAATAAAAAGGTACGGTAATGTAGAAAGTATTTTTACGTAAAACAAAAACTTAAAAAACAAAAAAATGATTTTTTAAGATGGTGCGATAAATAATGTTACCGTTGTTATTTTATTAAAACTTATTAAGTAATTTTTTGAAACGTTTTCAACAACTGCATACAACTGTGCAACATTTCATATTTAGAATTTTGTGACTTAAATTATAAATATTCATCGCTAAAAGACATTTAACAACATTAAAAGTGACTTAAGAATTTGTTTTAGGTTAAAAAAAAATTCTTCATTGATTTAAACCTAAGATTTATAAATAACGATTTTTATAAAAATTAAAAAGGAGTTTTTTAAGTCTTCATTATTGTTTGGGTGAACTTGTATAAATTAACATTAATTAAAAAAAAAGAGTTGTAAGTTCCAAAATATGCATAATTTATGTGGTTATGTATTTAATTAATTAAAACTTACATAAATCAAAATAAATAAACTAAATAACTATTCCATCCGTTGATAGGTGTTTTTTTTAAGAATTTTAACAAACATGACTTTAAACCTTATAATATTACTACTGGTGGTTGTTTTTAAAGTTATTATTAAAAACTTTACCATCGCATATCTTAAGTCTTAATGTATTCATTTTCACAACATATTTTGATCACATTTCTAAAATCAAAGTCAGAGACAACAATTAAAAGGAATGGTCACCCAGACGTATACGCACTTTTTTATTTGACTGAATTTTTAAAATACAGAGATAATTACATATATAAAAGAAATTAAAAATAAAATACTCAATGAAAACCAGTAGGATTTTAAAATTCTCATTCTCGAGAACAGTAAGGTTTTTTTTCAACATTTTCAAATATAATTTTGATTTAGAAAATAATTTTACATCTATCAAATGATGATGCAGTTTAAGGAAAATTGCTTTCAGAATATGAAATAATCATTGGTCATGATGATAGATAGTATTTTTAGTGACACAAAATTTAGTTGTTTGACATTACCTAAATACATATATGTACCAATTTACCAACAACTTAAAGAATGCATTAATATTTTATAACAATGTACTTTTGTCCTTAACCCTGATATGAAACTACTCGTACATCGTGCAGTTGTAATAATATAACTTTAAAAAGCACGATTGTGAAAATACAATTAAATTTTTAATAACAACTTTTTTGTCACATCATCGGTACTTTGTCAAATAACAGGGAAGTGTATATTTTTATTAACCCATTGCATATTAGACATATATGTACTTCAATAATAATTACAGGTTTATAAAATAAAAAAAAAGGTACTGAGAATGACTGGTTGCTTAAACAAAGCGAATTTATACATTTATAAAAATACTAAGTATAAATAAAAAAAAAAAAACTGGTACTTTGCCTACTATGTAATTTCTAGATCATAACAATGGCGGAACATTACATTAATACATAGTTTCCGCTTCCCTATAAATCACACACCCCAATGTCAGAAGGTCATCAGCACTGTTTTCAGTTTTATTACAAATATACAATATTGTATGTATTATTATGTCAAACCAGATGACCACTTTGGTTTATTATTATTAATGCTTCAAGGTATAATTAAATCATGGTTGCCACTGTAAGAGTTTAACTTGACTTTGATAATACGTGTAATTATATATTCACTCATTTGAATTTTGAATTTGACAGTTTGAATTTGACAGTTCAAACAATTACTCTTTGGTCATACAATATAAAGTTTCATGAAACTTATTTTATACCTGTACGATTTCAGTCTTCAAAATTTACTTAAAAATTATCAATCTCAACCATTCAACTCATCAATTTGACATATTAATGGTTAGAATTGATCTCAATTGACGTTTTAAAGTTTCTATAATTTCAGTCGTTTGAGAGATGTCAAAATGCCTCATAGACTCTTTTAACATGTTTCATTTTGACGTCTAAATTATGGTTGATAAGTAAAATGAAGTGAGGTTATAGTTTGTAATTTGTTTGACAGTTAGTTGAAACGGTGAAACGTCAACCCTAGCTCGAACAAACTTCTTCTAGCAGACAAAAAAAAAATTGCACGATTTATTTAGCAAACTTTGTATTTAATTATAATATATGTATGTATACATATGTACGTACATATATCTCATGTGTTAATTATTTACACTAATTGTCAATTTCATACAAAAAAAAATATATAAATAAATTACAATATATACGATGAGTTTTGTTGTCACATTTCTATAAACGAACCCGTCAATTACATTCCCAGCTTACAAAATAAAAATTAAAGTTTAAAATAAATATGATTAACTTACCTTCCTACCTATGAATTAATTTCTGCAATCGAATGTACATACATACATGTATGTACATATAAAAAACACAACTCGTCATTAGATAGACATTGAACAATTGCATTATTACATGGCAAGGACTTATGCAATAAAAAAATTATAATTTAACTTCAATTCTCAATTATTATATGTATGTATTTGTAAAAATATGAATAATAATTTGGTTATAACCTCGCTCGATTATAATGTTTTGTTAGTACTTGGTAAAAATTTAAAAATACCAACAGAGTGCATGCTATAAATTGATGTTTAACTAAAAGTCAATTACTGTTGGTATTTATCTATTGAAATATTTCAGTTTTGAAATTTTTCTATAGAATTTAGAAAATTCATCAATATTATATTCTTATATAATTGAAGATCCAACAAGTCCGAGTTTAGTTGGTATTGATTGATGCATTCAAATCAAAATCAATCACAGAAAAGAGTCTAGAATTGACGGATAGAGAGATATTTAAGATATTATAGTTAAATTCATTGTGTATGAAATTTAAAATCATTTACATAAATGTCCAACACACATCAGAAATGTCAAATTTTCTCCAAAAATCTGAACACGGCTAACTTCACTTTTATTCGTTTTATATGACAGAGAAAGATGACTTTTGACAGTTGAGTTCATTGCAATCTCTTTAAATTTAAAATGTACTTGACAAAAGTTAGCTCTGTTCTGAACTTAGTATTTTTGGATTTTTAAATGTTAGCCTTTATCAAATACTTGTCAGAATGGTTAATAAATGATTCGCTTTTTTTTTAAATAAAAAAAGAGCAATCACTTTCGACCTGTTTGAGTACTTTATTTCTTAAGAATTTTTCAATTTTCCTTAAATATTAAAAGCTGAAAATGGAAATTGTTGTATACAACAATAAATTATTTATTGATCAACTAAGCTAAGTAATTAAGATTACGAGATTCAGTCGAATGACAGAGATATTGTAATAAAATATACTTTATGAATATCTTATCCGAATGTATGTAACTTTCGTACATTGTAAGTACAGCACACGTCAATGACTTATATTATATTGTATAGCTTGTGGTTTGTCTACACTTTCTCAATCTCAAGTAAGTAGGTACTTACATTAATTACCTACTACGGCGACGGCATCTGGTGGCTATATGCATTATCTGTTATTACTTACTTATATACATATGCGCCATTATTGTTGATTCGGTGTGACACTTCGTGAACTTTGGTGCAACATTTATAATGTGATGAATACATTTGCTTAGTTACCTAAAGAACTTTCACAGATCGACGGCAAAATTTCAAAAAATAAAGTTGAATTAATAAAAACAATAAATTAATGTATTAATTAGTTGTATTAATATATTGTTGTTACAAACCAAATCATATTATTTGTGGTTGTACAAACGTGTTTTATTGGTTCCTTATTAGATAGAAAACACGTGTTACGCCCACATGTACTTTGAATAATAAATTATTACTTATAGCCAAGCATGGTCAAGAAGTTTTGCTTTGAACGTAACAGTAATTGCTAATTTTATGGTGAGGAATCTTATTAGGATGAGAAAAAATTCTTAGAAACAAAATTAATTAATAGTTTAAGCCATACTTCAGTCGTAAAATATAGCCAATGGGTTTGTTCACACTATTCTTAGCCCTTAAGTCGATGTTTAATGTTTGATTTCCAATATTTGATTATATGTACAGTTTGAAGTGCTTTTCGTTTGACATTCGAGAAGTCTACTGTCACATTTCACGTTTTTTCTATGAAAAAACTACATGAATGTCTGGTGTGTCAACCTCGCAACTGTGAAAGTAATTACAGATTGAGATAATTAACAGAAGGAGATGTCAAAAAACTTCAATGAAAACACCATCAAAAAGTTCGAACTGTCAATTTTAGTATACGTATCGATTTTTTAGTTCAAAAACTAAAGTCTGAAGTTTGACAGACTTAGAATTGTTCTAAAATGAATATCTGTCTCTTTCCTGTAAAGTCTAGGAAAAAATGTCATGAGTCATGAATAATTAATTTTCTGAACATTAAAAATATGGTCTCGAAAGTGAACATTTTTGTTTTATATTTAAAAAATTACTTTTAATTTGGCTAATTAATTGATGTTTATTTTATTGTTTATTTTGACAGATATAAAGTTATGTCTCTCATAAAAAAAATGCTTCATTAATTCGATGTCTTTTTAAATGTAATTAAAATGCTTTGATGACCCTTATCAATGAACAAAACGCAAGAGACAGAACTTTTCCGCTAACTTAAATAGCTATAAACTTGTAAACGCCCAATATAAAGCTTCGAAAATACCCAATTCCGTTCGTTTTTATGATTTCATTTAATAAACAAACAAAAAACCCTTAATCGAATTGTCAACTGCTTATATATTGATGGGTAACTGAACCATGTGTGTTTTTTTTTATGTTGTACTAAAAATAACCAAATGCCAAGAATTATTGTATAAAAAAAAAACGTTCATGGTCAACATCATTCTGTCAATTGCTGGTCAGTGGTCGGCCACTTGCATGTAGTTATTTTACAACAGCAACAAATGTCCCAATCGATATAAAAAAAAAACTAGGTGCTTGTGCTGCAATGTGTGTTGCTGTGACAAGATGCACTCACAACCTTGTCAATGCAAATCATTGACCGCTATATGAACTTCGAGTGTGGTCATTATCACCTCCCTTTCGTCAACTAACCTAACAGTTGTTGTTGTTAGTTCGTTTAATGGTTGGAGTTTAGTCTATTAATTTCATTGGTTTTAAGAAAAAGAAACGGAAATTGTTGGCAAATGTCACAACTACATAAGACAATGAACTAATCCAAGAAAAGTTCCTCACTTTGAAAAGCTCTGCACGTTTTACTTCTTTGTTTTAAATACAAAGGTGTTAAAATACCACACATTATTAATTAATCGAATTTAATGAAAGCATTTTTTACCATCAGAAAAAATGAGACTGTCTAATATAAAAACATAAAGATACCATGGTACATTGTTCTCTATAATGGCTAATAATTAACAAAACTTAGGACTTGACAGTTTTGATACTTATCGGTAAACACACCCTTAAACTTTTAATCAAAACTGTCAGTGTGAAAGTGTTAAGTAAAATAAAATTAGGTTAGTTTGTTAAAATTTACTCAGATTTTATTAAAAAACCTAAGATGGCTTTCTGTTTTAAAACATTATGTATATTTGAATATGTTTTAAAATCTTAACAATATCAAATTCGTATCGTCTGCGTCTCATCTCACTTTGAATATAGTTCTTATAGAAAATAATTTACTCTTTTAAAATTGGAAGCTGGAGAAATTGCGTATAAGGGTGAGCTTAAATTTGTATTGTTTATTTACGTGAAAAGAAATTTTGCAATTTTTACCATCTTGAAGTGAATATTTTAATAATATTTTACGGTTATACTTATGGTGACATACATAGATGTTATTCCTCTAGAAGCAGAAATTATAACTTAGTACAAAATGGTTAACGCATTTTAAATAACTTGACCCACGGTTGAACCCCCTTTGCATACGTATTAGCTTTGTAGAATTAAAGGTTATTCAATAAAGCATCAAATTTGAAAAAAAAATATTACACACCTGGTCCTTGAACCTTTTTGATTTCATCATTGTCCTTAGACAACATTAAGATGACAAGAAATAGATGGACTATTTCAGTCAAAGCATGTGGTTAAGTCTTAAAAATTAATCTGAGATCAAAAAGATAACATATTTTAATTTCCAAGTATTTTACAATCAACAATAAAATATTGAGTTTAACTGATATAGGTTCTGCTAATTAACGTTTTTGTGTGCCTATACATTGCTGATTATTTTTATCGATTATGCTTGTAATATTTTATTTCCATTTGCCTGAATACAACATTATTTTATTGAGTTATTTCCCGCCCTATTAAGTTCTGAAATTTAAATTCCAACGAACACAACACCACAGTAATGTATTCGCACCCTAAGCCGTATTCTCTTTCTATCGAATGAGCTGCCATCTGTTGTCTCACACCACAACAACATAATAACTTTCCCTTTGGAATAACTCAAACGTCATTCTGACACTTTGCATTTTACTCTTTTCCAGTTGTTAAACAAGTTTTGAGTTTTCACTTCAATTTTCATATCGTCCAAAGACCAAAGACAATTCGCAGGGATTCCTTGTTATTTAAATCCCGGCTCGGCTATCATTGTCTTGTTTTTTGCTTTTCTTTTGTTTTTATGTTATTTATTCTAATTTATTTGAATCGCAATTTATCGTAAATTTACTCTCTTATCGCTTAAACTCATCGCATCACCATGGCTTTTCACAGAATTCCTTTAACATCGCAATGTCAGTGTGGACCACAACAACATCTGGCATAGAGACTGCCCTTGGAGCACTTGGAACTCCGACTATTAATGGAAAATCATCGAGTCTTCAGCAATTAAATGGTTCAACATTAATTTTGCCAGCATCTTCTCAGAATAACCAGAATCTGCAATCGGCAGCCGCGAGTGTACATCATCAGATCAGTAATAATAACAATATCGCTTCTGTTCAATCACAGATCTCGATTTTAGCCAACTGGAAGAGGAACAGTGCGTCACAGTCGCAACAGCAACTCTATCAGCAACAACAACAGTATAACAATAAGGTAAGTGCAAATAAATTGAACACAAATTTTAAATAAAAATTGTCTTGATAACAATTCTTTATTATTTCTAATTTCGTTTGCTTTGGCGGCAAGTGTAGCAGGTGACTCCTAAGCAAGTAGGATTGTATTTACATTTTTAAGCTTTCACGTCGACGACGGTCGACTTAGATTTTTAATTAGTTTTCATTCGGTTGCTTATTGCTTAGTCAAATCCAGTCAGCAATGTTCGAGAAAAACAAAGGTGGCCATGAGCCGTGAGTTTTATGTTGTTTCTATTCTCGTTGCACGAGTGGGTTGAGAATGTAGGTACACATACATTTTATGAAGTTACGTTCCATTTATGAGCTTAGCAGCATATGAACATACATACACATACATAATTTGCTTTCGAATAAAATATTTACTTTATTTTTCTCGATGATGAGATTTGAATTCATTATCAGTGGTTATTGGTTCGTAAGTTCAGAATTGATTTTTGTTTTTAACAACTCTTGTTATCGCTTAAAACATTGTGTCATAAGTTGTTGGTTGGGTTTAAATTGGCAATTAAATATCTGAGACTTGTTTACTCAAAGTAGTCTAAAGTCAAGGTATGAATAGCATAATACTTTTTAGTTTTTTGTTGTTTTCAATTATGCATATAACTTATTCTTTGTAATAATTTAACAATTTTGAAATAGTTTCCAAAACTTGTAAAACTCGACTAGTTATCTAGAAGTTATGAGTTCAAGCTAAAATCAGCACTTTTTTCAATTTTCTTCAGTATCTACTGGACCGCATCGGGGAAAAATAATCATTGGATCATTTAAAGAGTAAATGTTTCCTTAGAACCTATTCGGTAAAAAATGTCACTTTAAAAAAATCAACCAAAGACAGTGTAAAGCCATTTATTTCACGAAGATTAAAATTGAATTATTTATTGATCAGTTATTTTTTGAATTATGATAATCCACTGTCAAGAAGTAGGTCCTTAGAAAGTTCTTACTCTTGGCCATTGGCCATTAAAAATATTTGAATTCCGCTTCTTTCTCCGCAGAGTAATCTGAGCTTTATGAGGCTTTTACATCTTTCCTGTTTCTCTCAATTCAAAGCTTTCAAAAATAAGCTCTTAACCACTCGTGGCAACCCTACGAAAAGCGGAAAAGCTTTTACTATGCGTGAGTAATAAATAAAACAAAAAGCTTTCAATTACGTATCACATCACAACAAATTGAAATGAAAGCTATTAAGTAAAAGCAAATGGAAATGTTCAGAGAAAAAATCGCATTTTCGCAACCAAACAATTGCGATGAGATACAATTTTTTTTGATTGTTATAAACAACCAGCCACTCTGCCACCCACAGAGTGTTCCCAGCACTGGCCTAAAGCCGGTCATCGCTTCCGTTTATCGTGTTGTAGTCTTGTTGTTTCGAAAATTGATGACCACTCAATCTATATCCATCCAAAGCTAAGTTATAAAAATAACTCACAACGAAGAATATAAACTTTCTGCTCATATTGTCATATGGTCACACAAGAATGTTTGCCAGTTGTTTTTTTCTTCATTCTTTTCTTTGCAATCGTCCACTCGTCGAATACATTTTACCTGGTTCTCGTGTTGATTGATGGCTCTTAAGCTCTTTAAAGAACATATTCGACTTCCCTCACCTTATAGGGCATAAATATAAAATATGGCTGGTTTTAGTTCTTCCCCTTAAAGAAGTCAGAACAATTTAAATCCTGATATGGGAAATCGTTGCCGCTAGTGAACTTGAAAAAAAAAATAATAATAATGCAAAACAATATTCAATACCAGTGCTTATGTTCTCAGGGGAAAATTCTACAAAGAAATTGTTTTATTTCCATTCCGCGAGGTGCTTGTCGCCGGCCGTGAGTTTTTCAGACTGCCACCTTTGCAGTGTGTGTTGAATACTAACCGTGGCGCGCTACTATCTACAGAATCGGGTGGAAACTATTTAATTATTTTTAATTTTCATATAGATATCCCCATTGTTCTGCTCGTAGTTCTATGGCTCTGCGTGCAATCCACTCGTGAATGTTTAATTAAAACACAAAATTATTGTGCACAAACGAAGCAGCCCCCTTCTTCTTCTGAGTTGAGTGATTTGAACCAAATTGTATATTGCTGCAGTCTAGCCCCCCCTCGAATGAAAAGCCGATGTACAAAAGTGCCCATCACCCTTGCCTAGACTTTCTGGGAATATCTCGAGTGATCTCAAGAGATAATTTATTTTATTTGACTATAATTTGGTGAAAAAAAAAATAAAAATTGAGAAAATAAAATAAAAAAGGAAAGGAAAACGAAAACAAAAACAAAAAAAAAAAATTATATTTGTGTACACCTAAGGCTAAAATCTGAATTCTCCTACAAAAATGTATTCGAGTCTCAGTTGTTCGCGTTCGAATTTGAGTTGTAACACACGATCGGAGACTACGCCCTTAAACAGCCCAGTTGTCCCAAATAATAATAATTTATCACACGATTATAATTTCTGTGATTGTTGTCGGCCGAGTCCGTTGCGTTTTACACCGCCATCAACAGCAAATGCTAATGCGAATTTTCCTCCAGCTTCAGCGCGTCTAAATAACCCATATCGTTTACAACAATTGTCTCAATTTCGTTTTCAGCCCAGGCGTACCGCCAACAGCAGTATGTCACAATCTGGAGAGGACCTTCATTCGCCCAGCTATCTATCATGGAGGAAGTTGCAGCTAAGTCGGGCCAAACTCAAGGCGTCAAGTAAGACATCGGCCTTGCTGTCCGGTTTTGCAATGGTGAGTGAAAATAATTTTAATTGCTTTTTTTTCTTTTTCGTTCATTTAAATGTTTTGTTATTTTTTTGATGTGACTTTTTCACGGCTGACTTAAGATTAACAATGCGCCAGAAAAAAGAAATACGGAATAGAATACGTACATATATAGGTACTCGTGCTATGGTGCTCCAATAACAGCAGTGGCTATAATAGGATCTACATCTAGTATTTTTTTTGATGTCTTTGTGTTGTTTTATTGTTTGTAAACTACTTGTTTCGATTTGGTTGATTAGTTAAAACTATTTGGAATAGAATTTCTATGAGAATTCATTAATTCATTAATTTCAATAAGGAGAACAGATAAAAACATGTTGAATTTAATTAATTGCCATAAATTTCAGTTGACTTTTGAAGCATTTTAATTAATTTCTACTGTCGTATTTTGTATTCAGAGTGGCAACACTTTGTCTAGCGACAGGGTTAATATCAATAACCTGCATCAATGAATGAATTATGAAATAAAATTATGTCGTTGTTGTATTAGATAATAAAATTGTTTAGAATGTAAACACAATAAATCATCTTTGGGCTCGTCGTAAAGTATTGTACTTGAATACAAAGATGAAATTGTGTTTAACAGGTTTTTAAATATTCTGCTCAAATTCATTTTCATTTTATAGCGGCACTATAAGGCAACTTATTGGTTTTTTTGTCATGAGCTGAGCACTCTGAATTCCAAATATCTCTAATAAACAGAATTTCACTCACTGGAGTTATCCTACTTCAAAAAAAGCTTTGTAAAATGAAATGATCTTCCCAATCAACACTGCAGTGGAAAAACAAGTTAAAAACTAATAAACAAAAATTGTTTATTTTGATTCAAGAGAAAAGTTTACTGAAACAAATTCAATCTGTTTACATTCATATGTTAAATATTATTGAGGTGAAAATAATTCACATGTGGTATCTGTAAGCATTTATTTACACAGATAAAATCAAACCAGGTGGGAAAACATCACCACTCCTCTTGAACTAAACAGCTGACCAGAAATGTATTTATAACTTAATTTGAAAGTAGTTCTTACATATCTTAGTAATATGTAGTGCATTGTGTAAATACAAATGATTTTGTCATGAGCTTTATTGCCTAGGAAGACTCAATTCGTCATTATCTTTTAACATGCCCATCTCAACTTCATAGGTTTAGCAGGAGTTATAGTTTTAACATAAAAGTATCCAACTTTTGAAACTAAATACTTTAAAACTTGTTTTTGTATCCTGCAAGAATTCTTTATTATAATTAAAAAATTTATTAGCATGTTAAACCAACCGGTTAAGCATTTCATTAAAAATAATAATGTAAGAAATAAATTATTGCAAAAAAATATCTTCTGTTCGGATATACAGTCATTAACCTAGTGACAATGATCGATTTGCTATTTTTTCATTTAATTTTTATTGTACCACATACGCCACAGTGACTTTTTGCTCATTGTTCATTTTATTGTTGATTTTCAAAAGAAAATTCATTCTTAAAATAGATAAAATGTATCCTATATAGTATTGTCTGCAGGAATGTTTTATTTTCAAAAGATTTTAATCACATCTTAGTTTTTATCGACAAAAGAATGCAAGTGAAAACAATTTCATAACAATGTCATCGGCCAGACGCGATAGAGTGGGAATGCCAAAAACAGAAAAACAAAAACATATCGTGAGTTCTTTTTTTGTTCTGCTATTGAGAAAAATAAGTCCCCATCTCTGGCCCACAACTCAACCGACGACGCGATGGACAAAAATTCTCTGTCGGTCGTAATAATTTTACAATATTAACATAGATAGTGCGTTGCGAATTGCAATACAAAATGTAAAACAACAAATAAATGAATTTAAATATCTATGTATATAACAAGTTCTTGGCTATTTGTCAAGTTGAAAAATATAGAAACGACT
Source organism: Scaeva pyrastri (assembly GCA_905146935.1). Lineage (NCBI taxonomy): Eukaryota > Metazoa > Arthropoda > Insecta > Diptera > Syrphidae > Scaeva > Scaeva pyrastri. The sequence continues at coordinate 12,140,775 of LR989928.1, read as the reverse complement.
GAGATATGCAAAATGAGTCAGATGAAGGCATTTATCTTTTTTGTCTTTAAAATGCCGGCAACATGCATCTCAAGTGGGTGCAAGGTAAGGAAGAAACAGAATGAATAATAGGCAATTAAAAAGATCTGTTTTTGATTTGCGAAATAGTGAGGTCAAATTAATGTTCCGAATCACATTAAATTTCTATAACAACATATCTCAAATTTGCTTCGAAAAATTGCAGCAGACAAATGGAACCATCCTCATTCGTCACAGCTCACATAGAAGTACACGTATAAAGAGAATTAAAAGCTATTTATATATTTGAATTATCTAAACATGATTGATTTTGATTTATTTTCATTTTGGCATTAAGTTTACAATTTGTTTTTCCTTTCGATTTCAGGTTGCAATGGTTGAAGTCCAATTGAATAACGACACACAAGTACCTGCGGGAATGCTTGTTGCATTCGCCATCTGTACAACCCTCCTCGTAGCCGTACACATGTTAGCTCTCATGATTAGTACGTGTATACTGCCAAACATTGAAGTTGTTTGCAATCTCCACAGTATCTCACTTGTCCACGAATCACCACACGAACGCCTTCATTGGTACATTGAAACTGCGTGGGCATTCTCCACTTTGCTCGGTCTGATACTATTTCTTCTGGAAATTGCAATTCTTTGCTGGGTGAAATTCTACGATCTAAGTCAACCAGCTGCTTGGTCTGCTTGCATTGTTCTTATTCCAGTTTTGGTTATATTTCTGGCTTTTGCCATACACTTTTATCGTTCACTTGTCACTCACAAGTACGAAGTAACAGTATCGGGAATAAGAGAGCTGGAAATTCTCAAAGAACAAATGGAACAAGATCATATGGACCATCATCACCATCATCGTAATAATGGACTTAATTATGGAGCCAGTGGCGAAATTGTTTAATATTTGTAGTTTATAGAATTTTATATGGGAGTAAAAATTACCGCATGTACGTTACTTAAAAGTAAAAACAAACGATTTAAATGTGATATTTGAAAATGAGTGTTAAGCTGTGTGTGACGATGTTCACTTTAAATTCTGAGACCCAATAGTTTCCTGCAAATAAAAATAATAATGAACCATATAATTTTATACATACAAATGATAAAGAATACGATAGGATTATAATTTTAATAAATAGCGGAAAAAACATTTAATAGATAAAGTACAGTCAAATGAGGATAAAATTGTTCCAAACCCGGTTGATACACGAACGACTAGGAGCTACATGCTTTTAAAGACGTTGGCGAGTCGCACGATAGCTGATAAGTGTCTAAAGTTTCCTGCCGATTACTTGCTTGTTAGCCACGTGCTTATTCTTTTTATTTGTTTTTATCGAACAATTTCAGTTTCTAAAAGATGGAGACAAAAATTGTCATCAAAGTTCTGATCCTCCATTTTTAAGGCCTCTTAAACCTTTAGTTACTGAAAAACTTAATTTGAAAAATAAGAGATGCAAAATAATAAAAAAGGAAAGCATAAAAGAGGCATAAATACCTTATTCTAATATCTGAGAAGCACAACAATGTAAAACCAAGCTTTTAACGAAATTTTTGTGATTTAAAAAACCTTCTTTGACTGTACTAAAATGCTAATGTGATAAATTACTAAGCAACAAACAATACTTAAAACAGTATTGGCCTTACTAAATGTTGTCATCGAAAAAACTTGTATACTTATTTCTTTTTCTTTTCCTAATTTTATTCAAACTTAAATTTTATTTTAACTTAAATAGGAGAATATACTTAAAAGTTTTATTTTTAGAAAATAAGATTTGACAAACAAAAAAATTATTTTATCCTGAAGACACAAACCTAGTTTATATGTATTTAAATTATGATTTTTATATTATCCGATTAAAAAAAAGTTATTCTTTAAACAATCTTATAATGTATTAAGATTGTAAAATTTACACGAGTTTCAAAAAGCAATATTAACCATTATTATTGCAGTTTTTGTGGTTGAAATTTGGCTCAATGCAAGTCTACATAGTTGAACTATAGCTTATTGATGCTTAGACCACGTCACATGTTAATAGCAATAGATTTGCTTAAACCTATTTATAGTCTTCCTCTTAAGATATATTTTGTATGTTTATTTTTATATATTTTTTATCAAAAATTGTTAATTTCCTTTTGTAATTAAAGATGTCATTCGAAATTCTCGTCACTCGATTGAAGTCATATTTTAGTACAACAAATTTCAAAAGTGTTCCAAAATTTCTTAAGGGAAAAATAATTATTTCGTTTAAAACTTAATGAAAATAAAATTCAAAGAGTTTTACTAAAATTTGACTTTAATCGAGTTATCTGGAGTGGTTGAATGTTTTAGATCTTAAGTAGGTACTTAAAATTAGTTTAAGTTATCTAAAAAAGTTTATTATACTACCAATTATTTTAATAATAAAAAACGTATTTAAAATAAAACTTACGCTCTCATTTGAATGAGAAAGTCGTTGCAAGAAATCTTCTAAAAAGAGAAACAAATTATTTGTCAGCATCTTATTAATTTAAGTCATTTTTTATATATGCATTATTTAAAATGCAAACTCACCGTTCCTGTTTGTGAAACTGGTTCTGGCATATACTCTAAAAAGAGGCTCTTTATTACTTTGTTTGGTTCCACCAGTTTAATCTAAAATCAAAAATAGAGATTTTGTTACAAAATCTTACTATTCTCACTGCTGTAGCGCTCTCAACCAACCAACCTCTTCAATAGGATACGATGTTGGTCTGATGACTTGATTCCTAAACTCATCAAACATCATCGAAGTTTTACAAACATCCTGATACCACATTCCCTTTTGAATCTGACCAGTTTCATTATGTATGAACAATCCCTCGCCATGTTTCAATCCGTTCTCAAAGAATCCTTCATAACGATTGCCATTAGCATAGAATAAAATCCCTCCACCATGAAATAATCCATTTTTCCATTCTCCAATGAAAATCCGTCCATCTTTGTACCACATTATACCTTTGCCACAGCGTTTGTTGTCCTTCCAGAATCCATAGTAAATGCCCTCTTTATGGAACATTTTACCCTCGCCACAACGTTTTCCCTGGTTCCATTGTCCAACATACAACCGAGAAGATGATCCATCTTCGTTTATTTTCCGTAACGTGCCTTGTCCATGGCATTTCGAGTCCTTCCATTGACCATCATAGACTAGGTTCGATTTGGCGAAAGTCTTAACCCCATAGCCTGACAAATGGCTCTGTTGGAAACAGCCCCTATAGCTTCCCACTGGATAGTATTTAACAAACGGACGAAAACCATCAATATGAGCTTTTCTTATAGACACTTCACGATCACTCCGTTGCCTCATCCTTTATCAAATTAATTATTCCAAGACTTTTTCAAACTTTCGTATAAAATATACAATTTTCTTAAACTTTTTCAGATTTGTGTCGCCAATTGTGTCGGATTTCAGACTGAAAGTGAAAGTGTTCACGGGAACTTTGTAAAGCCTCGAATATTAAAAACGCAAACGATAAAAAAATGACGACGACAAGCCTCCTAACAATTCACTTTCGATTGCATGTCATGTCAATGTGGTATTTAGATTGGAAAAAAAAGTGTGAGGAATATTTTATTGTGCCATTTTGTTGGGTGGTTAAATGGAAGCATAAAATGTAAAGTACTCACAATTACCCTCTTGTTTTTGGGGTGAATCTTCAATGAATGATTTGTGGTTTTTGTCCTATATTTTAAGTTTAACAATAGTAAGGTTGGATTATCAAGTTTATAGCGACCTAACTAAGTCAAAAACGCGATGCATTATTAAATGTTTTCCAGGTATCTTTAGATATGGAATCGTAAAGGGATACGATACCACATATGGTTTTGGTTACTTGCATATATGTATGTTGGAAAAAGAAATGTTGTCGCATCGCGTGTTAGAGACTTCTTTAATGTAGGTAATGAATTTAGGAATAGATATGAAGGTTTATGTTACCATGCTATTGCAGTTATCGTTTGACATAAACATTACACGACAAAGCAGGGGATTCAGTATGTAACGTTTTGATTTATGAAGGGAAAAATTCAATTAATTTCTTAAGCTTGCTCAATGCAGAACCTTTGGCCTAATTAATTCATGCTGTGGTTTACATGAACCCTAGGTAATTTAAAAAGATAATTCCTAGTATGTGTCTTTTCAGAGCCACTTTAATCTTACATCGATTTATTGTCGATCTTGTCGTTTACATTTCAGCTTGGTTAGAGATTCATACATTTTTTGTTGTGTGGCCTACGAGCCTTAAGATTGCTCTTCGTTCGATGATCCTTATTCAACTTCCCCTTGCATACACAATACACAAACGAGTCTCTTGAAACTATTTATTTAACATTGCATAAATAACTAAATACAATAAAAAATCATTGAACAAAAATTGAAAAAGATGTTACACAGAAAAATAAACTAATTCTTAAATAATTCTTCTAAGAGTTAAAAGTAATATCATGGCAAAACTCATCCATCCTTCATTATCAAATTCGCCTTCTTAAAAGCCTACTTCGAGATTCTGCATCTCCTGACTTTGCAACTGCAACAGTAGCTGGTGGTTTCCTGGCTCGTCCTCGAGTTGTTGGCGTACACTCTATTTTATTAACTGATTTGGGAATGTTAACCTTTGGTGTTGGTGTTGGCATTGGTATTGGCGAATCATCGTCGTCAATTATTATAATTGCAGTATTAAGATTTTGTTTTACACCCCGATTACGTGATGGGGGCTTCTTTGGTATGACTTCATCTGATATATGAACTTTTTTTACAATTTTACAAATGTCGTCAACAGCATCTGCATGGTTGAGTTGTTTATCTTTGCGCCTTGCACTTCTGGCTCTTGAAGCTTGCGAAGAGATTTTCACTTCGGGATCCTTGTAAATTATGTTCTCTATGTTCTCTTTGATTGTCTGTGGTGATTCTTTTTTTGGTTTGCCTCGTCGTTTAGTTGTAGCCAAAGACGACGACGACGACGATGGCTGTTCTTTAGAAGAAGCTGGCAACTCTATTGGGCTGAATTTAAGAGTTCTTTTTGTTTTGAGCAGCTTTAGATTTATCTTTGGCTTTGGTTTAAGCTTAATCGTCTTCTTCTTCATCTCACTTTTTGTAGATTCTAATTGAACCACCAAATTAATGTGATAAGCTCCATCCAAAGAATTTTTTAATTTATTGTAAACTTCTAAAGAACCTTCGCTTGTTGCAATAGCATCATTGAAATTCTTCGTTCTTCGCAGGAGATTTATGAAGTGAATCAACATCGAAAACTCATATTCCCTGAAATGGAACTTTATGTGTTTCTTGTGAATCTGATTGGCGCACCATTTCACTGCTTTGGTATAGAATATTTTGGGTTCTTTGTAGACATCACCAAGATACAAAAGTCTGGCATGGAGACAACCAATTTTGAATAATTGCCAATTAAGGAATGTATGAGAACATGTGTTACAACTGCAAGACGAGTCGTGGGAAATAAGAAAAGATTCCAGGTCTCGGTGGATCGCAGGTGGTTTGTGTTTCTACAAAAAAAAAAAGGAGAAGAACCATTTTATTGAGACAATTCCCCTGAGTATGGGAGATATACTTACAATTCGAACTGGCGATATTGGATTTATTTCGATAGCTTTACGGACAGATTCTTCCTCATAGATGAGCCGAGTATCTGCTGAATTGATTTTGAAATTGTGTTTGGCACTTTTAATTGAGCTTAATGCGAGTTCAGGGTTCGAGGGGCGTGCATTTCGGAACAATAAGTCAATAAGGTCCAATTTTGACTGCAAATACATTAAGTTAGTCTCTTGATCATTCAATTCTTCCTTGTATTGTCCTTACCTGACATTTTGAAGAATTTTCTGTCTGCAAATTGATATGGGTCCAAAGAATCAAAAACTGAACCATGCGAAAAGCAGCTCCAGAATCCAAAGCCAGTTTTAGCACCATCTGAATGTAAGGTAATGTTGCAGGCTCACTCAAGCGATTTGTAGTGAATTCACTTATATCATTGACCACAGCAAAGAGAAGAGTGGGAAAATTTAGTGAGTCCTCAGAAGTGTAATAGACGACAGCTCTAATCTCATCTAGGATTCTATCCACTTGCGCAAAGGCCTTCGTTTTGGATATTTCCTTTTGAAGTTTCCATTTGATTCGAAAACTTGTTGCCAAATGCGTTGCACGAACCAATTCGAATTTGTTCTTTCGCTCAGCTAGTTCTTCAACTTTTCCCAGAGTCATATCCAGGAGGATTTGACTTTCGTAGAATCGTCCCTTCGTTGCCAAAAACCATCCCATATTGCAGAGGCAAATCAGAACATAGTTCTGTCGACGAGGTGTAAGGAAGTCGAGATTCATTAAGCACTCGTAGATGGCTCCTTCGGTGTTGATGACTTCTTTTTCAATATCAAAATCTGGGTCATACAGTTCGATGAAGAGACATTCGTCGCACAGGAATCCCAACGCTCGGATGCGGTTAAGAATGTCATCCACGTGAGTGGTTATTCGGAGAAGAAACCGCCACGCCCTATAAGCGAAGTCAATGTAACCACGAAAATGAAACAAACGTGCCAACATAGCCACATCGTCGATGATTGGCTCCCAGTCGACTGAATAGTCCTCCTCGGACAAAGCATTTCGAGATGAAAATTCAAAGAACTTTTCAAACTCCTCAATTCCTTCGAGGGCTAGCTTCATAATCTGCATTTCTGCCACGACATCGATCTGCTTCAATTTCCCAAGATCCGATATCTGGGGGAGAGATTCATCATTCACTTTTGAGATATGATAGAGATTCTTCAAGTCGTCCATTTGATGAACAGCTCGAAGTTTACAAATGTGACCGAGCGCAAGGTGTTCCAGTGGCGAGAGTACGGATTTGGATTTCAGCTGTTCATACTTTCTCTCCAACTTCTTTATGACATTTACTTGGGGGAAGTGACGTGCGACAAGAACAAAATCAAGACAATTTGTTGCTGACTTGAGGAGAGACGTAATCACAAGAATGTTGTTATTTCGGGTTTTGTGATAGACTCCAGTTTCCATTGAGTGCAATAAGCGGCGACTAAAATTTGTCGGCTTTAGAGGAAAGGTGGATTCTCCCAGTGTCTCACAGACACTCATACACGGTTCATAGCTGTAGAACGCTATAATGTATTTCCTTATCAACTCCGTGTCCGTATTGGACTCCATCAGATATCCCAGGTACAGGACACAAGCTTCAGCTTGACCTTTAATATTCCCGCTGATCTTGTGGACATGCATCAGACACTTGAGAATCGTCGGGACACTGTTCTCGGGCAGATGTTTGCTTAACTTTGTTGGGGCGAGCAGCATCTTTGCCAACAGTTCAGCGTGTTCTTTTGTTTTCACTTTCTGGGCACAACGGGCCAAGGAGTTCATGATCAATGCAACCTCATAGTTAATCGTCGAACAGTTAAAACACTCTGCAACCGCAGTAGTGTGCTTCAATATTGTCATCACAGATTTCCCAAGTTCCGGTCTGTTGAATCCCCTCTCAGCAGCGGTCTCAAACAGCGTCAACTGAACCATGCATAGTTTGAAAATGATGTGTTTCCTAACACTATTACAACACGTCCACAGCCCACTCTCATAGTTCACTCCATGGGCCATTTTGATCAATTTCTCGATCAGAGTGTAAAGCATTCTATGACTGTCTTCGTCCATAGTCTCTAGAAGTACCTTTTGCCCTTTGAAAGCATCCAAGACTCTGGCCATTGTTACTATTGAATCCATAAACCACGGTTCACTGACTAGTTCGGAACGATCGTAGAAAATCGAGAATTTCTCAATGATTTCTGTGAAATTCTTATTGAATTCAGGGCAATTCGGGAAGAGCATGAGCTTGATAAAATAGTAAAAAAGATTCAAAGCGTAACTCTGATATTTATGCGCCTTGAAGGACGCATTATCTTTGCAAGATCTGAGAAAATTCTGTGAGAACACGCTGTTCTTATCCGTTACGTCGAGATAAATAAAATGAATCAGGTACTTCATGAGCAGAATTTGGGAATCATTAATTTTATTCGAAGCGATTTTGAGTGAAGTTATCGCTGAGAAGAGTTTATCGAACAAAATCGATGCCTTGTCTAGATGTTTGACGATTATAGTCTGAAGCATAGAAGGAAATCCTAAAATGTTGGTGTGGAACTCCTCGATTAAATCTTCAAATTGGATGTCTTTGGCTTTAACTACTATTCTGGCGATGTTTTTAAATAGTTCTTTTAATTGTTCTGGAGTGAGATGCATGTGGTTGTTATACAGTTGGCGGGAGAAGAGCTTCAAATGAGACTTCACATCAGCTGGGGTTACAATGTGATCGGCTGTTACGAGGAAGGCCAAAGATATCGAGCGTTCAAACAGATTCTGCAATGGAGTAAATTAAGTTAGAGGATTAAGCTTTAAATGTCATAAGCTTTAAATGAGGCACAGAATATTTAGAATTCATGGAACCCAGAAGACACTAAACTATGACCATAGAAATTGAATTTATTTGAAATACATGTTTTGTTAAATTTATTAGGTACTCAATTCTATCAAAATTGTATAAAAACGTAACATTTGAATTCAAATTTAATTTCAAAATCTAAAACTAACCTTCGAGTAGAACTCAGCGAGTATGAATCGCAAAAGTTCAACAAACATATTCCAATGAGCCTCCGAAACATCGGCGACCAGTTTTTCGATGGCTTCCGCGTATATTTCAAAGAAATGTCCCTTATCCTTGATAGCCATGCATATAGCATGGACGGCATTGTAGGATATGCTGCTTTTAGCTTTTGTATTATCTTTACATTTTGTTAATTTTAAGTAAATTTCATTTAGTGCTTTGGCTGCTGATTCGCGGGATGTTTTCAAATCGAGTATGAGCTGTTGATGAGACATCTTCACACATTAATTCGAAGGGATGGAAGTGCACTCGATTGTTTTATTTAGGTTTACAATTTAATATATCGCGAATAGGATATAAATATTTAATTTTAAGATATACAAATAAAATTTTCTTTGTGAAATTCGTTTTTTTTTCTATTCACTATTCAGGCGGTTAAACAATTTGTACAGGTTGGCCAACTGCAGGGAAAAAATAATAAAACAATTTTTGACAACTGGTGGCTTAAGGTTGACGTAACACTGAGAAAATGCATATATTCGGTGTCCAGTGGCATATACCGAATTTGAATGTGTGAAACTAATGGCTTTTCTATTGGCAATCTGGAAGCAGAAAAAAGCATTCTAAAAGCGTTCAATTGGGAAAAAGTGACAGTTCTGATTCTGCAACAACAGAATCGGTCACCCATTCAAAGATTTTAAATATCACAATTGATAAATGCGATATTTTTTGAATTAACAAATTGTGCGAACTGTGAAGTGATTACTTGAAATTAAAATATAAAAAAAATTCTTCTAATTCCAATTTCGGATTGCCAATTAAAAACGACATAAGGTTCAAGGTCAACTCCAACAACTTAAAAAGCTAGACACAAACTAAAGTGATATACGATGGACTAAATAATTTATTAATTAAAATTTGAGTTAATAGTTATTTTTTTACTGACAGTTCTTCCTGTGGGCGCGTACAAATGTAGTTTTTTCAAGGCTAAGTTGCTAGTCAAGTGATAAGGCTCACAGTAAAATTTCGCTCCACTTTTCTCTCTAAAAATTTAGGCTGAAATTGATATAATGATTAGTCTAGAATATGAGGCAAAAACGAAATAGACATTTAATTTCTTCATTATGAAATACAAATACTGGGATAATATTAAGGAATTTTCTATGGGAGCAAAATTCCATCGTGACCTGAAATTTTCGTAAATATTTTCTAAATTTACTGAGTAGTTCTAGTTGGTATAAATTAGAAAACATGGAATTTATTTTTTTTACAAAATCGTAACATATTCCTTAAAATGTAGCTGAACTCAGGTCGTTATAAACGAACCATTCGTTACTTTGTCACAGCTGTCATCGATGTCAACAATTTTACAACTATCTGAATTTTGTGTTTGTTTTCGTTCGTGAATTTATAATTTCTTTTTAAAAAATAACTATTTAATTTCAATTTAAATCCCATTAAATTAAGTTATCATGGGTTCTAAAGGCCCAACAAATGCCGAACAAATAATACTGTCCGATAGTGATTGTGAAATTCAAGAAATCGATGTCAAATCAATCACAATTCCAGATTCCCCAGAATCATCTGCCATCAACAACGGCGATGAGGACCAATCGGCTTCGTTGGAAACAACAAATGAGATTTCAGAATTCGACGATAGTAATTTAGTATTTGAGGTTAATTTCAGAAATGAAGATCTTTTTAATGAATACAAGGATCTTGTTTTGGAAAGTTTACGTAAATCACTTCTGCATAAGGGTTTTTTGTTGGTCGAAGACGATACGACAATTCAAGTCTTTCGGGAGCAGAATAAAGTTGGCGGCGATGGTGATGTTGATCAAGAAGAAACTGGAGCTAGTGACGTAGCATTAGAGCAGCCAGAATCTGTTGTGCAGGAACCACAATCCAGTTGTAAAGATGTTGAGACAAAAATTGAAGCTCCCGGATGCGAAGAAGACACAAAACCATTATCTGAAGATGACGACATGGGCATTGCTGGATTGTTCATGATTGACACTCAACCAGCCGTAAAGGTTGACGCCATCCAGGTGCCATCTTATAAGCGGACAATTAAAGAAATTCTCAACGAAAATTCTGCACAAAAGAAGAAAAACGACGAAGACGAATGCTCGCGTCCAAAGCAAAAGAAATGTTGCTTCAATTGCGATGACACTGAGCATGACTTGCGATCATGCCCGAAGCCTCGAAACAACAGCAAAATCAACAAAGCCAAGAAAAATATTTATTTGCGGCGTGATCGCTATCATGTTGATATCGAACAACGTTTCGCTCATTTACGACCTGGTCAAGTCAGCAAGCAGTTGCGAGAGGCGTTGGGTATTCGAAATGGCGAACTGCCATTTTTCTTTTATCGTATGAGAGTACTTGGTTATCCACCGGGGTGGTTGGAAGATGCTAGGGTAGCTCATTCCGGTATTTCACTTTTTGATTCTGAGGTAATTTAAATTGACTTTCTTATAACTTACTTTTAGCCACATTCCTCATTTCATATATCATTTTAAATTTCATTTTTTTTTATATTTTAGGGTCGATCAGTAAGAGATCCAGAGGAAGAAGAGGGGCAAGTAGACGCTGACAAAAACAAATACGACGTAAATAAAATTATTGCATTTCCGGGATTCAACACAAGTCCTGGCAAAAATTTCTATGATGTGAGTTTTGAATTAGAAAAATTAAGAAAATCTTTATGATTGTACATTTAAATATTGTTTACAGGACTACAAACATCACAACGTTCCACCAATGAACCGGGAAGACGCAAAAGAAAAGTTCATTGAATTACTTGGTGACAATGTTGTTAAGGGCTACAAACGCAAAAAGCTAAAAGACCTACCGGAAGGCGACCCCACTGAAAAATCTACATTAGACTTATCTGAAATGGATATAGATGATGGGGAGAACACTTCCATTGTCAATGTAGAATTTACCCGTCCTCCGCCTCCACCTTCTCCACCACAGGATGGCGAGACAGCAGCACCACCTCCTCCACCTCCAGTGCCGCCACCAGATTCACCATTAAACACATCCAAACGTACACCCTCACCGACATTGGAAGATCTAGAAGAAAAACAAAAACGACTGCTGAGAGAACTTCATCAATCGAGTTCCATAACCATATCAGACAATGATGATTCTCTGATTGACGACGTGATTGAACTCGAAGCCGAAACATGCACAATAAGCATAACTTCAACGCCTAACAAATCTCAAGTTGAAGTTGAATTGCCGAGTACGGTTGAAATAGAGAAGACCAATTCACCGCTGGTTATTAACAATAGTGAAACACATACAGAGTCGCAATCAATTACTCAACAAACGGCATCCCTTGCTAATGCAATGGAATCGGTTCTAGGAACTCCCCTATTGAAATTCTCGCCATTCGATAAGCTGCCGTGTGGCGATAATTTCAAAGTAGGTGTAAGTGATGTTATTAATTTTGAAAATCTTCCCGACTCAACTGGTACGTATGAGAAAATGAAAGGAGTCATTAAGAAGGTTCGGACGATTGTGACTAAACTAAATAGCGAAGATTCTTGATGTTTGATTGGCAGAGTGCATGGACAGGCGGTTTAACATTTTTTTTTCTGATCAAATCTAAATTATTTATATTTGTCGAAGAAATATTTAGATTTTTTTTTATAAGAACCATCATAGCAAATTGAAATATAAATAAAATAAATTACAGTTTACAGATTTTTTAACAAATAGTAGAAATAAATGCATATTTGAATAAATAATAACAATAAAATACAAACCGTGCACGTTTAGAATTTTATTCTATTGAGTTTTAATCTATATCTACATACATATATACTAATATATAAAGCTGAAGAGTTTGTTTGTTTGGACTCGCTAATCTCAGAAACCACTGGTTCGATTTGAAAAATTCTTTTTGTGTTGGATAGTCCATTTGTCGAGGAAGGCTATAGGCTATATAACATCACGCTGCGACCGATAATAGAGAAGAACCAGTGGAAAATGTTGCAAAAACGGCGAAAATTATTCATCTTTGAGGGCTTCCGTTATTCGTTTCAAGGCGCTGATCTCAAAAACTACGTGATCGAATTGAAACATTCTTTTTGCATTGGATAGTTTATTTATCGAGGAAGACTTTAAGCTATACAAAATTACGCTACGACCAATATGCGAAATATAGGTCACTGGTCATTATTGGTCTTTGGTCATAAATGGTCTTTGGTCATAAATGGTCTTTGGTCATAAATGGTCATTGGTCATTATTGGTCTTTGGTCATAAATGGTCTTTGGTTAATATAGGTCGCTGGTCAATATAGGTCATTGGTCATTGTACCTTTGACCTCTGACCTTTGACCTCTGACCTTTGACCTTTCACCAATGACCTGTACAGGCCAATGACCTATATTGACCAATGACCAAATATGACCAAACACCATTTATGACCAAAGACTAATAATGACCAATGACCCATATTGACCAATGACCATTTATGACCAAAGACCAATAATGACCAAAGACCAATAATGACCATTCTCCTATAATGGTTCATAACCAATGACCAATGACCAAGGGAGTCTCTCATTTATCCCGATCGTGACGAACGCCATGCCATTGCCATTCAGTTGCGCAAAGGATTCGGACGGTTTGGTCTGCGCCGCCGCCGCCGCCGTCTCTCCAAGTAAGGATGGTCTGCCACGCTGTCCCTACCATAAAATGTAATACATAGAACTTTCCGAGGTGTTTCAACTGCTTTCATGCGAGCTAGGTGACCTGCCCGGCCGACGGAATCTACCGAGTTTATTTTTTTTCACGACACCTCTGAATTCGAGGTCGATTGCGGAATCGTCCTTCCTTACAGACGAGGCCATCAATTCCCCTTGCGACTTGCTTTGCGCTTAAGAGGTCAAAGTTTGCTACTATTGACCCAAGGTATTCATGCTCCATTACCTTAATTATTTGACCAGTTGTTCTTCTCGCAGTCGAACGCCACCAAGCACTTTGTTTTTCTTTCACTAATCAGCCAGCGGAATATCGTATTAAAAAGAGAACAGAAGGCACGCATTGCATGGGATAGATTTTTGTTTTCAAACGAATCGTGGATTTTGTTTTTGAGTATTATGGGTCATGACCATCACTTTCGAGTATTTAAATTAAAAAAACAAAACATTTTAATCAAAATGTGTCGACTCCTTACTTATTAATTAACTTAATAATTTAAAATATGTACATATTATGATAAATAATATTCAGTACACATAATTAACATATGAACATATGTTTATCTATATCTATATCTATACTAATATATAAAGCTGAAGAGCCTGTTTGTTTGAACGCGCTAATCTCAGGAACTCCTGGTTCGAATTTAAAAATTCTTTTCGTGTTGAATAGTCCATTTGTCGAGGAAGGCTATAGGCTATATAACATCACGCTGCAATTAATAAATATAAGCGAAGAATAAGTGGAAAATGTTGCAAGAACGGTGAAAAATATTCATCTTTCAGGGCTTCCGTTGTTTGTTTCAACACCCTGATCTCAGGAACTGCGTGATCGAATTGAAAAATTCTTCCTGCGTTGGATAGCCAATTTGTCGAGGAAGGTTTTAAGCTAATTAAATTATTAATTAATTAAATAATAAAGCTAAAATTACGCTACTATTAATAGGAGCGAAGAATCAGTGGAAAATGTTGCAAAAGGAAAGAAAATTATTCATCTTAAAGGGCTTCCGTTCCATTGTCAAAATCGGGTTGCAGAGAAAATCCGTATGTTCTTCAGCCATAATAAAATAAAACCTAAATATCCTTTACGAAGTACTTTGAAATATATATTTTTTAAAACTTAATCCTAATTGCTATAATAATAAATTGAGGCGGACGAAGTCGCGGGGAACAGCTAGTTTTTTTTTATAAATTTTGGAAAGGAAACTCTTAATTGGTGTACCTATTTCAAATCTCTATTCTGTTCTCCCTCAATTCAAAATTCCCTTTTTTATTATTTTTGAGCAAATCAATTTATTGTTAACATTTACGAATTAAGGACCAATGATTGAGAGATGTAGGGCTGGTTATTCACGAGCTGTAGTGCCACCAAATTAATATACAATATAGCTTATATATTCACTGACTTTTTTGAAGAAAATGATAACTTGTGTTTTTAAAGGCCACGAATGGTATTAGTACTTTATTTTGTTACTTATGGAATTTCTGTTATGGAAAAAAAAAGAAATCAAAGAGACTTTATTCATGCGATTATGATTCTCATATAAACTATAAACAAACAAAAATATCAACTCAGGTGCAACCCGATTAGGTTCGAGTTACACCACAAGCAGTATTTTTTCTGGTGCTCGAGTTACCAACAAATGTTTTTTTTTTGCAATGCCATTAGCTAGGGGAATTATAAATACGCTGATATCGCACTCTGCGAAGTAATTGTAAAAGGTCACAAATAGTAAATTGGTTCACTAATAAAGCCATGATCTAATTTAACTTTAATTTTAAAGGTTTTTGTGTGATAACTTCTCAATACACAATTATTACACATGCAATAAAATCATGTAACGAATTACATTTAATTCAATGTGCATAACATGCGTTAAACTCAGAGATGTAAATTAAGCCTTTAGTTTTAAAATCAAAGGTATCCTCGTTTTGAAACGGTTTTTAGAACTTGACCTAGATCACCACGAACTACTCGATCGACGGTGGATTTATTGAATCTCCCTCGAACCCAATGCGATTGCATCCAATTTTCGTGGACATTGTTTTCCCGATTCTAAATCTTTTTGAGGAAGAATATCCAGCACTATATATCATTATAAATTTGTTATTCTCGATCTTATTTAAGGTATACATAACGTCGATAATAGTTAAGAACAGACAGGGTCAGAATGCTTTGTTGTGATTTGGAATAATTTATTTCTGTATTTCAATGTTACATAAATAAAATAATATTTGTATGCATTCACATTAATAGATTTTTTTTTAATTTAAAAAAAAGGAAAGAAAGTTGTTTTAAATTTTAAATAAACAAATTTAGACATTCAATATTGCACCAGAGTAATACAACAAATACACATGTATAATTTTAGTACACCAAATTTCTATGTAGAATGTATACATACACATATATAAAAAGGACATTTAAGCTCTTTTTTCATGTTTTTCTCTTCTTTTTTTTGTCGATATAATTAATACATTTAAAGATCCATAGTTGTGGTTTGTGATGTGTTTTTTGTTTGTTCTTGTTTTGTTTTAGAATAAAATATAATATCGACTAAGTGTACATTTAGAAATACTTTGTTTAGTGCGTTACTCTTGTCTTTTACTTTGTTGAAGAACTGCATTTTAGTCAAAATTAATATTAATTTACAGCTGGTGGTGCATCACCACTTGGGGGATCCTATTTGAAACAAAAAAAAAAGCAATCAAAATCAAATATGTTGAATTTTTTATTTCGCAAATGAGAATTCTTACCCGCCCACCAGATGGTCGACCATGGGGTTTCTTGGAATTATAAACCTTCATTATGGAATCTGGTCGAATGAAATACAAGATTACGGCCAAAACCATAAACATTGTCATCATGGTAAAACTTGTTTCTTCTCCTCCTGTTGGACTTGGAAGACTACTGGGCACTAATGTAGTAAATTAAAAATAGACAAATTATAAATTTAAGATGATAAACGAATTAGGGATTGAAACTTACGGTCAATGCATTCTGTGTCTGTGCAATGGGACTGGCTTTGCCGAATCTTAAATTTAAACAATTCGTATTTACTTTTAGTATTACCATTTATTTTATTTATTTTATCATACCAGCGATAACAATCGACGTATTGCCATTTCATGCGTCCAAACGCACTCGCAGCTACAGTCATCAGCCATTTTAAGGATGTTATTTGTTTCTGTTTTTGTTGCGTGTTAAAATTTACTGGCTGAAATGAGAATATAAACAAAATAGAACACTTTGATATTTTGATTTAAATTGCACGATCGTATGATGAGGCTTAAAAAGTGTTCTCGAATCGAAGTGTAAAAAATATTTGTATTCGTTTCAAACTAGTATACCGTTCAATAAAGTTTATTTAAGTTTCCACTTCATTGCGTATATTGAGAGGTCACTTCTAATGGATATATTGGGATTAAAAAATTGAATTGAATTGGAATTGAATCTAACAGACCTGTCAGCAGGTCTATAATCAAAACAAACAGAGCGCAACATTTTTTTAACTCATGCTCATAGTTATACATAGTTATACATTGTTAAGGAAGCATAAATTCATTCACTAAAAAGTGTTTTATGCTTAACACAATTGATTTATTACATGCTTTTTTGTCTAGGACTTCTTAGCCAGGAAATACATTTGGGTTAGATCAGAAGGATACTCTATTACCTGAACTATCTTTGAAACAAGTACATGAGGCTAATTTTATTATTTTCTATGTGATCATATTAGTTGAAGAGGAATAAAGTATACTTAATAAAATTCTGCTGCCAGAGCGTGTGATGAAAAGCAATTCTTTCAACATTAACCTTTTGAATTCAAAACTAGCTAATTTCAATCGTCAACAACTTTTTGATTTTTTAAAACACAATCAAACCGCCATCATAATGAATAATTTTTATTGTTTAAAAAAAGTAAAACTGCTAAAATAATTCTCTTCTCTTGGCATTATTACTAATTCAAAATAACAAAAAAATAATAAAAATGGTTTTTTCAAACTCAAAAAATTCAAAACTGTTGTTAGCACTGTCAATCAGTTTATTTTGGTTCTGAGCAATAGCTACAGAAAAAATTAATAAAAAAAAAAACAGGATAATTTGAAAATATCAACAAAAAGTGTTTGTTATGCAACAAACAAAAGCATCTCATTCAATTCAACTTGACTCAAATTATTAAGAGAATGACGACATTCGTCGCTCATTCTGTAACACACCGGTTTTTAATAAATTGCGACTAACATTTAGCTAAGTTGCTGGTGCATACATATATTTGTATTATGTTTGTATGTATATTTTCAAGCTTTTAAGTGCTGTGATCATGAACCGTTAAGTGCAAACCAACTTCGTTATCAACAACAGCACGATAACTAACAATTTAAAGTTTAATTTTCAAACGAGCAAAAGGAAAAAATCAATTTGCTTTTTTTTTAATTTTCTTAACTCAAACAAAAGAAACCGAATTTGAGGTTTCCAGATAAAACTAAATTATCAACATATAAAAACCTAACACACACTTAGAGGCAACTTAGATATACCAACACAAGTTTAACTCATTAACATACGTGTCTTAGATGGAAATTGAATTTTTATCTGAACTTAAATTTCGATCGCGAAAATTATATTTATGCAAAAAATGTGGAAAAAAAAAACAACCAGCAGACGACAATAACAGCGACAAACTAACGCCCACAAATTATAGTTTCACTTGTAAAGGTATAGGTACATAATATTATTATACTCTGTTTCAAGAGATTGTCAATAAAAAGCTAGAAACGTAAAACCAACAACAACTTATAAGAGCTGGAGCAGCGATCGCGAATACTACTTTTCAGTTAAACAAACAACCGCCTGCGACCCACGGTCCACTATATAACTACATCATTTTTTACTCTAAAAAGTCTAAATGCCAGCAAACTCAAATGAAATTAAATTATCGTTCTTTAAAATGACAAACAACTAAAGAAGCTGATAAGCAGTTTTTTTTACATATAAATAAATGCTGCCCCAGAAAAAGTCATACATATCAAGTTGGAAAAATTTCCTCTTTACGAAATTTGCAATTTGTTCAATGGTGTGGAGAAGGGGGAAGAAATTTACTAAAAAAAAGTGATGACGAAGAGCAACAGAAATGAGGTGTCCCCCAACCAAATACCACACGATATCAACAAAAAACAGCTGTATGGTCAAAATATAAATAAAAATACAGAAAAGATCAAAAGCCTCATTATCATATCACAACGGAATGGAATCAACATAAACAATGAGCCAACTTTAAGCAAAAGCACTGGTAACTCTTATGGGTAGTTTAAATTTTAATTTAACTCTTCAAGAAATTCCCAACGCACCTAGCAAAGTAGGCGGCCGGAGGCAAAGTGATCTAACTTAGTAACTCTGGTGAGAAATTAGCCATGTTGATGTGGCACATAGAGAATCACTTGCTGGATTTTTATATAAATTTGTTTTTTTTTTTAAGATTTTTCTTTTCATTCGTGAAGTAGGTGTTCCCACAACGCAAAATCGATTTCCAAAAGACACAACATTTTAGTTTTTTCCACTTACCTGGAATTTGCTTGGTATATTATGGATTAGTTTCAATTATTTGTTATTCTTAATCAATATACATAATTTAAGACAAATCTAAAACTAGTCCATTGGATTTAAAGAGGAAAAAAAACTAGATTTTAATTGGAAATGCAAATTTTTTAGATTTCACTTGTTCTCTAGTTTTTTTTTCCATACAAACAAAAAGAAAACTTTGGTCTGAGAGTTGAGTTGAAACGAAATGTCAGAATAAGAGAAAAACTGTGGTAAAAAGCAGCGACGTGTCAGTTGTGTACATTGTATGGATGTGCATATGTTTATATGAGTGCGTTCAGGGCATTACAAGATGTTTTATTTTTGCATGAATTAGGTTGATTATTATATATGATTAAAATATAATTTGAGTTTTTTATTGTATTTTAACAAAGTTTAAAACTTCTCAAAACGGAAAAATGTGATAGAGTTAGAATTAAGATTAATATAGGGTACAAAACTTACAAGTTAGTGTTTAAAGTTAAATAAATTCACAAACATCCGTTCCGCCTCAATTAATCCACAGGTGACTTGAAATTGCTACGCCAATTATAAAATTTTAATGTTTGGAAAAATAATTGTGTTTCATTAAAAAGTTCTCTTTGAGATATCACTAAAAATAAAAATGTATGAGCATAATAAATTATTAAAACAAGGGTGGTTCGTTTTTAAATGTTGAGTTAACTTTCGTAGTTCTGTAATAAACTTTTCATTGAAACGACAGTCCTGACTTTAAACTTGAAGGACTTTTGTTTGCTAGGTGTGGCTGCAAAAAATTTGTTGTTTGTTGCTAGAGAAAAGACTCTTTCGAATTAATTTTGACAAGTTCCGTTGTTTTAACCGATGCGGATATCAAAACGACTGAAAACTTCTTTTTTAAACCTATAAAGTAAGAAATTAGTAAAAACTGGATAAAAACGAAATAAAGCTGATCAAAAATAATTAACAACACAAACCAAAAGGATGAACAAATAATACATTATTTAGGTTATTTAATACAAGAGATGTTTGTTTTGATGTTTGCTAACCGAAATCCCATCTAAATAATGACACGTTTGTGGAAATTGAATTGTCCATGAAAACTATAAGCAACGAAAAAAGGTAAAAAAAAACTTTCGAAATGGGAGTCCACTTTTGCGACATGTCATCAAAAACTACACAAACTAAAAGGTACACTATTTTTAATAGATTTTAAGGTCAAACAGTTAAACGAATAAAACCAAACTTTGTTGGTTTAAAATTTATTTTATCGATATTTCGAATAATGTAGTTCCTTTTGTCACGATCTTAAGAAAATATAGTTGTTTTATGGTAAGAAAACACTGGACGATGGAATATTATTTCAAAAATACGTCAAAGAAAAGGTCATTACCTTTT
Source organism: Scaeva pyrastri (assembly GCA_905146935.1). NCBI lineage: Eukaryota > Metazoa > Arthropoda > Insecta > Diptera > Syrphidae > Scaeva > Scaeva pyrastri. The sequence goes on along the minus strand of LR989928.1, from coordinate 12,120,459 downwards.
AATAAGCAAAATATTTTTAGCAATCAACTTTTTTAAACAAAACACTTTTTTTCAAAAATAATTTAGAACAACATGCCCGATTGACAAACGACCTTGCAATAAATAAAAATACCAACGAAAGTCGACATACTTTTAACTCGTCTGGTCCGTTAAAACAATATCTGACAGTATCTACCTGTGATGTACTAAAATTAATTTTTATGGCAACACAGTTTCTAGCCAATCACCGGAACATACGTGTTGAGATGAGACGTGGAAAGTTGTATCTGTATTTTTTTATATGAATGTATTTTCAGGTGGGTACTTACTTTTATTATTGTTATTTTTTTGTTCGTGTTATCAACAAATGTTGGATTTTGCCAATTAATTTGTTTATTTTTAAAATGAAAATAATAAACAAAAAAAGGTTCGTTACAGGGTGTTCGAAGATACAAAAACACTTCATAAATTTTATCGGGGAAAATCAAATGCCGATAATTCCAATACAGAATTTTTTAGTATAGGAGCAACTTAAAGATAAAGTTGATAGTGAAACTTAGGAAACTGCAAACAACTTATAAATACGTACTTGCTTAAATTCGCACACAAAGCAATTTTTAATGTCAATAACTTAATGATTTAATAATAAAATGAAAAGAAGAATGGTTTTTCTATATTTTATACAAAGAAAATGATTTAATTTAAGTTGCCCGAAACTAAGTTATCTAGTGGGTGCCAGGAATGAGAAACTTCAAGTTAAATTGAAGCAAATTACACTTCGAAACATATTTTTATGGTAACCAATTATTATGAGATGTCACGTACCCCCTAGATCTGGGCTGCACCTTATTATTTAATATTTTTTTTTTTTAATTTGTCTTGGCTTTGGGTGAATTGTGATTTTGATTTGATTAAACATACAAATTACTCTAAGTTCACTCCACCCCTGGAAAAAAATTTCACTACGCACTTATTTCCTAATTGGTTTGATGACCCGCTCTAACCTTTGTTGTTGGTATTTATAAACTAATCAATTCTAAATTGACACTGCCCAATATAATGTAGGCATATTTCCTTTGATATTATTCATTTTATACTGAAGTACTTTAGGTGTACTTATTCAAAATTTAAATTTTACTTAAAAATTAACAATAAAAAAAAATCAGGAAATTACACTTCTGGCAATATTTACCATAACACTACAAAGGAACAAAAAGATTTATTTACTTGTCTATATGTCTACCCAAGAATTCTGCAACAACTTCCAAAATGCTTTCTTGACTGACAAAAAAAAAAAAAAGAAAGAAAAACACACATTTCAAATTCAAAAGATTTCGCGGGTTCATATTTTGCTATTTAAACACTTCTATTTACTAATCATTTCAACATTCAACTAGACCTCTTTTACAAAGTATTTCCCAACAAAACTCGGTCAAAAGCAGACAAACCTATACAATCATACACATAAATGCATGTATGTATGTTCATATAAGAACCGACGACAGACACCAACCAGCTTTAACTGCATACAATTTCAAATTCCTCCTCGTAATGCTCAAAATGATATCCCGGAAATGGAAACCATTTCCTTTGAATGTACTACCTAGTCTTTTCATTCAACTTGCCATTGTTTCGTTCTCCACCACCGACACGATGACGACGAGCGACGGCTATTTGTTGCGCTCTCTCACCAACACACTCTCGCAACCCCCATATGTGTATAGGGGTGCCATGAATTAGCGCTATACGTTGCATTCCGTTTCAATTCTGAATCTGATTCTGAATTCAAACTTCTTCAGCCGCATGCGTTAATAGTGACAGAGTTGCGTCGCGAATTGCGAATACCGAGCAATCGGGTTGTTGCATTCTGGATGCTGGATACTGGATGATGTTAAATGATATAGAAAATTGGGCTCATCTTTTGGTTGGGACTTTGGGTTTTGAAATTCATGAAAGTGTATAAAAAGGCCATGACTCTAAGAATTCTTTCATTAGTTTGACTACCCTTGGCTTGATAACATCTTCGGACTTGGAAAGGACTATTTCATCCAGATATAGCTGAACCAAAAATAGTATAAGGAATTCAAAATTGTTGGAAATGTCTTTTGGTTAGAGGAAACATAATTAAAAAAAAAAACTATTAATTTAACATTTTTATATTGAAACACAAAAAAGAGTAAAATAATTTTAAGTTATGAAAAGCGATTAACGTTTAAAGTTAAGTTCAAAGTGCGAGTGTGCTGTGGTAGTGTTGCAAGGAGTGGATTAATATATAGAAGAAGTGGTTCGAGTGCTGGATGAAGTTGGAAAAGAATATGTCCTTTATATAGTCCTTGATTAGGGCTGATAATCTACAGGTAGGAATTTTGAATTTAAGATGGTTAACTTTTTAATTTAAATGGCCAAAAATATTGTTAAATAAAAAAATGTGATACATATAATTTGAAATTTAATTTTAGTTACGCCCTTTAATTTTTGTGTATGTATAACAAATTTAATATGTGTTACAATAAAATGGAAGAATAAGGCTAAAATCCTTCATCAAGAAAATTAATTGATTAAAGACTGGGAAAGTTCTCCTTTTTAAAATCTTTATTAAATATTTTATTTTTCTTATTAAAAGTAATGATTTAGGGAAATACCTACATACTTGAAAAATAAATTACTAAAAAGTAGTTATACCGTATTTTCAATACTTTCTACCTTGTAACGGCACCTATGTATGTTCTTCACACAAGACAAGGAAAAGTTTATAATTTATAAAAAAAAGTATAGCGTTAAAAATTGACTATTTTTTTTCTTGTTGAGTATACTTTTTAAATAAGTGATTTTAAAAGTTTTTTAAGTACGTATTTCCTATTTTTATCGAATCTGTAATAGGTTCCTAAATCTTCATTTAAGTTTCAATATATTTCAGTCCTTCAAATGTTGACCTTAAACGTTTTGATTGATTAATTTAAAAGTAAAATAAATAGTGCAATCTTTAATTTATCAACAGAATTATAATTCATAAAAATCTTATTTCTTTTTTAAAATTAATTTTCTGAAAAAAAAAATTCAATAACTAAACTCATCTGCACATTTAACCAGTCAATTCGTATTGTTTAAATTTAAAGAAACTGTAAACTGTAAGTACCGTTGAAAACAACATTCCAGAAAATAGAAAAACTAAAAATTCTGAGAAAAAGAAAATAGAATTTTTTAATCAACACTCAGAAATTTTTGGAAAAAATAATTAATTTAATTTTTTTAAATAGATTTGTTAGATTATTTAGTAATATGTTCTTTAAGATGTCATTCTCAAGTTCCTCCAAAAAATGTATATCCTTTCCTTATAAGGATTTTTAACCATTTCCTCAATGCCATCAATTATACAGGTTTTTCCAATTGGTGGTGTTACATATTTTTATATTCAAAGAAAAATGACATTTTTTGAAGAGAAGAAGAAGGTATGCCGTTAATAATGAAAAACAAAAACAATATCAGTGAAATGGCAGCCTTAGTTACTATTACAGAACCGTATCCTTTTCACGAATTCCATCTTTGAAAGGACGTTGGTCTACTAGCATGGACCTTTTCTTTCACGTATACCCAAAGGAAGAAGTCGCAAGGTGTTATATCCCAAGATCTCTGTGGTCAATTGTGATCACCCCTTCGAGAGATAACATGGTCCTTAAACTTTTCCAATAGTTTCGTTGCTTGTGTGGAACGTAGCGCTGTCTTATTGAAAGTAAACGTTGTCCACCTCAATATCATCTAAATGTGGCCACAAAAAATCATTAATCATCTCGCGATAGCGCAATCCATTCACCGAAACTGTTGCTCCACCCTCAGTAAGGTCCAATGACACCGTCGGACCATATACCGCACTAAACAGTTACACGTTGAAGATGAAGTGACTTTTCAAGAATAAATCTTGGTTTTTCCGAGCCCCAGATGCGACAATTGATATAGCTACCGTGGTGAAAATGTTTCTCATCTGTCAAGATAATTTTTCGATAAAATTCCGGATCAATTATATCTATTTCAAGGACCTAATCAGAAAAGACAAAATGCGTTTCTAAATGTCAGCAATTTACAGATTCGAAATAGCGGGCTATTTAAAATAACATCTCTCATTGAAAACCTTTTAAATTAAAAAAGAGCACTGGGGCGTATGAGTGATTTTCTTGTATTGAAAAAATTTAAATGTGATCGTTTTTTGAAGAGCCATTCTTTTACATTATTTTCAGCTAAATTGAACCAAAAATTAGGTTTTTTTGAATACAATTCTGAAATATGTTTTTTGTTCAGAATTATTAAGAAAAGTGAGTAGCGTTAATATGCCAGGATTCTGGCTTCAATCCCTGACTTTACCCATCTAAAAGTTTCACAAGTGAATATTTTGGATTTGATTTACTTGAATTATTGGTCTCACTATATTGAAGTACTTATGGTCTAAGAACAATAATTATAAACTATACATTTCTAAACATTCTTTTTAAAATGCAATTAATAGTACTTAACATGTTAATGTTGAATTTTTAATATTCATATTGCAAAACAACAACGGTTTAAATAAAAGAAATGTTCATAATTATCATAATTACCATAAAGTAAACTCCCAGCTTTATTATGTACCTTTTGGTTGTTAATTTCAGTAATTAATTTGTTCATTGTAACAGTACCTATAGTTACATTTGTTTATAATATTAACTTCCCCCTCTTTTATTTAGAAGAATTAAAAATTAGTAAAGTGACTCATTGGACATAAATTAAGGTAAAAAAGTGCTAAGCAAATTTTAAAAAACGCCGGGCTTGACTGCACTACTCGCATAGATGTACTTTCTGTCGTGAGTTGCGTCGCCTTCACCGTCGTCGTCTGTCGGCGGCGGCAGTGGTTGTTATCACACGATTCACGACCTTCATAGGCCATTTGTTTCGGTCGGATTTCAGAATGGTCTCAGTTCACTAAACACTACACTATCGGTCGGTCGGTTGGCTAAGGTAAAACGTAGAACTTCATACGGTTTATGTGCCGGGTCTGTTCATAGACTTGAACTAAACCAAGGTTCGGTTTAAACCTATTCCCCATATTTGGAGCATTTAATAAACCTTAAATTGCATTTGTGGCTTTGAGAATTGTAAACAAAAAAAGGCTGCACATGGCAGACAATAATCAGACATCATAGTGCGTCAGTTCACAGTTCCAAAAGCTAAACAATGAAATCAAACCCTTAAATTCATAATTAGCTTTTCAAATCAAATCATTCTGTTAAAGTGCGTGCTAAAGTGAAGTTGTGTAAATTGAAAATTTATCACTTAAATCATGTCAAAGAAGTACGACTATCAATTCCAATCAAATTCCGGCTCAGGTATGTAAAAAATGAAAGCTCTGTGGGTGGTAGACAATGTATCTTGGACATTTAGACAAGTCGCACACTTGATTTTGTAGATTCATGATGTAATATTCCATATGCAACCCAAACAGAACAGACATAGAGAACAAAAATGTCATAAATTAATTGTTTAATTGTCTCAGTAGTATTTAAAATTTAAATTGTTTCGATGTCGTGCTAAAGCGGTACATTACGTATGTATGTATATCTAACTATTCCATATAAAAGTGCTTACTGTGAAATTTAATACTATTATTAGCTTTCAAGAAAGCGAAAATAGTGCGGTAAAGAGACTTTCGCTATAAAAAGTAAAATTCCTACATAACATAGTTGGTTAATTTTTTGAAATTGATCGCGTTATAAAAGTTGATATTTCCATAAATTGAACTGGAAATTAAATTCAAAACATTAACAGACCTAACACTTGAGTGATTTAATAAGAATTATTAATTTAAGTATTGCTTATTATAGCAATTGCGTTCTGAGCCTGGAATAATTAATTTATTTTTAATTTAGGCCCTTGTTTTTTTACTGTACACATTTGAGATAAAAACAAGTAAGTATAGATTAAAAAATAGTCGATATTTTTCATAAGAAGTGTCGAAGATTATGGGCTCCATTATTTTGGATTAGATTTTGAAACTACTGAACGGATTTAGTTTAAAATTTCAGGCTCTCTTCTATTCATCAAGTGCGTTTAAGTGACAAACAAATTCAGTTCCACAGGATTCAATAAAACTAAATGAGCCTTCTTTATAGTATTTAAGTGGTATACAAGAGTTAGGGAGTAAGAAGCATGGTTTTGTAATAAGCTTGAAACACCACAATTATTATCTAGTGGTAGAGTCAAGTATAAGGTCCTTGGGGATACATGTTACCTTCTTACCCATTTTATTTAACAGAATACTGGTTAGAATAACATTGCATAAAATTAAATAAAAAACTTTTCTACCATTTTTCTGGTGCACTGGGGCGTATATATGTTTTTCTTTTTCTAATTTACAAAATTAAATTAAAATTTGGACTTTCATTGTAAACACACCCTTAAACTAATGGCACTTTCAAAATCACAAGGCAACAATTTAAACATTATTGAAGAATGTTAAGAAAAATACGTATTGTATTATCAATAATTTTGACACAATGATTGCAAACATACAGAACATTAATGTTTAATCTTTTGCTAAACGGATTCATTAACCACCGAATATGTAATACTGGTCAAGTGAAAGCTTTTATTTAATCCAAGATAACTTAAGAGGGTCGCTTTCATGGCGACTTTATCATTGATCCATATTTGGTGATAAAGTTAATCGCCAAATTACATGCAGAAGTGATTTCTACACTTGTTCCCGTTTCGGTAAGGAAATGTAAGGCGTTCAAATCGCCTCATGAGAAAGACATTTCTATGAACCTTATATAATTTATATGTGAAAAGGATTTTTGTTGTTTGTTACGTCTACGTTGAGTCCTAGACTAACATTTTGTCGAAAATTCGTTTGCTAAAAGAACTCAGTGCATTTAAGGAAAGATATTAAAATTTTCATCAAAATTTTTAATGCTACAAATTTAATTAAATCGAAAAATTTATAATCTTAATCCTATTTAATTTTTTGACAGCACTTTGGTTTAGTGTGATTTGTCTCCCTTGTATTCTTAATGAAATCATAAATCTTTGTTTTGAATCATTTTAATTTATTTTTGACATTTAATTAGGTAAATAATTTCGTCATTAATGACACGTGTGAAGGTAAAAAGAATACAAACATTTCGAAACTTTAAAGGCATATTTTTTAATTTCTAATTTGATTTAATACAAATTTTTCAACTTAATTTTTATTTTATACATACATGCAATGTTATCTCACATATTTTTGAAAAATGAAAAGTGATCTTTTAAAATTATTTATAATTCTCATCTAATGAACCAAATTAAATGAGTTAATATAGTGTAAACTAAATTTAGGAAAGGATAGTTTCAATTCTTTCCAGAAAAATGCCTTTATATTTTCCTATTTTTAGTGTGAGAGATTAAAAAGTAAACATTAAGACTCGTAATATTTTCTTTCAAGGCTTAAAATATATCTTCAAAATATCGTTCCTCCTTTAAAATATCTTTTTGACAATTTTGTTAATTTTTACCTTAGTTAGCCGAGTTAGAAGAATTAGGGTACCTACAGTTTCAATCTAGACCAAGTGAAAAAAGATTAAATTTAATGCCCCTCATTTCCAAAAAAAAATAAACGAAAGTTTCAAAGCATGTCACTTAGAATTTGCATCTTCTAAACGCTTCAAATGTTTCTTCAAAGGAAATGAAAGCGTTACAAAATGAACACACCTTTCTGTCTAGACTATATTAGCAAAAAGTGTACCTACCTAAGATGATTATAGCTTCTAGTCTTAGTCAAGATAATTTTTTAAATTCCATTACTCCCCCCTCTTTCAAAGTGTTAATCGTTACTAGGTGTTTATATCATGTTAAGCTTACGGTTGCTGTCTATAATTACGTCTCAACTCTATCAGAGCGTACATTAATTTATTAGATATATGTAGCTTAAGTACCTAATTACATGTTAGTATAGGTATATAAAGTTTTCTACATACATACTTGCATGCTAACATATTTATTAATCGATAATTTGAAATTATGCCTCATTATCACACTTTTTATGAATTTTTAAAATACCTGCATTTTTTAAGGAATTACTTTCTTAGTAATTTCAATCGTATTGACTTTTAATCATTAGATATACAGATACGGAAAAACCCCTTTTGGTATTTTTGCTTTCTTAAAAAGTATGAACAATAAAATTTTAACATTTGACATTTTGAATTCTTTTTCAAAAAAAAATCACACACCTCCCGGAAGAATCAAAATGTACATATGTATACAGCTTTTATTTTTAGGATTTTTTTTTCAAGCACAATTGATGTCGTTTCAATATTCAACCCTTTTTTTAAGTGAATTCTATTCAACATTACATTCACATACACAAGCCACCTATTTTATTATGGATTTTTTTTTTTTGTGAATCAAACATGCAAATGACTTTAACAGCTTATCAAGAGGTTATGAAGGAGGGAAGGTATGTTGTTAGTTAGTTAGTGATTATTGGGTTCAGACCAATTTGACATATTATCAAAAAAAAGCTTTCACTTATTTGTTTGAAAATTTTGATTTATTTAAGGATAATATTTAAAATTATTTTTACTATCGGTTACTGTATTTAAAACACAACTACTATTGAATAACGCATTTATTCAATTGATAAATTGATTTGATAATCGGATTTCAGATTTTTATTAAATTGACTTTCAATTTATATTAAAAAAAAATAGTTTACATTTTTTTTATTTTTATTCTTTGCGTTTTATTTTATTTTTTTGCAGACTTAGAGTGCGGCGTCGACGAAGAAAACGACGTCGCCTTGGCGATGTCACCAATAGGACAAATTGCTAAGACTCCTACTCCGCGTGACGTACCCGGTGATCCAGAACAACGTGAAACATGGGGAGGAAAAGTCGATTTTTTATTATCGGTTATTGGATTCGCTGTCGATTTAGCAAACGTTTGGAGATTTCCTTATTTGTGTTACAAAAATGGCGGTGGTGAGTTTAAAATTAAATTAACTTAATTGAAATCATTTTAATTTCATAATATGTAGTTCTTAGTTGAAATTAAATAATGGTACCAAATTTTATTTCTGAAAAAAAAACGATATATTAAAAAAGTGACAGAATATTAAATAGATTCAAAATTTATTGTAAATCCTCTTTTAAAATGTTTATTATACTAAAAATGCTTAAATAAGGTTTTTGAATTTTTTAAACTACATTTTTTAAATTCTAGTGAAAGGTTTTCATCTAGTATAAATTTTTGTTTACTTTTTAACGTTTTCGAGGATTCAAATATCTTTTAGCAGAAAGAACTCGAAACTCTGAAAATGTGAAAAGAGTTTGAATTTTTGGATGTATGAATGTTTTTTATTTAGTGTAAGGTTGTAAATTATTTTGGCGTTTTTAGTAAGTATTTTTTAGCGTATAAATGTTTGCAATGTAATTTTAAATTCGATAAAAAAGAAATACATACTACTTAAAAACCGAGGAGTCGAATTCAAAGAGACTAGTTCTGATAAAGTTGACAAAAACCTGCATAAGTTTATGTATGTATTAAAAAATGAAAATTCTGTCTTATGCACTGTCTCTTAAGGGTAGATTTCAAGTTGAAATGTAAAAGTCCTTCACTAAAAACTATACTCATTTCCGTAATAATTCACATCATATAAACATTCCTATAGGGTGTTTTTTTTTTTGACTTGGGGCATCAACACTTTTGAGGAAATTAAATATTTCCGCCCAGACCTTCTTCCATATTAACATCTAATTGTTCTTGTGTATAGTAGAAGTCCCCTTTTTTTTTATAAAAATTGAGATCTAAATATTATTTTTCTTTGTTCTTGCATCAACTGTCACAACAAAAAAAAAATTATAAAATAGAAAAATAACATCAGTTGTTGTTTTAAGGAATTAGAGAAGAAAAAAAAACCCTCACCCTCAAGGGTTCAATCAAAATGTTAATGTCATCACCAAACTAATTAATTACAAAAAAAAATCAAAGGAAACCATTTTATCAACCTTAAACTTGGCCTACATATATATAAAATAAAGCAAAAATCCCGTCATAATCGCACTTAAGTTTAAAATAAAAAAAAATATGATAGAAACGTCATACAAATGTCAAACAAAAATGTCAAGAGAAAGAGAGAGAGGGAGAGAGAGGGAGAACTCTCAACATAAACATATAAGAGTGATATCACAAAAATAAAAAAAAGAGGAGTGACATTGTAAATCTAATTTCTAACAAAATATGAACAGGGACATCCACTCCACCCAACTCCTCGAGTATCGATAGATATTCATCTAATGACGTCACATAATCAAATTTTCCGGGAACAATATACACTTTACTTTGAGTCCACGTAAATTGAGTTACATTGACGACGATGACGATGACGACGACACGGATGTGAGGTCTGAGAGTTATGATGGGCTGGGCCCAGCTCAGGCTGATGATGCTGGAAGCTGGAAAGTCTCGAGATACGAGAAAAAGTCGTATCGTTTTTATTTTAAAATATTAAATATTTTACCATAAATTTGCTATATAAGGGTTGGGGGTTTTTTGGAGAGGTGTAGACGCAGACGAAGCTGAAGGGAGGTCTTACCGTGTCGTTGGTCCGTCCGTCGTCGTTCGTTCGTTCGTCAATTGAAAAGCAGTTGTTAAGTACTATTGATAGCTTTCACCAAGACAATAGGGTGGTTTGTTCCGCAGCATAGACTCGTAGTCGTCTCCATGTTCAGAACATTCCATTTTCCATCTAGAGAGGGGTTCAAACCCTACCGCTCTTTTACCCCTTCTCATCATCTTGATGGTGACGGTGGTGTTGGCGGTGATGGTGGTGTTGATGATGATAACGGCAATTTTTATATTACTTCGCTTTTAGATCGTTTTTGATGTAAAAGGGTTAATTTTGACGTAGAGAGGGTGGTTGATATTGTTGGGGTACCAGGGAATGAGGGGCGGTGCGGTGCGGAACAATCGGATGAAGTTGCGGAAAGGTAGCTGGGTGATGTGTTTTTGAAATCGAATCGTAGCGTAGGTAGGTGGGTGGGTATACACTTGATGACAATGTTGATGGCAATGGCATATAAAGTGATATGGTGATGTTTTGTAGATAGGTAGATAAATGTTATTGCCTGCTCCTGATGCCCAGAGGATGACATTTGCAGTGATGATGGATGTGAATGGCTTAAGAGGCCATTTATGATAGCCAATGGCCATAGATGTCTTCCCACACATACACAGTCATAGAGAATGGGGTGATTGGACAAGCAGTGTTTTTTTTGGTAGATACTCGTATGAAGAGAATTAGACTATAGCTGTAAAGAAGAGAGGGGAAGGTGGTGTAGGTAATGTTGTGTATTTTATTAAAACATCAAAATATTATCATTGACAGATATGAGAAAAAGGGAAAGTGTGGTTAAGGGACGATTAAGATTTAAAAATGACCTAAAAACTCAACAAGTTCTATAAATAGATAAGTTTTTGCTCAAAGGTTTTTCAAAGGACTTGTCTTACCCTCATGAGGAATGTTATATATCAAGCTTTCCAATGAGGTATAAAATAAGCATGTGACGTATATATATAAACTATTTCAGCGTTAGCCAATGTGCTTAATTGTTACCTAGTGGTGGACCTTAACAATACACTATTCAAAATAAATCATAAGTCGTATTCATAAGACTCTTCTATTTGGGTACATCAAAAAGGGAGGAGAGCAATGGTCAATTTTCTTAAAATTTAGATTTAGCACTTTTAAAATTTATTGCTTTACAAATTTTAAATCTTTTTTCCCCCGCAACACTTTCCAATATTTCCAAAAGCGCTTTTGTTGCATAGAGCTTTTCTTTCAAACTGTGGCTCAGTCCAGAAAGGCTTTAAACTTTAATAAACAGACTTCTCCCGCCGCCAGCTCAGTCTTTAGCTAAAGTTGATTAAGGACTTCACCCACCTGTCATTCTAATGTGCCATTTTTCGGGATCAGAATCAAAGTTTTTTGGGATTAGAGTATAAAGTTCCACTCTAATGTTTTCAAGGTCATCATTACACAAAGGTATAATCCACTCATAACTTAGATTAAAAGAAGTGGTCCTTAATGACAACTTTGAGGTACCCCTGACTACTCAATGAATCTTCATCTTGGGGGCTTCGTATAAATTATAAGGCTGATAAAGCGGAAGATACACCTTTTACCGTCCAAAAACAAGATTTCCAAATACCCACATCGAAAGGGTGCGAGAAATTGTTGGTTAATCCAAAAACATCTCATACCCTTCGAGCTGTGATTGAAAATAATCCTTTTCTTTAATCCTTGATTTATTTATGGCAATTTAATTTTGCACTTTACCTTGCACAAAGTCATTCAACTTTTATAGTATGTATATTAATGTAAATATGTGTGTCAAAAAAACCCCATCCCTCATAAAAAAAGACCAATTAGAATCACTTAAGAACTGAATTGACTGTGCTAACTGTTGCACACGCATATAAAATGTACATGAAACTTCCTTATCCCGCATAAAGTCACCATCATCAACACAATCAAAAAAGATGAAGCTATTAAATGCTTCCACACTTCCTTTAGAAATAATTTCACAAAAGTTAAGTGCTTCTGTGACAAGAAGTCTAAGAGAACAAGAAGCATGAACAACAACATCAAAAAAGAAAAAAAAAAATGATTCTTTAAGGAGCTCGAGAAGAAAAGTCCACCACCCGACCCACCGTCCTACCCAATTTATTCTTTTATTTCCTTTTTTTTACTAGATGAACTTTTTAAGTTCTTGCTGTCGTCCTTGCGTCTACTTAGTCAGGAGTAGTCTTGAAGGTAGTATATGTTGTATGGTGACATTCAATATGCCAAGATGATGATATGTTGTGGTGGCTTTAATGCCTTAATCACTGTGAAACTACAACTTTACCCCTCATATTTCACTCACTCACTCAAACACTCAAATCCTTTTTTCATTGTTCTATTATAAGTTTTTTTTTTGTTTTGACCAAGTCAGTTTCTTCCTGAGTCAATTGCCATGCCGCAATTCTGGATTAGGAACATGCCACAACTGACTGACTCTGGACTGAGATTGCCAGGGATGGCCAGAAAAATTACTCTCATCCGCATTATTCTTGAAAAGGAAATTCATATTCATCATTCATCGTAGATTTCCCCCTTTTATTTTTTTTCTTTCTTTTCTCACTCACTTTTCGTCCCTCCTACCCCCCGGCCCAACAGTGTGACTTTATCCTTTTGTCCTACATATACATATAGAAACATAAGGAAGAAAATTACCTTCTTTTTATAGAGGGAGAGATCAACAGGTTGGTTGCGGTACAACATGCTGATGCTGGCTGGCTGGAAGCACGAACAAAAAAAAAAAAAGAACACAAAAAAAAAGAAGAAAATCAGAAGAAAGCTTTTAAGACTTTCCTGGCATCAGAGCGAGGGGATAAAAAATGTACTTTGTAGAAATGTGACGATAAAAGGATAATTTTCCTAAGATACGACGATTATACTTCATTGGGTATGAACACTGAACAGTGAAACATTGAAACAGTAGAAGAGCAGAGTGAAGGACACCAACCCAGCCAGGGCCATCCCTTTATATAGCACCACCTTACCGCTGCCACTCCGATACCAGGATTGCTCTCAGGATTGGGGACTTATACATTTTGATTCTATACTCTGATTCCATTTCTTGTCATGACTGTTAATCCTTCTTAGATGCGATATTCTCTATATAAATATTATATAAAAAGCCAAGGCGATTGAAATTCAAAAAGGATAAAATCAAATCTGTACGACAGCCCGCCCGCCACTGCCAGGAGTGGTTGGTTTGGTAACCATGTGCCAAACGATGCGTGAATTTTATGTTGGGGCTTGGGAGGAATAAGTTATATGTATGTATGTATGTACCTAAAGAAGGCTCAATCATCATTGCTTGAAGTTTAAGTGATCCCATTTAATGGAGATTTAAAGATGTTACGGCTTTTGGGGTTATAAAATCATATCGAGGTGTAATGTTATTGGGTCATGAATTGAAATCTAATTGAGTGTGGGTGATTTGAATGGGTTTTTAATTTGTTATTGAATTATGTTAGTTCAATTAACTTTATACAATTACTTAATCATATTTTTTTTCATTTTTTAAGGCGCATTTCTGGTACCGTATTGCATTATGTTATTAGTTGGTGGTATTCCCCTATTTTATATGGAATTAGCTCTCGGACAACATAATAGAAAAGGTGCCATAACATGCTGGGGTAGACTTGTGCCACTTTTCAAAGGTTTGTAGGAAACAAAAATCCACAAAATTTAAATAGTAACTTCTATTAATTGTTTTTAAATCATAGGAATTGGATATGCTGTCGTTTTAATTGCATTTTATGTTGACTTCTACTACAATGTCATTATTGCTTGGTCCTTGAGATTTTTCTTTGCATCATTTACTGAAAATTTACCATGGACATCGTGTGATAATCCTTGGAATACTGAAAATTGCAGACCGGTAAGTTTGTTTTTTCTTAAATTTATAGAAGGTCTTATGTTGGGCGCCAGTTAATTTTATTCATATAAATTTCTTTGCTTTGCAGTTCGAAGTTGTCCAGTCGATAACACCATTGTATAACGCCAGCCTGGATCTCTTCAATCAAACACTCTTCAACAACGAAACAACAGTCGCTCCTTTGGAAAAGTTTCAGTCCGCTGCATCGGAATATTTTAAGTAAGTTCTGCTTCTAATCCGGCTTCTAGTCTTAAGCATTCAAAATTAATGGTATTTTACTTCCATTCCGATAGTCGGTATATTCTAGAACTTAACGAAAGCAGTGGAATCCATGATCTTGGTGCTATCAAATGGGACATGGCTGCCTGTCTGCTGGTTGTCTATCTCATTTGTTATTTCTCACTCTGGAAGGGAATCAGTACATCGGGGAAGGTAGTCTGGTTTACGGCTTTATTTCCTTACGCAGTACTGCTTATCCTCTTGATACGTGGTATAACCTTACCAGGATCAGCAATGGGAATACAATATTATCTCAATCCAAATTTTGATGCAATCTATAAAGCTGAAGTTTGGGTTGATGCTGCCACACAAGTGTTCTTTTCATTGGGACCTGGTTTTGGAGTTTTATTAGCTTATGCTTCCTACAATAAATACCACAATAATGTTTATAAGTAAAAATTATTTAAAAAAAATATGTTAAATGAATCTTAATTTCTTTTTTTGTGTCAATTTCCAGAGATGCCCTTTTAACAAGTTTCATTAATTCAGCAACTAGTTTTATAGCGGGATTCGTGATATTTTCTGTTTTGGGATATATGGCACATTCTTCGGGTCAACATATCGAGGATGTTGCAACTGAGGGACCAGGATTAGTTTTTGTTGTTTATCCAGCTGCTATAGCCACAATGCCAGGGAGTACATTTTGGGCATTGATATTCTTCATGATGTTGCTAACATTGGGATTGGATAGTTCGGTGAGAATGAAATTGATAATAAATATCAATCAAACATTTAAATAACAATTTTATTTTTCTAGTTCGGAGGATCGGAAGCAATAATCACAGCTTTGAGTGATGAATTTCCAAAAATCGGCAGGAACCGTGAAATATTTGTTGCTGGGCTATTTTCTCTCTATTTCGTTGTTGGCCTAGCCAGTTGCACTCAAGGAGGCTTCTATTTCTTTCAACTTCTTGATAGATATGCAGCTGGCTATTCTATTCTTGTTGCAGTATTTTTTGAAGCCATTGCAGTTTCCTGGATCTATGGTAATTTTTAAAATGATTTTTTTAAATGTAATTCCATAACTAAGCCTTCCAATTCTTAGGAACCAATCGTTTTTGTGAAGACATTCGTGACATGATCGGCTTTGCTCCAGGAACATATTGGCGAGTTTGTTGGAGATTTTTGGCACCTTTGTTTCTGCTCTTCATCACCGTTTATGGTCTAATTGGCTATGAACCTTTAAGTTATGAAAATTACACATATCCTGGATGGGCCAATGCTCTGGGTTGGTGTATAGCTGGATCGTCAGTGATCATGATTCCTGCTGTGGCTATTTTCAAGCTTATCACCACACCAGGAACTATTACTCAGGTTTGTTGGGTTCTTTTTGACAGGAGTCCTTAAATATTCTTGTTTGTTTTTTTTAGCGTTTCCGCATTCTCACAACTCCATGGCGGGATCATCAAATTGCCATCAATGGTGTCACCGTTGAAAGAACACAAGTTCGTCTAACAGCCTCTAAAGACGGTGCAGAAGTTTGAGATCGACCATTTGCTAGATTTCAAATATACTATGTATAAATTAAAATATTCTAATATTAAAGCAATCAAATTATCTATTATAACAACAACAAAATTCAAGTATAGTAAATCAAACATATACAAAATTTAGGTTCGTAATTAGGTTTCGTTAAACAAGGACATTATCTTGTTATTTCAAAATAATATATTATATACCTAAAGAAAAAAACGTTTGTAGTTCAAAGCCAAAAAAAAACAACAAAATAAAAAAATACATAAAAACTCTTACAATATTCTTAGGGAAAAGAATTTAAATATATACAATACTTAAATACATTAGATGCAATATTATAAAAAATAAGTTATACATTAAATTAAAGTTTTACAAACAAATAAAACAACATATATACTAGTTTAAATTTATATAAATCAAATTATTATTATTAAAAAGAAATAAAAACTATGATTATATAAAATTATAATATTATAAAATTTACAATGAAAAATGCTGTGTAGATAATATAGAAAAAGTCAAAAGTATCACAATCATCATTAATGCTTTAAAATGTATGTATAAGCAAAAAAAAAACAAAAACTGATATACTATAGGCTATGCTCAAAAATAATAAAAAATACTCGTACCTATACCTACCTTTATATAAAAAATAAATATAAACTTTTTTTTTAAACAAGCAATCGATGAAGTCCTTTTTCATCATAAAATTACCAAAAAAAATTAACATACATGTCACAAAGAGAATTTCTTTGTTTTTAATTTCTGTACATAAAATCAGTGTAACTGAAGCTTTAAAAATATACCATTAAAAATTAAGAAATAAAAGTTCATAATTATGGGTGAAAAAAAATGTAGAATAATTTGTTAATACCACATGAATTGTTGTAAATATTTATAACTTTTAACATTGAAATTTTATAACAAAAAAAAAAAAAATTAAAACAAAAAATTCAAAGTGTAATATCATTTTGTAGGATGTCGAAATTTTTCCAAACAGCCATATGGAAAAAATTCGAAGGAATACAACTTTTTAATTAATTATTTAAATTAAACAATTTTTTATAACAATAGTCACTAAATATTTGTATTTATTTATTTCTATAAATTGAAAATAAGTTAGGAAAGGGAAAGTCTTTCAGCCATAGATTTTGCCTCGCCTTAGAACAATTTCAATTTAATGTTATGAATTTTATTGTTAATTTTTTGTTACTTTAACTTAAGAAAATAATTTTTTTGTATATTTATTTAAATGATGCAGCAGTTAATTGAAGTTCCAATCAGCCATTTGGAATTTCAATTGCTGTCCTTAGAATAATGATATTTTTTTATAAAACATATAAAAATGATTGATTTCGTATTTTATAAAAATGTGTTAATTTTCTGCAAATAAATATATTTTCTGTTTAATAAAAATAAAATTGAGTTTGTTGAGTTGTACGGATAGCTTGATTAAATATATTTGAAATATTAGGATATTTCTTAAACGCCCTTAAATTTCGAAAATGGACCCTCCTCTAGGACGCGATTTGAAGGAGATACAGCGTTTTGTAGGTTAAATGTGAATTTTCCACGATAATTTTTTGCAAAAAAATTTGTATTCATGCAGACCTTTATAAAATACTAGCTGTTACCCGCGACTTCCTCCGCCTCAATTTATTATTATAGCAATTAAGATTAAGTTTTAAAAAATATTTATTTTAAAGTACTTCGTAAAGGATATTTAGGTTTTATTTTATTATGGCTGAAGAACATACGGATTTTCTCTGCAACCCGATTTTAACAATGGAACGGAAGGCCTTTAAGATGAATAATTTTCTTTCCTTTTGCAACATTTTCCACTTATTCTTCGCTAATATTTTTCGCAGCGTGATGTTATATAGCCTTCCTCGACAAATTGACTATTCAACACAAAAAGAATTTTTCAATTCCAACCAGTGGTTTCTGAGATTAGCGCGTTCAAACAAACAAATTCTACAGCTTTATATATTAAGTATAGATTACCATAACTAAAGTAGTGTGTTGTTAGTACCATACGAAAAAATGTTCTACATACAGTTAAACTGAACACGCCTAAGACAGTTTATAAATTATAAACCGACCTTTTTCACACACTGACAAATGTGACAAATGAATGGCTTAGTATCAAATTTAATACTTTGACATACAAAAATGTTGAAAAAAGAAATGACTTAGACATATTATTATTCGCAAAACACATGTTGTCAGTTGTTTAATTTACTAAAACATTTTCTTTCATTGGTAAATGTCAAAGTGTGATACTAAAAATTAGGTTAGCTATTATACAACTTTAGTACAATGCTATGGTCAATTAATACGAGTATTTAAAAAGCTCATTTTTTTACTCAGTATCTAAGAGTCTACAATCTACATTCAGATTCTTATCGAACAGTAGAACTTTGTTTAGAATAAAATTTACCACACTGTCCTTTAAGTTCTGCAAACTACATATAGGTATTTCAAGGTTCTTTTTTAAAAGTCGATTTCAAACTTTGAATTTTGACATTAGGTTTAAGATCCTGCAAATAACAATCAAAATCATTTTTCTAAATACATATATCGCCCATTTACATTTCTGCATCTAGATCTCACCCATAATAAGCTCTTCCATAGTTTCGTATTTGTAAGCTTTTGTACAAATTATATATTCCATGACATAAACCTCAAACTGGCGCTGATTGAAGTCAAAATTGAGTCAACTCAAATAAAATAGATAAGTTCGTATCTTCTTCTTCTGAAAAACATCCTTTCTTTTTAAATGTACACATTCGATAAATCTATAATTCGATATAAAACAGAGAAAAAACCCAAATGTGAAATAACAAAGCGTTACTTAAGAGTTTGACATTTCTTCTATTGCTATCGCACTTTTATTATTATTCGGTTTGCAAAGTCAGGGATGGCTAAAAAACAATATCTTAGCTTACATACGGCGAATTTTTAATCATGAGTGAGTAATCTACCTCGAAGAATATGTTGTGATAAAGAAAAATTAGCTTGGCAGAGCTTTTCATTTACGCTATATGATTTCAGAATTAAAACTATTATTTTGACAATTCTTATCGGAGTCTAATTCTGGAGGAAAATTTTATTGTAAGACACTTTAAAATACAGCTCTATTTAACACAAAATTACTAGCGTAGAGTAATGTTATGTTTTGTTAATGTTCATAAAAACTGTCAGAGTAAATTCAAGCAAAAACGTCAAACGTCAGATGCTAAATTCGACGCAAGTAAAATGAAAAGGATAATAATTAAATCTCAAAACAAAACAGGGCCCAAAATTTTCAAGAAATGTTTTTTGTGTGTCAAATTTAAAGACATTTTTTCATTTTCAATTGCTTAATACTAATCTTAATTAAAATAACAATTAAAAAACTTAATGGGATCTATTTTGTTTATATTTTAATGACATCAACTGATTTTGACTATTTTCACCAACCTGAAAATGTTTCACTTTAAATCTTTGTATAAATTTATTTTTTAAAGCTTTCTGAAGCTAAGCTCACATTCGTACCCATACAAAAATAAAAAATACTCTTAGTTTATACACAAACCACATTACCGTTTCGTATTCAAAACAAAAACTCAACGAAGATTCTTTAGGAACTTTTAACGAAGCAAATGTTTATTATTTTTATTTTTATTTTGTTAATAATAGTTAATTTTCATCATAGATAAGTTTTAGAAAAAGTACATAGTAAAATTTAAGAAAGAATTACATAAAAAGTGTCAGATATGTAAAAATTGTATGTGATATATTTATTATAATTCGTTAAGTTTTAAAAATGTCTCTTTTAAAATGCTTATATAGCCGATATACGTTATATTTTGAAAATTTAGTAAGAGATATGTTATTAAACTTGTTGTGGCAACATGTTGACAGAAGGAAATGTTCCTATAGTAAAATTGAATGTAGCTATGTTGATAGAAGTAGAAGAAGTGCCGAAAGCGAAGCTCATTGTGCAGAGTAGAATTTTTCGAGAGAGTGTAGATTTTAGAGTAATTTTTCCTGTAAAAGAGGGAGGTTTTGATACACAAGAAACCCTTTTGTAGAGATTTAATATTTCTTGAAAAACCATGCTGCGATTTATTTTAAGAAAAATCTACTAAGTATGTTGTTCTACTAAAGTTTAAAGAGAAAAATGTTACCTACTCATGCAAATATTATTCTAGGAATATTTTGAGGTTAAGTATGGCGGAATGAAAATGTAAATTCCAATTTGTAAATAAAATAAAAAAACTTCTTTTTTTAGTCAGTATAACATTTTATTTAAATTTTGTTTTTTTTTATGTTTTTTAATATAATTAATTACACGTGGATTTTTTCATGTTTATTAAAATATTAACAATTTTGTTTTTATTAAAATAGTTTTAAAACATATATAATTTATTTTTCAAATTCAGAGGTACACAATGACATCAGAGGAAAAATATACATACTTTTTTGTTTTTAAATATATAAAATAAACTGTATTTAAAAAATTTATTCAAAAAGAAAAAATTACCTAGAAATGAATTTTTATTTGTATAAAGAAAAAAATTCTTATTGGAATATTTACAATAAGGTTCGAAATAAATAAATAGAAAATTTGTTCACATTTTATTTATGTATATTTATAATATTAATCATTTTTGTTTGTATTTATATTGTACGCTTATATAATTTAATTATTTTATTAATAATAATAATTTATTTTATCGTTATTATCGGTGCAATTGTGAAATTGGTCTTTCATTTAAAATAATGTGCAGTAAAATATCTATGGTGCTACATCTAGTTTGTATTTTATTTTTGTTGATGCAATTATGTAGTTAGTTATTTATGTGAATGAATAAATGGATATATGAGTTATACGAAAATTAATAATTTAGTTTTTTGTCAATTTATTAAATTTAAATTCTAAGACAGGAAGTCAAGAAAATTTTAGCACCTTTTTAGAGTTTTTTTTTTGTATGAATTTTTTTTTTAATTTTTAAAGGATTTAATTTAGAAAAAGAAGAAAATAAAATATAACAAATATTTATATATCTTTGGATGAAATCCCATTGGAACAAACAACATCTTTAACTAGAAGAACCATTATATTTATAATAATTGGCAGTAGTTATATGATTGTGTCAAAAGCAATTTTTGTTTTTTTTTGAGATTTTTCTGACACATGGACTGTTTTAATTTTTTTATTCCATTAACAATTTTTTTATTTCGTGGGATATCATTCAAGTTTGTATAGAAACAGTCAAGAAGATTTGTCAAATTTTTTAATAATTTTTTTTTTCAAAGATATCTAACCGAAACGATTTTGTAACAACGTTTTTTTTTATAACAAATTATTTTATCTATGAAAATATCTAATTAATACAAATATTTTTTTATATAATAACTATGCGAGCTTTTAAAGTAAAAAAAGAGAAAATATAAATAAATAATTAACATTAATTGCATTCGCATTAAATTTATCTATTTTGTTTTTAATTTAAAATTCTTAAGCTTACTTAGGTACTAAGTTACATTTAATTGATAATTTTATCTCTTTGTTGTTGATTTGTTTTTTTTTTCTTTTTTTTTTAATTACATCGTACAATTATAGGCATTTAATATATAGTCTTATCGCGTTTTTTCTTTAATTTATATTCAATTTGCTTAACACAATATTTTTTTGTTTAAGAAAATAAGAATAAAAATACAAAATAAATGTTAATGTGTCAGTGATGTAGGTATAGGAATATGGTATAGGCATATGTATAGTATTAATATTAAGGTTGTATGTGATGTGATGCATGCGTGTTTTAAGAATTTTTGATTGGATATTTTTATGTATGTAAATATTTTCATTTTGTATTTATTTTAAGTGAGACTTTAATTAAATATTCATATTGTGTTGAATGAAAAATTTAAAAATCTTCCAAACAAAAAGTGATTAAACTTTTGTGTACATTTTAATGAGAGATAGTTAAATATTATCCCTGGAGTAATGTGTCTGCAATGAAAAGAATCATGATTGGCATTAATTTTGGGTAATACACAATTATAATTAATGTGTCGTAATTTCATGTGGATTCAGCAGATGAGAAGCACGTTGTTAAAATTTTATATGGGACATCATTTGTGAAATAATTCTTGACAATGAAATTCATCCTTTCAGCGCTGATTTATTTTTGTTACAAAGGATTTCCCAGTTAACATCTCTGACTTTTGACAAGTGGTTGCTGTTTTTTATTTTTTTTGTTTACCTATACAACCTCGAGGCTTATAAAGTTCAACAACATTATGCAAGTGATAAAATTGTGTCTTTTCCATACGAGCTACATTTTATGTGCATCGTCTGCTTTATAGTTGCCATAATCACCCAAAAGAGGGCTATTCGAAATGTGGTGAGATAAATGGTTTTGTGGTCAATTTGAAAACGATCACCTGTTTGTCAATGGAACTTAAGACATGTCACTATCCGATCCGTGAAAGTATGGAACAGAAACGGACATAGTCAATTCCTCTGATCGCAAGAATTCGTCTTTTAACAGAATATAATTTGTCGAACTTGTCTTGGGCCTACACTCAGAAAGCCATGAACTCAGACTAACCGATCAAACTGAACTCTCAAGCTGTTGAAAGTTGATCCCTATTTTGGTCGAAAAACTAGTTCTAAAACTAGACAGAAATAACACCACCTATTTTTGACCTTTCTTTACTATTTCAGAGAAGAGATCTGAACACTGAGTGCGTTCTATTATTCCGATTTATTTAAAGAACATTCTTCACCAGCTGTCGCCATTTTATTATTTGTCATTCAAGCTTCTGAACTTTGTCTGCACTATAATTTTTAATTTTATTAGAGTAGAGTTTGCTCTGAACATGCTCAAAGCTATAAATTAAACATGATTTTTTTTGACAGTTCAGACTCTGCTTTGAATTAATAAAGAAAAACATCCTTTGTGAACTCGTGACAACAAAATTCTAATAGAAATTCACCAAATGACGGTGCACAAAGAGCATGTCACTTTTTGGTGTGGTGAGTATCATTGAGAACGCTATCGTTTTATTTTGCATCCAATTAGATGATTCGGAAACTGTCAGCATGTGGTTACAAGAGGACATTAGATACTATATTCTACACTTTTGACAAAATGGAGTCTTTGTACGAACGAATTCTAAACGTCATCTAATCATGATGTCGATGTGAATTAACCACAATGATCGTATAATTTTACTACGTTGGGAATCTTCTTTTGGAATTTTTTGAAATCTGAACTATAGAAGTGACTTTTAATAGAAATTCACAGGTTTATCAGTGGCTTTTATTTTGTAAGTCACTATCGGAAGGTTTGTTACAATTTGAACAAAATTCCCGATTTTGTTAATAATTATTATTAAAAATTATAATTTGTTTGATTATAAACACAAGAAAAGAAAATAATATTTAAATTACGGATACGAGTCCCTAGAGGAGATTTAATCTTCAAAAGATTTAATACAAAAATCTATAAATATTTCAAACTAGAGACGTCATAGTTTCTTAAAGGGTATGTAAAGCTTTATAATTAACAGATGATATGAATGAATTTTTATGATTTTATGAAAAAAATATGTATTCTCATGATATTATAAATTAATTACAATTAAATGTAAAACAACTTTTTTATCTTTCAAAAATATAATTATACATAAAATAAATGCACATTTTCTTTTCGTTTAAGATTGTTATGTTTTTTGTTTTTGTTTTTGTTTAATTTTTTTGTTTTCATTCATTTATTTGTTTAATAACTTTTTGTGTGTAAATAGTTGATACAAGTTTTGTGTTTATACAAAATATATTTTGTTTTTATTTTTATTTAAAAAATATATTTTCTTGTTCAAAAAAATAAAAAAAAAAAAAATAAAATTTCAAATATAGATCAAAAACACAAATTGAATTTAAAAATAATTTATAAATACAGATTTAATTAAGCTAATTAAAATTAAAAATAAAAATATTTTTTTGTTTGTTTTTGAATTAGCGCAGCGCTAATTTAGCATTTTATTTTTGCAAATTTTTTTAAATAAATGCATTATACTTATAATAAATATATAATTTTATTTTTAATTAATATATAATATATATCTATAATTTTACTACATTAAGTGTTATTTATATTTATATAATTTAAATTAAACTACAATATTACAGCATTTAGTATAACCTACATTTATTTTGTATTTTGTTTTTTTTTTAAATTTAAATATTAATTAATTAATTAATTAAGACTGCTGAATTGAACTTAAAAATGCTGGATCGACAGAAGCAACTTTAGCTGTCAAAAACGCATGCATACAAAATAGCAAACTTTGCAGCACTTGGCATTCTAGTTCCTGTAATAAAAAAAACGAAAATAAATAATTTCAAAAAAGAACAAAAAACTATAAATTATTTATGTCAAAAAACTAGCAAGAATGTAGATTTATTTTTAAATATTTAAATTTAAACAAAAAGTAAAGAAGTTAGAAGATAAGCTTAATCATGAGTTGATGACTAAACAAAAAATTTAAATCTTGATTTTTTTATTATAATGTAACTTCAATTGTTTCGACTTTCATATCAAAAAATAATGTGCACAGTTTTATTGTTTTCAAAAACGTCAATTTGCCAACCGTACACTGAGGCGTATGTGTGTTTTTCTTATATCATTTAATTGTTCACAAGATTGGTTGGCTTACATATCACACTAATTACCTGAGAGAGGGTAGAACAAGGTCTATTGGGTAAGGTAGTATATCAAATTGCGGTTACAACTACCTTAATTTGCACTATTAGTATTACTTCCCCCTAGCCCTGATACGGTTACCTATGTACATTAGTATTAGTATTGTGTTTGTAACTAATTAAATCACATTGAGTTTGATAATAAACTTTTAATTGAGCTATGAAATTGTTAATCGTCAACATTAAAATACATCCCCCTTTGCATTTATTTACCCATTACGTGATATTGAAACCTTTGCAAAGTTTTTAATTTGTTAAAGCAAATTTATTGTTAACTTTTTATTATTTAAGTTTAATAGTTTTGTAATTATTAACTCTTTTGCATTTTGCTATAAAAGGAATTAATTTACTCTCGATATACGGGGAAATGTTTCTTGAAAATTTTTATTAGCCTTCGACTTTGTTTCGAAAAAATAGTGAACTTTTCAAAAACATAACTTTTATTTTTAACTGCATAAAATTTTTTGTTATGATAATTAACGACATTATGAAGTTTTTGTAAGATAAAAATCATAAATTTATAAATAATAAAATAAACTATAAATAATAAATTAGAGGAAATTGTTTAAAATTGTATTTTAATAGATTAATTAATTTTAAAAACAATAAAAGCTTTAAGCCAATAACAATATTAAAAACAAGCAAATTTTATTTTTAGTTTGTTTCTTTTTTTTTGTTGAAAAGTATTATTTCAATGAAATATAAGAAAAAAGTTAAATTGTAAGACGAGTATTTTATTTGAATAATTCCTAAATATTTTTTTAAGCTATTTTTTGTCCATTATAACGACAATTTAAATTTTATAATTTTTAAAGGTTAACATGGTTTTTATTTCCAAAATTTTCTGTCTTCTATAAAAACAGCTATTTGCCTTTAACCAGTTTCAAAAACTCGAGTTAGGATATGAGACAATCTTAAAATACTGACGAAATTTGTATATAGTTATAGTACCTATAGTTTTTGGTTTTTAATTTTTGATTCACAGTATTTTTTATGATTGCAAAATAACGGAAGTCTTATCCCAACACAATAATCTTTGAAAAATATATAACTATGGAAAAATATCCAAAAGAAACTAACTTCAGTTCTATTCTTTTAGTTTTTGTGGCATTTTATAAAAAACAAAAGCCAGGTTCCCGAATGTCTTAGATCGGGTGATTCATCGTTTGGCTTAATTTTCAATTGGATTTTTTGACAGATCCTT
The DNA here is from genome assembly GCA_905146935.1 of Scaeva pyrastri. Lineage (NCBI taxonomy): Eukaryota > Metazoa > Arthropoda > Insecta > Diptera > Syrphidae > Scaeva > Scaeva pyrastri. The sequence continues at coordinate 12,094,268 of LR989928.1, read as the reverse complement.
TCAAACGGTTATGTCATTCTTGTATAAATCAGCATTCAGTGAATGGGTTTTGAAACTATTCAATAGAAATCCGGTGTTTTAGTAATTTTTTTTTTTAAAGATGAAGCTCTTTCTGCCTTAATGGCTTTGTTAAATTATAAGAGCTATCTGCATTGATTCTATAATCAGGGAATTATTCTCATCCGTTGGAAGATAAAATTGAAGTCCAATTAAAAATTATGTTTTCAAAAGTGATTATTGTACAGCAGTCAGAAAACAGCTAGAATGAAAACCTGAAAACAGCATTCATCCTTAAATTTGAATCATAATTCATAGAATATTTTTTTTTCAATTAAATTACCTATTACCTAACTTAAAAAAAAAATAAAATTTCCTTAAAACTCAAACTTAATTCCTTTCTTTAGATTTATGTATGTTTACATCCTGCCAAAAAAAAAAAAAAAATAAAAAAAAGCAATTACCCCAAAACTTTTCAATTTAATGGAAAGAAAAACTTTTGAACAATTCTCAAAACTACATAAAATATATTAATTTTTGCTTTTTTTTTATTAAGTTAATAAAAGCAAGGTTATGTATGTATTGAATATATGTATGTTAAACAAAGAAAAAAAAAACTCTCATCTTACTGAAGCTGTATAAAGTCAAAGAGACCAGAAATTTCAAAAAAAAAAAAATCCAACCATAAAACACGAACAAAATAAAAACCGAAAGAATAAAAAGATTTTATAAAATAGAAAAAGAAATTCAAACGAACTCGATACGAAAAAAAAAAATTAAATAAAAATATAAAGGAAAAAAAAAAGACGAACGAAGTAAGAACGGAAATTAAAAATTTGTTATAAAGCACTGAGAGCAACGAGAGCCCTGAACACGACGACGACGAGAACCCTGAGCCTGACTACAAGGACTTACCTTTGTTTCGATAGCACGCGTTTCATGATCCTGGAAATGGAGTTTCAGCTTTGATTTGCCATCATCGCTGGAGCCACGTAATTGAGAAAACTTATACTGCCAAACTATTGACGAATCCGCCCCTTCGGCTAATGAGAATCCTGATTGCCAGTCAAGCGTTAATCCGCCACTCTTTCCGTGATGTGAAACAGCAAAGGTTTTCCGCTACAAAATGGCATAAAATGCCATAAATAAAACAAAATGGAAGAAAGAAAAAAACACACACACACAAAAAAGAACAACGTTAAAAAAGCCATTATTCACTTTGTTCACTGCATTCATTGTAGGTACTAAACATGGCAACAACAAAAAAAAAACAAAAAACCCAAAACTCGAATACACCATCACCATCAGGACCTTTTCTGAACCTCCAACCATACCCTTCTACACCTTAACCTCCTTTGTACGAAATCCAATTGAAAGGGTTTGAGTCCAATAAATACAACAAAAACAAAAAATTCTGCAGGCAAAGGATTCGGTTTAACGAACGAAAAGGACAGGAAAATGCGGAAATATTGCCGTTGGTTTAGGAATAATGGGCTGGGAATATAATACGTGAATAAGGAATGCCTGGGCCTTTGCTTTGGACTCTGCCTGGGCCTGTGAGCTTTGACTGTAGGATCCCTGGGAAATCCTTATTCGTCTGTCCTTCGGCATCGGCGGCAGTGGCGGTGAAAAAAGAGTTGGATGATTTCAGCAACTTCCTTAAAGAGAGTATATAGTCTCGTTCTTCCTCAGAAGGGAGTTCTTCAAGGAACAGACCTACTTCTACCTATATGCATTTACCTTTATGTACATATATACTCATACATATTTGTATGTATGTACAATGTACGCAACAGGAGAAGGTATTTCTTATTGATAAGATGAAAAATAAAGTTTTCTATTTCTGACCAAAGTTTAATGGATTTTCTTTTGAAAACGTCTCATGCGGCATGTTCAAAAGTTTGACATTACTTTTTCTTGTTATATCAATTTTATTTTATTATTATTTTTTTTTCTTTTTTTTTGTAGAAGGAACTTTCATTGTATAGGCTGAATATTTTGTGTCATAAACTTTACTAAGAGTGTCAATGTTGAATAAAAAGTTTTTGATGATAAGTCGTCTTCATACATAAGAAAGATCGTACTTTTTGCATAAAGATATACACACATACATACATACCAGGTCATTCTATGTGTATGTGTGTCAAGTTTTATTAAATTGATAGGAGAAAGGTTGACACCTATGGGATGACTTTTATAAATCATGTACACATAATTTTTGTAAGATGGGTGGTTTTACTTGAACTTTTAAATGAAACCATTCAACTCTTTTTTCACATGTAATAAGTTACAACAACCAACTTGACATCTCATTTGACATTTCAAAGAAAGAGAAAAATCTCGGTCTTGTCTTGTGAAACCGAGATGCATCCCAGGTGAGATCGAGATGAAAATTTGTATTGTAAAATATTTAATATTTTTAAATTAACTGTCCAAATCATCGAAGTAGGTTTTTGACAAAAAATTCAGAATTTATTTACAAAATGTCAAAATATGGTCATTGCTCATATTCGAAATCAAAAAATGCAACCAAAAAAATTCATATTTTCTCTTAAAAATCAATCCTTTTTTATTTGTTGAAATTTGAAAAATGACTACAAATTAAACTAAAAACGAGAAAAACATAAGGATACCAGGGTCGAGACGAGAGAGAAGAGAATTATACGGGATGCAGACAGATATAAAGAAAATTACACTGATACGATATCGACGTAACCAAACGTCAAAGTGTTTTGAGGCCAATCCTGTACTACCTATCAGAAGATGCAAATCATAAAAATGTACAAATAAGGGAAAATGACAGTTCCACTTTGACATTTGTGAAACAAAACAAAAAACCATTGAGGATGAGAACATTTGCGCCACCTTACGGATTAATGTTAATACTGTTGAATTTTAACAAAAAAAAAGTTTCCACTCCTATTATCTATCTGTCAAAAATTAATGTGTACGCGAATTTAAATAACTTAATTGAGTAAAAAGTAAGTCAAGGAAAGTTTACCTACATGTGTCAGTTTATTTAGTTTTCGAAAAAGTTAAATAAATGTAATTGACTGCAAATAAAAGTTCCGTGTTTCCTTATAGTTCCCATTGTCAAAATTAAATTGTCATTACAACATTATAAAAGCAACAACAATTATTACAAATAACAATCGCTTAAAATCCTTACTGTGTAACTAAAAGAACGCACATTTAAATGCAATGTCACAAACAGATAAATATTATGAATTTAAAAACGAAATGGCCAAAATATTCTAATAATTTAAATTTCCACCTCAAAATAATCAATATCAAACATCTGTCCAATGAACGTCATGTCATTTTTTTAATGCTCGAAAAATATATCGATTGTCAGTTATTGGGTGCGTTCAGATTTTATATTAAAATGACTTCATTCAGTGAACAACAATGAAAGAAATTTATGAATTGATTTCCAATGAGAAAATGGAAAAATTCAAGATTTTCAAATTGAAAATAAAAAAATAAATAACTAAATTTCCAGGATATTCCAGCTGATGACAGTTGTTTTAAGATAACTGAAATATACATGCAAATTTTATTTAACTTCACTCAATTGTCTCCATTAAACTTTCTATAAATTTCTATTAAATTTTATGACCTTCTTGACCCCGTTTATTTTGTTCTTATATGGATTTATTTAATTTAAGGCTTTTCGAGACTTTAAAAATTGATTCTATTGAGTCCTCCACAATCGATCTTTGTAAGCTCTCAATATATATACACAAAAATGAAATCCCGATTTTACGCTATAAGTTCAAAAATGATTGTTATAGGTTTTCAATGCACCAAAGGACCTTTAAGTAGGTTTGTTCGTATGTACTCGTATGTGTGTTCTATAAATTATTTTTTATCTTACATCTTTGTGTAAGCACAATAAATTTCAATCGAAATCCTTCCATTCCTTCATTTCATTCTTATGTATGTATGTGTGTATGAAGTAAACGAGTACATATGCTTAGAATTACACACACATACCAACTTGACATCCAGCCTAAATGATAAAATACAATTACGCCTCGAAGCAGCAACAGTAAGCACCTACTACATATATATAAAACAGTCCGTATCGGGGTCATAATTTAGTTTTAGTGTCCCAAAAGAGTTTTTTCAAAACAACAACAACAACAACAAAGGGAGTTACTTTGGTCGAGCTTGGTGCTTCAAACAACAATAAAACACATACTCGTCCAAGGTACTCTGACTCTGACTCCGGGTACGTGTACACTCTTTTAAAAAGGACATTGTTATCCTAGAAAAAGTAGTATAGTTACAGTTAGGGGTATAAAATATGTAGTTTGTTACTATTCTGAATAATCTATTAGGTACATAAAGATACACATTTTGTAGATGGAAATTATTTATGACAAATAACTTTTATTACAATCTTGTTGTCTTTCTCATTTATCCCTGAGGCACACTTTAGTTAGAATAAGGTTTTAGTTTCTACACAATTTAGAAATAGTTTTGTTTGTTTATGATTTTTTGTTTGTTTTTTTTTTTTTTTTTTGGAGAAGTTTTTATATGATTTTTGTTTAAGGGCAAAGATTGAGGAATATGTTAGAGAGAGAGAGAGAGATGAAAGGATTTGTGTGACCTATGGAAAAGGCCATTCACGAAAGTGGACCATGATGACATGAAAAATAATGATACTCTAGGAAATCAACGTGGAGCACACAGGTCTTGAATTTGGAAACTCGAATAATTAAACTTAAACTAAAAACGATAACTTTCTAAAAACTCATTAAAATAGTAAGCAATCTTCCAATAAGGGGTTTCCTTTTGAATAGCCAATTATTTGAGAAGCTGTCATATTTTGATACTTGACAGTTACAAATCACGCCATTAGTTGAAATCCAATCATACACGCTTCAACAACTCATTGAAATTGTTGGAGCTTACTACAGAAGTGGTGAAAATTTTACAGTCACAGTTAGCAAGACTGAAGCACTTGTTAAAAAGGGGGTGAATGAATATGATTAATGATTTTTTATGGCCAAATTTGACAGTTATTGACAACGTTTACTTTCAATAAGAAGATTTAACAATAGTAATTTTGCCTGAAAAGTTTCCTGACCTTGTTTTTTCTCGAAGAAATGTAATCACAGTTGCTCACAGAGATTTGACATCTTTGGGCTTTTGACTTTTGGGCTGCATGAAAGATATGGCAAAGCTTAACAATCGATTTAAGCCTTTACGGATTGTTAAGAATCCAAATCTTGTAACTTAAACTTCGTCAATTTTTAAAAATAAAAATTCTGTTGCATTTCTCGTGCTTAATTTAATAAAATTATCATCAGATCTCTCTTTAAGAAATAAGTAAGAATATTTAAAAAGTAAATCCTATTTTTTTAATTTATTCCAAACTACTATTAATGCTACACCACTGTTAAGTCAGTTAAGACCAAGTTAACAAGGTCTGGAACTAATGTTATACAATTGTTTAAGTTTCTCGCCTTTCCTGACGTCCTGACGTCCTTCCCACCTACCGCAATCAGTTGACTGCTGGTGCGCGATGTTATGATGTGATGTTGTTAGCCTTTTTTGTATATATAGGTCAAACTCACAAACACAAACACAAACACAAACGCAATAGTAATAAAAACAAAATGAAAACATGAATAAATTTACATGTTAACAAAATTTTCAAGATTGAAATAGGACGAGGATTATGATTTTTTTTTTGAGTTAAGGTAGGCATAAGGAATGAAAGTTAAAGCCTTAACGGTGGATTTTTAAATCGTGAACATTCGTCATGATTAAGTATGTTTTTTTTTTTTTTATATAAGTATAAAAGGTGTGTAAGTTCATAAAATCACCGGGATAGAAAATTCTAAAAACAAAGGAGCAAATCGGGATTTTTTTTTGTGAGGCCTAATAATATTTTATGGATGAAATATGAAGTTAGGAGCAGGTACTTGGTTTTAATAGTTACGATGAAATAAAATGCATGAGAATGATTTTTAAAAGAACGGCCATTTTTTTAAATAAAATAGATGAATAATTATTTAATGGCTTAACGGGGCTTAAAAAAATGTTTTCTTTTTGAACTTACTAAAGGTTGAAAATTCCTTTATTCTGACCGAGAGATCACGCTAAAAATAAAATATATTTGCATTGTCCAAGCTTACTGTCAAAATTTAATGAAATTTCATCCAATCGTTCTCAAGGAATAGCTTGACAACTAATATGTCAAATGTGCCAAGCATATTAAATGGTCAACTAGAAGTTTGATGAATTTGTCGTTACCGTCTAGACATAAATGCTGCATTCCGTTAAGAAATGCCACAAAATATCACAATATCGTTATAAAACGTACATAGATAAATTTACTTTAGGAAATATCAAAGGACAATCTTCCATTTTCAAACGAAAAATCTAATTAGAAGACTGGTTAATGATTCTCGTCCAAAGCGTCCGAAACGGTCTTCAAGGTTATAGGCAGTAGTGGTCTAGTTTCTCATGTGAACATTTTCATTTTCTACCTCGAACATGTCAAAATAATCCACTAACAATTTTACATTACGAAATAAGATCAATCGAACGTCGAATTCAAAGCCAAGCGCCTTCTTTTTTGAATGAAATAAAAAAAATCCTCTCAAACCAAGACAACGCTCCTGCTCATTCAGCTTGTGATATGACCCATAAATTGATAGACGACCCCCCCCCACACGCATTTTAACTTCCCCCGAATCAGTGTCTGTGCTGAAAAAACATTTCACTCTAATTAAAAGGTCAAAATGGGAACAAACGTCAATTTTGAAGGTCCCCCATTCCACACATGAATGGCACAGTTACTGAGAATGTTTTGACATTTTTCTTTTTAATTTTAGTTAATATTTTGTCCCTCTCGCTTTCTGAAAATTGTAAATGTATTTTTAAACTTCTATTTTTATTTGACATCATAGAATGTTAGTTAAATGTCAACAAAAAAAAATGTATTTCAATTTTCAAACGGAGGGTGATTTTGTTTATACTCCTACTCCCTCTAGTAAAAGCTTTTAGGAAATTCGGTTTAATTCTGAGAAACATCTACATGCATACATATTGTACATACATATATACATATTAAATCTATTTGAAAATTGATTTCTTTGACATTTTGATCAAACATCTGTGTGACGGATGTCCCAAAACGTAAAAGTGAAAAGTTAATATTTGTATGAAAACGGAAAATCTTTTCATAATTTTTTTCTCAAAATTTAAAAGAGGCATTTGAAGTTAAAAATACAAAAAGTTTAATTTCTACAAATCAACCCCTGTAAACCTTCTATAATATTTTTAAAATAAAATTTATAGCTATACTGTTTTTTTTAGCGCCGCCGACTTGGAACCTTCTTATTTTATAAAAAGGTCTGAGAAAAATTGAGCTGATCAACGACTTACAACCACAAACACTTAAATCACAATCAAACTCCACATAAACATTAAAAAAAACTCACTTAGCCAAATAACCTTAATCTACTCGAATTGAAAATATAAAGATCTATATTTTCCAAACTGAAATTATGACCTAGCTTTCAAAAAACGTACCCAGTTCAAAACTGAAGTGAAACCCTTATAAAGTCGAACATAAAATTCTGTAGTTCAACCTATTTTTATTGTACATTTATTTTTTGATTTCTTTATTTATTCGAGCTTTCAATTTACTGCTACTACGTGACCCAAAAACTCAAACCCTCTATAGGCAGTCAATTCACAAAATGTCCTTTATGAATATTTAAACAACAACAAAAACAAAAAAAGACAAACTGCTTAAATATTTCACCTTGGTGCAGATGAATATGGCGCTTTCATTTTTAAAAATTCATATAAAGAGGTTATATTTCCCAACCGCATAAAAGTTACCCAAAAAATTGTATAGGAATGCAATGAACAAACCAAAAAAAAAAAAAAAAACAAAAAAAAAACATCCTTTCGACCAGGATATTTGTACAACTTACCCCAAGTTTTATGACACTCGTTACAATTGCCGCATTCCAACTGTTTTCAATTCGCAACAACTCCTGTCGCGTTTCCACACTTAAATATCTTGGCTCGTGTCCTGAACTTTGCAGCAGGAAACAATGCTGACGGCTGTCCACAGTTTCTGATTCCTTAACTACACGAAACATTGTTTGATAAACTTTATAGATAACAAGGGCTTTGGATAATCCTGCGACATTGAGCTGTAAAAAATAAAATAAAATAAAATATAAATTGAAATTGAAAATAGAAACAAAATTGCATAAGAATTGGAAAATTGAGTTAAAACAAAAGGACACTCCTCTTAATGGAACGTATTTAAATTAAGCGAGCACAAGGATAATAAGGACACAAAACAAAACTTCTCATATCATTTAGTTGTTTTTTGTGTGTGCTGCGTCGTCGTCATACTCATTGTAGTTTGGTTGAACACTCAAGGAAAAGTATTATCCTTGCAAAAGGTTGTGTCTTGTGTTCCTTGTTTAGTCTTTTTTTTAAGGAGAACTTCATCCTTAAATAAGCGCATAAAGTGGTGCTCCTTGTGCAAGTTTCCCGAAGAACTTATTTCTTTTCGTTTTTTTGCATTTTCCTTCCAACATCGTCAACTAACAATGAAGTCACTTCTGCCGCCAGCCAGCCAGCAGCGCCGCGTAGCTGTGAAACAAAAAACTTCAAAGCAAGTAGGTTCATAGGTGCATGGCACCATCAGGTGTACTAAACTGACTTCCTTAAGGAGAATAGACCTCTGTGAGTCAACTTTTTTTTTTCCTATTTCTACAAAAACCCACAAATTGTCATGAAAAAGTTACATGAGTTTTGTTTTTGTAGACTTTTTAATTTAAAACGCAGTTCAATGGACTTTTAAGGATGGAAAATCAGGATCATGATGTATAATTTTATTTTTTTATTAAAATTGTGTTGGTGGGGGAAAAGTGTCGTGCGTCGTTCTTTAATCCTCCCAAAAAAAAAAAAATTAAATCCTTGTGAAAATACCAAATTAAGACAAATTGTAAATTAGGGATGATTTGATTTGATTTGATTAATTCAATAAGGATATGCTATATGCTGCTATAGTGATGGAATTAATTGAGCGTGTAGATATTTTAGCAAGGGACAGACGGTGACGATGATATGATGGGTGTGGTGGCTTGGCTGGTGGGGGTTGGAGAGATTCTATTTATTGATGAAGTCATGAGTGATGGTATGGGTTTTAGGATAGCTATCAATCAAATATTGACAGACATGTTGAAAATGTCAAAAGAAATTGATGATCGAAATAATAATCTCTTATCTAAAAGATTTTGTATCTAAGGATTATGTTTTCTCTTTTTTGTTGTTTGTCTATGTAGGAAAGTATTGATGGTATGCAAAATACGGATATAGAAATAGAATTCAAGGAAAACAGATGAATTGATTTTTTATCAAAACGTTAAGTTTATAAATTCGCAGAATTCAAAGATACAAGAAATTAAATTCTTGTTAACACTACCCTTCTCTTGATGAGATATAAAAGATTATTATATAAAAATGTGTCACTAAATTTGAAATTGCAGCCATTTGGATTTTTTTTCAGAAACACTGAATTTTCTTACTGATTTTTGTTTTTTTACAAACTTTTAAGAAACGAACAATAACTTGAAATTTAAGACACAAAAAGTGGAATATTAAAATCTTGGGACAATTTTGGGAAACTCTAAAAGTAACTTTCGTCAATATTCGTCTTACACAAATTTTATCTTTGATCTCTTTCGATCGAAAACCAACGTTTTCAGTGAATGTTTTCGAAAATAAGAACTGGAGTATTTGAACAAAAAACAAATCGAATAAACACGAATTGTTTAACTTCAAGGAATAAGTTATTAATTTTTCTTTAGCAACGCAGTTGATTTGTGAATTCGACACGAGAATTGTTAATAAAAGTACTACTGTTTCTTTTTCCTAGAACTGGATTTGATTGTGAATTTTGAACAAATATTTTCTGAGAGTCTCTTTTGTTGAATTCAGTTTCAATAGACCAATCCGTTGACAATCGTGTAACAAATATCTTTTGAAATTTCATTCATAAAAATTCTTCGAAAAATCAGAATAGAACAATTTAGTTGCAAATTTTATTTGCTGTCCGAGGAAAGAATTAATTTTTCAACTTAAGTGACATTTGAAATTAAATTGCATCTGAAATTGCATTGTATAAAAGGCTGAACTTATGGGGAGAGATTTTTTAGACTTTGGCAAAGCAGAGATAAAAGTGGGTAAAGAGTTCAAAACATACATAACTTGGTTTTTGTTTTTCGTTTTAAATATTGGATTTAAAAAAATTAAATTAACTTATAAACACACAAAAACATTGAAATGTGATGAAATCTTCCTCATTTATTTCACGAAAAAAGGTTTAAAACTGAATAAATAAAATAGTGCGTATACGCCAGAGTGGACCACTTGAGGTTTAAAGCAAAATAATACTTTTGTTTGTCTTTCACTGCAAAACGGAGCGACGAATTGACGTGATTTTTTAAGTGGAGATAATTGAAGGGATGGACAGTAACATAGGCGTTTTCAAACCCCCACTTCCCTTAAATTGACGATGGAAGTTTGTATGGAGCATTCCTCAATTTTCTAGATAGAAAGCTAAAAATTGGTATGCGGACTATTTGTGACTAACAAAAAATCGTACCCCTTAAGAGGGGGTAAAATTTCGCAGGGTTCAAGGTAGGAAACTAAGAATCGGTACACAGACCATTTGTTACCAACGAAAAATGCCTGCCTTGTTTTTTGGAAATCTTCCACTAGTCCCTAAAATGGGGGTTGGAAATTTGTGTGAGACAAAAATTAGTACAGACTTTATGATACAAATGAATCCATACTAATATTATAAATTAGACGTCCTAGTCATGATCATGAGAAATTTGGATGCCCAGAGATTATGGTAATGGGACGAAACTTTGTGTCACACAACTTGGCCGCAATATCATTAGCACCACTATCTCAACCGACGAAGCACGTAAGAAAAGGTGAGAATGTAATGATCCAGTTTTAAAGGCTACAATTTCTTCTTAAGCTTAGTATAGCTATGACCATTAACAAAGAAGAGCCACATAAATTCATGGTTTATAAGATGCTAGAAATTTTAAAGTCACTTAACGTCAAAGCTAGTTTGAACACGGCAATCCTACTTAAATGCCGAAATATTTACTATTTGAGCTAAAACCTGATATCTTAAAAGTAATTGCTGTCTTTATATCCTTCTGTCAATGAAATTTGATCATAATATGATGAAAAGGTGTCGTCCTTCTAACTTAAATATCTCTACATCCTTTACACCGAACAAACTGATTTTTTCATCTTAAAAAAACACCCTTTCACCGTAAAATCTGCATTCTTTTTAATTTTAAGATAAAAAAATTCTTTACTTTATGAAGTAAATTAAGTGTCGGAATTCTTAGTATGGTATCACTGTACGCGAGCTTAAGAAAGGCAATTAAAAGTGTGTAAATGAGATGCAAATATCACTTAAAAAAATTTTTATCAAAATTCGTCGAGTAGTTTTTGAAATAAATCAAAAAGAGTAAAATAAATACATGGGACCTATCAACTTTACTGAAATTTAACTCTTCTTTGAGAGATTTCTACAAAATTTCAAGTTTCAAAATCCTAATTTAAGAATTGAGATGTTTCTTTTGACCTATGTATATAAGACTTACTCCGAAATAAATTTCTCTCATTTTTAATTTTATGGGAAAATCAGGTGCAATTAACTTCCTTGAACTTCCTCTCAGAAGTTGCGTCTTGACTTCCCAACCGTGTCATAATTAAAGTAGGTAACTAACCTTTCGACGTCCATTGCCAATTTAAATTGTATTTGCCAATATACAACCTGTCAAATACATGAATTTATATATATTTTAATGGACGTTGGAAGGTTTTTGCTTGCGCCTTATATATATTAATATCGTTAACATCCTTACCCAATGACAAACAAGACATAATAATAAATTGAATGGTCACACACTTACACAACAAAATCAGCACAGTTGTTGTCAAACCGAAAAGTTGTCAATACCAAAATAGTAATAAACCAATTGTCAAAATTTATGGCAACAAATAATCGTTTGAAATAATTACCCCGGTATAGGGTATGGTGGCCATTTTGCACAAAGGTCTATCACTTTGTCCTTCACTTCGCAACAACAAACACATACATACATACATTTATATGAAAGCAGCCATTTTGCATGGAAAGGATGGATAATTTTATGTTTTATTGTATTTTTTATTTTGTATTTCCTTTCGGGTCCTTTCTCTCCACGCTCACAATCTCTCATAGGAACTTAATGGAAATTGATAAAGTTTAGTCCGAAGGAGGGCGCTGGCTGCTTTAGAACGAACATGCCGCACTAATTGTCTATAATGGTCTTTCTTTTTTTTTTTGGAGAGCTATCGCTGTGACATGTCCATTAAGAGTGTCAAGGCATTGTAACGGTTAGAACCCCAATTTGTGCCAATTGCACAGGGGTTTTTGATTGTGTTGCTGATGAAGTGTTATGAGCCCGCATAAATGGCCATAAGCAAGCTCAAACTGTTGATTCTTCTATCTCCCCCCACTTCTATTTTCGGTCTTCAGTCGGTAATGTCCTTTTTTTTCGTTTTATTATTTCGCACTTTCGCTATCAGATTTTCACTAATGGCGGTGGAATTCCACGCAGTGTCAATGGTGACTTGGTCCTTTCCCTTTTACTCTCGTACCAATCCCAAGTTAAAGATGGTATATATGTTAAAGGACATCAACAAACGACAACGGCAGACAACCAATGGACGAGGACATAGATGAATGTCTGAATTTAAGTATCTTCACATATAAATTGATGTGATTTCGATTCACAGTAAATTGGATTGCTCTTTGCTGTGAGCTCAGAATCAAACTCAAACTCAAACTGAGAATCACATTAATCTAATTCGATGGCTGATGTTGATGCTGAAGCTGATGCTGAAGCTGATGCTGATGGTGGGGCAGAGCAATCAATGTTGGCCATAGATGTCTCTTCGAGTCAAAACAGAACCAATTGAAATGTCTGAAAATCCTTCGGGGATTAAGTGATTTGTGTCTGCGTCTGAGTGTGTACCTTTGCACGTCTATAGGTGCAAGGATATTGCTCTTTTTAACACGTGAATAGATCTCCTCTACCCCACCCCACTCACTGAGTGAATGGCTTATGTTGGTAAAATATTGATAAGTGAAAAAAAAGAAGTTCTTTTTCCCTTTGTCTGGAATTTATAAGGGAAACCGAATATCGTAGCAATTTAGTTAAAGTGAATTCAAAGGAGTGTATGTGTGTTTTTTTTTTTTTGCGGAACTTATAAATTGAATTTACGCTTGTGCTTTTTTCACAGGAAAAACCTTAGGGAAATTTAATATCTCAAAGTTAATAAATGCCTACTTTTATATCATTGTATGTACACATACAGTGTGTGTAAAAACATTATGTGGATTTGGAAACAAATACATGGTAAATAGGGTTTTTTGGAATTCATGTATATCTGAAATATTGTTAACATTGTGGGGAATAATCCCTAGAGGTAAAAAAGAATGATAAAAATAAGTTTTACATCTCTCGTGAAATTTATCTGGCACTTTGGATTGAGTATGAGGCTAATGTATTTATTAAAAGGAAGGGAAATTGTGGTTTTATATGATCTTTAGTCATTATTACGAATTCAGGGGATTTGGATTGGGGATTTTGAATCATTCATAACTCGTAAATTTCCAGCACAAAATTTACGTTCTTTTAAAAGTTTTTTTTTTGGGTAAAAATATTCAGACAAAATCAGAATAAGGGAACTCATAGTAATTTCAAACAAAATGTAATGTTAATCAAAATCTTAGAAGTCATTTTTGAGATAGTTAAATTATTTCCATGGCCTAAGTTGAAGATAAGGTATTTTTATTTACTTGGAACTTGATTTGGTTTGTATTTTTCATTTACATAAAACTTTGCAGAATTTCCTATTCTTTAAGTATTTCATATAAATGAAAAGAAATAAATAAAAAGTGCTAAGATGCCACGCCCCCTCACAAGAAATAAATTAAATTTAGTAGTAATCTTTTCAAACTGATATTTTTAGACAACTCTTGACATACATTTTTTTGAACTCAGAAGCTTTTCAACTTTTTAGACAATAGTTAGATGGTCAAATTTGACAAACTAGTAAGTGAAATAAAATGTTCAAATCTAGTTTTTTTTTTTCAAAAAGTGTATTTGTAGTAGTACCAGTGTCGTGATGGTTAGTGCATTGGGTTGTCATGTCAAGAGTCTTGGGTTCGATCCCTGCCTTTTTTTACTGGTACTGCTTTTTGAGAAGAACACAGGAATGATTGAGAGTTGTAAGTCACTCGGCCCTGGCCTTATACGAGCTGTAGCGCCACAAAATATAATGTAATGTATATGTATGTATTTGTTAGAAGACTTATTTTAAAATTTTGACAGTCGATATTTTGACATTTCATGAATTATGAGTTTTAAAAGTTTCGTGTGTTTTTCTATGGTTAAAGTTTTTGGTAAATTTTTTCTAATGCCAAGTTAAACAATACTCTGAATTATTAGTTGTTTTTTTTGTGAAAATTTTGAAATTTTTAGACTTTTAGAATGAAATATTCTACTGGATATAAAAATATATTATAGTATTAGTATGTCATCCGTCAATCTGATCTGTCTCTAAGCAAAGAAACCTTCAAGAGTTACTGTCTATTGATATATTAAGCTTGTATTAACGTAGTCGGAAAAATACCGAAGTCAATCATAATGTGACAGGACATTCAGTATCCGTGTTTTATTGGTTACTAAATCAGTAATCGATAAAAGAAATTTAAGAGAAGATAAAGTTTCGGAATGTGAAATATAGGGAGAGCAATGTAAGTTGCTTATCATCATCACCAACAAGGCAACTTACGGCAACTTCCCGGAATGTGTACTTAGTAATTTTTGTCATTCTAAGTTTTATTTTTTTAATTGAATAAAGGAAAGTTTTACGCCCCAAATATTATAAAACGTTTTTAAGAAAATATATATTTTATCTTGAAAAAAATATGGAACAACGGTTATGCAACTGGCCCTTAAAGTTGCCGGCAACTTATTTCCACAGTTCATGCTCTCTCATATAAACAAATGTAATTGAACTTGTTCAGGTGAGTAACTTTAAGTGATGGATATACCTTACACCAAAAACTACTTTTTTCCAAAGTTTCAATAGTGAGCATAACTCTTAACCAACTTAGTCTGCATTTCCATGAACACTTCAACTCGATCATCATTTTAATGAATAGTTTTATTGACATCAATAAAAATCAATCTAGTCTCATAACTAACCTAAGATAACATGATGCACGTTGTATATGTCGTCAAAACTTTTAACTTAATTAATTTCATCGCCTCATCATCAGTTAGTTATATTTTAATTAAAGAATTTTATTCTGTTTCTTATAGCCACAATAAAATCTTCATAAAATTATTTATACCAACGTTTTCAGAAATTCTTTCACTTTCTCTTACCATATTATTATTTATGGCTTATTATATTATCGTATCTAACGATTGCGGATTTTCCAAGGTCATATTATATTATGTATGTATGTATTTTTATTTTATGACAAAATCAAGTTAAAATTACCAACAAAATTATTACAACAACGAAACATTTTTTGAATATAATTACGAAAATGTGACATGGTTATGGCTTTTTTGTTTCATTTTATTACTTTTATACACTGAACCGAATAATTATGTATCATGCATAACTATCTGAAAAATCATACATGTATTTACAATAAATTTTTTTCATTGAAAACAAAAAAAAAATCAAAGTGAATTTCCTCCATTTGCAAGTGTTGTTCTGGCATTAAACAATTCAAGATCAATTGTTTAACTTTTCTGAACAGAAATGTCAACACAGTTTGACAATCTCAAATGTCAAACTATAGACATGCAACTAAAAAAAAGAATAATATAATAGTTCAGAAAATCAATCATCATCGTTTATTACAAAAATGTATTGATCATGAATGTCAAACGAAAATCTGTCAATTGTCTTTCAAATGTCTTGAGTAATTTTTTTTTTCAGTGTACTTGGGCAAAGAAAAGCAGCCTAAAATTATTATTATTCGAAATATGCTTGAATAAACACACCACCACACATACTCGTACTCAAGTTCCTAAATAAATACATTTTCTGGAATATATTAAGCTATTCACTTCAAGAATATACACATACAAATACATATACATATACACTGAAGGTTAAATAATGCGATACTCCTGCTTGCAAGCAATAGATTGCCCTGCTGTGAGGCTAAATTGTCATATTATACACAACATATAGAGTATATAGTATTGAATATCCTTAAGGATAACTATATACGTAAGTAGTATAAGTTCAGGACATCCATTCACTACAACTATGTACATACGTATCTATAGTTATATGCATACTTTCAGAGTTATGTGATAAGTTTAGTTTAGAAATTTAATACATATATACAAACACACAAGATGAAAAAGAACACTAAGTTAATCGATGGAAAGAGGTTAGTAGGTCAAATGGTACAAGACCAAAGTGACGCCGCCGCCGCCGCCCGCCCGTCGAGCAAATCAAATTTCTTCGTCCTTAATTCTTTATCAGAGATTTATTTCGAAGAAACTTGATGGTACGAGTAAGTAAAAGCAAATATATTGGGCGCCATTTCTATATAAATTTCAGTATATAGTTAATATGATGTAACCAGATCAGAGCTACCCGGAGTAAATTACCCTCTTATGCCACCACAGTCGATCTCAAGGAACAATACTATAACATAAATTATAAAGGACACAATATATAGATGCCATGAAGTATATGCAAATTACGTCTTTTTCAATTAAGTTCGGATTTAGATTGGAAATTCTAGGTAAACCGAATTAGAACAAATAACTTATCGTTATCACAAATACCTGCAAATTTCTACCCTTATTTGCCTTTCTATTGATTGAGTTTCATAATTGAATTCATGATGAGAAATCATCAACAAGGTGGTGCAAAATTTATCGATTGATGAAAATTTTTACAATTTTTCGGAATCATATTTGACATTTTTGAATTTGACAGCTTCAGTATATTCAAATACAGCATGTCGAGTACTGTCAAGCCATCTATTTTATCAGGGGGGCATTTCTACTTAAGTGATTCCTAGAATAAGCAAACTCATGGCTTCTTGGCCATTGCGTTCAATCAAAGTGGTGGCGTTTGGTGAATATGAGGTTTCAAAAAGTCTTTGCATCGGGACGCATAACACGAGCCACAGTGGATATTTTAAAGGAAACGTCACAAGGAGGTCAGACTGGTCTCGTTACCAATCTTGGTATCTTGTCAAAATTGAAAAACATTATTAAATAGGATATTATCGGAGTAAATTATTAAATCTCGAAATTATTCCGACACTTCAAAATAAGTACCAGAGTTTCGACAAATTTAGGTCCAAAACATAAAGTCCCAGTTCATAAAAATAATAACTGCTTAATTCTAACATTCTTGAGTCTTAAGTCATTTTAAAAGTTTCATCCATTTAAGAACTTAACAAATTTCAATCAGAGTTTTAAATTTTAATAATTTTCATGTGTACAACATTTTTAATCCCTCCCTAAGTTCACTTAATTTAATTAAAAAAATAAAAAAAACTTCATGTTTGTATCTCAATTTACTGAACCGTCAAACACTTAAGGGTCTTTTACACCCTGCTGCCACCCACCCGTATAGAACTCAAACAAATAGAATTATTTTAGCCTGATATTCTCTTAAATGACAAAATAATTCTAATCAAGTTCTGCCAAAGGACGACCGACCGACCGACATCCAAGAATATCCTGAATAAATAGAAATCCTTAAGGAACAATTTTTTTTTTTTTTTTTTTGTATATTTTAAACGAAATTTAAATAAACCTATTTATAAAACCATCGAAGTTCCCTTTTGCCTAAAAGACTCAACCAATTTAAGTCACTTAATAAAATGAAAAAAACAACATAAACACACACAAGAATGTCACCTAAGCCACCACCACCAC
Source organism: Scaeva pyrastri (assembly GCA_905146935.1). Classification (NCBI taxonomy): domain Eukaryota; kingdom Metazoa; phylum Arthropoda; class Insecta; order Diptera; family Syrphidae; genus Scaeva; species Scaeva pyrastri. Next base: position 12,076,206 of record LR989928.1, on the reverse strand, counting down.
CGATCCAATTAAAGGACCTTCTCTGAATTTACTCACATACAAACATAGAAAACATAGAGCAAAAGGGAGGAAAGGAGGAAGAAAATATGATATCAATTTCATCAGCATTTCATCACGTATACTGTTGTATGTATGAATGTACGAGTTTGTATGCAAAATAGCCATAGACCCTGAAAGAGAGGGGATATCTCTCTCCACCCCCTACACCAAAACAACTCGATAAACACATAAGTACAATTTCCAACAAACAAGCCTCCCCCGAACTTCACATTCCCTCCCCATCAAATGCCTATTCACATACAGCACAAAAATGTAAAATAACCTCTATTTTCCGTTATCCACCCGCTACAGTGCCACCCCCTTTAAACAGTACCGGGTGCCTTTATGAGCACTCAATTTTATCGGCCATTCTGTCGGATGCTTTTTCGTTGGATGCAGTACAACGTGTGTTCGTTTGATTAATTGGACTCCTGTCCACACCATCCTCACTCTCACCCTCCGATCATCATATTGAATATAATTCCCAGAACAAACTGTCGATTTCTCTTGAAAAGCCTCCCAGTCAAAGCGAGATGAAGATAGACAACAGAACAGAACGGAACAACTGTTTTTATATTTTCGTAAAAAAGTAAAAAAAAAAAACGAGGAGTCCTTGTTCCCGTTTACAAATCCTCGGTTTTGGTTTGATGCCTAGCCAAAACAACGCCAACAGCCCACACACAGCTCGGTATCGCAGAACCCCCCAGCTGCATGGTTCCTTATGACCTACATTTCTATCCTCACCATCACCATCATCATTATCATCATCATGATTATCTTCGACGTGCCTCAAGTCGTGCAGCATAGCAGCGCTGCCGTTCGCTCGGCCTCCTTCTTTGCCGCTACATCAGGACTCTCCATCGACCACTTTTCAAATTCATTGCAAACATTCAAGTCCTGGAAACGGAAAATTCCGTCAACAATCACAACAAGACTTCGAGCTCGAGTATATCAACCAAGCAACGCCAACGTAACGCAACGAAACGTCAAGATGTGTGTGTATGTGCACTGGCGTTCGTCGTCGTCGTCCTTTAAGCATCAGAAGATGAAAATTTAAATTTTCCCAGGCGATGGCTATGGTGCTCATGGCTGCTGGCTGTTGGCTGTCGAGTGTTCGATGGAAAATTGAGCTGTTTATGGAAGAATACAAAAAAGAAGAAAAACCCAACACCTCTCCCTCCCCCAACCACCATCGGATATTGACTGATTCAGTCACCCAATCAATATTAATAAAAATCAAAGCTATATGTATGTATGTATGTTTTTTTGTGTATATACGAGTACATACCGGCGGGTTTTCGAAGAGCATAACCTCGGTTCCTTTGAGGACTAGGAATCTGGGCTTGTAGCTCTGCCATGAGATGTTATTGTTGATGACTCCTTCATTCACCCAACCCATGTATTCGATTCGTTCACCAACAGCAAAGTTCCGATTATACAGCTTCATCTGCAAGTATAAAGTGAAACAACAAATACATGTAAGTACCAAAAAAAAAAAAAAAATTATAGAAAAAGGATAAAATATAAAAAAAAGGGAGGGGGAATGGGTTCAGTTTTATTACTACACGCAGCAGATTTTTGTATCTACCGTGGGGACAATGACAACCAGAATAAGGACTCGTGTAAAGGAAAAATCAGGATCACAGCAAGAGCCTTACAGATCTTAAGAGACCCTCTTAAATAAAGGACCTCATAACGAGTCTCTATACTTTAAACTTTTTTCTTTTGTCAATTTTAGCTATTAGGACAAATTTATGGATTTTTAAGGATCACTTCGAATTCTGAAGAACACGTTTTGCAGTTTCTGTGATGTTACAAATGGCGGATATTTCTTTTTCAATATGGTGTCTCACAAGTCACAAATTGGAGAGATTTTAATTTTGGATTTGAACTTGGATTTTTTAATTTTCGAAATTTTCAAATTTCAAGAGCTCAGATTTGATCAATATCTTGGTGGTTTTTGAAAACCCTACGCCACTGGATATTTAATTTCTGAACCTGAAATTTTGCCATTGATTGAATTAAAATTATTGGCTTCAATTTTATCAGCATCAAAAAGTTTATAAGCAAATTTTAGCAGTATAGTGCTTAATACTTCCACTTGAGAAACTTTCAAATTCTACACTGAAAGAAAAAGCATGGAACAGAAATCATAGAATAAATGAAGGTATTCATCTATTCTATGAATATTTTCTTGAAAAATTTAAGCGTCTGAACTGAAATTAATGAAAAAACCGTCTTATGAAAATGTGCATAGATTTTTTTCAAAAACTAAGGGAACACTTTGTTTGTGATCCATTTTCAAAGAAAAATTTTATTGGAAATATGAATTTGTTCGTATATCAATTTGATTCAGTGTACCAACTCGAAAGAGGAGGGTGTTCACTGAATTTATAATTAATATGCATCTGTTTATTTTACTTTATTCCAGAAACATCAGGAAGACCAGCAATTTCGTGGTTCACTGTTTCTGATGCTTATGGCTGTTTTTCAAATTGTTTCAATTAATTTCCAATCGAATAAAGAAGATACATACCATACATATGTAGGTGGATATATGAACTTGCGATTGAATACTTAATATCATGCTCGAATTCTTTAACAAGAGCTTTTATATGATAATCAAATAATAATATTCTTCGTATGCATATTTTTTTTTAAACACAAAGATACATAGATACTTCATACACATACGAGTAGATACGTAGATAGATACTTGCCTTATGTATGCACAAGTTCTACACAAACAACTCGAATATCCTCAACAAGTTTGTTTAGCTCTTGGATTTAATTATACATAATTCCTCTTTGGTAGCGGATAGCTATTATTATCTATCTAAAGGAGGAGGAGCTCGTTCCTGGAAACTTTTGCGGATGAAATTCTGAATAGTTTATTTTTTTTTTAAACTTAAATACATATATCAAATTTTAGATTCATGATTCTGCATCCGAAAGAATAAAGAATTTATTGTGTTATTTAAAAAATATTATTTTTATATAGTTAATGAAAAATTTACATATATTTTATGAACAACGTACACAAGTTTTGTAAATAGTACATTAGTTTTTATGATTAATTAATTAATTTATTTGTAGTTTGTTTCTAGTGATACATTTTTTACTATTTGTATTTTGAAATTATGTTTAATAGTATATAGCCATAAATATTTAATCACATTAAGGATAATTAGCAATTAATGTCATTAACATTCAAAGTATATTTCTATGAACGTCAAAGAGGAAGAAGAATGCTGTATAATTATTATGATTTCCGATTTCCGGGAGATAGTCGTACATGTTAAAAAACGCTGTCAAGAGAATAATACAAATTTTGAAAAAACAATAATGTCAAAACATTAAAAAGTCTTACGTCAAAGCTGAAAGCCAGATAATAAAGAAAAGTTTACTTTAACTAATTATATGCTAATATCTGACAATAAAATTTATAATTGCCAATAATTTTGAATAGGGGGTTTACACTATCAAATAGGTTTGACAAATTTGTTTAGTGATAATTTGATTGTTTGAAGCTTTAGCGTTCACATTCGTCAAACATGTTGTCAAACATCATTTCTTTAGAATTTAAGTCATGGCGGACGTACGAGTAGAAGCTCTCATTGTCATAGATAAAAAAGAATAAAAACGAAGGCAAAATAATAAAAGAAAAAGAATATGGACACAGGAATGGATAAAAAAAAACCAAAATATTCTTCCTTCAACTCATTCCCTCCTCGTTTGACAAACGTACTTTCACACTAGATCAAATATGTTCGTCAAACCATCAAAATATCAAACATTTTTGATTTTCATCAAGCATGTTTGACAACCCGTTTGATGTAGAGTTCACATTCTCGAATTCCAGTCAATCAAACATGTTTGTCATACATATTTGATAATGTGAACCCCCCCTAAAAATGGAAGAAATACTTTTTAAAAAAACTTTACTGTCATCAACTCGAATGCGACCTTTTAATTTCTCAAATATGTCCGATTTTTGTTTTTAAATTTTCCTCTTTAAAGAGTCAAAAACCAAAACTTATACAACATAGTTCCTATACAAATTTTGTATCTAAATTATAAATCTTTTTATCATTTCAAACAATTTAAGAAAATCGTGATTAGTTTTGACTCTATTAATCTGATTTTAGACAATCAGTTTTTAGTTCAGTTATCAGTTCAGTTTTGAGGTTCAGTTAAAATGAAACTCAGTTCTTTGTTCAGTTCATATAAGTTTAACTTCGTACTGAACTGACAACATATGAGAATTCCATCAGTTTAATTATTAGTCTTAGTTTTTGTTAAACATTTCAGTTTTTGCATTTAGACTACAGTTTAAATGAAAACACAACTGATAGCTCAACTGAAACTGAAATTTATCATTCCCAAAGTTTCAGTTTAAATTTTAGTTCAAGAATTTATTCGGTTCCATAATTTCGTCTAAAACCTTGAACTCATTGGAAATTTAAGTTGATTGACAATATTTTGCCATTTAAACTTCAGTTCAACAAATAAATGTACTTCCCATGATGACATTTCAATTTAAATGCTGCAATTTGACAGAATTGGTTTCGCTAAGAAAATGTTTTACAATGTCTTAAATATTAGCTTTTTGTGAAAAAAATATCATTTATTTAAAATTAATTGTAGTTTTAAGAAAGTAAAAGAAACATCTCAAGATATTCAACGACAATTTCTTGATTTCTTTACTCTAGAGAGAAGGAAAGAAAGAACTACAATAAAAGGTTTTCCAAATAGGAGGTGTTAAGTTGAAAAGCCCGCTATTTCGATAGTTGTTACTTTTGATTTATGACAAGTACAAACTTCTCTATTAATAAAAATGGAACGATACACTCTTCAATAACGCACTAAATTTAATAAAATTCACAATAAACGGGGTGAAAATTTTATCCGGAATTTCATCGAACAATCATTTTGACTGATGAGTGATTATGACTGCCATATTCACCTCGGTGGCTACGTCATTAAGCAAAATTGTCACATCTGGGGAACGGAAAACGCAGGATTCATTATTGAAAAGTCTTTATCCTTAACGTGTTAAATGTTTGGTACAGTTTATGGTCCAGCGGGGTCATTGGACCTTACTTTTTGAAAATAAGTATTGCGCTATCGAGTTGAGAGATGATTAATGATTTTTTATGACCGGAATTGGATGGTATTGATTTGGAAAACGTTTACTTCAACAAGACGGGGAGCAACAAAGGGGTGATCTCAATTGGCCACAGAGGTCTTGCGATTAAATACCTTCTTCCTTTGGGACTATTGATAAATAAAAATAACAACAACTATTGGAAAACCTTGGAAAAGGAAAATAACTTCATTTTAAGTGACGTTTTGGACACATTACGTTGCAATACGCATTTGAACGAAGTTTAACTGAAATGAAGTTCAGATTCTAATGTTAAACCGGACTTAGTTAAACTTAAAAACTTAAACGCCGCCATTCAGCTGAACCCAAGTTTAAAAGTTCACTATGAAACTTGGGATTAGATTTAATTTTTAGAGCTGATTTCTAATCTGAATTTCATCCATCATCATTTCATCATCTTTAGTCATTTCAAAATTATAAAATATCCGTTTTCAACATAATTTTGTATATATTAAAACTACTTCATTAATCGCCTTGAATTCAGATTCAATCTATGGCCATACAAAATTGTTTTGTTTCGTCAATATTGGCTATTAGATCTAAAATCGCTTGGAACTTAAATTACTATGAATCAGAAAAGCCTAAACCTACAACTTTGATTTTAAAGCACAAGCTAATATTTTCCACACATTTAAAGCCTGAAATAAGGCTTCTTAAGAAAATCAGTATTATGACCAGAGCTAACTCGTAAATTGAAGATAATAATCTGTTTCTAAAAATCATGATTTTTGTTCTATAAACACCAATTTGGGGCAACTGTAAACTAGCAACACTAAGCCCAAGAAAGACAAGAAAAATCCTTGGAAACTAAGAAAAAGTTTAAGACCGCCAATTTGTCATTGAAAAATCACCAAAAAACTCAGTTTATTTAAACCTGATGACTTCAAAAATATTACCGAACATTTATCGAAAATGAAAACTTACATAAGGACCATCAAAAATGTAACCCTTAAAAACTAAAAACTTAAACGAAAACATTTATTTTTTTTTGTTTGCAGAAGTAATATCTCTCATGGCTGTTACTTTTTCGAATAAGCTCGTATTTAAAAAGTTAAATTTCTTTGAATAAAATATAAATCTCTTGCCGAGCAGCTGTATACGAGTAGTTATATACCATCCCAATCCTAGAGATGGATAATTCTAAAAGTCCCCTGATTGATGGTCTTTCTGTGAATGCTTACATGAGAATTTACGTGCTGTAGCCACAAAAACATTATTTTCTCTAGACTGATGGAGCTCTCCTATCTCTTCCTCTCCCTCCCCACCACCGGAACGTACTCCTTTTTACTTGGTTATAATCCAAGTTGTATGCACAAATACATGTACGAGTATATGTATAGGACATTCCTTAACATTCTTGTAAAAGTGTATGCATATCCCCGGAAGCATTTGTCTCCACAAAACAACCGGTCCGAGGCCGAAGCCGGAGCCGGGTCCATTGGCGGAAGGATATAAATCCTCCCTTCCGTTCTTGCATATCACAAAAACCCAATGACAATTCCTCGGGACGAAAGGAGACACTCACCCATGTATATGAAGCTACAACTGTGTATTGTTAGTGTGTATGCGTTCAGCATTCAGCGTTCTAGGATTAAAATCTTTCCTGCAAATTTTCCACAAAAAACCCACTCCCGATGGAATTTGTTAGCTTTCGAATTTTTGACCAAAAGCCTTAATCCTTTTTGCGGGAACCGAGATTACTCCCACCCTGTTCTCTCAAACTCTTGCTCTTGCATAACAGTGGCGGGTGATTTTTCAGGATTTTTTCTGCTGTTGTCTCCATTGCCAACAACTGCAAAGGCAGACCACTCTATTTAAGGGACTCTAGTCTCAGTCCTATACAAAAAAAGGAAAAATTGAGATGATATTTTTAGGGATTCTCTGGAAGGACGAAGGACCTACTACCTCTACGAAAAGCCAAAAAGTCGAAATGACCACATACACAGGTCAGACATTTTTACATCAATCAATTTGGTTCTTACCTGTAAATGTGTTAATCCAACTACGTTGTCTGTTATTAGTTTGAGCCATTGGCTGAGAATGGCCAGATCATCGCAGTGAATGATTCCCGTCGAAACTCCATTGAGGCCACGTACTTCGAAGGCATTAGGTCGCAGCTTGTCCGTGCCGTAGATGTATCGAGTCACGTAGGCCATCATCAGGGGAACTGTAGTTTGTCGTTGTTGTTGTTGTTGATTGGAGTTGTTTCCCAATGCATCATTGATATGCCCACGAAGCCCAGGACGGATCCGAAAAAGAGAAAACCAAACGTAAATTGAAATTAGTTGTTCATTGCAGTTACAAATATTTTTGAAGCCTGAAGGGTAATTTTTTACTAATTGGGGGATTTTTAGGCTTTTTGTTTAGCCAGTCCCCACAAGGGTTGTCATATATATACACTTGTGAACGGTGCGGTGGAGGAGTGTATTCCCACATAGCCTCCTCATGATAATCCAATTATCTGGGATGTGCAGTTTGCCAGAAACTATTTTGGCCAAAATGCGAAATTCTAAAGGCAAATATGTTCGTTGGTTGGTTGGCTGAACGAATACAAAACAGTGAAGTCCTAGCTAAATTTGGAGCAAGAGAGGGATGGAAATATGGGAGGCAGGTGGGATTGTTCATTTGGTTGAAATGCAGTGGAAAGTTTAAATTTAATTAGGATAGGTACAAAAGGCTCGAGTTTATTAAGACCATATGTCTACCCACCTACATACATACACTCTACTCGAATGTGCTTCGGTGTGTGTGTGTATTATTGGCTTACATTTGGCTGTGTCTATTTATGCCTCGTAAGTTTATTTGTCGAGTGCACACATTTTGAGTCAAGGGCATTTTAAGGGTAAACTAAAGAGCCTTCTTGAGACATGACTGTGGTTATAAGCTTCCAAAAATGTTTGCACATACATACATACATACATACATATGTATATAAGAACTTAAGAGGCTTAATTCACGTAGAAACCAGAAATGAATAATTTGTGAATGTTTTAATTGAGACTGATGATGATTTTCAACAAGGGTTTATATATTGGGGATTTGGCAAATTGGCAATAAGAACTTGTAAGGATATTTATGATTTTTCTCTTGGGTCTATTTGAGTTTTGTTTTTTTTTGGTTAAAACTTCAAGGAGAACTTTTTAGCTGTACATCCTAAAATATTATAAAATATCATGAAATAAAGATTAGGAAATTTAAATGTTCGGTAAATTGTGTAGTAAAAGTATCTATGACAACTTATTAACAACAACAAAAATAAACAATTTGACAGCTGACGGTTAGCAATTTAATTTTACAGCTCTCTTTGGACAGAAAACTTTACTACTTTCACAGAAATGTGACACTTGTTCTCATTTTTTTGTTCGAATAAATGAAAGTATTGGACGAACTGTTAGAATAGAAGAGATGACATTTTTTTTTCGTCGTTGGAGATATTTTGAATATTTTATAATATATAAGCCGTGTTTTATTGGTAATCCCTAACATAGAAATAAGAGTACCAATAAAACGTTTTATTCACTTTTAAACTCACTCTTAATTTGACTTTTCAAAGTTGGTATCCCTGCATTACTAGTCAAAATTTTAAAATCTTCTGTCACGGACAAAATATAAAAGGGAAATGTGCAATAGCTGTTCTACAATTGTAAATTGTTGGGTTGAGTTGCAAGATGCATGAAAATGCTAGTTGAGTTGAATTTTCCATGGAAATGCACACCGAGTTGGTTTAGAATTATTCTTACTTATATTATCAGTAAAACTTTGAATTACTTAGATTTACCACCAACAGCTTAAAGTTGACCACCTGAACAACTCCCTATTCAATTTCATTAGCTTACATATATATGGAAAACTATGGAACTAAGTTTCCGGCAACTTTAAAGACCAGTTTAGTAATCGTGGTTCATTATTTTCTTTAAATTATTATCCAATTTGTTATAAAGACCATTTATTTGGATAGTAGACATTAATTTATTCTTTTCATTTAATAAATAAGATATTAGAAGACAAAAGTCAATACGAAATTATGAAGAAATACTGAGTACAAATTTCGAGAAGTTACTTTAAGTTGTCTGCACCACTTGACTGCCTCCTACATTTAACTAGACGAAACTCTATCTTCACTAAAGTACTTTTGCTGATTACTAGCTTACTAAAGAGGTGTTATTGTTTTCTTTGTAAAATTTTACTAAGTAACTTATTCACTTACCAATAAAACACGACTATAGAATATCGGTGTTCATTCTACAAGAGTTGATTTGTGATGCAATGTAGACCTACTATACCAGGTAGTTCTGTTTTCTAGATTAACAAAAGCCACCCAGCTAAAGCCTTTAAGAGTTTCAAAGGGATTGAATTCTAAAGGGTTGGAAATTCTTAAATTTTAAAATTCTGCTTCGATCAGAATTTAATGAGATTATCATACGCTGCCGTTTAAGTTTTACATGCAAATTTATACAAGGTTATAAAGAGTTTAATATGTTGGTACCTGAGAATTTAATGAAAATAAACCATTTTCCTTTTATTTAGGAAGAGAATCGGAGATAAGACGCTACTTTGAGGAATATCAGTGTCTAATATTTGGGAATTTCAGAACTTGAGTTGAACAATTCGAAAGAATAAATTATTATCAATACTAAATATAAGGAGGGCTTGATGTCAAAATCTATCAAACACTTCCTGGTATTGCTGTTTGGTACCCATAGAAGCTTTTTTAGTTGATGATTAATTGGCGTTTCCATGATCTTGGAAAGAAGAAGACTAAGTTTCATTGGATGAGAGTCAGAAGTTTTAGTCTTAAGGACAAACTATTTTATATCCCTTATGAAAGAGACTTCTTAGGGTAAGAAAAAAAAAAGACTTTTTTGGGGTCTCCCCTACGTTGAAGAAAACTTCTTTTTAATTTTAGAAGTTATTGTAGGTCTATAAATATGACGGAAGTTTTAACTCATAGTACTTTTTGGTTGTATCAAGCTAACGGAAATAAGTTTGTATCTGTGAGGTGAAAAAATACCTTCAACCATTAAAACCAATACCGAAATGTGGAGTTACTACAGTTCTTTGACAAGTTACCAAACCCTTATGCAATCATTAAGATATTATCGACATTTTTTTCCTAAATATTGATCACACAATAACTTGGTCATTCGGTTCTAGACTTTGAATTCATTTTAGGTTTCATATAAAAGGAAAAAAGTTCAGAAGAAGTTGTCGAAATAAATCTGCATATTATGTAGATCGAAATAAATCTAGATTTTAAATGATTTTTTCTTTGCATAAAGATCTAATTTACTTTTTTCAACAACAAATTTTCCTATTTCCTTCCATACAAAATTTTGGTTTGATTTTCCGATGTTAATTTTACATTAAATTTTAAAAGCATAATGTTTTGTTATCACTATATTAGTATCACCAATTAGTCCTCACTGAATTTTCTAATTAATTTCTTCAAATAAGATGAAGTTTAATTAACGTTAGAACCATTAAATTGCTTCATTTAACAAACATTTTTTTTTCTTCAAATCAAAAGAAATTTTTCTTCAGTTGTTTGATTAAATAAATCGAAATAAGTATGATGAAAGTTCAAAACAATATGTACCTCAATCAATGTACATACATACATACATATTGAAGTCCATGTATTCTTACCATCAGAAAATAAACTTAACGAAATAAAGGATTCTGTTTAATGAACCTTATGCAGGTAAGAACCTTCTGTTTTTATAAATTTAAAACAAGAACAAATAAAATGGAACTTTCTTTTTTCTTATCATCTTTTTTTTTTTATTTACAAATGTCTGTAGAAAAATAAAAATAAAACAAAAAGAATATATTTCCAATTGACTTCAGGACCAGAATTCTTCCTTCTGGAAGAAAAAAACTCCAATCAAGTAAAAATTCAATACACAATCAATGAAAAGTAGCAAAACAAAAACAAATACAAAAAATATCCAACTTAAGAAAAAGAAAGAAAAAAAATAAATAAATGAATGGAAATCTCCTCTGATAAATTAAATTACTTCATCATCCTTTTAAACCCACAGTTCAAATATGTATACAAATAAGTTAGTAAAAAAAAATAAAAAAAAAATCTCAGTCGAAAGGACTTTGGAAGCATCTCTGTCTCTCTATTTTCGAGAATCCTTTCAAGCTCCAGTTAGTAGTAAATGCGGTGTAACACAATTGCTCCGGCAAGCAACAATGGCTAACAACCAGACGTAACCAGAGACAGAGACAGAGACGATGACGACAAAAAAACGTTTCCTATGACAGTCCTTAAAGTCCTTACCAACTCAACGTAAACAAAAAAATAAAAAATAGCAAGACCTGCCGAAGGTGCACCAAAGAAGACGAAAGACGGAACCAGATACCTACCTACTTTAAATATTCTATCTTCCATATTCTTATCATCATCTTCATCCTCATCCTATTCCAAAAAGGATGAGAAAATAAGTAATAGAGAAAGCCACCTCTCATTGCAAATTGAAACAAAGAGCAGTAAGCGAAAAGCAAACACTCTCCAAGCCAACAACCATAAACCTCCCAACCAACCATTCCATACCGTTTCCACCTTAAGGTCTACATTAACATATACACACTCGGCATACCCATGGTGGCTATAGGCTAGGCTATAACCATATACATATATACCAGGATAAAGAAGAACTCACCTGAAACAACATCGACCCACTTTTTCTCGGGTTCCGAACAAATTGACATAGGTCGACTACAGCTCCTACTTATTGTGCCATTATTCACTGAGGATTTGAATCCTTCGTCAGCCTTCAGTTCCGCACATGTTGCATCGTTGTCTGAGTCGGGGGTGTCCTTAGTAACTGTATTATTGTATGCAGAGTAACATAAAAGAGGGAAAGAGAAGAAGAGAAAATATATTAACAACAGGATACAAAATGGAAATGAGAAACCTATCCATCCATATTTAGACACACAAACACCGGAAGACGATGTATTTCCATTACTAATTACCCACCACTAACGGTAAATGCAATTAGCTTTCATCATCTACCAGCACTCCACAACAACAACTGTCACCACACTGACACCGATGCCATATCACCACCATTACAATATGTGCGACGCAAAAAGGTGACATGTGTGCAAGTATAGACGAAAGGCGGCCATTACTCTTTACTTTATTTTTTTTTTATCGCTCTTTACCGTTGTAAGTGCATCTAAATTGATTATTCTATATAGGTCCCTGGTCTACACTTACGTTGTTTTTGCAGGAACGGTGTTGCAGCTCGATAGTGTTTGACAGTTAGAACAACAATATCGCCGGCATTTCGTAAAATATTAACAGCATCGTCATGCGGGCACGCTGTTATATATTCACCATTTACCTTGATAATCGCATCGCCTACAAACAATTGTCCAGTTATGTCAGCTGCTTGATCCTTGTAGATGCGGGATATTAGTATTGGTAGTTTATGTTCAGCGCCACCTTTTATACTGAGGCCAAGACCACCCATTTTTTGTCGGGTTATTTGAACCATTCGTTCCTGAAATGCAATCAAAAATAAAAAAATGGATTTAACGAAAATGTAAAAATTGATAACACGAGATAGGATGTGAATCCTTGTTCCACGTCAGACAGATAGATTTTGAAAATCAATAATGGTTACACTTTTCTGTAAAAAAAAAAGAAACAAAACGTTAGGACACAGGTAGCAGAGTAAAATTGATGTTAGTTGGCACCCGGGCGGAAGTTCTTGTTCGGTGAAATATATAAAAACTAGCAGATGGATTGTTTCCGGTGCAAAGATATGATTTAGAATTTTTCAAAAAACAAAGAACAGTATTGGAAAGAATTGAATAGGAGTTTGGTGGAGAGAATATATATGATATATTTTTTAAGTATTGACATTTTCTAAAACAAACATTTCAAACATTTGCACTTACCAAAAGTGGAAAATGTTGGTGTTTTATTTCAAATGACAAACGCAAAATGTGAATGATTTAATTTTATCATTTTTATCAGCAGGATACGATTAGGTTGATTACCAAGAATGTCATTAAATTAAAATTGGTCTCTATTTCTGTTCGTTTATTCAAATCCATAAAAAACCAAAACGAAACCCAAAATTTGTATCCACTTGGGTCCTTAAGTGGTTGCATTGCAACCACATCAATTGAATTTAATAACATAAAACCATTAAACTCTGAACTCTATACTGCCAAAAATAGATACTCCTATAACCATACGAATACAAAACCACTTTTCAATTTAACATTTTTTTTTTGTTTGGGTTCGAATTTGGCATAGAAGTTAATATAGGACATTTAAAAAATCAATATTCTCGAAATATTCGAATAAAAGGTTGATCTAGTTTTGGAACAAAAATAATTGAGTTTGTTTCGTGACCGAAATTCGGTTTTATTTTAATGCATATACAATTTCAGATACTGTACCAATTATTATTTATTATTGAGAGGATATTTTTTTAATCTTAAATTGAATTTGTTTGAATAAAAATGTAAATGAAGCCAGGTATGTAGAGTAGACAGTTTATTGTGAATGTTTTTTGTAAGGAGGTTGCTCTTTTTTGGTTACTGTAAACTGACGATGTTATTTAATTGAAAAGAATAGTTTTCTTTTTTGAAATGTATTTGAAATAATGGAGGGGTATATAAATAGCTGGAACTAATGCCCACTTCTATGTGGATTCAGGAATTTAGTTGAGTAAGGTTTTAAAAACAAAATTGGGTTGTGAAAGTTAACCGAAAAATAAGAATATGACGCTGTGGCAAATCTAACCACAAAAATCTATGTTTTTCAATTTCTTTTAACGGTCTTAGTGGCGTAATTGCGGGTTAAAAATCCAACAAAAAATCAACTTTGGGAGACATGATGTTAACCAAAAAATCAAACTCCGGATCTCAAAAAGATAAGTTAAAGACAAATTCGTAGCCGAGAAAAACTTACTCTAAATGTTTTTAAATTTGTTTTAAAATAAAATTGTATTTTCTTACAGTACAGTTTTTCAAAAAGTCTTGCAGAAGTATGACCGCCTTGAATTCTTCCTGTAATTAGGAGGTCGATATCTGTCGAGGGGTAAAAAAAAATTTGTATCAACATGATTTTCCCTTAAATAATTTTTGGTTGGGTTTTTGACCCGCAATTACGCTCCTAAAGCCGCAACTAGGAACGTTAATTTTCACAACCCGAAATTTACTGCGCGCTCTTATGTTTGTTTACAATTGTTTGAAATTTTGCAAAAGTATCAAATTTTCATAAACAAAAAAAGTGCCAAGTTGATTTTCACAAGAGTAGGTTCTTTAGTTTTAAGACCTGAAACACTTTGAAGCATTTCAAGAATCCAAGGACCAAAATATACGAAACTGCTGAGGACCGACTGACTTAATTTTTCGTGACAACTAAACTTCAAAATTCTTCATATCGTTTAAAGTTGTTTGTAAAATGCCTAATTTTAAAGATCGATGGCGTTTCTTCAACACTAGAGGGGGTGTAGCAGCATTATTTTTAGTTGTTTTTGAGCGACGTACACATTTTCAAAAGTGATTTGGTCTTGAGAAAATTGTTACCATTTTAGTTTTGAAATTTAATAACTTCAATGACTTGTTCCAATTAAAGAAATGATTTTAACTGTCAAAAGTCAAAACTGACAATTTCTTAAACAGCGAATTATTCACAATGAAAACGGGTCTTGACAGAAAAAATCAAAAACGGTTCAAAATAAATTTTCTATCCTGATAAAACATCCGTATTGAAGTTTTTAAAACATGTTGACAAAAATTGAAACGTTGTTGAAATTGCAGTTTGGTTCTGAAAAAACGCACCAAAAATTAACTTTAAAAACTATTTTTTGCAAAACCGTAAAAATAGACTTATAAATAAATTAAACTTAATTGAGAAGATAACAGTTCGTTCTTTGCAAAACCATCATGAAACTGGTTTTGAAAACTATGGTACTTAAATTCTTAAATTAGTCAAAAAAAACCACGTTCCATTTAAATTTTTTTTAACATTTATTAAAAGTCATATTTCAAAAACCTGACGTAATGTAATTTACAAACTTCTTTGCAAAAGCATTATTTAGTTAAACGGAAACATGTTAAAACCGCCTTAATTCTCTCAACATCAAATTCTTAAGTTGATTAAAAAAAAAAAATTGACCGATGATGTCACCAGTCCATAAACCACACCAAACTGTTGTTTTTTTGGGATGCATCCGTAATTCTTGTATGGTATGTGGGTGTTTATCAATCCAGAAGCTACAGTTTTGCTGATTTACGTATCCTTTGAACCAGAAATGAGCCTCATCGCTGAACATCATAATATGATTTTAACAAACGATGCAAAATTTTAACAATTTGCAATCGTTGCTCGTTTGAAAGTCTTTCCATGGTGAAATGGCAAAGAATACTAAAAACTTCCCAATTTGACAAATGACGATTGGACGCCATTACCAACAAGTGCAGCCAACCTGAAAAACTTTATTCTTAAAAAATCACCCTTTGCAAGAGGAAGAAAAATATTGTACAATAAAGGTTACACATACGCCACAGTGAACACAATCATTTTGGCTCGCTTTATTTTTCTATCGCTGTAAGATTTTTTGATAAATTGTCAACGAAATTTCGAAAAGACAATTGGAAAATTTAAATGAAACGAAAAAAACTCAAAAAAAAACATCAATTGTATGAAAAATTTCAGTTACACTTAATCAAAAAAGTTGTTGACACAATTTTTTTGTTGAAGCTCAAAAGTTGAATTTATTTTTATGACAAAATACTTTTCCTGGACTTTTGTATGTGTTCAAAATGAATACAAACAAGTAAATTTTTGTAACATATCTCAAACTAAACAAATAAAAATTTAAATTGCATTCCAAAGTAAACACTAGGTTAACTTTTGTCATATGTATGTATTTTTTTTCCTCTTATAAAAGATATCACGCGAATAAAGATAGAAGCATCTATTTTCATCCATCTAACATCTGTTAACATATTCCATTTATATTCACTGATGCTGGACTGGACATAGACACTCGTTCTGTGTTTCTATATGGCTATGGCTTGGTCAGGCTACTGATGGTGTCTGTCGAGTGTCGACCGACCATTCCCACCACATTTATCACCACCATCCGTGTGGAAACAACTTCCAACAAATATGTGCCATCCTCCGAGCCACCAAAGCTTATCGTATCTTTTATTCCATATGACACAGTATCACCATGGCCTGCTTGGTCCTGCTTCTGGTATACTTATTGGATGGTCCTGGTTGTTCGAGGGCATTAAAGTGCAAAAACAAAACTCCACCCAGCATGTCTCTCGCAATTAAGGATGATGAATGACTCTCACCTGAACGTCGTCGTCGACGTTGGCTGGCTTAGTCTTATTTTTTTTTATTTCCCCATTGGAAGATCGTGCCTTGCCTTCATCCTGGCAATCCTTTCCTTCCGTATGTCCTAGATTGTTTGTAAAAGGAGTGTTGGGGGGGGGGGGTAGAAAAAAAAACCAAAACGAATACGAAAACTAAATCTAAATTGAAACCCCATCGCACCTCCAGCTTGAGTGCATTTAATTACTCCATTTCTGCAGACCATTCGATTAGATAGACGTCACTTTTGAATTTATATACAGATAACGCAATCCTGGACGGGAAAAAGAGAGGAAAAGGATTCTTAGGTTTTTTTGTCCTTTGAATTTGTTTGTGTCCATCCCTCTGGGCTCTGTACTAATGGACATATAAAAGTGTGTACTGTTTTTTTTTTTTCTTTCTTTCTTCTATTTTTAACTCAAAGATGAACTACTTTGATTGTGCGCTTTAATTTTTGCTACTCGCAAAGGATTTGAAAGGATTTTCAAAAACTTAATTTTTCGAGATAGACAATGATGGGGAAAAATTTAATGATCTTAAATTATACACAGTCAAATGATTTGAAGAAAATATTAAAGCTGTTTAAAGAAAAAAATTAAATCAAAAGGATGCAACTGGGCTCTGGATAAACGGCAGTTAAATTAAACTCTGAAATATCAAAACCTTTAACCTTGATAAACAGTGACTACTGCAACTTTTCATCAAAATCCATGTTTTGAAATGACTAAGGTAAATTCATATCAAAGGGGTAGTTCTTCATAAAAGTGAAAACAGTAGAGGGCCCATGATGGATCCCTGAGGGACACCAATTAAATTCTTTCTTGATATGTTTACGCACTTTTATTCAACATTGTACAAAATAATTCGACGTGACTCAGACGATATTAGTAAAAACCTTCTCCAATCTCATCTCGTTGCCATCTATTTTAAAGTGTATTTTGTATATTTTTAGTTTAAAAACGGTCTGACATTGGGCGCCATTTAAAAAAAAATATAATACTTTCGGAGAGAGTGATTAAGACTCCTGTGACACCTTTTTACACAGAATTCTATTATTCTCATTTCCCGTTCAAAGGATCTAAACTTTTTAGGAAAAACGTAGAGAGCCTTTGGTTCTAGTGAATGGAATCAAATTTCCAGGAATTCCGGAAAGGATGTCAGCCTGACATCTCACATCTCTGACATAAAAAATTATTTAACGAATGAAAAACTTTAGAAAATTGGGCAGAAAAAAGTATCTTTGATCCACTTCGACTCACAGAAACTTCCAATTATTGGTCTTTTGGAAAGTTTCCATCAAAAGAACAAAAAAAAAAAATTTTCAAATGACTAAACGGAAACAAAAGAAGACAGAGAGGGCTTAATTAATTTTGTGAAACGCAAAAGTAACCCAAAAATTAACCGAAACAATGAAAAAAGGAAAACTGAAAAAAGGCACAAAAAAACACACACACATATCCAAATACGTGCGACCTAGTTGTTTGTAGTATGTGTGTGTTGTTCATTTACATTCAACTGCCAATAGAAAAATTGACAGAACCATTCAATTAAAAGTCCCCCAAGCAATTTTTTTTTTAATTTTATTTTATGTACGGTAAGCTCTTTGAATTTGTCCTCGTTGCACAGAGCCAGATAAAAAAAAAATGGAAGAGTCCTTTGCAATCCTGGCAATATCGTTCGATGTTTGTGTTGGTAGTTGGTAATACTTGTAGATAATATGGGAAATGGGATACGCTTTTCTGATGCTTCGAGGGGTTTTCTATTCCAAAAAAGTGAGTCAATATACAGAATATTTAAGTCAGTAGCGGCGGCGGCAGAACCCCAAAGTGACAGTGTGTTTATTTGTGCCGGTGGTTTGGATTTTTTCTTTGACATTTTTATTCATATCCTCAATTCCTTTTTTTTCAAAACTTTACTTGTATTTTGGTTTGTTCCTGCAGGCGAGGCGTTAGGAATGGATGTCAGTTGTTTTTCTTTCTTTTGGTGTTGTACTCTTTGTGGAGTATCTCGTGAACCAAATCACCGACGCACGTTAAAAGAGAGCGTGTGCCTTCTTTAATAAAACATTCTAGATCCAATGGTACCTATACATTATACCGTCTCTAGATTGAGAATGAAGATAAAAATTGGGGGTGCGATAGTTGTCGAAAAGATGTTTAGGGAGTGGTAGTTGGTTAGAAGCAATCCTGCTCCTGTTCATTTTGCCCCTTCTCAAGGCATGTTGAATAAATTTATAATGATGTAGATTTGCCTTAATTTTGTTTTCTCTTTATGTTCGTGAGTATGTTTCCTTGTGTTCCTTCATGTCTGTTTTTCAGGACTCTGATGATGGTGATGAGGCACATACTACATGAACAATATACATACATTATACAACAGAGGATACTCCTACTCCTACAGGCACCTGTAGGTGTAGGACGATGGGAGGATGTTTTCCTGTTTTTGGGATTTGACATGGGGGTTGGTTACGTATTTGATGTTATAATGTTGCTTTCTTATTGCTCCAAGCAATTTACTATCTCCTTTGCCACAATCTTTTCTAAACTGTTGCTTTACATATTAATTGGATATTTAATGAAAAGCTTTTTCGGTTCTTGTAGATATATCTAGTTAGAAAATTTAAGCTCCATATATATGTACATAGGTATGAGGATAAGGTAAGACACAGGACCGTAGCTTAATTGGATTTTGGGGCAAATACACATAAATAACCTCAATTGAAAAATTATATATAAAGGGTTTTTTTTTACATGTGTGGTTTTCAATCTGGCAATTCTTTTTTTTGGAGTTAGTCTTTTTAACAGTTGTCACTTAATTCGTGCGATTTAACACCTCTGAAAAAAATTTTTGTGGGGTTATGTGAAGTTGCTTGTCTATTCAGATAAGAGGTTATTACTGACATACGGCCCCAATTGCAGAAAAAAAGTGGTCGAAAAATGGCCCTCTCTGCTGAAATTTATTTGAGCCAGCCCCTTACTTGAAATTGTTTTGAAAGCATAATGGCAAACCCTCCTCTTTCAAATAAAGCTAAACTTTTGGTCATAACAATAAATTATATGCCTTTTATATCTTCTTGAAAACCACACGTCTAAATAAAACACCCTTCAGATAGAAATAGATCCCCCCTAAAATTATTTCTGAGCTACGGCTTTGTGAATCCTACATGAAAGATTGCTTTTACATACACACAAAGAATTTAAACATTTAACAATTTTCCGAATACAAGGATGGAAAATATTATTTGCTTTCCATCTTGTCCAAAAATAGTGTAAGTGTATTGTATATTCACAAATCATCTCACATACACAGCATTAAACTATCAGATTTATAATATGATAGAAGAGAACTCATAAAATAATAATAAATAATTTATTCATTACTTTTTATCTGCAACAGTCATAATAATAAATTACATGTTAATTGTTCTTTCTATAGCTATAATCGTACACACATATGTACTGTACATACTAACATTGATATACACTTGTGTGTGTGTGTTGTGTATGAATAAATTTTTAAATAAGTTTTTGAAGGAACATTTTATCGTTGGCTAAAAGGATTTTCTGATGATGAGAAGAGAACTTACAGGTGGATTATATCTATTTATGTACATTTATGTGTGTATAAATTATTGATCATAAAGTAATTCAAATCGTATGTCATATATGACGTATGAGCACTTATATTGTCTTAATGTATATAGGCGTGGTAATTTGTAGGAATTAAATTATAAATGCAGATTCATTATTATTGATTGATGTGTTTCGTATAAGTGACTTAAAACACAATCCATGTATCGGTGACAAATCATACATATCTAATAACTATACGAAAAGCAATTAATCAGACATACATAGATAGATAATAATAGAAAGCTTTATGATAAGCATAAGCACTTATGTATTATATGTATATTTCAACTGGCTTATTTTCTCAATCTAAAAGATGAAGTTTTGTTTTCAAAATGGGATTTATTAGTTAAAATTTGGGGTCAACTGCAAAGGATTTGACAAGAATAAATTTAATTAAATTATATTTGACAAGAATTTAATTAAAAATCCGGATTCTTTTAAAATATTAATATTAAAAATGGTTAGATATGATATTTTTCGTGTTAACTAAGCCTACAAAATTAGGTAATATTAATGCTTTTACATATACATATGTATGTATGCACATATTTATTTTTATTTTATTTCAAAATAAATAAATTTAAACAAAATCCCTTTGTGTCTATATTTGCACCATATAAATGAGATGGGCCACTCTGGCGTATACGCACATACATTTTTTAAACATAAGAAAAACTGAGGTTTCCCATAACATAGTAGTTTTTGTTCATACAAAATATTGCAAGTCTTGAGTTTATCCGAATCCTTTTTTATAAAAAAAAAAATGTTAAAATTAATTTACTGACAAATATACAAATTTTTTTCTTCAAGATATCGGCGTAAATTTCTACGGAAGAACTTTTGGAGCAGTCTTCTAAGGGCTAGTTTTTGACTGTTGAGTTAACTCCGAGGTGAGTTAATCTTGGTCCCGGAGTTAACTCTTGACTCAGTTTTTCAATGAAGAGTTAACTTTATCATCAAAATGTATAAGTTGATTTGGCATCACTAAAATGTCATTTGTCAGTTGTCATTATATATACTGGAACCTTGCTCTGCTGCTCATTGTATTTGTTGTGATTTTGTGTTTGTTGGGAAGAAAATAATTCAAAATTATTTCTAATAAAATTTCAATACAATATCTTCACTTCACTCATTGAAGCAGTCAAAATATTTTTTTTAGTCCCAGAGTTAACTCACATAATATCTAGGGTTAATTCTGAGTTAACTTTGGGAGTTAAATTGAATTGAAAAACTGAAATGAAGAGTTAAATCAGAGTTAATTCTTACTCGAGGAAAATATTGAACTGAAAAACTGGCCCTTAATCTTCCCAGGCCAAAAATAACAGATAATTCGTTATCACTATTTAGTCACTAAAATAGTAATGAAGATCGTAGTAAAGAAGAATTTGGAATCTTTGTTTTTGAGGATTGGTAGAAGATGACCATTTTAAAGATGAGGTCTTGAATGTCGTAGTATATTAATACATCCGTACATTTTTAATAATCAGAACTAGTTGGTATCAAGACCGTATTTCTTTAATTTATTTCATAGATGCATTACCAAGTACTTTCGGAGTTAATTTCTGTTTTTTTTTTTCAATTGAACTTGGTGATCTGTCCATCAGTTGCCCATTGGAATCTATCAAGCCTTAATTTAGAACAGTATACTTGTTTCTATTTGAGATTTTGTACAGTCTTTTCCGTCAAATTTGGTTAAGAAATGGAATACCTCCGACTAACATATGGAAGACCTATTTATTCTATAAACCCACAGCTTGGAAGTATTTAGTTCAAACTTCTGTTTTCCCTTTAATTTATTTTTATCACATAACTTTTAAGTCACGTTTTGTTTCCCAGATTCTTTGACATAAGACCGTCCTTTGTCTATCCTGAAGATTGCTGTCAAAATTTGCCAAAATATTACAGAACATTAATTCACAATCTCATAATTTTTCTTCAAAGTCTGTTATACTTGAATTAGATGAAACTTTTTTCGATTAGGAACGAATTCAGAATTTCATTTTAAAAGAAAATAATATTTTTTGTAGACAATTTTTCTATCTTCTAAATTTCTCCTAAAAAAAATTCTTCAATCAAGCCCTTGTAAAAAAAATCCATTATTACATATTCTTATCCAAGTTATCGTAATCTCACCTCCCATTTTTCTGAACAAATTAGTCTACACTAAGTGCGTTTTTCCTTCACCTTTGTTCACAGACTAAATAAACATCGCACGCTATAATGTCCACCCACTTCCATTATTCATACGACTAACCCCTCCCTGAATAAAAAGTTCAATAAACTTCGTAATCCTTTCATTTGTCCAATCAAGCCAAATGATGGCGATAACACATCCCTCTGCCGGCCGGTTGCCTTACAATTAAAATAAATTAAAACACACAATGACTTTCAATATTGGCATACACACTACATAGTCCACAGTCCACAACACACCATAATCTTCCATTATACATAAGTTGTAATTAACGACACTTTGTCAGACCTAATTACAGGATGCCACTTACAACTTCCAATTAATTCACCTTTTGGTCTAGACTCCATTTAACATATATAGCTTAGTCATAGCTGTGTGTGTAACGTCCGTCCACAACTAAGTGAGAAGGTACCCTTCCAAGTTCCATCAACAACAACAACTCAACTTTAATTGCAAATTTTCTTGTAAATTTCATACCTCCCCTCGACCAAGAACCATCATCACGAATTAATCCATCTTACCAAGTATATACCTTGTGTGCGGTAATAAGTCCCTCCAGAGACCATCAACTATAACAGAGATTATCTTTGCACGCTATGATATGAAATGCAACTATAAGCTAAGCGAAACCTTCTTGCAACAACCTTTCATTACACTCTACTCATACCCTACTTACCCCATTATACCCTATACCTCCACACTTAGCAAAGTAGTCACTAAAAAGTTATAACTAACTGACTGCAGTTCGCCTTGGCACCACTCTTATCGTCAGTCGTCATTTTTTATACAAACTTCTCATTTTATATAAAAAAATAGAGAAAAAAAAACTCACCTTAGATTCTGTGGGCGGCCCATTAAACATTGGATTCGTAGGCGTGACAATTTCCAATTTCTGCAACGTCAATAGTTCCATCGTCAAATTCAGTCTCAGTGGTTCGGGTTTGCTTTTGCCATCACTGACTGTCACCATCCCAGTTCGAATCTGCAAGAAAATCAAAAAGAACCAAAAACAAAAAAAAAATATTAGATAATGGTGTATCTGTTAGTTACAATATCTATCTACTCTGTGACTCTTCGAATTCAACTTCAACTGTGACGTGTGATAGAAAACAAATGAAAATTATAAAATTGCAAAACAAATTGAAACATGGGTGGTTGTAGAGTAACGTCACGTCTCGTGGTTAACAGTGGGACTTTTAACAGAAATTCGTGACAAAAATTAATTTCTTAGGTGAAACATTTTTAATGTGAATGAATTATTTTTGAGAGCTGTTGAAATTCAAGATTGATAATAATCCTATTTTGTCCATTAAAAAAAATCTGTTTTGACAGCTGTCACTTTTGAAAATCTGTCATCTTTCTTTATTTTACAAGCTAAAACTACTCTATCGCAAAAAAAGAGACCGATACACGCTGAACTATAAAAATTCACTACAAGGGTGAAAATTAATGGACGTTATTTATCCAACAAATGTATGTATCCCTCCCCAGTGTACTCTATGCTTTGTGCTATAGGATATCCCTCTGGAGTTATATTGTGTCGTCGTCGTCACGGAGTCAGTGGAGCAACGACCATCACTGTACTCGTATAGAGCGCCAAACAATGATGAGCTAATGGCATGGCACATCGTCACGTCAGGTTTAATAAGGCATCAGTTTAATAATACCGCCGCTATCTACTATACTAACCTACCGCCATCTACTCACACAAAACGCAACAAAAACTCAATAATACGGTGTTATGTGTGTTATGTTTGTTGGTGGGGGCTGAAAAGGAGTGTTTATCATTTGATTTTTAGGTCGTGTTAGTGTCAAACATAAACACACCAACCAACACGGTATTATGAGTTCGACATTATGTCGCGTGGTTGGGTTATTGCTCCACAAAGCATACGTGACTATCTGTGCGGTTTGTAGTCCATTAATTTCTTCAAAATTCATCCTCGCATTAGATACGAGTTGTATAGAGTTGTAATAACAAAAAACTCCCTTCCTCCATCCTTATTCCTTGGAGGTTGTTTCCTTCATGTGCATACTATTTGACAGTTGTTAGCTGGTTTGTTTTTGGGGATGTACTCGTATAGGATACAAAAACTGACACGTGATGTTTAATTTCATTTCATCACTTTAATTTAATCCACGGTTACATAAAAGCTTTTTGCGTTTGGGCAATTTGAATTAAATTAACCAGAATTAAAAAGTGGTCATTAAATTATACACGTGTGTTGGTTTAAGGGTGTTCTAACATGAGATTTGTTCTTTTAACACTCTGGATCACTTGATTATAGTCACGATTCAAAAAACGATATAGTTTTTTTAGAAGTTGGAATAACCAAGTTGTGTTGGATCCACCAAGGACACTTTTCCCATGAAGGAAGTTTAAAGGACTTTTCTAGCACCAAGGTTTTTGACTTTGACCGAGGCCTAGGTATATGTCACTTAATTTGACATTTATGGTGTTACATCTGTCACTTTAGCTATCATTTATGAATGGCAAATTTATTATTGACCCATACTTATGTCAATCAATCTATAATGACATCTGCCTTCAAAACCAGCATAATCAATGCTATTGTCTTAAAATCAAAGGTATGAAAAATTTGACGTTTCGGATATCTGTCAGATTAAATCAAGGAAAACAATTGTATAAAGTTTAATTTTAACCGTCTCGTATTTAATATTTAAGCTTAATATAAAAAGTTTACAAATAAGAGGTAACATTGTGAACAGATAAATATTTTGACAGCTGTCATCTTTTAACATTTGAAAAGTAAATACTATTTCATGTAAATTGTCAAAATTCACTACAAAAATGATGAATATTTTGTAGTCACAGTTCTCAAGACTAAAGCACTTTTGGATTGTGTCATGGAAAATCTTTTCAACCAACAAACACTACATCGTATATTGCATGGAGAACTCAAGCCAGTCCCTAAAATCCATAAAAATTATCAAAACTTCATAAATCATATTCAGTTCAAATTCCACCTTGGAACCTGGGTTTACACAATTTTAGCATTTGGGGCTTGGAAATTTGTTACATGAAAATCCTGTATATTTTAACCCTTAGATGATTTAATTGAATACGTAACGTAAACCTTTGGTCTTGAATTTTCAACATTCTTTAACCCTTAACCTGGATTTTAATCCAGTTTTTTTTTTTTTTTTTAACAAAAGTTTCCCAAGCGGTTTGTACGAGTTTATATGGTGGGTACATATTTTATCAAACTCGCACACATGCATCTCATTCGGTTTTCGTGGTGTGCATTTTGTATTTGTATGTGTATTTTTTTAATCCTTTTTTTTTTAATTTAAATTTTAAATTCATTTCTATACATGAACCAGTACCTATACATAAATTCCACCTCAGAAAATAAGGACATTTGGGAATGGACAGCAACGACGAAATATACAAATGAGAAGCAAACGCACAACAAGGAGCGAAGGATAGGATGTTGTCGCACTTAATTACCTTTGCATATATTATTAACTTTATATGGTTTTATTTATCTATATAAATAAAATATGTCAACGTTGCTATGGGGGTCCGTACATCCTGGATGGACTCCCTCATGGAATCGTGTATGTGTGTGTTATTTTTCAAGCTTATGTAGAAATGCATTTTGGTTATGATGACAGATTCCTTCGGGCATTAAAACATATACAAATAAATTGGATTAATTTCTATGATGCTGATGGTGATTGTGATCATGATCAAAATCTGATTGAAGTTTCATGTTTTTTTTTTGTCGGTGCTATCTGGAATGTGTTTGGGGATTTATTTCATAATCCAAAAGGTGTTTGGCAGAGTAGAAAAATGCAAACATGAAAATATTAAACAGATTTGTGTTATTAATTCAAATATGAATATTTGATGGTAATTTATTGCATTAGGATATTTATACGCGTTGGATTTTTTAATTGGATTAAAAATGTCCAACAGGATTTCGAATTTGAGACAATTTGTTCTGCATATAAATGTTTTATGAAAATTAAAAAAAAAGTTAAATAAATCTTACCTTTAAATTCTGGTCCACTTTTTCCTCAATCGGAGTCGCCATTTTTGCATTGATCTTCATATTTCCTGAAAACAAAAAACCAAATAAAAACGATTAATACCTGAATAAGCCATCAATCACATGCGAACTGTAGTTCAAAATGTTATAAACAAATATTCCTTCCATTCCGTTTGACAAAATTCAGTTTCCATGCCATGGCATGTCCAAGGATTGTATAGGATCCTTGTTTTGCATCACCCAGCCCACCAGCACATCATTCATCCAATATTGAACACATTCATACTCTCACTCATCAAAAAGGAAATTGCGAGCCAATCGAACCAAAAAGTCCTTATATCCTTTGCTTGATTGCTTTGCATTATCCTTGCACATGTTTTTTTTTTTGTGTTGTTGCATAAAACTACATAATTGCATTGCAATTCTTTCTTTGCTCGGGAACAATCGGATTGAAATTTAATAACAATTCGTGCGAGCAATTCGTTGAATGAAGAATGCAAAAAAAAGGAAAGGATAAACAGGGAAAAACAAATAAAAGCGAATAAAAAGTACAGCATACAAAAGGAATACAATATTCCTATGTACCTTGCCAAGCGGAACCGGAAGAGGCAACAAAATTAAACTTCACTGATCCAAAGATGAAAATTGAAAAGTGCACTCTTGTATGCCATCCCGCATGATGGTTTTTTCGTGTTTATATATATCTACTCCGTCGCCGTTACATAAACACTCATTGTACATATCTACACATACACATCGACAAAATAAATATATATTACCACCACATGAAATGAAGTGCACTTTAATTCAATATAAGTATGTAATATGTGTCATGTTAAGAGTGATTGAGGATTGTCGATATAAAATAGTTCTTTTTTATTTTAACACTCTGGATACAAATATTTATGTAGGTAGGTACATATGTATATGTATGTATACAAATAAATGCGTGTTCCTGTTCAGTATTCGTTTTCGTTGTCAATGTGCGAATTTTGTCTCAGCTAATTGGATTAATTAAAATCTGGGGGGAGTGAGGGGAGATAATCGGTATAAAAAAAGTATAAAGTTACAAATGGATGAATACTTCAAAAAAAAAAAAAAAATTAAGCAATCTACGTTAATTAAACGAAAATGAGATATGGCAAATGGAAGTGTACTGAAATTTCAAACAATTCCCAAACCGGAAATGTGAGAAAACTCAAAGAGGAAAGTAAATTAGCTTTAAAGGCGTTCTTTTTTTTTTCCTTTTAATTCTGAACTGAGTTGAAACAGGAGATTAAAAGAAGAAAGAATTAAAGGAAGGGAAATGTGGAATAAAAGAATTCTAGGAGAGACATTTTTCTTTGAATTCCTCCATTTTGAATCGTAGAAGATGTTTGTTTGTCATGTGTAACTTTGACGTTTAATTAGACATTAGTTATCCTTGAAACCTTGTTTTTTCACTAAAAAGCTGCTGAAGGACAAAAATACAACTTCGATGTTGGTTCTGTGGCTTTTGAAGTGCTTTTCGCTCAGTTAAAAAACTTTCAAAATAAATAATTGATTTCTTTCTTCGAATAACAAGTTTTTTTTAAATTATATTAAACTTTAATATTATATTTTCATACTTCAAACTCATTAAGTGCATTTTATGTTTGTAACGAACAATGAAAATTTTAAACAAAATCAATAGAATATAAGAAAAGTACGTATACGCCTCAGTGTCCCTTTTTTGTTTTCACCCACAAACCCCACTCTTATTGGAAAAAATAATTTTTGTATTAAAATTTAACTTTTCAATACATATGTAAGTTAGTATCTTAAAATCAAATAAAATAAAGTAAACGAAGCAAAGGCTCAGTAACTAAATTTGAAATGGTTTCTGTCGATTTCAAAAATCAAGCAGAGGTCATGTGTTCTTTGTCAAAATGTCTTGTATTGTGTCATCTGATAGTCTCAGTCGTTAAGAAGCAATGTTTCTACTCCATACATAAGAAGACGAAATATTTCTTTAGCCATCCTAAAAATACCATGAAAACTGTTACGATATTAACCTCGAATTTTATTGCACTGGTAACATTTTTGGCGTTTAGAATCTAGACATAAATCACTTAGAGTTTGATGGAAATAGTTACTAAATAAATATTGTTAACCTATAAATAATAAATTATTGATTATAATTGTTCCTCAAAATAGCGATAAGACACGTGATGGAGTAACATTTGGCGGTTGATTTTTATTTCATTACTCAATCATCGCCAACCTCCATCATCATCACTATACTATAAGCGAGCGACTACAACCATAAAACCGTTGTTGAAATGAATAAAATTAAGCATCGAACAGCCATAACATAACACACATTGTATCCCTCTTCCTGGATATATTCCTGCTGCTGCTGGCTGTCGGCTATATACACAACAACTATACATTTGTTTGCGCATCCTTGTCTAGGAATTAAGGACACGCTGCTGATACCCTATAAAATGCTCACGACTAAAATATATTGCATGTCCTCATCGTTTTTCTATTCCTCTTTTTCCTTTCTCTTTTTTGTATTTGTATTCCTGCTTTGAGTATGTAGTTTGTAGTGAGTGAATTCATTTTAGGGAAAAAGCAACCAGGGCAACGAGTATAGGTACTGATGAGGGGATTTAGGTTGGGGTTAAGCAAACGTGCTTACAGTGCTCTCACAATCACAACATAAAGTTTACCGAAGAACCCTCCTGCATTTATCCCTATAAACACCACCGCTGGACTGTGAGAGTAGGGTAGGGCGGTAAGGGAAGGGGGTTAAAGCTTTTCGCAAACATACTCGACGTGTCGGCAGACAAAAATGTTTGTTGCTTTGGCAATGTGCCAATTGAACTCAACTTTGGTTGGGTAATTTATTTTGTTTTTTTATTCTCCTCCCTCCCCATTCCCTTCCACAAGCACGGGTCCTGGCTCACCAAATCCATCCGCGTCTTCGTCCTTTTATTTTAACAAGACTCTGTGTAGTTGGATCTCAATAGAAATAACTTAACAAACGACGAGCAGAAAAAAAAAATGGTGGAATGAGTAGACAAAGACAACAACGACAAACGCGGAAAAAACACGAAACTTGAAGCAAAAAAAAAAAAAAAAACTGAAACAAGACACAAGTTTCTTAGTGGAGAAAGTTTTCATACTTATTCCGTGATGTTTGGTATGGAAAAAGAGTGTTTTGAAGTCTCCACGTTGGGCGCCAGTTAAAAGTTCAAAGCAATTTCCCGGTGGACAGTGAAACAAAAGGCCTCAGGGGTGAGTGCTTGATTATAGATAATGCCCAATAAGCCCCAAAGGCACAAAACACATAAAAGAGCCTAATGAAAAACAACAACTAGAAGAATCAGAAGTGCGAAGAGGAGGTAGGTAGGTAGGTTTTTTAGTTATGGTTAGCTTGTGTGTTTTTTTTTTTTTTGTTTTTACTTACTTACTTAATGGGAAATGACTTGAGATAAACAAAGTAAGGCGACAATAAGCCTGTATAAAAGCAGGTTATTTTCCTTAAAGCAGGAAGTTTAATCTCAATGTAACAACAAATGACGGAAGCCTTTAGTATTTAGGGTTCTTTTGGGTATTTGGAATTTTCTCTGTGTTTTTTTTTATCTTGAATAAAATAATGTAAACTGACTTGATAATTCTCAACAAACAAGGACCTTTTTTAATAGATGAAGAAGTTATCAACAAATTAAAAATAAAAATAAAAAAAAAAAAACAACCGCACAAGTAAGAAGTTTTAATAATTTTGTTTTTATTAAAGATAAATTTTAAACTTAAGTTAAGATTAGTTAATTAAGAAGATGTATTTTACTATAAAAGTTGGTGTTTAGTAAAGAGTTAAAAATGATTACACTCAATTAAATCTTGTTAGACTTTGGTTTGTCATTAAAAAATTAATTATCCGAAAAGGTATGCTCAAAAGAACCTTGAGGAGAAATCAGTGATAGAAATAGTGAGAGAAAATAAATCCTCAAAATTGTATCTGTATTTAGTTAATGAAGAAATTTATGAACTGTACAAGGTCTATCAAATTTAATTTGATTGTTCTTGAAAAATTTGTCCCCTTAAAATTTTTAATCTTGAAAATCTTCAGTTTGATCAAACTGAGATTGGTTTTTTTCTACAAAATTCTTCTGAAAGACTTTGGAGTTCTAGATCCATCAAAGTGTCATTTGTCACTTTTGACAATGACATATTTGGTTTTTTAAATGTCACTCTTAACATTTACATTATTCCCATTTTAGGGGTTCTTTGCCTTATTTTTGAATTTGACAGTTCCCTAACTGTATTGACTGTCACTTTTAATGTTGACTGATTCGTCTTGTCAATTTGCATTTCTCAGACAAATAGTCCTTAATTGCAAATCCCTTTTTTATAATTTTGCAATTTGTAGATAAATCAAAAATGTTGACTTTTGACGATGTTATATTTATTAAGACCATGGCTCCCTAGATATGTCATTATGTACTAATCAAACCTTCTATTGCCAAAGTGTCCTTTATTAGGCAGTTATTCGTGCCCAAACTGAGAAAATCCGGCTCGAAGGACCAATTTTCAACTTTTTTAACTAAAATTCATATTGTTGTCATAAACAGATTTAAATCTATAAAAACTTCTATGTCAGTAGTCAATTTTATGAAATGGACATTTTATAATTTATTAATTTTAATTAAAATAAATATCTTTTATTCATTTATTTCAAATCACTCATCTATATACACATTTTTAGATCCTGATTGAACACAAAAAAGGTATAGACAGATTTAGGACAGGATATTTTATTCAATTCCTGGTTGATAAATTAATCTTACACAAATTTATCATGATTCATTGACTATACCTACACTACATACATATACATAAAGAAAAGATACCTTTTATTCCCTTGAAGTTTTTACTCTCTGTCATTAGCCTTCATCCGTCTTCAAAGAAGAATTAATGGCTTAAAATCTCCTCAAAATTATTCATGATTCCTTATTTACAGTTGACAGGCAACCAAATCACTTTGAAAACCATCATTTTCTGGTTAAAATCAAAAGAAAATCAATAAGAAAAAAAAAAAAGATTTCCCAATATGAGTGGTTTAAGGACGAAAAAGGACGAATACTCTTGATAATGTTACCTTGATATATGTATCTATATCAAATAAATACATAAGTACTCTGTATATGTGTGTTGTTTTTGGGTGGTATACAAATTACAAACACTTAACAAAGATTATCTTGAGAAGATCCTTAACTTACCTATAAATGTATGTATGTATGTATGTCGAAAACACTTTGAGAAATGATACACAATTAATGTTGGTAACTGCTCTCACAGGATATGCTAAATCAGCTTTCAAGGACATGAATGGGCGTTTAAGTCTTCATACATTATAATTTTACATATACATACAAGTCTATACATTAAACTCGATACTCAATATAAATCTACAAACTCGTATCCTGTTCCATCATTGTGAAAACCAAAAACCCACGCATTGAAAAAAATCCTTTTACAATATTTGTTATATTTTTTTTGTTGTAAAAATGTTCGTTGTTGATGAAAATATATAAATTCGTTTTTTTAAGAAAAATACATTCCAAAACAGCAGGATGCTAATGGTTTCAAAACAACAACAAAAAACAATAAAAGATAAAAATCATGAATTTACTTGATTTAGTCTTAAAATCTTAAGAATCCTTACAACGAACGCAACGGTTTTAAGATTATTATTCCATAACCGTCTTGTTTATGAAGAACGATAAGATGGGTTTTTTGTATGTATTTTACTTTCAAATTTGAGTTTATTATCTGCTCATAAACGAATGTAAACGAAACGAAGATAAGGAAGAATATAATTTGGAAAATAATAATGAAGACTTTTACAACAGCAAATAAAAATTTCCAAGGAAAACGAAAAAAAAGAAACAATACGAACACATTTGAATTTATAATTTGAATAAGTTTTTTTTGGAAAAAAAAGATATGTGCATTTACATACTTTGATTATTATTTTTATACTCGTTTTGTGGTATAATTGTGCCACAGTCAAAATCGGTTATAATGAACTCAATCGGAGTGGAAGATTTTTTTGTCAAAGATAACAGATTTTCATAATTTTGGTTCTTTATTAAAAAGTTGAAATTATTTTAATTCATTATAAGTAAGTCTTTGAAAGGCATTACCAGCATTGAAGTAATTTGTAAAAAGATTCTACTTTCTGGAATAAACTTTATTCTTTAGAATCTTTTTTAAGCATCTCAAAAACAGTATTCCAAATTCAAATACAAAAAAAAAACTTAAAAAAAACTGAAAAAGGAAAATGTACCTATGTGTTAATTTAATCTACAAATATGGCAATACTGTATTTTTCTTTAAATTTTAAATAAGTCATAGTAAACGACAAAATTGTTAAGAGCGATTTTTAGAAAGATCAATTTTTATTAAAATTTAAATATTAAGTTAAAATGGCTTATATGTCGTCCTAACTTATTTTGAAAAGTATTTTGATGATTTCGGTCAAAGTTGGTAACATTATGACATAACCATCATCAAAATCGTTACGATTGTCACTTTATAAGAAATAATTAACGTTTTTGAAACATAGAGTTACCAGACGATTATAAATATGCCAATGAATTTTCTCAGTTTTAGTTTTTTTTTTTATATACGAGTACTTAGGTAAAAATAAAGAAGAACAAATTAATTTATTGAATCTTATTTTGACAATTCTTAAAAAAACATTTAACCCAATGTTTGCAAATTTTATTATTACTCAATTTTCAAAGCTGGGAGTATTTCAAGTCAGTCTTTTTTTTTGCTAAACAAAAAATGTCTCTCCGGTCTGGTAACTCCATTCATTTTGTGTCAGAGATGTCATTGAAAAGTGAAAAACTGTACGATTCGCCTCAGACAATATCAGGGATGGCCTTCTTTGAATTCGAACTTAGCGACTTTTTGGTTATTGAAAATAAAATATTTTGACAATTGTGGGGATATTTTTTTGCAATTTTAAGCTCTAAAAATACAATATTTTAAAAATAAACCAATATATTTTTCCTTGAAAGCAAATACAATTTATATGGCTAAGGCAGCATTTTTCACATTTAATAACTAAATTTTTTTGAACCTTATTTTTAAATTACATTTTGGAGAATCAACATTTTTCTTATAATGTTAAATTGTCAAAAAAATTGTGTGAAATTCGCCGAAAATCACTGAAAAACTGTGAAAAGCTGTTCTAAGTTACACATTTTTCGTAGTTTTTCACAGAAGAGAGAGCTCTTGAGAGATAAAAAAATTTCCCCAACCTGCGAATTTCAGCCACAAAAATTTCTGTGCACAGAAAATAGAAGACTGTCAAATTAAAAAAATAGCATTTGACATTTAAGTTTTGCCATTAGTGAAGAGTCCATAGTAGCTATAGCTAAGACTGTACGCGAAACCCGCGATGAATCTTTTCGTCGGTCGTAGTTGGCTTGTAGTATTCGACAACTTGGCGTATTTTAGGAGAGGATCTTGGCCAAAAGTGTACAAAATCCAACGTTTGCAAGAATTGGAACCAAGTAACTTGAATTTGTGTCGTGTTTTTAATGAATGGCCTTTGGACACACTCAATGAAAATCTGGTGTTCAGCCTTGAAATGTCATATTAAGAATTAAGTGGATGAATCAAATATGAAACAATGGACATTTTGATAAATAATTTTGGTGGCTACTTAATTTCACATTTTGCTATGGTAAATTGACCAACTAGGTCGTGGAATAATTTTTTTCTAAGGATATACGATAGACGTTTTATAGAAGCCAACTTTACTCTCGTTATCCGCGAGGTACCACAGTCACTATGTTTGAACGAATCTCCCTTCCGAATGGGCAACCTTAGACGCCAACATTTACATACATGATATCATTTTCAGAAAGAAAATTTCATGACTTACTTAGAAAAATCAAACCTCACGATGAACCACCCATTATACTATTGAATTAACAAAAAAAAAACTTTTTACTTCTCATGGTATTTAGGTAAGCTTAAAAACAATTGTTGACACTTTTTAGTCAAATTTCTGTACTTTTGTGAAATGTCAAGACCAAAATGCTGGCCCTTTAAATTCCAAGACCTTGTTCAAGCTCAATAAGAATAAGGATCACCAAAAATTCGTTCTGTTTTTGAACTCTTTTTTCTTTCTTGTCATAACGTTGTTAAATCTAAAAATAAAACCATTTTAAACATCAGTTTTTGAAAAAATTCTCATAATTTTCTAAAATCTTTCATAACAAAGTTTTTTTCTCCAAAAATACCAGCAAGCTATTTCTTATGAATACAAACTTAAAACAAAACTAAACTACATATTTTTCTTAAATAAGGAAAAAGAAGTAAAAGCAAAAATATCCTTCCTTGTAGAATTATTATTAATATCCCATTCAATTTATTATTTCTGGAAAACATCAATTTCCTTAATGAATACCCTGGACTTGGACCTGGACCTGGATGTCTTTAGTCAGCTTATTAAAAAAAACTGAAAAATCGAAATTCCACAGTAATTGGTGCGTTTGCAATCCTTCTTCCAGCTTAAAAATTAATTTATAAAAAGAAAAGAAAAATTCCATCTTCTGGAAAATAAATTAATTCGTTGGAATTTTGTTTTTTCACTTTGCAAACAATTACAAAATTCTACACCAGAATATTTATACTTATACAAAAATAAAAAAAATAAATAAGCATTAATATTAAATAAAAAGAAAATTTAAACGTTCTTTTCAAGCAACCTAGATAAAAGTCAATTAACCCTCTTCAGACCGTAACGCAACGTATATAAGAAGAATTTTGTTTTTTTTTTCTGCACCATTGAGAACGTCACGTCCTGACTCCTGAACTGTACACCAAAGTCCCTAACCCCCTTCTCATTCGTTTTTCCATTCAAACGGAGAAGAAGTTGCTTCTATTCATTCAGGCAAGCAGCAAGGAGCACAAATAATGTCTATGACTTTAGGCGTTGATGAGAAATGAAAAAAAAACCAACCGTTAAATAGAAAAAGTTTAACACACAAGTGGCGAATCGCATTCTTTATCTTAAGTTTTTTTTTTTTTAGTTTTTGGTCCTTCGAGCCGAACTCCTTGGATCTAAAATTTTTGCTTTCATGAGGAACGCCTGAATACGTTTAAGGTTAATTTATCTTTTGAATTTTTGTGCCTGAATTTCAACTTTATGGCAGGTAAAATGGTTGCCAGGTTGTCCATTGAAT
The DNA here is from genome assembly GCA_905146935.1 of Scaeva pyrastri. Lineage (NCBI taxonomy): Eukaryota > Metazoa > Arthropoda > Insecta > Diptera > Syrphidae > Scaeva > Scaeva pyrastri. The sequence continues at coordinate 12,040,566 of LR989928.1, read as the reverse complement.
CTTAAAAAATCAGAACACTGAAACTGACATCTGACATCTGGCAACCCTGTTGTCGGGTTAGTGAATCCTGAATGCACTTTTTTTGTTCTCCAGATATCTTCAATGCAGTGGTTGGCATCTATATCTCTCACAAAAAGGGTCTTCAAGTGAGAGTGAGAATGAGACAAGTGGTTGGTTGTTGCAGAGAGAAGATTGAATAAAACGGGACAACTTAAATCGGGGCAATGTTGTTTACACGTATAAATAAGCAAAATCTGTGTCACCCGGTTCTGGGAAGTGGGAATCAGCATCATCATCTTCGGGAGGAACGAATGGAGGTGGCGATATGTTTCAACGTGAGAAACTGAATGAATGCAGATGAATCCGAATGTGACCAAGCCAATAGAATGACCCAACCTCCAGCTCCACCTCATGATGACACCTCGACCATACACATCACTTGACCTCAAACTATTTGACTCGGTTTGTTTTATATGAACACAGGTTGGAATTTTTGGTTTTTCGCATCGAAGTTGAAGATGGAAAAACGAGGAAAATTCTTTGGATTTGGAAATGGAATGTCATTTCGATTAAAGTGAAGATACATTTTATTCTTTGATTTTTATTTTGGATTTGTTTGTTTTGAGGAATGGAAGTGTTTGCATTGCTCGGTTGATGAAAAACGTGATGTTTTGCTTAAAATAAAAGAAGACTAAAATAAACATCAATTAAAATTAAGACCCCTATAGAATGTGGTCAATAAGACGTAGTTGAAATTTAATGAACAAGAAAGTCAACGTGGAGGTTTGAAATTGGAAATTTTACCTTTAAACAACTCAATTTTATTCAAAGCATGTTTAGAGAGGGAGGGAGGGAGAGATTTATATAAAATAAAGCAATTCTATGTCCAAACCACGACTAAGACTAAGACTAAGACTAAGACTAAGACTAAGACTAAGACTAAGACTAAGACTAAGACTAAGACTAAGACTAAGACTAAGACTAAGACTAAGACTAAGACTAAGACTAAGACTAAGACTAAGACTAAGACTAAGACTAAGACTAAGACTAAGACTAAGACTAAGACTAAGACTAAGACTAAGACTAAGACTAAGACTAAGACTAAGACTAAGACTAAGACTAAGACTAAGACTAAGACTAAGACTAAGACTAAGACTAAGACTAAGACTAAGACTAAGACTAAGACTAAGACTAAGACTAAGACTAAGACTAAGACTAAGACTAAGACTAAGACTAAGACTAAGACTAAGACTAAGACTAAGACTAAGACTAAGACTAAGACTAAGACTAAGACTAAGACTAAGACTATTTTCTGGGCGTGGTTTCTCTTAACCTACATATATTCACTATTTTGAAAAAGCAAAGCTTATATTCAGTTGAAAAAGTTTCTACCGGACGCCTTTGACTCAATCCTTTAGACAGACGACTAAAAATAAAAAAATCCCAACTAAATTAGTCTTCCATACATGCAACTCTCAAAAACTGTTTTTGAGGAATCATTTCAATTTAATTGAACACGATATGCTAAACAGCGTACTGCACAAGTTAAGCAGCGTTTTCAAGTACTTGTACAGAATTTTCGCCTACAAACTTTTTCCAACTGAGTATAACTTTTCAAGAGCTCTGTGGGTTCACGTGCACTGCTTTTCCTCACTCGTGGAAATACGATTTAACAACAACCACCGCTTGGGGGCAATGTGAAGAGCAGGACAATTTGACTAGTGACCTAAATCCACGCTTGGCGGAATTGAAAAACTGCATCTGGCTCATCATAATGATGAAAATGATGATGGTGAATTTGAATACTTTACAAAAACCCCATCATTTTCCAAAAAAACACACAAAAAATACAAAACAAAACGAATGAAGGCTAAATGGTTTCCTTTTCGCTGTGTTCTTGTTGTTGTTGTTTTTTTTTTTTTTGGTTACAAAATAAAGGTGCAGAGGTGGAAGCGGATAATGTGATGTTAAAGAATAGCAAAAAGCACTTGAACTATGTATAAGACGAACAAGGTCAACAACAGAAACAGAGTAGATGGTATAATCCATGTTGTGAATTATGCCAGTTTGTTGGTCCTTCAAGGCAAATACCAGTACAACAGTGATTACACATATTTGAATCCTTAATCCAGCTCGAGGATGAGATAAACATCTGTGAGTAGATATTTAGCTCCATCCATACATATACACATACACAATTGATGGGATTCACGAGGCTTAAGGCTTAAATTAGTTGAATGTGTTTTTTTGTTGTATGTAGATGGAAGAGAGGGATTTCCCATTTAACCATTCAACCATTCAACTATTTAACCATTGGATATTCTCTGCTGCTGCTGCGGTGTGATAGTGGGATGTGGGAGCCTTGAAACAGGACAAAAAAAATATATCTATTCGAAAAAACTTGAGGAAATTCAAAAGATACAAGGATTCAGATATAAAAGCAACATCATTCATATAATGAAGGCATCATCATCAAACTCAACCACAATTAATCCTCCAATTTCAGAATGTATTTTTTTTTTTTAATTTTGAACTTTAGTATCTTTTGGGGTATAAAATGCTAGTTAATTGGTTGGAGGTAATTTGATTTAATTTGATTTGATGAGAATTCATGCATCTGGTTGTGGATCGAATCTAATATTTGTATCAATTTATTTATGTAGATTATAGCATCTCATGTCTATTATGATAATTTTCTTATTCATTGAACACACTCGTTTTTTGATTGAATTATTTAATTCGATATATTTTGGATGTTGGACATTTTATGAACACACTAATGAAATGGAAAATTTATTTGTTTTCAGTTCACGGAATCAAATATAATTTACATATTTACTCGTATATCAATCAAATTAATGTACAATGTGTTTATGTGCGAGTTAAACAGCGGATTAAGATTAATTTAGAATAATTGAGCAGGGGCCGAAATTTTGTAGGGGCGTACATTTTTTTTTATATCGTGTTAAGCTCAAACTTGTTTGACTTAAAGATAATTCAGCAGAATTCCTTAAGAGTGGTGCCAAGTCAGATACAAAGGAAGCAGCCAAATACAAGAATTTTTGGGAAAAAGGGTGTTTTTTTTTAGTGGTGGAAAAAGCTATAAAACAAATTTTTAGATATATGTATTTATGTGATTTCGGAGGGCTTGAAATATGCTTGAGAGGGTTACCCTTTGAGTTGACAAAAAATTAGCCAATTGAGGCTATGTATTGTCACCAACATTAGGTATTTATTTAGTTCGAAAATAAAGAGTTTCGTTACATTAATACTTGAAATGAAAGATATTTTACGAAATTTTAGATTTAAATTAATATTCAAGTTAGAGTTAGAGAAAAAATCTTGGACGAAACCCATCCATCGTCTAACCCATATGCGGGTAAAGAATTTATAGAAACAATTCTTAGGGCACTGCATCCTTTCCTAGGAAAAAACTTAGAACCAATTAAGTTAGAATTTCACATTTTTAAAATTCCAAATTTTTAAAAGCAATTAATTGTATTTTTTTTTTATAAATTAGTTGTTAAAATAAAAAAAAATTAAGTTTGTTGCCATGATTTTTTACAAAAACGGGTTATGTAGTGATAATTTGGCCCAATGGAATTTTTTTCCTTCCACAACTAATTTATAACAAAAAAACTACAGTTAACTTTATAATTAGTTTTTATTTTTATTTCGAAAAGTGTAGTGCTAACTTGATACACGTCGAAAAACGTAGCTGACACTTTCAATGCCAAATCATTAAAATTACATATGAAGCACCTTGAAATTCGGCACAAATGTCGGATTTCCGAAGCTGTCAAATGAAAAATTGAGATTTTGTTGTTTTCGATGTGAGGCATTTTTACAAAAAATTTTGAACATATGGAACCTTCTAGTTTGTGTAGAATCATAAAAATTCGAAAGAGAACGGTGGGAATTAAGGAATGAAATTAAGACAAAAACATATAAATGTAAAAATAGGGACAAGTTCTCAAATATCGAAAACTTTTAACTATTAAATAATAATAAGCTTTAAAAATTCGACAAGTTCCATCAAAATGAAAGTGAAATTTTAATAAAATTAAGAACCCAGTTTTTAAAACAACAATTACTGCATAATGTTTTTCTGTCAATGAATACTTTCATAAATTTCTTCATTACCAACATGAACACAATGGTCAGTTTTTTAAAAAAAATTCATATGAATTAAGTAGTTTTTCATTTGTAAAGATGAACCGTTTTTGGTTCAGTTCGGGGGAAATGTGTTTTTAAAGAAAATTTTTATAAAATCATTTTCAGGATGAAGTATTTCGGCGTTCATTTGCCCCTGTATAAATTATTTGAATTTCGGAAAGTATTTATTTTTGCATGAATATTTGTTTGAGTATATTATTTTTGTATTAATTATACGATTCTTTATTTTAATAATAATAATTCATCTATTACACACGTACATACATTTATACAAACATACATTCATTACACGCATCATAGATTCCAAGATAACACTATGTGAATATTAAATTTATGTATAGTCCTGCAAATTGTTCGGTCACGCGATAAAAATACATTTATGATAAATGATTTTTCATCATATCATGACATAGCTTACATACATATGTATACATATTTACAATTTAATGTTTTTGTTTTGTTTAATGTATATTTGTTTGTTATTAATCATTTTATTTGAATACTAAATAAATTCAATATTTGATTATTATGAACTCATTTATAATGTAATGGAATTCCATTTAAAGAAGAACAATAATTTATTATTAAATATTCAGTTTTTTGTTTTAGAATTGATGAAATGAATAAGCTTTATTAACAATAAACAATAATAGTTATCTTGTAAAAATGAAAATTCATAGAACAAAATTTAAAATAATAAACTCAATTTGTGTCAATATACGTAGTAAAAAAAATACGTATACGCTCCAGTGGACCATTTTAAATTCGTATTTATATTGACGAATAATAAATAAATTGAAATATTTGTAGTATAATTTAAAATGAATATTATGTATTTAAAATGATGTCATTGTAAATAATTTAAATTTTCAATTTTATCTAATTCGACATGAAATTATCATTCCAATTTTGAATTGTGTCTTTGAAAGGATGTTCAATTTCAACATTCAAAACCAAATAAAGTCATAAGAAACCCTTAACCTATGGACTGAGTTGGCTACCCTCAAGTACCCCTCTTTACTTTTTGTTGAATTTAATTGTACAACATTTCCTAAAAACCAATAATTGTTGTTAACGAAGATGCCAAAAAGGACACCTCTTAATCCCGAATTCAATTATCTTTCATTTTATTTTTATATGTTTGATGATAAAAATCAATTTCTGTATTTCGATCATGGTCGGTTGACTATCATGACATCTCAATCTTTTCAATATTAAAAACACTCACTTGCTTGCAACCTCATTAAAACTAACAAGCCAATTCACTTCTGGCCATCATCATAGACTCCCAGTCATCCCAATTGGGCCATATTAGTCCATTATATTCTATATTCTTACAGATACATACCTATATAGATATAAGTAGTATCATTTAATGGCAACCATCCAATCAACAGACACACTCTCAATTTTAAGGATCAATGCGGCTTTCGTTCTTTCGTTGGGTTTTTTCATTTTTTATTTTTTTGTATGTAAAAGATTTTGAATGTTTTTTGAGCTCGTTTGCATTTTCCTCTATACTTTCCTTCGTTGATTTTTGATGTGTTGATAAGATAGGGGCTTTGTAACTATCAACCTATCTATATCCTTTTGTAACTCAAAGTAGTAAAATCAGCCTTCTTAAGTATCCCCATTTTCTGGCCACAGAATCAGCACTTTAAAACGAGAACATATACATTACAACCAACTATAAGAACGTAAAAGAATCTCTCTTTAACCTCAATCTTTTTTTATGAATGTGTTGTATATGTGTTCTGGGTTGTGTGTATTTGTGTGTATAAATACACACAACCAAAGTGAATGTAAATTAGCTTCGCTCGCTAAAGTTAGCATGTTTGTTGGTCCTAGAAACAATTTAATGTCAAGTGTGACCAAAGGCTAAGGGCATCACATATGTACGTATAAGAATATAAAGAGTCTATATAATAGCCTACATTATTATCAACAACAACAACAACGACAACAACAACGAAAATAACGACAACAGCGCCAATTTACTAGCTGTGCCTGCCTGCTTCCTTCGTCTTGTCTTGTGCCCTATTTTAATATACCTATTTTATGTGTTCTTCAATGGGGGATCTTTTTTTTGTTCGTTTTTTTTTTTTTTGTTTGAGGTTCCACTTAAACTACATAAACAAAAAAATAAAAGAAAATCTTTTAATCTTTGAAGTCAGATCTACAACCACCCCCTTACCCCCCCCCACACAACTCATGAAATAAAATAAAGAATTTAGTGAACAAAAGAAGCTCGTGTACCCCTTTTGTGGATATACACGCATACACTTTCTATGTATAGGAACAAAACAGCCGCAGGGATTCCTTACCATTGGCGGATTTTATTATTTTAGGGCCCGATTTCTTGTGGGTGCAAGAAAGGTTGAGTCCTGTCACCAGTACTATTTCTTTTGAGTAAACAATGTTTAAAAGACAAATAACAGAATGTAGTCTTTTGTTTCAAAGGATCCTATAACTTTTTACTATGTTCCCAAACTCAGACCCGTTACAAGAAAAACTGATGAACATAAGGGGCGCCCTTATTTTCGATGTTGTTAAATCCAACTGAGCGTGTTTTCACTCTTCTTGTGACAACGTCATTAAGTCTTACCCATTTTCAGATTATACACAATAACGACGACGGGGGGAGGTGTTGGGAGGAAATCATATGAAACACACACACAAGTGTATCTATATGTGTGTTTCATGTACGATTAATTCACTTTCTCCTCAACCCACTTAACATGAGTCATAATGGGAGGTGAGAGAGTGCGATGCCTTAACTCTTGGGCCTATATGCACAATAGTTCGACTTATGTGAAAGCCTTTTTTTTTTTTCCTCCACCGCAACTATGCCCTTATGTCATACATCCTCCTTCTCTTTTGTCAATATATATACATATATATGGTTGGTACTTATATACACATACAAACGATTCTTCATCTAATGAGAACCTTTTGACCGGATTTTGTTTACTTCATTCAAAAATTGTTAAGGTTTTCAGAATAAGGTTTAGGGTTATGGGGTTGCCGTAAGAATCATATAAAGGGCTTCAACTCAAAGAAGAAAAGATGAATACACGTCAATGAGAATGGAGGGGTGGAGGGGATTGGGAGATTGAAGAGTTATTTCAAATTCGCACCTACATCTTAATATAGTTAATACAAAGAGAAGGGAAGGAAATTGTGTACTATAAGGACATGCATATAGAGTAGAAGTGCGTTGCGTATCTAGGTTCATATGTTTTTTTTCTGAGTTAAGGATAGAAGCTGAACTCAAGCTTCTTTTCACCCCAAAACCTCACCTCCTTTTGGAGCAAAACAAGAAATCAGTTTAACCACGTCTACAGGATAACAGTACCTAAATAATTGCACGATATATAGAATTTCTATATTCTGTCGCTGTGTCTGTGGTCGTGTTGACTGGCGGGCGGTTGTTTTGCAGTCCTTGTTTAAGGAAGGGGGATATAATTATAATCATAATTTATTATAATTAATATTACGTGAGAATTTTGTTTTTTTTTTTTTCTCGACTTAATTAAAACACGTTTTAGTGTGGTAATAAAATCGTGATTCAAAAGAACAGAAATATAAAGGAAGACTATTATTTCTGTTTTTACTGGATTATGACAAGTTATGGGTTTTTAGAAAAATAATCCTAGGATCAATAAAAAGGATCCTGTAATTTTACACTTTTTGTTGTTATAAGTCCTGCCAACCATAGTGTACAAAATGTTTTTTTAAAGACAATTTTCTTGTCTACAAACGGGTTTGAAATGTTTTTTTTTACAAAAAATTGAGCAACTTTTTGATAAGCACATACTTTCTGCCAAATTGTTAAGCACCATCTGTCAAATTTATTGTCATTTACTATAAAAACTCTCGTGTCTTATGAAATCACTTATTTATATAGGTAAAAAAAATACATAATGTTAAAAGCAATACATACTTCAGATCATTCATCATATCATGTTTGCAATATTAATTCAAGCGAGACAGCAAATCGACACCAAGACAACCAAGATCTGTCAGATCATCTGTCATAATTTTAGAGGCACTATAATATTTCGCGCTTTAGCTAAGGGCGGTGAAGCTGGCAACTGTTCACGTCGAGGGCGAAAAAACAAGTGCATTGACAAGCAGAGCACATAAACGCTGACAGACGTCAAATTCTGTCACTCAATCAGTGTTGCCGTTGTTGCAAAATCAAAGTTTGAAGTCTTAAAAATTAGGTAACAAGAAGAAAAATTTATTTTCAACGAGTATTTTTTTAACCCTTTCCTTAAAACTTTGTTCGTTAAATATTTATCTACTTCTTAATTTATTAAAAGAAAGTAATTAAGGTTTCCTCCTGCTACGTCAAAACTCTAAATGTCAAAACTATCAACGCAGACTCATCGAAATACACTCGAACTGTCAAATCAAATGTCAAAGTAAGAAACTCCAATTCATCTTCCTTCAGTTACGGTCCCTCATTTATTTTCGAGTCTCTTACATTTCAATTATTACTAAAAGGTGGCACAATCTGAGTGCTTGATTTTGACAGTTAAGACTTTATCTCACCGGTGACATGGTCTGCTGATTTAAGCTCCTGAATAAGCTTAATATTGTATTGGACTTGTCAAAATTCACTGCTTGGTATGAAGCAATCAAATTTATGTTCCCAAATTTAAAAATAGTAATGTTTTTGACAGAACATGAGCAGATTTATTGATCGTTTACAAAACTTTTGATAATTTGAAATGTGCTACCAACTTTTATCCCCAGAAATAATTATTTAACGGACGAGAACTGTAAAATTATGTGTCAATAATGTCAATTTTATCATTAATTTCCAAAATAATCTATTAGAATTGAAACTCATGTGTCAATCCAAATACATAGCTATTACCATAAAAATATTAAATTAACTTAAATTGTTCAACCATGAAAATAGGTTAAAAAAAAGCTTTAACCTAACCATGGGATTATGTTAAGAACACAAACACAAGTATGAATATTCTATTTCAGCATAAGATTTAATTTCCTCAATCCAATTAATGTAACAAACATTCTTGGGTTTTCTTTGACAAAGTAAAGACTCTTGAAGACTGTTTGACTTTTCTTGCATTTGCGAAACCTTAGATATAGAACTCAGACCATTAGTTTCTTTAGCTCAACAAAGATAGCTTAACTTTCAAGTATCATTCTTCCTCTAATCTCTGGGAATGCCTTGAAGGGAAATTCATATGTACGATGACGGCTTAGCACTACGGTTAGGAAAGGTTGTTCCTCTTAAAAGGTCGAGGTCGCTTATAACCAACTAACTATGGAGATAAACGTTAAGGGACTTTTGTACCTATCCATCCGCACAAACATCTCCATCCCCATACACCATAACGTGACATTATGAATGACACAATCACACACATTTAACACAAAACACTCAAATTGTCATCTCTAGCACTTTGACGAATGCAGCGTCGTCGAATGACATATACCAACACAAACATAAAGGTTTCAAGTGTCAGTTTGTAGGTACATAAAGTTCAGCTCAGCACATTCGTCTGATGATGGGACTATGCTTTTCTATAATGCTCTTCCCGTTAAGAGGATTGTTTGTTTCCATTTTCTGAGTTTTGATGTGCGAGTTTCCAAAGTATCTCTACGTGTATTTCGAACACCCTTCCACACACACCCGCACAAAAAGTGGGTACCCCATCGTGAATAATAGAAAAACTGTCCCATTAGCCGTAATGAGATTCCCTGCAACCTAGAGCAAGTGGTGCATAGTGATGGGTGGCTTAACGATTCAGTAAATGCATCTATGTGTTGTGTTGTGTATGTTACCTGCTCAAAGCATTTCTAATAAGGAAGAAGCAGGAGTATGCGATGCATCAAGGGTTCTATGAAGGAGTTGTAGTGTCGGGAACGGAAACCTTATACCCACATACGTAAGTTTTCGATACCTATACAAAGATTAATAGTTAGGTTTGTATGTAACGTAACGTGCTTTAAAGCAAAGTTCATTCATCACGATACAAAATGAATGAAGTGGAAATAACTAGCTGCATCACACAGAAAATATATTACACACCATTGAACACGTAATCAATTTTCTAAAGGGGTTTACAGTTCCCGTTCGTCATATGTGAGTTAGTAGTATACAAGTAGTAAAAGAGGGGGTGTTAAGATGCATTGAATAAGCACAACAAGAGTCTGATGGTTTCAATCACTTTTCACAAAATAAGGTCTTTCCATCAAGAGGTATTTTAGATTATTATAGAAAATTTGACGTTTGCAACTTTATCTTTAGAAAAAAAAAAACGATAAAAGTATGTACGTGTAAACTAGGACATAAAAGATGACAGAACATCAAGTTGAACATGAACATGAACATGAACATGAACATGAACATGAACATGAACATGAACATGAACATGAACATGAACATGAACATGAACATGAACATGAACATGAACATGAACATGAACATGAACATGAACATGAACATGAACATGAACATGAACATGAACATGAACATGAACATGAACATGAACATGAACATGAACATGAACATGAACATGAACATGAACATGAACATGAACATGAACATGAACATGAACATGAACATGAACATGAACATGAACATGAACATGAACATGAACATGAACATGAACATGAACATGAACATGAACATGAACATGAACATGAACATGAACATGAACATGAACATGAACATGAACATGAACATGAACATGAACATGAACATGAACATGAACATGAACATGAACATGAACATGAACATGAACATGAACATGAACATGAACATGAACATGAACATGAACATGAACATGAACATGAACATGAACATGAACATGAACATGAACATGAACATGAACATGAACATGAACATGAACATGAACATGAACATGAACATGAACATGAACATGAACATGAACATGAACATGAACATGAACATGAACATGAACATGAACATGAACATGAACATGAACATGAACATGAACATGAACCCTACAAATTGTTAAAAGTGAAGAAAATATTTTAAAATATTTACCAAATTTACTAGATAAAAAGATCCATAGGCGGCCGGTAAGTGGGGGCAATGGGGGCACCAAGCTCCCAAGGGTTTCTGCTCTCCTCTAGGTCTATGCACCCAATTTAAATTCAATTACAAAGTCGATTTGATTTAATTTTATAACTGCCATAATTTTACTCCTGGCTTAAATCCTACTTTTATAATCCTTTATCTTCCAGGAACCACAGTCAAGCTTCAGATTCGTATACAATGTAAATATTAACCATCATAAAATTATTAAATTCATCAGAATAACTTCGACTTGTTCAGGTATAGGCTTGGGTCTTACGATAAAATACTTACGAGTATAATTCACCGCCCCACCTGACCTATTTCGGTTCTTCCTATCTTACAAAATTTCATCCGCCATAAAGCACATCAGGAAATAATAATATGGCAGAATTGTCTGTGTGGACATGGCATAGTGCCAAAAGGCTTTCCCATAGCCAAAACTTATACCTACATATACATTCTCGTCTCGAACTCATACAATTACGAAGACCATTTCGTCTTGATTTTGCGAATGAAAAAGGGAAATAAATTCATGGTAAATCTACACGATTATCCTTACCGTAAACGATTAAATTGCATTGCATTGAAGTTGGAGCCATAATGGCGGGCGGTAAAAGCAGGCAGGAGCAGCTAAAGCTATCATCGTCGTCGGTCGTCAGGAGGAAAAGGATAAAGGGTTATTGCATCCACTGGTGGTATCTGTGACCGACATCGAATTCACCTCAACTCAGCCCATCCAGATTATTATATACTCCATCAAGACCAACAATACTATCCAGCCAGGAGTAACGTTTATATGTTATGTTCCGTTAGTCATCAGTGCAGTGTGGCAGTTTTATCGATTCCTCCCAGGGACTTAATAACGTCCTCTCTGATCTATCGTGTCTTATCTTATCCTTCTCAGAGGATGTGGATGACGAAGACAACGACATACACTCTGGGGCTATTGGCAGCGTCCATAAGACACAAATGATGTCCTTAAATAGCCGCGGAGAATAGTCAATCATACCAATGATTAAGATGAAGATGATATCGTGAGGAAGACACAGAGGAAGGGGTGAATTATGTGATGATAACGAAGGGGGGTAAGCAAGTTGTTAGTTGGTTAATATAGCGAACATGAGAATAAGGATGATTGTTCTAGTGTCCTGAGAGTTAACTGACATAAGATGCATTGCCCCTCTGGCGAAGATGATGATGCCAGAAAAATATCTACGACCACGGAATACGAGCTACGAAGTCAATGCAGCATGAATTTGACAAACTCTTGCCACAAGCGTTTTTTTGGAATGCAACTGACAACGTACATACTTCAATTAGATAATGTTTTTAAGTGACGAAGGATATATTTTTGCACAAAAAATACTGCACATAAAGTCATGTCTTTTTTTTTTTGGTCCTTTGCCTCCGGGACATTGGCAACGTCTTTGGGGAGTTGATTGATGTTATTGGCATTTTTTACCGCCCATCAGAGTGGCAAGTATATTGGAACAATGATTTTTCCTGTTTTTCTGCACGTTTTTATCGGATTTTATTTTTGGCAGGGAGATGGGAAACCATATTGTTATAAGGGGGTAATAACACTTTTTTGTTTGAGAGCAATCACTTTAAGCGGAGGGTTAAGAAACGTTTATTTTGACTTAAACCTTAAACACAATGATGTAGCTGAAGCATGTTGTTCTGTCAAAGTTGACAGATGAGAGTTAAGGCGCTGCATCGTGCAAGGAAAACAAATAGCGTGCGGGGTAACAAAAACGTCAATTTTTTTGGACAATCATTCTCTTGTCACATTAGACACTTATCTAAACAAGAGTTATGAAGGGCTACAAAAACTGTCTTCTACGCATCATTCCAAAAATTTTATTTGACGTCTCTAATGTCATATCAAACTCAAATTAATATCTCATTTACAATCCTTTATAATTTGTTATAAATCCAATAAAACTTCCATTTAAAGTTGGCTTAAAATTTATGTACATCAAATAAAATAACAGTAAAACTTTTGCATTAGTTGAGAAACAAAAATGGAAACTGAGAAGTTTATTTTTCATTCGAATAAAAGCTTATCATAATTTCAAACCGAAAAACCATTTAACTAATTGGGTACCTTAGCTACTTTATATCAAATTTATTAATTCGAATGAATTCTTGCTTATGACTGACAAAACAAAAGTCGAAGTAGGTATGTTTTTCTCTCTAAATAATCCTTGATGCAATAAAACTTTAATTTTAAAATTTATTTTGTTATTTTTGAATTAAGATAAATAGCAGCTTTAGTTTATGTTTGTCCTTGTCGGTGGCGTTGCCAATTTGTTGTAAATAGTACACTCAACAAAATAAACTGAAAGTGTAATTCAAACTTTAAAAAGTCGTTGCCGGATCAATTTTTTTTTTTTAATCATATTTACCACTCTCAAGCCGTAAACAAAATGTTTTATGCTTATAATTTTTTACTTTAACCTTAAAGCGTTGCCATTTCGCTTTAAATTTGGCACAGAAAAAGTTGTACCAGAATTTTTTGCCAAGATTTTGAATTTTTTAAACGTCTTTTTCAAAACGCGTTGAAAGATTTTCAATCAATTTCGCGCCATTAATTTTCGAAATATGAACATAATTTTAGCCGTGACTTTTGCTGACGTTTGACATATGTCAATGACAGTTCTATACAAGTGAATATTACTGTTGTTATAAAAAGTAATGAAAGCAAATAAAAAAGTCTGAAGTTAAATTTGACTGGTTGAAAATCATTGGGCAACGCTATCTGCATCATCCGTCAAGGGATAAGTAGCCTTCTTTTTGTTCAGTGTAGAGGTGCTTGTAATGCGTATAATTCTGTAAATGTACAAGATGTTCCCCTTCCTGAGAAGCCTTATAGTGACGCCACCTTTTGAAAATGGCACTTAACCATGTCCATTTCATTTTCTGTGCGGTTATTTATTTTCCAAAAGCACTCGTAAGAAGGTATAAAGGACTTAACTCCCTTACCCCCAGAAAACTTAAAATAACTCTTGAAATTATACTCAACAATTATTTCCACTTCAATCAAGCGTCTCTATGTAATAATATTATGTAAGTTGCTTAATTTGCTTAGGCTTGTCAGTTGTCAGTTGCTGCCATCAGCAATTCAACACTAATTAATCCAATTAAATTGATTCCATGCTTTTAAATTTTGTGTAATGTGTGACTTGATGATGACTCTTCTAATACCACACGCATCAATACCGCCACAGAATAGACTATTGAATTCAAATGTACATACATAGTTTCAAAGGGAAATCGAGATTCTATTCAAAAAATTTCTATGCCTACGCAACGGTACAAAAATACAAAGAACAGCGCTCGGGCGCCAGCTAAGTGACATCTCAAGTAGTTTTCTTTTTTTGTGTGTGTAACGTACATATAAACAAAAAACAAAAATAAACGCCCTCCTCGTCGTCGCGTTGGTGAGGGTGGAATTAATTTTCATTTTTCTTTGTCTTTTGCTGAGTTTTCAATAATGGACGCCCCAGTTCCGGCCCAGCACGGCCGGAGATTGGGTTTGAGTTTGGAGAACAAGAACAAGAAGTTTTGTGTCTGGAGAGTTGGTGTGTGATGTTTTGTGGCGCCAAAAATATCTACAAACGGAACAAAGGCGTTCGAAATGACGTGTGTTGGATCGATATTATACAAATAATAATTCCTGCAATCGGAGGGGGTTTGAGGTGGATCGAGTGGTGGAGGTAAATATGGAAGCACTGTTGACTAGCACTCGGGGGGCTGTTGAACTTTTTTTTGTTGTCTGTTTGTTTGTGGAATACTCGTATCCGTCTGTACGTGATGAATGATGAGTTTTATTATTTTTTTTTTGGTGTGTGTGTACTCGTACCTCCCTATGCGGGGCGGGGGTGGATACGGTACATATTTATAATTATAATGAAAACGCTATTGAACTTCGTGCGGTAATGGTAGGACGTGTTTGGTATGAAAAAGTTTTTGATTCGATTTTGATGATAGCATGTGGTATGTACACAGGTATAGCGGGAGAGCGGCTCCCGCTGCTGTTGTCAAACAGAAATTCGCTTTTGTACAAATATATCATCATCACATTTATATGAAATACAAATATATGTATGTACCTATAGAAAGATTGAAATGTAATTTTCAGCAGGTGGTGTTAATTCGTTAAGGAGGTGAAGTTGAATTGAATGAAATTTATTTATAATTTAAAATTATTTTTTTTCGACTTTTGAACTTTAAAAAATGGAAAAATAATTTATTTCATTAATTCTTGGAGTATAAATACATACATACATAAATTTCGAATCTTCTTTGATTTCTTGGTAAAAAAATAAAAAGATCTTAGAGCTTTTATGATCTCAAAAAAGAATTTATATAATTTTTATGGTTTCAGAGAGAAATTCAAACAATTTTACCACCCTGGGAGTTAATAACCATGGTGACATATTGAAATCATAATGTTAACATGGAATACCTATTTTCGAAAAAGGTAAATTAATACCACCAACTCGCATAAAGTTGTGTAGGTTGTTAATAAGACTTTAATATTATAATTCAGAAAGAAAGTAGAACATTTAACAGAGATTCTAGAGGGTTAATGTAGCTCGAATACCTTTAAAATTTTGAAAACGGAACAAGTTTCGTGACTTGTTTTCTAAAATTTA
Organism: Scaeva pyrastri; assembly: GCA_905146935.1. Taxonomy (NCBI): domain Eukaryota; kingdom Metazoa; phylum Arthropoda; class Insecta; order Diptera; family Syrphidae; genus Scaeva; species Scaeva pyrastri. Next base: position 12,024,645 of record LR989928.1, on the reverse strand, counting down.
ATCAAACGGTGTTTTGAAAGAAAATCTTAATGCTTATTAACTGTCACATTGCTACTAGCTACTCCAGCATGTTCTCACGACTTTAATACTTCACATAAATAATTTGTCAAAATAGTTCAAAATGTTACCACTACAGTAGTTGTGTTTTATTCACTGCTGTATAGCTAGTACAGTATTTAAGTGAATAAAACGATCAATCTCACTTTACATATACTTATCGCTAACACAACTGCCATCATTATTTTTCTGGCTTCTGTTTCCCCACCAATCAAATCGTTGCGTTATAGCTACCCAGCAATAAATAAAACACAATTTCATCTAGTGTCACTATTAGTGGTCAAAAAAGGTGCTTTGTGACGAGACCTTAAAGTACTTTAGGCTTGCCAACTTTTTTTTGCAAAATTATAACAATTTTTAGACCTACTGAATTTTAATTAAATTTTCCAGTTTTATTTATGAAGTAATTCTTACTTGAAAAGTGTCAAAAGATAACAGTATTTAAAGTGACAGTTGCCGAAATGGCGGGCTGTTCAAAAAAAAAAAAAATAAATATTTTACCCTTATCATATGTAGTTCTTTAAAAAAATATGATTTTTTTTACGACAAAGCTGATTTATAAACTCTTACGTTTAATTAAATAAAGGGTGTTTTTTTTCGACGTGCAATTTTCAATCTGGCAATACTTTTTTCAAAGTTTTTCTTTTTGATAGCTGTTACTTGATTTATTTTTAATTTGGTTTGCCATTTCATAATGAATGAAGTTACTCCTGAAAAATGTTTGCAAATTTATTTTAAAAAATGGCTCAAAGCAAGATGGCCACTGATCCCGATTTTTGCAAGAAAATTTTGTTCAGTCATGTAGCTTATTTTGGTCATTATTGATTTAGACAATTTTTGGTTCCAATAAGTTGCGGCGCGGCGCTGCATTCCATACAATTAACACAACAATCAATTTAATGAAGGAAACTTTTGGTGAGCGCATTCTCTCGTGTAATGGGTCTGTGGCGTGGCCTCCAAGATCGTTCAATTTAACACCGCTTGACTATATATTTGTAGGCATATATGAACGCAGATAACCCCGAGAAGATTGACGCTTTGGAAGAGGATATTCGGAGCGTTATTGCTGACTTACCGCCTAATTGCTACAATAAGTGGTCAAAAATTGGGGCTTTCGGCTGGAATTTATTCGAGCCAACTGTGGCAGTTAGTTGCTCGAAACTAAACTTAATGGCAAACCCATATCTTTGTAATGAAACTTAATTCTGGGCCATAACATTAAATGATATGCGTTTTATTTCTTCTTAAAAACCACACGTCTTAAAAAAACACCCTTTATAGTATTAAATTCAGAAGTAAAATTATGAAGACAGAATTTCGATGACAGAATTTCTTAGCAAACTCAAATGAACTTAAATAAATAAAAAAAGTAATACATCTTTCGGAAAATTATAATCGGGTCCGACAAGCTTGCTTGTCAAACAAAATACAATTTTTCATGTCTAACAATTACTCTTCCTCAATGTCACGTATATTGGCCACTTTACTTATTTGCCTAGTCCTAAGTCCATCAAGTCCCATTTCAACCATACTATACACCCATGTTAGTTCTTTCTGAATTATTTATTTCGATTGTCAATCTCTTACCCAATTGTGTGACGAAACAAAAAAAAAGGACTCCTAACCACATCAAAATACAAAAATAAAACAAAAAAATAATAAAATTCCCTCAGAATATTGTTGAGTCCACAAAAGTACTCCACAGTCTTAAATAATGGATTCGCCTTGTTCCACAATTCTATGGTGTTGGAGGATCTAAAATTCACCACCCACGACCCACCCAACACGAGCAGCACCGAACTTATGGGAAGGTCAAAAAGACGCCATTGCCCAAAGCATTCCAGGGGACACTTTTTTATTATTGTTGTCTATGATGTAACTTTATTTGAGTGTGTTTGTGTGTTGAATAGAGTAAGTAGGTACACAAACAGAAAAACACATACACATCAAAAGGAACCCCACAAGCTCATTGGTGACCATTAATGTGCTGCTGCAGTTGTTCGTTATATTTTCGTCCTTCCGGGCTCGGCTTCGTCCTTGTTGTCCTCGTCGTCGTCATGGTGTATACGACTACATACGTATACTTTGATAAAGTGGTCTGGACAGAGAGGCATTCTCAAAACATTACTTTATCAACATTCAACAACAACCACAGAAATGGCAGACTAGCGGATGGACGGAGGGACCGAGGGACGGACGGCATGCAGAAGCAGTGGTAAATTGGTATAAAAATAAATTGTCTGACTTTTTTTTTTTGGGGGACTTCCCTATTTTATGGTTAAATCGGGCCACTGAAAAATCCTTCCGCAATAGTGATGTTGTGTAACGGTTTTTCGTCACTATAAACCAACGAGCAGCAGGGAGTCTTTTTCGCCCCATAATAAGAGACTAGACGAGGCACATAACTGCAAAAACCTAAATGAGAATTTAAAATACCCTCAAGAATCTTTTCCATCCTTGCACAATTTCCCAGGATTAAATTAGAATTTCTTCTTCGTTTTAGTTTTTTTTTTTTGATAGGTAGGTAAATCAGTGAAAGAATTTCCACACTACAAGGACATCTCTTTTGTTGGCATGGCACCCACTCCACTTTAATTTTCCAACTGGAACAACTAGGAACCATCTAACAACCATATATACGACGAAAAAGAAGGCTAGGGGATAAATTGTGAATGAGAATGAGAACGAGGACAGAGACGAGGATGAGGACGAGTACGAGGACGAAGTAATATGTCACACTAGGGGGAGTTTGGAAAATGGAAAATTGTATTTGAAATTCCTTGAAACCGAAATTGTTATGCAATTTTACTGTCAGATTGAGGACGAAGGAAGTTTCCTTTCTCGCACATTCTCATAGCTCGTCGTCGTCGTATTCTGTCGGTCCTCGCAAGCTCTCCTTTTCCTCTGGATGTGATTCATTGTTGATGATTCTTCAGAAGTCACAACACAACACAACATAACACTCCAACGACGAGTGACGGCAATGGCGGCGGCGGCGGCGACGTTAAGTCTGAATAGGTAAAGATAGGTGTTGTGTTGTTCATCTCCGTCGACGTGTAGTCGTCGTCGTCGTTCGTCGTGGTGTTGTGGTTCTTTTACCGGTGTGTTTATATAAAAATAAACTCCAACTTCCAAGCTCGTATGTATATACATAGGGGTAACGTCCCTAGACCTAAAGTGAAAAGAACGATGAGCAAATTTTCCACAATTTAGCTGAAAATGTCAAAACTCTAAACGGTCTTCAGAATTCAGGTAGGCAAGATATACGAATATAAAGGCGTCATAGTGGATAGGGCGCGTCAGAGCTTGACATCATGGCTTTTGTGTACTCAGGCATTATACAAGAATTAAAGTGAATCTTTCGTCGTCGTCATCGAGTCGAGGTTATGTTAGGGTTATAATGTAGGAGGAACAATTTGCACCTATGTACATTTGTTTATGTATGGATGTAAGTAGTTATGGGGGATTATGTAATTTATAGGGTTTCCTGTATAAAAGCGGATGTGGAATGTCTGCAATGTGTGAGTTTGTGGTATCGAGAGGGTATGGCGAAGAGAGAAGAAGCTAAAAGTTAAATTTTGTGATTATGTCTGCATAGAACTTAATTGAAGCTTCTTTTTGTTCAATTTTTTGGTAGAACGGTGGAACGGTAGAAGGTGTGGTGTGTTGAGTGAGTTGAATTACGTTTATTAGATGTATGATGATTGTTTGGGCGGGAAAGGGGTGTGTGTTTTCTATCAAGTTTTTCGTCGTCTAAGGTATTTTAAATGGAGAGATAAAAAAGTTTGCAAGTCGGTTGAAAATCTTTTCATTTTATATTCAGGTAAGTGTTTTTTTAAGATTGGTAGATAACCAGTCAAATATAAGTAATGCAGATATCCGTCTAATGAGAAAAGGTATTTTAAATGGAAGGATACGTTTAAGGCCCTTTTCAAGAATGAACTCGTTTTAAAAAAACAAAGTTTGAAGGCATTCAGTGAAATTTTTTAACATGGAAACGTGCTAAGATTCTGGAAAAAAATTATAAAAATCTAGTATTTTAAAATTTAATGTTTCTGTTTTTTTAAGTGCACTTTGTCTTCAATTAAAAATTAAATTTTTGAAAATAAAACATACCTAATTCAAACGAAAGAATTTTTGACCGACCGAGTCAAATCCGATAGACCGATAAAAAATTGACATATAATTTATTACGTCATTATAAAGTCCATCGAAAACAGTATTGAATTAAATTGCCAAAAAAATGTGTAATCAAATTTTGGCAAACCCGACCCAATTGACACCTGGACCCAATTTGACACATGATACTTAAAGGCTTATCTAAAATAACTCATAGCACGGGGGAGACATTTTTTGTCAAGTTGAAACTACCACGACTAAGAATTCCGTGACATTCAATGCCGGTGTTGACTTGAATAACTGTTAAGTTAGAATTTGCCATGAATTTACATTTTTCAATTTACTTTAGGAACATTTTTCGACACTTAATCCAGTGACCGAAATCTAGTGACCGAAAAAATTTGCCGTGAATAGTTTTGACACTTTTCATTTTGTGATTCGTTTTTTTTTTTGTGATCAATTAATCCAAGCACCCCCCCTCCCTTTCCAGAAAATCAATAAAAATTAGATTGAGTTTTGGCTTGTTAATATACATAAAATCAAATGCTAATTAACTATTTGTCAATCCATGTTTTTGAAGCTAATTAAGTACCCTTTGAAAAGTTGGAGAAAAAACTTACTCAACCGTTAATTAGTTGTGACAAGACAGTATATTGTCGTTCAATGTTTCACATGTTCTCCAAAGCTTCCCTTGGCTTAGTTGACAATCATACTTTCTTACTGATTAAAGTGGTAGCACTGGTTTGATGGACATAAGAACATACGCAAATTAGTTTTTTGGTTTTCCATTACAATTTTAAAAATTGTTTAAAAAAAATGAAGTACTTATGATGTTCTTAAACTTTTTCAAAGTATTGTCAAAGGAATATGTTTTAAAGTAATACCCTTAAAAAATGTACCATTAAAATATAAGGGTTTTACGACATTTATTTTATGTCAACTGCTAAAATGAAAATAACGACAAATAAAAATAAATGAAGTGGGAACTCTCTATTTGCAACAAAATACAAAATAAGTGCTGCCAAATACCAACTGCCAATGATCTCACACATTACTTAAATATTGATATTTGGGTGTACGGTTAGCTTAATTTTTTTCACCCTTAAATTTTTAATCATGACCACTTTACAGAATTTGACAATCTGAAATCGGATTTTTTTCTAAAATTTAGCTTTAACAATAAAAATGATCTGTATTTTATCCTAACTTAACTGTCAACTGTCAAATACTTTTTTTTTCAATACGTTACTACATAAATGTTGTTAAATTCAAATCTTTAGTAGTGTCATGCCTATGACTCTATACTCTGGTTAGTACTTAGGACTGTCATCCATTGATGATTGTTTGTTTACTTAAACGTCAAGAAGATGCAACTGATTTTAAATTAAAAAAAAAAGTACATGATGCTTTTTGTTTGCTTTAAATGTAAAAAAAATTGAAAAAAGTTCGTCCGATTTTCAAATTCGTTAGATTTTGGAGGGAAGTCGTAACTTGAAAGAAATACACATGTAAATCTGGTTTCAGTTGAAATTTGCTTCAAATGTGACATTTACAATACATAAATCCTCAATTTCAAACGTAAGGAAATTTTTTAGATTTTTTTTTTTAAATAATTTCCAAAGAGTTGATGATCGCTTATCTTGGAATTTTTTTTCGACTCAGGCTTTTAAGCTCAATGTCAGTTGTTATTCAAAGTTGAATGCACTTACAACTGCCAAAGTCAATGACACACAGCAGGATATCAAAAAACAACAATCCTTATCGATTTAGACATTTCCAGGTAAGGTGAAGTATGCACTTCAAAAACTATATAAACGTCAAAAAATCCCTACAAGGCTTATGCACACACAATTCTACGTTCCTTGAGAGCTTCCTTGTTGTATTGCTTACCTATAAATATCTCTTCAGGAGGTATCAAGTAGGTACCTCATCCAGTTTCCCATCATCATCGTGATCCTTTTAAGCTTGTGACTAATGCAATATGCATGCTTCTATCGTTTCCGTTTAAGAGCCGAACGAGCGATCCAATGGAACTTTATTTCTACTACGTATATAACACACGAGATGCGCGCAACCTGCAACAGGAAGCATAAAACTACCGTTCCATTTATTTCGGAGTTTATTACTATCAAAACATATATCCAATACATACTCGTTTACTTACAAACACACTCGTATAGACATACGCTAACAGATTCAAAGTGGCTTTGTTGTTGAGGGAACTTGTAATGTAAACATCCATTCCAAATGGTTCGCTTCAACTATTACAACAACAATTAATGGTGGTGGTATATAGTATGGCAGATGGCGGGTGGTAGTAGATGGCTAAGGCCATTCAAATACACATAAGAATAAAGCCTTTAAGTGCTATTGCACCAGTTTCCTTTCGTTACACTTTATAGCTATACGGCAACATGCAACAAACAATATGAATTCATAAATATTGCCGAGTCCTTCCGACGAACACCACACCACCCACTGCTCTACCATGGCACCACTAATGCCCTCGACTCTTCCATGACCTCTTTCCTTTTCCAAGGATCTGCTTTTTCTCATCGAAGAAGAAATGATTTCCATATTACTTTCTCCCTTCCTTTGCAACTGATGGAACCAAGTTCCTGGTTCCTGAATAAAAAAAAAACAACATGGTGGTTGGCCTGGTGGCGAATAGGGGAAACTTGAGAAGGACGACGAACGACTACGACGACGACGATGTAAGGAATTTTCATTTAATATATTTTTTTTTATGATTTTCCTTTTGAAAATTTTCATTATTATGTTTTTTCTTCGATTCCGCTTTCGTAGGATTGTTTTCTTTTTTTTTATCGTTTTACAATTGCAAGGTTGTTTTTTTGTTTGTTTGTTTGCTTTGCGATGCACATTCTGAGTTCCTTTTCAGACACAAATGCTCAGCCTGACATATCCTTGCAGCCATTTTTTTTTGTATTATTGTTATTTTTTGTTGAAAGCGCAATGTCTGCAGGATTTCTTCCTTTTTTTTTGATTCAGTTCCGTTCTTTCGCGGTTCTTGAATGATGGGCACATAAGAAAGTAATTTTGTAAAAAAAAACAGAAATATTTTTCACACGCCAAGAAAACTCGAAAGCAGGGCTGGGGGAAAGTTGAGAAGTGAGGAAATGAATAAACCAGAACAGGGTCTTTTTTGTTATATGTATTTTGAGGCAAAAAAAGAAACAACACCTTGTACGCTTTTATTTACATGTGTACCTCGGTTCGTCGTAATTCTTCTTTTTTTTGTTTTGTAAATTTGTGTTTTTTGTTATATATAGTTACAGGATTAAACTTTAAGGAGGAATTTTACTGTTTACTGTTTACAACTACCTACATGGAAGTATCGCTTAAATTTTACATGGAATGTAGGTGGGTAGGCCCTCTAGGAAAAGGACTCCCTGGAATTCATATGTGAATAAAAATAAAAAAATATAATATCCCAGGGAAATAATATGAAGAGTGAAAATAAATCATTTTCGATTGTTTTGTAATTGTAAAAAAAAAAACAAAGATTACGATAACAAAGATGTAATATTATGAGGATGAGTGTAACAGGAAGTTATTCGACTGAAAAAAAAAAACTACATGAAGGGAAATAAAATTAAGTTTTCATCTTGTCAGAAATGAGATATAAGAAAGCGGGAAAATGTCGCCAGATCATGATGGCAATATCTTTTTATATCTATTGTCAAAATTTCCTTGAGTCTTATGTAAATATTTTGTTGTCTAGTATGTAGCAATGATGAGACCTTTTAATATGGAGACTTGGACAATCAGAAGAATTTAAATAATAGAAAATGGTCAACAAAACTCTCAAAAAAAACTTTTATTATGAAATCAAAAGATTGGAATCGATTTTTTCAGGTGAACACTCTTTATCATTCTTAAAGCTTCCCCGAAAACTTAAAATTTAATATTTAAGCCTAAATCAACGACATTTCAGAAGAGGGAGAGGGGTTCTTAACACACTAAAAGACGATCAGAAAGGGGAATGTAAAGGTTCATAAAAAAAAGAAAAAGAAAAATTTTCATCAGATTTGCTTATACACACATTTTAATATAAAAAGTTGGTTGACTATGACCAATTTAACAAGCCAAGTTCAACAACTCATAAACTCCAATAAGCAGATAGTCTGGCCTTCCTCCTCTTCAATCTGTGATTTTGGAACACCAACAAGAGAGACCAATGACATCAACATCATTTAGAGAACCGAACAAGCTGTACATAATTCCTAAACTCAGATCAAGCAAGGCTGCACAAAACATAAGATTGCACTTCTGCACGCAGGCATCTGCTCAAAGCCAACAGAGCCTACTTTAGTCTGTCAAAGCTTTTTAAACCCAGAAATCTTACCATAACCTCTAAACTGCTACTTTAGGCACAAGACTATGCTTCTACCATCAGTACTCTCATATAGATCAGAGACCTCGGAGCTTAGTAAAGGGTAATCTGAGCTCTTCGAGGGGAAAGTTTAACGGACCAACAATCAGCCCCGTATGCGGAAAGCACGATTCAAAAGACTTTAAAGATTAAGCTCGGTAGACTCTGATGGGCTGGTCTCTTAGCTCGGCATTAGCTAAGACGAACTAACTCGGAGTCTTTTACATAGACCAGAATAACCGAAGCCTTTGGGTGTGCAACTGGATAACTTCAGCTCGCTATTGGAATAAATGAACTTGTTAAATGAAGCCCCGGACCGAATCCCTGTTGTCAGGCTGATGATGATGACGATGAAAGACTTGGTATGAAATTCTTTACTAGAAAAACTCCCAGAAATTATTTCATGACAATTGACAATTTTTTGTTACAAAAACTAAGAAACTACAAAAATGTTTAACAAAAACTAGTAAAAATTGCTTGATTTAAATTTGAAAAAATCGCTCAACAAATATTTATGAAATTATTTTCATCTTCTATTGAAATTGTAAGTAAATTTAGTTAGAGATAACGTATAGACGAAAAATAGTATCTCGAACGTACGAACGTACATACACATGCACATACAGACATCTCTCTAGGAATGACGGACTTAGATTCTAGAAACCTTAAAACATCCAGATTTGTCAAAAATTTCAATTTCACAAATCGGACCGATTACAATATCTCCCATCAATAGCTGTGTTTTATTCAATGTTACATAGCTAGCGCAGTAAAATTTCCCTCAGCAAACAACAACAATTTGATTTCTGGCGAAAAGATTCGAAACAATGGCAGCTGTGCTGTTGATATACATAAAAGAAAGTGTTTGATCGTTTTATTCACTTGAAAGCTGCACTAGCTATTGAGCAGTGAATAAAACACAACAAATGTAAACTTAACATCCAGTATAAGAAAACAATGTCTGACATCAAATATACCATTCGATATAACGTTCCATTTGAATAAGCAATAAAATACCTCGTTTCCCGTATAATTTCCTTCCAGTTAATGGTCCAATTCCATCCACATCACCAATAAATTAATTTCATATCAATTCTCTTCAATAAATGTATTTTTTTGTTTTATTTTACACTCAGATGATAATGACCTTAAACTTGACATTGACTTACTTGTACTTGTTTGAGATGAGTGTTATACTTGCATAACAGCTTCTCAACAATAACATCAAAAGTCGAATTAAAACTTCCTGCCTTACTCTCTACATCCTCATTTTAATACACACACAAACATAATGAAGCACACACACATATACGTAATGAAAATGAATTCACTTAGCTGTGACTAATTTGTCGTGAAAATTCAAGCAAAACAACACAACGTCACACCCACGCCACCTATATGTAAGTGTAGTGTAACGCTTCGGTCGAACGGATTTACACAAAAAATTACAAAATACAAACAAAAACAAGAACAACAAACTACTACAAGTACCAGCACCAGTATACACTCTGTTTTAACTCACTCTCTGTGTGCATAGTGACAGTGACAGTGTGACAGTGAGAGAGTGTGACAGTAGTGTGAACTTAAGCGTGAGATTGTTTAATGCACTACTCCTCGTGCAACATCATGCTGCAGCTATAATTAAATCAGTTTACACAGTTTTTATGTTTAAAGGGAAGCAAGTTCTTATGTGCCTTCGAGTTCGAGTTCCAAACTACAACACCTATCCTACCCAGTGTGTCGTATCCATAGGGACGCACCATATCAGGAAAAATGGGAAGACTAAAAAAAACAAAAAAAAAAGAAAACAGGGAAACACTTATTTTTTTTAACTTAATTTGGGAAATGCGATGATGCGCGTTCAGTGTGGGTACATTCAAAATTTGTATTGAAAAAATATTGTTTCCACAAATAAAACATTTTAATATTATCAAACATCACGTATGCCCAATTTGTACACTCCGAGTCATTTGATTACAGCTCAGTGTGTACATGGGATGATTTTTTAAAGGAATTTGATAAATTCGGAATCTTGAATGAGATGTGCATAGTTTGAATTTTATTTACATTTAAGTTTCTTATGTTTGAAAGTTAATTGAGATTTTTGAAATAAAATTTGATGTTTTGGAAAAAGAAAACTAAAATACTAAGGATTCATGATTTTGAACGATATTTTGAATGTTTTTTTTTTTTACAGGTCACACAAACTTAAATTAGAAAGTGTCAATTTAATGTTTTGAAACCAGACTCATTCAAGTACTTCAGACTGTTGTACACATTTCTGGAAAATCAAAAGCAAATATTTCCCATTTTTTGGTATAATTCAAAAATAATAATAATAGTCTTTTTGAAAACAGAGCAAGATGTTGTCCACTTGAAAAGATACTACAAGTAAAGCATTTTTTTATTAGACTTTGTTTAATTTGGTAAATATTAAATAAAACATTTAAAATAGAAGCTAAGAAATATGAACGAAGTATTTAATTTTAATGTAAATATTTAGAAGGCAGTCTCAAAGACTTAATTGATTTTCAATACGATTATGATGAAACAATATTTATGTTGGCTAAGTGTTGAAATAACTTTTTAACTTGCACAAAAATGTTTTCAAAACAAGAAATAAAAATTTATTTAATTCAAGTGTCTGAGCTCATAAAGTCAAAACTTTAGATGTAAAAATACTAAATAAAAATTTGTTGCTCGTTATTTACCCCTTTTAATTAATAATTGCCAGAGTGAAATACTTTTACAAAAATAATAAAAAGCAAGTACAAGTAGGTATCTCATTCAATTTTCTTCATTTTAACCCCAAAATTAAGTTGAAATAGGGTGCATCATAAATTAATCAGTTTTTGAAAATAATTTCTTATTTTCTTACTGTTAAAAAGTGATATTTATTGTTGCAAAGTAATGATATTAAGTTTGAAAATAAATGTAAAATAAAATACCAAGAACGTTTGAAAATACAACATTTTTTTATGGATGAAAATTTATTTATTTCTTGATTCCAGCATTTTACCTCAAACTTGGTTAAGAGATTTATGTATATATATATAAGATAAGGTATATTTAATTTTATTCCATAAATCATAAAATAATTATTAAAAATTGCAAAATTCGTCCCCTCTTTTTCATAACTATTCAGATCTATTTTGACTCAATTAAATAAATAATTTGATATTCTTTTGAACTCGTTTTTTTAAATAATTTTAATAATTTAAAAAAAAAAACTCAAAAGTATAAACAAAGTGTAAACGAGATAATCGTTATTATGCAATACAATATTATCGAAAACATCCATTTTTAAATCTATCTCACAGTGACATCTTAGTTGACAGTAAGATAAACAAACAGACCAAATCAAATACCGATTGTCAAAATAGCATTTCATCGGATTGTGTCTGTTTAAGTTTTGTTTGAGCTATGATGCTTTCTATATATTTTTTGAATCAAGTTAAAAAAGGCATTCAAACAAAAACCATTTTTAGCCTTCAAAAATTAATTTAATTAACCTTATATGTAGATACTTAAATTATATTAAATTTTTTTATTTATCAACTTATTGAAATTGACTATCGAGCTGTAAATTCAATTAGAATACAAATTTATTTTTGTTCATTACTAAAATAACAACTTGCTGTACTCGTATTTCCCTTTTTTTACTAAAAAAAAATGTCTTATGTCTGACTGTTTTTTTTTTAAGCATATTTGAAATAAAAAAAATTCGGTCATCAAGGCAGACTTGGCAACACTGTTGAGGGTGTCTTCATTATTGTTTCAATATTTTCTCTACCTAACCAGCAGTCTCTTTCTATCCAATGCAATTATCATATCTTTCCTTGTATTTGGACATTTTTAAAATCCTTATTTTAAAAGTGTTGCCACAAGTGTGTATTTTGAAATGGAAATACCTTTTCATTATAAAGCTGAATTTTTTCACGTGCATTTTTATTTAGCAAATATTAAGTATGTCAAGTTAGCACTACACTTTTTAAAATTTGTATTGTTTTTATTGTAAATTAGCTGTGAAAAAAAAATTCCAAAAAAAATTGTTACCGTGATTTAAAAAAGGGGGTATGTAGTACTTACTTGACGTAAATTTTAAAGGGGCCTTGGTCGTTGAAGATTTAAAAATCACACAATTACATATCTTGATTGGCTATTAATAGGGTTGTGCTGAAAATTGAATTTTCTAAATCCTTGTAACAAAATATTTTTTCACCGTTAATATCTATCCTTGGTTTATTTAATTTCAACTTATGTCAAGTTATTAAAAATTTAAGACAAGGTTGTAACCTGAATTATCATAGAAATGATGCGTTATTTATTTTTCTTATTTTAAATTTTGTTGCGGTATGTTAAAGTTAGATATTTTAATATCTCGAAATAAAAGTGCGAACTCGATTCAAATTTCAAATATGTAGTTGAAAGATGATGAAAATGTTCTCTTAATTTAGAAAACCCGCTTACTACAAGTATGTACCCAATTTACTAAAAACTTTAACTTAAGGCCAGTGCCGCAAAATTTTAAAACCCATTTTTAGCAATTTGCTAAGCTAAAAGATGGTTTTGCTAATTTTAAACGATTTTAACATTTTACGATCTCTTAACATATTGCTTAAGTTAAAATCCCGAAAACCCTACCTTAACTTTTAGCAATTTGCTAAATTCATATGATATCTGTCATTATCCTAGAAAAAATTCATTCCAATTTTACTTTAAATTGTTGATTCGTGTGTTTTCCATAATTTGTGAATTAAAAATTGTTTTTAATCAATAAAATGTTATCGGAAGACGAAGATTTCTAAATATTTGAAGTCTTTGTGCAGAAAGATGCTTTTTGTTTGAGAAATCTACATCAGGATTCAGGATGATGGAATACGAGAGTAATCTTGTGTTCATGTGTATATTAATCTTATTGGATTGCATGGGATTGTCCAGTCTACAGTTGGGACTTTTGCAACTAATGGGTTCGTTTAAGTGTGTTTGCTTTGCTAATTTTCACGAACTCACGAACTGTCACAGTCACTATTTGGACATGTTCGGATGCCCGTTTTTTAATAAAAAGGAGTTAGTAATTTACTAATAGCAAAACGAAAAAAAGGGTTTAAAATTTTGGAGTCGCTAGTAAATTGTTAAATATTTAGCAAATTGCTAGTTAGTGAAATGTTTAGTCCTTAACAATAGGTTGTTTAAAATTTTGCGCCAGTATTATTTGGATTCGGGATCATTGTCTTTGATGTGAGGTGTCACTTTACAGGCTTAAAATTTTTGCCATAAAATTGCCTTTCACATATTTCGCTAGTTGTACCAATTCAAAATGGAAATATCTTCCAAGTCAAAATGTTAATTACGCTAAATTTTCAAATTTGTAATTGTTTCAATCTACACAATGTCCAAGAAATTGCAATTCGTTCAATAGAGACACTGTTCAGTGGAGATTCTGGACTGGTTAGTATTGACATCAAAGGTTCAAAGGTATTTTTTAAGATCGAAGGTTATCATTCTACGATAATCAAAACAAGATCTGAAAATCTTTGTCAATTGATATTTAAAGATTCTGACTTGCCTGCTGTCATAATTGATTGGGCGTCAAAGTCAAAGTTTTAGCAGCTGAGTAGGTCCCATTTGAAAGAACCCACAAGTTTCAAACTTTCACTTTCAATCCCTAAATTATTATCAAAAGCTGTAATATTGAATAATTCAAGACACTCTCAACATTATCCAAAATGAATTCCACCTCAAACTTATTTAATTGGACCCTCAGAAGTCATTAACCTGTTTACTACTACAACACAACAACGTGCAGTTTTTGCCAAACAACTTTATTTCGGAGTCATTAAATTCTTCTCCATCATCATCATTGGCGCCAGCTTTGACTTCGACTTCACCTTCAGCTTCCACTTTGGCTACCGTATATTGACCATCCTAAGAGTTTGCTTAAAAGATTAGAAATACCAACAACAAATGAAACCATTTCAAACCAATATGTTCGAATGTATAGGATATATCTATATGGACTTGCCATGGAGCCATAAGAGATCTTGGCCATTCTCGGCACGTTCGTATCCTAAACACAACTCAGCACATTATTATGTTGTGTATAAGGGAAAGGAAATATCTATACAGGGGGGGTAAGGTATTATTGCGTTAATGTTCTCATTACAGATGAATGAGAAGAACTTTGGCGACACTTTTTTATTTTGATAGTTTGTTCGTCAGTCTCCGTCGCCATCGCCATCATCACCGTTTGTGCCTAAGACGCATTATGTCTCTTGAGGTTTCGAAAAGGCTCCACTTATGGCTTAAAGAAGTGCAATTCGGTGTGAAGTGGTGTGGTGTAGAGTGGGCCGAATGAACGGCACTGCGTAATCTTCAATGACATATAAAAATGGAAAACAAAAAATCCAAATTCTCAAGTCCTTTTGTGTCTGTCTCCGTGTG
This sequence comes from Scaeva pyrastri, assembly GCA_905146935.1. Lineage (NCBI taxonomy): Eukaryota > Metazoa > Arthropoda > Insecta > Diptera > Syrphidae > Scaeva > Scaeva pyrastri. Next base: position 12,009,632 of record LR989928.1, on the reverse strand, counting down.
TCGTTATGGATTCTCGTCTTGTTTTTCCTTTTAGTACGCAATTCAAGAAAACGCCGATGTAATCTTTTCTGATCTCGTTACGACTTTGTAATGTATTTATGGACGAAGTATAGGTACAATCTCGAGACACTTATGTAGGTACAACGACAACCAACAAGATGATGGCAACGGTGACGATGACAACGACGACGACGACGGACGCAACGATATGGCGTCAAGTGCGATAGACGACAAATAAGACTTTTGGTTTGGACTTGGAGTTCGAATACCCGATCGGCGAAACCTACGCACGGAAAAATATATAAATTAAAGTGCAAAATATAATATGCCATTCCATATCGGTCCTTATATGTGTGGGAATAATGCCATATAAGGGGCTTTAAGTCCAAATATATGTGTGTAGGTATGTCAATACGGACTAGAGCACCTTGGGAGGGATTTTAATATATGTAGTTTATGAAGTCAAAGCCTCTGGCAGGTGGAGTACTTTTTTGCATTTGATTGGATATGATTAAGGAGGTTTTATGTATTTTTTGTTTTGTTTGTATTACAGTAGAACTCGATTAAAAGATAACCAGTGTTTTTGAAACACTTTTTTCAACCGGGATAAAATCTCGGTCTTATCTCAGGGTAGTCTCAGTCTAGTTTTATGGACCCGAGGAAGTTGATATTTTGAAAGACTCTCGTCTTTGTGGGGATATAGTCCAAGAATAAACATTTTAAATTCCATTGATATAATGTCAAAGTTTTCAATTGAAAATAGTTTAGAAATGTCAGTCAGTAAAAGGACGTTTCAAAAGCTTCGTACTATAATTTGCCTATAAAACATGGTCATTAACTTTCAAATCTAACTAAGAATATAGTTTGCTTTGAATTAACTAAAAATCCGTTCTAAGAAAAATCAAAATGTTTGATCTGAAAAATCAATTTTTTTTTTAAGTTTGATCTTTTTTAAAAGAGACAGATAAGAGACTTTTAAGAGTCTCATAGCGTCTAGTCTCTCTTTACAAATTCATTCTTTTTTTACTACAATCCCAAGCTATCATTTTTATTCTTAGGCAGATTTTCCACAGTTGACATTTGAAAAGAAACGTCAAAATAAAATTTGCTGTCTATACATATTTTAAAAACTGTTTTTTTTTTAATCATTGAAATTCTGTCAAGTCACATTACAAAATCAGTTTCAGCAAAAGTTGTATTTCATTTAAAAACGTTCGTTCAAATGAAAAAAATTAGTGAATTTTTGAGATTTCTCAAAAGTGGGTTCTACTGTATTTCCCATCTTTGACATGTGTACCACGTGAAACTCGTATTTCGTGGCAAGTGTGTGACTTGAAAAACTTATTATCGCGAAATTGTAACTTTATTGCGGAGACATGTTCCTCCTACGTGCTTTTTTTGATCCTTGAATTTCAGAAATTAAAGTATGATTAGGAATGTTATTGAATGGTCCACATTACAGCGTTCTAAAAGAAAAAAAAAATCATCTCTATAAAATACAAATTAAAGACTTCAACAAAAAGCCATATCGCTTTGTTTAGGTACCCTCTCCTTCACCTTACGACCCCCACAAAACTCAAAAGCCAAAATTTATCACCATCAAATTCAAAATCTCAAAATCCCATTTAATCATTTTATGGTTAGCTATATTTTCTATTGTTCGAAAATTCTTAAACTTTCTATAAACAAACTTTTATGTCGCACAATCATTGATAAATAGCACTTTAATTAATTAAATTATTATCATTCGTTCGAGAGTTACAATGAGATGAGGATTAAAATGTAAGGTATCTCAAAAGTAAGGGAGGTTAGGGCTCAGTCAGTTTATCATTTCCTCATTGTACCTGAGGAATTATCTCAAAGTTTATTGTGTCCAAGGGATGTCTGATTAAAATTTATATTATTTTGAAAGCTTTCTTATATACCACAATCATTGATAAATTTATACAAAAGTAGAAGTAGAAGACGACCATAACCTCAACTATTCTTAGGTAGGTACATTGTGTTGGTTTTACATCAGAGAAAGTCTTATTGTTCGACGGGGGGTTTGAGATGGGGGAGGAGTTATCAAATAATATGGCGAAGACGTCCTGCTTTTTGTTTCTCTTTGTGCAAAGAAAAATAAAACCATTTTTTGGTCATAACTTTTCTTGAAAGATTGTCTTCGGATTCGACCTGGAATATTTTATGTTAAAATTTATAATGTTGGAAATTTTATTTATTCAAAAGATAGAAATATAATCTGTTTAAGTTCAGTTTTAACTTTTGAAAGTTTATATTTTTTTAAAATAAGAATTCAAAATTTGTAATGTTAATAATTTCAATTGTCATGGAGAAAATAAATGGTTTCATTCGTACTTAAATCTCATTCAGGAATAAAATATGAATGTATAAATAAATATGATTAAAGTTTTAAACTAAGACTTTTCTTTTCTAGCAAAAAATATTTTTACATGAATGTTTTTTTTTTTATTATTCTAATCTTTAAATTTTAAAAACAAATAATAAAATTTCTTTAACATAAACTTTTTAAATTCTGATTTTTTTTTGCACATTTTAAAAGTTATATTAATTTTATGTGTGCCCGACTTGTGTCACTTGGTTATAGGTTAGGTATAATAGAGTAAGTTTGAGAGAAGTGAAAACCATCAAAACTTTAAATTCTGTTTGATTTCTGTCTGCTTGTACTTCCTGCTCTTCTGTTTTTTGGTAAAGGTCTAAATTTTGATTGAAAAAAATCCTTGGAGGTTGAACCCTCTGACACAATCGAAAATTTCAAAGCAGAGATTCAAGACAAGGAGGGAATTCCCCCAGATCAACAGCGTCTGATCTTCGCCGGAAAGCAATTGGAAGATGGTTGTACTTTATCCGACTATAAGCATCCAGAAGGAGTCTACCCTTCACTTGGTGCTCCGTCTGCGTGGTGGTATCATTGAGCCATGTTTGCGTATTTTGGCTCAAAAGTACAGTTGCACCCAGGGGCCACGAATTGCCGCAACAAGAAGTGCGGACACACCAACAACATCCGCTCCAAGAAGAAGTTGAAGTAGCCCACTTGAATTGGGTCTGCCTGCTTTTTTTTATTTTATTCTACGGTCTTGTAGAAGACTGAATTCGGAAAACAACTTCCATTTGGTGTTGAGGAAATTCTCATTTTGTAAAATAAATTGTGTCGTTTGATTTGACTCATAAACTCATTTTTTTTTAAACTTCAAATTTTTAAAAATGGATTCTAAAACTTAAGTCCTAAATTATAAAAACTGTTTTTAAGTGAAAGCATTGAAATAAATCTAGGAATTTTTTCAGAAAGAAAATGTCTACTTTTGTACAAGCCCTTTTTAGATGACCTAAATTTAAAAACGTTGTCACTGTTGTTGTCTTTTAAGTTTTTAAGTTTTTATTCTTGTTTGTTAGTGCGTAAGAAGTGACAAATTTAAGAAGTGTTTTTGAGAGGTCTTGATAAAAAATACAAAAATGTTTCTTATTTGCTAATTTCTTATATATAAAAACCAATGTAAAATTCAAAATTATCAAAATTTGTTTTACAAAAAAAAAAAAATTAATTTTTACATATTTTATTACTAAAAATAACTTTAAATTTCCATTTAACATATAACTTTAAACATAGGTCATAGATGGACTAAATTGAAAGTTTTTAAATTAAAAAAAAAACACAAAAATAACTTAATACATTTTGAGCAAAAATGATGGAAATAATTTTTTCAATATTTTTAAAGTCCCTAAATTTTTTTAAATCTACATAGACAGACAAAAACTTGCGGCATAACTCTTCTCGGCTGTGAACGAAGTGCTATTTAATTGTATTGTGTTAAAGGATTCTAAAGTTTTTAGGGTTCCCCTTTTTCCCCCTAGAAAATGTCTGTATTTAAATTGTATGGTCTATAACAACGGTTCTCAACCTTTGAGAGTGTGCGGACCCCTAGCAACGAATTTAACAGACTACGGGCCTCCCTCAAAAATTAAATTGAATGTATTATTGTATAAAATCTTTAAATTACACTGGTCGGCAAGATTTTGTAGCTGACAAAAAAAATTATATTTTCCCGGAGGTTTTTTGTTGGCCTGCATTTGAATCCGACTTCAAAACCACTCTATCACGTCAGGTTTTTGAAATATCACTTTTTTAAACTTGAAAAACACCTTAAATTAGGCTTTCTGAGACTATGTAAATTCGTGAAGTACTTTTTTTAATAACATGTGTTATAATTTCTTAAAATCTATAATCCCATCTTCAATAGTCAGTTTAAATATTTTCAGTACCTCATTTACTTTTACAAAAATTCTCATTAATTGGTAGTCTTGACTTTCTAGAAACGTTGAACCTTATGCTAAAACGGGTTTTAACAATAAAAGTCAAAAATGGTTTAAAGTGATTTTTTGTCCTGAATTGAAATTTCAACTTGAATATTTTCCATCAAATCAAGTTTTTGACTACAAAAATAATTTTGAAAACGGATATTTTTTAAATTTGAGCTGATAGCTAAGATCAAAGTTCGGATTCAAAATCATAGTCAACAAATAATTTTAAAACGTGTTTTTCAAACCCATGACAGCATAAGATTCAGAGTTTCTCAAAACTTCATATAGAATCAAATGAACACACATAAGCCATTCGAATTCAGAACAAAAAAAATCATTTTAAACCATTTTTGCATTTTTGTCTATTGTGTGATTTAATCTTTTGAAAAAAATTTTAATTTGAAATGAAAAAAGTATAAGATGGATTGAGGAAATTATTAAAAAATAATATAGTACTCGTTTTGGAACCAAGTTCGTTGCAATAATATTTAAAACTTACATATATGTATGTATTCCTGGTGCTTTATAGAAAAACTGTAGCGGACCCCCTGAAATTCTCCGTGGACCCCAGGGGTCCGCGGACCACAGGTTGAGAACCGATGGTCTATAACTTCCACACCGATTTAATTTACAAACTTTTAATTAATATATGTAAATTGAAAATTGAAGAACAATTGTTTCACAACTCACCTCAAAAAAGTTGTCAATAATTTCTGACAAATAAAAATTGGCGAACATTTTGCAAAATTAATGACTTTTTTAATCAATTACGATTTTTTCTATTTTCTTACAATATTTTTAAAAATCAAAAGGGAAATATTTTAATAGACTGTTACCAAAGAAATTACAAGGTCAAGGACTGTATTGGCAAATTGCATGAAGCAAGTTTAATATAAATTATGTTAAAAGCTATAAATGTTGGCAGTTTGATAAAAAATAAAATAATGACTTTTATAAGAACCATCAAAATACCCTCATACATTTAAAACAAAAGAAATAACCCTGAAAACTTTTTAAGAAAACTCAAATATATTATCCAACTCTGGTACCTCGAAAAACTCATTAATCTTTTTCAATTAAAATTAATATTCTCCAACACAAACAAAAAAATATCAAGAAAATAAATTGAAAAATAAGTTTTTCTTTCATATATATTTTTTTTTAACCAAAAAATTGGGTTGAGGTGGGTGTTGACAAAGAACAATAAACCATCCCGAATATGATGGGGTAATAAATTATTTATATGCGGTTAACCCAGAAAAGTCTGTTCAGTAACCAGAAAGCCAAGTTTCAAAAACACATTTCATGTGCACAAAAACAACAACAACAACAACAACAACAACAACAATGAAGTCAAAGTAAAGAACCAAGAAATGTTCTTATGGTTTCACTTGCGGCAACTAATTAATCTACGATACTAAAGTTGCATTAAACTTTTCATTGTTGTTGTAGCGAAGGGTTGAAAATAGAACCCTGTGTGTATTTGTGTAAGCAGGACTTAAGTGACAAATGTAACATAACTCTGATGGCATAACCAACCCGAATAATATTCCAACTTCCAAACTGTGTGCATTCCTGATCTTGAGTTGTTGCATCATTCATGAGGGAATTATTGTTTCTGATTCTGACAAACGGTTAATTAACGTATTGCCCTGGAAATTCTTTAACAACAGAGTCGGAGTTGCACAAACTTGTAAATTTGAAAAAATGTTGTTTTTGAAATTTATAACAATTTCCTTATTTCAAGAAAAGTTGTTTTGGCATTAAGATTAGAAGTTTTCATAAAATAAAGGTGAAAATTTAAAAGTCCAATAAACATAAAGTGGCCCAGGACCTCTCCGAAATCAGGCTCCAAAAACAGCCCAAGTCTGGACTTTATTTTGAATGTAATGTGAAATTTAATTTAAAACGAAGTCATCTGAGTTCTATGAGAAGGAGGTGGCCTGTAAGTGAAGGATGAAAACTTTTTGAAATCATAAGGGAAATTATATTTACACATACTCGTACATATATTGTTTAAGAAGAGGTCCTTTTTAAAAAGAGCATCAGGGTGCATCTGCAGAGAACTTTTATTTGAAAGACATGATGAACTTTTCATTATCTCAGAGTAGTTTTGTATATGAGCATTAATTATAAACTTAAATGAATCAAAAATAAGAATTTCTGATTCATATTCAAGTTTGAGACTTCAAGTAAACTTTTTTCCAACTGACACCTCAGGCAGCGTATACCTACTTTTTCCAAAAATTAAAGAAAAATAGTTTTTGTAGTGTCAGAGAGAGATAGTCGGGTTGAGAATCAGGAGGATAAGTAGGGACTTAAAAAATATCAAGGATGATTTATTAAGATATTATTATTAGGTAAGAAAAATTCCTGACATTTAGTTTAGTTTTGTTTTGAGCCTGAGATAAGATTCCATTACGAAAGTTCGTCAGTTAGTTCATATCAAAAAGTTGTTAAACTTTGTTGAGATTTAAGCCTTTTCAAGATGATTTGTCAGATTTGTCAGTTACTTAAAAATGACACCCGAGAGATATGTTAGTTCTTTCTGTCATTTCAAAGACTTCTATAAATTAAGAGTCAAAAGACCAGATATTAATTTTCAAATTCAAGCCATCAATTTTTTTTTGAGGGAACATTTATGTATTTATAGAGAGAATAAAAGAGATGCTTTCAAGTGAAATGAAATTTTCACATCTCATCCGATTTTTTTTTATAGATTTTCAACTCGATATTTGCCAAAATTATACCATTTGTTAATATCAGTTTATTGGATTCGAAAAAGACAAAAACCAATTTTTAGTAGAAATTTTTGTAGTTTTTTTGTTATCGGCCCGATTTGTCAAATTGAAATTTTTGATAACTCTGGACGTTTTATGTTTTTTTTCACAATAGCAACTAAAAAACTAAAAGTGAAAATTTTAGTTGGTCGCCAATATCTCAGAAACGGATGATTTGATGACAATGGTATACAGGTTTGGTTTAAATTTGGAAAATGTTTAAGTACAAAAATTATACCAAAAGTTGGTAAAAATGTTTTTTGACTTGAATATCTTGAAAATGAGCACCAATATTGACTTCAAACTCATACAAAATAAAATTATTAATATATGCAACAATTTTGACAAAAGTCGAATTCACAGTATTTAAAAAAAATAAAAATTTAAACAAAAATTAATCATAAAATGTCAAAAGTATTTTCTTGACTTAAATATGTCGAGAGTGGTCAATCATTTTAACTTCGAATTTATTTTATTTTGTGCATAATACAACATATGACACAATTTTCAAAAATATAGAATTGACAGTTTTTTTTTATGAAAAATAAAAAAACTAAAATTGACCAAAAAGTGTCAAAAAAGATTTCCGGCTTAAATATCATCACATTAAGTAATGATATTGACTTCAAATGTATATTATTTGAATTGTAATGAATTTCTCAATATTTGTACGATAAAATTTTGACGAAAATCAAATTGACATTTATTACAATAAATAAAAACTACAATAAGTTCCAAAAATATGGTAAATATTGTTTTTCTCTAAAAGTTTTTTTAAGTCTGATAATAACTTTTTTGTTAATAAAATTGTTATCAATCAATCGATTAATATCGGGAATGCCAAGTTTTCAAAGTAGTAGTATTTTATTTAAAGTTTAATCAAAATCTCATATTTGAGTAGTATCTGATAATTTCTAGGAAAAAATTGAATATGAATTACGTCAGAAAATCAACAATAAATGTAATTTGGATTGTGACACCGTCATGTGTCATAAACCACACAAAATAAAGCCAAGCTTTACACACATACCAATACCTAAGTGTACACAGAAAAAAACAAACAAAATTAGTACATAATTTATAACTTCTACATCATTCATCAAATTGATCCTGACATTTATGCCATACCAAAGAACGAACAAATATTTTTGTATGTGTGTGTGTGTATAACTGTATATGTTATAAACTTGACTGACATTAACCTTGCGCGGTTTAAAAATACCAAAAAAAAAAATACACTTCTAATAGCGTCATTATCCTTCGACTTTCCTTCCATCTCATGCAATTTCAAGTCTCAGCGCCTATTTTATAAGAAATTTATAAGCAGATCCCGTTATTATATTCGTATCGTATTGTTGCCTTGTCAACTGTGGTCTTCCATAACAAAAAAAAACAATAAAAACTAAACAAAAAAACCATTTAACCAAAAACCAGAGAACCTTGGCCAACTGAAATCAGAAAATTAATTTCCAAGTCATTAGAGAAAAATTATCCTGTCAACAATCTTGTTTGTCCAGTCCAGTCCAGTCCAGTCCATATTACATGTGTATGTTTGTTTGTTTGTAGTTGAATAGGACAGAGCGCCAAGCCATCAAAGACCATTTTAGATATTAGACCATATCGGACGTCCACTCGCACACCGACAAACATAAATTTTCCGTTGGCTTCGTCGGCGTTGCTCGTCGTTATCCTTGCATAGCTGGTTTGGGTCTTAAATAATATATACCCACACATACACACACACAAAGATTATCCTGTCGGTCGACCTTGAAAGATAAATGGTTTTTTATTCGAACTTGACAGGCCACCAAGGCACTCACTACTACTATATCGTTCATGTGTTGGTGTGTGTGTGTATTTTTGTGTGATGTTCAATTTGGTTCACAAAAAAAAATTAAATTATGACTGATAGTGTTTTTTATGCGTAACAAAATAAAATAAAAAATGAATCTAAACGTTCATTTTTTGATGAAGAAATAAAATAAAAAAACGAGTCCTTTTTTTTGTTGAGGAACGAAATTACGCGTGCATGAAAAGATTTATTTCTCTGCTCAAACACCACCGCCACGCCGCGCCGCGTCGCGTCGCACCGCAAGAGACTTTGCGAAGAGAGAAATTAATTTGTCAAAAGCTATGTGTAACTACCTAATTAAACCCAAGCACGACCACAATATTTTAACAGGTGTCTCCAACAGCTCCAGCTCCAGCTACAGGTAATCAAGTTGAATTTTATATATGTAAAAGGAAACTTCGTTATTGAGGTTAAGACGTTGAATTTGTTTATACGACGAGGATAGAAGGGAACTGCGGTTAAAAAGGTGAATAAGGTATAAAGGTATGGGCGATTTTCCTGGAAAAAAAAGGTTATCAAAGGTATCGCATTTTATCATCTCATTTGATGTATTTTACTTGTTTTTATATTTGTGTAAGTAAATAAAAATAATTAAGAATATTATTAAAAAATACGAAATTTTTCAATATTAAGTGAAACAAAGGAAAATAATTTATAATGGTAAAACAAATAACACTGTTAAAAATATAAAATAAGATTTTTAACAATAATTAAAAATAAAAAAGAAAGTCGAATTTTTTTGATTGAAACTTCAGATTTTTTAAAATTAAATTTTCCTGCAATATGCTTTTAAAAAATTTTGCAATGAAAAAGCTTCCAAAACCATTTGCAAAAAATATCGAAAGTGAACTTATTGAGTTTGTGCAGTCAAGTCAGTTTTTCTATATTTTTTTGGTTTTCCAAATTTTTAGTTTTCAGGATTTAAGCATCTCGAGTTTTTGGAATTTTTAGAATTTTGTTTTTCTGCAATCTAAGAATTTTGACTTCTAACAATTTCGAGTTTTTTTTTCCAATTTTGAGTTGACAGCTTGGGTCTTCCAATAGCTTAGATTTTGGAGTTCTTAAGCCTTTTGGAAGCTGCACTTTTTTAGATTTGAGGTTTTCTTCGTTATACAGATGTATTTAAGTTTTTTTGAATTCTGAAGTGTTAAAAAGTGTTAAATTTGTGAAATTATAGCTTCTCGAAATTTTAAGTTATTGACACTTGATTTTCGTTTGTTTTTGAAAGAAATCGGTTTGAGTTTTCAGCATTTTCGACTTATTGAATTTCAGGTTCTATGGATTGTGAACTTCTTTGACTTGTAAGTTTTAAAAATTAAATTTTTTCAGATTTTGTGTTTGAGAATTTTTATATACTGCCTGATTAACATAAAATTGTGGTTTAAAATTTGAAAAATGTTAATGTTAAAACAAATAAATAAAATTTTAAGTAGGCCTAAGTAATGTGACCAAATATTTCTAAAATGTGTACTTAAAAAAAAATTGTTGTAGAAAGAAATCTAAGTCCCTGGTATATTACAGTCCCACGCATTAACTACAAAAAAAAAAAACACATCCATCCACCGGCTTGGACACAACTTCTCTATTGATAGCAGTAACTTCGAAGTAGTTAAGGAGTTCATCACCTCCACGACAGACACCTTAGTGGAGATTCGGCGGTCTTTCTCGAAAGACAAAATGCTTGCTCTATAAAACTCTTATACTGCTATAGTAGTGCCAGTCCTGCTATATAGTACTGAGTGCTGGATGACAAATTTGACCGAACCTCCGGTTTAAAGACCAAACCATAGCGGATACCAGAACGCTTGGTTTTGGTCCAGTCATCAGGAAGCTACGTACTCGGGATCGAGGTAACATTAAATAAATTAATAAAAACTGATTCTCTTGTTTTTTTTTTCTCCTTTTTGACTCAGTAAACATTATTGACATACAAAATTCAAAACCACTTGAAAAAGAATGTGTTATACGTAATCGTAGATTTCATAAGTTATTTTACTTAAGTTCACTTCAAAATTATGTAGAATACAAAAATAATGTTAAAAAAATGTTACGTATACGTCACAGTGAACTAAATTGAAACTATCGATTTAAGACAGTTTCATGACCTTGATTCATAAGATTTGATATGCAAAAGAAAAAATATTTTTATGAAATGGTAAAAACTAACTTATATGTAAGATACGATACAGTCGAGGTAATTTTCTTACAAAATTTGTAACCGTCTGTAATTTGCATTTTAATGTGTTATAGGTCGAATCATATTTTAATACAAGAAATAGAACTTGTCTGCTATTATTTCACAGGTTCTCCGTTTTTAAATTGTTTCTATGAGTTGTGAATAATAGTTCATTAGGAACAATAAATATAAGTTGTATTTTATTCACTGCTGCATAGCAAGTACATACATTCAAATATTCAATTGAATAAAACGATTAAACTAAATATATGTGTCATAGCTGCCATTTTTTTTTTGCTGGCTTCTTTTTCACCAGCAATTACATTTTTGTTGTTTGTCGAGAAAAATCTTACTGAGCTAGCTATGCAGCAGTGAATAAAACACAACTACACTTGTCGAAAAAAACATCCGCTTGACTTATGTTTTTTTTTTACCTATACAAAATTTAATGGCTGCTCATTTAACTACCGATAAATTGTTGTTGTTAAATAAATTGTAAAAAAATCCGCATACAGTTTGTTCCAAAAATGCTTACAGTGCCAAAATTTCAGTTCTATATTAAGGACGTCAAACAAAAATCTTACAATTTAATCAAAAAATCCCAAAAATACGTGACTAAATGCTTAGAAATATTGTTCCACACGAACAATTCGAAATAAGGCTTCACTTCTTTACTTTACTTTTGGCCATTTGTTTTGGACTTTTGGTCAAATGTATTAAGCTGCCTATATACATGCATATATATATACATAACCCAAGACAGCTGCCTGTCAAGACGTGATTGCAACGAAACTCTCCTATTTCTATTTGTATGTATGTATGTATATGAAATAGTGGCATTACAAAAACAACGAAAAAGGACTTTTTATTCAATTATGAACTCTCTGCCTGAGTGCGGTCGTGCGAATAACGAAACGAATGAAATTTCAGCCATGTGCGTTTTTCATGCTCCAGATGTTTTCTTTTATTAGTGTGGGTCAATTTTTTATAAGTATAGGTACCATATACACACGTGATAGTGTTTTTCGTGTTTTTCTGAATGACAGGAGTTCTTTTTTTTTCTGATCCTACACCTTTGTGCCAGTTTGACTATCCCTTGAGTATAATTCTTCACCTTAATTAAGCTTCGTCATATGGTTTTGTTTATTTTTTTTTTTGTCGAGTGTGTGTTATTAAAATATCTTGCGATAATAATTTAAGAGTGTTTCACCTTCACCAACAAAGGCAAACCAATTATAGTAAAAAAAAAATATTTTTATAGAGCCATAAAACAGCACACAAAAGGACACCATAGGCAATAAACCTTTTCTTTCGTCCTTCTTACAAACAAAAAAATGTGTAATGCACTTGCGTTGCCCAGCCCGTGTGTTAAACTCAAAAGTCAGGAGGTTAGGGTGGAATGTGTACGTGTGTGTATTTTTTTAGTAGTTATGTATGTGTATCAGTATAAATTTAATGAGCGCCCTTTGCAAGGCCGGGTGAAAGTAAAACATTCAACCTTAACAAAAAAAAAAAAAACTGTGGAAGAGCAAATATTTGTTTCGGGTGAAAAAATTGAAGCATTAAATGAAGACCATCGTTTTTTTAAATATCAATTTGAAGGAAGTGTTGTTTTTTAATGGAAATTGATTTTGCGCGAAATTGACTTTTACAAAATCATTTTTTGTAACTTCATGATTTAAAAAGTGCTTCAAAAGTGCTTTAATGGATTTTAGTTTTTCTGAATTCTGGGTTTTTGGGTCTTTCCGCGCAAGAATTTTCAAAATTTTGGATTTTCTGGATTCTAAACTTTGGAAAATTTTGAAATTTGGATTTTTGGTCTTCTGTATTTTGGATTGCAGGACTTTGTGTTTTCGATATTATGACCAAATTGGACTTTTTAAATTTTTAGTTTATATATTCTGGTCTATCAAGGTTTTTTAAGATTCTGGACCTAAACTATTTTAGGTATTCACCGTTTTGGATTTTTCTGAATTAAGAGTTATAGATTTCCAGAATTTAGATTTTTCGGAATTTTGGTTTTCTATATTTTGGGTTTTCCAAATTTTCAGTTTTCGAATTTTTTTAACTGACTTTGTGAATTTGGATTTTCTAAAATTTAGTTTTTGTAGAATCTTGACTTTTGGGAATTTTTGAGTTTTTGGATTTCAAATTTTGTATAGATTATCATGTTTCAGGATTTTGAATTCACAGCTTAAGGGGTTTCCATAAAGTAAAATTTTTGACATTTTAGGTTTTCTTGATGTTGCGCTTTTGAGATTTAAGGTTTCCCAAATTTTGCTTTCTCTATATTTAAGTTTTTTTTTAGATTTTGAAAAATTAGAAAATGTAAAGTTTTCGAAGTTATGACTTCTCGAAATCTTAAGTTTTTGACACTTTCGATTGTTTTTGGGTTTCAGCATTTCAGATTAACTGCATTTCAAGTTGTTTGGATTCTGAACTTCTATGATTCTAAATTTTCAATATTAATGGTTTTTCTGATTTTGATCTCTGCATTGATTTTGATTTTATTGATTTTGAGTTTTTAAATTTAGTCTGACTGCTATAAAGAATACAATTTTGAAGAACTGTCAGTCCCCATTCAATAAGACTTACTCCTTTATTCAATTAAAAAAAAAACTGTCGAATTTTACTTCCTAAATAACTTAATGTAATTTTATATTCAGATACGAAGATGATAATTTTATGTATAATACCAACACTCCTACTCCTAAATTTATCAAAACAATATAATCTGTCCTTAACCTAGACCTAGTTTATTTTGAAGTGTCCTTGAGTTTTGCTTTTTTTTAATGAACATTGTAAACAATAGATTTTTTTTAATCACTTTATTTACATACCAAAGATTCACTATCAAAAAAATGCATCCCCAGATTCTTGTTAGCAGGCAGTTTTTTTGTTACACATACACTAGCATGCAGTTGCATCATGACAAGCAAAAGTGTCTTGCCATGACCTAATAGAGAAAACGAGCCCCAAATATGCATAATACGTCCTTAAAAAAAAAAAACATCACATACAAACAAAAATCTGTCAATATCTCTTGTAAGCAAAAAAATATTCGATTTTGACACATCTTAGTCTGAAGTATTCTTTAAAATCCTTATCCTTTTAATTTAATTACAGACAGAGAGAGAAAAAGAACGAGAGTGAGAGAGTAGTGACAGCCAAAAAAAGGATACAAAAATCCAAACAAATCTTATCCTGAAAACTAATATTTATTCTGTTCAAGGATCAGATTTGTAATATGCGAGATTCAGAGACATCATGTATCTGCAAAAGAAACAAAAAACAACTGAACAAGCACCAGAGAAAGGGAGAGTAAAAACATAAAAGAGAGAGAGAAACTCTTCCGAGATGTATGTTCTAAGGATACAAAAAAAACAACACATCCGCGAAATCTCTTCATCCCTCGCATAACACTCACTTTGTTTTCAACATTCACCCCCACATTTACGCTCGCTTATTATCGATTTTTTTTCTTGTGTACAAAAATAAGGACACACAGAGTGTAGTGTAACTTATTCGTCTGATGTCCTTGTATCGGGTTCGGGGCAATTTTATTTTATTAGAGCAACAACAACATCGTCGTCGTCGTACCTACCCACATCACATTGAATGTTATTCAATGTCCTTGTGGTAGTTCAAACGGGCTGAAGGGGGGATGTATACAGTGTACCTATGTCAATAATTTATCAATTATTCCCATCGTCCTTAATCAAATCAACATTTCTCTTCTATCTTCTATTTTTATACTACACACATAATATATACGATTAAGACTTACAGTTTTTGAGTCTTTGAAGTGCTGTTCTTGTTCCTCTCTGCTCGATGATGGCACAAACTGACCCTTAAAGAATATTTTTGGGGGGGTGTCTATGTTCCTCTTGTGTGAATGCGCCTTGCTTGGGGCTATTTATACAGCAGCGTTTACCGTCAAAGTTTCAAGTGCAGCAGCAGAAGTGTCAGCAGAAGCAGCGAGACATAAATATTCAGAATTCGCAGTGAAAAAGGACGAAAATTATTCTTTTTATTTTTTTTATTATTACTTCATGGAACGGGCTGTATTTTCTCCAATATTTTTTTTTTTCTCTTTTTGCACTAACACACCGCACCCAGGATTAGGTTGAAAAAAGGATAACTGAAAAAACTTAATACTTTCCGGTGAGATTTTTCTAATTTTTATTACAATAACAAGAACTTAACATTTTTTTTGTTGTTGTTTAATTTTCTATTCTATTTCCTTGCAAGGACACTCATCGAATGAAACACGAAATAAATTAAATCAAAAACACACATTTACTATCAGACAAAGTGGAATATAATTTTTTTTTTGTATTATGGAATACACTCGCGACAGCAACGGTATTTTCTTTGCATCGATTCCTCACGCAGTTCACGGCCGAACTGACAGTTAGAATACCCAACAATATGCAAGAGACACGGTCTGCGGATTCCGTCGTTCGCTCTGAGGTGAGAGTTGAGCTCATTCAGCTTCAGCTTTTGGCACCAGTAGTAGATGGAAATGGAAAATACAAAAATTTCCCTTGTTGAGGTGGACTAGTGTGGTCTCTGTTGCGCCTGTTGCACTGAATTGAAGTTATCAGGAAAAGTTTTAAAATAGAAGGAAAAAACTCACTTGTCGACGATTGGATGTGCGCATGTTTTGGGAAATTTTCTTTCCATCAGAAGTTTCGAACTCGAAGGTGACAGTGGATGACAGTTGGATTAAAAAATGGCAATAAGACAACATCCGTTGTAGGAAGCTCAGCTTTTAGAAACTTTCAACGGCAGTTTGCTAAAATTTGAGACTTTGAGCTTTTGCTGAAAAAGCTGAGATCAAAGTGTTGAAGTTTTTTATGGTTGTTGTCTAAAATAGAAAATATGGTGTATTTTCAGGATTTGTAAATTCATGGCGATGCAAAAACCACTTGTGATGTGGTTTGGTTTTCAACTAAGTGTATACTTCAATCTCTTCGTGTTGTTTTAATTTTTTTCCGAGAGATGGACTTTATATTCTTCATCTTTATTATCATCATTAAGTATGAAAAATTATTGTCAAAAAGTTTTCGTCCAAGAATAAATAAAATATAAGATTGTTAGCTTAAAATTAGTTAAAAAAATATTTGAAGGTTAAAAAAAACGTTTTTGGTTTTTAAATACTAATGTATGTAAAGAAAAGATATGGAAGTACTTTACCATCATGTAAGTTATATCACAAGAGAGAGAATTAAAGTAAAAAGTATGAAGAAATGGTAATAACGGAATAGGAAATTAGGTGACTGAATTCAATGGGGCATTGTTAAGAGCATAACAGGTAGTAGATGACGTGTGATGACAAATTAAGATAAACAAGGGAGATCATAAAACTTTGACTATTGAACAGTCTTCATATTATGGTTTTACCACTTCTTAAAGATTTATCAATCTTTAAAATTCTATATTTTATAATTGCACAAAGTGTAATATTTACACAAGAATTTATTATTAAAATGTATAGTGAAATCTTTTTACTCAATGATACAATAAAATATAAGTTTTTCTACTAAAATTTTTTTAAAGTTGCGCGAAATTACTAACAAATCGTAAGCAACTTAAACTTGATTTGAAAAAACATTTAAATTTTATAAACCTTTTTCGGTAATGAACTTCACATGGTTAACATTTTGTAAGGTTTTAGAATTTTTGACATTGACAGTTTGACAATTTATTGGTTTACAAAAAAATATGTCAGGAAAAATATAAAGGATAGAGTCGGCAGTTCGGCACCCTCCGACACCTTAACAGAAAAAATGCAAAAGCATATGTGTTTTTCTTATATTTAAAAAAAAATTAACAATTATTTTTAAATTTATGATTTTAACAACATATTGGCTCAACTTTAGATTTTTAAAATTTGTTTACTATTACTTTTTATTTAAAGAAAAAGTAGAAAAGTGTTCCTCCGACAATGGGTGGGGCATCTTCGACAGTAAAGCGCACATGATTGGAAATTGATGTACTAAATATATGTTAGTTTTTTTTTAAATAAAAGTCATAAGGTAGTATGTTATAACTTACCTATAAGAATCCAATCCACTGGATGTTTTTTTAGCAAAGCAGAATATTTGAAAATAAGTATTAAAATATAATTAGTACTTAATATTGTAGTTCAAAAACTGCTTCTTTTCAAGAAAACATTAAAAACAAGAATATAAAAATCTTAAGATCATACCCTAAAAATTTGGTGGGATTTTCAGATAGACTACTGAACTTTTTGATTTATTACAGATTTTTTAAAGGTTTACGCACAGAGATAAAAATGAATGTCAATGCCCCACTGTCGGAGGGTGCCGACTCTACCCTACTCATATTTACATGTTTTTAGAAAGGTTGAATATTTTTTATTAAAATATCTATTTAAATAAGTTTATCTTGAATGTTTGATTTGTTTTATCTTAGCCGATTTTTCATCCTGTTCAAATTTTATTATTTTGTTTACTTAGTTTGCGTCTTTCTTATAAAAATATAAATTCCACTTTAATTATATTTCAGTTCAGTTATATGGATTTTTTAAAATAACTTAGAAAATCAACGCTTGTGATTAGAATTTGTTGGAAGTTCAAGCAAACCAATAACATACAAGTTCCAAGCCATTGAATTTTCAAATTTAAAATATTTTCAAAAATAAATAAAATTTTAAGTTTTAATATATATTTTTTTAAATACATAATTTAAAACTCAAAAATAAATTTTAGAAACCAAAAATTTTTTTTTTAACTTTGTTAGAATTTTCAAATTTAAAACATTTTTTAGAACAAAAACAAATTTAGAAATAATATAATATCTATTGCAATTTATAACTTTGTTTTAAAATATTTAATTTTAAATTCAATTTTGACATTTTAATATTTTTTAATTGATACAAATTTTATTTAAAAAAATTATCAGACTTACAAAATTTCAATATTTGTCAAAGAAATTGATTTTGAAGTCAATATCGAACACTTTTGAGTTTTTTTAGTAAAAAAAACTTTCAATTTAATTTTATTAAACAAATTTACAACATATCAAAAGCTTTATTTTAAATAGTAAAAAATTATATAGAAGTTCATATAATTTTTCACTCATTGTTTATTTGAGCCACAAACATTTTTTTACAATTTTTTATAAAAAAAATATGACTGTTTAACAATTTTCTATGGAAAAAACTTTGAAGCGGTTTTTAAAAATAATGAATTTAACACGAACAAAATTAAACCTACTTTTAATCATTTTTAAATTTTATGGAAGGTAAGAAAAATTCTCACATTAAAAACGACCCAAATCATTTTGAGTAACTTTTTTATTATCAATGTTTCTTAAAGTTCCCACCGAAAAAAGTGTGTAGGTATATTTTCAAATTATTATCTACTCTTCAGCAATATTTATAAAATTAAATCAATCCCATGATTATTTTTATTGAGTACTTAAATCGCTTCGAAAAATTACCAACCAGGTGAACCAAGCTGAAGAGAGAGTGAGATCCTCATGTGATTCCTTCTAAACCCCAATAAAATTCAGCAAATTTTCTCTGTCAGAAAAAAAAGAAAGAAAATAAGAAAAATCTCAAATCACCTCATTTCAACGTTAATCCACCAAAATTACTCTAACGTAAAAGAAAATGCCTAAACCACTCTCTCTTATAAAATGAAAATAAAAAAAAAATATATATATATCGCCCCATCAAATGAAAATGCTGAGCCAAAATATAGGCAGTATAACATTGGTAATTTTTCAAGCGCAGCAAAAATGATATGTTCCCACACACACACACACTTTATTTTCGACAGGTAGGATAGGAACATGGAACATTTTTATTTTATTTATAAAACATCCTTTTCGGTAAATCTTTCAATCAACTACACACAGCATATTAACATTGTCTTGAAAATTGAAAACACTTTACTCAAAAATTTACAAAAAAAAAAGCAAGTAAATAACATTTCAGGAATCAGGACGAAGATGTGTGGAGCAGTTGATGTCCTTTGGTACATGTCTAAAGGTATACCTATACCTTGCCCGCTTTAAAGCTTATACACACAGACAAATCCAACATCACACCTGACACCTGGCATCTTATATGTTCATACTCGTATATCCTCCTTGGAGAAAATTCCCAATTTTAAGGATAACACCAGGACACGGGCAAAGAAAAACTGTTTCGCGCGAAATTGGGTGACTTAGTTAAAAATCTCGTCAAAAGTCATCCTGTGGATTCTGGGAATTTCTATTTCGTGCCGCCGCGCCGTCTAAAGTTTGTTTTGCTGAATTTGTTGTTTTTGCGAATGTGAATAGGGGGGCAAAGGGAGCATAGGAGTTACACAGGATATAGAAGAATTGCGTTGTTATCCTGGAGAAAATGTTCAATTTTTACACATACAATAGGCAATTTCGGCACGTGATTCCGTTTAATTTCTGCACACAATCGCGTTTGATATCGTCCTTTGCTCTTGGTTCCTTTTCTTTTTTATATTGAGATGTTGTTGTTGTTGTTATAGGTATAGCAGTGGGTGGAGTGGGTACATACATACATTCAATTATTTCCTTTCGCTCGGTTACACATGGCAATCTAAAAGGAATTTATGCTCTGTATGTGATGTGGTGGCAGAAGTATTAACAATGCGACGGAGGGGGCGGGCGGGCGTATGAAGAATGAAGACGTTAGAAAAAGGATATATTTTTTTACATACTTATATATTTTGTATAATTTTGGCATTTTTACCACCTGTTGTTTACCTACTCCGGGGGTATAGGTATGGTGTATTAGTGGCAACGAAGACAGTTCCAAAATCAGCCCTGCCGGGGTGGCGGTACACCCCCATTAGGGGTTGAATTTCTATGCATGGTGTACGGGGTGTAAGCGCAAAATGAAAGCGTTCACCAGATGACGCTAAAATCAAATTATTACCTTCAATCAAAGGTACAAGGTTACCCGCACTCCCTCGTGCCTTGCAAAGACGGCACTCGACGACGACGCGTCTTCGGTCGAACAAGGACACACGGTATATATTCGTAGGTGTATGCTATTAAAAGCGAAAAGTAGCTCCTGCTTCTCCAATGAAACGTAAATTGTTACAAAATTTTTATACAGCAAAAAACATAACACCTTGATATAGGGATCCAAAATAAAAAATCCTTAGGTTATCCTTGGAAGCTTGGGAGTATTTTGAATTGGGTGCTGCAAATGAATGAATGGCGTAAAAATATCACTCCGAAGGTGATTCGAATGGTTAGTGTTAGCTATGGCGCCCTTGGGCTTCTAGGTATATGTTAGGTTTCCTACGAAGCCCCACGCACACACATACACACATACAAAATTCTATACGATATAATGGCGCGATGTTGGAATTTTTATGTTTCACAATTTTGTAAATTTTGTGTTATATTATGAAATTTGTGACGGTATAAGCTGTGTTTCTTTTGTTGTATAGGGTACAGGGGTGTATGATGGGTTTAAGGATACCTTAGAACTGTGAAAGGAGTTTTTTTTTACGATGCCCTCAGATGTTGTTGAATGCGCTGCTGAGCTCTTGTGCGATTTGGGGGAGGGGGAGGGCTGACTTTATAGGTGGATTATAATTTCTTCGAAACGAGTGTAAAGACGGAGTTGGTGCAAGGTGTTGGGTGGACGTCATAAAATAACGAGTGATATTCCCCAAAAAAAGGTTAATTTTCCAACAGAAGTGCTTAAGATGTCGTAAAATGCAAAAAGTCGTAAATGCAAAACTTCGACGGAACAAGAGAGAGAGGGAGAGAGAAGGAGAGAGATCGCACACTGATGCATTGCAGATGAAATTTACCTAATTCAGTTTCAGGTATAGGTATCAACCTTTTTTTGATGATGTTCAAGTCGTGCGTCGGTCGTTCGGGCTTGAAAATAATAAAATAACTCTTCTGAGCTGATGTTGTGCTCGAAGTAAATAATAAATGATGTTAATATTTAAAATAGGTTGGTAGAGGAATTAATGGGCTACTTAATGTTACAAAAGTTCTATAAGTGCTTACGTGAGTTTCAGGTCGAAGATGTGATGGTGACAAAATGTTGTAATGAAGACGAAACTAAGGTAGGTACGTCCTCCTATTCAGGCACGAAAAAATCATTAATCCCGGGTCTAAAGCGTTCCCCTTTGACTGTAACATTATGGCCGGTTTCATTTTTGAAGAAATATGGACCAATGATTCCCTCTGCCCATAGGGCACACCAAACAGTGAGTTTTTGAGGATGTGAGGTCCAGAATGACTCGTGGTTAGTGATCACTCCGAATACCCACTCCGTACCCATTAAACAAAAAATTAGCTTCATCGCTAAATAAAATTTTCACCTGAAAATCGGGATCGGTGGCCATCTCGCTTTAGGCCTATTTCTCGAACGTGCGACGCACTTGATGGTCGTTAGCCTTCAATTTTTGCACGAGTTGGATTTTGTAAGCCCGCAATCCAGGATTCTTCTGCAAAATCTTCCATAATCCGCGATGGCGGATTGACTCATTCGGATTTGGGTCTTCTTCGATACTCTGCTTCACAGCAACAAGAGCGTCTTCTGAGGATGCGCATTATCCACTAGAGTGAACGTGGTGAGAGAACCGTTCCATGACCGACCAAATATTGGACGCCACACACGTTGCGATGCATTGCGAGAACCTAACCATTATTTTGATAATAAATTTTCAAGTTTTCCAAACCTCTATTTATTATATCAACTGGCAAACCAAACCGAGAACAAACCAAGTGACAGCTGTCAAAAAGAACCACCTTAAGTGGATGATCCTCGTAGCCATAATTGACGTCTCAAAAAAACAAAGTTATGTGACTAGAAAATTTCTCATGCAATGAGGCCATAATTGGTAGTGTCTTCGTCTTGTGGTTCTGTGTCCGTCCTTTTGGAACAACATAGTATTGTTGGAGTCATGTTATGAACTTGCCCTTATCGTATCGTTCCGAAATCCGAATTGACTGAAACAAACTGCCCATTGCATCCTCGAAGAAATATGGACTAATGATATATTTTGACCATGGAGCACACCCAACAGTCACTTTATCTGGATGTAAGGTGACGACCGCTGGGAAATTGTATCACCAAAAACACTTGGACTTAAGGCAGCAATATTTTTCTGCAAAATTTTTCTGCAATATGAGTGGGTAACAGATGATCCACAGGCCTTACGACTTCAGAAACGCTTCCATCCTCTTCAAAATTTGTTCACAATCTTCAAAGTTAAACACATCAAATGACAACTGAGTTTGACAGATGTCAAATGTCACAATCAACTCTAAATAATGAAATGGATGACCCTATCAATTTAAAATAAACAAAAAACTTGAGTTGAGAAACAAAAATATTGAAAATTATGAACAAAACGTACAGAACTGCTTTGTCAGGTGTAAGGACGAAATTTCACTTTAATTCACAGCAAAAATTAAAAGGAAAGTTCTCAATAAACACAACGGAAAACTCTTCCCAAACTCAAAACCCATCTTAAAAGAACAAAATGCTGTTGAATACGTCAGGTCCCAAAGTTTTAAAATGTCCTGCACCTGTATTTTTATTTTTAGGACCCCTTAAGGTCCTCTTTTTGGAACAAAAGAAAGCTAGCTACCATAATTACTTTCAGAGATTGATCTTTTTCACTATAATTATGTTTTGCTGAGTAAAATATTTGCAAAAGGATCTCGTTAAAATTGTGCATTTTCTGATGTCAAAATACAAGTAAACAAATCCAACTTAAATCCAGCGACTTAAGTTAACAAAACCTTTTGAATTAAAATCGTCATATTCATTATTACCATCATCATCATCATTATAATTATCAAAAATATTACTTAACTTTAAAATTGTCATCGCATTTCTTTAGCTTAAACTTTGTTAGTAACATTCACCATGCTGGCCAAAGTATTGCATCCACAGGATTCAGGAAACAGGCAAATAATGCAAATTGCTTTTCAAGTTTGTCAATCCTTTTATATGCATGTATGTATGTATATGCAGATATAAAGGAAGTTAAAGAGACAGTGGGACATACATATAGATATAGAAACAACAACAATCATATCCTTTATATTATAGCTGTACTATAACCCTGGTCTTTTATAGTTTTGTATAAGAACAAGGAGGAAGGACATCGTCTGCATATTTCCTTAAGCAAATAATAATTTCCAAGAACTTTACCCGTGGCTACAATACCGAAATTATATTCGTCCTCTGTGTCTTCTTCATTTGTATTTAATGTAGGTATAGGTACCTACTACCTAGATCCGACTCCTACACTACACCACCTCTCGTCTCCTCCTCTGACTCTAACTCTGATGTATAAAATCGTTTCTCATAAAGTCCTTGCCTTTGAATACGATTTTATTGTCGTGTTTTAGCAAACAAATAAATAAATCTTAGAAAGGTAAACGCTCAAAATAGCCTTTCATTGTATGTAGTATACGTGTGTGTGTGTGTGTTTGTGAGAGTCTTTGGAAAATTATAATTGCTCCCTACCTACCTACTAAATGGTCTTTGGTCCTTGTTACCCTTCTGCATAAATAGTAATCCCTTTGGCCGATTGCGTATTTTACATAAATCCCATCATCAGAATCTATCCTTGCATAGGAGTATGTTGGTTGGTAGATCCCTGGAAGCTGTTCGTCTATAATATCTTCAACCTTCCAAACTGCATCTGAGAGTGTTTCTATAAAGTTGCATTTATCAAAAAGGACTATATGGATGGTAAACACTCTTTAGCCGCATTTTATTTACCAACATAATAACACAATATTTGTTTGGTTTTGGTTTTTGGTCAGCAGCGACATTTATGAGGTGATTACATTCAAGGAAAGGACGTCAGTCTATTATTATATGTCCTGTCCAGAAATCACAGGATAAAGAAAGAGAGAGAGAGAGAGGAAAATGCACAAAAAGATGCATCGAAGCGAAGAATAAATGCAACAGCCCCGCACTTATTCAAGCAAACTGTATGCACACCTGTTTTCGGTTGGCCAAACAGACAAAGGTGTGAGCCTTAATCTGATGAAAGTCCTTCGGGCCAGTGTTTGTCTTTTCCCCCATACCATTGTACGAGTATAATATAAATACCAACTTACCCATAAACTTACTATGTCGTAGCAATCCCTTGGAATAAACATTAAACACACAAAGGACAAAGGTGAGTCTGAGCTGAACATCGCTGGGCTGGGATGGGCTGAGCTGACTTGCACTTGGCTATGTCCTGGTTTTCTCAAAGGATTTTGGGACAAAAGTTTTACTGCAAGCAACATAACATTGGGTCTATACTCTATGCTTTGCGTTTTTATTGGAAACTTACTCAGCCATCGATAAGTAAATGACCGAATGTTATGTTTATCCTTTTGGTTCAACCTATCTGCCATCCCAGGAACAGGCACAAGGAACAGGACCCCTCGGTCGTCCTCAGGTATATGGTCTTGGTCAACAAGAGAAAGTGTACCAAGCTCGTAACTGCTATACAAACTGAGCTTTGGAAAATGCCCCCCGATGTCCACAACGACACGACGACGACGAGGGGTGGAAGTTTTTTTGTTTTTTATTTTATGTTCAAGCTGGGTCGAAAGTCTTTTTTGGTTGTATACCTATTTTCCCACTGAAAAAGGTGTCGAAAGGACTTTGGACTTTGCAAAGAACATTCAGAGGATTATTTTCAGTTAGTCCTGCCATCACCTCTCAGATTTTACTAACAAACTGAAATACCTACTTGCACTTCATACAATTATGCTTGTTTACTTAAGTGGGCGGTAAAAGTAGTGGTCGACATTGGAGACGAGCAGCGCCAGGCAACAACAGCCAACGAGCGAGCGGTTTACTTGTGCTTTCCTTTGGGGGAAGGGGAATCTAGTAAGGTACATATCGAAGGAACGTTTGAGGATGTTTTTCCTCCCCCCTTCCTTCCAGGACATGTATTGGAAATTGAAAATGTAATCCTCTTGTTGTTTGGATTTTATATATGTATGAAAGTAAAACTTTGGGAGATTAAACTTGGGGCGGTCCGGTTTTGGTCGTCGGTCGTCGTCGGTTGGTCGACCGGTCGGGTCCGGTTGTGGTGTTTGCTGGACGGCTTTTTGGAACAAAATTTTAGCCAAAAAAGAGAAAGACTTTGTTTTGTTTTTCGTTTTTTCTTTTTTTTTTTTGTGTGTGAATATTTACCAAGGATTCTAGGACTTTAGTTACATGATGTGATTGGTTTTCGATTTTACATTTATTGGAAGTAGAAATTATGTGATTATGTAGAGTTATCTGGTTTATAGCCAACGAGAATATTGGGTACGTATAGTTTGAAGTAGTTTTAAAGTTTTTTGAGTTTTAATCATCATGTTTGGTTGAACATTATTTTGAAATTGGTTTTTTGAAGCTTTGTTTTTGAGGGTTTTTTTTTAGGTTTGGTTTGGTTTAGGTGTGTAAGAAGTAAGTAAATATTTTGACAGAGTAAACAAAAAACGAACACAAAACTTTTTTTTAGATGTTGTTTTTCAAATTTTCATGATGGGGTGCTATGAATGATGTAAGGTTACAAATTCAGTACAACCAATTTACCTATGGAATCTTGTTTTGAAATTTCAAAAATTGTTATTGACTCAGGATGAAAAATGTTTTGGGGCTTAAATTAAATCCTTTGATTTAGAAACTAAATTATATTGGTTGTCATTTGATATAAGGACATTTTTTAGTTGTTTTTTTTTTAATTGAAAAATAAGCTTTCAAAGACTTCCAAGAGCAAGAAGAAAGCATCACAGATTAGTGGTGAGTTAGAAGTCTTTTAGTAATAACTGTATTAGAAACTTTAATTAAATTTTTCTCAAAACCACGTTTTTTAAACTTTCCTCTATTGTATTTCAAAAATTGTATCTAGGCACCGAGTAAATTGAGGGTTTTTTTTTTTTTAGACGTGTGGTTTTTAAGAAGAAATAAAATGCATATTTTTTAATGTAATGGCCTAGAATTAAAACTTTATATAAAGATAAGAGTTTGCCATTATTTTTTATAAATGATTTCGGGCATGTGGAAGCCGCGGATGGTTCGAATAAATTCCAGGCGAGAGGCCCAATTTTCGACCATTCTTTGCAGCAATTCGGACCTTATGTCAGCAATAACGCATCGAATATTCTCTTCCGAGGCCTCAATTGTTGTTCAGTAGTGTTAAATCTCACGATCCAGTTGGCACGATCATTAAGGATGTAGTGGTGGCGTCTTAACCATGAGCTGTGGACTAAGATCATTCCAAATACGACAAATTGGTTATTAACGTACCCATTCAACCAAAAATGAGCTTCTTAGCCGAACAAAATTTTCTTGTGAAGATTGGAATCGGTGGCCATCTTGTTTTAGGCCCATTCACCGAACGTGCGATGCGTTTGAAGGTCGTTCCGCGTTTGGATTCTGTAAGCCCACAAAACAAGATCCTGCCGCGAAGTCTTCCATACTCTTCTTCGATACCCTGCTCCACAGTAGCAATTGCGTCTTTTGGTTCGCAATGTTCGGGGACGTCTCTGAGGTTACGCAACCGATCCATGGTTGCTCGAATTACGACTTGTAAACGTTGTTCAAGCGAGTATATTCATTATGAAATGGCAAACCAAAAGAAGCATAAATCAAGTTACAACTGTCAAAAAGACCAACTCCGAAGAAAGTATTGCCAGATTGAAAACTACACATCTAAAAAATACTTCCTTCATTAAATTTTTAAATTCGATAAAAAAATCTGGAATATAAAAAAATAAAAAAAAATTGTTTCGACATCTAGCTGACCATCTGAGGTGTAGCATGACAATTATGTATGTCTTTATAAACTATTAAATTTTTTTTTTTAAATATTGAAATTTAAATTTAACCAAAATCATTACAGACGTTCTGCATAACATTTAAAATCTTTGTAAACCACTATCGAGTTCTAGTTGAGCTTTTTTATAGTATCAGATTCAGATTTGTACTTAGGAATACTTTGTGAACGATAAGAAAGATGCTATACGGAGAATCAAATCATAAATAAATTAAATTAAAAGAAGTGGCCCCAAATAAGAACCCTGAGGAACCCCAATTTTCAAACTAAAGCTATGGGGAGCGTGTAAATTAGGACTTAAAATACATTTAGGAGAACTTAGGAATAGTAGGCAATATATTAAAATACTTTAAGAGGATGTCGTGGGATAAGCCACGTTTAAAAAAAACCTAGATATCTGGCATCATTTACTATTGGCAGACTTCTTGAAATCTTTGGACTTTCGCAATGAAGTTATTTCCCCCTTTTGCAAAATTTCCATAAATTAGTAATTACAACTTAAGCTATAATCTTCTGATCAAAATGTTTGTTTTCTTGAACCACCAAAAATCGACTAGTATTTTTTCTTCGTCATAAATGTTTGATATAATGATATCACAATACCAGAGTCTTACTGTCGATTTTTCCAATTCACAAAATAAATAGTTTTTTTGTTAATCCTATAAAATCCCACCTAATTAGTTTAGATACAATAATTAGTTTCATATTTTTTTATGAATTGAAATTACCCACACTCACATTAATTAACTTTCTTAATTTCTTCAATTATAGCAGAATTTTCCCCCATTCCCATTCCCATCTTTGTCTAATTTCTGATTATTCCTTTGTGTTATAATAAAAACCAACAAAACAGAATTATAAGTAACTTGATAAACAATCACAAACTAATCTGTTCACTTCTGTCTTCATTATTTCAACAATAAAAAAAACAACAACAACAAAATTGAAACAAAACAAATCGAAAAACTTTTTACCTATACTCTTTCTTCTTCGTCTTCTTTTTGGTCCTTTAACACCTTTTGATAGAAATTCGAATAATTCTTGTGTTTGGTACTTTACTTTCTTATATTTTATAGACGAAACCACTTTTTGCCAAACACGCGTCATCACACCAAAAGATCCTTCTCCATTTAAGGAGTAAAGCCGAGAAAACAATATATAAGTATATGTAGGATCCTTGATTTTCCAACAAAAATACCTTAGACTCAATCCATAAGGATATAAAGTAAGAGCTACAGGGGTGGATTTGTATGATTTAGGGCCTTAAGATGGAAGACGTTCTCTTGTGTACAAAAATTGTGGGAAAAGTTAGAAACTAATGAGATCCAATAAAACCCCAACCTAATACCCGAATTTTAGATATAACTGTAAACAAATCTGAATAATTTCATTCAAATAACAAAAATGAATCACAATAGTGGGTGGACATCACGCCCACTGAGTTGAAAATTTTAAGATCTTAATGTTTTCCATGATTTCAAATTTTTAGTTTAACAAGAAATGAAAATGATTATTTTAATTGATGCCAATTTTGAACAAATACCATGCCCCTCGATTTTTCTCTTTAATCGATAGTTTAGGGTTTTGTACGATTTTGGGGAGTGCTTCATAGTTTTGATGATTTGTAAGTGGGTCAGTGACGGGTGCGATTCATGTGATTTTTGAAGTGCTGTTTCTTCCGCTGTAGACTTAAAATTTCCTTGACTAGTCTAAGAAAAGTTTCTAACTTTAATGGTTTTTGAGGTAAAATAAGGTTGTTGCTAAAAAGGGTAATATGTTTTAGAACTTGGCAGGCATTTCCGAAGCACCCCTTGAAAAATAGGTAAAATAGAAATGAATAAAATATTTTTCTAGTATCCATTTAAATATACCCTTTCGCACCCTTTTCTGAAATTAATCCCTTTGAATACCCTGCTTTTTTCAAAACTATAGGATGGGACCTTCCTAAAAGTTAGGCGTAAATAATCCTCTTAAAATCCGACCCTGTATAACTAGAGTACCTAAATTACATGAAAATAAAGAAAAACAAAAGAAACTTCATAGAAAAATAGAATCCCCTCCCCTTCTTTCGCGTCGTGTCGGTCGTCTACGTCGTCTATTCATTACCCATACCCTTGCCAGCAGAGCTCATGTTGCTTGTTAGGTATAATGAACTGGTTAACCCAAACCATAACAAATGTAGCTACGATTGTTATCTCGATGTGAGTTTCACAACCTTCATTCAACATCTATCTCCCTCTTCTCCCCTCTTCACCATCCAAATGAAATAGGGACAAGGTACCATAAACATAAAGTTTTCCCATCAAAACTATTTTTTTGTTGCTGTTGTTGTTGCTTTCCTTGTATCCTTTTCGACAAGGATATACAAATCTATTAATTATGACATGAATCACACATGATGGGGCAAAAACACTAAGGAATGTTGGGGGGGGGGGGGGTAAATTGTGAAAACCAGTGCCATAACAATATTTTTTATAAGCCCCTTTTGGCACCTTAAACTCGGTCTTTTTTTTTGACGTTGACTTTTCAAAATGTGTGTTTCGTGTTGTGTTTGTGTGTGTGTATTGGGGAGCATAAGTTTTCCAAAAAAAAAAAAGAAAGAAAATGAACATTTTTCGATTGTCATTGGATTTCACATTTTGTTGTTTGCCTTTCGATTCCTTTCACATACCGTTAAGAAGAACTTCTTCTGCTGATGCAATAGCCATAAAGGAATAATCCTGTTGCTTTACTCTTGAGTTCTGAATTGGAATCCTGTGATGCTTATATATGTATGTTTGTCTCGAAGGATACCAAACCAATACAATCATTCAGTGGGCCAGTACCAACATCGTATATAGTAGAAAATTATTCGTTTCCTTTTGCTATGCGAGTCCTTTAATAGATATGAGCTTGAGCAACACAAAAAGACCTAGACGTAAAAGTAGACGAAGACGAAAACTAAGAAAAGAAAAAAGTATGGAAAAAGAAAATCTATGATGATGGGACATGGGAGGCTATGTATGTATGTATGTATGTATGTATGGGAACAGGAAAGAAGTAAGAGAAAGATGGCGGGCGGACGATTACAAATAACTTTTTAGCGAAATATATGTGAAAAGTTTTCCAATTCCAATTTCGAAGTTGCCAGTAGTTTTTGGAAGTTAATCGGGTTTTATATCCTTTACTCGTATAAATCCGAGTCGACATTTATTGGCATTGAAAGCTGAGTGAAAATTATTTCATATACAATGTGTGTTTAACATTTGTTTTTGTTTTTATTTCTTTGTTTCTTTTGCCTTTTAGGTTTGGTTATGTTTTCGAGGATAGATTTAGATTTTTGAAAAAAAAAACTAAATTGGGACATTTATATAGTGATGATTTGTTGTTGTGTTATGAAAGACATTATGTTATTGTTTTTATATTCCTTTTATATCTTTTGTGATGTCTTCTGAAATATATGGTGTTGAAAAAGTTATGAATATAAAAAGATGTTTACTTGGGGCAGTAATATGGCTTTTGACAGTGTTGTAAATCATCGAAATTGTGTCAATTGAAGATTCGAAATGGGGGAATTTTTATTTTAAGAACTTTGAGAACTTAATTCAATAAATATGTTTTATTCAAAACGACTAAAAATAAGCTTTTGACAGATGAAATCACTTTCTAATAAAAAAAAGGTTTTCAATTTTTCTTAAACTTTGACAGGTTATTGCAGTCATTTTGAAGAAGCTACATCTGACAAATTTAATGACACTGAATTAAGCTGTTGCTTGATTGCCTATTAGTCTATAATTTTGTATGCGTCAGTATGACAAAATATGACAAAAAATACTCCATAAATTTAGCTCAAATAAATTGATTGACAATATTACAAACTACTGCTGAAGTGAACTTCTCAAAATTGAGATTAAAATCATAAATTAAGATTCTCTAAACTGATAAAATTTTGGAATAGTGATTTTATTTAAGAACGTTAGTTTTAATCTCAGTCGGGACAAGATTTAGTGGAACCTTATTTTTTGAAAAAGAAGCCACTGTCACAAATTACCAATAAGTTAACTCATTTCCATTTATTTATTCTTCTAAAAATAATTAAAAAGGGTTTTTCAAAAAATCAGTTACATACATGTTTGATAGTTCTCTATTATGGCAGTTGTAACTCTAGTGTCATCTTTTGACATTTGACAATTAGTCCTTCAAAAACACGTTCAAATTATTAAAATTCACTCATCATTCATCACCAGCAACGTTGGGGCTTCCCTGAATTGGTCATTGGGTCCTTGAAAGACATCAAAAGGATTCGCATTTTGAAAGGCTATGGTAATACCCGTAGCGTAATGGTTACTGCGTAGGACTGTCATGCCAAAGGTCTGGGTTTAACCCCTGACTGTGCCACCTGATGAAAGTTTTTACGGGTGCCTCTGGAGAGGAATTGGCAAATCCTCCAAGATTCTTGTCATAAAAAGTGCTTCTTTTAAAAAAACTAGCCGTTCGAATTCGGCCTAGAAACTGTTGATCATTTCCATCGCCATCCCTGACATTACTTGCACACAGGAATGGTTTAGAGTTGTAAGTCACTAGGAACTGTGTCTCTACGAGCTGTAGTGCCACCTCTTTTATTTTTTATTTAAATTTTCAATCAAATTTTGGAATTGGGGTTTGGAAAATTCAAGAACTATTTTTGAAAAGCGTCGATACATACATACATATATCCAATATCGATGGAAGATATTGAAGCATACGAAGTTGATTCTCAAAAAGATGGCGCTACATGTTACACAAGCAACGAAACAATTCCAACTTTTGACGGCTTTGAAGAGCTGACCACAATTGGCCACCAGATGGAGATCTTGTGATAAAAGACATTTTTCCTTGAGGCCACGTAAAAGATGAGGTCGTAGCTAATGCTCCACAACTTATTCGAGACCTTAAAGGTGGAATTCCTGGAAACTTTCGCAAATATGCGAGTTGGTCATGGAAAGTTTTACTAAAAAATATGACGGTCCTTATTGGAAAACCATTTATGATTACAATAGAAGTTTACATTCCCCAGTTCGAAGTCAAAAGTTGCCAACGTGATCATTTTATGAAACGCTTCTATTCGAATTCTCTTTCGCTGATTTTTATTATTACTTTCACTTTATTTCTTATTTTTCATCATACAATCACCAAAACACGAAAAGAATGTTATCAAATCACGTAATTCTTTGATATCGTTTATAAACGCTGCTCCCCTTCATTTCTTCAACAAAATATCTACAAAATGCACCCCATTTGGAAAACTCTCATACCCTACAATCCTACATGTGAAACTCTGCAACTTATGTATTTAAATGAAATAATAAGGGGTTCATCGAGACAAGTACCATAGGAATTTTTCCAAGCGATTTAATCTCTCACACCGAGACATCAAAATTAAATCTTTCAAAACAGTCCTTTCATCCATAAGAATTTTACTCTATCGGCCATAAACTTGGATTCAATATTACAAACACATAGAAAACAGTAAGGCCGACCACCACCTGCATCATATACATGCATACATAAACCCTAATGGCAACAACCAATAAAAAGTATATCCTTTTTCCCCCTAAAGGACTTTTGCATTCGCATTTTTGTGTACGACTCTTAAAAATAAGTTCGCAGAGAAAATTTCTTCTGCTCGATTGATGGCAACTTCTAAATGAATGCAATCCAATAGATATACTTTTACAGTTCAATGGAAATGTATACACACTTATACCCTCAGATAAATTATGCGGGAAACTTCTAAAGTCCAAATACAGGGCGGAAGATGGCCAAACCAACAACCTTATATACAGCTAATTGTTTTATTTTTTTTTGCAAATCAATTTAAGCAATTTAACATCGCAAGAGAATGTTGCTTATTTCATTTAAGTATAGTGCTCCACAGATTTATAGATACACAAGTACACTCTTTTTTATCTCAAGGATACACTTTCGAATTGGAATTCGAATTCCATTTTAAATGGCTCGACACAAAAGCATATGGTCGTCAATTTTTGATTACTCTTAGTGTGCAGCCTGCGGGAATTTATTACTGCGGCAGAATTATATGTAGGTATATTTCAGATTCAAAGTCCATGAGTAACAAAAAACAAAAAAAAAAAAAACAAAAAAAGGACGAGAAATACGAGCGGTTTCTTGCGAATAATTGCCTGATGGAATTTAGGAATAAAGCAAAGAAAAAAAAGAAGAAAATAACGCTCTAAATTAAAAAACTTTTTATACTTTTGGTTCGCGATATTTTCAACATCTTGCATAATATAACGCACAAAAGTGCGACAAAGTTGAAATGTATATCTTGTGGTTTTTTGGCAGGGTCGGATTTTTTTGAAAAGCGCCCTTTAATAAAAATCAGAGAAAAAAACTTTCAATCAATTTGGAAGAGAATAAAATCTTTTGTGATTTTTCATTTTCCTTCAATTTGATGCTTTAGCATATTTAAATTTCTTTGCAAAACCATCATTTCTCATATTTCAACAACAATTTTCATTTCGCATTTGTAATATAGTGCAAACTTTTACAATTTAAATACTTTTCTTAAGCATTATTTGTCAATAGTCAAAAGATGACAAGTTCAATAGTGACAACTACCAAATAGCGTAATTTATTTCTGCTTTTAATTTCGATATGATCATTTCGCAATGTGTATTTTCCTTTAATTTGATGCTTTAGCATTTAAATTTTTGGCAATTTTTATTTTGCAATTGGATTCATTCGCAAAACCATCATTTCACATATTTTATACGACAGTTTTCATTTCGCATTATAATTATTTGCATTAATTTTTTATCATTTTGCAATTAATATTTTTGCAATTTATTTTGGGATTGTATTTCTTCGCAAAACCATTATTTCGCATATTTTATACAACAGTTTTCATTTCGCATTGCAATAATTTGCATTATAAGGCTAAATTTTTGAAAGTTTGCGAAATGAAAATTTCCAAAACAACTATTGCGAATTTGATGAAAATAAATTTTGAAACTTGCGAAGTAGGATTTGCTATTTCTACTTTAAGGCCCTTAACACTATAAGAACCACTCCTTTTGGCCGTTCGCCACCAACTGGCTATGTAAAATGTCCTAGGTAAAAAGGATATTCTAAATGGAAAACGGATTTTAAGTGTTCGAGAGAGAGAGAGTTCGAAGGCACAAAAAAAAAAAAAGAAAAAAAAAATTGCACGAAAAAGAAAGATTGCGCGAATAAAATATTATTCACTATTGCATGCGGCATCTGTTACAATTTGTGGATGAGTTCTAAATTTTTGAAAGTCTTTATTTTCTTTTATTATCCTTGTTTTTTTTCTTCTTCTTCTTGTCGTAATTTTGTGTGTGGGATGAAAGTTTGATAAGAACAAAAAAAAAAAATCCAAACAGAGACGATAGAGACCAACTTTTTACGAGTCCAGATTTCTTGAATTAAAAGTTCGGATTTTTGTTTTTTTTTTCTTCAGTTCGTTTTGGAGTAATAAAATCTAGAAAAACGGTCCAGCTATGTATAATTGGAAAAATGAAATAAGTTCGTCGTTTGTTTGGTGCGAGATAAAGTTTATTGGAAAATGTGGAAAATTTTATTAAAAATGATGACTATAATGTAGAGCGAGTGTTGCGGATGCATGCATCAAGACGACTTACTTGCGACACTCTTTTAATTGGGGTTATTTTTGGGTTCGAAATAAATTATCATTATCCAACAGTATTTCTGTTTTCGGTTCATAACTCGATAGAAAATTAATATTAATTTAAGAACGTATATTTTGAACTGAAATTTTAGGAAAAAATAAAGTCTCGTTTCAGAATCGCCTAGAGTACTTTGAATGCTGTTACTGTGGTTGTTTTTGTTATTCGGAAAATCCTTAAAAATATAAAAAGACAAATTATTTCTAGGACAAACCAAATGATAAAAATATAGTAATTGTTTTTTCTTGTTCCTTAACAAAGTTATCCTTTTACAAGACTGTTGCCAGTATTTTTTTTAAAGGACAATTTTTCTTTATTTTTCATTTTACTTCCAGAATTTTTGTTTTCATTTTCTAATTTTGAAAATATTCTTTAAATTTTTTATATTTCCTCCTTGTGACTTAAACTTCAATCTATGTCACGTACCTTAGTAAGTTCTGTGCACTTTTATAACGTTTGCTTTTTTTTAAGGACGTTTAAGGATATCACTGTAAAATAACTACATTTACTTTTGTTGTTGGGCATTTCTTGCAATATTCTACATACACAACCGTCCTGCACTTCGGAACACTTTCATTTAAAGTTCTATCATTAAATATCTACAACTTGAGAGAGTGCACAAGTCCTTTGAAGTTGATAAGTATTTTTTTTTTTACTTTTTTGTTGCTTTCATTTATTTTCTATTCGTTCAATTTCATAGCAGCCGTCCGTTTTTGGCATATTTTTTCTTCTTTTTATTATTTTTCTTCTAACACCAATTTTTTTATTTGCTTTTATTTCTATGAACTTCGTGGAACGACACCAGAGAAGGTCCTGTCTGATGAAATGATGGTATATTCACTAACACCATTACGATCATCATCATCAACATCATCATAGTAAAATGCGACATCAGTGTAGTTGTATTTTTATTTAATTTTCACTTTGAATGGACATACTTTTTTCTGTAAGTAAATAAAGAATAAGCAAAATAAAAATTATAAAAGGACATAATAATTAATCCTCTTTCGCATTCATTATGCCATAATTTTTCTATAGAACACAGAAACACAGGCAACAGGAAGGACATGGATGGACGACATCATAATCAGTCTGTCTTTGATTGAAAGACAGAGACACACAACAACAAAAACGAGACGAACAGAGAAAAAGAAAGAAAGAGAGAGAGAGAGAAGGAAGGAAGAGTGTCGGCTATTGAAGCAAAATAATTAATTTCAAAGGAAAAACAAAAAACAAAAAAATATTAGAAATTATAAATTTACTAAAATGAAAAGGATAAAGCGCGTCCATTAGCATGGTATTCATGCAAAATGCGAAATTTTAACCACCACCACCACTACCAAAGGAACGAGAAGAATTTGAGTAATGAAGAGAAGAAGAAAAAAAAAAGGAAGTAAATGTGAAAATATTTGATTTCTCAGAAAACAAAATATCAAATGCAGATACTCTAATTATTTCATGACACCTTCTACCTTCCTTTAATAAAGGACGAAATCATTTACAAGGAAGCTAGACACACATACATACTGAAAATATCAAAATGGCTTGTCTAAAACTCGGAGTTTTCCACAAAATGTCGCAAAAGATTCTTTTTGACGCTTTGCCCAAAACTCGTTTGTAAAATTTGACAAGGCCCAAAAAGTTTTTAGGAGCCAAACAAAAAAATTCCAAATTTACATTATGTATAACGTTGAAACCAAAAATTAGTTAAAGTCTTATATTTTTCTATTTTGACTTTTTTGACTTTGACAATGTATTTGAAAATGGTTTTGGGAAATAGACATTTAATTAAGACTATGCTGTCGCTCTTTTGGAAGAGAATGGGAAATGTCAATTTTTGCACTCTACACTTATTTTTAGTGTCAAGAAGTTGCACAGTCAAATTAAGTATCTAAAAACAAAACCTGAAATGCGTTTGAAAATTTGATACTACTTGTTTTGAAGTGTCACAATGAATTCAAAAAGTGTGGCGTTCAGTTTAAAATTTTCAAAACTAAATTAGATAATCTTGATGAAGTTTTATAATTTTTTTTCTTTTGAATACTGTCAGTTCGAAATGTGTCAATATTTAATCATAAGTCAAAAAAGTTTTTAATCAATATCAGTTTTCTTTTTCAGGATATTCGAGTCGAAAAATAGTTTTTGTCAGTTTGTGGTCGATTTTCATTTTATTTTTTGTTAACTATAAATTCAATATTTGTCGAAACTTCACCATTTTTTAAAAAAACTGTATGTTTTTCAACCTTTCTCAAGATATTTTCATCAAAGTTTTTGCAGCAGTTTTCGAAATACATAATAAAATACAAACTTCAAATGTGTCAAATTTCAAATGACAATAATTTTTCGAAACATTGAATTTTCCAAAAAAAAAAACATATAAATTTATATGCATAATAATTTCTTATATAAATTTATCAAAATTTTTGTAAATATATGAAAACCTGTAGAGTCAAAAGAATTCTATCTTTTTACATATTATGTATATTGGGTCCTTAAAAAATTCAACCCTTTCAGGCTGTTGCCACACCGACAGAACTTTATTATTTTTATTTATAAAAAATATCATAATCATAATAGACATCATTAAAAGCACACATAAACGTGAAGGGATATTTTGGTATAAATTAATATAGAAGGGTATAATAAAATAATTTAATTAGAGGACCTCTTCCGCTTGATACCCTTTATACGAGAGAGATTATAAGATCTAATATAATGACACCAAAGGGCATCTTATAACTTCTACCACAGCCATCACGACATCCACATCCACATCATCTCCGCACATCATAATAAAATTGGTCTCAAATTCTCAAAAGCGTGTCCCTGACCCCGACCCTTAAAAAAGGTACCATATAGTTTCATATGAGGCAAATGAACCTATAACGTCGTCTTGTTGGATACCGCAATATTTAGTTTACCCATACATTTACTCAAACTCCATAAACCATAAGTAAAACTACGAGGACGAAAACAAGGACGAAGACGAACGAACGCATACAATAAGGATATTAAATTCATGCAAAGATATTCGAGTATAACGTCTGTTCCAGTGTCCATGAGTTCGAAGGTACACATAATCAAATAGTTAGCCCATAAGACAAATATTTTGTGGAAAAAGAGTTTTCCCAAGTAATAAAATCAAAGTCAGACAGGATACCGCATCCTACGGATACAAAAATATCTATATATGGGCTAAAAGATAGAAACAACAAAAATTCGGCATACCTAATGACTTTCGATACATAGTATAAGAATTCGAGAATCAAGAAAGCAAATCAGAAGACCTTAGTCGCATCAGGGAATGAGAAAGTTTTCCTCTCCACAGGACGACGACGACACGATCCTTATTCGACATTATGAGCGTAAGAAAATAATAAAATCACCAGATGATGGTCATTAGACCGAAAAGTAATTTCATTTTATGAAACTTCAATCTGTTTCACCAGCCGAAAATTGTTCGAAGGACCTTTTGGCTATAAGGTCTCGCACTTGTATACCCGAATCATCACCGAACCACCTTCAGATAGACCAACATCACCATCTGACTTATTCGACAACTTGACTATCGACGACGACGACGAGAGACGATACTATTATCGTGTGCCGATGTTGTCGGGAGAAAAAGGACGAATTCAGATCAGTATACGAGTACGAGTACCTATGTACATTCGTCCTTGCGAGTTTATTGTTGGAGCAAAACAAATCAACAGTCAAGTTTACTGCTTCCAAGCTAAGAAGCACAATCAAGAGTTTATAGATTCACAACAGAAATGCCTTACGGGTTGGAATTTATTTTTCCTTCTCGTTGTTCTCACCTTTAAAGGTCCTTCAACATTGTTGAAACATCAAATTCGATAAGGACAACAAAAATAGAAAAACAAAAAAAAAGAAGAAACAAATAAATATAGTTTAACACCTGGAAGAATAACTGACTGTGATATAATAAAATGTCCTTCTTCCACTTCATGAACGTGGAAAAGGACATAAATTTGATTTTAAAATAAATTTTAATAGAATTCCACCTAAACAAGGACGATGATGATGGGATAGAATGGAATGGAATGGTGTTTCTTGGTCTATGATGATGCGGAACAAGGGTGAAATACAAAGGTACCTTTATACCACCTAGAGTTTCTGTAATACCTACGAGTATATACCTACAATCCTCGTATACCACCTGGACAAAATTCAAAGTCGCGCGAAATTGCTTTAGTGTTCAATTTAAAGTTTTTAAAAGGTTTTCAATGGAAAAGTCCTTTATATTTTTGTCCATCCTCCTTTTTGAAACTGTGTTTGTGTATTTTATTTTCTCTCAAGCTTCTAGGTATACGTACAAAGGTACTATAGAGGAGGTAGGTTACAGAGAAAAGTGTGTATATTTTTTGATGTCCTTGTACTTGTCCTTGCCACAAGCCCCATCCACATCTCACACTCCTGTTTCGGCAGTCGGCAGTTGCCTTGATGTTCAAAGAGCCAAAAATTGTTGTGTTACATTTTCACAGACGAAGAAGGACAATTTGACAATTCAATTATACGGAAACAAAAACGCTTCTAACTTATGAAAGCTGGCTTTGGGAACCTCTATTCTATACCTACCTATACTCGTAAAAGGAGATGATACCAATCTTCTACACCTAACACCTACTAAGGTATACCATTGTATACCGCATCCTTGCAGGAAGGTCTATGTCTATGTACTGTACATGTACAGTACGAAGCGGTATTAAATCAAAGGACCAAAAACATAGAAATTCTGAAGCAAGTGAAGTAGAAAGCGTTTTATGTGCTCGCGCGTGCAAAAGGTATTCCATCGTCATCCCTTGTCCTTGCTCCTGCTCCTTCGTCCTGCCACTTCCATTGCCAACAAAATTGTATTAGCATCTTTGGTTCGTAATAAGCAGAGCAGGTGTTGTTAAGGTTTATTTTTTTTTGTTCATTACCAAAAAAAAAAAAAACAGGATACTTCTCCCCCACATTTGGACATTTTATTTAAGAAATTTAATTTGTGAAAGGAAAATGTTTTATTTTGAATTTCAAGTAAAAGAACCAAAACCCACCAAAACACCAGGGGAGCCCGTAAGTAGTACAAGAGTGAGGGGAAGAGGGCCAGAAGAAGTGTTGTAACAAGTTGTGTTGGTAATTAAAATGTTTCAAATGAATTGCGATACCGACCGACGAAAGCGTGTATAGGAATGCGGAAGAGAAGACGTTCAAAAATGGCGTTGGTTTGGTATCTCGTTTATACCGTATACCGTACCGATAAGTCTTGTACTCGTATATTGTTTTGTTTTGGAAACAATTTTGAAAAGTAATCAAGGGAATATTTTTGTTTTAAAATTTTGATATTTATTTTAAGGATTTCATTAGGACAATTTCGTATACTGCTAATTAAATTTTAAGTTCTTTAAATGATATGAGAAGGTGAAAATCTAAATGTGTAAGGGAGGATTCGAAAAGTGCGTGTAATTTTGTTTTTGCAGCTTAAAAACTCATGATAAACTTAATTTCCTCAGATCATTAAAATTGAGTGCTAGGTAAGGAATAATAAAATTTTAAATATGTAGCTATTATGAGACACAAATTGCGGACTTTGAATTGTAATGAATTTTCAAATTAAAGTAAATCACTTTTATGTACGCAGTGACGTGTTCAGTGTTGATGAATTCAATACTATAGTAGTATTGTACTACTTTTTTACATTATTGTAAAACAACATTTGAGTATACCTATTTTTGATTTGAAAGTTAAATTCGAGTATGTACGTAAGTTAAATTTTGGGTGAAAAATAAATAAAATAAAAAATTTTGTATGTATTCTTTTTATGAATATAATTGTTGTGAAGTAGGGTCACCTTTTTTAATAAAAACTACTAATAAATTGTTCTACAGTAAATTCCTTGATTCACATTAAAAAAAAAATAGGACAGAAAAATATCGACAGTAAAACCCAAATTTTACGGGATCACTATACACTACTTTTTTCAGTTATTAAAATAACGGTTTAAAGTAACCTCCTAAAAAAATCCCGAAAACTATTACCAAATAGTAGTTTTTGAACAACTTTCAATACTACGTTGAAATTATTCCTACCAATATTTTAAATAAGAAATTTTGGATGGATAGATTTTCGTTGCTTAATAACACCAGAACGACTGAACGGATATGAATGAAATTTGGCATAGAGAAATTAGGTATAAATAAACAGACTTTTGACTCAACTCAAAAAAAATGTGCTTCTGCATTCTTATCTATCCATCCCAGATGATTAGACGATCTGCTAGCAACTAGTAAATACTAAACTTTAAAAATGGCCAGAGAAAAACATTTTTTGAACTAATATGACATTAAAACTTTGTATTTTTTAAAACATCAGCAATTTAAATATTCAACTTTCAAACCCAACGTAAGGGCTAATCAGTATTTGGTTGCAACTACATACTTTCTTAAGAAATCTTTAATATTCCAAAATCAATACAGATTTGGCAGCACTTTTTTTCATTTTCAAGTGCCACCAAATAAGAAATTCTTCTCTTTTTGGAAATTTTTTAAACATGGCTTCATTAATTCATCATCTGTCATTTGATAGTTATTGGTCAACAAATTTTTTTATTCTAATCATAAAATTATAAATCTAAACTCTATACTAATATATAAAGCTGAAGAGTTTGTATGGATTTTTTTCTAAAGATATATTCAAGAAATAGTTCTGTTGCCTATCAGTCAAATCGTAATTTGTCAATTTGCATGTATCAATGGCAAAAAGAGTTTCTCATCGTAAAACCTTTTTGTTTTGAAAAAACTTGCTATCTAAGGAATTCGTTTTCCGTTGGGCCGTTGGACGGACAAACTAAAAACTATTTTCTTAGTGAAAAAACATTATCTAGTTATACACAACACATCAACTTTTCTCTTGAATCATTTAACTTTTGAAAAAACGTATCAAAATCCGTTGCGTAGTTTTAAAGATCTAAGCCTACATATTGGAACTGACAGCGTGAAGCGGCTTTCCTTATACTATATTATGATGGAAAAATAATTATTTTTATTTGGATTACTTTTTTAGAAAAAAATACTTTGAGGTACTTTTTTTGATATCAAATCGAACTCTGTTTTCTGAAGTTCAAATTTTCGCAGAGTTATTTTTATGGCTGTGTTTTTTTCGCAAGTTATTCGCAAAATATTAAAACGGAACGGAACAACAACGGATTTGTAAATAAAAAAGGTCAATATTTTAGTGAAAATAAAGTTTCAGATTGTGAAATATAGGTGGGCGTTTTAAAGCGATGTAAAATATAAATGAAAGTTGAAAGCACGCACTTAAGGCTTAGCGAGATAACAAGCATTCTTAGAATGACAAATTTAAAACATAAATAAATTTATACACAACGAAAAATATTTAAGATTTATTACTCATTGAAATACTGATAAAATTTTCAACCATGATTAATACACTGACATGACGGTCCTTAAAGTTGCCGACAACTTACTTGCAAAATTTGGGTTGCTGGGTTTAGTAACTTTGAGTTCTATTCCACAGTTTTACTGCAAATTTTGAGGAAAACATATCAACTCCGTTTGTACTTTGATGAATACATATTTGAACTTGACTTGAATTCTTAAACTCGACTTAAGAAATGAGCAACATCATTTTTGACACCCCCAAACGGTGCAGTGGTACCAACTTTGAAAGTTAAAAATTAAAAGTGAGTAACAAAATGACTATAGGGTTTTGTTTTTAGAATATCCCAAACAAAATAATGATGATAGAATGATTTATTTTTATACATCCCTATAATTAACGCATTACGAGATAAGCCAATAAAACTGAAACAACAAAATCAAATCAAATTCAATTGATTCAAACTTAATCTATTGACCTATTAAATAATCCATGAATTATGATGATGTTTAATCGCAGGCACCTAACAAATAAGTAATCTACTGAATAAAACCCATCATTTAACCCTTTCACACCGACTTTTTTGATATAAATGATGATGATGATGATGATGATGATACTGAGGATGACTATAAAGCCGAGCGGGTGCAACCTACCAGAATCGAGTTGAATGTTACACATCTCTGACTTTTGCTCTTCAGGCCAAACGAATCAAAATCCAAATCAAAATCACACGCAATGATATGCGGCTCTTTATCGAGTCAAAATTCAAAAAACATTAGCTTCAGATAGTTTTTGATATTCGGATTGAAACAACCATAAAAAAATGATTACAATAATTTATTATTTCATTGTGTTTATTGCGGGCGGGAAAGGCCATTGGCGATTTATTATTTGTGTGATTCGGGGGGGGGGGGGGGGAGGAGCAAACTGCCAAAGTTTGTCTATTTTATTTTATATTATACTTTTATCGCTGGAAACCCGGCAGTCAGTTGGAAAACGTAATCAGCTTTGAAATTTAAGCGTGCAAATAATTTGCAATAAATTCACCCGCAACACTATAATAATAGCTGATGATGGTTATGGTACTGGTGATGGTAATGGTGATGATGATGGCCATAGCTGATGCTGACGTGTGAGAGTTTTCTGTTTAACAAGGCTCACATGCAGATGCTCATTGCTCATCCCATTCCCGTACGTCCTCATTTCATTTCTGGTTGTCCTGCACCTGCACCTGGCCCATATCACATCAGGTATCTATATAGTATAGTGTAGCGGGCTTATTATAGGCATAGGGAAATCGCGTACGCGTTGCATGCTCCTGACACATCCTTTTGTATCCAATTTGTTGAATTCATCGGTCTGTATAACTGTTTATTACTGGGATTTCCAATCAATGACCGCGATGTTGCCATCCTTTTGGTTGATAATTTATTTCGGCTGACCGGTTGCCATCCACACACACCCACACACACACTAACATACAAATGCACTGTTGTACAGATCCCGTTGAGGTTTCCACTTATTTCATCCTTTTTTTTTTGTTAAATAATTTCAATTGGAAAATG
This sequence comes from Scaeva pyrastri, assembly GCA_905146935.1. Classification (NCBI taxonomy): domain Eukaryota; kingdom Metazoa; phylum Arthropoda; class Insecta; order Diptera; family Syrphidae; genus Scaeva; species Scaeva pyrastri. The sequence goes on along the minus strand of LR989928.1, from coordinate 11,966,035 downwards.
CAACAGAAATCTGTTTAATTCTGTTGATATACAGAAACCGAAATAAAATGAACAAGAGTCCGAAAGGTTGTATCTGGATGCATTCAGGAGCACTGCATATGCATATAGGCCTCCTTTGGACGCAACGCACGCCCGCCCGGACCACCACCGCACCGCGCCGAGCTATTCAAAAATCAAAACCTTGGAAAATTATTTTCGTGATTTTATTGAAAGTTGTGGTCACAATTATCATAACTCAGTTGATAATGTTTGATTGGTTCGAATGGTCAAGGGGGTTGCAGTGTGTGATGACCAGGAATGGCTTTTGGAAGTGGCCAGCAACTGCACTGATGCAATCCTCTGTACTCGTTCATATATAGTAAAGTTGCATGGGGAAGTTCGCAGATCATTGGCGGTTTTTGCAAAAATATACATTTGCAGTTGATTATTATTTGTTGTTGTGTCGGTCGGTATGTCTGAGCCCAAAAAATGTGTTGATTGTGGTTTTGTGGTCATGGAAAGAGCTACAAATGAACAGAATTGTATAAATATTTCTTCCAGAAGCTACCTTATATAGTATTGGCCATAAAAATATTTTTTAAAAATTAATACAAATTTTGTATGTTAAAAATAAACTGATGACATTTTTCGTATTTATATAGTTGAGTTTGAGTCTTAAATTTTAAAATTAATACTAAAAATTTTTAAATTTTGTTATGAAGTCGGAATTTCATGGCACTTTCGTCCCAAAATTTTGAGGTGTAACTTTATTCGTTTGCATACTAAAATAATCAATCAAAACACACAGTTTTGAGTATTATGTAGATGGTTTAGAAGTCAAAAAAGACACCAAAATTTTTTGACTGTTGAGTACTTAAACATTTAAGCAGTTGTTTTTAGAGTTTTTGATCAAAAGTTTGTGTTTCTTTTGAAGAACTTAAGGTGGTACTCTGATTTTGGAGCATTTTTGTGAACTTTTTTAAAGACTAATGAAATGATGGAACTTTGACTTTCTTACAACTTAAATATTTATATATATTCCAAGCTAAAAATATTAAGCGTCAAATAAAGTTATAGTATTCTGAAGATACCCACTAACTCCATGATATCAGCTGATTGGTTATTGTCTGTGACAAAAAATCCACCTTAATACTTTTATTCGATCAGAAAAACAAATTTTGAAAAATATTGTTGACAAACTTTGGAACAAAAATAACACAACTGTGAACTTTTGTGACACAAAAAATTTAAATTTTCGAAATTTTACGATGATAATAATGGATGTTTTTTTACACGTCTGGTTTTCAATCTGGCAATATTTTTTTCGGAGTTGGTCTTTTTGACAGCTGTCACTTGATATATGCTCAGTTTGGTTTGCCATTTAAATAGCTTTACTCCTGCACAATGTTTTCCAATCGTTCAAATAAATTACCCAAAACGAGATGGCCACCGATCCCGATTTTTACAAGAAAATTTTGTTCAACGATGAAACTCATTTTTGGTTAAATTGGTACATAAAATTGTCATATTTTGAGTGATCATAGTCCAAAATAGGGCGATTTAACACCGTTGGACTATTATTTTGTATAGTTATGTGAAGTCGCTTGTCTACGCAGATAAGCACGAGACGTTACTACTGACATACAACACCAATTACTGCAAGAAGTCGTCGAAAGTTAGGCCTCTCGGCTGGAATTTATTCGGACCAATCGCGTCAGCCACTTTACCAAAATTATATCGAAAACATAATGGCAAACACTTATCTTTATAATAAAGCCAAATTCTTGGCCATAAAACTAAATTATATGCGCTTTATTTCTTCTTGAAAACCACACATCTAAGAAAAACACCATCATTTACTTAAAATTTAGTCATTTATGGTATGGAATTTATCTAAGGACTTTTATTTTTTTGCAATTAAGTTTATAGACTCCCAAATATTACATTTCAAAAAATTAAAACAAGTCAAAAATTAAAAAGTTCGGGAATATATTTTACTAACAGAATTTATTTTCTGAATTTTTAGTCTGACATTTTTTAGAATTTTAAAAATCCATTGATTATTCTTAAAAATTGTTAATTTCCTGATAGTTTTTGTGGACTGATTTTCACTTTTATTTTTCGAATTTTTCATAAAATATTTTTTATCAAATTTTCAAATGAAGTTTTAACCCAAAATATTTTTAGATGTATCTCCGACAAATTTAGCAAAGTAATAAAATCTGAAACAAATTTCGTTAACTTATTTTTTCAGCCCCTATTGTTTAATTAGCCAGAGCACAATTTATTCATAATATTCATAAAATTTTCTCTTAAAATTATGAATACTTAGAATGATTAAAAAAAAAACAAATGTCATCACTTTCATATTTTAGTTTATATTCTCCTAATTGACCCATTTATTTATTCTAACCACATTCGTTGTACTTATATGCTTCGAAGTCAGACCCGGGCAAACTTTTTAACTTTAAATCAAAATTTGTGGGGTCAGTCAGTTTTGTATTTAATTTTTGTTTTTTTGTTACATTCTCACATTTTATTATTTAACTGTAACTTTATTTTTCTATTAAAAAAATGAATAAAGTTAAAACTGTTTTCATTCATACACTCTCTCGTATTCGTATATATGTACATATATTGAAATTCGTTAACAACTTCATCTATTTTCAACCATTCAACACTATTCGAGGTCGACTAAAAAAGTTTGTTACATTTATAGTTGCTATTTTCAGGATGCACCCCAACCCCCCTCAGACCATTCTGCATCACGAACTTACAACACAAAAAAGTGAGAAAATGTATGTGTATGTATTTTTGTATGCATTTGTATATGTTGTTTTTTTTTGTACAAAATTCATGTTGCACGTTCGGATGATTGCACGTAAAACTTTCGGATTCGCTTTATGGAATTGCAAAGCAGTGAACTGCACATATCAAGGAGCAAAACTACCCAAAAAGTTGCATCTATCCTATTTAGCTATATACTCGTATGTTGTATGTGTGTGTTGTATTCATATGTATGAGTAAGTTAGTTGGTTGGTGTTGGTGATGCGGTTTGGTTTTGTAGTTTTGCACAATGGCATTGGCTAAGTTGGCGCTGTCATTGAATTTACTCAACGGAATATTTTTGTACTACATCGGGTTACATCTCTGGATGCAAGGTCATACCCTAGAGGAGGTTAACCGAGGGTAACCCCCGAGATCCATTTACAAATTAGTTTTAGCTATGTGTTAATTTGGGAATACCGACTTGATTCTGTGTCCTTTCCCATCAAGGATTACCGAAAACAAATTAAGACAACTAAACATTTGCAAACTAATATTGTAAAAAATTGAAAATGCACCACCCCCTGCTTAACTTTGTCTGGTTACGGCCATGTAATTTCTTTTTTATTGTTATTTGTGAATAGAACAAATCAAGGGGCGAAGGAGGAACTAGATAGATGTGGAGTGGCACACCTTTGCCTAACATTAACAATTAGATTACGAATTGCAGTGCAAAAGTTGCAACTTGCAACTACATAGCATTGTTATGCGCAGTTTACAGTTTGAAGCGTGCTACTTTGGCAGAACAGCTCATCAAGCTTGTGTGGAAGCAATTCTGTACAAGCTTATGACATACCAGGTCCAGGTAGAGATAAGGTGTCTTAACCTGGTTTGATCATGTATGTGTCGGAGGAGTTCGGGAAAAGTTTTTATTTTCACTCCTACATTGTATGATGTTGAAGGAGTTGTTTGTGAATTTTTTACGAAAAGTTATTTTTTTGAAAATCAAGGAATTAAATATTGTCCCAATAAGCTAAGACAGAATTCCGTAAATCCTACCTTCCGGCCTTTGGTAATTGTTTAAAAAAGATTCTTTCTTGGTCTAGGACTTATCTTCGAAAAGCCTCCGTAATTGTTTTGTGATGTGACAACTTTAAGCTCCTTACAAATCATTCACTTGAATTATATCGTCTTAAGTTGCATTTAATAATCTTAAAGCCAAATTAATTGATTCACCTTCATTCGTATTCAATGAATAATAATAATCAAGGCATTTCATTACATCAAAAGGAACATCGCAACAATTGTCATCAAAGTGACAACATGCATCAAACGCTCCATGCACGCGAAATACAACGCTACGCGATTTAAATCGCCTGATTATGGGCTAATTAATTTCCAACGATTCGGACCAATCCGGTCGGTATAGGTATGTGTGGGATTTTGGGTCGGATTGGCCTAAAATTAATTCCGACAGAGTACCTTTAAACCTAAACATACACATCTATCTTCAGGATGCACTGTCCATCTGTATATCAACTCATAAATATCTATCTTTTGTATGATGACACCAGGTATATGAGTGTCGAGTATGTGTTTTTGTGAGAGGGGGGAGGAGAGTTGGAAGAAAATGAGCATTAATTATTCAAAGGTGGACATTTGTCGGTCTGGCAACTGCAGATGCAAATCAAGCCGACAATGAGCACCACACAGCACTTGCCTTGAACTACATACATATATGCAAACCACACTTCGAATCCGGAACGCCATCATCGCCACCACCACCGCACCGCACCGCCACGACCGACTCAGGACCTCGAACTCGGGCTCCAGACTATTTACCTACATAGAACCTTATACCCTGGCAGATGGACCAAGACACAAAGTGCATGAGGATAATTGTTTGGGTTGTATAATTTGCATCAAGTCGGATAGGTACATACATACATACATACATACTCTTATATTTGTGTGCCATTTTGTTAAGTGAATTTAAGTCTCCTTAAATTTTATATGTCCTCGAATTTAGTCTACGTGCGTCACCTTATATGTCGCTCTGATGTCCTGGACCTGGACCGTGCTTGCAATTTTCCCAAGTAAAAATGTTTAAATAATCGAGACAGTCACACAAACACACTTAAACAAAGTCCTTTGCAGGACATGAGTGTGTATACACAACGCACTCACAGAAATCAGCTTTTTGGTTAATTTACGTTGAGGAAATGCTTGAACGGACTCAAGGCAAATAATTTGATCAGTGGAGAAGTCCTTTGCGTCAGTGCGAATGCGAATTTGTTTGTCCTGTCAACAATGACGGTTAAGGTGTATGTACATGTTTAAGTCTTCCTTTACACTACTGTATTACGGAGCATTCCCATTTAGCCGTTGTATGTAACGCAGCACAACTAAACGCTTTTGGTAAATATAAAGTTTACTTGCTTTTCTAATGCTAATGATCGATGGGACTGACAATTTGACGCATATTCAAAACGTCATATCTAATGGTGACAAAGGTGCTTAAGCTAAACGTTAATTTGTTCATACTTACATACATTCCTTTACACATACTCGTATACGTAAACTGCCGTCAAGTCATGTAAATTGCGTATCCTCTCGGTGGGATTTCTAAGACGCATATATGGTGTGTTTACACCAGAAGACATTGCTGATGATTGTGTAATTTTGTAGATGTGTGTGTAGGTGTATGATGTTATTTGCTAAATTTGATTTTAGGTTTTGTGTCATATTTGGATAGGAAATGATGTTTATTGAAAATCAGCTGAAATCAAATCAAAGCTAAAATTGTTTAAATTCTAAATACTTGACGAGATTGACATGCCTGGATGGTAATTGTTGCCAGCTGAGTAAATATGAGAAGCTTATAAGCAATAAAACACGTTACCAAGGAGAATTTTGAGCTTTAAGATAATGTAAGTTAGAATTTGAAATTTCTGCCTCTTCGTGTAAATTAAAAAAAAAAATATGGAAAATACCGAAGAATTTTATTTAAGGAATTACGTCAACATTAGTCAATTTTTTTCGTCATTTTTGATGACCAAAATATTATTTTAATCACTACATAGTAACAAAGTCGCATCCCACTGCTTGTCTGTCATATGCATGCTTAGATCTTTAGAACTACCCAACGGATTTCTATGCGTTTCATTTGATAGATAGAGTGAAGGTTTGCTTGTATCGCTAAAACTCGAGAACGACTTGGCCGATTTGGCTGATTTTGGTTTTGAAATATTTATCGAAGTCCCAGGTAGGCTTAAAAAGTGTGAAAATATAAAAAAAAACAGAGGAAGATAGTAAAAAACAACTTCATTTCACACTATTTTTTCTACTTGTAAAAAAAAATTAGTCCAACATTAACGAAAAGTTATAAAGTTGAATGTCATATTGTCACCATTAATAATCTTGTATTATCAGTTTGTCAGAGCCTGAGATTTACTGGTGCCAAGGAAAAGACGAACTTCAATTCAAACACTTCAAATAATTTTATTTTAGATACCTACACTTTTTTTTGTAAGTTCCGAGAGTAATGAAAATTTTTATCGATTACTGACATTTCGACCAATTTGCCAGGCATACTGTTAGAACTCAATTGGGGCGGGACAAATTTCACCAGGTCCTCTAGTTAGGCTTTAAAATATGGTGTCATAGAAAGCTGTAGACATCTGTGGAAGCTTTCCTAAACCAACGCTTTTTTGCAGCAACAGTAATAAAGGTTTTAGCTGTCAATTTTAGTACCTCATGGTTTGATATTTTAGTTCTTATAAAAAACGCTGTCGAAAAATCCAAAACTAACTAAAGTCTGATAACACACCCCTTTGACTTTTGTCAAAAAAAAAAAAATTACACAAAATATCAAAGTAAATCACACAACTGGAGATACGTTTTATTGGAATCTACTTCACTGCAGATATTTTTCCCTATCGTTAATTATTAAATAAATACAAACAATTGTATACCAATTTTTTCTCAAAATAATTGGAGAACCGTATAAAGGTAACTCCTTTTTTTAAATCTTTCAATCCCTCTTTGAAATGTTAAAAATTATTATTATTCAATATATTCAAATATTTCAAATGCCTACGTATACATACATATGTATTTTTTTATTAATAACCAACATTTTACTTACCTGATAATTCTTACTAAGTCGCATTTGTTTTTTACCTTTATTCAAAAACCAATGTACTCTATGACTACACCCCTAGGTCCCAATCTGCTTTGCCACATTTTTGAGATAGTATAAAACGCAATCATTCAATTGAAATAAATTCATCGAGAGTTTTAAGAAAAAAAAAAATCCTGTACGAATAAAAATTGAGTTCGTTTGCATGGAAATGTGGTCAGAAAGCATTTTAAAAATTTCATTGGCATCAGCAGATATGGGAAGCTATGAACTACCATACCCAGACACTATAGACAGTATGGTTACTTTGGCCAGTAGGGACCTCCATTTTTTTATGTTTTTTTCCTCCTTTGTATTTTTAATCCCACTCATTGAACATCGAGTTGGATTGAATAAGCTCTGTCAAAAATGGAGGAAAAACAAAAAAAAAGAAAACTGGATTATGTCTTTTGTGGACTATTCCTACAGATAACCGCACAGAAGAACCACCAAACCTAAAAAACTATATTCCGACCAAAAAACACCACAAATAAAAAAATAGAAAAATTCAAAAAAAAAAAAAAAAAATACTCACACAACCAAACGACTATCAATGTTAACAAGATAGTAAACTAAATTTTGTATTTGCATACCAATTTTAGTATTTTTTTATTTTTTTCTGCCCCCTTCCCCGTGTTAGTTATTCATTGCAAAAAAAAAAGACAACAACAAAAAATATTCCGGATATAAGTGACTACCACAATGGACAAATGAAAAGGCAGGCAACTTACATATACATATATATTGTGTATAGTTAAGGATGTGTGTAGTTTTTGTAGCTTATGAAGCTTTGTGCAGCAGAGAATCAAAAACAAAAAAAAAAAGGATAAATTCACAAACAAAGGTGAATTCGTGAAAATACCGCATGTTGGCGGAAGAAAAAATACAACGGATTTCTATAGAACCAGCGAGTCCTTCTCGGTGGCGGGCGTTCGCGGTCGGCCTGGACCTGGTCCTCGTCCTCGTCCTCACGTCCTGGTATATGTATCTGAGTTTTTTGTTGGATTGGCTATATCCTCATTCAGATACTCATACCAAAACTCATGCAACTGGAAGGTAATTTAAATGAATATTCAAATGCAATTTTTGTATCCGGCTAAATGAGTAAATTTAGTTATTTTGAAATGAAGAGCTGCAGTTGATGTACCTCGGTTCGAATTCCATATAATATACAAATACAATCAAATATGTGAATATATATACAATGTTAGCAATTGAACAAAAATTCAATCAAATCTATAGAATTGAAAGGATGCTGATGTGGAAGAATTAATAGGACTCCGAAAGGGACTGTTATTGATGTTTGAAAATAAGCTAATAACGAGGCTTGAAATGAAAACAACATCAACAACAACAACAATAACAACAAAAAGGAGGAAGCAATTGACTGTAAAATAACAAACAAGGATATAACTGCCCTCACCTAAATTTAATGTTTATAACAAATTTGATTTATTTTGCAGCTCAAACTTAAATTTAATTTTGATTTTCACGAGAACCATTCATTGGATTTTAATACAATTTCTTAAGCCTCACAAATCACAATAAATGATGTTTTTTTTTAAAGTGTGATTTTTAAAAAGAAATAAAATGCATATAATTCAATGTTATGGCCAAGAATTCAGCTTTATTAGAAAGATAAGAGTTTGCCATTATGTTTTCAATATGATTTTGGACAAGTGGCTGACACAACTCCTTTGAATAAATTCCAGCAGATAGGCCCAATTTTCGACTACTTTTTGAAGCAATGTGGGCCATATGTCAGCAATAACGTGCCGAATACGCTCTTCTAAGGTGTCAATCGTCTCGGAGAAATTATCAAAAATATCAAATAATTGTTTCAAACTTCAAGTTAATTTGAACCAAAGTTATGAAGTGAAACAAAAAATTGTTTTCGAAATTTCACTCAAAAATCATCGTTTTGAATTTTGCCAATAGTTTATTACTTCACACAAATTAAGATCGTTATTTTTGCAAAATTGTAACTTATTTTTTGTAACTTCATGCCATAAATCATGCTACTGATACCCGGCATCATCATTGATCACCTAGGCGTATACTCACTTTTTTTTTGTTATGTATTTAGTTGAAAACCAAGTGTATTTATAATTCAAATCATTTTTATACACATTTTTCATTTGATTCACACACACCCTATATTCGTCCTTCGTCAGTTCAAAGCGGGTGCAACTTACTCGTCATTACATCATCATTCTATAATGATTGACAATTTATTTATTTCCAAGAACTATTCAAAAATTGTCATAGCATTGTGTCCAAGTAACTATAGACTTAACCTTAATCCATCAAACCACATCAGAGCCATAGAGTAGCTCATCATCAACCATCACCAACACAAAATCTTCTTAATATGTGCCAAGTCCTTGAAGTCCTTCAAATCCTTATTGTTGCTTGTTGCATGAAATACACAAACGAATACGAATATACATAAATACAAACATGTATGTATCTCCAAATTCTGCATACCTATTTGATTGTAAATGGTAAATCTCTTTTCAAGGATCTAAATCTAAGGAACAAGAATGATGTTACGAGTCCATATGTGAACGATGATGATGGAAGCATTTTACGTAAATGTGATTTGCAATGATGATGGAATCGTATAAGGATTTGGAATCAGAATAAAAGAGCATTACAAAATGAACTTAAAACTCAGTCAAGGCAAACTTTTAATAAAGTGGTCCCTCTGTAGAAGGTAGAGACACACATATATGAAGGTATGCAGAGACTCTTAACTTCATCACGCATTCCAAAATCCCAGAGATATTTAAATAACCATTATCCACATTTAGCTTTTGGAATTTATACGAATGCTGATGGCCTTTGGCATCTGTTTATATGGTTTAATTTCAAATAATGATATCACAGAAAAATGGTACGGTTGAGGAGGCGAGCCGGGAGATGGTATATACAAAGTAACTCCTTATCCCATATATACGAGATAATACAATTAAGGAACGTATATCTCTGATAGGTGCTCCTTCATCCTACAACTAAACCTTTTTCATGAGGTAATCCTGAGAAGGCTACATCGACTCGTCTGAATTTGTAATTCGATTGATTAGGTGATTTATCGAAGCGTAATTCTGCAACTCGTCCTAATGAATAGTTTGTCAGTTAACAAAGTTTCGTTGTAATTAAGACTTAAGCATCAGAGTCAGAGGGAACTGTATAACATCACAACCACGACGACACTCATGTAAGTTGGATATTTCGAGTGTGTGAGTGACTGTCAGGACGAATCCCTTAGAGCAAAAGTTCACTAAACGAATTAAATAGAAGTTTTCTAAAAATTATAAAAAAAAAAATAGTAGATACCTTCCCCATCACACATCGAAAAGATTTGAAATGACAACGAGTTGAATAATTTGATTTGAAAAAGTTAACTTTTCGACAGCAAATGGTGTGCTGTTGTAACGGTGGCGATAAGGTGTTTCTATGTATTTGTGTTTGAAGGATGAAATTATCGACATGACGGTAATTCAACTTGACGGTAGGTTTAATAGGAGTTAATTGATTCTTATCGAAATTGAACAGTTGATGAAAGTGTCAAATTGGTGACAAATTTAATAGTGAACTTAAAACCATAAGTTCTATTAACCCCTCAGAAATCCACTGTTACCGAAATTTGACGAAAATCACTTCGGCTGAGAAAGTATAAATATATCAGTATAGGATGCAAATTTTGGAATATCATTTTTCTATGGAATTTTAAAACACCTGTAATTCAATTGCAAATGATTTATTTAATCATAATGAATTATAGAGAAGCCTCAAAATTGAAGATTGGAAATATTCCCATTATAAGACCACAAGAGTGTAATGAATATCCAATTTCAACTACTATACACCCATCAATCACCATTTATACAATACCTATACATATGTAAGTATCTATTCTATTGTATTTTACTATGGTGTATCCCACTTCTGACTAAATATCTGATGGAATGTATGAATATGAATGTTACCAGTACCAGGTATTGTAAGTCTACACATTCTCTATATATATTCCAAGAATTCCATCATGAATTTTCATGAGATAAGCCACTATTCTACATTTATGTACTCATCCCATTACACACATACATAGGAATCCATGGAATAAGTCCTTAGATGAATTTACTTCCGAAGTGAGTTACTCGTTGTGTATGCACTTTTGAATTGGGAAAAGTTTGAAAGGTCGAGTAATTACCATCAAACCTCACATTAGCAAGTGGGTTTCTCCAGCATGGCTTGAAAATTCAGGCTAAAACTTTACTTTGCAGTCTTAGCCATTTTTCACACTTTAAAAAAGAAAAAAAAATCATCAAATGCTTCAACAAAATTTACAACTCTATTATTTTGAATTTCAAACCATACAAATGGTCACCCTTAAATATTCACAAAACCCTCCAAAAAAAAATCTACCCTTCAATGTAGCTTTATTACGAAAATTTAAGGATCACATTTTTTCCCTGTCATTAACCGCATCAGCATAAAAGGGCATCATGAAGACTGCAACAATAAGCTCTCCTGTCATTTTAATCACTCTCTGTTTTTTTTTTGTTCCATCTACTTGCATCATCATCATCAGCGCCACCTGTGGCCATCATATAGCCCAAATTATACCCTATATCCAGACGTTTCCAAGCCTTTTCCCTGTAACGCTTATCCCCAGGAACCGAACTCTTCCTTTATACGTTACCTGCATTTCCATAAAGAATATTTATAATTAAAAAATAAAAATCTCACAATTTTAATTGTTCTGTAGAATTTTACGATGGTTACAGCACTGCACAGCACAGGTCCTTATAAACCGGTAAGGTGTAACTATGGGTAAATACTGAGAACCGTACACGTTCTTATTGTATGTACCTATGTGCATATGTATGAATGGGGAGAATTGCATTGCATTATGCATCACCAATGAGCTGATATCCTTCCACATGAATTGGCCGATTTTACATGGTTCAGTGGATTTTTTTGCCGCCCAGAAGAAGTGTAATCATCTTTTATGCCATAATCTTTTTCACGCAACAATCCTTTGTGGAGGTTAACGTGTATGTATAATGAAAACAAAAAAACACACACACAAACTCGCATTCATACACACAGACACATACAAATAAAAACGGAAATTTCCTCCAAAGTCCAACTGGGATAATGAATGCCACAAGAAAAGTCGGTTAATTACACTCCAAAGTACCTTCACATAAAAGGGTACATACATTCATACATACATAAATATGTATACATATATTATATATGTATGTAATTGAAGAGGTCATGGTGTGCAATTTTGCACCTTTTGTTCGGAGATGTTAAGAAAAAATCGTGAGAGAGGGCAGGGGTAAGGAAGTGGACTCGTGGAATGAAACTTTTTGTTGTACATTTTTACATAGGAGTAGTAAAAAATATTTCAACAGTTCTTAAAACATCCTTTTCACTCAAAACATTTTTTTCTTAATTTTTCACTGCTGTAGATCATTAATTTCACTTGAATAAACTCAAATTTTGACATGGAACCTTACAATTTGTTTAAAGTATTTGAACGAAAGACTTAGAACTTTTGGGAAAAACAATTTGAAACTAAACGTTTTTAAATATTAATATTATTTTTGTCAAATTTGTAAGTTGTCACACTAATCCACATCCACAATTTTTTTTTCATTTAATTTTTAAATTTATCGCTTTTGTTATTCTGTCAAAATCTCCCAAGTCCTTTTTTAGTTTTTTTTCCTAATTTTTCACTTAATCAGTATTAATTTTTCTCAATGTTATTATTTCACGCTTTAAGAGATATTTTTACTCTGTCGCAAAATCACATTTTTACTATGACATTTTCTCGCTGTCAATTTTTTTTTCTCATTTTACTGTGTCGTTTTCATGCTGCCACATTGTTGAACTTTGACATTGTTGTACATTTTCTAACTGCCACAACTTTGCACTTTCTTGTTTTTTAAAGTTTAATCTGTAATATTTTTTCGCATTCACATTTTTCACATTTGAAAATTTACAAGTCCCCTTTTTTACATCGCTTTTAAACTATCACACTTTTGCATTGTAAAATTTGCACACTCTTACAATTGTCACACATTCAAAGTGTCACTTTGTCAATATAAAAAGCTTTACTATTAAAAATGAGTAAATTTTCAAAAGGTAAAAATTCTTCCCAATAAACTTGATAATTTGGTCACACTGTTTGGAGTAACAACCATCATTGTTTTTATATAATAAGTGGCGTACCACCTAAAATATGTAGTAGTAACATTAGATAATTTGTTTTTGCTCAAATTGATTAAGATTAATTTAGAAAAAATATAAGGTGTTAACTTTCAATCCGTAAGTAAACAACATTTGGTAATTTTTTGGGATTTTTAAAACTAAATTAGAGGCATAAAAATACCACATTCGAGATATTTGAGTAAAAAATAATGTTTATTAATTTTTTTTTTTAGTTTTCAATTTTTTTTTTAAATCTTTTCGATATTTGTCAAAATGCCCACTTTCGAGATAATATGCAAGTCGAAAAATCATTTTTGACACTTTTTTGTAGATTTTTCTAGTAACTTTTTATTTTTATGTGAAAAACTGTCAATTTGATATGTTGTGTCAAAATTTTATCAATTTTTGACAGTTGTTATCACCCACCAAAGTTAACACAAACTCTAGAGATATTTGAATCGAAAAACTAAAATTTTACAAATTTTTGGATACATTTTTTTTTATTCATCCCTATCACGAATTCCATCTCCGAAAAAAAGCAATCACAAAATCCCAAGAAAATCGAAAAAAGCATTGCCTGATAAAAAAATGATTGTGAATTTCGAAATTACGAAATTAGCTGTCATCATTGACACCAATGTTTGGAAACATTTGAAACCCATTACCTAACTTTTCAATAATTCCCTTTTGTTCCGATTTAATTTCCTAAGCCAAAAAGTCAAATATTTACTAAAAATTTAATATCGTGACGATTTCAATTTGTCAAGAAAAATTAGAAAATTTTAGATCATAATTTTTATTTGTAAATCTACTTTAGTTTTACCTTTGGCACTTTTATCAAATAAAAAATAAATGGCTACGAAAAGAATAAACTGTTGTAGAAAAGAACTGCATAATTTTCGTTTGATTCGGAAATAGTGATACCAAATTCCCCGAATTTGGAAATTCTTAGCAGATTTTCCACTACGAATTCACTACAAACGGATTTTGCAATAACTTTTTCGTGATTCGTAGCAAATTTTCGATTACGATGAAATTCGTGATAAGTTTTATTTTTTATTATAGAAATTATGTGAAGAAAATTAAATAAATTTAGAGTAATTTTTATTACCCGTTCTCGAGATATTATTCTAGTCGAAAAACTTTTTGTTTTAATTTTGTAAAAAAAATTAATATTTTTAAACATTTTACTAGCTGTCAAAAGCGACACTTACTTACTTAAGTTGCCAAAATTTTGTTTTCTATTTATAAAAAAATAATGGTACGTTGAATTTTTTTTCATACCAAATCTAACCTGTTTAACAAAATTTAATTGCAGTCGATTCCTCTATTCGTTTTTGAGATATCGTGAACGAAAAAGGGTATCTCCAACTTACGAACGTTTGACACACTCACATTAAAATGTCAGCATTTGTCAAAAAATTCAATTTGACAAATCGAACCGTTAACAATAACTCCCTATTTATTTGAAGTTAAAAATAAAAATTTTTATCTGAAGCGTAATTTTGTTATTATTTATTGTGTTTTTTTAGCTGTTATATTCTGACATAACGGAAATTATATTAAAAAAAATAAATGGCATTACATCAATTACCAGATTATTATAATAATTGTATAGCTATTTCTTTCTTTTATTTATAGTTCCCAAGCTCTTAAAAAATACCCGGTAATATATTTTGACAGCTGTTGTGACGTTAGCCCCGGTTGAAGTTCCGTCTCATTGTTTCTACTCTATATAACCTGTCAAACCTTGGGCTTAAATTCTATGCTAAGTAAATTTAAAGCGCCGTCTCCGCCGCTGCCTGTCATGTGGATAATGACATGAACAATGTAATTGTAATTGAAAAACAGTGTTGCCAATTTATCGTTCTTTGTGTCTCTGCGTCAAATCAATCTAATTCAACCAAATAACTGCCTCTACTGTCTTATCGCTCTGTCAAGTTAGAAATTCAAATATCTATCCATTCCATACCTGTATGAGGCCAAAGTTTGTTAGGTTTTATTTTTAGTGATTTAATTGCTGGTTGACGATTAATTTATGCGAGCGATATTCACTCGCAAGCCGCAACCAAATACCCTAATTAAACTGCCATAAGATATTCTATCTTATTTTGTTTTTGTTCGACTTCGAGTTGAGGTTGAGTCATTGGCTGCTCTTTATATGAGCAACAGCTTTGTTTTTGTTTGTCTTATTTCATCAATACACAAAACAATATTGTGATAGGAAAAATACCTACAAAAAAAAAAAAAAAACTTTATTCCATGAAACACTTGTTGGGGAATATCGCACTTAATTTTTAATCAAACAATTTTAATAAACAGTGTTTTTAATCTGATATAAAAGCTCAAATGATAATTTTCTAACTGCCAGTTTTTTTTTTTTTTTTGTTTAAAATTTTATTTGAAAATGTTTAATTTAAATTCATCAATATTTTTCTTGGCTTTGTTTGTTGTTGTTGTTTTAACGAATTTCGGTGAAAGTGATGCTCGATCTGTGTCGAATTTGGAAGATAGTAATTCAGTGATTTTATTTGATGATGACGACGAAGATGCAGATCTTAGAACGAGGAGATTAAATACGAGAGCACTTAAAATTGAAATTATTGTTGTGGATGAACCGAAGTCGATTGACAAACCATTGAAGAAACGTGGAAATCGTATTTTGTATAATATTTAAGGAATATTCTTAAAAGAAATTAGTTTTTAATTATTTAATCTATTATTTATTTGAATAAAAAATGAAAATAAAATTTGAAACTGCGCTGCATTTCTGGTTGCTGTGATGCGCATTAAGTTCATTAACTTTTAAGATTAATAAAAATACCGGATTAAGTTGTGGTTTTTGTTTTTATTTTTTTTTTTTGTCTAATGGACTTTCGAACAAAATAAAGGTCAATGGAACGAGTCTTAGTTGAGATTATTACAGGAGAAATGGCGTATTCTGATTTGAAAGTAGAATTCTCAAAAATGATAATTTAAAGTTTTAAGCTTCTTCTCAAGAAAAAAGAATTGGAAACCAAAAAATACATTTAAAAAATTCAAAAAAAAATATTTTTTCAAATTTTTTTTTTTTAAACTCGAATTTATAAGTCCCAAATCGATATCAGTGTTAAAATTTTGGCCAGTAATTTCATCTAACTCCACTATTGACGAAATCTACGAAAAGTTTCCAATATTCCGCCGTTACGCCCGTTTCGCAACAATTTTCATTTCTTCGCAGTTTTTTTTCGCAAACCCGCTTAAGATTGATGCGAACCTGAACCTTTATTTTCCAGAGCGCACTTAAGAGGTCAACAAACCAAAAACTTTTCTCAAATGCCATCAGCTCTTATAAGACAATAGTCAGGCAGAAGAAAGACAATAGAACTTTTATAGTACCCACGTTCATTTCGAAAGGATGCAATCAAACAAAACAAAAAAAAACATGAAACGGAAGGAAATTCAAGGAAGAAAAAAAAAACACGAACAACAAAAACAAAAAAATAGGAAAACTAAAAATAAAAATAAAGAAAACTGAGTGCCAATCGAACTCTTATCTGATGCGAAGCCAATAAACCTTTGGCAGACGTATAAAACATCTAAATCAAAGTCTTCCCCCACGAGCACGAGTTCGAGTGACTGCACGGGGGGCGGGACGGAGATGGTATATATGGATGGAAGGATTCCTCCAAATTACGATTTTCGATGATTTTATATTTTGTTCCTTTCGTCGTCGTCGTCGTGTCGTTGGTCGTCCTTTTGCTGCTGCCATCACCATCAGCCAACGGCAAGAACAACAGTATTCTGAAATTCTGGCCACAATGAACTGACACAGAACAAGGAATCCCAAACCATTCAACGAACGCGACGCAATGGAATGCTGGCACTGGCGCTGCTGCTGGCTGCTGGCTGAGGCTGATGATGATGGCTCAAAAACACACAAACCCAAATGAAGAAGAGACTCATCGCTCTTCGGGCCGAAAAACTTTTCTGTGGGGGGGTCATAAATTTTCTATCGCTGGCACTGCCTTGATATGCCATCGATACCGAAGCTGAAGCCGAAGGGTTGTTTTGCCAGTGCCACAGCCATCGTTCCATCTCAGTGGATTTTATGATTACAATCTACGCATGATTTGACAATTGAATTCCAGATACCATGTGTATTGTCAACAAATTGGTATCAGTTACGAAATATCGTATCGACTGATGATGTGCCGTGGCTGGTGGATGTAATGAGATGGGACTGGGGAGGGACATCCAGAGCAGGACTTCTTGTCGAAATAAAAAAAAAATATATAATAAAAAAAAAAAACTTGAAGGAATTAACTGAAAGCTAAACTTTTTGACTTCATCCGTCTGCTGGTTTGAATTGTCGAATTCAAATTCTCGAAGCCATTTTTTATATTCATACACATTTACAAGAGAGTGGTGGGGAGAGGGGCTGAAAAAAAAAAACTTTTACGTTCCCAGACAACCAGGCCAAATAATACAAAATGCCAATGACTCCAAAGTAGTCACATTGTCAGCACAACAAAGGTGACGGGGCAAAGGGGGGCACGAAACCACCCTCAAAAAGGAGCGCCAATTGAATATAAAATTTCAAGGATCATAAAGCATTGTTTTTAATTTAAAAGTTCGACATTTCTTTTGTCTTATGTAGGTAAAATGTTATTTTTTTGAATATTTTAAATTGGTTAAGAACAAAAATGGAGTCACTGAACATTCCACAAAGTAAATTGTTAGGAAAATATCTTAGAAATTTACAATATGGCTTTTAGGTATG
The DNA here is from genome assembly GCA_905146935.1 of Scaeva pyrastri. NCBI lineage: Eukaryota > Metazoa > Arthropoda > Insecta > Diptera > Syrphidae > Scaeva > Scaeva pyrastri. The sequence continues at coordinate 11,948,120 of LR989928.1, read as the reverse complement.
TTTTTCGGAAGGCTTAAGTATGAAAATAAAGAAAGCAAAGGAATTTTAAAGATTTGCCAAAACATTCAGCACCAAAATTTAATTACAAAAACAACACAGAACCAAAAATGTCTTACTTTTCAAAATGTGAAGTACTTTATTTTTTAACATTTATTAAATTTTAATTTCTTACAAATTAAAAAGCTATCACTCGAATATTAAACCGAACGAAGTTTTCCGGGTCAGCTAGTTTTCGTTTCGAAATAGATTTTATTTATTTATTTTTTGTATTATTTATTGGTAAAGGTATTGGTGTTGTTGAATTCCGATGTTGTGGCATAACCATTCCTTTATCTGTGTTTGATGTTTCCAATACTGGTACTGATAAGGTGAATGAAATTCCAAAGATTAAAATGAAGATACCAAAAAAGAACAGAAGAATATATTCCAACATTTTTAATTAATTTTTTTTTTTTAATTCAATAATTTATTTTATTATTAGAAAGAAGTACTTCTTGTCTCAAAACAAGAAGCAATACTCATTATTTTTGTTCAAGTCTTTAGCTAAACGTGTTAATATTGAAACAGTCTTTGATAAATTCTTGATAGGTATATTCATTATTCAAAGCCAAATGTGTAAATAATGTCAAATTTGATTTATGAACAGATTGACGATTTGAAAATGTATTATTGACTTTATAAGCGTACGTTTGAACTTCTACTTCGGTCTGATTAAAAAAGACAGTGCAGCATTCTGTTTGAGCAGGGCTTAAAAGTTATCACGGAGTATATTCTTTCACAGTCATTGAAAGTGTTTACGGATAGCAGCTATAATATATAGTTGTTGAGACAAGTGGGGTACAAACCAATTCAAGGGAATGGAAATATTTCCACTACTTCTGAACGTTATCCGACTGTCATCCAATATTTTGAAATGCATCAAATATTGATTTCGATTACGAAAGGTGATTCAAACTGTTTTTGTTAGGTTAAGTATATTATAACCAACAGCAAATAGAAATCTTTTTTTTTCTATCAAACTGTCATAAGTAGAACTCTTATGTTAAACTGACAGCGTTAGGGCGTAAGTGTCGGAATGCATTCAAGAGAATATGTCTAAATTTTTTTTTTTCAGCAAAGACAACTCTTTTCAAACATTTTCTCAATTGATTTTTTTTAATGAGTATAGTCATTTGACATAAGTCTATAACTTTTATTTTTAAAACAGAAATTTTAACTGAATTTGGTATACCATTCGATAAAGTTATGACAACTTTTTGTAAAACTGAAATTCAGACATAAATAACCACTTAAATGTCTTTTCTGCAAATTGAAGAATTTTGACTTTTGACAGTTTGCCTTGCCAGTGACGATTCATTGATTTCTTTTATTTAACTTTTTAACTAAAAATAGTTTTTTTTCAATCATTTTTTCAATTACATATGTATAACGAAAGGTTTTAAGAAAGTAATCACCTCAAATCTTGATTCACAGCCCGATGTGACTAAATAACATTAATGGAATCCGTTGATAGTCCTCACGAGAAAACTCAGAAAGAAATTCACCACACCATGGTGAGACTTTTAGTATCATTAATTGATCAGCTGATTGACAGTAAACATTTATTTAAACTATCAAAATGGAAGACAACAACAAAATTTCGAAATTCACCTCTCTTGTGACTTGTGAGATATCAGTGAGGTTGCAGTTTCTCCCAGTAATGTCAAAAAACTTTAGAAAAAGGTTAAGAGTGTGAAGAACGGATAAAACTTTTGTTTTTCTTCTGAAGGATTTGTCAAAATGACTTCTCAACTTTGAACTTTGATAGTAATTGATAGCTGTCAAGTTGACTTTCACTCGATCGTCTGTTGTGGCAAATAACACCTACAGGAAATTTTTCAGAACCACAAAGATGTCCAGATTTTTGGAATTGATTGGATGTACTTTTAGATTGACCCTAATGTGGTTTTAGGACGACTGGCATTACGTGCACACTCATCATGTCCTTTTTGAAAATTTTGAATGATGGATTCGAGAAAGGTTATGTGACTTGACCAAATTAAAAAAAAAATATTTAAGAGTTTTTTTAAGAACGTCTAATTTAAGTAACAACACAAATATTTCTTTTATATTTTAAATTTTTATTTGAACATTCTCAAAGTTATGTATGTTAGCTTATGACGTAGTTAATTATTTTATTTTGTTTTTTGAAAATTTTATTAAAATTCCAGACCTTCCTTTCCAGGTGATGGCATAATATCGCATCCATTTATATCTTCACAAATTTGGCCAGCAGCAAATCCAATTAAAACCAATAATGCAACCAAAAAGAAGGATAAATTAAATTGCAACATTTTGTTAATAGTCTGTGATTAGGATTGGTATTATACATAGTTAACAACAGTAACGGATTTAGACTTAATGCCGCCCTAGGCCCTGTTTATCGCGCCGCCCTTAATTTTAGAATAAATTAAAATAATTTTTTTTTTATGTTTTGTCAACTAGGCAGACGGCAATTAAGCCATGCTTTTTGATTTTTGTAAACAATTTTTGTAAATTTTCATGGAAAAAATAATAAAAATCTTTATCTAATCTATCTAATCTAATCTTAAAATAATTTTGATACAATATTTTTATCTTTAATTTATAATAACTTTATTTCGTTAGAATATAACTAATAAATACTTCAGTCATGTAAGTAATAAACGTTAAACAAATAAATAAATGTTTTTTTTTTTTAATATTAATAAATTTCAAAATTTTTTTTTCTGGCTTTGGTCCGCGCAAAAATATCAATTATATCATCATACTCAATTTTTTGGACTAGTTGAGCTTCAATAGACAGTAATGCAAGAGCATTAAGTCGATCTTGACCCATACTGGCACGTAAATAGGTTTTTTCTCTTCTTAAAGTAGAAAAAGATCTTTCTCCTGAACAATTTGTAGCCGGAATACTCAAAAAAATACGTAAAGCAATTTCAACATTTGGGTAAACATCTGGAAGACTACTATAGTGTCTCGGCTTTTTCTTCATATTCAGAAAAAATTGTCTGCCTCTCATGTCCTGAAGAAATAGAGCCAGAGAACTATAGATTTGCACAACGGATGATAAATCAGCTTGAGATTCTTGAAGCTTCTTACTAGCAGCATTAAATCGATCTAAAATTACATTCCAAACGATGACTAGAATTGCTGTTTCTAAATGCTGCAACTTTCGTTGCAATCCCATAACTTCAGACCGTGTAGTCGGTTTCTCATCTTCGCTTTCAGCAATAAATTCCAGTGCGAGTAGGTATTTTGAATTTCTAAATTCGTTTTAGATAGATTTTTCAATTTTTGTAAAAACTGATTCGTTGTTGCCAAATTTGTAGTTTGTTGCATGGATGTATTTGTTATGTTTAATTATTTCGAAAAATGTTCGAAAGGGAGTAGGTGGGTAAGTCATTCGTAGCCTTGCAGCTAGGTGTTGCTACTTGATATTTAAATTGTGAGAAATAAAATCAAACAAATTGGCGACAAAAATGATGTTTTAATATTTCAAGGGAATACTCATATTTGTTATGTTTGGTTGAAACAAAAATCTTCATAGGTAGATTTTTACTTAATTTAATGAAAAAAAATAGCAACATCACCACCGAAATAATTATTTTCACGTACAAAAAAAGTTGTCTATTCAAGTGAAATAAGAAATAATTCACATTGACATTCTAGTATGGTCGTGATTTACATTAAATTTTGTATTCAAATGTGGTTAAATGACATTTTGACGATTATGTATGCGAATTGCAATAAAGTTTTACTACCGTCGTTCATGTAAAATAACCTTTTTTGTGTTCAATATTTGTTTAAACATTTAAATTTGAACTGAATTTTGTTAAAACGTTTAGAAATAAACACCTAATAACTTTTGCTAATAACTTTTGCTAATAACTTTTGCAAGTTTCGATATTATTAAGATTTAGTAGTTTTTAAAAGCTTTGTAAGCATATGATTAATTTCAGTAATGAAACGAAAAGTAAAGAGCATAATTCGATAAAGACTGTAACTGATCTTTTAAAAAATTAAAATTTTAATCATAGACTGAAAAGTAAAAGAAAAAAAAACTTGTTTTCCAAGGCAACTGTCTTTACTTTTTTTCGTCTCTGAAATTTTGGAATTTCAAAAATTTTGCCGCCCCTCAAATCATGCCGCCCTAGGCCCGGGCCTCGCGGGCCTAGGCATAAATCCATCACTGGTTAACAAGAAATAACTGTCGAATTAAGTTCCAAAACTTTTCTTTTATATATCAACATTTGGGTAGGATGGGACAAAATTTTTAATTGAAAAGTACAGCTGTGCAATTATTGATATAAAGTTAAATGTTAACAAAAATACCATAAATAAAATTTTGAAGATTTATCTATGAAAAACTGTACACAAAATAAACCGCGCAAAATATCAAAGAAATATATAGGTACACACTATTTTTTATTTAGAAATAAATAAACACTTAGCCATTGGCGCCGCCAGATTTTTTTGAAAGGGGAAAGAACCACTTTAATTAAATTTCCTTAGCCTTATGACACACTGGTGGACAACATTGAGGGAACACAATAATTATTTAGGGTGAACTTACTTTAATTTTATATCGAGTATTTAAAAAAAAAAAATTATAAATATTGTTAATGTTAAAATTAAAAAAAAAGTAAAAGAATTTCACGGTTTTTAAAATTCTTTAACGAAAACAAATATTTTATGGGTCAATATATCGTTTAAAATTTTGTAAATTAAATTGAGCAAGCAATTTTTTTTTTAGATTTAATTGTTTGTGATTTTAACACTTTATTGAAAGAAAAAAGTGTCTTCCGAAATTCTTTATACAAATAAAACTCATTAATAATGTAAATAATTTGATTTAGCAAATGAAAATTTAAAATGTAATTTTTTTTCACTTCAAAACACTGAAAGTCGTTGGCAGTGTTGTACACTATGTACAGAAAAAATGACAGCTGTCAAAAACGAAAATGAAAACCGAAAGCATTATGCAATGTATACACATTTAGTTCCTCTTATTAACTCACCGACTAATTCACCAATAAAATCTAACAGAAAATTGTCAGTGGGTAATACTGTAATACAATTTTTTAGCATTTCTTCACAGGAAAAGCAAACCGACAAGAGTCGAAATTTTGCAAATCAAAATGCTTTTTTTATCAAACTGTCATAAATAAAACTCTTATGTTAAACTGACAGCGTGAGGGCGTATAAGTATCGTTTTTCATTCAAGAAATAATATATGCATAATATTTTTCAGATAAGTGACATTTTTTATTTAATGTCAACATTTTAAAACAATTTTCAATTGATTATTTTTTAATAGTAGTCATTTGACATATGTAAGTTTAAAAATTTCACTTTTGAATCACAAAGAAAGAGAAAACAAATATTACTAGACAATTTTTTGAAACACTGAAATTCAAACCTGAATGAAGCTGTTTAAATGTCTTTTTTTTCAAATTGAAGAATTTTGACTTCCAACACTTTGCTTTTTAAGTGATGATATATTGATTTTTTTTTTAAATTTTCAACTGCAAACAGTTTTTTTTAAATAAATTTTTTACTTACAATATTAAAACTTATATGAAAAAAAATCACTTTCAAAAATGAATATGAGTTTGAAAAATATATTTTTTTAGAAATTTATATAGTCTAGAAAGTTTTTAACATCGGTTATTCATTTCATTTTTACTTATGTCAAATTGAAGAATCATTTCGTCGACCTAAGTATGTAAAAGAAAGTCGTGTTAGTAACATAATTTATAACTCAAGAACGACTGAACCGATCTGGCTAAAATTTTGCAGAAAGATATATAATAGTCTGGAATAGTTCCATGGAATAGATTTCTTGCAATTTTTCTAACTACGCGAGAATTACTGGAACGGTTCTGGATGAAACTTGACACAGAGTTATCTAAACTAATATATAAAGCTGAAGAGTTTGTTTGTTTGAACGCGCTAATCTCAGAAACCACTGGCTCGAATTGAAAAATTCTTTTTGCATTGAATAGTTTATTTATCGAGGAAGACTTTAAGCTTTACAAAATTACGCTACGACCAATAGGCGAAACATAGGTCATTGGTCATTATTGGTCTTTGGTCATGAATGGTCATTGGTCATTATAGGTCATTGGTCATTATTGGTCTTTGGTTAATATAGGTCACTGGTCAATATAGGTCATTGATCATTGGTCATTTTACCTTTGACCTCTGACCTTTGACCTCTGACCTTTGACCTTTCGCCAATGACCTGTACATGACAATGACCAATAACCAATATTGACCAATGACCATTTATGACCAAACACCATTTATGACCGAAGACTAATAATGACCACTGACCAATATTGACCAATGACCATTTATGACCACACACCATTTATGACCAAAGACCAATAATGACCATTCTCCTATAATGATTTATAACCAATGACCAATGACCAAAGGAGTCTCATCGTGATCGTGACGAACGCCATGCCATCGCCATTCAGTTGCGCAAAGGATTCGGACGGTTTGGTCTGAGCCGCCGCCGCCGCCGCCACCGTCCCTTCAAGTAAGGATGCCACGCTGTCCCTATACCATAAAATGTACTACATAGAATTTTCCAAGGTGGTTCCACTGCTTTCATGCGAGCTAGGTGACCTGCCCGACGGAATCTACCGAGTTTATTTTTTTTCACGACACATCTGAATTCGAGGTAGATTGCGGAATCGTCCTTCCTTACATACGGGGCCATCAATTCTCCTTGCGACTTGCTTTGCGCTTAAGAGGTCAAAGTTTGCTACCATTGACCCAAGGTATTCATGCTCCATTACCTTAATTGTTTGACCAGTTGCTCTTCTCGCAGTCGAACGTCACCAAGCACTTTGTTTTTCTTTTACTAATCAGCTAGCGGGATATCGTATTAAAAAGAGAACTGCGTGATCGAATTGAAAAATTCTTTCTGAGTTGAATAGCCAATTTGTTGAGGAAGGTTTTAAGCTAATTAAATTATTAATTAATTAAATAATTAAGCTAAAATTACGCTACTAACAATAGGAGCGAAGAATCAGTGGCCAGTGTTGCAAAAGGAAAGAAAATTATTCATCTTAAAGGGCTTCCGTTCCATTGTAAAAACCGGGTTGCAGAGAAAATAAGTATGTTCTTCAGCCATAATAAAATAAAACCTTAATATCCTTTACGAAGTACTTTTAAATATATATTTTTTAAAACTTAATCTTAATTGCTATAATAATAAAAAAACAGCTAGTTATAAATAAACGCATTTTTGACTCGACTCAAAAACTGCTATTAACGTGATGTGCTTTTCTTAAAATTTTATAGCTATCCCGTGCGATGCTGAGTCATATAGTCCTTCTGTTTTCGACACGTTAAGCTTGATTAAAATCTTAAATTTATTTCCTTCAGAACTGATTAAACTGAGATCTTGCTTCAAACACTTTCGCCTGATTTTTCTAAGGACTATTCCCTTTCAACAGAAACATCCTCACTTCTAAATTTGATTACCCATTCTTGATTACCTATTTATTTTCCATTCATATTTTTTTGAAATACCTACCTATTAAATAAATGAAGAAAAAAAAAGTTCCAAAACTTCTCTAAGAATCCATTTTGATATCTATAACTTAAATCAAACATCCTTAAAAGTAAGTTAAAATGAAAAAAAAAATAACGAAACATCTTCAAATCCCATCCAAGACCAAAGAATTTATTCCAAGAATTCATCAGATATTTTTTGGGTGTACCTACTTTGTACAGTATTCTCAAGAAGGGTATTTAAATTTATCTTGAGGCACCTTTAGAGAGTCATTCAACTGAAAGAGCTACTCAAGAATATTTTATAAAATCACGACCAACCTAGGATCTCTGGATTAAGGTTTAAAAAAAGGGGGGATAAAAAGCAAACCTGTGTATACCTGCCTACACATACATACATACATATCTTATTTATTAAAAGATAGATATAGAGAGGTGGTATAGATACCCCTATTGGTCTAACTGGATAGGTCCCTTTATTCTTCGGATCTTTAGACAATCGAAAGCTTTTCACGGTAATGTTAAATTGGTTGCACTGGTGGTTTGTGTATTATCCTTTCGCTTGAATTCGACTTAAACCGCACCTAACCACAGCATAGGGATAACCAGACGATGGGAAAATGCCATGATTCAACAATCTTCTCGATAAGGATCTATATCTCCTCAATGTGTGCTCCCTCTATGTCTATATACGATGTCGTATATCGTCCTCATCGTCGTCGTCGTCGTACTATCGTAGTTCTGATTCTCCTGGTTCGGTTCTTGTCCTCGAATAGACATTAATATCCTCTGCTGATGTATGTACGTATGCATGAAAATTATATAGGGATGCTGCAAAAAGGATCTTCTTCGTCGTCGTAGTCGTCGTCAACATCGCGTATAGTCTCATAGTCCTTGCTGCTTCCAGCAACTCATTTAATTGTAATTCTCTCAAGTATAAGAAAGGGAACTGGTGTTGGTTCGGTTGCTCCTTGCTGCATACACTCTGACTCCACACACCTCAAGGTATATCATACATACATACATATAATTCGGACTTACAATGCTTGTGTATGCAACACATTTCCATCATCAAGGTGCGGTGTCGGTAACAGGAATTCATATGTCCGCAAATTTGTTCTCCGGCACACAATTAAAATCAGGAAGCGTTTAATCCGCTTAATAAGGATTCAGGACTTCAAGGGACTGAATTATGGCTGTTGGATTTTCGCCATTAATTTTCAACATCGCACCCAGAAATGTGTGTATCCTTACACACACACATAGTCATACAATCATATAAAGGCAAAAAGGAACAGCCATGCCACTAGCGAGCGGCTCGGTGGCAGGGCGCAAGGCGGCGTAAGTTTTGTAAATGGATTGCAGTCCTTCCTGATGTGGGTAGGTATATGTACCTAGGCAAAGGAAAAACAAGCCCAGGCTGAAGATTTCCTCTTTCGTGCCATCGTCGTCGTCTACGTCGTCGTCGTCGTCATCCTTGTCGTGGTTTGTTGCTCGTCTGGTGCAGGACTTTCACTCCACAGCCGTAGCCGTACCTAGCTAGAGGCAATAATTGCGTTCTTCTTATAAGTTTTTTTCATCACACTCCAACGACCTCATCCGCTTTGCAGCAGTACCGCTATAGCGATACAGTTGGTAGAGTCCTTTTTGGTTGATATGTTGTATATGAGCCAAGCAGAGGAGAAGCGATGTTATAATATGTTTAACGAGTCCCTGTCTGGAGTTGGTTGGTGTTTGGCGCTGCGACGGCGGTGGCGGTGTTCCTTGTTCCTGTTTCTATAGTGAGGAGAGCAGGTGTTGCAAAACTAAGCCGCATTTCGCACTACAGTTTTGTGTTCCTCTGCGATATCCTACACCCTTCTATCCCTCCCCCTCCCCTCCTATCCATATCTGTTTTTTTGTGTGTGTGTTCTTTTTGCAACCAAGGATTATTTTCGAGTAACAAACAAATTTTAATTAATTTTCCACCTAAAATGTGAAAAGTTGTTGTTTTATTTCGTTTTTTGTTTCTTTTTTTTTTTGGTCCTCGGTTTTCGTCTTCACCAACTTGTTCTGTTTTTCTTTCTTTTTTTTTTGTTTTGGTAGAAAACGTCGCAAAAGTGATTCGGCGGAGTCGGGGAGTTTTTTTTTTTTTTCATTAAAGGATTTTCTTTGCCGTGAAATGTGGGAAACTACATGAGTGGCTTTCGCTTTAGTGCGATTTTGAAGTTGCTTTTATTGATATATGTGTGTATGTATGTATGTATATGTATATATGTGTAGTGTTAGTGCTGTGGCAGCAGCGGCGAAAAGGATAGATTTTCAGGTCCATACTATTCACTGGTTTGGAAAATTAAATACTGCGTTAGAAAATAAATTTTTAATCGAATTGCGGTATACGAACAGGAATTACCTATATTCGTGTACACTATAACAGAGTGGACTTACATACATACATATATGTATAAAGCTTTTAAGGTTTCAGGTGGGTATAGTAGGTCGGGATGACATGACGACAGCACACTATGCCCTGAGCAACCAACCAACCACACATATAAAATACGGCTTTGTTGTCGCAGGAAATGTGAAGAAGATTTATAGATGAACAAGGTATGTAGGTACAAAACGGCCGAACGTGACGTACCTTACATAAACCTACTTAAGTACGAAGCCCGACTTAATACCTATAGGTATCTGGTATATTGGACATTTAGGTATACCGTAGTTTTGCAGATGAAAATAAATTGTTTTCTGATCTTGATAAAACTACTACTATCAGTTAAATAATGGTACCTTTGGATTTCAAAAAAAGTGTTGCCAGATTTCCCGGTTTTGCGGAGACCTTAGAGGAATTTATAGTTGACGAAAAAATTGCCACTCAAAACAGTGGCTTCAAGAATAATTTAGCTGCTAAAAAAGATTACGATAGTTCTGTCAGGTCAGTTCTCGCATATATAGGACTCCCACTCCGTTACAGTCATGAACTCTAGCCAATCTATCTCGAAGCAGATATCGTAAAATTAATTAAACTAGAGGACCCGGTGAACTTTGTCCCTCCCCAGAGTTCTAATAGCACGCCTGGCTGTGGGATTAGTCGATTTCCCACCAACCTATCAACATTTTCATTACTCTCGGTACTTACGAAAAAAGTTTTTCTAAATATAATAAAATTAGTAGAACATGGGAAAATAAAAATGTTTTTTTAATTTCTTTTTCGAAATTTTTCAATATTTTCTCACTTTTTAAACCTTCCCCAAGACTACGAAAAACATTTCAAAACTAAAATCAGCAAAATCGGCCAAGTCGTTCTCGAGTTTTAGAGAGACAAAGTAAAAAGAAATTTATTTTCTCCCATTTTTTTCGTTAATCCAATAAATAAAGTGATTAAAATTTAATGTAAGTTCTTTTGCATTAAGCTAATTTCTAGTATTCCAAGATATAACGTTCGTAACCAAAAATTAATAAAATAATCGAAAATACTTATCATTGTAAATGTGTAAAGGTACTTAAAATAAAATAAAATTTATATTTTATTCTTAATTGATAAATAAAAAAGGATATTAATCGGTAATTACAATTCCCCAAAAAAAAAACAATAAGAAGAAAATTAAAAATTTCAATTATATTAATTACATTAAACATAACCACATTTTTAAGCGCACTGATCCTTACAAGTGTGCGTGTTATTTAATTCGAAATAATATCATCTGCAGCTACTACTCTACTCGTACTAAGTAAAACCACGATGTGTCGGTTGCATTTGAACAACCAAATGGCAATAAAATATTCAGCAGATAATGTCAGTAATTAATTAAAAAAAAGAAAAACAAAAAAAATACATCTCCAAGCAATTTCGAAATATGGCCAGGAGCAGTAGCAGAGTACGAGTACGGGATATGAATGGTTATTCAGTTTTAATTACACATTATTTAAAACAACATAACATATCTACACACCGCCATGATAATAAAACATCATATTTTTTAATTTAAAAGTAATTTTATACATTTTTAAGTTTATATGCGTTATGTTTGTGTGATTTAAATTAAGTGAAAGGCTCTTGAACCGGAAATGGCTTAATAAATTGTATATTCATTCATGTTACAAAAATGAAGAATGCGTGACATGAATTGCATTCGTCTTGAAAGATGAATACCTTTTACTTTGGTGTAGTATAAAAATAATTAAAAAGAGAATACAGTAGAATCTTGACACGATGAACGGTTCTAAAACTTGAGGATTTCAAAAAGTCTTCAGGAGAAAATGTAACCGAAATCAATGCTACCAAAACATTTTTTCATAAATAGACCTTTTTTAATTTTCAATTAGTTTTTCATTTATTTTTCTTAAGTTTATGTTATGGCTATGAAAGGAGAAAAGTTTATGTCCCGAAAGTTTGTAGTCTTCTGAAATTGAGGCACATGAGGCGAGACTATAAATTTCGGGCAAACATTTGACGAAACTTTTGCTAAACTTCTCAGCCTATTTGGTTTTTATAGTTGCACTGTGAATTTTGATTTCTATGAAAACTGAATGGTGATGGCATGGCGTTCGTCACGATCGGGATAAATGAGAGACTCCTTTGGTCATTGGTCATTGGTTATGAATCATTATAGGAGAATGGTCAGGTCATTTTTGGTCTTTGGTCATAAATGGTCATTGGTCATTATTAGTCTTTGGTCATAAATGGTGTTTGGTCATAAATGGTCATTGGTCAATATAGGTCATTGGTCATTATAGGTTATTGGTCATTGGCATGTACATTGGTGAAAGGTCAAAGTTCAAAGGTCAAAGGTCAAAGGTCAGAGGTCAAAGGTACAATGACCAATGACCTATATTAACCAATGACCATTTATGACCAAAGACCATTTATGACCAAAGACCAATAATGACCAGTGACCAATATTTCGCCTATTGGTAGTAGCGTAATTTTGTATAGCTTAAAGTCTTCCTCGATAAATAAACTATCCATCAATGCAAAAAGAATGTTTCAATTCAAACCAGTGGTTCCTGAGATTAGCGCGTTCAAACAAACAAACTCTTCAGCTTTATATATTAGTATAGATTAACTAGAGGACCCGACAAACTTCGTCTGCCCCAATTTAATGCAGAAATTCAAGCTATGGAAAATTATTGTTGTTGCTTATTTTTTTTTTCCATATATTTTGTTCATAGTTTTTAGTTGCCTCGGTGTACTTTAAAAGTTTATTAAAAATTGGATCGAACTACAGGACAAACGCAGTTCATGTCCTAATTGTTGAAACCATCGTTGTGATGAATGTAAGACATTTATCAAAGGTTGCTTCAATTTTTGTATAAAACGTGGTAAATGTTTAATCCTAACAAAATACAATTTACCGGGATAAAAATTAGCCTATGTATTTTTAAAGACTCCAATATATCCATACCAAATTTCATCCAGATCCGCTCAGTCATTTTGGCGTGATTGAAAAAATTAATAGAAATCTATGCCGTGGGAACCATTTATTTTACCGGGATAAAAAATACCCTTTAGAAGACTATAAACTGTCACTGTGCTAAATTTTAGCCAAATTGGTTCATCCGCTCTTGAGTTGTAAATAATGTAACTAACACGATTTTTTTTATAAATAATAAATATATGTACATACATAGGTTTTTTATATATTACATTTTCTTAAAATTTTATAGCTTTTAAACACTTGAGTCTAAGTCTATGATCTGGCAAAAACAGAGCGAATAAAATTTTAATTATCTAAAAACCACCATTTTCGACCCAAAACCTCGAAGAAATGCTTTATTTTATTTTTATTAAAATTTTGTCATTTTATTTAAATTGACAGAAATTGGTCTGTATTGATTTACTTTGACTTTAAAATATAAATATGACTTAGTTTTCTCAATTTTTAAAATGTTTTAAGTTTAAAAAACTGCATACATTTTTATGCAAATAAACTTTTCTTACATTTTCTTTTCTTTATACAATACTTAAAATATTTTTTTTTTTTTTGAAAAATGTCAAAAAATGTGTCAATCGCCGAATAAATAAGTTCAAAATTCAAGGAACTCCAATAAAATGTCTCTATAGATGATTGGCTACATTGGTGAAGATGGACACAGTGACAACTCGAAGAAATTTAATCAGAATCGTAAAAGATTTATGTTTATTCATGTTGTAAATTTCAAAAATCAAAACAATACCTACCTAAACTTTGATACTTTGGTTATTATGGACAAAAATATTGGTACCACAACAAAAAACAACAACAACAACAATAGTCCTTATAAAATATTCCTTCGATAAAGGATAAAATCTATTACCTAAAATGCCATTTTAAACATTCTCTATCTCTCTCTCTTTTATATGAAGCTCAATTTAAATCTACCTAACGGTAGGTAAGACATAGAGTCACTCAAAAACAATCAAATACACAGATCCTGTCCAAGTTTAAATTAAATTATCAAATTTCAGTTTTAAAAGCTTGTTGTGTCTTTTCAGTTTTCAGAGAATATTCATATCCAATCCAACACCCATTTTATGAATTGATCTCTCCTTCTATCTATGTAAGTATACATTTGTAGGTTAGGCATATATTGCCATAAAACGCTGTTAGCCTGTCGAACCAAAGACAAAGTGATGGTTTCCGAGATGGCAAACCTAACTACGTACACATGTAGGACGTACTGTAGGTACCTTTGCCATCATGTATGGATTGGATAATTCTATAAATATCTATAAATGTTTTAGGTATCCCAAAAGTACATTGGACGTTTTGATAACCACAGCACTGCATGCGGACATTTAACAAACCATCATGTTCATTTGCATGTTAACGACGCCACCTGACAAGGTGTTTAATGCAGATATAGATACAAACTACAATTGTTGGTTCGGTTGGGTTCGGTTGAGAAAACGGACAAACGAACGAGCCAAGTGAAAGGATATCCTCTGTTAGGATGAAGGATATACCTGGGCATGATGATGTCCTTTCCGAGAGATGCTCTTCCCTCGCTGCACCCAGCCATCCATTGGACAACTTAAAAGTCTATAGCCAAAGTGTATAGGCTAACTTTTGGCCTAACTCCGTGTCCTGGAGCAGGAGAGAATACAACCAACAACACACATTCCTCTCACATCCTTGTTCGAAGATGAAAAAAAAAACAAGAAAATAACCAGGACACCATCGAACATATAATCGAATTTAAAGTGCACTTTAACATGTTTGTCCCTTTTCGTTTTCGTATCGCCTAACTGAGTGCACTTCCTTCCTTTACCTGGAACTACCTCTGGCTCTGGCTCTGGATCTGGTAGTTGCAGTTGTGGCCATTGCCGTTGTCGGTCGACGTCAGTCGGTCTGGTTTGGTATCATCCAACAAGGACCGACCATCATCAGCAATACACCTGCAGATGCAGAGTCTATGGCCTGTATAAATATCCTTCCTGCTGATGGTCACCGGTTGCTCTTCTCCTCCACTGCGCACATCACACCTTGCACCTCGTTCTACCATCACTGTTCGTTCGTCGGGCTCCTCCATCAATTCATATCCAATCTCGTATGAATGTACAACAGAGTGCCAGGGTTAACCAGTTTGGGGCTAGTTCAAAGATAATGTCTCTGCTGTCTTTGGCCAAAATCAGAACACCTCCAATCCACCGCCGCCGTCGAGCAACGACAACGATGACTGCAGCTACCACAATCGGAGAAACTGTTTGGATTTCGTTGAACCGCTTATCAAAATCGTATATTCGCCAGGAATCATACTATCCCCACAGGAACTCCCTTAGACCCGACCCGACTCGACTCGACTGCCTCTGTATTGGTAATAAAGTTTAAGGCTAAGTACTATTTGTGTTAAATGTAGACGTATTGCGGTCGTAGACGTTTATGTATTTATCTACCTCGACTCTATTCCATACCTTACCTTGATACCTCTCCGTCGTCGTCGTCATCGTAGTCGGTCGTCTTATTCATCCGTGGACGTGGGGGTAGTATAAAGTATTTTGGAAATCCTGGCGTGATGGTTTCTCAAATATGCAATTACCGGGGGATTTGCATTTTATTTCGACTGTCCAAAAACCTTACCTCCTCTCTAAGTTTCTATAGACGAAGAAGGAAGAAATAGAAGAACGAAGGATGGAAGGAAGGAATACATTTTTCGGTGTCATGTTATAATAGAAACAATCTCGACAGGGATTAAGTTATAATTGTGATATATCAAAACTTTGTTATTCTAATTCGCTGGCACTATCGACGAGGATGGATTTTTGTAACTTTAAAGGATTAACTTTTAAAGAGTGTCTGATGGACATTTTCCTTAAAAACCATCAAATATAGTGACTTTTTAAGGATAATGAGTGCGCCATGTCGGTTGGTATCGGTTACTTTGTGACAAGTTTCAAAATATGAACCATTAAAAATATTCATAAAAAACACTTTTTAATATCGTAACAAAATTTCAAAAAAGCATCTACCTAGTACGTACGGTACGTATCCTGTTAGATATGTATAGGGACTCTTTTCAATTTAATTTTCCAGTTAAATGAGTGGAAAATTATCCAATTGGTTTCAGTGGCTGATGGTGTATAATGTAGTTTATTTGGTACGTGACTGCGACGTTAATGTGCTGGATGCGTCCCGTCGTCCATCCCAGGAAAAAAAAACAGGACAGGAAAAAACTATTACAAAGTGCAATGTTCTTGAAGTGATGTGGTGTCCTCGGAATTAAAAAAAAAAACTTTAATAAAATAATTTGAATTGTATTGAGTTGAAGTTCGTCTTTTCCTTCACATTTTAAGACCAGTAAATCTCAGGCACTGACAAACTGATGATAAGAGATTTTAGTGACTGTATAATGGTGACAGAATGACAAGCAACTTTACAACTTTCCGTCAACGTTGGACAGAAGAATAAAATATAAAAAATTGACAACTAACTGGCCATTATAAATATTTTCTTGCAGTAACTTTTATTGTCTTCCTGGCAATTTTTCCCGATATTTTCTTACTTTTTAAACCTTTCCTGAACTACGACAAACATTTCAAAATCAAAATCAGTCAAATCGGCCAAGTCGTTCTCGAGTTTTAGCGAGACAAACAAACAGAAATTGATCGGAGTGTCCTTTGGAAAGGAGTACATATTAAATTTATTTCTAGAACTTTTTTTTTTGTAATGGTAACTCGTAAGATCAAAAACCTTCTAAAAATTTTATAATTTTTGCTCTAAAAAATCAGCTTTGTTGCTCCAAAAAAACGTCGATTTCAGAAGTGGTGGTTTTGTGGTGGTTTTACAAACAAATATTTAGTGTGCCCTATAAACGAGCATTCAAATTTGTTCAGCATAAGCATAAATCAAGTGAAGGCTGTGAAAAAGACCAACTCCGAAAAAAGTATTGCGATTAAAAACCACACGTCTTATTAAAACACCCTTTTTTATACTTTACGTCATAACCTACAAGTAACTATGACAATTTTAAGCGAGTTAAATAATTTCGGCAAGTGGAACTTTTTTTCACTTTTTAAATATAAACACTAAAATGTTCCTTCATATCCTTGAAGTAATAGAAAATTTAAAAATGTATGTTCAGGAAGAATTTAATTTTTTTGTTCTTGGCTTTTTTCTATGGGTCAAGTATTGGTTTGGAGAAAAATTATTATCGAGCCACTGTTTTTAACGAATTTTTGAAAAACTGATGGATCGAAACTTTTAAAGTATTCGACTCAATTTTTTTTCCAAAAAGTGTAAAATATTGAAAAAAGAAATTATCAACAAATTTAGTGCTTCGTTTTCTCAAAGCCTAAGAGATAAATATTTTAAGATTTAATATGTTGGGTTCCCCGCGACTTCGTCCGCCTCAATTTATTATTATAGCAATTAAGATTAAGTTTTAAAAAACATACATATATTTTAAACTACTTCGTAAAGGATATTTAGGTTTTATTTTATTATGGCTGAAGAACATACGGATTTTCTCTGCAACCCGATTTTGACAATGGAACGGAAGCTCTTTAACATGAATAATTCTCTTTCCTTTTGCAACATTTTCCACTTATTCTTCGCTCCTATTGATAGTAGCGTAATTTTAGCTTAATTATTTAATTAATTGATAATTTAATTAGCTTAAAACCTTCCTCGACAAATATACTATTCAACACAAAAAGAATTTTTAAATTCGAACCAGGAGTTCCTGAGATTAGCGCATGAATAGCTTGGGTCAATAGTAGCAAACTTTGACCTCTTAAGCGCAAAGCAAGTCGCAAGGAGAATTGATGGCCCCGCCCCGTATGTAAGGAAGGACGATTCCGCAATCTACCTCGAATTCAGATGTGTCGTGAAAAAAAATAAACTCGGTAGATTCCGTCGGGCAGGTCACCTAGCTCGCATGAAAGCAGTGGAACCACCTCGGAAAGTTCTATGTAGTACATTTTATGGTAGGGACAGCGTGGCAGACCATCCTTACTTGGAGGGACGGCGGCGGCGCAGACCAAACCGTCCGAATCCTTTGCGCAACTGAATGGCGATGGCATGGCGTTCGTTACGATCGGGATAAATGAGAGACTCCTTTGGTCATTGGTCATTGGTCATTGGTTATGAATCATTATAGGAGAATGGTCATTATTGGTCCTTGGTCATAAATGGTCTTTGGTCATAAATGGTCTTTGGTCATAAATGGTCATTGGTCATTATTGGTCTTTGGTCATAAATGGTCACTGGTCAATATAGGTCATTGGTCATTATAGGTTATTGGTCATTGGCCTGTACAGGTCATTGGTGAAAGGTCAAAATTCAGAGGTCAAAGGTCAGAGGTCAAAGGTCAGAGGTCAAAGGTCAGAGGTCAAACGTCAAACGTCAAAGGTACAATGACCAATGACCTATATTGACCAGTGACCATTTATGACCAAAGACCAATAATGACCAATGACCATTTATGACCAAAGACCATTTATGATTAAAGACCATTTATGACCAAAGACCAATAATGACCAGTGACCTATATTTCGCCTATTGGTCGTAGCGTAATTTTGTATAGCTTAAAGTCTTCCTCGATAAATAAACTATCCAATGCAAAAATAATGTTTCAATTCGATCACGAAGTTTTTAAGATCAGCGCCTTGAAACGAATAACGGAAGCCCACAAAGATGAATAATTTTTGCCGTTTTTGCAACATTTTCCACTGGTTCTTCTCTATTTATCGGTCGCAGCGTGATGTTATATAGCCTATAGCCTTCCTCGACAAATGGACTATCCAACACAATTTTGCAATTCGAACCAGTGGTTTCTGAGATTAGCGCGTTCAAACAAACAAACTTTTCAGCTTTATATATTAGTATAGATATCTATACTTAAAGCAATTTCACACGACGTAGTCATAAGCTGTTAGGTTTTCCTTAACACCAAATAAAAGTAGACAGGTAGCTAAGGTAGGTATCTATCTTTAATCAGACCACAGGATGAAAAAAAAAACTGAGAGCAAATTCTTTTCTAATGAAATATAAAATTGAAAAAGATTTAAGCGGTAGAAAATACACAACACAAAATTTTTGATGTCATAAGCGAAGACTAGACGCCCGGTCTTGGCTTACTTGTCCCCATCCCGTTCCGTTACTACTTACATTGGTTGGGTATACCGTATACCGTATACCTATACATATACATTTTTGAAAAATAACCCAAATAACCGTTAAATGTCTCGTATTTTAATAAAGTTAGATTAAATCCTGCTACGCAATGAATTTTGTTAAATTGCTGAAACGGCAAAACAGCTACTTTGGGTAGATGGCGGCGTTGGTTTTTTCATTGTTATTATGTCAGATTCTTTAATGTTTGTGTGTGTGTTTTTTTTAAGGATGCGCCCGCCACCCATCGCGTACTTTTGGGGGTTTCCTTTTTTCCAGGTTCCGGTTGATTTTACATAGCGAGAAGTTTGATGCTATTTTCAAGATTCGGTTGTTGGGTATTAATATTTTATAGACCACAAATGGATATAGGTTTTTTTTTGTAAGGTAAATAGCTTCATTCTCTGGCTTATTAAATTAAATAGGGGTAGTGAAAAAAAACCCCATGTCTCGATGGTATTTTTTGGGTGGTTGGGGAGGATACATAACGAAGAAACCTTTCTGAATAGAGGTTATTAACTTAAAAATAAGTCTCCACTGAAATGTTTGATTCCTATACAATTATTGATTTTTATCTTTTGTTATCCTTTTCATTGACAAATATTAGTTTTTTGTTTTCTATTCAATTTTTGGAAGAGAAACTTAAGTCTTGAGGTTCTTAAAGTTTGTTTAACATAAGAACTCAAGCCGGTCTATCAAAAACAACGTCATTTTACCAGTCCTTTAAATGCATCAAAATTATCCGGTTTTTCATTCAAAAATAATCTTCATCTCGAAAGCACCTTTGGGGCACGAAAATTCAAGAATGATTGTTGAAAAGCCTTTCCATCCACAATGAGTCACTGTTTATTACGGTTTTTCTAGGCCCCTTCCTCAAATCTCTCCACTCATTCCGAAAGCATACACGGCGCAGAGGACGAAGGCTTTGGGCGTCCCCGCTGTAGAGTACCCTCAAAGCTAGCTATTAGGTACTACAAAAGACTTTTCTAGGTGGTTCCTCGTCGTTTAAGCGAACTAGATTCCCTTCTGCTTCGATTTAGATTGCATACAGAATGTAGCGTCTTCAAAATCGTCCTCCATCCAATACTTCATTAGACTTTAACGTCAAACGGTCTCAAAATTTGGAGTGCCTTTTACTAAGCTTTAGCCAGCACCATAGAACAGCAGCTTGGAAAGGTTTCTGGATTTAAAACCTTCAAAGACTATGTTAGGCTTTGTGGGCTTTGAGCAGCCGCTCGAACGGTGTGTGATTCGAAAATAGTTTGGGGCAACTGTTATACCTGTGTTCCAAGAATTTCTTAAATTCTGAGACATATTTAAAATAATACTAAAAGTCTTCACATCAAAAATGTAATTTATTAAAAAACGAAATTGTCTACTTTCACCAATTAAAGATGTCGTAAGTTCCTTAAGTCCTCTTTGTTATAAAATTATCAATTTTCAAAGGAATAACACAAAAGGAATTACCTTACTCATTAAAATTATTATTCTCTTTTATTTTAATACAACAATTTAAAGAACATTAATTAACTTCGTAAACTTAAAACTTCCTTATAAGATAATTTTAAACAAAATTATTTTAGCTTACTAAAGTTTTAAAGGAATTTTCGACTTTATTGTCACAAGGTTAAACTCAAAAAAATTAAATATAATGCTGCATAAGCTTTTTTGAAATATTATTGTTGATTTTAACAAGAAAATATCTTTGATTCATATCTTGCACCCTCAATTTCAATTAAAAGTCAGACCGTTTTCATTTTATTGTACCAACACACATACATATATATACGAAATACGAAGGTAGGTATGGACTTGCCATAGCAACAAATGCCACTTGGAATAAATTTCGGTATGGCCATGCGATAACAATAAATGAATATCTCTCTACCTTATATTTATACTTTGCTACGCAGGATGAACAAAAAAAATCACTTTTAATTAAACCTAAATAGCCCGCTCTGCTGAACCCAAACCAACCGTCGACCGACGACGGACCGAAGACGACGAACGACGATAAAAATAAAACACAGCCAGCAACAACAACAATATTTCACTTTTTAATCGGCTCCGAAACACGAAATTAATACTTAAGCAGGATGTGGGTGGATGGGGTTTGGGTTGGGGGTGGTGGTAGATGGGTTTCGTTTGAAAAGATTTTCAAAACAGGAAGACCAAATCACCCCCAGGACGCATTAGCTCGTTATGCCACCCAACCAAAAACCAACCAAACCAATCCGGCCTCAGCTTCAGACCCAGTCCAGCTTCAGCGCCACAGCCACCGACCGCCGCCGATGAACGCCAGCACCAGCACTTTCATCAAAGTCCCTCTCTCTAGTCAAGCAGGCAATTGGTCTAAATTTACTCCTCTATAGGAACATTTTTTGTTGGGTGCAAATCACCAGAGCACTTTCCTCCGAGTCTAAGATAAAAGTCTTCTCTATTAAAGATAGCAGATAGCATTAGGTCTTCTATATCACTTCTGGGCTTGGGACGTACATAAGTTAAGGAATTCTACGCAGAAGACAAACTCAGGAGCAGGACGTGCACTTTCAGCCTTTTGTGGAATTATCGCCATGGAAATAAATTTCAAAATGCGATAAGTAGATGACATTTTAAGGAATACACAAACACACACACACATACAAACAGAGATATAGAAACAGGAACAGCCCCCAAACAAAACAATGAATTAAAATCATATCTAGCCTAGGTACGAGTATAGGTGGGCATTTGGGCAGTATGGCAGAGACTTAATGTGCTGCCAGCCAGAAGGAGGTGTGATATATATCTGTGATGGTGATTTAAGATGAATTTCAGCGGGACCATTCTGAGGATCTTGAGGACTCAAATTAAGTGTTTTTGAACACCCTTATAGGAATGTTTCAATTTCAGTTTGTTTGTCTCGGTAAAACTCGAGAACGACTTGGCCGATTATGGAAAATATGTGAGGAAGACACTAAAAAAACACTTCATTTTCCCATAAAATATTTCTGATTGTCAAAATTTTATATTTCAGTCGTCTATCCAATGCTAAAAAAGTTATAATGTTGCCTGTCATTCTGCCACCATTATGCAGTTATTAAAATCAGTGCCTGACAAACTTTTTTGATGTGACATATCGGCCAATCTAACTCAATTAAGACGGTGCAAAGTTCACCGGGTCCCCTAGTTACAAATTAAAAAAAATTGCAATTATTTTTGGCTTTTGACATTTTTTTAAAACTGTTTTTGGATAGTTTATCAACTTTTTGACGTTTTACCTTTTCTAAAAGAATCTAAAAGAAATGACATAATGCTGACATCACATGTGACATAGGAAAGTTTTTCGAAATTTTCGAAAATCGATTATTTCGACGACTCTTGACTGCCAAAGATTGAAGATTGGTTAAGAAATAAATGCAATTGTCAAGTTTTTGAGGACAGCTTTAGAATTGAAAATCGGGAAAATGTCATCTGTTAATATTTTCTGACACATGGTCCTATTTCTGTAATGTGTCAAAATGTAGCATGATCATTTTGGTACCATTTAGTTTGGTTAAATTCGGCATTATAAGTTGTTCTAGTTCAATATTGGTGCAATCTTATTCTTGACATTTCCAACACTATAATTTTTAAAATATTGATCAACTTTGACTTATCCCAAACTATCAACTGTCAAATAATTTTTCTTCGATTTTTTAGATTTATAATCCCTTACTAAAGCAGTTTCATGTCAGACTAACTTATTCTTCGTCGACAAAATTTCAAATCTAACTTAAATTTTGGAACACCCTATTTAAATTATTTTTGACTTACCGTTATCACTGAAGAAAAAATAATTTCATTCAATTCATTTCCGTTTTTTTTAATTGAATTTACATTCAAAAAGAAATTCACCTTGACGAAGTTGGAATGTGCTATTTTGGCGGAAATAAGACAAAAGGTATTGCTCCTTTGTGTGTACGCATCTCTTAAGACAACTATAGGTTTTTCTTTTTTATTTTCGAAAAGAGGGGGGTTGCCGGAGGAAATCCTTCTGGAAGATGCTTGGTAGTAGATTGGTATATAAAGTGGCGGTATTGGCTCCTTCATCAGCAGGTTGTTCCAGAATTAATTAAAAGCCATTCTTCACGTTCACAAGGTGTGTGCACAATGGAAGAAGTGGATTTCCGGCAGTGTTTTCCTTTTGCTTTTCTTTCTTACATACATACATATAGAGTATAAGACTTGAGGATTTTAGATGATGTTCAATTCTGCCTCTCGCTCTGCCGTAATTCCTTTCTCTGGATTCCTTGCTTTCTTTCATTCCTTATCGACACATGAAATCTCTTGAAGTAATTTATTCATTTTCTCAAGACCACCCCGACCTTCGGTTTGTGTCGTCGTCGTCGTAGATGTTGGTCGACGGGATCGGGACTCAGGAGTCGGGATATCATAGCACAGACAGCCAAGATCTGGAGTGATGCAGGAGTGGTGCGAATTTCTATTGCCTAAGTCCCTCTGTTCCTCTGCGAATCCGGGTTTTAATTGATTTCTGTTTTTTGTGTTCTCTTTCGACTCCCTGTTAATGGTTGAATGATGGTGGTTGGATTGGAAGGTTATTTTTTTTTTTATTTTCCCTGTGAAAGCAGACGTGCTTTCCTTCTTTTTCCGACCACCCAACCCTCCCCCCACAACCTTTCGATGCTAATATCATACCTTTGATATTTGGAAAATCAAATGGAAAGATAAGAATTGGTTGGATTCAATTTCGGAAAAATTTGAAGAAACTTTACTCTTGATTAGGTTCGACTACTATTGTAAAACAGCTTGGAGCTCTTATCTTTGAACCTAAGATAGGTTCCTGTTGGCTTTGTATACATACATACCTAACTCTGTTTTTATATAAGGTAAGGTACTTTTCTAATGCTTGCCAAATGAATGTTTATTTGTGAAAATTTTCTGAACCAGAAAAATGTAAGTGATCTTTAGGCCAGAATGGAGATGTTTCTGTACCTTGCCCAACTCTGATTAGTTGCCATTCCATAAGAAATGTATCTACAATTTTAAATAATAAATTTGAATCGTAAATTGATAAGAAACATTGATTGAAATTTAATGTTTTAAAATAAAATGAACAATTTGAAGAATGTGGAAACAGTATGACAATTGACAGTTTAGTTAAATGATTTGAAGAACAATTGGTTATAAATATGAAAGTCAGTTTGACAGACTGTCAAAGTATGAATACATCTTTTCGTTCTTCCAACAAATTTTGAAAATGTTGCTTTCGATTTTACCTACCTTTCACACAGACTTCGGTTAAAAAAGTGTTTTCTCTTTCTTACAATGAAATAAATAAATTAATTTAAAAAAAATGGTATGGTTTTATTAAATTTATTAAATGCTTTCATTAACAAAATTGGTTTCTTACTTTTGTTTTTAAGTTTTAAATCTACATAGCAACTAATTTACACAGTTTATGTTTTGAATGCACATTATTTAATTATTTAAACTGCATTTAATTTGTTACGTTTCATTTAACAGAAAATAATGTCCTGTAACCCTGTTTATATGATCTAAGGAAAAAGGCATCCTTAGAAAAGTATAATTTCTATTACATTTTAAACCAATAAAACTTTCTACTTAAAGAGAAAGAGTAAAAAGAAAAAAAGAAATAAGTAAAAAATCCTTTTTTTATTAGTTTCGGTGGACGGAACTATAGTAAAATATTTTTTTTCTTTTGTCTTTTTTAATAATTATAATTTATAACCAACTTCATACCTACTGATTTGCTATCCTTGGAAAATAGCTAATCTTTTACTTAATATACATAAATAAATAAAATTACAATAAATCAATAAAATAGATCTTTAGATAGCAGAACAACTACGACTAAAATGATTATATATTTCTAATTGTAGTTAGTAATACTTTTAATTGTTAAAATAAAAGTTCCTCTGGCTAAATTTACTAGTTGTTACAATAGAACATCATAATGACGTAAACATTCAAGCTCAGAAGAGTCTAAGCTAGCATTTTTGTAATATGGTAATATGTTTGACATTTCAATCACTGAAAGACGATTCCGTAGATGCTAAAATCATGAACTGTATGTAGTCTACCTCGAAGGAGATATTTCGGAAAAAAAATTAAGTTCGGTAGACTCCGGTGGGCTGGTCACCTAGCTCGAATAGAGGAACCAGCTCGGAAAGTCCTTTGTAGTAAGCAACATCGTAATAGACCATGCACACGTTGAGATGTTGTAGAACAGGACACCTGAAGCTTTGGGTTGGGCAAAAGGATAGCGTCCAGATAAATGAAGAGATTTGTTGAATGAGGCCAATATCGGATCTATGTAAGTGCCGATGGCCTACGATTTCAATTATTTCTCAATCAATTTTTTTCCCATTAAAATAGGGAAAAAGAAGACCTACAAAATTTGTAAAGATGCATAATTCCATTTAATATTCTGCTAATATTTCATAAAAATGTATATTAAGTAAAAAAACTAATACATTTATATTCAAGTTCAAAATCAAATAAGATAAGATAATTGATATGGAAATGATCATTCCACAAACTGAAGTGATATAAGTTTAAGAAGTTCAAACTTATTTAATCACCCATTATTTATTATTTTTTAATATAATGAATAATATTTGTTGGTTTAAATTCTTATTTATTTCGTTGTTTTATGAGAAACAATATTTTTATATAATTATTTATTTTATTAAAAATATAAAATAAAAAACTAGGTAAGCATTTAAATAAAAGAATAGCCAATTGAGAAATAAAACAATTTGTTTTTGGTTTTTTATTTAAGTATATTATTTTTTTTTTTATTTATAATACTTTTTCTTTTTATGTAAAATAATATTTTTAAAAAAACTTATCTTAAATTTGGAAAATAAAACAATTTTAAGACAAAAATATTCAAGTAAATTGCAAAAAGAAATACTAATTATATTAAAAAAAAGAACAGAAGACATTATAATTTGACAAAAAATGTTATAAATTTATGTTTTTAATGATAATTTGAATTTGTATTTTATTTAAACTATAGACAATCGATTTTATAAGAAAAAAAGAAAAAACAAATTATCGTAAGTACAAGAAGGAATTATACAATTACATAAATAAATTGTTTTTTTATGAAAACTTAACATCACATTGCTTGAATTATTATTTTTAATTGTATTATTTGCTTATGTACTCAGTATATAAATGATTCACTTAATTAATATTATTTTTTTCTTCTTTTTTAATATTATTTTATAATGTATAGTTATATAGTATATATAATAATCTTTTTTTTATTCATAAAATTATAATCTTTTCATTATTTTTTATTTGATTTTTTTTTTGTTTATTTAAATAAATTTAATTTTTTTTTATTCGATATGAAAAA
This sequence comes from Scaeva pyrastri, assembly GCA_905146935.1. Lineage (NCBI taxonomy): Eukaryota > Metazoa > Arthropoda > Insecta > Diptera > Syrphidae > Scaeva > Scaeva pyrastri. Next base: position 11,921,627 of record LR989928.1, on the reverse strand, counting down.
TTGCTGAGAATGAGATTTTTATTTTTAAAATTTCTATTTCTATATAGAATTCTAATTAAAACAAAAAAGCTGCAAGAAAAACATATAATTTTATATTTATCTATTTTGATAATGACGTTGATGTTGATGATGATGATATTAAGTGAGTGACAGAAATTTGATTGTAAAAAAAATGTACTTTAATTTAATTTGTTGTTCATGTTTTAATGGTTATAAAATTGTTTTATTATCTTTTCTTTTTTTTTAAGTTTTATGATAAAGTACTTTTTTTTTTAATTTTAAATTAGCTAAAGTTTTAGTTGAGTTTCTTTTTTTATGTGTTTTTCATGTAAATATTTAGGTTTTTATGTATGAAAGTGAATTTTAAGTGAAAGTGAAAGTTATGAGTGTTTGTTTTTTGTGTGCTGTATTTGTTTTATAGAGAAAAGTAAAAAATATAATAATGACTAACTTATGTCTATCAGTACTGCGCCGAATTTAAGAGTGTTTTCTGGTGTTGGGGTAAAAACAAAGAATTGAATTTTTTTACTCTTTGATATTAAAGTTTATAAAGGATAAAGTTGTATGTTCAATCTCAATTAAGTGGCCACCACTGTTAATGGTTTTAGTTTTTGCTACTTTTGACCTTTATTATATTCAGTACTTTATGGTTTTTTGTTGCATTTATGGCTTAGACAAGAATACTCATTAAAAAATAAAAAAATCATTTTAATATTACTTTATGTTTTTGATGTGGATAAAAGTTAAGTTTTTATTGTAGGTAAACTTTTTCAATAGTTATTTATTTTTTTTTTTAAACGACTTGCGTCGTCGTCAGCACAAAGTGATATAGAAATTTATTTAAAAAAAAGATTAAAAAATAACCCGGAGTTTTGATGTGGTGAATATATGTATGTATGGATGTATATAGCTTATTGGAAAAGTTTTATGGACGAAATTGAGAGTTTATTTTGATATCAGACATTGTTTTTACGAAATACTTCGTTGGTGTGTTGATTGCTGAAGTTTTGTCGGGTAGAACATTGCTGCAAAAAAAAAAATTAAGAATAAAATTTAAAAAAAAAATTAAAATATCAGGGAAAAGTTTGATAGTTTATTTTCCTATGTATAACTTTTCATTAAAAATATTTATGGGGCACAAAAACTACTTTGAACTATATTTTTTTTATTTTATTGGGCTTAACAAAGACTAAAAATATCCTTCTTTTTGAGGTAATTTAAATTCTTTTTCTTGAATACAAATTAACATTTAAAATTGATCCTAATAATTCACCCTAATACAATAAATTAGATGTCCTTTTAGGTATCAAATTCAAAAACTTGGAGTAAGAAAGATTGATAGAAGGTACAAAGTACTTACGCCTACGTTTTTTGGATTAAAATCATCTAATTCACAAGAAATTTCATAAAACCATTAAAAAGTCATTAAACTAAAATAAATAACTACCAACTTTGGAAACAACTATTAACTGACCATTTATAGTTTATAATAGTTGGGGGAATATACATTATTTTCACCCTTTTTAAAGGACCTTCACCTCATACTATGTATATCCAAATGAATTTTACTAAATTTTTGCCTTTAATTCAACGCAAAAGTCCTCGAGTTCACGGAATTCATGTATGGGTACTTAAAATCCTGTCATGCAAGGATTCAATTGATAGTTAATCTATGTATAATTAAATAAACTATTTATCATTCTTCTAAAGGGTAAATGCATTTTAAAATAGTTAACTAGTCACCTGCAACTACGATAACTTAGAGCTCTTAGAGTTTATGAAAGTTATGAAGAAAAATACATACCGCTTGCGTTTTTTCCCAGGACTTCATGGCCGATTTGTATTTCTCAAACTCATGACACCAGTCTGCATAAATTTTCTGATAGTCATTGCTTTTGTTTGGCGGTGTGCATCTAAAATTATACAAAAAAAAAAAAGTTAACAAAAATTAATAAAATTGGCTTGATATTTGAGAGGAGGAGGGGGAGGGCTAGGGAAGGTTGAGTTATTCAATTAAATATAAACATTTAAAAGCACGTCAGTCATCCTGAAAGTGACTAAAGTACTCTATAAGTAGAGCTGCAAGAAGACGACGATTTTAACGTTCGTTGTTGGGTATAAGGATGTTTGTATATATGTATATCCCAGCCACTTTTTGAATAATTACCACGAATGCAGGAACACTCCTCCAGTGACACCGTCCGTATTCCGTCGCGTCACTATCAGTGCATTAATTATTCAACGATTGTTTAAAGACAAACTTAAATTCCCCTCGAGAATGTCAAAGCAGAAGTTCGGATGAATTTCACCAGCGATATAGTTTTGATAAGAATTCTTTTTTCACAAATTTCATTTATTTTGCAACTTATGTTAAGAGAAGGAGAGTTTATCAATTTTTGGAGTTCCTCAGGGCAGTCATTTTGGGCCATCTTTTTTTATCTTAGTAAGTGATAACTTATCACTCTTTTGTAGCGCGGATAAGGCCTAATGTCATTAAATTTTAAAAAATATATAATTTTCACTTCGTTTTGGTGAAATTCACAAAAATAAAATCATTTGAATAATATGAATGAATAAATAAATTATGAGACTAAACTCCTTTGAGTTTAAGTTTTCACTGGACAAGGAGGAAAAAGGAACATTTTAATGTATTTCTAACACCGTCCCTCCCCCTTCAACTTTAACTATCATAAACTTACCTATGAGCGTCGACAGTGATATTATAACTGCATAAAAGCGATCCACCCAAATGACAGTCATAACGTCCTCCATCAGCTTCGTTAACTGACACAACAACCAATCCACGTTCAGTGGTTTCAATATATTTTGTTGGACTGTATTTAATTTCATAACTGTAAATATATAAGAAATAAGATAAAATTAATAAAAGTTTAAGTAAAATTTTCTCTAAAGGTCTCATTTCTATCAATTTCAAAAACTTACCGTCCTTTATCCTTTGAATGATGATACCAAGTAACTTGTTCGTTCTTCAAAACTTCTGGTATCTTAACGAAGCATCCTAAATGCACACTTTGTCCATAGGTGACGACAATTTTCTTCTTCAGCACGCTCGAATCACAAATGTCATTGGTGCGGTTTCCGACATCCTTTTTGTTGTCAAACATGAATATACACATACAAAGATAAAATTATAACAATGAATTTGAATAGAAAATACCAGGAATGTCCTGTGTATATGTGTGTGTGTATAGAATAAGAGTATAATGCTCAAAGTTTCACCCCTCCCCCCTTTTTACCTGTAATAATCCCATTTTATAAGGACTGCACACTTTAGCATCCCTATCCCAACCACAATAAGGATCTCGAACACAACGGAAGCAACTGTCATAACGTCGATTGCACATTGCCAAATCGATTTGTTTGATACGATAATCTGTGGCCACATAAAGTGACTTACGTGTCTGGCTGATTTCCATTACTTGAATGGCCTCGTTTAGGGCAATTTCAAAGATGTCCAATAATTTTGAAAGGGATTCACCATTACGATAGTATTGAACGATTTTATAGATACGTCCAAGATTTGTGCCTACATAGTAGACAGTGTTTTCTTGATCGATTCTGAAATAAATGAAAAATGATAATAAATTATTATTTTATATATGGAGTTTTTTTAATTTGATGTTTTTTAAAAAAAATAGTTGGTCTTTATATAGAACTTAACAAAAAAAAAAAAAAAGATGTAGTTGAAAAAGTGTCATAGACGGTTGAAAATGGGATGAACAAAATTCAATTAGAAAAATTGTGAATGAGTAACTTTTTTTGGAACAAACTTTTGTGTCAAAAACGTAAATCCATAACACAATTTCCTCACATAAAATTAATTTGCAACTAATCTACTTTAATATGTTATGTCCATTAATGCTAATCCCAAAACTGCAATATATTCCATATCAATCCCCCTGAAGCTCATCTATCGCTCCTGTAGTTGACATTTTAAATGTTTTTAGATTTACAGTCAGTACCTATGTATGTGTTCCTGGGCGTTATCCTCCCGCATGATGAATGTTTGTTAAACATATTCACCATGGAAATCGACTTCATACCTCTCTCTAAAAACTTCTATTGCGCTGCCAAAAATTCATGCTGTTTTTGAAATTAATACTCCCTTTGATACCTTAGAGGAAACTCTGGAAAAAAACGCGCACCTCTTCAACAACGTGGCATAATGAAAAAAAAAAAATATCGAGGAAAAAAAGGAAAAACACCAACGAAAATGGGTTTTTCATTTAGATGCGATTTTATTTATGGCTCTATGTTGGTTATATTTTGTGGTTGTGTTCCATGGTTGTCTATTCATTCCATTAAGTCCTTTCTCTTCCCTAAAGAACAATCATTTTTTTCTTTCCTTTTTTTTGGTATCAGGAGCTTATAGCCAAAAAACAAAACAAGTTAAAAATAAATAACAAGTGTCATAAGTGTATGCGTGTGTGTGTGTGTGAGTTCGTACAAAATATACCCAAATATATGTATATGTAAAGATAATTAATAATAAGTATCCTGGGAGCTAAGCGCGTTGGTTAAATGTATTTTCAATTTTTTTCGTTTTTGTATTTTTGATGTTCTCACTCGGGAAGTATTCATTTTTTGCAACAATCGCAATATTAAAAAATAAAAAAATATAAATTCATATAAACTCATAGAACACGCATACAAAACAGGATATTATATCCTTCAACATGATGTGTGGGTAGAGAGAGAAAGAGATAGTAGGCTTGTGAGTGTCATTGAAATATATATTAATTTCAATATGTAGTCATGGCTGAGTGGAGACCAAAATGGATTAAAATTTCTCCCAGGAGACGAAATTGATAAAAAAAAAATTTTAAAAAAATACAACAACAGAATCACAATACTCTCCAACGAAATAGGTACTCGAACGTCGTCGTCGTCATACATACATAACATATTCATAAAAATGTATATACAATATAAAATGAAAAAGAATATAAATAATAAATTCACAAACAATTGCGAATTAAATTTAAAAATAAATCCTTGGGTGGTAACCATACACATACACACATATGTACATATATAGTCATATATTATATCTACGAAAATAAAACGCAAGGATTACGCTCGGCAGGATTAAATAATTTAATATTTTATAAGAGTATTTTCAAGCCACTGTCTGTACTCTCCGATGGCAACACCCCACCATCACTTCAGTACCAGCGACAGGATGTCCAATATAATATGGAACCATACAGTAGTGTGCAGAAAAATTGTCTTATAAATCACCATCTTTTAACTTACTAAATAAATTCAAAAAAGACGAACTAAAAAATAAAATGAAATAATTGAAAACAAATAATAAAATTACTATAAAATAAAATACATTTAAATACTAAAATAAAATAAAAATAGTTAAATATGTAAAATTAAATAAATAATACAAAATTAACGTAAATTAAATTAAATATTTTTTCAAATAAAATAAAAGAAACTCGTTGGTCATTGGTTTTATTTCTTTTCATTATTTTTAGAAAATCTTAATACAAAAAATCAATTTCAGTTTGTTTGTCTCGCTTAAACTCGAGAACTACTGAACCGATTTTGCTGATTTTGGTTTTGTAATGTTTCTCGTAGTCCAAGGAAGGTTTAAAAAGTGAGAAAAATGTAAAAATTGAGAGGAAGACAATAAAAACAGGAACTTCATTTTCCCATACAATTTGTTGTATTTCCAAAAACAAAATAATTTTAACTGTCAGTTGGTTGTCAAAATTTTACATCTAAGTCATCTTTTCAACGTTCACTAAAAGTTATTAAGTTGATATTCATTTTGTCACCAATAAAATGCTTTTCAAACCTTTTGTAACCAGTTTGTCAGTACCTGAGATATATTGGTCTTAAAATGCCAAGGAAAAGACGAACTTCAACTCAATACAAAGTGAAAATTTTGGTCGGTTGGTTACATATCGACCAATCCAACACGCAGGTCTGCTCTTAGAATTGGCGCGGAATGAAGTTCGCCGGGTACTCTAGTTCAAAGCAAAAATTAGTTTATTTTTACTTTTTTTATATGAAATTTGATTTCACATTTAGAAAATGGTATTTTGAATAAAATTAAAAAATGATTTTTGTCTTGAAACTTGCTGACACGATCTGAAACAAAAATTTTATGCACATCTTTGTTAAAACTGTACACAAAAAAAAAAACTGAATATCTTTTCCCACACTTACGGGAGACATAATAATTCTCATTTTGAGTCTCGTCGTCGTCGTCGACCGATGTCCGCGTCCTTCTGATAAAAAAGAGAACTACACAATTATTGAGGAAGGAGTAGACGATGTGATGCATTGTGCCAAGAGTAAATCTGACTATAGGTGCATACATACATACGAGTGTTGAATGTATCTCCCCCACATCCTTTTCGTCCTTTTTTTTTAAGCTGCGTTATTAATTTGCGATTACGAGAATTATTTAATGTATTTCTGAATCATCGGTTCAGGAAAATTTGTGAGGATTGAAAAGTATCTATATATGAGTATGTATATATAGATTCATATTACCAAAGTCACCATCACCACTATGGCCATCATTATATACACATAAGTACCTACCTTATACGAATTACGAATAACCCAACTCGTAGTCTCTGATTTAAATTGAATTTTAATTTAATTAGGACTCAGTGCAGCCATTAATCGTTAATATTGTGATTATGGTGTGCAAATTAATTGTTGGCTATTGAGCAGGAAGCGAAGCTTTGTGGCTACGACCGACGACGACGACGACGATGGCTTGGCTCTGATGATGATGACGTACTCGTATATCTACGAGTGCAAATGGTATGTGGAATACACCTGCCACCATCACCATCAGAATTCCAAAACGACAAGATTTTTCAAAGCCATTTATTTTTGTTATACATAAATAAATTAATATTATGCATAATCAATTGGAATTGAAATTGGAAATTGATGATGAATTTGATTACTTGATTAAGTTTATTGGGTTTTGTTGCTAAGCACCTCACATATCACTATGTCCATCACTCAGCAGATTTCTGGTGCAGGGAATAATGCATAATATAGCCAACTAAATAATGGCAACACATTTTAGTGGAATCCATTTTCAATTGTCTTAAATATGTGATGGAGTATTATATTTAGATTGTATAGGTCCTGATGGTCCTGACAGAGCGAATGTACATTTATATTGTTATGCATCGACTCGTATATGGAAGTTATGTAATTCTAGGAATTCTAAACCCGAATCTCGAGTGATGATGGACATGGGCATTGGGCATGGACTTTACCCGGGCCATTCTGATGGGTCGGGCATATGTGCCAGAAAATTAAGTGGAAGCTTAAAAGGATTCAATCCTTTGTGTTGGACATAATGTTATAAAATTTGAGAATTCAATTGGTAATTTGCTGTAACTGCATCTGTCGGAAATTGCATTGTTTCCCAATGTAGTTTATTTATCTATATCTACATATGTATATGTATGTTACAATGCAGGTAAGTACGTAGAATTCTTGATACAGATTAAGCTTGTGGATGCACACAAATGTTGAGGTATTAAATAAATAGATTCTATTTCAATTATTTGAGAATCGTAATTTGTGTGTGGTAATTGACAAGTAGGATATTCTATTGAATACAAAGCAATGATTGTAAAGGAATTTTGATTTTACATATAAGAGGCCCATATCTGAGGATTCGAGATACATTTGTATAAGTTTAAGATTATATTCAAACTTAACCCCATCACAAAATGAATAGATATGGAAGAATTATTGCATATTCAAAAAGGAATGGTAAATACCTACAATTGAAGTTTTGAAGGAATACATTATGTACATACATCTAATGGATATCTACTTTAGCTTTTCGAAGATTAACAGATAGTTAGCAATTTGAGAGAATTTAATTTTTAATTGAGTTCGTTCTACGTTTGGAAGTCTCTAGAAGTGTGTTACAAAGTTAAATCAGAATATTATGTAGGTTAGAAGAAAGTTGAGAATATAATGGACTATTGAATTAAGTTGAAGTCGAATATTTAATTTGTATAGGAATTCCTTCATTCGAGGTCGGAGATTGGAATACATTTTTTTACTCTTGGCAATTTGGGACAGGAAGTAATCAAGTTACAAAATCATGTTGAGCTTCTATGTTTTCCATGAAAAATTTAAAAAATTTGTTTTATATTTTTGAATTCGTTTTCTGAAGACAAATAAACGAATAAAAGAACGTTTATTAAAATTGAGTCTCAAAATTTTAGCAATTAAAAAATTCATAGATAAACTTCGAGATCAAGATAAAAACTGTTTTTTTAGACCTGTGATTTTCAAGAAGAAATAAAATTCATACGATTTACTGTTATGGCCAAGAATTTAGCTTTATTTTAAAAATAAGTGTTTGCCATTATGTTTTAAAAATGATTTTGGGCAAGTGGCTGTAAACGCTGGCTAGAATAAATTCTAGCTAAGAGGCCCAATTTTGGACCACTTTTTGCAGCAATTGGTGCCGTATATCAACAATAACTTGTCGAATATTCTCTTCCAAGGCGTCAATTGTCTTCATATAATCTCACAAAAAAAATTCAAGAGCAAGATCTTGGAAGCCAAGCAACAAGCCCACGACTCGAGGTAATGTGGTCACCAAAAGTTTCCTTCAATAAATTGATTGTTTCGTTGGTTGTATGGCATGGAGCGCCATCTTGTTTGAACCAGAGGTCGTCCATATCAGCATCCTCCAACTCAGACACGAAAAAGTCATTAACCAAGGCTCTATAGGGTTCCCCATTGACTGTAACATTATGGTCGGCTTCTTTTTTGAAGAAATATGGACCAATGATTCCCTCTGGCCATGGAGCACACACCAAAACAGTGTCTTTTTGAGGATATTGGATCACTCCAAACACGACAATTTTGCTTATTAACGTCACAATAAATTTGCCTGTAAAAATCGGGATCGGTGGCCACCTCGCTTTGGGTTATTTTGCTAATAAATTTCCACGATTGGCAAATGTTGTTTAGGAGTAAATCTATTCATTATGAAATGGCAAACAAAACTGAGCATAAATTAAATGACTGTTAAAAAGAGCAACTCAGAAAAAAGTATTGTTAGATAGAAAACCACACGTTTAAAGAAAACACCTTTTACACACTATCATTCCAAGTAAGAAGAAGGAAAACAGAATTTCGGATGATCTCATTTGCGAAAGACTTTTATTTTGAAATATTTTTTTTCATGAAACGTCTCTTTCCAGATTTACATGCTTCTATACGCCCCCCCTCCTCATAGATAAACCCACCATTCAAAACTTACCACAAATTATGAAATGCGTATTTAACAAAATTAATACCCTACTTACATCAACCACTTTTTCATAATTAAATACTAAGTGTTTCACATTTATGTTTTCATAAATCCCACCCCTCACACTCACACACACACACACACACGTCAAAATGCACATCACCATGAATAGCGTGTATAGTTTCAAGAGGAATTATATCAACTTATGCATAAAACTCCCACCCACCCCACTTCATAACTTAAGACAATCCTATAGATACAAGATACAAAGATGTAACATCAAATCCTTAGAAACAAATCAAAATCAAAAACAAGACAAGAAAAAAAAAATCATAAATCAGACATTCATATTAAATACCATGTATCCTGGTATACTCACTTGTCAACAACCAGCTTAGTGAAGACCAAATCCCTTTTATAATAAACAGGATTGTTGTGTTCGTGGTTAACGGCCTTGTCCATAAGCGGATGAGATCGGATGAAATTAAGTACAGTGTCTGGCAGATTTGATGTATCATTGACACATGTACCGGGTCTTGGATCTGGTACTCTTGAATTCAAAACTGGCAGCCATGCTGAATTCGATGTTGATTGTTCCTTGAATTTACCTATACATTAAAAGAATACAATAATATAGAAATTGGAATTAATATAGTAGGTAGTGGTTTAGAATATATGTACATGTAGATAAAAGAAAAAAAAATTAGGCACGATATGAATGGACGATGTGGACGATGGAAGGATAATCCCGTAACAATTAAATCAATTTCCCACAAGGATTTCGGATTTCATTTCACAAGCATCCCATATAATAGCACCGCAATGCACCAAGCATCGTCCACTTCTACAGAGATATGCCCACAGGATGGCCTATTGCATTTCTAAGAATAGAGTTCCATGTGGTTTAGGGTGGCCGCATGTTTGGTTTTTCAAAAAAGAAATCTTTTATCACATTACTTAAAAAAGTGCGTATACGCCTAAGTAAACCACCACAGTTTTATTGGCGTGTTATATATAAAATTAAGTTCTTTTTAAAGATTTCAATTTAACTGATCATAAAAAAATGTTTAATCTTTATTTGGAGGCATTAAGGAAAATTAAAGATTATGCCTTGAAAAACATTAAAGTAAGTGTGTAAGAATTATGGTAAAGACCAAAGTAATATCTTAATTTGGTGTTGAATTACTGAACATTTACTTGTCATCAAAAAGATATCGTAATTGACATTCACAGTGCTATAATCTGCCTCTGCGACTTAGTCGATAAAATAAATGAAATAAAAAGTACGTATACGCCAAAGTGTCCCTGAACAAAATTAAATTGGTTTATTTAAGAGAGTATAGAAGGTAAGAGTTATTTTTGACTTACATAATGGAATTATGTTCAAATCAAAACGATGGCAACCCTGAAAAATATTCGGGAACTATGGGATATGTAAACAACGTACATTTGCTGTTTCTTGGAATAGAAATAAAAGCTTACATTTCTGAGTAATGTAATCTATCAAAATGGATTTTCCCATTATGCATCTGTAACTCTATATGAATAGACCATCAGACTTATACACCTACAAAAAATGGACAAATACCTACATATAACTCTGGACCTGGACTCTCTGCCTATGGGTAAGGCATTTTGTTGGCCCCGATGTGGATGGTTGTTTGGTTTGTTGTTTCGTTGGTTGGACGCAACGACAAAATTCGCCCTAAAACACATTTCTCAGAAAATGTATCAACAATCCGTTCACTCGACCATCCGTCAACATACATATAGGCATCGTATATATCTTACATTACATAGACACTAGACAGAAAACATACATACCATTAAAAGCTCCATGGACCTCGTTGATGTCAAAACTGCATACAGCTGACCCAATCAGGCCATTGGTGCTAGTTGTGAATGTCGCATAGAATTTAGTCTTGTCCGTTGGCAACTGATAAACGGATTGAATTTCATTGAAGTAGAATGGAAATTCACCAGATATACTGCAATTGAGTCGTGCCTTTAGATAGGTTGCCCAATTCTGTGAAAGGATATTTTTGCCACCGGTGTCCTTTTTGCAAACGCGTGCAATACGCGAATATACAGCTTTGCCGCAGTTGATGTATTCGACAGCGGTTTCACGGAAGAAGAAATACACATAATCGTCAATTTCGAAGGATCCCACGAAATTTGGTTCTGCAAAGAAAAAAAAAATCAGAAAAAGAAAATTGGGTTAGTAGAGTTTTGAGATTTTTTTTTTGAAAATTCTTCTATGAATATTTGGATTTTATGACGTTCCCTAGTGTCTGTTCGACCTCCTGATATCGTCGGAGTCGTTGTTCTAAAAATAAACCATATCTCGGTAACAGAATCCTGATTTTGTGACTTTAAGGTTCGATGTTCCTGAATGTTGTGGTTGTTTGAATATTTGAATATTTTAGTTTTTCCGACAATGATTTTTCAGAGAACTGGATAAAGTCCCTTGTTAAACGAAGTTTGAACTCAACAAGATGGCGCTTAGGGTCACAGAAGTAGAGAAACAATCCCAATGTTGGAAGAATAGTCTCCTGAACGGGTTAAAGATTTGTTAAGAGTCAAAAAATGACAGCTTCAAAAGTGACAGCTAGCCAAATAGCGTGCGGTCCTAAGTTCAGCAACCGGAGTTTCGTTCATAAAATTAAGAATCATTTTCCTAAATGTAGAATGGAAATAAAAATGGAATATTTAATTCTGACAGGATGTCCCGTTTTTACTTTGTCTTATGTCTTATTTTTTAACATCAATTTAGGCAAACAAAGCCCTTAAAAAAATATAAGTTATGATTTGTCTTCAATATCAATCAACTATCTCCTTCAATATAATTCCTTCCTCCGAAATCCCTAATTTTTCATCCCCATATTTGTGTGTTGTTGAGTGTGTTTTTCCAAATAACAATACATCTCCACCACATCTTCTGACAGCGCTCAAAAAATCTACAAAACTCTACAAACTTATGAATAGTAATAATTCATTTAATTTTGGAAAATAAATTAATTTTCCGCCTCAAAGTGTTGTAGGCAAAACACTGATTTGCATAATTAATGCTGCCACCAATGTTACCACCACCACCGCCGCCGTCTTCGTCGACCGTAGTCATATTGTGTGTTTTTTTTTGTTGTAAATTTCTGAGAAATATTTATATACATCGTGCAGAATACTAATCTGGCTAATTTTGAATTTGTATTCCATTTTGTATTGTTTTGTAGATTTTAATAATAATTTTCCTGGATTACCACCATAATTCTACCCCATCAAGTTTCTATGGATTGTGTCTTATGCTACCCTCCGTCCTTCCTTTAACCCCGTCTTTTGACGCGAGAACACACCGACTATACTTAAACTTCATTCGGCTCATTGTTCACACTAAGTGGCTTCCATAAAATTTAATGAAATGCGGCGACATCTGCCACCATGAATACATTTGTTGCTGGATGGCGGTCTCTTAATAAAATTGTCCTTATGACCCCCGACTAACAACAACGCGTGCAGATGGAGACTTGGAGCTGGGAGATGGATCCTGCTGCATAGGTATTTGTCTATCTTTATGGTATGGCTGGTCCTTGTTGAATGTCTATTTACCGCTTGGAAGCGCGTATTACAGAGTAGTAAATCTCGTCATACCATCGCAAATGAAAAAGTCAACGCCTCTTTTGAGTGTCGAAATGCCAAGTCAAGACAAGTTAACTCCTCTACAAGCCGTCACGGTTCGAATTAATTAAATGAAAAAGTCAAAGAAAAATATCACTACAGAAAAAAGGACACAAAGAAAAAAAAAAAAAAATCAACAGGACGAAACATCTGTTGAAACAATCGTGCCAAATCGAACGGATAAGAAATATCTAATTAGCTGGGAATCTCTTTTCTTAATTTACTATATAGCTTATAAGGCTTTATTCGACTAAAGAGATAGGAGTGGGAGTGGAGAGGTTCTTCCAAGAAGAATTCTACAGGAAAAAGGATATCATTCCCTACTCCCTCTCCCTCTGTATCATCTTAAGGAGTAAAAGATAATTGATTTATCAGAAGAACTACTATATAATAGCACACCATTTAAAGAGTAAAAATATAGATGACTTTTATATAAGTATGTAAGTCTTATGTCTTTCCGGAAGAGAAGATTTCATAAATTCTCCACATCCTGCATCCTTCCAAGTTCATTTAATACACTATATATAATATGGTATGTATGAAGGATTCTTATGGGATATATAATTATGTGTAATGTAATGTAATGTAATATGAGTGGAAAGAAGTACGCGTGAAGAAATGTGATTTTAATCTCTCTTGGAAAGTTTATAATCAATTTTATATAGTTTAAGAGTTTATAATTAAAAAATTAAAAATTTAATTTTATCATCGCACACTTTCTATATTTGAAATTGAGATAAAATGAAGATAATAATCTTTTATACTATAGTATCTATGTATGTATGGATGTGTGTCCTTAGAAACTGTTGGTATTCTAGGAATGGCTTTTTGTGAACATTTAAAATTTAATTATGTCGTTTGGAATTTTATTAGTGGTTTTAATGACAAGGAGTAATGTTTCAACAAGGTAAGTAAATTTAAGAAGATGTAAGCCTTAACACGTGCAAATAAGACCGATTTTTCGGGGCATGAAATGTGAAAAGGTGATAAACATTTCCAGAAAAGAACGACAAGGATCATAAAAAAAAACAGTAAAGCAGCGATTGGTATTGCTGACGATAAAGGGTGTTTTTTTTTAAACGTGTGATTTTCAATCTGGCAATTCTTTTTTCGAAGTTGGTCTTTTTGACAGCTGTCACTTGATTTATGCCCAGTTTGATTTGCCATTTTATAATAAATAAACTTACTACTGAACAACGTTTGAAAATCGTGCAAATTTATTACCAAAATTGCACAGAACAAGATGGCCACCGATCCTGATTTTCACAGGAAAATTATGTTGTGACGTTAATAAGCAAAATTATCGTATTTTGAGTGCTCCACAATCCTCAAAAATAACCTTTTTTGGGTGTGCTTTATGTGCATAGAGAATTAGTAGTCTATATTTCTTCAAAAATGTAGTCGGTCATAATGTTACAGACAATGGGGAACGCTATAGAGCCTTAGTTAATGACTTTTTCGTGTCATAATTGGAGCATGTTGATGTGGAAAACCTTTGGCTCCAACAAGATGGCGCTAAATGTCATATAGCCAAAGAAACAATCAATTTATTGAAGGAAGCTTTTGGTGAGCGGATTATCTCTCGTCATGGGCCTGTGGCGTGGCCTCCAAGATCGTGCTGTAAGGTTATGTGAAGTCACTTGTCTACGCAGATAAGCCCGTGACAATCGACACATTGAAAGAGAATATTTGTCGTGTTATTGCTGACATACGTCCTCAATTGCTACAAAACGTGGTCGAAAATTGGGTCTCTCGGCTGGAATTTCTTGGAGAGAATTGTGGCAACCATTTGGTCGAAATCATTTTTTATACATAATGGCAAACCCTTATCTTTATAATAAAGCTAAATTCGTGGCCATAACATTAAATACTAAACATTTTATTTCTTCTGGAAATCCATACGTCTTAAAAAAAACACCCTAATATTTATAAATTCATGCAAAATTTAAAATTGATGGAAAAATTAAACTATTTAAACACTTTTTAGATTTATTGCTTGATTGCTGAAAATTTTATCAAAATCGGTCAAGTAATCCAGATTAATTTAAACAACATGGATTTTATAAACTATCTCTTTAATTGTCAAAATACATAATATTGGACAACATATGTAAGGACATTATATTCCTATTTAAGTCAAATCCTTGTTAAAATCATAAAATCATATAACTCAAATTTGCCTTAACATTGTTCAACAGGTAAAAAAATACCCGTTTAAATATAATTTCTTCCACAGACGATTACATATTATTTAAAAGTAAATGAAAACAATAATACAATAAAACTAACAAATAAATAAAACGTTTCTATACTTACTATCCAACCACTTAGAATCATACTTCAATGTCCTTTTGAAACCAAATTCCTTTCGTTTTGCTGTAACATTATACAAATCCGTCCGGAAGATAACTGTATCTGCTTTAGTGAATTCTGCATTTGTTCCCGAGTACTGTTGAATATAATAATAAAAAATAAATTGTAGATAAAACAAAAAAATAATAAACATTAAATTTCAACTAGAAAAATTGAGAGAAAGAGTCCTTTTTTTCAAACAGGAACGATGAACTATAATTCGAACTTAAAGAACAAATAATAGAAAAAATAGAAATGAAAACATAGAAAATAAATTGTATTTTAAGGAGATTTGTCCTTTCGTTCAGATTTGTTTCAATTTTTTTTTTACTCATCCAAAGAGAAAAGATTATCTTTGAAAAAGAATAACATCCATCAGAATGAAAGATGTCCTTCCATTGAAAAAAAAAAACAGAAAAGGAGATGAAGGAAGAAATAAAAAAACATTTAAACGCAAAGCTTATTTCCTCAAGTAGTTGCACTAGAGTTAACTTAACAGTCTTATTTTAGCAATCAGGGTGACCATCCATCATTTTCATAAATTTCTCCAAAATTTTAAATTACATTTTACATTTTACTTCAATGTGCTTTTTTATAAAATAAATTCACTTTAAAATTATTTGTTAAAGTTTTTTGTATATAATTTTCAACTACACTCTGGTCACCCTATACGTGACATACCAATAAATTACATTGCATCGTTTCTATTGCACTTTAGCTTTCTCCCGCTCTAGCTTGTAATGTTCAATTTTATTTTCTTAGCAAAAGGATACAAGGATACAAAAAAAAAACAAATATCCTTTTTGCTGAAAAAAAGACATTTATCTTATACAAAATACTTACCAGACCAGGTAGACCTCCTGGATTTCCGTTCTCCACGTAAATCGCTGTTGAATTATCAAGTGGATCGTATGGACACTTGGCGATACCCAAACCGATTCCTGGCACGTATTCCGATCTTGGTAAATGGGTTAAATTCGACTGCATGAGGAAAAAAGAAGAAAAAAAAAACACGAATAAGATAAAGTTTCATAGAAGAAAAAAAAAATGGATAAACAACTTTGTGTGAAACTCCTACGCGCTTAACGTGTAAAAGGTGAATCCCTTGCTCCATATACAAAGGGGGCGACCGACACGGCGGGCGGCGGGTGGTTCTTTATCATGCCATAGAACAAATATTATCCGCTGCACGTCTAACAAAAATAATCCCGCCCTGTTCACCTATCTCCCCCTGGTTTGCAGGATTTAAGGACATACATACGAGTAGCTGCATCTACAGCAGGTTAAGCTTACTGCAGCAGCAGCCAGCTTCAGGAGCACAACGACACGACGAATTGGGTCGCGTTTCGCGAGAAAGTGTTGCAAACAAATTTAAAGTTTAAAGCATCAAACTCTTTCTAAAGTTTGTGCTTTGCAACGCGTGGCATCGAGTTTTGTAAGAGATAATCCTTAACGCGTTGGGATTTTGTTCTAAATTTAAAAACAAAAAAACTTCGATAATTGTGCGATGTTCTTTTCTCACTCGTGTCTTAGCGCCACACAGGCAAAAGGATACATGGATGTCGTGCAAAAAGTTTTACACTCCGTTCGTTGTCGTGGGTCGTCCTCGATATACCGTCGTTGTAGTTGAAGTCGAGGTTGTCCTTGTCATCATCGTTGTCTTCGTCGTCGTCGTCATTTGCTGGTTTGTTTCACTATCTCTCTCTCTCTCTCTCTATCGAATACGAAGGTCGCAAATGAGTTGGCAACAAAAGTTTTTACGAGTGCGGAAAATCACGATAATTTCACTTTAATGGCGGATTAATGGGTTTTAGTGAGGCAATGATGACAAAGACGATAGAACTTTAAAAATATATTTAAAAAGAAAAATAATATAATGAAAGAATTCAATGGAATTCCAAAGTCGTGAGATTTTCTTCTTAAAAAGAAAGAAGAAAAATAAAAGGAAGGATATTCTTCTTTTTTTTTGTTTTAGTTGCAATGAGGTGAATCAGAATGATGCAATTGATTTTAAGGGAAAGTTTTTTTTTTCCTTAAATCCGATAGAAGGAATTAAAAAGTGTCTTTAGTTTTTTAGAAACCGGTTTAGAGTTTTTATCGATTTCTAACTTTTTTTTTGTACGTCGCTACTTGTCTTAAATTTGGAATTCGATGTTTTTCTATGTTTTTGAAAACTAATTTTGATTGACAAAACAATATATTCTGTGCATTTATAATACAGTTTCAGTTACAGTTTCTATTGTCAAGCGATGTTTTTTTTGGGTTTGGTAATTTTAAAGTTCTTTTTTAAAATGGGTAAAAAATTCCATTAAGATGACAAGTTGAATAATTTTCTTTCTTGACCATTTTTAATACTAATGCGAATGTAATTTATAAATTTTGACTCGACGTGTTTTCTATGTTTTTTTTTTCTGTATATCTAACTTCTTTAAACACTCATTTAGTTCAAGTTTTTAGTTTACTTTCTTACCTAACTTAATGATTTTAACCTTTTTTTACAACGATAGTCTTCAAATTTTCTTTTAATGTTTTCTATGTTTGCTATTTTTTTTTTTAAATATCAGAGCCATGTGTAAAATCTATACAACATTACATTACATTACAAGTGCTAAGTATAATAGAATAAATTACTTTTACGACAATTTGTACTATGTATTCTCATGCTATGTTTTCTGTTTTTTTTTTCTTAAAAAAAATAAGATCTTAAATCACCATTTCTTAAAAATGTATTTCTCTTGTTGCAAGTACTTATTTGTTTTCTGTTTTGTTGTGCAATGTTTTCTATGTTTTCCACTGCACTAAAACATTCCGAAACAACAACTCTGTTAAAAAGTTAATAAATTTGAAGTTTCTTAAGTGTAACATTTTCTATTTTCAAATACTATGTTTTCTATGTTTTTTTATTTATTTTTTGCATTCAAGGTTGGTAGTTAAATTCGGTAGGCATCACTTAAAAAGAATATTAATATACCTATACTTTTGGCCTGTTTAGTTTGCAACGTATTCTATGTTTTTTTTTTATAAATTCACCAAATGATTGATTCTTTGTTAAATTAAATTAACAGCGCATTCGTTTCCAACATCATATAATTTATTCCCCAATTAAATTGTTGTTAAATTTTGAATGACTTTTGTGAATTTGTGATTTCTTAGCTTCTGCTCAATGGAGGCCAAGTTGAAGAAATTCGTTCTTCCAAGTTCTCAAAGTTGTGTTGTGTTTTTTTTTTAATTTAAAGTTTTCGAAAATTCCTTCAATTGAATCCTTAAACATCTTGGATTTAAGTAAGACTTAGAATATATTAAAATAAATCACCAAACCCATTTACTCGACAATCCCCTTGAGTCGAGTCAAGTGCTTCTATATCTATGTATCTAGAGTTCTAGAGTTATCACAGTGTGCTCTTTCTCCAAACATAAAGAACTTCTACGCACATTTTCACATCACTCAAAAAACAAGTACTCCCTTGAGCACGTGCTCTGACTATTTCACACGTTTTCAAATGGAAACTTCAAACATACACGCATATCACCTTATATGTAAGTAAACACAAACAAACAAATAAAAAAGAGGACGCAAAAAAAAAAGCCACACGCAATCTATTTCCATTTCTATTATAACGCGATGATCCTTCTTTGGCAAGGAAGACAAATCTAGAGTCCTACTTTTACGTACGAGTACGAGTAGATATATGTATGTTTGTAGGAGGTACATCCTTCCGTACTAACGAGATTTCCTCCGCATTGTTCCAATTCATTCAAAGCCAAAGGTATCCTTGAAGCTGTGCAGTCCTTTATTCTATATCTAGTTACATTCGGTTTAAGTCAGTCCGTACTTAGTTTTCTATCTTTTATTTTTTTTCTGTAGTTAGATAGATAGGTATTATTTTTTTTTTCTCTTTTAGAAATACAAATAGAAATGTAGGTTTCATGTATTCGTATGTGGTGCAAGGATATTCACATACCCGAGCCGAGAGCAAAGCCAGAAAAATCGGAAAAAAGGATTTCCCAGCTTTGAAGAAACGGTGGCGGTAGCGAGGGCTTTCGAGGGCTTCAATCCATCAAAATAAAGGTCGTCATCATCAAGGATGACATATTGCACCACCACTAGATGTTTTTTTTTTTTTTTTGTATTCTATTCTATACAAATACATATACAAAAAAATACTTACATATATGACATAATCCTTGGGATTGTGAGCATTCGTGCCACAAATGTACAGCCTGTTGCCGTTCGCCATTGATTGAATGACACGGATGTGGTTCTTGCAATCGAAGACCTGAAATGAGATAGAAAATGAGTTTTTGTGAGGCAGAAAAATACGAAGAAAAAGAATACACACACTCACACATACAAAATAAAGAAAAAAAGAAATCAAAGAAACTAAGTAAGTCATCCACGGAATCGAAATAAGTTGAAACTCGCTAAAGGATAAAGGAAGAGCTGGTGTATGGGGGTTTATATATATTTGTATGTATGTGGGGACCCTAAGGAGATAACTACGCAGTGAATATGATTGATCAGGATGTGCATTATTGCAATACTTCTTCAAATTGAATTAAAAAAGGAAAAGAAAATAATCAGCGAATTTTCTTTCGCTTATTTAAGATCAGTTGGGGATTTGGTTTGGGAATAGATGGAATACGTTTAAGGGCGCTGCTCTCTGGAAGAAGGATCAGAGCTATTCCAACTTCAAATAATGTCACTTCACATAATGAAGTTACTAAATAGTTATTAAATAATGTTATTTCCAAAGTCGTTCACTTGGGCGTATACGTAATATTATATTTTAATACATATAAACTAGGCTGCAAATGAATTGTCAGATTCGATGATTTAAGAGCGAATATTTTTCTTATCGTCTTAAATTTGATAACCTACTTCAAGTACGAAACTTTGAAACTGAAATTGACAGTTTTTTGAGGAAAAAAATTCTGACAAGCTGAATTTCAGACTCCAATCAAGTGGATTTGGATGCAGAGTAGAAAATCCACAATTTTTTTTCTTTGAATGTGTTCAAAACTACAAATAAAAAAGGGTCATTATTCAAAAAATCTCATACAAATTTCGAACATTTAAAAAATCCAGCCCTGTATCTTTGTTTTCCCGTGCACCTAAATCCGTTTGCATTTTGTCTTTTTTTTATAATACGAGTACTATATATGTCTGTGCGAAATCCTTTTTAACACAAAAGTCTATAAGTATATAGTTCGCTTTATTTTCAAAGTTCCAACTATAAATTTATCCTTTTCTGTGGCTTAGAATCAATTTTGAAACCGAAGAAGAGATGATGAAAAATTGGTGGCTAAGGTATAAGTTCATCTTCTTCTAACTTGTGTGCATGTAACTATATATTGCTTATGGCATTAAAGGACATGCAACTGCCTCCTGTTCCCCGCAACCAACAAATCATAGATAAGGAAAAACTGTGACTGAGGGTGGGTTAAGATTTGAGGTGATGGCAAGGATGCGGCGGATGTGTGTCATGTTCCAAAGATGAAGATGATGATGATGATGGAAGGAAGACATACACGAGCAAGCATTCATTTATGTAGCGTACCTTCCTTCCCATACATCGAACTCTATCTACATGTCTATTTATATATGTATTATCCTCAATGTCCTGATATACTATAGACAAATGGTTTTATTTGTGAGAAGAAAATTGAAATCGCTATGAAGAAAAAAAAAGGATAGCAGTCAGGATAAGTGATACATTTTGTTCAATTTTTTGTTCCATGTTGTGGGTACGTATGTCACGTCAGTGTTGGGTTCGGTTGGATTAGGGTTATAGACGACACAGAATACACCACGTAAAATGTAAAGTAAAAAATATTGAAAATTGACAACGAAATTGAAAACATTGCGTTGCAACAATAAACCAAAGCAGAAGCACTTCTTGTGATTGACTGCGGTTTGGATAGAAAAGATTTTTTCCCTCTTTACTCCATATGGTTCCAATGTATAATATTTTACATTGAGTAAAATGCATGTAAGTACACATGTATATAATAGTGCATGTTATGTATATATGTAGGGAAGTCAGCTAGTTTTTTTCTTTCTTTTGACTTTAATTTTTTTTTTTTCAAAAGGATGAAAGGATTTGTGGTTGCAGATGAGGAAGATGAATTTTTTTTCGAAAAGGCGAATTTAGGGTCACCACAGAGGTTTATTGTTAGCTATTATCATTTTTTTTTTTTGTGCATGCTTACCTGACTTTTACCCTTTGACACACAGGAACGTACATCATCCATTGTTGGCTCGAGCTTGACAACGTCTCTCTGAAAAAAAAAATAATAATTACATATAAATGACATTGTTAAAAAATTATTGACAAAGATTAAAAACTAGCTTTAATTTACATTTTTTCAGGTTAGGACAAAATCATAGCTTTGAATGTCATACAAAAATTAAATTCAAAAATTTCCAATATGCGACGTATAAGATGCTTAGATGCAACAAATTTAAAGTTAGCATCTAATTTTTTTTTTTTTTGCAAATTGTTAAAAAACCTGATTTACTAGAAGTACTCATCCGAAGCCTCCTTTAATCCTTGCTCAAGAATTTTTAAAAAGAAAAGACATTTGCAAAATTTTGAAACGAAGGATTTTTCCATCACC
This sequence comes from Scaeva pyrastri, assembly GCA_905146935.1. Taxonomy (NCBI): domain Eukaryota; kingdom Metazoa; phylum Arthropoda; class Insecta; order Diptera; family Syrphidae; genus Scaeva; species Scaeva pyrastri. The sequence goes on along the minus strand of LR989928.1, from coordinate 11,899,693 downwards.
CAAGTGTTGAACTTATTTCCCCCTTGTTACTTCCATCATACTTCTTCAGAATCAAAAATAAATAACTGATGATCCTTTTAATTCGCGATTTTTAAGTTTAGGTAACTAAACTAAACCATTTCTTTTTTTTTTAAATCGAGGGTTACTACTTTTTTTCAATCAAGGATATTTTCTGAAAAGGTCAAAATCGTTGTTTAAAGAATAAAATTTCGAAAACCAAAGAATCGAATGACGTAAGTTTGTAAACAAAAAATGACAGTAAAATCTCAAAACACAGTTTCCAACTTTTGAACTTTTTGTTTTTGACCTTCTCTTCTTTAAAAACTTCGTCTTTCGATATTCTGTTACTATTAGTATTTTAAGCATTCTTCCTCATTGAAAGCAAAAACTCTCAAGGACATAAACTATTGTACATGTTTTGAAAAAAACTCATTACTTTTCCCTATTGTGTCCTGGTTCAATAATGTCTGTTTTAAGATTAAATTCTAAAGCATGTGAAGTTTTTTAATTTTTATGTAAATAAAATTCACCTCCGATAAAATACAAAAAAGTCATTTAATCCTTTCATTTACACACACAAAGGTCCAGAACCACATAAGACCTTAGTTTTTTTTGCTTTTTATGTTGTTAACTATCAACATTTTTCTGTCAAGAAAGTAATTAAATAGAAGAAAAAGAAAACATAACAAAAAAAAGACTGAGCAAAGTACAAAATCCATTCAAATAAGTTTTCTTTCATAGAAAATTATCATAAAATAAAAAACAAAACCAAATCCAAAACAACTTTTGAGCAACAAACTGTAGACACACACACACATACAGTTTTCCTTTTTATGCACTGAAAAACTGAAGAAGAAAAAAAAAAGGACGAGCTTTGAATGCTTTCATTTACATGCATAAAATCCATCTCTCAACATGTCTTTTCCAATTCAAAGGATCGCTCGATGAAAATTCAATTTTACTTCCAACCTTTGCAAAAATCGTCGTCCTTGTCGTACTCGTCGTCCTGTCCTGCAACCGATGTCATTACAAAATTTATTTAAAAAAAAAAAAACAAACCTGTATATGTATTCAAACATGATGCTGAACGAAATGTTAATGGAAAAAGGATGAAGTGAAAACTAAATTATAAAAAGAAAACATCCTCAAGGAAAAAAAGGACGATAAACAAAAATAATTTGTAAAATCTCTATACAAACACAAAAAGAAAGAAAAAGAAGAAAAAACCGTGTGTAACATGGTAGATTTTCAAAGGTCTTCCTCCTCTAGAGGAACCGTGGGCGACTTTCCCTTCCTTCCTATATCTAGACACGTTTTGGTTCCGAGAAGCATGACAGCTTCCACGATGATGATCAAAAAGGTGCGACAAATAAATAATATAAAACTTTGAATAAAATTACATTATAAATATCGTGGCCATAAACAAATTGAATTTGTTGTGAGAACGTAGGACGATGAAAGAACACACATCTACCCACCCACATCCACACACACACTCAGCTAGAATCAGGACTTGGGATGATGATGGTGACATGTTCGGTAATTCCGCTTTAAAGGAAGATCCCTTTTTGGTTTTTTTTTTTTGCCAACACCAAATTCATTAAATTTTGGTTGAGTTGGGAATGATGAAGAAGAAAGTAAAGAAAAATACGACAAGGACTGGAGAAAAAACTGCATAGCAAATTAAGTATCCTTAACAGAAAGTGGTCCTGCAGGATTTCGCTCGAAGGTCGAGGTGTTCGCTGTTGGATGATAAACTATTTTACATGACTTATAATTTATACCTTTTTCATGGGCTAAAAAATGGGACCGAAAAAAATGGTAAGGACTTAATGTCTACACTTTGTGAGAGTAGTAAAATCGTCTTCTGTTTTGAAAAAGAAAAGAGATAAGTCCCTGTTTCGTATCGGACGATACTATACCAAAATTGCATTCGAGACAAGACCGAGACCAAGATGTCCTTCTTATAAAATTTTTCTTGACCATTTCGTGTGTTTGGAAATTTCATGAACTCCATCCTTCAGGTCTGGAATCGATTGTGGAGCATTGGCATATAACTGATCTTGCAAGATCTCGGTGGAAAATAATTAGAAATCTTTAGCCATGCGCTTTTTAGTCTAGTCCAGTTTGCTATCGCCATACTCAGAAAGTAAAACTTTAAAAGTGACAGCTGTCAAACAGCGGGCTTTGGAAAATAAACCCTTTGCACTTCAATGAATAATAATATCACTTAAAAATTTTAGTCTATAGATGATTCAAAGAAGTTTAACATGAGTTTGCAGCTTTGAACTAAGTTTTAAGGATTAAAACTGTCTTAAAAATTTGATTAAAATTCTATATTTAAAGCTTTTCACACAAGTTCAAAAAAAGGCACCCCTGTGCCTGAGTTATTTTTTTATATGATAGACCTTAACAAGCAGCCAAAGGATATAGGAAACAAAAAACTTTAATTATGAGTTTTCGCAAAAGTAGCGAACTTTTCCTTAGTAGTCTAAGAGGTCCTGTACCAAGTAAAATAACAGCAACACTGTATATAGGTAGTGTCTTTATACAACACTACATATTTTACTATTAATGGTGTATAGAGGAGATAGTTTTTTTTGGTTGGTATGAAGCAAGTATCCCAGAAGGAGTTAGACCAAGTGGAAAGTAAGCAGCACTTAAGGAGCTAGCACTATACCCTCTATATGTATACCTAGAGATAGAGAATTGAAGCTGAGTCTTGATGGGTGTTGTGGCAGCTTATATTAGCACTATATCGACTGCAACAGTGTTAGTGGAGGCTACTCCAAGTACAACCAATTAAGTGGTTTTCACCATAACTTTATTTTCTTTTCGCCTTTATTGGTCCTTAAAGTGTGGACCATCGTCTTCATCCGTCGTCGTCGTCGTTAGCCGTTCAACTCCGTTCAATGCGATGAAAAATGTTGCCTTTCTAAGAAGGTACCTCTACCTTCACAATTTTTCAAACCGAACTGAACTCAACCTTCGGTTTCCACTTAACAATTTGAACCTCAGAAAGTAAAATTTATGAACTTACGTCGGTGTGTTGAAAATGCAGCAGCTCTTAATTTTAATAAGACTTAAAAATATATACCTACACATACATACATATTATCAAAGGTAAAGTAAGGTAGGTCTTCTAGGAAGGATTTAATGGGCGTTGGTAAATGTTTTTTTCTTTTTCATTGAGAATCGATTATGAGAGAAACGAAGGTGAGTTTAATTAAGAGAAAATATAAAAAAAAATGTTGAGTTTTTTATGGTCGTGTCGATGGTTTATTGCTAATTGCATGGGCAATTTAGGAAAACCTATAGAAACCCTTACATTTTAGTTTTGAGATATTTTTTGGCCTGAAATGAACACTTAATAAAATCAAAGGAAATTATTTCAAGGCTAAAACTTTTAAGAGTTTAACTGAATAGTCATATATTTTCACAGTTGATTACTCAAAGAATAATGGTTTTGATTTTGGAATTAATTTCAGAATCTCGATGTTTTTCAATGCTTAACTGAACCACAAATAAGCAATGTCCTTCTATCCTCTAGAGAAGTACCTACTTAACCTAATAAATTTAAAAATTAATTTATTATTCTATTTCATTTTAGATGAAACTGCACGGTTAATTTTAAAACATAAATCAAAATAACAAAAAAGTACGCATACGCCCGAGTGCACCATTATACAAAAATTAAGTAGGTAAAGGTTTTTTTTTTTAAGGCAATGGCTTGTGGATTATGATCACTCCAAATATGACAATTTTGCTTATTAACATACACATTCAATCCAAAATGAACTTCATCGCTAAACAAAATTTTCATGTGAAAATCGGGATCGGTGGCCATCTCCATTTTGGGAACATTCACCGAACATTCATCAACGACGTTCTTGTTGGTTATTCATATTTTTATAAAATGGCAAAACTAAGCATAAATCAAGTGACAGCTGTTAAAAACAACATCTCCGACAAAAATATTCCCAGATTGATAACTATACGTCGAAAAAAACACCTTTTATAAAGGAGGCTGATTTTTGTCTTTTTTTTTGTTGAACCTACAATCCTTATACCTTTTAGACAAAATCATTGGCTGAGACTTTTGACAAGTTCGTCTAGTTTTGGTCTTGCCAAAATCGAAAAGGAAAACGTTATTTCTCAGTTAAGCGAAATCCCTTTCCAGGACGAAAATCTTCAACTTTCTAAAAAAATGTTTGCCCGTCGAGATTTTCAACAAAAATAATGCCGTCTCCTATTTCTGCGATTCAACATCAAGACTTAGCCAAAAATTGGGTATTAACTTCCAACAGGATGCAACACAAGAAAAGTTCCTTCAAACTTCTCAAGGAAATAAAAAACAACTATTAACCGAAACGCATAAATCTAAATGTTTTTATTCGTTTCTGTCGGATACAACATCACTTAATGTCACTTCATATACGAAAAGAAAACATGATTTAAATGTTATTTCAATTTGATAAATAATCTAAAAGGCCATTATCACCCTTTCGTCTAATACCTACATTTATATAGAGATACCGAGTATCTGCCTACACTACACAGTAGATAAAAAAAAAGTGTGAAAGAACATAAAATGAATATATAAACTGACATCAGACAACCTGTCTGTATAAGGTACCGTTAAAGATAGAAACTCCTAACTGTATACCATGGTTATTTTTTAACACGTTGAATTCAGTTTGATGACATTTCGTCTTCATCCATCATTATTCTCAAAAGGATCGCATCCTGTATGTGTGTGGTGTGTGTGTGTTTTTAAAGTAGGAAGGCACATTAAACAGCAACATATCCGTATCCGCATCAACACATACACATACATTTACCACATCAGATTTACACGATATTAACATAGTCAATATACACCTCTTGACAAGTACTTCAAGGACTATAATATCTGTATATGAATATAGTCTACATATACCGCCCTTAGATATGCAGATAAGCCTAACAAAAAGTTAACAAGGATTACACAACATCGCAGTCTCTTTTTTTTTTGTTCTTCTGACGAGACAGGAATACCAACGTAACAACGAAGACGACGACGGTATGTAGTACTTACTATGTTTATGTAAATAAAAAAAAAAAAGATTAATGACAACAATGACAACACAACTATGTACTATAAAAGTATAGTCGGGCTTCGAGGACATTTTGAGATGTCGTCGTCGGAACGACAAAGATGACAATCATACCTGCACGTAGACACTAAAGGAGTACTCCTTACTCTCGCAGCCTTTGTCGCAATTCGCAAGTCATGTTAAAATATTAAATAGACTTTTACAAAAAAAAAAGAGACGAAGAAGCCTTCAAGCAGTTAGCGGCACGTTACTTCGAGTTCAAGTCTCATCACTCGAGGAACAGGACTTTTTTTCAAAAACAACACATCACGCATTAATACTCACAAACAAGAACTCACACTCAATTCTAAAAGAGTCTGAGTCAAGGAACACGCAAGATTCTAGGACAAAAAAAAGAAACTTCATCTTCAAGCATATGTTTGTGTTTAGTTATGTACATATATTCTGTCTGGAGTTAAAAACCGTTTGCGGTCTTTTTTCATAATTTTTTTTTTTATTAAATAAATGCAATTTTAAATATTATTTTACTGTATTTAAAAATTTAAGATAAAATGTCAAAATATTAATGCAAATTGATTGAATTTATCAATTTATTTTATTTTTATTCAATAATTTTTTTTTTTGTTTTAAGTTGAATTTCACATTGACAGACAGTGGGGTAGTTTGGGGATAACATGAAAAATGCATCTGTCACAAAATTGCATTGAGTTCATTTTATTTTTTTGCTTCCCAGAAATTTATCAGCCTGATGGTTAATTTCATTAAATAAAATCGACATGCAGCAGACAGTTCATTTAATGGCCATCTGATGTTAACTGTTAACTTAGACGATTTTTTCCTAATTTTTTTTTAAGAGATAACGGAATTTATTTCAAAAGTATTTTTTATTGGTTAAGTAGTTTTCTAAGAAAATTAGACTTCATTTCGGAAAAATGTCACAAAAAGGTAAAGAGATTACTTTATTTTATTCTGAGAATTTTAATTTAAACTTTAGACTGGATTTTTGGTTTTAATTTAAAAAGTAAAAAAAAACAATGCTTGGAAACGAAAAAAGAACGAATGAATCTGATTCGTTAAATTGATAATTTTAAGAATTTTCACGCTATAAAGTATCGGGAATTTTAGCATATAGTTTTTAGAAAATAAAACTTTAAAAAATGTGCTACGAATAATTAATGAAGTTTGACAGTTATTAAAACTGATTTTTTTTTAGAAAAAATATTTAATTCTAAAGGTTCACATCAAATGGGTTAAACTAACTCGGTCTGCTATTCAAAATTTCTTGTCTTTTGTTGTGTTTTATTGGCAATATTTAGTCAGCACAGGATAACAAGGTTTATTCGCTTTATAAAATAACCCCCAAATTTTGTGTGTGTGTTTAAAAAATATGTAATACTTTTTTTGGTTTGAAATATGCATGGAAATGTAGATCGAGTTGAAATATTTATGGACATGTGAGAGGTTTGAAAAATGCATGGAAATGTAGATCGAGTTAAAATATTTATGGACATGTAAGAGACAATTTTTGTTCTTAAATCTTCCAGACCACAACTTAAAGTTACTCAACCAAGGAAGTCTTAGATTAATTACGTATATGTAGAGCACAACTACGAAGCAAAGTTGCCGGAAACTTTAAGCTGTCAGTAACATAATCGCTGTTTAATATTTTTTTCAAATTATTATTAGACTATGTTAAAAAATTCTTTTATTAGAGGAGTAAAAATTATTTTAGTAGACAGAAGTCAAATAAAAATTACAAAAAAACCCGACTTTAAAAGTTCGGTAAGTTGCTTTAAATTTCATATAGATGGCGATTAATAGCAAAAACACAATATTTCTTTATTATTAAACATACCCATTTATATGATTTACAATATAGTTTTATATTTTTCTTTTTTAGTTCAGAGTAGAGCCTTAATTGTCATAAAAAACATAATTTTTTATTTGACAGTTCACGCTTTGCTCTGAACTAAAAAAGAAAAATGATTTCTGTCACACAAAAACTATATCGTTCAGAGCCTGAACTGTCAAACAAAAAATGTGTTTCTTTTTTAAATCAGAAAGTTCAGAGCTTCAATTTGTGTTTCTTTTTTCGTTCTGAGCGTGTTCTGAGCTTGTTGAGAGTTCTCTCCATGAGCACAAAATTAAATAACTGAACAGATTGAGTTCAATGCTGAACACAACCATTTGACAGGTGAATATGAGAAAAAAAAACTAGTCTCAAATTTATAATTAAAATTGAATTCTTGTTCGATTGCAATTAGTTTTTTTTATTTTAATTTTAGTTTTTAATCTTATTTCCAGTTTTTGTTAAAGAAAATGGTAAGGAAATAGACAAAAATTGCAAATAGTGACATTTAAGTATTCAGGCGGAGTTTAAAAAAAATGATGAGCGCTCAGAACATGTTTTGTTCAGAGGATGTTCAGAGCATGTTCGATATCTAGGACTCTGTTCAGAACTCTTCTCGGCCAAAAAAAAAAAATGCCTAAAGTAAGTTTACAAAACTAAAAATTTCATTTTTTAATTTTTATTTTCAAAAAATTGCGGAACCTTCACACTTGGTAGTACAGTCAAGTGTTATAAAAAATAATTTGCTATGATCGCACCCCTAAATCTGTCATTTTTTATTTATTTTCATGGACTACCTACATGCCCCCTATACTTCAAAATCCGAAACTCTATCTTTACTTACTTGGGACTTATTTTTGTTCAGTATTTCATTGTTGTATTTTTCCATACGAAATTTTTGAACTTCAAACAAATGTTGATAAGTGAACCATGAACCAGAGATGACAGATATTTTATGCTGTCAAAAATCTTCCTTTAAATTAGAAATTTAGTTCTGACAAAAAGGAATAAAAAAAAGAAATTATATTTAAAATTTCCGATTTAACAAAAATAGCAAAAGTTTCATCTCAAAACCAGCCCTACATGAGATTAAAATTTACACTTAATAAATTAAAGTTTTTAAAGTTCAAAAATAATTTCAGAGTTTACTTTATTCCGTTCAAAGATAGAGTCATCCAAAACCTAGTCAGTTGTCTTTCCGGCTTAGTTTTGTTTTCAAAAATGAAAACATTTTAAGTCTCTGATAAAATTTTGAATTCTATGACGTGAGCACATCTGCGTGTAGCTTTTAAAACCTCCAAAAAGCCTGACATTTTAGATTCTCAAACTCGAAAATGAGCAACCAAAACAAAGTGTACCTATACAGTCCTACATATAGACAAGCTTCTACGTCGCGTCGGTCGTATTCCTGTTCATCTGCTAAATGTACTCTACGATAGCTTTCAACTTAATTGATTTATAAATCACGTTGAGGCTATACACCGAAAAACCCTAAACAACATCATGTAAAAACCAAATCATGCATTATTTACTATGGCAGCATCAGCAAGCCTCGAACCACATCCCCACACAGCTACCAACACCAACTTCAACTCCAACTCTCTGCTAAACGCACAACACTATAATACAGGAACAAGCCTGAAATATGTAAAGGTATCCCTATCCAGGTTGAATGGTGAACAGTGAACGGGCGGGTGTCAGCATTTTGAGTGTTCGGTCCCAAAAGAATTCTCTCGTGAATAGATTTAATGGCGGAATTTTATAGGTAATTCCCATGGTTCTTCTGTGTACCTGAACCCAGTACACAATTCTAGGATAGAATAGTTCTTCTTTCTGGGAACACTTTCCCAGTTCCCAAATAAGCTTTCAGTCCAAAAATTTAAGACTCTATACGTCTGCCATATAGCTAGTAGAATACAAGGAAGATAATATTCCCTAAACCTACATATATGTGGCTCTAACTTTCGTGCCAAACAAACACTAACAAACACGAGTCCTGACGGAAGGAAATTCACCTGGCGAACCTTTTACCGCTTTTGTTTTAAAAATTAATTATCCCGGTGCTTCTGGTGCGGATGGAAACACAGTGAGGGCTGACAAAACAACACAGACACACACTTACACACACAAACCCACATCCAACCCACACTCAACCCACATCCATACAAAAGGCAACATGGCGAATCTGGCAAAGAGGATTTTGGTGCGAGCGAGTATAGTGGATATCCTTTAGATATTCGGGATAAGTACGAGTGTGTTGGTGGCGCGTCACTTTGGGGAACTTTTGTTGCGTGTCATAACGTTTGGTTTCTCTATTGTTTTTTTTTTTTTGTTTACCATTTCCGTGATAGATTTTCTATTTTGGGCTTCCCAATTCACAGTTCGCAGTTCCCAGTTTCCAGACTTGGCTCACTCAAGTCTCTTTGGGTTCAAATGTAAATCTATTTAGGAACAGGTTGATGCTGAGCAAAGTATACGCCTCATTGAAAATTTATGAGAATGCGTTAGCTTCCTGTTTGAACGTATATATAGGAAACGGTACCTTGTCTATAAATATACATAGGTAGGTAGTATAATGGCGGCACGAGTGTGGGCGGGATAAGAAATCCAAACGAGCAGTATCACTTCAGGAGTTGGGGGTTTAGAGTACACGTTCAGCATTACCATTACCACCACTACCACACTTTTTTTGACTTATTTGAATGATGGCTCAAATGAGTTCATTAATCATCTGAGGTTTGTGTCTTCAGTTGGCAGATGGAATTACCAACTCAAAAATTTTAAATTTCTAGCTTAAAAGTGAGGGTGTATAATGTATATACATATGTACTTTTTTAAGGGTTGTTTTTAGTACACGAGAAGTGAAAAGGTTATACGTAGGCTTGATAAATTTATACTTACATCACATCCTGATGCTGAGATGTTCTTTAGACTCAAACGAAACACATTATCCCTGTGGAATAGAACAGACAGAGCGTTAAATTAATGGGGAATTATTATTATAATAATTTTTTTTTTGGAGGTAATTTCGGGATAATGATTGACTTACATTGCACCAACGAAAAGTGAATCTCGATCTTCGTCCAAATGGAACGTCCTGTAGTAAAGTTTGCCACAATTAAACTCGCGGACATGATCTGAAAAGAAATTATTGAAGTTAGTAAAAATATGAGTGTTTTTAAATAGAAGAGTCTTAATAATTTTGAAAATTTTGTTTTGTAATTTTTTAATCAAAACAAAGTAAATACTGCAGTGATAAAAAAGTTCGATAAAAATTAGATTCGTCATTCATTAGTGCCAACTGTCATTATTTTAACTTTAACATGAGTTAATGAACAATTTCTTTAAGATTTCGTCAAGAGAATTATTTTTCACTTTTCAGTTTTAGAAGTGAGACATTTTTTTTAAATTCAAAAACTCAAGGAAAATTTGTTTTCAATTAATGGAAAATTTTATTAAGTTATTCTATTTTATTTTTTATTTATTTTTTTTTATCTTTATTATTTTATTTTATTTTATTTTATTTTATTTTATTTTATTTTATTTTATTTTATTTTATGTTTTTGTCCTTTTTTTTAATTTGGTTTTTTTTTTTTTGTTATTTATTATTTTCAAAATATTTTATAAAATTCAATACCTATTAAGCTTTAAACTTTAATGTTTCAAAGCACAAAAAAAATAATTTTTTTAAATTTCCAAGAATTGAAATTTATTTTGCGGCGACATGAATCAAAACAACACAAAAAAAAGAACACAACAAATCCCTCAACATCATCCTACGAATGTCCAATCTCAAATGTCAATCAACTTGCCATATTGAAAGGAGGGGGAAGGGGGAAAAATAAACTTTTCTGATTTTCACATCCGTTGTGTATATAGTATGATGTTCTTTTTTCTTTTTTGTTGTTGTTCTTCCTTCCCTTTCCCCTGACTATAACAATCATCAAGATGAAAAGAAAAAATCAAAATAAAAGAAAACAACAAACTCACATCTTTTTTTTATCTATCTGTCTTTCCCTCTGTCTATATCTATCTCATTCAAACATTTCCAAAAAAAGAAAAAAACATAAAAATATCGGGAATCTAATTTTAAATAAACTTTCGTTGTTCATTTCCTGTTCCTGTCAAAACAAAAGAAATTCGAAACCAACTTAAACATTTCAAATGCCATATCGGAACACAATACAAAAGACAAGAGTATAGAATTTAGTATCAGAAAGGTACTTTATCTGAAAACGAAAAAAAAAAGAATATAAAAGAAAAAAATCAAGGACCAAGGAAAAACCCCAGCCATCATCCAGACGACTGTATTTAAGGGAGAGAGAAAAGGAAGAGGGACGACATAACAGACAGGAAAAACCAACACCGGATTTTGTTTCAATCAGAGATTTTGAAGGGTCAGTCCTTGACCATCACAAAATTTGTTCAATTGATTTTTTTTTTATTTGCAAACTGATTTGATGTCTAAGGGTAAGGTATTGGTTTGGAGCAGGGATCGAAATAGGTTGTCCTTAAAGGCCATTAAAACATTTAAAAGCCTTGAAAATTTATAAAATTAAAATACACGATAGATGTCGCTAGAAAATACTAGTTAATATTTTTCTAATTTTGACTGTTGGCAAATGCATTTTATTCTTCATCAAAATGTATCATCTGTCAAACTTTAACCACTAGAAACATTTTTCCGACTTTATTTTACAAAGGTTCCACTGTTTAAGTACTGAATGTTCCAATAAAGTTGTTTTTTCTTCAAATATTACTTCACTTCCACAAAGCAACGCTTTTCAGTATGAAGATAATGTCAATTGATCTTCAGTTGAATGCCAACTTCAACCTACAACCACGCCCACTTTTCTTTGGTTTCTTGATTATTTTTTTAAACATTTTATTCATCTATTTAAATCAAAAATTTCTCCAAACTAGGATATGACACATGAAGGATTCCTACAGCCACGCCTACTTTCGTTATATTTCGTAGATTTGACTCTAAAAGTCAGTTTTTGGAAATTTACTTTTATGGAATATGAAATGTACAAAAATGTTTTCTTAACCTTTTGTTCAGTCATATTAGAGATTCACCCAACCTCCTCTCCCCCTGGAAATATACTTCACTCATCAAATTTCTTCTTGCTAAACTGTGTAAATATTTGATAACCTCTTAAAGGTACTTTACTTCGAACTATATTCCTAGAATCCTCTATGTAATTTTCTTTTTACTACAAACATAACCATGATATTATAAATAATATCCTGTCGTCTGTTTTGGTTTTAGTCTTATGATGAAAAGACGGATTAAAACGTATACACTTACACACATTTATTTATTGACATGACTCGTTTGCGTGTGGTCAAATTATTATATCGTCTATCAATTCATTTCTATTGACTTTTGCTAAATTGTTGTCCTTGTTATCGTCCTGTTTGTATGTGTCTTAATAATGGTACACTGATGAATGTCCTTTTTAGTTTTATTTTTTTGCTCAATTTGAATTACCGGAAACGATACAAAATGGCACAATTTGTATTTTTGTATGAGTATATGTACTCGTATGTATGGAGACTCTCGTCCTGACCAGACCACGAACATGTCGACGTTTTCTTCGTCTTCTTGCCAATCATATTTATTACATTCGAAAGGAGCAATCACAATGTCGTCGAGGACATTTGATGACAATATTGATGGCAGGACTTTGTCCGCCACCACCGCGCCAAGTCATGTCGTGCTAAACGCCACCATATCGCATCGGAACCTTACCAACTTACCAACTAAAACAGACGACTATAGACTTTGTGTTAGAAGAAGAAATAAATATTTGCCAATATTTTTTGTCATTTCAATGCTCATTTTTTTTTGTGTGTAAGTGTGTGTGTGTATGATGACCGTTTTAGTGCTTTGGCATTGTATTCAACTTTTCAGGGCCATTTTGACATCGTCGTCGTTGTCGTCCTTTTTATGCCCACTGCCCATTTATTGATATGTGTCCTCTGTGATATGGTTCTCTGGGAAGAAGGAGTCGTCGTCGTCGCTTTTATTGGCATTCGTCTAATGGATGTTTTATTTACAAAATCTATTTTCCTATTCACTGTGTGTGATGGATCGGGGTATTTGTGTTGTTATAACAGTCCAGCTCCTTATGCGAACGGGTAAACAGACAAAACAAAAAAGTAATAGCTTGACATTCTCTCATACTCCCAAAGAAAAGGACTCATATACGAGTATAGGAATTCCTTCTTTTTTTTAAGCCTGAATATAGGCGGGCGTACAATTACAACTCAAAATAAAACTTTATTTTGTGAGTTTTTTTTTTATTGTGACTGGAGTCCTTCGAGGATTGAAACACGATACACCCTGGACAGGACACTCGGGTTGCTTTGGTTCGTATAGGTTGGTTAGTTCTTCGTTGTCATTAGCGTATATGTATGTATGTATAAATTGGTGACTCCTTTTGATATCCTTTTTTTTGTGTATGTTGTCTAATGAAAAAGTACATTTCGGAAGCTCCTTGTTTTGCTCACTGTGTTGTTGGCGAGAGTCAGATGTTTGAAACGTGCTCTTTGTTTAACAGCGAAACGATTTGCGAATGCAAATTAGATTGTGGATTTGGGTTTCAGATTTTTTTTTTTCATTCGGTTTTTTTTTAATACAATTTTCTTGTTGCTTTTGTAGGATTTAGTAGATTGTTTTATGCTGATATAGAAAAACCGTTAATTGAAAACAGTTGTTTCAGAGGGGGGAGGGGGGCTGGAAAAGGATTTTTTTTGTCGGGGGCCGTTTTTTCGTGTATATGATAATGGGGAACATCCAATGTATGATTGGTAAATCCAGTTTGCGAATGTAATCATTTGAAGCTGCCAAAGGATTAAGCCTGAGAGTGTCTGTTGTCTGTATATACCAAAAGGACATGAGATTTCAAGTACTGATTGTTTAACAAAAAAAAAGTGTACACAGCTTAACCCAACTCAATGTGTTTCCGCATAAACAAACTGAGTAAATTAATTTTTCTTCATTTGGATGTGTGGTGAAAAAGGACGAACAAAAAACAACCAGAAAAAAAAGGGTCAAACGCTTGGGATAGGCTTCCAGCTCTCGTGCTTTTTAAGAGGAAAATTGATTTTTTTGAATTAATTTTTTTTTTTTTTGGGGGGGGGTCCGATACAAAACTGATAGTTGAAAATTTTTACAGAAGATAACGAGATCAGTTTTTGTGTCTCAGAATGTTCCACAACAAAATTTTACTATTTACAGAAATTCCGAAATCTTTACAATTTGAGATAAAAAAAAGTTACGTATACGCCTGAGTGTACACTGTGAATTAAATCATTGCAAGTAAACTATAAGTAAACAGTGCAAGTCAAAGATTTCCTAAGGCTAAATTTGAAAGAGAATCCTTTTATATTTTCTTCTTTGTAAGTGTGTGTATGTAAGTTTGATTGTCATATTGAACAAAGCCCATATATTTCCTATTGTTTGTTTTTGGTTTGGTTATTCAAAAGAATGTTGCCCAATGCGTAAGTTACACCTCTTTCAGACAAGAAAACTAAATGTCAAAACATCACTCCTTTTCAACAACCCCCCCCATAACCCCTCCCTCTCTCGTCATGATTTCAAAAACACATTTCAATTATCATTTTGATTCCGTTTTACAGACATAAAATACTATAATGTTTCATTTTACTTCGTTTGTTACCATATGAGTTGTCTGTATAGTTGTAGATAGTATATAAAATACAATCCTTAAATACCACAGACACACAATACAATACACACACCCCCTGTAGACCTAATTGTTTTCCAACACAATGCGTGCACTGAAGATTTATCAATCATCCCAGAGCGGCGATTTTGTGTGCAGTTGCAATGTTTTTGTTTTGTGACAATAGCGACGCATTCATAGACAGACAGACGCATACCTTATCCTTTTTGCATTTGCATATCTCTCATCATCGTCATCCTCATTGGGGCAACATCATTCCCTTAGGGTCCTTATACATATGTACATATAAAACTCGTTGCATTATTTCACACAAAACAAAAGCAAAATTCCATTGCGTCGCTACATTCAATCCCACAAGATAGATTACGCACAAAATACATTCCGAAAATTCCTTAGGATAAAACGAATGACTTTTGGGACAGTATATTCACAAGCCCATATAATCACGCAATACACGAAACGTATAAAGGACATGGCCATGGCCAACCACATAAAACCGGGTATATCCTTGTGCCTATGCCGGTGCCCAATGCCCATCACTCTAACCAGTCAGCCAGCAAAACAGAAACAAACCAAGAGAGACAATAAAAAAACACACACAAAAAAAAAACAGGAATACAATCGAAAACTCAGTGCATACCCAGGGGTAATTGCAAAATGGAATACAGGACAAAAATTGCAATGCACTTCTGCGTCCTGCCATCGCACACAAACACACACATTCGGACACGACCTATGCCCCAACTGTCTCACCCACTTTCATGGCTATCATCATCGTCAGCAACACATCACGTCCGTTTGTCAAGTTGAATGGATTACCTAACAAAATCCCAGGACAAAAAAGAAATACCTACCGAGAAGACCACAAGTTCTAAGGACAACGATGACGATTCTACGACAACGACGACGAAGAGAGTTTTACAAAACAAAACGTAACACATAACCATCAGCACTTCCTGCTGACATTGTAATGCATGTCAAGGATTTTTACCCTCCACTCACACACACACACACACACATATACAGACAGACATCTCGTATTCAAGCAGAGACATTAGCTGCGATGTGGATGTCCTTCTTTGAATATGAACCCAAAGGCCATGTTATGTGAATGAACTTGCTGTCTGCTATGGTCTGCCAAGCTTCATCATCACGACAAGGGCGAAGGCTCTGAAACAAACACTGCATTCGTATATCGTATATATCGTATTTATCGTATATGCAAATGCAAGTCCTGTTTCTGGTTGTTTCTTGCTTCGGAGGACACGAAAAAATAACTACACACAAAACTAAACAAGGAGGTCCATAGAGTCTCCTTTTCTGTCCTCTCGTTACCCTTTAAGCCAACTCGACTGGTTGTTGGAGCATACGAGTAGTATATCTAAGGAAAAAAACTTTTGCTCACACATTTCCAATTCCACAAGAGAGAGATAGGTTTGGGTTGCACTCCTAGAAGATAATGGAAAACATATTCAATCCTCCAGTTCATTCCAAGGATCTGCTTCGGATGCAAAATGTGTGTAAATTTAGAAAGGCCAAAGCAAGGTATGTTGTTAAGGAAATCGTAAAACTACACAAAAGTGCACGTCGAGTCCGACAACGACAACAACGACGACAACGGAGACACACCAGGAACTATATTTACGTAAGCTGTCGCTGGGTGTTTTTGAATTTTGAATGTTGCATTTTGGTTAGACCAGGTCTAGAGTTAGTCTAAGTCTAGTGTCTTGCGATGCTCATCAAAACCAAAACACCCATATAAACTGAGGCTTAAGGAGACGCAGACGTTTATACAACAATATACTCGTATACAGAAGCTTTGTAGCTTCGCATCTGATAGCACACAAAAAGAAAGAAATGACGTGACATGTTGTATTCTGACATTGTGGGTGTTTCTGGTGCGGTTAACTATCGTGATGGCGGCGTTTTGGTACTAAGTGTTCCAATGTCAAGTTTGCAGTTGGATGGCAGAAGTGGGAGGGTAAATATGGTTTTTGATGCATTCCTAATGTGATCAAAATCTGCAGGACTCGAGGTTTAGGAAACTGAATGCAAAGTTTTTTTTCAAGGATTTTCTTTTCGATTAATGATTTTTTGAAATTCTCATAAACCTCTGGACTCATGAATCAAAGCTTAAACTAAAAAATTGATTTAAGGTCTTAAGATGTTAACACCCCCAAAAGCGTGTTTTTTTAGTATCCTGCACACTATCTCCACATTTTCGACTTTTTTCGTCCTGTCTTTGGTGCTTTGGTTACGTTGTTTTTCTAAGATGGAATATTGTGAGCACCACAGAAAAGCAAGGATAAAATATGTCATCATGCTCTGTCTGTGTGTGTATGTGTACGTTTTATTCCCAAAAAAGGATAAAAGGGATGAAATATTAAAATGCACGATAAGCATAGAGACACTATAACCCCCAAATACTGTCGTAAACTAAACAGACAATTGAAGCATTCACATTATAATATCCTGTGTACTGAAAAAAAGGAAACATATTCGTATGTATGCTTGGCAGCGAATAAAAACAGTAACAGGATTCAACAGAAGAAAAATACAAACAAAATTCCATTCCATTTTTATAAATAAAAAAAAAAAAATTAGGAAAAACAAAATCAGTCGTGCGAAAAGCAGAAGAAAATACATATCCAAAAAAAAAGTGTACTAACTTTTACTTTGCCTTGACTTTTACTTATATTTATTTATTATTCTTATTTTCGAATTGTCATATACTGTTATTAAAAGGATTCTCCTTGGCATAACAAGGATATACATATAAAGGATATGATATAGGGAGTATGTTGATGTTGAATTCTGATGCAGAAGAAATTGTGATCAAGAATGGGATATTAATTTGGAGAGTGCTTAATTTTTTTGTTACTTCATTGTGACTTTAAAAAAAGTCATTTTATGCAATCTGATCTTTAAAACTACGCAACGGATTTTGATGCATTTTTTTTTAAAGATTCAATGTTAAATTTTGTTTGTCTTGCTAAAACTCGAGAACTACTTGGCCGATGTTTCTGATTTTGGTTTTGAAATGTTTGTCGTAATCCAGGGATGGTTTAAAAAGTGAGAAAATAAAGGAAAATTGTGAGGAAGACAGTAAAAAAATCATCTTCCCATACAATTTTGTCAACCTATAAAAACAAATATTTTTGATTGTCAGTTCCTTGTCAAATTTTTATATTTCAGTCGTCCGTCCAACGTTCTGTCATTCTGTCATCATTATACAGTTATTTAAATCTTTTATCATCACTTTGTCCGTGCCTGAGATTAACTGGGCTTTTATAATGCAACAAACAGGTGTGCTGTTAGAGCTCAATTGGGGCGGAACAAATTTTGACGGGTCCTCTAGTAGTGCAAATAAAAGAATATTATAATTAATTAATTGTTTAATATACTATATAAAGGATATAGCCGTAAGGTGCTATAATGACACTGGGGGCTGTTTTAATCATTTTTAATACTTATAGTGTCAATAAAATTTATTAAGTGTTTCTCATAATCCCGCATAAATTTATTGCATTCAATTGTAAATCCTTTAATTTCATATAAATAAATTCTAAATCCCTTATATTGCAATCAATTTTCAAACTATACTCAAACTACTGAATTTTTGACATAATATTATAAAATCCAACTAAAAACATTCATATATCAAAAAATAAATCCACTTGTCTCCACTATTTGCACTTAAATATCAATTTAATTGCCACCAAAAAAAAAAATAAAATACAATCCCCATAAACATCATAACAATGGATAATAATAAATTATTGTTAATGCGCTAACGAGAACAATTGAATTTTATTGAATAGAAAAATATTTCAATTTCGATAAATTTTATGAAAATTTAATTTTTTTTAGAGACAAATTTTTTTTTCTCTTAAACAATCAACTATAATATTCGTGGCGCGCACTCTAGGGGGATTAAACTAATCTCTTACTCGAAAAAACCCCCTCCCCAATAACCCGCCCCTACCACCACCTGTGATGATGGTAAAGCGTTTCAGCAATCGAAAAATATAAATCAACAAAACAATGGACGTTTTTCTGCGTTATTGTTTCAATTTCTATTACTTTTTTTTAACTCTCTTTTTTTTTGTGGAATATTAAAACGAATACAATTGCAATTCAGTATACAGAACCAAGTGGATTATTTTCCAAAAAAATAAAAAAAATAAAAAATCCTGAAAGACACAATATTAACAGCCATCTCTCAATTGTTGAGCACGAGTGCATATTCAACCGAATTTAATCTCTTTACGATTTTCGGATTATATTTTGTAAAAAAAAAAATATAAAAATATAGGTATGGAAATACTGACAGGACGTGTGCGTGATTTTGTGAGGAAAATATTACCACCCAATTATATTTGAAAATTTTTGCCTAACTTCAAACTTAAATTGGCCTCGATTACATTGGACTTCACTTGATTAAGTTCAAATTTATTTTTTTTAATATTCTAAACAAAACTATGCACAATTATAATGTGCAGTAAGACCCGCTTAAGAGAAACCTCCACATTCATGAAACATTTTCAATTTTTGCTAGGCAAAAACTAATTTTTTTCACAAATGGCATTTAAAAAGAGTAAATTTGTCAAAAAAAAACTATTTTCTTTAAAAAAAATTATATGTTTTTGGAACTTTTTAATTACTTAAAGGTCCTAAATTCGAAGAACCATTTTTTACAAACAAAAAAAATTTTTAAAAAATAGTCCCCATGAAATTTCTTTTTGACAATTTCTGTTTTTTTTTAAGAAATCGTTTATTTTTTTCAAAAATTTGACTTCACTTAGAAAAAATTGGTTTAGACTTCATTTGAAAGAAAAATCCTCTTAAAAGAATAAAAAGTTTAATATTCGTTCATTTCTCTTAAGTGGGTCTTACTGTAGTTGATGGCAATGGGTTGGGTATAGATAATTTTGAAATATATTTGACTAAAGCTAGTTTTTAATTCTTAGTTTAAAAAATAAAGACTGAAAAACGAACAACTATAATTGTTGCTGAGAAATACATATTTTCGATTACAAACAGAAAACAGGTAAACATCTCAGCTTTTTTTTGACATTTGGTACTCTTTCACGGAAAAGCCACGTGGAAAAAGAAAGTGATACTAATCGAAAAGCTTCAACTGTAATGAATGTCGTGGTAACTTCCGTAAAGAACGCGACAGTCCACAAAATCAAAAAAAAAAAAAAAATAAAAAAAAATGAAGGTGTTTGCCACACGATTGTGTCCTGTGCTCACCTGGGACCCACAAATAATAATCCCTCTACCCTATCATCCCACTCGCAGCATACCCATCTGGGGATGAAATTATTTATTAAATGGGTATCCATGAGTACCTTTATATCGTACATGTACCGTACCCTTCAGTAAACTGAACTAGCGATCGGACAGTCGCTACAAAAACAACAACAACAAAAAATGAATTAATGAAGCACAGTGTGTACCTATGACAGGATAAAAAATATACTCCCTTAAAACAGAGATACAAACATACCCATACACACAGACACAAAAAGATACACGAGTAAATAAAAACATGTTGAGGGTGTTATCCCCAACCATAGTAACAAGGAATCAATGGCCATCGAAGTTCTTTACTCCTTTTTGTGTTTTTTTTAAATGTGTGTGTTTTTTTGGTAGGTTGTGGGCGTAGGGTATGTGGTCCATGTTCCCCCTTCTTTTTTTTTTAAATGAATGCGAATGTGAAATTGCATAAGGGAATTTTAATTGTATTCCTTTGTTTATTTGCGAGCATTTATGATATTGGTTTAAGGGTAACAATAACAATAACAGTGAAAAGAATATAGGGATTTTTTGGGTATTGCTAAAATTTATATCCTTCTATTGTTTTTTTTTTTTTTTTTTGTGTTCTTGTAATTTTATTTTTGTCGGGTTTTACAAAACCAATATTTCACATGCAGACATACAGATGTGGTTTTGTTATTTTCACTCTTGTAAGGACATAAATCAAGATACAATCGAAGGAGGTATAAAATGACAAATGGTTATTGTTTAGCTGTGAATTTCTAAAACCCAAATAGTGTAAAGGGTAAGATAGATGTAAATTAGATGTAAAATTTTAATTAAGATCTTATTTCAGCAAGACCAAATATTTTTCTTTTTTTTTTTGTAAAGGGTGTTTTTCTTAGACGTGTGATTTTCAATCTGGCAATACTTTTTTCATAGGTGGTCATTTTGACAGCTGTCACTTGATTTATTCTAAATTTAATTCGCCATTTCGTCATGAATAGATTTACTACTGAACAACGTTTGTAAATCGTGCAAATTAACTACCCAAATCGAGATGGACACCGATCCCGATTTTCACAAGAAAATTTTGTTCAGAGATGAAGCTCATTTCTTGCCCAAAATCATTTTTAAAACATAATGGCAAACCCTTATTTTTTCAATGAAGCTAAATTCTTGATTATAACATTAAGTTATATGCGTTTTATTTCTTCTTGAAAACCACACGTCTAAAAAAAACACCCTTTCCTTAGTCCAAAAGCTTCAGCAAGGTCAGCATACAATAGTTCGCATGATGACACACATATCACAAGTGTTACCATCTGTTGTCAAACTAAGTTATATGTTTTTATATAAAATTTGTAAATGAAACTTCAAACATTGTTTTAAAAACTTTCAAGGCACATCACATACCAACACAATGCCTTAAACATAAACTATCTCAAAGCAATCTCCAAGGATAGGTATATAAAATAATATTCCACAAAGCATAAAAATGTAATTTTTTTTTAAACAAAAGATCCTTTGTCAAGCTATTCTTTAATTTTCATAATAAGGACAAAAAAATCTACCTATACCTACACACATATACAATATAATATAATATGTGTGTGCCTTGGAGAATTTGCAATGACGTTTGTCATTGAAAAACCAAGAACTTTGTGTTAGATAAAAGCCTTAACCATCATGGCCTATACGCATTGTTTATAGAGAAAATAACAAAAATATGTAATGTTGTCAATGTTGTTGAGGAAAGTTTCTAAATGAAAAAGTTACATTTCACATACAAGGACACAAAAATATCTTCCAATTGTCATTAGCGAATGAAAGAAGAACTTTATAACCATAATTTGTTTCTTTTGTCTGGAATTCTATATCTACTTATGTAAATTATGAACAACAACAAAAAAACCCTAAAGTCCTTCGAAACCTTGACATTCTTCTTGTCTTTGTGTATCTATCTATTCTGGACGAGTATCTCGTTTAAGTTGTGCGGATTAGAAACCAACAAATTCTTATTTGCAAATGAGCCTTCAATCATTCTTATAGCCTTGTGTAGGATTCTCAAATTCTGTTTCAGAAAAAAACGAAGATACACAAAAAAGAAAAGAAGACCATAATCAATTATCCTCATTACTGGGAGGGAGAAGATTTTTCGACATAAACAAATATGTATCTATTAGTTCTTCCGCCCAGAAAATGGCTCATTTTTTTTTAATCAACAAAGCAATGAAAAAAAAATGTAAGTCTAATTGGCTCTTAGCCTCTAATCGATCATGTAAATGACGCCAAAGTCCCCCTTCCCGGCGGCGATTCAAGGACCTCCATCAACGACGTCGCCATCACTGTGCCCTTAATCGCTTAGAACCATTTTATGTTGTATTGTTTTTTTTTTTTTGGCCATTTTGGTGACCAATTTATCTTTCATAAATAATAATAAAATATAGTACCATTTTACTTCCGGTTCCTCAAAGTACTCATGTAGTAGATGCGGAATATCCTCGATATTTGCAAGCACTTAAGGATTTAGGTCGCCGTCGGTCGTCGTTGTTGTGATGATGGGTCACCAACGTATATTCATCCATTCTGGAAATGGAGACAATTCAGAGAATCACTTATCCCTGCGGGACTAGGCCAAGATGCTATAGCCTTCTCATCATCAGCTTCAGCTGGCCAAACAAAATCGAAATGCATTTTATCTTCTTTGTATATAAAAAAATACAAATGCATATCCAGGATAAAAACCCCAGCTATGTACTATGTGCGGTTGATGATTGACAATACTTTATATAGATCCACTTGTTCGTAGGACACTTTAAATATATAAATTTTGAATGAATTGAATATAAATAATTCATGCACTTTTTAGTTCAGGGTTTCGATTGTTTTTCAATGATGGCAATGATGCCAATGTTCACCGCGCCGTCGAGCCGCGCCTCACAGTTCAGCCGCATCAGAGACTTAAGGCTCTTTCCATCATCATAAATCGGACAGAATAAAAAAAAGACACAATTTGAGTGGATTTCAGCTGCTAGAGAAGAAGAGTGTCAATGCACGCGAATTGGCCAAAGTGGATATTTTCCAGGAGCGGATTAACCAAGAACATCCAAATTCCACTTTTGACTCTTCATCAGTTCACTCTTCATCGTTATTTTCTCTCTAAAACTATTTTAATTCAGGAGTTCCTCAAGGTTCAATTTTTGGGCCCATATTGTTAGTTTAATTTTGAAATAGGGGAATTCTTGCTTAATTTAGTCCATGGAGCTTCTGCAAAAACCATTCTAGTAAATATTGAAAAGTATGGTTACGAACTTTTCTTTGAGAGGTGATTTTCGGAATCCAAGTCTCAAGAAGGGCGCTCGCTACCAAAAAACTACAGGGCCCTCTTGACCCTCTTTTTCACAACAGTCTTTTAAGCTATAAAAGTTGATTCATAAAATCTAGTAACCTAATTCTCCTTTGGGATGAATTAATTGTCAAAGAGCCTTCTTTCCACATCAAGCTTGTAAATCCGTCCCTGAAAAGTATTACTACCAATCGGAGAGCCACTTCCCGCTATATATACGTACTTAAGTTGCATTTTTATTTTTATGTTCCAATATCCTACATTTAATGTTAAAAGCATGGAATCCATTATGATAACTGGATGATGATGTATTCCTTGAATTCAACAAAAAAAAAAGCGAAGAAGAACTCCAAGTAATCGCACCCACAATAAAAATAAAACTGTCCCACTAAATAAATCGTTCGTCTAGAAATGTGATTTTCAATTATAGAGACTCCCTAGAATAATATCCAATCCAGTCTCACTAGACCTAGAGGTAAAATTTTTATATTATACAGTATGGACAAGTAATATTTCCAATTGAAATGGGAAAGGACCTCAAGCGGATGACGATGATGATGATCATCATCATCATGATGAAGATGAGGCCGCAATTTGAAGACCATCAGTAAATGAATTGTCAGTCAAATAATGCATTGTGACGGTGATGACGATGACGATGACGATGAGTTAGAGTCCTACATTCGTCATTGTGTCATCAGTTGTCCCTTTTAGTCATGTCCGTCAGTCGCATAGTTCGTCGTCGGTTCGTCTGTCAAATGGGGTGTTTTTTTTTTTGTCTCTGTGATTGACAACACAGTTTAGTGTGTCCTTCGGAACGGAGGAGGCCAGAAATCGATTTGAACGAGTTGAAATGTAGGACGCATATTATTCTATTGTTGATTGCGGGTTCGAGTTCGAGTTCCAGCTGCTGATGGTTTTGGATGATGATGATAATATTATTAGACTTTTTTTTTATTTTCCTTTTTTGTTTTCATTGTCGAACTTCAATTTAAATCGCATACTTTAAGGATATTTTGGATCAATATTTAAATTTGTCGAATGTAAATTAAAAAAAAAAAAAACTTTAAATGACATTTTTTCATTCACAAAAAATTCTGCTCCTTTTTATACAATGCAAATAAAATTCGATATAATTTAATCTTTTTACAACATCTTCAAAAGTTGAAGTATCATTTTTCTGTTCAA
Organism: Scaeva pyrastri; assembly: GCA_905146935.1. Classification (NCBI taxonomy): domain Eukaryota; kingdom Metazoa; phylum Arthropoda; class Insecta; order Diptera; family Syrphidae; genus Scaeva; species Scaeva pyrastri. Next base: position 11,875,234 of record LR989928.1, on the reverse strand, counting down.
AGTGCACTTAATCAAGTAGATCCAATTCAAGTTAAGAGTTGGCTAACTCTTTTTTTATTTTTTCTATTTGGAAAATCTTAATTTTCCCAGCAAAACTTCATCTTTCATCAACTATCTTCTATCTATCGTCATCATCATTATCATCTTCATCTTCAAAATCTTGTTAAACATTAATGTACTTTTCGCTCAAAAAGTGTTTAAAACATAATTTTGTCGAAAATCTTTTCCCATCATCTTCATCGTCGACAGCAAATGAACCCATTCATTAACTTCAAGAAACAAAAAAAAAAAAAATGATAAGTAAATAAAAAGAAAATGTATATAATATTTTATAGCCACTCAATCCAGATCCACCGCACTAAAAAAGCAATATTTATCCGAAACCGAAATTATAAAAGTTTTTTTTTTGGTACTTCCTGTTCGTATCCTTGACAGGAACGATTGAAAAGTTCAAGTTGAGAAAAGGAGTAAAACATTTCGCAGGCTACTTTATCTTGGTTCTTATCTGCCTTCGATGATCATACTTCTTTTTTTTTTTTTGTAATTCATTTTCTATAAAAAGAAATTTCTTAATTAACTTATCTTGTTACTTCGAGAGATTTTTCTCCTTTTCTGATTACAATTTTTTTGTGTGTGTAATTTTTTTTCGACTCAAGATTTTCTTCTTTTTTTTTGAGTTGAAAATTTCTTCGATTATAATTTACTTGGTGGGATATAGTTTTCATTTTTAACCCTACCGCACTTTCTTTGGCAAAAAAGGGTAAAATTCGACAGTGGGGGATTAATTCAATCACGGAAAATAATAATTTAAGGCCGCGCGATGTTGAAAATCTTAGAAAAATTAGAATTTTAATATGACATCAAAATATGAAAAAATCTTAAAAGAATGTAATCTTTCGTGAGTGAAATCTTTAATGAATACAATTAGAAGATATACTACAGCAACTTTTCTGTACACAATCCTTTGGGATAAAAACTGAGAAAAAAAAATATAAACTAATGCAAGGAATGCAAATGAATGCATTAAGTTTCAAATGAGTGGATTCAATTGATTGCATCATCTTGAAAGAAATTGCAATCTTTTTGATGTCAAGAATTAATATCTGAATGCAAAATTTAGTCATAAAGTAAATTCAATGAATATAATCTGTGATTCGTTGAGATTGCATTCACAAAAGATTGCATTCGTCTGTCACTCTTTGACTGGTTTAAGATGTTTAAATGATTACGATTTAAAGATTTTGGAATCAAAATGTTGGCAAGTAAGTTAATACGTATTTTAAAGATTTATGTTTCTAGGTTCATTTTTATGCCATTGTTAACATTTAGAACAAGTTAATTCGACCCTGGTTACTGAGCAGCTGTATACTCGTGCTGATTCAAGCCTTCTACTTCTACTTCCTTGGTCTTCTAATTAAAGAAAATTATTTTGTCTCAATGTGTTTTTTTTTCCTTGTTTCATCTTTTGCTTGCTTTTCTTGTGTTAATGATTTTCTCATTACTTTTTGAATACCTAACTCTTGTTGTTTTCTTTCTTTTCTTATTTTCTCATTTTTTTTTTTTTGTGTTGCTCTTTTCCATGCCGTTGAAATGGGACACAATCTTTTATTGGCTCAGGAAGTTATGCAATGCAGAAATTGCATTAACAAGGACATACAAAGAAAAAGGATAATAGAAAAGGGGAAGCAAAGCAATACACACACAAAAAAAAATTAATTCACTGCATAAACTGCAGCATAAGAGAAGAAGAACAAGAAAAAGTAAAATTAAAAAATGGAAGCATTTTTTGAAAAAAAAAAAAAAAAGAAAACAAGAAGGAACTCACTTGCAGTGCTAAACTGTGAACGTGGGATTCAGGAGCCGCATAGTAAAGTAGTACCGTTCTCGTTGTAGTTGTATAGTTGTCGTTGTAACAGCAGTGAAATGGTTAAATGCGAAAATGCCAATGAAAGAGGATACCAAGATGAAACTCCATTAAGTTGATTCTGTGTAAATTCTTTTCAAGAGCAGCTTCTAGTCTCCGCTCCTGTCAAAGGATTAATTTCATTACATGCGGTCTGTTTATCCTTTATATCTGGTTGGGGTTGTTCTTTTTTTTTCTCTTTCTCTCTCTTATTTTTTGTAAGAAAAAAAAAACGTTCAAAATAGTTCTCATGGAAAAAATTAAGAGAAGAAAAAAAACGAAAATCCTGTACACGGAAGATGTAAGGATGTTTTTTTTTAATTTTTTTTTTGTTTTAGTTTTGCTTTTTGAAAAAAAAAAAGAAAATTTAATAGAAATGCAGAAAACCGCAAAAAGATGGCAAACATAGTCTTAAAGGATTTTGCTCCTCTCCAAACCATCATCATCATCAAACTGTAAATGTTTAATATAGATATGAGTACTTGTACAACTTTATCTCGGTACAAGAAGTAGTTGCTGTAAAATTCATGAAATGATTAATACCAAACTATGTGGCATACAACACATAGAATTGCAACAGTGAATGCTCAAGTTTTTTTTTTTTACTGTAAATTTCATATCTTTGTGTGGAAGTCACATTGTATACGACTTGTCATGCTTAACTGTTTTCTTGGAAAATTTAAAAGCGGTTATAATTGTCATTGTGATGAAAATCTTGTTAATAGTATTTAATTTTTTTATGACTTAAAAGAAAGCTTTTGGATTTTAGGTAAATTAAATTTTAAAAAATTAATTCAATTCTTCATGATATTTTAAAACATTGCGTTAGTTCGTTCTTTGATGACTTCTTCATAAAGTCCTGATTCCTGAAAGTCCAGAAGGGGCACCAGTAGATCTTTGCGATCTGCAGGAAAATACTCCAAAATATTTTTGCCATATCTTTCCATTGATGCCTACGTTGTTCTTGGTCTTCTAACTTGCAAGCAGTCTAAGGATTTAATTCCAATGCGTTTGCATTGTTATCATTATGTAGGAATTCAATCTACAGCTTAGACTACATTTTGCTCAGTTTACCCCTTTTACGGTCAACATAATCTGAAAGGACTATTGATAACTTTATGGATAACTTCAAGTCGACCAATTCGCTGAAAAGCTTCCAATATTTTTACGTTAGCGAAACACATCTTAGCCCCTAAAAAAGTATCCAGAAGAACCGAAACAGTCAATTCCACGTTCACAAGACCACAACTTTGTCAATATGCTCTATTCTGGTTAACAACTTTGGGCAATGGATTCAAAGTATGATTGACCAACAACAAGGATGACGATTTAAAATTCTGTGAGGGGGCTTAATTGTGAGTAAATGGACTCGCCAACGTGTGAATTTTGAAACAATCAAAATCCACACAAGATTATCAGAAATGGAAACGGTTTGGTTGTGGATTTCGAGCTGACGAAATTATCAGTTCATAGTAACACTGCCTAAAAGAAAATATTTAGAATTTCTCCTTGAGTGGCCTCAAAAGTCCTTCCTTTGAAAAATCTTAACTCAAATCCATATTTCGAGTCCTTAAGATATTTTTAACAGCTCACTTCCTTCGAATGAATTTCAAAATTCGAAATGAATATCTTCTTCCTACACTATTACCACGCTGCAAAATGTGTTTTAAAATTTCCTAGTTCACCTTCAAAATTTATTCTAATAATATTCCCCTACACAATTTTACCATCTTAGTTTAGTTCTTTAAAACAATTTCATATTTTTGAAAACTGAATTCTAAAACTAAGCCCACATTTTGTTCAATTAGAAAACATCAAAATTCCACAAAACTTTCATCCACACACATAAAGGGAAAAAGTCCCCACAACAACATATCCTTGATATTGACGACGACGACGATGATGACGACAAAAACGCAACGACATTCAACAAAAACTATAAAACATCTTTCAAATTCCACTGCCTCAAATTCTATTGAAATTAATAAAATGCCTTCCACTTTCTCTTCCTCTCTTCTTCTTCGGAAACTTCATCATTTCTAAGAAATTCTCAAAATAATTGACGCTAATTCAAATTTGAGAATATTTTCTTCTCTGCATTATTATAGGCAACAAAAAAAGAAAAAGAAAGGATAATGTGTAGGAATTTAAACGCTTCCTTATTATACCACCTCTATCCTTCTGTCATTAGAAAAAAAAAAGAAAACAATAGAAAAGATCACATAACTTGCAGCTGCCATTTTGTGTTTTGCATGGCATTATCCTTGGAAATTTTAATTGAATTCCTATATAAATCGACATCGAGTACTAGTGTTGTTTGCCTGTTTGGCATTATGACACTGCATCCATTTCTCTACACACAAACACACACACACTGGATATATGTACATATGACAGCCCTACCATCATGGCACCGCACCGTTTGTCATTCATTATCAAGAATATTTGTTGGTCGTGTCAAAAACTATGCGATGTTTTTGTTTGTTTTCGTTTTCGTTGCCAGACAATGTTTTTTCACACTAAAATCGTTTCAGTCGTTTTGATTCCTTGTCATATTTCCACTATTTCCTTCGAAGAGAAGCATGTCCTTTTTTACGAAGAACAACCCATCCCAATAGGACGACGACGACGACGCGACGATAGGACATTCCTAACGTTTTCGTTGGTTCGATGATTCTTTGGTTCATATAATAATCCTAAGATAAAAGGTTTTTGTGTGCAAAAACTTTGGCTTGTGCAAATATTTGTCGTTTTCGATTAAATTAACTCAGCTTGCGCTGAATTCTTCTTCTTCCCAACAAACGACGAAGACGACGGCTTATATGTTTTCCCAGAGAGACAGGGCATGAGATGGGATGGACTTCAGCATCCCACCATTTGATTCCATTCCATTCAATCACATCACATCACGGAGCAGCAGCATAAGACCTCTAGAGCCACACCAATGAAGCAATCACATCGCATCTTAGGATGTTTTCCACTTGAATAATTTTAATGGCGTAATTGTCTGCAAAAGTCGACCTCATCTTGTGTCGGGAATTCTTCGACGTCATTATCATCATCAACCGTCGTTGTCGTCATTCGTCGGTATAGTCGTCGCGTTGTCCTCTCGTTGACGCTGTCGTTTTCGACATCCTTGATGGTTCTATAGTGCGGTGGTGGTGGTGAATTGGTTGTTGGTAGGTGAATTCTGGCAAATGGAGTCCTTATTCATCTACCCGGAAGCATCGCGCAGCTGAAGCCGAAGCTGAAGGTGACGCACGCTGTTATGTGTAGGATAATATTATTCTTCTGCCTTCTCTGAGGGGGTTCGTGATGGAAAGGACTCCCACTCTTGTTCTCGAGCTCATCTCATCCCAGCGCCAGGATCTTTATGACGATAAATCATTGACTATTTTGACACTGGTAATAGGATCGAGGATTTTCTATATTTTTGTTTGTATTCTTTTACATACTCGTATATATTCCCCCATCATCATCACAGATGTGTGATGGTACAAATTGTGAGTGTATGAGAGTGCGAGTGTGCATGAATGGAAACTTCCTTTAGGCTCTTCATCATCTCCAGCAGAGCGCGGCGGCATCATCGACTTCGCGCACAAATTCTCTCACATCGGGTAAAACATCATATCTTTAGGGTTGATTCGTCCTTTTGGCCTTAGAATATTTTTATTGAGTTAACCTTTCACATGGGCCATCATCATCTTTATATCCATTCTGCGACTGCTTCTTCATCCTCCTCACCAATCCCCCCCCCCCCAAAGTTTGTTATTGTATGTGGGGATCGTAAAATTATCGCACAGTCCCATTAGATGAGTTTTCGAATTCCGGATTAAGACGCATTTCTGGAATATTTTGGCTCATGGCGAAGTATCTACAAATATGTTTTTCTTTTTTCTTCCTTTTTTTGTATTCGAATATGAGGATGATTGAGATAGAAGGGGGAGGGGGTAAATATATGAGATTTTCAGCTTTATTTTGAGGAAAAAAGGAAATTAGATTTGTTTTGCAAATATGTATAAGTATATGTATACGGTGATGGAGGTGGTGGTGGTTGTGTTGGCGGTACAACGACGCGATGATGAGCAGCATTGGAGCGGGAATATGGGGTGTCAGGTTGGATAAACAAATTTCAGAGAAAAACATAATATAAGTAAAAGGATTTCATAAATGGAACATGAAGACATTCAGAATTTGTTTATGAACGTTTCTTTTTTTTAAAACATATTTTTGGGAAATGTTTGTAACATGTTCATTTATAAGAACATGAGGCAAGGGGAGCCTATTATAAAAGACGTTTTATTATTTTTGAAAATTAATATAATCATATTTTTGTTGGCTTTGTTTAAAATTCTTTGAATATTCTCATAAACCACTTTGTTGATTTAACGACACGACGTTGATATGTCATCCTGAATTAGTTCAGTTGAAAATAATATACGAGTATGGGGATAACTGGTGGGAACTTGCAAATGAGGTGGGCTTGATATATTTTTAACAAAACCTAATTTTAAATACTTAAAAGAAGTTGTACCCATTGATGAAGGTTTAAGAGGCTTCGACAAGCCATACATTTTAGTTTCCTGCATGCATCCTTCATTATGAAACAATTTGACTTTTTTTTAAATTTAAAATGGTGACTGAAGCTACCCTTAAGAACATAGAAAAAAAAACTAAAATTTAGGATTGAATTAAATATATACAAAATTAATTATAAAAGTTTATAATAGGTTTCTGGATGTTCCTTTTATAAGTTCATGCGAATTTAGCACAAAAAGACTTTAAAAAAACATAGAAAACATCGCATAACAAATATAAGATTATGAGAATTAACCATTTAAACTTAGGTAGCTCGGTTTCTCGGAAATGTGTTGTTAAATCAATAAAACTACAGGAGTAAAAAAACATAGAAAACATTGCATGACAAATTCAAAATTATCACAATTAATTTAGGACTTTGTATAAACGGCATGTATAAAAGTATTAAAAGCATTCAAAAACTAAGCGAACTCCCTTAAGAAGAGCTGCAGAAAAACATAGAAAACATTGCACGGTAATTTAAGGATTATATTAGAATTAACCATGTTTTCCAGAAATTAACTTTTATATTTAAAATTTAAGTAATTCAGTTTATCGGAGGTGTTTTGTTAAGTCAGAATAATTACAAAAATAGAAACATAGAAAACATTGCATGAAAAAATCGAAATTATCACGACTGATTTAGGACTTAGTATTAGAAAATTAAAAGAGTTCAAAACCCGAGGAAATTTCTCTAAGAAGAGCTGCAGAAAAATATAGAAAACATCGCAAAATTGCCAGGCATCTAAAGTTTATTTTTTTTTAAATATTTACTTAAATAAAATGAAGCAAAATTTATTGATAGATTTTTAAAAGTTTTCTGTTTAAAAGTCCATGTGAAATTAGAACAAGAAGTCTTTAAAAAAAAAACATAGAAAATATTGCACGAAAACTTTAAAATTATCAAAATTAACCATAATATCCAGAAATTAACTTTAAATTTAAAACTTAAGTAATTCGGTTTCTCGGAGGTGTTTTTTTAAGTCAAAAAATCACAAAAATAAACATAGAAAACATTCCATGGCAAATTCTAAATTATCGCAATTGATATAGGACACGGCAATTTGTTAAGAAATTAAAATTAGTTTAAAAAATTAGACTTCGATACCCTACCGCACTTATTTAAGAATGGCTTCAGTAAAAAATAAAAAACATCGAAAAATCGTCTTATACACAAAAAGTGTAATTGTTGAAAATATCAAATAAAAAAATGTAATAAAATTAAAATAGAGTAAAAATAAAGCAAAAAAAATATTTTTTTATTTTCGTCAATCAAGCTTCTGTTTCATAAAGTCAAAAAAAATTGACTGTGCTTTATTTATAATCAAATTCCAGGTTAGGTGCCATTAAACTAATTTTGACAGTCTTTATAAGACTTTACTTCCATATAAATCTGACTCTCATACTCACATGACGCGTGTGAGCCAAAATTTATTTGTCAAATTTGCCTTAAAAAGCATATAACCATAACTTGAAATCCAAATTTTTCAAGTTAATAAACAAAACTTGGTACACAAGAGCAATAAACACAATTATATGAGTTGCATAGTATAGTAACTCCTTGGGTTATCCTGGCCTGACTTTGTTTCAAAAAAAAAAAAAATCCTTCACCTTCAACTGCAGCATCCTTGGCAGAATATTTCATCACAACACGTCTTATAAACGTTGCTTTTGCTTATATCAAAAACAGTCTAGGTGTATTATCACTGAAATTTACAGTAAAATTTACAGCTGCCATAAAAAATGTCATACAACATAAAGTAAATTAAAAAAAAAAAAAAACAACACCGAAGAAGATATCTTCATGTATAGGAACCTTGTTTTCATATAAAGGATGAAGGAATACCGCATATAGACAAGGGCAGCCTCTAGCTTGGTCGTCTCTGTGTCACCTACTACTATACTCCATGCAACAACACCATCACCACAGGAAGCTTGCTATTATGTCATTTTTACCCAAAAATTGACAAAATAACGAAATTTTACGTTCTCACAAAATATAAACCACAAGCTTTTCCTACTCTCGTACACCAGAAACAGGACATAGTAGGTTCCTAGATGTAATAAGGCAGAGAATATGAACCGGTAGAAAACACACACACACACACACCCATACCTACAATATCCTTTTTTTTCTACCTAGTTGTTTTATTTTTGACAGGAAACATGACTTTTACGGTTTTTCATAGTAAAACAATTTTACGATGAGGTGAACTGACTGACACTACGAGAGTCCTTTTCTGGATAACTTGCCACAACAGCAGTAATAAAAGGGGATCATATTCAAACTATCAAAATTGTTTACAGTCCCACGAACACAACACTCTCTAGGACTCACAACATACTGTCTTGTGTTTGTGTTGGTGTTGGTGTTGCATGCAACCACGGCGAAGTTGGGCTTTATGTTTAATGAAATTTAATTTTTAATAACTTTTGTTTCAGTTATTTTTTTATATTTTTTGATGTTGTATTTTTAATATTTTTTAGATGGTTACCTTTGACTGCAACTCTACAGCAACAAAGTCAATTGTTGCGTTAAATTTTAAGAATGTTAAATGAGATTTAAAATTACTTTATACTGCATCAGTTGTATAGCTCTACATACCTGGCATGATGTGTGATGTTGGGGAGATGTGTGTGGTCTCGAGCGATATTCTTTTATAACACATTTACTGTTAAATGGGTTTTATTTTTCGAAAGCAGATGTTGAGTCAACACACACTCACACAAGATGGAGGATTTTTTTTTTATATAAGGAGCCGAGTGTAAAATTAAAGAACATTTACTGTTTTTTGTTGTTGATGTTGTATTTGTGTTGGCTGAAGGATGAGCATGATGGCGGTTTTTACGGTAATTAACCTACAAAAGACTCGTTAAAATATAAAATAACGCTATAGGTACTCATAAAGTTGACTTGTACCTAGGTACAAAAAATTTATGTGAAATTCAAGAGTGTTTATTTTTATGGTTAATGAAAGATGTGAAAAATATAATATTTCTTCGCTTAGACACTTAATCGGAGGAAAAATGACTTACGTATAAATGTATACGAGTATAGGGTTTATTGAAGTAAATAATTTTAAGCTTTTAAGATAGATAAATTAAAAATTTTAAGATATGATTAAAGTTTATTGTTATTTTTGTCAAGTTGTTGTTGGTGTTGCAGATAGGTGTTGTCTTTATGGTGGAATAATATTTATTTGAAAATTTTATTTTGTTTTTATTTATTTTTCGTTTTATTTTATGAATTTTTTAGTTATTGTAACAACCAAAGAACTGTTAAAATGATTAATTTAATTTTTTTATTAAACGTTAATTCTTAGGCTTTCAAATCGAAACACTATCACTTACGAATCTTCACAGAAACCTTCATTTTATGTGCTTTTTATTTTATAATTGACTAGAGGACCCCGCGAACTTTGTCCCGCCCCAGTTGAATTTTCGTTACTCTCCGAACTTAAAAAAAAAAGTTTAACTATTATAACATTATTTTAATTGTATTGAGTTGTAGTTCGTCTTTTCCTTGACATTTTAAGACCAGTCAATCTCAGGCACTGAAAAACTCATAATAAAAAAAATTAATAATTGTAAAACGATGACAGAATGACAAGCAACTTTATAAATTTTCGTCAACTTTGGAGAGACGACTAAGATATGAAAATTTTACAACCAACTGACAGTAAAAAGTATTAATTTTTTTATTGCAGGTGAAACAAATTGTATGGGAACATGAAGTTGTTTATTTTTACTGTCTTTTTAATTACTTCCTCACTTTTTAAACCATCCCTTGACTATGACAAACATTTCAAAACAAAAATCAGACAAATCGGCCAAGTCGTTCACGAGTTTTAGCGAGACAAAAAAACAGTAATTGATTTTTATACATACAAAAGACTGTTGTACCGCGTTGAAGTGTACTGTGTGGAAGAATGGAATGAAACGCATAAACATAAGAATTCTATGAAAAATAAAGTACGTATACGCCCCAGTGCACTAACCGTATCCTTCGCATTATTCGCAAAATTGTATAGTCAATCCTGACAAGATATTTTGTAAATAGTCAAACTAACCTAATAAGTTAACTTGAACACACAGAACGTGCTAATATAATCCTATTTCTAAAAAATTCCTGTCTAAACAATTTTTAAAATTGAACAACAATAATATTTATTTATTTATTTGGTAAACAGAAATATTTGCACTCAATGCACAATTTGATATCCAAACAAAATATCTGTATCAAATTAAAGTGAAACCCAAACTTCATTTCTTTATCCACCCAATTGTTGATTTATATATGAATCCATAAATCTATGTTTCATTTTCATATTTTTTTTTTCCTTATATTTTTGATAAATAAAATTCCGACCCATTTTCATAACACACACACACAAACAAATATAAATTCACATCATAATCTATCGTTGGCCGCATGATGTGTGATTCAAAAATTTATCGTTCTACAAATCAAATTGAAATTAATATTTTATTAGAAATCTCGATTGGTTTAAATGTGAAATTGCACACAAAATTCCTAAAATATTTAAATTTCAATTTGCATGCAGCATGCCACACCAACAGCAGCAGCACATCAGTTGTCCTTTATATGCAGTTGATGTACAAAAACTGATAATAAACATTGCAATCTTTTTTAACTTAAAAAAAAGGAAAAACTGATATTTTCCCATTTCCCAGAGTGAAAATATTTGAATTTTTGCACAATTGTATGTATGTGGTGGCATTTATGCAAATAAAGATATTTTTATTAGTTAGCAGGTACCTTACCTACCACCGGCCAGTACCTGCTGCATATTTATTCGGAAACATGGAATGGTATTTGTATTTGCAATCCTCAATTATCGTGATTAGCCTTGACCTGGAACTGATGATGCATGCAAACAAAACAAATTTGAATCCTTTTTTACACAAAAAAAAAGTAAAAATCCATTTGAAATGGAAAATTCATTTGAGATAAAAATAAAAAATACCTTGAATGAATCAAAACCATGAAGAGGGAAGGACATACGAGTACATTTATGTGCGTCGTCGTCGGTCGTATCAATTTGATCTCTGCCGCAAAATGTAGTAATCCCTTTTCAAGTAACAATTTGATTATGTCAAAAGTCAAGGAGTGTGTTTTTTTTTTTTTTGTCCTTTTATGTCCTCCCCGATCAAGAATGACAGCAGGGGATATACTACTTATACGAATACGAATGAACAGTGAGGTGGAAAAAATGTATCCTAATTTTCAAAGAACGAGAATTCTGTTAAGGACATTTTTAGATTATTTTCACTCGGAATTGTCAAACTGTTGAAGCACCAAGAACTATGTCGAAACTTTCATTCTATGAAATATAAAAAAACAAAATCCGGTGTTATCGAACGACTTCCTACTAACCCTAACCCTAAACTTACAACTGTCAAATTTTTTATTTTTCTTTTTGATTCAACAGCATCAAGTCAAACAAAAAAATACGAGACATATTTTTTTGAATATTCGACAACACAGATATCAAAAGTGATAATGTGCAAATGTGGTCCATTGCCCTTCCCTGGACCCGTATGCTATTGTCAAATGCAGCTGTGTTCTTATACCCCCCCCCTCCCTACTCTAGATTTTGAAGAAGAAAAATTTGTATATGATTATTATGAAAAATTCTTTATACGAATGAATGAAGTCTTAAATGATTTCAATCAATTGATTGTTAAAGAAACACTGATTGCAATCTTCTTAAAATTTAATGATTGATTTTTTCAATCCCAGAGAATGTAATCTTCAAGTTGAATTCAATAAATCATTCAAACAGATTGCATTCACAAGAGATTGCAATCGCTCAAACACCAAATACATTCAAATGATTGCAAGATCTTCCAACGAATGAATGATTGTAATCAATTGAATGCATTCCAAATTTTAAATGAGTGATGATTGGAAATTTTTAATCGTGGTCTCCAAGCAAGCTTAAATTTTTAATGAAATCTTTGTGTTAAATTTAGTTAATGACTTATGAATATTGCGTTCACAGGAGATTGCAATCTATCACATTTATAATGGTTCAAACTGTAATTTACTCACTTTCTTCACAAAAGTTAGTTATCGTTTTTTACACATTACTGTACTGTATAAATATCCTGATGTTATAATACGCACACATTTGATGTAGTTAAACTGTCTTTTCGTTTGGTTTTTATTGCAATCAAGGATGCGTTATTTTTTTATCGTTCCTTTTCAAGTATCGACAATTTGTATAGGTATGTATATTATGTTGTTATGTTTTTTTTTTCAATGCATACTTTCTTGAGAGAGATTTCGTTTTCATCTTCATTTTATTGCCTGGGGTTATTAAAAAGGATTCTCTGCTTTTTCCTTCTTTTTTTTTTTGTTGTTGAAAAAGAAAATTGTCGTATTCATCGTTGAAAGGTGAAATCATCGTAAAAAAAAAGGATCCAAGAAAAAAAAAGAAAAGGGGATGAAATGAATCCTTTGGGTGGAACACAATGAATTTTTTCTTCTTCTTCGATCATACTGGCATATTAAAAGTCACAGACTCGCAAGGTATTCAATATAAATGGAGGTAACCTCGATGAAAGGACATTCGTTCTATTGGATAATTTAATGGTTCATTCGTACATTTGGCCTTTAAAGTTGCATTTTTTTTTATTACATATTTTTTCCTTCGTTTATAACTTTGAAGCAATAAAAATTACTTCATTTTGAAAAGGGATATAAATATAATTTTTTTTTTCTTTGAAATTTTAAATTTCAACCTTGCATCCTCGGGTATATCCAGTATCGTTTCCAGTATCCACCCCAGCTTGATTGATGACAGATTAAGGGGACATAAAATGTTTGTGAAATGGGAAAAGTGCTATATGAATGATTTTATTGTTGCAATTTTGAAAAAAAGGAACGCGAAAGCGATAGACCACAGGAAGGATATTTATGTATGAGGATATCCTGTGTATAACTTTTACTACAGGTACGTATGTACATATATGAATTTAAGTAATAGCCGCAGCGGAGCAGTTCATCTGGCGGATTTTGGTTTGAAATCGTAAAATTATGATTTTTAGGATTGTAGGATTTTTGTAGCTTTATTTTTTATTGAACAATGATCATTAAATTAAAATTTATGTGAGTTAAGTGGAAATAATGGGGAACATGAAAATAAAGCATGATGCAGAATACGAGTACATAAATTAAAGTTAAATTGTTTCAATAAGATTTTTGTTTCCAAATTTAAGTTAACTTAATTCGTATGAGAAAATAAAAATTCAATGCTATATAGCTAGCGCAGTATTTAAATGAATAAAACGATCAAACTAACTTTAAATATTATATCCAGCACAGTTGCCACTATTTTTGCTGGCTTCTTTTTCGCCAGCAATCTAACTCTTGTTTTTAGAGGGAAATTTTACTGCGCTAGCTATCCAGTAATGAATAAAACACAGCTATTTTAAAACCATGATAACGAAAACTAAAATTTTCAAACAAATTTACGTAACTATTTGAAGATGTTCGAGCAAAAGTAGTCTTTCTGCATTTTTCATTAATTTCTGTACCTGGAGGGTAGGCCGCTATAGCACCGAAGCTTTAAATTTGTTTGTGCTTGATTTAAGTAAAAAAGGTCTGTAACTATGTCATAAGGCTAAAATAAAACAATAATATAAAAAAAAATTTAAAGCTAGGTTGCTAAGCGACTTACCTTCTAGGTACAGAAATTAATATAAAAAAAATGTAGATAATCATCTATTGCACTCACGGCCTCCAAATTGGTTTCCTGGCTATATACAATAAAATTTAGACATTTTATAAAAAAATTTAAATTGATATGATGTCAACTTTATACAAAAAATTCAAAAAATTTGTTGTTTTTATTCAAATCCGCTTTTGTCAGAAACCTTTGAAGTAGATGTTTTCAATATTGTTACTAATGAGAAGACAAACTTTTATTAAACTCAATTTTCATATATGTATATCTTTACCTACTTTAATCAAATCAGAATAAAAATCATGCAAATACAATAATTTCTCTCTCAAAATTTTTTTTGGGGTAGACCAAAATTGCTTCCTTAAAAATTTTTTGAAACAAAAGTAAAAGTTACAAACAAAAAAACAAAATTAGAGATTTCTTAGAAAAAATTAGATCACAAAAAAAAAACTCAACGACAAGCTAAAACTTTTTTCTTTTTGAAAATTAATTAAATATAATTAAATCTGTGAAACTTTATGTACATACATACATACATACATATATTCATTTATGTATATACTAACTTTTCAAACAAAACAAAAAGTAAAAGACCTTCATTTCCTCGTGTTCCCGAAAAATGAATTCCAAACCTAATTACAAATTCATTCATAGATGTACTCATATATGAATATCCTTAATACACACACACACACACACATACATTACATTTAAGTATATGAACTGAACGTATGTGCGAAAATAATTTTGCACCGAATTTATAAAGCTACACAGCTTACGTGATAATAAAACTTTTGAATCCCTTTCGCCCCTCCCCCCATTTTATCACACATCATCCTGTAAAAAAAAAATTATAAAAAATCCAACTTAACATAGATAAAGTAATCTTCTGCCAGAGCGTAGTAAGTACAAACTTACTATCGAAATAAAAAACCGCAAATTACATTTAATTAGCAATTTTGTTATCCTTTTTTTTCCTACACACATGTGTATGTGTGTTTGAAGGTCTAGAGGTAGTAAAGTCGTATGCACATGTGTCGGCGTATATGCGAAAACAAAAATGTACAAGTTACTCTCGTAGTAGTATAACATTTCCCACATGTCACATATCACTTCATGAAAAGGACCTATCTTAACAATATCATGAACAGGAACACACGAGTTTTTGTATATTTTTGCAGTTTGTCAGTGTGTATGTGTGTGTATGGCGGTCTGTTGGCCATCAAAAGGATGTCAACTTTATGACATTATCTCGTAGTGCGTTCGTTATTCGTATATACCAGATGAAAACTCACCGGTGCAGTGATGCGAGACTTAAACTACATTCATGTCCTAGAATCAGGACTGCTGTTGCAAGCTACTCTTTTGCTGACCAAAATCAGCTTGCTTTTCACTATCATATAGCTGGTGGATGTCCTATTTTAACAACTCATCCCAACCAACCTACCGAGACTGACGACGGCGCTAGAATTCTGATGTCACAGAGTGTGTCCTGTCAAATGGGTTAGGGTATGGTTGGTCGTTTACTTTTGGCTGACAAGTTGTTGCAAAGTTCATTTTGGATTATTATTAGCTCGAGTTTTGTCCTTTTTTTACATACACATACATATAAACAGGTCCTAACAAAAAACGGAATGGAAAACTATAAAGTTTCTAAGTTTGACGTGGATGTTTTAGTTTTTTTCTGCGTGTCCTGGTAGATGCTAAACATGTGTGTATTTTTTGATATTGAAACTTTTGCTGATAATGTTGCGATAGATCGCGTGATTTTGAATTAAAATGCAATTTTCAAAATGAAACTTTCGGTCGAGCAGAGATTTTCTAAGCGCAACTGCGATTTTGTCCGGAAAGGACCAAATGACTTTATGGGAATAACGACAGTAAAATGATGTTCAAGTATCCGGTCATAAAAGGTGGAAGGAGGAGTAGGCGAAGGACGAACAGACGCGACACATTGGCGACTACGACGACGTCATATTGGTAAGTTATTACATATTGGACGTGTATCAGTGCATATGGTCAGTTTTTATTCTCCTTTCACTTGTCATACAAGACACACACATATACATATATATACATATATATATATATATATAAATAAGTACCGTTAGATAGTCCTTCAGTAAGTGATTTAGTCAGGGTTTTTTTTTTCTTATTTAACTTCTATTCAAATTGCAATATTGATGGAATTATGATAGAGCTGTTCATCATGTGTGGCCATCAGGACTTAACATCCTTTCATCACATACACATAACTCTTCTGGCAACTCACTCACTGTACGACAGACTCCTTATTCAAACACATTTATCCATACATACATACATGTGTACACATAATCTTTTATTCTAAAATCCTTTGTTAAGCACTTTTATCAAGTGCAGAGGTTTGAATGAATATGAATGAATAATATTTTAGATCATTCTTTTGTGCTAAAAGAGGAAACATTTTCTAGACGAAAATTTATGTGAGTTTGAGTATAAACTACTACATAGTACATATATCTTAACGTCTATGTATGTATATAGTAAAATAAAAGGAGGAAAGGATACCTATATCCTTTTTTGTTTAAGAGCTTAAATTGATAGAATTTGTTTTATGTGATGGTTTATATATTTAAAAATTAGTCCACAATGGAATTATTATATTGTGTTTATGGATTTATATTTTATTTAAATAGAAAATTTATGATTAGAAAGGATATGTTCTAGAATAGCGATACTTATCTTGGAATTATGGATTTTATCGGGAGAACTTTTGTTTTTGCATACAAACTTAATGATGTGCTTACCTGGAAAGAAATAGGAGACATTTTTAAACTATTATAAAATCATTAAGACTTCAATTGTTAAAATTTTGAAGCTCTTATATTTTTGGGAAATATATTGAATATTTTTTTAGGGACACAGTTCAACAGAACTAAAGTCCATTCTCCAAAATTGTAATCATTTTACTAAAGAGAAACTTATAACGAAAGCATTTTTTTGACAGCTTACCGTTCGTTACCAGTGTCACAAAAATCGATACTTTTTTTATAGATATTGATTTTACAAAAAAAAAAAATCATAAAATTCAATAAAATCTTTTGTGATAGTGGTTTTTCATAATTATTATAAATTTGTTTTAAAATCTATCTGAATCGAAGATTGTTTCTCATAATGTGTGTGATTTTTTTAATTGAAACTTATTCAAAAATACAACTATTAAATTTTCAAAAAATTATGTAAGTCTAGTTGTTGTTGTTTTTTAAGGGGTATTCGAGACTAGATAGTTCAAAAGACCAATTTTTTTTATTTTTCGACAGTTTCGACATTCAAGAAAAATCTTTAAATGTTTGTTTTTTTTTCAAAATTCGAATTATTTTGAAAGTTAAAAATACATTTTTCTCTAACGCCCATTATATCTTGAGTTCTACTCGACCGATTGATTTAGCACAGTTATTCTTTTTGATTTTGAATATTTACAAAAAAAAATTGCAAAAATTAAAAAAGACACAAAATTTAACTATTTTTTTGATACGGTCTGTGCATGGCCTCCAGTTAATTTTTTTCTGTCACCCTCTACTTCAACGGGGCATAAATTCTTCAATTTTTTTTTTTCTTGTACAGTGCAACATGGTTATAAGAACGTCTTCAAATCCAAGAAATTTCATTCTTATACCCGAATTTTCCTATTATAAAAACTTCGGATATAAGAAAGAAAATTTCTTATATTAAATCAATGAACACAAAGAGGTATTTTTATGTTCAAACAATAAGTCAAATTTTGATAGAAATGTCAAAATATTTACAGAGTTTTCACGGTCTCTCCAAAACTGCTGCTGTCATTTCACTGGAAAGTGGAAAGCTGGTATGTATTACAAGGATGAGTAAACAAAAAGTTTTGACAAAGGTTTCTGGATGAAGTAATTTTTTTTAGCAGTTCGTTTTTATTCTAAACATTGATATTGATGCCTAGAAATGAGTTTCTTATAAGAGTATTCTTAAAACTTCAATACAAAACATGCTAAGAAATTCACTGTAAAAATATTCACATTTTTTTATAAACAGTGTCAAAAATGCCCGAAATTCAGGTGCCTAGACTAGATTTTACTATTCCCTTAAAAGATTTTGAATTGACAGTGACGATTTTTTGAGTAACGACTTTCAATATTGACATTTAACAATTTCTTCAAACGTAATATTCCATTTTAAGTGTTACTCCGATGCTTAGAAAAATAGAAATTGGTCTTTTAAGAGTGCAAAAATATCAAGATTGGTCTTACGAGACGGGACCGAGACTTTAATCATCGTGTCGTGGGCAGCCCTATTTTCAATAAAATTATTAAAATTGGTATAACATTTTAAATAAATAAAAAATAACGAGCATTTTGCAAATTCGAATTTTTTAAACCTAGTTTTTGACAATTTAAACGTTATATAAATACTTTTAAATTGTAAAAAATAAATAATAGTGTTTTTAGTTGTTAAATTAAGGGACATTTTCTTAAGTTTATTTTTTTCGACATTTTTGAAAACGTTCTATCGGTTGAAAATGGTGGTCGTATTCAATTAAATTCGGATTTTATCATTGAAACAAGTGCACAGTTAATCGACAATTTGATTTAAAAAAAAATTCTACAAAAAGTTTTTAAAAATTGAAAAAAATAAAATTAAAAAAAAAAAAAAATTCGCGAGTATTTTTCATTACACTAATCTTACAAAATTTCTATACATTTTGAAACAGTTTTTTCTAAAAAATAAATGATGCAATTCATACATAAATTAAATTCACATTTTTGTCTTTAAATAGTTCAGATTTTATTTTATATAGTCACTTATTTGGAAAAGTGTAATTTTAGTTTGGATTCTTTTTCATCGTAATGTCACATTTGGTTAAAATCTTTAAATTCTTTTTTAGACTTCAATTTTTTTTTTTATCTCAAACACATGTCACAACTTAAAATCGCATTCAATGTTTTTACGTACTTGAGAACATTTAAAAGCTTTTTAAACAAAACCTAAAAAAAAATTCATTTTAAGAACGAAAATGTATCTCATCCCAAAACAAAAGTCTACAGCTACACCTCCCATAAAAACCATCAACCAAAAATTCTATAAATAATATTGTTTTATTTTCGTACATACATATTTCTGATGAAGAAAATAAATTCCTCTTAAAACATGATATTTTAATTCTCTCACCGCACTTTTGGGAAACACAAAACCAAAATCACAACAAGAGGATGTGTTGTCCCCTTCATATCCCTGCTGGCGTTCCAACTCTCTCTCACACACACACAGATAGTGCATTACTTAACTATGTCAAGTCAAACAGAATTAATCGCCTCCTCGCAGTTGAAATAATTCTCAAAAGGGAAAATTCGAACCATTTGCAGTTCCACAACACGATGGTCAACACAAAAACAAAAAACCAAAAAAAAAAAGAAAAGCAAAAACATAACGAAAGAAAAAAAATCAAATCAAAAGAAAATGCTAAAAGCATTGTTGTGAATGGTTTTTGTGTTTTTGCGTTTTTGTCTCTTTGTGAAATTTTCCAAAATCCAGCACAATATTGAAAGGCTATCTATCTATACATACAAACGAGTATATGATGGACCTATAGGTACGAGTATAAAGGGCCTTACTGAGAGAAGCCCCAACCGAAGTACACCAAACAATCGAACACATCCAATAATGGCCTGTCCCTGCCCCAATAGCCTTTATGCATATGTATCTGTGTATCGGAACAGGACGAACAACAACAAAAACTCGAGATCTACATATATATGTACAAAAAGAACATAAACCGAAGTGTTTGTCCCAGCGACCCATTTTGATCTCCTCCTACTCCCGTTTTCGACATGGAATCCACTTTAGTTCGCTCCAATTCACATCACAACAATCCAACTACATGACACACAATTTCGATATTGATTTCCCACGCGATATAAGAGCAGACACTGGACACAAGGACATAGGACATAGGACACACAGAAGCATCAGGTTCGCCGAGGACAAAATCAAAAACAAAGGAAAAAAAAACACATCGGTTCAATTCATGGTTCCAAAAATATAAATTTCCGACAATCTTAAATTTGTCTCCTCGTCCTTGTCTACCACAATAAAAAAAAAATGGAAGGACTTCCTTTTTATTTAGACATTATCCTCAATATCGATATTCCTATTACTATTAATGATTTTATTTGGTTTAACTTTCAGAAGACGACATCGGCGGTGTCGAGGTCCTTCATGTACATCAACATCATCATCCAAAAACGACAACAACAACAAAAACAAAAAAAAGGACAACACAACAAATTTCTGAAAATAAAGGATGTTTTTTATGCCTAGCCTCGAAGTTAAAGCATCAGCAGCCCATAACACCAAAGGACTCTAAGGACTATATACTCGTAGAACCATGGAATGGACCCAAGTATCAACAACAAGGACTAAGGCGACGGAGGTGAACGTAAATGTGAATGTGAATGTGAACGTGTTCAACATCGAAGGGGCGGAGAACTTCAGTTAAGTGGTTCCAATCATGTCCTTGTGTTATAATAGGACATGGGAACGCATTAAATGAATGTGCACGTTATAAACATTTTGTGTGAAGTGTCCTGTTTTGTCTTTTTCATATTGGGGTTGGTTAGGGTGTGTTGTGCTGTGTTGTTGATGATGATGCTGTTGTAACGTGTTGTGGGTGTTATTGGTGGACCCCATCATCATCATCATTCTCATCATCATCATCATCGTAGTCGTAGTCGTCGTCGATTCATGGATGGCTCTTATGAATGGGAATAAATAAATATACCAACACAAACAAAAAATATTCGATATCATCAAGGATTTGAAACGATTTATACTTTCATCTGATGTAGATACACACACACACAAATAAGTCTATTGAAATAGATATATGTAGGTCCTGTTTAATATGACGTATGTGAAACAGAACATATGTTGCTATTTTGGAATAAATATTTGCCAAAAGGATAATTGAATATTGCTGTTGTTTCACATATACAACAATACATACATACATACATAGATTGATTTGTTTAATAAACTGTAAGAGATTTTTCATTTTATTTAATTTTTTTTTTTCGTGTTGGTTTTTTTTTTTTTTTTGTTAAAGGATAAAGTTAATTCTACAGCATTTTAGAATTATATTGATGGGCTTGGAAAAATAAATGGCACATTCATTTGGATGGCTGATGATTCGGAAAAATTGATGACAATTAAGTGTTGATGGCAACAAAATGGCTACAGAGGGGGATTTTGTATTTAGCAAATAATGAAAATGATGAGTAAGTGTTTGTTAAATGTATAAGTAAAAATAAATATTATGCATACTCGTAAATTTTGAAGTGCTGAAACTGATGCATTGAGCAAATATGAAGAAAGGGGTTTTCCACTAAGAGAAATTTGTGCAGCTGTCATCATTTGACACTTGATAAGTTAAAACTTCACCATTGCTAAAAATGGCGCTTTAAGGATATATTAAAATTATTAAAGTTCACTATAAAAATAGTAAAAATTAGAGCACGTTCAGTGAAATGCTGAAACTAAAGCACATTTGAGTCGTCTTGAAGCAGTTTCTCCTGAAACTGTGGTGGAAAATTTTGGACTATTGGAACAAGTTGGTGATGTGAAGACATTGGTCGAAACCGTGTGCGTCACTCAAGAACAACTGATACTTTTATTGCTGTAGCCTGTAATGTTGACAAGAACTCAGGTTTGTCGTTTTTTAATTGATCTTTTTTCTTCTCAAGGGATGATGGGTTCAAATGTCACGTCTTACACGGAGGTAGATTGTCCAGGGTTGCATACTGTCACCAATCCTGTTTTTATTGGTGATAAGTGATGTACTGCGGATGGCTTTGACAGGAAGCGGAAGAATAAGATGGACTCTGACAACTTACCTTAAACATCTCGACTACGCTGACGATGCGATGTTTGCTTACTTCCCATAAGATCATGGATCTCCATCAAATGGCAACAAGGGTGGAGAGAGAAGCAGCAATCGTGGGGCTGAAAATCAATACGGGAAAAACAAAGATGTTCAGCCTCGGGAGCTCGCAATCATCCGTTTTGATGAACATTAGTCAACAAACAGTAGAGAAAGTAGAGAGCTTCCAATACCTTGGAAGCATCATCTCTCCTGAAGGAGGAACCGAATTAGACATCGCCAGCCGCATCGGAAAAGCAAAGGCTGCGTTCGGGATGTTGTCCAATGTTTGGAGGAACAAATCTCTCAGCTTGAACACAAAGCTACGACTGTTTAACTCTAACGTCAAATCAGTTCTGCTATATGGCTGCAGCACCTGGAAAATAACAACCACAATAAACAGGAAACTGCAAACCTTCGTTAATAAGTGTCTTCGAAACATCTTACGGGTTTTCTGGCCTAATCGTATTTCCAACAGGTCAGGAACCCATAGATACCATTATACGAAGGCGCAAGTGGCTTTGGATTGGATTGGACACACGCTTCGAAAAGGTAATGACTACATTGCAGGCCAAGCAATGCAGTGGAACCCACTCACACAAGAAGGAACAAGAGTAGGTGGACCGAGAAGCACGTGGAGAAGAACAGTCGAGGAGGAATCTGCGAGACTGGGAAAGAGCTGGAGAGAGCTAAAATACATCGCTGGAAACCACACACGATGGCCCTATGTCCCGCTAGGGAACACCAACGGACTTCGTAGGTCTGATGACCTAAGTAAGTAAGTAAGGGCTTATATTCGTCCATCATCATCGCATCCACAACTGGGAACCGGTTCTTGCTTCATTTAACAAGTCTCTATTTATTCCAATCGCTAACTGACGACAACGTCATCTGAGTTGCACTACCCAAGGCTTCGGGCGTTCTGTTCCACACCATCTCTCCAGCGAACTCCAAAGAATTGTCCGAGCTGGTTCCTCTTCGGAGTCTAGCGAAATTTTTGTTCACGAATCTGGTGCGAGATAGATTGCATTGAGTTCAAGATTTTAGCGTCTCCGGAATCGTCCTTCTTCAGATACGGGGCCAACCATTATTCTCCTAAGACTTTCCTCTCGAACGCTCAGGTCTTGGATCCATATGTAAGTTCTGGGAGAACAATAGTCCAGTACAGCAGCAGTTTATAGGTTATGGTAAGGTTTCTGAATTGAAATAGCTTCTCTCGATTAGCAGTCATTAAATAAACTACAAAATCACGTGTGCCTTCAAATTCTTCAAAATGATCCCAATCATCTTCAGCAATGAGGCACATTTTTTCCTCGAAGGGTTGAAAGCTACAAAATTAAGCAGAATTGCCCTATTTGGTGGTCGGGAAATCCCAGAACGATTGTTGAGAAGGCTCTCCATCAATGTGTCACTGTTGAATCAAAATTTGTCCAAGGATCTTGTGATTTAATACCTTTACAGATTTAAATGTAGAGCCATCGTGAAATGTAAGTTCTATGGCAAAGTTCCATGATCTATTCGAGATCTCAAAAATGGACATCGAAACAGTGTCAGGTAAAGTAAATGCAAATGAACTCCAATCATAGACCAATAGACATATAGAACCATCGTTTTCCATTTTACCTTAACACTTATTAGGCTTCGATCCTAGCAACATATTTCAGATGGTCCAAAATTCTGCAACATTTTCAACTAATCCTTATCCTTTCAATTCTATAGTTCAAAAATCTGAAAACGGAACCTCCTTCTCGTGATTTCAATCCTCCCAAAATCAAATCTTGTCAAATTTCTTACATTCGGTTTCTACAGCAATTTGTAGTGACCTAGATCCTTGATCCTGATGTTCAGTGTGATGATTATAATCCCATCTTACCTCACATTAATCCAAATTTCTTTTGGTAAAAAAAAAATACAAAATTAGTCATTGCCTCGTTTTCCTAACAATCGGTAAGTTTTTTGATCTTCTAAGAACATCAGGTAAACCAAAAATCCCTATTCTTTTGTCATCTCTTCTATACACACAACTTCGGCATTGTCCTTTTTAATGTGTGGAATTATCAGGATATCTCTGACTCAAATCTAGAAGAAGAAGATTGCATTGCATTTGCAGGTGAAAAACAAAGACATCAAAAGTAATTGGTCTTCAATACCTTTTGCCACATTTACCTAACTAACAACCGACATCTGCTGCTGCTTCTGATGCTACAAATGCCTTCTAAGAACTATCTAATCCTTATTTCTTCCTAAAGATGGATGTTTATGTGTATGTGTTTTTGTGTGAGTGTGTCATTGTCATCATTCGTCGTCGTTTAACTAAATTGTTCTCTCATGTTTAAGTATGTAGAATGACACATTTTAGTTAAATGTCCACTACCCACTCCTCCCACATACTTGACATCAAGAATTAAGACTCCTTGAATGTCCTTCACAACAAAAAATACACAAAACGATAATGGAAGGACATTGATATTAATAGACAACCAGGAAACACTTATAGTTAAGAAGTTTGAAATAAATTTTGAGGTTCTTAAATTGAACTAAAAAAAAAACAGATCCTTTTTTCTGTTGGTATATCATTGCAGGAACTTATATGGACAAATTAAATTTCCGATTATCACCGATGTGAGTGCACATTATTTTTAGACGAAAGTATCCTGCTTAACATATACCCTATAAGGAGTATAGGAAGTGGGTTTTTATTTTGTTGTCTTTATTTCGGTATTAAGGTATAAAAACCTGTCTGTATGCGACTCAAGTGCCGAAAAGGACACACGGCAGTCGAAACGAAACCTTAGCATAGGTAGGTGCAGATCCTTTTTTGTTTTTCTGGTTCGAGTTCGAGGCAATAAAATGTTCATTCTCTTCGGAGAAAATAAAAAGAATACCTACTGTGCGCCAACTATAAAGAAGCCATGACTTGGAAATTTACTCATCCTCCTTAGGATTTTTGAGGAGGCACTTTCCCAAAGCAACTATCAAAAAACAAAAAAACAAAAAAGGATCTCTCCTGATCTCGAACTCGAGGGACAGACAGACATCATCGATACCGTGACTTGGTGCTGTGTTGTGTATGTAGTCCGTTTGTCGTGTCGTGTGTCTTCTTCCGTGTTGGTTTTTGTAGCGTCCTTGTTTTGTTGCTTTTGATGCATAGTTTTAGCATTCGAGTCACGTAATGCAAAGTGCTATACTGTGTCTGAATTATAAGTGCTAGTGCTAAATGTTTGTGGAAACGTCCGTCGCCTTATGCAGGATAGTCGATGTCGTTCTCCTCATCATCATAGTCATCGACAACGGCGGCGGCGGAGTTGGATGACGGTGTGTCGTCGTCCTAGTCGTTGTCGTCCTTGGCCATTTTGTATTATGCGCTTCTTCTTCAATTTGATGTCGTTTTCTGTTTTAGGGACATTCTAAGTTTTTTGTTGGTTTGAATTTCGTACATATTGCTATGACAAGTAATCGACATTTGGTCCTTCTTACTTTAGTCGTTGTATAGTTTTTCTTCTTCCTTTGGCCATCAGAAGGATATCATATATCGTAACATTTTCGAAGAATGTATGTATGTATCTATTCCCGCTTCCTTGAGATGGATTCCTGTCTCTCTATATGTAGGTATAGAGTCTCTCGAATTCGAGTGGTGGCGTGTTTACATGAATTTTATATTCTTTCGTGTCTTTTTGGGCTTTCAATGGAGAATACATTATTCAAGGATAAGCAAAAGACATAACACACACACATATACATATATTATAGAAAAGTGTATTTAAATAGTATTGGCACAAACAAGTTTAGCAGCAAGGACAATACACCTAGACACATACATATGTAGGTACATACTTAGGTACGATTTTTAAATCCATTTGACAACAACAACAACAACAAAAAAGAAATCGAAAATGAATGAAATGTAGGTAGTTTTTTGCCTTTTGAAATTCCACGTTGAAACATATCTTTACACACGTTTTGTGTCGTGACACTTTTTCATGTTAGAATTTTCGATTTGTTTCGTCCTTTTTTTCTTTTCTTCAAAATAAGCTATTCTCCAACGTAGGTAGGTACATAGTAAAGTTAAATTTAGCTAAGTTTTTTTTTTATTCGTATTGGTGTTTTGGATGTCGTCAATTTTACTTGTCTATTTTTTTTTATTTTATTTTTTTCAAAAGAAATGTCTTAAATTTTAGATCACATCACATGTCATGAAATATATCTACATCTGTTTAAATTGCAAATTTTAAACTGTTTCGTGATGTTGTGCATTTTGATAGAAATTTCTTCTTCTTCAAATAGAATGATCAAGTTGTTGGTGTATGTGTATTTGAAGATTTTGAAGACGGTATGACGATGAATATTTTAAACAAATGAAAAAATCTCCAAAAAAATGGCTTTGTTGTCTTTTGGAAAATTTAAGATAACTTCTTATTAACATAGATTGAAGATGATATTACAGGTAACATCGTTTTGAGTAAACTTTTTCAGAATTTTCAGTGTCATCAACAATTCTTACTTGGCTTATCTTTTGAGAAACGTATCATAGTCAAAAATACTTATGGACCCATAAAGTTAAAAAATTTATCATACATGATTAACTCATGGAAAAAGGTAACTCAGTAAGTTTTTTAACATAAATTTGGTAAAAAAAAAACTCTTAACAAATAAGTCAATCCACAAAGTTTTAGAAGGTGGGTTTTTAAGCTGACGGATTTATCGGTTCAATCTTCTACACTATAAACGAAACTCACTTCACGCTGTCTCTCCGTTCCTTGATCTTTAAAACTACGCAACGGATTTTGATGCGTTTTAATAGATAGAGTGATTCAAACGGAAGGTTTACATGAAAAGGGTGATTAAATTTTAAGGACTGATGTTCAATGTGAACCACACCTAAACGTCAAGTTTTTTTCTGCCTTTCATTTGACATTTCTCAATTTCATACTAACTCAATTTAAACCATGGAAAGATACACAATCGAGCAACGTTTTAAAGTTATTCAGGCTTATTATAAAAATGGGCGTTCAAATTTCGTCAACTTGGTGAAGAAAATCATCTTCGTCAATCAATACGCAGAATTGTCACATTTGGACGAATGATAAATCCAAGAGTGATTGTGAAAAAACCAATGCACTCACAAAGAGTGACTGTTTGGTGCGAATTTTGGGCTGATGGCGGCATCATTGGGCCGTTTTTTTGGAATATTGGATGTGGACGATATGTGGTTCCAACAGGAATTTGCCACTTGCAATCACACAGCTAACGAAACAATGTCTCTTTTGCACGACAAATTCAATGGCCGTGTTACCTCATGTGGTGGCGATGTAAATTGGCCTCCAAGAATATGTGATTTGGCACCGTTGGACTTCTTTCTTTGGGGTTATTTAAAACAAAAGATATACGTCGATAAGCCACCAACAATTTAAGAGCTAAAGGATGAGATAATTCGGCACATTAATTGAAAAATTTGGACCATCGATATTTTGTTCCATACAAAATTGAACCATACCAATATTATCATAACAAAAAAAATGATAATAATTTCTTAAATAATTTGTGTTTTATTCAAAATCAACATCGGCCCTTAAAATTGAACCACCCTTTTGTTTTCTGTTTGTTTGTCTCGCTAAAAACTCAAGAACGACTCGGCCGATTTGAAATGTTTTTCGTAGTCGAAGGAAGGTTTAAAAAGTGATAAAGTATTTTTAAATTGCGAAGAAATCAGTAAAAAAAAAAAACAACATTTTGCGTACAACTTCTTCTACCTGCAAACAAATACTTCTGATTGTCAGTAGGTTGTCAATTTTGTATGATTCATTTGTCTGCCTAACGTTAACGAAAAGTTATAAAGTTGCTTGTCATTCTGTCACCATTATAAATTTATTAAAATCTTTTATTATCAGTTTTTCAGTGCCTTAGATTTACTGGTCTTAAAATCCCAAGAAAAAACTTTAAACTTTTTTTTGTAAGTTCCGAGAGTAATACAAATTTTGATCGGTTGGTGACATATCGACCATAATTTAACAGCCAGTTGTGATGTTGGAACTCAATTGAGGCTAGACAAAGGTCAACGGGTTCTCTAGTAGTCTCTAATTTTCGATTTAAATTAAAAAATAGGACATAATTAATGTAGAATTCTTCATGCAAATTTTAACCTAGCAAATCAGATCAAAAGGTTTTCTAATGTGCGTCTTCTATCCATAGCCTTTTTTCTCATAAGCCACATTATATCAGTCACAAACCGTCTTCTTCTGAAAAATAAAAACTAACATAACTCATGTCTTCCTAAAAAAGTTAACCACAACTTTTTCGAATTTGACTTTGTCTTAAATTATTGCTAAAAAAAAACTACTACCATAAATAAACATATTTCATTCTTTGAAACAAGAAATGTCTTTATTATGCGATTTAAATAATTAAGTTATTTTCTCAATAACTTGTTGACACTTCTTGTATGTATACAAATAAAAAAAAATCAATCTGACACAGCCTTTCACCATCACCGAAATACCAATTTGAAATGTCACATAAATTTCGATCCTATATAAAACAAAGCGTACACGAGATGTGTCACCACTTAAAGCCATCTATAATATCTTATTCTTTCTTTTTGTCTTTTATTCTCATTTTACAATCACACAAAAAAAAACAGAATGTTAAACAACAACAAAAAAGGAATTTGAAGATAGAGACTATTTTTATATACCTTCGAATGTTTCAGGAATAGACTTTTTATTTCGATTTCGACTCGACTAGAATCCCTTACACAAACATCTGGATTCGGCAGCACCTATTTTTGGTGTTTCTTTTGTAATTTATTTTTGGTCACCAATTCGACTGAGGTGAAAGAGAGGTTCAAAAGAATGGAGGTGTGCCAATCTAAACACTATTCTTCCTCAATTGTAGGTTATATAGGGTGACTAAATGATGGTAAAAAATCAAAATTAATTCAGAATTAGTTTTAACATTGACAAATTAATTCACTTATATTCTGACAATTTTTAACAAATTATTTCTCATAACCTTGATTTGATAAATAGTTTTAATTTAGTTAAAATTCAATAAAATGTTGTTCTAAGTTTTAAGAATTTATAAATAATATCTACTTAATTTTGAGTCACCCTTTATCTTTAGACATTTCAAACAAATGGGAATTTAAACTGGTTCTTTTTGAACAATTGACACCTTGTGGATCTTTCAGAGCTTAATTAAAATTGTAAATGTGAGAAATTCCAAATACATTTTTAAGTTGGTAAATTTATCCATTTTTCTTATTTGCATTTGTAAATATTTATTAAGATTTTTTACTATGTACATATTTTTTTTAATAGAACGGAAGTATTTTTATCGAATTTTGCTTAGAAACATTGTATACGAGTTTATCAACATATGTAGGTATCTACTCACTTAAAAGATTAATTGTAATTTATCAACATTTCATATAAAAAATAATTTTATCGAATACAATGTTGCGTATGATGCTAAAAATATGCCATATTATTGTGTATAGAGAATGATTATGAGATGTGGGTTAAGTTGTTCTTTATTGTTCCCTAACTTAGATAAGAAAAACTTTTGAAATTAAGTGAGTTTAAGGTCACAGTTATTATAGTGATAGTGAAACGAAGTAAATACTAAAACACTACACTATTTTTATAGAAACAAACTTAACAGATTTTGATAACCCTTTCTATAGTTTGCAGAATTAATAAATAAAAAAACGTCAAATTCACAATGTTTGCTAAACTAATCAAGAACTTGAATCTCACCAAATTTAAGCACAATAGCACAAGTGATTCCCAAGATACATGACTTCAAAACCAAAAAAAAAAACATAATTAACTGACTCACTAATAAATTATTATCAATGTTATAAAATATTTCCGAGTTTTGAATATTGTAACTTCAGTTTCGTCACACGAGGGCGTGGTATACACCCACTTTTCTAGCAATCATCTTGCTGAAACGGAACTAAGCAAATTTTCTTTTAATAACTTGGTCTTGATTGAGAAACTAGAGTAACTACTTAGGAAAATATTTTAGAGGTGGCAGTGTTATTTTAGTACTTACTAGCCGACCTAGCGAACTTTGTCTTGCCATAATTTATCGTAGTTAATATATACATAGCCTTTTTCACTCACAATTCACGTAGGTTTCTATTGGTAATTTTGTTTTTTAAATCCGTTCAGTAGTTCCAGAGATTTCCGCCTTCAAACTCACAAGCAAACAAATTTTACCTTTTTATAATATTAGTATAGATTTGACACTAGAATTTCATGGGGTTTACCTTAAGATGTTAAAATTATCGGCGGGGAAGGGGGGTTGGGGATATAAAAAGGATATAACTATAGAAACACTTTGAAGTACTTACGTCAAAACATTTCTTGATTTTGTTGAAAAATTGTTAAAAAGTATTGAAAGAGATTTTTAAAAATAAAAATTTAAATGTCAATATTTGAATATGACATTTTGGACCAAAAATCCTTAAGGCACGAACATATGTACATTGTATTTACAACCATGTCAGTTAAACTGTATCAAAAGTCAGCTGCTCACTTAATAAATTAATATTCATACGAATTAAATATAATTTTAAAGTATTGTTTTTGTTTTTCAAATAATTAAATTAAAATTGAGTTTCCAATGAATAATTTTTTCCCTTAAAAAAAAGTACCCACATTGTGTAACTACCAACATGAAGAAGCACAACAGTAATTATTACATTATTTAAATTACTGAAACAATAATAAATAAAAAAAAATTAAGCAAATATAAAACATCACAACAATACAAAAAAAATAATAAAAATAACATACCTCCTTTAAAATTACAGCAAGGCTGCTCATAGTAGGAACTCCATGTATTCTCATAGGAACAAGTTACATTGACGGTAAAAACCACCAACACTGCTATCAATAACAGTCGGAACATATTTATTGCAAAAAAAAAAAAACTATATTTAATTTTTTATTTTTTATTTAATTTTATTTTTTAATTCCAGGAGGCAAACCAAACTGTGTGTTGGTCGGCGGCGAGTGTGTGTGTTTGACACACTTTTTATTTTATATTTTTTTTATGTTGTAAATAATTACTTTAATATGGATTGATATGTTGATAATTTTTTTATTTATTTATTTATTTTTTTTTTAACTATGAATGTATTTGTTACATTAACACAAGTTATTCATCATTTTTTTTAATTTCACTTATTTTTTATTGGATTTCCGTTAACACGTTATTAATTTTATTTTATTTTTTTAACATTTAATAAAGGAACAATAATGAGCTGTTGTGTATGTGTATTTTGAATGGAACATCACCGAAAAATATTTTATAAAATTTTATGAATTATTGTTGTTGTATTATAAAATTTTCCATTGAAATTCTGTATGTTTTAAGTTATATTGATTTTAAATAATTTATGTGATATGAATTTAAACTTTATTTAAACAAAACAATAAAAAAAAAAATTGGATGAAAAGAGAAATCAATTCATTGATAAATGGTCATTGGGTATAAAACCAAAAATGTTAATGCACATAGATTCTAAATAATAAATTTATAATTTAAAATTAAATTTTAAAACCATTGCAATGTAAACAAAATTATTTAACACAGGTTATTGTTTTAGTATCAGGGTACACCTATTTATCAATCTTAAATACAATATAAACAATGGGGCACTAAAATTTAAAATTTAAATAAAAATAGATAAAAGTAATCAAAGTGCATTTTTCTTATCACATTTTGCACTTAAAGAGTATCTATCAGCTTCTGCCATGAGTTTTCGGATCTATGAAGCTCTCTAGAATGACTGACGTCATTGAGATTGAAAAATTCATTTAAACGATTAAAAATAAAAGTTTCTTTCATTTTCTTTTATCATTTGTTTCAAAGAGTGAAATAATTTTTTCTGGATTTTCTAAAACAATCTAAATCGCACATGTTTGCAGAAAAACAATGAAAATAAAATACAAAAAAAATAATTGTAAATTAGAACGGATGTATGTAGTACTATGTATGTACTTGTACATATATGTATATAAATATAGGTTTGGATTTGGATGCTGTGCAGATAAATGAGGTTGTCGGGAAAGCCGCCGCCGGAGTGTTTAGTATTAGAGTGAAGATAACAAGCGGCACAATATAATGGAGCTAAATGCAGGGCAATTGTTTCTTTTTTTTTCGTAATTTGTTAAAAAGAAAAAAAAAACATTTCTCATTTTGTATTTGAATTGAATTCATTTCTATTTTTGTGTAAAATTTGCAACAGGGAAAAAAGTCTCGAAACATCAAACGAGTGCAATTTATTTTGAATGGCGATGCCTCTGATGACCCATAATTGTTTTTGAAGTGCTTGTTTTTCATAATTTTATTTTTTTTTCAAGGAATTGGATGATGATTTTCTTCTAGATGAAATATACTTAACTAGAAACATTTGTGAATACAACCATAACATGACGAGTCACCTCACGAGGAATTTCAACCACAAATAATACGCACTTTTGAAATTCAATGCAGACAAATTTTGACCTAGACATTTTTTGATTCCAAGGAGTTTTAAGAAAGAGAATGCTTTAGTTGTTTATTCCTAATTATTAGTTGGCTTTGTTTTAGTCGAACAAAATGTTAAGAAAAAACCTCCAGAAGCCAAAAACGACATTTTTTTTTTTTTTGGTAGTCTAAAAGTCATCAATTTAAGCTTATGCTACGAAATTGATAAAAAAAATGACTTGAACTTTAATTTGTTGGTTTAAGTCATTTCTGAATATCTGCATTTTTCATACATTTAAGGAAAAAATTTGTCTTACTTAAGCGGTCATATTGAAAGCTAAGACTACATTCTTTTATATTAATAAAAGTGTATCTTAAACTTATTTTCCTTCAAAAGTAAAGCTTACACCAATACCATTATCTTACAAAAGACCATTAAATGTCCTTAAAAAAATATTCTGAATTAATTGTGAACTCCTACCTGGGCATTCTCTTTTAATAATATAACAACTCTGTCCACATCTATTACGCATAACCGATGAGAATGTCTTTAAATAGAACAAAATGTCAATTTTGACACTTTTACCATAGTAAAATGTCAACAAAATCACTCCGAATCCTTCCGAAAGCCATTCTCTTATTTTTAATTATCGACCTGATCATTTTTGATCGTTAATTCTAAAAGAACATTTACAATTCTAAAGTTTCATTATGCTTTGTTGTTTAATTTTTTCTTCTCTTTTTTTAATTTTGGTTTTAATTTTTTTCTCAATTTTTATAAATTAATTTGTACCCAAAGTGCGATAGCCAAATGCACATAATAATTTTTTCTCTATTAAATAAATTAAAGTCATTATTTTTTTTCCTGCTACCTAAAGCATACTCTGTCAAAAAAAAAAAGATATTCATGAATCATGATTTGCTTTTAACACATTAACAATTATAATCAATACTTTGTTAAAGTAAAAGAACGCACCACAAATCATTGTCTGCACCTGTCAAATGGTACCGTTCTGTTTTAACTCTGACTCTTCAGTTAATTTATCCTGAGTTCAGATAAAGCGTTTTTCTTTTTTAGTTCTGAACAGAGCCTGAACTGTCAAAAGAAAAATTGTGTCTTTTTTTTCTCTGAACCTTGAGAGCTTCAAATTTGTGTTTCTTTTTTCGTTCTGAATGTGTTTTGAACTTGCTTAGACTAAGTTGAATGTGAATGCTGAACTTCATATACAATAACAGCTAAAAAATAAATAAATTACAGTTAGCAAATTAAAAAAAAAAATATGAATATCACTCTAGTTTTTGTTTGTTATTCGCTAATAATTCTAAACGTAGTTTCATCAAGCCTGGCAACTTCCCTCTTATTGGATAGAGTAGAGGTGAATAGCAATTAGCAATAAGATTTCTGCCGCTACACACTATACACTACCGCTCCAACAGGAATCAATGAACTGTATAAAAATTCACAGTAAACACTTCAAATAATCACCCAATCATCATTTCATTTACAGGAAACAAAAAAAAAACACCTATTCAACTCCATGTGTTCAATTAAAAAGAAAAAAAACTTCATTGTATCGCTAAATAAGCGAAAATGATTCAACTTTAAACTTCACACACGCATCCCCTCATTTTCCGTAAACAAAACAAAATTAAAAAAGCAAAAAAAAACATTCAACAGGGAACAGGGAACTGTCGACCGACCGACGACAACGAAGTACGAACAGGGTTTTATTGTTGTTTCTTGTTTCTTATATTCTTTCCTAAAATACAATTTCTTAGGTAGAGGCACCTTTATGTACTTCACAACCGCGTACCGTTGTCTGATGATGGAAATAAATTTTACACAAGAATAAAAAAGAAAGACACAAAACAAGCACCAACCCACAAGAATATCAACCACAAGGCACAAGGGCCTCCAAGAGGAAAAGATACATTCAATTCTTTTTTCTTTATAAACGGGAGATGGGGGAAAATTTCAATGGAAAATCTCATGATAATTCATTCAATTATTTTTAACGAATTTCATGTTTTTGTAATTATTTCTTACACAGTTTTATTAACGAAATAATGAATTTTATAACAATTTGATCATCATAACAATTTCACAGTTAACCCAACCCAACAAGAACATGAAACACAAACAATTTCTATTTCTAGGGTAACCAATAAATTTTGTAACCACAATCAACAATAAGAAAAGACAAAACTACAAAACGTCATTCGACGGCAACATCGCGGCGATCACTAAAACTAAATATATAAAGTGGAAGTGGAAGTCTATGTAATTCACTATTGTCTCGGTCTCCCTCAAACATGTTTTGTTTATTTGTTCCTCAATAACAACTGTCTTTATCTTATTCCCACACCGATTCCGATATGCAACTGAATTCCAGTTTCCAGTAAGTAAATAAAGTTGTTTACAAGTGCGTGAAAAAGGATGGACATAGGTGTTTCACAGGTCAAGAAGTTAGTGCGATCGAGTAAGATAGTTGTGAGATTATTGGAATAAAGAAACGAAACAAGTGCGAGTTCAGTTCCATCTTCCATGTATTATTTTATTCCACCCACACGGAATGAAACGAAAAACGTTTGTTGATCTTTTCATTTTCATTTTTAGAAGAATCTATCAATAACATTAATTCATATTCAATTATTGTTGAATATAATAATGTACATTTTCTGGTTCTAATTCTAATGTGGAGGGAATGTGAGCAAAATAAGATGGAAGAGTGAAAAGATCTTTTAATTCCCAATTTTGATTTGTAAAAAATATCCCATCAATAGAAATTTGTACCCTCACACTGGAATGGGAAATTTTTTCGAATTGTTGTCATTGCCAGATTGCTATTGATTTGAACAAAATTTTAAAACAATTTGACAATAGTTATTTAAAAAACAAGTTCTATTATTTTTTAATAATTTTGAGCTTGAAGTGAAAATTTTAATGTTTTCGCGCTTTTTACTTTAAAGTTTATTATTATCGGACATACAATGATGGGTCTTAATTCAACGAAGCTTAGAATCGTTTAAAAAATTGTTCCATCACGGCTATATGAATTTTTAAATTAATTAGAGAAAGTAGAAATAAATTTTCAATCAATTCATCTTTAAACAATATTACCTAAATAATAATACCTAAAAGAAGTTAGTGTAAGTTTTCCCAAATAGGTATTGAAAATATAAAACAAAGATGCATTATGTTGTTTTTGAAAATTTTAAACTATTCTGCTTGAAATTAATTTAACATTTTAGTCTTCCGTGTTGTAGGTATTTTGTTAAAGAATCGGATTAGAATTACAATTTTTGAAGACTGTTTCGGGTTTAGGTAGTTAATTAATGGTCAGATTATACTCTGACAAAGTATGTTTGGTTTTCTTTTAAAGTTTTTCTGTTCGACGCTGGTTAAGGTGTTGTTTAGTTAAAACTGTTAAAAATATTTGAGAACAAATTTAAGTGCCATCTGGTGTTCCTAAGGTTAGACATTTGGGACCTCTATTATTCCTATTGCTTATCAATGACGCTCCTTAAACATTCACTTATGAAATTCACTGTCCGTATTGTGAATGGTCCTAACTAGAGGTGTATATTGAATCATCAATTCTCCAATAAACAAATTTGAGTCACATTATCAACTTCCAATATTACTTTTTATTTGTTTTCTAGAACAAAGAGAATATCACTGCGATTCTGGCTGATAGATGCTACTAAATGTCAGGTTTTTACAGGGCTAGAGTATTTCTAAAACATAAACAGACGTAGGTATACATAATTTGTATCTAAGATTAAAAGAAGTGGTCCCAAGTGCCTTCCATGAGGAACCCCTGATGTGACGCAACTTTAATAATTTGAAAGTTCTTCTGAATTAAAGCTGTCAGAACCTATTTCAGCTCTTTTTTAGCTTCTGTGCAGAAAAAAAACTTGTCAAAAGCATGAAATTTAGGAATAGTGGTTTTTTTAAAACTATATAAAATTAAATAAACTTTCAAAACCACAAATAGAATTTATAAAATCTGATTCGAAATAGTTACAACATAATTTTAAAATTCATATAAAATAATATTTCTAAATTAAATAAACAGCAAACTAATTTTTAAGTATTATTGCTTCCAAGAACTAAAAATTTCAAACCGTATCTGAAATAATGACAGAATGACACATATTCTGTTGACCAGTGAAATATAAATTCAACCGAAATATATAATTACTTTAAAATACTTTATTTGACAGTACCTATAGGGAAAATTGGAATATACCACAATTTAAATAACGAACTTTCACAATACTGATAAACTAATTAAAGTTTCAAAAATAAATCCTCATTAAAAATTGTCCTTTTATTTGTTGTTGTTTTTGTTCATTGAAACCATTCCCACCGCTAATAGAATGATTCCAATTTACTTGGTGAAGTAATTAAAAATACCCAACATGCAATTTTGTCATTATTATTTTACAACACACACTTACAACAAACATACATACATACATAGATGTTACATAAATTGTTTATATGTATTCTATGTTATCAACATAACCTATAACATTGTGGCAGGACCACAACAAACAACTACTGCAACAACAACAACAACAAAGCATCCTTTTTCCAGTGAAAACTAATCAGTGAACTATTTTATGCCGCGCTTTTCGTCTGCAACTTTTTTTTTTTTGTTTGTTATCCCCACATTGTTTATATCCTTCAACTGAACGCTGGCGTTCGTCCTAGCTCTGTTCTGGGTCTAGGTACAGTTACGGTACATACATCACTTTGAATTTTGTGTAGGTACATGTACGAGTAGTTGTGTGAGCATCGCCATTGAAAGGAATAATTCCCGAGTCGAGTCGGGTATCCTTCTGCTGTCCTTGTAATATTTTCCTCCAATTGAAACAAATAATCCTTGTCGAATCGGGTATGGGTCGGAAAATGGCAAATGGGTGTGTCTCGACTCGAGTCCCGTCTCGCACTTGTCTCGTCGTCGTGTTGTTGTCCTCGAATAATTGTCTGTATAGAGTCGTAGTCAGAGACAGCGAAAAGTCTGGTGCTGTCTGAGTTCGCAATTGCACCCAGGATAGGACCATCAGGATCAAATAGCAGCAGCCAGCAGCACCAAACAGAAGCATTCCTTTCTGGAACTGGAAGAGTGTCCTTTTGTTATTGCAGAATCCGCATCCGCGGAACATTTGAATGGAGGATTTGCGTGCCGCCATTTACAACAAAGTTGCGAAACCTAAACAAAGTGAAGTCGTCGACGAATATAGGGGAACAGCGGCTCAAAGGGGTGACTTAGTATGATTGGGGGTTGAGTTAAGGGTGTCTGGGATGTGGAATTTCATTCATATTTCCCATCAGATTACAGAGCAGCAATGTCTGCAATTTGTTAGCTTTTGCTTTCGTGCTCCAGCAGCCTCCTCATGGTAGGTATAGTGGTTAACGAATGAATGTTAAGGTTACGCTTTGAATTGTCTATAGTTACCTCAATTTCCCCCCTCCTAACCCCCCCCCCCCCTTTTTTCTTATAAATGCTGCTGTTGTTTATGTTTCGTTTTTTATGTTTTCCCATTTTGTTGGTTGGTAGGTATATTTCAGGACCAGGACAGGATTCCAGGGTAACAGCTGCGTTCAGATTTAATAATATCGGCACAGGCGAGATTTTATGGAGTACCTAGACTTTGAGACTCCCCCTCTCCCCCTTCGAACCATCGCATGTCCTTTATATAGAACTTGTACAGTATTTTGGATGCAGCACTATTTCGAGGGAATTTAAAACGATCCTTGTATAAAGTATAGACGCCCGAGCCCGACCGAAGCAAAAAACGAAAACCCTTAGGTTGTCGATTCTGTGTTGCTTTGCCGGTTTTTTTTTTTTTCTTTCGTTTTTTTTTTTTGAGAATAAATTGAAAAACTTTTGCAATTTATGACAGACGACGGAATTTCGTCATCGTTGGCAATGGAAATAATAATTAGAGGATTTTTTTTTCTTTAATTTTGTTCTTATATATTTTTTTTATTTTGCAAGGAAATAAGGTAATATAACTTTATGGCAAAGAATCTTATGTAAATTTTGAACTCTAGGGTTAGTTAATGAGATTTCTTCTTTTTTTTTTTGGTAAGGACTTTTAGCCGCGGCGCGTCGAGAATTGTTGTCAAATTAGTTTTCATATAAATTTTGTTGTAACTTAAACTGGCCTTTGACATAAGAACTTTGAAAGAAGTTTTTTCTTTTTTTACTTATTAACTTAATCGTACCTTTTTTTTGGGTAAATAATCGTGGACTATGTACATATTGGTATAGTCAAGAACTTATAACGAATACCTAATGTTTTTGGGATTTTTTTAAATTATTGAGTTCCAAGACCAACAAGCAAAACTATTTTTTTTTCAGAATGTATGTCTGTATTTTTCAATTATAAAAAATTAATGTTTTTGAAAGAAAGGAATTATGAAAAAGGTTACTGGTCAAAATTTTAATCTACGTTTTTAGAGATTCAATTTTAACTCGTTTTCAACGTGATTCCTCGTAGAATACCCTTTGGAAGGGAATTTGGAATAAAAGATGTTTTTTTAGACATGAGGTTTTCAATCTGGCAATACTTTTTTCGGAGTTAGTCTTTTTGACAGCTGTCACTTGATTTATACTTTACTTTGTATTCATCGATGAAGATCATTTTTGGTTGAATTTTCGTATTTTGAGTGATCTTAATTCGAAAACCATTGCCACCATTACATCCTCAAAAAATAACTGTTTGGTGTTCTCTATGGTCTAAGGGTAGAGGGGCTCATTAGGCCTTATTTCTTCACAAATTAAGCCGCCCATTCTATTACAGTCAATTGGGAACGGTACAGAGCCATAATTGATGACTTTTTCGTCTTAATTGGAGGATGTTGATGTGGACGACCTTTGTTTCTAACAAGATGGCGCTAAATGCCATATAGCAACCGAAACAATCAATTTATTGAAGGAAACTTTTAATGAGCAGATTATCTCGCGTCATGGGCCTGTGGCGTGGTCTCCAAGATCGTGCTGGACTATTTTTGTAGAATTATGTGAAGTCACTTGTCTATACAGATAAGCACGAGTCGATTGACGCCTTGGAAGAGAATATTCGTCGTGTTTTTGCTGACATACGTCCCCAATTACTGGAAAAAAAAGGTCGAAAATTGTGCCTCTCGGCTGAAATTTATTCCAGCCTTTACTTGTCAGAAATCATTTTTAAAATATAATGGCAAATCTTTATCTTTATGATAAAGCAAAATATTTAGCCATAGCATTAATTTATATGCTTTTTAATTGTTCCTCAAAACCACACGTCTAAAAAAACACCCACTTTTTTGCCAATTTATTTATCAGATCATTGAAAAAAGAACATCAGTTATGCAAATTAAATGCTCTCAATAAAATAAAACACTGACTACATTTGAAGGTAGATAATTTATTATAAGACATTCTTAGTTTCACTAAAAAAAAACTGGATCTACTAAAAGAAACTCAATTTGACTATCAACTAATCTGTCTGAATTATTAGACACGAAAAATAAATTAAATATGCATAAAAAGCGTAAATTTACGAGTGTTCAAAAACACATACAAAACTTGATTTTAATAGATTTTTTTTTGACTACCGTCAACCATATGTGTTAGATATCTATTTTATGTTTGAATTAATCAATAAATTAAATATCAATGCATACTTAAGCTATTAACTAACTTATAAAATGTTCATTCAAAAAACTTTTGAATCAATGTTTGTACATTTTGAATGAGTTGAACAACCACGCCCACTTCGGTTGCTAACCTAAAATGACAAGACACTATGCTATGCACACATGCAGATATACCTAACTTTAACCCATCCCTCTCGTCTCGTCTCTCTATACTACTGTCAAACTAAAAGACAAGGTTAAATCAAAATTAATCACAGTTGTGATAGTTGTTTCTTTAATGTCCTTTCAAATATCCTTTTTGCCATCATATAGTCAAAATGAAACCCTCAATTACCTTTTGCCATTCTCGCATATCACAGTCCTCTTACCCCACTGTCACCCTCCCCCCCTCCTTCCGTCACGAAAAACCACTTTATTGTATCCTTTTGCATAATGAGCGACGCAGTATAGAAAACTATATCCTTCTTTTTTAGAACTAAACTATCTATATATACATATGTATGTATAAGTGTGTATGTATGTATATTTATATGAACTTTGTTCTAATATCGTCCCCTTGACGTTCGTCAAAACAACCATATAATGAAAATTGAAATCCACTACTCTATGACAGCATCATCCTTTAAATTTTAATTAAGAATTTCCTTGATGCTTGTTTGAAGCACGTCCCCGTTCGTTGTCGTTGTCGTCGTGTATGTCGTCGCGCGTATACCTACCTATATTATTAATGTATATCAGTCTCAACGGTCCTTTTTCTAATGGCATGGGCTCCCTCTATAGAGTATATCTATGAATGTCTGTGTATAATGTTGCTAAATGCAAAAAGGTACATAATGCCACTTATAGTTTGTCATTATTAAAAACTTCACATACCTTAATAATAATGATACCTCTACTCTTCGAGTCGTGTTAGTACTCGTACTTGTACTTGTACTCGTGCTCGTATAAATGTCTTCTTCGTCCTTTTCTTCGTTATTATAACAACGTCAATCTACAAACTAGAAGTCCTGTATGTATCTATGATTGTGTGTGTGTATGTAGTGAAGAAAAGTTTTTGCCAAGTATTTTTATTTGTGCGTGTTAGACACATCTATACAATTACAATGTCAGTTTATTATAGTCTTAAGGTGAATTTCACTCAAAAAACTTAAGGTCAAGGTCTTTCTGAAGGACTAGACTAATTAGCATCTTAGATCCTTTGTCGTAAGGGAATATAGTAACTTTGCAAAAAAAAAAACAAAAAAACACAGAAGTCTATTTAATTTTTTTTCCGGCACAACATTCGTTGGTGTAATCTAATTTTTTCAAAAATTTTGAAAATTCAAAATAAAAAAAAATTACATACTTGTAAACATTTTGTGTAAGATTATTTTAATAAAATAGTATTACGATATTAACGCTTTTAAAATTTTAAACAAATTCGATGAAGTTGTTAAGAAAATATCCAAACCTAAAACTAAAACAATGAAAACAATGAATTTATAATTTTAAGTGACGTTAATTTTAGGCTAAAAAATGATGAAGAAAAAAGGATATCATTTTTTTTTTAAGTAAGTATGACAATTTTCTTAACTTATGGGTCCTATAATATCCATGAGTTCCAGCTTTTTCTTCAAATTTTTATAAATCCAGTAAAATTATCAAAAAAATATTTTATACAAATCACATCATTATTTAAACATTGACAAAAAGTATGGCACATCAGATGTCGAACTTTGAATGGGAAAGGCAAAACAAGATGTTGCATAGTTAAGGACCTTCGGACAATATTATTTTACTATTCAAAGTTCTCTATCATTAAATTTTAATAAATTTTACGGATTTTCAAAATTCAATTTTATATCAAAATCGTTTTAGTCGATTTCAAGACAAATTCAAACATTTTCGTATGATAGCTCAAAGTTCTTTTTTAAAGGATTTTTTTCCACAAAATTTACTTTGTATTGGAAGGGAATATTGATTTAGCATGGAAGGGATGCATCATTTTGAGATAAGTTAAAAAAGAAGTGGTCCTCAATGGCTGGCTTGATGTACCCCAATTGAGAAAGGAATTTTGAATCGAATTATTTTGCCAAATAAGGAAACTTCCAAGTGAGGTAAAATATTGAACTTCCTGAAAATTTGATATAAATATAAAAATTCACAATCTTCTTTTTAATATATTAAAATCAATTTATGTTTTGTTGTCTCGCTAAAACTCGAGAACGGCCTGGCCGATGTGTCTGATTTTGGTTTTGAAAAGTGAGAAAGTATGGAATAATTGCAAGGAAGACAGTAAAAAAACGACTTCATTTTGTCAAACAACTTTTTCTTCCTTCAAAAATAAATATTTTTGATTGTCAATTGGTTGTCAATTTTTTGTCCAACTTTAACCAAAAGTTATAAAGTTGCCTGTCAGGTATGGTGCATGTGAAGTCTAACTTTTAAGGGAGAACAAGGTGTGGTGCAGTTAAAAACATTTGAATAACATTATTTTACTCTTCAAATTTTTCTACCATTGATATTTGTTCAAATTTTCTGATTTTCGAAATTCAATTTTATTAAAATCGTTTAAGTTGATTTCAAGACGAGTTTCAAAATTTCCGTATGATAGCTTCTATGTATTTGTAAAGATCTTTTCATCACAGAACCTACTTTGTTCACGAAGGAAATATTGATTTGGCTTGCACTAAGGGATTCATCATTTTTAGATGAGATAAAAAAAGCAGTGGCCCTCAGTGACTGCCATGAGGTACCCCAATTGAGCAAATGTTATTCAAATGTCT
This sequence comes from Scaeva pyrastri, assembly GCA_905146935.1. Lineage (NCBI taxonomy): Eukaryota > Metazoa > Arthropoda > Insecta > Diptera > Syrphidae > Scaeva > Scaeva pyrastri. The sequence continues at coordinate 11,832,213 of LR989928.1, read as the reverse complement.
AAAACGGAAGCAAAATATTGAACTTCTTGAAAATTTGATTGAAATTTAAAACTTAAAGTTCACCGCTGTCTTTAGTTTTAAATAATTTTAAATTAATTTTTTTTTCAACCAAAAAAAAAAATATTAATTAGTTATTTTCTTCAAAGTTGAATGTTTGTGAAATTCCCCTTTGAATGAGAATTATTACTCGCAAGTGGGACATTTTCCATCAGACACGTCTTCTCCTCAAAGTATGCTTCTAATTACAACGATTTTCATTTTCTCCACTTCAGCTTTTACCTGCTGCAACAACTATAAAAAAGATTTCCTAATGTCAAAAGAGTTACCGTTACTGTTACCGTTACATTTACCTTTCCATGTATGTATGCATGTTAGTTTGTATGTGTAATTTTGCTCGTTGCTTTTTAAATTTAATGTTTCAATTTTACGCCGTTAAAATGTGGTTATTTGAGTTCCTTTGAACGTCAATGGCATACAACATAAGGTGACATGTGCATTTAATCATCAATATTATGATGGAATGATGGGAGGGGGGATAGAACAAAAAGGGGAAGGGTGGAAATATGGAGATTATTATGGGACTTGGCCTTGCCTTTTAGTTTTAAGCTTTTTCAAACTTAACGAGTTGAGTAGAAACAGGATACGGAATACGGGAGCCGATGTGTAGTGTATACATGTGTGTGTGTGAGTGTGTGTTTTAATTCTAGACGTTTGTATATATTATGTCCATTTAAGTTCAGGCATTGTAATTACTGTCTAGAGTATTCTGGCCATGTCATCATCATTATCATCATAAGCATCGACTCAACTCGACTCGACTCGAAAGGCATTAGGACAACGACAAAGCGATGCGGCGACGAAAAAGGACGACGCCGACGACGATGCCGATGATGACGGCAAGGTACAAACTTACATAATTTGGGTACATCCATAGATTCGACTTGATCTACCCCTTTCATAAAAGGTTCTCTATTCATTTTGGTCGAAAAAGTGAAGCCAAGGAAATGGAAACTAGCATCAGGGTGGCTGTTCCTTTTGCTAAACAGGGACCGGTTTTGGGGATGATGGTAACGACAACTACAACGACGACGTATGCCACACTTTATCGTCGCTCTGGGTGCTGTGTATTTTGCCACGTTTTTGGAGGTGTCGACATGAAGCAAGAAATACATACGTACATAAAGCTCGAGCGCACAATGCACAGAACAAAGGGTAACCAAACGAACGTCCAGAGGAGCAGCAGGAGCATCTCAGCCGCAGCAGAAGGACCAAACCACCCAACAACCAAAAAAAAAAAAGAAGAAAACACACACACAAAATAAAAGGACAAAACACTTTCGCATAATGGTCGCAACTATACCATCATTATGTAGCTTAATTAAGTGCTTTTAAGTCCTTAGACATGGGTTATGTCTCTCGCTGGCGCTCGTATAAATATCGTCAGGGAGAGTGTTGATCCCTGTAAGTGATGTTTTTATACTGTACATTGTGTGTGTGTGTGTCCTTGGTCCTTGGGACTTGGGGATTGTTGGTTATAGTGTGGGGTTTTCTGTTGTAATTTTGAGGAAAATTTCGAGTGGCGGATTGCGTTTTCAAGCTACTCCAATAATTCTCTATAATATCTTAGTATGAGTTTGTGTGTCTTTGTGTTAAACTTTGTGTTTGGTTTGTGTGTTTATGTGTGTGTAAGCTAAAAATGATTTTTGTCAAGTAATCCTCTGTTGAAAAGATACATTAAATAAAATATATAGTGATGGTAGTTATGTTTTGACAGAATCTCTCGTCAAGGACTTAACTGGCTTAGTTTGTATAATAGAAAATAGCTACATATAGTAAGATATTTAAGCTTTATTTTGATGTTGATGTTGATACAAATGTTATGGCCTTGAATAATGAGTTTTGTGTTTTTATATAGAATCGCAAGAAAGATAGTTTTTCTTTATTTATAAGTAGTGTAAGAAAATAAGAACGACAATTAAAAAGGACTTTGAGAAGGCATCAGGTGGTTGAATTAGAAGAAAATGAATAAATATTAGAGATAAAATTGAAAAGTCATAAAAATTGTTGCATTTAAGCGAATTTTCATATCAATTTTTTAAGTCAGAAAGACAACTACGGAACTTCTTTATGTCAACTCCCTTCGCATTACTTAAACTAACAAGAGAAGTGGCGTCCCTGTGAAAAATTGTAGAACAGAACGAGCTCTAACTTGACTGTTAGGTAAAGACGGAAAAGTATGTCAAATTCTGTCTCAGTCTTGTCGTAGAAAGTAGACTTGTGAGCCTTACAAAGAACAGATGCAAAAAAAAAACTGATAAAGTGATAATAGGGCTGAAGACTAGACAACGTCCGTCGTCGTTAAAACGGAAAGACTTTGACAAGCCAACCTTAATAGTATATCAATCAGCACCCCTAATATTTTGAACAGGGAGGAAGGTGGGGTTTTTTTCAACGGATCCGTTTCAACTGTGAACATCATCGAAAGTAAAATTTGATTGAGCCTTATTTTTTTCTCGTACAAACTTTGTACATTATTTTTACAGCTAAGGCATCTTAAAAAAATTCTAAAGTTTTGACCGAGTCTACGCCTGATGTCATACAATGTACTTCACATACAGTTCTCTTAAGACTTTCCTCTCGAACGCGTCTAAGATGTCGAGGTACCTTTTACTATGCACCCAGGTCTCGGATCCAGATGTGAGTACTGACGGATAGAACCATCGTCCTGTACGTCAACATTTTAGAAAGTATTGCAAGCTTTTTGGATCTTAAAAAACTAGAATTTGTGTTCGAAAACCTCTTAGCTTCAATTTTATCAACTATAGATCTCATGATTTATAACTATCAATTCCTTCTTGTCTTAATTTAATTTTTATTGTTCTTCAAAAATTTTGACAGTTCAACTAGTCATTATCATCAATGATAAATTTTCGAATATAATATCATAGAAAATCATCCTAGTTCCAAGGATTATTAAATTCTCATTAAAAATTAAAATCTTTAAAACATGAAAACTTTTTTCAACGAAGGTACTATAGTAAATAAATGTTCATGTATTTAAAAAACTTTAGAAAGTAGAAAAAAATTTCAAGTCGTCTGTGGCTCTCGTTGAGCAAAAAAACTATTTCAGACACAAGGAACCGGAAATTCCTTTGCCATTAAGAAGTGGTTCATATACATACCACTCACTTTTATAATACGAACGACTGCTCACATTCTTTTTGTATAATAATGGTACAAGCGAGTATAGACGAGTGTATGAGAATGTCGCGGCGGCAGTAGCGGCAACGGCATACAGTGGCAGCGGCACATAAAGTAATCATACCATGAATAATGAAATACTATTCTTCCCGCTTTCTTCAGAATAATCGTTCCGTGAGAAAGAAAGAGAGAGAGAGAGAGAGAGAGAGAGAGAGAGAGAAAAATAAAGGAACATCTAAGCACACTAATATAACATACATACATAAAAAAAAACGCAAGCCATATTCAAATTTGAACTTTGACATTTTGATCCTTGAGCTGATGTGAGTTTTGTTGGGAACAATGAAAAATTCAAGTGTTATTCAATCTTAATCCTAATGGAATTTTAAATACGTACTTAAGTGAAAATAAAGGAAGTAATCGGTTAAAAAATAAAAGCGATATTTAAGTTCAAAACATGTATGGCATATGAGCATGGATGTTTTCTTCTCCTAATGATCAGTTTGTAAAGGATTCTTTAAGGATTCCTTGTATGAAACACAAATTTAATGGAAATTAATGGATTCTCACATCAGAATGTGTCTTCAGGAAATTTAAACAAAACAAAAACAAAAGTGTACATTTAAAAAGAAAATAGCAGTAGGTAGGAAAGAATAAGAGACAGTAAACGAATGAAAATATCCTCGCACATAAAAACATTAATTTCACTTTAAAAAGGACAAAAGTTTATTTTTCGCAAGTGCGGCGGCGGCGGCGGGTGCCGTCACAGAACTCTCAAAACAAAACGGGACATGCAAAAAAAAAAAAAAACACACCCACATCCAAAAAAAAACCAATACAATCTGAGAAAATGCCAGAAAGAAGGAAAACGAATAAAATGATGTCCCTAAACAATGCCATAGTCGCCGGTTGATGCTGCTTTTACATTTTTTACTCCTGTGCAGTACCGTATTTTGTTTTTTTTATTTTTCATTGTTGGGTGTCCTGGAAAAGTTTAAATAAGAGAAAGGAGTTTGTTGCCTCCATCAATGTGTTTCCTGTTGAAAGGACAACAACGACGATGCTAGTATATTAGTCGTACTACATATTTTGAAATGGCATACAAAATAAAAAACAAACAGTTGAACCAAAAAAAAAACCGTTACAGAGGGGGGTACATTTATTTTGTGCTTGTTATGAAGCCAGAAACTCTTTTTGGCTCTTGATATATCTACTTTTATTTGCTTAGCAGTCCCATTTAAATTTTTCAAATGATTTGCTTTAGTAAATAGATGAAATTTGGTCTTGAGTCAAGATTGTTGTTGTTTTTTTCTATTTTTGTCATAAGCTAAAAGCTAATATGACGGAAGAATATAATGTATTTGAGTTGTATTATCTTGACTTTTGAAAATCCTGGTAAGTAATTTTAGTTAATTTAAGTATTTACTCGGATTTGTTTTTTGTTGTTGGTGACTCATTTCAGTCTTTAAGAATATGTTAAAAAACTTTAAGACAATAATCTGAAAATTCAGCATATTCTTACAATTTTAGATGTTTTATTTAAATGTCCATGCTTCCGAGTTCAAAAAGATGTTTTGGCTTAAAATTAGGAACACTCACAAAATTAATAAAAAAAAAAGTAAGTATACGCCCTAGTGCACTATATTGCTTGGTTGTTGTTTTTTATTGTGTCACATATTTCGTTTTAATTTCGAACATTCAAAAACTAAATTTAGACATAAAGATAATATAAAACAAATTTTAAAAATTTTCTATACAGTCTCTACTTATTTCTTGATTTTATTAAGAAAAAGTCCCAATAATTTTCAAAACCTTGTCTTACGACGGAGTAAAAATTCAAGCAGTATAATCAAGCCACATTTTTAAATTTTAAGATTAAATCGATTTAAGAGTTTTTAATAAATTTTTAAACATATTTTTCTTATAAAAAAAAAATCATCATAGCCAAAACAATTTAAAAAAAACTTTTTGAAAGCAACATTATTGATTGGAAAGACATTCTAAGATTATAAAAATAATAAGGTTACTTTAATAAAGATTAAGTGGTATAAGAGAAATGGTTGATAAAAGAGAATACTGCAATCACTCTTCATATTTCATGATATATCAAAAACCACTCAAACGATTTTAAGGAAAATCTCAAAAAAGTCGAAAATAAAAGAAGGTGCTAGAGCGTTTCATTTAAAACATAATGAAACGCTTCTAGCACCAAGCCTACCTTAATCAGGTTCAAAGGTTTAGAAGTAACTTAAATAATATTTCTAGACTGCCAAGTAATTCATATTTTTCAAAATAGTTTGGATAAAATTTTCAGATATAGGTGGCGTGAAAAAAGAAGACAGACATGTGAATAGAAAATTGGAATTTAAGATTGTTTAAAAATGCCAAAAAACCTCAAAATTATTTTGTTTCGTAATTTTTTGATATCCTGAATTTTAAGGCTAAAAAGAATATAGAAAACCTTAGAATCCAAAAAGTAAAATATAAAATTTTCATCATATCAAAATAGTTCCAATTCATGGATAAAATGTGCCATCGTCGTCGTCGTAAGTAACCTGCGTTCTACATTGACTAAATACACTCAACCATGCTTGTGTACGAGGGGACCTTGATTTTTCATTTATGTTGAACCTGAGCTTGCTACTTATTCGAGATGCAATTTGGCAAATTCCTCGTTGTCATACCTCTGACATGACAGTCCCTCTTACTAACCTTTACTCCCTCTTACTAAAATAAAAGCAACATCCTTTAATTTTTTATTTGAAAATGTCTTCCTAATTTTATACAAAAGTTTAAATTTTAAATGTTTATTCATGCCATAGTTACCATGGCGTATGAGTACTTTTTATTTTCCATTCTATATGACGGGTATATAAAACTCTGTTTTTGTTGATAGAATAAAATGTTAAAATTTACCTCGATATTGTGTTTTTTATTCTATTTTTAAAAATTCAATAAAAAGAAAAACAAACAAAGAGAAAAACTCATTTTAAAATAAATTTCAAAGAATAAAAACTGCATCGCTCATGGTCATGACAACATAACATAACATAATATATTTTTTATTTTTTCATTTTTATTTTCCACAAATTCTGAGAATTTTCGCAGGACTGCACACACACAAAATAACAACAGTTGCCTGCAAGGATAATACCGCCACTAATAATAATTGGCTTTTATATTTCTCATTTCGCTTGCATCGAGAAGCAACAACTCTCAACAATGTTGACAACACGACAAATTCACATTAACCGGATGTAATACACGGGAAGAGACAAACCAAAGGACGAGAAACACAACGAACAAAAAAAAACAACAAACTTCCAGAGAACACTTTTAGATCCGAGAGAATAACATAACACCATCAGAGCTCATCAGCTCATCAGCAGTAGTAAGAAAAAAAAAATAATAAGGACAAAATCGTATCCTCAAAGCCAAAATACGAGAATCCTTCCGCTTTTGTTAAACGCGCATGCACCGAACAATTTTATGCAAACGGGATAATAGAGAATAATATAAACAAGGTGTAGTATAAAACGGTATACCGGTCTAACGCCACTTGTGATGAAAACCAAACTGAGTCAGTGAAATCGCATTCGGGAAATATTGTCCTTGATTTTCCAGGATAATGGTTTATGTGTACCTTACATACATACATACTCGCAATATTGCTCCTTGCAAATGGGGAATAATATAGAATTGAGGCTCTTTCTGATGTTATATACGAGTAGGACTTTGGGGAGAAAATAGAAAGTGCTTATAGTGCGGGAGCATACACTCTTCTCTTTTGATATTGGAAAAGAGAGAGAGAGTTGCATGAATATTCCATGCGGGAGAGTATAGATCTCAAAAACATATCACATCGACATTAGGACAGGACAGGACAGGATATAATGCAAAATGAAAACTGCTTGAAAATTCTAGCAGTATAGAAAGCAGAAAATTCATTCGTATCAGAGAGAAAAGATTTTCAAACAAAATTTTCCGGCATGATGACCGTGACACGGAGTAAACTAGGAAGTGAATGTGCAGGATTGAAACAGTTGGAAGTTTTTTTTTTTCCTCATTTTTTTTTTTTTTTTGCAAACTTAAAAGGGATTAAGGGATTATATTAATAAATGGGGGGAATAGGAGACAAATGTTTTAATATGATAACTTTAAACATATGCTTATTAAGAAAGATGAAATTTTTACAAAAAAGGGAGAGTCAATCCATTGATTTTCTTGTTTAACTTTATTGACATTTATAGTTTAAGTTATGATATACTATAGGACCCGGCGAACTTTGTCCAGCCAAAATTGAGTTCTAACAGCACTCTCGAAACTTAGAAAAAAAGTTTATCTAAAGTAAGTTATTTCAATTGTATTAAGTTGAAGTCCGTCTTTTCCTTGAAATTTTAAGACCAGTAATTCTCAGGCACTGACAAACTGATGATAAAAGATTTTAATAACTGTATAATAGTGACAGAATGACAGGTAACTTAACAACTTTTCGTTAACGTCGTTTTGTTTTTAATGTCTTCTTCATAATTTTCCATATTTTCTCACTTTTAAAATCAGCCAAATCGACCGAGTCGTTCTCGAGTTTTAGTGAGACAAACAAACGGATATTGATTTTTATATATCGAAAAATTAGCCTTAAAGCATATTACATTTATTCCTCTTCAATAACTCTATTTATTAAAAATATGCAAAAAAATCCGTTGTGTAGTTTTAAAGATCTTAACATACCAGAAGGACAAGCAGACAGCGAGAAGCGACTTAGTTTTATACTATGTATAGTGAAGGCAAATATTTTTGGAAGTATTGTCCAGGACACAGTAAATATGTCCTAAAATCATTTTTTTTTATAATAAATTTTTAAAATTGGCCTAAATTATTTAGTGAGCTTTTTAAAGCTACTTTCAATTCTTATATCCACTTTAATCTTAATTTCAGTTTGAATCCTTAAATTTTTGAATTTGTGTCTAGGGATTTTGTTAACAAGTCTTGAATTCTTCAAGGTTAAAAAAACAAATCTTTGTGAGTTTTATGATAATGCTATTTTCCTGTCTTTTTGACAAACGACGAACCATAAGAGCCAAGAAAATGTTTCAAATTCCTGAAACTTGGTTCGAGGCGCAATGATATACAAAAAGCTAACATTTCAACTCAGCTTATAAGAATAGCAGCCGTTACTTGCTTTGAACTTTTTTGTAACTCTGGTATCTGAGAAACATTTGTCAACCAAAATATATGTGAATTCAATTTAACTTTTTAAAACTTACCAAATCACAAAATGAATGTCCTTGTTATAAAAAAAAACATACAATTTATAAAAAAAAATAAGAATTTCTCATAAAATTTCTTTCAATTGAATTTAAAACGTGATTTCGATCTAATCACAAAAAATCGCATCGAATTCAATTTATTTCATAGATCTGTTTTAGTTTCAAGAAAGTCAAAAAAACAAAAAAAAATAAAGTGAGAACAAAAAATATATCCAATTTGTCTAGAAATCGATCAGAAAATTGCATCTTGATTGAATATACTCCGTACTCTCTATGGCACATAGAATAGAGATATTCTTTAAATCAAATCACCTGGATTTCAATTCATTCAACACACACTGTATTCTATTTTTTTGTATCGATGATGAAAACAGAAGCAACACTTATATAAATATCCTTTATTCGAATATCTACACTACATACATACTACATATAATATATGGACGTATTGAATAAAGAGAATACCGATAAACTAAAACCTTTTCTGACAACAAGCTTTAAATTTATTCAAGACAATTCTATTTCGTAGTATTGTAGTCTTATACATATGAATGTAGAAGGTGCTGGCTGATGGTTGCTGGATCCTTCTGATAGAAATTCTATCCTTTAACATCATTGGGGAATAATATTATACTCCATATTATAGGAAATGCGTTCCGGTACACACTATATGGGAGATACTTCAAAATATATAAGGATAAACCTAATCACCTAAAAGTCCAAACTGACAGTGCGATTGTCCATGTATAGGTGAGCAAAATTTATATATATGCATGAATTTAATGTGTATTGACTTATATTCCATATGTTATGCTTAACTGCTTTCGAAATTTTTCAGAATTTCACCTTTTTTATTCTCTCGAAAACGGGTTTTTGAAATAATAAAAAAAAAAATATATGTCTGAAATAGTAGATGAAGTTTGGGACTTTGTTGACATGGGAACGGAGACAGACTGAAATCAAACAAAATCAAGAATCCTTCTTGGTCATACCACACTTATTTAGAAATTGAAGTATCCTTGCATAAGACGTTTATGATACCGAAAAGTTGGCTGTCTCAGTTGGTCCTTGGGCTTAAGAGGCTCCTAAATTTATTGCAAAGGAACTGAACTGAGGATTCTTTCTCTTGTCTCCAAATTCAATTTGTCAGTTTAACCACATCAAGTTCAGTACCATTATCGTCAAAGTTTCAATCCCACATATGTATTGTAATAACAATTTCTTTCTTAGGAGTCCCTGAGGGCAGCCATAAGGGGCCACATCTGTTTATTTAATGATAGTAATTAATAGTGCAGTTCAACCAACAATTTATTGCAAAAATCTGTTTTATATTAAAAAAAAAAATTAACTCAGAATTAGAGGGCCCCTAAAAATGCTTCTGACTCGGTGCCCCTTAAAATATATAAACGCCACTGAGAGTTAGACAAATATTTCGACTAAGAGAAAAAGAGAATAAAGGGTGTTTTTTTAGACGTGTGGTTTTCAAAAAGAAATAAAAGGTATGTAGTTTAATTTAATGGCTAAAAATTTAGCTTAATTATAAAGATAAGGGTTTGCCATTATGTTTTAAAAATGATTTCGGGCAAGTGGTTGGCTCGAATAAAATCCAGCTGAGAGGCCAAATTTTCGACATCTTTTAGCAGCAATTGAGAATGCATTAATCAATACCGCGCTGAATAATCTCTTTCAAGTCTTTAATCTTCTCGGGCTTAGACAAGCGACTTCCTATAACCCCAACTAATAGTCTAGCGGTGTCAAATCGTACGGTCTTGGAGGCCACACTGCAGGTCCACGACGCGAGGTAATCCGTTCACCAAAAGTTTCCTTCAGCAATATGATTAGTCATTAATCATGGTTCTATAGCGTTCCCCATTGACTGTAACATTATGGCCGGCTTCATTTTTGAAGAAATATGGAGCAATGATTCCCTCTGCCCAAAGAACACACAAAAAAGTGTTTTTTTGAGGATGTCACTCTTGAAGTCTCAACAATGGTTTGTGGATTGAGATCACTCCAAATACGAAAATTCAACCAAAAATTATCTTTATTGCTGAACAAAATCTTCTTGTTAAAATCGGGAGCGGTGGCCATCTCGTTTCGGGTAATAAATTTGCATGATTTTCCAACGCTATTTAAGAGCAAATCTATTTATTTTAAAATGGCAAACCAAATTGAGCATACATCAAGTGACAGCTGTCAAAAATACCAACTTGGAAAAAAGTGTTGCCAGCTTGAAAACCACACGTCTAGAAAAACACCATTTATATACAAAAAATTGACCTCAGTACTCCGGTCCCAAAAAATCTTCGAAGGAACATGAAAATAGAGTTGAACCTAGATTTAATTTATGCTCAAAGGTGAGTTAGGAAATTAATCAAGATGGCTCGCAAAACTGGAAGCCAACTGCAATAAAATATCACTACGGACTGAAGCGTCACCTTAAGTTAGGTAAGACCATGAATTTTCCGGATGGTATTCAAAACCCAATTTCTTCCTCTTGCCTTTCAAATCATTGACTTTTTCTTCATAAAACGAATTAGGAGCATCAAGGATGCATGTTTTTCCAGTGCATCAATATTCATAAAAGATCATTAAAAAATGGACCATATCTTCCTTGACATAACCCAGTTTTTGAAATTGCTCCACTTCAAATTGGTTTCTTTCAGTAATATCCAGAAAACTCTAGCTTATCACAAACAGATATTTTAATGATTTCAAAATTCTGTTAAAATTCACCTTTATGTTCCATTTTGGAATTGTATCATCCTCTCGATGTGCTATACAGTCGGTGTCTTACAGTTATTGCATTATATCATCCTGATGCATATTTTTCACCATATTGAATGTGAAATAGAATTCACTATTACAGATTTCCACACACACACACAAAATAGAGGCTACATACTCGTATATCCCTTTAAATATACGATATCCTTTCTAACCTAACCCTTTGCCTTGTGTTTTATTTCTTGATATTGGACTACTTCCAAAAAGGAATATTTCCCTACCTCAGCATCTTCGCATATAGTATCACATACATATATTCCGTATTTTGTATTTCTGTATGTATATTAAGTTGAATGCAGATGAAAGCGAATGCATCAGCATCTCACAGATTCGCTGGCACATCACAGAGAAATATTCCTGCATATCCTTGCATTATAAAGGAGTTTCAGTTGAATTCAGTTGAGTTCAGGTCAGGTTTCGTATTCGTATTCGTATTCGTTTCGATTCGATTCTTTTATATATAACGTAACTGACAAGGATTGATATCATAAACATATTTGCTTTCTCATCATTTTCAGGACTCTCAGGATGATGATCAGGATGGTATATGAGTGTATAGCAGTAGTGTATTTATAGAACGTAAAAGCAAGATGGAAATGACGACCGCCTCTAATTCATCCTTTTGACCGCACACTGCACACTCGAATTGAAATCTCAGTTATACCAGTTGCCTGCTGTAGAATCAGATCTTTGCCAGTTCTGACAGAAAGCCAGGCAAATTGAGATTGAACTAATTTCGGTGATTGATACTTTGCAACTGCAAATACACACATCCACATAATTGTGGCAGGCGGTCTACGAGACGAGTATCTATGTGAGTGATGTTCCGTTTTGAAAGAAAAAAATTAACTCTATCAATGCCATGGAGTGCAATCGCAGGCAGGGCAGGTGGTTGGAGTGTGGTGCACTCAGATGTATGACAGCTGAAAGGCAAGTGTATTTAATTGATATATACACTCTGTCAACGAGTTTGAAACATGCAGTCCTCCACACACACACCCCCATCATCAGTATACCATCCTACATTATGCTATTTGCACAAAGGACACATATAGCCATGACTAGTACGTATATAGAGAGAAAATAGATTTGAAGGACATCAAGGCAAAAGGCTAATTACTAGACTGCAGTTGACAGCAGAAGACATGCCCTAGCGTCGTCGTCGTCGTTGCTTTGGATTATTGAATATATACATCCTGTGCTGCTACCTCAATCCTTTCGCTAGAAGGATAATCAAAAGCAACCGACTCTGACATGTCTGATAATTATATTTGGAATTTTGAAATTGCAAAAGAGTGCATGCACTAGAAGGCCATAATATCCAGTTAAGGAGCGCAAGGAGTAAGAGACGGTTTAGGAATCTATGTCGCATCCATACACTCACTCAACCAACCCCCTCTCTATTGACCAAGTCATAAGTGCTCGTAGCTAGTATAGTATATGTTCATATATACTCGTATGTATATAAATTCCTGATGGCATATCCAAGGACAACGATACTAGAATGTTAATTTGCTTACGACATTTGCATTCGGCAATTAACCTGTATCTAGCAATGATGGTCAGCCAGGTGCTTTTCAATTCGTTCCCTTTGTTATGTTCGGTTCGTTTGTATATGTTGACTCTTTTACCAATGTCCTAACTATGTACATATGTATGTATATGTTGGTATTATACAAATTCGATGCCAAAAGGATTCCTCATTTTCTGTTTGATATGGTTGCACTGTGTTTGTATGTGTGCAACTGGCATTTTGCAATTAAATTAGCAAAATTGTTGCAAAGGCAATATTCGAAAGTGAAGTATGAACTGGAATAAGAACATGCATTGGACATTAGACATCTCTTCTATATACTCGTATGTAGATATATTAACTGATGAATGCCAGTGAGAATTGCTATCAGGAATTTGATAATCATTTAGATTTCAGGATATATTCTAGGATCAAAGCAACCAAAAACTTACTCTGCTTTTGAATTAGATTTCAATGTTTAAAGGCGGTTGAGATATCGAGTGAGTGATGACATATTGAATAATGTTTCTTACCTGAAAGTAATCCAAAATGAAACAGAAATTAGTTACATAAGTTGCGAATTTACTATAAAGTTTATTTTGTATAAAAAAGGGATAAAATATGAAACTATAATGGGCCTGGCCTTGTTGGCAAAATAGGTATGAAAATAACTCGTAAATGGTATTTCTAAAAATTTCAATACTTTGTTGTTTATACGAAAGTTCGCAGATTCGCAAAATTTCGCAAATCAAAAGTTTTTGTTCTTACCATTAGTAGTTCTTTTTAGCAAATAGGTTTCGCATAAGGTTAAGCTTATTTTGCAGAGATCTAAGGAAATTAAATCCATGTTGTAAAGGGTGTTTCTTTAAGACGTGCGTTTTCAATCTGACCATATAATTTTTGAAGTTTGTTTTTTGACAGTTGTCACCTGATTCATGCCTGATTCATGCCATTTTATAATGATAAGACTTACTCCTAAAAAACGTTTACAAACTGTGCAAATTTATTACCCAAAAGGAGTTGGCCACCGATCCCGATTTTCACAGGAAATATTTTGTTGTGCTAGGCGCGGTCTACAAGATTGTGCGTTTTAACACCGCTGGACTATTTGTAGAGGGGTTATGTTAAGCCGCTTGTCTACGCAGATAGGCTCGAGACGAAAGACGGTTTGGAAGAGAATATTGGGGGCGTTATTGCTGACATACGGCCCCATTTGCTGAAAAAAGTGGTCGAAAAGCGGGCCTCTCGGCTGAAATTTATTCGAGCTAGCCGCGGCAGAAACTTGGTCAATATTACTTTTAAAACATAATGGCAAAACTCAATCATTATTACAAAGCTAAGTTCTTGACCATAAAATTAAATTATATTTATTTTATTTCTTCTTAAAAACCACACGTCTAGAAAAAACACCCTTTGCCGATAATTTTTTCCCTGGTTGGATGACAGAAAATGAAATTAAATGAAATTAAACTGAAAAACAGGATAATACTTGCGATAGCAGATATTTCATCTACTCTGTTTTTTGTTTTCTAAGAAAATCATTTACTTATTAAGTGAAAAAAAGATGAATGAAAATGAAAATAATGAAAAACTCAAATTTTATCTCGTTTTTCATACAATTCAAAATAATAATTCAAGATAAACCCTTAAGACTTTCAAGTTTAATCGGGGGTTTTTTCTTATCTAAATTACTCAAAAACAATGATGATTATAAAACAAGATCTAATGGAATAAACTATACCAATCTCTTGTACTGTGTGGGTATATATACATAGATAAAATAAGTCCTTCCTTCCTTTCTTTCTATAGCCAGCATATAATACCCATTATTCTTAATTCTATTCATCTCTCAACTCGGTACCAAGGTACCAATAGATATACACAAATGCGACTAACCTAGTCTCTAACATTGTTTACCTATCCAATTATCCTTTTTTCCCAAGAAGCTACACTCACTTTTTATTACTACCTACCTAACCTACCTGGGCTCTATGTTTTCTCCTTTCGCAGGAAATCCTCAAGGACTTAGCACTAATCCAAAGCTCTTTTCCATGAACTCGACGTTATTTTCTTTTCTTGTTTTTTTTTTTTTTGTTCCCAACTCGCACATCACATCACTGAATTTTCATTCATCAAACCTTTTGGTATGTGTGTGGGGGGAGGGGGGTATATCCTCCCAGAGTTGATAGAGTAGCTCTGGAGAGGTAACATTCAAAACACACACACAAACAACAATAACAAAAAACAAAAAAAAACACTAACTAACTAACAGCAAAAACCGTAGAAATATAACTTCCAAACTAAACCAAAATCCAACTCCAGTCAGGACTCGACACGAGAATACCCCATCAATCAACTACAAATTTACCTTTTGGAACGAAGCATCACGTCCTTTGCCATTGCCACTTTTTTTTTTGTTCTGCTTCTGCTCGCGCCACTGCCACATAGGAAGAGATATTTGGTGTGCTTCGCTTTCAATGTAACTGATGGTTGTCGGCTACGTGTGGAACTCTCTCACACACAGGATGCATCGTCAAAATCAGCTAGGACTCGCCTCGTAGCGCAGTGTCAGGATCTGAGGAACATCAGCAAAAAAGGGATTACATTTTGCAGGCACTTCAAGCCCTGTATACGCACATCAAGCACCCAATCTTCTTCCTCGCACAACGATGACCAATGATGGAAGTTTCCAGGACCAAACAAAAATGTAAATGGAATTCGTGTTTGTTACAACGCAATGGTGGTGTGGCAATGACGGTGCGGCGACGACGACGACGTGCCTAGGAAAAAAACAGTCACACACGACGACGAATGTAAGCAAACCTTTAAATGCAAACGTGTTCCTGACATACGACGACGACGACGGTTGTGGCCAGAATAAAACAAAAAAAAAAACGAAATTCGACAGAAAAAAATCCTCGTCATTCCTCTCTTAACGAAAGAAACGACCCTCAGGCTCACTAAACTCACATGCAGGACTCAAGAGTGGTTCAAGTTGGACACAAAAAAGGGATATCATTTTCACCTATCTGCATTTCTGTTCTTTTTTTTGAATTTTTTTTTGCGTGTCTGGATCTATCTGGACGCGGACTGGAAATTATTTATGAATTTCATTTTCCAGTTTTGCCAACGTCAGCAACAAAGTGGGCTACCTGTACGATGACAACAAGCTAGCCCCAGCAGGACCTAACCTACCCGTCTTGTTGTTGGTCAAAATTTAGGGTATGGGAGAAGGACTTGAGGCAAGAAAAAATATAAAAAAACCTTTTAGTGAAAAGCAAAGCAAGTTCGAAAAAATAAAGGAGCCAGCAGTCCTTTTGGAAAGTCATCAGGAGAATGCGGCTATCGCAGCGACGCGATCTGTCTCAAGGGCTTGTCGGCTTCTCAATTTCAATATCTATGCTATAAATAATAAACAACTTTAGATTGTCTGGATCTGGACTGTGTGTCTGTGTCAGTTATGTTATAGTTAAAGGACTTCGTACTTTTTTTTCCTGCTTTGCTTAAATAACTCTACATCACTCAAAAAAAAAAAAAAACTGAATCAAAATTATGATGGAAGGACGATGGAGAAGTATGAATTTCAAATTGAAGTTTTTTGATTGTCGGAAAATCCTATCTAACAAAAAGGACTAAATTTTGTGTTGAGTACAAATGCAACTAAGGAATGGAAACAACATACAAAAATTTAGAAAATTCAAAGTGCTTGAAATTGTAAATCATAATAGACGACTTTGTAATAATATTACATTGCAATCCTATATATAGCTAAATAATGTTTCTTAAATAAAAACAATATTTTCTAAAATTTAATTCTATACTTCCATACAGTATACTTCAACACGATGCAATAAATCTTTCTAAATATAAAAAAATTGTTTATTTGTCTCGCTAAAACTCGAGAACGACTTGGCTGATTTGGCTGATTTAGGTTTTGAAATGTTTGTCGTAGTGCAGGGAAGGTTTAAAAAGTGAGAAAGTATTTAAAAATTGCGAGGAAAATATAAAAAAGACAACTTAAATTTCCCACAAAAATGATAAATATTTTTGACTGTCAGTTGGTTGTCAAATTTTTATAATTCAGTTGTCTGTCCAACTTTAACGAAAAGTTATAAGGTTGCCTGTTACAAGTATTTAAATCTTTAGTCATCAGTTTGTCAGTGCCTGATTCATTGGTCTTAAAATTCCAAAAATTAGAACTCATTTAGGACGGGACAAAGTTAGCCGGGCCCTCTAGTGTCAATATTATATTTCCTTACTTGAATTAAAAATTCTGTAAAATGCAGGCATAGCTTTAGTGTTCACTTAAATGCAGACCGAGTTGATAAGTTTTTTCTCAAAATTTGCAGTAAAAAAACACTCAAAGTTATTTAACCCCATTTCAAATGTCAAATGAGAATGACATTACATAAAGCCAATACTCAAAAAAATATTTGCACAAAGACTAAAAAAATGTCAAATATTTAAAATTTAAAACGTCAAATCGAGGAGGGATGACAAGAAATAAAATTTAAGAACAATACAAAATGTCATAACTTTCAAAATCTACCTCAAAGTGCAATGTTTATTGTGGACGAAATAAAATAATGACAGATCTTGGAATTTTTGTATTTTAAAAACATTTTCGAAGTTTTTACAATATTTTCCGGATATTCTTACAATTTTTTTAAGAAATACTTGGGCTATTATATTTTTTTTTTTAATCTCCATGTCATTTTTGAATTTTATCTCAGTTCAAAATTTTAAATTAAGGACTCCACTTGCCACAAGTAAGAAGAATTTTTATTCAAAAATGACGTAACAAATTTTTAAAAATATTGTATGTTTTTTTAATACCGACGCCACTGGAACATTCCATTGGCGCTGCACTGATGAAAACAAGGAACATTTTCAAAAGCTTCACAGATATCAAAAAAATAACAGAAGGCCACCCCAAATATTAATATTCTGTATATGAACATACATACATCTATATATATAAAATATACATATATATATTTAAAAAAAAATCCTTAATTTCTTGGTTCACCAACGTAAATATATCAGCCATTATAAATTTCTTCGTTTTATCCTTGTTCCTTCAAATAAAAATAATAATCAATTTAGGCTCGAGCACCATCACATCATCATCCAACAACAACAAAAAAAAGGTAAAAGGTAATTTTGTTTTTTTTTTATTTCATTTTTGAGGGGGGTGATTTTTTTTTGTTTTTTATTTCATGTTATTTTTTCTTAATTTTTGTTTGGGTGAGGCTTAGAGTAACGAACCAATATCAAAGAGAATTTGAAAAAAAAAGAACTTTTACTTTTACATACTTTTGTACGCAATACCGTTCGTTGCGAGAGGTGTTTTAGAAAAATGTTGTTGTTTTTTTCTTTGTTTTTTTTTTTGTTTAAAAGGATGGGAGCGACAACGATGTATTAGGTGGAAAATTCCAACCCCTAATTTGGTGTTTTTTTTCTTATTTTATTTATAATCACCAAAAATTCCCTCAAATCAAATCTGGGATGGAAAAAGGGGGTTTAGGCCAGGTACGTTCGTATATTTATGTAACAACTTGTGATGGAGCCTTCTTAAATATACACTTCTTCCTATTCTTCTTTTTTTTTTTTTTTTTGAGTTCTTCCGCGTTTATCCTCTTTTCCTGGTAGACGAAGATAAGACGAAATACAACAAAAAAAAAAAATGGTATCAAGGCATTTTTCGCACGGATGATGTTTGATTATCGCTCTTAACTTAAATGAGGAACGATTCCTTTGTTGTTGTTGTTTTTGTTGAGTTTGTTATTCATTGGACTCGAAGATAAAAAACCCAAGTTCCCAAGAAGATGTTATACTTTTACAAAAACAAAAACAAAAGAAAAAAAATAAGCAACTTAAAAATTGAAATGAAAACAAATTGAGAAAAATTTCTTTAACGTTTCATGCTAATAATTGATTAAATATAATGGTTCATCCATTAGAAAGAATGAATAAAAAAATCTATCAAAATTATTTGTAAAGTATATAATCTCATATCATGTAGCCATCATTCAAGAAAAAAAATCATCACGATTGAGATGAGAGGGGAGCATATATTTTTAGGTGTTGAAGTGAAAAATTGGCGGCTGGATGAATTTATTATGCAAAGAAGTTGATCGAAAATTATTAAAATGATGATGGATTTAGGGGAGCAGTTAGCAGCACATACAAAAAAAAAAAAACGTTTTAGCTTTATTATGGGGAAAGAGGTTAAAAGATTATGTTTCTTTCTTTTATAGGGGAATTCGAAACACTCATTATACGATGGGGAAGTTTGACTGAATAATTGTGGATAAATCGTTTTATTAAATGGATTTAAATTACTGCTTCTACGCGATAAAGTATTATCTTTAGTAAAGATTTTTGGAATTCATTGGATTCTAAATTTAAAGTCAAAAAGATCATCCGTTGTAAAAATATTCGAGTCGAAAAACAATTTTGACACTTTTTGGTAAATTTTCGTTTTTTTTTTGTAAAAAAAACTGTCAATTCGATATTTTTGAAAATTGTACCATATGTTGACAGTTTTATTATGCATAGAATAAAATATACCTGAAGTCAATATCGTATCCAGTTCTGGAGATATTCGAGTCAAAAAACATTTTTTACCAAATCTTAGTAGAATTTTTGTACTTTTTTATTTTTGGTTAAGAAAACTGTAATTGAATTTATTCCAAGATTTAACCAGATTTCAATACTGTCATTTCACATAGTAAAAAATAGTTTTAAAGGTTATATAATTTTTCCTTCATTGTATATTCGAGCGCCAACAAAGTTTTTTTGTTTTTATATTAAAAAATAAATAACGGTACTTTCAACTTTTTTTCAAAATCATACTAAATCTGTATCACATCACAATGCACACAATAAAATTTATTTAAAGTCAATAGCATTATTTTTTCCTGAGATATTTGCTACCAACCAACCAACGATTTTTGTAAACCAAAACGCAAGTGTTGCAGCGAGTTTAAAAACATTGACGATTATATAATTCATATTGGTTGAAAATTTTTTTTTTCAAAAGCTGACAATCAACTGAAAATAAATAGCGCACGAATAAAAAAGAAAAAAAATAATTTACGGTGCACTTAGGCGTGTGCGTACTTTTTAATATTTCTTTACAATTTCTTAGAATTGAAAAACCAATTGGTAACATTTGATATCAACAATTTAAAACATTAATCAATAAATTAATACGGAGACATGAAATTTTTGACATCTGAAAAATGTAAGAAAACGTAGTGTTTTAAGTACTATTTACTAAATTAGTAAAAAAAAATTCCGACTGTAAGATCTTAGGAACGAAACGAACTATTCTCCTTTATATCATCATTTTTAACCCACAGAATTAGCACAGTCACTGGTAATCTTTTGATTGAGACTCTCAAAGTTACGTCCCATAGCCACAATATTTTGAAAATGGTCCACAAAATACGCACTAACATATTTTTTTTTTTCAAAGTCTTCAACGAACCTTTTCTCAAGCAAAGAAAACCAAAACCTTAGGGTCAATATCGTAGGTTTTCGGCTCTTGGAAACATCAGATTTGACATTTTTTGAATTTTTGTCTTTGGTCTGCAAAATTTCTGTGGTCACAATATTGTTAAAGGCTTGCAAGCTTATATTAGTCCATCTCTTTTAAAGATCTTTTGTTTAAAATAAGACAGTTTTGGCCAACATATCAACAATTGCAAAGTAAGGAGGAAAAAATGTTTTCTTACCTAAACTTTGTAGCCTCTATTGTAACATGATGGACAGCTTTAGTTTAAAAATAATGTCGATAAATTTTAATTCTATAATTTCAAATGCAAAAAGAGTTGATCTTTTGGATACCCTAAAAAACAAAAAACCACAAATATGTTTCTTATCTGAAACTTGTTTATCTGCAAGACACAAACCTTCTTTTGAAGGTTTTAACATTATACGAAATGATTCCGGCAGAGGAACGGCAGTGCTTTTAAACAAAACTTACAAATTCTGCTCAGTTCCTTTCCATAGTAATAAGTTCTCTGTATGTCTTGTATCTATCTCGTCACAGAATTCTAATGGTTTAACACAACGCCTAATTTTAGGCAGTATTTATATCCCATCAAATGCTGGTAAGAGTTTATCCCGTGAACTAGATAGACTTTATTCTCTTATTAATAGTTTTGATTCAGCTTTAATTGGAGGTGACTTTAATGCACGTCATACCGCATGGGGTGACAGAATTTGCAATAATAATGGACATCTATTTCACAATTGGTTTTTTAATGGTCCTTGTTTGAACCTAGACATAGTTCCTTCTGATGGTCCAACGTACCCGAGAACGTCCTCATACTTGGATTTTTTCCTTAAAACATCGACAATTGGCGTTGTTAATAAAGGCATAAACCCCTCAAACATTGCAACATGTAACACTTTTCCGGTTAACTCAGATCATTTTGGAATCAGTTTAGAAATACAACTCAATAACTTTCTTCCAGTATCAGCCCCTCCAGACTCATACAGGAGTTTTAAAAGCACTGACTGGGATGACTTCAAACTAAGACTTCATTGCACTTTATTATCTCTTAATATTCCTGTTGATAGGAATATATCAAACATGGAAATAGATTCGTATATAGATAAATTAAATACGCTCATAATATCAAAGATTGAGTCACATTCAATTATAGTCTGTTCCCAAAACAAAAAATTTCATTCTATTTCTAATAGAACCAAAAAACTTATTGACATGCGAAGGATCTGGCTAAAAGAACTTAAAAAAATTTACAATCGGTATTTGAATAGAGTAAATGCCGAATATCATCAACTTCATTCTAAGATTCAATGCCTGAGTAAAATTATAAGGGATAGTGTCAATATAGACTTAAATAATGCATTTAAATCTAGACTTGAAAAAATTAAACCTTCGCCTTTTGCGTTTAAAGAAATTGATAGGATAACGGGGAAAAAATATTTTGGAACGGATTTATCAAAAGATGTGCTTAAATACAATGGACATAGCTTAAATGACATTGAATCTAAATTATATGCATTTAAAGATTTTTACTCGTCAGTTTATTCTCGTCATACGCACCTCACTAATCGAAATTTTGAAAATGAAGTCACCTCTACAATTAATGCATTCAGAGCAGCTCAGCTTGGTCAAAATTTAACAAACTTTTCTTATTTAAATAATGCTACAAGCCCCAGTTTATCCATCTTTACAACACCTGAGAAAGTAAGAGCATATAGAATGGCTTTAAATAACAAAAAATCAGCGGGTAATGATCAGATATCTAATTTTATTCTGAGAAAATGTCCCTTTTCCCTAGATACGGTTTTGTCTATAATATTTAACCATTGTATTAACAATGGTTACTTTCCTCGTGCTTGGAAAGAAGCATTAATTATACCGATAGCAAAAACCAAAGCTGCAAGAGACATCACAAAATTCCGTCCTATCTCACTACTTTCTAATGTTGGGAAGCTATTTGAAAGAATTCTCGCAGATCATTTAAATACCTTCACTGAAGAAAAAAACATTGTTCCAAACAATCAATTTGGGTTTAAAAAAGGATGCTCAACAGAGCATGCATTACTAATAATTCAACATAAAGTAATTGAAAACTTAAAAAATAAAAAATGTACAATCAGCTTGGATATTGATCTTGAAAAAGCTTTCGACTCAATATGGCATGATGGACTGATATTTAAGCTTTTAAATTTAGAATATCCTGACTGGCTCATAAAAATGACATTTAGTTTTCTCACAGATCGAACTACGTCAATTTCAATTAAAACTGAAAAGTCAGAACCTTTTCCGATACTTTCTGGTGTTCCACAAGGATCAATCCTTGGACCTTCATTATTTAATATATATCTCCACGATTTCCCCCTATCAGATCCTATAAGAGAGGAGCCAGGATCAATCCTTTATGCTGATGACACTACTATACTGGCAAGTGATCCACGTCCAAGTGTTGCATTGGACAAAATAAAGCAGATACTTCCACATGTGGAAAACTATTTTAAAAAGTGGAGACTTAAAATTAATACCGATAAATGCAGTTTAACATGCTTTAGGAATTCCAGTGGTAAAGGACATTATCTCGCTGTCAAAGAAAGTAAAACACTTTCTTTGAAAATAAACGACAACCCAATAGAATTACGAAGTGAAACAAAACACTTAGGTTTACATTTTCAAAATAGATTTTTATTCAATAAGCACGCAAGAACTGTTTTAAATAGAGCAAAAATGGTCTCATTTATGTTGAAACCGTTACTTAATTCCAAGCAAGTGGCTAGTGCAACAAAAACACTTATATATAAAACCTTAATAAGACCAATACTTTCTTATGGTTTTCCTATTTGGTTCACGATTTCACCTTCTGTAGCGAAGGAAATGGAAACTTTTGAAAGAAAATTATTGAGATTTTGTTGTGGGAAATTTAGAAAGCCTGACAAAAAATACTACTCTAATAAATTCATATATGAAACAACAAAAATAACGCCTTTGATGGTCTATCAAATCGAACTGCTTATACGAAAAATGGAACGACTTGGTTCACATCCAAATCCACTTGTTAGATCTTTAATCGATTCCCATACTAATATGGGTTTGAATGATAATTACTACTTATCACCGCTAAATCTCTTGAATGAACAATCTATACCATTGAGACAAGATACGAATAGAACACTCTCCGTACCTTTTTATGAAAAAGCATCTCCACTTAATTTTAGGGGATGATATTGATTGAAAATATTTAAAATATTATTATATACACACAAACCTTTGTTTACAACACACATGTTTTATCTATTCTTTGGATAATATAATATTTATATTTTCCTTAAGAATATTTAAAGCTTGTGTTCCCCCTATGAATGAATTATTATTAACTTCATGATTTGTAATTAGATAAGGGTATCCTTCTTAGTTTTAATTTAGTATTAAGTGTTAGTTTTAAGTCTAATTGTTAGTCATAAGTTTAAATGCTATAAAAGCAACGTTGAGATTGTACGCCGGGAGCAAGTGTACACTTAAATAATAATTTAATTAACTTACTTAAAAATGAATTCCATGGTCTTAATGTAAAAAACATTTACTTAAATTTACTTTATTAAGTCTGACATATCTTTAAGTCGACCGAATTGTTAAATTTAGTTTATAAGAAAAACATAATGTACTGATTTTAAAAGGTCTCAAAAAAAAAAAAAAAAAAAAAAAAAAAAACTTATATTAGTCCGTTTCACTATGATTAAGGCTAATTGGTAAGGCTTTGATAGAATGCTTCAATAAAATATAGACTTGCCTTAAACTACTATAGATATACTAAATAAAAAAAAATCTCTATTTAAGTTTATTTGCACTCTTATATAAGAAAACAAAAGCCTTGATTTGTTGAAGGACTAAGAATACAATACCTTTACTCTCTGCGTCTAAAAATAAACCCCTTCCCATATTGGAATAATATAATTCTACCAAATTTCCATTTCCTTGATTGCAAAACTTTCTCTTTGTCAATATACTACATACATAGAATGTTTAGTAAACACTTTCCATATTCTTAGGCCAAAAATTCGATTATATTATAGTGGTGCTAAAATAACGAAAATCCTTTCATCGATATTAATGGCTATGATTGAAAAAAATTATGCTTAGTCCAATAATACCCTTAGGTAGTTTACTCTAAACCCCTTTTTTTGGATCGAAAAGTGCCGATGAAAGGTAAACAAGATGAAAAGCTTTGAACTATTGAACCTGGTGTGTCCTTACCATCAATATCCTTCGATATAGTTTCTTTCTTCTTCTTCTCATTTTTTTGATATATAAAGCATCAGACAAAGCATTGTGAGAGTATAATAAATTATTATTAGGAAATAAAATCATTTAATCTCTTCCGTTTGTGTGTGAGTTCCTTTGTTATCGTCAATAGTTCTTCCTTTTTTTCGTCCTTGTCATCATATAAATATACTCTTACCTACAGACGAAACCTCGTGTCTTTTAAGATTTCTCATTCTCATTCCTATTGATGTTTTTTGGTACAATGAAAGTTTCTCCGGAATAAGAAAAAGGTGGTATTGATGTTTCTGCTTTCCAGACCAGAAGATTTAGGAAACCTTATGGTATCCAGGTGGAAGGTATGGTAACCGTTTCATGGTAATGAAAGTGAATTCATAGAATACCTTAAATCAAGACAATATTATATTATAGAATAGACTCAAGTCTGTTTACTTTGTAAGCGTTTTGTAAGAAGAAGTTATCAGGGAGGACTGGAAGAAGAAGGCTAAGAAACCAAGACAGTGGAAGAAGAGACTTTAAGAAACATCAGAAAGACGCGGTCTTAATCCAAAATCCAAACGCAAATATTTTCCTTTTGCTTTTCCTTATGTCCACCGTCATCTTCATTGTCATTGTCTATAGAGATATACACACGTACAAAGATGGTGCAAGAGGAAAGCAATGAGGTCCTTTTAAAATCTTCTATTGGTAAGATAGAGGGGGAATATCCTCATCAAGATGAGCTTGCTAAATACTTTGCACAATTACTCAACTGGAAATGCGCTTGTGTCTGGCAGAAATGTGAACACCGCCACACATTAAATTCTGAGATCCAAGAGCCGAGGTAGATATTTCAGGACATCAAGTCGAAGATGCAACAAAAGAGACGACGACGACGACTACGACGAACGGGAACACAAGAATGAAATAATTGGTTGCACTGCACTGCAGGACGAACACTATAAAACCAAGTGAGATGAAAATCTAATGAAACCACACTGAGGAAAGCCAAAGCCAAAGGCAGCAGCAGGAGGAACAGTGAAGCGGCGGCGGCGGCAGCGTGGTGGTGGGATCGTGCGGTTGAAGACATCAAGTGCGGTGAGAAATTTATAGGATTTTTGGTTTGAGGGTCAGCTAACACCATAGACGAGAGTTAGGTTAAACGTAAGATTATTTTTTTTTTGTCGTATGTGTTTTAAGGAACAAGTTTTTTAGTTCTGAGGAAGATAGAAGTCCTGGGTATACGAAGTACATAATATAAACGGTTCCTTTGTATTCGAAGGGAAGATTGGAAAAAATGTTTTATACTTTTATGTGAGAGAACTAGAAGTCGGAAAACTTTAATTTAATTGTATGTATCAGTACTCACTTTTTAGAAATTAACAACATTTTTCACCTTATATCAAAACAAAGTCACCGCCCGCAGTCTTTCCCCGTGAGTGCTTAGATCTTTAAAACTACTCAACGGATTTTGATGCGGTTTTTGTTTGTCTCGCTAAAACTCGAGAACGGCTTGGTCGATTGCGCTTATTTTGGTTTTGAAATGTTTTTCAAAGTCCAGGGAAGGTTTAAAAGGTCAAAAATATTGGCGAATTGCGAGGAAGACAGTAAAATTAACAACCTAATTTTCCCATACAATATCTTCTTCCTGCAAAAACAAAAATATTTTTGACCGTCAGTTGATTGTTAATTTTTTACATTTTAACGGAACAAAAATGTATTAACTGGCTGTCATTCTGTCATAATCTTACAGTTATAAAAATTTTATATCATGAATTTGTCAGTGCCTAAAATTTCCTGGACTTAAAATACCATGAAAAAGATGAACTTTCTTTAGCTCAAATCAAATATTTTTTGTATACATAAACTTTTTTATAAGTTCCGAGAACAATGAAAATTTTGATCGGTTGATGAAAATTTTCCGGACAGGTGTGCTGTTAGAACTCAATTGAGGCGGGACAAAGTTCGCCGGGTCCTCTAGTTAACAATAAATTTAAACAATATTACTGTGCACTTATATTTATTTTGTATACCATAAAGAGAAAATTCAATAAGAAAAATGATGCGCTACATACACACACATACCTATGCAATTAAATTCCAAGAATTATTTAAAAAATACATAAATTGTATTTTCACAATCGATTTAAGTCACAAACTGAAAATTCCCACTGTTGTCAATATTTTTTTTATATTTCTCTTTTCTGTATTATAAATTTATTTTTTTGTTTCATTATTAATTTCACCTGTGGGTGATGTATGAATTGATGTTGTTGCCCACATGACAAAGAAATATAAAAACTTTAAAATGTAAAATATTAAAATAGAAAACAATGTCAAGTCAAATTAATCTGTGAAAAAAAAATTACCCTATTGTTGGAATTTTTTTGTGGAATCGTTGCTTTTTTATTTATATTTAATATATTTATTATTCTTTTGAAAAATTGAATTTTCAACATTTTTATTCCAGTGAAAAATCATAAAATGAATGATATTTAAAGTATTATTTTAGTAACATTGAAAATTCCCTATTGAATTGGAGTTGGTATTTCAAAAATAATTAAAATATTAGTAAAATCAAACAATGCATTAGAATTTAATGTTATGGTAAATTGATTTGTTTTTCTTATAAAACACTCGTTTTGGAACCTCTTATTGGAATAACCTGTACATTTATAGAATAGGCACATTCATAATTGTATATGATTGGCATTTATTTTGAATTATCTACTTTTGATTGTTCAAACACTGATAGTTATAAATTGATGTATAGATATCACTGCATGAACTCTTTTGTACTCCTTGTATTTCATAAGGATCTAAGTTCTCTAAAATTCGAATCTTTATTTTCTGATTTTCTCTTCTCTATTTTGTTGAATATATCATATTACGATTTTCCATTAAATGCATTTTCTGGACAAAAAAAAAAAAAAAAACACCCCATCCATCATCATAAGGAATCATTGAAAACCAACAAAATTTTCATTTCAGTCTTGTTTAAAATAATTTTCAATTCTAATCCTTTTTGTTGTTGTGTACTGTACATAGAGTGTCTACTAGAAAAGCTTAGGTATAACAAAAAACCAGCCAGCACTTAAGGACTTTTCTATCATCCTCATCATCATCATCAACATCATCAGGAACATTGTTTCTTCCGATTTTCAAATTCAATAAAATAATTTTGTTTGTTTGTGTCTGCAAATCCCTAAACGTAGAGTGAGAATTGATTTAGAATCATAAACAAGAACAAGAATTGTTAGAATGCTATTCCCATCCCTATCTCTATCCCAATCCAATTCAGCCCACATCTGGGGCATAGCCCACAAATCCCAACACAGACAGACAATACATATATGGTAAATGTTTACCGTACAGAATAACCTGTATTCCCAAAAGGAAATGCAATCTACTTACACTTAGAGAAAAAGTTGGGTAATATTGACTTGATGTATTGAAAGGGTGGTTTTGGACAGGTACGTATCTTTTGAGGGGCAAATGTTGAACCAGACCATTTCTTTGTCGAATTTCAGATTTTGGAAGTGAATCAAGAAAAAGAAATTCGACAAAGCACACATGGAGTTGCCAGACTTTACAGCGATCAACTGAGCGAGAAGCTCTCAGCTGTTTGGTCTCTGGCCTTAGTATTTTGACATCATGAAAGACGTAGACCAAGATGTCATGATGAATTCCGAAATGATGGGTAAAGAATGACAGAATTTCTACAAGAACAACAAAGTAGAAAAAAGAAGGAGAAGAAAGTAGAGAAGTTCACCAGGTTAAGAAAATCGAGGAGACTTGTGATCGAAACAGCACCCCTTGGACTTTCTGAAGGCTTCAAAACCGGGAAACTGGTTCTTAAAATAACAATGTAGTCACTGAAGGTTATAGAAGACATAATGCATTCCAGAACTCCTGAAGTGCAACTGACTGAGCAAGAAGAAGACCGACAGCCAGACAACACATCTTCAGTATCTTCACTCAGTAATGAAGATACTGATCTTGCTTTAGAAAAGGCTGAAAACGACAAGGTTGTCTCAGCCACAGCGCCGCCGGTTTTAGTGGACATCCAGACGAGCTTCTGACGGTTGATTTAATAGCTCCATATACCCCATCATTGAAAATGAGCAAACCACACAATTTTTTCATCGATTTCACGTTCGGATATCATAGCATTTATTTCAATAGACGAAAGGCGAACTTGAGACCCTGCGAAAACTGATCCAGCTATTCAGCGGAACATGGGGAATCACAGAGTAAAATGTGAACCTTGTGTCTTAGAAGAAGCTGTTCTGAACTTTTTTAAGCATGAACACTGAACAGGGTATTCGCAAGGAAGATAGCTAGGTGACTTCTTCTGTCATGTCGTTCGGCTCTATCTTCATAAGATCGGATCAGTCTCAGAGACCAAAGAGCAGGTAAAATTATTTGGTTCTAAAGGTTACGAAAATCTATCTACAGACTTGAACAAAAGTCAGGATTGGAGCAACTAGTTAAGGAGTATGTATTTATATTCTTTAACTGCACGATTGACACTTTAGGAAACCTTCAACCTCTGAAGATAAGAAAAAAGAGGGAGTTCTTCTACAGCCCGTATTTGGTCCTCATTCCTCAATAAAAACTTTAACTTCCCAGCTAAGAGAATCTTCTAATCCCAAATCCCAGCCCTTAAGAGCGAAATGACAAGGAATACCGTATACCACAGACTTTGTCTGGATATCTAAAGCAAGTGCCTTGAGAAAGTTGAAGATTAGGGTAGCGTGTTTCAGACAGAGGCCTTCCACAGTCCGGGAGACTGATAAAGTCAAGTTTTTGGACAAACAGATCCGAGGCAAAAAACAATAATTAGATAACTGAAAATTGGCAGGCATACAATTTTGGTTCAACCTTTATAATTCACATTTACTTTTACCCTCAAACAAAGTCTTGTTTCAAAGTTCTTTTTTACCAGAAAACTTCAAGGAAAGTCATCTAAGAACTTTCCAAAATTTGTCACCAAATTTTCTTTAAGTGCAGTACCCACATTATTTACCTAGGCTACGTTCTTATATTTTAAATAGACAAAGATAAATATTATGTATGTATACAAAAATCGAAACAACAGAAATTCAAAATTATTTTAATACCTCATTTATGAGATTTTATTCTATGGACTTCAGGAACATGAAACACAATTGAACAACGCACGAAACATAAGTGGTGGTGTCTTTTGTTTTGGCCAAAAACAAGAAGGAAAAAAAACCAACAAGGATAATTTTAATGCAAGGACAAAAGCAGTTCATGCAAAATTATATTATATTCCGGGGCATGACATGATGATGATGATGAATTTTAAATGCATTTCTTGATACCTCTATTCCTAGAACTTGGTGGAACTTAGCTTTCCAGATATACATAGGTACTCTACTCATACCCCCACAGTCAGACATACAGACATCACAATTTATTGTTTTGTTTTTTTATTTTTATCAAACTTTTTGCACTTTTTTTTTTGTCTGGTCTGAGTTTTGAGGGTGGATTTAGTCAGGGAGTAAAATGGTGAGGAGGGGGGGTGGTATGGATTTTGTCGTTTCAAAGGGTTTGTTGGCATTTTGAGTAGGTACTTTAGTTTTAAGTGCTATTTGCTGTTGCGTAAAAGAGCTTTGTGGTATTTACCTCTCCTCTGGATGTATTTTTAGATGAATACGAGATGGATGGGGGAAGGGGGGTTGAAGCTTTGTTTTTTGAATTTATTTTTATAAAATGAAATTCTGGACTTATTTCCGTTTTTGGGGTAGTGGATTTTAGAAAGTTCCGAAAAAAAAACGTCCAAATGCTTTTTCCGATAAAGGAAATGTGGTTTTTACTTTGGGATATTGAAATCTAATAATAGCTGTGCGGCAAAGTTTGTTTCTCTTTTTTTTTTTTTTTTTTGGTTTTATAAAATGTCATTCATTTTCAGTAAAGTTATATTTACTTTGGAAACAAAAATAAAATCAGTAAATCGGACTGGAAGCAAGATTGGGTGGTTTTTCAATCTCAAAATCTTCCTTCATCTACCGATAAAAATTTACATAAATTCGTCAATCGTCTACATATGCAAAATGTGACCATTCCCGACATAACTCTTATTATTACGATCGGTCCTTAAAGGCTACCAAGATATGCGGTTTCCGAAATGTTCAATTTGCGTTTAAACACAAGAGGGAATTATGAATTTATTACCTGGGACTCTCAAATATTTGTGATGTGCATTCTGGACGAAAAACAACAATGGCCATATGTATGTGGATGTTTGTCTTTTGTGTTGTCCGTTTTCTGGCCGAAGGACGTGGTTGATTTTCTCTGGTATGATGATGGTGTTGGCCAGGGCACACAATGTGGATTTTGCATGGACAGGACATTCAATATTCTTCCAGTCAACTTACGAAACGTTTTATGTTGCAACTGGACTATGCAGTCTATATGCATTGACCTTAAATACAAGAGATGGAGGGAGGTGTGTCGTTGGCTGAGGCACTAAGGTGCAAATACCATGATTATGCTCGACAAACAATGAGACACAACGTTAGGTTTAACCACGACGGACATTAATCATAAATTTCACCTTCCCCTACGATGGGACATTTCTTCAAACAAAACACACACACACAGACACACAAGCAAATTAGTAGTCTCTTATATTCATAGGCGAACAGATTATGCTAACTTTTTCCTGAATGGCTTTTCCTGTGCATAAAATTACGTATGAAGGACCTTCTAGAGGCGAATTTTGATTTTGGTTTGAGTTGCAATGGTGTTGCACATGCAAAAGGAATTCGATATGGTTCGATGGTTTTCGAATGGGTTGTTTCTGAAATAGAAAAGGAATTCCTGTCGCCTTTTGCCAGGAAAAGGACTCTCTGTTTGTTTTTAGAATGAATTGAATTTAAATTCAAAATTCGGATAGAATTTCATGTTCAATGATTTGTATTTGTATTAGGACTTTCCTTGTGATGAGTGTTTCATTTGATTGTATTCGAATTTGCAGCAAGGATCTGAAAATTCGGAAATAAGATTCCTATTCGAAATAATATTCTATTTTTAAAAATACTTCTACAAAACCAATCAGTGCTACTACTATCTCAAGAATTCAAGGACATTATCTCCTTAAATTCAACTCCGATAAAAAAAAACTCAAATGAAATAAGCTCTACCTCTCGACTAATACCGGAAAATTCAGAGTTTATGTTCATTTCCCTTGGAAAATCTCTGCTAATGAATTGTTTTGAAAATATCCCAAATTTCCAAGCAAGCCAACACCAACCATAAAGTCCAAAACACATTCCAATCAGCCATAGGAGCACACACACACACGCTTAGACAAACTCAAACATATAGATAATTCAAGAACATAAATCTGCTGCTCGATTGCAACTACTGGCAATCAGTGCAATCAGCCGCGCTGTCAATTCCCTGTCCATCATCACAAACCCAAGCAAGAGTTAGATCACAAGAGAGAGTATATGAATTCCATAAATCTACGAACTGGCTCTGCATCCTGTGCACGGCTAAATATCCTTACCACAAATCCCTGTCATATCTTCGTATTAACTATTCAACGTTTTCATAGAATTACTCGGCACGATTCGCAGCTTCTCATCATTATTATTTGTTGCAGCCAGTTTTGACTGCTAAATCGTATTTCCCCTGTGTGTATACGTTTGTAGTCGTCGTCGTCGTTGTCCTCGACGTTCGTCGTCGTGTCGGCTTCGTTGTCCTTGTCGTCCTGATGGTTGTGTGGCATATACGCGAACGCATCGTTGGATGTTGGCGTTGCTCCTTGGAGCTAAAAACCGAACCACAAGGACGTCGAAATACTCCAAAACGCATATCCATCTGTCGAACAAAATTACTCTGATCTCTACGTGCGGTAAGGGATGGATCATCCCAGGGAAGGCAAAAGTTTCAAGTGCCCAACACATAAGGAAATTGTTTTCAGGACTTGCAAAAATGTCGGGAGTGTCCTTTCTGATTAAACTGATGCGGAAAAGCTTGCAGCATCATTCGCGAAATATGCAACACGAATATGGCTTAAGCATATTCACACACACACACACACACGCAGAACTTAAATCCAAAGCCAGGGAATACTCAAGCTCATACTTGTAGATACTTTGTCCATGAGGAATCCACAGCAGGTTCATTCTTTGCCCTGTGGTATTTTTGGATACATTTTCCAGCTCATCATTCATTTTTTACCCTAGGACTACGAGTGTATATCTATAGATCCTTAAAACTTCCACCAACGAACGCGACGAGCTAACAGCAGCTACCTCCCAACGACGACGGACGGTTCCATGGATGATGGAAAGATTGGCATCCCTGCATGTTAAATGGTTGTTCCGCCCGTTTTTCAATGACAAACATACTAACTATGAATATGGACACAAGGACGACGACGAGTTTGGTATTTTCGCCTTTTGGCCATTTGGCATTAATTTACCTTTGGAAAGTTGTTGCCACGTCATTGGGCCAGCGATCTTATGTTGCGATGATGTCACGACGACGATGATGATGATGGTTGGTTCCTTGAGTGAAGCCAAAGCCAGTCATCGTTGTCCCTAGCGGGCTCTAAGCTATTGTTATGAGTTCACGTTTATCTCAGTTATGCCCGTAGGGAGATAATGGTCCATCGGATTTTCTCGTTGTGTTGCATCAAACTTGACGGAATGGCTGGAGTGACGATGATGATAATGTGATGATCAGCTCATGTTGATAAAATTGTCTCGCGAAAACTTTGTGCGAAATAATCTCAGATTTTTTATTCCTTATGTTCTATGACACTCAAGATATGCTTGCTTAGGGCTGAGGTAAAATCGGTTAACCCCTGAAATAAGCACTGCCCTCAAAATGAACAAAATGACCGTAATCAATAATCCTGGCTTCGAAATTTTGAAGATGAATAGATCCAAAACTGCGTACACTGGAAGTTTTTGATTGAACTCAAACGAAATCTGAGAATTACTTTGGAAAGGACATTTCTAACGATAAATCTCTCTTCGATGCTCCGTCCAAATTCGAGTCTCTTTTCGATCAATAATTGGATCTTTTTTGATTGGCCTATCGAGTTTAAAACAAAACTCTAAAAGCCTTTCAAACGTTGATAACTTAGTCAAGTCAATTTACTGTTCCTACACGAGCACTTAACGTAATCGTCCTTAAAATGTACTTTTCCCAAAAAAATGTCTGTCTGTATTGAGTTTGGCTATATGATAATGTGTATAGGAATGCTTATTCCGTATAATGAAGTTAAAAGTGCACACACAGTCAAATCTAAAATTACATAGGTAATTTACATATTCCGTACGGTGTACCATATGCCTGGCCGTTGAATATGATTTTGCCTGCTCCCCTTACTCGTAACTTTCTTTATTTGAAATCTGTTTCATCTGTCCATTTTTGTCCCTCATTGTAAATTCCTTTTATGTCTCAATATATACCTCCCTCCTATAGGTAGGTACACTTGCCTGACGCTGTCGCTTTGGTGTCCGGTATAGACGACAACCATGGGACCATGATTTTTATGGCCACATCCATCAAGGACTCGTTTAGTATAGCATGGCGTTTTATTCTCGTGCTGCTCGTGTCCCTGACCATCATGCAGCAGTTTGTTGGTTGGTTCATCTCCTCTATCCAGCTGTGACATCGTTGAATTTTAAAATGCCGCCATAATTTCCCATTAAGCAACGTGTTGCAAGTTTACATGTACGAGTACCTTCCAATCTATCTTTTCATACCTTGAGGGGGATTTATACCCCCCACCACGATGAAAAAAAGAAAAACTCAAAATTCTAGGGTGAAAACGCATTAGCAGCAAAAGCAGACCATCACTAGACAGACTTTGTCCTTCTTCTGCCCCTTACATTTCAGAATAAACATGAGGAGGAGTTTTTAACTCCCACATTTCAGCAACAAAAAAAAAAGAAGAAAAACCAAACAGAAACCCCCTGGATGGAAGACTTGTGGAGATTAATTTGACAACTTCAACAAAGTGTCACCTCGATTCTTCATTCAGCGACTTAGACGTTCGTCCGTCGCGTCGCATCGTTGTTGTGTTCTAAGCGAGGGGGGGTTAAATGAATCAAGGATATTCACCATCATCATTTCTAACATTTTACACTCTCACTCAATATGTCTTTTCTTTTCTTTCTAACTTTTTGATTTTGTATGTCAAAAAGAAGGGGGGGGGGGGAGAAGAAGAAGAAGACGACGACGACGAGCGACGTGACGTAATTGCTTCCTACTTATATGTGGAAAATAAATTGCCCACAATGGACATCAAGAGAAATGGATATTTATGAATCCTTTTTACTCGAAACTCCAATTGATGGTAAGGTTGACAGTTGACGTTTTTGTGTACTTAGATGAGACAGGCACCTTTGAGTTGGAAATATTTTATGATTATTTAAAAGTTGAATTTCAGCAGCGGAGTTGTTTGAAAATTAAATCCGCCCTAATTACATTATAAGTGTGAAAATGTGAATTTATGAATGTTTGTTGCTCAATTACATCGGAACGACTGAACGGATTTAGATGAAATTTGACACAGAGATAGATTAAAGTCTGGAATAGCTACTTAGTAAGGATTTGTTCTTTGTAAATTCTGCATGAAATTAACATATTTTTTGGAACAATGTTGTGTCTTTCATTTTTAAAGAGGTACATCTTAAAAAAACCTAGTTTCGACTTGTTTTAAAGAGACGATTCGAATAAAGTCCCTACTTTTGTATGATAGTTTTTTTTTTATGACGAGTCTTTTAAGCTGACAAAATTCACCTTTAATTGAAAAATCATGTTCCTCCCCTAATTCCTTAGTGAATAGTGTGAAACTTAGTCAAAAGAAAAAGAAATTACCATAATAAACTTCAAAATTACAAATTAAGGGGGGACTTTGTACCTCTAAGTAAAATCCAAAAGAAAAAACAATTCCCTTCTGCATATTTATTCCCCCAAAAGATCCCCAATTCTCCAGAAACCTACATATGCTGTCCTGTAGTTACAAAAAGTGCTCTTCCAGAAAAATATGTCTTCATTTTTATATTTTCATTTAAATTTTTCAAAAAAACAAAAAAACAAACTTCATTTTTATGACTTTTTAACACAAGTCGTTATGCCGTAAGGAAGTTGCAAATTGTTTTATACTTGGTCTTTTTTTTGTCTGTGTGTTTGTCTCAATTTCGACATCGTATACCTATGCACGCAGGACAAAGTCAGGACAAAGGAACATAATAAAGAGCACCTGTTACAAAACGAAGAAGATGAAGAAGAAGAAATACCCACACCTCTGAATCTTATGGGTTACTTTTGAATGGCTCGCTCCTTTGTGTTAAAAGGGGAATTCTTTTAGAAGTTAAATGGGATATTTTTTTGCTGTGTTAAGTTAGGAATAAAAAAAAAAAAACTATAATACGCCTTGGGGGACATTGCGAGAGAGATTTTAATGGAATAAATTGACAAGCTGCTGTTGAAAACTCTGTCTCTTACTCGAGTACGAGTATCATAATCGTACACTGATTAAGCCTAAGGACAAAGGTGTTATACGGATGATAATGGCTCTGTGTGTGGATTGTGGCATCGTCGTCGGTCGTCGGTTGTCGGTTCACGTTGTCGGTGTTAGTCCGAGCTTTATCTCTAAGTGCTGTATGATGTTTCAATGTTTTGTTGTCATATTGTTGGTTGTAGTAGTTGTACCTTCATATATCCTTACCTGCACTGCATACATAATGGCTATGAACACGGGGCAACACGGGGGGAGGTCATATCATCAGGAGCAGGTGGATTGGGCGGTTTTGGTTTTGTTATAGGTTACAATGTAAAGTGATATTGTTTAACAGCATCACCTGTCTATATAAGAGAGGTGGCTGGGTACCCTTGTATATTGAGGTTCTGCCTGGGGCATGCGGGATTTCAATTACATGACAGAATGTTGTAAATTTCAAAACAAAAAGTTTTTTGAATAACCATGTACAGTACACTTTTGCCCCTGAGGGAACTTCATGAATGTGGCTTTAAAATAAGAAACAATAATTTTTAATTGAACTTTAAATAATGAACTAGCATTGTCGAAATGTAGGTAAACATAGATCCCTAGAGGGCACATTGTCATGGTTAGATCTGAGGTTGGGTAAACGTATGT
This sequence comes from Scaeva pyrastri, assembly GCA_905146935.1. Taxonomy (NCBI): domain Eukaryota; kingdom Metazoa; phylum Arthropoda; class Insecta; order Diptera; family Syrphidae; genus Scaeva; species Scaeva pyrastri. The sequence goes on along the minus strand of LR989928.1, from coordinate 11,795,515 downwards.
CCTTATCGTATAATGGACTTATAGGTCTCGCTGTCTGCCTGTCCCTTTGTATGATTGAATCTTGAAATCCACGCAACGGATTTTGATGCGTTTTTTTTTAATTATTTGTATTACTAGATAATGTTTTTTTTTTATTGAAAAATAAGTTATTAAAATTTCATTCTAGGCTGCATTTCATTCCACATTTACGATAGGTAAGATTTGAAATATGTGTGTGTGTCTGTATATATAAATTTCTGTTTGTTTGTCTCACTAAAACTCGAGAACGACTTGGCCGATTTTGCTGATTTTGGTTTTGAATTGTCGTGCCTAGTCCAAGGATGGTTTAAAAACCAAGAAAATATGGAAAAATTGCTAGGAAAATTTATTTTTAAATACAATTTGTTCTACCAGCAAGGAAAAAAAATATTTTTTATTGTCAATTGGCTGTCAAATTTGTATGTTTCAGTCGTCTGTCCAACGTTGATGAATTGTTTTAAGGTTGCCTGTCATTCTGTCAATATTATATAGTTATTTAAATCTTTTATCATCAATTTTTCAGTGCATATTACATATCAAGGATCTAGAGCCAAAAAAAAGTGTCACCAATTTTTAAATGTTACTGCACAAAAAATCGACCAAAAAACTTAATAAAGGTTCTCTTCAAATATATGTAAATACAATTTTTTTGAAGCTTAACCTGGCTTGAGAAGAGGCACCTTCCGTGTGTTTAAAGTATCCTTTTTCCATCCAAAAAGAGACACATGAAGTGAAATGTATTTTCCTTCAGGTATATGTTGGTACTCAAAAATGTGTACCTACATATTTTATTCGTATATATAAAACAAATATAATTTAATCAGATCAATTTCATAACCAAATATTGAAATCTACAAAAAAAAAAAATATTTTATTTTGAAGATAAGAAAAAAAAAAATAGAAAACATGATGAAATACTTAAAAGGGTTAAAGATAAACAATATCTTTTTTTTGAAAAAAATCAAATCAGAAAAAGATACCAATAAAAAGTTTAGAATTGAGTTAACCTAAAAGTGTTGCACTTAGTTGAAGAACATAAGAAAAATAGAATCAATTTTTGTTATACAAAAATTGTGAAAAAGGTTCTACAAATTTATTTTCTTATTTTTTATTTTTTTTTTTTCATTTCACAAGCACTTTATTCCTATTCATGGTGAAAATCGTTTCCTTTTCATTAGGTGTTCAGAAAGAAATCGGTTATTTACTTAAATTTTTCAATAGACTGTTCCCTCGATAAGGTCCTGTGATATACTTGTATACATATACCTTGTCTATATACACACTTATACCTTAATATAAAGTAAAAAAGAAACCCCAACCAACCAAAAAGGATCTGATGCTTATATTCTTCGCACTTCGCATGATAAATTGACAAATTTATTTGGGTCAAAGCCTAAGCCCATTCATCATATCAAAATTCCCATTCATTTGCCATTTGTTGGCAAATGTGAGTGTCTCAGCTGAACGAATCACACATACATACATACATACGAATATGACATCGTATTATATAAAATAAGGCAAGCCAGTACCAACTAAAAGGACGAAGGTTATATTATGCTCGTATACTTGTATTTTTGTATGGTTGTGTATTGTGAAATTAATGTCATGAGAACAAGGATGTCTTTGGGCTTATTCATACTTCTCCATTTTCCATTTGCATTCATAATCATAAAATAATAATAATACGATATTGAGTTCATGAGGTTGTCCTCTTCCACTTAGCTTCACTCAAATTGAGCCTTAACATCTTCGTCTTCTTCTCGTTTCGTTCAATGTCCTTTCATCCTCGACTTCATCTTTATTCCTGTTCGTAGAAGTGAAGCAATTTTTTTTTTTTCCTTGAATGTGATTTTCTTTTCTTTTCGTTATTTTTTTTTTTTTCATTCGAAAATTTGTTTTAAAATTTCTAAGGTGATACACTCATACAGTTACAAACAAAAAAGGTAAAATCGTTACAAATCACAACCATCGAATTAGGATTTAACGAACCGTTTACGTTGAGTAAATTAACCGAAAGTAGGCAAGAGTAGGAGTTTTTTTTTTTTGTCGTGTGTCCTGATGTTTCAAGGACAATACATCTGTAGGAGGGAAGGACATTTTATATTAATGACCTTAAACATTCAAAAAACATCTAAAACACAAGAACAACTTGAAATATTAGATACATATTGTTGTTGGTGTTGGTTTTTGAAATTCATCAGTGTTGATATTTTGGGTTTTTTGTATTCAGGATGTGTCTGAAAGCACAATTTTTGGAATTTTGAAGGACATTGTGGAATAAAGCTTAAAATTGCTGTGGGACAAAATAATAATCACACCCAATGTCCATTCTCTGTGTTATTCCCAAATTCGATTCCTTCTAAATAATAAAAAGCTGATGACGATGATGATGATCATGATGATGATGATGATGAATTTCTTGCGGTCTCTGGGCAAATACCGCACAAACAAGTAAAAAGTGGAATTTTATGTTTTTTTTTTCTAAGGATGAGAGGGGGGAAATGTTGAGTTGGGTCGGGTGAGTTGAAGAGAGTGGATGGAATGAATTGAGTAGGGTTTCGGAATGTTTGGGTGATAAATGAAGTGTTGAAAGGATAGTAGTTGTAATGCGCAAAATGGATTTTAATGTTGATTTTTTTATTATTAGTAAGTTTAAAACAACAATAAATTAATTATTGTAAGGAAGAGGGTATACCAATAACAACGATATCAAATGGTCACATCGGCTACTGTTGGAGAACCACATCTTTTTACTGATTTGCACATTTGGGTCTGTATTTCATCGATAGCTTTATAAACTCCATCGTTAAGATCTTATGGAGCACAGCCATGGATCTTAATTTTCAGGAAGTCCCAATAAAAAACGTCTAAAAATGTTAAAAACAAGATCCCGGTGGGCAACTTTAATCACTTGCTCGAGAATTTGCCATTGTTTCATGGCTTCTGTGGCACGTAGCACTGTTCTGTCTGGCACGGTTTTGACTCTTCGAATCAGTATCTTTTTCGAACTTATCAAATTTGTCTGCTACTTTTACTATTGCCAGTCAGGAAGGTGTTAAACTATGACCAAAAAGTGCTTTAGCTTATCGAACTGTGACTGCAAAACTTTAAGCATTTTTGTAGTGAATTTTAGAAATTTATGTGTTTTTGAAGAGTGCATTGTCATATGTATGTTAAAAGTTGACTGGGACAAATTATTTAAAATGAAGTCTCATATTAGAAAACCCTTTGGTTATTATTTTGTTTTTAGTTTTGAATCTCACCTTGGTCAAAAAGTTCCCGATATTACCACTGTGTAACAGAAATTGAGTTACCACATCTGTCATTAACATTCTATGAAATTTTCAGCTATATAGTTTGACATTTGTAAAAGTTACGCCACTGTATTCTTAAATTTGTGAGTTTTTTGAAAATTGAAATTTTAACGTTCTTCGCACATTGCTAACTTTATCTATGAACAATTATTGGCAAAAAACTAAAGGAACGTTATTGAAAAACCAACGAATTCACCTGATTTGACTTAGCGCGACTTATCCGGTTGACTTTAGAAACCACTTCCCGGAAAGCTTGTCAGGACCAGAGATGAAATCATGGAAAAATTAATAATGACTCTGACGGCATTTCAGTTTTACTGTTTCTTAACACATTGGACCTGTTTAAATTTGACAACTCTGTATTCAGTTTTCTGTAGATTTTTTTCTTTTATTTATCATACATTTTAGTTTTCCGTTAAATGTATTGGTTGGGTCTATGTTTCTTGTTTTTAAGAACACAGAAAAAAATGGACTTATTTTATTTTATCTATTTATTAGAATTAGTTTTTTTCTTCTCGTATGCCTTCTGGTTTCGATTTATAGCAACTAATTCAAAGAAATGTTTTTTTCCAAGTCCAGTCCAAATGTATTTTTTTTTTCATCGTCCTTTAGTACTTCTGTCTTCACAATATAAATTCAAGCTTAATTTTAATACTACTAGCAAAAGTTAAAGCTGTAGAGAAGCATCCAATTGTGATGCTGACCAATTCGACTCTAGATTTGAATATTTAATGAATCCGCCATTTATGAAATAACTATTCTATGTTCAGTACATGTATGCTGGCTACAGTCATTTATGTATTTGTATGTATGTATTTTTCCACGTTTGTTTCTTTTTTATGTAGTGGTCGGTTTTTTTACGAATTATTATCGTATTGTTGATGCTTGTTAAACCATTTTTTAAAATACGATAATAATCTGTGCACAATTTTATTTTAGTTTTTTGGCTTATTTTTGAATACATAAAATCATATTTAATTTGTCAATTTATATTTCTGAATTTATATTTCTGAATTTGTAGTTTTTTTTTTGTTTGTTTATTTATTTTAATTTTTTTAATTTGAAATATTGCACAAAATAAAATTGTAGTTAGTGTTGCTTTATTGCTTTTCAATTAGATTCTAATTAAATGTTTGTTTATGATGATGTTTTGCCATCAAATCATATACATTGTAGTTGTGTGACGATCTAAAACAAAAACGACAAAGGCATTTTACTTATTTTAGAGTAGGTACCTAGAAAAAATTACGTATACGCCCAAGTGTACTAATGTTAAATCACATTGGTTTTCTTTTTTTTAAATGAAATATGATAATATTCTGAACATTATTAATTTGTATCGATCTTTTAATGAATACAAATCAATTTGTGTTCGTTTGTATCGTTTAATCTCGAGAACGACTTGGGTGATTTTGGTTTTTAAATGTTTATCGTAGTCCAAGGAAGCTTTAAAAATTTAAAAAATATGTAAAAAATTGTAAGGAAGACCGGAAAAAAAACATTTTCATTTTCTAAAACAATTGTAATCCCTGCAAGAAAAAAAATATATTTTTGAATGTCATTTGGTTGTCAGTTTTTTATATTTCAATCATCTGTCTAACATTAACGAAAAAATATAAAGTTGCCTGTCATTCCTTTATACAGTTATTAAAATCTTTTATTATCAGTTTGTCAGTTTGCCTGATATATACTGGTCTTAAAATGTCAAGGAAAAGACAAACTTCAACTACTACACTTTTTTGTGAGTTCCGAGAGTAATGAAAATTTTGATGCGTTCCCGGCATATTGACCAATCTCAATTGGAGCGGGACAAAGTTAACAGGGTCCTCTAGTAAAAAATAAAATATAATTAAAAATAAAAAAAATACGATCATCTATACTTGTCTATGTCTATCCTTAAAAAAAATTTAAACCACAATTATCGTCTCAAACCTTTTCCCAAATTAAGGCTTTAAAAAAAAAAACGTCTTTTTCATTTTCGTGTGATGTGGCACGTCAGAAGAGAATTTATTTTGTTAAGCTTAATTTTTTTCGTTTTGCCGTGAATCCAAAAGATTTCGTTAATTTTTTTTTTCTTTGTATTTCATCATTTTTTTTCTTTTATTTTTTTGTGACGTGTAATTTTGTGTACCATCGTCATCGGCGTCGTCGCCGCCACCACCACCGTCAATTTAATTACAAGGAATTTTACAATTATTCAGAGAACATCCCTCCAGGGGACATTCACGTCTTATTTAATGGTCTGATGATGATGATTAAAAGAAGTGTGCGACGAGCTTTGCTTGTTAGTTTATTTAACTTTTTTTTTTTGATTTTTTTTTGATTATGTATCCTTCTTTGGGTTAGCAAAAAATACCCAACACAGATACAAACATAAGTAAAGAGGAAAAAAAAAACAGTATTTACAAACCATCATCAGGACGAAAAGGAAAATGGTTCAAATGTGACCACCGGATACTTAAGGGGAACCATTATACCATAACACCGAAATATATACAAGAGGGTGTTTTTTGTTTTTTTTTTTGGAAAAGAAAACAAGGATGGTTGTTGTATTTTTTTAGTTAAATCTCATCAAATAATATAAGAAGGCTGGGATTTTGCAATTATAGCCTGATTTTCTAATTTAAATGAGAATAGCCTCAAGATGATCAAATGATTTGGTTTTATTCGTTTTTTTTTTTTCGTTTGAGTACCTTCTTTATTGATGTGATGTGCCTAAGGATCAAAACGTGGTAAGAACCTATTTCTTTTAAGTTTGTTTTTTTAAATTTAAATTAAAGGATTAAAGATTTGTTTAACTTATTTGTCTAGCAACAATAATGAGACTTTAATTTAAAAGCCACTTCTTCAACAAAAATGTTTGATCCTTAAAAAATATTCAATTGAAATTCTTAAATCTGAATACATGAAGTAAGAATTGTTAAATTTGTAATTTAATTTTTATTATAATGATACTAAAAGCTAAAATGCACAATGGTACACCCAGGCGTATGCGCACTTTTTTACATAATTTTATTTGTTGTCGTTTAAGTAAGGTGCACAATTTTTTATTGGAAAAATGCATTTCAAGCTCTTTAGTTTTGCAATATTCTGAATGATTTCTTACATTCTTTTCCCAGTTGAAGTACGAAAACCTATTCGCTTTCCTTAAGTGAAAACCAAACTCAATTTATTGCTTCGAAATTGAGCTCAATATAAAAAAGAAATTCGTTCTCGTATGTACAACATCGATTTCGAAATATAAACGAATTCCAATGCATTCGAATTTTTATTGCCGCTTACGAATCACCCTGACCTAATTCAATTTCAATACCTATATTGCATTCTTGTAATTTCACAATCGCACTTAATTTGATACTACCTATTTATTTCGATCATGAATCAAAATGTGAAGAAAAAAAAAATCATTTCACCCAACGACGACGTTGAAATAGAACCGATTTTCAAGTATCGAACTATTGAACGAACACTGTTTTCCAACTGATTCCTAGCAAATACCTTCGAATTGATTTCATTTCTCATTCTTTTGCCTCATAAACTTTTCATATCAACTCGAACAATTGTCCATACACTCTTTCGACAACGGCAATACGACAATTCAATAAACTTTGCTGCAATAGTTTTGCTACTTTTATAGTAGTGAACCACAGTTTCAAAAAAAGAAAAAAAAATCGAAATAAAACAAAATAATAAAAATCTAAAAACCTTTCATACCCGCCCAAGGCAATTCAATTGATGAATTTCAAGTCCTGAGCTTTAAAAAAAAAAAAAAAAATGGAACTAACTTGGTGTGAACATGAACACTGAACGAACACTATGAACAGTGTTCTCAATTTTCACAACTGTCGTCAATGACATTACCCCCAGGGTGCAGCACAGAGCTGTAAATTCTTGCATCGTCCTTATTTGCTCCATGTATACCCTATACCTATACAAACTCATATATATGTATGTAGTAGTTACCTTTTATAGTGGAAAATATAAGATTTACTGCCAATTGAAAATGTTTATCACCTTTTTTCTTGCTCCAATAATTTTTAAGAATATAACTTCTCACCCACACATTTTTTTTTTTTTTTTTTTTATTGGTAAGGGAAAATTGTTTGCTTCTTAAAAGTCGCGAATATCACTTGGAGTATTAGATACGGTATACAGTACAAATACCTGCATACATATGTGTGTATATAGCTTTTGCAAAGTTGCAAGGATACAAGTTGACGTAAAACTTTGAAAGAGGTAAAGAGGTAGCTACCTTTAACACCTGGAAATAACTCATTCATAGTGCACTCACTTATTTTCCATAGAATAAAAATCAGGGACAATTCCTTTCGGTATTCCAGGGATTTAAGTTTCTTTTTTTTTTAAATACCCAAAGAGTTTTTTCTTTCTTTCTTTTAACCACTCTCCATGAGCGGAGCGAAATTCTGCTTTTCAAAGTTCTAAGTACTCATTTAAAAATAGTATTTTTCAAATTCTGCTAGTTGTGTTTTTGAAGAAATTAATTGTGCTGACAAGGACACTTTTTGAGTGTAATAGTATTAATTTTAAATTTTTCTATTAAAGAAATTTTTGGGTATAGAAATTACCGTAATTATTTTGTGGTGGAAAAAGTATTTTGTATGACCGGGAGTAGAAAACTTATTAATTAACAATAATTTGATACTAAAAAACAGCACTGTAATTTGGATTTTTAAAATATTAAAAATTGGATAATATTTGTTATCACGATTCAAATATGATTTTTGAAAGATTTTATGATCGTTTATATAAACTTCCCACTATTATTTCTATAAAATTGGTACTTTTATTTAATGGGAGTAATTTTACAACAAAGGTATTAAAAAAATCCATGTTCAAGACAAAAACCCTTTTTTATTGAATAATAAAATCATCTCCAGAAACAATAAGGAACCTTAGTCTAATTTTCAAAGATATTATCTTCCCGTATTAAAAGTATTAATTGAAAATTTAGTACTTAGTACTAATTTCATACTTTTCCACAGCTCTGTTAAAATAAATCGATTCTATAAAACTATAAAATGAAAATCAAAAATAAATCAGCGAAAAGCGAAGGAATTTTTCTATTCGATTTAATTTTAACATTCAAAGACAGGACCTCTGTATGTAGGAAGAGAGACAGACCAGTGAAATAGAAAACAGGACACATTGAATTGCCAACAATTTTTTTTTATCTTAGTTGTACACACCAATACATATGTAGCTTAGCGGCCCTTGGTCTATACTATAATTTATTGTTTCAGACGGTAAATATTCGGTGAGAGAATTTTGTACACGTTTATTCCTTCTACCCTAAGTTCACCAAAAGGGGGTGCTGCATTCCCTACTTTTGTATTTTTTTTCTATGTGGTTTTTATGGGGAAACTTCTTGGTGGGTGCAAACAAAAAAAAATCGCTTTTAAGTTCAAGTGTAGAAAATTAAACACGAAAAAATGTACTTTCACAATGGTGAGGGGCAGATCCTTGTTGGCTATAAATTTCACTGCCAGATGATAGTTTTCTTTTGTGTCATTGCACATTCTGGCATCTATACCTTACTCTTACCATCCCTTCATCCCAGAAACTCCTATCGTCAATAGTGCATTTCTTAAATTGGATTTACGGCCGATTGAATTTATTCACCACGGTGGTGGTGGCAACCCTATCGAAAGAAAACAATCAAAATCATTGTTGTGGACATTGAGCAAGCAAGAGATCCCATTGGTGTGTATAGCAAGGACGAACATGAAGGTGGTATGTTTTATTAAAGGGACAGTTGCGTTTCTTTTTCGTATGGATAGTTTGAATGAAGTCCGCCGCCGGCCGCCCGGTAGAGGCAGTGTGGCTCAAAGTCGAAGATGGAGTTCAACTCTGTGAAATGAGATCAAGTTATTCATGGCTTGGTACTGCATTGAAAATTGTAGGAGGAGATGATAGCTTTGACAATAATTTATCTTTGAAGCAGTAAAAAAAAAATAAACTAATCAAATTGTATTTACGTTATGAATTTCTATCCAAAGGTAGGAGAGTCGTTAATAAAAAAATATAGTTTGAAAAAAACTAAAAAACACGCTTTTAAAACCCATCATACTAAAAAAGCGGAAAATAATTTTTAATATAAGCTGAAAACAATAATGAACTAAAAATACAAGTGTTAGTGAAAAAGCGTTGGGTGCATTGGCCATATTTTTTTTTCATATATCGAGCGCCCCACGCTTATTCACAATAACACTTGTATTTTTAGTTCATTATTGTTTTCAGCTTATATTAAAAATTATTTTCCGCTTTTTTAGTATGATGGGTTTTAAAAGCGTGTTTTTTAGTTTTTTTCAAACTATATTTATTTTTAACTTTTTAGTTTAACGTGCTTTAAAAGCGTGTTTTTTAGTTTTTTTAAACTGTATTTATTTTGTGATTTAAGAAAACATTGAAACATTTCATTGACCCATTTAGTTGATTGAAATTGTAAATGAAATTGGAATTATTTATTTATTATTTAAAATCTCGTAATTTTAATTAAAAAAAAAAAAAAGTCACCCATAGCTAGGATTTGATCCCACGACCCTTGACGCTCTAACTGAAAAGAGACCGCGCTTTAACCAACTGAGCCGCCGCAGCACTTAAAATAAGGAGTCTATTAATATTTATAAGCGCATAATAAAATCAGGAAAAAGCAGGAGCTGTGGGGTTAAAATATTTAATCCTGCTAATCCTGATAAGGATATTGAGATAAACTTATGAAATTATTGTTTTGCCACCGGTTCTTGATATGTGTACAAAATTTTATTAAAATCGGTTCGTGTAAAGTGGGTCAAAATCGAGTGAAAAGGTGTCGGTTACATACATACATACATACATACATACAAGTGAAGCTAATATAAGCGTGTTAAAAAATGTATTCAAATCAGGAATTATTTATTTAACAAATAAAAATTACAAAAGAAAAATGAAATAATCCCTCGAATCAAAGGCAAAGTGAAATGTCAAAAGAATTGAATTTACTGTAAGCCTGCTTAAATTACTTAAGATTCTTTTATCTTAGAATTAAGTTATAAAAGAAAATATTACTTAAAAAGATAAACATCCTTAATTATAATTTTTATTTAAATATAATATACTCTTTTGTATACACGGCTTTAGTCTTTGATGCCACGCGCATTTCATTTAATGACCAGATTATACAAAACCAACGTTTTTCATCTCATATCCTTTTATAAAGTCATTTTTCTTAACTACCAAGGATACATACATATACATATACAAAAGATTCTATACATAAAAAAAAATCCGTGTTGACCTATTTTTATAGTTCATAATGTATTATGAAAATGTCAACAGCACACAAGCACAAGGTTACATACTTCTTTAATATGTTAAATAAATTGCAATCTGCACCGCACCTGCAAGGACCTTATACAAAAATGATAGAAATTCAGGAAGTGCAAGGAGGTGCTTAAACTTTCATGTAAATCATATCCTTCTTACTTATGCCAACGAATGTCCAAAGAAAACATCCGATAAAACTTATGTATATAAATTATTTAAATCCTGAATCGTCCTTAAAACAAACTGGATGCCACACTGCAACATCGACATTCGAGAACTCTACAGAGGAGCTAAAAACACGGTGCATAGATCATAGACCATATGAGAGGTGCAAACTTAAAATCCGTGCCAAATGCAAAAAAAAAAAAATCATCATAATTTAAGACAACATAAGGGGTTCCATCATTCAAGGTGCTCCTGTATCATTTTAAGAGAGAAGAATCAAAATGAGGAACACCAACACCGCAGCTGCTGATACTGGGCTTCATAGAGGTGACGTTCCTGGTCCTTAACATTTATGTATGTAATTCTACACGTCATGAATAATTTATGAACTTACAAACGAAAAAAATCATAATGTAAAGGAATTTCATGTTTGTTGCAGGTTATGAAGTTGTGAAGTGTCATTTCCAGGAGTTTTCCATCATAAGGAGGAGACCTTCAACAATTATTTTACATATGTATCTTAAAAACTGATCAAAAGTCCTTCTGAACAGGTCCTTATTTTTTTTTATTTTTTTTCTTTCTCATTTTCTTGTGTCAAGGCACATCCCGAAACACACAAATTGAACAAAAGAAAAAAAACTTAACAAAGTAACAAAACTAGAACACACACTTACCTGGTGACAATTCCTCGGTAATCGCTCGAATGGAGGACATCATGGCCAGCAGGACAACGACAATGATGCTACGACCATAGCCAACGGCAAATGGCATAGTAGCGCCTTTTGTATTCCAAGTTGCAGTTCCCATTGTATCCACTACTGTCATGTAAAGCAAGTGTTTTAATTTTCTTTTCCAAAACAGGAGGCGTACGAATATATACGAGAGTACGAGAATAAGGAAACGGAGGAGGTGGAACGTGGGAGCTTTGCAGGGCAATCAATGGGGCGGTGGTGGTTGAGGTGGTGGTGTTGTTGGACAACAATGAACACTATATATACAACAAGGACGACTTATTCAAGAGAACGAACAGAGAGTTCTATATGTATGCTCAATGTATAACGCGCCTTGTCAGAATAGTGTTTTGTTGTTAGTTGGCCTGTCCTGAGTTGGGTTCCTTGTGATCCTTGGCCACTTGTGTGCTGTTGTTGGTGCTGTCGGTCGGTTGTTCGGTTGGTGGTGCTGTATATATGTAGTGAATTGTTCTATGCCAAAAGGACTTCTTTTGTGTGATGGTGTAATTTTTGTTTATATCCTTCGGACGAAGAAAAGAGTTCAGGTCCAAGCTGGTTGCGTTTTCGTTACCTTCAATGTAACAAAACCAAATTGCACTTCAAATGCACACACAACAACCAGCAGCAGAAGAAGCAGCAGTAGCAGCAGTTAACAGTAGGGTATTTTCGTATTTTCAAGCTGACAGCTTCCTGAAAACCATACAAAAAGAAAATATGCTCTTAAATTTTGTGTTCTTCTTGGTCCTTAAATTTTCTTCATTTAGCTACACATATTAATCTGTTGTAAGGAAGCTTAAAATATATATATGTACTGTACCATGCATATTTAACATCATGAAGAAGAAGTTTAAGGATGAGGGTGGATTTCAATTCAATTGGCAAGGATTTGACTGAGTTCCTTAATAACATTTTACAAAAAAAGATAAAAAAAAATCCAAGACAGTTGACATATACACTTGAAAAATTTCCTACAACGGATGTAAAAGTTTTTTTTTTTTCGTTTTTGAGGAAGAAGAAGTTAAGAACATAATAAAGCATACACCTTCGTCACCAAGGTGATACAACATAAAAAAAAACATACTTACATACATTTACATATACAACAAAATTTGTATACAAATGCACTTAAATGAAATATATGCTTCGTATATCAGGATTATCATATTATATACGACTTGATCCTTTGTCGACTTCATTCTTCCAAAAGACAATAAGATGATACCTACTTTTTTGTTATAAAGTATCTTAACTCTTAAGTCGGCAATAAAACGAGATGAAATTCAGTTTAACATTTTTTTTATTTTATACATTTTTGTTTTTGTAACAATTTTTGTGAAGTGAATTAAAATAAGGATGTTTGATGTGATGAGATTGATGAGGGCATGGGAAAAATTTTAATAAGTTGGAAGTTTTTGTTTGAGTTAAGGGGGGGGGGATATGTCAATATTTTAAAAATATGTGTGTTTGCTCTTTTATGGGTTTTTAGGACCGACACGCATTAAATCATTTTTGATTCATTCAAGGAAAAAAATGAGGAGTTTTAATTTTTTTTAAAGATTTTGTCAGACACACCCCCGCCGCCCACCAGTCCATTTTGAACGAATTTATGCACAAAAAAGTGATGGTAGCTCTTCGACCTATGAAAAAAGAAAATATTTTTGGCGCAGTTGGCAAACATGTTTGCTTCAGAAAAAAGTTGGTCCAATTCAGTATCTACCTTTTGGCCCTTTGACCGGCCACTTTGAACCACAATTCGCCCACCACGCCATATTGACGATAAATAAAATAAAATAAAATAAAATAAAATAAAATAAAATAAAATAAAATAAAATAGAATAAAACAAAATAAAATTAAAAAAATGTAATTTTAAAATTTATCAATTTCTGTAGCTGATTTTGATGCAAACAATTGTTTCAAAAGTATTTTAAAGAATTTTGTAAATCATCCAGTATCAGAAAGATTTTTTATTTGATTCTGAAAGCTTTTAATTTTTGTCAACAATTTGATCTCGTTATTTTTGAGTCTAAGTATTATAAAACCTTTTAGAACTAAAGTTCAAATATTAAATGTCAAATTCAAACTAATATGAAAATTTATTAGAATCAAATTGAGGAAAACATGACATGTACAATCTCATAACTTGTCTAAAATTATTGCTTGATCTGGATATCTTGACGCTAAGGTTAATTTATCAACAACTTAACCGTTTAACTTTTACAATTTTACAAATTTCAGATATTAAACCTCATAAGTACCTTCTTTCCTCTTGAATTTTGTTCATCCCTCAGAAAACTTAACCCACATTTCTGAAAAAACATTCCAAACCCAAGAAAAAGGAAATATCATTCATAAAGTAAAACAAGCATTTTCTTGTTATTTTCCCCAAACAAAAAAAAAAAACATAAAAAAAACAGAACATGTTCGTTTTCCTCTGTCAAATAAATAAAAACATTTCCTTTCAAATAAAAGTCCAAAAAAAAAAAACATGTTTTCATAAAACAATCAAGATCTTATGTAATGTCACACCCTTTAACATATAGCTTCTGTTTTTTTTTTGTTGTTGTTTTGGGTGAACATTCTTACAACTTCCTCTGTCATTTGACCTCTTTGCTGCCAAAGTTAAACATTCTTCAATGACACCCAATATAATACCTACACTACACACACACACCCTACAGTCCTACACACATATCACATCACAACACTTGGTACATCAAATTCCTGTTAAAAAGGTTTTCACAAAGTTCCTTCACCGACCGATATTATGATGATGAACGACGACAAGGACGACGACGACGACGCGAAGTGATGGCACCTACGAGTGAGAGAGTATTATCCAGAGTCCAGTCTTCATTGACATGAAAAATTACAGTGAGTTGTCGTTTAATTTTTTAAAAGCCGGGAAAACATTTTAATCGATTATTTGAAATGACATATGGCTGGTTATGGGGGATCCTTTTCGACATCCTTTAAATTTAAGGGCAAACAATAAAGATATGGGATCGGGATGAGAGGGAATTGACTCCTATACCGACATTATTACTTTGCGCACGCAATGAGGACAGAGACCCCGACATCTCACTTTGATGTATTGGCCTGGGTAAACAATTTTTGGTTTTGCCCCTATTATTTGTTTTTTTTTTTTGGGGTAAGAGACAAAAAAAAACATCCCGGATGTCCTTATCGGTCCAGACCCGTCGAACACACTTTTCAATTCTAGAAAAAAAGCTGAATCATTGTGTAGCACTTTTTCATTCCGTCATTACGAAACGACAAATGATGTTCAGTTGCAATTTAACGGTTTTTCGTTGTATGGTTACCTTTTTTTTATAAAAATCAGTCCAATATAAAAATCAGCCAAAAAGACGTTCCACCAGCACCGCATTGCCCACCGATGACATACAAAAGGACTATACGACTACGACCGTCAATATAACAACCAACAAACGCAGCAGGACGCTGCGCTCCAGCTACAGCTCCAGATCCATTTTTCTCCCGAACACACAACGACGACGACGACGGACGTCGAACAGGGGGAACAAAATGGAAAGGAATGAAAAATTACTTTCAATTTAAAACTCAATTGATAATAATTGGTATGTGAAATTGTGAACAATCGGGAACTGACGGTGATGGATGTTCTTGACACGGGTTCATATTACCGATGATTAAGGATCTTTGTATACCCTCTTCTGTGATTCCCTTATGTTTGGGGGTGGTGTTTGTGTGTGGATGTTGGTTGTGCGCTGCTTGCTTCCTGCGATGAGCCAGCGACGACGACGACGTCCTGACGAGTCCTGCCTGCCCCACAGCAACGCATTTTATGAGAAAAGTTTTGACTTTGAAGTGGAAGCTCAACGGGTATATATCTGCGCGCTGCTACTGCTGCTGCTTTACCATCAATCCCGACGACCGACTACTACGGTGAGACCAAAAAAAAAAAAAAGAAGAAAGGTCGACAAGAAGCTGAATGCAGGGAATCCTTGCAGAGGATTGGATTTCATTTGTAAATGATGATAAGCGAGTGATGTTGTATTTTTTCATTTTTGTATAAATTTTATTTGGTTGAATGTTTGCTTAGACGTTTTGGCGTCTTTCAATGAAACACACACACACACATACAAAAAAAAATTAAATAATATAAATGTCGGATGGTTTTATATGACTTTTGGTTGGAATTTGATATTTTGACACATTATATGGAAGATGAAAGAGATCGAAGGGAAATCTGACAGAAGATCAATGAAGTCATATTCGCATGAGGTAATTTTTTATTTGTTAACTTGTATAAGGGTTGTTCTTAAAGGACTTTCGAAGGATTTATTGTAATTTTTATTTGGTATTGTGTACCTGAAAATTTACACCGTGACCCTATGGAATATTTGGGATCTTCAAATAAATTGTGATTTATTGTTCAATTCAACCGTTTTAACACTTTCTATTGTGTCCTTACAAATAAGGGTATTTTGAAAACAACTATGATACGTGCTAAGAAAATTAAACCTCTTGTCAAAAAAAGATGTCCTTCGATGTTGCAACTTCAATAGCACCCAAAACAGAGCCCATATCCTCTACTAACGAAACTTTCTTCAAAACGAAAATAAAACTGAACTTGTCTCTATACACAATTAATTTAAGCTTGATAATCCGTTAGATTCCCATTTGTCACCATTCTAACAACAACACAACAACCCAGAGTTGGATGTAAACGAGTATAAACGATTTTATTGCATGTCTTCAATTCCAAAGTGTAACGAGTGTTGTAGGGGTAGGGTTTAATATATATATCCTTTTCCGGTTGTCCGCCACCCTCTTTAAACATAAACAAATCCAGCAACAAAAAAAAAAAACCATAACAAAAACAGGAAACAATCACATACACAAACACAATTAATGTCAAGCACATTTTGATTAATCAGAATGTCTGGCCACAAATACCCATAGCAATTTAGCACTCATTCAAATATAACAAATTGTTAAAAGGCAAGGATATACTACGACTCCTATATTATAACGACTATGACTCTACAATGACGACAGAAATGAATATACATTTAACACAAACAACAAACACACACATATTGATGAAGCTTTACATATGTATAGGTATGTGTAGGCTCTTATAGAGTTGAGGACACCAGAGGAACAGAAAACAGGATTCAGGAGAGAAAGGAAACTCACTTTTTCGAAGTCTCATATCCGAATAAAGTTAACACCAGTCAACAGGGATTTTGTCGATGGCAATGCATATTAACACATCGTAAAATATTAATGCTACCTAATTAGTGTGTGTGTGCTTTGGGTATTAACGAAAATGAAATCGGCAGAATTAATTTTCCACCCAAAAAATTAAAACCCCTTTTATTGCTTTTTGTTCGTAGCTGGATGGTATGGTATTTTTACTCTCTGGATACTTATTATGATGGAAGTCAACAAAATATGTCGACAGTAAAATTGGGCAGATAATCAAATAGACCAACAATAACGGATGTCGTTATGGGGGAGGTCGTGGGGGCAAGAGGGGAGGTCATTGTCCAGCTAACAGATGCCTCGTAAATGTGGTCTGAATGGGACGTTTTGTTTGTTAAGTTTGATTTGCATGTAGTGGGGAATTAGCCATTTTCGGAAATGTTACTTGAAGATGCTTTTGGGCATTTTTGATATTCTTGTTCTTAAAAAATTAGACTAAATATTTGAACTTCGCTTCAATAAATGGGTTATAGTCAACCCAATAGAAAAGGAAAGTATATGCAATAAAAAAATACGTATACGCCTGAGTGTACACTTCGATGATAATAGGCTTTGATTTGCTGTGTTTTCAATAATTTTAACCACTTCACGCGTTTGTTTTCAAGACTACGAGATCAAGCTCATAGTCTACATGCGATTTTGATGAAAATTAAAAAAAATATGATATCAAAGTTTTGATCAAATTTGATGTTATGTATGCAGGCACATACTATGATGGGGAAACCAAAAGTAGAGTGTTTTCCAATAAAAGGTATCATTTTGAAGATGTCATCTTTTGACATACCATAAGTAAAACCTGCGCCGTTACTAAAAGAAAATACGAATAGTTTCTAACTACAAATACTTAGGAGTTTTATTAACACCGAAGATGGCATTTTCAAAGCATGTAGAGAAGAGAAACAGTGCAGCCAAGAATAGCATAAACTCAACATGGCAATGTTTCATAGCAAAAAGAAATATCAGTATACGAGCAAAGTGGAAATTGTTTCACAGGTCTTGGATTTTGGTGTGTTCCAAGAAGTAGATAATCTTTAATGCTATTTTTTGAAGAGAATTTTAAAACTAACGGCATTAATTCAAACTACGCGTTGTCACAAGAGACGGGTGCAGAAGACGGAAACTAATATACCCTTGACCAACACCTCCGATATATAGCAAAAATAATGTTCGAATACAGCGAAAGAAGACTACCAAATCAACTTACAAAAATGATCTTGAGGAACAAATTGTTCTGCGTAAAAGAAGTAAACCATCTTGCACATAGATTCGGACGGCATTGAAATGAGAGGGTCACTGCTCAAAGTAATTGGCTCCAGAAAACTTTTATCTAATGCGGATGCTGAAATTAGAAAACCATTAACCAAGAAAGGCATCGGAAAGCAGAACACCAGTATATAAATCTCTAAATCATTCAAGAGGGCCAATCTATGTACATTACCAAAGGTTTCGAACTCAGCAAATTCACTTGGATATTTAAGGCAAGATGTGACTTAATTCAAATAAACGGGAATGGGTTTGGACAGAACGAAACTTTATGTCAAAGTTTTGTATTTTGAACATATTGTATTAGTGAAGCACCTTCTCAACTGGCAAATACTTAGTTAAACTGTTGGAAAAAATTTGAGCTCTCATGGAAGAAATTATTAATTTTTCAAATAACTTATGACTTAAGAACTCAAACCGGTCGATCACCATCAATGTCAAATCTTCGTTTATTTGGTCCTTGAAATGCTTCAAAATGATCATTGAAAAATCATCTTCATTGAAAGGGTCTATTTTCACCTCGGAAGCCAAGTTAATACGAATTTGGGGCTTAAAAATTAATGAATGATTTTTAGAGATTCTCTCCTTTCATATCATCGGAATTGGAAGATGTGATTTGATTAAATAAAACCATATCAATTTTGATAGAAAAATATCCTGACGGTGTTTTATCTTGAAGTGGTGATAGCCACCGAGATTTTGTAATTTAGTATTATTAGAATTTAGATAAATTCTGTGCCGATGCTTCACAATTGCTTCAAGACCTAAAATATGGAAGTCGTGAAGTTATGGAGGACATATTACAGTACCAATTTTGTGAATTTTCGAAAACAATATGGTGCTAGAACCGTAGCCATACCGTCCTCTTGATTAATATCATTTAACATTATTAATACCCTATTTTCATCCAAATATCAAATCATCAAACTTAAACTCAATACAAAAAGATAAATATTAAAGTGTCCTTCCAACAACAATCAGTATGATATTCATTTTATTTTCTATTATGAATATGATAATGATGATAATGATTGTGATAATAATAATATTTCTCATGATGAAAATATCGAATGTAAACACAAACTTTTAGTTGAAGAGAGTATCACAAAATGAGGGAAAACAAGAGATTTCCAAGAAAAACAGATTCGAAAACTACTTAAGTGCAAGTGGATTTCTTTTATTTTATATTATATCTTCTTGTTTTCGGTTTTATTCATACAATCATTCACACACACAAAAACACACACTCATACACACAAACAAACATATTTTCTCTTATCCTGCGATTGATTCAAAATATGGAGAGATTTTTTTTTCTAATTTTTTTTGAGGGTCAATATAGAATATAGAATCCTTGTCGAATCAGTTCGTCCAAACAATAATGCTTAAGAGGGTTTTGAGTGCTTTTAATGGAAATATGAATGCTTGAGTTTATTTGTGGGAGGGGTTGAGAGGGAGATGAGAGGATGAGAGTGTCTAAGCTATGGATGTAGAAATATATTTATGTATTTAGTTATTGGGTGTATTTGTAAGTATAGATAGGTGCTGTAGAAGTCAAATCTATGTTTGGTTACAATTTATGTTTCTAAGATAGAATGAGTAATGCGAAAGTTGGTGCTAAAAATTGTGTTTTGTCTGGATAAAATACTTTAAGGATACAAAATTCTCACTATTAAACATGAACACAGGACAAAAATCATATTGTAGAGGTTTTAAAAAAAGGAAACTTAAAAATAAAAGGAATTAATGAAGTCAATAAATTTTTGAATTCACAGAAATTCGTCATGTCAATTTCCATACATAATTTCAAGTTAAAAAAATTAAATGTTTAATTTTTTGCTTCCTGAATTTTAATTCATCAGCCTTAAGTGTACATGTAAATATTTAAAAGTACAAAAACGAACAAACAAAAAATTAAAAATAAAAACTCAGAAAATATTGGCCTATTCCAAAAAAGAATACCACCTTAACAAATATGTTTACGTGTCTACTTAAATCGAACTTCCTCCTTTCCTTCTACCTTATTCTTTTGTGTGTATTTCAATTCGTTGTAGCCTTTTTTCAAATATCAATACATGTATATAGGATAGGTATTTTGAACATAACTAATCCCTCCCACCATTCACCTATATTCGTTCTCCTTAAGGTAACCATTTTTCGCATTAATATTCCAAAAGCCTAGATAGAATAAAATGAACAAATATTCTAATTGCCTTCAAGGATAATACGGTTACAGTTCTATATACATTTATATATAGGACAAATCCAAAATAATAGGGAATGGTTTAGAATTTTAATGGCCTTTAAACTGTGTACTTCCTATTTCCTCCTTCAAAATCATGGGGTACTTCTATATTTTCTTCTAAGGACCTATGGAGCTTTGAGTGTGTCCTTGCTTATCCATTTTCTATTCCATTTTATCCCTCATCCCTGTATTGTGGATGTGGATACAATATTTTTGTTGTTTTCTCTTAGTCTTGGCTTCTCTTCTCTCCTCACCTCTTCTGTGTCTTATTTCGGGATATTTTCATTTTCATTTAACAAATCGAAGATGTTTGTTGTATAAGAAAATGATCCCAAAAGTAAATTGCAGGATGCTCGTAAAATGTTTCATTCTACAACAAGTTGAAACAAAATTAAATTTCTTCTAGAGAGTATTTTGAGTTTTTTTCTTTTTATTGTTTATCGTTTTTTATTTTCTTAATTAAATTTTATCAATTCCATTTTGTTAGCCTGACCTGCCGTTACCGTCAGGTTTACAGGTAATATAATTTCTACATTTTAATTCATAAAACCGTTATATACGTATATATGTACAAAGGTGCACTTTATTTGATCAGCCTTTTTAATCGATTTAGTTGAGTTGAGTTTAGTTGATAGGAACATCGACAACGTTTGGCTTCCTGGCTTCTTCTTTCGTGAATAAAAAGGAAACAAACATCCTGCGAGCAATAGTAATAAATCTTTTATAGGGAATTTCATTTAATTACCTACACAACCAGAGAAAGAGGCTATGTAGTAAATCACGAGGCTAGTTCCGTTTGAGTGATGTCGATGTTCGTCGAGTCGATATACGTACGTACGGTACCAGCTCGTAAGCTATAAGAAATAGGTTGATTCCTGATTCCAATTATCGTAAGGATTTTATGGATTTGCCTATGATTCCAATGGAGATATACTCTACATGTGTGTTTGTGTATTTGTACTCAGGTGAATTTGCATTTAGCGGTAATAACAAAACGGTAATACTCTCTTTAAGTCATGAGGACTTATCAAAGGTCACATCGGTCAAATTGAATTTGCAGCCCATTTTTATGGACTACATGGGTTTTTATGGTCCCAAAGAGATTTCTAGATATCCTTATGACTGATTCACATCCTTCTCGTCCTTATACATATTATGTCTCTTTATGCGGTCTATACTTGAGGTACCTTTCCTATACCTGTGGTCCCTTTTATATATTATATGAGGCTATTAAATCATAATGATAAAAATAAAAGAAAAATTATTTTCGTTTTTAATGCGATGAACCTTTGTCAAAAAAGGTTACAGGTATGTATTCCAGGATCCTGGGTAACTTATTTGTGTTGGAGAAAAGTAATATTGAAAACCGAATAAAGATTTTTTTTTTCTTTTAATAGCTTCGATTTGATCATTGGAATGGCAAAAGGAGTAAATAAAATTTAATGTGTCATAATATTTTATTCTCAAATCCAAGGAATTCAATTCGGGATTCATTTAAAATTTATGAAATAGAGATTTGATTCTAATAAAATGTTGGGTTTTGTTTATTTCTTTGGTTTGAAGATGAGATCATAAATATTTAGGTCAACTCAAATCGAAAATTTTCAGATTCTGAATTTGGTTAAATTTTAACTAAATTCTTTTTGGTTTTTTTAAGATTTTATAAATTTTTTTTACAATATTCAGAATTGCAACTTTATCCTAATTAAAAAAAAATTGAGTTTTTTAGCTCAATATTAGCTCCTAAACATCCTTTGACAGTCTAAATGAAGATTTAATTCGATAAGGTATGTACCCTAAAATGGAGTTCCACAGGGTTCCCTCTAATACCGTTTTTGCTTAAGTTAAAGGAAATTATACTCTATTCTTAAAATTTCAAATTTAAATTAAGTTGACAGCAATTTTATTTGGTTGTCATAACTATTGTTTCACTCGATTTTTTCAAAAAATTGAAATGATATCATAAATACATATATTGAAAAATGTTGAATATATAGAAAAATAATGTCTTCAAAAGATTATTGTGTAGTAGAAGAGAATATTGAACGATAGGAAATAAAGTGGCACCAAATCGTAGAAATTGTCAGCGTAATCGGTAACGATTGGTAAAGTTATTTCATCAAAACTAATTCAGTAAATTTTGATACAAATATACGTATTCTACTGAAATTTTCTTGATAACAGTCTTTTCTACACTTGTAACTGGAATTTTATGAAAATTGATAAATCATTGGTATACGCTAAATTCTTAGACTAACCAGGGAATTGGATCATCTCACGAACTAAGACGCCTAGATATCTCATTTCATTGTCATTTTCAAGACATTGGCATAGTTACTGATAAAGCATCAGTCTTTTGATAGTTTTCCTTTCTGTCAATTTGTCTTGTATTGTATCATCTGATACCCACATTCACAAAGATGCAGTGTTACTCCTCCGTAAATTTACTTACAAATATCGCTCTTATTGCGAGTGTCGTTCTCTGTTCGATTTTTAAAAAAAGTCGAAAGTATCAATAAATTTTGGTTTTGAAATGTGATCTTGGAAATTGACGTATCCATCATCTTTTTCCTAAAAGAAGTCAGGTCAAATATATGGTTACTCGTAGTATGATCTTTGAAGAAGGTAGTTTGAAAAATGTATTTTTCGTTGATCTACTGATTTATTATTTCCACGTGGAAGTAGCTATGCATTTAAACATAAGTTGATCCTTAGTGGATTAAGGATCATAGGAAGGTTTGCTGGAAAACTTATATCTGCAGCAATCCGAGTGTTTTGTTTTGAGCTAGAGCACCGATATTTGTGATTTTAAAATAATACATTAGAAACCAGATATCGGTTAACATATCAAAAGTTATGTTCTTCCTTACAACACCTCCTTCCCTCCTTCCAAAAATAAATTTCCCTGGGTGCCTATGATACGGTTTTATTACCCCATCGACTGAGATAATTGATGTAGACACATATGTTTCAACCAATCACTCACTGCAGTCCAACATTTTTTTTTTTAAATAACGAAGAAATCACAAATGGGTCTTCATTAGAGAATATATTCACCTGGTCTGTCTTGTCTGATTCACTGATTAAAAACCTCACCCATGAGACAGGACTACTGAATGACACATTTCGCATTTTCTTGTGTTGCGTGTTGCTGTTTTGCAGGACATCAGAGAACAGACAGCCAATGCCCTCTATATCACCAACTGACATCGAACAAAAAGCCTATCACCTGCTCTACCTTACCTACACAGTACACCCATACATACACTACCCATACATAATGTAGCTGCCAAGTTTAGATGTTCGTGTTAGGAAAAGAAAAAATATAAATCAAACCACCCACCCAGACAGTAAATTCATTCAATGCATTTTTACCTCCTCGCCGCCCGTCAGTCTCTCAATCCCCCCTTTAAGTAAAGTTGTCCCCATTCAGGATCTATCCAGGGTTTCCTTCAACGGCATACCTATAGCATATGTCAGAATGAAAATTTCTTTTTCTTTCTTAAAAAAAAGGGGGGCATCGGCAGAATACACCTGTATAGGTATGTACACGTACACACTATACCTATGTGTATATGAAAAATGAAACAACAAATATTAGAAAAGGGTCGTTTTTTTGACAGCTTCCAGGAAATGAGGTTATGCCAACTGTCAACAGAGGGATTCGTAGGAAACAATCACAGAAAAAATATTATTATTTTAAATTATGAAAAGGGGAGTTGTGTGAGGGACTAGGGAGTATTGTAAAAAATTAATAATAAGAAATTTTACCTGAATTATCCTTTGGTGAACATATTATTTTAATGTTCGTCCTGTTTTCAATGTTCACACCCGAAACAAAACGTCAACAACTAGGTTACAGATACAGAGAATTTTTTTTCGCGAAGGATAAGGATATATTCCCGTGTTTTTTTTTTCTATTCCACTTCTGAGAATAACAAGCACATCAATTCAGGATTTTCAATTGAAAATTAAGTAAATTCAACAAATTATGATGCGGAAATTGTTTTTAATTGCTGTTAGATTCTCGTTATTTTGCTTTTGTAGGTAAATATACACAAACCGCACTGACACACACGCTCACACAAACACACACGCGCAAATCGATTTTATACGAATCAGCGAATATACATAGAACCCGGGAGTCCTTGCAAATAGCACACCAATGGAACACAGGAGCAATATTGTAGCAAAAAAAAAAAATATTGAAATATTTACACAACACAAAGTGTTTTCATAAAAGATATTTCACCAATCGTATGGGAAATATCCTTAAGATTCATTTAATGTTGTTTTTTAAGAGTTAAAATCCTGATTTACGGTTGTTTTTAATTAATTTTAGCACAACTCACAGAAAATCACCAAAAACCGAACCGACACACAAAATTTAACTGACGAGCCTAGTGAGTGCGCAACGTTATGGAATGTGGAACGTACAAGGGTGTTTCTGGCGGCACAGTTTATAAGATCCTCTTTAATATTCTATCCTTATCCACCCTTTGTGATATTTTATTGACCTGATGTGAGAATTCGAAGGGAATTGGAAAAAAAGGACAACAAGACAATAATGTCCTTATTTTATATTAAGGACGAATTTTGTAATTTAACCGTGTTTCTCAAAAGGACATTCAATAATTTTCTCAAGGAAAAATAGAAAAAAAGGGAATTATAAAAACATTGGTACTTTCCAATTTCCATTGTGCCATTTCGATTCAACAATGTTCCCATATCGGTTTCGATTCCACAAAAAAGGAGATTTTTGACAGGAATCCGTTATTGGTGTCAGCTGCATACCATACAGAATGGGTAATTCCATTTCAGTGCGCATGTCCCAAAATGAATGGATTCTTTGAGTGTTCGCCGTTCGGTTCGTTCTTTATCTTCGTTCTGTTTGTTGGGATTTTGGGAATAAATTTCGGTTCGGTTTGGTTCTTCCTGTCATGGTGTAGGCAATTTTGATTTTTTGTTGTTGTACGAAGATTCTTCACCTGCGATAGCAACTGAAATTGCTTTTTTTTCATTTTGGGGAGAAATTCTAAGGATAAGGGTTGTTTTGATTAGCACACATATATAGGAATATGGCACAAGCACCCTTCCGTCCGTCTGCGTTCGTCCGTATAGCCTTATAGTGCGAATAATAGGATAGGATAGGAAAGAAAAGTAGCTCATTGTACTGAAACTGATGGCTGTTATGGTGGATAGAATTGATTAAATGCATCAAACTGGTATGTTATGCGATCAAGTAGCGAAAAAAACTAGGTAGCTAGGTAAGGTACAGGGTTTTTATACCGGAAGAGACTGGTAATATATGTACCATGGATACGTATACGTTAGTAATGGGGTTCCAATGCGAATAAAATCGAGGTTGAAGGGTTGCAAATGAGCATAATGTTAGCAATGAGGGATAATGTTGCTAAGTTTCTTATGAGTATTCGCACAGAAACTAAGAAGGTACATTTGCCGCAAATATTAAGGAAGATATGTTTATGTTATTAAATTTTATGTGAAATATGATATGTAATTAGGTAAAGATAATGAGGTACGTGGGTGGGTGAGAATAGAAGGAAAAATTTACATATGAGCTAAGATGTGGAGTTTCTTATCTGGATGGAAGGATCATCAGTAAGGTTATAATTTCAAACCTATTACTTCGGTTAAAGAATGACATTTTTCGATTTAAAGTAAAAAAATAAATTTGTTCTGGTTTAAGAATTTGTTATTCGAAATACATACATATCCAGATACTTTTAAAAATGAATAAACTGTTGTTTTAACAAAATTTACGAGTACAACAACAACAAAAACTAATTTCGTCTGATATCATCTGGCAGTGATATTGGAACCAATAGATATAAAGAAATATTTCATTACAGCTTCCTTTTCTGATAAAGTGCCGTTGTGATCTGAAATTTTGTCCAATTCTTTAAATGCTTAATATTTTATTTGTGACTTTCTAACTTAATTATTGGCAGAAAGAGGCATGCAAAACACCTTCCTCTAAATAAGCTTTAATCTTAAAATGTTATAATGAACTAACAAAACTCAATCTCATCTAAAACGAAGGAGATTGAATGATTGAACATTGCAGGGAACGGCCCTTCACACTCTACTTGGAATAGGAGTTAGCAGATATTGGTGCCCATTTTTAATAATGTAATAAAGGGTTTTCCAATAAGAGGTGTTATTTTTATATGATATCATCCATCATCAAGAAATCTGTATAGGGCAATGGACGAACTCGAGATCAAGGGAAAACTGATCCAGTTGTGTTGTGTAACTCTGGAAAATACAAGATGCAACGTACAACTAGGAAATAGTTCTTCTAAACTCTTCCAAACTTGTACAGGGTTTCGGTAAGGAGATGTTCTATCATGTTATAATTTCTTTTCAAGGAAGACCGAATCTCCATCGCGGATGCCAAAACGCTTGGTCTGGATGACTGGCAACGTGCTCGGGATCACATAGGATGGAAGGCTATCGTATCTCAGGCAGAGATCCTACATGAATTGGGCGCCTGATAAAATTAAAGTAGTAATTTTTTGACATTTGACAAGTAGAAACTACAATCATGGAACGATCCACTCTTCAACAAAGCATTTTGTAGTGTTGATTGGGTCCTAGAAATGCATGAAAATGTTGCGGAATTTCATCGAAAAATCATCTTGACTGATGAGACCAATGTCCACCTCGAAGACTACTAACGTCAATAAACACAATTTTCACATCTGTGTTTCGAAAAACCCAAGATTTATTGTTGAAAAGCCTCTCGAAAAGCCCAGCGTCGGTTCAAGACCTCAAAGGTGGAATTCGTGAAGCTATTTTGGGCATACTGCATCCACTATGAGGTTTGATGACGAAAAATTTCATGAAAAGGATAAGTTCTGTAATCGTGGCCTAGACGGTTATTTGACAGTTTTTTTTCCATTATTAATGACCTTCCTCTTTACATTGAAATAGACATCCGATTTCAATAAATGCTATTTTTTTATATCAAAATAACACCTTTTAATAGCCCCGTTTTAATGGTTTGAAAGTTCCTCACAATACCCATTGCCGTAGGTGTGAGACCACCAACATAAAATACCAACTACGTCTAATTTCTCTGTAAATGTTTTGCTTTTTTGGGCAACAATTTAGGACCTAATGTCTTTTCTCATCGTAACAAAATGACGTATTTACAATTTTATTAGTCATCATCATCAGTATCCCAAAGCCTTAGGCATTAGGTTCAACGTTCATCAATTAGGGATTTCCGAGCTGGTTCCTCTTCGCTCATGTGAGCTAGATGACAAACCCACCGGAGTATACCAAGCTTTTTTTCCCCATTTTCCCTGTCTGATCCATCAACAAATATTTACGTGTGCTCATAAATCCCAGACTAAAGACACTACATCTTAGCGACTAAGTCTATGAGGTGATACAACATAGAGATCAATATAAGAAAAAATAAAAGATGAGAAAAATGTCACGTTTCTTATCAAAACCTCTCTATCAAGCTCAAACTTCTCATGGTTCCTTAATGTGTCGTCATCTAGTGTTCCCAAAAAAATGAGGTATTTAAGTCTTTTCAATATTAAATATCAACACATTTTGGTTGACGAGCGCGAGTTAAATATTGAACCACAATAATTTTGCAAATGGCTTTAAAATTTCTTTCAGTGGAATTCTTGGCAAATATATTGTAACTGTTAAAATCGCTATTTGTCAAAAAACAACCTTCTTAGATCCTGAATGTCTTTGCTTCGAACACTTGGAATTCAATCAGGGTTTGAAATCTAATTTAACAAGAAAAAAAGTTCTGAAAAAATTGTGGAACCTATATTTCCATCTTCCAAGATATTCTAACCGAATAGAATTTTCTTTTCGTTTAATACTTTAATGCTGTTTTTTTAATGATTTGATTTTTCGCTTGAATCAAATTAATTTTGACCATAACCACATCACTCTGTCCCAAAAAAGTCTCCACATAAATAAATAAAAACCTTTGAAGTTTAAGTAAACTTCTCCAACTCTCATCTTCTTAACAAGAATACAAAAAAAACAAGTTTTATTGTTTTAATTCCCTTTCCATCCCCCGTCAATCCAAAATCATTACCTTGTATACGAGTGTATAGCTTTCGCCTTCAAACAATACCCTTAAGTCTGTCACCGTGATTAACGCCTTCAAACATGGCGCTTACAATTCCCATTAAGGACTTCACAAGGTTCTGTTACATTATAATATTATCCTCTTCGGTATTCGCACTTCTGCAATCTCTCAATGTTTAACAAAATGTATTATAAACAATTGATTGAATAATTATGCAAATTTCCCTTTAAAGGGATATATAGAGTATATACATGAGGATATAAATGAAGCCGACACATTGTTGTCGTCTTGGCAGGGATTCGCTATTCGCATCCGTCCAAGGATATACGAGCAGTCAGTAGATACGTAAGGTATTGTAGATTGAGAATACAATGTATAGGTACTATAGCATTTGGCGCATAGCCGGATATCCCTTTCGGTCCATTAAGGGTTTTCAAAATTCAAATTCAATCAACTGAGTTGTTGTCGTATAGAATGGAACAACGTTTTCCTGTCCTCCTTCTCACTTATACCGACAAACTAGACTCCCAGTCCCAACACTGTTGCATATTTTACGCAGAAAGAAAAAAAATAACATCATCATATCCTAGGAGAGAATACTGGCTTTTGTCAAGGACCTCGTTTGCCTTTATCCTTGGTGTTTATCTCTTAATCGATTCTGTGACAAGGTAAAGAGTTTCTTTTCTTTGTTTGATGATTGTGTAAAGGTTGATGGAATGGGACGGCACGACGACGACGGGTGTCCTGTGACAAGCAAAAACGACGACGACGACGACGACGACGCACGACAGGAAGAGGGATAAAAAAAAATAACAGTCAACAATTTTCACGTTGATCCAAGATCGATTGACAGTTTATGGTTGTAGTCGTTTTTTATTAGTTGTTGTTGTTGTTTGTGACTTCAAAGGATTTCATCCCAGCCATCAAACACGATGATGAGGTAGATTTTGGGGTACTATATAGAATAGAAGGGGAAGGGGCACGACACAACATCGACATCCAGCAATGCCAGCGGGAGAGGAGTTTACTTTGTAAATTCGCTTTTAATACATCTTCTTATATTATATAGAAAAGGTAAATCAGGATTTTGATTAGCATAAGAAAACGCAAAAGGAAAGATTTACCGTTTTGCACCGCCGACGCCGCCCGCCGCCGCCCGCCGCCGGGAGGTGAGTGTAAAAGCGATTATGTTAAGAAATGCGAAGATTGACGGGTGAATGAGATGAGATTTCAAGGATCCTTTAGAAGTGTTTTCTAAAGCTCAATCTGATGAAGCTGAAGTTGAAGTTAAATCTGAATGTTGATATTTTAGAGCACCTACATCAACACTCCGTCTGTAGTTGTTCCTTCCTCCCGTCTCTCTTCTCTGCTCCTCGTCACGCTCTAGATTTGGTTCTGTTTTTTTTTTTTGCTATGCTATGGTTAAACAAAATTGGGATAGTGATTACTGTTGAGAAAAGTTATTTACATACTATAATTGAAGCATGAATGGATGATTAGGAAGGAGATTGAAGCTTCATTGTGCATGACTTCCTGCACAAAAGTTGAGTTGATTGATTTACATAAGAATATAGTCTGTGACACTACCTACCGGGAATGCTTTCAACTTTTGATAATATCGCTTAAGTAGGAAACTTAATGTATGGATTTTAGGAAAAAGGTCTTAGACAAACTCGATTGAAGAATAGATAAATAGTGTAAGGATTCTTGAAATAGTGACGTTCGAAAAGTTTTGCAGTCAGCAAAGGATGAAAAGTATCAAAAAATACCTTTTTTCATTATTTCGTAGGTGTTTAAATAAGGATTTACAAGGTTCTGTCTTATAATGTCCTGGAAAATGCGAATATCAGACTTTAAGCGGCCATTTTTTCAATGACTGTCAATGACTGTCATCAACTTTTTCTATGGTCCAATAGTTGAATAACAGAAGGGTTGAAAAGTGGGTTGGTCGAATGGTTGAATGGTAGAATAGATGAATTTCCAACCATTCCACTCTTATTTACTTGAATTTCCAAAAATTTGACTAATCGACCATTTGAAAATTTGACGATTCAAACGCTCGAGTGAGGTAATGGTCCAACAGTTAAATGGTAGGTAGGATGGCGAAAAAGTAGTCCTCATTGATAATTTCAAGATTTCTAATAAGATTTAACTGAATTGGGAATAATAGGCACTCCTTACAATATTTACCTACAGAAATCGATAATCTTTAAATTAAAAACAGACTAGACCCAATCAGAACTTTTTTTTTATGCAGAATTTATTTGAAAACTTTCTTTGACGAACACCCACCTTTAAGATGTTAACTTCAGAAACATTTATTTTTATATGCAGAAACATTTTTAAAAGTTTATTTTAGTCTAAATTTCATTCCACCGAACAAAGAAGCACTTTGACCTTTGATCTTTCACAGTAGCAGACATTTCCATTGAAATCTAATTTCTTGTCGGTTTCTCCACACTTCACTACTTTCTAAAGTCTACACCTACATATACTCGTGCATTCATATTTATAACTTGAATTGGCGGTCTCGGTGTTTTCATGCTAAGTCAAAGCCATTTTCCCGTTTTGCCCGCATCGTTTTTAGTCTCAAAATTTGTTGATAACCTATTGCACAATTTCACCAACCACAATTGAACAAGACAGACAGTGATCCTAACAAGGCTGCTCACCAAATCCTCTCATCGTCCTTCCCTGAAAATCATATACACAAACGCAAATCCATTCGAGAAGAATTATACCGCACACCAAAAGTTTGCATACTACCTATAACAACATACAACAGAGAAACTCATATTCATATTCCATATGGATGTATGTGTAAAAGATACAAAACAACCACGAATTTTCTACCAGCAGATGTGCGAAAAAGAACGGTAAACAGCTTATAACGTACAAGAATATCGGTATAGATATCGTAACGTAACGGCAAGGCATGGCAAGGCAATATACAGTTGAAAGGATGAAAATAGATGGCGGACGTCGAGTTATCAAGAATTAATTAAGAAAACTTTGTTTTTTGCGCAAAGAGTACGAATACGAAGTTTTCAATTTGTATACATATTCTGTCTTTCTATCTCTCGTATATGACTGCAAAACTCTAACTCCAACTCAAACTACTCTGAATCCAATTCTGACTCTCTAACTTTGACTCTCGGTAGACAAGTAGAGGGAAAAAGATGGCAAATGGTAAGCAGAAAAGACGTTAACGGTACACACAAGGAAATTTTATGGGTACGGTATATGTGCTTTTGCCTGTGCCTATATCATTCATTGAATCCTTTTTATCTTCCACTCTCATGTAGGTTCAAGACAGTGCTGGATTTTGACTCTTTAAGTTGTTGGGTTTGCGTTTGGGGCCTTTCTGTCCCATATGTGTAAATTTTCGAATGGTTGAATGGTCGAGTTTTTGAGTAGTCGAGTAGTTGAATTATCATTTAGTTGAATGGTCGAGATTTGGAATGATTAAATTATCGCAGAGTGGAATTGATCAAAAATGGTGGAGAGGTCGAAAAGTTGATTAGTTGAATCCACTTCCATTATACCGTGGGTGCAAAGTTTTACCACTAACGTACCAAATACTTCGTTCCCATACAAGGAGAAGTTAAATTGCTTCTATTCACCTGTTAACCATCCGTTAATTCTTGTAGTTCCACCTTAACTTACTCCTGTGAACGAACATTTTAAAAGCATAAGAAATTAGAGTAGGACTACTAAAAAGAGTAGTGGTCCAATATGACAACCTTGAGGAACTTCACACAGAATTTTTTTATTTTTGAAATACTGTTCACCGTTTGCTGATGCCTTCAAGTTAACCTCTAGACGGCCCTGATTATGTTGGTTAGAACTTCCCAGGGCAAAGTCAAAGAGTGCCAACTTTTTCTGAGTTTTCATTTTCAATTATATTGAAGATTTGTTGCTTCAATTTTACTTTTCATAGTTTTCTATGAAATGAAAATTCATCAAAAAGAAAAGATTTTTCTGTGTTCATATTCACATGTACTTACGCAATACATACGAATACATATATGGTAACAATTTTAAGATAGAAAGTGTGTAGAAAATTTAAAGATAAGAATCTATGGGGAAATTCGTGTGGCTTGAATAAAAGTGTAACATGAAAATGTTAATTTTAATGTTAAAATTAAAAATTTTCATTGAATCTTTGAAGAATCAAATGTAGATACATATATTAGTGTTGAAATCTTCCTTATTCTTAAAACAAAGCTTAGCACCAATAGTAGGTGTTCAAGACAAACGTTAATTTTTTTGTTCATTCAAACTCTTCTTATTGCTGCACCCTAGACAAAGCAATTCCCAACTACCACCGCCACCGCTAGTCAAAATTTTCTCAGCCATGACAGTCGAATTGATCTAGTCGTTTGATATGGATGGTTTCCCTTGCTCCAGGACAAACCTTACTCAAATCAAGAGAAAGATAAATGTGATTTCAGCCGACTGCAACTAAATCAAATCTATTCTTTACCAACAACCAAAGCTTACTCCTCATAAAGGTCCCCATTCCCAAAAAAAAACACCTTCAGCAACAGTAACAGTATACGTCGTATACCAACAAACTCAATATACAGTGGGAAGAAGAAGGTTAGAAAAAGGTTGTGTACAAAAAGAACGAAAAAAATAGAAAGATATACTGTTCCAGGTATGCAATGTGTCCTTTTGAGCGTGAACAAGAATCCCTCTTTTAGTTTGTCACAACACACATTGCCTTCATGATATTGCCAATGTTGCCAACTGAATAATTTTTCATTCACACACCTGACTGAAGAAAAAGAAGAAATAAATTCAATATAATTCAATTCAGTTCAATTCAATTCAATGGCGCAGTGGATGCATTGTTTTGAGTTGATCAAACCAAGCTCTGAGCAGAGGTTTTTCTACTCAATCATGAATCATTTTTGATTCACACTTCTGAGTGAAAAAAAGAAGAACTAAATTCAATTCAATTCAATTCAATTCAATGGTTCAGCGGATGTAATATGTGACTGCTGAAGGCTGTGAGTTCAAGCCCAGTTCTTCTTTCCTATCATTTTTTTCTTCTAATTCTTACGCTGGCACTTTGGTTTTAAAAAGGAAAGGGAAAATTATAAAAGAAAATGTAATTAATTCAATTCAATCCAGTTCAGTTGAATTCAATTCGTTTCAATTCAATTCAATTTGGTTCAATTCAATTGAATTCTTCTACGTTAAAAATCATTTCTTTCCTGTTGGCAATAATGTTTGCTGATGCTCCTGCAGAAAAGTTCCAACTACAAACTTACATATTATATAGCTACTCATGTGGTTTAGGGACATACACTAATACACATTCCAATATATGTATATCCTCATACATGTATACGCAACGAATGAAACACACAGAGACAGTAACGCTATAAGGAAAATTTGCATATTATTTCACACTTTGATTGAATATGTAAATCCTTGTAAATGAATTCAATTTTACGATCTAAGAGATAAGGCCACGTACTGGATAACCAAATGGATGACTGACTGGATAGATGGATGGTTGAATGAATGGATGAATGAATGCTTCGATGGTTGGATGAAAATGAAAAGGATCATTGCAATGGATGTGCCTTGTGTTTGTGTACATATAGTATATGTATATGGCTTCGACAACCTTGCGGGTATGGTAATCTTGGTGTGTGCCAAAAATATGGCAAAGGAACATCGAAAGGACAACAACATCATAGTCATTCACTTCTTCTTCGTCGTCGTCATTATCATCATCATCATCGTCGTCGTAGTGAGGCAACAACAAGGATTTTGTTTAAACATCAAGAAATGACGATGAAATTCCTGAGACTAAAACACAATCCAGAGAGTTTAATTTAAGTGTGTTTATTGGAAAATTCTAAAGGGCTAGGGGCTGGCCAGAGGAGAGACGAATCGAACAGAATAGATCCTCGCTATATCGAACCTCCTCCAACAGGATGATTTTGAACTTCTCGCCAAAAATAATTCAAATTTCAATCGGTGAGCTTTGATGGCGCTTTGAATCCCTTCCTACAATACAAACACATGTACATCACACACACACACACACATTGTTCCCTCTATGCTATTTTGAAGTTAATAGATATTCAAGTCTGTGTCAGTTGTTTATTTGTGCTTTGTGGAGAAAGATAAACAAACAAGAATACGAAAAAAACAAAATAAACCAGAAACGGAAACATTCAGTGACTACTAACAATGGGGGGCTTTCGATTTTGAATAAAAGGATCAACGAATGTGCCAAACCCATCCGGTACTTTGTCAGAAAATGTTTCTTTAGGAGCATCTCCGAACATCCATCCCTAAATCTAAATCGGAATCCTATTCAGATTCAGATTTAGATTCAAATTCAAGATGACGAACACAGATTGAATTTAAATGAGTAACCGCACAAATCAAAATGTTAAAATGAAACGGTTTATTGTTTTTTTTTTTTTTTTGTTAAAGTTAAATGTTTGTATATTTAGGAAAATAAAGAATAATAAATAGGAGACAGTTATGTAGGTTCTTTTGTTATTTTTATTTTATCTTTGGAAATTATGGTAAAAAATAGCTGAGATAAAAAACCATTTAAGATATTTAAGGTAGACAATTTCAATAAATCGAAACCTTCAACCTTTGACGACCTGTCAATTTTTTGGAATTTTAAAATATCACATCCTATAAATTAAGACTTCTTTGTGAGTTTTAAACGGCTTATTTGATTTATTTTTGATTTAAACAATTTACAACAATTTTTTTTTTAGATATTTGTATTTGTCAAATTTTGTAACCTCTTATAATTGTGCTAAGTCAGTATCATTATTTATTTTGACGTTTCTTTTAATTCCATGTCAGTTTGACGTTTGCGTTTTGGGCCCAGTTATCGATTACTACTTTTTGGTTAGTTGTGTTTTATTCATTGTATTATAGCTAATACAGTATTCAAGTGAATACAAACTCACTTTACATATATCGCCAGCTTAGCTGCCATTCTTTTTGTTAGCTTTTATTTCGCCAACAATCGAATTTTTGTTTTTTGTTGAGGGGAATTTTGCTGTGCTAGCTACCCAGTAGTGAATAAAACACACTTCACAAGGGCTGCAATTACGACTTACTGGTTGCTTGGATTCGACATCAAAGGCTCTTTGTGTAAGTTGAACAGTTCTTTATCAAGATATTTGAGTCGAAAAACAATTTTACCAAGTTTTTGTGATTTTTTTGTTTTTAACAATATAGTTTTTGAAAAATGTTTGAGAGCCATTTCTCGTCTGAAAACTTTTCTGCCTGAAATCTTTTCTTCAAACCTCAATTCTTTATAATTGTAACGATTTTTCACTTCAGGTTATAAACTAATTGATGTTTAATTAATAAAAGTATTCAGTATCCATTTTTAACTGACCTAATTTTCGAGATCAAGTTAAAATATTTTCACTGCTGTTGTTCGTGCAAATATTTAATAATTTTGACAGCAATATGTGCACTATGTTTGTAATAGATGGCGTGTTAAATAAAAACGCAAAAAGAAAAGCTTATCGTTTTTATTCCACAAAAAAAATGTAAGAAAATAAGAATATTTTTGTTCACCTTTTAATTAACAAACTTAACTAAAATGTATATACTTAGTTAAACACGCAATTAAAAATCTCTTTCACTTTGATTAGAATATCTAAACTGTTTCATTTTGTTTAAGTAACATTTTTACGTCCAATTAAAACAAAATTAAAATACCAAAATAAATCGCTCTTGGCTTTATCTGACAGCAGTTAATATTCAACGAAAACTAAATGCTTTCTCTACAAGGCCTTCACATAAAAGGTGTATCAAAGAGTCCTTTAGGTCTATATTATAGTATACGAGTCTACAGGTATAATATTATATTCTTTATTATGACTTTTGTTGGTTGTTTGTCGTCAGTGTAATTATACAACTTCCACGTGCAATTAAATATTCCATTATCAAAAAACATCACGTAGGGAATGGTAATGGTATATTCCTTACAGTAATAAAACATCCAGGCTCTTGGACTTTATACTTTTTCATGACCAACAATTGTACAGATATCATTGGTAGAGGTATAACCTTAGGAATCCCCCCGAATTGGAGGGCAAGTTTAATTAGTCATTTAATGCGCCCGCAGCCAGATGCCATGATTCGAATCCATTCATTAATTTTCAACTAATCATCATCGCATCGAATCGCATATAACAACTTCACAAAAAGTTCACTAATAAACTTCCCAAGAAAATAATAATAATGTCCATTTTATTTTTGTTCAGGACGATTTCCTCGAATTTGATCCTGTTTGTTGGTTTTTATTTGATTCTCTTATGACTATGAGTAGAGTATACAGAGTTCATTAAAAGGACTTTTTGCACGCATTCTGTCGGGACTTTCGGTGATAAATCCTTGTTTAAGATCAAAATCACATACATATACATTCGACCAGGTGGGGCCAGGTACCTATACCCCAATCTTTATGTTGAACTTAAGAATGTCCTAGAACATTCCAAAAACATTAGATTTTTTTATCTCATCTCGAAAACAAATTCATTTACAAGCCAAATATCCTTACGGAATCAAAATACTCGTAATTGTAATCAAAAGCTACGAGTATGTATGTATTTGTAGTGGCATAAGGAAGGAAAGTCATTTCCCCATAATTTGAAGTAGGACTCTAATTAATTACCCGGCTGTATAAAGGTAATACGCGA
Organism: Scaeva pyrastri; assembly: GCA_905146935.1. Lineage (NCBI taxonomy): Eukaryota > Metazoa > Arthropoda > Insecta > Diptera > Syrphidae > Scaeva > Scaeva pyrastri. The sequence continues at coordinate 11,758,405 of LR989928.1, read as the reverse complement.
ACATAGAACGATTCAATTAAAGTGAGTCAAACAACGCAACGGGCATTTAAATATTTGTGATTGAACCAAAAGGCAAGGTTAACCAGGACTCGGTTAAGGGAGGCTTTTATGACGGCTTAGTTTGCGTATCATAAAATATTTAGTTTTTATTTATGGTTCATGTTTATTTATAAACAAATCACATATAAGTGTACACAAATGGGGAAGCTTTCTGTTGACAATTATATTGTCCTACTATAAAAGTAGAAAATCGTCGAATTGGTGATGGATTTTTTTTCACAATTTCACAGGTTTGACTGCCAAATTTTAACTGAAGCTTTATAAAAACGAAAAAACTCAAAATCTTGACACATTTTTGTCATAATCAATCAAAACGAGATGGCCACCGATCCCGATTTTCACAAAAAGAGTTGCCATCAAGACACCGTTTGAGCTAAACACCGCTGAACTATTTTTGGGGGGCTATGTGAAGCCGCTTTTCTACGCAGATAAGCCCGAGACGGTTGACGTCTTTGAAGAAAATATTCGGTGCGTTATTACTGCCATACGGCCCCAATTGCTGCAGAAAGATGTCGAAAAATGGTCCTCTCGGCTGGAATTTTTGAGAGATAGTCACTTGCCCGAAATGATCTTTAAAATATAATGGCAGACTCTTATCTTTATAATAAAGATAATTTCTTGGCCATAATAGTAAATAAAATGCATTTGATTTCTTCCTAAAAAACACACGTCTAAAAAAAACACACATAATGATTGATTCATTAAATTTAGAACACTTGGCATTTCCAATAAATACATTTAAGTTTTTAGTAAAGTAATCTTTTTTAAGAAAAAAATTTCAATGTATAGCCACGAGGCTAGATTTCGTAAAATTGACAGGAGATATGAGACCGAGATTTTGCACCTTAAAGAATTCGAGACAAGATCAAGACTGTATGAATTTTTTCTGAACAGAAATTTGCAAAGAATCTCTCTTATTGGTCGCGTCAGTCTATTCAAAATTCAAGTTTCGAAAAATGAGGAAAAGTTCGACTTTGTACGAGATATGTAATCTCTCCATACTCCTATATGACTTTTAAAAATTCCTGTAGTACAAAAAATCCTTAAAAAAGTGTATTTTGTTAATGACCGAATTTAACCTTTTAACTGTCGATTATTCCTTAAAAAACAAAAGGGGTTTGACGTAATCCTAAACTTTCTATTTTTTGCAACTCTTAATCAATACATCTCCCCCGCAGAGTCAGTGAAAAACAATAACAATAATTAAGTAAGCTCCATGTCTTTTTCGCACATAAAATGATTTCTTAATTAATAAAACCCAGTAGTAGGTAAAGCCTTTAAAGTCAACTTTTTTTTAACATAAACTTATAGAGTTATTGGTTCATGTGATTTCTTTATGCCCTTTAAAAAAAATAATCTAAAATAAAAGAAGTTAACAAAACTATGTATAATCAACAGAGTCCTTATAGTTTTCTTTGTCCTTTTCCTCGTCTTATTATACCAACTATGATGGTATCACGTACCACTCAACTCAACTCAACTTAACTTAACTCAACTCACTCCTGCCTAGCCTAGTTAACTCGGAATAATAACATAACAAGGTATTTAGCCTTCTTAACTAGCCGCATACCACCTCCTTATTATTATGTAGAGTAATAACTTGACGCAGAATATTATGAACTATGTATAAATTGTGTCCAGGACCATGAACGTTGATTTTGCCTTGAATATACATCATAATACAGTCAGTCACTATTTTTGCAGAAGAAAGGACGAAGGACGACAACGACGACGTTCATAACAAACAGAACACAGAAAAAAAAAATAAAGAAAGACGAAAGGAATAAAAGCAAAATTGTTGTATTTTGCTAATTTTTAATATTCAGCGATAAAAACACACAACGAACATAATAAACACGAAATACGTGATAACGGTTCATAAGGACTATAATAGAAGCAGATACCAAAGGCAATATAAAGAGTATACAACCATCAAAGCCCTACACAGGAAGTCGTCCATATTGAAACTTAAGTTATACTAACACACACAGACACTGAGAGCAAGTCACAAGTCTATTATGGGATTCAAACTTGTAACACACAATATTGTATAATAATGGCGTATAGCTGTAAATTTATACATTATGGTTAAATATACGAATATGTATATGTATATAGAGAAGGTAAATGGTAACACAGCACTAGTACAAATTTTATTTTTATCTTTTGTGTGAAATCTTCCCGTTGGCCTTTGGCAATAATGTCCTTTATGTCCTTGATAATCAGGTCAAATATTAATAAAATGAGAATTCTAATGAGACTATCCTTAAATAATAAAAAAGAAGAATCAAATAATAATACGAGACTGCGGAAGAATGTGTTGATCAACAATTATTGCGAATATCTTCACGGTACTATTTGAATATTAGGGTGACCAGATGTAAGATTATTCAAAAAGGATTCAATTATTAATTTTTTTAATCTTTAAATTTATAGATTACTAATAGATTTGTATCTTATATGATCCATCCTGGACAATGTGTGGCATCAGTGGTGTAACTGTCAAGGTATTAACTAGGGCTCTCAAAAATGACTTATGATGGATCCTAATGTCACGTTTTACACGGAGGTAGGTCGTCAGAAGAATTTGAAGTCCAAAGTGGGGCAAACAGGGCTGCAATACTGTTTTTATTGGTTGATTAGTGATGTTCTGATGATGGCTTTGACAGGAAGCTGGGGGATAAGATGGATAAAATGAGCATTGCTCAACAAGCAGTAGGGAAGGTAGAGATCTTTCAATACGTTGGAAATATCGTCTCTTCTGAAGAAGGAACCGAATTAGACATCGCCAACCGCAACGGAAAAGCAAAGGATGCGTTCGGGATGTTGTCCAATGTTTGGAGGAGGAACAAATCTCTCAGCTTGAACACAAAAGCTACGACTGTTTACGACAGTTGAAGTTTCAACTTAACTCTAACGTCATGACGGAATACAACGCTCTTAATTGACTGGCTCGGATACTCTTACTGACTCTTATTGATAGTAACAATATTTCCTAAATAGCTTTACCCATGAAGCATCATAAAAATATGTTCTAAATCATCTGTCAAAGTTTGGACATTTATCAGCTTAGGATAATATTGACATTGTAGAAATTTGAAAAAAATAACAGTTCTAAAATAATTTTAAACGCGCTTAGAGATTTTTCAAAGGGGTATTCAAAATGTAGAATGTCTGGTCACTCTTATCCAAATTCAGTTCTCATGTTTTTTTCTTCTGTATTTTACATGAAATCCTAATTAAAAGAAACTTTATTAGCACTTGTCGGTAGTAAATTCTTTTCTTAGTTATAAAAGAAACTAAAATAAATCATCTGTCTATGACTTACAGTAGTTTCACCCTTTTGCCTATCTTGGCCTTTATAAAACCTTTTAACATAATATTTAGTTAACTTTTTGTATATGTTTATTTACATTACACACACACACTCATATAGTTCACATTTACTTACTATAATGAAACCCCTCAGTCATTAATGAAAAAAGTAACAACAACTATTTAAGGGTTAAGCTTATTATAATATTAATTGAATATGAAATTTGATTTAACTGTCGGTCATTCTCTGGGTTCACTCGTTCACTGTGTTTTTGATTGTTTGAATTAACAAACGCGAATATGCATAATTCACATTTCACATTAGGAATTTATGAACACGTCAAATAAATTAAGCGTAGATTATGAGTATAAGTAAGTTAGTACACAGAACAGGTAATTAATTTATTTCCGGGTCTATAAATATTTTACTATTCTATACTTATATTCGTTTAATTACCAAAAGGTTTATATTTGTATATGTCAATAAAATAAATTGGTTTTGTAGAATCATTTCAGGAGGTTTTAATCTTTCATTTTTTCGTTTACACTTTTAACTTACTGTCATTTTTTGTCATTGGACTTTAGAAGTCTAAGTAGCAGGGGCTAAAAACTATCAAGGTTGTTGGTAACAGTCACATCAAAATTTATTGGTTCAGGGGGAGGATTAAGGAGCAGGAATTTTTGCCGAAAGTTTAATATTTTGACGAAAACGATTTGCTCGCGGAATTCAACTAAAAAAAGGAGACTTGAGATGATTTTTAAGTGCGATGAATTGAAGAATGCTGGTCTTGACTGTGGACTATCCTAGATCTTCCCTCAGTAACGATACATTGTTTTTACTGGAAGCGGCAATTATTGAGTAGTTGTCCCCGGAATGGACTAGAAATCTGTAATTCAATGGCTATCGCTTCAAAACCGGCCTTCTACTCTGTCAACAAAACCAAAGGGCATCGTAATAACCAAATGTCTGGTTAAGAAAATCCTCTGAATGCAAACGGTTTCGAGGTTGTCTCTCACCAAGGAACGTAGGTCAGGATGAAATGAAATCCCTTCCCCTGATCAAAGCTCCAAACGAAGTGCTGATTTTCCAATCCTGTAAAATATTGATCAGGAAATGTAAGGACAAAGGACAATTGCTGATGCTTAATCCAATTAGTCAAATCAATCGTTGAACCTAACCATTAGACAGAAGTCCGTAATAAGTCAGCAACCATTCTAGTACTCACATATGGCATATCAAAAAACCTTTTGACCATTAAGCAGCATCGGAGAGAAAAGCCTTAAGGATAAAATTGTTGGACCCTTATATTTCTCATGACTAGTCTGGAGATAAAACCAATATTTTGACACAAAATTCTTTCGGTATACCATCATCGGATAGAACGAAAAGGATCATGAGTTAATTTTTTTTGTAGACGTTAGAAACTTCATTTAAGCTTAAAAGATGGCGAAGAAAATGAAAACCGGAAATATCAGATGTATTATACCACCTTCATGTTATTGTATGAGCTTCTTAAATTACAATTTGTTCCTTTTTTTTTTGGTCAGTATCGCTTGGCAATGTCCCCCTGTTTCTTCCTTTAGTGTCCAGCAAAAATTGTCATTTTAACTTTCTGTAAGAAAAGATTCAAGCTGTTTGAATATAATTGAAGATGTCAACTATTCTTCTGACTACTTTACACCTGAAAACATCTCATGGACTTAAAGAACTTCTACTTGGAAAATTCCAACGAAATTAAGACAAGTTTAGATTGAAGTCTTTTATGATCCGTTTGGATGCACTTAATGGACCTTAACGATATCTAGGCAATAATGCAACCTCCAGGATTAAATAACCACATATAAATGTATTAATTATAAACAAAACAAAACCAATTTTTAAGCCTCAATATGTGTTCTCAAAGAAAAAAAAAAACAAAAAAACTAATAAATACTTTAAAAAATATATTTCAATTCCAAAGAAGAAAGTAACACAAAACAAGGTTTTCCACATTTTAACCAGGGCACATCCCTTCGAAACATTACTTCAGCAAGTAACACCAGAAAAACCCAAAACTTGGTTCTCCACTTAACCAACAAACCAAGAAAATAACTTAAAAAACAAAAAATAGAAAAACTTAAAAACAACATACAAAAAAAAAAATTCTTATAGTAAAAAGCAAAAACAAGAACAAGAATTTTCATTGAAAATCATCATCAGGCAGATTCTATAAGGATGACGACGACGACGTCCTCGTGTTCGTCCTTGCCTTGTATTAGAAAATCGAAGACGAGCAAAACCATAGAGTACCATACCACCAGATCAAACCCGCCATCTCTTCATCCACCCTATACCCAACCTATTCATTAGTCTTCATCTTCTTTATATAAATGTATATGTTTGTATGTGTGTATATTTATAGGAAATTCCTTTGCAATGGGTCCTTAGTCCTTGCAGAGTTCCGCCCATGCTTTTACCGCCCTGCGGCTGCATGACTGCCCAACCAAAAACCATTTTCATCCTTTTATCTAAAACCAAACCAACAGAGTGAGAAACAGGGAGAGGGCTTGGAAGTGGGAGAGGAAAAAAAAAATACATATAAAATATCGAAGAAAACAAAAAAATGGAATAAAAAGTGAAAAAAGAAACCTTGAAAACATTTTGTACTGCAGGCTCGTTTACAATTCATCCCGATGCCCGAACAATTTAAATAATCCCGAAGAAATACTTAAAGCTTTTCGGTATTGAGGGATAGAAGCACTCTAAATGGCCCCTAAACCGACCGAATTCTGGCGTGGCTTTGTTGTTTGCTGGGCCTTGGTGTTGCCGTTTTGTTATTTTGGGTGTTTCTCATGCGGCAGCGGCGGTGGCAAGAAAAGTTATACCAATGAAGATGGTTTGAGTCCTTAGAATGGTGGAGCACCTCGTACCCCTTTTAATATCGTCGAACTCGAACCATGCTTTTGGGATAATAGAAATGGAATTTTAGAAATGCCAAACTGAAACTATATATCTTGTGGCCAAAAATTTTTCAGCCTATCATGATGGTGATGGCAGGAGCAAGAGCGCATAAAGCAAGGATTGCTTTTCATCTGGCATAAAAGGGTTTGAATATTCATTTTTATATATAAATTATATTGTATTAAAGTTTCTTATAAGAGTTGATTCCATCATTTTATTTACATAATATTGAAAAACTCGAAGTGGGAAAGTTCAGTTGCTTTGAAAATTATAAGTTGAATTTGCATCATAATAAGACGTGGCGAGAGGATTTAAAGGCTCGAGACAGAATTAAGGACTCAGACACTTTCAAATGTAATGAAAATTGATACTAAGAAAGTTTCGGAGAGTTCGTCAATTTTTTAAATTTTTCCATGGCGAAGACTGAAGTCAACTGGGTCTGCTAAGTTTAGAACAAATTGACGAAAGAACTTTAATTCCTTTTACAAGATATTCAGAAGCAACACAATGTATCCTTTTAAGTTAACAACTGCCATGTTAATATCTATCAAATAGAGTTTTAATATCAATATACGCAGTCCATCATCTTCCAATTTCAGTGTTGAAAACAATAATATAAAATTTAACAGAGCAAGCTAAAATGTCTTCCGGTACTCAATGACAGTACCATCACAATTCTTATTCCTTTTTGGCATAATTTCAAACAAAAAAGGATTTCTCACATTTCAAAGAATATATGCTTCCATTCAAAACAATAAAGATTGGCGCTATTGAAAGGATATTCAAAACATACATATACAGCTACACCAAAAAACATATTCCAATGCTTGTACCGCCTCTGGAATTATTACCAACTTTTCAAGCATATGTCTTCTTATGTTTTTAATGTTGAAAGCAACTACTGCAGAACTCCATATAATAAAACAGACCTCCTTTTACACTCTTCTGCATACGAGTACATATACTTGGGATCGGATATCCTTATGGTGTTCTTTTTGGCTTGGTGTGTATTTTTATTCTACATCACAAAAAAATGGAAAAAAATAAAACACCGCGATAGAATACTGTATACACTAAAACTAACCAACCATTGGCTATTATCCATTCCTATTGAAACGAAAAATGCATATTCCAATTTCCAACTGCGAGCAACAACGATATGGAATTTTTATATTGAAGGACCAACAACAACAACAACCAGAAAAAAAGGACCTACAACAGAAGAAAGGTTACGGTACACATAACACCATTATATCCTTTCTCCAGTCAAGCTTATCATTGCCTTTCTCTGTGTGAAGCCTTTAGTTCGACTCGACTTTGAATGCTTTTTTGGCATCTCAAGTCACAACACAAAAAAGCCCCAATAATATTCCCTTTTTTTGAACAAAACTGGGAAGGTCTGCTGTCTAAGATATGTACTCGTATATAGGATCCCTTTTATCTCCTTTTCAAATGATGTACTGTATACGAGTGTAGTCACAAAATTGAGTGCATTATATATCGTCATATCGGGCACCTATAATATAACCTCTATGAAAGATGAATTGAGTACAATGGCTTTATGGATGGTTCCTTTTTAGCCCGGCTCAGATACCATATATGAAAATCAACAAAACTTAAAAAAAAAATATATGAGTAGCTATTACTTTTATAGAACATGTATCTAGTTACGTTGAAATGTTCTTCTATGGATTCCGAAGAAGTGTCTGGAGGTCTGAAGTCTGGGATGGATGGAGGTCTGGTAAAGATGTTCATGCCAAATATGGAACAAGTTTTGGAATGTTGTGTTTAGGAGGAGGATAATGTATGATAATGTGGAAGATGGAGATAATGGTGAAAGGAAGTCATATCATGTTATTTGGATTTGATAGCTTTTTAGTGGCTTAAAAATTTGTTAACGATTTATAGTTGTGGACGTTTGAAGATAAATTATCTTATTGATCTGCCATTTTATTACTTAAATATTTTTTGAAGTGGGAGAAATTAGATAGATTTAAATCTTAGATAAAAATGGGAAGGACCTACAATTTTGATAACTTGAGAAGTTTTTTTGTTTTAAGAATCGTTGTTAACAAATTACTAGAAAATCACGGTAAATAGCTTATTTATAATTCTGACTTTTGGAAATTTTATAGTCATACCAGCGGGCCACAAATGCAAGCTATGGAATAATATTTTGTTAAAATTACGGGTTACATGAGTTTTTTAATGCAACATTATAAACAAGTAGTAGCCGATTCTCAGACCTACCGAATATGCTTAAAATTTCATACGAATCGGTCAAGCCGTTTCGGAGGAGTATGGGAACAAACATTGTGACACGAGAATTTTAGATATAAGATGTTCTTGTAAGGGTTATTGAAATTTGAAAAGAAAATTTTATGAAAGTGTAGCCGATGTCCTTAAAATATTGGCAACAATCACGTTCTTTATTCTTAAAAAAACAAACGTTATATCCGATTCTGATTACATTTCTGAGAAGGTTAAAATTTTATTTTCAAAATTCTGTTTTTTTAATATTCAGAAACATTAAAGTATGAATAGTCAAGATTTCTAAAACCAGAACTATAAAGCCAAGATATCAACACACTGCAGAAAAAGCAATTGAAGGACTTTTTCCTTTTTCCACAATTCTCTGAAATTTTCTGACGGATTTAAATAGTCTATGATCTCAAAACTAATACTCGGAAGTTTTACCTTATTTGTTTTTCCTTAAAACAAGTTCGTCAGTCCTTGGGAGACGATATAGTATTACTCTGGAACACGAATTTAATTCGACCAAATTAGGTGAAGTGTCGAAGAAAAGATATAACCATGAACCATGAATTGCAGTGGTTTAACAGCTATACTGATAATTACTTCTTCAAAAGAGTCGAAGTCCAGATGGCAAGTTCATGTAAAGCTAACGGACACCAACGCCCCAGCCTGGAAAGTCCTAGAGATTGTAGTCGAACTTAATCTTAATCTAAGTAGAGGAAGATCGCTATTTAAGTGGCACACACCACCAACTTGGCATGAGAAACTGAAAACATAGTGCTAGGTACTAACCTGGCTGGAAACGCATGTTGGCTTAGGCCCAGGTCTGTCCCGGAATGTGGCGCCACATTAAGAAGAATACATCATATGCCAACAGCTCCAATATTTTGGCCTTTTAAACAATTCTCAAAACTCCCCACCATCCTACTAATATAATTGTGAATGGTTGGATGTTTGTTGCTAATTGGCACCAGAACGGCTGAACGGATTTGGATGAAATTTTCCATAGAGATAGATTATGGAAAATAGCTTTATCCCGGAAAAATGGTTTCCGTGGGATATACGCTTCATCTTATTATTGGTTCCTGAACAGATTGACAAGGCAAGTTATGTTAGCTTTTAACTTTGTTTGCAAAAGTGACCATAATTGAAACAACCACAATCCAAGTAAGAAATAATTTTTGACAAATTTCCCAGATTTAAAATTTTATTTCTGTCGCATTAGATCTTACAATTATTTTCTTAAAACAATGTTCAAAAAAAAAGAATTTAAATTAAGAAGTTCTACCTACTAAACGAATTGTACACTATGGCGTATACGTTCTTTTTTAAAGTTTTGTTTGATATCTATGTAGAGTTACTGTCCTGTTTGATTTGAAAGTTCTTCTATTTTCGGCCATCAATATGACCGTCAAAGACAAATTTGAGTGTTAATTCTCACTTTTGGACCTTAAGTCACTTACCACTTGAAAATTGGTGTGAAATGAAGAAAGTCCCGCGTAAATCTTTCAGACTTAACACAAAATGGTTAAGTCGATTTCAGGCGGCATCTTAATCTTATAACTAGGAATCACTTAAACCATAAAATTAATTTAATAAGGACTATTTCCTTGAATAATATTTTTTTTCAGAATTTTGAAAATAATCAACTTCAAACTATTTTATCCTTAAATCCTGCTTTCAAGTGAAAACAACTTGCACCTAATGCTAACTCCTGGAAATACAACAACAATTGCAATCCACTTTCCCCTTTGCTCATATACATACACACATATACACAAATATATGAATCTGCAAACCAAAAGAAATTCCAACAAAACTTAATCCCTCTTGTTGAGTTGTTTTTCTTTTTTGCTTTATTTTTGAAAAATAAACTTCGTCCTAAGAGCTCGACCGCCCATAAATAAAGTCCTGGCATCAGTAATTTATGTTCATACACGACGAACAGGACTAATTGCAATAGTCAGTAGAAAAGTTTTCTGCATGCTGCTTGGAAACGGATGTGCATATAAGTTTGCCTGCAAATGTGTGTATGTATGTATGTATGTATTTGTGCTTAGGCATGTATGCGGATTGTGGGTCTTTCTCCCAGACGACAACGAAAACGTCGTCGTTGTCGGCGATATGGTGAACTACATATAGTAAAACTTTTTCCTTGTGGAATTGCGGTCCTGCTCCTGTTCCCTTTCCCGCTACCACAGGCCAAATCTTAGTCCCCAACAATAACTACATACACATATCCCTAACCTCATACAGACTTAACTTCTCCGGGTCTTCAATAATTAATAAGGAAAAACAGCCGATTAAATCATGGACCCCACCCCCGCCCGGAAAACCATAGGTACTGTACTGAATGTTGAATATGATGTGATGGTTTGCGGTTTATAATAAAAATTCAATCCACATAATATGGAAACCCTGCCCGAGGATAATAAACATCGTATGTTTTGTATACCTACCATAACATAAATATAAACCCGCACAATTCAGTTTTAATCACAAAACAGGATGATGTTTTGAATTCCGTTTTATGTGAAACGACCCCGGCTAAATATCGCACAACAACAACAACAACAACAAAAAAAAGTATCGCTTCCATCTTAATTAGCTCTTGAAAATTAGACCGAACAAAATACCTGAGGGCCAGTTTGTTTCACCACACAGTCCTCTTTCGCTAAAAGGTCCTTGTTTTGTGTGTGTGTGTGTGCGTGTGTCCTTGGCTTGATGATGGACGGAATCTAATTAGGAATCAAACGAATGCGATTTCGACACGCCTGTTGGGCCATATACAAGCGCGCAACAATTATGTCAAGTTCTTTGATGGATAAAGCTTAATTATTATTTTGTGGTTTTTGTTTTATTTTTGGCAACAAAACAACACGGCAAAAGGACATGAAAACAAAAAAACATGAAAATCTTTATGTTCGAGTAGAATTATGAATGGCAAAACCATTTGACCATAAATCCTTTTTGGATTGAAAATTATGTCTATATACATAATGTATAGAAATTTGTTTCAATTGAAAATAAAACCCACAATCATAAAAGACCACGATTATTGGACAATTATAGTGCATAACGATTATGTTCATTGCCGCCTTTCTTATGGCCATTTTGGACTCTGCTGGAAATGGACGGAATTGAATAGGAAAAGAGAGTCGAGTATGGTGTCCTTTTTTCAATTGAATGGTAAATATTGGCTTCTTTTTCTGGAAAATTGCAGAAGCACTGCCAACAACATCACAACACTGCCAAAGCCGATACATACACACAAATGATTTAGAAGGAGGAAAATAAAAACGCAATAATAAAATATAACAGCAGGACGATTTGTAGCATATTTTTATTTTCAGCTTTACTTACTTCTTGGCCAGAAATGGAAGAGAAAAACAGTGCATAAATCCATGTTTTCTTTTTATAGAAAAAAAATATTGCTTTTTACATTTTTATAAAGCAATAGAATAGAATTTTTAGCTTCCGTTGAAATTCTGTTGAATTGAAGACGATTTCTAGCCAAGAGAAGATCGAAAGAGAAAGAGTAAAAGGCTCGAAGTAGTGATTATTATTTAGTAAAACAGTTTTTGGCAGCATTGGACTATTAGAAGGACTACATATTGTGTTTCAATTGAAATATTCATAATTTAACAAATTGTGGGTGTGGGTGAATACGACTAGAGAAAAAGATTTATGTTTGAAACAACCCACCCAAAAGATATCAACAAAAAGTGTCAGCCAAGAAAAGAAATTATATTTGTTAAAGGAATAACAATAATAATAATAGAAGAGAGTTTTCAAAACTACTTCAAATAATGAAAACAGTTATTGGCTACATTTTTCCCAGGGTTTTCTTGTCGAATTTTCTGTTCATTACTCAAAAACCTTCAATTATTGTCAATTCTTCAAGGACTCAAAATTAAAAAAAAATCGACATATTTTAAGTAATTGAAAATCGTGAGGTGTCCAAGAAATTTTCTGAGTTTCATATTTTAGAATCGTACATATAATTGATATAATAATCAACTACGATACTAGAAAAAAACTTTTAGAAATGGGAATTTTTTGTGTGAGCATTGAAAAACTCAATATGTAAAAAAATTTTATTTTGAAAGATTTTGGTGTTTTTAAGCCTTGAATTGAAGTTTTTGAATCATCTTACCACGTAATATCTTTATTTTTAAAGCTTATTTAGTAGTAGGTTTTAGAAAAAAAACAAGTTTTGAATAATAACTTTTTGATTAAAGATCATCTTTGATCCGTAAATATTTTTGGTCAGAAAAATTATCTTTGGTAATGATTTTCCAAATTATCAATTAATATATGTTCGATTTAGGAACTGCGTTTCGGGTCTTCCTTTTTCCGGTAGATTCGGTGAAATAATATTACTGATTAGGCTTACAGAAAATCAACTACTTTTTTTTGAAATTTAGTACAACTCTGCAACCCAATTTTGACAATGGAACGGATGCCCTTTAAGATGAATAATTGATGAATAATACTCAAAAACAAAATCCACGAAAAGGAAAGTGCTTGGTGACGTTCGACTGCGAGAAGAACAACTGGTCAAACAGTTAAGGTAATGGAGCATGAATACCTTGGGTCAATAGTAGCAAACTTTGACCTCTTAAGCGCAAAGCAAAGGACGATTCCGCAATATACCTCGAATTCAGATGTGTCGTGAAAAAAAATAAACTCGGTAGATTCCGTCGGGCAGGTCACCTAGCTCCCATGGAAGCAGTGGAACCACCTCTATCTATGTTCTATGTAGTACATTTTATGGTAGGGACAGCGTGGCAGACCATCCTTACTTGGAGGGACGGCGGCGGCGGTGGCGGCGCAGACCAAACCGTCGGAATGCTTTGCGCAACTGAATGGCAATGGCATGGCGTTCGTCTCGATCGGGATAAATGAGAGACTCCTTGGTCATTGGTCATTGGTTATGAATCATAGGAGAATGGTCATTATAGGTTATTGGTCATTGGCCTGTACAGGTCATTGGTGAAAGGTCAAGGGTCAGATGTCAAAGGTCAGAGGTCAAAGGTCAAAGGTCAAAGGTACAATGACCAATGACCAATGACCTATATTGACCAGTGACCTATATTAACCAAAGACCATTTATGACCAAAGACCAATAATGACCAGTGACCTATATTTCACCTATTGGTCGTAGCGTAATTTTGTATAGCTTAAAGTCTTCCTCGATAAATAAACTATCCAATGCAAAAAGAATGTTTCAAAAATTCGATAAAGGTTTTTGAAAAATCGTAAAATTTTTTACAAGAATTCAGTTTAAGAACTTCTGCTAAAAACTTGTTAAAAAATGTACTTGAATATTTCGAAAACGAACACTGACTTTAAATTTATATCAATTCATTAAATAACATAATTTTTAACAACTGATTATATTTATACTTATATCGGATTGATAGTTCCATACAAAAGTTATGCTACGAAAAAATCTGCTTAAGACCAATACAAAATTTTGTTTAATGGTCGAAGGAACCACTCACCCTTTTAAACTTTTTATATGAGTCTCTTTTTATAATAACAAAAAAAACGAAAATATTTTATTTTATTTTCATTATCCATTAAGCACTCTCCAGAAAACTCGGTTTCTTAGATGAGGTTATCTATTTGGTAAAAAATTAATGATCATATTTTAAATGAATTTTAACAAAGTAGTTTCTTCGCATTTTATACTGAATACTTACACTGAGGCTTACCTAAGTTTTATTCGTGAGAAAATGTTTAGATAAACTGCTAATTCGTCTGATCCTGTCGAGAATTTTAATTAAATTGTTTAAATAAAAAAAATTTACTAAATTTTCTTTGGGGTCTAAGAATATTGAGCTTGTTCTCTGAAATTACTTCACTAAATACCTTATTAGGTCAAAGTCATAAAAAGTGTCACTATTTCTTATGTAACAGTGCGATACAATATATTTTAGTTAGACTAAGTCCTATCCTAACAATTGACATTCGTTTTATAATAAAGACAAACACAGACAGAAGTTACATGACAATTATGTTAAATTCACTGCTACAATTTTTTGTCGTTGTTGTTGTTGTTGTTGTCTTTATCAAATAAAAATAAGGCCTCTTTAGGATTTACATAAAGCATCATTTTATTTAAAAGCCAATTTACTCTATATTGACATGAGTTTTCTTTTATTCTCCTAATAAATTAAATTGTGTGCCATTTTTTATGGCATAATTTGCACCATTCATTTTGTCCCTCGTTTATTTATTTATATTTATTTTGTTCGTTTTTTTTTTTTTTTGTGAAAATAGAGTTTTCACCATCACCATCATATTCCCTGAATCGGTGCTGGTGTTTATTTGTTTCAATGGCAAAAAAAAGGACATCCTCCCGCCTTTCGAGTCGAGCATCATCAGGAGTCTAGTTGATTTTTTACGATTTTAGGATTCCCCCCAAAAAAAAAACACAAAAGTATTAGTAGTTGTTGTTGGTTGTGGTGTTAGTGTTTGGTGTCGTGTGTGTTAGAGAAGGATCAAAAGAGACTCTAATACTACTTGTAAACTGATGATAGAAATCTTATATCTGAAATTGTCATCACATTGAACACCCTGAATAAAAATCACATTTTTTATCATCAAGAAGTTATTTTCGTCTCCATTTCGTCCTTTTTCGGTAAATGGTTGATGGTGGTGGGTACATAGTAGATGGCAATGGTTTTGGCTTCGGCTACGTATTTGGCTTTGGTTTGGGGTTTTCATTTTTATTTCATTCTCTGGCTGCTCTGTTGCATGTGTCTTATAGTCTTATATTATGGGGTTTTCCTGTGACGTTTTTGTTTTTGTCGTATTCCTATATTCATATCCCATTTATGGGATATACATATGTGTACTTAACTGTTTGTTGTGGGTGTTGTATACCCGTACCTATGAATATTTTCTTCTTTTTTTTTCTATTTTTGAAGATATAGAGGGGGTCATGTTATGGCTCTAGAATCAAATTGCTACTAGAGCACAAGACTATACACCAGCAGGGTTAGACAATGTGCTGCCATGCCATAAATACTTAGAAATAGAAAACTGAAAAAAAAAAACGATTTCCTTTATGGATTTTTAAGACTCTTCAAGTACGAATCTGATTTCAGAAAATTGATAAGAACGACTGAGAGTCTACGGAAATCGACTCGATGAAAGGCGGACTGGAGTATGTTTTTTTTTTTTTGTATTTGCTTCGTCTTCTTGGTTTTGTTAACTGAAGATAACCCACCGTTAGACTATTTCAGTGGATATAATGTGTCTGTTGACGATGGTGAAGGGGAAGGGGGTTGAATGGGGTGTGAAATTGCTATGTAAGCTTCTGTCATCGATAAGATGGAATACGAAAACGTTTTTTTTTTTTAAAGAACACAGAAACATAATAAACGAAGCTATATCACCAGCCAGAGACGATGGTGTAGAGTTTTTGATGGTGAGTCATTTTTATATTGATAATAAACTTTGGTGGTATATTTTTGAATTATTTTTACAAAATTAAGTTTTTTTTTAGATGAAAAATTCTAGTATATGTCTGTACATTAATTTTTTGCTTTTAAATTTTTGGCAAGAATCTATCACCTTGTTTTCGAATCAAAAATCCTTAAAATTCAATATCTTCTCTTTCAAATATACAAGGATCTATGAACTTAAATCATTTTGACATAAGTAAATTCGATTAAAAATTTCAAAACTCTACAAACCTGGCCTTGACGACTCCACAATTGGTGGTTATACATTATGATGTGGTTTTGGAATTTTAGAATTCACACTCTCTTAACAAAAACCAAAAAAACACATTAAATCAATTTTGAAATGATGAAAAACTAATGGAATTTCAATGACTCCTCACCATGAGAGATCAAAAACCATGATGGACGAGAGCTTGAGACCGAAACCATAGTTGAGTTGCTAACGAAGGGGTGATGTATGGTTTTATGGTTATTCTTCTATGAGCTTAATACAAATGCATTAAAAAGCTAACTGTTTTTACATTCATATAAACATACACACACACACATACATTTATATTTTATTTGCATTTGTCCTGAAAAACTTTTGATTGAATATGCAAAAGCAATTTAGTAGTATGGGTATACAAAAGATATGCATATTTGAATGTTATATTCTCGATTTTTGAACAAATATCACTCGAAATATAGTTCAAGCTGTGGAAGCATGGGTGGATTTGAAAAGAATCATCAACTTGATTTTGAAAGAACGGGCTCTGATATCAGAAAATTGATTCCCGATGCACTCAATGATAAACTACACTTGTACTATTTTTATAGAAGGCGGCACTGGTTCCTTAAAAAAATACCAATTCCTTGAAACTAGCTGGCCCATCAGGCCTTTCTCCAATATTTTTCTCGCTGCATAGTAACGTTGGCAGGGCACACAAAAATGTTTAACAATAAAAACTCGTATACGCCCAGGTGCACCAAATTATTTATTCTTTGACTTTTGATTTTTTAGACGACTTTTTATGTCAATACTTTGCTTATACAATCCTTTTAACTTCATACCCATAATTAACCCCTCAATCCGCTCCTGTAACTAAACTGATATACTATTCCAAAAGTCCAACATCCCATTTGGTATATATAGAGGGGCTTCCACTCTCACTTGATATCTCTTAGTCTCAGCCTTTTATTCCGAATAAACCATCAAACACACCTCCACTTTTCACTAAGCCACATTTGGACAAACCCCCCCTTTATCCTTCTGGTGCTTTTGAAGAGCATATCGGAAGCCTAAAGTGGATTCCGCATCAAGACGAATATGAAGAGCCAGGAAGAGTATTCATATAACACATCAAACTTCTCCTCCTCTGCCACTTTTGTATTCGCACAGTGGATGCATTTACATTGAATTGCAAGTAGGAAGCAGACAACGGCGGCGGTGGCGGTAGTAACAAACAGTAAGATGTCTGCATTACGGTATATCCAGGTGATAAGGACCATCGTCGCCGACGTAGTCATCGTCCTTGCTGGATGTGGCATGCGATGGAATAAATATAAGGGTAAGGCAAAATGCGGCGACGGTGACGGCAATGGTACCTATATCGCACTGATGATGGTATTGAGGTGAGTTGAGGTGGCTGCCACTTATTTACTGCACTGAGGTAAGAAGTCATCATGCCGGAATCATCATTAGGGGAGACAAACGAAATAAGTTGCTCCTGCAATTGCATCAGCTGCAATTCGAAATTCGTTCTCCATCTTGTACCATTTTCTATCAAACTTTTGGAATTGAATAATTGGTTTCTGGGTATGGTAAAGAGAGGGATGAAGGGAGGGTAGAGGGTGATGGTAGTGGGATGAGTTGTCTCATCCTTTCATTTCGATGCATTTGATATTCACCAAGTTGATGACGATTTTAGAGTTTATTGTTAGCCCGGTGTCTGTGTGTGTGTATAGGTATGATGTCCTTGCGATTGATTTGCAATGAGATTTATTTGACAGAGAGAGAGAGAG
Organism: Scaeva pyrastri; assembly: GCA_905146935.1. Lineage (NCBI taxonomy): Eukaryota > Metazoa > Arthropoda > Insecta > Diptera > Syrphidae > Scaeva > Scaeva pyrastri. Next base: position 11,740,351 of record LR989928.1, on the reverse strand, counting down.
AGAAGAAGGACTAGAGTGAAAAAGAGAGAGAGAGAGATGAATAAAGTACGAAACTAGGAGTTTGACTACGTGCATATACGTATTTCGGTAGATAGAAGGACGATTAAGAATTAAGGCAAATTTTGTTAGAGTAAAGTTTTAAATGAATTTAAGTTAAGTTTCACTTTTGGTGGTGTTTCTGAATATAAAACTTGGTTCGTTTGATGAATAGCAGATTGATGATGATGATGATGATGATGATGATGATGATGATGATGATGATAATGATGATGGTTCTTGTTTTGAATTGAAAATAGGAAATCCATTGGACAGGATATATGCATATACAAAACTTATACTTGTATGTATATCTTTAGGTAGAACTATGCAACTGAAAAGAGACATTGATGCACTGACAATCAATTGTCATTGCTGGAATTGCAATTTCATTTAATATTCATGAAGTTGATTCTTTTATGCTTTTGGGAAATTATTATTCACATCAATAGTATGTCGTTTGTTTGTGTGTGAGTGTTAGTGTGTGTTTGTGTCTCTGTGACTGCGATGAATAAATTAATTACAAGAGAAGTGACACAGAAATGAAGACACATACATACATATATAATTTTTCGATAGCAAGTTGTGGTAACAAAGTCATGAAGAAGTAGGACTGGATTTATTAACTTTTCACTCCTTTTCAATTTCCGAAGAAATTACGATCTGAGCTTTGGGATAATAACGTGATCTTATTACTTTCACCATAAAATATTTTTGAGAAATTCTGTTGCATGCCTTTTATTCTAATTGAAGAAGATATTGACGAAAAATCACTCAAAATGCCAAAAGTTTTTTAGGTCATGGCATTTTCTTTAAAATTGATAAGTTTTAGTTATAAGAAAATAGTTTCTGTGGTCTCCTGATTTTCTTCGGAATTTTTAAACCAATTAATTTTTTTTTTAATCCACGATAAGAAATTAAAATGCATCTGAAAAGCTTAGTCCTTTAAAATATCTCATATTTTGCAATTTCATGCGAATTCAAAAATACCAGAGAAACATCACCTAAAGCTGAAGGACATTAACCACATTTCTATGAAAATTAATATCCTCCTTTGCATTGCCTAAATATTTGTTTCATGTCAACACATCCATCAAAAACAAAAACCCTTTGGTTATAATATTTGGAAAATCTATACCTACAAACCAATCACTCTGGTTTATTCATTTATTTGATACAAAACCCGCGTTTTCCCTTTAAAATATAACACACATACACACAAAAACAATTGACTGTGTGAAGAAGGACAATTTCCATATTGGCAAATGCCAAATGCCCATGTCCACCTTTACCACTACTCCACATTTTGGGGGCACTCATATATAGTACGTCATATACTCGTACCCGCAGAGCAGACCGAGTGTCACCAAAAAGCAATACAATTTTGATTAGTAAGCCAACAAAGTGCACACAAACGCATGATAACACACACAAAAACGGGCAACTAAATGTCATCCAAAATGTTAATTTAAATTCCCGCGTAAAAAGGACCCTCGACACCCTCCTACACCAACGCATCACACCACACCGTTTATACAGTTTTGTATATTATGTTTGTATTGTCGTCCTTTTTGTCCTTTGGTTGGGTATAGTTTGGTCAATTCAATGTATTTTTGCATTCCCTACGCAGCACCCCACCCCCACTGCCTAAAGCTCATGATTTGCCCCTAACAACTGCAACTAATTGCACATACAACGCATCCCTTGGGCAGCAGACGCAGGTCAAAGGGGATATTTATTTACATAACGTGAACCGCTTTTACACTGATGACCGGGCAACAACATGGAGGGAGGACGGCGAGTAACTCTCACGTCCCGTCCCATCCTGTCCCTGCCTCGGACACACACACATTTTTACTCCCCTTTTCCCTCTCAGCATCATGACCACAATTAAAGCATGTCCAACACAATGTTTGCGGTATTTTGACATTTTCAATATGGAACGATGCGATGTTAGAAATGTTTGGAATGCTCCAAATACACACATACATACACTCGTACTTGGTCCGTATGTAATATTTCTGCGAAAACACTTTTCCTTGTATGTCCCTACATGCACTCGGACTCGTCCTCGTCCTCATACTTTTGAAAAGAAAAGGGCGGACACCTTCTGGGCTTTACGGGGAATTTAGGGACTCCCTTTTCGGGATTTTCCATGATGATGGGTATAATGAGTTTTCTGGGGGAATATATGTCCGTATGTATATAAAACCGATATGGAGAAGATGTTCCCAACAGGCATCAGGTCGGCAGGTTGATGTGTGTTCAGTTTTACACGACAGATTTCTTGTCCTGCGATATATGCTGTAAGGACATCATTGGTCTTTATATATTCTCTATTCGGGGTCGGACTTAATGAATGCTGCACAAAAGTGGTTCAGCGGATGCATAGACAGGTATTTTGAGGTCTGGACGTTCTCTGGTAAAAGTATAATGGCTAACTTGTTGGAGATATGGAGAATTGTTGGTCCAGAGTTAAGTTGAGAGTTGTGGTACAGATGTAGAAGAATGGTATAGGTACTCTTGGATGGTAAGTGCGGTTTGCATCTCATTGACATGTGAATGAAGGAGTATAATTTTGATGGAAATATATACCCAAGGATGTGTGTCTTAAAGTAATACCATATGAATGTACCCGGGACGGGTATTAATTTACTTTCAATGGGAACTAAGTTTTTGGATGTGGTAAAAAGTAAAAAGTTTTGAATTCTCTGTAATCATAAATGTGTGATGAAAGTCAAACTTGAGTGTACGAAACTATGGATGTCAAAAAAATTATAAATTTCTATTGTGTGGTGGAAAAGACCCTTCGGGTTTGCTTCTAAATGTGGTTTGGGTATTTTTTTGACCATTGTAAAGACAGAAAACTGATTAAGTTCACTTTCAAGCAGAGATGTTAAATATTTCAGGACATGAGTTCTTCCAAGTATAAGTATACGAGACACTAGTTCTCCTGGAACAGATACCAATTAAAAGGTACTTTCTTCTATATCTACTATGAATTGCTGTCAAACAAAATAAGTACTCAAAACTTATACCCAAGAGCATTAAAAATAAGCTGTAAGTACTTGAGATCTTGAGGAGTACTTGAAAACTTACCTAAAATGCTTACGAGTACAAAAAACATAATTGGGTATTTATTGTACTTCAATACCCTTACATTCTAAAATGAGTTAGTAAAACAAAGCAATTAGCAGAATTTTCAAGTATTTCGGTGTAAGTATTAAAAAATTAGTTTAGTACTTGAAAAAATATGCTCAAGTACTTGAGTACATAATCCAAAGCATTTAAAAAATTACCGAAATAAATAAAATGCTTTGAGTTTCAAGTTTTGCAAGTACTTTAAGGTCCATTAAGTATACTTTTGTTATTTTACTTTCATAAGAAATTTTTAGGCAAATACTTACAAGTACTCATCAAATTACTCATCAAGTTGAAGAAGTATTTGAAAAATAGTATAGTACTTGGAATTTCTAGACTACCAAACTACCATTACAAGTTCAAAAACTTACATTGATACCTATTGGTTCTTGTACTTAAAATTTTACTGTCCTTAGAAGACTTACAGCAATAATCTTTATATCCTTAAAATAAACATAGATTTCAACGAAACATTCTAAATTAACCCTTAACAATGCAATCAAATAAATTCTCTCCAGTAGACACCAGGACCTTTATGTACAATCCCGCGTATAGGTCTTTAACAAGCATCACAAACTAACCGTCGGGCCAGGACCCGCTATGTTCATACTCGCATATATCTCTTCACATCTCCAGCAAATGACCTGAGCTGATGTAACCGCAACTGGCATTTTTGGCGCGATGTGGTGATGGTGATGCCAACGCCAACATGGTTTGGGTTCACTGCGATGCGATGTTGCGTTGCGTTTGCTGCGATGTCCTGCCGGTGACATTTCGGTGCTTATTTAGACAACTACAGCAACGGCCAGAGCAAATGATACTTTGCTCGTTCACTTGGTTGCACGAACGAATTCGTTTGACTTCCTTGCCAACGGAATGACTGATTCGGAAATTTGTGTGCTTCGCTGGTATATATACGGCTACCGCGTGACGCTGTCCTGTGAGTGGTCTGCGTTTCTCTTCGATGGTATATATTGCCGCCTCGTCGGAAATCATACTCCCCCCGGATGTGCGTGGAATAATTGCATTTTTTATTCTCTTCACCCGCACCCGCATCCTCGAGCCACCAATGTACCCTACGGGCTGTGGGTTGTGGGTGTTTTGTGTGGAGGACATACATATAGACTCGTTTGTATTTGTAGTATAGTCCTTCTGGCACTCTGGTATTTGTTGCCTTTTTGGGATTTGATCCTTGTCTGTTGCAGAAATTTGTGGTCAGTTTTCCAACTCTGATGTTCTCAAACACGCTCAGAAGAACATTTGTTAGCAAACGGATTCACAATTATTATGGACTTTCCTTTGCGGAGCAACGCGAACCTCACCACCAGCTCCCCATCCGTGGTCTTCGTCGTGGCCCTTGCCCTTCCCATTATTTCCAATATGCCAGAGCGTTGTAATTTTGGTCCACCATAGAGAGGATACAGCATCATGTGGAGCAATTGTACCACTATACTCATACCTATACATGTACAAGTGTGTATATAACGTCAAAAAGAACAAAATGGGTAGATGGTCTGGTCATCTATCAAGTGGCCAAGCCACCAGTGTGCAATTACTTAGCTTTTGTTGGTTTGCTGAATGTAAAAAGGCCAAAGACGCGCTTCTGGGACTGGGAATGATGGTTGCGTTGCGGTACGATGATGGTGGGGGATATTTTGGGTGATTTTATTGCTTATTCCTTTGACAGAATCCGGAAACGGAAGAGTAGTGGATTTTTCGGTGGAATAATTCGTTTCGAATGAGTAACAGATTGTGGTGGAATGTGGAATTGTACAATTACAATGGTTTTGGGAGATTAAAATTGATATACCATGCACGGAATTTTGTATACCTATAGGGAGGGGTATATCGTACAAAATATCTCGAGTGTAATAAAGAAATCTATCACTTAATGGGGCTTCTCGTTGTAAGTTATTTCATGGTGAATGCATACACATGTAATAAGGGTGCAATAAATAGTGCGTTTTCAGGGGCGGTGGTTATGGTTAAAAGATTGAAGTAAGCTCATTGTAATTTTGGAATTCGTTACTCTTCCCTTCTATCTATTAATGTATTGTGTTGTATCATCTGTTAGCCTCAGTTGCAAAGATGCAGTGTCTCTACTCCATAATTATCTGTTTTAAACATCTCACATGTTTTTTTGTTGTTTTTTAAGCAAGAAGATTTAATTTTTCCCAGAATTTCAAATAAGCTATTTCTTTGCTTTCTGATGAGAAACGTCCAGGAATACAAAAATGGTACATAAATAGTTTTTTTTGAAAAACTTAATAATTTTGTTAAAAGTAATTTTCAAATTCCGATTAAAATTTGCGTCTGGGTAACGAAAACTCCCTTTTCGAATGTCATTAAATCAGGATCTTTTTACCTATAGACGTAGACCTGGCTTATAATATAAATGACAAAAAGTCAAAATGAATGAATAATTGACACACAAGTGTCACTGATGTCATAAAATGTCTTTTCTCATTTTCAGCAATTTGCTACGCTTCTGTGAAGATATTAATGCACACACATTATTACGTGTATATTTTTTAATTTTACAATATATGTACGAATAAAACTACACTCTCGTCCCTTTTTCATATTGTTCTCTTGAACCCGCCTCATCCTCACCCCACTTCCCCTTATACCATCTCACCATCATGATGTCTACTATAAATGGATTGAAATTTATGAGACTGTCATTTGTGATGTATTTCCTGCCATCAACGTAACACAATCCTTATACTCCTGAGAATGCAGTCTGTATAGTTCCATTTCAAAAAATAAAAATGATAAAAAAAAATAAATTATTGTAATTTAAGTGAAGCCAGCCCATGCCACTTTAAAATTTCCCTGGACAAATTCATAATTTCATTCTGTCTCTTTTTCTAGGATAATGGAGACATAAAAAGGGAGTCGGGTGTGGTGGATATATATGGGGTGGTAATATTTGTCAAAACATTTTCACACTAAACCATTTTTATTTTCATATTTCTGACAAAAAAATAACCAGGGGTCCTTGCGAAGATGCCTGGCTTCGCATAAATTAGTCTCGACAATGTATACGCGATGGCGGAAGCAAGAATATCCTTGCACAGATGCAATACGCATTAAAAATCATACACCCTCCCGCCTTCTATTCTATCGCTGTTTTGTTGTCAGGAGATCAGTCCGTCCATCTGCCCGTCCCTTTCAATTGGCTTTGAGTGTCTTTTTTCGTTTTTTTTTATTTTGTTTTTTTTGGAATTTCTTTTCAATCTTTTTGAGATGCTTTTTGCGTTTTCCTATTGCTTTTGTGCTTTTAGCATGTTTGGTTATTGCGATTGCTTCCATATTATAATATCCTTAAGGAGGAGCGAAAGGAGCAACAAAATTTTAAACAAAAGTGAACAAAGACCACTCAGTTCTTTTCGTTGATACTTTGAGATGGCACTCTAAAAAAAAAAAAAAAAAAAATAGAGAACTACTGTCATTCTGACAGTCAACCAACTACGACGACGAGAAGAGGGTTGGTTGATGATGATGGTTGATTTGGAGGACTCCCTTTAGATGCTGTTCATAGTCCTCAGCATAATGAGAATGAAATGATGGAATTATTTTTCCATTTCTTACAAATGAATCATATCCTTTGTTTTGCTTACATACCTACATACACATAGATATACCTACTTGAAATGGAGTAGAAATAAATGTCCTTTTTTGTGTGTGCAATGTGACTGTGTGTGTGTGTGTGTGTCTGTGCGTACTGTGTATGTCCCCTTTTTAGTTTTTAGAGATATTCTTAGATGTTTGTTAGAAGGAGACGTTGTAGTTGTAGAAAGTTGATATGCTGTGACATTTAACAACAAGAAGGAGGTCCTGGTGCCGGGAAAATGCTTTTAGAAGGATAATTTGTTACAATTAGTCTTATTACCACATTACTAATGTAAAAAAATTGCAGGACTTTTTATAGTAATGAACACAAAAAAAACAAAAACAGAAAAATATCATATCCCTCTAAAAGGAGTTAGAAGTGTACCTACAGCTTTGAAAGGAAGTTGAGTAAGATGAAAAGTTAATTATAATAAAAGTGTGGGTGTACGAGTACTCGTAACTCAAACAACTTTTTGCTTATGGAGAAAATTTATTTTGAAAAATTTCTACGAAATCAGATAAGTTGTTTGCGAGATCAGAGAGAAGTTTATTTTGATTTCCAAGTAGTTGAAGAATATTAATACTTATACGTATTCCTCATAAAAGTCGATTAAACTTTATTCCGATGAACACAACAATTTTTTTAAGAATTTTATCAATTTTGTGTGTGTACTTATCGCCATTTCCGCTGGCCGGAAATAACAAGGCAGACATTTTAATGAACATCACGATTTCATCATGAATGATTTGCCCCTTTTACAGTTCTCTGTTTGCTTAAACCGAAATGGACATCCACATCATATCGATACAGATTTTCAATCTTTGAACTGCCTTGGATATCATCAGGAAGTACCCAGTTATAGGGCAACGAAATTGAATGCACAATTTTTGCGTATGATTTTTTTTTTTTGTAAATATGTAAATTAATTTATCTTATGAAATTTATTTGTCATTCCATCCGATAACGTCGTCGAATTCGTGTATCGGAAGGGCGAGAAACAGGACATACGAGAAGCTATAGGTATCCTTCACACACACATTCAAAATTATTAAGGACATCATTAAAACATATTCACCCACGGTTTTCACTTTAAGTACGTGTGTGTGTTTGGTTCAGGATAGCTAGTAGAATTATTTAACCTGTTTCCCAGTGAAAAAAAAAATTAAGCTCCTACCTAGATAATATTATAAGGATGTATATAGATAAGTATAAAACTCGACCTGTTAACGCATCCTCTCTTCTTTTGCACTCCAACCAAAAATAAAAAAAATGGAGCCGTGATTTTTCTCACTTCCATACAATTAAAGATGCAAATCAGAGCAATTTTTCCATTCAGCGGTGCAGCAATTTAAATCTGTTGAATAATAGCTGCTAATTGGATACACACAGTTCTGGCTGAAGAGAATCCCAAAGCCTTATTCAGCAAGAGCGGATATATATGTAGCTACATACATAAAATTATATACAGTAGGTAATGTATGTAGATGATGAATATATATGTATACCCACATATAAATTAAGGTAGGTACTCATAAGGCATTTAAATTTAAATTGACATAAATGAAAACAGCAGACATGATGTCATGCATGACAGGACCTTTGTTACCATTTTAGTCAGTCTCACTGAATAAAAAAAGAGAGAAAATACAAATGATGTTATTAAAAGTTTTTTTTTGTCTGCTTTTTTTTTGGGATGGCCAACCAATTTAAGGATTAGGGATTAAATCACTTTTCTAATTTATTCTCACTATCACACACACTCCGGTTTGAATTTATGAGGACTGAAATTTATTAGTTTTTTTTCCAATATTGAAATTGATGAAAAAGTCTCACGTTTTATTTTAATATTTTTAATTTTTTTTTAATAATCTTTAAGAATAATAATTTTAAGGAGGAAATGCAAATATTTTTTGATATATAAATTTAAAATTTGGGCGAGAATATGAAAATATGTTTGTAAAGTGGTGAAAAAAATGTATACACAAAAATCCATGGGATGACTTAACCTCAAACTAAATTACAATCAGTTTTTCAAATATAAAAAAAATGACCAGATTCCAAAACCACATTTTTTAGTAAGAAATTAGAATCAGAAAACAATTTTAACCAATTTTTTAAAAGTATTTTTCTGTTTTCATAAAGAAATATTACCAATCGAAATTTTACTAAATTTTATTATCCTCAAGTAATAAATATTTTTTTTGGTTAATTTTTGAATTGTCTTATAAGAACACCGACTATTTTTTTTTTTAATTTATATTCAAATAAATGCTTACCAATGGAGTTTGAATTTAAATAACAAATCATTTGTAGTTGAAAATCATCATACCTTGGTGGAAAACTTTTTTTAATTTTTAGTATCAGTTTCCAAGTTTTTTTATTTTTTAAATGAGAGTAGAAAAAAATTAATTTTAAAAATCTTAAAAATTTAATTTTAAAAATAAATCTTATTTATCGATTTTTCAACATTTTTGCAAAAAAAATAATTTTACTTTTTAATAAAAATAAAACCTTACTTCCTGATGTTTTAAGAAAATGCGCTAAAAAAAAAAACAAATTAAATTTTTTAAAAAAATTAAAAAGTAAATTGAAATAAGAAAATTCATTGCCTGCGTCTCAATTCAGATGCACCCGAGTGTACACACATTGACTGATGTTAATAAATTTCCATGTCGACTATATCAGTATAGATAATTGAGGCCATTTTGTGAATTCCCGACATCCATCAAAGCTCTCCCATGTTAATCATGCAAAAATTGTTAAATTGCTCCAAATACGAACTTGTATATACCATAGGTAACCTGCTCGTATCTACATTTTATTCTACACACCCACTACCACTTCCACACCTCCTCGTTCTTCGTCCTTTTTTTTTTTGAATAGAGGATTGCCATGATGATATTTTTGTTATCCTCGTATTGTAGGTACAGAAAATTCGCACGAAAATCGCATGGAAGTTCATGAAAAATGGCGCCCGAGTATAGTGGTGCATCGGCAGCAGCAGCGCAACAGCAGAGATTTTGAAATTGACTGCTCAAAATTAGATTTCCGACAACTAGCGATTTCAATTTGTGCGGTGTCAATTGCAGAAAAATTTTTGTTTTCTATCTTCTTTTTTTTTCTAATCCTTTTGCATCAAACATGGGATGCAACCAACAAATCGTCGTTGGCGTCGTAGTCACCGTCACTGTTCGCCGTTCGTCGTAGTCGTGGGCGGTCGGTCGGTCGGTTGTCGTTGGCGGGCGGCTCTGGGAGTTATCGTTTATTTGAATAGCGAATTGCTTTCAATTTAGGGAATTATACTAAAGTGAAGTTGGATGCATGGATGTGAGTGGATGCAACGAAGAGCATAGATTTTTTTTTTTCCAATGACATCCTATAAATGGAGTGGGTTACCATAGCCGCCGCCACCGCCACTGCGTCAGGTATGCACTTTTGTGTGGACAATGAACATGTTAAGCAATTATGCATAAATGTATAGGGTCAAGTTGTATTATAATTAAATTTACTTTTGTGCAGCAGGACACACACTATGTTCGATAAAAGGCCCTTAAATTGTGTAAAATGTTGCAAAGTTTATTGAATTAAAATTTGTCCAATTTAGCTCAAAAAATGGCTTTGTTGAATTTTTTATTGGTAAATGGTTTTTTTTTATTTTTATTTTTGTAATCGATGAAAGGTTTTTTGTGGTGATATCAATTTATTGATGAATTTGTTTTCAGAGCCGGCATCAGAGCATGTGACATGACAAAATGTCAATCGTCGATTTTTTTACATTAATTAATAAAAAAAAGTAGACAAAATAAAATGTTGACAAAATAAGTCTTTTGAAGGGAAAGCGAACTTTTTTTTGACATCAAAGAATTGGGGAATATCAACTTTACCAAAAATTGTTTATGAAAAAAAAGTGTCATTTTGTTGTCATTGTTGACTATTAGTTAATATGTAGCTTATTGAAATTTTTTTATTTTTGCTACTTTTTGTCAAAAATTTTAGTATGGTACAACAGCATCTAACTCATGATAAAATCCGACCAAAAACATGAGTGTTAAAATACTTCACTGATTTATAGGGTGTTTTTTTGATGGTTCTTGTCTATAATTTCACAGTTGACAGACCAAAAAAAAAAGTCAGATGAAATATTTGTCAATATTTTTCAGATGAAATTTTTGTCGAAAATCATTAACTTTTCTAATTTAACCCTTGATTTTTCTTCAATTTTTAAATTAAATATTGAACTTCACCAAAGGAGTCCCACAAAAGGATGTTGTTTGACCTTTTCTTTTACCCCAAAAGACCTCTAATCGAATGGATTAAATCTTCAAACCTTATTTACATAACCATAAGGTCAGTTTAACTAATTTGCAGTTGTATAAATTTGCTCATACTCCTTTTGAGACCGACTCACGGATGAAAGTGTGTAACTTTGGTCCATAAATTACACCGTTCCTAACTAGGATAATGTATAACCTCAAATAGTCAAGAACACGTTAAAAAAAACACACCCTAACTACAGTGGTGAAAATGGAAAATCCGTTTCTGATGACGACGACGACGCGACGAAGCGCGGACGTAAACACACTAGCTTCGGTGGGTATTGTCCGTCGCCTTCCTCACCATCACCTGACCGAGACAAAAAGGAAGCGTCGAGCCTTTTAAAACAGGAAATTTAATTTCCCCTACGCATAAATTTTCAACTTTCTCTTCCCTTTCTATCCTAATTTTGTTCCTATTTTAACCGAGTTGAGCTCCGTTGTTTTTTATAAAAAAGGGGACATTTAAAAAAATTTCAAATCCCAGTGCGTTACTAGTTAACGTATGACTACCGCTTGCGACCAAGGACGATGACGACGACGACGCCACCGCGCCGCACCATGTATAGGATTTCAAGCTATAAAACCAAATGTATAACCTAGGTGGGCTACTGAAAGCTCGTTTGTTATTCTAAGCAGTGCCCCCGCCTCCATTTAAATACCTTGCTGGGTTATCATCAGTTGACTTCCCTTGAAAAGGGACATAAAGTTCGATGGCGTGAGTCTGGTATGTACACATACAAAAAGCATCCGCATCCGGATGCAGGGACCATTTTTCACGGCTCCCAAAGCAAAGGGTAGGTATATAGGGTATACTATATAAACAACATCAGTGTTGACTATTCACCCAAAGGCGGCAGTCGAGGCGGCTGGTTTTGGGGGATAAGCGATCTCATTATCGGGATTTCGAGATAAAAACCCGGGGCAATCGTAAAAAGTGACCTTTTTACATCGCACCATCGCATCGGTGGCTTCCTCCTCCGCTCTGACATTTACACTATGATGCTGCTTCTGGTTGCCGCCTAAAATAAAGCCCAAAATCTGGCTAACGTCATCGTTGCTGTCTCGCTACGTCCTCGTCGTCATAGCTATTAAATCTGTCTGTGGAATAATTTCGAATGACATTGGCTCGGGCTGTTATCCTGGCAATTAAACAGTCGTAAAATGGGGGACTTTAATTGGATATTACATCCGTTGTGGTGTACTGTTACGAGAGTTTGTTGAGAGAAAAGGCACAAAGTTATATATGATACGGAGATAGAGAGGTGTGCAATCGTCATCATCCAAAATGAAGTGGAAGAGGTCCTTGGGGTTTTTTTTTATGCCGGACGGGCGGCGTTGAAAATGATGATTTTCGCAGTTCTTATCTCAATGAATTATGATATTACTTTTTTTTGTATATGTTTGGAAATTTTGTTAAAGGGTTTAGAAATGAGATAGAGAGAGAGAGAGAGGGAGAGAAAGTTGTGGATAAGATAATCAAAAATGGTATTAACAGTTGTCAGAAGTATAACTCATATAGACAGGAAGTTTTCAAAACACGGATAATGTTGTTTTTTAGAGGAAGATCAATTAAAAATTGATAGATAACTTTATCCCAAAAGTTGATCGATATTAATGACAAATTAGAAAGTAGAAGTATATGAAATTTTTACACTTACTATCTCTTTATAACTCAGGGGATTTTTGAACTCCTAAAGAACCTTTTAACTCCTGGAACTGCTACTGCTGATTCTGTTGTCTAAGGCAAAGGAATTTATGGATATAAGGCAAATTACTGTTCATTGCACCTATCTTTCAAAAATGTCTACAATAAAGAAATACTCGTAAACATTAATATACCCTTATGTAAAGTACATACATTTATTGACAAAAAGAGTCCTTCCTTCCCAATTAAACATCAATCTCAATCTGATCAAAAGCCATCTCGAAAATGGAAATAACTTCTTCTCAAAGAATTTTTTGATTTTCTGCATCTTCAAATATTTGTTTTTCATTTTTGACATACTCACCTCCCCTGTTCTTATATATCCCCTAGACATCACAGGGTACACAGAAACTTTGGCTCCTCAAAAAAAAAAAAAAAAAAAAAAAAAAAAAAAAAAATCCGATGATCTTTTTCATTTCGCGACTTTTAAAATCACCTTTGAATGGCAAATGCCAAAGAAAAGCAAAGCAAAAAAAAAATCAAGACCTAAAGCCCCCGCATTTTTGAACTTATGTTTATTTTTTTTTTTTATTTTTGTGTTTTTATCCTTCCCAATATGGCTGTCGCGTTCGCGTTTGGAAAGCGAAAGATAAACACACACATTGCAAAAGAAAAGTTTCTTTCCGTCATGTTTGCCCACTGTTTCGTTACGCTCCGTTGACTGAGCGCAAATACGAATTGGGACTTAACGGAATGGCAAAAGGGACTACTCGTCGTATACGACCAAACCTAAACCTTATCCATAAGAAGGAAGAAGCTGGGCCATAGAGAGAACAGCATAACAACGGTACATCGTGCATATAGGTAGATATCGGTATAAACAAATGAAATATGGGCACACGACACGAATGGGAGGAAAAAGATGCATGAATCCCGGTTTTATGCTTGAAATAATTTCAAATGTCTTAAGATGATGCCAAGAAAAGTATATTTATAGTTTTTTGTTTTTTTTTTCTGTTCTTGTCTTATTTTGCAAGGTGCAGACCTCTCTGTACTGTATAGTCCTTCCAGAGGTCCCTCCATGTGTTTGTATATGTATGTGTACCATGCCAGAAAAAAAACCCTTGTCCCACAGCAGCATGTTTCATATTATAAATGTGGATATTTTTGGACAAGCAAAGACGTGAACCTTATGCAAACTCTATTACTTTTGGTTAAACGGAATGACAGTTGAGCTGTCAAACGAAGATTGCAAAATGGAAAATTCATATTTCGCCCGTATATCCTTAGGGAAAGGGAAGCTTTGTTGTGTGGAATGCCATATACATATTGAGTGTGTAGTTTTATAAAGTACCTTTAACCTATACTTAGTTGTTGAGGTGATATGCGGAATTGCGCATACAAGATGGTGGGATGATGATGAAAGCCATATGTGTGTGTTGGCTGAAAGCATATTGATGGAGTGTTTTTTTTTGATTTTTGTTTTTGCAGGAAATATTAAAATATCAAGTGGACAATTTTGTTTGAAAGTTTATTTGTCAGGTGTCAATTTGCGTACAAAATAAATTGTGACACTGTTCAGATATCTGTCAGATGTCAATGCAAGAGAACAATCAGAACAATGGACTGGATAGATCAATGTTGAAGTGAGTAATCAACAAAAGGAATAAGAAAGAAAGAGAGAGATACAGTTATTGAATTCAGCAAAGTCAAAAGAGCATTAATTACTTTCAATGACAGATTGAATTTTGTGAAAACCTCTCAAACATTTTAAAAAGTTACAAATGCCATTGAGTTTGTTTATTTCTTGTCCCAAAAATAAAGTGGGTACATTTTTGGAAATTGTAACAAGATACAACAAAACTAAGGTTAAGCTTTTGACTTCCTAGTTGGTGGAAGTGAATTCCACGAAGGTTTAAAGTTTTTGAAAGTTGCTGTAAATTAAGTTGTTTTAAAAAATTTAAAAACTCGAGCAACTTAATTTTGTTTGTAATTTGGTTGTTAAGTATACAATTGAAAAAGGTTAACAGTTGCTCGGGTGGAATTGTATCGGTTTTGTAATATGTCAACATAATATTTTTTAGTTTCCAATCCAAAAACAGCTTAGAACCATTCAACAAAATAAGGATCAAATATTTAAATGAAATTTGCTTCAAACAGTATATCGGACTGTTCTAATATTTACAATTATTTTAAAAAACAGAATTTTTGAAAAGTGTTTGATCGATAATTTTTGATTAGCCACATTTATCTCGGTCTTTTAAAACTTTTACTTATGTAGTCTCACGAAATCAGGTAATTTTGATATTATTCTCGTTTTGGGTTAGTAAATTTAGAGTTAGAATACCCGAAACCCCGATATTCAAAAAAGTACTAAAACGCCTTAGTGTACTTTTTTTGTTTTCTGGTAGAATATGGTTGTTCGAAACATTAATAAAACTTCCAGGGTTATACAATTTTGTAAACCATGGGTTTTGATCATAATTTCATAAATCAAAGATTTCGAATGTCGACAAATTTTTTAACCTTCGAAAGCTTAGGAAAGAAGAATACAAATTAAATTCTTGTGTACCTTATCTATACTAATATATAAAGCTGAAGAGTTTGTTTGTTTGAACGCGCTAATCTCAGAAACCACTGGTTCGAATTGAAACATTCTTTTTGCATTGGATAGTTTATTTATCGAGGAAGACTTTAAGCTATACAAAATTACGCTACGACCAATAGGCAAAATATAGGTCACTGGTCATTATTGGTCTTTGGTCATAAATGGTCTTTGGTCATAAATGGTCTTTGGTCATAAAAGGTCATTGGTCATTATAGGTCATTGGTCATTATTGGTCTTTGGTCATAAATGGTCTTTGGTTAATATAGGTCACTGGTCAATATAGGTCATTGGTCATTGGTCATTGTACATTTGACCTTTGACCTTTGAACTTTGAACTTTGACCTCTGACCTTTGACCTTTCACCAATGACCTGTATAGGCCACTGACCTATAACCTATAATGACCAATGACCTATAATGACCATTCTCCTATAATGATTCATAACCAATGACCAATGACCAAAGGAGTCTCTCATTTATCCCGATCGTGACGAACGCCATGCCCTCGCCATTCAGTTGCGCAAAGGATTCGGACGGTTTGGTCTGCGCCGCCGCCGCACCGTCCCTCCAAGTAAGGATGGTCTGCCAAGCTGACCCTACCATAAAATGTACTACATACAACTTTCTGAGGTGGTTCCACTGCTTTCATGCGAGCTAGGTGACCTGCCCGACGGAATCTACCGAGTTTATTTTTTTTCACGACACATCTGAATTCGAGGTAGATTGCGGAATCGTCCTTTCTTACATAGACATACGGGGACATCAATTCTCCTTGCGACTTGCTTTGCGCTTAAGAGGTCAAAGTTTGCTACTATTGACCCAAGTTATTCATGCTCCATTACCTTAATTATTTGACCAGTTGTTCTTCTCGCAGTCGAACGTCACCAAGCACATTGTTTTTCTTTCACTAATCAGCCAGCGGGATATCGTATTAAAAAGAGAACACAAGGCACGCATTGCATGGGATAGATTTTTGTTTTCAAACGAATCGTGGATTTTGTTTTTGAGTATTATGAGTCATGACCATGCGAAAAATATTAGCGAACATTAGGAAAATTTTGCAAAAGGAAAGAAAATTATTCATCTTAAAGGGCTTCCGTTCCATGGTCAAAATCGGGTTGCAGAGAAAATCCGTATGTTTTTCAGCCATAATAAAATAAAACCTAAATATCTTTTACGAAGTACTTTACAATACATATTTTTTAAAACTTAACCTTAATTGCTATAATAATAAATTGAGGCGGACGAAGTCGCGGAAAACAGCTAGTTATTTATAAAATGAACCTGCTAAACAGTTAACTAAAGCCTCCTGCCAAGAATTGAGTTATTTATCTAACGAGTCTGCTCAGAAAATAACACTCTTGTGCATTTACAACCTAATTCTAGACGAACATCATTATTTATACATTCGCCATTGTGTTTCAGCAATAAATCCAGCTTTAAAAATTAAACAAAATATTTATTTTTATTGCTTTATCCGCAACATGCAACACCTCGTATTCTGTGTACTGTATGTATACCGTCCAAGTTGGTCAATTGTGAGAGTTCACTCATTTGTCATTCTAGACAAAAAACATATTCCATCAAAGCTTTACCTCATCCTGCATACAAATAAAAAAAAACAAAAACCCTTTTAATAAAGTACACATTTGGGAATAATTATTTTCTCGTGGTTCGCATTACAAATGATTATCTCTAAATCACTTTTTTTGGATGGGGACATGGGGCGGAACAAGGGTGTTACGTGTATGTACATGATTTCAATGCCAGTATACTCGGAGCCCACTTTGTCAGAACTAAATGAACCGGCAAACCATCAACAACAACAAAAAACTAAACTTCATGTTCGTCTGTCTGTTTCTGTTTTGTTTCCCGTCATCGTCGATGTCGTCACTCGTCGTGTCGGTCATATATAGAACTTGACTGTCAACGACGGACGACGACAACGTAATCGGGCTTCGTTTTGCTGAGCTTTCACTCATAATAATTAATGAGCATCATTAAGTCAAAATCAGCTGCTAAACCTCCATTCCCGATGGGGCGTCCTTTTGATTTAATCATACATACACAAATTGTATGTGTGTGTTCAAAATTTAGCTTCCTCCATTCATGTATCCTATAAATTAATCTGTATTATTGTTCCTTGATATAATTATTAAGTTATATCATCTGAAAGTGTCATTAAGCTGAGATTACACTTTGTCAGTCATATAAAATATGACACATTCGAGTATGACTGAGATTTGACGTCGCAATTGAACTCAACTTGAAGTCATGTGCAAGGTTCTTTTTTCTTCGAGGAAAGTTCAATGTTTCAAACTTTAAACAATTGCATACTCAAGGACACGAATCACATCCAGCTTAAACAGTTTTTATGACAATGAATGATTAGCATTCAAATTGAACAAGTTTTTTTTGTCAATTTAAGTCCTTGGTTCGTTTAATTAGAAAATATTTTTAACGTTGAGTGTGTGTTAAAAGTTTTTGTGTGTGTATGATACGCAATCCAGAAAACAATAACTAAATGGAAAAGACAAGTTTAAGAGTACACATTTAAATACATAGAAACACGCAAAGCAACATAACTGAAACGAAGATGGGAAACAATAATTATGTCACATCAAAAAGTTACGAAAGTTTAACTGGCGCCCAACATATCTTCTTTTTTATTCATTTAGGACAGGCAAAAATGTATATAATTGTGTATGATGTATAAGCTGCACATATACAAATTATTTTTCAAGATATATTGTGCTGTTTCTATATGTATTAAACGGGGCTTATGCGGTAAAAGAATGGGCTGAGGGAGCCAAGCAAGGAAAACCATGTGGAAAAGTTATTTTGGCTTTGAAGAAACTTCCGAGGGACCACGGCGACTTGACGGTAGTTCTGCGATATGAATAAGTTTTAAAGGCTATATTATTTCAGTAAGACATTTTAAATACCTATGATCAGAGGAAACTGGAGAAGGAATGCTAAAGACCATTACCGTACAGCCAAACATCAATTACTACCTCTTTTGAATATTTTCTATTTTTATAATTAATAATACATTTTCCTTACACACTAAAGTCTGCGAACTTTTTAGACATCCGTCAAAAAAAAATCGCACAACTGTGGATAGGTTTTTTTTGAAAAATCCTTGTTCAATGAAGAATTTTCAGGACTAGAAAAATTGTGAAATAAAAACTTTGGTCCTTGCGTAAATTAAATGTCAACTTAGAAAACCATTTTTAATTGGAGCGAGCAAAGTCTTAATGTTGTCTCTATATATAATATAAAATAATAAGTAGTTTTTTTTTATTTTGCGGTGGTATTGTTGTTGAAAACATCGACAAATCTACTTATCAAAGACGATGCTGTGTTTGGATAAGAATTCTATATCATATTTATATTATTATTTTCAAAAACTTTAGTCACAATAGCGCGATCTGAATGTGAAAACGAAACATAGAGCAGAAAGGGCACTTGGGCGTATACGCACTTTTTTAAATATCAAATTATTAAAACAAATAATTTACTTAGAATTCGATTTTTTCAAAAACTGTTTTAAAGGGAAAAATATACCTACATAAGTTTGATAAAATATCCTAGTGTCAATCAGAAAAAAAAAATAAACATGCATAAACAAAACAAAAAAAGAACTGAAAACAAAAATCACCTGGAATTCCATCCAAGAAACAAAAAGAACTAAAAATAAAAACTTCTCTCCCCACAGAGAGCAATTTAGTACTAAATTCTCTGCATAGAAACTGTTTTTAAAAAATACTGGGTATAGTTTATCTCTTCCAAAAAAATCACATGCGCATGTCCTTGTCCCTTTTTATCAATTATATCTGCTCCTTGTTAATATTTCCATCCATATGGTTTGCTGAGCACAACAGAGAGTGAAAGTCGAAAAAAATCAACAAAACAAAAAAATAAAAATATTTTTCTTCTGTCATTCTCTTATCATCACTCCCCAAATACCCACCTTCTCGTCTATTATCCGACTTCATCAGTCAGCCATTCTTTGCACTAAAATCAGACAGGAAGACTCAAACCTTCTTAAAAAAAAAAAAACAACAACAACAACTTCGATGTAAAGTTAATAGGGAAGAAAATAAATTAAAAAAAAACTGAAGAAGGAAAAAAAAAAGAAAACAAAGCGGAAAACCATTTTTTTCAATGCACAACATTGTACCTGGGTGGCAGAATGTGGTAATTTCGTTTTCATCCTGTTTTGTGCGATTTGAATGGAATTCAGCTTTTGGATTAGAAATGTACACCACTTTACATTATATTGCCTCCTTTACGCATATATGGATAGAGAACCTATTTTTCTTCTTTTTTTCAATTCTATAGGTACTGTTATACAGGGTGTTTCAAAAGAAAACAAATTTGTTTAGATAAATTTAAATTAGTTCACTTTTAGGCTTGAAGTTCTTTTACTCTCAATAAATATCCACTCAGCAAATTATTGAGAATTCAGTTTTAAATCAAAATATAAATAACAAGATAACAAGCATGCTTTGAATTTTTAAAAATTTTGAATTATAAAAAGGGAAATCCCCCATTAAGAATTACATTACATGTATCTTAGTTTTTCAATTTATTATTTCAATTGTTATCAAGCTCTCAAGTGAGAAAGACCAAAAATAAACTTTTAATAAAAACAAAAGTGTGTGTATTTTAATTAGAGTAAACCAATAGGTTATGGGCCCAGTTGTTCCCTTTATTTTTTTTGAAACATAAAAGAAAATATAATTATTAAAGTAAATAAAAAAAAAAAAGAGTGTTAATGAATATGCTTGGTTCCAAAATGAAACGTAATATAACTCCATTCAACGGAGACAATTATAGTATCTGGAAATTCCGTTTAAAAGCTCTCATCGCAGAAGAAAACTGCCTTCAAGCACTTGAAGAGACTCCAGCTGAAAAAAGGAACACAGGAGAATGGAAGAGAATGGAGCGAATCGCAAAAGGATGTATAATCGAGCATCTAAGTGACACAATGATTGGTATGATTACTGAAGAAAAAACTGCATTTGATATAATAAAAAAACTTGACGAAGTGTATGAAAGGAAAAGTCTTGCCACCCAGTTATCGGTTCAAAAGAGGCTTTTGACCTTCAAATTTAAAGGCGACATATCCTTATTCGAGCACTTTATAAAATTTGATGAAATGATCACAGAACTACAAGCAGCAGGAGCACAAATAACAGAAATGAATAAGGTAGCCCAGTTACTCTTGACTTTACCAAACTCATATGATGGAATTGTGACGGCAATACAAACTCTTGCCGAAGAAGATCTAACATTACCATTTGTTAAAACTAGGCTCCTCGACTATGAAACAAAACTTGATAAGACCGATACATCATCAAAAGTACTTCAAATAGAATTAAATAAACCGCCGAAGATTTTCCACAATGAACGGAAATCGTATAATAATTTTAGAAGAAATAAATACAATTATCATCAAAAATCAACCAACCAATCAAAACGAATAAAATGTGATCATTGTGGACGTAGGAACCATATTAAAGCGAACTGTTACTACTACAAAAAATCAGTTTCCAGTCCCAGCTATAAACATAGTAATTTTAACAAAAAGACCAAAACACCATCGATTCAAACACTTAATACATTGACACCAAGTGACAAAAAATTTGCGTTTATGATTGGACAAAATCATTACATCAATAGTTCTAATATTAAATTGTCCAATAATGAAATAAAGTTCTTGTTAGATTCTGGAGCAACTGACCACTTCGCTAATAAACGCGAATACTTCTCGGAACTCAATCATCTGGATCATCCCTTACAAATCGGAGTAGCTAAGGAGAATACCACTTTAGAAGTTAAAGAAAAGGGATCTATTGAAGTTAAAACAGCAGATGGCATTGAAGGAATAATTAACAACGTTTTTTACTCACCGGACATCCCTTACAACATACTCTCCGTTCGTCGGATCCAAGAAGGAGGCATGTCGGTGCATTTTGAAACAAACGGGGAAGTGATAATAAAAAAATGCAACAGAATACTGGTAAAGGGTGAGTTGGTTAATAATCTTATTATTATAAAATTCGATTATTTAAATCTGAAAGTATATAATTCAGAAATTAACACATGTAAATATAATAGGCAGAATGATAATTATATGCTCTGGCATAAAAGACTTGGTCATGTAGGCAAAAACAAGTTCAATGAAATACGAGATAAAAAAATGGTTGAAGATATTAAATTCATTGAAAATCTCGTCCCTAAAAGCATATTGTGTGAATCTTGCATATACGGAAAACAAGCACGTTTACCTTTTTCAAAACAAAAGGATAAATCTTTTGTTAAACGGCCCTTACAAATCATTCACTCTGATATTTGTGGGCCAATAACTCCTCCAACAATTAACAATAAAAATTATTTTGTAACTTTTATTGACGAATTCACCCATTATACTGTGGTATATTTGTTAACTAATAAATTTGAATTGTTTGATGTTTTCAAAGATTTTGTAGCCAAGAGTGAGGTTCATTTCAATTTGAAAATTGAAATTTTTTCTTGTGATAATGGAGGTGAATATATTTCGAATGATATGAAACTATTATTTAAAGAAAAAGGTATATCATATCATTTAACTGTTCCATACACCCCACAGCAAAACTCGATTGCTGAAAGAATGAATAGAACCCTAACAGAAAAAGCTCGTGCTATGTTAAATAATGCAGATTTGCATAAATGCTTTTGGGGAGAAGCAATTTTAACTGCTACATATTTATTAAACATGTGTCCAACTAAAGCATTAACCACAAATAAAACACCTTATGAAATGTGGCATAACAAAAAACCAAAATTAGGTCATTTGAAAATTTTTGGTAGTACTGTTTTTGTCCATGATAAAAATAGAAAAAGCAAATTCGATGAAAAATCATATAAAGGTATATTTGTGGGCTATGAACCCAATGGATTTAAGATATTCAATCCAAAAATAAATAAATTTATTAAGGCTCGAGATGTTATTTTTGACGAGCTAAACTTTAATACATCAAGGCCAGTTATGAGTTTTGATGAAGGGGTTGATATAGAAAGCTCCAAAGAAATAAAAATACCTAAATTTGCTATAACTTACAACAGTAAACCTGAAACAGATACAACCGATAAAGCCGAAGAATCTGTACTAAAATCAGGTAATGAGAATGAACAACTTAAACACTTTAAAACTACAGAACAAAACTGTAGAAAAAGTGAAAGAATAAAAAAACTTAAAAAAGTCTCATATAAAGAAGACGAAGAAAATTTTGAAAATTACTTATTATATATGGAACAAATCATTTATACAATTCCTAAAGACTTCCAGGACATAGACAAAATGGAAGACAAACAAAAATGGTTAGAAGCCATAAAAGAAGAACTCAGTTCACTTGAAGTGAATAAAACTTGGTCAATTGTTCAACGGCCATTAGATAAAAATGTTATTGACTGCAAATGGGTCTTTACTATTAAACATGATGAAACAGGTTATCCTTATAGGTATAAAGCTAGATTAGTTGCTAAGGGTTTCAGGCAAAAATATTTAGAAGATTACAATGAAACATTTGCACCAGTAATTCGCATATCTACATTTCGTATAATGTTAGCATTTGCTAACCAATTTAATTTATTAATACACCAAATGGATGTAAAATCAGCATTTTTAAACGGGTATTTAAAAGAGGAAATTTACATGAACATTCCGCAGGGAATAATAAGTAAAGAAAAGAATATGGTTTGCAAATTAAACAAATCTATATATGGCCTTAAGCAATCAGCGAGGTGTTGGTTTCAACGTTTTGATGAAATCTTAAAAAATCATAATTTTAAAAATTCACCTAATGATTACTGTCTTTATTTTTTGGACAGAGGAAATCCTAATGAAAATATTTATGTATTGCTTTATGTTGATGATATTTTAATCATAACAGGAAATACAGATACAATGAAAAATTTTAAATTATATTTACAAAGTCAATTCGCTATGGTTGATATGAATGAAATTAAATTGTTTTTAGGTATAAAGGTACAAATAAAACAAAATGAAATATCAATTGATCAGGCTATTTATTTAAAAAATGTTCTCAAAAGATTTAACATGTCAGATTGTAATCCTATAGGTACTCCTCTTCCAACAAAATTAAACTCAGAAGCATTAAATTTAGATGAAGAATTCGAAGCCCCAATCAGAAATCTTATAGGATGTTTAATGTACGCAATGCAGTGTACTCGTCCTGATCTCTGTACAGCCATCAATTTTCTAAGTAGATATCAAAATAAAAATAATAAGGAGATATGGCAGAATTTAAAAAGGGTTCTTAGATATGTCAAAGGAACACTTCACTTAAAATTAACCTATAGGCAATCATCGTCCACAGATATACTAGTAGGGTACGTAGACGCCGATTGGGGCGGAAATGAATTAGATAGAAAAAGTACAACAGGATATTTATTTAAACTATTTGGCAATTTAATTTGTTGGAATACCAAAAGACAAACAACAGTAGCTGCTTCATCAACTGAAGCAGAATATATGGCGCTTTTTGAGGCTGTAAGAGAAACCTTATGGATAAAATCTTTATTGCAAAGCATTGATTTTCAAATTAACGATTCAATTGTCATATTCGAAGATAATCAAAGTTGTATATCACTTGCCAATAACCCAGTTTTCCATAAACGTTCAAAACACATCGATATTAAATACCATTTTACCAGAGAACAAATAGAAAATAATACTATATTAATTAAATATATTTCAACAGATAACCAGCTCGCCGATATATTCACAAAACAATTACCAGCCCCCAAGTTTCAAGAAATAATTTTCAAACTCGGATTAAAAAACTAATTAACTTTAATTTTTATTTGAAAAATGTAACTTATTAACGCAGTAACTGAATTATGTTTATTTTTGTTTATTTTTTTTTAAATTAATTTTTGGAAATATTTAATTTAATAATTTAATTTTTTTTTTTTTTTAAGTAATATAATATTAATAACTATTTATATTTTGAGGGCGGCTATTGAGAATTCAGTTTTAAATCAAAATATAAATAACAAGATAACAAGCATGCTTTGACTTTTTAAAAATTTTGAATTATAAAAAGGGAAATCCCCCATTAAGAATTACATTACATGTATCTTAGTTTTTCAATTTATTATTTCAATTGTTATCAAGCTCTCAAGTGAGAAAGACCAAAAATAAACTTTTAATAAAAACAAAAGTGTGTGTATTTTAATTAGAGTAAACCAATACAAATAACACCTTACATTCCTCGCACTTCAAGGAAGAATCCTTTTCAGACGAATGCTAAAGGAACCAAAATTTTGCAATTCATAATGTGGAACAATGTTAGAAAGTATCATTTGTCCAAAATTTTTCGTTAAATTAAATTTTGTAAAGAGAATAAAACAATACTAGCCGATTTCTATATCCTAAGGGAGCTAAGTACCCTATGTTTCCCATCCCAATTAAGTACACGCTAATCTACTCTGGTTAGACCGATACTCGAGGAACTGCATCATCAGCTCAAGCTGAATTGGAGCCATTTCTTGGACTAATTTGGGGGGCACAAAAATGGTCAATCAAGTTTTTTGGCCTTAGATCCTTTTACGGGAAGAAACTCAGTCAATTTTTGAATCCCTTGTAACTTCCTAACCAAGAAAAAAGTTCGGTACTTCGGCACTATCTAAGACAATATTGAATAAGTCGTTCCTGAGATATCAGACTTAGAATGTCGCACAAACTGCAAATGATTGAAATTTATCATAAAATATTAACTTGGCTACAATGAAGGTCGCTAACTATAAGCTTTGAAGATACCAAGACGTGGCTAGGAAATTTCTTCTGGGGGCTTGGTTCGTGACCCGTCCCAATAGTGTTTTTTTTTAAGTCTTCATCATGGTAAAGTAGATATTGAAGAGAAGACTAAGGTTCAATGCCTACAAAACTTTACCAAGACCATTTCATCACTGACCGTTCACTGAACTTTGTCTATCTTCGAAAATGAGTAGTCTCAAAATTTTATCAATGTTTTTGACATGTCTATAGATAATTATGCCCAAGAGTGTGTTATTGTCATATATCAACCACCCTGTAGCTATATATAACAGCGATTTGGTTTATGGATTTCACTTTTCTGCACACGGATGGATGAATACTGTCTGCATGCACTCTCTGGCTATATAATACTTTCTGTATGGAACCTAGCCTAAGTAGCATGGAGTAGGGTGTAATGGAGAGCCCACTTGCATGCCTCTTGATCTGTCTGATGGTGGGGTTCTTTCAGCCCTATACGATGCAAGTCTGTCTACCATATCAACTTAACATATCTATTCATCCATCTATGTATGTGTCTATGCATCCCTACCAACCCACACGCTATCGTCTGTCGTGTCTGTTTATTTGTCTGCTGGTGGTTGGTTGGTTAGTTGACTTCGTTGACTACGCTACGATGACGTTACAAATTGTTCAAGGCAGGGAATGATGCGGATGATGGTTGCCTCTGCCTCTGCCTCTACAGTAGTGTGTGGTACTATAAGCAAGGCCAATGCAACTCGACAAAAAAGAAAAATGAAAAAAAAAAAGAATTTACAAACCTACCTATCTATCTACAAAACAAAAAAGCTTTTACTTTTATTTTCAAGTTTATCTGTTCCTGTCATTCGTATTGTCTCGAGCCCTATCTGCATACATACATATAGAACGTGAAGTGTTCCTGGCCTGGAACTACCATGTTCTATATTCTATACACAGGTATATGTATGTGAGTATTCTGTAAAGCCGGGATCTGGATGTTGGGTTAGGTCTGGCTGGCTCGCATTTGAATGCGGGCCTAATTGCAACGGATATGTGTGGTGTGCAGATATACATACATAGGAGGACCATTCGCTCCATGACAAGACCAGAATGGGAACTGGATGCGATGGGGCTGACTAAATTAAGTTCCAAAAGGTGTACATGCTTAGCAACCTGTTCCCTGATGATGGTGGAGTTAACTAATTGGTTTGAGTCCTAAATGGTTTCCAAATTACGACGATTATCGTCATATCTGTGTTCGTATATAGAAACGGAGACGGTTTAAGTTCGTCACAGTCATAATTACATACATACAAAATTTGTAGTGTGATATGTGTGTGCTTCATTTAACTACATACATATGTATAGGTCTAGCAAAAAATATTTCAGAACAGAAAAGGTTGCAGGTAAGTAAGTGTATCTATGACTACAACTACATACTTCGATAGTTGCATTTTAAGCGGGTATATCCATGTTTAGTTAGTGTGTATGTATGTTTGTATGTATGTATGGAAAGTGCATCGTTTGGATAATTTGTGAAAGCTCAAATTGGTATTTCAGGTATTTGGCACGTTTGAAAGGCTTTATAATGCTGTCGAAGAACTAATCTTTAATAGTGGGATAGATATTTTTGAGGATTGAGTGCAGCATTGTATAACAGCTAATATCGTATGTATGTATGTATGTTTGTAAGGGAAAAATGTTAATCTATTATACCAGCCGATGGATAGAATTAAACGAAATTAATTGATGTGGTGGAATTTGAGTTTAAATTAATCCAAAGAAGAATTTCGATTTTCAGTAACATGGCCAATTTATAAAACTCTTGCACTTTTATTGCTGCCTTCGAAGGAGGTAAGACTTGATGTGTAAAACATGTAAAAAGCAAAAAATTTCACAAAAAAAAAACGGTACAAAAAATTAAAAGTGATATGATGAAGAAGTCCTTGCAATTTCACAGAAATTTGTCCAGAGGGAATTTAGAATTGAAAAGACAAGAAAATTGTCAAATTTTGAAATTTTATGATAGTCATTTTATGCAATTTTTCTTGGCGCGACATCTCGATGTAATTCCCTTTTTTCTGGTCCATTCCTTAATAACTGTTTTTATAGTGTTCAAGTGCGTATACCTTTTAAGATAATTATCTTGAAGAAAGGCTTAAGTGCGGCTTCATTTCTTGTTACCTCTTGTTATATACCCCAACTTTTCGTTAACCCATATTTCTATTAAAATACAAGAACCATTCCTTTCTCTCTCTCTCTTCCTCACCCTATATATTTTCTTTTCTTTCCTTGTTTTTTTTTTTCTTTGTAACCAAACTTCACCTTAAGACAAGGGTTTGGCATTATCCTGAAGGGAAAAGGATAATGATGAATATTTCATTTGTCATTAGACGAAAAACTCTTAAGGTTTTCTCTCTCTTCGTGTCCAGAACAGAAGGCGCTGGATCATCTTCTATATGTATAAAATGTTATAAAGGTACAAAAGATTAAGGTACGAAAAAGCTTCAAACTCTAAATAAACTTTAAGATGGTGCGGGTTATTAAGAAACAAAAAAAAAATTACAGCCGAGAAAACCGGAAGATAGACATTGCGGGATTACCTTATGCAATGATGGAAGGAACGGCCAAGACCAACAACAACAACAACAACGACGACGAGACGGCTATCGTTACGGCAACAGTTCCTATACCTTAACCTAGGAGGTATACCATAAGCTTTGTCATGCTGTGGGATAAAATTTTGAGCGAGAAATTACATAATTAGCATTCAGCTGATGGAAAATAGGAGGGGAAAAGTGAAAGGGGCGGGGATTAAGGTTGCTGGTGGCCTGAAAGAGTAAAGAGGAAAAAAAAACACTGACAATAAATGTCACCGGATAAAAGGGTTTCAGTTTTCAATTAGAAGGATGATGTCTTAAACCCTTTTCACGTTTGTTTGGCCGCGAGCAAAGATGTTTGTGATATGATATGGTTACAGTTATTTTTTTTGTCTCTCTCTCTCTCTCTCTTTTACCCATACTTTACTCGGCAGCATCGACGACTTTTGTGAACTTAGGACATTTGCCTAAAACCTACTTTGTCGGACCTTCATCTTCATCTTAAAAGTTAGTTTTGTGCGGTTTTAATGTGGGTTAGCTTAGTAATTTATAAATTAAGCAAAGAAACGTGTTGTTTTTCTTAACAATGTACACAGTCGCACACACACACACTTACAAAACATATATTTTTAGCTGTATCCCTACTTAAAAATGTAGAAAGATTAATGAACGTGAACCCTTCACTGTGGATTTTTTGTTTTTGAAAAGTTTAAAGTTCAAACATTCTAGGGGTCCTCAACTGTCAATGTGCAATTTTCAAAATTGAAAGTGACGACTGAAAGTGAATTTGAAATTTATTCTAGACACTATGTCATATGTTGTACCAAAATCATACTAGCCAATGAAAATTCGAGGTTAATAAACATAATTTACATTTCACCAAACCACCACACAGTTACAAACAAGCGAAAATGAGTTGATGAGTTGTCCTAAGGACCCTCTTAGGACTTTCATATCGAACATGGAAATAAAATACGACTCTGAATGAAATATAATCAATTATCGCAGCGAGTATATCACTGTCCGTCGTCGTTGTCGTTGTCGTCGTCGTCGTATAGATGTCGTAGTAGTGGTTTTCCAAGCGATATAAAACCCATGCTGGCGGGCTATGTCTGCCCGGGCTGGCCCGGCCCGGTCGGTCATTCATTATGCCATTGGACGGATATCCCTTTACGAGGCCATTGTTCGAATGTTGCATGCAACATACATGAGACTCTAATTAACAAAAGAGATGATGGAAATGACAGCAATAATTGCTTTACAAAAGCCAAAAATAAATGCAACAATCAGATTCCGAGTATAGTGTCTATATACACATGTGTGTGTGTTTGTGTATGGCATTAATATGCAAAAGGCATCAGATGTATAAATACATACAATATAGGGACATGGGTCTCGTCCTGATGGCTGGCTGGCTGGCTGAATGTAAAACTCACAGCAGCCAGGATATTTATACAACTCGAATATTGGCGGTTTTTCATCGCTTATTCTTTTTTTTTTTGTACAAAATATACATTTTCGTTTTCATTCCAATGCGAATATTTTATTTGATTAATGTGTCTGCAACAGAAATGAGTATACAACCCAGCAGCGTGTCCTGCACAACTACCACTATACCAGCATCATCGCAATAGCTGTATATACACTTATGGAATGCATCGGCATCATATAACACAACGCGGTTAATTCAAAAATTGAAAATCGTTATAATTGCCGAGTTTTTATTTAATTGTTTGCTTCGTTGTATATTACGCGGGTGGTTTGTTCGTGGAATAATATTTTCTGTTGTTGTTGTTGTTATTGTGTGTATAGGTACTTTTTAATCAGATATACAATTTCAATTGTCCTTTCATATAGTTTTGTTATTAAATTAATTAATTTTTTGTTGAATAGATTTAATTTATGAATATATATTTTTTTTAATTTAAATTTCAATAAAACAATAACTTTTTTGACTTATACATAATGTACTAAAACTATTTTCAAATAATATAGGGGCTTTTTGTTTTAAGATTTTCATTTGTTAAGTTTGTAATTGTTTAGTTAACATAAAAGACAGGCGTTGTGAGCATATGTGACTTAGCAGAATTGTATGATAAAATATGAAATTGTTTAAACTGCAAAAATTCAATGATACCCATCACTGGTAAAATGGAGTCACGACTTTGTAGAAATGTCATCGAATATTTCGTGAAAGTAGAAGGTCCTACCATCAGATCCGTGGAGACAATATGCGGGATATTTGTTTAGTAAAGCTAAATTTTGGTCAAACAACGAGAACATTTTTGTATATAAGTAACTCAAGAATGACTGAACCGATTTGTCTGAAATTTGACACAGAGATAGACTATAGTCTATTTGGCTACTTTTTACCACGTTAACATTTATTTTATTTGAATTAAACATTGATTACGTTTTACACTAAAATATTGAATCAGTCAGCGGTTTTTGTTTTACATTCAGAACAACAGATAGCTACAACAACTAGGACATGACCCGGACCATCTAGAAATTATGAAAAAAATTGCATGGAAAATCGAATAAACATCAACAACAATATTTTTCCATAGCTTGAGTTTCTGTATTAAATTGGGCGAGGCAAAGTTTGCCAAGCTCTCTAGTATAAGATAATAACTAAAATTTTAGATATGTTAAAATCGACATTTTAAGTCAGGAACAAGAACTTATAACCATAGACAGCTATAAATTTGTGGTAGTTAAGGATTATTCACACCTATCAATTTAGACAACGACATCAGCGCTGCAGTCAAACGGAGAATAACTATTGCCAATCGCTGCTTCTATGGACTTAGAAGGCAGTAATTGAGAAGTGAAGTCCTCTCTCGAGGAAATAAATTGACACTTCTTTATAAGAAGCTTATTAGCCCAGTTCTTATGAGTTCCGAAGAGGCTTGAATCTTGTCAAGGCAGGATGAGAACGTCTGAGAATATTTCGAAAGGAACATTCTCCGGGTGATTTTTGGTCTCGTTTGCATAGATGGAGAATGGATGAGAAGATTCAATCACGAATCTTTCGGGATGTTCAGCGATACGGAACTGGTCGAAAGAGTCAAAATTCAACGACTGTAAAGGCTGGGTCAAGTGGAATGAATGGATACAAATGCTCCGACCCAGAGAGTCTTCTAATCCAATCCCGGGTTACAGGAGACAGCTAGCGAGGAATCGCGCTGTCTGGAGACACATGTTATTTGAGTCCCAGGTTCATCCCGGCTCAATGATTCTAGTTCATTCATTTTATGTTCAATTTCTTTGAGGGTAAGAAGATCTGCGACTTAAGAAAACCCCACAAGAAAAAGTCATGGTTTCCATATTATCCAATTCAGACCACAAGTTGTTGGTGATCATCGACCTATACCGATCGCCGTTAAAGGTGATTGCCTGGCCAGCATCATTTTCGAAGAAGTACGGACCGATGTAGCCCTAAGCTCAGAATCCACACCAAACAGAAATTTTATTTGGATGCATTGCGACCTTGTGAATTTTGCGAGGATTGGTGTATATCGTCCCAAATGCGGCAATTTTTCCTGTTCACGTACCCATTCGTCCAAAAATGGTCAAATTTCGATCAAAATCCAACAGCTCCAAAACCCCCAAAGTTGCACGTGTTACTCGACGAAGTTGTAATTTGACATGATGAATTGTCTTTAGTGACTGATTAAAAAACGATATTTTAACAGAGAGTAAAAAAATACGAGCTATCAAAATTAACCCACCCCCTATTGGAAAGCCCTTTATACTAATTAAAATCTCGTTATTTCATTTATTTCCATAAGTTTGTACAAAAAAATGTTCTTAACTTCAATAAAGCTTATTATATTATGGCATATTACAAATTATGCCAAAAACTATTAAAGTACCAATCCTCAAAGTATACCTGGAATATAGAACTTCTCCCCTTCTTCCTTTCTCCATATCAATTATATTTTTCATTCTAAGAAACCACACAGAATTGGTAATTTTACTAAAAATAATAAGAGTACCTACACTAGAAAAATTATAAACTTCTTAATCGTTCAGCACTTCTTATTTTCTCCTAGAACAAACCAAAGAACCATCCAGGATGCAACGAGCAGTGTGCACCTCTTGACTCTCTTAGCGTAAAACTTAGAACCCTATATAGAAAAGTAGGGACGAACTGCTAACATTCAAAAAAAAAAAAGAAAGGAAAAAATCCTCCTCTAACAAAAGCTAATGAAACACGTCTAGGAAAATGCTGCGAAGAATTTCTGCCAAGGCAACAAAAGAAGTAAAAAAGGGTTTTTCACTCTTCAGCCTGTGTGTGTTTTGCTTTGCTTTTGTTGGTTTTCTTTTTTTTTTATGAAAATCCGATTTTCAATTTCAGTAGTTCTCGAGCATGGTACTCGTATATTGAACGTGCTTAGGTTTGAAGGACTGAAAATTCTATGAAATATAAACTTTTCGATAGTCTGAGCTCTGAGCGAAGAAAATGCACAGTAAAAGTAGTAGTAAAACAAAGCAAAAATATAGACAAAGAGAGTATTATTTGTTGATTGTGCTTTCTCTTTCCATATTCTATGTACATCAAGATACCTTGTACAACCTCAACCTACATACCTCCTGCTTGTAGACAAGTTGCATTGAATTAACGCAATATACAGTACTTCAGGCTAAAATTGGTCAAATTATGTGTTTTGCAGAAAACAAGAAGTGCCTATGGAATATGATGAGAAATGGAATATGGCGCCCAACGTGGGGTTGGGTAATAATAAATTGCTGATGTATGTTTCTATCGAACCAAACAAAGAACATATGTTCTCCATTAGGATAGTTCTTCCTCCTCATCATGTACGAGTACACATGAAGATGTACCTCAAGTGGTTTCAGTTTCTATATTTGTACTCATATACATATAAATATAGAAAAGATATCTGTAGGTACCTATAATACCAATGAGACATTGGATTGACATATAATTGAATAATTGATAAATGTTCAATTAAATTTTGTTATTCTCTTCGTTTTGTGAGTTTTGTGTGATAAAATGTTTGGTTGATTATAATTACATGTCAGAGGGTTGTTAGTTGTTTCTTTTAAGGAGCTTGATATAGATCATTGGGGTATAGTGTATTTATATGTCTGATGAGGATTTTGATTAAAAGAAAATGCCAATAAATATTTAAAGCTCCATCATATTATAAGGGAATTTAGAAACTTCATGGGTGGGTTATTGGAGAAGTTACGTTGTCTTAAGTAGTTAGCAATTAAAAATTATCATGAACACAGCCATCTAGAAAACTAGCGCCGAATGGTCAAACTCAAATATCGGATATTCAAAGAATGGGATATTCGAAAAATGTAGATCATTGATAAATCCTTCAAATATCCCAATTTTTAAGTGTTTGTTTAATTTTCAGTCACGGAATTACATATTTCCAACGAATATCCCATATTTCTGGACTCAAAAATCATACTTCGTAAAGTCCATACGTTCATTGTAGGAGAATAAGTTCGCTGAAAAAACTTCCAATAAAATTGGCAATAGGTCTAAATAAAAATGATACTCAATCTGGATCCTTATTTGGGGTTCTTCGAAGCGTATAATCCAGCACTCAAAAAATTCAAATCAGTATTTTAGGGAATATTCAGAAATTTATATTTAAAGTAATAAAATAAGAAAAATTTAAGCTCTAAGCTTTCATGTGTATTTTTAGTATTTTAAGAAACTACACTGATTCAAAGATCTTAGTTTTGGGATATTGTAAGCGAACATCCCAACTCTTAGAAAGTCAACATTTTTGATGACTTTAAAAACTTTTACCAATTAGTTTAGTTTTCTGTGAAATTTTTTGAATATCTCACATCTGAAGTGGGATTTTGAGTAAAGAAAGTTTGGAGTTTCAATCAAACTTAATCCAATCACAAAACGTTTTTAAAATAAATTTTTGAATCATAGAGATTGGATATGTACCTTATTGGTGATCAGTTTGAAGTGAATATAAGTTTCTACCTTGGATTTTATTGAATATCCCACTTTCAAAGTATTTTAGAGAAACTTGGTTTTTAGTCAGAAAAATTGGTGTTTGTAATAAAATCCAAACCAAATTCTAAGGTTTACATCCATGTTAATACTTGTTTTTTAAGAATTTAGATTTTGCTTTCGAATATCCCACTTCTGAATTGTTAAAATCCTGTAATTAAAAACATTAGGGGTTTTGTTAAAACTAAAAAATGTCCAGATCTTCCAAATCCCATGTACCCAAAGCACTTAAAAATAAATAATATTGAAAACAACCTTAGTTACATCTGGAAGACTGGCTTTGAAATATTCGTCATAGAAGTCCATTTGTACCAAAAGTTTTTGTCCAGCTTTTTTCAATAGAAGTTGAAAATGCATTTTGAACAAATCAAAAATATTGTGTCATCCTGGATCTTCTCTTGCATTCTGTGAACATTACTAAGTTTAAACAATTCCAAAATCCCGCCTGCGTCCTTAAAATTCCATGTTCATCAGAACAAGAACGTCGAAAAGCACTTTGTAAATTTCTGTTTACTTTATTTTATTTATTGAAATTCAGTACAAAATTGTATTCAAAAAATAAATATACCGTTCGTCGTCATCGTCGTCGTCGATACCGGTCCATATACATTTGCATATTATTTGTAGAATCCCTGAACTGTTATATTGGGTTCTTTTCAACATTTCATGGTTAACTAAATTGTATGCAAGAAAAATATTGAATTGCATGCATGACAGCATCATAGAATAAAGTGCATTGCATTGCATCCTTACACAAATACACATTTATAAACTAAACAAATACACCCCTACATATGAGTATGTACCGCACTTAGTGTAGGAGACCTCCTTTCTAGCTCAATTTTTTTTTTTTTATATTTTTGGGAAAGGATATTGCTGCAGCAACATTAGGATGAAAATAAATGCGAGACAAAGTGCAGAATTGCATGAAAGAATTTTGCAGTGATGAAAGCGCCGACGAGCAGCGGGCGAACGGGTGAGAAAGAAGGGATGTTCAGTGTCAGGATTTTCGGTGCTGCCATTATCTACGAAAAAGAACATGCACAAAAAATAAGGAAAAACATCAAGAAAACGCACAACAAGGACCAAAAAATCAAAAAAAAAAAAAAAATGGCTGTGAAATTCAAGTTATGAGAATGTTACCGGAGCGGATACAAGTCGAATGCAAAAGTGTGTGCAATATTTCCTCGCCATCGTTGTCGTCGTCACTTTCAAGATGCACGCTAAGGAATTTCCGGTTCGTATTTTCTGCAGATTTTTTTTTTCCACCACCAAAGTTATTTCTCGATTCAGATTCCGTTTTTTTTTTTCATTTTTCTTTTTTTTTGTTTAGTTAATATGTTTTTTCTTTTATACGTGATTTGATTCAGTGAAGCGTTTTTGATTCGAATTTGATAAAAAGAAGAAGAGGAGTGCTAGTGAAAGAGAGAGAAAGATAGCAAACCGGAAAGAAGCGGAAGAGATTTTCGCTTTCCTGTCAACGAGAATGCATTTTTGTAGAAAATTTTACGTTTCTGTTGTGTGCAGTGTGCGTTGGCGTTCCTATATACCGCTGGCTGCTGTCATGTAGATATACAGTTGTCATTCGGTGGTGGAGTGTATGCGGTAGCGGTCCTATAAGAGACGTTATATGTAAGGAGGTGAAAAAGTGCAATGTAAATAATATTGGAAAATATTTTTCCATTTCAATTTATTCTCCATGAATTAATGCGTCGCCTACGACGACAACGACTACGACGACGACGTAGCAACTCGACAACTCTTCGAGGATGATGTAGAGGAGCGGAATGGAGCGTATATGGATATGCCATCTACCATCATCAGGAAATTGACAATGAGGGTTCCCTCTCGGAAGCCTTGGAATTCGGTCTGTGATTTTATTTGCTTGTGAAAGATGACGACAACGAACGACGACGAGGATGAGGACGATGACAACAACAAGGACGATGACAAAACAGGGAGTCATATTAGTTGAAGGAAATTGCTTTAAAAGAAAATAGTTCCGTTATTGACAAAACATAAATATGAGCCCAAGCGTAAATACTGGAGAAATGCAATTTTGTGAGTTGAATTTTTTTTATTATATGTATTTTTTGGGTACCCGTTTTTTTTTTGTATTTCATTTAATCCTTCCTCGTAGAGCAAGATTCAATTTTTATTGCTACAAGGACATTTAGATCAGGTAAACACAATCAGTAAAGGAAACAACTTTGATGATGGTTCATTGCATTTTATATTGCTGCGAAGCTGCGATGCTTTTGGAGACTTTTTTTGTATATTCAATCAATTTGGAATAAGGCAGAGGAACTTTTTGAAAGGAGCGAAAAATAAGTTGAAAATGTATTTATTTTTTAAATCACCTTTCTGAGTAATTATTTATACTTCAGTTTGTTCGTCTTAACGGTAACTCAATGCAAGAAAAAAAAATTCTAAAAACAAATTTTAAATGAGAATAAAAAAAAATTGAGTTTAAATATTTTAGAGAAAAAATAAAGGGCAAAGGTTGAATTGCTTTAAGGTGTTAAACTCGAATTAACTTTCAATTCAACACTCGTTAGTAATGTTTACCTTTAAGCCATGGATTTTCTGACAGTCCAAATTTCTCTAGGTCAAGTTAGGAGGCATGAAAAATCCTCTTATATTTTCATGTTTGTCAATAAGCGTAAATCGTCACTTGTAAAAAAGGTAATTCGGTAAAATTTTTGTCTACCTTTAGAATTAAAAAGTTCGATAAAATCAAATCAAATCAATCATCAAAAGTCATCATTTAACTTAAAAAAGATGGTCTCTAACTTGAATTTCAGCCTCCGAAATATAGTGAAACATTATTTACCAGAAGTCTTGCTCCGGCATTTCTTTGCGAAAGTAACTTTTTAAGAAAAAGAAAAAATTGATATTCTTAATTTTCCAATTTTTTGACCTTAAGACAAAATTAGAAGTTATGTGTCTGACATACAAGTATACTAAGAATTTATATCATCATTGAAAATTACAAACACATATTTGACATTTCTAATTTAAATCAAAACTGACAAGACGAAAGAGTCGTCGTCGTCATGATGTGAAGATTGTTTCATTCATTTTAATTTAAAATTAAATTGAAAATTAAGTTTAAAATGTCAAATTATAAT
This sequence comes from Scaeva pyrastri, assembly GCA_905146935.1. Classification (NCBI taxonomy): domain Eukaryota; kingdom Metazoa; phylum Arthropoda; class Insecta; order Diptera; family Syrphidae; genus Scaeva; species Scaeva pyrastri. The sequence goes on along the minus strand of LR989928.1, from coordinate 11,703,432 downwards.
ACTTCGGATGAATTGAGTTGATATAAGATAAAGAAGTATTAAGGAGAAGTTGTCAAGATCAGTTCCTTTTCCTACAATTCAAGTATTCGAGTGTATACTATACGTATGTAACACATCAACACAATAGATTGTTTAAGGCTTTTCCGTTCGAATCTAACATATATCATCCAGGATAACTTTGAAGTAAATGATACAAATACAGATACAGATAAAGATAGACAAGACACATCACAAAACAAGACACCCTTTATACACAATGAGTCCTTTTAAACGTGCAATAAACAAAAGGGCTTCATTTCGCTTGCCTTAACAGACACTCGCACTTCATCACTAACAGCAACAGCAACAGCAAACGGCAACAGCTTCTTCTTCACCTATACACAGGAATTCATGTGTTTAGTGTATTGTATGTACATATACTCGTATAAGCAATAAGCTGCTAACAATAACGAAAACAAAAGTCCTTGCATCGCCATTCTTCGTTTTCTGCTAAATCTCGTTAATTCATTAACAAAGCAAAATGAAGGATTCTATACTCTCTCTCTCTCTCTCGCATCATCATCATCATAGCATCACATCGCCAGGATCAACGAAACGAATAGAAACAAAAATCCTTCCAAGAATCTGTGTGTGAATTTAGGTGTGTTTGTGTGTCAGTGTTTAGAAGGAACATCATTACTGCAGGATTATCTACAAAGAACAACACATTAGGTTCACAAGTGCTAATTGAACCAATTGACTGACATAGAACTTGAATGGATGCTCCTGATGCTGATTCGGATGCACAGAACAAAGCGTCTTCAGCATCAGCGCCACGATGACGTGCGTCGTACATAGCTGTGGCTACATCATAGCTTAGGTCGCACATCCTCCAAAAACTTAATGATTATTCAAGTTGCCAGGATGTGTAGTCTAGTATTGGTTTGTTTATATTGGATGCATATTTTTGTGTTGCGTTTGTGTGCAGCACGAAATTAATTTGTTTTACCTTTGGATACTCGTACCTAACCTAAGTTTATATAAAGATAAATTAAATGCACTCAATCAGTTCACAAAAAGAAAATTCCGATGGAATACAAATGTGTGTTGGTTAAATTTGAACTTAACCATTTGGTATTTCAACGAAATAGTTTATAGATAGCAATTATAAGGAAGTTTCAGTGGTGTGGCTATTACAACGTTTTTGAGGACTTAAATCAGGACTTTTTCTTTTTAATTCAGAAAATCCTCAGCTATCTACTTCTAGCAACAACCACTCATTAATCTTTAATGGGAAATAAAAGTGAATTGGAAAACATTCTTCCCTTTTTGCTTTTAAGGAAAAAATTGTTTTGAAGAAAATTAATATGTGTACTTTACCCCACAGCCAGGGTTGGGGTAGCTAGAAAGGTATCAGCCGTATCAATTATGGCTCTTAGTATAAGGATCCCGATTATAAAATTTTTTTGATAAGCCACCATTTTTTAAAAATGCTTCACACGCTTCTTAATCATGTAAACGTCACATCATTTTCAATTTTAATCAAAAAAGTTTAAATTAAAAAAAAAAAAGAAGTTGCTTCTATTTTGTGTCAAGTTCTTGGCACACATACATATTCAAGACATTAACATTAAAGTCAAGGATTTTAATGCACTTTTCAAGTCTTCCTTACTTAACCACACGTGCCTTCACATCATCATGGTTATAATAGGTAATGTGCATTATAGTGTGTGTACTGTGTATGTGCACTTTTCATGATAAACTAAATTTAATATGCATTTTCCATTAGCTCAAGGATATTAACTTCCTTCAGAGGAAAATATCTACTTCAAAAAATAAAGTGTTTTTTAAAAGAGAAGATTACACATGCATCCAGATTCAGATGCATCTACGAAGATAAGAACGCAGCGTTGTGACTTTGAAGATACAACTTCCTAGGTAACTCATTTATTACTACTAATGCTATTACTGTAACTGTTGCTAACCTGTAGAACTAGTTCTACACTACTATTAACACGAGCCGTTTTTTAAATAACCTTTAGGACGAATTGGCATTCAAGAATTTGTGTCTGTATGGCTTAAGGACTACTTTGAAAACAGGTTCGATATGGTGTCCCACAAGGGTCAAAACTAGGTCCAGTTCTCCTTACCCTATACTCTTAAAAAGATCTTCATCATAAAAACTCACTTATTTTTCAACATTCAAAAATTAAAAATTTCAAGATAATTTCCCAGGATCCCTTTTCCATCGGTGCTTAAGTATTTCCTTGAAATGTTTTTTTTTTTTTCTTTACAACTTATTTGACTTTTGAAAGCCTTACACACACACTCTTCAAGTTTGTACACACATTTATTAATTGTTTAATATTTGCACATTGCCTTCCTTCTCATTGTTTCTTATTTCTTCAACAAAAAGAAAATAAAAAAAATAAAAATAAATACAAAGTTGCCTCTACCTCAATCTGCTTTTGTTGTTAAGAGTGTGCTGTGGGCAGAATTATTCCATACAGCTTCATCTCAATTCGTCAGAGATATGGGGTGTGACTGCCATCAGCAGCCCTAGAATTTCGAGCTGAGCTGGAGGACGACGATGCGATGTGCGATGAGATGATGGTGTTGGGAAGAGAATCTGCACCAATTAAATCCATGTTTGATTGCCAAAAGCAAATACTCAAATCGGATTAAAAGCTTTGTCTTTCTTAAATTGGCTCCGTAAACTCTACGAAAATTCTCAATTGAAATTTGAGCGCCTGGAAAGGATATGAAAGTCTTTTACTATACAAAGTTCTATGTAGTTATGTATGAATGTAGGTCTATAGGTATGTATTGCCTTCGTCGTCGTGGTTGTTCTGTTGTATAGGTAGGTATGTACAGTTTAAAGTCTGATTGTAGTAGAAAAGTACGCGGGAATTGGTAATGGAGCCACTTAAGGCTCTGTTCTATATTCTTTTATATATTTATATCTCATTGTGGAGGGGTGGAGTTTTGGTTAAATTGACGAGTACTGGAGTGTTCCTTCTTCTACACTTCTTCCTCCAATTCTTTGTCTTCCTTTTTCAAAACCATTTTATTCGAGACTTTTCCAGCTGCTGTTCCATTCGTATACCTAACTCTCGTACATTATAATTTCTGTGGTATCCTTTTGTTATAATAAATATATTAAATATATAGGATGCAACATTTAAGAAATGAAATGAAGATTTCAAAATTTTCCTAATATCCTTTCACTTTGGTGTAGGTAGTTGGTACGAGAATATTTATATTCATCCTCTTTTTTGGTTGGAAAATTATAAATTATTTCAAGATACGTATCTTTGGGGCAGGTTTTTCTTTTCAAACATTTGCCATCTCTCTAATATTCCGAGAAATGAGTTTGGTTTCAAAGTGTGCCATTCAGTTTTTAGACCAACAACACAGTACAGACACATACATACATACATATACATATACATATAAATATTTGGTTAAGTTGGTTTTCCATGTACGTATTCAAATATTTTATTCTACACGCTTTCATTGTTTTTCTCGAAAAGGATCCAATTTTAAAATTAAATCTGGTGATTGTTTTTTCATCATTTGACCATAGACAAGGATTTTGATAGTTATGAAGGAAGAAAAAAAAAAGGATTTTGTGTTTTCTAGAAGGTCAAAATTAGTCTTTTTCTATTCTTGACGGAAAGTTATTTAATTATTTAATTTCTTTAAAAATTATTTATATGTAAAATAAATAAATTCTTAAATCGTCAAAAATATTCGTCTGACAATTTTTTTTTTTTCAAAAAAAAGGGAAATGGCCAAATTCCAAGTTTTTGTTCAAAAAAGTCAGCTCAGAAGTGGGATTTGTTTGGTTCCATCATAAAGTGTCCGGAAAAGTATCAGACGTAATTTATTTTGGTGTAGATTCTTTTAAGTTGGTGTTTAGACACGTTAAAGGATTCTAGGCTGACCTGACGTTAGCGTACAGTCATCGTGATTTCTTGAAGAATTGGAAGACTTTTTTTACGTGGACTTCCTCGTTGTCCATGAGAAGTCGACTAGTTCTGATTTGAAGATGTTGAAACGGGTGTGCCATTTCATGAAGAATTGGAAGAATTTTTTGACCTTAACTTCCTTCTTGCTCATGAGAAGTGGACTAGTTCGGATTTGAAGATGTTGATACGGGTGCAGTATTTCTTAAAGAATTAGAAGAATTTTTTGACCTGGACTTCCTTACATATGGAGATGAAATTACTGGCACTGGAGTGTTGGAGTTTCAGCGTACTAAAGGCTTTTGAATTCAGTTCGAACATTTCTAGACATACTTTTTAGACTTGAGAGACTTAAATACTCTTAAATTTTAGTACAACCATAAAAAAGGTCTTTAAGAAGAAATATTTAAAATTTTTGAAGTTAGTGGAAGAGCAATTAAAAATGGAAGCACTTGGTTTTACTTTTACAGCAAATAACGTCGGAAGGGGTTACCATTAGTGTGACTGCCCAACTTCTTCGAGTACTTACTTTTTATTATTAGGAATTATAAATTGAAGGTAGTTTAAGCTTTTAATCTAGAGCACTTTGAAATAAATCGACCATATTTGTTAAAGTCCCTTTTTCCTCATCAACAGTGTTCATAAATCCAACTTACTTTCGGGTATAGGTAAAGCAAAAGGCTTTCCAGAAAAACCATTTTTCAATCAAACTAAATGTAAACAAATGAACCTCTTGACTTACAATACCTCAAACCCTTGTTAACGATGCGATGGCAAACATCGAGTAATTTACTATATCATCCCCATACTTAGTATCTATTCGTTTGATTTGGATTTCTATTACTTCAAATCCAACACTCTTAAGGGTTAATCCCCCCTCTAATCCTCTTCGCACTCCTGATGCCTGTGAGAAAGTGAAATAATTTTCTATTTTTTGGTTTTTCATTTTGCAAACAATGCTGACTTTTATGCGCCTAATTTTGATCAATTTATCTTAATTGTTCTTCTAGAGCATATTAAACTAATGGATACGAATACCAGTGAGTATATTGCTTGCTTAAAGTCTCCATATTCCTAGAATCCACGAAAAAAAAGAACCATCATTCAATTTCTCATCCCCCTACTCGTAGTTCCAATATACTCAATTGGAAAACACCACTTGGCTATCTCGCCCGAACACGATTCGGGATAAATCTTTTATGAAACCATCAAGAAAATCGAATCGTGAATTCGAACTCAACCCCAAGTTCAACACACACACACAAAACACACCAAATATCATCTCCATATACCCCTCCCTAAAGAGGCTTTGAATTCCTAAGTGAACTTTACTGGAACTGAAGGAAGGGGGGGAAAAAACCGAACACACTCCCTTACCACCAAGACGATTGCTTATGGGAATACACCTGAAAAATGGAAAATCATCTCATTGAAGGTGAATAATTATCCTGGCATTCATCTGACTGAGGCAATTATTTCGAACATTTATTATCGGAAACGAAGACGAACGAACGAACGGACGGAAAGGGTGCCCCACCATTAGTCTCTTTTGGAAATCTCCAAAATCAAGTATGCAACATTTATCTTATAAAAGAAGTAAGTAAGGAGTTTCATCTTCTTCTTCTTTTTCGAACTGAAGACTGAAGCTATATGAAAAACGCAGAAGAAACAAAATTTGGAATTATTTTTCAAAGGTCCTTATTAATGACGGTTAAGCGAGCATTTGCAATGGGTGATCCCGGAACAATTAGACTAAGTGATGAGATTAGGGACATTCGCGCCGTTAAACTCATTTTGGATAACACCATGTTTCTGTTCCCGTTTTGCAAGCCAAAAACCACTAAACCATTCTCACACCCTCTTTTGTATCCTCTCAAATTCACCCCCACCCCACCACAGTTCCTCTGTTCCAATATGCTCCTGCTGCTGGATGATGATGATTCCCTCTCCTTGAAACCCTCAATGGGAATGTATTATTAAAGTCGGCATGTTTCCTAATCAAGATCATTTGTTATATCGGAGGACCGATTTACGGGCTTAACAATAATGTAGAATGCGGCGGCGGCGGTGGTGGTCGAGAGGATTAGGAAAATCCTTTAACATATATTTTCGGATATATTTAATTTCATTAAAATGTAAATTTAAGTTTTCAATTTATTAAGTTCTTTTTTTTCTGTACGAGTATCGGTGTGTGTGTGCGGAATGAATAAATTTTAAGTCATTATATTGTTGTTCTATCAGGATAAAAGGTGGTCAATGGTTGGTGATTCCTTATGAGGCAGATATAAATGGCATAAGGCCATTTTAAGGAGTTAAAAAGGTATTCCAATTCTAGTAGGTTTTATAATGTAAAGGTTGTAGGTGCTCTCCTCGGATAGAGTGTAGAGAAAAGATTATATTTATAGGGGTTTGTAGAGTTAATGGCTTGGTAAACCATGGAGCTTTTTGTTGTTTTAAATGTTTATGGAATTGAATTAATAAATTTTCAATATTTTAATGTATAAAAGAAGCCCCAAGAAGATGGTCATCAATTAGAGTTAAACTGGTCTTCTGGAGGAAATTTATTATTTCTGTTTTTTTTTTTTTTTTGAGAGAGTGATAAAGAAATGTAAGTTCAAATTTGTTGCTCTTAATCAAAAAAGTGCCTGAAAAAATTACTGTCGGTCAGTCAATCCAGCATTATCTAAAAGGTGTGGTTTTCAAAAATAAATAAAATGCATAATTATAGTTTCATGTTTCTGCAAAAAAAAGTAGCTTTCTAATAAAAATAAGGGATTGCCATTATATTTCAAAAATGATTTTAAGAAAGTGGCTGCCACGGCTGACTCGAATAATTTCCAGTTGAGAGGCCAAATATTCTCTTCTAAGGCGTCAATCTTCTCAGGCTTATCCGGGTAGACAAGCGACTTCATATACCACACAAAAAATTGTCCAGCGATGTAAAATTACACGATCTTGGAGGCCAAAGGCTCACGACACTCACCAAAATCGGGATCGGTGGCCATCTCGTTGAAGGCCCATTCATAGAACGTGCGCTGTGCTTGATGGTCATTCGGATTCAATTCTGGTACGAGTTGGATTTTGTAAGCCCGCAAACCACGATCCTTACGCAAAATGTTCCAAAAACCGGATGGGCATACAGCTTTACCTGTTGCACACGATGGTGGTTGGACTTATTCCGGTCTTCTTCGATACTCTGCTTCACAATAGCATCCCTGGTGCCCACTGTACAGCGGCGTCTCTGAGGATGCGCATTATCCACTAGAGTAAACGAGTTGCAAAATTGATCCATTGTTGCTTGAATTACCAACTGTACTGGGCAATTATGTCGACTGAATGTTGGACTCATGCATCTTGCCAACAGAAGCATGAATTTATTAATAAATTTACACTATTGCAAACATTGTTCAAGAGTTATGAAATGACAAACCAAACTGAGCATAAATCATGTAACAAATGTCAAAAAGACCAACTTTGAAAAAAATATTGGCAGAATAAAAATTTTAAAATTCTAATATATTATCTTCCAGTTCTGTCAAATTGACATGTGGACTATATTTACTCAAATTGTTCCAAATTATCAACACCCCCATAATCAGGGTTTCTACATCTGATTGCTACTAAACTACTTAGTGTTTTTGAGGATATTAGAAAAGAATTTGACATGGATAGAATTGAAACTTCATGATTTCACAAAAGTCTAATTCACATCATAAACCACTTTTTTCTCTGTCGAAAGTTCTGCATACAAATTTTTGCTAAATTTTATAGAAATCAGAATTTTTTTGGTGTACCACAAGTGTCTGTTCTTCGCCCTTTGCTTTTTTCAATACAATGTTTACTAATATTCGGTTTTTACGTATGGCGGAGATTCACAACAATAGCGAACATTTAGTACCGTGTTTAAGTAACGACTTGGACATTATTGATCAATGGTCTACTGAAAACTTCTTCCAGGCCAACCCAAAAAAATTTAATTAACTTGAAATCGTTTTCGTCCTTCAAATACTGTTAAAACTTTTATTGCTTGTGCTGAGTCATCCAAAAAAATTTTTGTACTCTAGCTGGGTATCTTCATATAAATTTGAAGGTTGGGAAATCTAAACGTGTCCTTCGAATACTTTGATCAATCTAAAAACATGCCTTATTCCACTGCAAACAAATACATCAAAAATCTTTTTTTTTTAATTGCTTAAGTAACATTAAATGAAAAGCGAAATATGATGACGAAGATGATAAAATATTAGAAGAGTTACAGCAATTCATTCTATTCCATTGGCTCTAGAAGAACTTGATAGTGAAAGTCAAAGACAATACTGGACTGATAATGTCACTTTAACTGAAAGGTTTATTAAAAAAAAACACCTTCTAAATAAAGTACCAAGCAACTAATAACGTTATTTATAGCTGTTGTCGTTCATTATTTCATTGGTGATTTTCCTGATTACCTCTCTTATTCAAAGTTAATTGTTTCTAATTAAATAGATTTTCATGTTTTTCCTAAATCATCTCGTTTTTATCAACGATTAGGTTTCAAACAAAGAACTTCTAATGAAAATTTTCTAACCAAACCAATTATATGTGTATATACGAATGAGTATACCCTTATATACATTGTACAGGACCTTTCTTCCTCAACAAGAAACGAAATAAACTAAACTAAACCCCCCACCACTCCCCTTCCTCTTACTTGTCTTCTTAGAATTTTAAAACTCATTCCCTGGAAAATGTTATATAAAAAGCAGTTTGTGCAAATGAAATGCGATTTGATAAGGCAATTTAGAATCCCTCTCTTATAATGGGACTAATTACAACGAACAATAGTGTCCTTAATTTCAAATATTCACCTCTTCACTTTTCTGATTGTAAATTTTCTCTCTAGGTAGATCGGTATACTTTATTTCCCGGTGTATTTGTGTGTGTGTGTGTGTGAGACTGGAGTACATATTTATAGCTTTTGAGAAATAAAACACAATAGAACACCCTGATGCTTGAATCCAACCCTATACATAAGCCAAAAATGCAAAAGAGAACTTTTTGTGTTAACTTAAAACAAAAGAAAACAATTTATAGAGATTAAATGTTGAATAAACACTTTTAGTTGGCAAAAAGATAGAAGATAGAAGATACCCAAATATGGAATGGAAAACCCGAGAGCTAGAGAAATGGAGGAGGAATACAACTTCATTAGTAACGCAACAGTGAGGGGACGAAACCCTGCGTGTACCCTATTCCAATAATGGTGATGGTGATGACGATGATGATGCCACTAAGTCGGGATGGGGTAAAATATATACACTCGTAGTTGAACAGGTATTAGGAAGACTCCTCTGTCAATACGCACTAAAACATGACCTTTCTTTGATTGAAAGAAGACAAAAGCTTCTCGGTTCTTGAAACTAAAGGAATGGAATACGACAGAGGTTCTGTTCCTTGGATTCCCATGAATGTAAACCCCAACCCAAACCCAAAGTCAAACCGATATCTTTTGCCCAAAAAACGACACGATGTTCGTGTTCGTGTTGGTGTTGGAGTTCGAGTTATTTAGGCTGTGCCGCTATTTTATTCAAAGTCCCATTCAAATAAAATTGACGACTTATCTTGGTAAAGTTACCTAAAGTTTGAATAAATAGATGAAAATGATGCTATCAAGTTGGGATTTTGCTGACACAGATAGAATACACATATAGACTTTCACACACACACACACACATATTCAAATAGACATCATATAGACTAAATTAAGTCAAAAGAGAGAGAGAGCGAGGATTCATCCTCAAATTGGTGAATTAATTACGACTACGAAATGATGAGAGTTAAGACTTTCTTCTATATTTACATTGAACATTATTTCATAAAATTGCTAATTTTGCACAAAGTTACCTACCGAACAAAACATATCTACAAATATATGTAGGTACATATTCTAGAGTCGAAGACTGTCAGAAAGAGAAAATTTGGTTTAACAATGGTTGAATGAGGTTGAATTGGAGGGGGTGGGGGTGATGGGGGGTAGAAATTTTGGGTCATAATATGTTCTGACTTAATCATTGCTCCGTCTTTATTGGGTATATGTAGTTAATGTCTATCGAATCAGCTTTAGCTTAATTGAAAGTCTGTGCGTCCGTGCATGTTAGTATGGTTCACGTTAGTTACATACATTCATACACATACACATATATACAATTTAAGATGCCTTAAAGATAGCTTACATATTTAATGTTGCTTAATATTTCTTACAAAAAATTTAAGATTTAATCGGTACCTTTAAATGGAAAAAAATTGGAAGGTTAAAAGCGTACTTTGACAAATAAAATGACCATGTAATAAGACTCGGAATACATACGTAAACGCACAAGCACATATAAGCTTGAATGAACTAAAATAAAACACTAAAATAATACACATAAATTAAGCCTTCTGAATCGAACCTTGTATATTTTCAAATAATTGAACTTAAGTGTTTAAATTTCTTTTACTTTCAACATTTAGGGGTATATACAAATCCTTTAAACATTTTTGAATGACCAAAATATTTATTTATTTATGTATGTATGTGCTAACAATTTTATAAGTGTAAAATTTTAATTAACTATGTACATCCTGGATATTTTAATATTATGACCCATTTGATTTGAAAAAAAGGGAGGAATAATAAACCTCAAAGAAAAAAATCCAAAGCTTTCAAAAATTGACACATACATACTTGTGAATTATGCAATAGCAATTTCACATAGAACATTTTAGTCCCTATCTATACTAATTGTTCATTTGATTCTCAATGAAGTTTTGAAAAACCCTGAATCTTATGTTTTCATGGGTTTGAAAAACACGTTTTAAAGTTATTTTTTGACAATGATTTCGAATCAGAACTTTGATTTTAGCTATCAGTTTAAATTTAAAAAATACTCGTTTTTAACATTATTTTTATATTTTTTAAATATATTTCAAGAACTTGTTGTGATGGAAAATATTAAAGTTGAAATTCGAATTCAGGACAAAAAAATCATTTCAAACCATTCTTTCATTTTTTTTGTTAAGAACCGTATCGCGAAAATCAATGTGGTACAGGTGAAGACTACCAATTAATTAGAATTTTTTTTAAGTAAATGAAATACTGAAAAAATTAAACCTTAAACTATTATAACAATTCAGAAATCAACACAAATTTAATAAAAAATAAAATACTTCACGAATTGTGATCGATGTCATGTGTAATATCCTTAAATGTAAATATTCTGAAAGATAAAAAATCCTTCTCTGTTTTCTGTCACCAAAATTGATGTTCGAAAATTCTTTCGACATTATGAATATGATACATTTGATTGCCATTAAATTTTTTTTGCGGATTTTGATGATTTTTTTGAAAAAAATGTAACTTTTTGGACGTTGTCACTTTGGTATTAGGTAGTTTCAAATATGATTTTGAAAAATCCACAGACCTTTCTTAACAACTTCCAAGCATTTGAAGAGAAAGTTGAGGGAAAATGTATAATAATTTTGAAGATCTGTCAGTGGGTCAGTCAATTTGTCAGCTGCATTTCATGTATAACCAAAAACCACTTTTTGTAGTGAGTTAAAATTAATTAGTTGTTCCTTTGAGTGTTTAAATAATTTTTTTTTAACTCTACTGATTTAAAAGTTATGGAAAATTAAAGTTATGGCTAAGGTTTTTTGCAACATTGGAGTACCATAAAACAAACTTGACTGAGTAATTAAAAATTTCGTGTTAAATTTTGTGTGAAAAGTTTATAAATTTTCTTAAGAACTAAATTTTTCAAAAAAAAAAATAAATCGAAAAAGATTTCTTTTTATTTTTAAACATCCAAAGCACTGGTCTAAATTGGTGTGGTCGATAACGAACAAATTCAATACCATATCACTCAAAACAAACTTAATGAAAGAAAAATTAAAAATTACAACGACTTTAAACCATTATCAAGTTGAAAACGTTTTTTATGTTTTTCTTAAATGTTTGTTTTAAATATCATCTTTTCATCTCAATCTTTCTCAACGTCACTCAGCAATATCTTACAAAATGTTTCATTTTAAACTTCTTTAAGATATTTCCCAGAAAAAAAAATATGAAAGGCACACAAAGAAGAGTTGTCATAGCCATAACTTTCTTTAATTTTCTTTTCTAAAATGAAAAACGAATAAACAAAACAAAAATATGGCCTGCCAAAAAAAAGGACCATAACAATGGCAAATGCTTGTGACAACTTTGTGAGATCATCATCAAGTCAAGTGTCACGTAGTATATTATATGCACCCCTCTCCATTATCAAATATATATTTTCCCCCTCCTCCCGCTCAACAATCATACAAACATAGATACCCAAAATAAACTGGGTGCAGCATGTGTCTGACAGTTCACCTTCAACGAGACAGAGTTTAGTTGAACTTATTATACCGTAACCGTACCAGCAACCAGCAAACCAGTTGTTGCTTTGACATGATATACCGGCTCACAAAGAACAGTTTGGTGTGTATATATGTGTTTGTATATAATTTACAGAATCTGTCCACATTCCAAAAAAGAGCTTCTTCAAAAAAAGATACTACCACTTCTCCATGAGAAAATCAAATTAACCATAATGGAGTTTAAGGATACCAAAAACAGAAGAAAAAGAAAAAAAAAAACTAAACTTCAGCAGCGTACGTGTGCGGCTTCCCTTTCAACCAAACGATATTCGGATGCGGATATGGCATCAGGCGGCGGCGGCGTGACGTCTTCTCCCGACGAAGGCTGTCAGTCACATATTGGAACGCACTCAAAACAAATAAGGGACTCAGCACCGAGATGACGTATGTACCAATATAAGGAGTACCTACATTATCTCTAGGTATGGTGGTACATCCTTTGAATCCAGCATCACCATCATCATCATCATCATCATCCTCGTGTACTCAAACTCAACTCGTATTGTGCATGCCTCACGTTGCTATACTTTTTGAAATTAAGTAAATAATTGCTACTTAAAATTCTTGCATCGTTTTCACTTTGTGAGTTTGACTACTCAACTTTTAGGGGAAGGAGAAGGGGTAAGGAGGATAAATGTGCGGGTTGCGGGTGTTGTTGTCAAATTCGAGCTGGGCAGGATGATGTGCGAATTTCGTAAGGCAAATTGCTTTGGAAGTTTTCTTTCTTCTTTTTTTTTTGTCGAGTTGATCCTTTTTTTCGAAAATACTGAAACTATGTACCATGGACGTTTTTCTTTTCATACAAACATTTTCCGGGACGTACTCGTCCTCGTACTCGAACATATATGAAAAGACGGATGCGTGCTATGAATCAGCTGATTTATCTTTTAAAGAATAATCTGGAGACGTAGAGGAATTTTGAATGAGTGTGGGTACTTTCGTTTTCTTTTTGACATTTTTACATTTGTTTGTCTTTAAAACCTTAAAGTTAGCTAGTGCACAGTCCTTTAAGACATTTTTTCTTTATTCATATGAGGATTCATTTGCCTTTGTACATTAGAAGCTTCTATATTGAAAAATGAACATAAAATTGACTTGACAATAATGGGTACAAAATTTGCTTCAAAAAAGGTTTGGAATTGGATTTTTCTTTTAATTTCTAGGCTTAAGAGATTGTGACGAAAAGAAAATGAGATCTAGACGTTTTATGACAATCGATAAGTGAATACAGGATAAAAAAGTGTATAAAACTCCAAAATACGACGTCCATGAATTGTTTATTTAATAAAATGTAAAAAAAAACAAATATACGCCTCAGTGTCCCAGTTTACATAATTAATTTGTTTTAATTGTGTTGAATGCTAGGTTTGGAATAAATGATGATTTTCGAATTCAATAGTGTAAAAATAACTAGAAGCATGTTTAATGTCGACAAAACTTCGAAACCATTTTTTATCATTCAAAAATTCCGTTCTTTAAAGTTAAACTCAAATTTTCCAATTTTTTAGTATAAAAATGAAGATGAATGCATACACCCTTGAATCTTAAACATTTTTTCTCAAATTCAGGTTTTTAAAAATAAATAAAACCCACATCGTCAAAATCTAGTCGAAAAGCGTTTCAACTCTTCGTCTAATCATCGTTTAAGTGCTGAGTAATTGCTCCACGTCTGGGTTTCTATTTTTCCTCGCGATTGATGTTCGAAAAAAAACGAAACAAACATTCCTGAACATTCTTTCGATTTTATACACCCTTCCCCCTCTGTCCTTATTCTTTCTTCCCACTCCGATTGCCATTACCACTTAGTGCATCGATTAAGTGCCGCACCATCATGACGCAATTGGATTAAATTGAAAAATTCTTGTTGTTGCTGAATGGTGAATAGGTTTTTACGAGTATGTACAAAACAGCAGTTAGAGAAAAACCCATTACAGACACACGAACCCTTTTTATCCTTAAGCGAAGACCAGCACCAGGGCTCTCTGACTACGACGATGATGAGGATGACGACGACGACGACGATTTCAGATCGGAACAGGACTAAAACTAATTGCATTACATCACTTATATCCTGCGCCGGTCGCCCTTAAAATCGGCAATCAAAAAAGGGTTGTGTTCCATCAGGGGTATAATCATGTCGGTATGAGGAACTCTGGGTGTCAGAGGACTGATCCATCTATGCCGTTGCCCCGGCCAGGGCCATTTGTCATATGGTTTCTCTATGACCGGGGCTTTTAACTTTGTATATAGGGGTCGACTTCGATATTCCACTTCCAACGGCTTTTGACTTTTGGCCAGCAAGCAATTTCCAATAAACTTTTCAATTGATGATGAATTTTGTCCCTTTGGTACGGAAACTGCATTTGTCTCCTCCGTTCCATTAAGTCACGTATAATATAGTCCCCCCCGCCACCATACAAGTTTATGGTGCATTATGTTGTCAACTATTTTCTTGGAGTTGTTTCCAAGAACCAAGCATCAGACACATGTGACTTTTATTGGCCAACAGTTGAAGGGTAATGTTCCTGTTCGATGGTCTTTGTGTTCGCGATGCATCCTATATGACTTGTGTATCCTGCTTAATGTTGCATTTTATTAGTCTCAATATTGATGGATACCATACACACCGACCAAAGGCACTAAAGATGCACACTGTAAGATTCCAAATGTCCCTCAGTCGACGAGACATAATATGTATGTAGACTGGTTCCAGGATCGGGAATAACAAAACTTCACTAAACGAAACTTAAGTGCAGAATATTTGCGACCAATGCAACAAAAGTCCTTTATAGGGTCATTTGGACCGATATGTTTAAAGAGCCATATTATCGAGCTGGCATTTTATAGCTATAGCCCCTGGCCAAACAAAACGGATATAATGTCTTTAGTTATTTCGAACTGAAAATAATTTTATGATACCGTTAATTGTATTGTTTGTTATGCAATTTACATCAGAAACATTTTGACGTTTATATGCGTTGAATGTTAAAATCGAATTCTATGGACCATCTGGACCAACTCCAAGTGGTAATAAATTTTCAAGCAATTTTATTCTAATGGGAATTTATGGCGGATGTAATTGGAGATGTTTTGTGGTCGATAATAATCAGAGACCAAGGATGACGATAGAGTCTTTATAATAAATTTAACAATTATTGCACTTTTGTGGTTTTGCATCATCGCATTGGCTTCGGGTAGACAGCGATGATGCAAGTTAAGTGATGCGAAGACCTTTGGGATTTCTAAGGTGAAATTATGGATAAATGAATGAAAGAGGCAATAATAATAAATAAAAAGTGGTCGGAAAATGGTCGTTTTCTTAAACCAAGGGGAGGGCTAAATATAGTGGCAGAAAAACACTTTTATAGGATATTTTACTTTTTGCTTTTGTATTTAAAAAAAGGGGTTTTCAAAAGTAATTTTCCTTGAAGTTTTTGTGACTCAAAAACAGATTGTAATAATTTTTCTACTCAGAAATTTGATGTAAGTAGTGTGTTTTTGTTGGTAGTTAATTTTAGAAATTTTGATTAACTTCCAGAAAAATAAGGCATCTGCAAATTTTGTTTATCAAAAGAACCAAAAACCGGATGCATTAACCAGCACCTAAATCTGGATGGTTAACCACGACCGTCAAAGTTTGATTCAAGCCTTAAAACTGATTTTTAGAGATTTCATCGATGAACAATTTATGACGCAGGATTCTCTATCTGTATTATTTACTAGAGGCTAGTCCGTCATGTTATTAAAGATTGGTAAAATTTTAAGGGCCGATGTTGATTTTAATAAAACACAAATTTTTAAGGAAATCATTGTCATTTCTTTTTATCATGATAATATCGGTATGGTTCAATTTTGTATGGAATAAATTATCGGCTAAATGTCCGCCGCGACTTTGGTGGCACAGCTCCATTCAATGGTCCAAATTTTCGATGATGGTGAGTCATAATTGAGGTTCTATGCCGGCCGTTAATGTGCCGAAGTATCTTATCCTCATGTTTCTGGCTTATCGACGTACACCTTTTCTTTCAAATAACCCCAAAGAAAGAAGTCCAACAGTGTCAAATCACATGATCTTGGCGGCCGATTTACAATTGGCTGTGTGGCAAATGACACCGTCCTGTTAAAACTACATATCGTACACATTCATATCTTTTAATTCGGGGCTCATTTTGGAAAAAAATATTGCCCAATGATGCAGCCAGCCCATAAGCCGCACCGAACAGTCACTCTTTGACTTTGTGGGTGAATTGATTTTTCGACAATTACTCTAAGGTTATTATCATACACCCAAATGCGGCAATTCTTCTTATTGACGAATCTATTGAGGTCAAAATCAAAATGTGGCTCATCACTGAAGATGATTTTCTTCGAAATGCATTTTGAACGGACATTTTTATAATAAGCCTGAATAACTTTAACTTTAACTTTTACTTAATTGTGTATCATTCTATGGTTCAAATTGAGTTAGTTTGAAATTCAGAAATGTCAAATGAAACGCAGAAAAAAACTAGAGGTTTAGGTGTGGTTCACATTCAATATTGGCCCTTAAAAATTTAACCACCCTATAGTAGTTTATGAGTTGTCTAATGTTTCTTTATTTATAATTTCTTTGTGCCAAATTTCATCCAGATCCGTTCAGCCGTTCTGTCATGATTGATTGGAAAAAAAGTATCCTGTGTATCTCCTGGTTCTGACTTCTAAGCTACTTTCCCACACATTTTCAGTCAAATCGGTGCAGCCATTCTTGAGTTATAAATAGTTAACTCAGCACTTAAAGTCGTTTTGTCAAGTAAATAGACGTTAGATATAACAAAATAAAATAATTTATTGGCTTGTCATATCGCACAGTGAATATTAAACTACTATCAACCTTCACTTCCTCCCTTTCTTCCCTCTTTTAAAATGCGTTGACACAAAAATCCAATAAACCAATATTCAGATTCTCTAGAGGTTCTAAGATTAAGGACCTAGACTCTAGGAAAAATCAAATATAATTTGACTATGAATTTAATAAGAATTTTCAAGGATTTAGTGGACTAGTTCCATATACTTATGTCTTCGTCTTTTGACATAAATGAAATAACCCATAGTTGAAAAGTCCATGAAAAATGTATTTAAATTCCATCGAAAGTTGAATGAACCGAATGGAATTTATGTGTAATGTAACATGAGTAGTGCTTGTTGGTCATAAATGTCCATTCCATTAGTACATTACATTAATTCACGGTTTTTTTTCTCACCTCATTTTGTATACATATTATGCCATATGAGTTAAGTAAGCTGAAGAGGCTTCAATTCTCCTTGTCCATAATAACAAAATAACTTGCATCCCTTTCCTTCTTCAGCAGCCTCTCTTACTCTACTTAATACATCAGACATCTGGGTCACTCTTGAAACAATGCCAATTAAAATGCTCTTCAAGAACTACAAAACAGATCCTGATTAACCTCATTCCATAAAATTATTCACACAACAAAAAAGCTTATAATGACAATGGTGGTGATATGATGGCAGGCGGGCGGTCGGTGCGGTGGCGGGTTGGACTGATAGGACGGCTGGCCCGTTTGGTCACAATCATTTCACGCCCCACAATCGCATTATGGTCATTTCAATTCGTTCCAATTCAATTTCACACACTACAAAGTTAACGGTTGAACATTTCCCATCTGCAATTAACATAATTACGTTAATTTATTAACATTAAACGGGAATTGTTTTCGCGGCAGCGTGCAATCAGATCAGCCCGCAGTATTCTGCTTAATTTCGCTCAGCGCACGAGTCCGATTATATACATGAATAATTTTTTTTTTTTTTTTTGAGAATTTTTGTTAAAATCGGAATTTCACCATCGGGCTTATTGAGATACTTGAGTTATTCGAGAATCGATATCATCATACACTGACACGTCAACGCCAAACGCCAACGACGTTCAGCGTCGCGGTGAAACGGGCGGATTTGCTTGCGGGCCAAATGGGATTAAAATTGATTAATGCATAATGCCTCTATCCGTTTCCGTTTCTGTTCCTGTTACTGCTTCCCTTGTAGGTATCATCAACACCATATTATTAAGCAATGGAAAAGAATAATTTCTGTTATTGTTGTCACATTACCGTTATTACCGCTAGTTTATTGTGTTGCACGAGGCGCCATTTTGACAACTTGTACAACAGTTTACTGTGAATTAGCTTTATTTTGTCGATAAAACAAGAAAGTCTCGCATGATACAAGAATGTCAATCAAAACCTAAATACTTGGATCTTCTAGACTAGCGGAATATTGACAGCCAGGGTGACGGTGACAGTGACATTAACGGCATGGGCGTTAGAGAGAGAATGGAGAGTGGATTATGGGGGCTTGACTTTGATTGGAAATTTATTTGCCGTGTGCGAAAGTTTTTCCATTAACTTCTTCCGCGTTGGTTGCGTTGCGATTGACGGAGGGACTGGGAGCCCCATCAGCAGTTATATTATGTTACAATCGTCATGTTGTAATAGTCTGTCGAATAATTACACAATGATTTAGCGAAAAAGTGAATGGAATATCAGTTCGTCCATCAGGGACATCAGGATGTCTGAGCCAACTTCACTTGTCAATCGTATTTTCATCAATCATGCCCAAACATCCCCACAGTTCTGAAGGACGACGACCGACGACGAGGAAGCTATATGGCTCATCGGGTGGCATCAACGGCAACTGCGGTGGTGGTGGTAGCGGAAATAACCATTATATTGAGCAGAAATTATCCATAAAATGAGAATAGGTTTCTTTTAGCTTCCCCTTCTGTCTGGTCTGGACAAAAATGGAGACGAAAGAATTGTATAGTTTAACCTATACGACTATTATAGTTTGGTCAGACGAGTGAGTGAGTAATCCCCGGAGGTGGCATTACATATAGGTTTGCTTGTTCGAGGGTAATGACTTTGGGGAGATTGCTTTGGCCTTTTGGGGGACGCGCATGTCGTCGTTGGATTTTTGGATTTTTTTTATTTTTAGGGAATACCCTGGGATTTGGTTGAGATTATGTTCGGTCTAACATGACATGACGAACCAGTCATTGTCATAAATCAAATGGGTTCTTGCTGTATGACCAAACAATCATCATACATTGGCGAGCGCAACATGTTATCTACATACATGTGAGGGTGAGGGGTCAAAAGAACACACAACCGTTAAGTTGAGGTGATGAAAGAAAACCATGCGGTTGTTTGGAGTAATTAGATTGTTGACATGAAGTGTTGACGACTTTGGGCGTTTGATTGGGTGCTTAAGTTCTTTTTGAGTCTCTTAAAAGGACATATTATTAGTAACGGTGCAATAAAGTAACGCCTGATTATAACTGGACGAATGTTATGGTTGCTTTTTTATTTAGAGACATACTAGACACATCATTGTTGATACGTCAAAAGGTCACGGACTGTCATCCTTCAAAGTGGTATGATATTTCAGTGTTTTTGAAAATGTTCATGAATTTTAGATTAAAGACAAAGATCACTCTAACGATGACTTGATCTTGACAGCCTCAAAAAAAACTTTGAAAGATAACAACTGAAGATTTGAATTCCCGCTTCTATCTCGAACGGTTTGAAGTACTACACTAGACTGCACTGGACCGGAATAGATTCGATAAAGCTCCCCATTTCACTTTGTATATAATTTAGTATATGAAAACTTAAATGATTAAAAAAAAAATGAGTCAGGGAATGTTGGCTGTCAAATATCTTTTCTATACAGAAACTTTAGTGGGCTAATATGAGCACTCTTTTGGCTTATACTCAAAGGATAAGGGTTGATAACAGAAAACAGTCTTCAGAAGTAAATATATTGGCTTAATGCCTTTAAATTGAAAAACCCTTTTTTAACTTTTTGAGACCAGACAAGGGCAAACATTGATCACCAAAATCCAGCATCAGTGCGTGAGACAGAACTATACCGTGTGCTGTTGTCATGATGTTCTGTCTGTTGTGTTTTTTTTTTTTTTTTCTTACATCTTTGTCAATTTATCTTGCATTAACATATTGGGCTGTATCATCTGATAGCCTCAATAACTTAGATACAGTGTTTCTACTCCATTTATTTATTTTTTGTATGTTAAAGCCTTTTTTCACCTTTTTATTTAAAATGCAGTTTTGCATTAAGAAATTGCTACTACATAACCATAAGTAGGTATGTGAAATACATTATACTTCAAAAACTATTTCAAAATACAAACAAAATTATTCAAAAGAACTCCTCTGTTTGTTCAAAGTCTGCCAAGAGTCTGCCTTTGTTCTTATTACTTCAATCATGAATCAATCATTTATAAAAGACTCTGACATTCCAGGAAGAATAAGTAAACCTCAAAGACAAGAAATATAATTCTGTCAAAGTAATGTCAAAGTAACAAATATCCACAATAATACTAAGAATCACTTAAGAACTATTATTTAGTCCTCAATATGTCTATATGGAAGAAGTTGCTGATAATATACTCCCTCTAGAAAATAAAGCTTACCAATGAACAAACAAACAAAGCACTAAAACCCTAAATACGCTAATTTCCAATTGAGTCCAATATTGCCACAATGCATCCAACCCACACTCCCTCATCAACCCTTAAAGGAAATTCCGTTCAACTCGTAGTCAAGTCTACCGTTCGCCTTCGCCGTCATCGTCATCGTCGCACATGCAATTGTTTCATTTATAATACCAAAATGAAATTGGAAAATTGTAATAAAACGAAAATATCCTTGGGGCTATAAAGGCGCAAGGCATCCAAGTCGAAGCCAAGCCATATGCAGAGTCCAAATAGCTCCTTGCCACTACTTCCAGACGCACTCATAAAATCAAATAAATCAAACATAGCTATTATAGAAGGGAAACAATTGGGGAAGGGGGATTGGTTGGGATGCGACGGGCGCTATATGACAGCATTGGTATACGCAAAGAAATGTCATGATATACTTCCACTGAAACCAATTCACGGTCATATTCTTATGGATGACGATTGGAAAGGGGCAGGGGGATGAAACACCAAATGTAAACATTAAACAAAAGCGACCCCTTGCCACATATTATAATATAAACTTATCTGTGGCAGAAAACAACAAAGCTGACGACGACGACGACGACGATTCACATTCACAGGGACTACGATTCTATTTAAGTTCAACGACGACGAACGAGGACGTACCGGAAAGCGACCTCTGCAAACACGAACAATAACAAAAACAAACAAACCTATTAATAAGTCGATTGTAGTCTATTTCGACTCGAGACGACTGCCACGACGACTGGCACAACGGACGCCCCCTTCGAATAGACTTTCAATCCAAACCGAACCCCTAAACGATGTTTCTTCCTGGAAATTGTTTGGTATTGGAATCGGTTACCTATAAAAATGGGTTTTATTTGGATTCGCATTCTTGGGATTATATACCCAGGAGGACGCCTTACCGCCTTTGCTGCCGGTCGTTGGTTAGCAGCGGACTGCGTTTATCGTGGAATACCATCAAAGCGCGGAATGGCGTGCCGAGGACTTCGATTTTCCTCCATACAGTCGGAATTGTACCCAGCCATGCCATGCAATCTAGGGTGAAGGAATTCCATCTGGCCGTTAGCGCTTAGTCATTCAAATTCATAGCAAAACCGGGTGACGGATTTAAATGGATAAGGCGCCTATAAAATCTTAAATCTTAAATCTTAAATCTTAAATCTTAAATCTTAAATCTTAAATCTTAAATCTTAAATCTTAAATCTTAAATCTTAAATCTTAAATCTTAAATCTTAAATCTTAAATCTTAAATCTTAAATCTTAAATCTTAAATCTTAAATCTTAAATCTTAAATCTTAAATCTTAAATCTTAAATCTTAAATCTTAAATCTTAAATCTTAAATCTTAAATCTTAAATCTTAAATCTTAAATCTTAAATCTTAAATCTTAAATCTTAAATCTTAAATCTTAAATCTTAAATCTTAAATCTTAAATCTTAAATCTTAAATCTTAAATCTTAAATCTTAAATCTTAAATCTTAAATCTTAAATCTTAAATCTTAAATCTTAAATCTTAAATCTTAAATCTTAAATCTTAAATCTTAAATCTTAAATCTTAAATCTTAAATCTTAAATCTTAAATCTTAAATCTTAAATCTTAAATCTTAAATCTTAAATCTTAAATCTTAAATCTTAAATCTTAAATCTTAAATCTTAAATCTTAAATCTTAAATCTTAAATCTTAAATCTTAAATCTTAAATCTTAAATCTTAAATCTTAAATCTTAAATCTTAAATCTTAAATCTTAAATCTTAAATCTTAAATCTTAAATCTTAAATCTTAAATCTTAAATCTTAAATCTTAAATCTTAAATCTTAAATCTTAAATCTTAAAACGATCTCAAAAATTTGAGCTTTTCACAAACTTAGACTTTTCTTTCTTAGTTTTTAAATTCCAGATCCATCCCTGTCTTCCAAGGGTAAGAACAGAGCTCTACCAGTTTTCATTTTCTTCAACTTGGGACGTTGGGCGGTGCGCCCAGCACGTCGTCGTTTAGAATACTTCCGCTAAATGGTTGACTTGGAAAAGCGTGTGTTCTGTTTACAGGACTCTCATTGAAAAATTTCCCTTTCATTGTGCCGATTGTTTGATTTGAGAATTTTCTTCGTTCTTTCCTGACACACCCGCTTCCACCAGACTGAAGGTATGCACAGGCATCATAGACGACTAAAGACGGCGGTGGTGGTGGCAGCATTTTCAACTCCATGCGTGCCATCATGCAACGCATATTAAAGAAACCCGCATGGCATACCGCACTTTCTGCTGCGCTGCGCTGCCCGTGCCATGAGCCACCCCTTTATTTTTTTTTTATTTTTTTGTGGCATTGCTTCTCAAAGGATAATTCAATTCACTTTAAATGTCTGTCCGCATATGTTTTCGATTTTTTCGCTCCCGCCCCCAACTTTGATTATTTTTGTTTGTGTTTGTGTGACAGAGTCAAAGCTAGAGAGAGAGCCAGAGCCAGAGAGCTAAGGGGTTGTGTTGTGAATTTTCAAGTCTTTCTGGCCCCTTGCCCGCCAATGTTTATTTGTTTTCTTTCGCCTCCTTTTGAAGGATCATTCATAAAACCCTCCGTTCGGTTGATTTTATAGAGTGGGTGGGTGGGTGTGTGGGTGGTTTGTGTATGTTTGGACTATACCATATGAAGCACATATCTGATGGTTCTCTCTGATGTGTGTATATGGAGTATCAGGCGCTCATTCATTACAATGTTCCGATGTTTTGATTAAATGAAATCGAAACGGAAACTAATCGAACGGAATGAATTATTCATGTGAATTCTGGAGTGGATGACTCTGGACGTTTGCCTGATGTTCAAATGGTGCAAGTTATAAAAACAAAGCTCTCGTCTCTATAGGTACATATATGCCATGCCAACCTACTTTATGTATATGTATGTATGTTTTGTATATTATGTTGTATGAAGCATATAATATTGCTTAGAGTGTGTGTACATTGTTTGTATAGAATTTTCCGAAGTGAAGTAGTTTTTTTTTGAAAAATCAATTTCCTGTGACAGTAATAAGCCATAACAATGTTTAAGTGGCTGGAAATTTTAATCAATACATCACTCATAATATTCGAGTATAATGTAGGTAATTTTAGTTTTTCATTTTTTTTTTGTTAAGGAAATTAGAACGAACAAAAACACATATTTTTAAAAACTCTTTTGAAAATACAGCTCCTTCCGTTCGGAAACCACTTAAAGTATTTTTCATGTTTGTTGTTGTTTTTAAAGTATCTTAAGAGAACTTTTTGATTTCTTATTTCTTAATCCAGCTAATAAAATCACTATAAAAACCGTTATCAACTAATATCGAAAATCAAATCCCCTTGGGGGTAACAAAACCCACTGAACTCGTACACGCATTAAATTCGAGTACGTTGTGGGTATAGCTAATAAAATTTTATTGAATTGTAAAGGATTTCAATATTATTGCCATTCATGCATAAAAATCCTTTTTTTTTGTGCCGCAAATCCTTGTTTTGCAAAAAAAAAAAAACGAGAGAGGGGTTAAGTTTTTGTGTGTGCAAAGGATTTTACTTCTTTTTTTTTTTTTTTTTCTTTTATTTTCTTCAGGAAGAAAGTGCGTGTAAGTTAAACTCGAAAAGGGGACAAGGGGAGTATTATAGTCGACCAACCGCACCGCTCTATCGTCATCAGGTAAAGATCGATTTAATACTTAGGTATGTACACATTATATAAGTTCGAGAACAGACTTTGTTTAGCCTAATCGGTGAGCACGTTTTGTTTTGTTATTCTTAAAGAGGATAAGTGGTATATATACAACCATCCAGGAAAAAGAGATTTCTTTCTAAGGATATCTATTATTTGTGTACCGCCTTTCTCATATATGAGAAAAGGGCTGGCTGCAGAGTGTTGCTGTAGTGTTTTTACCTTATTAAAAATTGAGTCATGCTGTGGGGGGACTTTCGAAGGACTCGTAGACCTTTTATCCTAGTTACCATGGAACATACTACTAGAAAATGAAATGGGAAACTAATCGATTGGTCCTGTACTCTATATGAATGTATGTACACACCTTTACACTTATGTATACAAACTTTAATACCATGTTAAGTTTGAATTCAAGAGCTCTTTAACTTGAAATCATTTTTAGAGATTTCCTTGGATAAACAGTTTAAGAAGGGCGGATGGAAATTTTGCTGTTCAAGCTATACGCAGCAGTGAATAAAACATAGCTATTAAAAATGAAATTTAGGAATCCAAGAGAGTTATCAAAGTTGACATAGTCTTCTAAGTGCAAATCTAAGTGCTAAATATCAAAACATCAAAAATGAATATTCATTGATTTGAAAAAGACAAAAATGAACAAAATTCTTTTTAAAAAAAACTTCTACAAAACAAAATTGAATGGCTTTACTTTCTTTTAAGATATTTTCAATATTGTTTTTTTTTTTTTTTCTTTTCTTAAAACCATCATATAAAAACTTTACAGCTTCTTTTTGGCAAACAGAATGTCGAAAAAAAGTCGAAAAAAAGACTCCTCAAGAAAACACATAATAAAACTTCTTTGCACAAAAACAAACCAAAAAAAAAAAAAAACAGATACGTTTTAAGTATTTTCAAACTTTTTCATAACCAAAAGTTTTTCTTTTACATAGATAATAATTTTGAATTTCAATACCGCACATCCTTATATACCTACATAGTCAAAAAGGACATCATGATAAAGTTTTTTTTTCTATTAAATAAACATGTATCCAAGCCAAAAAGGATATAATACATGTTTATGTGTTAAAAGGAAACAAAGATTGTGTCCTGGAAAACCAGCTCAAAAAAAAAACAACGAAAACAAAAACAGCGGAAAATGTAGGTAATGAAATTTGACATTTTATGAGTTTTTTTTTTTTTGGTTTTAGATAATATGTGTGTGTGGAAACATTTTGTTCCCACTGAAACAAACCACTAATATAGGGTTTTTGTATTCTAGGTAAGTAGGTATAGGTTAGGAGTATATGTACATCAAAGCGGAAATGAAATTAGGTTTTATGTAGGTATACATAATCATGTACGTAATTTTGTCAAAATTGATTTGTGTGGTAGATAGGTGGAGGTTTCTAAAAACAAAACACACCAACAACAACAAAAAAAGTAAAAGGTTAATATTTCGGTTGGTCTTAAATTATAACAGGTTTTATGTGGGTATTTACATCGCGTAATGAATTAATGGTTTTTCAAAATTAAAACTGGTGTTTTAGGTAGTGGGTATATTATATTGAAGTCGTAAAATCATAATAAAGGTTAAATTTTGTGTTGGTTTATTGCGTAAAATTTGTGACCGCAGCCAAACGGGTTTTGACGGCCTATAAAATAATATATTTATGGCCTCTATGGTCTTTATACCTTATATATAATTAGGAAAAACAGTTGAGGTATTAAACGATGTAGGATTTGTTGGTTTTTGGTATTTTTGAAAATTTAAAATTAGATAAAAGAAAACATGTATTTTTAGTAATTTTAAACTCTATTGGAATAAGCATAGAATTTCCTTAAAATTACTCAAACAACTAAGCCTCTATATGTCTTCGATAACTTCACGAATTCCAACTTTAGGTTCTTGAATCGATTTTGCAACATTGACATACCTATATCTCTCACGTGACCCAGAAGAAAAAGTTCTAAACGTGTTAAATCAAAAGATTTTGGTAGTGATCATTTTTTCGAGAAATAACAATTCTAGAAACTTTTCTACGGTTTCGTTGATTTTGTTGCACGTAGCGCCCTCTTTCGACGAAGTAGCGTCAAAGCACTCCGCAGCCATTGCCAGTACAAAAATGGAGAAGCTTTTTAACAATTATTCTAGTAATCTTCAAATGTGACGCAACTGCTAAATAATACAAAAAGTCGAAGGTAAAAATGAGCCTCATTACTGAATATGATTTTTTGACGAAATTCCGAATCATTTTTATGCATTTCAACTTTTCAAGGACTCACTTACGACCGTAACTGTATTGACTGAATTTTAAAAGACTAAAAACTAAGTTCTAAAAAAGATAGTTACAAAAATCGACAAAGAATCAACAAAGCTGTGATTTCGTCAAAATTATGTACCTGCTTCATTAGCAATATTGTCAGTTTTTCCTACCTGTTTCACTATTACAAGTCGAAAAGATGCTTCTTCATAATGTGATGACTCAAAAGTGCTTCTGTTTCTGTTTTGAGAACAACTGTGATTGCAAAATGTTCACTATTAAAGAGTTAAATTCTTATAATTTCATCGTTCCAGTTTTGGAAATTTGGTTTGATTAACTGTCAAATTTCAAAAATCAAAATATGACAGATTAAAAAGTGACAGCAAATAGAGTCAGCCAATAACTTCCAATTAGATCCCTTGAAAACTCGGATATTTTTAAAAGGTATCAGGTGCTTAAGTTCAATATTTTTGAAAACAACAATTATTATAAGAAAAAAATGATTCATTTTCGTAAAAATTTTACCAGTTTTCTGAAATTTTTTTAATGCTAAAATAAAGCACCACTTCTTGTTTCACTAGAAAAACTACATATTTTAAACTTTTGACACCTTAATGTACAAAAAAATTCAAATTCTACCCTTTTCATCATTTTCATTTACCCTAGGTTAGTTGTTGACTTTAGTTTTAGAGTTCCTGACTTTTTGATCAAAATATTAATGTAAACCGTTACTTTATTTATTTTTTCTTTTTTTTCTTCTGCCTGATGTTTCCTCTATAATAAAGTATTCCCCCCATTTCTTTCACATCAAATGAAATCCAATTCAATAATTCCACAGACAAGCGATTATCGGCAAATGCTTTTAAAAGATTTCCACTTCCTCCTCAACACCTTTCCACGATATTTTCATTCTCGAGTCAAGTCGAATCGAGTCGAATATATATACGAGTACCTGTCTTTTTTTTTATCCCGGAACCCGGAAACATATATAAAAATGCATAGGAATAGGAATATAGAGGATTTCCTTAACCTTTTGTCCTGAGAGACAAAACAGACAAAATGGGATGTTGCCAAAAAAAAAAAGAAGAAGGAAAAAAAACATCTACCAAGGATAAAAGAAGGAATAAAGGATTTTTTTTTTGCCAGCTGAATGGACAAGTTAAGTGTTTAACCTGAAATCGATTAAAAATAATTTACTAACGATTATCTGCTTTCGTTTTTTTTTCTTATTTTGTTTTTTGTTTTATTTTATTCTATGTACTCGTAGTCCTTTATTCATTCGTCTATGTTCAACTATTTGCAGGATGTGATTTAACTTTTTTTTCAGCTTTTCTTATTTCTCTTCCTTTATTTTGATTTTGACGGACTGTGGCGGAGGAAGGGACTCAAAATACTCTGATATATACATATATATTTTTTTATTTTATTTTAAAGTTTGTTTTTGTTCGATTGTTGTTATTCTAGCAATCTATGTTATATTATAGTCCTTGCCTGGATTGGTGGTAGTGATTTTGAAGGATGTTAATTTTTTTTGGTTTGTCTGATCAGGAGCAAGACTCTGTACTGTGCTGTGCTTTGATGGTTATGTTGAGGTTTTGTATTCTTCGTTGGTGATGGATGCAGAGACATACAAGCTTGGGTATATAAGGAGGGCCAGGACGATGCGATGATGTAGGGTTGATTGTTTTAGCCGTTAGCTATTCATGAAAATCATTATTCTAGTCTAGGGAGCAATTTTGAAGTTGAAGTGGTGTCAAAATGACTGACATTTATCTATGTATGTTTTTTTTTATATTATGTATGTATACAGAGGGTTTTGTTATAATATTTGTGTAAAATAAAATCTGGCCATTTTTAATTCGTGATTGATTAAAGCTATGAAGTAATAAATGGTTGTTTAAAGAATTGCAAAAAATTAGTGGACAGAATTAAGAACATTACATAAAAAGTAGGTATGGTTAAATTTATTGAGAGAAAAAGCTCATGGTTCTTATTTTTTGCCCTAATTGTCCTTGTGAAACCGTCTTTACCTTAATTTTTATTCATTTACTACCCATTCCATACAAAAACTTCCACATAATCCTCAAATGCCATTAATGTTTTACTAATTACCAATAATGGTTCTCTCATTGACCATTTGTGATTCCAAACCAAAAAACCGCATAATCGTAGTTGTTTTCGCCCCGGTTTTGCTGCACCATGCGGATACATTATGAAATTTAGCGGTCTGTATATGGCACGATTGTCAATACGATGGTTAAACCTCATAAAAACCCTTTTACCTCGTATTCGAGTTCAACTTCATATTCCACATATACTATGTATGTAGATAGATAAAACCAAACCAAAAACGGAACCACCGCAACCTCATTCATTCCACCTGAAGGTTTAACTTTAGAATTGCTTAAGCACATTCATAATGTGGTGTGTAACGCCGTGCGGCATGGCGATATGGCGGCCGACGACGAGTGGTGTCCATGTCCAATGATCCTTTGTACGAGTATATTGGTATAAAACAAAAGGACATCTCTTATACATGTCGCGTCGCAGAAATGATAGCAAAAGAGGAATTTAGAAAAGGGGATGACTACGACGACGCCGATATAGAATCGAGTGGATGTGGGATTTTAGGCCTTCGATATGATGGCAATGGACTGTGTGTGCGTTATTGTTTCATATCTGGAAATACTCGCACTTCCGTTTGCCTTACAGGAAATATAAGCAAACGGAAAACACGATTGTACATTAAGGTACTTTCGTCGTCGTTGCCGTACCGCGCCCGCACAGTCACTCCATCGCCACCATTCAAAAAGAGTTACCCTTTTTGACCATTTATCTTTAGTCGAGGTATACCTAGATTTGGCTTAACTCTTTGTATGGAATATCAATTTCAATTCAAAACGATGCGTTTGGCTCATTAAACGAATTTTTGACATCCGAACGGATGTCGAACTTTGTTAAAAGATGAACATTGCTAATGGGCAGGTATGCGTATGCGTTCGGTGATGCAGTGAATTTTTGGTCACGAAAAAAGGGTTTCATTAGAGAGGGGATGTGTTGCAAAATATCAAGAGGTGGTCAGAATATGAAAGATAACATTCGGGACTTAATTAACAAAAGGTACTCGCTACTTAACGAATAAATAAGGGATGAAAAATTGATTCTGATACTAGCCATATATGTAGACTCTTGCTTCTGATGCGATGGCAGCGGAAATAGGGATGCATTGAAGACTACCAGTTACCAATTTTTTGTTAATGACCTTTATAATGCATTTTATTTTTGAAAACGACATTTTAATTACTCCTTTTAGGATATGTTTTGATTATTTTATCAGACTCTAAATGAGTTGAGATCTTAGCTATGTATAAGGACTTCCAAATTTTAGTTGTAGAAACAACTGACCAATTGACTCCATTTGCACAATCTTTTCCCCATGGATAGCTGAAGCGTTCAAAAACACGTAGAAATGATCAAAATAGTCGTTGTATCACCCTTAATCGCCCTACAAGGGACTATTAGAATTTTTGTGAATAAATATCAACACCAATATGTCGGCAAATTACAAAATCTGTCAAATACTTCGATACTCCGCTTTCCATCAGAGTGTGATTAAAAATTGAAAGCTTTCGATTTCGAAAACAACTTTAATGTGCATACTTAATCACTTTCAAAAACGAAGCAGTCATTTAACGTAATGTGAACTGGATAAGGACATGAATATCGTGCCATTAGCCACAACGGTTCTCGATAGTTCTTAATGTTGTAGGTAATGCAGATTTCAAACAAAAATATTGGGTCAACTTTGTGTTCATAACTTCGTCATTCATAACTACCAGAACTACTAAGTGCCACACTTTTTCTTTGAATGCCTTAGTTTTGTGCATTTATAGGACTATCAAATTCATCCAAAAAGAGAAGTGGTGTTAACATGCAACCCTGATGACCTCCTATCACTTCAAAAGTTTCTGTTTCATATAAGATGCTTTCGCAAAATAAAATAAAAAAGTTTCCAATTTTTAAAACAGGTCATTCTTAAACAGGGTAAAAACATTAAAATTTTATTTAAAAACCATTTACGCATAGAAGATGAATACACAAAACTCCTAAATTCAAGCTTATAGAAATTTTCATTTACTAAAAATTCAATCGCTTACAGAATCTCGATAAAGTATAACTAAGGTAATCCCAAATTAAACAATAATCCAAAAACATAACCACTAAAACGCAAATCCCAATATCTGGCCAATTGAATTTTCTATATCCCTTATATATGGTTGGATTACAAAACGAAAATTAGTAGCTTGACTAACAAATCCTTTTAAAATCCATTATGTTCAAAATGGTGGTTCGCAACATACAGGTTGTCGATTTGTTGTTGTTTGGTTATTTAATTTTTTTCTTATTTGGTTTCTAGTTGGTTATATGTGGTTAAAAATTCATTTTGTTTCAAAATCACAACGAATCCAGCTAATGGAACTTAAATTGCTCAATTTTACACTTTGATACCAAAATGCATTATAAATACATATGCATGTATGTACGTTTATTGGTATTGTATTCGTATGTGGTTATTTTAAAACTTAAAAGGTAAATTATGTTCACATTATGTGTTTTTAGGGGCTAAACTACAAGTATACACTATTTCAGTTTTAAATTTCAAAAATAATTAGGATCAAAATGCTGAAACGTTTATTTGAAACTTAAATATACTAGATATGTATGTACCTTCGCTGTATGAGGCCAGAGTTGAAGTTTGGTAAAATTTGTTTGAATTCGGAACTTTATAGGTAAGCCATTTGGGCCAACAACCAACGACTGCAAATATACTTAAATAGGGTATACCGATATTACTATTTAAATAAACCACGACTAAAATGCAACATCATCGGCAAAGTGCGGTGAATTTACTCAAATTTTATCGCTCGATTAATGTAATGCGAAATAAAATGGTTTTTTTGTTCGAGGAGTACAGTAACAGTACGATTGGAAAGAAATCAAACAAAAGAAAATTGAAGTAAGGAAGACAAATAATATAAAACTGTGTTTGCAGGATATGTACAGATATGACGCAATAACATATTTTAGTGGTACAAATTTTAACCATTGTTTGAATACACACACAAGTTTATCAAGCACAATGGAAGAAATCAAGAAATGATGCAAGATTTCGAAAGAATCCAATTTAATAAAAAAAAAGATGCGTATACGCCCAAGTGCACGAATGCAAATTTTATGATGTTAATTCGTTGATTCAATCCAACCTTGTTAGGCTTAGTAAGAATTTTACAGTTTTCTATAGATATGTAAAGGTAGGACTCAATGGGATAAGTTTCTTGTATCGAAAATATTTTTGGAGGCCCCTTTCTTCTTTTTATCCCAAATTTGTCTGGCCTAGATTTATTTTCCATTATACTTAGATTCATTTGAAAATTTAAAAATAAAGTTACTAGTTTTTCACACAGAACTAGATATTGTTAAACTTAAACAGAGTTATAAATTGTTTAAAAAATTTATTAAAAGAATTGGCCCTAAATGACTACCCTGAGGAACCTCTGATTTAGTAGTAAAAAAAACACATTGGAAATTTGAAATGAGTGTTCCATTTCTTTCTGCACATACAGTATTTTGTTAAAATTAAAGCACAATTTAAAAAAATAAGAGATTTTACTTAAACACTCTCATAAAAGCGCGACGAAATACCATGTTGACCATCAACAAGCTACAAACACTGATGGATGACCAGAGTCGCATCCAGCCAAACTTTTATTGGCAGAGAAATTATAATGCGAAAACCATTTTTGGTAGCGAACGTTGAGATCCACACACGAGTGTATGGAGTTTGTGTTTATTTTATAAAATATTTATTCGAAAGTCATTACCAACACACACACGCACACACACTCAGTTATCGTGTAGGTACTGTCTCTCATAATGGTTATGAGTTATGACTTATGATATTGATGCATGCAAATTGAATGTTGGTGGGGCACTTAAGCTTTTTCCAATCCTCAAAAGGTTTTTCAAATTGACAATTTTGTTCTAGACATGCCACAATGTTTTAATTTTAATATAAATTATATTTTTTAACCCCCCTCCCCTCCCTGCAGTCGCACTGCTCCTGTTGCGTCCTGTTGTCCCAAATAGACTCAAGCAGCAGGTATTATTATTGCCGATGATGGTTAATATAAATAAATGTGAATATATCGCTGGAGTTGAGTGAAATGACCACACACTGATGATTGGTTACATGCGGTTA
Organism: Scaeva pyrastri; assembly: GCA_905146935.1. NCBI lineage: Eukaryota > Metazoa > Arthropoda > Insecta > Diptera > Syrphidae > Scaeva > Scaeva pyrastri. The sequence goes on along the minus strand of LR989928.1, from coordinate 11,670,336 downwards.
GGTTTATATGATTTTTTTAAATTTTTTATTTTTCAACTGTCGTCACGTAAAGAGCTTTTGGTTGGTTATGATGTGCGGTTGACAGGTTAAATTCGGTTCAAATAGGTAAAAGGTATTCATTTGAAATTCAGTTTTATGATTAAAAAGGTTGGTTTTTAAGAAATGATTATAATTTAAAACGAATACGAACATAGTTTAAAAATTCTGTTTTTTGGTTGGTAAAGAGATTCAAAAATGGTTCACAGGCAGTTTCCTGGGAAAATACACCAATGCATGCCTTTAAAATGTGCCCTTGTATTTCTTCTTCTTTGTTGTTCTCGACTGATACCATTGACCCAAGGTATTTTAAGGATTGCACTACTACTTTTCTTGTGGAACTGATCTGAACTCTCTACTAAATTCCAACTCCCAGTATCAACGGCCATCAACCCTATCTGCTCCATAACTTGGGGTTGTTTCACCCCAATTTCAGTGTAGAAAAAATGGTCTATCTCTTCGAGGATATGTTTGATTTCTAAATAAGGATCCAAGAACCCAGAAGATGAATCATACTAAAGTCACCCTTATTCATTAATTGTTGAATTTAATGCATTTTTTTTTTATTTTGTATTTTTATTTCAAGGTTCATATCCTTTTTTGTATGTCTACTTAAATATAAAATTACTTACGGTATGCTCTCTTAACATACATACTCCTTAACTCATCCTCACAAAATCACACTCACACTCTCACAATTCGCATACAGCACCCATCATCAGAAATGTGCATGTGTACCTACTTAAAATAATGGGCCAACATTATGTGAGTAAACCACTTTCGTTTATTAACATTACGCACTCGCCTGGATGCGAATTATGTTTGTGTTTGTCAATCTTAAGTATTTGCTTGGCTCTTCAAATCAGCTTACGGTTCATAAATCCTTCCATCATCAAAAAATAAAAAAAAAACGAAAATTTCCAATTACGGCAAGTAAAAATGTTTCCAACATTAAAATTAAACTTAAAAATAAAAATAAGAAAACCAAAAAAAAAAAAAAGTAAAATGAGAAATAAAAAGAATGTCCTGATCCTGTTAATAGTAGGGAAGTAAAAAAATAAAGACGAAGATGGAGAAGAAGAAGAAGAAAATATAATTTTATTTCACTGGTTTGGTTTATGTAGCATCATAGAAGACTCCCATGGGGGATATCCGGTAACAAGGCTAATTTAATTGTGTGATTTGTTCCGAGCACGGTTCCTGGATCCTGGATTACTTTTGTCATTTTTTTTTTTTTTTGTGTAATATTTTGGAGGTCGTAATTCTGTGACGGTTTGTTTGTTATTGGTCGTATCAATGTCATTCTTTGACGAAACATCAGCTCCTGTCTTAAAATGTTAGGATTACCTTCAAAATTTCACTTCCTCTCTCAATCTTCATCTCACTCTCTCTCGCACTCTCCCTTAATAGAAATGCGAAAAACTGCAAAGGGATTACATCGTGAGACGCATTTCTGACAAGGATGTCGTTTTTGTCTGTTTTTGTTTGTCGTCTTGCAAAAACTTTTCGAACGCACTAACTTGATCCGAAAGATGTCAGAGTTAAGTTCCCGCCCTTGAAAGGCACAGGAGCAAAACCAAACCCGTTCTCCCCCCTCACCACGTGTGCGCTTGAAGAGATTTTAATTTTAATTTTCATAAAGCATTAATGCAAATTAGATCCTTGGGGGTTGCAATAATATTGCCTCAAAATATTTTGATAGGTTGAATGTATTGTATCTATTCGTATGTATATGTATGTTCCTATACAGGATACAGGATATGCGTGCGATACCGTTAGAGAGTGAATAAAGGACAAACAGTGAGGTGTGAGATGAATGTTTTGCTTATATCCTTGCATGTCATCATCATCGTTCGCTTATCATCGTCATCATCATCATCATCGCCAACCGTAGTCTTCATCATCAGTGTCTGGCGGGATATGTGTGTGTATGGGTGAGTGTGTGGATGTGCACAAGGATATGTGCATATATCTCGCAGACAGGTTAAAAGTACGAAATACTTTATGCCAGAGTTGGAGCGTTAGCGTCAATCAACGTCACTTTTAACTTGCATCCTTTTCAACTAGAGTGTCTGATGGCGTATAGGTTAGGTACTCCTATGTTGGTACGTAGGTATAGGTAATGAAAAGCCAGAAGTTTTACGGCAAAAGAAGAGTTAAATCCACATCCATATCCACGAACCACGAGTACCGACGTCCCACGGGCCATACGAGTCACGAGGGATGAGATTCTGGAGAGCATCATGTGCGGAATTGTGGATTTGTGTGTGCTTGAACCTGTCCTCTGTTCCTGTACCTGTCCCTATGCCTGTGCCAAGTCTAATGTGTAAGCGTTGAAGAACTTTTTAATTAAATAACATGGTAGTAATAAAATTTTCAGTTCCACAACGTTTTTGTATATAATAAAAAGCTTGAATAACATTTATTAAATAGAGTCGGGATTTTTGTTGTTGTTGTTGTTTAATTTTTTTTTTATGGTGCTGTTATAATATTTTTGAAATGTTTAATAGACCAACGTGACTTAAATGGGATTTGAAACACTAAATAGAAGAATAAAAGGTCGTTTTGGTTAATATGACAGTCATAGTTTATTTACACGATTAAAAAAAGATTTTAATTTAATTAAAACTTCGTCTCAGGTAAATGGATTTTGTTGGAAAATTATGATTTTAATTTTTTTTACGAAACACAGAAGAAGAATGTTTTTGGTTTTAATGTGAAAAGTGTTAACAAGCGTATATCATCTTTTATGGCATAAAAATGTCAAGATTTTAGTAGTTATTTGTGTCATTATAAGTAAAACATATAACGTATTAAAATGGCACCTTAAAGTGGTTCCAAAATGCCTTAAATTTATGGAGATCTGGAGGTTGCTAATGTCACAATACCGAACATATTTGGTTAGTTGCAAAAAAATGTGTGGTTAAAAATTAGATTTCATCTTGTGACCGAAAAACTTAGCGTCGAGAGAGTTTTGCCAAACGTCAGAAGAAATCGTACAGTTTATACTTTTTGACTGATATTTTTCAGTAACTTGGAATAACTATCACTTTTGTAATCTTCATCACCATTATAATATTAATCATTAATCATTTCTATCTAGCGCAATCCATTCACATTAATTGTGTTATTTTCGAAGAGGTAAGGTGAAATGACCCCTACTACGCGACGGACCATAAATAGCACCAAAAAATAAAATTACACGTTAAGGATGGTGATGCTCTTCAACAATAAATCTTGGGTTTTCCAAGGTGGAAATGGGCCTAGTCAGTTACGTTGATTTTCGATGAAATGGCATGGTTTCTACTTGTCAAATGTCAAAAAAATTACAACTTCAAAAATGACATCTACTAAAAAAGCGGGCTATTCAAATTAACACCTTTTATTGGAAAATCATTTATTTTTTGATTTGTGGTCTTAGAAATCGCTTATTCTTACATATAAGACCTTTGATGGAAACTTCAAGCCCTGTTGCATTTTAGAACACCAAAATTACTTACCTTAACTGTATTCAAAAACACTCTTGATATACATTTTTCTTATCATAAAATAGAATAATGCTTTTCATTAAAAGTTACCTTGGTTTTCGAAAGACAATAAATCCTTGTACCTCCTCAACACATCCTGCTAAGACAATTCAAATAAATGAAACTAAATTAGCAACAAAAAATTATTTAAATTTACAAAACACACACAAAAATCATCAAAACAAAATTATTATTTCAAAAACACACATTTTCTAGCTGTACAATTTTTTGAAATTTCAAATTTATTTATATTGTATAATTAATTTTATTATTATTACTAATATTATGAACACAAGAAGCTGTTCCAAAAAATTATGACCAAATTCATACGTTGTCTCATTATTATGTCAACATTATTCCTAAAACAATCTCATTTGAATTTCTATCCCCTAAAAAAACATGCAGGCTCACATGTATTTCCAGAAAATTATGCATTTTATGACACAAGTGTTGGTACTTGTAAAAAAAAAAAAACATTACCTATCTAAAAATATCATTAAAAAATGTAACTTCCATTTGAAAACCGTTTGTTTCTATAATGCCTTGTCGCGCGTCGTTGCTCTTTATATGCATAAGTATGTACATATGTACATGATAGAAGGAAGGGTATAATGTATAATATACGAAAAAACAATAACAGGAGATAGGTCCTCGTATAACCCTCGCTCCCCTGATCCTGGCCCATATACAATAGGTTAATTCTGGAATCATCCAAATGTAAAATTAAAATGAAAATAAGACACATTTTCTATTTTGCTCTTTATTGTTGATTCAACGAAATTTAAGGGTAAGGAACGGATTCGAAAATTAAAAAAAAAAATTATATTAGCAATTTCTATAAAAATATTGTTCTTAAGAAATCCATGGTGTTAATACCAGCTTCCTTAAAACTATTCCAGAAATTCATGGAAGGCTAAATGAAACTGAAACCAGACAGGGTTGCCACAGACATGTAAAGCAAGCCACTTATGTATATTTTTTCTCAGCAGTTCCCTTCTATCTGTGTCAGCTTAAAATTTTGTATATTTTTTTTTATATTTCAGTTTTCAATTTGGTTTAATTTAACTTCAGGGTTGCCATCAAACATAGAACACTCCAAGATAAGAGCAATTTCATGCGACACACTCACCAACCCCTATTCATTGTTGCCTTTTAATGTTTGCCATTGTTTTTGTTGTTGCTTGTGTGTGAATTAGTCTGAGGGTCCTTAAATTTCTAATGGGCCACCCCTTCCCATCAACCCTGGCAACCCAGTGGCGGCGCGCAATGACTCCTACTAAATTTAGTCGCCTTATGGCTCATAACATTCCGCATATAAAAAGCAAATAAAAATAAAAGTAACGAAAGATACAAACACAAGAAGATCAAAAAAGAAAACAACAACAACAACGGAAAGAAAAAAAAAAAAAACGAAAAACTCGAATATAATTTGCCAAAGAATTTTCCACAGATTAATTTTTATGGATTTTCCAACATTACGCGGTGCGTTACACGAGCAGATAGATGCTTCCTGATGGTATTCCTTTTAGGTTGGGATAATGTGTCTCTCATCTTTAAGAGCCTGTAGGTAGTGTGAGTGGAAAGCTGGAGGGGGGTGGATTGAATGGGATGAAAATGCCTAGGTGGGCATATTTCCCGCACAGACAGATATTATATTATGGGGGAGACTTAGATCTCTCCTATAAACACTTTTTATTCCATGACTCCAACTCTCACTCCCACGCCTCACTCTGCTCTTGGTAGTTGAAGTGGCAGAGTGTTGGCCAACTTTTTAACCAAATATTTTGAGTAGCTTAATCACTTTTCTGCACCAGGACCATGATGTTTTTCTTCCTTTTTTTCTTGTGTTCATGTTGTTGTTGTTGTTGTTGTTGTTGGTCTTCTCTACTTTTCTAATTCATTAGTTGGACTTTCTGGTTTTTCCGGGATTTTCATTTATCTCTCCCCCATGAATGTGTTTTTCTTCTTTTTTTTTCTAGGAAAATCTTATAGGCGTTGGATTGGGTGTGAATTTTAAGGACACTCTCTTGAAATGTGTTTGTTTGTTTTTTTTTTTCTGTCTTTGTGTGTTGGAGAAGATGTTGATTTTCTGGAGTTTTTGAATTTGGCTTTGATACGCTAATCTGTTTTCTTTTAATTGGAATTAGAAATGTTGTTTTGTGCTGTTTGTTTGTTTGTCTGTGTGTTCTTTGGGGGGTTGGGGGAAGAGTTGTATAATTTTATTTTTAATTTCTAATGAAGGAGGGGCGAAATTAGAAATTAGGAATGTAAATTAATTGTATATGGGGGCTTAGGCGTCTTGCAGTATGGCAGTCGTAGATTGGATCCATAACAATCATTTCGTATTAGACACTAAATCCACTCCAAAAATGGAGTTTGTTTAAATATAAATCATAAATATTGTTATTTTGAAAATCTATTTTTCAAAAACAGAATTGTATTTAAAGGAGTTATGATTTGATTTAGAAAAAATATTGTAACAACTTCCAATGGAATATTAAGAATTCAAAAGAAAAAGTAGAGTGCGTATACGCCCAAGTGAACAATATACACTTTTTGATAGAAAGTCTCAGTATTAAATATGACAACCACTCTAAAAACTCCATTTAGATATTTTTGTAGAAACTAACATTGTTAATTGACACTTAGGCTGTCAAAAAATTAGAGTAGCAATCTAAAATCCCCACGTTCTGTTTCAAATTCCAGCCTTTAAAATCCTGGAATAGCAGCTGGTTTGTTGGTTCTTAGAATTAATCATTTTTACACTTACACCAGCATTTTTTTTATTTCAGTTATTTCTTACTTTATACATATGTACATGTGTGTGAATTTGTACAGGAAGGATTTTAAGTTGACAGGAAACTGCATTCAGCTATTAACCCTAATTTTATTGCGACAGAACGGAATTTAAATTGTCACATTTTGAGTTCTGGTTTTTCCTGCTTAAAAGCGATTGCATGTTAATAGAGAGAGTGCAGCATGTGATTATCCTTTATAGACCAATCGAAATTCTTGGTAAAAGAAACCAAGAGAGAGATAGTGTAATTTTGCAACAACAATAACAACAACAACAAAAAACAAAAATAAATTGTAAAAAACAGACATAAAAATTATTTCAATCCAGCTTAAGTGTTTGCGTGTTGCAGAGGAATGCATTTGTTTGCGGTACGGTTGGTTGTGGTGTTGCGAGCGGCACGGTGCAGTAAGGAAAAAAATGCTGGGGCTGTTGCATTGCAGTAAATTGGGTCTTTCGCCAAGGGAATTACCGTCGTCGTCGTCGCCGATGATGCAGGGTGCATGATATAATTTAATATTTTTGTTATTTGATTTTTTTGTTTTTGTTTTGTTTTGGAGAAAAATATTTTTATGAAGTTTTTCCATGTTTTAGAGAAATTATAGGTGGAATTTATTTTTATTATTTCTATGACACCTCTTTGAAAGGAAAAATGTGATACACAATGTGAAATATATATTTTTGAAAAAGTGCAAAAAAATCGTTGGAAAAGATATAAAACTGCACGAATATTATCTAGATAATTGTTTTGGAAAGAAAGAAACTAATGGCGAGGAATTATAATTGTAACGTTTATTTATAAATTAAAAGTTAAAAAAGATTTGTTTACTAATTTTAAATACTGTGGATGTAAAAACTCATGAAATTAACATAAATGTGGTACTAAATTTCGTTTTTTATTTTTGAAGCCTTTTAGACTAATTGACTTAAGAGGAGAGTTTTACAAGGTATTGTTGAGTTTTGACAGTTGATTTCAAAAGTGGTTCTGCTGATTCGAGCAATATTTACATCCACATCTATTCGAGAGGACTGTTCGCAAGGTACAGAAAAAAAATTCGATATGATCTTTTCCGTCAACAAAATGTCAGAAATTTCAAAAATTTCTCTATTGATTGTCAGTGAGAGTGTTCCAAAAAATTCTATTTCAATTACAACGATTCTGACACACAATCAAAACACCATTTGAACCCGTTACACTTCCTGTTCTGATCCTTTCTTAAGTCAAAAGTATTCGAAAACAAAGATTTAATCAAAGAATTTGTCAAATTCAGTCTGATTTCTGCAAAAGAAGAAAATTCTTATTCCAGGTCACTAGGGCGTATACTTATCTTTTTGTTCAATTAGTGTTTTTGCCAAACAATTTATTTTTTTTTTTTATAACTTTATAATAATCGAAAAAAATCAAATAGTTGAACTTTTACCTAATTCCGTCTTTCGAACCCCCCCCCCCTTAACGCTATCTCCTCGCAATGAAATCAGACGTCCCTATGCAAAGTTAGCCGAACTGAGAGGTTTGAAATCCGTAGATCCCGAGCATGACATACAGCCGACCAACGAAGGCTGGCTTCAACTGCTTGACACACTCTTTCAATATTTTCTAGAGACCTTACCGTTCGATCACCTCCTCATGCAGTTCCAGCTTTTTAAGAACCAATTCTATGAAAGCTATTCACCAACTTCATAATTGTATCAAACTTTGGAAGACAACCATGGCGGCCAATAGCTGTGTTTCAATGACCAAACGGAGTATGAGAAAGGCTAATGCACAGGGTGTAGCTCAAGTTCCAAATGATTAATTTATGTGCTCCACAGGGTTTTGTAAAGGTTTTAATTGGTTAAGAATAGGGTAAATGGAAATTCGAGAAAAGAGCAACCTTAAATATTTTGAGTTTTGAGGATATTTCAAAATGTTCCTACAATTTAAAAATAGCCATCAAAAAAAGAGGACAAAACATTTTGAATAGAATTAAGATAATTGCCCCCTTCAGTCTCGTCAGCAGAGCCGATATCTGCTATGACCATGTGAATACTAATTGAGTATTGGCTCATGAAGATTCTAAGAGACCACAATTTCTGTCTTCAATAGCTCGAGTGGATAAGTTAAGAAAGGTTCCAAGCTTCGAACAGTGATTGTATAATATTTATCCCAACGCTTTGGTCCTAGCTTTAGACTGATACTATGTAGATTGATACTAGACAAGTAGAATTGTGAGACCCTGATTTTCACATTCTCTATCCTTGTTATTTGAAGATTTTTTCAAATTACAGTTCCTTTTAGTTAAAATCTACTCTTTATTTCCTTTTAAATTCTTTTTAATCAAGCCTTAATCCTGAGAATGTAGTAATAAATTTTTGACATGTAATCTAGCATCTAATTTTGACAGGGTACTTTACTTTTTGATAACTTCTTTTGTAAACGGAAGTACACACACTTACATTTTAACTTCAATATAATTAATCAAAATAACTTTCTATTTATACACCATGTGTCTCTAAGCACCCATCTTTTATGAAAAATTAGATTTTTGGCCTTGAAAAAAAAAAATAAATACACACACTAAAGCAAATATTTTCTATATACTAGAAGGGGGGCAGGAGGTAGTCAGGTAAAGTCATATAATTTCCTTTCATTCATATAAAAATTGTTTTTGTTGTTGTTGTTTTTTTCATTTCTTGGAAAAAGCAATAAATATTCTCGAATCTAGAGAGTTCTTTATGTTGTACCCAGCTACATACTATACTCGTACCTTTTTGCGAACGAGTGAGTATACTTCATCAGGCAGTGAAAGAGTATTAAAACACCAATTTCCGTTAGTAATAAAATTTCATTTAGGTATAAATGTTTCCTTTAACATCTCACAGCCGCGAACATTATTATGCCTTCAAGCTAAAAAAAAAATAAAAAAAAAACTGAAAAAAAAAAATAAAATAAATATAATAAAAATTGCCAGACCTAAATGAACGTTAAAAAACCGCATTATGTCAACATCAAATGCGATTTAAATGGGACCAAGTGTGACATCTGTGAAAACCGAGCAAAAACGTTCGCGTAATGTCATCCACGTACTTTTTTCTTTTTTTTTTATGGTGTAAGTCATCATGGTGGTGGGTGAGGAGAGAGTTATTGAGCCTGCCATGTTCAGTACATCGTACATGTACACACACAGTGTGATAGCTTTACCTCAAACCTAAAAACTGAGGTCCTTATTTTTTAATTTTTTTTTCAAAATACATACGCCACACCGAGTAAGCGTTGAGGAAGAACTTTTGGACACAGGAGCACGAGAAACAAAAAAAAACAAAAAAAACGATCCAGGAGACACGCTCATTACTTTGTACTATTTTTCTCCTCCTGCATTTCAATGTGGTGGCCATTTGGAGAGTGATTTATAAGTCCTGCCTTATACCATACTTTATGCCCAGGACCGAAACACCGATGTAAAATTTGCATTTTTAATATTATTCCGATTTAATGTTTTTTTTTTCGGTTCCTCGGTGAATGGGGGTTAGGAGGGCGAAGGGAAAGAGGGGGATTGCAAAAGCAAGGAGTGGGGATGGAATATTGTTTGAAGTACGAAAATAGCACTATATCGCTCTTGGATGCATTTTTGTGGAAGATTTATATTGAATGCAAATGATATTGAAAGAGCCAGAGGAAAAGAGGGAAGAAGCACAAAAATTCAATTCAGGACTTTTGGGTATAGAGAGGAGGTATCATTAAAGGATATTAAAATTGCCATCAGGTTTCGTTTTTGCAAATTTTAATGGTTTCCCTTCGGTATAGTTGCATTCGAGTAGATATTTGACTTTTTTTCTGTTTTTTTTTTTTTTGTAAACGAACAAAAAAGTATCTGTATCTATGTATCTACATTGTATAGATATACATAAATATAAGAGTGTACCTATTATTTGCGCAAATTATTATTTGTCCGTCTGGCTGCGATGCTCATCAGAGGTTGTTTGTTTGCAATAACACTATTGAATTCATTCAAGTGAGGTAATTGAGTTTATAGATACATACATACATATTTATATCTATCTATATTATTTATCTGTGTACAAGTACACATCAGATATACAAAAACTTGACTGTGCAGCTATGTACAGGGAGTTGCACATTGTTATCAATTTGACGCAGAACTTAACAATTTTATTGTGCAAGCATAAAATGATAATAAAAAACAGAAAAATGCAAATATTTCGATTTATCAATTTCGTTTTTTTTTTCTTGTTTTTGATTTTTTTGTTTTTGATTTTGGTTTTTTAGCTGATGATGATGATGATGATGGTCATGAAATTGTTCAATTTGATTTTTGTGTTTACAAATTCTTCAAAAAAAAAAAAATTGTTCAATTTATGTCGACATTTCAGGTATGTTTGCTATTTGCTTATACATTATGACATGGGCACGTTCATAATATTGAGACATGATGCATTGAAGTATGCATTTTTAACTTGAAATAAATTAAAAAATTATAGATACTTTTTTATACACTACTGGTTAAAAAAGTCAAGTTGGTTTATTTACACAGTTTTGCTATTTTATTGAACACAGATTTTTTTTAGCTTCATCAATAAAATTGCTGTCACTATTTTCTTTTACAATTATCCATTAACAGGCTTGTTCTATTAATTTCAAATGTTTATGTACGGTCTTTGCGACGTTATATTACATCAAATGCTTTTGAAGCATTGAAATCACCACTGTACACCTTTTATTCTAAAGAATTTTTTTTAAACGTGTGATTTTCAATCTGGCAATGCTTCTTCCGGAGCTGGTCGTTTTGACAGCTGTTATTTGACTTATGCTCAGATTGCCATTTCATAATAGTAAACCATGTTTACTCTATTGAATAATGGGTATCATCAGAGATGCCGTACAGTGATCACCGAAGACTATTGCTACTGTGGAACAGAGTATCGAAGAAGACTTGGATGAATCCATCCACCATCGGGGGCAAAAATTCATACTGTAGCCATCCACTTTATGGAAGGATCTTGGTTTGCGGGCTTACAAAATTCAACTCGTGCAAGCATTGAAGTCGAACTAACATTAATCACGATAGGAGAATGGGCCCAAAAGGAGATGGTCATCACCGATCCCGATTTTGACAAGAAAATTTTGTTCAGCTATGAAGCTCATTTTTGGTTAAATGGGTACGTTAATTTTTTCCTGGCTATAAGAAAACGTGGTAACAACATTCAATATCTAGATTATTTCTGTGGACTCTGTCCCCACAAACTCTCTAACAGTTCTCAACTGTCGATCATCACTTACAGAGATAACACAACACTTCAATATTGATGATGAACTCATACGGCTCATACAGCTAATTCTGGAATGTTGGTCATCTGGAACCCCAGGTGAAATAAAACAACCAATTATCAGGAGACGAAAAAAATTTGACAAACCTTAGACGTTTTAAGGATTTATAATATCAAAATAGATTGTGTATAAGGCTCATTAGAAAATTCCAAAATTATTTTCGAAGGATTTTTATGGACAAGGAAGAGGAATAAACAATCCTTATCTTCTCTATACTTGTCCTACTGGGAGTATTCTACTTAAATGATCCAAATAATCTCAGGTTCTTCAACATCAATAATCTGCTATTAGTTAGAAACTCAGAACGAATCTTTAGATTCATGTTATACCACAATGGACTTACAATAATTCTAAGTGTGTCATTTACATTCCTCTTTAACCTAACCTAGAAACGATTCTGTTTTTCATAATCTTCTTCTTTCTTTAGTTGGTCCTACAATGCGGTGTGCGCCTAGCCCTCAAATAGTAGACTCCTGGTCCAGCAGTCTCCGTCTCTAGCTTGCTGCTTCCAGTTTTGAATCCTAAGTTGCCTGAAATCTTCCTCAACTTTATCACACTACCGGAAATAAGGTCTGCCTCTGTTTCTCGTACTCTCTTGACATAGCGTTTAATACTTTACGGGATGGTACGTCGATGATCATTCGTTCTACATGCTATCTTAACCGTTGAATACGTATTTTCTTGATCAGGGACACGCCACGTGGTTTTACACCTCGTACAATTTTCAAAATATAAATTTTTTCTTCTTTTTTTTTTTATTCGCATATGTACTTGGTCCGATTTTTGAAATTCTTGATTTTTTTTTTAACTTAATAACCAAGAATCCAAACGATTGAAATTCATGATCTTTCTAAGAAACGTAATGATAATTTTACGAAATTTTTTTAACTCATTAAAAATAAGGAAAAAAAAATACAATTCCTCGCAGTTAATTTTCCAACCACTTTGAAATAATTCTTCATTTCAATTTCTCAAACTAAAAACATTTTAACATAATTTCTCTCATTTCCTTGGTTTAAATTAAATAAAATATTCTCTATCCCTAAATCTAACGGTTTCATGTGCAAGGATGCATGTTCTAAAAATATAAAATAACTACAGCTGTAACATATATCAATAAAAAATACATAGTTCGGGAATATGAATGCATCGCATATTTCCGGTTTCTTCAGTTTCGTTTTTTTTTTTAAGTTCTATCTCATAACTTGAAGACACTTTATAAAGAAGGGTTTTTTGACATAACTCTACACCATACAGATACGTAGTTTTTTTCGTCTCTTGCACTTTTCAGTATCATTTTAATCAATTAATAATATTTCTCCGGTTCTGTGTGTCTCTTCACTAAATTTACACATCACATATACACAGCTATTTCCTTAGTTACAATCTTTTACCATCCTATCATGTTATTAAGTAAAGATGTTACCCTCAAGGGAGATAGAGATAAATTTAAAAAAATAGTAAAATAATCGAGATAGAACGAAGTCGGACAAAGTTGCTCATAATTCTGTTTCTAGAGGCTAGGAATTCGAGTAAAAGAATTATAGGGACGTCTTAGAAAGAAAAAGCTTAAGATTCATTTTTCAATATTTTTCCGAAATAATGATCTTGACAAATCTTGGTCCTTTCATTTCCGCAATATCATTATTTTTACACTATCAAGCTTCAAGGAGTCGAAGAATTTTAAGTAAATTATAACTATTTTCAGAAAATTTTGAAAATTCCTTGAAGAGTCCCATGTATGACGATGTGCATTATCAAAGGACATTTCAAGTATACCAATGATAATCTACAATACCAATACAAATCCCCTAAGACTAGCAAATAAAAAACGAATTGACTAGCATGACGGAAGCTCTATAGTAGTATCCCTTTGAATCCTTCTCATATTAGTTTGATGATATCCTTTCCGCTTTTGCTCACACATCTTCCTTGATGATTCTGATGGAGCTGGAGGTGTTTTATAGATATAGCTACATAGTATAGATATCCATGATGCTCCAGCTCCAGCTCCTTGCCGCTGCTGCTGCTGCTTCTTTTTCCCTTGGCTGAAGTTTAATTCAAATTGAAAACACGATCACTTTCCAACTGAGAAGATACACTTGTGGAATACTAAATGAGAGAATATACAGCCATCAGAGTCATTTGCTTTTGCCAGCAGAACCGTCAGAACTAAGAACTAAGAACAGAAACAGAACATCGCATCGAACAAACTAGTCTAAGCTGTAGATGTAGTGTAGAAGTATAGGTAGATATGCTGTAGAATGTGTAAAATAGAACAAGGTACGTACGTATTCGAGTCGTATAAAGACGGGGAGAAAGTAGGTAGTATAAAGCAGTTTTCACAAACAAAGAATCCGTTACTATTTTTTGAGGCGATTTGCGGAGCAACTGTACAAGAATGTTTTACGGATAAGGACGAGTTTGAAATGGAAAATTGTTACTTCGTTTTGTTTCTTTTAATTTTGTTTAAGGATACAGCAATAGCTGTAGCTGTACCCCTTCCATTTCTTCACTTTCTTCTTACTCGTCTATAACCGAACCTACACATTCGCAAGGATTCTACTTTGTAATAGATGCGAAATTGTGTAGTGTACGAGTATAGTGGTGTTGTAGTGAGTATGATGCTTGTAGTAGTTCTTGTTGAAGGATAAAGCAAAGTGCCAGAGGATATTCTTGTTAGTCTATTAAATTATCTCTTGCTAGTTGTACTTGAGTTTCTTCTTTTTTTTTCATTTCGGTTTTTCATCTTCATTTCTTTTATGGAATTTCTCTCTTCACGGGTATCAGGACTTATGGTAGGAATATATATATATATTTTTTAAATTGTATATACGGGGGTTTTAGGTGTGTTTACGTTGAAATTAAAACGATCGAAGGGTGAAATTCACAGAAGAGTGGATACCAAAATCAATTTTTTTCGTTCTTCTTCTTCTCCTCCATCACCACTTCACTACCTTCTGTTCTGCTTTACCCGTGCTGTTGTCTATTTGACTTTCGAATTGAAGTTTTAACTGTGGGCTATGAGTACAAAAAAAAAAAAATAGAAATAAACCAAATGAAATAAAATACAAATTTTCAACAATTTCTGTTAATTGGTATAAAGCTAAGGGCAAGCAAAAAGCAGCTTGGTATACGCTCGGAGGCGAAAGGTACAGAGGGTGAAGATAAAGACCAATGGATGATGGTTGATGAACACACACAGAAGAGGTAGGTTAGGTGAGGAGGTGCAGAGTTGTATTTACACAACAAACGAAAAGGTTTTATTTGTTCAAAAATGTATTTGTGTTGGATTTTTCGATTAAGTTTGATAAGGTTCGTTAAAAATAGTAAACTTCGCCACCAAATCGTTTAGTAAAGTTGAAATACACCTTAACTACATAATAAATGTAAAAAAGACTTTGTATCCATCAGAAATCCAATAATTTAGGGCAAACATTTTAAACAGTATAAATTTGACTTGTTCGGTTGTTTTGAGAAATAAAAACTTTTATTTCGAAGAAAGTTTTCTGCGAAATTCTTAAATCACACAAAATTATAAAACTCTTAGAGGTGGTTCTTGTAGATCAAATATTTAGTAAGAAACGAAAGAATCTTTTTGAGGTATTTAGAAGTTGATTTTGTGTGTTCTATTTTTCTTTTATACTTTTAATCTGCTGAACGCTTGATTTGGGATCAAATAAAAGGAGAGAGCTCAAAATTTTAAGAGTTTTGACTTAGGGAAACTGACGTCTTCATTGAAGAACTTTCAAAGTAAACGAGTCAAATGTGCACAAATCCTCAATTTCAAGTTATAATAATACTTACTTAATAATATTTCGATCTGATACGTCTTGTTCTAAGCTTTAATGCTTAGTTTTGTGGAACTTTTCAATTCAAACATTTGCCTCCATTTTTTATTCAAAAGGAAACCAATTTTCACACTTTTTCCAAAAGATTTCAATAGTTCAATTCATTCGAAGCACTAAGATCTTGAGATTCTTCCATAATTCTTGTAGCGTATCAGATGTATTTTGCTCTCAATGAACAACTTAGTTCCGTTAACATTGACCCAGTAAAATCTCAAAGGGATCAGACGAACTAAAAATAATTAGCGTAATGTAATTTTCAATTTCACTTTGATTTTTGATCATTTTTTAGTCAATCTTCCAAGCTCAATTTTGTAAGATATTTAAATTTAAACACTTGCCTCCAGTATTTTTTTGAAAAAAGCTTAAGTTCTAAGCCATTTTGAACTACTTTCAATAGTTAAATTCATTTGCAGTCCAAAGATTTTAAGCTTCTTCCTTGATCATTATGTTAAAAAATAAAATAATTCAAAGTTTTCACTTTCCACAATTCTTCCTATAATATAATTAAAAATATAAAACGCGTGAAAATGAAAATTGTGTCCTTTTTTACTTTATTCATTGGCCCCGAATTGATTTTCATAAATTTAAATTATTTGAATGCAAAACAAAATTGCATAGTTAAGACTGAAGCGATGACGATGGTTCAAAGAAGTTACTAGAACAAATAAAAAAGTGAAATCCCTTGAAAAAGAAAGTACAAACCTCTACGTTCAGAATATACTTTTGAAACTTAAAAAGACCTCTTCTGGCTTTTTGTGGGATGTTGGGCTTGCGGGATTATGAAAATGAGAAAATCCATGTTTCTATGGAACCTGTGCCTTAATCTTTTAGGAATATTAATTGGTAAAGTTTCTTCTGCCGCAACAGTCTTTTTTTTTTTGTTATCTATTTTTCATCCTGTCGCGTTGTGGTTATTTCATTTTATTATTTTTTTTAATTTTAATTTTGTGTCCTTAACATTATAGTATCCTTCTTCCTCTTCCGGAGCATCAAGTGCCACCATACTTCGTAGTCGTCGTCGTCGTCATCGTCATCGTCATCGTCGATGTCATCACGGTTTTATATGAAATTCAAGAGTGTGAGAGGGCAAAAGAAATTGAAACTTCTAATTAATGCTCCGAAGCTGGTGCTTCCGTTAAAAATTCTGGAGTAGGTGTGTAGAACATAGTTGTAAAAGGAAAGGAAGGAAAACCAGGAAAGAAAGGAACAAAAGGATATTCATTTCTTCAGTCCCTAGTTTATGTTTTCTTTTGGTGAATGGTGATGCTCTTTTTTTTCTCTTTTCCTTCTTCTTATTCCCATAATCCAATCCAGACAGCCTCTGGAATATTGCTGAAACAAAATAATAAAACAACAACAACCCAAAAAAAGGAGAAAAGCAGGACGCGACAAAGACACAAACCCCAGCGATTGAGGTGTGCATCATCCAACCAATGTTTTATTTTTTCGAAAGACATCCCAAGGATCCAGCTATAAGCCAGGTTATTAAATAAAGGGGATAGGTTGAGCTGTATTTTGTAGATTCTTTTGCGGAAGATTCTATGACAGCTTTTCTTCAATTTTTATTTTATTTTTTGCCAATTCATGCAACAAAGCTGATTACTGTCGCGTATTAATCAATTTGCTTTGCAAATTTTACAATGACGCTTTTGAGAGAAGCATGATTAGTATAGATCCTTTAATTAGACAGAGAGAGAGGTGGTTGGAGAAGGGGATGTGGCTAGATATAATTGGTAAAATGTATGCAAGGAAAAAGGGTTCTATGTTTGTTTTTCTTTTTCTGTATGTGTATAAGTATGTTTCTATGTTCGTAGTAGTTGTTAAGTATACCTACTTAAAATTGTGGTAAAAATCCTGATAAAATAAAGGATGATCTTTTTTTCTTCCTCCTTGATGTTCTTCTTTTTTTTCATTTCTTTTTGGGATCATTTTAATTAGTTTGTTTTTGTGGTCTGTTCGAGACATTGTAATTATGAATTTATAATCAAAGTTAAAAGTTGGTGTATGAGGATTTTGGTTGAGAAGAAAAGGTTCTGAATTTTCTGAAACAATTTCTTCCTTTTATTAATTTAAAGCAAGAATATCCTCTTTTTTTATACAAAGTTATAGATGGGTTAGGAAGACTTTAGGAAGGACTTCTCAGGTAAAACAGATTATTTATGTTAAAAAATTCAGTGAAATTTATTCCAATTTATTCAAGATCAACAAAACTATAGAATTTATTTACTGACACATTTATTCGTTAAAATTCACTGAAAACAATTTACAAGCTCTTCAATACTTTGCAAACTCCTTCCGAATAGACATCATGGTGTGATACAATAGCTGTATCGCAAATGGCCTTTAATGCAAAGCTGGCAAATGTTGACCAAGTGAAGCCATTGGCTTCAACTGATTTCACATAATTCCTCAGAGCAACAGAGTTCTAAATTCCACAAAAGAAAATTTCAAACTTAATAATTTTTAGTTTAAAATTTTCATCAACTTACAGCAGCCTTGTTGAGCAAGTTCTTAAATTCAGGATCGTTCAAAATAGCATAGACCTTGGCGAATTTAGGATTTCCTGACATCTTAGACATAACATACTGTTCGATTTTGTTCCATGGGATTTCATTGAAGATTTCATGTGCCACACTGCTGAATGAACGACTCTCAGGTTCAGAATCGAAATCATCAAGAGCATCATTGAAACACTCAATGATATCGTACAAATCATTGCCAGAAGCATTCTCGTTCAAATAATTGACAACATCACCGAATTCTTCGCTGTCACTGAATTTTGCTACTGGCATGGGTTTGGAATATAGTCCCAATTTGACATCAGCAGAAACAACAGCTACTGCTGCGATTAGCAAAACAACACAAGCGGCACGCATATTGATTTTGAAAAAAACTACTTTCGACAAAGCTTTTAGAAAAACTAAATATTGGACAAATATGTTTCACTTTATATATCAAAAGGTCTTGAGAGTGTATTTTGAATTGAATGTAAAATGTGTCTGAAGAGGATTGTCAATTGAATTTATTGTTTTGACACAGACAACTTGAGATTACACGATTAGACGCCAAGTGGTCTTCTTGAAGTGTGCCATATGTCTGAAACAGACGGTTTGACTACTTGAGAGTTATAATATTCTAATGACAACGACGACAATATACGAGTGACAAGTGTTTCACACGTTTCGAGTGGCACAAGAAGTTGTTTTGCACGTGCGAATTTCCGCAAAAAAATAAACAGAGTTTTATGTGTCAGTTCAGTCTTGAACTGATACAAATCTTGTATGACGAAGATTTTTGCTATTACTAGACACTGTTGCATCTGTGAAGCTTTTAGGAAGTGATCAATCTAAATTAGTCACTCTTGATGGCCATTTTTGAAAAGAGGTCAGACGAATTTTCATTTCATATCCAAGACTTTGACAGACATTAAAACTAACTGATAATACCACTGTTCAATTCATTTAGTGATACAGGCTCTTAATTTTCAAAAACTCTTCGACCCGTTTGAATACTAATTTTTTATGATTTCAAAATTACTTTTTTGAAAAATATTTATGTTATATATTATTAAACATAACAAATCCAGATTCTTATTGTTTTTTGCTTACATACAAATATTAGAAATCAACAAAATAAACTTCAATTTTAAAAGTATGGCTTATCTCAAGAACATACTCGAAAAAGTAATCAAAAAATGAGAGTATCTACTTCATACACTTCAGATTTTAATTAATTATTATTGAAACATATCTAACTGCGTAGATTTATGTCAATATTATTGAATTTGATCGTCGCGTGCGATTTTTGTTTGTCAATACTTACAATGTGTATTTATTTTTGCGCGATAAGTAAATTTAGTTAAGTATTACAGTCAATACCAGTTAAGGTTGCATTAAAATTGAATTAAAAGGCACAATGTTAACAATGTTTGCAGTCATCACAATTTGATACTTTCAACTGTCAAAGCATAAAGAATAACCTCGCACACTTCAAATGCATCTAATAAAAACACCATTTATATGAAACTAGAGGACCCGACGAACTTTGTCCGCCATTATTTGAATTCTTACCAATTTATACACATAAACCCTCCTCGTGAATTACTCTTTCTATAAAAAAAAACGCATCAAAATCCGTTATGTAATTTTAAAGATCTTAACATACAAAGTGACAATATCAATATCTCCTTAAATAAAAATAACGCAATGTGTGATTAATTTAAGCATTTAAAATGCAACTTTCTGTATAACTAATTGTTTATTAAAGTTCGAACAATAAATGTAATGTTCAGAAGGATGACACACAAAGGAGTACAAACAGGAAGTAAGAAACACACATTTTAGAGCTTATTGTGTGTATGCCTGCAGCAGGTGGTCCTGTCGCTTGTATAATAGTGCGGTAGTGTTGTTAACTAATATAATAGTGTTGCATTTTCTTACAAACACACACAATTTTCGAAACGTTTGTAACTGCGAGTACGAGTAAGTATTATGTACTGTACAGTACATGAATAATACATGCTTACTTCCTGTTCGAAACAAATTTACCGCGAGGACTACCTAACTTACCTGTGTATTGTATGTATATTTGTATGAATGCAGTTGTTGTAATGGTATGAGATGGTTTATGGCCAATAATGCACAATATCGATGTATGTATAGGTACTCATACTTCCGGAACCGTTTTGCCACCACGGACCACGGTGTTTACCAAAAGCCAAAATGCACACGGATGTTGCGTAGAGACAAAAAGACAGAAAGAGAGAGGAAGCTAGAGTTACATTTCGTCGATGTCGTGTTGTTAGTGTTATAATATACGGTCTACACTCAAAACTGTTGGTTTTGTTTTGAAGTCATCGAAAGAACTTGGGTATGTTAGTTCAAAAGTCTACACGGTGCAAAATCAAAGACCAAAGCAGTGATGGGCCAAGTTTTTAGACATTACTCCTTTCTAGCCCTCCCCTCTCTCCCTCTATCACTCTTCTCATTTTATACATATGTTCAGAAAAAAAAATACCAAAACCTAAGAAACAGCATATCAAAAAATTTTAACTCACTTCTTTACTGGCCAACTCATTAGCTAGTCAGTAATTGACGTATTGCTCCCAGTCATTTCTGTGAATTTGGGGGTTCAAGAACTAAACTATCACAATAATTAATTTAAAGCGATATTTGACAAAAATATCCTTTTCTTCTCGGATTCACTACGTAAATCTAGTACGAGACTAACCCAAGACTCTAGTGTATATTTTGTATAAAAATTTGGCGAAACATCTACTGTCTCGTTGCTCTCGTCAGTCTCAAAGAAAGAAACCAGCCAACATTGTCTTTGGTCGTGGAATTAAAGCTCCTGGGACAGTTAGATCTTTTAAGTTCATTGGCAATAGTCCCAAAGAAAAATTCGTCACGTTGGAGCCTGTGCAAATCCGAGTTCTTTTGCACAACGAGAAATTGACTAATTCGAACTGTGGCCATTTTATCGATGAAAAATCTATTATTTTTGAAGTGCAGCTATGTTAAAAAAGATTTGACACATGTTATCAAAAAGAAATGTCAACCCCAGGCTGCCAAAATTTACCCTCATCATTTTGAAAGACAGAATCTAATTATCAGCAAACGAAATTTTTTAAATGGTCGAATGTTAAAGATTTTTAGAATCGTCGAAGAACTCGAAAT
This sequence comes from Scaeva pyrastri, assembly GCA_905146935.1. NCBI lineage: Eukaryota > Metazoa > Arthropoda > Insecta > Diptera > Syrphidae > Scaeva > Scaeva pyrastri. The sequence continues at coordinate 11,649,127 of LR989928.1, read as the reverse complement.
TTTACTGGTCTGGGTAATTTTTTATTCCGAACTTTATTGAATGTCAAAATCTTGTTAGTTGTTCCTTTTAGAACTAATTGTCAATTTCCATTTAAGGGCATCTACAAAGGTGATATAAGAGTTTTTCGACGTGACTTTTAAAAAGGTTTTTAAGGTTATTTTTCGAATACTCGACTTCAATAAACTTTCCATGAGAAATAACACAAGATCGAGACCTAAACGAGACATTTTTATTTAAATGTTGCATTAAACTTTGACAACACTAGTAAAAGTCTCCACTGTTGAATTTTCTGTCAGTGTATACCTAAACTCACATCCGTTTTATTGTTTGTACCAGAGCCAATAATTCTAGATGTGCTCTCGTACGAGTCCCAGTATATACCCAGGTCCCATCAAATTTCGGGAATGAGTTAATATCGCTTTGGGATATTTTCCAACAAACACCATATCAATCGCAAAAGGGCGATGATGGCAATTCGGTGGGAAAAAGGGTTAAGAGACCGGACGATTTCCATCATAGTACATAGTCATCCTCATCATTATCATCTAGTGTGTTACAAATAGACCACCATTGCTGGGTAGTTATCTTTTTATATGGGGTTAATGCTGGAGAAGCTATCAACTCGTCTGCATCATCGCCGTAGTCGACCCACCGACAACGAAGGACGACGGACAACGGCCAGACCATCATGTCATGTTTTCGAAAGCTTGTTGTTACGGGCGGACATTCAAATTCAAATTCAAATTAGAGAAGAGAATGAGACCGTGTCTGTCCATTGGATGCAGCACGATGATGTTTGTATCTTTTTGTCGAATCCCAAGTAGAAAAAAAAAAACATTTCATCCATCCCTTGAGGTGAAGTAAAATTGATTTAATTAATAAATCCACTCGTTTTCTCCATGGTTATCCTTTTTTTTATTTTATTCAGGAACATTATTACTGAAAATCAAAAATATATACATATATAAAAACAACCAAACAGAAAATACATGGAAACATTTATCAATACGTATGTGGACCTGGCGCTGGATGCTGTCCCAAGCTCAACGTCTGAGGTTGGATTCGATGAGCAAAATGAATGGAAGCCTTGCATTCGGATATTTTGGAATAATTATTGCACTCTGAAGACTAAAGATTGAAGGTAGTATGGGTTGTGGGGCTAAAAGGACTTTAGGTAGGTATATAGACAGGCTACCGGAGGATACATGATGAAGGTCTCTGTGGAGCAGTTAAAGGATACAATCGAATGGAAGTATATGAATTCCTTAATTATAGATACGATTTGGGATTGAAATGAGAATGAAGGTGTACATGCTCTCGCTGAATATATTCTCTTGCGGGTATTGTTTTATTGCTGACGTGCATTTTGGAAGCATATTTCCTTACAATCGATATTATGTATAAATCTTTCCTTAGACGTACGTAGCCTGCAGGGAACCGGCAAAGTCTCAAAGAGATAATGATGTAGCGTAATGTCTTCATTCAAGGATACCTTGTCAGTCACTTCAAGAGTATTGATATTCAATATTGCAATTATGGAAACACATACAATACTTAAACATATTGTTAAAACAATAATTGGGAGTAAATAAAGATTACTAATAATATTACTTATACCCACATAAATACCATATTTATTTTTCTGCATCAATTTTTATACCACAAAAGTTTACGTAAATTTGTTAATTTTAAAAATAAATTTGACAGCTTTCCAAAATCCACATCCATTTCAAAAGTAAAGGTACTCTGGAAATAAATGTGTAAAAAAACTTGTCAATATTGCCAAGGACTACCTACTTTCATCACCTTTTGATGGTTATCCCTAAACTTCAATACATAAAACATTTGTTCACTTTTTCTGACGTGGTTATTCGCCAAATGTTCTGATAAATTGTAAATTTCTGTAGTTCGACTTCATTTTCTAAAAACTATCACAAATCTTAACTTTCTTCAATTCCAAAATTTGTGAAGCAGGTATTGAGCAACAGTTTGACATTCACTTATGCCTATTCTGTCAACAACATGACTTCGTGCTGAAACGTGAAGTGAAACAATCCAGCTAGTTAGGGTTTTCGGAATTTTTGGTTTTGAGAATTCTGGTTTTTCCAATCTAAACATTATAATGTCAACAGTCGATTCTAACATTTCTTAGTTAAATAGCGTCCTCAAATCCGTATCTTCAAACCTTAATCAATTTTACAGTAGGTACTTACGTATGTTAGTGCACTAACCACTTGAAAAAATAATCTTTATCTTCAAACATAAAAAATTATTTTGTGTAATCAACAACAATTCTATTGACACACTTCTCAAGAATGTTGTTAAGCTCAATAAGTTACAGTTTCAGAAAATGACTATATAAGCCCATGATTTATTTTCGAAAGCAACAGTTTTTGAATAAAATAGATCATAAATAACAATATGCACTCCACTCTGGTAGTCTTGCTGCTTTCGGCAGCTGCAGCTTCAGCTGCTTTGTCCTCGGACTTCAAGCCAAGTCCTAGATACCATCCAACACTGGGACTTCATCCAGTGCAACCAAAACATAAAATTGGAATTACCGTCAAGGATATTGTATCCACTCCCGAATTCAATGATGTTGTCCAATACTTGAATTACAATCTATCACCAAGTGAAATCGATGAAATGTTGAAAGCCATTCCAGAAGCATTCAGTTCCATTGACAATACTGACGAATCTGCCGCCAATGATGAAGAACAAGATCTTGTAGCACAACCTCGTTCGATTGGTAGTGCAATTCCATGGGGAAAAATTACCGATGCTCTCAAGAAAATGTCCGGAAATAATTCGAAATTCACAAAAGTCTTGAATTTGGTTAACGATCAGAAATTCAGAGATCTCGTCAAAAGGGCTGTGGTGAGTATAGGGGATTTTGAGTGTAAGACTTGAAAGATGTCCTTTTCTCAAATTGTTTTCATATGTATTTTTAGAATTCCCACACTTTGGCTGAGTTTGTTAAGAATGTAGCCGAACATGGTTTCAGTTGGACTGAATTCTTGCATTTGTTGCTTCATGCTCTTTGCTCTGCTGCAACAACAATTCAACACGATAGGTATTCGGTTGGAGTTTGTCAAATTCTTCAAAACATTTAAATTCTTTTGAATATGAAATAAAGATTTGGTGATGATTTGTATTGCTGGCAATTCTTAGAAAATCAGGGCTTTTGACATTTGTTTTAATTTATTGCTCCAGAATTGGGCGCCATTCAGAACATGCTCTGTCGGTAATATTGAACCTTGTTATGGAAGCTATTGGGACAAGAAGCTATAGAATAAATAAGTCGATAGCCAACAACGTAATGTCTTCAGAATTTTCATCAAAAAATCATCTTGAGTAATAAGGCCCGCTTTCACACCAAGTGAAACACTCTTAGACTTTTGCTTTTTAGCCACGCAAATTCCGATGTGCCACAACTTATTCAAGACCTTAAATAAAGTATTTGATGACTTCATCGAGCAAAGCTGCGAATTGGTCATGGAAATTTTCACCCCGCCTTGTGGAATGTGGAATCACTGAACTTTATCAGCTGGAGACAAAAACGTCTTACAATTTAGAAACAATTTTATTCTGCAAGACTTCCTTAGATACTTTAAACCCTCACACTAAAAAACAAAACGTAATAATTTTCTTTTCTTAGCTGTATAAACCAACACCCCCCTTTATGAAAGCAATTTGTTCTTCCAACTTTTCACCCCTCTGAGATAATACCTCATATAAGGAAGGAAAAATGCTTTTAAGGCTCAAATATCGCCAACACCTCAAAGAAAAATTCTTTACATCCAATTCATCGTTTTTTGTATATAAGTATGTACGTAGGTAGGTATTGTATGGCATTCAAAACAAACAAAAACGGAAAAACCCCCAAAACGAATTCGAAAATTCAATTTACCCATCATCCTGGCCCTTTGGTTATTTTAGTCAAAAATAATGCGTTGCATGTCTTAAGCTGATTCTAATCTATTTTTGTCACTTTGAAGATGTATATGGACTCGTTTGCACCATAACTTCCTTCAGCATTCTTTACCCGACTACCCGTCTCCATTCACCCGATGTTAAACATTGATACGACGACGGGAAAAAAGGAAGAAGAGGGTGTTTTAACCATTATAGAGCATAGAAGCTATCATTTGGCTTTCTACATCTCTCTCACTTTTCGGCTTAAAATAAACGTTAAGTTACCTTCAAATAGAAATTTAACTCTAACGAAATGTCCGCCCTTTTGGGGGGAGTGGTGAGCTATTGAAGATTCTTTTTGGAGAGGCACAAAAGAGCCGAACTGTTTTTTTTCCCTACCCCCAATGTTATGGTATATGTGAAAAATTGTAGTGTCAACTGGGAAATATATAAAAAAATATCAAAAAGAACCTGTATACACACACGTATATAGTTCTAGGATAAGGGAGGTGAATGTAGAACAAAAAATATCCTAAATTGTATTTTTTTCGCATTCCTCGAGGGTAAGGTACGGTAAGGCAAGGTACCTGTGTAATTTACTTAGGAAAACCAACAAAAGCTCTATTAAAGGGGAATTTCACTAGAAGAAAAGTGAAACGAAAAATATCAACTTAGGAAACTGAAAGAGATTTTCTTCGTCTTATTAAAGGGTGTTTTTTTTTTAGTACAGAGACGTACGTAAAGTCAGCTTTCATATTTCGGTCGCGTTTTGCAGTGACATGCAATTTTGGTGAATGACAGTTGGACAACTAGATTCGTAAATAATAAAAGACATATTGCGAAAACTGAAAATTTTTATAAGTTAATAGGGAATGCATCTGCACTTTTGACAATATATTCGAGAATGGGTATTTATTGACAGAATGCATTTTATTTGTATGACAGTCTTTAAACTTGGGATAAAAAGTGACAGCTGTCAATATAATAATTATATTGAAGAGAACTGGCAACTTAAAGCTCTATAAGAAACACCATTTTTTTCGATATTTCGTAATTGCACTGCACTGTGCAGTCTTATAGGTTTAAGAGACACTTTTTTGAAAAAAATAAATACTTGCTGAGCGCTACAAAAAATTACAGCAATTATCCTTGTGAAATTCACATCAACTCATAATCTTGTTTCATACAAAAATGTCATACAAAATTATGTTGCTTCTTCCACACCACATGGTTTATGTTGTGCAAGAAGTACATTATGTACTAACACATAAATATGTACCTCTACTATACTCCACTCTACTTATACCACCACATAGGTATCTAGTCGCTTATAACTTTTCCATTTGACCCCAGATGAGGAATGTCGCAGAATATGCGTTTTTATTTGCACTAAGAGTAGTGAACAAAAGTGAAACATTGCACAAGCACATAGCACAAGAAAAAAGTGCTTTGCTTATGCTTAGTTTTAGATATAGCAGTTGTAGTACGGTGGAGTAGACGGCGGTGATGATGTTATACCTGACAAGAAGTGTGAAGCTCTATATAGCCACCTCATGTTTTGTGCCCCAAAGTATTATGGAATTCATACACTAAAAATATTAAATTTAAGAAATTTCTACAAGCAGCTCATATAGAAACAAATGATAAAAGTCCTTTGGTTTTTTTTAAATTTAAGTCAAGCGCGTAGACGAAAAAGTAGTTTTTTTAAGGGGGTCAGTAACGCCCATGAACTTAGTTTATTTGTTTTGAATATTTACATGTTTTTAGTGGGATTTCACCTTTTACTTTCATGAAAATAATTACGACTCCTTACCCCTCCCCCTTCTCAGAAAAAACTTTAATCTTTTTAATGTTTTAATTTTGGGTCAACTTAGAGTCCCACTGTAAGTAAAGCATGTTCTTGCACCCCAATTTTATTTTTTGTATCTAGCTACGCCCTTGTTTTTATTTCACACAACCTTGCCACATATAGAGGTATTGTTATTTTTGTATAAAATATCAGCTTCGTCCCCCTCGGCGTATACTTAACTATTTTCAATAGAATAACTTTTGATGTCAACACTCGAGAGTGGTGTTATTCTATGTCACTTTGATGATTTATTTTTATGTTTTAAAAAAACACAAAAAATGAAAACGAAAACGAAAACGAAAACAGAATTAGAAACAGAGAAACAGAAAAATGAAAAGAAGATGAAAGTGTGTAAAAGTAGGTATGAAAAGAGAGAGAGAGAGTGAGAGTCCTAAAGTGGATGATGGATTTTTGACATCAACCCAGAAATTTTCTAGGTAAATGCCATTTAGATACAATAAGAATTTGAGTTTCGCTGGAGGTAGATTTATAAGGATACATGTTTTTTTCAAGCTAAATGAGATTGGTATTAAGCTTTATCCTTCCTTCCTTCCTTCCGCCATCATATCATTGAACAAAGTCTTCGTCATCGTCGTCGTCGTCGTCTTTTATATTAAGGTATAAGTTGATTCTTTTTCTGATGATTCTAAATCTCAGCCAAAAACAGAGATTGACACTTCCTGATAGGATTTAAAAATATATATATGTATGTAATTGTGTGTGTTTGGAAAAAAGAAAATTTTCAAGGGTTTCCTTTTGAAGTAAAATGTTAAGGAATTTAATTTTTTTTTCTTTATATACTCGTCATTGATTCTTTAAGAATTCGAATACGAGTGTGGAGAAGTGTAAAGACTTTCTTATCCTTGAAATTAAGAAAATGTAATATACATAGAAAGGTTAAAGGTTATCTATTATAGGTGCCTTGATTTTTAAGGGGATTTTTGTAATGGAAGTAAATTTAAAAACCAAGAAGTCTTTAGTCAACTAGCAACGAAAAATGTCAGCAAAAAATATCAGACAAATTTGAAAACTAAGAATTTTGGTTAGGAGGACATTTCTTCCATAATATATTTGGATAAGAAAATACTGAGTCTCCCAGCTTATGCCGGAATCATTGCTACGCTCCTTTATAGTCTTTCCCATCTCAAGGCGAAGATAGTCCGTTAAGCTATTGTCCATCCGATTCAGGTAGTTTTCCTCTTGAGAGTCAGGTGACCCACTAATTCATGATTTCGGAGCCTTGGAATCGGTCTTAATAACATATGAAACTCACAATTATCCTTGACACTTTTTTCCTTTCATTTCTTTTTCTTTGTTTACATAGTTGCTTCTTCTAACTGCACTATCTTAAATACGTGCTTTTCTAGTCCCGGATTCTGTCCCACAAGCACGGGATTGAAAATGTTCAGTTCTTTCATGTCATCTGCATGAGTGAAAAACGTACTGAATTTGGTAACGTTGTTCGCTTTTCTTGGTGTACCAGAAACTCATATTGCTTTCAATGTTAAAAGTTCATAGAATTCCACCAATCTTAACTTCATCCTGGTTAAAGTCAGCCTCTAAAGTTGTGTCAATTTATTTGATGTACCGAATTCACATTCAGTAAACCACTTGTCCTATATGAAATTTTGGAAAAAACGAATCTAAAAATCGTTCTGCAATATTGGAAAAACCATGGTAACCGATCATTAATTAACATCCTGTCATATCCACCCTCACAAATATAGCCCATGGATCTAAGGATTGAAAGATTAGTATACAAAAGTCCTGCCTCCTCCTCCTCTGGTTAGTCGTCCTCATCGGTGGTAGAGCGTTGTCCACCAAAACGTAAATTCATCACGAACTCATATTAAAGGACTACCAAATACCAATAATCCTGGAACCACACTTTTTCATTTGATGAAAGGAAAAAAACAACCCAACCTGAAAATAACGCTTTTATTTTTTCTATCAGATCACGTTAATTACACAAAAGAACACATCACGAACTGTTTGAACTATAAAAAGCTACATACTGCCCCTTTTACACCCCCTTTCTATCCATACCATTCGATATCATACCTATCCCGAAGGGAAGAGAAGTGGCTTGTTACAATTTGACATATCGACAAAACGCAAAGGACTCTCGTATCGTAAACCCTTTCCAAATTATTTCCGCGTAGCTTCTATGAACTTTGTGCATATCGACTGTCGGCTGACCGCCTGACTAACTGGGCAACCAAACGGACGGCGACGCACGGTGGCAGCGGCGGCGGTGGCGGTGGCGCATGGATATTTCGATTAACTTTTATCTTTAACATGGAATTTCGGTGTAGCGTGCTGCCGCACGTGTGGTCTTGCAATGGAATGTTGGTTTGGCTCGTCTCAGTCCTACAAATGTCCTGTGAGCTGAGTACTTTGTATAAGGATACGCACGAAGGACGATTAAGCCAAAGCCACCAACATATAACAAAGGGTTAATGAAAATGAAAACGCTTGTGCATATACACATACACATATTGTTAAAACCTACCTATCTCTAACGATGGATGGTGGTGCTGCACCCCCAGCGGGCAATACGTCGTCCTAGCTACGTGCTCTTCTGTGATCCAAATTCTCTTTTCAATCCTTAACGAGAGCGAGTGCGAATGCGATTGGGATTGCAAGAAGGAAAAAAAGGTCCTCATGAGCAGAGAAAAAAGGATTCTACCTACTTCCGAAGGATAAGTGGAAATTGAATTTGGTGTCAATGGCAGTTTTCGTTGATGCTGCTGCTGCTGCTGCTGTTGTTCTCTGGCTCTCCCACCTACACTCACACTTTTATCGGTCTGTTTGTTGTGTAATTACTTCAAGAGAGAAAATCATAAGAAGGACGAAACGAACAGCTTCGCTCCACGTCCACACTGAACTCCTGTGTTGATGTGGAAACAACAATGGATGGGGGGTGTTTTCGAGGGAATGTCGTTCCACATTAAGACCCATAGGGCATGTAGCATGCAAAAGATTAGTGAATAATTGTATGAATGTGTTTCGTTTTCAATTGGGCGACGACCGACAATAATACAACGACACGACACGACGCCAAACGGTACCAAAATGTAGATGATGATAATGATGACGATGCTGATGACTACGACGACGACAACGACGACGACGCAGACGGACGAACAACTTCAAAGAATTTTTCCATTAAGCGATTTTGATGGAATTAACAGTGCAAAAGGGTTCTTCTCCGCATTTTCATATCAAACAACTGAAACTGAATTCAACTCTTATTCTCTCTCATCATAAACATCCTTTTTGGCGGCTCCAGGGAAGGATCGGCCTTTTTTGCTTATTTCATTATATTTTTTTTTTATGTGTGCCATAAAAATCAATGGCGCTGATGAGATTTGTGCAATTTGGAGTAATGCTTTTGAAAATTTCTCCATTTGCTGGGTTGTTAATTGTGATTTTTAAATGGATTTTGGAATATTCGGTTTTGAGAGGCGATGGAAGTTGAAGAAGAAGGGGAGGCGGAGGCGGGGGAGACAGAGGATATAAAAGGACGCCAAAGCGGTGTTGGTTTTGTGAATTAATTTTGTTGGATTATTTAATTATTATTGATGTTTTTTTTTTTTGGAAAAGATGTGAGCGAGTATACGAGTAACGAGAGCTTTTGTAATTTGAATTAAGAAAATGGGCAATTTTGGATATGACTCATTTTCAAAATATGTACGTTTTTATGATCCTATTAACAGGGGCCTAATTTTTCGATAAAATGGTATGTACCTATGTTGAAATTTGGAGAAAGTGAATGACTGAAATGATCCTATCGTTAGAACGGTCTTCTTAAAAATGATAAAAATGACATATTGGACAAAAATGCCTTTAAGTGTTTAATGTAATCTATAATAATCTATACTAATATATAAAGCTGCAGAGTTTGTTTGTTTGAACGCGCTAATCTCAAAAACCACTGGTTCGAATTAAAAAATTTGTGTTGGATAGTCCATTTGTCGAGGAAGGCTATAGGCTATAATAACATCACGCTGCGACCGATAATAGAGAAGAACCAGTGATGGAAAATGTTGGAAAAACGGCGAAAATTATTCATCTTTGAGGGCTACGGGTTATTCGTTTCAAGCCGCAATCTAAACAGACAACTTGACCTTGTCTTCACATCTGACCCTTCAAACTGTGTTGTGACGGAAAGCGATCAATTACTGACTACTCTTGATCAATTTCACCCACCCTTATTGATATCCTTCTCTTATTCTTCGATATTTAGTAATATACCCCCAGAATATAGTTTTAATTTTCGTAAGGCTGACTTTCAACACCTTAATCACCTTCTTAGTCAAATCGACTTAAATATTACTAATGGTCCAATTGAAGAAGAGGTATCAAAATTCTATTCCAAAGTGTTCTCTTGTTTTTCACAATCTGTCCCCTTTCTGCCTCGTAAAAATTGCACTTCGTCTCCTCCATGGTACAATAAAGAACTTAAGTTACTCCGCAACCTCAGAAATAACTTATGGAAAAAATACTTGAAATCTAGATCTGTTTCCGATTACCAAGAGTTCTCCAACGTTTTTATGAATTTCTCTATTCTCTCCGAACAACTCTATAATGAATACATTTTAAGCATGCAATCATCGATAAAATTAAATCCTAAAAGTTTCTACGAATTTATAAATGTAAAAAGAAAATCTGATGGCTACCCAAATTCTCTTATCTACATGAATAATACTTCAACGGACCCTACGACAATTGCTAATTTCTTTGCTAACCATTTTAAACAATCTTTCTCAGATTGTAAAACCGCGCCTGATGAAATATACTTCGAGTATTTAAAACAATCTTCACAAACCTCTTTATCATCCATCAATATTCTCCCAGCTATGGTTAATGCTAAAATTGATAAGGCTAAAGAAGACTATTCTTCTGGTCCTGACGGTATACCGGCAGCTGTCCTCAAAAAATGTGCTCGTGTCCTAATTAAGCCACTAACCTCTCTCTTTAATTTATCTCTTACTCAGTGTGTCTTTCCCCAATCCTGGAAAATGTCGTTTATTGTTCCAATCCATAAGAAAGGTCCAAAAAATAATGTGTCCAATTACCGCCCAATAGCCAAGTTATCTTCAATTCCAAAAATCTTCGAGAGCATTATCTATGATACACTAGTCTTTTATTGTAAACCTATTCTGTCTGTTGCCCAGCACGGTTTCTTAGCTGGGAGGTCAACAACAACAAATCTTGTGGAATTTGTATCACATACGTTATGCACTTTGGAGAAAGGCCATGAAGTTGATGTTATATCTACGGATTTTAGAAAAGCTTTCGATAAAATATCTCACAAAATTATAATTTACAAATTAAAAACCTACGGCTTCCCTGTTAATTTCATTTCATGGATTGATTCTTATTTGAGTAAAAGAAATTATACTGTACGTTTCAGATCTACCATTTCCTCTCCTTTTTCTGCTTCATCCGGTGTCCCTCAAGGTAGTCATCTAGGCCCTATACTTTTCATTTTAGCAATCAACGATGTCGCTTGCATCTTGGACTGTAATCTTTTGATTTATGCTGACGATATGAAAATCTTCCGCTGTATAACATCACCCAGTGACTCGTACAATCTGCAATGTAACCTGGATAGATTTTCTCTTTGGTGCCAAAAAAACCTTCTCGAATTAAACGTAACCAAATGCAATAGTATAACATTCTCAAGGAAGCGCCTACCAGGACCTGTTCGAAACTATTTTATACATGGCGTGCCTGTCCCTAATGTTACTTCCTCTCTTGACTTGGGTGTAATTTGTGATAGTGAACTTAACTTTCACAGCCATATTGATAATGTCATTAATAAGGCTAATTCCATGCTAGGCTTTATAAAACGTTGGTCCAAAGAATTCCAGGACCCATATGTAGCTAAGGCACTCTATGTAACTTTTGTCAGACCTATTCTGGAATATGCATCTCAAGTTTGGTCACCGTATCAAGTTACTCAAATCAATCGCATTGAAGCTGTCCAACGTAGATTTATAAGGTTTGCACTGCGTAGTCTTCATTGGGGTGATAATTACCATCTCCCTCCTTATGTCGATCGATTGCGACTCATCAACCTACAGTCTTTAGAAATACGACGCGATGTCGCTGATATAACTTTTATTTATGACCTGCTTTCTGCTAACATTGACTCCCCTGCTCTACTCAGTTATATATCCATTAACACTAACCCCCGTAATATAAGGGCTGTACCCCTGTTCCGCATCCCTTATCACCGTACTAACTATTCCTTCTTTAATCCCATGTCTAGAATGCTCCGTAGTGCCAACAATTCCTCTAACGTTTTTGACTTCCACATATCCAAATCACTCCTCCGCAATACCCTTCTATCAAACCTATCCCATCTGCCTTAAGTTTAATGTATTTATTTTGTATGTTTAATTTATTTATTTTAATTAATTTATGTAAATATGTATATAATATTATAAGAAACAATATTGTATTAGTTAAGATTCTGCTTGTACTAAGCGTAAATAAATAAGTATATCATGCTAGCTAGGTGACCTGCCCAACGGATTCTACCGAGTTTATTTTTTTTTTCACGACACATCTGAATTCGAGGTAGATTGCGGAATCGTCCTTCCTTACATACGGGGCCATCAATTCTCCTTGCGACTTGCTTTGCGCTTAAGAGGTCAAAGTTTGCTACTATTGACCCAAGGTATTCATGCTCCATTACCTTAATTGTTTGACCAGTTGTTCTTCTCGCAGTCGAACGTCACCATTCACCAAGCACTTTGTTTTTCTTTCACTATAATCAGCCAGCGGGATATCGTATTAAAAATAGAACACAAAAAACGTCAAATATTTTTACCAATCCAGAATTTTTCTAGAAGTCTAGCAATTTATCCTTAAAAATGACAAAAAGAATGACAGCTCTCACTTTTTTTGCTACCGTCAACATAATTGTATAAAAACGTCAACTTCCACCAGTGCACATATTTTGTACCTTTCTCTTCATTTTAATATCTATAATTTTATAAAATTTCTAGTGCTGTAAGGTATTTTTTTTAATAAATACTAGGGGACCTGGTGAACTTTGTCCCGACCCAATCCAGTTCAAATTCAGTTTTAACAGCACGCCTGGATGTTAGATTGGTCGATATATCACCAACCGATACAAATTTTGAATACTCTAGGAACTTACAAAAAAACTGAAATATAAAAATTTGACAACCAACTGACAGTCAAAAATTATATTTTTTCTGCAGATAGAACAAATTGTTTGGGAACACGAAGTTGGTTATTTTTAGTGTCTACTAGCAATTTCGTTCTCCATATTGTCTACCTTTTAAAAGCTTCCCTGGACTACGACAAACATTTCAAAATAAATATCAGCCAAATCGGCTCAGCTGTTCTGGAGTTTTAACGAGACAAACAAACAGAAATTGATAAAGGAGTACCTAACTATAGTATGGAATAAAACGCAGTCTAAAATGAATTTTTAAAAACTTATTTCTTAATTAAAAAAAAACGTTATCTAGTTATACATACAAACTTTCCTCTTGAATCAATCTCTATCTATAAAAAAAAACGCATCAAAATCCGTTAAGTAGTTTTAAAGATCTTAGCATGCATAGACAGCTCGAAGCAATTTTATTTTATTCTATGTAGTAAAAAAGAAACACATGCCAAAGTCAAAGACATCGATGTTAAATAACCATAAAAGTATTTCATTTACAAAATATAACATTTCTACATAGGAATCAAATTTTTAACCCAAAAGCACTTAGTGTCATCCCCAAAAAATGTTTTCTAAATTTAAACTCTCTCAAGTGTATAAGTGTCTATACATTGACAATCTCAGGAATGCGGATGTAACTTAATAAATTACTGACCACTTTTTAAATTTAATATCGTTGCATACAAATGTGTTTTGTGTGTGAGTTTATATTTTATCGGTCAAGTTTGTTCAACATTATGTTTGTTTTATCAAATCGTAGATTAAATATTTAAATACATAAATCTTTTTTAAAGAAACACTCTCTCAAGATCCTTGATTAAATTTATTTACATTTACGCATTCTCAATTCATCTTCATAAAATCCTTAACTTTCACTTTAAGGACATCGTATACTACAGGACATGGGGTATCCGTATCTATATCTAGTATGTACAATATGAAGAGAAGAATATTATTTTCTATTTCCTTCGTTTCAAAAAGTGTGCTTGATCTTGAATTCAAAGGAAAATTATAATAAAAACAATTTAAACTTTTCTAATTTTTCTTTTTATTCCTTATTTTTTTTTTTTTGCTTGACATCATGAATGCTCATGCAAAAGGACAAACTTTTCGTCTTGTGAGATAAAAAAAGAAAATCATAAAAAACAAACTTTTATTATGTCGCTCCAGATACTCTTTTAATCCTTTCCCAATTTCCAATTCGGTCGTCATCGTCATCGACGCTGCCCTTCGTCTTCGTTGTTGTTGTCAACTTTGAAGTAAAATTTGAAATTTTTTGGGTGATACTAACCTCTATTTTTGAAGTTCGTTAATTCTTTACGGTCAAGAATTTCCTTAGGGCAAATATATAAAAGTTTATGCTGAGACTTTTGCCACTCATATTATTTTTTATAATATTTTATGTTTTATGTATTTTGATGAATTTGGAATTTTAAATCAATTTTGAATGTATTTGCATTAATTTATTGATATAATAAGCATCGGAATATAATTTAGACCATAAATCCGAACCACAATAGCAATTTAAAATGGTCAATTGTTTAGCATTAATCATTATCTATTTAGCATTGTTATTTTTATAATTATTTTTTTATTCAACAACTTTACATATATGTATATACATAAATAAGAGAAGAAAGATTTATAGTCTGAGTTTAAGTGTTAAAGGATTGGTAGACATTCGAAATCCTGTTGATTTGTAAAAATTAACTTTTTCTATGTGGGAGCAAAGTCAGGAATGGAGAGACCTAAAATTGTTTGCTGCATCGGAATTGAAGATTTTGTTTTTGAATTTAATTTTCAAAACATTCAGTCCTTCACTTCTTAAGAACGTACATAAGCTGACTGAATTTCGACAATCCTAGCTAACGATCTGTTTTTATGTTCACTTGGGCGTATACGTACTTTTTTAAACTTTTACGTTTTGAGAGTATTTTTTCCTATTAAATCAAGAAAAAATTGACTATGAATAGGCATTACTAGTTTCTGGATTTATCATCTCAGTTGTTATAGGTTGTTATATGCCAAGGACCAAGTTCATCTGTGCAGTTCCAAAATTACTGTCCCCAATACTTCTCAAGAATAAAATAGTTTGTTAATTTCGAAATTTTGTATCAAATCTGTAACATAATATCAAAACACTATCTACTCAGACTATTAACTAAGCGACGACTAATTAACAATACTCTAATTTATTATTAATTAATTAATATGTGTTGTGTATAATTATTGGAGATTTCAATTTGTGGCCGATTGGATGTGAAATTCATAATCATTAAATGGAAATTGAATTTTTCATCAGCACGAGTATTATATCAATTAAATTCCATTATATTTTTTTCTCCATTTTTTTTACCTACTTCGTAAATATGTATGTACCTACACACATACATTAACCTCATACTCATATATATGGAATCTGAATGTAGTTTTTGCTTCGGGATTTATTAATTAAAATATTACACACACCACAAATGCACCCATCAGAGATGTGGGAATACACTAACTTTACTCACATGTAACTACACACACACACACACATACATATGTATATACATTTACATTAAAATACAAAAATATACGTATGCGGTTTGACATCATTAGTGGCCACAACACATTGGTCAACGAAATCCGACCATCATACATCAAATCCACTTGGATTTACAATTATTTTTCAAAAAATTACATCTCAAGGGACAAAATAATATAATTAACAATGACAGTTATACAGCTACAACTACATCTACATTTATACAACCAAAGTAATTCATAAAAAAACACAAAAACAAAAATTAAATAAAAATACCGAGTTATACCATTAGTCGAGTTCATTAGTTTCTTTCAACTTTTCGAGTTCTGGTTTTCAGGATATGTACTATGTATAAGAGTGTATTGTAATTGCGATGGCGGATGGTGCGTGGTGGTGCAATAGGGGAAGAGAACACACATATATAGGAAAAGTAATTTAGTTCGTTGTTTGGTCCTTATCATTGGGCCACAGTCCAAAAAAGAAACGAAACACCTCAAGTAAGTAAACCAAACTCACCCACCTCCCCACCCACCCCTCCATGGAATGGAATAAAACTTTTTCCCATTGGATAGATGCAATTAATCTGAGAAGAAATCATTAATTAAGTGAGAAAAGCGAAAAAAGTTTACGAAAACATTTCGGAAGTACATAACATATACAATCAAACAAAGGACATACTTATACATACACATATTGCTATAGAACCGAGTTTTATCTGTGTAGGTAGTTAGTTAACAAAATATATTAAATGTAAATATATTTTTCTTGAAATCATTTTCAAACCTCCCTCGCTTTTTAGAAAGCAAAATGAAACATCTTACTGGAAAACCCTGCACCTTCTCCAATAAGGATTTAAGGTTTTCCACAAAAAGGATTATCACTTTCTCAGTTACTTAAAAAGAAAAACATTTTCAAAAACAGATAAATCTTAGCAAAATAGGTATAGCAAAGAAAATATTTCCAAATTGAATGTCATTCCACAAGCCAGCAGTCTATCTATTCCAGCCAAAGGACGAAAAGTAAATGATTAAAAAAAACTAAACTAAACTAACACCATAAAGTATTTTTAATCGGAAAAGAGGCGCATTCTTTTCTTTTGCGAATATTGCCAAAACAAATTCCTAAGCCTAACCAAAATCTCTTATACTAAGAAAAACACTTTTGGGTATTGTCGTTTGTTGTTGCCACCAGAGGGCCATCCATCTTTTTCGCGTTCTCTTCTCTTTCCAATACAGCTGCTAAAGAATTTTCGGCGACAATTTTGTGTGATAGCCTATGTCATTATGACCTTTGTTACTTCCGCTTTCAGTTTTTTTTTCCTGTGGTAGCACAAGAAAATAAAAGTAAAACAATGACCCTCAAGGCCTTCCAGCTCTCCAAAACAAACAAAAAAAACCCATAGTCCTATGCCAGGACCAGAAATACATATAAACACCATCGCACCATACAATGGCTGACTTTTATGCCAATCGTAAATTACAACAATTAAACACTATACCCCGAGGGCTGCAAGCGAGTTGAAAATTTATATCGCCGCATATTTTCAATTTTCCTTTGCAGAAAGGACCAAAGCACTCCAATGTTGAATGTTGGTATATAGTTTATACGCGATGAGAACACGAACGTAAACACGACGATATAAAACCCTTTTCGGTTCGGATTTGGGCTGAATCCTGATGTCCTGCAGCAGACAAATTTTATTTTAGTTGTTTTTTTTGTTTCAATTTTTATTTTCAGTGACAAAGGACGAATTCTTTTTGACTGTGAAATGGGCGATGGGTCTATTTTTGGGATGAGAAAGGTTCCTTTAGGACTAAGGAATACTTTTTGGCAACAATTTCACATCACAAAAAAATACCACAAACAAAAAAACAAGAACAAGCCCCTTTTTCGGTTTAGGCCGCCAAATATACGAACTGACAGAAAGAAAAGAGACCATAGAAAAAGGACTACTCGTATATAGGATCAGGAATAGAGGAGGATACTCATCAACTTCTGGGGTGTCTCGTGTAAATGCTCGCGCGAAAAACTTTGAATTAAGAGAAATTCCTTATTTGGCATTCCGATCGTTGTTTCGCTAATATCAGTAAATTTTTCATTTCTTCGCCAAATGAAAATTCTGTCTGTTGGATTTTTCTCTCTCTCTCCGTCTATCTATCTCGTTCTCACATTATACTACATTTGTTAACTAACAGTTATGGGAAAACTTTAGCCATTCAAAAATTCCACAGTTAAGTCGAGAGTGGTGGTGGGGGAAGGGGGTGATTACATTCAGTGGATAATTTTTGCAACCAGCAGTGGCGGCAGCGCGCGGCGAGAGAGTAAAGCGGAAACAGAAAAACAAAAAAAAAACATTCAAAAATTTCCCAGAACTCATACAGAAAACCCAAAGGCACTCAATAAAATTGTAAAATAATAATAATAATTTGGTGGAAATTAGAAAAGTTATTGACGATTGTGAACTGGTCATTAACTGCTGCAATTGAGGTTGTAAATTTTCAATTTCTGCAACGCTCTGCTGCTTGCTTTTACTTCCTTGTACCACTTCAATAAATGTTAAAACGTTCTTTCCACTCCACTATATAGAAATGGTTGGTTTTGAATGTAGAAGAGTGGGCGGTGGCGGGGGCTAGGAGGGGTTACGTTTTTTGGTTGAGAAATTTCTGCGTGCTTGGAAAAAGTTCCGTGATTGTGATTTTAAAACTTTCAAAATAAAATTGGGTTTCTGGGTAATGATTTTTTTGCTTGATGCTTGTTCGCGAATTTGGTGGAATTTATTAATAATAATTATTATAGTGTACGGGATACGTGCCTGGAAGCGTCTTAAAGTTTATTTTTTGAATTATCATAAGGAATTTAAGGTTTGGTTATTCGAAATTATTTATTTTTGGTCATATCCTTTTGTTTTATTTGAAATATCGGCATAGCACATCTTATCAGTGGGTTATTCCCTTAACATTCATCTTTAATTAGCAGTTAATTAATAGTTTTGATATTTTAAATCTTCTTGTTCTGTTATCAAAAAGTCTTATTTAGGCTTAGGTAACAACTTCAACTTCAACTTCAACTTCAACTTCAACTTCAACTTCAACTTCAACTTCAACTTCAACTTCAACTTCAACTTCAACTTCAACTTCAACTTCAACTTCAACTTCAACTTCAACTTCAACTTCAACTTCAACTTCAACTTCAACTTCAACTTCAACTTCAACTTCAACTTCAACTTCAACTTCAACTTCAACTTCAACTTCAACTTCAACTTCAACTTCAACTTCAACTTCAACTTCAACTTCAACTTCAACTTCAACTTCAACTTCAACTTCAACTTCAACTTCAACTTCAACTTCAACTTCAACTTCAACTTCAACTTCAACTTCAACTTCAACTTCAACTTCAACTTCAACTTCAACTTCAACTTCAACTTCAACTTCAACTTCAACTTCAACTTCAACTTCAACTTCAACTTCAACTTCAACTTCAACTTCAACTTCAACTTCCACTTCAACTTAACTTCAACTTCAACTTCAACTTCATCTTCAACTTCAACTGAAACTGACTTTGCTGACTACTGACTAAATAAAAAAGTAATGCTAAAAATGAAATGAAATATTTTGTTTGTTCTTCCTTGTCAAAAAAACTTTGATACCATTTTTCTTTGAACAAAGGGTAGGGCACTTGTGAACATTTGTCAACTTATTCGATTCGACAAATCGGACCGATTGAAATAACTTCTAATGGAAAGTTAAAAATGAAAAGAAAAAAGACTTATTTTCTTCTTGTTTGTAATTCTTTTTACAACACCAACAAAAAATTATAATAAATTACTTTTTAGACGTCATAAAAATGCTATTAGTATCTTAACTTTTACTGATGTCAAAATTTTTGTCCCCAAAAAATTTTTGACTGCCTAATCATAATTATACCTACATTGAGTAGGGCACCACATGGCTTCGGTCCTGTGATGATGGTGGTTTCAAATACCCTATCAATAAATCACCCACTATAACAAAAACATACAGTTTTTCCTTTTTACATCCCCATCCCAACATCCCGACATCCCCATCCCCTTCCATACACCACGCGCCATTAATACAACATCCGTGGTGGTAATTATTTTGTCATTATTCATTGAAATTTTCAAAATAAATCAAAATGTTGCTTGTAACTTCAGAAAAACATGGCGTTAGATGGTAGTAAGTAACGCACATAACATAGGCCTAGGAAGCTTTAACTTGGTGTAAAATAAGTTCATAGAATTGGACCCTTTTTCAGAACAACCATCATGAAGCTTCTTCGTCGTCTTCTTTTTTCTGAGACACAAATTAAAATACTCAAATCCTATCATCTTCTGCCAAAACATTGTTAAATTGAATTAAATTCAAAATTTCAAATCGAAAGAGTGTTAAAGGAAGTAATTTTTCAACACACTTCCTCTTTCCCCAATTTTCGACAAGTTGAGATGACACTCTTTGGTAACTTCTAAAAAGGATTGCTGCAATAAGTAAATTGATTTAAAATGATTAAATTTCAACAATAGGACATTAACGAACATCGCGCACAGCCATTAGGAGGGTAAAGAACCCCCCGTCTGTTTATTCAGTCAATATACGAGTTACGACTACGTTGCGAGTATGGACGAACAGGACATTGATTTAAAACACCCGCTCCCACTATACAATCGCATCTACGTCCGAGTATTATGAGTGATGGGGGATGTAATGTCTACGGCTGCGGCGGGGATAAGAAGGACGAGATATCGTTACGAGCGACGACAACGACCCTTGGCTGTCAACAACATATGTGACAACAACGGACTCTATGTTGGTTCGACAACGCAAAAGGACCATTTCATCAAGGACCCGATGACGATATCTACTATAGGATGACGACAACGACGATTTGGCGTCTCTGTTTATGCGTATAAATTTGCCTTTTGTCAAATAGAAAATCTACAGCATAATAATAGTGAAACAATACAAAAACACTCGACACTCGACAGTCGACAGTCCACAGTCGACACTCTCACAAAAAGCTAAAGCAAAGCGGTACCGTCTGCATTTCTCAATTTTGCATACATAAATATTTATGAAAATATTTTACTGCACATTCTATGTTAATATAAACATAAATAGGTACAAGGGATTTCTGGAGAACGGTGAAGGGGGATATCTACCTCTAACAGTCTGTGAGTATGTTTTGTTTTGTATTTGTAATGACCGCAGCCACTAGATGAAAATGTACCTACGTAACTACTTAGTCTGTTTTAAGTCCGGGAAAACAAATTAAATCATATTGTAATGTTGTACAGTAAACATCTCGTATTTGCATTCTCACGAAATAACAAAATCTAAATCTCTACTAAATCTCGTTAAAAATATATTTTATAATCATAGTTCTATTCCTTTACTGCCTTAGATTTGTCCTTGAAACTGAGAATTAAAATTCCTTTAAATTCGACAATCTAAGGTAAGTGCCACTTTCGGTATTTTTAATTTCAATTTTCATGTGTCAAACATTTCGGATGTTAAATTTATTCACGATAACTTTCAAGTGCCACAATTCACACTTATCAGGTCCTGGCATGGGTCCTTAAAATTATTGAAAATCCCTCGACTTATAAATACGAGATTTTGATTACACAGATGTATGTATATTTTGGTGACGATTTTACTTTCATTATTATCAAGGGAATTAACATTCTCTGATTCGATGGTCCTTGAAGGGCGTGTCTGTGTGCCATATATGTAGGACTTTGTTCTGTTTTTGTTGGAATCCTAAAAATTTAAAGTGGAATTTTGAGTCGTCAATGAGAAGCCACTATAATATTACTCGCTTCTCTGCATCACCGCTCCAAACATAGGCCTTCTCAGCCCAGCCTATATGCCTTAAGCGTCTACTTCCTAATATGTCAATGGCAGGTGAGATTGAGAGAGATATCCCTCTGGACTATGTTACACATATACATACATATATGTACATAAGTAAGTATGTTATAGGAACGTTTGTGTGATTAACAATCGAGTGCAACTGAAGAGTCGTCCAAAGTCCAACTCAACAACACCATATCTAATATATTAACAATGACATCATACACACACACACACATACAACAAACGACCCAGAGTGTGTGTGTTTAGGCAGAAAAATTCAAGCACACCTACCTTTCAAACGGAAAATTGGATTTTCATATGACAACAAAAGGCAATGTAAATTGTAAATCCAAGTCCAATGGAAATATCCTTTTGTGCAATAGTGATGGTGATGGTGATGAGGATGACGATGGTGATGTTAAATTTGATGTTGATGTTGATGTGACGAGATGATTTTCCTTTTGTTAACTGATTTTCTTTAAATCTACTTTTGTTATTGGTATTTGTGTATCTCTATTTGATTATGTTCAAGTAGTTTATCGACAAAAAAAAAAACTGTTTGCAGATGGACTGAGGTGAGTTTTTTGCATCCTTGAAATTGGAATACTTGAGAAAATATTTGATTTTCTATTTTCTTTGGACAAACCAATACTAGAATGTAATTCAAGTAGTTTTTTTTAAGTACCTATGTAGAATATGTTGACGGGAAAACTATTTTATAATATGAAATCTTTTTACTTTCGGAGGGTTCAAGTTGGAAGTAAAATAGCTCAAGCTCAAGATGAATATAAACATATATTCTGAAGGCTCTTATCCTTATTACACTGAACAAAAAAGGATCTTTATGTATCAGAAGAGAAAAGTGGTTGGGTTCGACCCACACTGATATACTTCCCATTATGTATATACTTTGAAAAAATTGGCATTCCTGATCTATATTTTTCAACATTTTGTCATAAATGTACATATACAATATAAATACATGCAATTCTATATTTGTCATAAATTTCAATTTGACAAATCGGACCGATTACAATATTTCCCTATGTGAAATTAATAATTCTTCGACACTAGGTCCGTTTCATTTGTAATGTGCTTAAAATTAAGAACAGTGCAATACTACACAATGCTAAGTTTTTAAACATCAATTTTAATAAAAGTGTGGTGTATAGTAATATGTGTGGTCTTAGTATGAGGGGGAAGGGGGATCAATGATGACATCATCATACAGGCACAAAGTTATAGTGCAATATAAATTTTGAAATGTGTGTCTAATTAGAAACATCAGAATTTGAATGCGAACATCGCTAATTAGTATAGTAACCCTCATGTTAATTAGTGAGTTTGACCTTTGAACTGAGGAAACATATTGAAAGTAAATCCGTCTATTTCGGTCTAGATTTTATACTCAATTTTGTTTTTGTCAGAGATTGACATAATTAATTTTAAAATGGATAAAGTTTCATACATTGTTAATTGAAATATCACATTCTTATATATCCTTATGTTTCAACCAAAAATCTTCATCAAAAATAGAAATTCAATACGCATACAAGTATAAGTATAATAAAACTCATTCTCATATCAAACGAATAAAATTCCTGCAATCGAAGCAATTAAATTCAATTTTTCATCCCTCAATGCACACAAAACAATAATTTTGATCATTAAATCATATTTACGAATATACATCTATGTGTTTGTATGTGTGTATTTTTATTGAAATGCAAAATCGTTAATCAACTGATGAAATTCAAGTAAATATTAACACGTTAGCATTAGCGACAAACTCAAAGTTAAGAGATGAGAAAATCGATATGAATAAGAAAATTCTCTGTTTGAATCGTTTCTATTTTCATTTATATAAATAATAAATTATTTTCCTTTGAATAAAATTCGGTATATATGATATTCGTTAACGATAACATTTTAATTAATTACTGGAATCTAAAACGCATAAAGAAAAATTATTTCATCAAAAATATACAAATTCTGTATAACAAGGATCTCACCAAAAATATTATTATGGAAGTGAGAAATGACAAAAGTTTAATTGAAGAAATTTAATTCTGGATTTAAATATTTAGTTAGTTAAAGATTCTTGAAACTTTGAACCGAAAATTCCGAAAAACAACCGAATTGACGGAACAACAACTGAAAATTTTCTTAAGCGAGAAAAACTATAGAAAGGTGTCTTTGCTGAGAATAAAGTAAATTTAACTTTTTACTGCTTCCTCAGAAAAAAATACTTAATAATACTTTTTTTGAATTTACCATTTTATTATTTTAACCATTCCCCAAAAATTCGAAACCAGGACCGTATTTTTTTTAAGCAATTGAAACTTAGGGGTAACACCTCATTCATCAAGAAACCAACGCTTAAAGCTGCGTCATGTATTTTTTTGTTACTTCACACTCTTGTCTGCCCTTAGGAACTAATCATCCCATTTGGATATGGCCGCTAAGGTTTAACAAATCGACTTCAGATTTTTGTGAACAAATATTCATAATTATCGACCCTAGCCCAAAATCTGTTTCTATCCTCATTCAACAAGTCTTTCAATTTATCCCGATACGCAATAACTAGACCATCTTTTTGGTGTAAGCATGGATGGTCTCACATGCTGTTGCCTATACCATAGAATGTTCACCTTCCTTCAAGCGGACTATATGACCTGATTGGAGTCTTCCAAGCCTAATTTCTACCTTCGAGGTAGATTCCGTACAGTTCATGATTGAAGTCGTTCTTGGAATCGATCTTCTTTCAAAAATTTGTCGCCAACTCAGATTTTTCATTCGAACGAGAAAAAGACGTCGGAGTTTCATTTACTAAGCACAGACTTCTCGGATGCATACTATGAGTCTACTGGCAGAATCATCGTCCTGTTTAGAAGCAGCTTTAAAGTATTGGTAGGTGGTTTCTGGAATTTTAAAGATTCGACAGACTATTCCAGGCTCTGCTACTATTGCCCCAAGGTATTTGAAGGATTGCACTTCCTTACTCCAAATTCATGCTTCGCTTTGTCCAGCTCTTCTTTTCTCAGTCAACGTCACCTTTTTCGTCAAGACCCAGTATTGTGGCTTCTGGATGAAGGAATCGTCTACAGTCCCCAGTCATACCAAACCATCAATTAACAAAGAAAAAAAAAAGCCATTTTAAGAAATCTATAATTCATTTGCACATTCTTAAATAACAATTAATTAAAGAAAACCACATTCAAGTGGTAAATATAAATCACATCCTCCTTTTTCATCCCCCCACCTCCATCATTGACCAATAATTATCTTAGATGCAAATATAATTAATGCAAGACTGCATTCCGAATGTAAAATGTTACTTCAACCTCAGTTGAATTGCTCTCTTTTATCACATAAAGTATTTCCTTTGATTTATCATCATTTGATTATGAACTTTCATAACCTTATTGATTATCTTTATAATGTCTATAAATATAAATACAAGTCATAATGGTTATGTCTTTTGAGATTTTGTTTGAAAATTAATCTTATATGTAGGAAGGTATCCACACCAACCACAACAATTACAAACATATCAATTTATCAAAGTCTTTATTAATAAAAGGACAAAGTATAAATTTTATAGGACTACTTTTTGATATCAAATACCATGAGCTTGATATTCGTGTGTGTCTGTGTATTCGTCCATATATTTAAAGTCAATACTCATTCGATTCGTTTCGATTCTCAAAACTTTACTTTATATCTCAATAAAATCAGTTGATGGATGCATATTGCACATAATGCATCTGAACAAAACGAAACTAGATGCAAAGGTGAAACGGGTTTCCGTGACAACATGATGCGGTTTGGTCCTTAAGGATGATATTTTGGTTTCCTCGATGCTAAAGTGAACATGAAATTTTCCTCTGCGTCTACTATGGATGGTAATTGTGTATCTCTATCTGTGTATCCTTGGAATGTTATAACATCTGAATTAGGAAAGAGGTAGATGCAGATTGATAGAAATGTAATAACTGGACATGTGGAGTAGATGGAGGCATTATTCCTCCTCTATAAGCAACTAGGTACTGGCCATTTGGAATTATTAAGTTTTTGAAATTAATACTCTTCCGAATAATAATCATGATGAGGAGGGCTGATGCGATGCTTCATGTCTGGGGAGGATGGTGTTTTTTTGAAATCAATACTTTATTGAGTTACCTTTTGGTAGCATTTGCTATGTATTATAAGCTCTTGATATGATATGTTTCATAATTGAAAATGTATTGTTTTATGGGGTTGAAGAATTCTTAAGAATTTCCTGAATTAATTACTGGAGGAGATTAATTAAATTTGAATAGCTGAGGTGAGAAAATCTTCAAAATTAACAAGAAGTTCAATAGAGTTAATCTTTTATAGCCAGAAATTCGGTAAAAGTAACCGCGTTTATATTCTGAGTAATTCCAAAATTCTGAAAATTTCATCCAAGTCAAAAGAGTAGTTTTTCATTAAAAAAAAAGTATCTAAAAGGTCTTCTAAAATATGAAAAATTAAAAGCGGATACATTGGCAAGCTAAACTTTTGGCAAAAGAGCTGTCATTTATTTAGTTTCCTGTCAAATCACCAGGAACTGTCAAAAACATAAGGACATCCCAAAAGTTGAAGAAATCCAGGAGCTTGCAATTCATCGCGGAAAAGTCACTGTTGTGGATTTTTGGATGGTGTTACGCCACCATTCTGCTATTTATTTTTAAGAATGGTAGAAGTTTTTGAAGAACGATACATCCATTAATTTGTTCCTAGAACATAAAATTCTAACAACCCAAGTACGATCCCACAAATTAACAAGATCTTTAGAAAGAATGATCAAAATGACCATCCATTTCTTAAGCTTCAGTTAACGATAAAAAACAGAGACATTTTCCTAACCCTGACAGCAGGAATAGATCGAGAGAATAAAGTCTTGGGTTATGAGTTCTATATCAACAAAGATCCTTAAAACTAAGATGAGGCTGTGGGGTAAGCTTTTCAGCTAGAGTACAAAGTGAATTCTTGCATTCGGCTGATCTGGAAAACAAAGCTCTGATTCACCACTTTTACCTACGGAATGACACCGAGTACAATTACGATCACTTGGCAAACGCCATCATCGCCGAGCGAAATGGGTCAAGTTCCCTGCTAATCCGGAAAGTTGAACTCCAGCTCATATTGGAATCAATGAAGAAAAAATTGTCGTCAGGAGTCCATGTTGGATATAACAACATTGTACTACGATAAGCAGAAGACATTTACACCAGCCTGTTTAACAACACGCTGGATAATGCATATGTGAGCTGGAAGATTGTTGTGGCACTTCCTCTCCCAAAAAAGCTAGACAACACCTCCAATCGGGCGAATCTCCAGTCGTCGAGTCATCTCCCAAGTATCAGAAAGGTATTTGAAAAAATCAGAAACAGAGCTCTCTCGAAGTTGGCCGAAGACAATAATATCATACTAGATCATCAGTTCGCTCTTAAAGTGGGACAATCATCTTGCTTCTGATATCCAATGGAGCAAATCCAAAAACAAATGCACAAGTCCTTGTCTAGTTGGTTTGAAGAAAGCCTTCGACACCTTATGATTTAAAGGTCTCTCTCTTAATCTAGACAGACTTGTCATAAGTAAACCGCTGTAAGCGGTAAAAATTTTGTTGTCAAAATGTAACACATTAACACATTTCGACATTAAAAATTAAAATATATGGTTTAAAATCGTTTAAGGTCACATGTTTTAGACTACAAAAATTAAAACTTAATTAAAAGGAGTAGATGCACTTCCTTTTTGCAGATTGGTAATTGCACTCCTTGTCCAACACACATACCACACACACATATACATTAAATACATGCATACTGTCTATGTACACATATACAACATCAACGTCATCATTCCAAACACAGACAGTTGGTATATAATTTGAAGAGATATTCCTTGAACAATGTCCTCGAAATGTCCTTCCATTCAGCCTTTCGTCCACTTTCCGCATTGAAAAAAATTAAAAAAAAAACAAAAATTAAATGGAAAAGTAAGTAGGTAGTCGAAGTAGCCTCTGTTAAAATAAAGAAGCAAATCACAGTTTTCCCAAAGACCCCAAGAACAAAAAAACAAGAACAACTAAAATAGATTATATACCTACCGAGAGAAAAACCCAAAAAGGAAATGTTTAACTGTACCAACTTTCAACTTGAATCCTTGGTACTGGTAGGTACATGGTTCTGGTGTTAGTTCCGAGGAGAGAAGAATAAGAAAAAGAAGGAAGTCATTTGCAATTTAATTACTGCGAAATGGGCAATGGAAGAGAAATTAATTGTCCACGAAATGCAATTATCCTATATACGAATATAAAAAAGGATAAAGCAAATGAAAATTCCAAATTTTACGACGAGTAGGTATAGTTTTTCTTTTTTCCGATTTTTTTTCTTGTCATGGCCATAATATTATGAAAATGAGCACAACTTCCTCTCGGTCCTATATAATAAGTCCAAAGTGAAATCAGTTTGACCACAAAAATAGGTATGTAGGCAAAGAGTCTATAGGAAGTCGTTGAGAATGGATGAGAGGCAACGATAATAAGGACGAATGTTGAAAAATTAATATACTTAAAATCCTTCTTTGGTGGAAAACTTTGAAAAAGTTCAAAGGTTAAATTATAATTTAGGTCAATTAACAAAGATTGAAGTACGTACGTTGGAAAAAAAAGTAGGTAAGTATCTTATGGCAATTGGTTTTAGAGACAGACGGTCTTCGATTTGAGCATAGTCGTCTATAATTCTAAGTGCATAAATCTACTCAGCCTGTGAAAAAGTGAGTTTTCGAACACCTCCTTTTCCGTGCCAGATCTCAGGTATCTATAATGAACTAACTTTTACCCGCGACTTCAGCCGCATAAGTTTTTTTGTTTTCTCCCGGCTGTAAGTCCCCCTGCAACAATGTCGTGTTCCGGTCCTCAACTTCACATCAAAATTTGTTCAAAAGCAACCTAAGCACTGTATAAGTTCCTGTGGGAATGAGATATTTTCCCGCCGTAAAAAGTAGCCTATGTCCGAGCCTAGGATCCTATCTTTAAATTAACCAAGTCTTATAAAAATCCGTTCCGAAAAGCTCTAAATTCTGAAAAATTATATATCAAAAACATTTCTTCACTAACAAAAAACATTTTAAATCTTTTTCTACTTTCAATAACAAAAAATGGAAATTGTATAATCTAAAATGAAAAAAAGTAAAGGTCCAAATATTGAACCTTTTGGTACACCATTAGAAGACACACTATGAAACGAAAATATATCCACTGGACTTATTTTTGTCGAATATAAAATAAAAAATCAAATTTAAGCCAAATAATTTACATTGTGTGAACTTTTTAGGGTCCTATTTCCCACTTAGGTAAAATAAGAAGAAACAAAAAAATGTCAATTAAACAAAGTACATAAGTTTAAGTTTTTTGGTGGAAAACTTGTTGACTAAATTTAACCGATGTTTAAGAAAACTCAGTTGGAAGATTGCGTTAAACTTTGAGGTTAACTGTCCATTGTGTCAGGTCTTGAAATATAGACCAAAACCAGTTGTCATTTTATGAGATTTTCTTCCAAATTTTAACACCACACATGTTCATTTGTTGATATAAATATTTAAAATCAAATAAGACTTAAAATTCACCATTATATCCTTGTTCCTGCTCTCCACATATAACCTTTTACCATTTCAAGGAAATATATAGAAAAACCTTCCAAACTCAAGTTTATCGAAAATAACACTTTATTTCACCCCCAAAACACGTTTCATTTTTATTAGAAACAAAGTGGTTTCACACCCCATACTTTAAAAAAAAATTTTTTGTAAATTTAAAAAAAGTAAAAAAAAAAAATAAATAAGAAATCCATTACTTTACCTAAAACACACGTCCATCTATCCATCTTTCATCGCACCACAAATAACATTTAAACCATATTTATATCCCCCCTCCACTATCATCAAAAAAAAAAAAAAAAAAAACAACAACAACTCAAAATCCTGAAAGCCCCCTTTACACATGCTTTATAATAATTCCATTGCTCTGGCACTTTCACCCAAAAAAAAAACCAAAACCAAAACCAAAAAAAAAAGATGGATTTTAAGAGCAAGAACATGTTCTAACTTTATGATAATGGAACTTTCATAAAGCAGGTGAAAAGTGTGCTCTCTCTGGTTCCATACCTCTATACAAAGTCAAGGCACAGTTTCGGGTACATACTAGTATATGAGGTACCCTAGAAACTCCCAGGTCTCGCATCAGCAACCTCACATCACATAACCCTCCTGCCATTAGACCAACAAGCATAAGTGTACCTTATACCAACCAACATACTCTTATACTTTTACCATATACATACATACATACCTGGGTGTGCTGACTTCCCGCAAAGTAACAAAAAGTCTCTGACATTGTATTGCCCCATAAAATCACATATGCAAAATGATATAAAAGAAGTTACTAACCAACTTGTCAACCCCCGGCTCGGCTCTATATGTCATCATCCCCCAATGGAACTGAAACTGAACACAACATAGGCTCGTGCTGCTGCCGTGCCTGACATACCATGCCCGTGGTGCCGTATTTGCCGTCGTCGTCGTCCTAGTCCTCGTCATCGTAATTTC
Source organism: Scaeva pyrastri (assembly GCA_905146935.1). Lineage (NCBI taxonomy): Eukaryota > Metazoa > Arthropoda > Insecta > Diptera > Syrphidae > Scaeva > Scaeva pyrastri. Next base: position 11,619,115 of record LR989928.1, on the reverse strand, counting down.
GGTCGTCGGTGTCGCATACTCGTATATGCTAATCCCGCATGATGAAAGCCGCTTTCAGGCTTGTGGGATAAACACCACCCCTACCTACCCACCCCCCCAAAAAAGCAACACACACCCCACCCGAGCCAACCATCATCAGGATCTCTTTTAAAAACCCATTTGAAAAAGGACCTCTATCCGTTCCTCATCCTTATCCACCCTTAAGTTTTAAATGGATGGATGTGCCTCCCTGTGGGGGGTTGTGGATTTGAGTGTGGGTGTGTGTATTAGTTGGCAATCATAATTTCGTCAACATATTTATTGTGATAGTGAAATGCATGTAAATGGCAACCGAGGACACAAAGGACAATAAATTCGTAGCTGATGGCGTTCCATATTATTCCACGCCATCGAGGACATTACTTTTCCTCCGCATATCGTCGACGTCGTCGTCCTTGTTGGTCCTTGTGATGTTATTCCTGTTCTCACAGTTCAACCCGATAGAATTCTATTATATGAAATATTATGCAAATTTCATGGGCATAATGTTGATATGGTGGCAGCGCGGCGGCGGTGGTGGTGGTGATATCCTTTTTCGGCTTTCTTGGGTGTCGTGTCACACAAAAGGACTTGATGCTGATGGTGATGCCTGTTGTGTATGATATACCTTTCCATATCAAAAAAAAAAAAAAAAACACCTCTTCATCATGCAAATGGATGCTAAAAAATGTGTTCCTTCATTTGTTCATCCCAAAATCGGATCAGTGTCACTGTTTGTTGATCTTCTCATCTTATACAATCCATAAAAGTAAAAAATATACGAATGTGAGTGTGTGTTTTGGGGGGAGGGGGGTTGTCAGATAAAGGATCAGGAGTTTGCGGGCATCTTTTGAGCAAAAAGGATTAAATTTCCAGGGGTTGGGGGAATAAAAAAAAACCCTCACTCGTGTTTTTATTTGTGCACGCTGGCTCCTGATGTTTTTTATTGACTCAAACTTGCAAAGTGTCTGTGTATAAGTATGTACGAGTCGAGTAGTGTAACAAAGATGAGAATCCAGGATATCACCAGGATACATGGGTAAAGGGATTAGTTTGATGATGTTAAGGATTTTGAATTTGCATTTCTGATGATGACTAGCTGAATTGGGTGCAGAACAAAAGGGATTTGAGAGAGGGTGAATGAAGTCTCCGTCGCTCGTCGAAGGCAGGGTGATGGTTTGCAGGATATATAATTGAATAAACTTTCGCGTGCGGTTATCAACATCCTGGTGTGGCCCAAATCGTTATGTGTGGTGCGGTGCTTTGGTGTTGTTTCCTTTTGAGAGAAGGAAGGATCTTAAGTTGCTGTTTCGTCATTTGCATAAGTAGAATGCAATTTAATTATAGGGATTAGAATAATACTCGTACTACTCTATATATAACATCACCTTAACGCCATCATCATAGAAGAGTCCTTCTAACAAGGCACTCACACACACGAACACCCACTCATAGATAGATATATAGTCTTAAGTCTTTAGAAATATTTTGGGGTTCTTAGTAAGTTTCTATTTATTTTCAAATCTCAAGAACTTTAAATTCACAAATGGAAATTCAAATGCAAATTTTGGCAGATTTAAGGACGAAACGGACATGCGGTGATGGTGATGACGGGTGGTTATTGTGTGTACATTGATTGCTATGTCAAAATGCCCTATATAGAATGTGTGTGTATGTATAACGATGATGTCTTAATGAAACATGGAAATGAAAATGGCATGAGGCTTGGGAATTGGAACAGATTTATTAGTGACAAGAGATTCTATTGTATCTTGAAATTAACCATTGTAAACATTATAATTAGATGTACCAAACAGATGAACACAATTCGAAGGACTTTGATGGCGATGGGAAATATTAATTTGAAAAAAATAAAAAGATATAGGAAAAATTAAATAAACTTAAATTGATTTCCGGAAACCATCAGTGCCGTTTGTGATTTGACCAGCTCAGAAATATGTAAAACAGTTGAATTCTCAGTTTCACGATGAAGAACTAAGAATAAAATTGTTGTATTAAATTTTCGAAAGACACTTTTTTTTTCCCTTTCAAAGGAAAATTTTCCACTGAAAAATGGCTATTCTCATCCTGATTATGTTGCTTATAGGGAAGAAATTCTAATTCTATTATTTCCTTGTATTTAATTTTCCTGAGCTTTGTCGTTTTTTTCTAAATTTGTGATTTCTCAAAAATTGACTTTGAAAATACGAGTATCTACAAACTTTTAACTACAATAGAAATGAAAGTCAAAGTCCATCAGCAAATTAAAATTTTTGAAATAAAAAGCTCACTCAAATTCTTGAATTTATAATTTTACAGGAAAGTTTGAACTATAATGAAATTGAAAGGGTTTTTAAAAACAAACATAAACTGCTTTTTATAAATTAAAATTTGTAAGAAAAATCATAAAAAAACTGAGTCAAAAGTTGACATTCAGCGGGAGTTGCAGTATTTTCTGAATTATTTCAAAATTTGAAAGATTTAAAAAATATTCTTGTAGAAAAATAAATCATTTCTGAGAAATCTAAAAAATGTTTCATCTTAAAAATTAAACCACAAAAGCAAGTTCGTGTGATTCAACATGATATGTATTTAAATTAAATAGTTTCAAAACCACATCAATTTGACTTTATAATTTCCAACTTAATTCACCTTATTTTTAACTCTAGTCCAGTTTTAATTTTATGACAACATTCGAATTAAAAAAAAAAACAAAAAAAAAAAAACAAAAAGCCAACAAGAAAAAAAGAATACAATTAAAATGGGAAATTGCAATTAAATTAATTTCCCTTCGTAATCTACATAAGCTCAAGTACATGCTTTTCTTACTTTCTGTTTTTTTTCCATTTAAGATGAAAAAAAAAATTATCTCCACGTCCGCGTCCATCCGTCGTCGTTGTCCGAATGTGGAAGACAACTTAGCATATATTTAGTAACATCTCTTTTAGCAGGACGACGAACGACGACGATGGACACGGCAGGACAAGGCACATCTTTTGGCATCATGAAAATGATGGTAACAAAAAAGAACGAACAAAAGACGAATCTCATTTTAATTCGCTGGCATTGGGAACGTAGTATACTATAAGACTACTGTTTTGGAAGTTCTCACTTTAATTCGTCTTCTTCCCATCTAGTTGGTTACTTTGCCTGATGCCCTCCTTTCGCTTGCCCTCTGCCTCTCTATATTTACAATAAAGCTAATCAGAGCGAGCCAACAACCTGTCAACACGGTGGCGGATTTATATTTAAAATCCTGTTTTCGAATCTCCTTGTCTCACGAAAACAGGTGAAGATTATTTTTGAAAATTCGAATTTGTGTCAAATCCACATCATTTCAAATAAAACCGATTTTTTTGGTTTAAAACAGTTAAATTTTAAATTTTCCAATAACTCTATAATTTTGAAAAATTTAGAACAATATTTTTATAAATGTTTTGCTTGATTCTAAAAATTATCAAAAATGTCATGTTTGATATTCAGTTGCTTCGTCTTGGCTGATAAAAAATGACACTCGTTAAGCGAGACCGAGTCCAATACCGAGACAAGAGAGAAACTAGACTAAGACATTTGAATTAGGCCTTGTCTAGGAAAAAGTCCTAGTTCCGACCATGTTAAGGTAAGGTCATGTCCACGAAGACGAAGAACGATGAAACAAAGACAAAGACCAAAATAAAATCCCAGGTGAAACTGGGAAAATATATTTTACTTTCTTCTATTCTTTTTTTCTTTTCAATTGTTTTTTTTTTATTTGTTGTTCTTTTAACTTCTTTGCTTCTATCAGACACCTCCATCCCCGAAAACTGGAATTAATGGCTAAGAAATGAGGACGAAGAAATTCGGTATACTTTTATACCTATCTATGTATGTCCTGTCCAATACCTTTTCTACTACACAAACATATACATCTACTACTATTCTCATTTCGTTGAATGCAATCCAATCTTAAGGTAAACGAAAAGACATTAAAATCAGCTCAAGGCAAAGGACATTAATGGATTTACATTTTCTTTTATTCATTGCACACTTAAGAGGTCCGGTACTGTTGTTTTTTTTTCAATCTTTCTTGTATATTCTTTTTCTTGTCCCTTTTGTTATAATGTCTTATCGTTTCTGTTTGCCTTTTGTCGGCATTGTGATTGGAAAGATTTTCAAATCACAGAGAATATAGGATACCTATAAAATTTAAGTTTATCACTTAGAAATGATTGGTGATTTTCAATAGATGAAAGTTTATAGGAAGACTTTCGAAATTGATGAAATGCAAATTCCTTTACGAAATTCAGGATTTTTGGTTTGAAGATACAAAAAAGAAAAAAAATAATAAAAATCAAAGTATTACGGATCGATTTTGGTACTTTTGCATAGCTAGGGGTTATAAATTTAAATTTTTATGATACCTTTTAAACTTGGTTTATTATAATCAGCGAAATTTCTTTTAAGAAGACAACATTTTTCTTTATACTTTTTGTTTCCTTTCGATTTTTAAAGGCAAGTATTAATTTTGTGTTAAAATGGAATTTAAAATTTAAAGAGAAAATGGAACCGAACCTTTTTATTGATACCATAAAAATTGTATCAAAAATTAGACTAATTCCTTTTAAGCATTTATATTTGATAATGCAAAGTTAAGGCAAGTTTTTAATAAAATATAGTGTTGGCAACTCTGAACAAAAATAAAGATAGTTGTAAGACAACCTGTTCTCATAGTATTACTAAATTTCAAAAGTTTAGCAGCAACCAAAACTATTTTGGGTCCGTTCAAATACCATTACAACTGTGCACCAAGGCGAATACTTAACTTCGTATTGCATTAATATTTGTGTTCAATGAACCTGTTCCGAACAGTTTGGAATAGTTTAGAATGGCATTTTGTTGTTCAATGTATTGTATTGTGAATTGAGGTATTCTAGAAGAGTTTGAAACACTTTAGAGGAGGATTTTCTACACTTGCTTTTTAGGTAGAATTGAATTTTTAACATTGCCAAAATCATGTGTATCATAATTTGTGGTTGGTGTTAATTAAGTTAATATGTAAGCCTTAGCAGAACAATTTATTGTAAACAATTTCAGTTGTCAGATATTTAACTGCTGGAAGTTGTCTGTTCTACGATGTTCTACACTGTTCTACGCTGTTCTTCGCACTTCTACGATCTTCTACGCTGTTCTAATCTGTTCGAATTTATTCTATCCTATTTTAAGACTCGTTAAACAACCTTAATTTTTCTTACAGAGTTGTCCATAAGTTAAAATGTCCTTCTCGGATTTTCAAAAATAAACATATATGAATTTTTCAAATTGTTCTACGATGTTCTACACTGTTCTTCTCACTTCTACGGTCATCTACGCTGTCCTTTTTTGTTCTATCCTACTCTAAAACTCATTCAACAACCTTATTTTTTCTTACAGAGTTCTAAATAAAGTTAAAATGTCCTTCCCGGGTCTTTAAAATAAACATAAATGGATTTTTCAATTTTTTCTACATTGTTCTACGCTGTTCTTCGCCTTCTACGGTCTTCTACGGCTATTTTAACATATTCTATCCTAATCTAAGACTCATGAACAACCTTAATTTTTCCAACAGAATTGTCCATTAAGTTAAAATGTCCTTGACGATAGTTGTCATCAACTAGAATGAAAATAACATACTACCACTTTATGTCCAACTGATTGACATCCTTCAAATTGTCAATCCCTTACACCCCATTGCCCCTCCAAAATATCTATAAGTGCATTTCGAACTTAAAGCTTAATCGAATTCCTAATTTCTTTATTTCAATTCATCTTCAATTAACTGCGGTCCTTGAGAAAATTAAACCAATATTCCAATATTCACTTACATCTCCACTTGAAATCAATACCTCTCTTAGTGGAAAATACACGGATGTAGTATAGGTGGTATATCAAACTATCTCGTTAATTAGAACAGATACAATAACCGAAGTATCTTGTGTATATATTGTGTATGGTCATTGGCCAGCCAATTGAAACATCTTTTCGAAAACCATTACACATCGTCATCGTTAACTCAGCATCATCAGTTTCAGTATTCTGATGGTGAATTCTGGTATTCGTATATACAACGACCAAGTGCAACAGCCACTTGACGACGTCGTTCTAAAGCCACTACAACACTCCAACTCCAACTCCACAGCTGCATGTGCAATGTGCATCATATCTATCGCATTTGGGTTCACCTATACGAATAATATGGAAAACGGGAAATGACCCTTTCAAGTTTGCCACTTAACCACAATTCAAAAGCCACAATTCCTGTAACCTGTAACAGAGACATATATTTATTTCCATCTACATACATATGTATATATGTTCAAGTGGACCATATCCGTATTCCGAATCCATGTGTCCAGGTGTAAACATGGATAGGTATAAACCAATATGCATTGCATCATTGGTCCTAGTTCTGGGTATAGGTATACACGATAAGGTATGGAGTCTCAATTAATCAAAACCCTCTCTCTTACCAAAAAGACTAACCAACTGCAACAACCGTCAGAGGAGTTTGAGTCCCATATACATCACTCTTAATCTACATACACACATATCTGTATAAATATGTATGTATGTATTTGGTTTATAGGGTTTTTCAATTGATGCTGATTGCAACTCTGATGTACATAAAACACAATCATGAATACTTGAGAATTTGAAACTGAACCACAGGCGAAAGATTCTGGTCGAATCCTTTTTTTCCTGGTTTTCATTTTTAAGTCCGTTCATTCATTTTAATTGACTCACTTTGGTTGTGCTCAAATTCATCCACCGGCTTCCTTTATTTTGACAGTACAGTGATGGGGGTTTGTGTGTGTGCACAAAAAATGACGCAAAAGTAACATTTTCGAAAAAACATAATTGGAGCAGAAAATTCGGCAAATTTTTTCTTTTTCCGAAATAAAGAAATCCTTTGAACAATCTACGCATTCAAAAACCAAGGGGTTGTTAATTGCAGGAAAAAAAAAGGAAAAGAATAAAAAACAAAGAATTACAATTTGATTTCAAGGGTAGGTCTGCATTCGTAGAATGGAAGGCTTTTCCATTTCCAACCAATACGCACAGCAGTTTCATGTAAAAAGGAATCCAAAATTGAAATTTCAATTTTTCCCTTTTTTTTTACAATACACCCCCCAGATTCCCCAAATTTCCCATTTGAATATTCAGTTTTTATTCAAATAACTTTGACCATCATATCAGGCAATACTTACTCTCCGATATGTGTAAGGCATTATATAGATAGTCATACACATGTAAAGGGACTGGGTTTTAAGAGAGTTACAAAAACCCAAATAACTCACTTGCACTCACATAAAAAAGTTTCGTCGAAAAACACAGGACAACTTAACTTTAAAATAGTCTTTAAGTTTTAACTTAAAAAATTTAAATATTTAAATAAAAACGTGGAATATGTCGATTGATATTGCTCATATTTTTCAAATGAAGAAATATTTTTGAATTGTGAAATCAATTCAAGTCTTTTTTTAGCAATTTTCAGGAGGGCAGAAACCCCCCAAATGCCAAAAAGATACAAAATAGAATAAAATGCTGAACTTACTTTTGTCATATTTTAAATTATTGACAATACTTTGATAGACCACTATTTATTCAGCTGTCACTTTTTAAACTGCCCTCTTTTGACACTTCACATTTAAAGGCAACATTTTTTTCAAAAATGGAACGTTACACATTTTAAAAAACGCATTGAAATTGTTATAATGCATTTCAAACAAGCCCTTTCGATAGCCGTGAAGCACCTTCTCTGTCGGCAGTATTGAAACTGATAGAAAAATTTAAGCTCTTGAAAAAAGTGATGCGAACAATCGTTTGTCGTTCAAAAATATGTAAGAGTACTACTGCAGCCCGTACGTAGTATTGACGGAATGCCAGTTTGTCAATACTTGTCAAATTTTTTAATAAAGGTTCGGTTAAAAAAAAAAAACAAACTCGTTTGTAACTGTTCGGAACCCACTTTTGTCATCTTTGAAATTATTGGCAATACTTGAAGTTTTGAAATCTTTCTTCAATAATAAGAATAACTTTTGGACAGCAGTCACACATGAAGCTGTCATCTTTTGACACTTCCCAAGTAAAAACTACATACGTTCATTTCAAAAATGCAATGAAATTGTTAGAATTCACTTAAAAACATCAAAAACAAAAAGTTAGTAAAGCCAAAAATCGAAACTGGGTACATCGCTCAAAAACAACTGAGAATATTACTGCTGCAGTCCGTAGTATTGACGAAAACCAAGGTTTGTCGAGTTTTTTCCGAAATTTGGAACAAAAACTTTTGTCTTAAGACTTTCAAGGTTCAGTTAACAACTCGTTTGGTAAATCCAAAAATGGTTTTTAAAAAGCCTTCCCATTTTCGACGTGCCACTGTTTGGATTTTTAGCGGTTTTTCAGCAAGTGGTGTGGTTGGGCCTTAATTATTCGAAAACAAGGGCTTGCGCTACTGAAGTATGGTGGCTCGAACTTGAAGATATTGTTAAAAAGACTGATGTCAAAATTTGACATGATTTTGTAGAGGCAACCGAGAACAGTGAAAAAATTGGGCTAGTTATTTCTTAAGAAGGAATTGAAGACTTAAAATTTTGAATTTCTGAAGTGTTCGAGAACTCAGTAGCAAATGGGCCAATTAGTATATGGTGCTGTTGCGTTCATTTGGCTTCATCACTCTCAATTAAAGTGCTTGGCGATTAAAAAGAAGACTTTCAAAAAATGTCAAATGAATTGAAAATTTTGGTTAAGTGTCAGAAATTTCTATTCCAAAAATTTTGGAGATTAAAGGTTCGAATCATATCACACAAAAAAAAAATCTCCAAAAAACGGACAATGACAGAAAAGTACAATCATTTTCAATATGATTTTCAAAATCTTCAAAACAAGCTGAGCTACCAAAATCGCTTTTTTAGTTTAAAACTTACACCACTAAATTTCAACACATGTATTTAAAAGTCTTTTGAGAAGTTTCTTCTTGCCATTTCTTTGATATTTTGAATATTTAAAAAATATTGGACCATATCGGTCGAAAATATGAAGAAGTTTCTAGAAAGTGTACGTGAACACGCTACTCATACTGAGGGAGGAAGAGATTCGACCTGGCAAAACGTCTTGCCTGCATTTTATCTGAATTGGTATTTTTTAAATCATACCTTTTCCAGAACTTGTTGTTCAACAAAAATTATTGTTGAGGGTGTTTCACAATAAAATTAATATTTTCGAGTGAAATTGAATCGATGAGAAAAATATTTCAAGGCCCTGCAAGTGTAAGGTGCAAAGATACAATAATTGACACGTGCAATAAGTTCTGGTCTCTGGAAGAAATCCTTAGAACCAATAACTGAAAGGATTCCCACGAACCCAATACCGTGCCTTCTCTGAGAAAAATTATCAAAAAACCCTAGTATTGGGATTTGGTGTAGGAGGGTCCGCAGAGAACAGTCTTAAATGACATCGACTGCAACTTGTGCTGGAATACAGACAGAGTTCAAAACCAATGCATGGTTGAGTCGGTCGGTCATAGTCGTAGTCGTAGAGGTTGTCGTTGCCATTGCCATTGCTATTGCCTTCTTGCATGGTCGGCAAACTCCGAACTTATAAATCATAACCTTATTTTGTTTTCTATATGTTTCTGACATCCTCCAGAGATTCCCAAATGCACAAAACCCAACCAAACCATCCAGAGGGTCAGGGTGGTTTTGATTGGAGCAAGAAGGGTGTTGTTTTTAGTTTTCCGGTGGTGGTAATATAGTGGTCATACATTGTTACTTTTTCCAGTCGAAAATAGATTTTTTTTTTTATTCAATAAACCATCTTGTCGTTTGGCAGGGATGTAAACGGGATTTGAGAAGGACGGAAGGGAGGTGTGTGTGTATGTTGTTTGATTTTTGGCAGCCCCCTAGGTATTGAACTGCGTGTTTATTTTGCAATGTCACACACCTTCAATTCTTGTTTGTGGACCAAGGATCAACATTTCTATACGTCATCCTCGTCGTCGGTCGTCGGTTGTGTCAGTGTCGATGTGCGGTCTTTGGTCAGACGGGTGACTTAACATGAGGGACTGCCATCCATTGCGCCATCAGAGAAAACGCACCCAAGGATGTGAAGGATATTAAGCTCATAAATTATTGAATATACAACCAACCGAACCCGACGCAACGCAACGGTACTAAGCCTGAGCCAGAGCCACAGCCATTGATGATGGAAGGAAGAAAGGACACACACAAAAAAAAATCTCTGATCCTGGGATGCAATTGCGCCTCTCAGGGGAGCACGCGGTGTAATTGATTAATGGCGGTACGATGTTCACTAACATTCGGTCGCAAGGGGGTGGTCGTGGCACTTAGACGAAATAGAGAGACACGATTTTTTTCCTTTTTGATGTAGCTACATATAATTTTTAGGCTTGGTAGCTAAAGCCATTCCGTCCTATACTATGTACATCCAGGAACGGGACGGGGAAGGTGGACTTGTGGTACAAAATTGATATTTTTTCTAGTCGACTGCTGGTGACTGTGTAGTAAAGTGTGTGTGTGGCAGCAAATCACCATATGGGCGACAGCCGTCTGACAGGTTTTATGGTCTGACATTTGGCTTTGGCTAATAGTTTTATACATCATTGACGTAATAATATTTTCTTTTTTTTTTATGTATTTTATTTTATTTTTTTCCCTCAGAAGCTTGGAATATATTTTTTAGGGGTCGGGCGGGGGGTGAGGTCGACATGGCCATCAAGGGTGGGTGTGGGTGAGTCATGTCATTGTGGCTAGATTGGCTTGTTTGTTTGTTGTTTAGAATAATATCAGACGATATGGGTTGGTATTGGTGAGAGGTTAGGTTGAACATTATAATATAAAGTCCTTGCTGCTGGTCCTGATGTTTTTTTTTTTTTTTTTTTTTAAGGTTTTTAGGGAGTGTGTGTCTGGTTGTTATTCCTGGTAGATTACAAATGTTGTTTGTCAGTTAGAGAGTCAATTAAATGATTCGGTAGCATGGACATTGATTATCTTTGGACATTCAATTTCGAATTTATACATAATTTATATGCATGTGTGTGTTTTGATGGAAATAACATGTTAATCTGTTTTAGGTGATGCTGTTTTACAAAATATATGCCACAGTCTTATTTTTCATATTTTATATTTATGTTATGTGTCAAATATTATACCACAGTTATAATTATTGTAAACAAGGATATTGTTTTAGAAATTACAATGGCAATCAATCAAAAATCGGAAATAAATATTAGATTTAGCACTTTTTGAATATTAATTAGGAGTGAAGCACCTTAACGTGTTATGTTGTAGTTCACTATGTAAGATGAACCAAAAAAAAAAACAATGTAGGACATAATTTTGTAATTTTTAAACTATTTTTGTGACTTTAATAGTTCTGAAGGTTAATGAGGAATTGAAAAACCTGCGTGTTAGGCTACATTAATAATTTTGATTCATCACATCACCTACTTGTCCCAACAGCTCAAATTTGTCAAACAATTCTACTACTTCCAGCCGAGAAAGTGTTCGTCAATGACCCAAAATGTGTTTTAGCTTTGCGAATTTGGACTGCTAAATTTTCACCATGTGATTCAATGGGTTGTTAAAGCGTGTATCGCTTTATCGTTGTAATAACATACTTTTACTTGTCAAATGTCAAAAAAGTGACAGCTAAAATAGTGACAGCTGCTCAACTAGCGGGTTATTCAAAATAAAACCTTTTATTGAAAAACTCTTACTTCGATAACTTTCATAACTCTTGGTAATGTTGGCCTCTGTATAACAAACAAAAATTAAGGGCATATGTTTTTAAACTAAAGGGTGTCTTTTATTAACGTGTAGTTCTTAAGAAGAAATAAAATGCATATAGTAAAATGTTATGGTCAAAAATTTTACTATATCATAAACATATGGATTTTCCATTTTGTTCTAAAATCATTTCGGGCAAGTGAACCCCGAGTCTGGCTCAAATAAAATCCAGGGGAGAGGCCAAATTTTTGACAACTTCGTACATGAACTTTATAGCTGAATAATTTTTTTTTGTAAAAATTGAGATCAGTGACCATCTTTCAGCCCATTGAAATGGCAAACCAAATTTAAATTGACCATAAATCAAGTAACAGCCGTCAAAATGAAGCATTTCAAAAAAAATATCGCTAGATTGAAAATCACACGTCTAAAAAAACACTCTTTAAATAATACGAATTTTTAGTGTTTTTTTCTAAGAACTCATTTCTACTTATACCAATGAGATTCTTTTCTCATTTTCTAGCAGTTCTTAAACTTATTTAAAATGCACAAATTAAAGTCACCTCTGTTTCCATCCAACGCGATAACTGTTCGTACCCCCTTGTTTAATCAAGCAAACACTTATTCTATTAATAAACAAATGATAAAACACAATGAACATAAGATTGTGGCTTTCTTCCATGAATTAACCAACCCATAATATTATTGTTTCTTTTTGCCTAAAACTATTGCCTGTCAAACAAAAACATTTCCATCCATTTTCCTCCATCTCTATAGCTAGCACTCAAAAATCCCAACACAATCCTGGAATTTTAAATACCTCTGTGTTAACGAGCATTTCACTTTCAAAATCAGTTTATTATACCCACGACTGACATGTTCCCAAGAGAAGGGGTAGGGTATACGATATTCTTATATATGTAGAATAACTCAAACCCTTGAATGATAAATTAAAATAAATCATTCGCGCAAGTATTCAGAAAATATAAAGAAGGAAACGAGAGGGAAAACAAATCGTGCGATATGACACATTTCCCTTTGTACGAGTATATTTCACTTGGAGACTTAATTTAATTAAAACAAATGATTTCGTTGTGTTATATGTGCACTTCAATACCTTGCTTCCCTTAAGCAATATACCTCCTACCTTATACACGGCTTCAAAGTCTGCTCCCGCTCTGCCTTCCTATACCTAGTCGCACTCATGTATCTTACTCTTCCTCGCTTTGTATATGTATGTGGAATTAATATGCCATAGTTGCCTGTATTCGTATATGTATATTTTTATGTATGAGTATGCCACCTTGCATGCCAACGCAACGTTTACCAAACTCACGATGGCCAAGTGAAAAGCTGTATCGGTAACGGAGACGTTAATGGGCTGCATCATAAAATAAAATCGCCCCTTTTCATCCGCAGTGTTTTCGGGTTCACTGATGAAACGGGCGGGCTGTGCTCCGCTCCGGTCTCGATTCACGATGTTAATTTATATGGGAGGCTCCAAGCCTCTCAATCTACCGGCCCGCCCGGCCCTCCCCACAGCCCGGTTCGCTTGGCAGCCGTTACTTAATCCCATCAAAAAATAAGCAGGGGTGAATTATGCTTATTACCACTGAATTTTAGACACATTGCTGCCATTTTCGTGCTAATGTGCTGCGTGCGCCTTTTCAAAATATACATACACACCACACACATACGAATATGTATAAATATATGTACCCCCGATCTCAAACCCCGACCGACCGCCGGAATGGTGGCTTGGCTATATATGTTTTTGAAACGTCCATGTTTTTCTCGTTTGGAAAACGTAAACGAATCCAAGAAGTCATTCGCCGGATACATGCGATTAGGTTAAGGATACTTTTATTCCCTTTTATTCCCTGCTTTTCTACAATTTATTGTGTTGTTTAATGTAATAAGTGAATTATTATTCACCCTTGTGTGTTGGGTCACGGGGTGGAAAACAACACGAAGACTGGGAGCTATGGCTATAGGTTTGATCATGTGTGATTTTTCGAGTACTCTTCTAGATGATGATGACTGCTTGACCCCCACCACCGCGTGTTCACTTCATGTATAAGGATACTAATGATTTGCAATATAATTTAGATTAAAGGATATCCCATCATCCAGGTACCAGATGAATGGTCAGCCAAGTGTGCAACGCCACCACCACCGCCGCGCCACCGACCGAGTTTGGGGATGTTCAAAGAGGACACAGCGTGCGTTATAATCCAAACGAGGTATCACATATTTGGATGCGATTGTTTCAATTGTTTCTTTAATGAAATGCCGCAGCTCAAAGGTGTGGTGTGTTGTGGTGTGATGGAAATGTTAGACAGACCGACACATAGGGGTTGAAATTAAATACACACACCTTTGGACATGTTTGAGGAATAATTGCTTAAATGTTTACAGCCATTGCACAATGCTTCGTCGATTTTGTCAGGTAGATGGTAATAAAGATACATTAATAAAGCACTCAGGCGTGTATAAGGATATGAATGTGTCAAAGACACAACTCAAAATTTCGTGTCTAAGAGCTTTGTGAACCTTTAAATCTTATTTCGGAAGTGTATACAATTGCTCATTCTTTAAAACAACTTTAACGATTTTGATGAAATTTTTAGAATAAATTGTTCGTGTTTGGTTTGTACTATGAAGGTAGCATCTTCATCGGCTTGACAAACAGGATTCTTTCCTGGCCTCACTTAACAAGTCTCTCCATTTATACCGATCGCGCACTTCAAGGTTTCTGGCTTCCTGGTCTTCACAATCTCTTCAGTGCAGCGTAAGCATGGTCTGTCTCCGAGCTGGTTCCTCTAAGCTCACGCGCTAGGTCACCAGCTCACCGTAGTCTATCGAACTCAATATTTTTCGCGATATCTGCTTCCAGGTGGATTGCATACTGTTCATGATTGTTGCGTCTCCGAAAGTGTCCTTCTTCACATACGGGGCCAACAATTCTCCTTAAGACTTTCTTCCCGAATGCACCAAAGAGGTCGGAGTGCCCTTTTTCTAAGCACCTAGAATAAGTTTTCATATGTGAGTACTACCAGGATCATAGTCCTGTAAAGCAGCAGGTTAGACATAGAAGTTATGGTAAGGCTTCTGGATTTAAATAGCTTTGACAGACTATTGCACTCTTTGTTGGCTTTGAGCAGCCTTCCGCTAACGTATATTGAAGGTATATTGTTCAAAAATTCGAGACGATAAGACTTTTAATTTGATTATTCCATCGATACCCATTAAATTTTGAATTGACTTCCATTCTGTAATTTTGATTTTTTGTCTCGATATTTATTTTAAATCAAAGTTAATCAGAAATGAAGCAAATGAAGCAGATAGATAAACATTTTTTTTAAAAACACAAACAAAGATACATCCATAATGTTTACAACCAATCAAATAGACCGCACATCGTTTTAACCAAAAAGACCCCCTCGCCATATCCTCCAGGGAGGGTTATAAACTTATTTAACTTCTGATGTTGAAAATCAGAGTTTATATAAATGTTATCAAATTCACAAAAACACAAACAATCCCAATTCCCATCAAAGAAAGCTATACATCGATACGATATACAACATAATGGTTAATTCCTTCCTTACAACCCGCACCCGTCTCATTAGTAACCAAAAGTCAGCAAAGCCCTAATCCGGGATTCTATCAGAGCAATTTACCCAATTACTAACCGAGTCAAAGGTAAACTTGCAAACATGGCAGCCATCACAATACACACATACACAACACATACATATGTATACAAAAGGGCAGGGAAATGCCATTTAAAAATCAACAACAAACACTAACACACAAACAACCAACATCCAACAACCAAACTGTGTATGCCCATCAGCATCCAGACAAATTGTCAACATTTGGTTGATTTGCAGGTAAAAATAGACTTGATTTGCAATCCCCTCAATTTACCTCCCCGCCCCACCGTGTTGGGATGTGTTCCCGTCACCATCAGGAAATACATACATATACACACAAGAGACCAAAGCGAGCGGTACACATCACTACGAAATACACACAACGTCACATCAAAGGAATGTGGCGGCAGCGGCCAATACATACGGCGCGGGAGATGATGGTTGCGGCGTAGCCGATGCCAATGCGGATGCGGGATTGTGGGAGTCCTGATGGTGTGTACTCTGTTTGCACAGTTGCCCATCCGATTATCTTTTCTCTCCCTATGACAGGGCAGAGCCAGCAGCATGCTCCTGCCATCATCCCCGACAAAAAAAAATAAGTAACAAATAAACATAAGAAAAAAAAATACGCTCCCAAAAGTAACCGAAGTGCTTTTGCTCGTTTGTCAAATCGAAAATCAGCAGTAATGTGGAATTACTTGTCGCTGTGCATTCAACCTCGAACGGTACACGAGATATTTGGCGAATTCGAATAACAAACGAGCGCTGATGGAAATAAAAGAAAAGTCAAAAAATAGAAACAAAAAAAAAAACAAGGAAGACAATTCCGGAAGGGATGTGAAAAGTCATCCGAGTCGAAGTTGAATTTCACCATAATTGACAGACGTCCAAAGTCATCTTCTGTCACTACCTCTTGCTTGTGGTTGTTGACAGGAAAGAAATCGGGAGATTCTCGAACTTGAACGAACTGCAGTTGGAAAAAAGTCAGAACCTCAGATGGTTAAAAACAACGATGTCAAATTGCCAGATCTTTTCGCCAATTGAGATCATATATTGTCCAACTTCAAATCCTTAATTTCCAGTCAAAAAATGTCACATGACCATTCACCGTAACTGCTGGGCCAACCTCATTTTCAAAGAATTTCGGTAGACCACTGGACTGGGCAGAGTCTAGACCCTCCTGATCTGTGCGGAAGAATTTTGGAAAGTCATATTTCCAGACTGGAAAACATTTCTGTTAAAAAACGTATGTTTTTGGTAAAATCCACCTTTTATCCGTCCAGATGACACATAGCCGGGACGAATACGGGAAACGGGAAAAACTAACACACAAATGGACCTCACCAGTTACCGCGATGAATGAATTGACGAAACAGAGGCAACATGGCGGTAAAAAAACAAACAACAACAAAAAAAATTCACCAAAAACAAGAAGACCGTCATTTCTCTTTTGTTTTTTATTTATTTTTTTTTTTTTGTCAACTTTTTTAGATATTTGCTATGAGCAAATATATTTACCTTGCAGATGATGACTATGACAGGACACACAGGACAGAGGATGGTGGAGAGGTTTGCAAAAATACAGAAATGCAGAAAAAAAATATACGTTCACCCAAAACCTCGCGGCTCCCTCTATATTCCAGCAAATCGAGTGGACCGTTGCGTTGCGCTGGTGGCGGTACTGGCTTTTGACAAATTTGCATAATTTTGCAGCAATTGCATTAACAGTAAATGCAAACATTGTGCGGGGTACAAAATGGCGAAATAAAAGGATTTCGCCTTCAGTTATACAACAACAACTACAACTACAACAGTCATCAACAACCGATTTATCTGTTGAGAACACACAACACGACTGCAGGACGTTCAAAAGGGGTGGGCTGCGAGGAGGGGGTGGGGTTTGAGTGGATTCTGCATGGATTGTGAATAAATATAGGGATTCTGGGAAGTTGTTATTTCTGGAGATGGGGGAGTGGAAGGAGGAAGAAAGAGGCACTAGATTTGGGGATGTGAATAATGTTGTGTTTCAAATTTTTATTTCTTTGTACCGCTGCGCTGCTGCTCCTGTCACAGACACAATCACACACAAATTCAGATTGTACCTATTTTTGTTTTGCTTTGAGGCGGTTGTAATTTTTTTTTTTTGTCAAATGTACTGCACAGCACAGTCATAAGGAAGATGAGGAAGGTGGGGTTGGGGGTAGATGTTGAAAGATTATTTGAGAAGGTTAAGCGGGAGCATGCCAATGACAGTTTTGATCGAAAGGATGAATACATTATATAAACGCTGATCAAGTGGATTGACTTTGGATATAAATTGCTTGACTTTCAATTGATTGATTGGATACGGCGGCGGCGCAGGGAAAGAGGGTGGCAGTGTTCGAAGAGCGTGGTGCGGTTGCTTAAGACGGATTTTGTGGGGATTTTTGTTTCTATTACTTAACTGGCAGGGATTCCCTGATGATGGAGAAAAAATTGGTAGAAGGTGTACGAAAGTTCAATTGATTTTAAAATATCATTTTTGAAATTGAATTTTTTCGTTGATTTAGTTACATGACTAAAAAGGATGTTCGGAGGGTTTTATTCAAGTCGAAAGTTAGTTGTGAAAGACAATAGTGAACTTCAACAGCTAAATTTTCATTATTCAAAGTTAAGTCGCTGAATGGGCATTTGTTACAGTCAATGGGGAACGCTATAGAGACATGATTAATGTGTTTCTCGTACCTGAATTGGAGAATGTTGATTAGGACGACCTTTGGTTTCAACAAGATGGCGCTGCATGCCATACAGCCAACGAAACAATTAAACATATTGAGGCACACTTACGTGGGCCTGTGGCGTGGACTTTTTTTAGAGGTTATGTAAAGTAGCTTGACTACGCAAATAAGCCCGAAACGATTGACGCCTTGGAAAAGAATATTCAGCACTTTAATACTGACATACTGCCCTCATTTCTTGAAAAAGTGTTTGAAAATCGGTAATCTCGGCTGAAATTTATTCCAGTCAGCCGCAGAAGCCAATTGTCCGAAATCATTTTCAAAACACAATGGCAAACCCCTATCTTTATAATAAAGCTAATTTCTTGGCCATAACATTAAAGTATATTCGTTTATTGCTTTGTAAAAACCACACATCTAAAAGAAACACCCTCTCTCTTCCTCTTTTTCCTATCTTTGTACCTTTTTAGCAGTTGTAAGCCATGGTTTCAAATTAAACTGAGAAATAATCTCTCAAGTACTATTGAATTCATCAATAAACTTATATGGTGCTTACGGACTCATAAGTCCATTAAAAATCACATCTGACATCTGATGTCCTTATTGTCAGCAACATTCAACATTCACTGACAGAAAGGATATATTATCAAGATATTCAATCCAAAAAAAAAAACGCAACTCACTACACCGCGTGTGTTTTGCTTACATAAACAGAACTCATATTTTTACTCACATAATCGAATTCAATTAATTTCCCAATTCCGCTGCGTCAAAAATCAGATCAGAAATATGTCCCTCTAGGTATATTATTGTACCTACCCTATACATCCGACGTCATGTCACCATGGGCAAGAGTCGAATATCCTGCTTGAATCGACAAGGTCTCAACTCAACTCAACTCGCACTCGAACCGCTGCCACTTTATCAATGTGGGCGGTTTGGTTAGTTCGACAAGGACGACTGCTAGAAGCGTCGAATATGCCAAAACCATATACCTACTGTACACCATCGCAGAGCAGCGCAGGCCAGATACAGCCAACAACTTGACTATGCAAATTTAATCAAAAATAATTTTCCAACTGAATTTCCATACGTCCTCGTGCACATCCTGGGTTATTATATGTTTGTTTCATAATTCACAACAAGAGGACATTGGCCGTGTTGCAATAAACGTTTCCATGCATTTATGATCCTGATGCTGATGCCTCGTATGTATATGTCACGAACGAGTATATTGACCGCGCCGGCCGTCATGGAGATGAGCAATTCAAATGAATCGCGAACCGCTTGATGCTGCTTATCTCTCTGCGTATCGCCCGGGAGATTGCAGCTATATCCTGGCCTGTCCTGTTCTGGTCAAACTTTTAGATGGCAGTTTTTGTTTTCAACCAAAGCCAATACCAACAAACCGAAACAGCCTCTCGCGCAATAGAATAGCTAGGTTGGTTTATCACAGGTGCCAGTTCCAGGTTCCAGTACCCGGTGCCCACAGAACCAGAGTTCTCGTTTTCGTCCTCAAAACTGGAAAGTTAATATCTGTGGCAAAGAACGGTGCGGCGCGGCGCGGCGATCATCGCGGACACACATCTGGGTCCCGCAACTATTTTCACATGAACATAATGTAATTTCAAGTGGGCGGCCCGGTTAAGGGTATATCCCTACCCCACCCCACTCCATCTCTCACTGCAATTGCAATTAAAAATGCAAATGAGAACAGCATCGAAAGCACACATACTCGACTCGACTCGCATAGATACAAGATACAATTGTGTGTGGATGAGGACGATGTGGATGGAGTATCTGAAATAATATCCTGGCACTACACTCATAGTATGCAATGCACTGCAATGCAAAACAATGTCAAACTGTGTTGTGTTGTGTATATGTATGTATAATGGAACTATTGTGGTCCTGAGTGGAAAGTGGTCCCCACTTGGCATAATGGTGATGGAGGGATTAATGAAGAGCTCCCTGGCTGATGCCCTTGTTGTCCAGATGTAATATTTTGTTGAAATTGTTTTATTATTATTTAATTTCACGCCTTGACTATGAATATTAATGTGTTGGAATTACACATTGATGGAGCTGGATTTTTGCAGGCACAAAACCGAGACTGAGGTTTGAAGGGGTATTATTATGATGGTGTTTTTATGATGAGGTGTCAGTTCGAAGTTTTTGTTATTTTCAAAAACAACTGAATTACTATTATAGCTTTGAATATGAATAACATGTAAATTTAAATGGATTTAGGTTTGTTTTAAAATTTTGTTTAGAAATGGAGGAGAAAGAGAGAGAGGTAGTTAAAGTTAAACAGTTTTGAAAATTAAATATTAAATGGGATAAAACTTGAATATTAAAGTTTTTAAAGCCAGTCCAATGGCTCGATTTTCGTAGAACAAAAGTGAATCGTTAACGTTGCACAGACATTCAACTGATTGTCTAAAAATTGCCTTCCTTTAAAATTTTCATATTTTCTCACTTTTGAAACTATCCCTGGACTACGGCAAACATTTCAAAACCAAAATCAGCCAAATCGGCCAAGCCGTTCTCGAGTTTTATCATACTGAAGTTTCTTCTGTCTATTTCCAAAAATTCCCCCTTCTAACTTATTTTCAGTCCACAGTCCATTCTATAAGTAATGAAATTGAATTCTAGCCAACAACTCTGATTCTTAAAAATTCCAATGGAAAAGTTATTTCAAAAAACTAATTCCTTTTGAAAAAGACCAAACAAAATTCCACTTACACAGATGAAGCTATTAAAATCCTTTTTTTCCTACACAAAACATTTTTATCCTTGTATCCATTTTTCCACCATTTTTCCACCATTTTTTGTATCTAATATTTGTACATAAATAAATTAATTTTCAACCCAATGAACAAAAAAAAAAATCTATACAAAATATAAAACAATTTTACAGAGATTTTTCTATGCAAATATTATGTATAGGTTAGGTATGCAAATCTACCTCTGTGGTATCCAACTACCTACACACAGGATAAAGTTTAACCCTAAACGTAACCCCTTCTATAAATACAAACAACCATAGGTATTCTTAACACGGACCGCAAAAGATTGCCACATTAAAAATCGGCACAGGTGTAAGAAAATCCCAGCATTACGACACTTTGAGCCCGAAAAACTATACTCGTAAGTATATAGCGTCACATAAAGCGTAACCTTTAGCAAAAAAGAACTATGCACTGTACCAACACAACAACGCCAACGATAACTACTTGAATGGCTCCGCAATACACCAAGACCAGACCTATGGACTTGACTACTACCCTCTTACCCTCTAGATCCTAGGTTTGTATAGTAACGCCTAGGAAATTCTATCACAGCAAGTTTTATGTCGTTACTGTTTCTTTTTTTTAAGGAACTATACCGGAAATACCTTCCAACGACACACAGGGAGAGGATAACAAACTAAGGAAAGAAAAAAACACATCGTGTGTCCCAAGTCCCAAGTTCCAATCCTAACTTCTCAACTACATACAACCATAAGCAATATGAACAACAAACGCTGGCATGGGACAACCAACAACCAACGTTAACATCTCTCCGCTTTCAATTTGCTCAATTTGCATCGGAAATTATGTAAATATCGGAGAGGCAAGTCGCAAGTGGAGATCTGGGCGCCATCGCCAGTTAAAGCCATTCCAATGCCACTGTTGGTGACACTCAACACCCGTTCTCCGACAAAAGGCGTTCGGTACATGCGAACAACATGCACAACACACAACACATAACCGTTCTCTCCCCCCGCCATTGGGGTATAAGAAATACCTAACTATACGCGCCCGGTGCCGGTATTAGCATTAGCAAAACAAACTTTTCCATTTTCCCAGAAATTTGCATGTAGATAGTGGTGCGGTGCGATTTCGGGGAATGACTCGCTTCAAGAGGCCCAGACGGGCCGGGCCGAGCCGGGCCGACTTGTGGCATATTATGTAGCTCAGGCAGTTTGAACGTACTCATACATGGGTTAGAGGTTCATCCTTAGCATGGTTATGTGAGAAAATATTGTTCGAACCCCTCCCCCACAGCACACATCATCAGATCTGCTCTTGGCTTTTGGCGTGGAAAAGAACAAATTTGTGAGTTATAACAAGAAGCGGCAGCGGGTGATGGTATGTGCGGGTGGTCTGCGGGGAGGGGGTGCGAATGTCTTATTTAGTTTCTTATATTTTTGCTGTGTATCTCAAGCGAAGCGGTTATTAGGACAACCAACGCAACGGAAGCGTGAGATGTTGACTTGAAGCCTCAGGCCTTAAAGTAACTTTTCCTCAAACTTGAAGAACACAACAAATACACAAATACATACATACATGTAAGATGTGTATGTGAGACTAATCTAGGTTTATAAGATGTGTGTAGATACCTGGCAGTACCTGAATCGTTGGAAGTGTTCAGTCATTTATAAAATATGAAAACTTATCTCAAAGTCATGATGATTTTATCTTAGAAAGGATGATAGCGAATCAATTTTCAAGGCGGAATTCTTATCGTCTTCTCGAGTTTCTCAAAATAGCTCCTGCAGCAGTAGTGAAAAAGTGAGAAAAACTCAGTGGGGTCCATTTTTCTACTTTTTTTTAAGTCTACAGACAGTTATTTATAAAATTCGATGTTTTCTATGTTTTTTTTTGTTTTTCTCTTTAGATAACTAGAACTTAGAAACACAATTCCAAAGCTTAGAAATTATTATCAGACTTTGAAATTTATCATACTATGTTTTCTATGTTCTTTTAAGTCTCTTTTCAAACTTCGATATTTTCTTAACATACTTCTTCTTTTGAACATTTTTTGTAAGCAATATTTTAAAATTAGTTGTATGTGTAAACAATTTGCAAGCTTTTATATTTTTTGTTCAATGTTTTCTATGTTTTTTTTTTGTTTTTATCAAATTTTGAAGTAATCCTGTAAAAAACGTTTTTTTATGCTATTTTAATGTAAGTCATGTACTCATTGGTTGAAAAAACCCTTATACACGGTGCGATGTTTTCTATGTTTATACCTTATAAGTGCTAAAAATACCACATTCCAGAAATTCTGTCCAGAATCTTTCATTTAATGACTTATTCTCACATAGTCAAGACATTTTCCAATTGTTTGTGCCTTTTTTCTATGTTTTTCTTTTACTTGTCACTATACACAAATTAAAGTCTACTTAAAAAGTGGAATTACCAAAAAATAAATAAAAGAAACTACTGATATTCCACGGATTTTATTTTGACAATTTTTCATTAATAATTGTGTATAAGCTTTCGTTCTATGTTTTTTTTTGTCAAAAATCGAACTGTCGTGTCATTTGATACCTTTAAAAATAAAATAGTTTATTCACCACCAAAAGATAGCATATCTCAGTTCATTGTCATTCTACCCCTTTTTCACTTTTCGGCTCCACTGTTCTGAGATCACATATATGACCTGACCGTGTCTAAGAATGGATAAGTGGGTACCTAATATGCAAACGTTTGCTTTAATGTCATTCTATTTCCATCAAAAGTATTTGTAAGTTTTTTTTTTTTTTCTTTCTTCCTGGAAATAGGACGAGACTATAACTTCTAATCCATATACATACACCTATACCTTTGGGGCATGCATGCATAGCATATAGCACCTGGTCTAATGGTATAGTCACATCACCATCGAACGAGCCAATTTATATTCTGATGAATACCCCACGCATTCGCATAAAAATGTGTTGACACCACCGAAAGAGTGAGGGGAATGAGAAAAGTTTTGCGATTTCATTTCATTTTATATCAAAAAATTTCACAGGAGACCCACAATTTTTTTTCGAGATGAGATGTCCCTGTCCTGTCCCTGGCGATGTGATGGTGTCCGAGGACAAATTCAAAAAAAAAAAACCCATACTTGTCACAGTTCAACCAAACAACAGCAGCGGGTTGAGGATATAAAGGTTTAGACATCCAGAGAGATGGACAGAACTAACTATGAGAGAAGAATGGGAATGGGAATTGGAATTGAATTGACATTCCGCTGCAGGGGTGTCCGTGTCTGGTAGGAGCGGGGGGGGGGAGTAAGGGAGATATGGTCAGGTTTAGCGGAAGTAAGGAAGAGGTGTGAATGTGGATTAGCTCGTGGAAAAATGGTTATTTTAGTATGCAAATGGCCACCGATTGCTCCCTTTTTTTATCAATTTCGATCCCTTTTTGGGATGATGGGGGAATACAATAGAATATACCAGGGACAGGAAGGTGGGTATATGTAGGTGGGTATAGGTTTAAGGTACTCAGCTGGAGGAATGTGATGTGGGCATATTACTAATTTGCATTTTTCCCAATTGACACATGGCCCTCGGTCGAAGAACGTAGGAATGTGGACAAAATATGGAGGGAAAGGTAAAAACAAATCATTAAGAGTTTTTTTTTTATCAAAGTTATTGTCATTCGATTTCCCCCTTGGGGGTTCGCAAACGACAAAAGAGGTTATGTTTTTTTTTTTTGACGTTGCCATGCAAAGCGGTAGGTTATTGATTTTCATTTGGAAGTGGCCGTTTCGGGCAATGATGACGATAGCGATGGCGATGGCGATGGCGATGGCGATGGCAATGGCAATGGGTGATGGTAAATATTTACGTTACCTTTTTGTGAAATTCAAATTCGGAAGGTTCATTCTCCTTCGTGATGTGTAGTCAAATGATGGTTAGTCGTTGGTCCTTAGCTTTTTTATTTTTATTTTTTTGAATATTTGGAAAGGAAGGGACACGTTTCCCAATGAACATTCAATATTTGTTGTAGTCCTTTTGCGTCCTTTTGAGTATTTTTATGTTTCTTAATGTTTTTAGTTGTCTTTTTCTTTTCTTATGTCATCTACTATGGAATAATATTCAAGTGTGAGGAATTTTGCAAATTTTTGTGTTAACATTTTATTTTTCAAAACTTTATTTCGCAGAGAAAAAAAAATGACGACCTAATAAAAGGTTTAAATTTGCTAACTGTAATTGCAAAATATTTACAATTTTAGGCTTGAACCTATGTATCGTTCTATTTTAGTATTGGCGTAGTTTTTAACTATCAAATTAATGTCAAAATATGACAACTTTAAAAGTGACAGATGCCCAAATAGAGGGCTATTGAATGATTGAATGCATTAGTTTGGGGTAAATGCACTGCGACTTGAAAGATCTATTGTGTCCTTTTCTAGAACTGGATGAGACTTTCAGTTAACAGTTCCAGCTTTAAGTTTATCTCTTTTAAAAACCTGAGTATTGGAGAATCCGTCAGCCAGAAGGCAATTTTCTCTAATTGATAGTTTAACTTCTTTGTTGAATTAGTATTCCAGTATGTGATCGGGTTTTTCCTCAGAATTGCTATAAAACCTGATATTGGCAAAAAGAAGATTTGGAATTTGAGAAGAAATAAGAAAAATACATTTTTCACAGTGAATTAACCTAAAGTCATTTATGACCTCATGAACAACTTTTTGAGATCATTAAAAATGAATTACACTCTCTTATATAATTCATCTTTAAATTCCCATAACTCTTTTCTATATTATTATATGTAATAATAAAAACAAAAATCAATAAACAATCCAATAAGTTCATTCGTCCCTAAAAGTGTCAGTTTTATAGAATTTATAAGCTTCCTTTTGCTTCAAAGCTTCTTTATGTACTTTTACCTTATACTCGAAAAGACGGAAGAAACTTTATCCCGCACAATTGACCAAACTCAATCTTTTGCTTCACTTGCCAACCTATGGATACACCTACAAATCTACCTATCTTTGTATCTAAGTATCTATATTTTATTTGCATCCCACCTGAGGAATTCTCATACACAAATCACATACAATTTGTTCGTTTTTTTTTTTTTTCATTTCAACCTGACCTCCCATTCCAGCCCATATGTATGTATATAGCCGCCCGGTTCCTTGCCATACATCAACCGGTCTATTGCCCTTCGTAACTATCCATGAAATAGGTGTTGTTTGTCCTCTCCTTTGAGAATAATCCTTCAAACTCACACACCAAAATCATATAATAATCTTATCTATGTCTTCTATCCGTGTGCCACACTATAAAGGTTACACATCCTTAAAGTTTCAGCTTTATACTTCTTGGTCTTTTCTACATACATCATGGTCATGATGGTTCAGATATCCGTTGCCATACTTATTTATGTATGTAGATGGTCTGTTTCAATGTTAGATATGTGTTTTAGGTTAAAATTTAAATTTCCATACCATTAGGCTAACTGGAACTGGGCCTATTCGTCTTGCCTAATCTCCTTGAGTATATCAGTTCAAGAGAGGAGCTTGATGCCCTTTACCTCTGCCTACATACAGAGATACCTATACTGTTGTTTTATTCACTTGAGAATATTACTCTCTCTCCCTCTTCTTTTCCCTCTCTTCTACTTTCTTCCTTGCAGAAATTTACCTTTACAATGAGAATAAAAAGTCCTTGCGTATTTCACTTTCTTCGTCGTCGTCGTCCTTTTTACGATCAACATTATTCAAACTATGATAATTTATGTGCTGTGCTGCGTTAGCGTGATGGTCAGCCCCCCCCCCCCCCCCCAAAACCCCATATAAAAACCCAACTGTGGATTTTTCGTCTTCAGCCAACATTACCAACATAACATACATACCTAAACCTAAACTATACCATCAGGAACCAAGGCGACTAATGTCTCTGCCATTCCCATTTTCCACTGAATTGTTTTTCTTCTTTTTTTCTCTCAGAATAATTCAAAG
Organism: Scaeva pyrastri; assembly: GCA_905146935.1. NCBI lineage: Eukaryota > Metazoa > Arthropoda > Insecta > Diptera > Syrphidae > Scaeva > Scaeva pyrastri. Next base: position 11,592,232 of record LR989928.1, on the reverse strand, counting down.
TATGTATATTCCTTGGTTCTGTGGTCCTGGTAAGTTTCTCTACACACATGTCCTTAAAAATTAAAGACATTTTGTGGTGAGAGGGAAAAACTTCGCAGACGACACAACTTATTGTACAAAATTTTACTATTCGAGGAAAGTGAATGAGGGGTGTGGAGAAGGAAGAGGGGAGGGATATGGAGTGCCAGGTTGCATTTGTCGTACTGTTTAAAGTTCAAGTTTTGTATTCGTACAAATTTGAAAATTAAGAAATCCTTTGAGGGTAATTTCCTAAGGATCAGAAAAAATATGCTGTCAGGTTGATTGGGCAATTCAACCTAGGGGAAGAAGTTCAACTTATTCCATCAACTAAACACATCGATTGCACCGAAAATGAAGCTGACTTTTTAGGATATTGTGTTGAACTTTGCAATTTTGAATAGTGTCTAATTTGAAAGTTGGATATTCAAGAAAATTTACGGCGTTTAACAAGGATATATTTGGTCTTCTATCATAAACCCACCTATGTTAAGAGATTAATTTGGTCGAATCGTGGTTTAAGTCAAATCAAAAATATTGTCCAGCTTTTCAAATGTATTACAACAAGATTAAGAGACATACTGTTATCTAAAAAAAAATTATAATCATGAATTTTAGTCAATTTTGGAATTTCGTGCAAAAAGGATTGCATCTGATTTTAAGAAGTACCTCTTGAATTGATTGGCAGAATTCTTCGAAATGTGTTCTAAATATGTAAAGCTTCTAATTTCTGTATCATAGATTTTTTTAAAATTTTATGTTTTAAAATAAAACAGAAATGACGAACTTGCCTTCCTATCTACCCCAACCTAATACCATTATTACCTACTAACGGAATTTGATGGTTCCGTTTTTCAATTCTATCGAAAAAGAATAGGTACTTCGAGCACATTCCTATTGATATTATCATCGTGCTATATTTTCAGAGAGTGTCATTCATTTTAATTTATTCAATGAATAGTTAAACTTTAATTGAATTAAAATGTTTCGATACAAAAGTCTTTCACAATAGAATTTCTAACATTACTGGCCAGTAAATTATTGTTCTTCAATTTGAAATCAATAAAATGTCAGTATTTAGTGAATTTGTATTTTTAATAATAATTTTACAAGGATTTCTTGCATCGCAGCCTAAATCTCTTTTACCAGAAGCTATTAAATATGCATTAACAAATTCATTTAATGACACAGCTAATGAATTGAATATTGTCATTCAAAGTGACAATAAAGAAAATCAAATAATTTTTCTTGATACAATTGACAATATTCTCAATGACAATTGGCAATTCGGGGTACAAATTAATGTTAATAATAAAAATGGTCAATTAAAGAGTGATTATAATTTGTGGTTCATTGATTCGTATGAAGCTTTTCGGTGAGTATTGTAACTTCATTATGGTGCATTAACACGAGTGACAGATTACTAATGTCAAATTCTGTGAATGACGTTTTCTATTATGTGCATGTTAAAATTTAAAATTTTTTAACTAAAGATGTCAATGAGAGACATTGCATTACATAAACCATTAAACATATTGGCAATATTAACTCACTTATTGATAATTCTAGTGTCAAATTTTACTCATCAAAAATGGAAGTTTTTCACTCTTCTAAACAGTCAATAAAAGTTTTGCCACTTAAGTGGTTAACATGCTCCAAAAAATTGAAACCAGATAAAATAAAAAATTGAGATGGTAGAAGCAATCAACAAGTTGGGAAGTCACTTCTTCTGAAAAAAACCCTTGAACTCTTCCTTTAGATCTTGGTTTGGGAGGTACTTTCAGCTAATATTTACCTTTGACAAGTAGTTCCTCGACAACGCTGTCAATGTCGTCATTTAAAGTGATATTTTTTCTCAATATAATGAAGTTTGGTCTAATTTCAAGTATCAACAGTTTTTGGTTTGATAGTGTAAACTGGACAGAAATGGTGATGTAAATTAATTGATGTTTTAAGTCATTTAGTTTGACAAAGGATGTAATTTAAGTGACAAATGATGTTAGTCATAACAATGACTTCATTGCGATTTTAATGCCAGATCTGAAAACTTTTACTTTTTGAATACCATTTGAGTGTCTGGCTCTTACCAATTTTTTGACATCAATGACAAAGTAATTTTTCACTCGTGTAAATCAAAAGTAAAAGTTTAAATTTTTAACCAATATTTTTCTGTAGGACTCTCCTGACATGGATTCATGCTTATCCAACAGATCCGCAACTATTTTATTTCATCATTCTTGGTGGAGTTTCTGAAACGAAAAAACATAATCTTCGTGAGACACAAAAGATTTTCACTGATTTCATGGATCTAATGATTGCTAACGTCAATGTTTTAATTGAAACTATTTCTGGAGAAATTCAATTCTATACTTTCTATCCCTTCCAAGATCCTGCATCATGTCGTTCAACAAAACCTACTCTAATACACCGATTCCGAAATATTACTCCAAAATTGAGAAGAGATTTTTTCCCACCAAAAGCAGATAACCTCCAACAATGTCCACTTCGCATTAGAACCACAAATGAACTGATTCTAAACTACATGGGAAACTTTAAGAAACCAAAACATCTTACTAACTATGAAATGGCCATGTTAGAATTTATAATGCTGAAGGAATTTGCATCTAGAATGAATTTCACATTAGAAATATACGATTATCGTCCATTTGAAGTAGACTCAACTGAAATTTTGAGCATTCACAATTCTGAGAAACAATGGGCGGTGGGTGAAATAATTCTGTAACCATTAGAAAAAACACCTTTTACTTATTTTTCTTCTTTTGTATTAGATGAAAAATGGAAAAATCGATATGCTCCTGAACTTTGCTTTCAATCAACCCCGTTTGAATGAACGTTTCTCCAAAAGTGTACCCTACTATTTGTCATGGTTCATAATGGTCCTTTGTCCAAGACCAAATAATCTTCGAACGTTTTTTTGTTTCTTACAGCCATTCACAGTCTTAACATGGATCTACATTGTTGTTTCTTTTGCATTCATTTTGGGATGCATGATTCTTGCTAGAAGATTTGCACGATTCGCTGGAATATCCCACTTTAACTATCGTCAGCCAAGAGTTCTAGAGATTCTATCGGTAGCATTAGGATCATCAGTTCCATACATGCCAAGTACTAATTTTCTACGTTTTTGTTTTATGGTACTGATGTTGGGCACATTTATTCTTCGGTCAGCTCATCAGGGAGAAATGTTCGACGCATTTCGAAAACTCGAAATGTTGAATCCACCTCAGTCAATAAGGGAACTTTTTATAGAAAACTACACAATTTACTCGATTCCATACTATAAACCATCGATAAATACAATTAATCAAATTGAATATCTCAATTTCAAAGAAATGGATGCAAATGATACTTTGGAGAGTATTGGCTTTTTTGATAGTGACAAAAGAATTGCTCTGATTTTTTCGTATGTAAAATTTTTTACATTTTACACTACCGAACAACTTCAGGCTTTGGTTGTGAAACCAATTTTTAATGAACATATTTGTGCATTCTTACCAATGCACTCAGTAATTCAACCAAAAATCAATGAGATAATTTCGAAATTAGAAGATGCTGGAATATTACATTATTATCGAAAAACTTTTGAAAATCTAAAAAACGAAAGACTATTACCAGAAACGGACAAAAAGGAACCAGAAAGTTTGGCAGTTGAACAATTTATAAATGTATTTTATCTTGCTGGAGGATTTTGTGTGATTTCGTGCTTGGTTTTCATTTTGGAGTTATTTTGGAGTGACATAGTTTTGAGGATTAGATCGTTGAAGGAAACGAAGATCTTTAAAAAAATTACATGGAATTCTTAATGAATTCTTATTTGACTAAAAATAATTAAACAGTATATTGTAATAATTTGTGTCAGATGGATAAGACAAATAAATCAAATTAAAAAAGTACTCATACGCCCAGGTGTACCACTGGAATGTTTATTTATTCAAGAGACGAAGATGTAGGACTTTCTATAAAACTTGCATTTGATGAAAATCACTTCAAAAATTGTTGCCTTTCAAATCAATAGTTCAAAACCATCTAGACCAATTTTTCACTCGTGTTAATAAAAATTATACTTAATGGCCTTAAGTCACAAATCCCTATGTTATAAATGCTTTATTCTTTTAAATATTATTTCAGGTGTCTTGTACCATGGATTCATGCTAATCACAGGGATTCACAGTTATTTTATTTTATCGTTCTAAATGGAACTTATGACACAGAACAATTTTACATTCCTGAGCTACAAAAAATATTCACAGATTTCTTGGATCTAATGATTGCTAACGTCAATATTCTAATAGCAACCAATAAAGGAGAAATTCTCTTCTATACTTTCTATCCTTTTCAAGAGCTCTCAGCATGTCGTTCTGTAAAACCTTTCCTCATTCACAGTTTCAAGGACAATACCTCAAAATTGAAAAGAACATTTTTTCCACCAAAAGCTGATAACCTCAATGGATGTCCACTACGGATACGAACCAATAATGAAGTTATCCTGAATATCATGGCTAATCGTAAGATTCCCAAGAAACTCACAAATTATGAAATGGCTACATTGGAATTTATAATGCTGAAAGAATTCAAGTCTAGAATGAACTTCACAATTGAGTTCCACGACTTTCCTTCGTTCTTACTCGAGGAATCTGAATTCATAACAATTAAAGTTTCTGAGCCGAAAAAATCGAAACAGTCGACGAAGGGTAGCTTAAAATTCGAAGAAGGAAAAATTGATGTACTCATAAATTATATCTTCAATCGACCTTCTTTGGGTGATCTTCTTTCCAAAACCGTTCCATACTACATGTCATGGTTCATCATCACTCTTCGTCCTCAAACACATAATTTTCCGACTTTCGCTTGGTTCTTAGATCCATTCTCTGTCACAACATGGATCTGCACTGTTCTTTCTTTTTCGCTTATCATTGGAACCATACTTCTGGTAAGAAGAAGCCGGCGTCTTCGGAAGATTCTGCAACTTCAGTGCCATCAGCCAGAAGACCTTGAGGTATTATCAGTCGTTTTTGGGTTACCAGTTCTTCGAATGCCAAAGAATAATGCTCTTCGGTTTTGCATAATACTGCTGATATTGGGAACTTTCATTCTTCGATCAGCTCATCAAGGAAAACTATTTGATGCATTTCGAGGACGGATAATGTTGAACTCACCACGCAGTATCAGAGAACTCTTTGAAGAAAACTACACAATTCACTCGATCCTATTCTATAAGTCTTCTATAGATGCTCTAAATGAAATTGAATATCTAAATTTTAAAGAAATGGAACTTAATGATACTTTGGAAAATATCGATTTTTTTGGCAATGACAAAAGAATTGCATTGGTATTTTCTTTTATAAAAATTTTCACATATTACACAACAGCTCAACGAAAAACTTTGATAATTGAACCAATTTTTCAGGAACACAATTGTGTATTTTTCCAAAAGCACTCAGTTCTTCAACCAAAAATCAATGAAATTATCATGAGATTAGAAGATGCTGGTATATTGCAGTATTTTCGAAAATCTTTTGAAAACCTAAATAACCAAGGACTGAAATCGGACAGAAGCAAAAAGAAACCGGAACGTTTAGCTATTGGACATTTTAGAAATGTCTTTTGGATTTGTGGAGTGATGTGTGCGATTTCTGGCTTGGTTTTCGTTTTGGAAATATTTTGGCAGAGGATTATTTTGAGATTGAGAAATTTTTGAAAAACTTTAACATACTGTACAATTTATTTTAGAAAGAATAAAAAAAAAACAGTGTTTGATAACAAAAATGAAGCTTTTTATTTTGCTGAAATCTGTTAGCAACTATTGATGTCTGGATTGATTGTAATAATGTTGATTAAAAAACCCTGATCTGAAGGTTTTGATTCAAAAGTTGATTTACTTAATTTTTTTTTTTCAAACATTAGTGTTTGAGGATGAAGTTTCTTCTATCTAAAATTTGTTCAGCCATTAAGCAAAATTTAATACCATTGCTTTTAGATCAGAAGTGGAAGAAGAAGTAAAAACACTTTTTTCAACATTTAACTGATTCATCAAAATATTGCACTTAACAAATTAACATTTTTTTTACAGACATTTCGTAATTTAAATTGAAGTTTATACTCTGGGAAAAAATAAACTTCTAATCTTCTTATTGACCGTGACATTCTTTTTATTAAAAGTTCAAATGGCTTCTCTAATTTAATTGATTAAATTAAAATGTTCTGCTTATGATAAAGAGCACATTTGCTTACAGTCTCAACAAATATCTTGTGTCAATTTGAATCAACAATGGTGACATTCACTTTATTGACGTTTTTAATATTTTCCCAAGGATTTCTTGGACAACAACCATCAGAAGCGATGTCAGTTCTAACAACAGCTGTTAAATATGCAATTTCAAGTTCGTTTAATGACACTGGTGTCATTGAATTAAATGTTGCCATTCAAAGTGACCTTAAAAAAAATCAAATAATTTTTCTTGACATAATTGACAATTTACTTATTGACAACTGGCAATTTGCGATACAAATTCATTTGAACAATGAAGTTGGTCAATTAACAAGTGATTATAATTTGTGGTTTATTGATTCTTATGAAGCATTTCGGTAAGTACTTCAGGTCAGAAGTGACATATGTGACACATTGTCAATACTTCTGTCATTACTCAATTTTAATTGGTGAATCATTTCATCATTTTCCATATGGCAGAAATAGTGACAATTTTTCACTCCTGAAAACTCGAATATATTTTATTGACATGTGTCACTAAATCAAAATGCAACTTTTGTCATTCAAGCCATCTTCTATCATGGATTGAAGCTTATCACCATGATTCACAACTATTTTGTCTGATTGTTTTTGGTGGAACTTTTGAATCGGAAAAACATCGCACATCTGAATTGGAATATATCTTCTCCGACTTTCTCGATCTGATGATTGCTAATGTCAATGTTTTAATTGAAACCACTTCTGGAGAAGTTCTTTTCTACACATTCTATCCCTTCCAAGAGTTCACATCACCATTTCGATCTGCAAAGCCAATTCTTTTGTACCGTTTTGACAATAAAACCACAAATTCTAAGATAGAAATGTTTCCACCAAAAGCTGACAAATTTCACGGAAGTCTACTTCGATTAAGGTCCAATAATAAAGTAATTTTAAACCTTACGATGAATCATTTACCCATCGGGCAGTATGCTACGCAGGAGATGGGTATTTTGGAGCTTGTGATTCTCAAGGAACTTGCGTCGAGGTTGAATTTCAAATTTGAAATACACGCCACACCTTTATTGGCATTCGCTCTTCCTGATTGTCATGTCCTAAGGCAACAATTGGTAAGTTTTGCCTATAAGTTAATCGAATCAATGAAATCCTTTTTGATCCTTTATCTTTTTGTTTGAATGATGTAGATGAAGAATGACAAAATCGATTTTCTAATGGGCTTCTTTTTCAACAATCCTCATTATGATAAAGTTTTCTCCAAAAGTGTACCGTTCTTTTTGTCTTGGTTCATAATAGCCCTCCGTCCCCGGCCAAATACTCTTCGGACATTTGCTTGGATCTTGGAGCCATTCACTGTCGCAACTTGGATCTACACTGCTGTTTCTTTTTCACTCGTAATTGGATGCATAATTCTTGTGGCAAGATCTGGACAACTTCGAAGGATTTTCCGCCTCCGATTTCGTCAGCCAGGAGGCCTTGAAATTTTATCAGTTACAATAGGTGCACCAGTTCCCCGAATGCCAAGGAATAATTGCCTCCGTTTTTGTGTTGTAGCCTTAATCTTGGGCACATTCATACTGCGATCAGCTCATCAGGGTAAACTATTTGACGCATTTCGAGGACGAGTAATGTTGAACCCACCTCGCAGCATTAGAGAACTCTTCACCGAAAACTACACCATCTACTCACACTCATACTACAAATCAATAATCAACGAAATCAATCAAATTGAATATATTAATTTACAAGAACTTCAATTTCAAAAAGCCATGGATTACAATACTTTATTTGGCAATGATAAACGGAATGCATTTGTTTCGTCATATGCCCACTTTTATCCATTTTACACAGAAAAGCAAAGGATTAGCTTAAGGATTGCACCAATTTTTCGTCAACAAATAGGTGCGTTTTTCCAACAACACTCAGTTTTGCAGCCCAAATTCAACGATATCATTGTGAGATTGGAGGAAACTGGAATTTTGCATTATTTTCGAAGAAATTTTGAAACTATCAATGATGCTGGTGCGGTTCCATTGAGAAAAAGGGGACAGAAACCAGAATCTTTGGATATGGAACGTTTTGCATTTGTATTTTATCTTGGAGGTGTGTTGTGTGGAATTTCGTGCTTAATTTTTTTATTGGAATTGTTTTGGTTGAAGATTTTAATTGTATTTGGAAATTAACTTAGTTAATCGGAGTCCCTCAGGGCACTCATTAGGGGCCACTTCTTTTAATCTTTTCTTTCTGCTTTCGCTTTAAATGATTCTAATTCTTATGAAGACTTATACAAGTTCTTACAACCTAGTCGTTAACCTTTCTATATTTAAAGTAGATAATATGCGGTAGGTATTTCCATTCAAAATGATATGAATAAAAAGAAAAACTTCTTAAACAAAGTCATTTCTCATTTATAGCAACAATTCAATGTTAACTACATCCACTTCCATAGTTAACTACATGCCCAAGCAGCCATCCTGACAGGGGGTAATAGTATGGGTGGTATGCGGGGGTTTTAAAACTTATAAGGCCCACCTGTATATCATAATGGCATTATTTGATCTAACGGCAAATTTCTCCTTAACTACATCACATTGCTATTTCTTGGATGATTAAGTTTTGTCATTTGTCATCTGTAAGCGAGAAACGTTTGCTCGTATGGGTAAGTTAAGTATAAAGTAGGTAAATGTGAAATGAGGTGGAGGACAGGACGCGTATACGGTACGTGAAGGTGTATTAGACCGTGCCAGGCAGGTATAGAACCCGTACCGAACCTGAAGGCAATGAGTTGAGTACTAATGGAAGGGAAACGGAAAAGTTTAACTATACAAAAGGAAGTAACTACTGACATACGAGTATGTATATGTAAAAGTAAAACTATAGTTGACAGATGACAGGTTTAATATATGTGAATGTGTATACAGCTTTATGGCAGGAATGTATTGTACTGTTCATTTACCTACCTTCTTCTACTTATAACTCTTCTCTCTGTACCTAGAAACTACAATTGTTTTAAAAAGACGTTTAGCTGGCGCTGAAGAAAGTTTGACACTTGTAGGAAGGTATAAATCACGAAATGTCAGAGTTTTGATTTCCATTGAAGATTTTTTTTTTGTATGAAGAAGTTATAAGGATTAGAATTAAGGGGCAAGTCAATAATGATTGTAATGTTTTAATTATTAATTTCCATTATCTTATAACACTTTGACTGTCATTATGATCTGACATTTGAGTATAGATCGGATTGACATTCTTAAAATAACTTTGAACTAAGGAAAACACTTTCCTTTCGAAAATCAAAAAAAAATGTCATTCATTTAGTCAGAATAGTTATTTGGGGAACTCAGACCCCTTTGATACTAAATTAAATTTGACAACTGAATTAATAAAAATATCTGTAATAAAGGAAAACTTACTGAAGTTTTTAGTGCATATATAATTTATTCTTGTTTTGATCTAAAAAGGGCAATTAACCACAAAAGCACAAAGATAAACTATATTTATCAAACAAAATTTGTGCATCCTAAGTCGAAAAACTTTTGACATATGTCACTGCTTTTCCTAAATGACAACCATTTGATGAACTCATTGACTAAACACGTTTGAAACGAAGTTGCAACTGTATTTCGAGCTGCAGCCTTATGTCAAAATATTCAGTATTATTGACAATTCGTTTGAATCAAGCAGTCGCAGTCGATTGAATTTTATAAAATTTTGTATAAGGTTTGAATTGGTCTTCGAACTCTTTTCAAACCTTGAAGTGACGATGACGTATGAAAAACTCAGTTAAATGATATAAATTTTAATTTTGAACACTAAGCTTGTTAAATAAAAAACATGTGATTGGCATTTATAAGATTGATGAAGCTAAGGCATTGCCAGGTACGAAAAAGAACTCAATTGATACAAATATTTAAAACTTCTTGAATAAGTCCTTCTAATGTCATTGTAAATAGTTCTCCTCATGACATTAGTTTTAATTTTTGAGATATTACAATTTTGACCACTTCTTTAGTTGATAATAATTACATTTTGCAAGAGGATTTGAATCTCATTTCAACTCTTTGTATATCTGGACTGAGTTGAAATCAACTTGATTCAATTTGATTCAGCATTTTTTTTTTTTTCAAATTAAATCTCAATCCCATATCAACTCATTTGTCAGAAAAATCCTAAATGAAATAATCAACCCACTTTCAACTCGATTTCTCGGTTTTTCATATAAGCAGGTTTAAAGCGTTGATTACTTACAAGACTCGTTTGAAAAATTAGATTTATAATTTATTACATTTCTTTGTGGAATATAAAATTATTATTTTGTGAATGAGAAGAAAAAATTTCTTTCTTGAATTTCAGTAATATGGCAACTCTGATATATTCCAAAAGGTTAGACATAAAGGCTTCATCTTTGGCTGAAGTTTTTCTTATGGTTTTTAGGTTTATACTTGACATTGGCATACTAATTCTAATTTTTGGAATTTAAGGGCTTTATTTAAATTTAAATAGAACCTTTGACGTTTGTAATGGTTGCCATGTGGCAGTTATGTATCTTAATAAAAAAAAAATGTTGATAGAAAATATAAAGGCTATACTGTGAAAAGCTTTGAAATGGTTGATGATCTATTCCAAACGTCACGTCATTAGTTGTTATCCTTTTCTCTTATACAAAAACATCCAAAACAAATAACAAAATAATTCCCAAATCTTACGAAAATGATCATTACATCTATGAAAACAAACCAAAATAGTTCAAACAATTCATAAGAGTTACAAATGGGGTATTTTCTGATGGATTGTTTGTGTATATATGTAGTTATTATTCCTCGGAAAAGGTGAAACGGATATGGAAGTGGTGGCGTCCCCATATTGATGATGAAAGTGGCAACAAAATTTATACCACCACCACCGCTTCGTCACTGCACCGCGCACCTTCCACACGCTTACAACCCCATATATTTTTTATTTTATTTTTATTAACAGACAATCAAGTAACTTGAACCGCGGAAATGGTCAACTTGAACCCAAAACGTGTTCAAATATTTACGAAACGTGTCAAAAACTCACCAGCAAACTCAAACTCGAACTCATTCAAGTCGCAACGGAAGCGACAGGCTACAGGCATGGCAGGCAGGTTAATAGATGCTCTACGTGCGCTATAGTCATTTTTTATTCACTAAAAGTCTCACTTGTATAGGTGGGGGTATATGATATGGTGTGGGTTTTTTGGTATAGGAATAGCTCTCCATCTCTCTAGGAAAAAGTTCGAGACAAGTTTTGGGGGTTGGGGTATTATGTGGGCGTGATTGGTAGTGGGTGGCTTGTTCTTCGTCTTGGTCTTGATCTTGGGCGGCATACTTTTATGTTTTAAGTTGCATAATGTATAAGAAGATGGCGGAGAGGAATTTGTTTGTGTTTTGCCACCGCACACCTTAAGCGAGAGCAATCTTTAGTGTGACAAGTCTTCTATTTGGAATAGGGATTCTTTAAAAAAAAATTGTTTTTTTTTTTTTGCTTTGTTATTGTTATTGCAAATTAAGGAAGAAGGGATGACACATGATTGACGTGTTTTTATTGGATTCTGTCATTTAAGTTTGGAATCTTTTTAATTTTGTGTATTTCGGCTTGACCTGGCAAAATTCAAGAAAAGGCCTTGTTTTTCGAAAGTTTCTTGGATAAGTTCTAATTTTTGTTTGTTTCTTTTGTTTTGTATGAAAAATTAAGTTCAAAAAGTTTTTTTTGTTTTTTTTTTATTTTAGGGTGGACTCAAGATGGTGGTGATGAGAGTTGAAAACAAACAAAAACTTCTTAGGCTGGTTTTATAGATTGGGTTTATGGGGAATAGGTGCTGGGATATTGGCTAATAGTCTTTTTGAGGTGGTTTTCCATTTTGAGTGACATACATTTTTGTATTTGTTTTTGAAATTAATTTCACAATAAATTCTTTGAAAACAAATTTAAGTTTTGGAAAAAAATTTCGAAGTTATTTATTTCATTTTAAACCAGAACAATTAGTCTAAAACTCGGATGAGTTGGTAAAAAAAAGTTTTCGAATTGAAGACCAAACTTATTTTATTAAACTCACAAAGTTGTAGCGGGAAAAAGTTCGAGATTTTTTTTTATTTCACTCATGTATGTCAACTAATTCCAGGTGCCAGTGGATTTCTTAGGAATTTTAGAAAACTTAACTTAAATTTTCGTCCATAACTTAAATTTATGTTTTGTACAGAAAACTAAAACGTAGAAATTGTAGGGTTTCCAAATCATAAAAATAAATAAAACTTATGAAAAAGCTTCACATCAAAAAAAAAAAAATGATCAACAAAATTTTTTAAATTTATTGCCTAAGTCCAATAAGATAAAACTCATGGCAACCCTATAATAATTCAAAAGAATCATAAGAAAAAACTTCACTTTATGTTTTGATTATATCAGGTTCAACCTCAGGCTAAAGAATTTGTATTCTAAATTGCTTCCGTTAAAACAATTTAGATAGCTTGATTCAAATTTTTAAGTACCTACTTGGTAACCCTGTTTCAACGTTGGATGCTTTTGTTGTTAACTATTGGCTGAAAGTGTTAAAATTCAAAACTATGGTAATTTTTTCTGTCTGATGTGAGTTGCAGTATCTACTTATATAAGATACAAGTATGTGGCAACCCTGATGCAAAATTATTCTAGGAACACTCAATTTCAACTGAAATATCTAAAAAATTATAAAGTTTAACCTAAAAAATGTGTGTTTTTATATTCCTTCTGTTTAAAAAGTCTAGGTTGTCATACCATGTGGCAACCCTGATTTAATTTTTTTAAATAGAGAGGCTGGTTTTGGAAAACTTTAATTTTCATAGATGACCACATTTCTATTCTGTAATTTCTTCGATTTAAAAATCATGGACTCCGTAAACTTAAGTCATTGCGAGTGTATGGCAACCCTGAATTTGTAATGAAAAATGTAAAATATATATTATCAGCTTCAAGCTCAAAAATTACATGGACTTATAATAAAATCCTTTCGTCAAAGAACTGTAAGTTGCTAAGGTTAGAAAGTCAAAAGTCATGGCAACCCTGATTGAATGAAATAATAAAACAAAAGCGCTTATATTTTGCCGAATGGTTTAATGTCAATGACTTAAAAGTGCCTGTTTTTTTTTTAGTTAAAATATTCTTCAGTTCTTTTTTAATTTTTGGATTATTTAAGCTTAAGTAAGATGAAGTGTGTGGCAACCCTGAATTATTAATGATATAAAAAAAGTATTTTTTGATATGAAAATTTAAAATTTTATACTCAACAAATTTCATTATTTCTCTAAATTTGAAATATTTGAAATTCTCGAAACATGTACATAAGTTCGGCTTAGTTATGTTTATAGTATTAAAATTGTTGCCACTTTTTTTGTATTTCTATGAGATCGTAAGAATTCCGCATTTAGGTTGTAGAATTTTTAGTATATTTTGATTAATGGCACGCTCCACGTCACACAGCTTACGTCCAAATGTCAATCATTTCCTAACAGCATCATACTTAAATTTCATATAAACAAAGTTGCAAATAGAAATCTCATCTATCAACGACGAAATTCGTCAAAATAACTTGAGGGCACACACAGTTAGAGACCTTAATCTTAAATTGTACACACAATCTTTTCATGTTCATCATCATCATAAGTGTTCAATTGAACATAACATGCTTCCGTCATATACTCTCTTAGAACTTACATTCATTTCAAACACATCTGTCTGTCTGTCTGACTGTGATGTGATGTGATGGTCAGGTCATCCTTTGATATTTTTACAAGATAATCAACATCAAGACACATCACGCACCCATGAGTGAATGGAAATTGGGGGTCGAAACTATATGAACGACTCCCCAACATGACAGACTTCCCGAATGAATTCTATTATCGGAGCACCTCCCCCCGCTCTCTCTCACTTGAACAAAATTTGATCAACCTCCATCACCCACCATCTGTACCATACACCACCACCACCTCAGGCACCGCATCACCATCAATCTGGAATCTTCATTCAATCTTCACATCTGAAAAGTACCTACTTATGTTAAATTAGTTAATTTGCTCCATCTGACACATAAACAATCTTAAACGTATAAGCGTCCTCTACCGTCCCGCTTGCCTCTTCGAATGCCGACCATCAGTGGTGCGGGCGAAAACAACTTGGCGTGAATTTAATCACACAGCGACATAAGGCACAGCACACCAGCACCAGTATACGAGGCGTAGCGCGAAGGGGTGCTCCACTTTCTACCCTCACAACCGCCCGCCGCCACCACCCATTACCGATGCCCGATAGCCTGCGGAACGAATTCACCCAAGCAACAGATTTGAGGATTTAATTCAATTAGTCGAATGCTGGGGTCGCATTCGGTCGCATTATAAGATAGCATATTATAACGGTCGTGCATCAGCGCTTTAAGACGGTTAACGGTTGTTCTGTCCTGTTCTGTTCGGTGCCTTCCGCTTGCAGTATACGAGTATAGTTTTTAATCCTTTCGAAATCTCCTTTAAATCCTCGACGACGACTAGGACGATTACGATTACGACTACGATGTTGGCAAATTGCTTTTTCCTCCACACCTCCGTCTCCCCCATCTCCCACAACTCCATCAGCGGTCTCAGTTTAATGCTGATGCTGCTGACGACAACATTATTTTCTGAAATTCATAGTCGCGATTTGGCCCGCATATCCGGAAGTCTCGGTATCATCGACGACCTAATGCACTACGGTACCCAAAATGTTACATCATCAATACAGGATAGCCTTAAAAGTGATTTGAAAACTGACGAATTGATTTTTGTCGAAACTAAGCCACGCAATGATTTTGTCCATTGGGACTTTGACGATATCGATGTTACGTCCGTCGACGGAGGCGGTGGCGGCTCCACCGATGAAATTATCAAAGTCGAAGACGGTAATTATGTTTTCGAAAAACCACAAATTGATATGAGTGATTTTGTTAATTTGGTGCCAGAGGAAGTGAGTGGAATTGTTGCCAGATACTATAGAAATGATGTGGAAGTACAGAAAGGTTATAGTTATTTGCGAAGTAAGGATTTTGATGATTTAAAGGATCGCATCATTGCAAATCCTGAGATGAATTCGTTTTTGAATTATCTCAATAATAGTGGATTGGATGTTGTTGGATTGGCGTATGCATTGGTTAATGTGACAGGAAATCCGGATGAGAATTTACTCCTCGAAGAAGAAGTAGAAGAAGATAAAGATGCAGAAGAAGGTGAGGGTTTGAATGGTTCATAAAGGGTATTTTTTCCAAGTGTTTAAAAGGTTTTTGGGGTTTTCATTTTGTAATACCCGCTTTGAGAAAAATTTTAAGTTTTATTTGGACAATAGGCTTAATTTTGGAGTCAAGTTTTTAACAACTGACGAATCAAAGGCTAGAAAATTACCCTTAGACATGATAGGTACAAAATTTAGGGTAGTTTTAGAACTATGTACTTCAAACATGGGTACCAGGGAAATAATTGAAATCTAATTTGTGGTGCAAAATATGAGCATTTGATTGACAGAATGAATTCAAGTAAACGCTTAGAGGGGAATGTGGGGACCCTATTGCTGAATTCATTTAGTAAATTATTATAATTGACATCATAGTCGTGTAGATTGTCTCTTTTCATCAAGAAATTGTTGGGTAATAATTAATTTGAAGAACTGGAAGTCTGGAAATTGAGGTTTTTCGTAAATTTCTTGAGTGATAGTCTTTCATTCATGTAACTTAATAAGTATTGCATTGTGTTGCCTGGCCACTTAGCCACTTAGTTTGAAGTCTAAATGTGGGAATATTTAACTTGACATCAGTGAACTTTTTTAAACTATCATTTGTCAATTAAAAAACTAATCGACTTCCGCCGAAAAAAACTCTCGAAAAACGAACTCTTTCGAACAATTTTTCTGTTTGCATTCTTCAATTTTTGACCTTTAAGGACGATTAAAAGCTATAAGCCTTTAAAGAGTATTATAATTCAGGTTCAAAATAAAAATGGGTAAAATTTATTTCATAACATAAAACAAATTGTGGAACCCGTCTTAGCATAATTCTATACAAACATAGAGGGAAAACCACTGGACCGAATTTAATTCATCACATCAGATTGAACCCTTTAAATATCGATTTTGTCAAACAGATCATACTTAATTCTTACTATACAGTTCCTACATCAACATTTTAATAGTTGATACTATCCCCCCCCCCACCCCTCTACCACCATCCATTTATTTTTCTGCAACTTTATATACGAATATTGAATTTTGCTAAGCTGCCAATATAATCCTAATTGTTACTTTCACAACATTTAATCCTGTAGGTTCGTCATAAAATACACACATATACATTTATTCTTTCCCGATGTATGTGTATACGGGTACGATTACATCAAAAACCGACACAGTTGACGATGAAGCTTTTACCACCTACCGCAACACAAAAGCAATTCCGATTGTACCTTATATGTATAATATGATGGGAACATCATCAGGACTACATATCTCTGGAGAATTACATCGTTTGGTCACCTTTTGTAATATTACATAATCTCTTCCCTTCCCTTAGTTTTCCAACCTACCCCTCCCCCCTCAAACCGGGTAAAAACAACCATATCAACAAACAAAAAAAAGAACCTCAACTATACCGTACCTACACATAATCCACATCCTGGAAAAATAACAAACCCCATTTCCGTTGTCCCCCTTGTCAGTAGTGTGTCTCTGTTCCCTTCGTCGTCATCGTCGTCGTCGTTGCTATAAAAGTGCCGACAAGAGGTGGTGTTCAGAGGGAATCCCTCTGCTGAGCTCGTAATCTATCTGGCGACGTGCTAAAGCAGTCCCATGTCCTTGCTAATGAAATGGAAATGAGTGTCTGGCAATTTTTTGGTTATTCTCTGCGCGTTCACAATGGATCTCGAATCGTTTGTGCGTTAAGTCTCCAAAAGCGCTAGACTCCCTTCTCGTCCAACCAATACGTACGTACATATGTACACACAATTCTATATGTGATGCTCCTCTTCCCATCCGGTTCCGGTTGGCTCATATATTTACACTCAAAAGGTGGACAACGGATACTGGATACCGGATACCCTTTTTTTAATAAAACTTTTAGATTTGAATTTCTTTCTTTGCTTACCCGTTTGCCATTTGTCGATGTCGATGTCGATGTTGATGACGATAAAGTCGAGGGAGGGGGGGTGGTAGAAAGTGAAGCGGCTAGGTCGGCTGTTGGACTTTCTGGAGCTGCGCAACCACACGTCATAAATATTAAAATCATTCAAAGTTGGTTGCCATTTTCCTTTTATTTTCGTTTTTTTTTTTTAGTCTTTTTGTACCGTGTCCTTTTGAGGAGCAGAACCGGAGGAATGGGTGACGAGATGTCGTCCTTTGTTCTGCATGTTGATTTTTTGTTCTTTCTATATTCATCTTGGGTAAATTTCACACCTCCAATTTGGCTAAAAAGAGAGAGAGAGAGACTGTAGAAGACCGAGGTCATATCACAGGACCTCTTTTAAATATACAACCGATGATGGGCTTTTTATTTCGAGAGTCCTTTTTTTCAATATTTAATTTTGCGCATTTTAATCCTTTTTTTTTGTGTTCTATATTTGAAATGTGATAGAGAGAACTAAGTAAATAAAAAAAAAGAAAAACAAACACGAGAGAAACAGCAACCGGAAAGGGAAATATAAAAAGTTTTTTTTTTTCAAATTTTATTTTTTTTTTTCTCTGTATTCAACTTTCATTGAAAGAGGATAACTTAATTCATTTTCTCTTTTTTTATCATCGTTTTTTAGATAAAAATGCAAATTCAACGATGCCTGCTGAAAGCCTAAACGGACTTCATGGATTAGTTGATAGTATACTCGATATACTGCCACAGGATCAAATTTTGTCGTTGTTCTTTGATAAACTCGAGACGAGTGAGGAATTTTCGAAATTGGTCGAGAATATTGGAAGTCCAGAATTTGAAAAGATATTGCATAAACTCGAGGTAAGTTTAAAAAAAAAACAAGTACCTATAAAAAAAAAAAACACATAAAGAAGGGGACTTTTGGGGGAGTTGGTTTTACATAATGTTCCCCCATTTTGACATTTTTATATGAAAAAAAAAGGAAGAAGTTAGATTGACTAAGAAACGTTATTGCCAGAAAAAGGCTTATCATGTGTGTCTTTTAGTTCATCTTGAATTTCAAGGGAGACCAAAGGGGTATGAATAATATCTTGTCAAAGAGTCTAGAGAGCTTTCCATTAGCGATGGGTACGTTTTGGCAGTTTGTAAGAGCCATATTGTTTTTTCTTTAATTTAAAAATTCTAATATTTTTGAAAAAATGTAACTTTTTATTCAAATATGTTGTATTTAATAACAGTCACAATATAACATCACAATATTGAAAAAACTCACTTACTGGAACATAGGGCTTCTTATATTCTTAAGTACTAGACGGGACCCACAATTTCTCTTCAAATGGATGTTTTAAGAAGCCTTTTTTAATGAAACAATCAACTCTTGAAGAACTGAACCAAGACTATCGAATTTACCATGATAGCACTTAGTACTTAGATTTTCTTAAAGAGTAAAATAAAAGTTTTTAAATTATAAGAACTTCAGCTTCCCAAGATATAATGCTATCGGACTTTCATTATGACACATTCAATTTCTACTTTTATTTTGACATTTGAATGCCTTAATTTTGGAAATCGATTTTCCAAACATACTTTGAACTTTTGCTACGTGGCCATATGAACATAGTGAAAATAAGAACTTCCATGGGGCTGTCCTTCATCTATTATGTGAACGGCAATGGTGCAGTGGATGTAATGCTTGACAATCGATACAATGTCTGCTATATGTCTCATTGTCATTCAGGAGGGAGTACTGATCAGACCAAAACCCCCTCATGAACTCACGCAACCCTGACCCGAAAATGCAACCTATGGGCCTAACTCGTCGCCCGACATTAGTCTGTTGTCTGTCCCCAAACATGAAAAACCTGTTCGAAGGATCACAAGTGTCTGATAATTCAACTAATCTAGAGGTTGTGACTGAGGCAGTGTTTCTACTAGACGAAAGTTTTCTTGACTATCCCACTTCTTCCCGATAACTTCATGAATTAAATTTTTAAGGTATTGGCCTAATCTTTAACGGGCTCAAAGATGAACAAAAAAGATAAAGGTGTTAAATTATAAGATCCCGATCATGGTGGCCAAAGATAATCACCTTGACATATTAAGTTTGTTAGCAAAATTCTATTCTCAAAGTTTTCAAAATACGTACTTGGATTTCAGAGCCACAAAATTGACAATTCTGCCTTTGAAAAAAAATCGGATCATTGTGATGCACTTCAAGGACCCACAATCGGTGAAAATACGACATTGCTGGTGAACGGTTTAAAATGAACTTTAAAGGCCTTAAGACCTTAAGCTAGCCCTGAACGACGAACATGCTCCCGAACTTGTTCGCTTGCGTTATCCCCTAGACGGCGAACACATTTAGCGAACATTCATTTCGTGCTAGTTCTTTAAAGAGTATCTAAGGATGTGCCATTGTGTTTCATCCGGGATTTAAACCCGATGACGCACAGTGGACCGACTTCATGCATTTAAAAGTTAAAAATTCGAATCTCAGTTTTAAACGCTTGTTTTATTCAAAAACATTGAGAAAAATTGCAAAATTCAAAAATATTTATAACAGTAGCTGACCTATTCAGCTTTGCTCGGAAATAAATTTATTCAATTTAAATGTAGTAATTTACTGAACATAACACTTTTTTCACTAAAAAAAAATTGTTTCAAATGTAGAAAAATCCTTTTTAAAAACAAAAAGAATGAAAAGAATGCACCAAACTTAAAGAAATTTAATACGAAGAACGAAAAAGCGCGAATTAAAAAAATGGAAAAAGTACTTTGCAATACTTTGTGAGGTTTACCACTAAAATTTTTAAAAAATCGAAACTCTCAGCTGTTCAAAAAATATAATTTGTTTTCAATGCAGCTTCTAGCACTTATTTATAGATTTTCCACAATATAATCAATCAGACCAAAAATTTTCTATACGTTATATTCAATATTCATGCTCATTCAACATTTTTTATCCAAGAAACTAATACAAGCACACGTAAAAAACTTATGCCATTGTAAAGGTAACAACATCTTAAATCATTAACATTTTTTTTATCAAAATTTAGAATTGTACACACAACTGCGGTAACGCTAAATCGACGCGCCATTCTTGGTACAGCAGTGTCAAAAAAACGTATGTGTGCAACGAGCCTAGGTTTTGCACTCAAAGCATGGTATAATATGCAATTTCAAATATCGACAAACCTGGGTTGCCGGTTGGCCGAAAAAGTGCTTTACGAAGACCCAAAAGTCCTTTAGTTTTTCGAATGAAAATTTTAAACATTTTGCATTTTGTATAACGTAACGTTTTTGCGTTGAAAGATGATAATTCCAAAAATGACAACTTTTCAAATAGTGGGTTCTTCAAAAATTATTGGAAAACTGTTTCTGTCAAATCTTTGTTTTGAATAAATCGATTTTAGAAAAAACACAGCGAACAATTTTTTGAGGAAGTCTTTTAACCCACGTTTTGTCTACTTTGACAATTTTTAAACTATCAGTAAAATAAAATCGAACTTAATTGCAAGTCGTACATTTCCTACATTTTACAATTAACACTCTAATAATTCCTCAACGTTATATTTCATAATTATTAACATACATACATTTAACAAGAAAAACACAAAATTAAACCCAAATAAATTCCTCTTCCAAGATATACCCACAACACAACTTGAACTCTTTAAATGCTATAATAATAAACTCCTTTGTTTAAACGGTAATTCAATTTAAAATTCTCACATTCAGTACAAAAATAAAAATTCTAACACTTTATAATCAAAATACTCGTATAACTCTACCTACACCTATTTATGTACCTATAAATTATTTATTTTATTCACTTTTCAATATTTTTTTTATTCCCACAGGACTCTATTGCGTTGCGAAGTTTAATCTACACTCTACACAATAACGGCATTTACATTACAAAAATTGTCGATTCTTTGAAGGCGTATTTTTTCCTTGGAACATTCTAAATAAAATACACACAAACAAACAAACACAAAAAAATCCTTTCATTCCTTCATAATATTCAACTTTCATATACCAGGAGCGTGGACAGAAGAAGCAAAGCAACATCCTGGCAATGGCAATGCAGCATCATCGACAGTAGGAATATAGGATCGTCTTATAAGCAATCGGAAAAACGTGTCCTTTCTTTTTCGATTCCTTTTATTTTTTTTACCTACCTACATTCATATACAAATTTCAGTCTTTATTTTCTTCTTCTTTTTCTTGAATGAAATAAAATAAAATATAAGAAAAAAAATGAACAATTTTTTTATGATGATAAATAATAAAACGATATAAAAAAAGGAGACGAAGAAAAAAAAAGTCCTTGCTGGCTGGCATCATCTTTCTTTTATGCAGAATCGTTTTCTTCGGAAAAAAGGGTGCGCTATGAAATTTTGATTGGCTTTCAGGATTTTTTCCGTCGTCGTCGCGTCGTTTTCTTGGAATAAAAATTTTCTTGGCTTAAAGAATGAACAGTCAAATTCACCGCCTAATAGCTTCACATTGGTGTCGGGCTCAGGATTACCCTCCAAAAGGATGGGTATCCTCATCAAAGGGTTGTTTGAAAGAGATTAGCATGGGAAAAGGAGTGGGAAGTTCCACCATCGCTAGACCCAAGGACATCGCCGCTGTATAGTACCAAAAATTTGCTTTGACAACGAGTTTGTTCTTTGCACAAAATTTATGCATTTTACCACATACTTCCTAGAGAGTAATTAAATTATGATCCACACAATCCGAGCAAAGTTGCCACTGCACCTGTGCTTCCAGGCCCAAGCAAGCAGGTGAAGTTATATACGAGAGATACAAAGGACATCGCACAGACAGAGAGATAGTGCCCCACACCGCTCCAGGACGAAACCAAAACTTCTGCGTCGAGCGGGTGACACCGAAATTCCACCAACTGCGAGCGTCTGTTTCGCATCTATTTAGTCAATTATGTTGTTGGCGTTATTGTTGTTTAGTGTGGCACTGGAACTGAGAACCCGGAGTACCTTCGAGTTTGGCACTGATGGCTGGCCTGGCTCGGATGCGGGAGTTCCTTAACCCTCTTTCTGAAATGAAATTTTAAGACCCTTAGATTCTTGGCATTAGAGTTGCAAAAAGAAGTGGGGTGAATAGAAGAACGCGTTTGCCGAAGTACGTAGATGGTACATTGGTAATTTGTCTTCCAAAAGAACCAACAAAAAATCCCAAGAAAAATAACCCAGGTATACTTATAGTGTAGTGGAGGAGAGAGTTTGAGGGTATTGGCGGAACGAGAGGCCCAACATTACCGCAAATTAGCAAAACTTTAGTTTACCATAAATTATGTCCAACCAACACACCATCTAAAAAGGACTACAACAAACTATTTTCTATACACACACACACACCTCCACACTCTCACACATATTTATACTACTTTGAACCTGGGAAGACGTTAGAGTTTTGTGTAATGCCCCTGCGTGTGGTAGACTTTGGTCGTAATTTATCGGCGAACCGTTCTTGAGGAAAATGTTTTTCCTTTTTTTTTTTCGTTGGCACTTGGAAAACTCTCTCACTCTCGGGGTATATCTCTGATGGCAAAGCACTCTATATATCGTCAGGAATAATTTTAAGGAATGAGTCGGTTAGATGCTGAAGTTTGAGGAATACACCAGGAAGACGGTTGTTGTTGAAAGACGGAAGGGAGAGAGGCAGTCTAAGCCCGTAGTTTACTTTGGCAAGCTGATGTTTTTGGAATATGTTTTCGAGAGGGATTCGAGAGTAGTTGAGCCATTTATTTACCAGTGACGGGCACGGGGGGGCGATGAAAATGACGGTATACGGATGCGGTGGATGGTAATGGTAGTCTTCTTCGTCTTCGTCTTCATCTTCGTCTTGGCGTTATAGTTAACTAAGAAAATTATATACCATCATATACATTAACCCAGGTAAGGTTAGAAGAAGTTTCTGATTTTGGAGATGGTCTTGGTCATTGTCGAAGTGCGGTCGTAATGGAAGTCAGAGGTGGATTATAAGTAACTACCTAACCTATAAGTAGTTATAGGTGAGGTGTAGGTATGTAACTAATTTAATTAGAAGATTTTCAAGACTCAAGTGAAGAGTTGTGTTTTTTTTTTTGAGAATTTATGCACTTTAAGAAGTTCTTCTTTTTTTTTTTTTTTTTGATTTGAAATAAACAAAAATAATGTTGGTATAGGTATACAAATTTTAATATTACTAATTTTAGAGTTAAACTTTTGAGAAATTGACGTTGAGATAATTTTTGTGAAAGTTTACTTAAAGAATGATTTTAGAAATACAGAAATTTTGGTAGCAGTTCAAAGTGCAAATGGAAAGTTTTAAATTTCTTGAGAAGTGTAAAATAAGCAGAAATGTGGTAAGTAGTGTAATTTAAACCAGTGGCAATATAGTTAAGAAGCTGAGGAGGGGTCTATGGTCTGTTGGATTTAACGTGGAGGTATTATAAATGGTTTACGGAGAATTTTAGGAGGTTTTAATGCTTTTTGTTGAGCCTCATAAATAAAAGGTAGTTATAATGGCGTTCGAAGAAAGTTAATAGCCATTTTAAGTTGAAAACGAATTCGCTCAGAATAGTTTAATCATTCCATTTGAATGGAATTTATTTAAATGGTTTGTGGTTCTCATAAATAAAAGAATTATTCAAGTTACTTTTAGAAATTAACCATTTTTGAGAGAGGGTTTATGACAGTAGTTCAAAAGTTTTTCTTATTGATCAAAAGTTGTGAAAAGTTACATGGCTCTGAGTTAAACAAAGCTTATTAACGTTTATTTTTTACCAAACCTAAAATTTAGCTTTAAGTAACTTAACACATTATCCAATTTCTTGATTTTTTATCAGTTTCAAATTCTGCGTTGTCTATAGTTTCGCCAATTGTTATCAAATTCTTTCAGGAACGATATCAGTTTGAAAAATGCAAAAAATGTTCGATCAAATTTGACACAGTAACATCGCAACTTCTTCAACATTATCCCAAGTATAAATATAACAAACTGTAACTTCAACCCATAGTCAGTGGTTTATAAAGTCCTTAAATTATTTTTTATAAGCAGTAAAGAAAAGAGTGGTATTGTCTGACTTACGTCAACTATCGAATTAAATATTGGTGAGCCGCTAGCTTGGTCTTTAATGTTGACACCAATAATTCGTCATAGTTTTTTGATTATTTGAGTATTTTAATAGTTCAGGACATTCGTCACCATAAATTAAAAAAGAATGTATTCAAATTGACTTGTCACTAAATCCCCTCTCCCCACCAAACTAAAAGGCATTTCATGAAGAACTACATATGTATATTTGCCCTCTTTCATGAAAGGGATATTCCAAGTCACGATTTACTTTCATTAATTTAACAAAATCAAAAACAAAAATACGCATACGCCCAAGTGTACATTTTAAGTATTTTTGTTTTTGTAGTTTTGTTTTTACAGAAAATACATGTTTATACTTATTTAATAAATTTATATATTTTATAGTATGCTTTATTGTCATAGGTTACTATAACGATAATGAAATTCGTTACACAAAGGTTTCATTAATTATATATGACCTTTAATATATTAAATAGATTTTAAAATGATAAATTATAAATAACTAAATTTGACAATGAATTAAAATCTTGACACTGTTTTCAAAAAGTTAGGAAAGGAAACATCACCTTTCAAGAGTCTAAGGTCCTTGTTGTTATTCAGTTCCGACACAAAAATAAAAAACTGCAGATAGGACAAAAAACCACTTTCATTATCTCCCCAATGACAAATTTATTGGCTTAGTAAGTTTGTTTTCAACACAACAATGAAAGCCATATTTAAACTTTCAACACTTAAAACGTTTTTTGAAGAAAAAAAAAAGAGAAAAATAATAAAAATAATATATTTATATTACCAAATAAATTACTGCAACGTGATTATGTGTTCTTCCCGTTATCATCTTATTTCCAGCCCAATATCATAAAATGTCCTCATTCCATCCATACACACAATATGATGCCTGAGGGGGTCTGTGTGTAAACAACAATGTGTATATACATATTTACCTTCTCTCTAAACAACATGTATAATACCATGTTTATCGTTGTCGTCGTCATAGTCATCGGCGGCGGTGGCGGTGAGGCGCTGTGCTCGCGATAAGATATGATTTACACACATTTAACCCCTGAATAATTAATTCTATATCCACCGCCAAAACATTATCGCTCTTGCAATTTAGCTGCAAGCGTCCTAAAAGAACACGTTATAAGAGCGGAGCGCAGCTTCCTGTCCTTATAAGAAGATGCCTTTGAGGACTTCTTTTCATGTGTATAGCAGCAGCAGCAGCAGATTTGTGTAAGGATCCTTTATTGCTATACGCGCACTGTCTAAATATTGAAACAGGATTCATCCAAAGTAGTGCAACCATTTCAATTTCATACAAACACACACACACTTACAGATGTGACACAACACAGCCAGTATAGTGTAAGTGTTATAAAATTCTACGTGCCATCAAGCACTTTCGAGCGGCTTTGAAAGCGGCTGGAATGACACTGAAAAAGGAGTCAGTTCACCGGAACCCTTTTTTTTATTATTGCATCAGCAAGCAACCGTCCTAATCGTTCAACGAAAAGTTCTTATGTCAATAGAGGAATGAGGACGAGGATGGGTATAGAGCGCTCGTATTATATGCTCTGCTCCCTGGAACGGAACGTAGAAACAATTGCATACATAAATTACGTGATAATGAATAAAGGTTTGAGGCGAATTCCATAAATCTTTGGCATTGATAATGTCGCCTTCTGCGTTTTAGCTTAAACCTTCGTTTCCAGCAAGTCCTGTGAAAAAAAAGGTACCCGTATTCTATTCTTAACGTTTGCTGGTGATTGTGTAAGGACAAACAAAACAAACAGAAAAAAAAATATATAAAGAATGAGTAAAAATCCGTTTACGCGCCTTTTCAGTATTTACGAGGTGGCACTAAAAGTTTTGTTCAGTTTTTTTTTTGGTTTTTTGTTTTTTTTTTATGAGAGTTGATGTTTTACGATGACAATATTCTACTTATTTATTAGACTTGTACTTTCTTTTAACGGGTTATGATATGTTTTTATATGAAAAGATAAAAGTCTTATGTTCGGATAAATTATTAAACTATTTTCGTATTCATGGGAATTGAAGCAAAAGGTAATATACTCGTTTAGGCATATGTGGAGGTATTTTATCGTAATGAGTCAGCTGGAGTTCATTTACACTCACATTAATAAAGGAATAAAGTAACATTTAACACACAATACACAATATGTTGGAGCATTAAGTAATGAAGCTATAAAAGTATTGTAAGTTGACGTGACTTATTCAGACGTGTCTTATAGGCTGAAGTTTAGTGTCCTTTTGTGACTTTTTACAACATATTTGATTTCAATTTATGAGTAAGGATTCTTTCAATTGTCAAATTTTATTTCAGAAATTTTTTCTAAAAAAATTCTATTAGCATAGTAGTAGAAAATTATAATGACAACTTTCGAAGTTATAACCGCTGGCTATACCAGTGATTGTCGCTTTTTTGCCGTTTTTGTGCCAAAATTAATCATTAAATACAGTTATCAGGATTGTCATTTTTTAACAAAACCAATGGAGTGAAGATTTTTTGGTTTTAACGGCATAAAAAAAGACAAAAAAGTGACTTTGAGTTCTAATACCACTTTAAAAAATAAATGTATGATTTTTTTAATTAAAATTTATCTACTTGTTTTACAAAATTTTTTCACAGTTTTTGAAAATGTTTTCCGGGTCTATTAGAAAAAGAGACATAGAATATGTTAACTACTTTCCAGTTCATCACTACATAGTATCATAGTATAAAACAAAGTTTCTTCCCAGTGTCTGCCTGTCCCTATGTATGCTTAGATCTTTAAAACTACAAAACGGATTTTGATGTGGTTTTATTTTGTACTAGCTTGTTCCCCGCGACTTCATCCGTCTCAATTTATTATTATAGCAATTAATATTAAGTTTTAAAAAATATATATTTTAAAGTACTTCGTAAAGGATATTTAGGTTTTATTTTATTATGGCTGAAGAACATACGGATTTTCTCTGCAACCCGATTTTGACAATGGAATTGAAGCCCTTTAGGATGAACAATTTTCTTTCCTTTTGCAACATTTTCCACTGATTCTTCGCTTAATAAGTAAGGAGTCGACACATTTTAATTAAAATGTTTTGTTTTTTAATTACAATACTGGAAAGTGATGGTCATGACTCATAATACTCAAAAACAAAAGGAGAACAACTGATCAAACAATTAAGGTAATGGAGCATGAATACCTTGGGTCAATAGTAGAAAACTTTGACCTCTTAAGCGCAAAGCAAGTCGCAAGGAGAATTGATGGCCCCTTATGTAAAGAAGGACGATTCCGCAATCTACCTCGAATTCAGATGTGTCGTGAAAAAAAATAAACTGGGTAGATTCCGTCGGGCAGTTCACCTAGCTCGCATGAAAGCAGTGGAACCACCTCGGAAAGTTCTATGTAGTACATTTTATGGTAGGGACAGCGTGGCAGACCATCCTTACTTGGAGGGACGGCGGCGGCGCAGACCAAACCGTCCGAAACCTTTGCGCAACTGAATGGCGATGGCATGGCGTTCGGCACGATCGGGATAAATGAGAGACTCCTTTGGTCATTGGTCATTGGTTATGAATCATTATAGGAGAATGGTCATTATTGGTCTTTGGTCATAAATGGTCATTGGTCAATATGGGTCATTGGTCATTATTAGTCTTTGGTCATAAATGGTGTTTGGTCATAAATGGTCATTGGTCATTATAGGTTATTGGTCATTGGCCTGTACAGGTCATTGGTGAAAGGTCAAAGGTCAAAGGTCAGAGGTCAAATGTCAAAGGTCAAAAGTACAATGACCAATGACCTATATTGACCAGTGACCTATATTAACCAAAGACCATTTATGACCAAAGACCAATAATGACCAATGACCTATAATGACCAATGACCATTTATGACCAAAGACCTATGATGACCAAAAACCATTTATGACCAAAGACCAATAATGACCAGTGACCTATATTTCGCCAATGGTCGTAGCGTAATAGCTTAAAGTCTTCCTCGATAAATAAACTATCCAATGCAAAAAGAATGTTTCAATTCGAACCAGCAGTTTCTGAGATTAGCGCGTTCAAACAAACAAACTCTTTAGCTTTATATATTAGTACAGATAGATAGAGGGATTCAAGTGGAAGGTTTATGTTCGCACTAAGACCTGCAATATACTGTAAGAAAGATACACTTCAAGGCGGTACAATAATCTTCTCTCTATATAAAAATCAATTCCCGTTTGCTTGTCTCACTAAAACTCTAGAACGGCTTGACCAATTTGGCTGATTTTGGTTTTGAAATTTTTGTCATAGTGAAATTGTGACAAAGACAGTGAAAAAAAACATCATAATTTTTCCATACCTACCTGCAAAAAAAAACTATTTTTGATTGTTAGTTGATTATCAAATTTGTAAATGTCAGTTGTCTTTCCAACGGTTGTTAGAATTCAATTTGGGGGGGGGGGGGGGGGGTCAAAGTTATTCAGTCCTGTAGTTATAAATGACTTCAATCACTTTTTTAAAACATTTAACATTTGAGTAATCTGAGTAATTTCAGTATTTAGTTGTTACTTTCATTGTCAATTAAAATGGCAAAATAAATTTCTTCATTAAAATATACCACGTTTGTGTTTTTTGACAATTAAAGCAATTATTATATTACTTATTATATCAAACCTTTAACATTGCATGTGTCATTAAATAATATTCTTACTAAATTGTATTATAAATTTATGAATATTGACATTACCTTGATTGCGTTTTATACATATGTACTGTACATATATTGAAGGTACCATATACCATTCTACCAATATTAGGTTATAATGGCCATAATTACAATAAATTCCGTTTCATTGGACATGGATGTAAATTGTACGAATATTCATAGGTATGTGTGTGTGTGTGTAGTTTGTTTCTCCATTTATTATGTTAGTAACATAAAACTATGTAAATATCCTTATATGTATATATATATGTATAGATATACAACCATTAGAGTAATTTATTATCAATCTGAATTAATGAACCAAATATTCAAAATCATCATAATTATATTTATCTATCAGTAAAACTTTATATGATACACAAGTACATTTATACGAATATATCTGATATTAAAATATTTTTTTTTTTACATCAATTTGGACATATGTATTTACATAATAATTTTGATACGATATCATTCATGATGATGTAATAATGTCCATGCCTGCATTAAACTCTTATTACAAATGTTGAAAACTTATGTACATATGTAGGTGTGTAGACATAAGGAGAATGTGTTCAAATACATAGAAATGTACTTAATACACAATAATATCAAAAATTCTCGAGGGCTTTTGGGTTAATATCAATTATGTTATTTTGACCGGAAGCAATGTAAATTGTATGCACAAAAAGGACACTCAAATACTATAGGTACCAGTACCTCTACCATTATAATAATTATTGACAAAACTAAATTAGGTCAATGGACAAGAGGAAGCTTTTACTTTGTTGTTATTGAGGTACATAAAGGACCATAAATCACCCCCCGCCCCCGCCCCCACCCCTATATTCAATATAAATTTTAGATTTTGAAAATTTCCTGAGGATGTTTTGTTTTGTTTATAAGCAATTGGTTAAATTTATATATTACAATGTTATTATTAGGTTACTTTTAAAGTAAACTTAGTGTGCTAAAGTTATACAGAAGTCCTTGTGTTTTATTGCCTTACGGATATCTATAAGGATTGTTGTTCTTTACTTACATAAATTGATTTCGAATTGAAGGATTGATTGGAAATAAGTTTAACAAACTTTGTCATTATTTACCACTGTTTTTTTTTATCATCCGTAGATAGTTATTTATACAGATGGAAATTTAGTAATTGATTATTTCAACAACAACAAAATACCGGGTGAAATATCAACAACAATGAAAGTACACCGTGGCGTATACGTGCTTTTTTTGCTTTTAACTTTAAAATTTGGGACAATAGTAAAATTTATGGTTGAAGAAGTTATCGAGATAAATAAATAGGTGGTTCTCTCATAGTCTCTACCCTATCGATATGGTCATGTTGATTGTGCGAATTTTTATGAAAGAAAACATAAGAGTCACATAGAAGAATGACTTAGCCAACAGGCATTATAACAGCGTGAGCGACTATTATCTATCTAATTAATATTTTTACAACAATGTATTAATAACAGGATGAAGAAGTCCTTATCCCACGAATTCCGATTGTTCAAACTAATCTTTCAATGTGTTAGAATTCTCTGGGGTAGATCTTTGATTTTCCCGTTTTTTGCGCTGTCAGCTATACTTTGAAATCTGGCAGTGGCGGATTTCCCAAAAAGCTTGAGAATACGGTGGCAGATTTTTGGGCCGACAAATTTGGGACGGATTTGTTTTTCTACCTCATGTAAATCAAAAAGATTTCTGCATGGTAGTGTTCTGTTTTCTGATGATTTATAAATTTTACCGATGAATTTCCTCTTACTTTTTTTCCTATTTTTGGTGCCACCATGCCTATTCTACTTAACCTAAGACCCTAAACCTAAAAAAGATAACATACATATGGAAGCCGGCCAAGGCTCAAAACCCCACCCGACTACCTATTGTTGAATGCTGATTGAAGCCACCAAAACTTGTTTTCCTGCTTCACCATATCAAGTCCGTCAATTTCGGGCACAGCTCTACTGAACCGGAGTTGCTCTGCACCGTCTTGTGCTAGGACTTTCCTATTGTAAAGGAACAGGCCATCAACGGTTCTTCATCTGACATGATAGATTAATGGAACTGCCAATCTATCCTGTATCAAAATAGAAAAATACTTCATGAGGCACAAAGCCACTCAAGAGTGTACTTTCAAAATATTCCTTGTTGGAAAAGAACGGGCCGAAGAACAAGTTTTATGACGAAATTGTCAACCCTTTTGATCCGAGCCTCTTTATATTGAACCTAGTTAAGATAATAGTGGGTATAATCAGATTCTGGTGTCCGATCCTTGTCCCCTTGCTTGTCTTTTATCATTGTATGTACCGTGAATCCGTTTAGAAAATCTTCGATAATAATCTATAGCAAAACAGTTGATTCAATGCCCCAATCAGTAATCGGCTGCTGGGCCCTCTACATTCAGGCGGCTAATCTGTAACTCCGCCACTGAAATTTGGTGCTATACAATCCAACGCAGCATCTAGGGCCAATACTTTTCAATTTTTGCAATCTTCCTGAAATCAGCTATTTAAAACAAAAATAATAATAAAATTAAAGAGATGGCGCTACATTTCATAGGCTAAATTTTAGAGAAAGCACTTTTCATGACAGGAATTATCCGACGTCTAAGGATTGGAGTCTACAGTTGAATGGAAGTGGCTCCTTAATCCAGTTATACTGTCGATAATTCGAAAAAATTGTACCAAAACAAGATTCGAAACACAAGTACTGAAATGGAAGGATTTAAGTACACACTTAACGCCAATTTCTGACGATTCGACTTTACTATCACTAAATATCTCCACTTTTTCGCTTAATCCTTTTTCGCTTAATCCTTGCATCTCAATATAACGGATTCCTAAACAGATTCATATCTATAATATGTATTATGTAAGAGTATGTGTGTATATATGCATCACCAAACATAATAATATCCCGACACGGATTGTTAATCTCTCGGATAATCCGAACACCTAAACACTTGGTCGTCTATAATATCCGTTTCCTCAAAACTCAAACGGCAACATTTCCATTTAATTGGAAACAAATCTCCATTCCATCACCGTTTTCCGACCATAAATTTACGATTATTTCACTACAATTAGTTTGGATATCCTCTCAACCTTCCATCTGAGCCATATAATAATAATAACATTATATGTATGTAACATTATAACCTCTTCCAAGAACCTCCTAACCCTATCGAAATGCACACACACTCACACACACAAACACAGAAACTAAACAAATACTCGACGACGACGATATAGGGATAGGTTATAAAATAATGTTTATATATCGCGTGCCATCTTTTCAGCTGGCGCTGCCATTTTGTTCAAGATTATTCGCCGTGAATTTGCACAGACGGTACTCAATTTATGAGCCTCAAACACTTTTAAAACTGCTCCCGCGGGACACTCTTAAGCAAATCAAAGGAACTTTTGAATTTGACTTTTAAGAAAAGGAACAAAGACAGAACGAAGAAAAAAAAAAATACAGAAATTTAAAGCGAACGCTACGAGTGAAGGTATTTTTGGAAGATGCGGCACAAAGACTTCCCCATTCCATATCCCATCCCATCCCATCCCACATCAACGACTGTTGCCTCTTGGAGCATATCAAGGGGTTACACAAGAAGACAATGACTGTATCTGTATCTGTATATCTTGTGTTTGCCTCTGATGTAACTTCCTTCCTATCTTTTCCACCTGAAGAGTACTATGTATGTAGGTACTCTCGTATAAGGATTCAAATTATAGCGTATCTACATATATAAGGATATGTCTCTACATTACACACAATTTGCCGACACGGTGGGTTGTAAATTTTGCAATTCCTCATGCGTGTTAGTTTTCGCAGGATCCCGAAATGGAAAGGGAATAATACTTACCTCGCTTTATGCCTATACAATGTACAAGTACATACCTGCTTTATTCTAACAACCCATAGCATAGATACACACCATCTGAAGGCCTGCTCCCAAGAGTGTAATATATCTAACGAAGGACATCGATAAATTACCACCGCAAGGAAACGTTGTTAGTTTTGTTCCTTCTTGTTACGGTAGATAGTATATGTATGTATGTATGTGTGACGTGCATATATGGATAGGTAGAAAACATCTTCAACCTGTGTGTGTCTTGTGTCTATTTGTGGATAGGAATACATTTTTATGTGTGCGGAATCCTTTAACTTATCACTTCCTTAAAACATTGCATCACATCCATCAACTTTGCGACATATCAAGCTCTATTATCAAATGATAAATCATTCAAGAGATGTGAATGAGTGAGTTGAGTGTAAATATGTACATACATTCTGGTTCTGTGTATAGGTTATGTGTGTAGGTGATGAAGATGATGGGAGGGGGTGGTACTGTAGAAGACGACTCTATAAAATCTCTATGCAAGAAGTCATGCTGTGCAAGTTCAATGCAGAAGGAAGATCTTGCAAATGCAAAGTGTCAAGCAAGAAGATGCAAAGCATCCTGATGATGACGAAAACACTCTTCAAATGCTCTTTGACACAGTTTTGAGGACATTTTGTGTGTGTGTGTGCTGATGCAAAACATGTGTTCCATAAGAGAAGTTACGTTTCACATGATGCTTGCTGTTCGAAATCAATGATTTATTTTTCTATATAGATACTTTTTTTTTGATGATGAAGATGATGATTTATGGAGCGGCAAAAGGAATAAAGAAGGTCCTGGTATAAATTTGATTTGACATCTCAAAGTCAAATATATTATTAGGTACAAGGTCATGTCTATACATATTCGACATTTCATTGTAAATTTAGCTTAAAAGATATCTGTAAATGAAAGGACTCAAAATCCTTCTAGTGCAATATTAATTATTTAGATTTTAGAAAATCCTTAATGTAGAAGGATCAAAATTTACTTTCAACAAGACATCTATTATTATTTTGTCTGCCTTCTCTCGCCCTCACTTCGACCAAAAATTATTTATAAGTTTTCTCGTCCTATTTAATATGATTGTAATATTATTACTGACCAAAAAAGGATTCTCTTCTTCTCTTCCTTTTCAATTCGTAAACTTTTATTCCCTCTTGACCAAATATATCTTTAAGATAATTGCAAACTGATAGATATCTCTTATTCGGAATCGGAATGCTTTCATTATTCTTTAAATACCATAAGGTAGTAATTTAGATAAACACTATGCCACAATTGTAAGTAAGTTGTAATAAGTAACGAAGTATGTGAGTAATATTTTGAAAATTGCATGCCATCCTTCATCAAAAGAGAAATAACTTCTGTAATCTACATTTGGAAGGAGTTCGGAGGACTCGTACATATAAACGAGTATATAGCATTCCATTCTACATTTTGTACTTAACTTATACCTCCTATTAACTTTTGACTTGCAGAAATATCGTGTGTGCACATTTTTGAAATTGAGAAATAGTGCATTATGCACGATTGCAATGGAAATGAAGAAAAGGACTCTCCAGTCAATCACTGGGGTCACATGCAATCACAATTGAGGCTATAGAACAAAACTTACTAAATGGATAAAAGGCGAGTATTGGATTAATGCAATAAGCATGCCTAAACAAGGTTAAAAGCTTTGGGTCAAAATTCATAGCAAAAATTGTGTTTAAGTTGCCTAAAGCCTTGTTTCCTACAAAAATAAAACATAATAAAAAATTAAATATAAATTGGTTAAAATTAGTGCGTATACGCCTAGGTGTACTTAAGTACACCCAAAATTCAGAAAATACATAAACCCGGATATCAAAAGTTTGAGTAAATTATTCTGGGTCATCGTAAAGGACCTTTTCGATCAGAAAGTATCTTTTCCGATTAGGTCTTTATATGTAATACATCAATACAAGCCGAGTTTTCACTGGAAAATGATTCTCAATGAAGATGTCCGTTTTCACCTAAGAGTCTATGTAAGCCAGTAAGCAGAATTATCATATTTGATACTCGAGAAGTCGAAGAGTGATTGTGGAAAAGCCTCTCCATCTGCATCTTCTACATGTCACTTTTCGGTTTTTTGGCAAGAAACGAAACAATCACAATATCGCAGTAAAAGATTCCTGACCGATTTATTTCTCGAAGTGATGATCACAATTTGGTTTAACATCTTGAGACTTTTTTCTTTGGGTTCATGTGAAAGATTAGGTTCATGTTTCTGCTTTTCAATCGATTCAAGATCCTTCCGCAAAATCGTCCAAAAAGGGGATCGGTACAGCCACAATTGCTGAGTGCGATGGCGGATTGACTCATTCAGGTCTTCTTCGATACCCTGCTCCATAGCAGCAATAGTTTCTTCAGTGTGTGCTGTACGGTATCTCTGAGTAGAGTAAACGTTGTGCGAAACCGATCCATGGTTGCTCGAATTACCGACTCTGATGGGCGATTATATCGACCGAATATTGGACGCAGCGTGCGATTTATTACCAATATTTTGGTAATAAATTTGCTTGATTTGCAAACTTTTTTGAACACTATTGATTATAAAATGGCAAACCAAACATAGCATTAATCAAGAAACAAATGTCAAAAAAATCCACTCCGAAAAAAGTATTGCAAGAATGAAAATCACACATCTAAAAAAAAACATTATTTAGATATCTGACAGTTATTAAGGTTTGCATGATTTTGACAGCCATTCTATGAAACCTTAAACCCTTCTTAACAAATTTCCTACACACACACACACACACACACACATTAAGGGGTGTCTTAAAAGAATTCCTCAAAATTGGCAGTTTCACCTTAGCCCAATTCAGTTCGTCAGTAAGTTGTACCTTTTTGCATGGCACCAGTCAGGCTACAGTATTACACGTTTCGTTGTTTCGGGCGGTATGGCGGCAAACTTCTATAATATGTTCCCTCGAGATTTCATATACACTCACATACATACATACATACATTCATAAGGGGGTTTGGCTATTACAATTCGAAGAAGAAGTTATAGTAGTAAAAAGCTTCAAGCTGCACTTTTGTTATACTTCACCGATAATTAGCTGCATGCAATTCATTTATTAGTCCGGCATAAATGAAAACGGTCAACATTCTTGACCAGGAGGGGTAGGGGGGGAGGACTCTCTTCGACTTTACCTAACCTAGGTATTATATTATTTGATCGGGCTTTGTTATACCGGACTTTGGCAAAACTTTTGACATGCAGCAGACTACAATGTGTGTGGTAGCTCTTTATGACTTTATCTGTGTTTAGTTGGAAAAAATCACACTTTATGGTAGTATGGGGTTAAACACAGAGATATTTAGCTTGGATTGGGGGAATACGACAACAACTGTCAATTATGTGCAATAAAACGATAACAACTGGCATAGTTTTAGGCGCGACGAACAACCGACGACGACCGACGACAAAGGTGCATATTTTATTCAATGGCAATGCACTATTGACACACGATTGGCGTTGGCGTTAGTGTTGGTGTTGGCAGTTGCCACCAGTACCGGCCATGGAGCACGGTCAATGGTCAGAGATGTTGTTATTGTTGATTAGTTGTATTGTCCGGCATGGTTTGGGTTATGACACAGGCAGGCGGCAGTGTGGGAGAAAGTTAATGAACTGCAAACGATATGCGATGAAATCGCCGCCACATTTGGCATATTCACCCAAAGGTGACAAGGATATGACAATAAAAAAAAGTGATGTCTTTTTTAACAAGGTTTGTCTCATAACGAGGAACTCATTACTGAGTAAAGGGACCTATACAACATATACCTTATATTTTCCAGACTGTCGCATGTTGTCAATGAGTTGACAATATCGTCGTTTAGCGGCAGGATAATGAACTAATTTCAGAGTAGTGAGTAATGAAGAATTGTGGAATTTTTTTATTGTAACACGATCCTTTACGACATGAATGAATTTCGGTAAATATTTTGCCATTTGTTAGACTAATATATTAAGAGAGCCTTATTGAGAAAGTTTCAAGGATAAGTTAATGAGAACGCAAGTCTTTTATTTTAAAGGATTTTTTCTATGTGAGATTAAAGGGACATCTTCTATATTCTGTAGAGGTTAAGAAAGCTATATAGAAATGTTTTTGTTTTAAGTTGAAAAGAGAATAAAGGTCCTTCAAAGAGATAAACCAGGGCTTGAGAACCCCCATTACGCATGGCTTATAAGTTCAAAAACCATTTTCCTTTTCGTCTTTGCCTTGGCATTTTAAGACCAGTAAATCTCAGGCACTGACAAGCTCACAGAATGAGAAGCAACTTTATAAATTTTTGTCAACGTTGGACAGAAGATTGAATTGTAAAAATTTGACAAACAACTGACAACAAATTATATGGTAAAATGAAGTTGTGTTTTTACTGTCTTCCCTGCATTTTTTTTATATTTTATTTTTTCAAAGCTTCCCTGAACTACGACCAACATTTCAAAACCAAAACGAGACAAATCGGTCAAGTCGTTCTCGAGTTCTAGCGAGACAAGGAGACAGAAAACAAAAAAAGTTAATGAAGTATGAAATGAAAAGAAGTCCAGAATGAAATTTTAAAAAACTAATTTCTTAATTGAAAAAAACAGTATCAGTTATACACATACATTTCTCTCTTGAATCACTCTTTCTTTAAAATTTAAAATCACATCAAAATCCGTTGCGTAGTTTTAAAAATCTAAGCATACATAGAGCCAGTAGGCCAGAGAGGAGCAACTTTGTTTTGTAGTACCTCATAAACTTCACCCTTTCTTAAATATATCAACTTCTTTTAGCTGAAAAAATAAACAATTCGTCATATTTGTCAACTTTGTTTCTTAATTTTATCTTTCGTCACAATAAATCTTTGCATTTCAATATACATAAGCTTACAAAACTAAACAAGTATTTGATCACAAACAAATCCTTAAATATTCATCTTAGAAACTTTGTGGACAAAATTAATACTCCTCCTTATCTCCACCTCCCCACGTCCTTTCCTGCCCTTCTCATCACACCTTAATTTCTTATAGTTCGTCAAAATCAGACAATTCTCATAGTCGTCAAATAATGTCCTGCAAAATTCAGATCACCATTCAATATTTACAAAAGACAAAAAGTCAAGCCATCAGTCGTCGTCGTCCGTGGAAATGTCAACATAACTATCTCACTCCATGAAATCCCAATTTAAAACTTCGTCTCCGAATTAAAGAAGAAAAAGAAAAAAAAAATATATCTGAAGAAAATAAACACAAAAAACTTCGTCTTCTGCTTCTTCTTCTTCTACTACTTTTCGTCCTCGACGCCCGTCGTCATCATCATTTATGTATATCGATCGTAAGGATTTTTTTTTTTAACTTTATTGCTGAATGAAGAATCCTTTTTTCGAAGCGAAGAAATCCTTTTTTCACTCGCACTATTCAAATAACAATAAAATCTCAAATGTCGCATCATTGTCATGAATCAAAATGAATATTTACACACTGAAATTAAATTAAAACTTGAAACTTGTCACAGAAAAAGGATAATATCAAAATAATTCACCCATTCATTCAATGAGAGAGAAAACCATCACACCATGATGGGAGATGTTGTATTGCTTATATATGTATGTAGGTATGTATTTGTTTGTTCCGCCTCTCTTCCACTGGGTCGGTCTTTGCGTTTCACAGGATACACCATTGCCATAGTGTACCGTAAGGATAACTCTTCTTCGACTACTACTTGTTTATTGGAGTGAGAATGTATTTTCATGATTTTGAGTAACGCTAACAAAAATTATTGTCAGAAGCAAATCAGTCCTGTCTAACTGTTAAAATAAACACGACTAGGTGAGGTCGTCGTACTTCGTCCTTTGGCATCCATATCCTTCATCCAATCCATGATGAGCTCCAGTTGGTAACCGGGTGAAAAGTGAGCTAGAGCATGGATGATAACGAAAAAGTTCAAAAGATTTTCGAATTCTGTGTTATTTTTAGCTTCTTCTTTTTCGTCTTCATCTTCTTCAACTTCAACCCGAACTCGACATCCAGTTCTTTATACAGCCCATACAGTCACAGAAAAGGGGGGGTTGACGCAATGACAACTCTTACCGTTGGTTTTGTTGAATATGAAGGATAAATTCCTAAATTCTGTCTCTTCTTGGATTATTTATCACGTATTTTGATTTGATGTTGTTATTTGGCAAATAAGAATGCGAATTTAAGGACTTTCTTTTCGATGATTTTTTTGTCGATTTTTTGTCGTTTGTTGTTGTTGTATTTAGAAGGATATTATTATGTTGTATAATCAAGGAAAGGTTGTATACAACAAATCACTCTTGTCAGTTTAGAAGCAACAACAACAACAACGACAACGAAAAAAATTGATATTGGTTAAAGCCAAAGGATATACCGACATTCGATTTTGATGAGAAAATCGAATTTTTCTTAAAACCTATACCTACCGACATACTTATACATATGTGTACATATGTATGTATTTTTATATAAACTCACATATCATTCTTGTTTAAACGAATTTCCGCTAGAGAATGAAGCAAAACAAATTCCATTTACATTCGAATGGTTTTTAAGATCCTTGCAACATCTGCACAAGATTCAGTGTAAATACACTTGACTTTACCTTTCTCGTATCTAAGTATCGGTATAGATAGATATTCTAAAGATACTATGTATTTTTGTATATGTATGTAGGATCGTCACAGGCCGAGGACTGGGGATTTT
The DNA here is from genome assembly GCA_905146935.1 of Scaeva pyrastri. Taxonomy (NCBI): domain Eukaryota; kingdom Metazoa; phylum Arthropoda; class Insecta; order Diptera; family Syrphidae; genus Scaeva; species Scaeva pyrastri. The sequence goes on along the minus strand of LR989928.1, from coordinate 11,552,389 downwards.
CTTCGGAATCTTTAACTGATTTTGTCGGAAAGGAATCACTCATGTAAATAGAGAGTTCCTTTTTTGATATTTGACATTTGAATTATTTTAAATTAGGTATATGTAGGTACCTTGTGCATAACGGTAAATGATTAAAAGAATTTTGTTTTTATTTTTATGAGTTATTACTATTATCTAGAATTCATTAAAGGAAGTTTTGGCAAATGTAAAAATTCAGGGAAAAAATTATTTGTGGAAAGGAAATATGAAAATTTGATTGATTTTCTTTGGAAAAATTAAAAGGTTTTGGAAACCAAAGATAAATAAAATTGTTGCAAGGTAAAACAAACTCGAAATGATGTTTGAAAAAAAAAAAAAAAAACCACAGAGGGGAAGAGAGAGAGGCTCTATTGATGGTAAAAAATGTCAAAATAAATAATTAGGAATAATAAGGCAATGATGTGGGGGTACACTTAATTCTCAATCTAGGTCAGGGACACTTCTTTCATCTTCAACGTGTAACTGTTCGGTGCGGTTTATGGTCCGGCAGGGTCATCATATTGATCTGGACAACGAAAAGCAGCGAAACCATTGATCATTAAAGGGAAAAGTTTCCGGACCGTGTTATCTTTCTAAGGGATGATCACAATTGGCCACAGGGATATTGGGATTTAGCACTTTGCGACTCCTTCCTTTGGGGCTACGTGAATGATGAGGTCTACGCCAAAAGTCCGGCGTGTCAATTCAAGACCTCAAAAATGGAATTCATGAAGCTATTTAGGGCATACAGCAGCCACTTTGTGATTTGGTGATGGAAAATTTTATGAAGAAGAGTTCTAAGAGTAGCTGAGGCGGTGATTTGACTGGTTTTTTGTGTCCATAATTATTAACATATCTTCTTCTTCATACTTCAAAAGAGACTGGGTTGATGTTGGTTTTGATGTTGATTGGTAACAATTTTATAAACAAAAAAATTATCATACTTAAAAAATGCTTAAAAACAATTACCAATTTTTTTAAGAACTTATTGACTACTCTGGACATTATTCAAGTTAAGAAACTACTTTTGACATTTGGTGGTTAATTTTTGTTTTTTTTTATTTTTTTGTAAGAAAACTGTCTTATCGATATTTGTCAAAATTATAGCATATACTAGCTGTTCCCCGATTTTTAATACGATATCGCGCTGGCTGATTAATGAAAGAAAAACAAAGTGCTTGGTGCCGTTCGACTGTGAGAAGAACAACTGATCAAACAATTAATGTAATGGAGCATGAATACCTTGGGTCAATAGTAGCAAACTTTGACCTCTTAAGCGCAAAGCCAGTCGCAAGGAGAATTGATGACCCGGTATGTAAGGAAGGACGATTCCGCAATCTACCTCGAATTTAGATGTGTCGTGAAAAAAATAAACTCGGTAGATTCCGTCGGGCAGGTCACCTAGCTGGCAAGAAAGCAGTGGAACCACCTCGGAAAGTTCTATGTAGTACATTTTATGTTAAGGACAGCCTGGCAGACCATCCTTACTTGGAGGGACGGTGGCGCGGCGGCGGCGGCGCAGACCAAACCGTCCGAATCCTTTGCGCAACTGAATGGCGATGGCATGGCGTTCGTCACGATCGGGACAAATGAGAGACTCCTTTGGTCATTGGTCCTTAGTTATGAATCATTATAGGAGAATGGTCATTATTGGTCTTTGGTCATAAATGGTCATTGGTCAATATGGGTCATTGGTCATTAATGGTGTTTGGTCATAAATGGTCATTGGTCAATATAGGTCATTGGTCATTATAGGTTATTGGTCATTGGCCTGTACAGGTCATTGATGAAAGGTCAAAGGTCAGAGGTCAAAGGTCAAAGGTCAAAGGTACAATGACCAATGACCTATATTGACCAGTGACCATTTATGACCAAACACCATTTATGACTAAAGACCAATAATGACCAATGACCTAAAATGACCAATGACCATTTATGACCAAAGACCATTTATGACCAAAGACCAATAATGACCGGTGACCTATATTTCGCCTATTGGTCGTAGCGTAATTTTGTATAGCTTAAAGTCTTCCTCGATAAATAAACTATCCATTACAAAAAGATTGTTTCAATTCGATCACGTAGTTTTTGAGATCAGCGCCTTGAAACGAATAATGGAAGCCCTCAAAGATGAATAATTTTCTTCGTTTTTGCAACATTTTCCACTGGTTCTTCTCTATTATCGTTCGCAGCGTGATGTTATATAGCCTATAGACTTAATCGACAAATGGACTATCCAACACAAAAAAAAATTTTAACCAGTGGTTTCTGAGATTAGTGCGTTCAAACAAACAAACTCTTCAGCTTTATATATTAGTATAGATATCAAAAATAATTCCATTAATATCAGGAATGCCAAGTTTTCAAATTATGCAATTTATGCCTCTTTTTTTACATGAAATTATAAATTTTACATAAAAATCAAAAACTTTTTTAATTGACATCAATTAAATTATAGTTGTTTACATCATCCTTAATTAAACAAATTAAAATAATGAATATATTTTTTTCTAAGAATTTAAATACTGGTCTTAAGTGCATATTTATGATGTTTTTAATCAACGAAATAAGTTAAGAGACAATTATTAACTTTCAACTATCAGGAATATTTTATAAATAAATCTATCAGTTACAACGAAATATAATTGGTGCCTTACAATTACAATTCAATAGAAATAAAATTTCAACGAAGAATTTTATTAATTACATGTATTTTTTTATCAATCAAGCACAATAAGAAACCTCGTGTAAATAAAACGCCCCCTTTTCACTTGAAAATATTCAACTCATTTCTCATTCTTCGAACAATGGAACCAAATTCTCAATAAGTCTATTTTTGTATTTCAATTAATATTTTTTTGTTGGTCTGAAATTTCAAAAAAAAAATATTACTTACATTTAAGAAAAAATTGACAACAAAATGTAGGTAAATATTGAACAGAGTTACAAATTTTCGACAGCTAAATGTATCCTTTTTATTTTTTTGTTATTGTGTATTAATAAAGCATAATTACATTTTAATTGAGAAATTGTGTATGTTACTTCATGAAAGAGGGTACCTTACCTACCATCTTTTCCTTCATGTCCTTACAGGACACCCTTTCCTTGGCTGAAAGTAAAATTAAACAAACCATCATTAACCGCTATATATACAAAGGCAACGCAATCAAAAGGATATGTTCGACATGATTCCACCAAATAGGAAATTACAGTAAAAAAAAACACAATAAAATTGAGGCCCGGTTCCTTGAGAGGGGAAAGTAACGGGCGAGGGGAAGTGGGGGTTAAGGCAATCCTTATCACACGCAAAGTTTCACATTTTTTCTCGTCAATTTACTGTTTTTTTTATATTTTTCCATTTCGTCCAAAAACAGTGGAATCGAATTAATCAGGTTCGGGAAAAAAGTCAAATTAGTTACGCTTTCTTTAAGTCCTTTAACCAATGCCCACCGCCAACCAGCTGCATTCCAGTTGAGTGCAAGGATTAAAGTTTTATAAACTTTAAGTTTCTTTAACATAAAAGACATTTTCGATTAAAATTAATAAATAATTATTTTAGTTACAGCTTTTCAATACGTCCTTCCCACTGTAAGCCACGAGCCAAGTCGCTTAACTTCACGCTGCTGTTGGAGTCTCTGCCCCATTCCTATATTCCTTTAGCGGGGATATCGCGGTAATGAATGATTCCAGGATATAATAATGTACAATTAATGTGTTCGTTTGTACCCACAGTCCGCGTGTATCCAAACGGAAAGAGCTCCTGTAAATTCTGTTGAACAATGAAATAGAAAATAAGGTAATAAGGACCTTCTCTTCTACACATACACACATACGTCAAAATACACACACCCAGTTCAAGGAAACACCAAACAAAAAAAAAAAAAACGGACGAAACAAAACGAAAGGAAAGGAAAGACAAAAAAAATGGAAAGAAAAATAATACCCCTACAATCTACAACAACCTACCTGTGTGGAAGGAAAATATTTGATTAAGCCTGAATGAAATTGTTTAAGAGGGACACATTGTCGTCAAAGGTTGTGATTACGTGCAATTGATGTGACAAAGGACACTAGCTATATATGTATGTATGCACTGTTAAAGGATGAGAAGCTAAATGGAAACAAAAAAAAAAAATACGAAAGAAGAAACATTTTGCTAACGGCAGTATGCTTTTTTTTAGATGATGTACGAGTGTAAGTCGTTTGGCAGGTTGTTGACGCTTGTAATTGGCAGATTGAACGTAATTATCGGATGCACAAGTTATAACAAAGGACATCGTCAAGGATATCCTTTCTAACCTGATGTATGCGTTATGAACATATTTACAAAGTTGAAAGGTTTAGATTGCTCTTGGGGGTGGGGTGTCTACCATATTTTTTTCCTTTTTCAAAACATTATCCATTTAAAATTATGTTTAGGATTTTTTTTTTAAGGATAAATAATTTATTCAAAAGATAAAACAAGGCCAAGGAATAGGGATAGTGGAAAATGCATATGTGGGAATCTAGATGGTGGTTACACATGTCCATTCTTTTTTTCGATATTTTTATTAACAACTTGACATAATATATGCTTCGATATTATTTTTATTAAATAAAACTTGATGACAAGGTTGCGTATTTGAAGGCTGTGGGCGTGGAGCTAGACTAAAATGAGGCGTGTCATGATTAAATTATTTACCGGGGCCCTGACAAAGAACAATGTCATTTTGATTCCTAAGTTCAACAACATAAAAAACAAATTTTATCGACGAACATCGAACAAAACGTCAATAAATCAAACATAACGTTAAATGTCAGAATATACGTCAAATTTCACCAAATTTCATCACAGTACAAGAATCAGAAAAATACCACATTGAATAAAAAATTAGTAAAAGATGCCACACCCCTTTTGTGACAAATATCAATTTTTTATAGTTTTCCTTTGTTAAAGTCGGGATCGGTGGCCATCTCGCTTTGGGCCCATTTACCGAACATGCAACGAGCTTGATGGTCGTTGTTTAGAATTTAGTCTATTTATTATAAAATGGCAAAGAAAATAAATTTTAAATCAAGTGACACCTGTCAAAAAAGACCAACTCAAAAAAAGTATTGCCAGATTGAAAAGCACACGTCTTAAAAAAACACCCTCAGTTTAATTTTTTTTTTTGTGTAAGTAAGAATTCGATATGAAAAATCTTCCTGAATTTGGAATCCGCACTTTTCTGACATTCTTTTGTTTGGTTGATTTCCAGACAGCACGTTTCTAAAGTTCCTTATAACTAATTAGCAAAAGTATATCATTTAAATTAAATGATAAAAATAAGACAAAATTTAATTATGTAGTAGGAAGATCTTAATCTTTAAACTTTTTCTGAAGGACTTATAGAAATAAAATCAAACAAAACTTAATTAAACTGACAGAAATCTCTATTTAACTCGGATGTCATACCTCGCCCCCCTCCCTCTCCCCAAAAAAAAAGAAAAAAAATTACTTTTCAAGAAGATTAAAATTTAATTCTGAGCAAAATAAGACATCAACAAAAAATAACCTTATGTTCAATTAATAAGCAAACAAATGTCAAGAGACAAGGCTCGACGCTCGAGCTTATTACAGTCATTCACAATTCAATTTAATTCAATTCAATTCAATTTCCCATCATCACAATTATGTCACAAACAACACCAAGCCATGATATAAATTCTCTCTCTCTCTCAACTAAAGGTTATAGATGGGTGCCTACTCGTTTATAGTGAATAACTAAATTAAAATGTCTGTTTCTTTAAACATTATCTTAACAACCTTATTTTGACACAAAGTCAACATCTCGCACGGAAAATGCGAAAATGGAAAATGGGAAAAGTAAAACGCGTCCTGCCTGCACACACTCTGTCTGTTTGTATCATCTGAAGAACTTGTATATCTTTTAAGAAAATTCCTATGAATAACATCGTTAACGAATCCATTTTGGATATGACAGTAGGGTATGTATTAAATGAACTAATCACATTTACCATAACATCTCTCTCTCTTACCCTTGATGGGGCTTCAACTGATGAACACGAAGAGGGAGGGGGGAGAAGTAGGATCCTTGAAGAAAACAAAAATTTAATTTCAAATGAAAATACAGAAAATATTTTATACGAAGGATTCATATACTCGGTATATGGGTGTGAGTTGATAGGAGGAAGAATGCCTCCGAGGATTAAATCAGTTTAAATGATAACGACACTTAGGATCAAACAGACAGACACATAAGCACACACACACACATACGAACACACAAACCAAATTAACACGTTCGTTTGTTAGATTTTGAATGAGTCTTGTGAAGGTATATATATACATAGGTTAGGTGGTATTAGTGACTAAGAGCAATTATCCTTATACGCTTTGTCATTTCCTCTCTCTCTGAAATTCCATTTTATTTGTGTGATGTAAAGGATCTCAACCAATTATACGAAATTTTCAATAAAACCCGAGTGCAAATTACCAACGTTATTTCTGACAATTACGTTTAGAACTTTTAGCCTTTGGCGGTGTTCCTTTGTCTAACGGAGTATCTTGTATCTCTGATGGTTAAGGTGGTGATGTGCTACCCTCTTTTTCTATTCGAAAATCATCATCAACATCATCGTCAAACAAATAGGACTAATCGAGGGAACACAACTACTTTATCCCTTTGGCTCTATCAAACAGACAAAAAAAAAAAATAGAAAAAGAAAAACTAAAAAAAAGGAAAAGAAATATTGAAGGATTTTCCTCGAGCGCAAAGAAGACTTAATTATCACTACAAAAGAGACGAAATTGTTGTTTAACAACCAGCGTATTCTGCCACCTGGCTGTAAACTCGTCTACTCAGTCAGATGAGTCAGGTCCATAGATATGGGCGTCGTCGTCATCTCTTGGGATGAAGATGGGGGGTAGCCTTACCTTTTGCCAAGTTGTGTCTTCATACCCTTTCGAGGCGTAATGTAGATTGTAGAATTTCTATTTCACAAGATCCTTGACAGGGGATGCTTTGTTCAGCTGGAAAGTAGTCCTTCCAAGAAACTGAAACACACTGAACTGATGTTAAGGCCTGAAGGCAATACAGTTTTTGTATCAAGTTAGGATCTTCTGCATCTTTGTCGTTTTTCATTTCTACTTTTTTTTTTCTTTTGTCAGGTTTTCGGTCCTTAAAGGATTTCAATTTGTTACTTCTTTTTTTCTTTTTCGTCATTAGAAGTTGTTCATTGTTCCACACTTAATATCAATTTTTATCTTTGAAGTCCGTTGTTTTTGAAGTACGACGAATTAAATCGTCCTTTATGTACCGAGTTTGAGAGGAAGTCAAATTTTAAATACCTACTTATCAATAATAATCAATTGACATTTGACACTAGCCATAGAAATGAATGTTTCTTAAACTGGAGCACCAAGGCGTATACTTACTTTTTCTTTTAACACAAATTTATAACTGTTTCCTCTGGCATAAAAACGCAGAACAACGTTTGACTATCAAATTGGGTTTGTTAAGAGAACTAATCAACTGATTTTGGTTGATTTGTTCCAGATTCCATAAGGACACAAGCTTCAAGAGCACCTCGCCCTCCACTTCAAACCAAATCGAAGATCAAAACCCCACTCTTATTAGTTTAAATTTATTTTTTTAAACCTCTAGCCAACAGCTCCTGAAGATGTCCTTGAAGAAAACATATTTTTCATTCGTCTCACATTTTCTTTATATTTAGATGAAAGAAATAAAAAAAAAATTATATTTACTGAGAAAAAAAGAAATAAACCAACATTCATTCAATTTACCACATAATACGTGCATATTATACTGATTACAGTATTGCCAACAGTCATGGAGTATAGGTTCGGTTTCGGTTCCTACTGTTTACCAATTTTTTGTGTGTTTTTATTTCTGGTTGACGAACGACGACTAAGACGGCGATGTTGGCGGTATTCTATTTTATGCCACAATCCAACACAACCACAAGAGCCGCCCAATGAATAACCTATCTTTGTATCTGGTGTTCCAGAAGAGGAATCCAATTTGCAACAGTTTGTTTGCTTGCACGAAATGGTTGCTTGGAAAACGCTCACCTAATCTGTTTCTTCTTCTGCAAGGACCAAAACCAGAAACCAACTTAAAAAAAAAAAATAAGAAAAAAAAATAAAAGAAGCTCCACCACGCTGCTCCTGTTCCTTATATGTGTTGCAGCTCCAGGACGAGTATGAGACTTTTGCCAGAAGCAATGTTTGCACAGTTTTTGTATATTCCACGTTTTTCTTTCTGTTGTTTCGTTTTTTCAACATTTTTTTTTTTTTTTTTGATTTTTCCTTCTTTCAGGAAACAGAGAGGGAAATTAAAATCTGAAAAATAAATACTTAAGCAACAAACGCAGGAAAAAAGTAAAATAAATAAATAAATGAAATAGAAAGAAATAAACGCTTTTCTTTTTTTTTTGTGATTGTGAAATGGAAATTGAATTGCGGCGGATCGTTTGAAAGCGATACAAAAAAAAGATGTTTTTTGAAAATTCGTGGGTTCAACACTCAGGCATCCAGGATCCAGGGACCAGGACCTGAGACCAGAAATTTAATGAGAACCACCAACGAGGCTCTACTGATTACTTCAAAATAAGGTTCAAGGTTGAAAACACCAAAAGTTCACGTGTGTGTTTTTGGACTGAGACTCTGATTGAAAAACAATATTGTAAATTGTGTTATTTTTTTTTGGAACTCACTTCACGTGCGTAGGAATTACAATCACTGGCAGGCATCAGACAATGTGAAGTGCAAAGTATCTTATTTTACATTTTTCTTCAAAAAAAAATATCCTTCGAAGGAGAAAGAATGAAAGAAGATTTCGCCCACAACATTGCAACCAATTTGAGATAAAAAAAAAAATAAAGACACTTTGTTGTCATAAGGGAATCTTGGGTATTTAATGAACTTATTTTGAGAAGGTTTTTATAATTTTTGTTTTTTAATTGAGTACCTTATTATAAAAATGTCCGCAGGTAAATCACGTTTTTTATGTATTATTTTTGAAGATATTAAAATTTTGTTTTTTTACAAGGATATGAATTTGATCTCGATATTTTTTGTAATGCCATAATAAAATTGTGGCCTAATATGATTTGAATTCGAAAATCAATTTTTAACCATTTTATCAAGTTTTTGACCTTGACATTTTTGAAAATTGTACTAGTTGTTAAAGTGGGTTAGTATTTGGTGTAAAAAAACTCTATTACCACCATAATATGTCATTGGATTCCACATCACCCAATATGCCTAATTCTGACCAAAATATTAGTTAATATAGCGCTCGTCTTTGATGGTAATGGCCTGGTCAAAGTATTATGAATATTGAGAAGTCGGTGGACTCGAACAGGACGAACAACAAATCTTTAACGTTAGGCAAAAAAGTATTAAGTCAAAAAATTGCATTTTGGACTTTTGACTGGGTTTAACTCATTTTCATTTTCTCTTTCGTTTGGAATTATTGACTTAAGTCAAGCACAGCTGCTTTCCATCGTAATAATTTAGTAATTTTTTTTTAAACAAATCTATATGACAGAATCAATATGACAGAACTTACAAATGTCAACAATCGTCAAATTTCGATAATCCTTATTGGAGAACCCTGTAATTGGCAAAATATTATGTTTCCATTCACTTTTTTGTTTTACAATTTAGTGAACTCTAAACTTTTTTTAAAAACAAAAAAATAATAGAAATTGGACATTGGACATTTTTTTAAAATTTTTAAAGATTTGTTTCCAAAGTGTTTTTACGGCACATATTGCTTTATGTTTTATGTATGTAATGAAGAGATATTGTTTACAAGAGAAACTAAAATAAAAAAATGTTAAAAATTTGGTAGCAAATACCTCAGGAAAAAATGTCGATATTTTTTTCAAGCAAATGACGTTTTTTACTTTTGGTAAATCAAAATCAATTTTAAGAAATTTCTTATAAGAAATAAAAACTTATTATTAATACATATTCAAATCTCTAAAATAATGTTGGACATTGAAATATTTAAAAAATTCAAAAAATTAAAAAGTTGAAGCTAACATATTTTGAAACTGTCAAAAATATTTTAAGCGAAATTTCAGTACTAAAAAATTGTTCAAATTTTAAATTTCAACTTGTCAATATCAAATTGCAAAAAGGGTGGAGGAAGAAGCAGGAATCATGGGGCTGAAAATCTTCTCTGTCATCCACTCCAATGAACACTGCTCAACAACCAGTACAGAAAGTACATAGCTTCCAATACCTTGGTATAGTCTCTACTGCAGGAGGAACCGAGCCGTATCGAAAAATCAAAGGCTGCGTTCAGTATGTTGTCCATTTGTCCAATACTTGGAGGAATATAACTATCAACTTGAACACTGTTTAACTCAAACGTCTAATCAGTTCCGCTATATTAATACAGCACCTGGAAAATATAAACTATATTAACCAGGAAACTAAAAACCTTCGTTAATAGGTGTTTTCGAAAGATCTTACTGCTTTTCTGGCCTGATAGTTCGTTTCTAAGAAAGGTGAACAGGTCAGGAACATATTGAAACGTTTCGAAATGACAATGCAGTGTAATCCAATCACAAAAAAGGGAAAGGAGTTGGTAGAACAAGAAGCACTTGGGAAGAACAGTCGAGGAGGAATCATCGAGATTGTGGAAGAACTGAACGGGACTTTAATACATCGGAAACCACACACTTACGGCCCGTTTTTTAGTTCGAGATCATCCTCGAGTAAGAGTTAACTCTGGTTTAACTCTTCGTTTCAGTTTTTCAATTCAATTTAGTCCCGAAGTTAACTCAAATTAACCCTGGATATTATGTGAGTTAACTCTGAGACTAAAAAATATAAAAATATTTTGACAGCTTGAAAAACAGATATTTTGCAAGCAAAAATTCAACGAGTGAAGGGAAGATTTTTTATTGAAATTTTATTAGAAATAAATAGAAATGAATAATTTGAAATCTTCTTTTAGAAATTTTTTTATTTTAAATTTTGAATATTATTTTTCCAACAAACACAAAATCACAACAAATAACTCTAAAAAAAAAAACAAATACAATGAGCAACAGAGCAAGATACCGGACAACTGGCAAATGACATTTCAGTGATGCCAAATGAACTTATAAATTTTAATGATAAAGTTAACTCTTCACTGAACAACTGATTCAAGAGTTAACTCCGGGATCAGTATTAACTAACCTCAGAGTTAATTCAGAGTTAACTCACCAGTCAAAAACTAGCCCTTAGGAGTAGTTGATACTCTATGTCCAGCTAGGGAATACCAACGTAATTCGTATGTCTAAGTAGTAATTAAGTACTTAGTAACTTACATATATGTTAAATTGAATTAGTTTTTAACTTTCCGATCAATTTTTAGTTTGAAACCAACTCCAAACTTTTTCAACATTCGTCGGTTGATTAAAAACCTGAAAGACATATTGTTGGTCTTTTTGATATTTTAAGACAATTTTGTACAATTCAACCAATATATACGGTAAGACGTAAGAGTCAGAAAAAATCATTTGATTTCATTCATTGTTCAAAATTTCAATATTTCAAAGCTTAATCATACCCAAATATTTTTTGATTATTCTTTTCAGTCACAATTAAATTTCCTTTAGTTTTGTTGAAGGAAAATGATTTATCTTTTACGACTAAGCATCGTATTCAAAACTGCATCCCACAATTAAAAATAACTAAATACTTATATGCACTTTATTCAAATTATGTATTCATCCAAAGTTGTTTGAATTTGCAGTGAACTTCGAGTATTTTAATGTTTAACCTTTTGGTTAAACTTTGCAATTTGCAAACAACTTTGCAAAAATAAAATAAAAAATTAAATAAACATTTTTAATCATTATCATTCTTCTAATTGCAGTTTTGTTGTTAAATCAGTAAAATAAACATAAAAATATTTCCAACAAAAAAAAAAACGTCAGAACACGACTTTCTGTGTCCTATGAGATTTATTTTCAGTTTTGGCAGCAATAATGAGGCAGTTAAAAAGTTTTCCAAACTTTTTTTTTTTTATTTGCTTGCTGTTTTTGTTGTTGTTCTCTATTTAATTTTTTTTTTTTGGAAAGTTGAAAAAGGGTAAATTGCAGCAAGTTGAATGGACTTTAAGTTTTTGGACTATACGCCGAACAAATCCAATTACTCATAATTATTTGGTACACAAACTGAGGCAGTAAGCCAACAAACCATCACCATCATTACCAAAATACCAGACCCGGCCAGAAACTAAAAGGGTGTAGGTAGACATAACTATGTCTATGTCTATATGTATAGGTATTCGTATATATAGTAAAATACTCTTTAGTCGGTTATTATGCTGACGATGCGATGATGATGATGCAATGTAAACTTTCCAGCCCCATCATTTTAGGATTTCGTATTCCGGATTCCGGAAGCTATTTGTGTGTCATTAGTGCCTCGGATGGTTTTATAAACGAGTCAGCTGGCGGTTTTGAGTAAAGTTTTTTTTTTTTATTTTTCTTCTGCAAATGAATTTAGTTGAAATTGTTGTGGGCTTGTAACTTGTTAACTTATGTGTATGTATGTATGTATTTAGGATAATAAGTGTATGGGAAAGTTAATTTGTCGATAACGAACACGGGAACGAGGAGAAATCAATTTTCCACCTCTAAACATTTAGAATTTGGAACGTTACAAGCTGCTGTCAATAGTTGAAGTTTTTTTTAACAATTTTTCCTTTACGTACCTATACAAAATTGAAGCAGATCAATAGGTGGCATGGAATCTACATTTTGGAAGGTTAATTCAGGGGCGTTAATTGACGAATTTTAAATGGAACTGAAGAACACCTAAGAGTGTCAATTAGTGCAAGTGTCAAGTTGGCAATAAAACATTCACTGATTGAGAGGTTAAGTTGAATTCGATACATTTTGTTTGTTCTATGTTTTCTATGTTTCTTTAGTTTTTTTAACTTTAGACCAACATTATACAACAACCCTAAGAAAATTGGATACAGAATTTCATATTTTTAGTAAATAAATTCAAGATAAAGATTTTCAAGCTAAATTCGAAGAGTGTTTTGCTTCGTTAACATCATGACAGTAATTGCCAAATAACATAGAAAAACAAAAAATTGAAGCATAAAATTAAAACTGTCACAACTTATCAAAGTCTAATTCTGTGCTCAAAAGCAAAGGAGCTTGAGCATGTTGATATAGAATTCTAGACATTGATTTTTTAACTACAGATAAAGGGTGTATTTTTTAAGTCGTGTGGTTTTCAATCTGGCAATAATATTTTGAGAGTTGGTTTTTTTGACAGCTGTCACTTAATTTATCCTCAATTTGATTTGCCATTTCATATGAATGAAGCCGAACAAACATCAAAGGCGTTGCAAGTTCGGTGAATGGACGAGATGGTCACCGATCCCATTTTTGATTGAATGGGTAAGTCAATAAGATAAATTGTCATATTTAGAGTGATAATAATAAGACATTCATAAGATACCGATTTTAGACCATTCATAGACCATGCTCCATGGGCAGAGGGAACCATTGGTCCATATTTTTTTCAAAAATTAAGCCGGCTATAATATTACATTGAATGGGGAACGCTATATAGAGCCATGATTTATGACTTTTTCGTGCCTGAATTGGAGGATGTTAAACCTTTATTCCAACAGACAACGAAACAATCAATTTATTGAAGGAAACTTTTGGTGAACGCATTATCTCGCGAAGTGGGCTTGTGGTGTATCCTTCAATTTAGCACCACCGGACTATTTTTTGTGGGGTAATGTGAAGTCGCTTGTCTACGCCGATAAGCTTGAGTTGATTGAAGCCTGAGAAGTAACTATTGGGAGCGTAAGTGTTGACATACAGCTCCAATTACTACGAAAAGTGGACGAAAATTGGGCCTCTCGGTTGGAATTTATTCCAGCCGTTAGAGTGGCCACTCTAACCGAAATAAATTTTAAAACATAATGGCAAACCCTTTTCCTTATAACAAATTAACATTCTTGGCCATTAAATTATATACGTTTTATTTCTTCTTCAAAACCACACGTCTACAAAAAACACAGTTGTAATAATACCGAGCCTAAATGACTGCCCTGTGGAACACCAGAATAACATAGAATGAATTTAAAATGATTATAAAGAGGTTTTTAATTTCATAGGAATCTGTGAGCTGTTACTTTTATATAAGATTTCAATACTTTAAAGTCCTCAAAACCCTGTTTTATTTTTTATTTTCTTCGTCCTGCACTATCCCTACTATATTTTTAAAAATATTCACTCTATACTCTTATGCTCTGATGAATCCCTTAAAGTCCGAATTATCATGAAAGTGTCTAAAAACCCCTTTTTTTGTCATCCCAGTTGAATCTGAAATTAAGTAACCATTCTTCAAAGGTTCGAAATAAAACACATGACAATTTTTTTTTAAGGAATCTTATCACATTTATTGACATTTTTTTAGTTAAAAGTGTTTTTTGTTTTTAATTTGATTTTGCAATTTTTTTTTTTACTCTTACTCATATTTTTCATCTTTCAGTTTTGTTTTTGTTTTTAATTTTCTTATTTAATTCTTAAAATTTGTTTTTACCCCGTTTTCATGAAACTTTCTTGGTTTTTGTGTTGTTTGTTACTTGTTTGTTCTGTTTGTTTTGTTTTTATTTTTTATATAGTTTTTATTTTATTCTTTTCGATATTATTATTATTCTTAACTATATTTTTTTCTTTTTTAAGTTTATTTTCCACTTTTCATTTTATTTTATTTTAATATTATTTTATTTATTTATTTTTCTTAGAAAACTTTCCATCATGTGATTGTCATACAAAACATTTCACAATAGATTTAATATTATACAATTTTATATATATATACTTTTTATACATACATATATATTTTTAATTTCCATTTACTACACTCATTCAAAAGGCCGCTCACATCATAATTATTTTTTTTTTCTTTTAATTCACTTCATTCGTACCTAGACTAAAAACATCCACAGATAATAAAAACTTAATTAATAATTTTAGCAGTATTTTTTTTTTATTTTTTTAAATTTTTATCGGAATACTATTTTATTTTTATACACATTTTATAGCGCCTAGAAAAAAATATTCTTGTTTTTTGTTTTTATTTAATATGTATGTACTTAGATATTAGATTTTTAATATTAATATACTAAGATTTATTTTAATTTAAGAAGTAAGTTTTTTTTGTTTTATTTATTTTATATTTAAGTACAAAAATTATTTTTTTTATTTTTAAATTTAAAATTTAAAATCTTTATTTAGTTCTAGTACGGATTTTTTGTTTTTAATTTATATTGAAGGTTTGTCGAAAAATTAGTTTTTTTTTTTTGGGACTGAATGAGGTTGAAGAAAAATTAAATATATAGAAAAAAAATATTTAAATCATTTGTAATTTTAATTTAAAGAAAGTTAAAATATAGGACATTGAAGAAATTTTACAAAAATTAACAAAGAAATTTGAAGAGAATTAGTTGAAGTGTTTAGAAAAATTGGAAAACATTACAAAAAACTTTTTTCAATTAATTGTTTTCGTTGATTAAAAATTTGAAAAAATAAATAAATAAAAAACCTCATTCGTCTCTTTTTATATTTTCTATTGTTTTGGCAAATTTACAATAACAGGTTTTTGCTAGTAACTATTTTTTTGAAAAATTGTATTATACACATATTTTTTTTATTTATAATATTTTACTCATAAAAAGCTTCATGAAATTTTATTTAATTTATTATTGCTTATCATAAACATTACATTGCCATTTTTTGCAAAGGAATCATCCATCACTTTGACGGAGGTTTAATCTTGTTTCTTTAATCTCATTTCAAAATTATACATATATTTTTGAAAATGTTTGTTTTTTTTTGTTTTCGTAAAACTGAGCAAAATTTTATCCTGGATATTTTGTATTTTTTTTTTTTTTTTAATTTTTATTCTTAAGTCAATCCACCAAAGTATTGAATAACCATTTGCCAGCAATTGTACATGAACGAGATAACATTATACAAATTAACTCACAAAAATATTTTTAAATGCTTTCTTATGTCTTAAGTTTTTTTATATAATATATATATAGATTTATTTTTTCTCACTTTCTTTTATTCCATAATCTCTCTCTGTTTCATTTTGCTATTTAAAATTTTTATTGCGCGTTTATAATTTTTTTTTGTTTTTTAATCTGTACAATCAAAATTAATAAAAAAAAAATAATGATTTAAAAAAAAATGAAATATCGCAACAACATTTATAATAATTTTTGTTTTATTTTATTGCTAAGCTTAAGAGTTAATGTTAAAAATAAAATTATTCTATTTACATTGAGATTTCTCTTTAAAGTTTTTTTTTTTTAACAAATTTTTAAAACAAAAACAAAAATTGTTCTCATTTTACTTCTCTGTTGTCCTTCTGTGTGTTTGTCTGTGCTTAGGGTCCACTCTTGATTTTTCTTTTTTATACATTTTTGTTTTAATATTTTTTTATTTTTAAATTTTTTATTTTGCAAAAATATCTAAATAAAAAACTTAAATATACTTACAGGTTAATTTTAAAAATAAATTCTTTTTTTTATCATTTTCATGTGTTTTTTTTTTCTCTGATTCTTAAATAGATGATGCTACTGTTTTTTTTTATCTTTTGTTGTTGTTGTTGGATGATCATAGTGTGTGATGCAGATGTTGGGCTTTTGTTTGTTGTTCTTGTTGTTGTAATTTTGATGTTTTGAAAACTTTTTGTTGTTGTTTTTGAAATAGTTTTTAAGGTGGTGCTTCCTGTTTTCGATTTGGGTTTTAGTTTTATTTTTTTTTATGCGCAGTGGGTCAATTGTTGAGTTTTTTTTAAAGAGAGTTTTTTAGTTTTGTAATATATTTTTTGTTTTGTTTTTGTTGTAATAATATAGGCTGTAGGCAAGTTGGCAAAATAATCCTTTGTTTTATATCGAAGTATATAGAGAAATATTGGCAGGAATTGTTTTGTTTTTTTTTTTAAAGATATATTTTGGTTGTTTTTGTTTGCTTTGTGTGTGTGTGTTTCTGTGTATGGTTTGTGTTGATGTTGGTTTTGTTTTGTAAGTGAATTTGAAGGTTTTTTTTTGCTTTAATGATAGTTTACACTGAATTCGTTAAATTTAATTTTTTTTTATATTTTTTTAATTATTAATGTTTTTTGTTTTTTGCGAAAATAAAATTGTAATATTGTCTCTCAAAAGCTAAAACGTCAGTCTTTTGTTTGTTGTTATACTGCCTGAAAATATAAAATAATAAAAAACAAAATTAGTATTATATTTAAATTTTTTGAATAATTTAATTTTTTTTAAATTGATATTAAATTAGAAATTCTTGGGTATTCTAATAAGCTAAGATAAGTATAATACTAAAGTATTAAGTAAGTGTTATAGTGATTTTTCAAACTGTGCCAAAAGTTTGTGTACAGGCGAATACTTAAGTAAGTCATACTTAAAGTCGCATTTATGAAAGTAATACTTAATCACACTGTTACGCAGTTGAAAATAAATAAGTTTGAAGGTTTTAAATCAAAAGTTTACTTACCAGGAGGTCAGACTGTTGCCTCATCACTGAGAACATCGTTTATGTGTTTGCTATTTTTCTTCTCCTTGGCGTTGCATTGCTTAAAAAATAATTAAAAATAAAATAAATATTTTTAAATTATATTGAAATTTATACATATTAAAAAAAATCACAAACATAAATTTAAGGATACTAACCTCCTGCGTCGCTTGCCACTGTTTCATCGCAGATTTATATTTTTCAAACTCGTTGCACCAATGTGAATAAATTTTCTGGTAATCATTCTTTTTCGATGGCGGTGTACATCTTTAAATAAAAATAAAAGTACAAATTATTTTTAATTTAAAAAGTTAGATACTAATTTAAATCTCCAAAAAAAAAGGAAAATCTAAATCTCTTTGAATGTAAAAATAAAATCAATGAAATTGACAGACGTGCCACACAATACTTATAAATGAATTTATATCTAAATGTATTGTAATAACACACCTGTCCTCTTCAGCTAACGAGATGAAAAATGGAATTTAATTACAACCCTCTATAGAACACTCTTATATATACGCAACGTTAGAGCCGGCAATCAATTTAATCACCATGGCCATTCGATTTAATTGAAAAACGAGAATTGACATTTTAAGGACCCGATCTAGGTCTAGGATTAAAATGACAAACAAACACACAAAAAAAAAAAACACGAATATCTACCTTTAACGACCTCTAATCTCTCTAAAAGTCAAGTTACAGTTAAAACAATTTACAAAAAAAATAAAAATAAAATAAAAAACAAACTGTGACAAAATGAATGAACTTTCAAATTATCTCAATTGCCAAAGCCCCCGAAAAACCCATAGGAAAAGTGCCAAAAAAGTTTGTCTAGTTATACTCCAAAAATATATTCATACATATAAAAAACAGACCTCACATATACACAATCACAAAAAAAGGATATCTCCATCCTAGATGTGTATGTGGATAAGAATTAACAAAAAAAAAGTAAAAGTAAAAACAGGATATTCAAAAACTCACCTGTGCGCATCGACATTCACGCTGTAGCTGCAAAGGAGCGTGCCATCCAAATAACTGTCATAACGACCGCTGTCACCCTCGTTTATCGATATCAGGACCAAGCCACCCTCTGACGTTTCGATATACTTCGATGGTGTATAAGTGATTTCGTATCTAAGCACAAAATAGAAGAAAAGAAAATACAAAAAAGATATTAAAACCGATGTTCGTATTATGTAAGTAGATATATGTACATATATACAAGGTGGAAGAGGAAAAAGGGGGTGAGGGAAAAAAATAAACAAAAATAAACATCGGATTTTAATTAGTTTTTTCGCCGACATCGAAATTAAAAAAAAAAGAAAAGTTATAGAGACTTCTCTTACTCTCACTCTCTCTCCGATGGCGGTTCTAATTCCGTTGGGGGATGATTTTTCAAATTGAAAATGGTTGTTGGTTACCATTTAAGGGTATGTGTGCATGTAGGGATATTTTTTGGGAAAACAAAAAAAGAAACACAAAAAAAAAAAAAAATAAAAACACATTGTTTCTTATTTTATTCCGAATCAGGATGAAGGGTAAAGTTGCTGTTACACCACATCACATACATCTATACACAACTTCCAATTTCACACCTCAAAAATGTTTTCCACTTTCTATATGTAAGGGGTTGTGGTGGTGCACATATAGGGTGGTGGGTGGTGTATATTTTGTATTTATGAAACTCGCCTCCCTTAGTTTGAGACTATATATACACCTCTTGTACCTTGCTTCGATTCCATGGAGACAACAGATGTTTTTGAATGATATATATTTTAATTTGGAAAAAGGGCTGGCGAATAATAACGTCGTACTTATACTTCAAAATTGAGTGTTTTATAGAGTTGAATTCTGGCAACTTTCATATAAATTCGTGGGGGGTTGGTGTTTTTTTCAAATTACTTGAAATTGCTTATATATTTACATATATCAAGAGTAGGTGTATTTTTTTTTTCGTTTTAGAATTTTGATTTGAATAACTGGTTTATTACTCACCCAATTAGGGTGTCCTTTTGTCAAGGAATAAAAATGAAAATGAAAAATTGAAGGGAAATAATTATCATGAAAATGCAAGTTGCCATGGCAGTGATTAGTTAGAGGATTAAAAATATTGGAAGTGGGGTGTTTCTGACTTCGGTGTAAAAAAAAAATAATAATTGTTTGAATTTGATACACCTTAACGTAAATTAAAAGGAACTGAATGAATTCTATAATGTGTCGAAAGTCACAGTCTTAGAAGGGTACCACAGCATCTTACTGATTAGCCCAGCTGTAGCACCTGGGCGAAACGCATTAGATTAAAAATTAGGGCGAAAATCCCAAAACAATTTTTTTTTAAACGTGTGGTTTTCAATCTAGCAATACTTTTTTTGGAGTTGGTCTTTTTGACAGTTGTCACTTGATTTATGCTCAGTTTGGTTTGCTATTTTATAAAAGTGAAGCTTAATGCCCATAAAGGTCTTCGCACGTTCGGTAAGTGGACCCAAAACGAGATGGTCACCGATCCCGATTTTAACATGAAAATTCTGTTTAGTGATGAAGCTCATTTTTGGTTGAATGGGTACGTCAATACGAGTAAGTAAAATTATCGTATTTGGAGTAATCACAATCCACAATCCACTGTTGAGACACCTTTACATTCTTAAAAAGTCACTGTTTGGTGTGCTCTATGTGCAGAAGCCTGCCATAATGCTACAGTCAATATGGACCGCTAATCATGGCTCTAGATTAATAACTTTATCGTGTCTGAATTGGAGGATGTTGATGTGGAGGACACTCGGCTACAACAAGATGGCGCTGCGTGCCATACAGCCAACGAAATAATCAATTTACACATTTGGTGATCGCAATATCTCGCGTCGGGGATTGTGGCTTGGCCTCCAAGATCGTGCGTTTATAGTGCGAGATTAATTTTTGTAGGGTATCTGAAGTCGCAAGGCGATTTGCGTCTGGGAAGGGAATATTCGGGGCGTTATTGCTGACCTATGTACATATATACGTCCTCAATTGATGCAAGAAATCGTCGAAAATTGGGCCTCTTGGGCGGAATTTATTCGAGCCGGCTGCGGGGACCACTTGCCAAAAACCTTGAAAACCACATGTTTAAAAAAAACATCCCTCATGAGTACTCATAATTTTCAAATTTAGAATAACTCAACCAGAATCTAAACCAATTTTCTTTTTAATTTTTGAAAACAATTCTAAATTTCACCTTTAAAGCAAGACTTTTGAATTCAATCTTTTATTTCAGTAATTTTTGTTTAAAGGGTCATTGACTGATATTTTCGAAAATCTAACAAAAAGTGATCCCTCTTACAAACTTTTCATTAAATTTATTTCTCTCCGCGATTAAACGTTCTCAGAAAGCACTTTTATATTGGAAAAGTCAACAATCTGATTGTTTTTCGATTTAGAAGAAGAAAAGAAACAATGTGACATTCATTTTCTGGTAAAAATAAAATAACACAAAAGAAAATGAATCCAACCATTTTCTTTTTGAAAAACCACCTTACCATCCATCCAAAAAAAAAAAAAAATCCATAAAACAAAATGAAATACCTATCTATGTACGAGTATGAGTATATGTATGTATTTGTATATGTTTGTATCAGTTTTCACTTACCTTCCTTTTTCCGTTGAATGATGATACCATCGTATCGCTTTCTGTCGCAGGACTTCCGGCAAACGAACAAAACACGACAAATGCAATGTTTGTCCATACGAGGCTGTTATCCTTTTCTTTAGTACACTCGTATCGCAAATGCCCGATGTTTCATTGCCCACATCCTGCATTTGAAAAACAGGAAAGCAAGGACGAAATACAACAAACCAAGAAAAAAAAATAGAAGCATATTAGAGATTGGAAAACGTTTAGTGAACATTTAGCGGTCCTGACAAATCGACAGATAAAGCAGACAGCAGCCCAGAGGAGGAGGGTGAACACCTTCATCACTCCCCCGAATGCTGCCTCTGGAATGTCTATATAGCTTAGTGTATTTATCTTCTTTCAATTTATTTTTTTTTCTTTTCTCTTCTATTGAACGCACCTGAAGCAATCCTAACTGATATGGCCGACAAGCACCCACATCCTTGTCCCAGCCGCAATACGGATCTGTGATGCAACGGAAGCAACTGTCATACCGTCGATTGCACATTGCCAAGTCGATTTGTTTCACACTGTGTGCTGTCGCTATATAAAGAGAACCGGTCTTTTGGCTTAGATCCATCTCTCTAATGGGCTCATTTTTCGCTATCTCCAGGATATCCAGCAAATTGGAATGGCGTTGTCCGTACTTAATGAATTGGACGATTTTATAAATGCTGCCCGTATTTGTGCCAGCGAAATATACCAGATATTCCTGATTCAGTTTTTCTATTCGGATCCTTAAAAGACAAGAATTGAAAAAAAACAAAAAAAATGGTTGTTTGTTAATAAATGTTTTTTTTTACTGAGCGGTGAAAAACGCTTATTTGGCGTGTGAAATATCAGTTTAAAGTTTCCAGAATGCACATGGACAGGACACACTACGTCATCCTTAAGAATTCGTTTTTTTTTTTTTCTCGGCCATTTTCTTTTATTAATTTCTATTTTCCATCAGTTCTTGTACGAATGACGATGGAAAAAATGGGAGTAGAAAAAAAAAAAAAAACACTTAAGCGACAGTATGTAGTCCTTGGTCCTGCTGTGCATGTGCCAAGACTTATAACTTACTTGTCGACCACCAATTTGGTAAGGATAATATCACGTTTGAAAAAGACTGGATTGGCAAACTCATGATCCACAGCTTTATCCATTAGCGGATGTTTTCGTATGAAGTTCAACACCGAGTCCGGAAGGGCTGAAGTGTCGTTGATACATGTGCCAGGACGTGGATCTGGAACTTTTGAATTCAACACTGGCAACCATGCGGAATTGGATGTGGCTTGCTCTTTGAATTTTCCTGTAAAACACAAGATGTGGTTGTATATGTATGTTATTTTGTTGTTACCAATTTACTTTTTATTTTTATTTTTTTGGTTTAAAATTTTAAATTAATTTATTCGAAATGTATGTTGGTTTGGTTTTGATGGTTGGCAAAAGGTCCTTGATGGGAGGAGCAAAGATAAGAGAAGATAATATATTTATGGTTTCATTTAGTAGATGAGGTTTGTGTGGTAAACTGTAAATTTTATTTTACAAGATGGAAAATTGTTTTTAGCTCGAGATTTATGATGGGAAAACTCGAAATGGATTGTGTAAGAGCAATTTTGGCATTGGTTTTGAGAATTTGATTCAATTTGGTGTGGAATAAAGTTGTTGTTAATTGTGTTATGCGATTTTTTTTTTCTGGAATTTTTTACATCGTGGTCGAGATGGTTACGAAGTTAAGTGCAGGCACAACCAGAAGTCCTTACACTAGAGATAAAGATGTAGGAAAAAGCACTAAATCTGGAGTTGCATATTACTGAAGACAATACAAAGACATGACCACGTCGAGTGTGAAAATGGAAGTTCGCCAAATTGTTGAATGGTAGCAACTGATAAAAAAAGGATCAGTCTGACGGAAAAACCCTCGAAAGATCAGACAAGGACATCGCTAAGGATTCCACAACAGAAAAACATTGACTCGGAAAGGCTTGAATGAAGAAGGCCAAAGCCGATTCCGATTCCAACGCGCCCAAATGCTGGCAAAATGGCTTTTAGTTTGCTTTTAGAAACAATTTGTATGCAAGTGCACTTAGGTGTATGAGTAACATTTTTTTTGTTAGGTTCATTTTATATCTCTCGGTCCATTTTTAAGCATGTACTTCAGTTGTAAGGCTTTCATATATCATCTAACGAAAGTGAATTGATTCCAGGAATACAAAATATCTCAGTTATCCTGAGATATCCTTTCCTCCACTTGTATTTAAGTCACAACTCCCTTACTGCGACATACCATAGAATCATAAGTAAAAATTGAGCAATTGTTAGTTACATTCTTTCATATTATATATTTACCATAAAATATAGATTGAAATGAAACATCTGACGCATCCAACATACCACAAAGTATCTTGAAATCAATTTTCCTCCGACCAACGACGATGACGACTAGGACGAACAATACCTTCCAAACTACAACCAAACTAAATTATCTAAAGGTACCTACTGACACCCGTGTTAGACCCCCCTCCCACTTTCCTGCAATCTATAACGAACACAGATACATAAGATGAATGAATAAAGCAATATTTTGCCATAAAGAAGAAAAATAAGCTTTGGAAAATAAAAAAATAAAAAAATCCCAGACAGAAAAATGAAAATTCAGCTTTCAAGTCAGTATGATGATGCTGGCGGTTGGTACACATGTATATGTGAGTATGTAACGTACAAATACACGAAATGTAGCCATCATACGTCTCTAACAATATCCGTATTTCGAAGCACAAAAAAAAATAAAAATATTTTTTTCCATTTCCGGAAAATCCAAGCAAGAAAAAAAAAAAGAAAAACGAACATAAAACGTTTCGTTCGCTAGGACACGACATACTACATCTATACGACATACAACACTATTGCTGTGGCAGTAAAATGCGTGCAAGTATTACAAATGAATGTCATCTATCCAACACAATCTCCCATCACCCAAACACCGAATATCTAGGATGGAAAAAAAAAAACAGGAGAAAAAAAAGGACACGAATCACCTTCTGAGGTGTGAAATCCTTGATATTCCATGCTGCACACATAACATATCCGGCTGCTGCTGCCGCTGTTATTGCCAGGTGTCATTCACTACACACGGCACGGCATAGCACAGGCATAAGCACCAAGCACCACAACGAACAAAAAAAAAGTGTAGGTATAAGTATTACCTACACGTTCGGTTCGTTCGTCCTGGCACAATCCCAGGGGATAATTTTTCGAGTGAGGAGGAAGCGTGCAAAAAAGTGCAAAAACCGCGTAAAAGTGTCACTTGAATTTCTGCTTCCGCAGTGCATCATCAGATTCACACAACCATCCTTCCAACACCCCCCCCTCTCGCTATTCCCGTTCGTCTTTTGAATAAACTAGTTTTTTCGACATGTCCTGGAGTTTGCGTTGGAGTTGGCGATGGCGCTGCACTGCACTATAGGGTTGGATGAGAAAGGATACCTTCCATTTGGTTACATCTTGCTTCAGTGATGTGTCAAACTACTTCACGAATCAACCAAATGCAATGTAAAAAAAAGAAAGAAAAAAGGACATTGCCGATGCGCGGCAGCGGCAGCGGCAAGGACGAGATTGAACACAAAAAGGTGCAACGGAAATTCAACGAGTTTTCAAGTTGTTGGCTGCATTCCTACACTCGGTTGAGGATGTTCATACGGCAATAAGGCGGCAGAGAAAGCCAAACTGTCGTTGTCGTCTCGCAGGATGATGTCGAATTTGTCTAGGAACCCATTCAGATGCATATCATTTTCACACTATCACGACAACAAGGATAATTCGAGGACGAGAGACTGGGAGCAGCCGAGAGCTCTTCAACCCCCCCCTATTCATACATATATGATGATTGTGAGGATATATAGAAGAAGCAGAAGAGTCTCTGGGATAGAAGCTCAAGTCAGCAGTACCTACTCGTATGTGTTCTCTCAATGGAAATTGGCAAATACAGTCTCACACACACATCCTTAGACCCTCTTCCACATACAATTGGAATGGAATCTTGTATTCTTTTTTTTGTCTCTTTCTGTATCTACTCACCTTCAAATGCTGAATTGATATCCTTAATGTCGTAGCTACAAATTGCTGATCCCAAGATGCCATGAGTATTCGTTGTAAAGGTTGCATAAAACTTTGTATCATCGTGCTGCATTTTGTAGACAGATTGAATTTCATTGAAATAAAAAGGGAATTCACTTGAGATACTGCAGTTGATTCGTGCCTTCAAATAAGTAGCCCAATTTTGGCTGATCATATATTTTCCACCACGATCGTTCTTACAAACTCGAGCTATTCGCGAGTAAATTGCTTTGCCACAATTGATATATTCGACAGCGTGCTCCCGGAAAAAGAAGTACACATATTCGCCAACATCGAATGCACCGACAAAATTTGGTTCTGGGGAAAAAAGAAAAAATTACATTTTAATTCATGAAAAATTTGATAATAAATGAAATGGTTTGAGGGGGGGATGATTTCGGTTTATAATGGTTGATGTTTTTTACTGTTACCTGTGTGACATAAATCAATGCTTCTAAAACCACTTTAAAAAACTTAATTTTACTAAATATCAAAGTTACATATGTATGTTACGCATTTTTCCATTTGTGTTACTGTTGTGACGTTTATGACAAATACATCTTCATTTATAATATGATTGATCTTATGATTCTTTTAAAACTAATAGTGAGAACTAAAATAGAAGTTGTTACGCTTTTAACACAATAATGTTACGTGAGTGAAAAGTAGTCAACAAAAGGTGTATGAATATTATTTGAAATTGTATTTTCTATTAATTTGTATTTGACAATGTGTTAACTATGAAATGACAGTGTTACGTTAGTGACATCAAAATTATGTTCCTTTCTACCACTATAATTTGAAAATAGATTACTTAAAAAATGTAATTTAATTAATTTCAAGATTACATGTTTAAGTTATGCATTTTTCCAATTGTGACGTTTATGACATAAGTATATATCTTCATTTATAAATTGATTGATACTGTTTAATAATGGAGAACTAAAAATTAAAAAAGATACCATTTGAAAATTTGATTTCAAGTTGTTACGCTTGTTACAGTATTGTGTTACGTAAGTGACAAGAAGTAAAAAAAGTGCATGAACATTATTTAAAGTTGTACCTTCTTTTAATTTATAGTTGACACTGTGTTTAGTATGAAATTATAGTGTTACGTTAGTGACACTAGAATTATGTACCACTAAAAGGAAGATATAGATTTGTAATAATTTATAATTGAACAAAAACGTGGCCAATTTCAAACAAAATTTTTTAGGTTCTTAAAAATTCTTTACGGTTGATGTTCCACAAGGTTCTGTATTAGGACCAATTGTGTTAATTAACTCTTTTTCAACTCTATAGGTCTCAAAAACAGCGTTTTCTAATGTCACTGCTTTAACGTTTGGCAGAAAAATTTACTTCTACTTTTTTAACCACGATTTAGAAATGAATAACTTTAGACTTCTGAGAAAATTTGTTTGACAGGTCCCTATTTTCCATTCAATCAAATGTAAGAAATAAAATAAATTAAAATTCCATACTAAATAAATTGTCAAAACTTGTTAACTTTCAATTACTACTCAATATCCTGTATTTAGTCCTTTAAGTGATACATCAAAAATTAAATTACATTCACTTGAATGAAAAACAAATATCTCATATTTTTTTTTTTTTTGTATTGCTTCTTGTAAACTAGGTCAGCTAAATATTTCATTAAATAATAAAACAATAAATTTACAAAAAAAAACATGAATATAGGTATAAATCAATAAAAACCTTGATATAATTTGCAAACAACCCTGACAACAAAAAAAAGCATGAAAAAAAGAATCCTTCCATTTCATATCCGTTTTTCGAAAATTATTTCCGGTCCATCGCAACAACGACGACGACGTCAACGACAACGAGCTATAATGTACCCTATAACATTTAACTTTTACTTTTTTTTTGTGTCCTTATTCTGAGGCGAATATATGGAGGTAAGGAACTGGCCACATAATATGTGATATAAAATAATATTAATACATGAAACAACCAATCCAATCCATGCCATCATTTTCATTTCAATTAATCTCGTCCTTCCAACGCCCAAAAAACTTATTCTTTAGTCCTTTTTGATCTGATCCTGATGCCTGATGATGGACATTTAGTTGGCTTTTCACAAGTATCTATAAATGTGTGTGTGTGAGAGTTTTTCTGTTGATTTTTCTCTGTGTATATGTTCGGGTATTTTATTAAATTGCTTCCGATTGCTTCTCCCCGACTGCACTGTAGCTTTTCATTTCGTTTTTTTTTTCTGTTATCTTTTTTCATTCCTTGAAACATCCAGAGCATTTAATAAAATAACAATAATATGAAAAAAAATATATAACTTAAATAAAATATGAAAAGAAAATTTATATTTTTAACCACATAACCGAACACGAACAAAAGAACAATAAAAAAAAATATCTATACTATATAGGATAGGTACAAGGACTTCATGAGCTTTTCATGTGAAATTGCGTTATGATCTCGTTTATTGTCACCCTCCCAGGATAATGGATGAGGGAATTATTATTTGACAAGATGAACGAGAAAAGAAAACAAAAAAAAGATATATGTATGTATTGTCAAAAATCATTTTCCAGCTTATGAGCGAATTCAAAAATTAAATCCTTGAATATTATTTGTATGAGCCAAGGACACTCGCCTTTTGCAATCTTTTAATCCTTATCTCTATACACATATACCAAACTTTCATATTTTTATTCATCAACCATATCACACCAAGAGGGATAGAGAGAGGTAGGAGAGAAGAAAAAAAATGAAAGAAAAACTTACTGTCAAGCCATTTCGAGTCATATTTGAGTGTCCTTTTGAAATTATGCTCCTTTCGGCCAGAAGTCAAGTTATACAGATCCGATCTAAATATCACTGAGTCTGCTTTTGTGAATTCTGCATTTGTCCCCGAATACTAAAATTGACAAGATAACAAAATTCAAAATACACACACATATACATACATAGATTGAATTGAATTGAATTTATTTTTCTATATATAAAAAACAAAAAAAAAAGGACATGAGAGGGCAAGCAAAAAAACGATGAATATTGACATCGCGTCAATATCCTTTGATTGGTAATTTAATTTGGTGTCCTTTTATGGAATTTCAATTCGTCGTCGTCGTCATAGAGTAGTCGTCGTCCTGACACCCAAATGACTCGTCCACGTGTTAAAATATTTTCAAGTTAAATGAAGAAAAAATCCTCTCTTTCCAATTTTTTTTTTATTTTTTCACTTTTCATTTTTTGGGGAAAGGACTTACCAAAGCTGGCAAATCATGAGGATTGCCTTTTTCCACATAAACGGCCGTCGAATTGTCCAATGGATCGTAGGGACATTTGCCAATGCCCAAACCAATTCCTGGCACGTATTCAGATCTGGGTAAATGTGTTAAGTTCGCCTAAAGAAATAGGGAGAGAAAAAAAAAGAAAACACAAACACATCGTTAGATAAGACTATCCTAACACTAACACTAATACAAAACAAAAAAAGTAGAAAATAGAAAGTAACTTACATATATCACATAGTCCTTTGGATTGTGAGCATTTGTACCACAAATATATAAACGATTACCCGAGTCCATCTGCTGAATCACACGTATATGATTTTGACATTCGAAATTCTGTCAAAAAGGATAATATATACACAACCCATACCAAGACGATGACATATAAGGAAAAGAAAATAATATAAAGACGTGTTAAGGACAAAGTTGTAGTAGTTGTTGTTTTTGTGATGGAAAAGTCACTCTCTATCTATATCTTTTCTGGATTAAATTATTGTCTTCAAGACATAAATAGAGATTTATATTTTATCATCATCATCATCATCATCCGTTGGACTTTCTGTCTCTCGTCTTACCTCTCGTTTGCCTCTTGACACACAACTAAGAATATCTGATCCAGTTGGCTTCAGGATGATAACGTCTTTCTATTCAAGATGAAAATATACAAACAAAAATGACAAATTGGAATTAGTAAAATGAATGAATGTATGTATGTACAGTCTACATAGTTTGTGATGATGATAAATAATTTATATAAAAGTCGAATTGAAATATGGATATATTTTTGTTTATGTAGACAATTTTGGGAACTGCTTGTCCCTCAATTTGGGAGGGAGGTGGTATACCTTTAGGTTTTTTGATTGACATTATTTATTTTGTTATACGCTTCGTAATGTTAATTGGTTGTTTCAAAAAAGATGGATAAGAAATTTTTTGGGAAGTTGGTGATACAACTAGGCCGGTTGGGGCCTATTTCACAGATCATACAACATACATAATAAATGATGGATATGAATTTAGAAGCACCGAAGTCGATATTAAGGTCAACTTTAGAACCTTTTTCGGTTTTACTTTCATAGGAAAGGCTAAGATAGTAATTTAAATAATTTTAACCTTGATGTCAAGGTCGAGTCCGTTTTGTATAAAGCTTCAACGGACTTAATAATTTAGCCTGTATTCACAACAAATTTTAATATTAAAATACTTATAGCCATTTGAAACCCTTTAAAAACACAGAATTCTGAAAATTTTAACTTTTTCTTGTTTTTTGAAAAATAATCTTTTTACAGTTTTTGACCTTTAAATTCTTATTTTCTGAAACAAATTGATAAAAACTTAGGTTATTTTAATATTTATTTAATTGTTCAACTTTAAATTAAGTCACGGTTAATTTTAAATTTGAAAATTCAAACGATAAAAACATGCTCATTTTTTTTAAATCAAAGAGTGCTCTCAATCTTCAGATTTCACAAATTTATTTTATCGAAAACAAGTGCAACCAATTACAAAAACAAAAAATTAAGGACAAATACTTCAATTTACCCCCTCTTACCCCCCCTTCAAAGAAGCCATCAAAGGCCAAGTGGAGTGAAAACCGTTTAGCATTTTAAGAAGGAGTTTAAATTAAAATAAAGACCAGAAAACTTCAAAAAAAAAACACAAACACTAAGCCAAAAGTGGAGGAAAATGGAAAAAATATCAAGAATTCCTGCAGGATATTGATTTTTTTTGTATTTTTTCTTGAAATGATTTCTTTCTGCACTATATACTATAATTTCTTTTAGAGAGTGCATCTTGACTTATTTTTTTTACGTTCCTTATTTTTATAGACTACTTGTGTTCTTAAACTATGTGTAGACTCATACATAAGAAAAAAAATTGTGAAAAAAATGGTGTCCATCACCATGGGAAAAAGATTCCATCAGGACACACTTTTCGTTTAGTGCAAATTACTTAGGACACGTCTCTCTCACACAATTGTCTTTATATATATTATATATTGAAGGAAAGAAAATCATCGGCACTATATAATATTGTATCTGTGTATGTATCTGCACCTATAGAGACTAAGTTAGAACTTCATGTCTGAGTGAAGTCGTTCTTATATTCTTGTTGTTGAATTGCTGCAATTCCGTTCGCATTTTAATTTTTTTTTCTTAGCTTTCTTTATTTCTTGTCTTGATGGGAGGTTGTCTTTATTTTCTTCAAATGTCCTTTAATGTTTTATACAATTTTTTTTTTGTTACTTATATTTTAATACTTCTTGGCGTTTCATAGAAGAGCACAAAATTGTACCACAAGGAGAAAAAACTACTGTCCGTCGTCGGTCGTCGTTCTCCTTGTCGTTGGTCGCATTCGCGCGAGCCTTATACTCGTCGTAATCCATTCGTCTCCGTCTTCTATATTTGCCACTGACGAAGACGATTCCTCCATCCCTCAATCCTGTTCCCATCATTCAGAGAATAAGAGCAATGAGATTTTTGTATTAAAGTGCACAAGAAGTGCAGCACGGTGCGCCGGCAGCGGATGGACGCCCATTGTGAATGGAGCAAGTAATTGCATTTTGTGCGGCAAGTGCAGTGCAAATAATTGCAGGTCAGTAGTGGAAAACACTTTGTGCTTAATTTTTTTTTCTTCTCCTTTTTTTTCAATTGAAAACATCAAGATATTTCAAGATAAACTATGTTATAGAAGTTGGAAGGTATATCTACTATAATACTTTTATAGGAAACAGAACAGAAGGACATTATTTAAGCCAAAACAAATTGTAGGATTTTAATCGACGTCGACGATGAAGACAACGACGAGCGACGACGACGAAAGAGGTTAGTGGGCTTGTCTTGATGGGTTAAGGTAAACAAAGCCAGATGGCAGAATAAACTGGTCAAAGGGTTTTCGGAAAAAAAAACTGGGTCGCACGTTTTTCTTCTTATTAAGATTGTTCTAAAAATTGACTCAAGAGTACGATAGTAAAGTCTTATGAAAGTTTTAATTGTGGTTTCAACAAGATACTGATATCACATGGAAAAGGATCAGTCCAAGTTCTCAAAAGAACATCCAAATCCCTGGACTTGGAAATTGATAGATCGAAAATCCAACATAATGTGTGAGTTGCTGTCATGATTGTGATTTTCTGTTATTTGTTCTTTCTTCTATCAGTCACTGAGTTTTTTTAATTGACATCTTGTGATGTATTACCTGATAGCTTAAGTCACTCGGGTGCAGTGTCTCTATTCCGTAGATTTACATGCTGGATTTCTTAGTTGTGTAATCTGTATTTTCCGGTATAAGTCAATGAAATCGAACGGTCTGTTGGAGTGGAGAGTAGCTTTGAGTGCTTTTCTACGGTCACATTGCATTTTTGAGAAAAACTTATCAACTCGATCCGCGTTTTTATGCATTTTCCAACTCGACCTAAGAAAGTCATTACATGCTTTTTGAACACACTTTGTGAATCACTGTTGCTTTTAATTTGATAATTAGTCTAGGGATACCAACTTTGCCGAACCAAATGCCAAAAGTTGATAAATCCATTTCCTGAATTTGAAGACTTGAATTCATATCAACAATGGTTGGAACCAAAATCAAGGTTCAATGCCTT
Source organism: Scaeva pyrastri (assembly GCA_905146935.1). NCBI lineage: Eukaryota > Metazoa > Arthropoda > Insecta > Diptera > Syrphidae > Scaeva > Scaeva pyrastri. The sequence goes on along the minus strand of LR989928.1, from coordinate 11,520,165 downwards.
CCACAAGAATACTATCGTTGAGATGTTTTTTCCAATAAAAATGACGTTACTTACAATTAAATGATATTAAACAACAACAACAACAAAAGAAACCACATCCCATTCAATTATTAAAAATTCATAAACGAAATCCCCTCCATCTCTTGAGCTTTCGAATGCGAGACGTAACAAAAAATAAGCCTATAAACGCCCATAATCGCAGCTACTCTTCTACGAGATACTTTTTGCTTTACAGATACTTTGGGTGTCGACAGAGCCAAGAAAATTAATGACACTAATAAACTTCATCTCACCCACCACCACCATCGACGACGCCACCACCGCCGCCGCCGCATTCTTATGTTCACAAATTATAGCCATTCGGTGTAGACGATGACGGCACCAGCAGCACCCAGCGGCATCGGCTTCGGCGGCGGTAGTGTAGTACATCATTTGAAAAAGAAAGAAAAACCCTGCCTATATTTTCTCAATTTTTTGCTGTTCCATAAAATAAACGAAAATCAATTGACTATGCGATAAAGAATCCATTGAATTTATATCGCACCGCCAGAAAAAAGAAAACTCCAAGTCTCTTACTACTCGAACGAATGAACGCGACCAAACAAAATCTATTAATTATCAAAAAAAAAAAAAAAACAAGGAAACATAAATTCGTGACTTGTTCTTATCCGCTCCATTGAGCATTTGCATCATCAAACGATTGCCCAAATCGTGCTTCTGTCAGCACCCAACCATTTCCATTTCTATTTCGGCAGCGGCGGCATCATACACCACTCTGAGTCTAAGTAAAGCGGTCCCAGATATTTTGTCGTTGGGGACGACGTCGACGAAGACGAAGGCAATGACTCCTTCCTGCCTCCATCATGAGACACACACACACACATATTGACTCACACTATCCCGGAAAGCAACAGAGAAATCGAATTAAATAAACAAATTCAAATCGTGAGCGAACTGCTGAATCAAGCTGCCAAGTGCTCCTGGCTGTTGGTATATGGGATTGGAATTGGGATGAGGCTACATAGAGCTCAAATTCTCAAAGCCACTTGAGGAACTATATGCGGAGCTGTGGAGCTGTGGAGATGGAGACGCTTCAGCTTCATGCCCCGCCGCCAGATTCAATAAACATTTTATCACGATTTAAATAAAACAACTTGTACATGGGTTTCGCTGCAAATGTTTAGCTTTTTGCTATAAGCGCTCTCCCGATTCTGAATCAGAATCCCAATCCGACTCCGGATCCGAATCCTTGAGCCTGCTCTATAACGTAATCGATTGGGAATTCCTTCGCACACGTATTAGCAGAGGATGAGGCGAAGCATGATGACGATGAGGACGAGGATGACTCTTACCTAACTCCAGGCGAGAACGCGACATTGTATTAAAAATTGTATACGAGTCTCTCCTCGTTCTCTCTCCCGCTCGGCAGACAATATAGTATGTGGGGATGCGATTTTCGTCCTGAAAAAATTTGTTTTTTTTTGTTTTGTTTGTTTCTTCAGGCGGCAAATAGAATACATTTTGAACGGGGAGCAATGGCAAAACTCTTAAACACTTTGCTCTTTCCAAAAAATTGACACAACCAACAAAAAAAAGAAGAAACCATCGTCACCACAGTTCTGTGCTCCTTCATCCCCCCCCTGCCCACCGCCGCCGTCACCGCGCCGCTGGGTTGCAATGAATCGAAATAATTTTTATTCGCAGCACGTGATTGGTGAAATGGGAACGTGGTTAAAGAATTTTTCTTAATTTTTTGACAATATTAGGCTCTAGTCCTGCCGATGATCATGGGAATGGGGATGTTGGAATTTGAAAAAAAAAAAAAAAAAATGAAATTTATTTCTTGGAAAATGAATCAAAATTCAATTATTCGATGTAATTTTTATTTTCTCACGAAAAAAGAATTTATGAGACAATATAAAATGATTGATATCCAAGCAGGGATAGAAATAAAATACTAATAGATTTTTTGAGTTATTATCGTATCCTTCCTGTTGCAAGAAATCTTATTAAGCTTTGGAAAAGGAAATATATTAATGACAAGAAGGACTTCAACTTCCTTAAGGAGTTGAATGGGTATCAAAAAAAATTTAAATTGGGTTATAAATAAGAAAGGTCTACCTTACCCTACCTTAATTATTATTTTTGGTGGATATTTTAGAAGACCGATGGATAAAAATTAAGCTTGATTCTTTGGCCAAACTTGGACTTAACTTTAAGCGTTGTACACCAAAAGCACTCCTGCTTAAAATCCCTTAAAATAAGAATTATTAAATTTTTAGTGTTGAAAAAAGGGTTTTAAAATTTAAACAATAACTTGAATATCCCTAAACTGAAAATCACCAAATCCCAAAAAGTAGAACCACATAATTAATGTCCCTAATTAAAAAAACATACATGACACATAAATCCCAAATAACAGTTCAAAGTTAAAAGTCACAAAATAAATACCCCTTCTCAAGAATTTTAGAAACATAAATCTTCAGAAAGGCTTTGTAACACAAAAATGCAATATTCCCAATCAAAATTTCAATCTTTAACAGTCGAAACGAAATTCACAAATCCCTAATTCAAATTGATCAAATCCAAAACTTTTGTAACGAAAAACCCTAAGGCCACAAATTATGATACCAAAACCCCTTAATTCAAACATGTCTAATCTTAATCCCCAAAATTAAAACCCAAGACATAATTTCGAAAATCTTCTAAAATTCTTTCGAATAGGGTATTATACATTAAATTGTGTGAAGTATGTCAACATTCAGAAATCCCCCAAATAAAAAAAACCCAAATACTATAGTACCGAAAACCCATAATCCTGAAAGACAATAATTATAACATCTTAAGTTTAGAAATAGCAAAACCGGAAAATACCCCATTGTTTTTGGATTTACTAGAGGGTTTTTATTTTGTTTATATTGTATCCTTATTTGCCCGTTCTCTTAAAACCCGGAAATTCGATTTTGGGGTCATTTGAATTTTATTTTTTTTGAAATTTTTTCAACAATAGATTTTCTTAACTGAATAAGTTTTTATATTCGTTAAATAATTGAATATGCATTCCATTGATATGTAAAGTTTGAAAAACAAATTCAGTTTTGAATTGCTTCGAGCTATCAATTTAAATTCACAATCAAAGAAAAACATGAAAAACCCATATACTCGTACACACTCAATTCTTCAAGTCACACATAATGTTTTTTAACTCTTAACTTTGTTAACAAAAAAATACATATAGAAAAAAAAAACCTGAAGAAAACTCGCCCTAGAAACATGCAACTTGATCCTTAAAATGTTTGTTGACCATTGCACATTTTCACCCCATTGTGCATCACTATAAGGAATAAGGATACCTTTTCAAAATGTTTTCACATCATGTTGATAAAATCTCCAACCCCCTTAAGGAACCATATATATATGGTACTCGTATGTGGACGAGGTGTTTGCACCTGGTTAAAAAACTTTCTTCCCAAATAGTAGGTATGTAGGTAAGTATACCCCCGCATAGAAACACATTTCAACATAAGTAAAAAAAAAGAACTCTCAGGACGATCGAAGGATAAAAATAGAAAAGACCAAAGGAAACCAAACCAATTCAGGATCTATTTCTTCGAAATTTCAAAACTTGAATTGATTTTTATACTCTTGAGGGACTATATAGAAAGATAGCGCAAGGGAAGACATCAGATAGAAAGATGAATTGAGTGTGTATTAAGTATCCTATATGTCCTCGTTGTCTATGTCTATGTCTAACTCTTTGGGCATAGAGACGGAGAGAGAGATATACCCTATTCGTATAAAAGTTATTATACGTATGTAATTTTCTAGTCTCGTTCTAAGAAGCACACAAAAGTGTGTTTGTGTGTGAATGTGAAACTTTTCAAATATCCGTTTCCATAAGTATACGAAGTTGGGGCAGACAAAAAAAAAAAGGAGTTCATTTTAACTCGCTTCCTTTATAACACTCGGCTTGGACTTGAGCTTGGGCTTCTTCTTATCCTTTAACTTAAGAGATCCTCATGCACTCAGTCGTCGTCGTGTCGGTCGTTGATCGTCTCAGTCTCACTGCTCGCAGTCCATGCGATGTCCTGAAGGTTTGTATATAATAGATCCTAGTGGACGACGACATATAACATTTATCCCTGCACACGCAAACACACAAATACACAAATACCCAAAATAACAAACATTATACGAGTAAAAACTAACGGGGAAAGCCCGCATATGTTTGCAATTCGAGTTAAAGTTTGTTTTTCTTTGGCAGGAGCAGAAGAGAGATGTGAGATGTCCTTCGCTTCGCTTCGGTTGGAAAGTTTTTCTTTCTCACAGGATATACATACATGAATGTATGTATGTATGTCCGTACTCGTATTTTCTTCTTTTGGACTTGGACACTTTTCTTTCGATTTGTTTTATTTTCAATTCTTTTTTTTTTTATAGAACGATTTGTGGAGGAGGAAGAGAGTTGTTAAATCCGCATGTGTGAGTGGAAGAATAGGGAGAGTTAGGGGGAGATCCAGGATAGTTGTATATTACTTCTTGTGTGACTTTTATTTGCTTAAAGTTCACATGAAAACCGGTGGACAGGCAAAAGCTTGTCAAGAAAGAACATACACACACACACACACTCACGAATGAGTATAAGGATGAGAACAAGGACGAAAACGAGAACAAGGAGGATTTTCTTCGTTTTCAATTTGGTTTTGTACGACAACAATCCCAAAGGCCAACACAAAGTGGTTAAGTTTGGTTTGAGTTGTGGGATATTGGGAGTCGGGAGTCGAGGGGTTGGGGGTTGGTGTTGGTTTCTTTTTTTTTTTTGTGATTTGCGGGGCAAAAATAAGATTCCATTAGAGGATACTTATGGGAATGATTGGATGATGGGAAATCGTATAGTCGTAGCAACCTCAGCTAAGGGGGCGAGGGTGACCATAATGTGGTGTAATGAAATAATGGCTAAGAGCTATAAAATGGGCTCTGGGTGATAGTGATATTTTCTTAATGAGACTTGCCATCAGAGAATTCGTTTATATACGACTATTATGTATGTAAGTGTAAATGTGTTGGTTTATAAGAAGTGTGGAAAAAGTTTATATACTCGTGAGTTATGGGTAAGTAAAATATAGGTCCTTAAATTGTCACCAAGAACAACCGACATCGTTATTTGGAAGGAATTTTAAAATTAATAAACAATAAAAAGAGCAGAAAGTATTTTTTCTTAACTTGGGGAATGTTTACTTACCTCACATATCGATTGACTGATATTCTGTAGATTCAGCCGAAATACTCGATCCCTGGAATGAAAAAATACAAATAAATTAAATTATTTATTATTTAAGATGTGAAGCTTATAAAAGTGTTGAATTTAGGTTTGCGTTTTATTTAGATGTGTGGTTTTCAAAGAGAAATAAAGCGGATATAATTTAATGCTATGGGCAAGAATTTTTATTTCAAAGATAAGGGTTTGCCATTAAGTTTTGAAAATGATTTCAGACAAGTAGCAGCAGCGGAAAGTTTAAAGAAATTCCAGCCCAGAGGATAAATTTTCAAACACTTTTTGCAGCAATCGGGACATTTTGTCAGCAATAACGATCCGAACATTCTCTTCCAAGGTGGCAATCGCTTCGGGATTATCTACGTCAGACAAACGACTTCACATAATCCCACCAAAAATAGTTTAACGCAATTAAATCATACGATATTGAAGGTCACGCTATAGGCCTACGACTCGAAATAATGCGTTTATCAAATTCGGGATCGGTGACCATCTCGTTTTGGGCTTATTCACCGAAGGTGCACTTTATCCACTAGAGTAAATGTGGTGCGAAACCGATCCATGGACTTTCGAATTACCGACTGTGATGGGCGATTATCTAGACGACCAAATATTGGACGATGCTTCACGGGAAACGAACCAATATTTTGGTAATAAATTTGTTGCAAACGTTGCCCAAGAATAAGTCTATATATTACAAAATGGCAAACCAAACTAAACACAAGTGAAGTAACAGCTGTCAAAAAGACTAACTCCTAAAAAAGTTTTGAAAGATTGAAAATCACACTTTCAAAAAAAACAGCTTTTATATTTGATTGGTGAAACAATATTATTGACATTTATCAAACCACCTGTCAAACATCGCTACTTCTAGTCAAAGTCTTGGTCTCGTGATGGCAGTATTTAAGTCGATGAAAGTTTAAAAAGAAGAAAAGGACGAAATTAAACGACAAAAAATTAGAAGAAATTAGAAGAAATGATTTCGGACCTTGAATTTACTGAAAATTCACCAAAATATTTTTGAGATCGAGACTACACTCATTTTCGAAGAGACCGAGACCATTTAGAAGTCGAGATTGGTCTTCTGATCCAGTGTCAGTTACTGGAGACCCTTTAACACTCTTAGACTCTAAATAATCAAATCAGTTCTCCAGTCTCATCACCTGCTATTTGTCTGCCAATATCTTTTTTTCATCAGATTCCTGATCGGAAACAAACACTTAAAATCTCTTCCTAATCCACTTCTGTGAACCCAAAAAAGGAGTCACAATCCCTCCTTTTGAAAACCGTCTCGTCTCGTCAAAAACAATTCTTTTCTTTCTTAAAATCAAATATAAGGTTGTGCACCGCGTGCTTTTTAAATTATATTACACAGTCGTTAATCACTTCAAACAGAACAAAAAAACTGAAAACGAAAATCTCTCTAAAAACTTATTGAGCATGTTCAACTGTCATTTTTCAAAAAGTCAAATCTGTCAAAAAGACGACAACGACGTCGCCGCCGACGACGCCGCCTGACGAGACTTTTGAAGTTTACCAATAACAAGTAATCGTTGGTGTTTTTTTTTTTTCATTGACAGGATTTTTTTACTCCCCCCGCACACTACCAGCAAGACAGCCGAGAGAGAGAGAGAGAGAGGAAAACTTTAACTCAGCCTAATGACATCTTCTATAGCAAGTGATTGAAAAATGAAAATCATTTTTCATTAAACTTGGCTCCCCTCCCGATTTTCCTTCTTCTTTTTTTTTTTTTTTTTAAGTTAATAGGACTTTCCTAGCAGATTAATCACCCACCTGCTAGATACTATGGTGAAGAATAACACCATCCTCGGTCTCACAATAAATCATTTCTCTTCCTGGAGACATATACACTTAAGCATGTACATAGCCGCAGCAGCAGCTTCCTCTTCTCCTTCCCCTTCCCATCACATCAAGCTGAAGATGTAGAGGAAGGGAAAAAATGAAATGAACCAACAAGGAACACCATATCACCAAATGTATATACGGCTTCAGCTGTCAAATTTTGAAAAATGAACCGAAAATGTTTTCGAAATTACAATAATTGTAAGCGAAAGCTAAAGCCTCCCGTTATATTTGAATCAATCATTTTCGTTCCTAAGTTAAGGGGAGTATAAGTAAGTAAGTACTTATGAGAAGGGAAGAGATCGGTTTTTTGCTAAAAAAGAAGCCCCTGGAACCAGAAAGGGGGTGTATAGGGTAAATAAAGTCAGTGCGGTCTCGAGAGTCGATTCATAATTTTCTGTTTCCAACTCGTTGGCTAATTATAATTCGTCCTCCGCTCCCCTGTCTGCATTATCAGACCAGGACGCTGAGAGAAGAGTTCGAAGGACGTGTAGTTCGAGTTCCACACTTCCCAGCTCCCCAGTTCCAGTTTCTCAGACTGGTGGGTAGGTAGATGTACAATGTATGTTTGCTAATATGCCAGTGAGTGGGGAGGTTTAAAAATTCATTTATGAAACCGAGATAAAACAAAAATAAAATATGAAAGAACCAGGACGACGACGATGAACGACGACGCGACGGGACGACCCAGGACCAGTACCAACGTCGAGCTACGATGAAGAGACCAAGAGAGAGGCACATTCTTAAATTGCCATCATTAATCTTCATTCGTGATGCTCTTTAGCTCGGAGTAACTTCCTCCACACTAATTCATAATTACGAGGAGCAACATTTCAAGTTGGCGGACATTATGTATTGTTCTGTGAGTTTTTTTTTTCTTTCATCTTTGTTTTATTGTTGAAAAACCGTTTCCGCAAACAAAAAGGATAGCGATTCCACCATCCACCATCTACCATCACCATAACCATAACCATCATCATCATCAGAACAGGACGACAATCCTGTGTATATGAAATGAGTCTGCAAAAAGAGAGCCCAGCATTTATGTGTTTGTGTTTAACAAAAGGAAGGTCATACTAATATTAAAGAGAGCCGGAGATGGGTGGTGGAAGGACGAAAGGCTAAATGCCGACCAACCAAAGGCGAGACGAGAGGAGTTCCATGATGAGATGGCATAGTAGTTATGTCTGTATGTATGTATTAAATGAATACGCAACGCACAAACCATTCTCTTTGTTTGTGCTGCTCTCTAAATTCTCACAGAGTCCCGTCGTCGTCGTCGTTGTCGGTCGTCCTGGTTGGTCCTTAATGACGATAATTATGATTTGTTCTTAAAGGGTGTTAAGTCGAGTTAAGTAGTACTTACATAGCACCAACGAACAAAGCATTGTTGGCCTCATCAAAGTGGAAAGTCTTGTAGTAGAGTAGGCCGCAACTGAAGTCTCTCACGTGATCTGCAAAAGAAGTAAAAAAAAATAATAATTTATGATTAGTGTTTTATGTCGAAAAAGGGTTTATTTAAGAGTCCTTTAATTATATTATTCTACAAATAAATTTTTATTCATTCTAACAAGGTATCAAATTAACAACAGCATGAAATACAAAAAAAAAAAAAAAAATGAATCCTTTTGAAGTTAGTTACGTACGTAAGTACTTCTATAAATTTGTCATGTTTTAGAAAGGATTGCTTAAGGATTTCTTAGAATTGGATGAAATTCGAAAATGTAGGTTTATTCATAATTTTATTTAATAAGGAGGAGATCCGTGGTATAAGTAAATTAATAACAGTTAAGGTTCTTTTGAGACATTAAAGGTGCTTACGCATCGTCGAACTTTACGTGGACCAATAAAACAGTCAAGCAATATTTACAAGTCGAGATTTTCATAAAATATAAAATTAAATTAAAAAGAAAAAAGAATTTCACTACAGAAGGTATTTTTGTACTGGGTTTTAAAATAAGAGGTTCCATTTTAATATGAAGAAAAGGGAGAGAGTTCTTTTTCATGACCAATTCGCACTTTTAGGGCTGTAAGTCTCTGATAACTTCATGAATCTTTAAGGTCTTCAATCGATTGTGGAGAATTGGTAAAAACCTCTATTTTCACATGATTCGAAGGATCTCGAAATTTCGGTGAAGAATTGTGATCACGGTCCGGAAACTTTTCTTACAAAATTGCGATTGTTTCGATACTTTTCGTCATCCTTGTCGAAAATAAATATCGTCCACATCAATAGCCTTTAACCATGAAGAAATAAAAATCACTAATTGAAGATGGAAAGCCTTTTCAACAATCATTCATGGATTTTCAGATTTCCTTCATGACTACGGATTAATTTTTGTTGGAAAATCGGATCATTTTGGTGCAAGAACCCAACAACCAAGGATATAGCTGGTTATCGACTTGAGTTCTTAAACTTTAACTTGAAAGATCGACGAAGAATCGACCAAAAAGGAATTTAGTCAATTCTTCCCAGCTGATAAAAAAATTTCCAAAGTATCAATATATTTTTGGTCGAAAAGGTGCTTCATGGCAAAGACTCAAAATTGCTTTCGAACTGTGACAGCAAAATGTTAACAATATTTGTTGTAAATTTTCTATTTCAGCAATGACGTACCTAATTTCTACTTGTCACAAGTTAGAAGATGATACCTTCAAAAGTGTCAGTTTCCGAAATAGCAGACAAATAAAAATAAAACATTACATGGGCACATCCCTGTTAAGGCTTCATGTTATGGTCGGAGTAAAAAAAAATCATCTGACTAGCGACCGACCTAAGCAAATAGAACTGGACTCGAGCCAAGACACGACTATTCCTTTGCTACTCTCGTATCGGTCTCCTCAAAACCAGATTTTTTACAGAACTACTATTCAATCGAAGTCGTAACCATCCTTTAACGAAATTTGCCAGTTTATGGCCATTAATACGCGGTGCTATGGAACCGGACTTTTTCGGGGTAAAAAAAGTAACTTTCGATTTATCAAAATATTGTGAATTGTAACATTTCCTCCAAATTCAACTGTTTCACTAAACAATCAATCCAGGAATGGGTCTCGTCACTAAATATGACTTTTCGGTCAAAGTGTTCCTCAAACAATGAAAGATAGTAATTTGACAGATGTGGTTTAAACAAAATGGCCGTAATTGGCTGTCAAAGAATAAAAAATCCTATTGGCTTATGGTAAACTTGCTTTCAATATGTAAATTCATGGGTACAATATCACTTTCGAAAAAAAAAAATTATAGTGAAATGAAAAGTTCCTTGAATTTTTGAATCATCAGTTTTCGAATAATTTTGTATTCTTCAAAAAATCAACGGTATAATAAAGTAAAATTTTGTCCCACACAATCAAATTTAAAAATATAATCCTTTTTACACAATTGTCATCCCTATTAAGAAATTTTTTTACTATAATAGCATTTTAGTGGAAATACAAATTTCCCAAAAACAGGTGGCGCTGTGGGTGTTTTTTATGTTTTAATGTCATTCAAACACGCTTCTCGTACACATGTCTATCCGCTTAAAGATTTGACAGAATTGACGTTAAACTATGTACAAAAATTGAACAATACTCCAATTAAATTTAAATGTAAGACATTTTCTCCTTAATTTTAAAGACATTTCTCATTTTAAAATTCATCATTTATATACATTTTTTAAAGGGTACCGAATAAGAAGAAAAAATTGAGGTCCTCGTTTTCTTGTCTGTTGGAGAAGAATCAAAACTAACTATCCATTTCTGTTCTAATTTGATTCCTAATCAGTTGATGTATTCAGTTTTGCAAACAAGTCCATTCGGATAAATGTCAGCTTTATATATTTAATTTCGACCCTCCCTCTAAACACAAATATAGATAAACTCGTGTATCCTTTTTTCGACTCCATGGAATTTTGTCAAATAACCTTTTTTTTTGTGTGTTTCATTTGACTCCGTCACACCATCCAGTCAGTCAGTCAGAGAAGCTAATATTGTATGTAGGTTAGAGGTAATAGGGACTAGGGAGGTTTAACATAGGTTAGGTAAGGGATACGTTACGGGACTCCCAAAGACTCAAGTCCAATTTACTTGGGTTTAATCAAAGTTTAAAGTTAATTCAAAGATAAAACGTGAATCATCCCTAATGACTCTCATTTGTCAACTGTCACGAATCCTTCTTCTACCAAAATGAAGCACCAGCAGGAGAAAGAAGTAACACAAAAAAAAAAAGACAAAAATCTTTTTAAAAACAAAACACCAAAAGAAAAAAGGAGAAGGAGAGAATCACAACTCCTCGGATGGGTATAGTAGGTGACACTTAGACTCACAAAGGACAAACTGCAGCAAGACAAAAAAAAGGACGAAACGCAAAAATAAGTAAAACTAATTTGTACGAGAGAAATGTGACATAGGTTCAATTCTGTGTTGAAGTAAATTAAAGTAGAAACAAATCTGACAGAAGTAGCCAGTCGTCCCGCGTCCGTCGTTGTTGGTGCCATATAGTCCGCTTTACCATCTTCGTCGTCGTCGATTGAAAGTCAAGGCACCCCATAAGCAAGCATCATTTCACCGAACTGCGAATCTCTTATTTCAACTGATGCTGCTGACGCCAACTTGATTCTTCTCTGGATTCGGACTTTTCTGAACAAATGAGGAGTCACAACCTCCGTCGCGTCCTTTGCTTCTTCACCACACCCGTTAATATAGCCTTTGGCGTTACGATATGGCTATATAGGAAGGGGTGTACACTGTACAGTGTAAAGTTGAATGAACAAAAGAGAAGAAGATTGGAGGAGAAGAAGAAGTATAGAAGTGGATATACATATACGAAGCAACGGAAGGAACAGCATCTTACAAAGCCATCAGCAACCATTTGTCTTAATAAACTTGATTCAGGGGTCTTCTGTCTTCATCATCAGTGTCACTGTTAAGTTTTGTATTCTGTTTCCTTTTTTCTTTTTTTTCTTTGTCATTTTTCTTTTCTAGCTCGGTGTATAGCAGCTCCATCTATTTATCACTACTTGTATGTTGTTTTTTTATTTTTTTAAGTTGTTATATCCTTTCTTTAGAAAGTTTGTTTAAAAGCATTGTGGCAACGGTTGTTCGGTATTTTAAAAATTAACTTAAGGTCCAATTTAAGGTTTCCTCTTAACATGGGGAAAAAAGGGTGAAAATACCCGTTTCATCACCATGAAGAACTTCGCAAACCTCTAAAAACGATAGATCTGGAATTTAACTCAGAGTTAATTGATAAATCGAATGAAGTTTGTTCTTATTTTAGGAGTCGACTGTCATTGCGAAAGAGTATTACTTTTGTTGGGCGCCATTTTTCGTTCAACGAATCTCTTCCAATAGCTATAATCTCAACAAATATTGATTTCTTTTTCATAAAATGAATATTTTAAGAGCAAACCAAGCTCCTACTACCTCTTAAAGTTATTGTCAAAAGAATTGACTCCAAAATATTGACATTTTTCATATAGGTAATGTATTGTAAGACTTACACAGAATTCGAACAGTCCATTATTTTATTGTACTCAAATATTTAAGTTCTGATTTAAACCCTTTTATTTAACACTCCCACTTAAGACATCAAATTGAAATATGAATAATTTAATTCAATTCTAAATTATGTAAGTTTTTGAAAAATCTTTTGTAAACAAATTTCACTCGAAAATAAATCTCAATTCACTAAAAATGAATTCATCATGAATTTGATTTTAAATCCAACAAACAACATGTAGCACTTAGATTATGGAAAACTGACAGCAGCTGTCAAAATATTTACTAAACACTGTTTCAAAAAAAAAAAAAATTAAAACGTAGACAAAAATATTTTTATACTGAAGTCTTCGTCTATATATTTTCGAGATGAGGGTGTTCGGCTCCAGACAACAACTCAAGCTCAAAACACTGGGCCAACAAACAATATGCAAATGAAGAAAACATATACTAACAATGCCACTTGGCATAATGTACCGATCTCTTCGTTTCCCATTTTAAAGACTCCCATTATGCATTCAACTTAAAACCATACAATATCTACAGTCAGCTATGTACCCTCTATATGGGTTTGTATGAGTGTATAAGGATGTGTCATAATATAAAATACTCCTCGCTTCGGCAAAACCCATCATCATCGCACCAACATCAATCAAATTTAAAAACAAGACAACAAACACTGATTTCCATTTTCTGAGCTGCCGAAAGTCCTTTTAGAAAAAAAAATACAACAACAAAAACAACAAAATAACAACTCATACATACATATATATTTCTCTCACACACAGCCGAAAATAAGTGGAGGACATTATATTGCGTGTGCTTCAACTTCAACCCTGTGATGTCCTGATTTAACAGCATCTAACAATTTTATAAACTCAAAAATAAACTCCCCCGCATAACACTGCCAAAAACCCCTGTCAGTCATTCCCATCAGTTTTGTGATGACTGTCTGTTGGTTGTTTGTATGTGTATATGTGTGTGTGTGAGTTGTATTGTATATTTTATATACGAGGAGTGTGCTCGGTGCAGAGTCAAATTCAGAGTCAGAGTCAATAAAAGGAACATCACTTTTAGCCACTTCTGCCTCTTCCTGCACATCTCCCAGCCCAGCCCAGCCCACCTCACCGTCCCCGATGCTGATCCACTATATTATATTGCCATTGCCACATCCCGGCCAAAAGCATCATCATCAACATCAGGACCATGAGATATTTTGTAACATATTATTTGATCGTATAATTTAACGGCTTCTGAAATGCCGTTTCTCACAATGTGCCACAAAAATTCCAAACAAGGACGAACACAAAATATACCAAAATAAAAAATCAAAAAAAAATCTCTCTCTAATTTTTTGCCCAACACGAACCGAACACACACAGAGTGAGAGTATCCTTTTTTTATATATGTATGTATTATTTGAGTGAGATGAAAATAACAACAAAGGATTTTTTTTCTGTTGTCCTTCGATTTTGTTGCTGTTGTTGCGAGTTTCCGAGAGTCCTGATGACATTATTTTCAGACAATGAAAACATCTTTTTTTTAAATAGAATCCTTGATAACTTTATGTTATTTATATAGAAAAAGACAACAACAACAACAGTAAACTTAAGAATTTTAAACGTCGTTGTTCGTTCGTTGCTCGTCCTTAAAGTTGACTTAAGCTAATTTGCATAAAGGTCAATATTTAACCAGGACACACCATTAGCAACAGCATCATACCTAGTACCTAGCAGCAGAAGCAACATCATCAGGAAAATATTCATTGGCATGCAAATCACAAGGATTTGACTCCTATTGTTCTTCCTTACGGTCGGTCGGTACCTACCCACCTTTCTTGATGCCAACCTAAGTAGCTCAAATCCCTCCCAAGCAATTATTCGCACAAAAGCAAGCATCACCCATCAGAGTCCAAGTCGCAAGTCTACGTAGATATAAGCAATTTGTTCTAAGGACATTGTTCATAGAATGCGGGACACAACAAGATGCGATGTCCTTTGATGGTACTCTGGTATATATACTCCTTTGCATAGTCGTCGGTCGTCGCGTCTCATTGTCTGTCGTCGAGTTCAAGTCAGAGGAATTATTATTATTATTTGCGGCAGAGTATTTAGGTGCGGTGGAGCTTAATGATGATAACGGTGCTGACACATTTTTTAATGCGTGTACCTACTTCCTTTATTTTTAAGACCGACTTAAACCATCACTTTCCCCCTCCTTCGAAAGGACGACAAGGCCCCAAAATTGAGGGCAAGAAGCCAAAAGATATAGAAGGTCAAATTAAAGTTAAAGCTTTCTTGGGAGGTTTTCTGTTGGTTTTTGTCTTCTATATACGAAACAACTGTAATTAGCGTGAAAATTGGTCATGATGGGTTCTAGAAGTATACCGTCCACCTATACCCACCTACCTGGTGGTGAAGGGCCTAAACTTTTTTAATTTGGTGTTTAATTGTTGATAGTAGACATAGAACAAAAAACCAAAAAAAAAAAAAGGATAAAGATACTTTTGGGTGCTTTTAACAAAAGAAGACGCCTAAGGAATTGTATTTATAATTGATAAGAATATAATTATAAAATTGCGGTCTCTATTTCGGAACCGGTGAGAGAGAGAGAGAGAGAGAGAGGAAGGGAATTTGTGTGGATTGGATTTTCAAGGAGATCTCCACAGATTTCCAGAGCTATGTAATAACACTTAAGGCACTTACCTTTATCTTTCATCCACAACAATTGAGATTGAGATTGAGAACAATACTCTAGGCAGAGTTTAAGGCTATTATCGGGCAATATCACAGTTGTTAATCTGATTTTACCCTAAGGTAGTTTCTGGAATTGAACATCGGCATTATCTAACTGTTTTAGACCTACTTAAAATTGCTTAAGACAGCTTAATATAAGGTGCAGAGATGTGAAGGATTCGTACGAGAGAGATTTTGGTATTTAAAATAAATTGACATGAACTTGTGGTTTAACCCATATGATGTAAGTCGATAACTAGGTCATAATATGTATAGCCCAAGAATTAATGTTTTAAATGACCTCTCATTATATGGGAAGTGAATCAGTGTGAGGGTTTTCGACAGACACACGGGTGTAGGAAAAAAGATTGATCTGAATCAGATAAGTCAAGAAGACTTTATAGGTCAGAAAAATAGCATAACAATAAATTTAGTGATATGAAGACACACAATAAGTATGGAAGAGAAGTAGAAGTTTCCTAAGAATTTCAAAATCTTTAACAATATTAAGGTCATTTTAAACAACCAGGATTTATATGACTTCATGAGAAAGTTAATTTTGGGTTTTGATTAAATTCTAAAGACAACTTTTTGATGACTTGAGAGTCATGACTTTATGCTAGAACTGTTCAGAGGACGATAAGAGCCTTTCTGACGTCTCGTGGAGCTGTCAAATTTCCTTGAAGATGAGCTTTACCTTTGATGGATTAAAAAAACCTCAGAACCTTTAGTATGTTGGTAGTTTATTGGAGACAACTATTAACTTTTCAGTAGAAGAGATGATACTGTGATTGGAAAGAGACTCAGTTAAGCGAGACTTTAACCAATGCCGAGACATTTACCATTGTCCGACCAAGAAGAGATGAAGGGAAAAAGTCTTTTTAGCTTTCTACTTTAACTGACTTAGTAACATGAAGTTGATGTTTGTCCCAATTTCAAAAAGCAAAATTCAGGACAATCAGAATCCAACTGACATGCAATATATCAAGGACGGATTTTTCATTTGATTGGATTTTTGAACGACACTTGAGCGAATTTTTGTACCACACTGTCAACGTTATGTGCAATCTTAAAACCAAGAATACTGTGGTGGACATAAAAAAGTAAAATTATTTCATCGCTTCAACTTTTTTTTAGACGTGTGGATTTTGATCTGGCATTACTTGTTTTGAAGTTTTTTTTTGACAGTTGTCACTTGACGTATGCTTAATTTGGTTTGCCATTTTACAATGAATATAGTTACATGCTGCTATACAGTCAAGGAAACAATAAATTAATTGAAGGAAACTTTTGGTGAGCGTTGCGTCCAAGATCGTGCGATTTAACACCGCTTTTTTAAGGTTATGTGAAGTCGCTTGTCTACACAGATAAGCCCGAGACGATGGACGCCTTGAAAAAGAATATTCGAAGCGTTATTGCTAACATACGGCCTCAATTGCTTAAAAAGTGGTCAAGAATTGGGCTTCTTCGCTGGAATTTATTCGAGCTAGTCGCGGTCACCTTCTGCCCAAAATCAATATTAAAACATAATGGCAAACCCGTATCTAAATAATAAAGCTAAATTCTTGGCAATAGTGTTAAACTATATGCATTTTATTTCTTTTTAAAAACCACACGTTTAAAAAAACACCAACTCACAGATGGAGTGCCTCAAGGTTCCATTGTCGTTCCTACAATTTTAGTCCTGCTTTTTTAGATGACGTTTCTTTTTTCAATGACTATAGTCAAACAGGATTATTCACATTCATTGTCAAAGAAGAATATTTGAGTTGATGGGGAAATCTTAAGTTTTGGAGCTCTGTTTTTAATTTTATATTTTAGCAAAAAATGAACAAACCTTAAAACTTGGCCTACAATAAGTAATTTTTAAAACTTCTCAATTAAAACAATTTAAAAATCCAGCTTAAATTGTATTTTAAGCTATTGAGGTTAATTATACAAAAGTGCTGAGTTTCTTGCCAATTTTTTAACTTCAACATTTCAAATAAGTAACACACAACCATTTTTTGGTACTGCCTTTATTTATGTACAACATATAAGACTCTTCCCATGAGTAATCAAAACTCTATCGAAAGTTTATAAAACAAACTACCACTGCAATCGTTTTCTACCGCAACATTTCCCCAAAAAAAGAAATGAAAAAAAAAACATCAAAATAAATAAAAACCATTTTATAAATCTGCAATTGCATTCTGGCCACAATACGATTAAATTTTGTTCCTTTTATTTATAGAAGAAAAAAAAATAAACTCGAATCACATCCAACAGAGAAAGTGTGAATATTTTTTTTATTTTTTTGTACCTATTTTAATATCCTTGCGACCCAATTCTTGTAGCCTAGGACATGACTGCATATTCATCGAACAAAGCTCCATCCCAACCGAGTTCAACCCGAAAACCAATTTCAATCCCATTTTTGCATATAACAAAGTTTCAAAAGATTCAAACAAAAAAAACTTAAAAATACTAAAACAAAAGCCATTTAACTTTACCCTCAGTAAAATTTACGGTTATGGTCAATTAAAATGGCTTGAGGAGCAAAACCAAAATGGTCACAAAAATATTTTCCCCAAAGACCAATACACGTAGATACATACATGCAGATCCTGCCCTCCATCCAAACAGGTGCAAAACATCATCGGAAAAAAAAATTCATCTACCCACGATTTGAATAATCCTTTTTGGGGTATGATGATGAAGAGCGAGCGAAAGACAAAGTAACCGTTCCATTAAATGAAATTGATTTTAATCCCAATCAAAAAGAAAAAAAGAAGAGCCATTTTTTTATTTTGCACAAAAAAATGAACTCCCATTTCAAACACACACCAACGCGAACCCGAACGCGAGATGCGCCCACCTGCAAGCCCACGATAAGGACGAAGTAAATTTTACTTATGCATATGAGGCCATTTTTTCCCGAGTCAACATTAAGTCCCAAAGGACCTGTGACTGCGGTATAGTGACTGTGTGTGTGTATTTTGTTGTGTTGTGTTTTTGGTGATGAAGAAAAATAATAAAACTAAAAAATACAAGCAAACAAAATAAAACAAATGATGCATATTACTCCTGAATCCTTGTTGGTGTTTTTTTTTCACTTTTCACAGATTTTCCTTATGTCGGATGATTAAATGTAAAGGATAAAATAACGAGTTTAGCTTAAAATATATAAAATTTTCATATACACTCGTATTTCTAATATTATCCATCAACCACATCAAAAATCTGCTACTATAGTCCCGTATAAGCAGTCTCATCAGTGTGGCATCCTCTAATAAGATCTAATCTAGATGTATGGAGGTTGTATTATGTATATTATGCAAATCTCACACTCTCTCTCTAAATTTTATCTGTGCTATATATTCAGCCACGCATCATTTTGAATACAAAAAAAATACCTACCTACCGAAAACCAAAACGAAAAAAAAAAACAATAACAAAATCCACATGATAAGGAAACAGGATGAAAGAACAACAATCTCCAGCTAAAAAGGTGAATCCTTGTTGTATCCTACTTTAACCGAAACCGACTTGCCTTGTTGTAGGAAACAACAAACGCATCCTGGTTTCTTCCGCAATATGCTCCAAGAGAGATTTAGATACAGGGGCGGATTTGAAGCACACTCGACTTGGGTTGAGATTTAAAGTTTTTTGTGAATGTTATACAAGTGACACAAGTCAGGTTAAAAATTAAAAAAAAAATTACTATTTGTAAAAATTTCAGAATTTCTATTTTCTATCGAGGTTCTATGAAATGTAAAAATTTTAAATGTTACGGAAGTGACACCTTTTTATAAAATGTGAAGTTGTAAGTTTGTTTAAAGCTCAAGCTTGAGCAGACAAAAACTGAGTCATATGAACAAACAGATACTTGATTTAAGTAAAAAATTTAGTGGTACAGAGTTATGTTACGGATGTGACGAAGTACATACCTACATACATATGTTACCAAATTTTGGCATACAAATTTCAATTATTTCAAGTAAAAATTTGTGAGCAAATGAATGCAATTTATATTTGAAATTTTTTTTATATAAATTGGTTACACTTATGACATGTTAATGTAATAAGTGTGACCCAATACTTTTTCAGTTGTTTTGTACATGTAAAGCCTCAATTTATAAAAGGGAAATGAAAAAAATCAAGAAAACATTTTCCTGTTTCTTTTGTTACTGATGTGACAGGATAAAGTTCCGAATTTGACTAATTTCGTAAAAATATTTGCATTTAAAAATCTCTTAAGTAAAATTAAGTAACATGAAAAAATATAATTCTGAATTTTTAAACAAATTTATTTTGAAATTGTTACACTTGTGACAAGTGACAAGTTAATGAAACAAACGTAACAAAGCATTAGATTGAGTTTTTGGAAATTACCTTCCTTCAATTTGGACCCTCAGAATTTTTTCAATTGACTTTGTTACATCTTTGGAAAGTTTATGTTACGTTCGTGACCAACCTTGAGGAATTATTTTTTCATGAACAGATTGGGAGTAACTCAAGTTTATGAATATGTAATATGTAGGAAGCAAAGTAGTGAAGAACTTGATTTTAAATTGTTACTCAAGTGACAAGTTGATGTTACGATTGTAACCAAGTAAGTATTTGAATCCAATTTTAAGTGTTACAGAAGCTTTTTTGTTACGAGTTTGACATTTTAAAAGTCACACTAAAGTTTAACATGACCTACGACCAAGGCCCTGAACCAAACCGATTCGGCCACGTTTTACAAACCCTTAATCCAGACACAGCACCATCACACACAAGATAAGGCTCCTCTAACCTAACTGCTGTTCTTTGTAAATAAATGGGGCAGGTAATGCTTAGGTAGAAAAGGTTGTACTATGGTCTGTTTCGTCTTCTAATTTTTTTTTTCTTTCTCTTCAAAAAAATAAAGAAAAAAGAAAGTACAGAATGTCGACAAACAGGAATCACCGAGAGAGCACTTCACTACAACGAACCCAGAGGAGTTTTGCTTCACACAACAGATGAAAAATATCCTGGATTTATTTATGCTTAAAAGCCCAAAACAATTTATTTTCCCTTTTCTTGTTTTTTTTTTTTATTTTCTGCCATCCTATCTCTACCAAAAGCATACTGACATTTCAGAATGAAAGCCAGAGTATAGAAAAAAAGAGAGAAAAAGGAGATGTAGCAGAGGAAGCAAAGGAAGCAGAATCAGGAGCAGGTATATCCTTGCCTGTACTGTGCAAGCCCGCAACAAACCGGATAGAAGACGGAGACTCCATAGGTTACAGAAGAGCACTAAGCCAACATAAGTGTGTGATGCTGACGGTATAAGGCACAAGGTATAGGTAGGTTAGGTAAGATAGAGGCAGGTTATCATCGGATGAGGATAACTCTTGGCTTTATCCCGAAAAATGGATGTCCGAAATTTAAGGATCACTTTTACCTTAATGTTCTTTAATGCTACAGCATCAGCATCAGCCATGGCCAGAAGCCAGAGTCTTGTACGTATAGTATCTGTCTGATGTTCTCTACAATTATACACTCACATACACACATACCAACACAAACATACTCTTATATAGGTATGGACCAAGAGATGAGGCAAAAGCTAAAGTAAAGTGCACCAGAGGATAAGCAAAGTGAGCTGTTCAAAAGAGATTTGTCAGTCGGTCGTTCGTTCGTTCCTTTCGTACAGAGGTATCTTTTTCTAAAAATCCTTCTTATTCGTCCTTTTCTCTACCAAATCCGAATACAAAATGGTTTTGTTAAAATAAAAATAAAATAAAAAAAAAATAAACTAAAAAAGAAAACATGGAAAATAGCTCTCCGAAATTGCATGATAAATTGGTTGCAGAGATACAGGAACATTAGTTATATAGTAAATTTTATTTAGGTCAGAATGTCCTGATAAACAAGAAAAGCACTAAATTATGCTGTTATATCGTTGTTGCATCATTTTAAATTCATTCTCATTTTATTAGAATAGATACGAATGTTTGTAGGTACTAGTATATGTTTCCAGATACATCGTTTACCCGAGAATTTCTAAATTGGGGACGTGTTTTCTATGTGCTCGTACGGATTTAAGGAAACAAGCAAAACAAACAGAAAAAAATCAAAACTAACCAACCAAAACGGGTCTGACATTAATTGAAAATTCAAATTCTTATGTATGAAAAAGGATAACAACAAACTAACCCCAATTAAAAAGGCTGCAACCATATTTTTCTTAAGTAATGAAAGTGGAAAAAAAGCCAGATTTTTAAGAAAATGAACATAACGATTTCAAATAACAAAAAAAAGGTCCCACATTGGGCGCCAATTATTGTTCTTTTTATCTGTTGGCTTAATTTTTGCCCTAACACAACCATATAAAACAAGAACTTCCTAAATTAAGAAAACAAAGTAATTTTGACAGAAATGTTGATGGAGAAAATAAATTATAGTTTCACATTGGGCGCCAATTATTATTTTTTTCTTCATCTGCTTGCTTATTTTTTGCATTGATGCAACCAAGTAAATTTAAAAACTTAGTCAATTAAGAAAATAAAGTAATTTTTAAAGAAATCTTGAATAAACAATAAATGATAGTTTAACGTTGGGCGCCAATTAACTAAATTTTTATTTTATCGTAAAGAAAGGTAAAATATGTTATTTTCCTACTACAAGAATTACGTAAGTAGTCAAATACATTGAATTGGAGCTGAGTCTTTTAAAAAAGGAAGTTTTTGATTGATAAATAGACTCAAGCTTAAAAAAGGACTCAGATTTATTAGTTGTAAATTGAAGAAATTGTGTAAAATTGTGCTTTAAGATATTTTAATACATGAAAACTTTACGTCTCTGTCTCTGTGCATTCAATAGAAATGATGGACGTATGAGAAAATGCCTTCGTTTGAATCAAGAAAAACTTTCTTTTATGAAGTCAGTAACAGGTTTTCAATTTTAGGCTTTTTCTTTCCTTATCAAAGATAACTTTAATAACCATTGCCCTATATAATCTGATGGTATTCCCAAAAACAAAAACTGTTTCTATATTTTCAAAAACACACATCTTCCCTATGTTCATTCATTTCTAAGCACGTTTGCCTCATTTGAACCTCATTTACTTTTCAAAGCAAACCGAAAACATTGCACTGCTTCTACTTCTGGGTGTATAGATTCGAAACAAAACCACCGCAAGACTCCTTAATTATTTAAGTCCAAAGCTTATACCTCCAACACCACCTAACACCCCCCCCCTTCTAAAAATAACCAACCGACCATGTTTTTAAAAGTATTACTTTCGTATATCCTATCCTGTCACGAAAATAAAACAAAAAACAACCAAAAAATTTAAACAAAATGGTTTCTAACAAAAAATAACAACTCGCCATGGAGATATATGAACAAAGGTGGGTCCCTGTGCACTACCTTATGGTACATACACAAGCATACATAAGTTTACATGTTCGCTTGTAATGTCACAAGTTCCAGGTGCTCCCTAAATCTTTTGCTACATGAAATAGTGCACCAGAATAAATATTGCAAAAGAGAGGGAGAGAAAGAGAGAGTAGGTAGGAAGGTAGGTGTAAGGCACCTAGCAGGGGAATATCCTAGCGTCCTTTAGAAATCCTGTACAACCCGCCGTTTTTTTCACGAAAAAAAAACTAACCCCGCAAGGACCAACAACGAAACAGCAAAAACCCCCAACCAAAGGGAATGAATGAGGAAAAAAGTAAGTATGTATGTTCCAGTTTCTACATACATATAGTTGATACACCCTTACATCATAGTTATTGAGAGAGTAGGGGGGAGATTGAGGAAAGTAAAAAGCCGGAAAAACGAGCAATGTATAAAAGTACCACCATCATCATGAATACCGCCACCAGCCTGCCGGGTTTTCCTTTGCTGTAGGCATCCTTTTGTGTGCATTTTCCCGAAAAAAAAAAATTCCATACAAAACCTGGAGAAAATTCTCAGGAACCACTCACACCACAGAATATCCACACTACACTCTAACAGTATCAAGTATATTAACCAAAAAAGTCTACAGAAAAAAAAGGGAAGAATCTATTTTTTAGTGCCATTCGGATTTTTACTTGTACGAGTATTCCGCTGGTTCCGCTATTCCGCTGGCTGCTGCTGATGTCTTTGCGCTTTTTGGCTGCGCTCGCTCTAGCGAATTGAACCATTTGTCTTTGCCATATGTGAATGGTATAATAGTAAATCGATATTATGCCAACATTAAGGCGGCAGTAACGACGAAAACGAACAAAAAAAAACCTACAACTTAAAATACAAGCTAACAACCGTCGTCGCCGCCCTCTGCCACCGCGCTACTGTTCCACCCGCAGCCATCTTCTTTTTTTGGGGGTTTTGTTGTTTGAATTTTTGAAAAATCCCCCCGGAACCACATGAATGGCAGTAGAGAGTTACCTTGGATTTGGAAAAAGTAAAGAGGTTTCATTTCTTCTCGCATCTCGTATATTATAGAAATGGCAATAGCAACCGTAACGGTAACGGCAACAGCACGACATGCAATGAAATGAAGATAGGTAGTCAAGACTCAACAAGGACCTATAGAATACGAGTATACATACGTAAAGTGCGATGGGTGTGGAACAGGATATAGGCGATTTAATGGTAAAGCGTAAAGGTAAAGGTAAATTGTTAAAGGAGAAGAAGAAGAATTTAGAGTGAAATTTCAACCGAAAAATCTTTCAACAAAAAAAAATATAAAAAACCAAACGAAACGCAAAAGAAAAGAAAGAACCAAACAACAATAATAACAACAAAAAAGGAATCGAAAAAGGACTCAAAGGCAAGGGGGACGAGTCGAGTACCTCTATATATAGGTAAAACCTCTGGAGCTTTATCCAATTTCAGGATAATTCTTTCTGCCAAGGTTTTGTCTGGATTTCAATTTTTTTTTTTTTCATTTTCTATTTTTTTTTTTTCATCTTGTTTCTATCGCTTTTACTCGGGGTTCTACTTCTCTAAGTCTCTGCCACTTCTCATCTCATCTTATTTAACTGCTTATCCTTAGATGTGAACGGTGAACCCCTTCGTTTCATGTGAGTTGTTGTGCCGCATGGCATTCCATCCGACATTCAGGATTCAGGACGACCAAAAAATGGCAGCGGCACGAAAACGACTACAACAACTACAACGACGACGAACAGTGGTGGTGTTATTTTAGCTTTGAAATAAACCTTTACGTACTGTGGTACAGTACATGTATCTTCTTGGAGCATTTTCTCTAAGGATATAATGTCAAGTTGGATGAAATTGATGTACCTATCCTATATGCCAGGTGTGTATATGTATCTACCTGAAGAGAATCCTATTGTAACAATATAGGAACCTTTTGCCTATGAAGTCTCTTTCCGTTTCCATGCTTAAATCTATGAATTTTTTAAAACCCAATTGTTGGTATGATCCTAGCTTTTTTTTTTGTCCTTTGAACATGGTATTATTTTTTTCCTCTTTCGCAGGTGTCTGACTGGGTGTGAATGTACTCCTACATGAGTACATAAATATACAGACATACGAGTACATATGTATATGAAGGTATGTATATGATTGTTTAGTGTTATTTACTTGAGAAAAAAAATAAAAAGGTTTATTGCCGTGGGAAATTCTTATATGTCAAGTTTATTTAAGAAAAAATATCTTCTTAACACGTTCACGCGACAGCTCTTTAAAGAAGCCAATTTATGTATATTAAGGTGTACACTTAACATTTTCAGGAATTTTAAAATTATTGGCTTAAATGTCGTAAAGTTTTTTTATTGCTATAATTTTACTTTTTTATATAATTTTGCGTCGTTGCCGTCGACGTTTACATTGGCAAACATAATATAGGGTAAATTATGGAGAAGTTTTGATGGCGTCAAGAAAATAACATGTTTACATCTTACTTGAGAAGAAGGACCTTCATTTCACTAAACTTTAAAAAAAAAATATACAAATTGAGCCTTGTTAGTTAAAGTCTTTTGCATTCCTCTGTGATAGAAATGTCAGGAATAGAGGGGACCTAAAATTTTAGCTGATTTGGAAGAGTCAGAACTCAAAAAAAAAATGCTTAAGTAGCACTCTTAGAAATTAACTTAGGACCTCGATAGTCCTTCGCTCTAAACTTAATGACAATGACACTTCTTCACTATCTTAACCTTTACACTTCAACTCACCGAAAAAGTGAAGACATAAGTCTGTTGGTACAATGGAGTCCATAAGTCGGCTGATAGTCAACAAAACTCCAGTAGACAATAGCAATATCAGTCATAGATGGATTTAACATGGCAGGACATCAGGATATAGTTATATCAGGGTCTTTCAGAATTATGAAAAGACAAATTTTAATCCATTCCTTGATGCTGTTTCTGAACTTTTAATATCAAACGTATCAAAGCTTATAAAAATGCAAGAAGACTGATTCTCAAAAAATAACAATTGCAAAGATAATTTAGTCAGTCTTTTCTTCCATCGGAGCAGATAGCGTCTTGATTTAAAATTACCATCAAAGAATTTCAATATTTCGTCTTCTAAGACAATTCACCAACCTATCAGATGTTCATCAAGAATTTGATATTTTCAATGCTATACCTATCTATGTACTTGTACAGTACTAAAACCTCTTCTATGATATTATAAGCCCGGAGTAGAGTTATAGGAAGAACTGTTGAAAATCAAGCTAGTATGATTAAATGAAACGACCGACTTCGAGTAAGAACACACTGCAACTGATTTTATTATATAAAGAAAAAGTAATGGAAAAGCTTAAAACTAAATGAACAATGTTTCCAGTGAGAGCATTGCCAAATTTAAATATTCAAATATGTAATTCATTATTATCTCAACACTCCCACTTTTGAATAATTTTTAATTTTTAACATAATTAATTAATTTTAAAAGGATTATTTCCAACTCCAATCAAATCTCTAAATTTTTCAAACTTATCTTTGCTTAAGGCTTTGGTAAAAATGTCGGCAATTTGGTGTTCAGAAGGAACATAATTAATATCAAAATCTCTTCTCTCATATCTTTCACGAATAAAGTGATAACGCACGTCAATGTGTTTTGTGCGCTTATGGAACTCCGGATTTTTAACTAGCCGGATTGCTCCCTGGTTATCCATATTCAGCTCAGCCACACAAGACTCTTTAACTGGCACTAGTTCTGCAACAAGACGCTGAATCCACACCAAATCTTTTACAGCTTGAGATGCCGCCACGTACTCTGACTCAGTGGTCGACAATGCCACACACTTTTGCCTCTGCGACGCCCAGGATACAGGTCCACCCCCAAACTTAAAAATGAATCCTGAGGTAGATCTTCTTGTGACAATGTCACCAGCGTAATCGGCATCACTGAAACATATCAAAGATAAATTGTTAGCTTTTTTAAAAAGTATACCCATTGTTTTAGTGCCACTGATGTACTTCAGGATCCTTTTGACTGCATTTACATGCATTTGGGTGGGTGCTTCTAAGTATCGTGATACAACTCCCACTGCAAATGCAATGTCTGGCCTGGTAGCTACTGCCAAGTACATAAGGCATCCTACTGCCTCTCTATATGGAAACCTTACTTCCTTTTGGGATGAGTCGTCTGCACTTCCAATTACTTCAGCTGGTGTTGAAACAGGCTTACTGTCGGTCATATTGAATCTCTTCAACACTCGCTCTGCATAACTAGTCTGGCTCACATGAATTTCCCCATTCGACGTCCGCGATAATTGCATTCCTAAGAACCATTCAGCATCCAAAAGTGTGATTTCAAATTCTGTCCTTAGATATTCCACTAGTCTCATACCATCTTCTTTCTTCTTTGCTGCTATTAGGCCATCATCGATGTAGATTGTCAATATAAGACGTCTTTCAGCATCGTTTCCAATAAAAACACACGGATCCATTTCAGAAGCTCGTAAGTTGAATTTCTTTAGCACACGAGTGAATTTTTCGTTCCAGCAACGAGAAGCTTGCTTTAAACCGTATAGACTCTTTCGTAACTTACACACTTTTCCGGAACCATCATCAAACCCAAGAGGTTGACGCATGTAAATGTCCTCATTCAGATCGCCATTTAAAAAGGCTGTTTTAACGTCGAACTGAACCAAAGACAGTCCTTCACAAGCGGCAATCGCAAGAACAGTTCGAATTGAAGTAAATTTCGCCACAGGACTGAATGTTTCAACATAGTCTACTCCATATTCTTGGGTGAATCCACGAATTACTAACCTTGCTTTGTATTTTATCCGCCCAAGCGCATCTAAGTTCTTCATTTTATATACCCATTTGTTATCAATGATCTTTCTTTTTGCTGGTTTTTGGACCAATTCCCAAGTCCGATTCGTATGTAGACTTTGCACCTCTTCTGCCATAGCTGCTCTCCATTGACGCGCATCAACACAAGAAACTGCTTCTTTGTAGCTCGTAGGTTCACCTTGAACCAGAAACGCATGCTTTTCTGCATAGTTTATACAACCTGAACTCTTCCAGTTCTTTGCACTTCGCAGTTTATTTCTGTATGACACATCTTTGCTCGCACCAGCATCATCCTCATCTATCGAGTCGAAAACATCATCTTTTAAGTTGGGTTCTTCAAAGTTTTCTTCAGATGAACTACTGAAACTCTCCAGCTCTCCGCCGTTCAAATCCTGCTGTTGCTGATCACTTACAGAACCACGCGCATTATCATGTGTATTATCACCTTCATCCTCATGCAAGCAACCATGCAAATCATCATGTAGTTTTTCATCCAAACCCCCATAAGAATTTTTGGTCTAGATTCTCAAAGTCAGCTTCTTGTGATGAAAACACTATACCCCTGTCTTGATCCCCATCTTTCTGGTTTTGAAGCTCGTCCTCCCTAAATATGACGTCTCTTACAATCTGGATTTGTCTTGACGATGAATTCCAAATGCGATACCCTTTTGTGTTTTCGGCATATCCCATGAACAAACCTTTTTCTGCCTTACTATCAAATTTCTTACGTTTCTGTTTTGGTACATGTATGAACACTGGAATTCCAAATGTTTTTAAATCTAAGACCTTACATTCACTGCCCCACCAAAGTTCATATGGATTTTTGCCTTTTACTGGACTAACACCGGTTCGATTTAGCACAAAGACTGCTGTGTTAACTGCCTCTGCCCAGAATCCCTTCGATAAACCACTTCCACAGAGCATTGTCCTGGCGGCTTCCACAATTGTGCGATTTTCGCGTTCAACACTGCCATTCTGTTCCGGAGTGTAGGGAACTGTAGTTTCATGACGAATAGAGTGCTTGGTAAGAAGTGATCTAACTGCTTCGTTCATGAATTCCGTCCCATTATCTGTACGGAGCGTTCTTACCACATTTCTGCATTCACTTTTAGCTTTGTTTATGAACTGCTCAATGTATGAACAAACATCTGATTTAGATTTTAAGAAATACACTACTTTGTATCGTGAAAAATGGTCTTTAAACAAAAGAAAGTACCTCGAGCCACCAACTGAGTTTTCTTCCATGGGTCCACATACGTCAGCATGTACAAGCTCGCCCGGTTGAGAAGCCTGAAAATTACTTTGACGGAAAGGTAATCGATGTTGCTTCCCATAGACGCAGTCGTCACATGAAAAGTTCTCATCAGCTTTGAACTGGATGCCTTCTTTTCTCAGCTGATTGCGAACCTGTACAACGTTTTGATGTGCCATACGTTTATGCCAAGTTTTTAGTGGCAATACCTGATTAGCCACATTCGCTTCACCAAATTTCGGTGTTTGGACCTTAAAACACATCTTAAAAAGCTGCCCCTGCCGTTCTCCTACAGCCACAACTGAACCATCCTTCTTCACAAATCTGCACTGAAGATTATCGGAAATAATGTTTAAATTTTTGTCTAAGGCCCTAGTCTGCGAAAATAAATTCATAGAAATCTTTGGGACATACAGAACGTCAGACAAATGTTTTTCGCTCCAAATGTTACCATCAGAAGCAAGAATATTTATGTCGCCAATGCCCTGCGCAAATATCTTTTCTCCGCTTCCTATCTTAATGGCAACAGGATCCGTAAACTCCCTATAGCATGCAAACCATTCTTTTATACACGTCATATGGTCACTAGCACCAGAATCCAAGTACCAGTTCCGATTTCTTGTGCTATACCTTGCAGTTGAGGCATCACAGCCTATTAAAGCTTCCCTTTGAACCTCACCTTGAGTTCCAGTCCATCGACTTTGGTTTGGCTCTTCTATCGCACTACCTCGTCTCTGCACCTCATCTGAACTTCCAGTCCATCGTGAACTAACTAAACCACATACCAGTGTACCTGTTCTTCCCTCACTTGACCTTCCAGTCATCACTTTTTCATCAACGCTGCATATAAGTGCATCACCCCTTCGTACCTCATCTTTAGTTCCAGTCCACTTTCTATGATCACCTGAGGCATTTCTCTTAGGACAATCGTTCTTCCAATGACCATGCTCATTGCAAGAGAAACACTTTCCCCGCTTTGATGACTTTGGATTTTTTTTCTTTGTCTTTTGCTTTGCAACTAAAGCAACAGATGAATTCGTCGCATGCGATGACATGCGTGTCTCCTCCATGACCAGTCGTGACGTTAGATTTTCCAAGGTTTGCTGCTCTTTTGCTGTCGACTCCCATGCACAAAAAAAATGTTTAAAATTACTTGGAAGTGTCATCAAAACTTTCGTTATGATCATACTTTCAGAGATAATTTCACCGATATCTCTTAACTGCCTGACAATGTTCTCTAACCTGGATATGTGCGTTGAGACATCATCATTTGGGTCTTTTTCAAACCCGTAGAATTTTTGCAGCAACATGTGGATATTTGCCTTCGAAGTCTGTTCATAAACTGACCTTAACTTTACCCACATTTCCAACGCAGTTTTGCAGTTAACGATATGCCGAAGCGGAATAGAATCTATGCTCGTTGCAATAATTCTTTGCGCTCTGCTATCTGATTTTCTCCAATCTAACAGCCGCTTATCAAAAGCGATTTGGGTTTCAGATTCAGCCTTCATCGGAGCCTGGTTTTCCCCATTTACATACTCAAATACCCCAGAGGCATTAAGTAGAATGGAAGCTTGAAATTTCCATACGGAATACTGATCTGCCGTTTGCAGTTTCTCAATGTTATAAGCATTATTCTCCATTCTTACCGACTCTCGTTTTATTATTTTAATCTACTTCTTAGCTAATCTAAAACTAACAAGGTTCCCAGATTTCAAGCGCGTTCCAAAAAATTAAATAAAAAAAAACTTGCTTAATGACTTTAATTTAACCTCTAATTTTTCCCGCGTATTCTGGGCCCATAACCTGTTGAAAATCAAGCTAGTATGATTAAATGAAACGACCGACTTCGAGTAAGAACACACTGCAACTGATTTTATTATATAAAGAAAAAGTAATGGAAAAGCTTAAAACTAAATGAACAATGTTTCCAGTGAGAGCATTGCCAAATTTAAATATTCAAATATGTAATTCATTATTATCTCAACAAGAACATTTAGAAGCCAAGTAACCGAGATAAATTGCAATTGAACAATCGTATTCTGAAATGGAATTCGACCCAAGATAATCTCAGTTGTACTATCTCATCTTCAACTTTGCTATGAAGAGACAGAAATGTGTAAGCCTATGAAGATGATCTTGACGAAAGAAATTGACACAATACCTTTGTTACCATTACAACAGTTTCTTACAAAGGAATTCTTCAAATACTCTGGATAAGTATCAGCAATGAGAGAGAAAGTGTTTGATATTCTGTCAAGATTCTTCAAATGCAGAATTCTAATCATGACTTCTAGACAGCTGATCTTCAGGACCTTGGCCTTGCCAGTAAACAGATTTTTATAGAGAATTGATATTTCAGAAACGGTATAACCATAATGTTGACAAGTTTAGTAGATAGATTGTCAAACTGTACTAAAGATACGTCACTGTTGACTTCCGCAGTCTTGCAGTACTCAAATGCAGTACCCGTCTGATCAAAATGCTCTTAACAGAACTGCATTTTAAATTTTTGTCAAGAATATCACCAAACGAAAAAATGCCATCGACTGATATTGATTAATCATTAAAAAATTCGGAAGATAATATTATAGATTTTAGACCAATTCAATTTTTGATAAATAACTTTTACCAAGAACAGACAGGAAATCAATTGATCTGTTATCAAAAAAATGGTTTGTTATTATCAATTTCTTCCCCGATGAAGGAATAAGTATAAATAATCTCAAACCCTTATGGATAAATAATTACAGTGAGAAAATTTTATTCAAATTGATTAAGTGAGGATATTAAGTTCCCTGAACGAATTAAGTTGTTATAGCCATTTATTATGACACATTTTCTAGCTCCCATATTATTATGTAGGTATTTCTCCACCTACACCCCGCGGTTTTCTTTTGCAAATTAATCACCATTTATAGGAACTGTGTGAATAATTTAATCCGCTATATATACTATCATATTCCATTGAACAAGTTTAATTTGATTTACCCCTCCCCCTCCCATCCCGGTGAAGGAACCGAACACATATATGTTATACATAAATATATCATAATGGCTATTATTATCACCTCTCTATAATATTATTTGGTAGGCCACAAAATGATACAATCAATAACATAAAAGCTTACAGTATTTAAACCTTACCGACATGCTTGTCCGTCCTGGATGCGAGAGTATAAGGACAATACCATCAGTAGGTAACATATACTATACAGCGCCCCCTACCCACAAATCGTTAATAATGAAGTAAGTCAATTGACTTAATGGAGCTCTTCTCCTGGCTGACCAGGCCATTATTATTGACCAAACAATAAGAGACACAGACAATTTCATAATAGAAACTCATATTCCCAACCACAGAAGCAGCAGAAGCAGGAGCTGAAGGAGCAGGAAATGTATACGAGGATATTACGGGTACACTCATATTACAGTAGGTGGTCGATATATTGTACACATATATAGATAGGAGCTACGATTTACCTGCGATGGCTTTGGAGTCCTGCTGACAGGATTAAGAATAAAACGAATAACCTTTGTGTACCTGTCCCCGTGTCCGTTCACGTTCCCGTTCCCTATCCAACCTGTACATTATTACATGACCTGCTGTTCTAAAAAGGAACAAACGACCACGCTAAAATGGACACAACACACAATATGGTCGACCATATCCTGAACTTAAATTTACGGATTCCATTTAGACGTGGCCAACGTGGAGGATGAGCGACTGTGAGAATATGTATTGGGTTTGGGGGTCGCAGGATGTGCGCTTCAATAAGAATCGTTCAGATGGTGTCTTATGCGAGGAGAAAATTTACTGCTAACTGGCAAAAATAGTGAGGGCTCGGCTACCGGCGCGGCGGGTGGTCAGGCCGGGTCGAGTTGGGTCGGGTCGTTGGGTATACCTCCTACACCTTAGACATTATGGACAACGAACAGTGACAGTGGCAACACAAGGTGGTTTCATATTGTCCCACTTAAGACTATCAATAAATTGACAGTTTATATCAATTTCCCAGAATACAGTGTTGATGTGTCGTCGTCGGTCGTCGTTGTTGTCCTCGTGTCCTCTTGTCCTCGTTCTTGTCTTTGTCTTCGTCTTCATTCTATGAAGCACCTCCTGTGGTGTGGTGAAGTTTTATTCGAAGCAAGACCGGGCAGGGAATCCTATAATGTTAGAACATTATATCTGACCAAACAGGTTGTTAGGGTGCTTCGATGTTGTTAACTTTTGTAAGTGTTCCTCATAAACAATTACCCATACATACACAAACACAATACAATAACCAACATAATATATAACATTCTTTATTTAACAGAACTGAGGTTTTGTTGAAAACAAAGTTATTATGGCAATGGGTTAAATGTGGGACACGTCAATTTAAGCTTAACATAGGGATTTTTGTATTGATTTGTTGCTTCTACTCAGTAGGGAAGACTCTTCTCTTATGGTCATAAGTGGGAATTGTGGAAATATAGTCACTTCATATAGGAACTTTGAGACATTTTTTCTCAGAAATTGAATCTGATGGTCTTTGAAACGTTTTGACAGAATTGTTTTATTAACAGTTGTTGGAAAAATCTGTCAATGGTCTTCTAGGATTTACATCAGATTTGATCAGGTATGAAATTCTAGGAAATCTAGTTGAATTCTGTTATTGTTCGACTTTTGGCAGACACAAACTCGGTTTCCAAAAAGTTGAACGAACATTGATTCGAACTGTGATTGATGCCAATTAATGCTTCCAGAAGATGATGTGGTACAAATTGATATCTTAGAAACAGTGGAAACTCTTTTGAGGTGCTTTTAACTTGACTAGTCATCGAAAATGATGGATTTCCTAGTTCTACAAAAACAAGAAGGCAATCAATCCATGAAATATGAAGAAAAGGAAATTCTTGAAAAAAGAAGAAGGACATTCACAATGAAGAGACTTCTTTTCTAAGTTTAGAATCGAAGTTTTTAAGTTGGAATACAATAAGCTGATGTGTATCAATTTTTTATCGAAGTCTTCGAAGAAGTTTATTTCCAAACTAAAAATGCTCAATTTTCCAACATTCTACTATTAGACTCAAGTCTTTACTCAACTTAGAAGATTGTTACTAAATTATTTGGTCAACTTATCAAAAGGAAATACGAAAATCGATTCATAATCTCAAATCAAAAATGAAGATACTAACATGAATGGACTGCTAGACTGTTTCAGATGGCTGATAAATGATGATTACGAGTAGAACTTCGATTTAAGTTTCTATCTATCTTAATAATTCTTATAATTTCATAAGAGACGGTTCAAAAAGTTAAGATAATTGAGCTTCAATAGGAAATCTTCATTTATATTTGTTAAGTTTTTGATAATCCTTTCAAAACATTTCTTCTCGTAAAGGATCACGCCGGAGAGGTATCACTGTTCTCCAAATCACAAAGAAGCAGACCTTGGAATAGAAGAATATGAGAGCATCAAACTACTGCTTAATTTTTCTGAAAGTATTGAGAACTTAGCCAACTGATACTGCTGTATTAACAAACTTGGAAGTATCAGAGGTAGAGAAAATAATAAGATCAACAGTTGAAAAGCCTAAAATGAAATAAAGAAAGAATCTTCGATGCTTTCAAGACTTTGATGGTCAAGATTAAGAAATAAAAAATCACTTTTTTTTTCCTTGGTTTAGAAGTCTTCTTTAACATTGAACAATTGAGTTCTTTCCCATATTAACCAAGAAGTCTTCAAGGAAAACTAAAATTGGTGTTTATGCATGATTTGAAGCATTGGAAATAGTGAAGATGATAGGCTCGTCAGCTTAGAAGACCAAAATAAAGTGAAGAATGAATATCAATGTAGTTGATCAGTACTATTAGGTCGGTTAAGAATCAGTGTTTCTTCTTCGGCTTCTAATATTTAAGTTTGAATAGTGGGGCACTATTTTTGAACGAATCATAGAAAACCTTCATCGTCCTGAATTATATGATGTAAGCAGTAAAGATGTATTGAAGAGTCTTGAGAAGAATCCAATTGAGAAGAATTGGAGCAAAAGATTCCATGTTGAACACATTTAAGAAACAACAGGTCAAGGGCTACTAACTCCTTTAATCATAAATTTTTTCTTTTAAAATTTTAGAATTGAGTCTTTCTTTGAATACATAAATGAAGATTACCTGATAAAATTTCTGCTAGCTCCTATAAAAAAGCTCCTTAACTATTGAAAAGTAGTTTCTGAAAACCTATTTTCACTTCAGATCTTCCAAAAACATTGTTTCATCATTTCTGTCTTTAAATTACTGAAAATTCTTTATCAACTCTTTATGATTTCTTCCTTTATTTTCCCCTCAACAAAAACGATAATCGATTTCCATCTTTAAATAAAAAAATATTTCAAGCTTATTGACTCGCAGGCTCATAGCTTCCAATCTGTCATAATCGTTCTTCTCAAAATTATAATAATCCATAATTTGCTAATTTTCTTTTGCATTTGAATTTTTCGTTTTATGCAAAAATATATATAATTTCCCATTGAAATAATAATCCATTAACCTTGGAAGAAACAGACCTCTTTATATGTATTGGTATACCCTGTATAAATTTACGGTACCTACAGACATATCTTAAGCTTTAGGTTAGGTAAATTTTCCGGGAATGCTCTAGTGGCATTGTTTGTTCTGCACAAAACGGCATAGACGAAGATATATACAAACAACAACAACAACTGGAAAAAAGGAAAAATACCAATCTCAAGACTCATCTATCATCCTTATACAAGATAATTTCTTCTGCGTCACTGAATTATACCGCTTGAAGTGAATTTATATAAATTCTACAACAACAACGACTTCATGAGGACTTCGGACTTATATTAGTGGGAAGGGGCTTGTGGGAGAGGGTATTGAAGATTGAAGATATTTTTCTTCTTCTTCCTCATTCTTTGTTTTGTATTTTTTCTTTTTTGTATTTCCGATAGATAGAACATTCCCTTTAAGTCGTATACCAAAGCAACAAGGATAAAATTCATAAAGACAGACAAATAAAAGGAATAGAATATATAAGAAGGTATGTGAGTGCGTTGCTATATACAGGATATAGGTAAAGTACTCAACCCACACCGATGCAGATGCTGGATGCTGCTCCAGCTCCATCTTGCCTGAAAGATGTTTATCTGTGAAAATTTGCCCTTAAAACCTCCATCAGCAAAATGTCGCACCCACGACATTTTATTTACCTCAAGCAATGCTATGAAGCAGCAAAAAAAAAATGAAAACGAAAAGGAAAAATCCTCTTCAAGGATTCATCACTGTGAGAAGTAAAAAGGAACCTACGACGACGGAGGATAAAAAGGACGAAAAAGCAAAACAGAAGAAAAAATATATAGAAAATTTAATTTTTCCGCCTTGTCAATGTCACGTCGGTGTCGGTCGGTCGTTGTCATACCAACTTTTCTCCGAATCCTTGTTATCCCTTATACATCTCTCTTTCCCTCTCTTTGTCTCTTCTTATGTCGTCCATCATATGGTGCGTGATGGGTAGATAGGAATGTACGTTACGTTGACACATATATTTTTGAGCTGCTGCGTCAAATTATGACATCATCCTTCGAAGAATATATAAAAAAGGATCCTTAAAGTTTTTTTTTCCATTTTTAAAGTTTGTGTGAAAAATTAAGAATTCACAGAAAATTCACCAGAAACCGTTGAAGCTTAAAAACCGCACTATCGTTGTCATCGTTGTCGAATCTGAAATGAAAATATCATCAACTGTGGAGAAGTCGAGACGACCGACGACAACGACTGACGGATGGCTATGAAACTTTTCTACAGACAATTTTGGCATGGGGCCATTGCCATTGCCATCGCAACCTCTTACACTCGTATACCCATCATCCAGTAAAGGAACCATTTTTATGGACTCTTCCATTGAAGAAGCTCAGTAGTAGACTCATGCAAAAGAGCAAGACCAAGAGCAAATTGCGTCCCAATGGAGTGATGCAGAAGCTAGCTGATATGCGCCTGGAAAGAATTATATATGTTCCGCTATCGTTTGGAATTTTAGATTTTATTCCGGAAACCTTACCATGCACCGAATAGCTATACTCCTACCAACCCCTCCTCCCCCCCCCCCTAAAGAAGAGTCTAACCTTTTGCTTTCGAGGAGTATAAGTATATATCGTGGAAGGCATCAAGCACATGGTAGCAAGCATTTTGTGGGTCGAAATGGTTATAGATACCTCTTCAGATGGTAGAGTTACATAGTCCTGTTTTTTTTTATACAGACCACTTTCACACAAAGGGTTTGAGATCCATTTGCTTTACTCCCTTGGGCAGAAATTATGGAAAAATAGACAAAATAGAAAAAGAAGCGAGAAGAGCATTTGTGGAATTTTTATGCAATTCCCTGTGTGTCTGCATTTTTAAACTCCTTGGCTATAGGTATTTTGGATTTTTTATTTTTTCTATTTTCATTTTTTGCATTATATCCTTCTTCCCGTTAGGAAAAAATTATGAGATCGTTTTTGAGTCTTCTATAGTATATGTATTCGTCCGCCTTAGCCTTATATGCATGGGTGGATAATTATACTCGTCCTTGTATGTTGATGGTTAAGAATAAGGATAGACATTTCTCGTCTTTCGTTCTTCAAGAAAATTGTGTGTATGATGGTTCGTTCATATAACTCGACAATGAAATTTGGGTTTTTCTTTGGAAACAAAAAAAAATAACGCGGTTTAAGGACCGAAGGCAGAGCGTTTTCATTTTGAATCTTTGAAAAGAGACAACATAAAAGAGGTGTCTAGACACAACTCCATAATAGGTTACATTTTGTCTATACAAATATTGTATGTGTTTGCACTGTATGAATGTATATGTATAGAAGGACCCTTTATGTGTGGTTTTTCAGTACAAATCTTTTTGAAGGAAACTAATTTAGGGGAATAATAAAATAATAATAGTTTTATGGTGATGCTTTTTTGAATTGAAGATAAATTGTTTGACTTCGGGGGAAGCTTTATAACTATGGCAATAATTGTGAATGTACATAAAACACATATTTTATAGGGTCAAACAATAAATTTGATGATATATTTCTTTCTAGACCTAAACAAGACTTAAATCTGTATTAACCTTTGAAAAATTAATTAGATTGTTTCCAACTGTACGTGCTCGTAACTGAATATGAAAACCCTTTTAACTTCACTTAAGAAGTAGAAAGGGATATCACCACACATTTAATTGTATTTTTTGGGCTTAAGAAAAATAATTTTAAATAGTTTAATAAATTCAGTAAAACTATAGAAGTTAGCATACGCCCTAGTGTACCATTCCAAATTCACGTATACGCAAGAGTGTACCAAACTGTTTTACAGTTAGTTAGTGTAAATGGATGTTATTTCTAGTTCCGACTAAAAATCTATATCTATCTATATATCTATAGAAAATAAATATCAATAAAATAAAAAAGTACGTATACGCCCGAGTGATCCAAAATATTGTTTTGTATTTTTTAGATCTTTAGATATAAGATCCTATCCAACTTATTGTGTGAGCGTTTCCGGCCCGGTAGATTGACAACATAGACCAAATCTTCAGACAGATCCTAGAAAAGACGAACGAATTTCAAGTCGAGACACATCATCTTTAAGGTAGCATATGGCAGTATCGATCTTCAAGAAATCTATAGGGCAATGGACGAACTCGGGATTCCGGGAAAACTTATCCAGTCGTGTATTGTAACTCTGGAAAATACAAAATGCAACTTACAACTAGGAATAAGTTCTTCTGATCTCTTCCGAAGTTGTAAAGGGTTGTGTCAAGGAGATGCGTTATGAGGTGACTTCTTCAATATCATTCTCGAATAGATAGTGCGCAGATCAATACGGAAGGCACTATCTTCAACAGATCGATCCAACTCTTTGGGGTATGCGGACGACATAGACATCATCGGCCGCTCCCAACGTGCTGTTATTGAGGCCTTTGTTGCAGTTGAAAAAAAGGGCGAAACTAGTTGGTCTTGAAGTTAACGAGGACAAGACGAAATACCTGCTATCAAGTAGAAACAAAAACACATCCATCCATCGGCTTGGACTCATCTACCTCGAAGTCAACGAACGACACCTTAGTGGATTTTCGACGAAGATTTACGCTAGGAAACCGCTGCTATTTCGGTTTAGCAAAACAAATGGGTTCAAAACTCCTTTTTCGAAAGACTTAATGCTTGCTCTACACAACTCTTATACTACCAGTCCTTCTATATGGTGCTGAGTGCTGGAAGATTAGCAGAAAAGGAGAGCTGCTGTTAGGCTCTTTCGAGAAAAAATTCTTCGTCGGATATTTGGTCCTGTGTGCGAAGGAGGCGACTGGAGGAGAAGATACAACCGTGAGCTCTATGAGCTGTACAAAGATGCGTTATCAAAAAAGTTAAAACACGTCGACTTTATTGGCGTCTTAAAGAGAATCTTCGATTCCCAGCCATCTGGTTCGACGCGACAAGCAAGACCAAACCTCCGGTTTAAAGACCAACCCATCGCAGATGCCAGAATGCTTAGTCTGGAGCAACGCGTTCGGGATCGCAAAGGATGGAAATAGAAGGCAGAGGTAGAGATCCTACAGGGATCAAGAGCCTGATAAAGTAAAGTAAAGTATTTTTTTAGAAGTATGTACCTACAAGTTATTTTAAGCATCGTTAATCAGTTTCTAAATGTTTAAAGTTCTTAAAAATTAATTTTAAAAAACTCATTGAAAATCAAAAAATTAAGCATACGCCTAAGTGAACCATGGTCTTTTTTGGGTCTCATGACTTTGGCTTGTTGGCATGGGTCAATGATCATTGAACAGTTGTTTTTGAACATTTGGACCCCAAGAATTTGGTCACCGATTCGAGAGGGTTTTTGAGCCTCTTTTAAAAAAACGCACTTTATACACAAATGGTTGATTGTGAATAACTCAATTAATAAACAAATTAGTATAAGTTTTTGTTTTTCTTCATCCCCTTTAATTAAAATCACTATTATTTTGAATTTGTATTTCAATTAATTACTTGCTTCAATTTGTTACTTTAATTAGCAGTTCTCATACGTTTTTTTTTATTTATTTGCGTGCAGTAATTAAGACTATCGATTTAATTTTTAGAATCCACACACTTTTTTGTCTATTCTTTTTTTATGTTCCATTAACCTTCATATATACGACTGTACCTTGTAATTATTGTTTTCCTAACTAATTATATAAAAAAAAATAAAATTAAAACACAATTAAACAAAAAAATAAAAAAATAAAAACTACGACACACATAGCTAATTGTTCTTTTACAAATAAAATGTGTCCAAAATGTCAATTTAACATTTCTCACGGCCAAATAACTGTAATTAACCTGACAATTACATAATTGAATTTTTGCTTAATTGCAAACCGCACAAAACTAAATTCACCCAATTTCTTTTTTCGGTTCACAAACTTACCCTCAATCCTCCTTCTTTCCCTGCCATCTAAACTATAAAGCCTCAAACCAATCAATTCTATTCTACACCAGGTACACATCACGTTTTACGTTTCTATATAAATTATATCGTCCTGCGGCCTTATACTCGTACTAAGCCCTAATACATCACCAATATAATAATGGTTTACGAGCATACTACCCCTCAAGTATTTCACTCACCCTTCATCATTCATCAGCCCTTAAAAAAAAAAAAAAAAAAAAAATACCCACCATGCAATCAATACTCCGAGCATAGGAAACTGGACCGCCACGAAGGTATACGAGTACGAAAAAAGGACCAAAACAAAAACATCAGGTTAAGGGTTACCGGTGCGGTGCTGTGCTGTGCTGTGGGAGAGCCAAAATAGTAGCGCAACTAACTTCAATATATTCTCAAATTCACTATTAAATTACCGCCATTGTTTTCGAACGTCAATTGTACCTCTCTACAAAACATGTCATTATCGTGCCGCAGAAATAATCCGGAAAATTTAATGCCCACACGCGTTGGTCGGTCGGTGGGTTCGGGTGGTGGGTTGGTTGGTTGGTTGACTGGTTAGCTGGTGTGTTTGATGGCATACCTACGTCCTTTTTGTGCCTTGTGGTTGTGGTGTTATACACTCTGGTTCAATTTATTAGACTTTTCAAAAAATATTTTGAAGAGAATGTAAATTATGCCACACAAAAATGGAAGACAAGCTTTTCGGGTAATATGAAAAATAAGCTTGAAGAACATGTGGTTCCAGTATTGATCTCGTAAATTCTGCACCAAAATTTGACAAGAATTTCAATCGATCAAAATAAAAAATCTGAATTTATTGTGTACATCGTATTTTTTAATTTTAGTCGTCTTTTTACACAATGATCAATTAAAAAGTTTCAACTTTGACATAGAGCAAATTAAAAATTCTCCAAAAAAAAAGTTAAATTTCAAACTGATGCTAACCAATCGATTCGTACTGTATTATTGATGTTAAATTGAGTATTTCTACATCCAAAGCTTCCACGACATGCCTTAGAGTTAGTGTACACTGTACAGTGAGATTGTTGCGGGCAAAAAGAGCAATTAGTTTCATTCAAATAGCAAAATATAATCAACCCCAAAGGTCCGAGGACGAGACACACATGAGAATCCTTGATCTAATATCGAACATATTTTCATGTTCTATCTAACTACAAGTATACATATACAGATACACCCCAGGATAACCTCGATAATATAATATTTGTTGCAAACAATTTAACCTCTGCACCCTATTTTGATTAGGGTAAATTGATAATGTTTAATTTTTTTCCCCAGTTTACTGATGTCAAATATCAGTATAGGGGAGTAGAATATTTTACATTTACTTTTAATTGAATTAAGATTTGAAAATGAATTTATTGTATTTTAAGACATGTGTGGTGGAAATGGAAATGTCTCAACGCAAGAACAGTGAATTTCTCCACCCACTTCCACGCCCATTTTTTTCTATTATTTAATTTTTGTAATTTTGCTAATTTTATAGAAACACTGAAGAATCCTTAAAATTCCTTTTCTTTAATTTTGTTTAATTTTTCTTTTCATCATCCTTGCCATATCCTTTTTTTCCAAATGTCTTGCCACAGTCTAGCACGCATTAAATGACGGACATATAAGGAAAAGGGTTTGCTGCTGTGTTTTCGTCCTGTCTAGAGTAACACATAATAAAATATCGACTAACTTTATGTCTATGTATGTGTGTATATTTCTAATTGAATTACTATAAAGGATGAACGAACAAGATAGACACGAACACGACACAACGAATAAATGTAGAAAACAAAATTAAAACACGAAACTTAGATAGAAAACACGATAAGGAAAATCGAACCAATATCCTAATCTACACAATATTGTTGTAATAACCAAAACCAAGTATAAAGAACTATAAATATGTATGTGTGTGTGTGTGTGTTTGTGTGTATAATCCCTTAAAACCAATAAACAGAAACATACAATTATTCTGGGAAAACAAAAACAAAAAAACTCCTACAAGCCAAAAGGAAAAGAAAATGAAAGCAAAGGACTTGTCGAGTGTAAATCCTTTTTTCGAGAAATTGTATTTGTGTAGCAGAGCACGAATATACACACAGCCCGATAGCATGATTATAGTTTTGGTTTGGTTAAAGAAGAGTCATACAAAATACGAGATATTGATTGACCCGGTTGCAGTTATAACAATAAACCATCAAACAAAAAGTTCAGGAGCGGATTGAAGGACTTTGGGGGCCTTAATTTAATTCGGGGCCCTTTAAAAAATCAAAAGGATTTGAAGATCGACGCCTTTTTTACAATCAAATTTAAGTTTTTGTTTTGACAGTCCAGGAACCTTAAAATTGGTCTTATTGTTTGAGAAAATCATCAAGAAACTGTCTTGCATTTTTACCTTTTCATCAACTAGTTTTTTAAATTTTTCTCTTCCTTAAACTCAAGCGCCCTCTTTGCAAATCGGCCCTCAATCTACAACCTGAAATTTATATCCATCAAATGCGCTCATGGAATGAAAAGAAATCATAAAAAAGGACTTTTACATGGTTATTAATTATTTTTATTGCAAAAATAACCGAAGGGGTGCTGGAAAAAGATCACCAACGATATTCTAGTAACATATTACACAATTTAAGGACTAATACACACAAATGCATATACTCGTGTCCTTACCAGCTAAAACGAAGGAATTGGTCTTTAAATGATAAAAATATTTTATTAAAGTAAATAAATATCTAATCTTTATTCGTATATGATTTTTCTCTGATTAGAAATAGACAGTGGGCGGAAGGAGGGTGAATGGACGATATGATTTGGGGGAGAGGTGGAATTGTATAGTGGGTTGAGAATTCGGAGAGATGTCAGATGTGGAATGCAGCATAGACAATTTCCGATAGTCGTCCTTTATTATTCTCACACCAGTTTATGAATGTATATTTATGTACGAATGTATGTATGTATGTATGTAGGCTGCTGATGGTTTTGTGGGGGATGGGGTAAAGGTTAGGGGATGGGTATGGATGGTGGTTCATTCTGTGGCATGTGTGTTGGAATTTCATATTTGCCAACAGCGGCATATCGATAGCAAATTGCAAATGGTGTTGTTTTGAGGTTCAATCTATGTTCGTTCATATACGAGTATGTGTGTGTATAGAATAGGATACACAAGGATATCAAAGAGGATGCGGTGTGGTGGGTGAGTTGCTTCCTTGATGATGATTATGATGATGTAGGTTTATTTATATAAAATTTATTCCATTTCTAGTCTTCTATAGTATATGAGTTGGAGGGGGGTGGGGGGTTGATATGATTAATAATATATCTGTATGTATTTATATTTTAGGTGTATATTATACACGTATGACCGTGTATGACGTATGTACAAAGCAAACAATGCATATACACATCACATAAAATTTTACCTATTCTACACGAATACGGTCAGTAGGTAGAGTTGATATGACGATTATGGGGACGATGGCGCGGCGGCGACGGGTGGAGGGGAGTTGAAAGGGACGATTTAACCCATGTGCGAGAAAATAAAGATTGTTTGTAGCTGATTGCGGTACTGAGAGTCAATGACTTGAATGGTTGGATTCGTGTTCAATGGAACATGAACCGAAATGACCATATAAATGAGGGACCGATATCAATGCCCATATACATACATACATATGTATGTGTATGTATATCGAATGACCGATAGTGTGATGACCGACGGACAACGACGCGACCCCGCACCAGACAGAATCGACGAAGAGTGGAATGTATGTTAAATTTTCATGTCATTTAAGGGCATCGGAAT
This sequence comes from Scaeva pyrastri, assembly GCA_905146935.1. Classification (NCBI taxonomy): domain Eukaryota; kingdom Metazoa; phylum Arthropoda; class Insecta; order Diptera; family Syrphidae; genus Scaeva; species Scaeva pyrastri. Next base: position 11,476,066 of record LR989928.1, on the reverse strand, counting down.
GCGCTTGGCGAAACCATATCGAATTATTATAAAGCTGTTTTATATACACACACATACAAACATATGTATGTATGTAGGTATACTGGTAGTCGTTTATCGAATTTGTTAGTTGGGTGTGAATATTGATCTAAAATGCCAAACATATGACATTGGTTAAAGGTAAAACCCCCACAATTTATAAGAGTATTGAAACGGTTTTGGGTTAAAGTTGAAGGGCAAGACGGTAATACATATATCTTTAATATCTTTCAATTTGAGGGGATTTTTGTTGGAATTTTTATTATTTTTGTAGTGTCTTACATGAAAATTTAAAACATCGTTTTTAAAAACCAAAAAAAAAGAAAAGAAAAAGTATTTTGGTAAAAAGACGGAACTTCGAAGATTAAGTTAAAAATAAGTCCTATATGAAAAAATAAGTAAACATTAAAATAATAGCTTAAGTTATCTACTTACGATTTTCTTGTCAAGTAAAAATTTTGAAAATCTTAGACTCTGAGATAATGGTTGCACTGATTAGTCTTTCAATTTTTCTGATTTTTTTTAAATAATACTAAGAATTCTTCTAGCCCTGTCTCGGTCTCGTCAAAACCAAAAAGTGTCAGCCTCGTCTAGATAACGATATCTTAAAGTCGGCCTCTTAATCTCGTTCTTGATCTCACGATTTTTTGTGAATAGTTCATTTTTAGCTGTCCCGTTTTGTCTCTAGTTTTCGAAACAATATACCTTCACGTCAAATGTTAGTTTCTAAACATCACTTTTTTCAGGAGTGGCAAATTTAAACACTTTTGAGAACAGAATTCCAGAATTTTCAAAGGACCCACCGAAATTGCATCCTATAATGAAATATGACAGTTTTGACATCCGCATTCAAAAATTCTATATTTTAAAACGATTTTCTATCAAAAACGTTGAACGCTTTTCTGTTTAAAATTAACAATTTGATCGTCAAAATTCTTAACAGACTTTTTTTTCGTAAAAATCAATTCAAACATTTTTGGTAACGAGATTGGCACGAGTCTCGTTTCGTTCTCGGATAAGATACGCAAATGGCTGTTGTGTACCTCAAACTTCTTAGTAGATAAAAGCTATCACTTACTCTTATATTTGTATTCAAAAGTCAATGATTTTTTCAAAAACTAAAACCCTACAGGAAAACATCATAAAAATGTTGAAACACTTCTGTACAATTTGTATCACTAAAGAAAAAAAATCAGGCATAAAAGTCTAACTTCTAAGCCACAAAAACCATCCTCATTCGCATCAAAATTGCGAAGAAATGTTTCAAAAATATACACACGAAAAAACACTGTTTTCCAACATACCAAAAAAAAAGATTAAAAGTTCATAAGTTTTACGTGTTGAAATTAATTTTAATTATAACTTACGAGTACGAGTAGTATATACTCCCTCGATTCAAAGAAAAAAAAAAAAAGAAGAACTTTCTAATCTTCTTGAATTGCTTTAGCCATTTCGTCCTTATAATGCAGTGAGCTAAACTCCCATCATCTCGTAACCAAAGTAATTTAAATAATAAAACTCTCTCCAAAGTAAAATCAATAACACAGAACCAAAAACTCTGAAATTCAAATGAATCTTAAACCTATAACTTTTCTTTTTTCGTTTTTCTTCGTTCTTTTTTTTTTTATTTAACGGTACAGATACCACAAGCATTTCCTTTTTGCTCCGCAACTTGTTCACCCAATCTCATCATATCGCATCTCATCTCATCTGCCAGCTTCTTCTCTTGTGCCGTTGCGTCCGCCCGCAAAACAGTCACTTTTATTTTATTCGTATATCTTATCTATCTTTAGCAACACTTAGTTGAGCACACAATAATATTCCCACTCAAGAGACCAAAAAAAATAAATGGTTCGAGCAACAGTTAAACTTAACAACCCCCGACCGCCCATTTCTTAAACTTTATACCAGTACCCCCTCCCGAACACTCACCTCTATATATACAACATGCCTTCATCTGCTTTCGCATTTTATAGATGTAAAAGCATTTTTGAATTTTGATACTTTGCTCTGAGATCAAATTACTTACAATATTCACAGGAAGGTGCCAAGGAGTAGGGGGTGGGGGGTGTGGCATTTTCTAGAGGTGTGTGGGTTTGTGTCTGCTTTAGGATAGGGGGGAGGGGGAGTGAGATCTCATCGCGTATTTATAATGGCATCGCAAAGTTTTTGTTATGAAAAAATAAACATACAAACTTTTTATACACCCCCTCCCTCCAAAACATATCAAATACGTATATATGTATGTAAAAAGTACAGCTAATTTCTTGGTTATGGTGAACAAAAAAAAAAAAGGAAAAAAGCAGAGGAAAATCGAAGAAGCAACCACAGAAGTTATATCCGGAAGCCATTTTATTATGCATACGTTTGTATGTGAGTACTCGAGTATTATGACGTATGTGTGTGATTATGTGCGACTATATTATGACCCGCCAACGATGCGACGACGACGATTTCAATGGGTCGTACTTTGGGGCTGTTTATAGCCAAATTCATTTGCATTCATAAAATAAAACCCTCGACAATAGGAATCCGACAAAAAAAAGATAAACTGTTTTGTTTCTGTTACTGACTGGTGGATGGCGTTAAAATAAGATACGCGCATTAAAATTTATAGCGATCTTTCTTTTTTTGTTTGTTTCACTATGATGACGATGATGATGTAGATGGATGAAGGGAAAACAGAGGACTTCTCTTATAAGGATATGTGTTTACCTATACCTACTCGTAGGTCGAAGGTATAACTTAGTCCTGCTTAGTAAAAAACAAAAGATAGATAGATACTGCATGGCCTTCTTGAAGGATAATTTATGCACCCATTTTTGTAGAGAGACAATAGGCACTAACAGAGGGTAGGAAAATTGAAATTTTAACTATATATCAATTTCTATGAGTTTCAAAAACAAAAAACAATATCATTAGTTGAACTTCAGGTAATTCAGAAGACCATCTTGATGAAGCTTTGGAAGATAATGGTAATGGAGAGTTATGTGCCTGTAGATACAAATTAAAATTGGACTGTAAAAAGTCAGAATTTCAAATGAAATGGAAATTTCATTGGCAATGAAGATTGACTTAAAAATTGTAGTTGTGACATTTATTGACTCTATACCTGTAGGTTAGGTTAGGTTAAGGTGGCTGCTGGAAAGAAGACTAGCACACTTTTAGACCAACAATGGTCCATTGTGATACCACGTGCTTCATTATACGTCATCGGCTCTAAAAACGGGATCCGATTAACAAGTCTCTCGAGAGCCAATGCCATCCAATTGCACACCCCAAAGCTTCGGGAGTCCTGCTCCATCTCTCCAGCATTTGTAACTATGGTCTGCCATGCTGCCTTCTACCATAAAATTTAGTACAAAAAATTTGCTCATGCGAGCTAGGTGGCCAGTCCAACGGAGTCTACCGGGCTTAATTTTTTCCACGATATCTGTTTCGAAGTAGATTGCAAACAGTACATGATTGTAGCGTCTCCGGAATCGTTCTTGCTCACATACGGGGCTAAAAGTTCTCCTTAAGATTTTTCTCTCGAACACCCCTAAAAGGTTGGAATGCCTTTTTACTAAGCACTCAGGTCTCTGATTCAAATGTGAATACTCGCAGCACTATAGTTCGGTACAGCAGCAGTTTAGAGATTATGGTAAGGTTTCAAATACCTCTATAATTGTGCAGGCATCTCTTTTTTGGTGTATGTGGCATTAATACCTTTTCGACAGTCTTCTGGCATTTCTTTATGCTCCTAGATTCGTGTACTATAGCTTCATGAATTGCTCGATTTAAAACTGACCCACCAAGTTGTATCAGATCAGCTGCAATGCCTTCGGCTTCCGGTGCTTTGTGATGTTTAAGCTTTGGTGGCGTAGCATAGGGGATTCTTTCTTTGAAGTGATGGAGCTTCCACTTCTTCGGTGAGCTGACCACTAAATTCGTAATTTTTTACCAAAACTTTTCTATTTCTAGAACTTTAAAGCCTTCATTAAATACTTGTAACGACAGACAACGATTTGGCAAGCTATCAGATGGTTTAACGGAGACCCTTTTTTTAGACTTTGATCAACATTTATCATCTGAATTTGTGCTTTCTAACCTTCTGACAACTTCGAAAATAAGTGGATTGATATTTGTTCAACATTTTACGTCAAGGTGTTCTATGGCTTATGTGGAACATTTTTTCTTGTTACCATAAACTTTATATTTTTTTAATAAATAATTTACTGACACTCAAGGGGTTGTAATTAATTAAAGATATCGGTTCAGTGGATAGTTATTATTTTTCACGGGTGGCATGAACAGGACATTGAGCCATGAGCTAGGTTTGAACTCACAGTCTCTAGATTAGCAGTTGGGCACTACATACTCTGCACCATTGCCACCCAATGATTAACCAATCTTTATAATGTGTACAGATAATATTTATACGTACTAAAATTTATTTATTTCTTCAATATTAAAGAACACTACTTCCAGGATATTCAAGGAAACAATAATTTTTTATAGATTTTTGAGAAATATCGCTTTCTAAAATTTCTAGCAATGACTCTTTAGTCGTCGAAAAAAACTAAAAAACTTTAAATCATTTACTTAATTTTGTTGCTTTTTTATGACCAATTTTGACAAAATTATAAATATACCAAAAGAATAAAATAGATTACATATGCTCCATTATTTGTATTCTTTAAGGAAAAATTTTTTTCAAATCTTTGAAGTCGTTCTAGCTGAATTAGAATGAACTATAAAATTATGATTCAAAGACACTAGAAACCTGAAATGATATTTAAATAATTTTTAGAACAAATTTAAAGAAACTAAACCAGTTTGAAAATTGTCAACATAAATGTTCCACATACGCCATGGTGTACCTGAATTGATTTGAATTTCCATGACTGTGACAGTCTGTTAAAATTAATAGTTATTTTTTGTATTTTATTTAAAAGTTTGGTGATCTAAATTCAATCCAATATTAAGGACCAAAAGAACGGAATCGTATTCAAAAATGTCATTAAATGTGAATAGTTTTATTGATCATTGAAAAAATTGTTACGAATAAATTTGAGACTAAATTTAATCCCTCCGCCTCCAGGCTTAGAGTCTAAATTGCATAGAACTTTCGAGAAAATTCATTGACATTAGGAAACTCAGATATGTATTTGTCAATCATAATACCGTCACAAAATATGAATTCATTAATCCTTGACAATATTTTAATAATTTATTATTCATCCATCTTGTTTTCTTATAAAGACTTCAATCTCCCGATAAAAACTATAACTTTGTTTGTATTTGACAATAAACCTATTTTCATGTCCTTTAACAACAAAACAACATAGTTAAAATAGTAAATAGTTACCTACATACATATATTTCGTCATAAGAATTGTGTTACAATAAATCGTGACTTTTCACGTGAATTCGGCACATAAACTTGATGAATTATTATCTTAGACCGTTCTTTTTATATTCATAAACATACATATTTAGATGTAAAAAAAAACACACACCCATAATATAGTAAAGGATATCCTACCAATGTGAGTCCTTCTAAAAAAACATAAGTAAAAAATAATAGAACCAAGCCTCATAGTTTATAGACGAAATATGGCGCGAAGACTTTACGAAGAAAAAAAAAAAAAAAAGGAAAAAGAAAAAGAAAAGAAGGGCATCATATAGGAATAGTGCCAATGTAGGTACTATATTAATTTATGTGTATAAGTGTGTGTGTGTGTTTGTAGGTTTCATAACAAAAAAGCAATTTTCGACAAGGATTTTTGTATTTTTATGAGAGGATAACGTCGTCCTTTTGTGTCAAAAGAATGTAACACACAGTCTGATAACATGCGAATAGTATAGAGCCCTTCTACCCGGAAAAAAAGGACGAAAACTTCAACTTTCTCTCGCACTCACTTACTTGTCCTGTTTACACGTTCCTTCCCGTTCCGTCCACCCGCCCGTATACACACACTCAAATGATGAATGCGACGCACCGATATCAAAAGAATTTCGTGTTGACAGTAAACATTCGTTTAAGCTGTGTGAAAACACGCAATATTATTATCCTTTCATTTTTTTTTTTCTTCTTCTTCTTCTTGTTGGTGTTGTTGTTGTTGGTGTTGTTAGAAAGCAAATTTGTTGAAGGTATTCATCCATATTTTTTTTTGTATTTGTTGGTGTATGTGTGTGTAATATTTTCTCTTTGGGTTAAGAGTGTGAAGGATCAAGTCGTTTTGGACGGCTTGACACAACTCGACTCGGATCAACTCGGTTTTTCTTCTTGAGGTGCGTGTTGAATAGCTACAAATGCCAGCTTACAATGTCCTTTACACACATACACACACATAACAAAACACAAAAAAAACTCCAAGGTGTAAATAAATAATCAGCTTTTGTTAGCTTCAACGAGTTGCGTTTTGTCACGAATCTTAGCGCCCGAGAGGCGTGGGAAGGACGACGTCGACTCAGCGACCCGACTGAAAAAATTCTATATAGACAGAGGGAGATGGAAGGGGAGGAGGTATCCTTTTTTACACAAAAGAGTTATAGGTTTTTTTTATTGCAATGAAATGTTTTGTGTTTTTGGCAAATGAGGAACATGAATACCCGGTCGGCTTAGTTATATGAATAGGTTCTATTTTTTTTTCCTTTTTGTGAATGTAATAAAAATTCATTATCCTTTTTATTCATCCTTTTGTGGGGGTATGTGTGGGGGATCAGAGTTTTGTTTTATTGCGTTTTTTTCTTTTGTTCTTTTATGAGATCGAAACCTTTCATAAAATAGTAAGCACGATATGAAAAATAGTTACACGTCGCTGACCATAGGCACCCAGAAAAATGAGAAGGGGGAATGGGAAGGGTCACCAGGAGAAGGTATTAAAAATACCCCAGACTGACTTAGAGAGGGTTCTTTAGAAATTCCGAAACGTTAATTGTCATTTATATGAGTGTTTTGAAAAGGGTTTAAGTTCCCGGTTTCTATTGGGTACAGAAAAGTTAGCAAGACCCTCAATTTTGAGATTCTGACTTTTGGATATGTCAGTAGTTGCCAATTTTTATTTTTGACCAGAATTTTAAGTTTGCTAATTGTTTTGTCTTTTTTGACGTTTTAAGTTTTAAATTTCCGAAAAATACTGACAAAGTTCTTGATCCAAAAATTGTTTTCCAAATTGTATGTAATTTCCGACATCAAAAGAAACCAACTAATTTTTTAACGATATTTCGAAATATGGAATGTGGTTTATATTCGAAGCCATAAAGTGTCAAATTTCATTGAAGGAAAGTTTCGACAGCGTTGGATTAAAAATCCAAATTTTAAATCAGTTTTTTTGCTTAAAAATGTAACTATTTTTCAGGTGACAATTTGACACAAATATATGACATTCGCGAAAAAATATACGAGACCTTGGCGAGACTAAGTCATCCAAGAGACCGAGAGAAGACATGTCATTTTGACGAGACTAAGACGAGACTGGCAAAAGTCTAGACGGGTCTCGTCTCGTGGTCAGCCCTTACTTCAATATTGCCCCCCCCCCCTTTACTAAATTTTTGCCCACGCCTATGTAACTGACCTAGAAAGAATTCCACATGAATATTGTTCTAAATGATCTGTTGAAAGTGTCATTTTCAAACAAAGGTCCTTCGGAGCTCCAGAACAGCACAATGTCAGTGTATGTTGGTGTACCTTACCTCTAGTTAAGTTTATTTTGTTGTTGCTTTATTCTATTCTCACTTTGAGTGCGAAGCGTAACGAGCGTGTGGTCTAATTAGATCTGTATATTTACATGAAAATTCATATTCCTTATGCTTAGGAGGAGCTCGCTTTTATGAAATGTGACCCCTTTTTATAATGTCGGCGCGGCATCGTCGTCTTTGTTGTTGTCGTCGTCCTCGTCATAATCATCGTCGTCCTCGTTCTCGTTCCCGTCCTCGTCATTGTAATATTTTTCTTGTTTTATGCGTGATGTGTATGTGTATGGTTGAGTTAGTCTTTCACCTAGTTTTATGGTTTCAGAAATTAGTTGAGTCTTTTTTTTTTTTTTTTTTGAACTCATGGAACGCGTGTCAGCTGGCAATGTTCAGAATCAGAACTACCTACATACATACACAGAGACTATAGAAAGGGGTATACAACATAAACTCGTATATCAAGGAGTCCTAGTCTCGTGCCAATGAAGTTACAAAAAGTTAGAACCTAGTGTGTAGGGTATAGGTACACAAAAAAAAGTCCTAGTTTGTGTGCTAAATATCCCAACAGGACTAAGTACCACGGTTATTTATGACTGTAAAGTGCGATTAGTATTTTTTTAAAAGTTAAAAAAAACAACAACAACTTTTAGCAAGGTTTTATGAATGGTCCTTTTTAAGTTTTCCACAAGTACTTAGGTACTATTTTTCTGGCTACTAGACCATATTTTTGTTATACTCGTATACTGCTGCTGTTGCTCCTGTGCTGAATAAGGAGATTAATTGCTGTTGTTTCCTTTTGCTAACTGTTTTTCTTTTTGTTTTCTTTCATTTTCATTTTTTTTACCTTATTTTTTCCTTAGAATTCCCGAAGTCCTTTAAATGGAAGAAACACACCACGAAGACAAAAAGGAATACATTAATGAGAATATGAATGGTGCTAGTATACTGTCGAAGACCTAATTTGGAACGTGTTGGGGGTGGGAGGGGGTATTGTACAGGTAAAGGTGGTAAAAGGATAATTACAAACAGAGGGTGGTTTCATTTGGTTAACTAAGGAAACTTGGAATAGAAATTTATTTATATCCTTTTTCTATATACAAAAGAAGGACCCATCAAAGTAATTTTGTGTTAAACAAATTGTTGAATTTGGTTTAATTTTTTTGAAAGTGTTAGAACCGCATTGTCCTGGTGATAGTTAAATATAAATTTTGTGCGTGAGTCTTAGTCTTTTCCCCATTTTGTTCCTTAATATTTTCTTATTATTTTAATATTAATTGAAAATTTTCTTCAGCAGGTCAATCGTAATTAAAAATTGAAAAATATCAGTCATTAAATTTAATCACTTGGAAAATTAGAATAATTTTTTATCACAGCTAGGTATCTACTCGTATTTCTATAGAATATTGAATAGAGTGAAAATTGCAATTAAATTAAATATTTTATTATTGTATTTCATACCGTTAGTATAGGATTTATGATGGTATATGAAAAAGACAAAGGAAGTTGGGCTTCAAAGTTATCAAAAGGAATGAATTATTTAGATGGGAGTGTGAAGAAGTTTTTGTGTGTGATGATGGAAGATAGAAAACACCTGGCTGATATGGTGATAGAAGGGGGAGTGTTATAGGGGTTATTTAAAATTACCATACTTGGAGCAGGGGTTTTTCGTTTTTGTTAATGTGTTAGAAACTTTATCGAGATATAGATATTGTTAGGGAACTATCGATTAGGGTTTTTGTTGTCTAGAAAGGATCTTAATAACTTTTAAATTACCTAACCCCAATGGCAAGGATTTATTTTTTAATATTCGTCTTGAAAGGATAAGTTGTGGAGAGGATAATTGTTGTTACTTTAACATATTAAATATATATTCAGTATCATTAAACACCTTACATATAGAAAAATTGATATCAGTAATTAATTAATAATGAATTAGGGTAGACTTTAAAGTTAGTTACAATAATTGTGTTTTATTCACTGCTGTATAGACAGTTCAGCATTGAAGTGAATAAAACACTCAAACTCAGAACAGCTGTCATTATTTTTGTTGGCTTTTTCTTAGCCAGCAATCAAAATGTTGTTATTTAGCGAATGAAATTTTAATACCCTAATTACCCAGTAGTGAATAAAACACAGCTAATGTAAAAAGGGTATTTTTTTAGCTGCGTGAGAATTTCCGATGGTTGTTGTCTTTGGTTTGATACTTCAGATTATCAAACTTTGTTGATATTCCTGTTTCAAAATTAATTATGGAAAAAATAAATCTATTGGGAAAATCATAAAGCATTTCGTGTATTTTAGGGTCAACATAAACGGCCCAAGTGTGCAATCAATTCATGCAGTTATTTAACCCTTCCAAAGAGAATATTTCTTCTGAATCTCAAGATGTTGAAGAAGACTCTAAAATGTCGGTTATTCGCTGATGACCTCAGTTTGTTCGTCTTTGTCCTTCGACTAAGTGAAAAATTGAACGTAAGGGTATTGGCTAGTGCACCCAAGAATTAATACCCAATTGCCAAAGTTTATGACATATACTCTTGATTAGTTTGGTTCTTTCGTCATAAAGTCTTATAAATTGATAAAGATAATACCCTCAGAGTTTTTTTTTTCAGCATTCATCTTTTTTAAGGGTATTTTTTTTTTTTTTTTTTTTTGTATTTCTTCCTTCCTATTTCATCCTTTCTTTCTGCACGGTTACATTTTAAAACCCATCATCATCTGACATCTGTGTAGGCGCGAATCATGTGTCAAAAATATCTGCAATTGTTTTGGAATTCTTTCTTATGAAGAAAAAAAACAAACAAGGGATCCCAAGACCTACTATTCAATTCTAAGTCAAATTTTTTGTTCCTATTTCCACTCACACCCAACCTTCAAAGGTTTATTTCAAACATTTGAAAGTACGTGTCTGAATCTAAACCTTTTGTCAGCGGTGGCGGTGCGGCAAGAATTTTTCATTCCCCAACAAAAACCTTCTCCTTCCCCCCCTTTCCCTCTCACCCTCTGTCTATCTTTCGGGAAAATAAACTTTTTTTTTTAACCCCATTATTTGTACTTCAAAGGGTGTCTCGCCTCTTTGTTCTATTCTCTCTAGCTGTGCCACTGCATTTTCAGTTTAAAAGTTTAAATTTTTGACGAAAGTTGGGGTGGAGATGGGGATGGGGATACAAAAAAAAAACACGGGATCAGCATTTAGTTTAAACCATAAAAACTCAGAAACACCAAAAAGGACGAAAAACGTAAAATAAGAAGAAGAAATAATAGAAAGTTGCTTAATGTTGTACCTTCCCTTCATTTCATCACTTATACCGGGCAGGGTTGTATAAGGCGGAATTCCGGAAGCAAGTGAGTCAGGATTCCTGCTGATAAGCTGACGGGGTCTTTGGGGGGAAGTTTTCTGCTAATTTAACTCCTATCCTTTGAGATTCTTTTATTTTTCAAAAAAAAAAAACAAAAAACCAACATCCTGCATCTCTTGAAGAAGCCGAAAAGTAAGACGAGAGGAAAAAATGAGTAAAACAACTTTGTGCGGTAAAGTTGTTATCGCGCGATGTTTTTTTTTTCAGTTGTTTTTGTTGTTGTTTTGTCGTTTTCGTATGCGGTGTGTGTTGTATGCCACCTACCATCAGCTCTGCTACCTTTTTTTATACCTGACTATAACAAGGCTACCTGCAAAGCACACAGACACAATCACAACACAATTACCCCCTTAAATCGATGGTTAATTACTTTTGTTGTTTGTTACTGGAATTGTTGTTATTTTTTTCTCATTTACAAAATTTACCCCTCAATTTTGTTCATACCCTATACGAGCCCTAGGTATAAGAAAAGCTCTCTAGACCCTATCCGGAGCGGAGTGGTGGTGTGGTTCGTTATTATCATCAAACTTAAAGAAGAAAACTTTTTGAAGCCTTTTCGACCCTCATAGTGGTGTAGATATATGTTTATGTATATGTGTGCGGCGGCGGCGATGTGGTTGCGATAATGACGTTGACGGGCGAGTCGAGTCGAGTCGTGTAAAAATGGTTCATTTTCGAATCCACCATCATTTTATACTCCTATAGGTATAGGAAGGTAAGACACGTTAACAAAGTTTGAATAAGGATAATAACAATACACACCGACAAACGGCTATACGATGACGAGCCGGAGAGCAAGGATATACAATACATATACATAGCTGAGCTGGCCGCCGAAAATTTAGTAATTTTCTCTCTTCTTCTCGTTTGATGCTCTTTACTCTTAGCTCTTATATTCTTTTGGATTGCTTTTCTTTAATTAACCGGGTAAACACGGGTTTATTGCAATTTTTTTCTACTGTTTGTTGTTGTTGTTGTAGGGACCATATTATAGGCACCTATACCTACTTTGGGATATCGTCTGGAAAGTTTGTTTTTTTCGTATTTTTTTTTTTTTTACAATGTTGGCAACTTAATAAAGAATTACGAGCTATTGGAGTTCTTTTTTTTTTTTTGGGATAATACAAACTTTTAAATTGTTAAGTTAATAATTGTTAAAGTTTATTTTATTGATTATTTGATGAAAAAAAAATGAGGGATAAATATATTTTTAGTCGGTTGTTGAACCAGCTTTGAGTAAGGGGAAAATAATTCATTTTTCATATCAGTTAAGGACTTTAATTTTTTGAGCTGTGATAATATTAACAGTAAGGGTTATTAAATAAGTGATAAATTACTCCAGTAGTAAGACGTAGTTTCCCTAAAAAAATCCACTTAGGTCTTACTATAAAATAGTTTCACGTGGTAAGCAAGAATTTATAAACTTGCCTTGGATATTACTAGAAGACCCAGCGAACGTGGTACCGCCCCATTAGAATTCTAATAGCACGCCTGGCTGTTAAATTAGTAGATTTGGATATCACCAACCAATCTAAATTTTTATTACTATCGGAACTACTAAAAAAAAGTGTATCTAAAATAAAATAATTTAAATTGTATCGAGTTGAAATTCGTTATTTCCTTGACATTTTAACACCAGTACATCTCAGGCACTGACACATTGATGACAAAAAATTTTAATAACTAAATAATGGTAACAGAATGACAAGCAAGTTCATAACAAATTGGACAAACGACTGAAATTAAAAACTTTGACAACCAACTCACAATCAAAAATATTTTTTTTGCTGGTAGATCAAATTGAATGGGAAAATGGAGTTGTGTTTTTTTATTGTCTTCCTTGGAATTTCTCCACATTTTCACACTTTTGAAAACTTCCCTGGACCACGACAATCATTTCAAAACCAAAAGCAGCAAAATCGGCCAAGCCGTTCTCGAGAATTAGCGAGACAAGCAAACAGAAATTGATTTTTATGCATAATATAGAAAGATTATTGTACTGCCTTGAAGTATACTACATACATACATTTTAAAAACTATTTTTTTTTAAATTAAAAAAACGTTATCTACTTATAACGCGTGATCACACAAAGATGCTCGTCTTTCTTTTTTGTCATTCACGAAAATTCCTATGTAAGAGTACGACGACGTGCGTTTCGGCGTCAGTTCAAAGTTCCTCGTCATAAACCCGTGCCTTCATGGAAAACTGTCAACAGATGAGTTCAAAATTTTCGTGAATCAGCCAAGGCAACCGATAAAAAGCGTCCCGGCCCGCGTTCAGCGCGACGACACGCGTCTTTTTTGGGCCTAAAAACCCAAGAATTGAAAGATACCGACTACAGACAAACATTTACCCTTTGCTCAGACAATGCTTCAAAAATTGGCAGATGGTGAGATGATTTTTCTGTAATCTTTTAATCAGCGATGAAGCTCATTTCAAGCTCTTCGGCGTTGTAAACAAGATAACCAAGTCTAGATACACGAAAAGCCGTTACATAACCAGCGAGAAATTTCTGAGACTATGCCGGAAATGTTACGAAATGTCTTCGAAAATTTTGTCGAAAAATTAAAAGACTATGACTAATTTGTCTGATCTGTATTTTTGAATAAAATTTGTATCGTTGTTGTACGTGCTTTGGTTTTGGAGTTATTTTAAAAAGAAATATGGGCATCTTTGTGTGGTCATCCGGTACATATAAACCTTTCACTTGAATCACTCTATCTACATATTAAAAAAAAAAAACTCATCAAAATCCGTTGCGTAGTTTTTAGGATCTTAGCATACATATTGACAAACAACACGAAGCAACACAATTTTTCGGTAAAATTACTTTTCTTTGGCCAGTTTGAAATTATGTGGTTAATCTCCTTTATTTCAATTTTAAGTAGTTAACTAACCTAACTTTTGGAAATTTTAAATTTGAAAACTTGTAATCTAGTATTTTGTGTTTTCATTAAAAACTTTCAGATTGAAACTACTTTGACTCGTCTTCGCCAAATTGTACATTAAATAATAACTTGTATTAGACACTTCTTCTTCAGGTGCTAATGTTTATCCTTTCAGTCAGAATAAATCTTTCTTCCCAATTTCTAACCTTAAAGTTAAAAAAAAAATATTCAATCATGTCAGGTCTCAGAACAAATGCCATTCTTGGGAAAAATGACAAGCTTCAAATCGATTTAGTTCTGCCTTCAAAAACTAAGCCAGCTTTAATATGTTAATTTCGACATGGTAACAGTTTACATTTTTTTTGAACAATTTTTCGTTATCAAAACATCTCCTTCAAAAAACTCGAAAAAGCAAAATATTTTGAAATGCAGATTCTTATTTTGATTTTACTATTTTTTAGTAAAAAACTGAAATTGCTGAATAGATTAATTTCAAAGTTTTTAATTGACAAGTGTAGTTATTGAAATTCACTAATAGAGGTGTTATCATGTAAAGTTTTTTTTAAATTAATTAATTTTTGTGCTATACTTAAGTTTTTTTTTTAAATTTTATAAAGAACAAACAATATCTAAAACTAAATAAAATCGGTCTTGTTAAAATGTTTTGAAATATTTTTAAAGGTTTCCTTTTTTATTCGAATGGTCTCGTAAATATATTTTGGTCATGGAAATATTGCTCCTCGTCATTCTAAAACCCTCCTTAAAAATATTTCTCAAGTAGGCAAATAATTTTAAAATAATTTGAAACCCTTCAATCAGAATAACCCTTTTATTTTCTTTCTTATAATTATTCATCCATAAAATACATGGAATATTAATTTAAAAACATGATTCAGAAACATGCCATTAGGAAAATAAAATGAATCAAATATTTTACTTCAAATTATTCAATTTTGAGCAGTTTTTAAAAATAAAACCTATAAAATTGCAGTTTTTAACACAGGAAAACATGATAACTTTTGTAGACTCCTTCAACATTTTTATTTTGATAACCAAATTTCTTATCACGAAATCAATAATTCACCTATTTTTTAAATAGTTTTTTGAAATTTTACTTAAGTTCAACACAAGAATTGAAGTCACCAAATATGTACTATCAAAAAAAGTGGCTATATTTTTATTTCCCACTATTCTTACTTCAAACCCATCCAAGATGTATAAATTTAAAATTCAATTTTTCATAAATTTTCAGATTTATTTTTTTCAACCTCAAAAAAAAAAAGTTCCATATTTTCCACAAACCAATAACACAACTTAAAAAGTAATCTCACTCAAAGAGATGTCATTGACTAAACTTTTTAAAATTTCCAATTTCTCATGAGACAGCTTTTAAAGAATTCCACCCCTCCCCCTTCCCTCCATCACATCACTTGAAAACTATTAACTTTCTTGAAGAAAAACAAATATGCACCAGTACACGTACAACCTTTTTTTTTTTGTTGCTTTATCCTTTTTTCCTTTTTTTTCCATCATCACTTTCTACAATTAGATTTTCTAGAGAAGAAAAAATACGTCTTCTTTAAGAATTTACTATTTGCTCTTCTTCTTTTCCTTTGCAAAAGAAAGTTGTATCAATTTAAACTAACACAAGAAAAAAAAACAGGACGAAAAAGGAAAAACTAAGAAAGAAAAAAATGTCAAAGTCATATCCTTCTTCTATTTCGTTTTTACAACATCCCTTAATCTTCTTCTAAGTTGCTCCTTTGTGTCCAGTTAAAGTGCAAAACCGTTTTATTATTATCATTGTCACCAAGTGGGACCTGGAACTTGTACTCCGTATACCATGGAAGAAGACCGAAGACCACAAAGTCACAAGGATTCACAAGAAGAAGAAAACAAAAACGCCTGTCTCTTGTGTGTCTTACTTCTTCTCTCTATATTCTCTTCCATTCGAGATATTCTAGTTAAGGACAGTTATCCTTAAAACCATAAATGATAAGCCAAATATATTCGACAAAAAGTAAAAGTACTCGTACATATGAAATTGACGAAAAAAGACACAACCATCATAAAAACATCCCAACAAGGATCAAGGACTCTCAGACAAACAACAAACGAGTTGGTACAATCGATGACATAGTATATGTATGTAGTTTAGTTATACAATATAAAAGTATACGACTATTATTGTCTCCTTAAAACACTTACCTCTGTGATGCCTTATATGATGGCCACTGGAGGCTCCACAGCAAGGCTGTTCATAGTACAGGTTCCAAGTATTTTCGTAATCCGAATAAACGTTATCCACAAATGTTACCACGAGCAGTGCACACAAATTGATCACGTATTTACACATTTTCACAGAGAGGGATATCCTTTTTTCTTCCTTCTTTTATTTTTTTTTTTATTTATATATTTATTTATATTTTATTTTTTTTTTTCTTTCTTTCTTTTGCTATATTTTATTTTTATTTCTTTCTTCTATCTTTTTTTTGTTACATATGCGTATGGAGATAATAAAGATATATTTTTATCTTTTCACTTTGGTATTGACGAGCTGTGACTGTGAGGCATCAGCTTAAGGACACGCACATTTGTCGTACCAATATAGAGATAGACAGACAGACATAAACCGACAACGACGATGACGATGACGACGAAATGACAAAACACTGTATGTATGAATGTATAAATTTATGTGTACTCGTGTGTGTGTGTTGATAGTTTTGATTTGATTTTTATTGCAACACCAGCATCAGCAAAAAAGCACACACAAAAATAAAAACACAAAAAATATTCGTATACGAAAAAAAGCGAAAATCAAAAAATCCTTCGACAAGGATCTAACGACATTTACATTTTTCTCCGTTTTGTTTTTTTTTTTCTTGTTTTTGTTCAGTATAACTTTAACTTTTGAAATTCTTATGAATTTTGTTGTTGTTCGTATTTTTGAATTTTCCCAAAGGACTTTTGAAGTTTTGTTTGGAAAATGAAAAATAATAAAAATCAAAATTCAAATTCACATCGAGCATTGAGTTTGCTTTTACTTAATAATATTCGCGAATTTCTTTTTTTTTTGATGAATTAAATTCTAAGGACATCGATTTAACATAATATGTAGTTTGTATTATTTGTTTCTCTGAATTTTGTCCGTTAAATATCCTTGCACTTCCGTATCCGCAATCGAACTGAGTAAGTTCTCGCACAGACGTTTGTTATTAAACACCTTTTTCGATGTTTCTTCCGAATGATGATTCTAAAAAGGACATTATCCTCGTACGGGATGTGTTCAGTAGGTTCGGAGTCTGGATTTAATTTACTGCGCAGGTTCGTGTTTCCTTCGGTTTCAGTTCGGAGAAGTTCTCTCTCTCTCGCAGTCTGTGTCGATATCCTTCCAAGCGAACAGGTGAAAATATTTTGTGATGAGAACTGCTAGAATTCTATGATTTCTGGAATATCGCCGAATCTATCCGGAAAATTTATTTCCTGCAATGAGAGAATGCGAGAGAGAAAAAAGGATTAGATTGGAATATAAATCAAGACAGAGAGGGGGAGAGAGAGATTATGCGCGCAAAAATATGCTTTGGAAATTATTAAAATAAATTTTCAAGGGTGCATCCTGGAATTAAAAAATAATAATACGAAAAACTTCCACACCAAAAAGGATAAGCCCAAGAGTTTTTCTACATAATTTTCATGTTGTGTAAAAAAAAAAATACCGCAAAGGACGAACAAAAGCGTGGCGGTAATTTTGTGCAATTTTCATATATCCCCAGGGGGGAGGGTGGTGTGGATGCAAATTAAGAATAGAAAAACGAATACAAAAAAAACACAGAAAAAAACAGGATGCTACCTACAAAAAACTAAACTAAATAATACAGACATAAATTTTAGAGGAATAGGAAACATGGTTTTTGTTGTTATTGTTGTTGTTGTTTCCTCTATGGTCCTTTAGCTTAAGGCAATGAGGATAAAGTTTATGTTGAGTTTATCTAAGCGGGACAAGCTAAATGGATCAAGGAAACATTTAAATAGCACTAAATTGGATGGAATTTTATTATTTTCTTTTCTTTTCTTCTCTTCTCTTTTTGCAAATATATTTATCTGTTTTATAAGGAACACCACTATTTTTCTATAGAGGAACATTGGGAACGAAGAAAATAAACAGCAGCAGGTATTCATGATTATCTCGAGCGAGCAAGGACTATACAAATGACTGAGCAATGAAAGTATTTTAGAAGGAAAAACAAAACGGAAAAAAAAAGAAAATGCTAATGCTGGTGGGTAATTGCATAATAAGCTAGTTCGGGGTTTATCTAAAACGTGGACTTCTTTTGGTTTATTATAAGATCCCAAAAATGAAGCTACAAAGGTTGAAAATGGGAACAGACTTTCGGGAGGAATCTTTTAGTTGGTCATTTTTCAACATATGTACATATGTATAGGGGAGCATAGTGTAATAGATTTTCAGAGATTTCATTTCAATTTTTGGAAGGTTCCTAAACCGGGACCTGGATACAATTATAATCTCTGAATCGTAGATGCAGTAGGTACTTTAAGGGAACATAAAATACCATTCTATATCAATTATATGTTTTTTCTTCTTTTTCCGAACAAATGAAGAAAGAAGAGAAGAAGTCATTTGGATTTGCACAAAATCTTAGTAAAATTTTGAGACTGCAAGAAAATTTGTCCCACATCTTAAACTTGAACCTTTGTACCACTTTAACCACTGAAGTGATTTTGATACTCGTTTGAATTTGTTTTGAGCTTCAAAAATAAAATAAACTGTTAAAAATTTTAATTATTTAGTGAATGTAATATCGAATCATAACTCATTTTTCAATTTTTTCAGAAACCAAAAACTAATAAATATTTAAGAAAAAATAGTTTTACAGATTTCACTGGTCGGCATAGTTTTGTAAATGAAATTATTTTTTTCCGAAGGTTTTTGTTGGCCTGAATTTGAATCCGACTTCAAAATCACTCCATCACGTCAGATTTTTGAGATATCACCTTTTAAAATTTGAAAAACACCATAAATTAGGCTCTTTGAAGCTATGTGAATTCGTGAAGTACTTTTTTTTTTAAATACAATTTGTGATGACTTCTGAAAATCTAAAATCCCATTTTCAATATTCAGTGTAACTATTTTGAGTATCTCATTTTCTTTTAGAAAAATTCTCATCAATTGGTAGCCTTCACCTGTCCAACATTGACTTTCAACGGTTCTTAACAGAAAAAGGTAAAAATGGTTTAAAATGAGTTTTTTTGTTCTGAATTCGAATTTTAACTTGAATATTTTCCATAAAATCAAGCTTTTGAAATATATTTAAAAAATATAAAAATAATGTTGAAAACGGGTATTTTTTAAATTTGATTCAGTTTGAATTCAAAATCATGTTCAAAAATAATTTTAAAACGTGTTTTTCAAACCCATGAAAGCATAAGATTCAGGGTTTTTCAAAACTTCATATAGAATCAAATGAACACTCATAAGCCATTCAAGACTAATGATATTTTTCAAAAACTAAATGAGATAATAAATAGATTTAAATGGTAGCTCGAAGACAAAGATTTGTAATTTGCAAAAAATCATCATAAAATTTATTGTTAGAAACTGTGTTGTGTTTTTTTACCTTAGACTTAAAAATATCGTATGATGGATGTTTTTTACATTTTTAAAGTGATATCTATCTTTCAAAAACCTGACGTGATGGAAAAAATGTAAAGTGAAATTCGAATTCTGGACCAAAAAAAATCATTTGGAAAATTATTGTTTGATTTAAACTTTTGAAAAAATGTGAATCTGTCGACGAGTGTTTTTTTTTTTTTCAAGAGTAAAATTGTAAACGGTTTCATCGATTTCGATATTAAAAAGAATTTTTAAAAGAGTGTAAAAAAATTAAATAGTTTTATTCTAAATTTAAGCACATTTTGTTCGAAATCGATTTTTGGGAAAATTCAAATTAAATTGCAATACAATGTTTAGATTTCTAGAAAGCCAAATTTAATTTTATAAAATGTTTTTTTATAGTTCTTTATTCACTATTCTTTATTCTTTATTCAAAGAAATTTGAAAATTTTTGTTTCACACATTTTTTTAAGATATTTAATAAACTTAAACTTTATCAAAAAAATTCTAAAGATTCTTAGCAATTCTTAGCATTTTTTTTAATAACAAAATATCTATAGAATTTAATTTAAGTGTTAAAATTTTTTGTTCTTCTTTTTTAAACCTAAGACATTTTTGCAAAACAAATATAACAGTTTGGCAAATTAAGAAACTGTAACTTTGATTTTTGTTTTATTTCTTCAATTTATGATTTAAAAAATTTCAGGAAAAAAACAACATTTTGTGTTAAAATTGTTTACTTATTTTTTGTTTAGCAATTATTTGTTCAGTAAAATAGTTATTTTTTTTACGAAATTCAACAAACAAAAAAGATATATACAACAAATTAACAAAAAGAATTATAGCGTTACTTTTAGGCGCCAGTTGAAATTTTGTTTGAAATTCGTCCTTAAAATTTCTAATTCTCAATTTTAAAGCATTTAGAAAATTACATCATCCTGATATAATTAGTAATCGGGGGAATTCTAGTTTTCAAAATTCTATACTTTATAAAATTTTAATATTTCCTCTCATTGTATGAATATTTTATTCCTTATGTATTGTATATACTAGAGGGCCCGGCAAACTTCGTCCCATCCAATTTAATGCAGAAACTCAAGCTATGGAAAAATATTGTTGTTCCTTATTCTATTTTTCGTACAATTTTTTTTTTTTTTATAGTTTCTAGATGACCCGATGTACTTCGTAAGTTTATTAAGAAGTGTATCAAACGGCAGGACGTCCGAAGTTCATTACCTTGTTTTTCGCTGTGATGAATGTAAAATAATAACCGCAGATAGTTTAAAATTGTGTAAAATGTGGTCACTGGTCAATGATTGAATCTAACAAAATACATGAGTGCCAAATTTCATCTAGATCCGTTCAGCAATTCTTGAGTAATTGGATAAAATTAAAAGAAATATATCCCAATAAAAACAATAAATTTTACCGGAATAAAACACTATGAACCGTAACTGTCTCTGTGCCAAATTTCAGGCAAATCGGTTTAGTCGTTCTTGAGTTAAAAATAGTGTAACCAACAGATTTTCTTTTATATACATAGATTTTTTTTATTTGTTGAAAAAACCATCATTACATTATTACAATGAAAGTTCCGACAAATTTTTATAAAAAACCAAAACTTTGTCCCGCTTACAGAATCAAAGAAATTATTTTTTAAAATGTTTTAAAATGAGCTACAAAAATTGTCAAGGATATATGTATTTTAAAAAATACTTCAACCAATACTTTAAGGTTTTAAAAGTTAACTCGTATCATATTTGAATTCTTTTAAAATCAGAGCAAAGGTATTTAAAGAAATTCAGGATTCAGAAGTACTGAAAATTTGTGTATTAGTAAAGAAGCAAGCAAGAAGTATTCGGATTTCTGTCAATTTTTTTTTTACTTTTATTTAGCAGACCTTAAGAAACTTATACTTTTTTCAAGAAGAAATTTAAGAAAAAAGAACAACAGAAATTATTTTATTAAAAAATACACATGCATAGAAATATGACTTCTTTTTGAAAACCCTTTATTTTTAGACATAGAAAAATCAAAAATCAACTTTAAAGTTTTAAGGAAATGTGATTTTACTGATCTAGTAAATTTTGAGTCTTAAAATAGG
Organism: Scaeva pyrastri; assembly: GCA_905146935.1. Classification (NCBI taxonomy): domain Eukaryota; kingdom Metazoa; phylum Arthropoda; class Insecta; order Diptera; family Syrphidae; genus Scaeva; species Scaeva pyrastri. The sequence continues at coordinate 11,454,381 of LR989928.1, read as the reverse complement.
AATCAATGTATTAAAGGACATTTTTAAAAGCAAACTTCTTACATCAAAATCGTCAGAATCGTTCTTGAGAAAAAAGAAAACCTTCTTAAGCCATTTAGTTTATATTTCTAAATGAACTTCAAAGACCCAATCTTATATACACGAATGAAGCCCCTCTCTGAGACTTGTTAATTATTATTTTTTAAATACAAGAAAAAAGAATCTTTCTATTTAATCTGTTTTATATTAATTTTTGTTCCCTTTTATTGCCTTGCCAAATCATTAAGCAGTTAAATAATAAATTAACATTAAAAACAAAAAAAAACATTTTGTATATTCATTCATTTCAAAAGCAAATTAAGTCTTAATAAAACCCCACCCCACCCCTCCCAACCAACCCCCCGTGATCTCTTACTAAAAATGAATGAAGTCAAAAACAGAAAAAAAAACAACAATTTCATTTAACCGCAATCTCTTCTTCCTTTTGATAGAAAATTATTTCCCTTTTTATTCGAGTAGAGAAAAAAAAAAACGTCTGGTGTAAAATTTATTTAATTTCCCATTCTCTAATTTTTTTTCTTGTTCTTTGATTCCGCTCATTTTATTCCAACCAAATCGCACACAGGGTTAACTACTTTGTAATCAGGTGCAGAATAACCAGGACCTACAAAATTGTTCACTGCAGTATAATATCTTCAAATTAGAATTCGTGTAAAATTTTAATGAAAATAATAAAAACAACCAAAAGAAAATGGATGGAAAAATGAAACACACCAAAAGAGGGCGCTACGCATCATCAAAAACAGAAGCAGAAAAATCATCCAACCCTTGTCTGAGGAACGTCGTCCTTATATTATATTTTCAACTGACCTGGACATCATCATCATCATCATCATCCACAGGGAAGAAGCACAAGACCGCTCGCCTATAACCATCAACCGTAGAGTCAACCTGACATAGGACAAACCTTCCTACGAGTATTGCCAAAGCCAAGGCAAAAATGGCACGGCCAGATGAACTGTGGGCATGATGATGGGGTATGGAACTCTTTTCATTAAATCCTTCGAAAAACAAGGACCAAAAATGGATCTATTTCTTCTTTGGTTCTGTTTATAATAAGAGCTGGAGCACATCATATACACAACCTAGGTTAGCTTCATGCTATAGGTTCATCCGTAGGTATACCAGGAGCAGAAGCAGGAGATAGCAGCTAGGTATGGGTAGGATGTTGATGATGAGCAGCATGACTGACTTTGACTATAAACAGGGAGAATGGGATTGGGAGCAGATCCAGATCCAGATCGAGAGGAAGGTGTGGATTCGGTTGGATGCTTTGGCAACATTGGGTTACCACGCCAATCTAGGTTTGAAGCAGGACATTGTCCGCATCACTGTACCAAAAATATATAGTATAGGTGCAAGTTGGGTTGGGTTGGGTATAATAGGAGGTTCCAAAATATAAGGGACCTTCTCGCTTTACCTTAGGCTTGATATTGCTGTTGTTGTTATTTGTTGTTGTTGTTACTCTTGTAGATATATTATTCATCTGTTTCCTCTTTACCAGTTAGATGTACATATATACTGACTACAAAATGGGTTGAAAACACAGGTCTGGCTGTCTGTTGCAAAGTGTTTTAAGCTGAATACCATCATTCCATGTGTTTCCTTAAAGTGAAGCCAGATCTACTCCCAGTTTTTTGTTAGACCTTATCTATCTTGTATCTCTATTACTGTGGGGACATGAGTGTACTTCAAGTGTTTGGGGCCTTTTGCATCGGTTTTGGAGAAATAAAACCATTTGTTTTCCTTTGCTCAGCAACTGTTTTTTGAAAATTTTTGACATTTTTTAAGATTGGGAAATGCTTCTAAGAATCATTTTTTTGAAGCATTTTTTTCTTTACAAAACTGAAAAAAGAACAAAACAGTCACTTTCAGGCAGCTTTCGATGCAATTTGGGAGAAAAAAGTTTCTTAGACTGTTGGGCGCCAATTAAAAAAAAAGGTATCATCGGACTTAAAAGTCATAAACTGGGAAAGCAGAGAGGTAGGAATAACAATTCTTATAATTTAGTATTTTTTTAAGAAATTTGGACACAATTCGTAAAGATTTTTTGAATTTCTGATCATGTCTTTTTTTACTTGGAAAACGTGGTCTTAAGTACCTACTTTTACGTACTTAAAACAAAGTTGACACTTGAAGAATAAGACCATCAAAGTCGGTTTAAAAGCAAATTGTCGTAAATCAAAATTCTTAAATTTACAAAAAAGATATTTGAAGTTAAATATGAAAAAGTTGTAGAGTTTTTACTTCACTAATAATTTAAAAAGCAAAATTTTTGAAAGAAGTGTCATTTTGCGTCAGTAACAAAAATGGTATGACAAGTCAAAAAAAAGACGATATTATGTTCCCTTAGATGCATAATGATACCAACGCCTTCATGCTGTCAGTTTAAGAGAAAAAAAGATTTCATGTACCTTACCTAAAATCGCCAGATTTGGACTTATAAATGTATGTTAGGTTGATTTTTCAGTGACGAAATATTATTTGATTTTCTGGCTCCATTTTCTGTTTCCAAATTGAAGAAGATTTTTGACGAAATTTTTTAAACTTAAAGGAAAATAAGGATTACCAAAATTGCCAAAAGACTTTTTCTTTTTGGCGTTTTTTATTAAATGCCATTTTTTTTCTTCAGTTTTTTTTTTTAGTTTTAAGACTGGGAAAATATTGATAAATTTGGAACCAAAATAAAATTTGAACCCAAAAATTATAATTTATTTATTTGAAGCTAAAATTATACGTAGATATTTTTTTATAAATCTCAATCTTAATCCTGATTTTTTTAAATTTTTGCTAGTCGAACAAAAATTCGTAAATTCAAAATTCTGATAGTTTATATTTTATGTAAGAAAATTCTATTATTTCAAATTTTTTATTTAGTTAACATAATTATCTATAGCAAGTCAAAAATCCCAATTTTTGGATACTGTTTTAAAAATACACAAGGAATCAGAAATTTTATTTTTTACAAAAAATAATCTATGAAAAGTAACTTATTCAAAAAAGGTATTGAAATAGATATCTAATACAATTTTTTGAACTGATGCCAAACAACCATTAATTTAAGTAAAAAAAATTCAAAGTATTCCAAAAAATGGAATTTTCTCAGTTTTAACTAAAACGGAAATTCATCCAAAAACTGTTGAAATCATTCATCACTGAAAATTTTCTGTTCCAAAATCTATAAAAAATATTTTAAAATTTTCAAAAATAAAAGAAAGAAGCAGCTTTTGAGATTTTCGAAATTTTTGTTAACAGAAATAGAAACTACCAAAAAATTGTCAGTAAATTTAGTGGCACAATAGCTCGCAAAGGACCGGGGATCATAACGACTTACACCTCTCAACCTTATTCTAATTTTTATGTGCTAGTAATGACAGAAATGAAGGGACCCACAATTTTTTGTCGAATACAAACGGCTATTTTAAGAAGCACTTTTCAATGACGAAATTGACTCTTGGAGGATGTGTCAATTCATCATAAAAGGCTAAAAGAACACATAGACTTTTGCCATGTAAGTTTTACGATACCATAATTCCAAAAACACTTAAAGTTGGACCATATTCTTCCCATCATGTTGAAGTACATAACTTAATGGCGAGGCCCTTCTGTCGAATTTCAATGTCAAGAAGCGGATGGTGCTGCATCAGAGGGAAAACATTGTTAACCCACAAAGCCCAGAGAAGAGTGCAGTATGGTGTTTCAGTTTTTCAGTAGTTGTTATTTTTTTTATTCATCCTGTCCAATGAATGGTTGTACCTATACTAAGTTCGTTAATATAATAAAACCACAAGAACAACCTGCTAGAGTGTGAGTTAACTTCACCACTAATCCACCCCTTTGTAGTTGTTGTGATGTAGTGAATCTAATCAGCAAGGATAATTCCAACGTTACACCTATCAACATACATACTGACTATAGCAACTATGTAAGTGTGTATGTAGTCCTGCCCTGTCTGTCAGGAGTATAGAAGTAGAAGAGTGTACCTAGAGTATCTAGTGGAGTTGATTGCATTGTGTGCTGCAGCCAACAGATACGAGTGCAGAGGGTGGTCTACCCACAACACCATCCAAAAACCTACTCGTGCCAGAGGGGTACAGAAATGGTGTATAGTATAGAAATGGTTTAATTTCTAGAACCAGACGCAGGCTTATCCTTTGGGTAAACAAACAACCATTAAAATGTTTTCTTCTTTCCTCTTCTTTTTTTTTGTTAATTTTAATTTTACTTGTTGTTGTTGTTTGTTGTTGTTGCTTATTTATTATTGTTGTCTGCATTTTTATTCCCTATATGCTAGCATACTGATATCCGTTTCTATTTTTGTTGTTCGTCCTTCAGAGTCATTTGGAATTATAAGGGTGGCCGTGCGGTATCATTGTACATCTATCCTTGAATATTACGGAGAGCGAATTGCATCCGCCGACCACCACTGTCGAGTTGGAGTTGTTTTAGGATTTTCACTTCGAGTATAATATATCCTTTCATCCGCACATTCGATTCCACAGGATAACTCTCTCTCTTATACTATTAAAATGTGATGTGTTTTGTATAACGACCATAACAGAATTCGAATTGGGAGTAAGGTAGGAAGGTACAGCTCGTATTTGTCCATCATCATATTGTTAGACCATAAGGAAGTTGGGTGGGGGGGAAATTGAGTGTTAGTCCGAAATAAATGGGTTTATGTTAAACCTTCATCATCAACATCATCAACATCCATATGTTCGTTCGAAAGGAGGACGAGGAGTAAAATTCAGGAACAGAAAAAAAAGGGGTTGTTTGTATATTTGTATTTGTATGGTGTATCCTTGACGGGTGAATTGATTGTGCATGAATCAAAAAGAAATACGAAAATAAAAAAACAAGTTAATTTAAAAAAAGAGTTGGCTTTTCTGACATCAACATTGGGCTACTAACTACAGTCTCGTCTCTCTCTCTAAGTCCTGGTGTGGCTTTGGATTAAGTAAAAGGATTACATGCAAACATCAAACAAAAAAAAAAAGTTTAAATAATACGTGCGAAGTGCAATCAGTCGCAAAAAAAACCAAGGAGGGTTAGATGAACATTTTTATTTTTTCGAAGGTCCTGTAAGTGACAGTCAAAGTGTTTTTGTTTTTTTTTTTTTTTTGTGGAAAACCCAAATTTTAACCAAAAATATGCAATAAGAGGGTTTGATGAAATACAATACTTTCTTATACAAATACAGGGTCATTATTTTTAATGGAATTGTGTAGTAAATGTGGACATAGTCTTTGCCGCCGGCGGCGGTCAAGTCCTGTTAAACAGATGTTTTTTTTAGGGGATTATAATTTTGTTTGACTTAAGCTATTATGAATTAAATAAAAGCCAGACTTTCTGGAAACATTATACACTCTATGAGAGCATATGGACTTTCTTTGGACAAAAGGATAAGCTTAAGAAGACTCTTAACTCAAGACTGCAACAAGGGATGGAAATTGTTGGTTGCATGAATTTTGTAAGATCCTTCCAAAGTAAATAAAAATTAATAAACGAGATTAAACTATTCTACTACTATAAAGAATATTGTTTTAGTTTTGTTTGTCTTGGTTTGACAGTTGATAATGTCAAACTATATTGACATTACAGTTCTGTAAGGTTTGGCAATTTAGCAGGAATCGGTGACGGACAAAGCTAATTTCTGATTAAATGGCTTTGTCACTGAAAAAAAATTGTCGTATATGGAGGGAATATAATTTTCAAGCCATTACATCAATTAAAATTGACAGCATCATCGGTTCTTATTTCTTTTGAAATGAGGAAGAAGCTGCCACTACAATAAATGGCGAGCATTATTGAGTCTGTCAAAAAGTAATCAACGACATTTGGTTGCAATCTATAGGAAAGTGTCACAAGACAAGACTGTCCACTTAACCATCAATTTATTGAAAAATCAATTTGGTCACAACTATACGAGTATGTATGTACATTGTAACGAAGCGTTACACTTCCGAAGACGCCTCACCGACCCACAATACCGATTCCGCAAAAGTAGCACCACGCCGAAGCCAATAGCTTAGCTAAGAATGTGCTGTAGAATTTAAAGGTATTTTTTCATTTGCACGTTTACGATTCACATCTACTTCCAACCCAAAATATCATATGGGGAAGTGGAATGTCCGTAAGAATTTGTCTTATACATTTAACTGTTGTGTTTCAATCTTGAGTTAAGAGTGGGAAGAAAACCCGAGGACGGCTAGTATGAAATAATTTGTTTTCTTTATGGATAATTGAAATAATTGTTAGTCTCGTTCTTAAGATAAAAACATCGAAATAAAGTTGTTGCTGAATCGGAGTTTGAATCTCTAAACCCAAGTTTTATTGCTTTCTTTGAGTAACACCCTGGACCTGGACCAGCAATGCCACTTTGCTGCAATAGCAGTAGATCTGCTGCACTTTTCGCAAAAAATAAATCTGCTGCCACTAAATCAAATCTACTGCACTTTTTTGTTTTATAAACCTTCTTTAGTCCCGGCCTACATTGAACGATTTTTCCAGTGCCGACAAAAATTTGTTGTTGTAATCGTGTGCGATTGAGAGGTACAGAAGACATGTTGTAAATTTTTGTCGGCACTGGAAAAATCGGAAAAAATATTTGTCGAACTTTGCGAGCATATGTTGATTTTGTGTTCACTTTCCCGTAGTAGTGCCGCTGCAGAGCGAAAGTTTTCGATTGTAAGCCAAGTTAAAAATAAACTACGAAAAAAACTTAACGTAAATACTCTTGAAAATTTAATTTTTTGTAAGGAAATGAATAATGTCAGCAACTGTTTCTGGACACCCTCAGACCTCCTGATGGACTCTTAGAGTATTTTGAATTTTCGGATCTTCTGTGATAAATTCGTGAACGAATTAAATTTTTCAGTTCCCAACAAAATTTAATTCGTTCGCGAACACAAATTTTATTTTTAAGGAAATTCGCGATCGAATTAAAAATTAAATTCCCGGTTTGGTTTTTCGATCGCGAACGAATTAAATTTTATCGTTCTCCGAACCCTGGTATTTTCAATATTTTAATTTTACTGATGGAAAATTTATAAAAAAAAAAATGTATTTGTTTAAGACTTTAAGGATTAAGCTTTATTACCTACACATTTACAAATAAATGTGTTTAAATAGATTTAAGCTGTTTATGTTTATGTTTTATATGTAATAAAAAATCTACTGCGGAAAGATCCAATCTACTGCATTTTTTTAAATGATCTACTGCACAACTCTTTTTTTAAAGTGGCAACGCTGACCTGGACATCCACGAGCTTACCTCAGCCTCGTACAAAAAAAGCATCAAAACATCCAGAAGTGGTTCCTCGATACATTGTATGGGGTTATGTTAAGTTATTGGCTTATGCTGACAAACCAACTTTATAAGCAGTAAAAGCATTAGAAGTTTAGAAGCCATTATTGATTTTTTTCTGAAGGTTTTTATGGCCTGAATTTGAATCCGACTTCAAAATTACTTTATCAGCTCTAGTTTTTGAAATATCAACTCTTAAAATTAAAAAAAAAAAACACCATAAATTAAGTTTTTTGACGGTATGTAAATTCCCGAGGTACTTTTTTTTAAATAAAATTTGTGATGATTTTTGAAAATCTAAGATCCCATCTTTAATATTCAGTTTAACTATTTTCAGTATCTCACTTTCTTTTAGAAAAATTCTCATTAATTGGTAGTCTTCACCTGCTCCACATTGACTTTCAAGAAACGTTGAACCCTATGCTAAGACGGTCCTCAACAGAAAAAGGCAAACATTGTTTAAAACGATTTTTTTTGTACTGAATTCGTTTTTAAACTTGAATAATTTCCATCACATCAAGTTTTTGAAATATATTTAAAAAATTATGTTGGAAACTGGTATTTTTTAAATCTTATTCAGTTCGGTTTCAAAATTATACCAAAAAGATTTAAATTGTACATCGAAGACAAAGATTTGTACTTTACAAAATCATAAAATTTATTGTTAGGAACTGTTATGTATTTTACCTTAGACTTAAAAATATTGTATTATGGATTTTTTTATATTTTTAAAGAGGTATCTTTCAAAAACTTAAAAAATTATAAAGTGAGATTCGACTTCAGGACAAAAAAATCATTTGGAAAGTATTGTTTGATTTAAACTTTTAAAAAAATGTTCATTTTGTCGACCAGCGTAAATTATCATAAGAAAATTATGATTTTGAAGGACCTTAAAATATATGTATCTTCAAAAAAAATTTCATTCAAACCATTTTCTCTGAGGTATTTACTAAACCATACAATTTTCAATTTTATGAGGTTTCCGATCCAAACCTATATAAAATCGTTACTTGAATGAACTCAGTTTGCTTTTGCTTGTATATTAAAATTTTATTACCACAACTGAAGAAGTCAGAACAAAAAAATACAAACTTTTTTCTAGTTTCAATTCATGTTCCAATTAAGAAATATTCTCAAAGTCTACACTCCTATACTCCCCTATCCCATCATATTCAATTCTATATCCCAGACTAAACATAGACACACACATCATCACATAATTGCATCTCTTCAATCAGTTAAAATTTTGGAGTGAGACTAAAGAACTACACAATACATAGATAGACCAAGTACTGAGTACCGAGTACAAACTACATACGAATATATCGACAATAAAGCAACTAACCGAAACAAAACATTGAAATAAAACCTTATACAAAATTCTGAAGCCCGAGAGAAGAAAAACGGCCGGAATGGGGAACTCGGCTCTTGGGAACCACTTCATTCCATTTTAAAACCCGTCCACAAAATATTCAACCAAAACCCCGAAACATATACAAATACAAATCTACATACATACGAGTACATCGAAAAAGAACGCGCTGCAAAATAAAAAACTAATCCACTACTTTTAATTATTCCGCTCACATAAAATAGAAAAGTTTCGGAAATTCGTTCGTCTGTGTTTTTTTTAACATTTTCTATTTTTTTTCTTTCTATTTTTATTTTTAACCCCTCTCACTCTGGATAGCCTTAGAGACGATGAACTATCTGCACCGAATAAAAAACTCAGCCAACTAACCCGAAAAAATACAAAAAAAAAAAAAAAAAATTGGGAAAAATCAGTGAAAAATAAAATCAAGCCCCGACCACTTCACAGAAAAATCAAAGACAGGACAATTTTGTTGGTACCCGCAATTCAGCTCATCGCCCCCGCAGAATATTGACGAATAGTATACCTATCCTACACGGAGGAGCCACCACCACCGCCTCCGGGATATTTCGAGCACACACAAAACTCACATCAGGCAGGCCAGGTATGGGTCCAGAGGTATGTCGAAAAATCGACAAAATCTAATCCGAAATTGCTTTTATTTAAGCACAAGAGGAGCATCAGCACCAGCAGTTCTAGCAGCTCAGCTCCGGCAGCAGCAAAAAGATACAAAGATACACAAATATCTTTTTTCTATAGATTCTTTTTTTTTTATTTTTATTCCATATACATAAGCGAGTACTCGTACCTATAGAAAATATGAAAACTCGAGCTGTAGCTCTTCCGGGTCATGTACTTGGCAGATAGACGAAGCGTATGACAACTCGGATACGTGTGTGCCGCCGCTGCTCCGTGGCAGGGTTTGGATGTTGTGTGGGTGTTCTCTTTTGTCGTCGTCGACGACCGACACGACCGTATCTATGCGTCAGCCTTCTATTGTATCTTTTCCCACGTTTTTTTTTTTTGTTGCCCCTTTTTTCTATGACACAGGAGCAGGAGGTTGGAGTACCTATATATAATAAAATGTGTCTTTTGTATTGGGAGCATGTTGCATGGTGTGGACACTTCAATTTACCTCAAATTAAAGATGAATTCAAGTCGAAGTTTATATGTCCGCATAAAGTGCGAAGAAAATGCATTAAAGATAAAGATACAAAAAAAAAACAGAAAAGATACATCTCAAGGAAATCCCTTAAGTAGAAGAGATAAAAGCTTTCCCATTAATCTTCATTCGAATTGAAAGCCAAGATCGAATCACCATATAAAAAAGAAATATCCCATCTAGACAAAGTATAGTGTGAAGTTTGGAGTTAAGGGGGGTAACCCCTTTTAAGAAAAGAATGAAGAAGTATCTGAATTTTCCATTTTCAAACTCACCACAAAATGGTTCTTATTTGTTTTCGACCAATTTATTAGCGAAAGAAAATAAAGTTTCTTCTTTTTAATGAAGTGACACGTGATTTGTCATTTAAGGCAGAAGATGGGTTGGGGGAGAGGAGGACAATTTCAACAACAATTGTTTGAAGAAATAAAGGGAAACTACTTATTGTTGAAAAATTTTTACTGGCTAAGTTGACAAACTCAAAACTAAGACCATTTTATGGACCATTTTTTCAAAACTTCAATTATTGTCACTCAATGATCTACTTTTTTTGAAATTTACTTCTTTTAAAATTTAGAAAATTTGACAAAATTTAGGAAGGAAGAATAGTTGCCCAAAAGTATTTTACAAAACAATGAAAAAGTCATGAGTAAAGGGTGTTTTTTTTATATGTGTGATTTTCAATCTGGCAATACTTTTTTTGGAGTCGGTCTTTTTGACAGCTGTCACTTGATTTATGCTTAGTCTGGTTTGCCATTTTATAATGAATAGAGTTATTCCTGAACAACATTTGCAAATCATGAAAATTTACTACCAAAGTAATGGTTCGGTTTGCACGATGCATCGCACGCTGCATCCAATATTTGATCGATATGATCGCCCAGCAGAGTCGGTTATTAGAGCAACCATGGATCGGTTTCGCACCACAATTACTCTAGTGGATAATGCACATCCTCAGAGACGTCGGTCGTACAGTGCGCACCGAAGATGGTATTACTTCTGTGAACAGCAGAGTATCGAAGAAGACTCGAATGAGTGCATCCAGCAACATGCATCCGCGCATCAATTGGAGCTGTACCCATTCACTTTATGGAGATTTTGTAGAAGGAACTTGGTTTGCGGTCTTACAAAATCCAGTTCATGCGAGAATTAAGGTCGAACTACCTATAAACGCATCGCACGTTCGGTAAATTGGGCCCAAAGCTAGATGGCCACCGATCCCGATTTTATTTAATTATCTCGCGTCGTGGGCCTTTGGACTCGAAGATCGTACAATTTTACACCGCTGAACATTTTTTTGTGAGGTTATGTGAAGTCGCTTGTCTACGCAGATAAGCTCGAGACGATTGACGTCTTGGAAGAGAATATTCGGCCCGTTAGTGCTGACATACGGCCTAAATTGCTGAAAAAAGTGGTTGAAAATTGGGCCTTTCTGCTGGAGTTTATTCGGCGGCTACTTGCCTAAAATTAGTTTTAAAAGATAATGGCAAATCCTGAATTCTTGGCCATAACATTAAATAATATGTGGTTTATATCTTCTTGAAAACCACAAGTCAAAAAAACACGCTTTAAATATATCAATGGAATAACTTTTCATGGGAAATAACTTCCACTAGAGAGAGCTTAAAGCTCTTCTTAGGAATTAAGTATTGAGTAACGCATCTATCAATATTACATTATGATAAGATTATAAAAATATCTTCATAGATACATTCATCCGTCTATTTAAGATACCGAGTGCCTCTTAGTATCTTTAATATAAAGACCGACTTGTGGTATTTATGTCCTTTAAATGTTCCAATATGCGATAAAGGTACTTAGACAAGTTTATCTATATTAAAGACATAAAAATTGATAACCACAAAAGGCTTTAATAGATTTAAGATACAAAACTTCAACTTCAAGAAAAAAGGCGAAACATTGCATGCAGCTGAGGATGGATATGGTTATGGATGGAGGGAGCCATAGGGTAAAGATAAGAAACGCAATACAACGCCCCGATCTTTATAGGTGCATCGTGTCTAGAGTCGAAGGTACTTAAATTCATTTTAAAGCTAACATAACACACATAGATACAAATATAGATAGATAGATACATCGTCGAAGATAGTTGGTGGTATAAGGCTCGACTGGTATAGAGAGGTGTAGGGTGTATATATTTATATCTTTGGTTGAGTGTTTTGAACCTATGCATCATCAAATGAACGAACGAACGAAGCCGATGGCGCATTTCAGTTAAATTTACTGCATCGGTGCTATTGGCATCGCCATCGTCATCACCATCATCATCATCATCATCACCCCCAGCTTCATCTCTCTCTCTCTGTCTGTCTCTCTCTCTATCACTTTCCCTATGGTATATTGATGTGTTCCCTCCGTGGCTGGTCCAGAGTTTAACCCCATCGACTGAAACTTCAGGCTCCAACTCTCCTCCATTACCGTCACTTTATCCCGACACTAACAGAGTGATGTAGTGATGTAGGAAGGTATGTATTCGTATGTAATTTGAATGTGTGCGTGTATGAGTATCTGTGAAGTTTTTGCCATCACTGCAATCAGATGGACGTGATACTCGATAACCACATCGATGAAGTCATTAAAAGGTGCGAGGGACTAAACCTCTATGCACCTACCATCATCATCGGGAGGCGGATGTGGACGTGGAGCGTGGAGCTTTGAGCTCGGAGCGTGGAATGTCAGGCATAATCGCGACGATGAGGATGCCAGCCCAGCGACTAGGTTCTTTTCTCTACCCTTCACTTGGTTCACCTTTATTGTTGGCTATATACATATACATATAGATACTTTATCTATATATGTGCATACCTGGTTTGATATATGTATCTGTATCTATAGAGTTAGCTAAAAAGATGATGAGCCTACGGCACTTTTCAAAGGTTTTGAGATTCTGGTATTTTATCGACTCAAGTGTGGGTACGACATTAAAGCATGCCGAAAGGATGTGATGTGCTTGTGCAGTCAGATGTTTGTGTGTGTAAGTGTGTTTACAAAGAAGATATGGCAGAGTATTGATTTATATTTTTATTCAATGGCATTCATTTTATCTACAGAAACAAAAAAAAAACCACCAGAAAAACAAAAATAACGAGCTTTAAGGGTTTTGGCTCTTGAAGAAAAATTAAAAAAAAAGAAATATCTTTTTCGATGTAGGAGTGTAAATTTAAACACATCCTTATGTTTACAGACAGACTCTTGTGTTCTTTAAAGCATTTCTCTGTTGAAATCTTGAATTCCTTTAAATGCAAATGAAAACTAAGGAATCTTTAAGTTTGAAGTAGATAGATAACATATGTAGATAGATCAAAAGATAAATAGACGTTCAACATGTTAAAATTTTTGACCAGAATAGACACAGCCAAAAAATCAGAAAAGACTGCTATAAGAATATTGATGGAAAAACAAAATTGCTTGAATATCTCCGTGTTCGTGTGAAAAATTTCTTGAAAGACCTTCAAACGTCGCTGAAAGAGTTTTGAAATTTTTGAGCAACTTTTTCAAATTTTATTTTCATAGCACATTTCAGAAATATGTTTTGTGGCTTGATCGTGGGACCAAAGACTGTGTAAAACATGTCAAAATATCTTTAAATGACTTCGAATAAATTTCAAAATTAATTAACTAAATTCACAAACCTCTCAAAAATTGCTGCAATAGATGGAGACTGAACCCTAAGGCTTTATCAAATGTGTAGTAAAATAAGTATTTAAGAGTAATACTACTTAAAGGAAAATAGAAAAACTTTGAAAATTTCCACAGAAAGTATTTTAAAAATTAAATTACATATTTGCATAAAAAGGTACGTATACGCCTGAGTGAACATGAACAATTATTCTTTATCCTTGTTAAAAATGATAAACTTTTTCATATTTATGAAAAAAATTGTTAGTTTCAAGTTAAAAACAACAAAAACAGTTTTCAGTTGTTTTCTAAGAAAAAGATTGACATCAAAGAAGTACGGTTTTATTTGTTAATATGTTTCATATTAAAGTCAAATGTTTAAGGGAAACTTTTAAACTCACTTTCAAAACTTTGAAATTGATTAACTCGATTTTAGTACAGTTTTTGAATAAGAAAGGTGTTTTGTCTTTTGTGACATAAATAGATAAAAAGAGGCTGGATGTGGCCCACACTGATAACTTCCCTTTTTGTATTTATTGTACGAAAATGTCAATTTAATATTCGTCAATATTTTATCATTTTTGATTTATTGACAAATGCAATATGTTGAAAATAGAATACATTTGAAGTCAACACCATTGCTTGTTGTGATGATATTTAAGTCGAAAAACAATTTTTGTCACTTTTCTGTAAATTTCGGTTTTAGTTTTTTAGTTTTCGTAAAAAAAATATATCAATTCGATATTTGTCAAAATTGTAGCATATATTAATAATTGTATTTCGTATAAACTTATCTAAGTTTGAAGTCAATATCGGTTCTAATTCTCGAGATATTCAAGTCAAAACACACTTTTTACCAACTTTTCTTAGAATTTTGTATACTTTTTATTTTTGCAAAAAAAACTGTCAAATGAATTTTTTCGAAAATTTTACCAGATGGCAAAGTATTTTTTATAGTAAAAAAATTATTTTGAAGATGATATCATTTTTCCTTCATTGTATATTTGCGCTCCAAGAATTTTTTTTTTTGGTTTTTACTTTTTTTTTTAAATAACGGGATATTGAACTATTTTCAAATTTATATGAAACCTGTATTAAATTGTTATCTACACATTAATAAAATTTATTTGAAGTCAATAGCATCATCCGTTCCTGAGATATTCGCAACCAACTAAAATTTTTTTTAAACTGCTATGGTGAAAAAAACCACTTGACAAATTTTTATAAAAGTCCTTTCTGCATCTTTCGAAGTTATGACCTATTAAATAAAATTCCAGACTATAATCTATCTCTATGCCATATTTCAGCCGAATCCGTTCAGCCGTTCTTGAGTTTAAAACAGTGTAACTAACACGACTTTCTTTTATATATATAGATAAGATGTTGAAATAAATTATCTTTGACAGTTATCAATCAATTAATTTGAATAGACATGTTTTTGAAACCTAAATTCAAAACAATTATTGCATCAAGCCGACTTCGTCACTTTAAATGTCTGAAACTTGATCTTCAGAAGAAATTTAATGGCATGAGTTGTGTTTTATAACGAAAAAATGAGTGAGTTTTTCAAAAAAAAAAAAATAAAATTTTAAACTCGCTGACAACGTTAAGAGGCGACATTCGAAAAATTGGGGAAAATTGTCGAAGACACCATTTTTGATAATTTGATTTTGATGCCACATCTCATTTGCGAGTTTACAAAATATGTCAAAAGGTCCAAAGATCATTAGTTTCACAAGGCAAATTTTAACTCATTTCGTCAAAAATTAAGCTAACCGGAGTTAACCAAAAATGAAGAATGATAAAAGCAAGGACCAATGTGTCTAAAATTGAAGAATCTTAAAAAGAAGTTTTTCTATTCAGATTTAACATGACAACATCTAATTTTTAAAATTGGTTTTAAGGTTGTAAAATTTTAGGGACTTTACATTTGGAATAAATATGTTTCGCTTTTTTTAAATTGTAGTCCTAAAAGTTGACAACTTAAAGTTCAAATATTTTAAGACCGCAAGTAAGGCTTTTTTAAAATACCAGTTTGATGCCACTTTACCTAAGCTCATGGTTAATACAATTTCTAACCTTCCTAGAAACTATTTGCATTAAACTATATGTTTTATTTCTTATGAGTTTTGTATATTTTGTAAGACATCAAAATAGAATAGTCAAGTGTTTAATGATATATTTATAAGTATCGAAGCAAAAAAAGGACATGCGAAAGTAAAAATTAAAGAAACCGCAAACATTTCGGAGTTTGGAGGGATTTTTCAATAAACTGTAACTCAGTGAAAAGTGTCGAATTGAGGTTGAAAGTATTTCAAAGCTCTTAGTTTTTAGATTTCAAAATTACAGAACGAATGCTCCAAGAAATTTTGTTAAATACTTTCAAACTAAAATACGATCATGATTTACTAAAATACAAAATTCTAAAAAATTGGGTCAGTCCCGTAATTATATTTGTACTAAAAATTGTTTAAACAATATCAAGTAAAAGTTCTATTCAATTGAACTTGAATTGTTAAGTACAGAAGTCTGTCTTACAAACTTACAGGTATTAATTCTAAAACTACTATTTTTCGGAACCTGACTTGAATCTTACATTCTGCTGCATCAAATACTGGCAACCCATCAGTTGCAAGACCGTTTCACAGAATTGTAAGTAATAAAAGACTTTAACTGATGAAGGTTTCTGTTGGGTCAATTTTATAGACAAAGACACATCAAAGGCTACCTTACCTTCATTCTTGTTAATTATCTCGACCATCAATTTGATTTTAATTGCATTTCGCTGCAAAAAAATAAAAATTGAGTAAAACAGGTCCTTCGTCCCAGATATATTTATGTAAATCTTCCGCTCCCAGATTAAGTCCCTACATTAAATTGCAGCAAAATATCTTTCGCGAATTTACAAACTTTAATTTTACATCAACTCTGCATTACTACTCTGCCTACGGGCAACAAGCCAGGAAGTTGGCCATTTTGCTCCGAAGCACTCTCGACGACCAATCAGGGAAAGTAATTATAACAACAGTTAATTTGTGTGATGGTTGGCGTGGTTCTTTTTTTTTTTCTTTCAGAGCGAAAAAGTTTATAATTTGTGCAAAAACCTTGACCTTCAACAACGACGACGATGATGATGATAATGATGAAGAAGATAATGGTAAAGATGATGATGGTCAGGGCCGGGAGGACACAAAGTAAAAGTTTGATCTTAAGGCTTATAATGCCTCTTCTCGGTAAAATGAATGTTTTCCTTTTTTCTTACATTTTTTTTTAACAACCAAACAAAAAACCAACAATTTTTTTTTTGTTTTTTTTTGGAAAAGTTTAATTTTCAGCTTTGTGCGCTGTTGCGCGTCTAGACAACCCAACAGGAACAGCAAACAACACAAGAACAAGACAAAACAGCATCAGAAAACACCAGGACGACGACTACGACGACGTTGATGACGAGGATGATGAAGGAGGAAAAGTATCTAGCTATGGAAACATAAAAAAAAAAGTTCTAACCAGCCACAGCCAGCCACATCAAAAGCAGCAGGTTAGTCTTGTTCTTGATATTCACTCATTCCCAATCCCAATTCGCCATTTCGGGATGAGTTTTGTTTGAATATTCACATCAGGATATAGAATGGCAAATAGAATGCGGAATAAGTACTCCTCGGAAAACCATACGGATGGATGGAGGAGAGAGAGGATCCTTTGTCTGCGCCTTGACGTGTGTTCTACTTGTTCTACATTGTTGGTCCATGTTTAGAACATACGAGTATAACAACTACTGTATAACAGTATGCACCCCTTACTCACACTCTGACATGATATAGTATTCTAATTTTATATCCTTAATAGAGAGAAGGATACTAATTTAGTGTCTTCCTTTCTCGACGGATGGCGCGCTCACGTACATACACACCACATATCTCTGGGTCTAAATTTGTTCTTTTATCCTGAATGATGTATATGTATGTAGTGTATACCCCTGAAGGATTGTCGTTTGTTATGACTTTGATATCATGTCCTGGAGGACACACGACACAGTATACAGGACCAGGAACCTATATGCACAACAAAAAACACAAACAATGGTGTTACTGATATGTGTCCGACCGAAAATGTTATGTGTTTAACTTGTCAAAGAAGTCGAAAGGACATACCTTCCTATACCTATACCAACCAATCTATAGATGTACAAACACAACTACAACAATGTCTATTTGTTCTTGTTATAGTATGGACTCATTTATGAAGTTTCTTTCTATTTAAGGCAAACCAAAATAATTGTCGTTTTTGTGGGTTTATTTTTTTGTTTGTGTAGTTAGGGTCCTTTTTTTGTGTGTATGTATACTAAAGTGGGTGGTAGCAAGGTTCATGACTATTCTGTTGGGACAGGACATGAGTTCCAAAAATAAAAAAAAAATTGCAAGAGAACACATAAAAACCGAGGGACAGAAAAAAATACAAAAATAAATAAATAAATATCCTACAGAGATATTAGTGCCGGTTGCAGGATATTAAAATGATGAACGAAAGGATTGCATAGATGGGAACTTCTATATGTACGGAGGTACCCATATCTAGCTACTATTTATTTGTATCTTTTTTTGATTGTTGTTTTTTTTTATGCGAAAACTAACCAATTTTATTGGTATTTTATATATGAGTTGAGTGGTGTCTCTGTGAGTCACGGATCATCAATATAAAACTCGTTAGAAATACCTACCAAAACCATATCATTGTACAATGTACGATATTCAGTTCGTATATATAGGATTCTGGATCTGAATCTGACTCATCATATCGATATCGAATGTACAAAAGAAATAAATTTGTCTCGAAGTTCAGGGTTGGATTTGGTGAGTTCAGAAAGTGCGGGAGGCTGATGCTAGGAAGAATGCATCATCGGACTGAATTGAAAAAGTAGGACATCTTTAGTTCACTTGAGTTGTTATTTTTTATAATGAAACTTATTTCCTTTTCTAACTTTTTCAATCTCAATTATTTTAATTTATTTTATTTTAGGAATTTAATAAATTGACTTAAGATAAATAAGATGAGAACAAATCCCAAATTGAGGCTTTAATATTGGCTTAGGATAACATTGCTGGAAAAAATAAAAAACGTGAGGAAAGGCAAATCCTTCTATGTTGACATGAGATTTTCGAAAAAAAAACTATTAGTAATAACGTAACTACTTACTGACACTTTTTAGTCTATAACTTATAAAATATTTAAATTATTTTTGTACTAAACATTTCAAAGAAAAGATTGGTCTGTTTTACTACTAAAAAGATGATAAAAAGAAAACTTTTTCAGGACATTCTCAAAACGCACTTCAGATTATTTAAAAAACAAACTCTAGAAAATTTTCAATTCTGAAAATGAAAAATTCTAAAAGTTCTTCCTTCGAAAGTATATCAAAATTTATTAAATATTTTTTTTTTAATCAAAAAAATTGACGAATTTCTTCATGACAATATTTTTTCCATTCCGATTTGATTTTTAAAATATTAAATATTATAAATTTAATGTATTTAAATTTTGTTCATTAATTCTATTTTTCTTTAAAATTAAAAAGGACTTTATTTATAACTTCTTGTGGGAAAATCCTACTAAAACTTCTTATCTTTTCTAATATGACTTTGACTTTTTTACATAAAACCGTTTCTAGAAAAAAAAATTTCGACTTAAATGTCTTGTATATTTTAAAACTAAATATATATATTTCTTTAATTTTTATATATTAAAGTTGAAAAATTAAATTAAATAATTTTACAGACAAAAAGAATAAGAATTCAATTCCTTAAAATACCACAAAAACGAAACGAAAATATCAGGATTGAAAATGTCAAGATTTTGATTAGCCCCAGGAGCTTCATATCAAGGTTGGGTCTGAATCAAAGATAATGTAAGAAACAAATATACTTTACAATTTAATCGTCAAAACAACATCACTGATAGAATTCAAAAAAGCAGTGGACCAAAAAGGTTACCTTGAGGTACTCCATTGTTTTTAGTCAATGAATCATGAAATAGTATACCTTTGAACGAAATTCGTTTTGTCTTTTAAATAAAATATAATCTTTTAAACGACAGTATTAAAAGAATGAAATTTTCATTGATTAAAGTAAAACATACTAACTGACAAAAAATACTTTCTGAAGAAATTTGATTGAATCGAGCACTTAAAAAACCTTAGACAGGCAAAGCATAATCTTTATTAAAAAAAAGCACCCTTATTTATTTAAAAGTAATACATTTAAGTTTTATTTTTATTTTTCTTAAAAGTTTGTCAAAACCATGAATTTATTTGACGGTAAAAAACGATTAATTCTCATATATCAAATTTTGATTGATTTCAAAAATAAAAATTTTTCACTGACGATAAAGTTAATAAAAAATAAAAAATGAGCTAAAGAACAATCCTAATAATAAAAAAGGTTTGTCAATAAAATAAATAAATACAATTAGTCCTGTCTTAAATCAAGAACATTTTTTTTTTTTTCAAAATATAAATTTTTTTAAAGTTAAATCTAATACCTACATATTTAAACAACAAAAGCAACACACGTATGAATCAAAACAAAAAACAAGGTTCATTAAAAAATTATAATTAATGTTGATTTCAACTTTTCAAAACCCCCTAAGTCCGGCACTGTGAAGTTTTCCAGATACGAATACAACTACGAGTCGAATTTAATACACCATGATGCAAAAAAAGGGAATTTAATGCGCCTGATGTTTTGCCTGTACTTTTATTCATTTATTTAGTTTAATGTTCGATTTCGATTGGAATAATTTTTTTTATTTTATTTTGTTTTGATGCCAATGTTATCGAATAGATTCGATCTCTATTTTGATGATGGACAAAAACAACAACAACAAAAACAAAGAAGATGACTCTGTGAATGTGAATGTTGCAGAGCGATGCTATTTTCGTTTTTCCACATAGTTACGAGTATGTGTGTGTGTGTGTGTGTGTTGTACAGAGCACAATTTATATGTTTGTATGCTTTTTATAAGAGTCTATAAAATGACAATTTTATTTGATATTTAAAGCACTAAAAAGAAGAGTTCCTTTTTTTTTATTGTTGATATCTCGTTTTGAAGCTTGAAATTGTGAAACTAAAATTTGATATACTTTTATAGGAGTTTCATCTATAAATGCATTGTACACAAATTATATTATTGACTTGTTGTGTATTGTGTGGGGGGGGGGTTAATTTTGTCAATAATAGAGGTATAGTAATTGACAGGGTATTAGAACTTAAAATTTGACTAAGCAAACTTTGATTATAGTGGCTATGGTGTCACAGTGAAGCTGGAAAAATTGAGTATCAGTTTCTTCAGATGATGGATAATTTTTAATGTTTTGTATTTCAACAGATTTCAAAAAATGTAATTTTGTTAACATTTTGAAAAAAGAAAGACATTTTTAAAAATAAATCACTTTTTTTGAACTTTTTTGGATTCGGAATTGATAGCACCTCAGCAAGTGACTGAGTCTAATTTGAGAAATAATTTTGTCAAGACAAAAATGTTCAAAATTTGCCATTCCCATATTTTGTTAAGATTATACTTAAGGGAATAAATTTTTTGACTTTTTGTAAAATTTTCAATCTTCAAAAACATCTACGTAACACACTTTCGAAAGTTTCCGGTGGACTTTACCAAGTTTTAGAATTTCTTAAATACTTAGAAATATAGCGTTGAAATATTTTATTTATGCTACTCGGCTTAAAAAATGGTACTTACTTTTATATTTTAGTAGCACCATATTGTAAACTTTGACATTGATGCATAATGGAAAAGGTTCGTTTAAAAACTGTTTCAAATGCTTTCAATTAGCCAAAAACACTTGAAAATCAAGATATCAAGACATCAGGACAATCTTAATTAAGCTCGATTAAACTAACAAATTCTTTTTCAGTATGAACTAATAACTTAATTTAAGGCCATTTAAGAAAGTTCACAGAATTTAGTTCGCTTCCAACATTGTCAAATACAAATTTAACCAAATTAAGAGCTACAAAACCAGAACATAAAACTAAAACTTTTATTTTGGAGAATTTAAACAAAAATGAGTTTTTAATAATTTTTATTTTTGGCGCATTAAAAAATTTTAAACATACACAAACGCAGTGGAAAATTTCGTTTTACATTCAGGCACATTTTTAATGACGTTAATTTTACCCTTCAATAAATGTCACACCCTTTTCACTTTACACCAACTCATTTTAAAGAACACTTAAAATTAGTTTAAGAATCGAAATTTAATTTTTAAAACGTAAAAGGTCTGGGAACTATAGACTTACAAATTATGAATTTAATATTTTCAAAACTAAACGTACGTCAATATTTTTTTCTTATTTTCAGGAGAGTCAATTCTTGACTTTTTAACATTGTTCCTATGGAAGAAACGTTGGTTCGACTAGAGATAACTCCTGAGCTGTATCATCAATTAGAGGTAAAATTTTTTGACATAATAAAGAATGCTATATGCTCAAGAACTTGGCATCCCCCTGAATAATTGTCAAGAATGTAGTTACGTTTTTGTACACAAAAAATAACAATAATGTTTTCCCCAATTTTTTTTTACATTTTTCAAAGCTTTGAATTATGTTTTTGAAGTAATTGAAATTATGTTTGTCAAAAATATTGGTCGTATATTTTTTAAAAATAAATTCAAAATCTAGTTATCACTTAGCAATTTTGTTTTTAAATTTCTTTAAATTATCTTGGAAGAAATTTGTTGTAAACTTAACCAACGAAATATCGGCAGAGATAAAATTATTTAAAATTATAATACCTAATTTAAAATTGAATTTTCTATATTTCGCATTAAATTTTTACTAGATATTTTATTTCACTTTATGCATTTATCATTGGAACTTAATTTTTTAAAAGATAGTAGTAGTAGTGTGAAAACTTTAAGCGGGAAATAATGATTCATGGGAAATAACATGAATTCAAGCGAAAAAATATTTTACTTTAAAAATGTAAAATTTCCTTTTTTTAAATTGTGAGAAAATAAGTAGGTATGTATGTATTTTATTTTATGATGTGGAAATTGTATATTATACAATAATATTTTATTTTTACTTAATTTCATTGGAAAACAATTTGGCACATAGAAAACAAAACACCAAAGTTATTTCACAAACATGTACCAACCTTACTGTTTAAGGAATGAAATAACTTTGAACAAAATATTTATCCGAGTTGTGTGTAAAAAATTCAATAACGAAAAGTGTAAAATAATTTCCGACACTAAAATCAAAAAATATTTTCAAATTAAATTGAAAATTTCCACTAATTTTTCCAATATTGAATTTATTTTCCCCCAAAACTGTTCCCAGCACCTTCTTAATTTATAATTCAATATTCACGTGAATTTTATATTTTAACTAATTCTCTATTGTTGTTGGGTTGAATTTTAATCCTCAACAAAAATATAATAACGGGTATTTTATATTTGAACTTTGACATTCTCATTTTCTCAGATTTTTGATGAAAATTTTGATCCCCTTTTTGACTCTCACTGTTTTTATTTTAAATCCTGTAATTGCCTGAAATAAAATCTAACATAAGTATTTTGAATTCTAAATCCTGAATTTCTGTTAAAAATTCAAGGAAAACAACATGAACATGACACGTGGATCGTGGAGTACTATTTTCCCTGAAAGTTATTATTAAATTGTTGTTCAGAATTAAGTTTAAACAATGGTCATTTTAGTTACCCAAAATTTCTATCGATAAGTTATAAGTTCGAAATAAAAATATTGTTTTTACATTTTCTCCAGAGAAATCCAAAGAATTCCAAAATGGTATATTCACAGTATCCAATGAGTGATGGTATTGACCATCAAATTAGGTATGGAGGTTGTGGTCAGAATACCTATACAATGCGTGTAAACTAGAAACAATTCAATCAGATTAAATACCTTCGTAATGAAGGTTTTCTGAAGAACTCTCCATCAAATTCGAAGCAATTAATTAAACTTTTCTAGTGAAGAAATTCAATTCGTTATTTAGTCCAATTTATTTATAAATAAGAACAAATTCAACATAAATGGCCAATTTCCTCCCGAATTCCGATAAAACAATCGTTATTTTTGAAATTAAATTGCACGCAACTTAAAAACTACAATAATTGTCGAGCCGATATAATTTACATAGAACATTATCCTCATACTTCTTCTTCCTACATATGTACATGTACATAAGTTTAAGTGCTCTTATGTCTTGCCAGGGTTTTGAAAATTGATGCCAAAAATGACGTTCACAAATACCGGTATAATTTTTCCGGTTATTTGCTCAAGCCTGTTGTCAACATTTTTCCTTCATCACAGACACAACTCTTCGTCCTCCTGTTGCCTATGCACTCGTTCTGATCATTGGTCACAAGATTCAACCAAAGAATACCGAGGAGGGAATGAGAGTTGTGTTTGAGGACCATAACCAGAGCCATAGCCAGAGCCACCACATCAGGAACGGTCATGAAATACCTACATGGCTAGTTAACGAATTCAAAAAATACTTCAATACTTGGGTGCAATGCTCCCAAGTCCCATTCCCATTCCCAACATCTGCTTGTGGAAATTGCCCAACCAACAACTGCACCTAAAGCGGCTGCAGCAGCAGTCAAGCAGAAGGCGGCACAGAGCGAGATACAAGACAACCAGTCCAGTGGTACAAGTCTACTTGTTGAAGTTTCGCAATCAAACACAACAACACAAAACAAACAACAACAACAAAAAATGTAAGTGGAAACGGAGAACGAACAAACAAAGAGGAGACAGTGGAACAGTATAAAGACACAAATACCGAAAACCAACAACAACAACAACAACAACAATAATAATAGAAAAAAAATAAAATTCAATTAATTCGATTATCCACGCACCGTTCCAATCCGAAGCACAGGTCAAAAAAAAGAATGTTGAAAGATTCCACCGTAATTATGCTTCCATTTCCTTCATCCACATCCAGATTCCAGATGCTGCAACTCTCAGAGCTCAGATAAACAATTAATCAAAAACCAACACCGCTACCGTTACCGCACGCCGCCGAGTGCTTATATCTTTTATATCAAACACTTGGTACTGGTAGGTATTTTTATTTTGTGACGCTTCGCTCTCCTTTCACTTCACATTCACTCCTTCACTCCATTTTTTCACTTTGGATTCTCGCCGTGAATCATTTTTTTTTATTTATTTTAATTTTCTTGTAAGATTTTTTATCAATTCTTAATCTGAATTTTTTTGGTTCACAAAGAACAAGATATTTTTGTATCTAAATCTTTCACAATCATTCCAACACCGACAGAGAAGATACTCGTACTCGTATCTCGGACGAAAAACTTAAAAAAAAGATACAAAGATACGAAGACGAACGATTATTCGTGAGAAGTTCACATTCGATGTTCGATAAATTTTGGATTTTCACGCGCTAACGTACCGTTCAATGTGCAGTTACCGTGCTAACTAACTATCTGTGGCCGTTGTCATCGTCTTTGCCGTCCGTCAGGCTTCGCGCTTCGGTCTTTTGCAGATTAAAGTCTGCACAGCGAGGTAGGAAACTTTTTTTTTGTTGGGTTCTTTGGAGCTCTGGTGGGAGCGAACTGTGGGGGAGGTTGTACTAAAAAGAGTGGATCCAACCAAACTGGGAACAGTTTTTGGTTTGCAGACAACAGAGAGAGAGAGAGAGAATTACATTTATATTGGGAATAGTTTGAAGTTCGTGTCGACTCGAGACTGTATAACCGACAACCGTGCGCTGCGCAGGTTTATCTTTTAGGTTTCTGTTTCGGATTCTGCTGCTCTCCCCGACGAAGTGGATATTTGTAGTTCGTATTTTTTTGTTTTTGTTCTTTTTGTGCTTAAACTTGATGTACCGGTTTTTGTGTTATCCGACGCCGAGTACGTTTGGCTCTTCAGATCCAGCCTCGTCTTATCTATCTCTGTTGGCCACCGTTCGTCGTCATCGTCTTTGGAACGCAACATTCTTTTTCTTATTTTTGTTTTTTTTTTTTCATATTTGTCTTTTGTGAAGATGTTGATTGTTGGACTTTTTTGTTATTTTACTTTGGTTAAAGGTAAGTATCGTACGAAGAAGACAATAAAGACAAATTTAATAAGAAGAGATGGGTGGGGGTGGCAGACGAAGAGGTGGGTATAGGTATGAATGGTATATCAGAATCAGAGTCGTGTGAAGCAATCCAATTTCTTGGAAGCCCAACAATGTTTTAAGCTCGCTCAGAAAATGATGGTTAAACGCAAATGGTTAGTGCAACAATTTTTTTTTTCCCTGTAGTAATAAGATTGGAAGATTTATAATTATTTTAAATTATAACAGTTTGACGTCTCAACCTCATTATCACAGCTTTATTTTTCTATTGTTTCAGCGGAAGGTAAGTGTTCTTAAGCGAGACTTACAAGCAACCTGTCGCCAGAAGTCAGAAGTCTGGAGTTAATAGGTACGTTCGTTCCGAAGAAAACTTTTGTCGCGAGTTAAAACTTCTTAGTGTAATTTTTCGAGCATTGCCTTTGAAGGTATTCAAAACCTATTAAATAGACGGTGTATGTATATATAACCCTGGACAAACGTTTAAAGATCAACCAACTTACTTGTCACATTGTAAAGAAAGAAAAGTTGGGATGTAAAAAACTTGGAATAAAATGGTTTCATCTCGATCTCAAGAATTTTCTCAAGAATAGTTGAATTTCATCTTGATTTATATCAGCTTTTTTTTAAAATTTGACATCCTATGGAACAGGTAATTTAAAAAACAAAAAGCATCAACTGATAAAATCTGGCAATACTATTTTCTGAGCTTGTCTTTTTGACAGCTGTCACTTGATTTATGCTCAATGTGGTATCAAAACGAGATGGCCACCGATTCCGATTTTTACAAGAAAATTTTGTTATAAAAAATAATTTGGAAAGCTGTCTGTCCAATTCAATTGGAGGATGTTGATGTGGGCAACCTTCTGTTTCAACAAGACAGCACTACAGCCGACGAAACAATCAGTTTATATTGAAGGAATGATTTCCCGTGTCGTCGTGGGCCTGTAGCGAGGACTCCAAGATTTTGTGTGAGATTATGTGAAATCGCTTGTCGACGCAAATAAGCCCGAGACGCCTTGGAAGAGAACATTCGCCCCTTTAGTGCTGACATATGACCCCAATTAGTGCATGAGTGGTGACAAATTGGTCCTCTGGGTTGGAATTTATTTGGCTACTCACACGAAATAATTTTTGAAGCATAATGGCAAACCCTTATCTTCATAAAAAAGCTAAATTCTTGGCCATAACAATAAAAAAATATGCGTTTGTTTCTTCTTGAAAACCATGCGTCTAAAAAATACACCCTTTATATAATTTCGTCTTGGTCTCGCCTCGGATAGTTTTTAGATTCTGTTGACAGGTCAAATGCTGGGTTTTCTACCTCACCTCGTGATCTTCTCCATAGTCTGATACAACACTTGTCAAAGTATCCATTTGATTTTAATTTTTTGTCAGATTCGACATAAAGATCTGTAACTTATGCCTAAGTCAAATAGAACAAATATACTATCAGAACTTAGACCAGAAGACTTATGTATAATCTATGGGCTGTGATGGTAAAGATGTATGACAATATGGCAACTTATGGCAATATTTTAATGACTAACTCTGCCTGTCTGGCAGGTAGTGTCATAAAGGATATATTCATGTTCTGTTTTCCATCTACCCTTCAGTACTCAGACATCATCTATAGACTTTAAAAACAATGCAGTTTACACTTTTCATCGCATATACAAAAGAAAAGGTGTTGAAGTATGTTGATAAAAGTTTGACAAGTTCTATAGTCCTTTTGATAAAAATGACACTATATACCTTTACAAGTTATCAGGAAGAGTACATATATTATGCTCCTTAGACAGAGTACCTACAATATAGATGTGTATGTATGTTGTTTGTATTGTGGTTGTCATAAGTTTTAATTTTTCAATAGAAAGTCATTTTATTATCTTCTAGTAAACACGTAGAACTACTTGTCTATACACTGAGGAGGAGACTCAACCAAGGGGAGCTTATTCAAGTGCTGATGCTTTTGTTCCTTTGACACTTTTTTTCTTTCTATCTTATGAAACAAGTTTCTTTTTTTATTCTTATTAGTTATATAACGCAAAAAATGTATAAGTTTAAACGTATCACTTCAATTCGACTATGAACCTATTAGAGGCACAAGAAAAGCCACTCCACTCCCTTTTTCAATTAAACACCTTTTCTGACAACTGCCGCCACGTTCGTCGTCGTTCCATTTCCCTTCCACATATTCCTGGAATTCTGATTATGCTCAGGTGTTGAAGCTGTCAACTTCATTGTCATCAAGCTGAAAGTTGTTAGAATTATTGTCATGTTGAAAATTTTCCCAATTCTAGCAAACAATCCAACATCATGAGTATAACCAACAAGACAGAAAAAATACAAAAACATAAAACCGTTTTTTTTTGTTTAAAAACAAAAACCAGCTTGCAACTGCAACTGCAAAATAACGAGATCCACTGCAGCGCAATGGCAGGATTGAAATTTTTGTATATTTTGAAGACGAAGTCGACGACGATACGCTTGTCGTTTGTAAATTGTGTACGCGCCGCGGTTATACGCGCATCGCGTATGCTCTTCAAGAGTGCTAGCTAGACACCTCCATGTCCTAAAGTACTAACAGTTTGAGAGTTAAAGTTGTAAATTTGAATTTGAGTTTTTTTAAACTTCTTTACTGAAAAACTCAAAATCATTTTGCTCAAAAATCCTGCCCAAAATTAAAATTAAAAACTTGGATGCTATAGCGGCCCACCTTCCAGGTACAGAAAATAATGAAAAATGCAAATACGCCACTCACGACTTCATATGTTTTTTCAGACAAAAAAATTCCCGATTTACCGCCAAAACATACAATTTAAGTATTTTTGTCAAAGAGTATTTTTGTGTAGTTTCACAATTTATATATTTTGAAATGTCAAATTTGCTTAGAAACATCACTTTTTTAAAACGCGAAACCTAAAAGATGTAAAGTCTTGTAATTTTTTTATCTCATTTCTCAAAAACATAATTTTTCAACTTATGCCAATCTACTTTAAAATGGCGATGTGTTGAAGGATCATGAGAGGAAGAAACTGATTATGATTTCCGTGAGATCTTTTAACAATTTTTAGTGACATTTAAGCCCTGAAAGTGCACTCGAGTTCAAAGCCCGCATTTTCTTTGAAATTAAAAAAATTTTTATTTGATATGACAAATTTAAAATTTTTCATTAACTCAAAAATTTTATTTTAAAGGGGATTTTGGCTTTTTTTTAACTCTTTAAGTTAAAAAAAATATAAAAAATTGAATTTCCTAAAAAGTTGCGTAGTGAGCGAATGAAAAAAGTTCCTTTTAATACCGACTCAATTTTTTTTTTAATTTTAAGCTGTTGTCCTTTTAAATGCCCTTAAAATGTCAGCTCCACCCGCCAGACTATTTTTTTTTATTTATATCGCCACAAGGACGTTATTGTCGTTGGCGTGTCGGTCGTGTTTACACATTTGAGCTCTTGTCAGTGGCGGCTGTACCTTAAGTGCGCTCGTGCGCTGAACCACCAACCCAAAAGATTTAAAAATTACTAAATATTACTTTATCTTAATTTGTTAAATTAAGTACATATTAGTTTATTTTTCAATCATACAATAGCAACACATAAAATTTCTAAAAGCACTTTGCTATACTACAAAGTCAAGACAAAGACAACATTGTATGTATTTTCCCTGTAAATTTAATTCTCGTGCGCTTTGGCGAGCGCACAAGGGCTGCTAATATAACTTGTATGGGTTACAGCCTTACATGCCTGACGCGTGAAACAAAAGATATCTTATTGAAATGTATCGAGAAATTAATGTACTTCCGTGCGCCGCACGAGAGAACCGAAGTTTACCGAAGGCAGCAACCGATCCCGATGTGTGACGAAGTTCGCCGGTCAATGTGAGTGAGAGTGAAGCAGGAGGCGATAGCTTCGGAAGTCGGAACGCTATGCAGCCGCTGCTGCCGCCGCCGCCGGCGACTATGATTGATGAATTTGAATTCGTATTATGGATTTAATTTTGCTGTATCTGTTTGGTGTTTTTTAAATTTAACTTAAGATTGCAAAAAGTCTTTATATTTATATATGAACAGAAATTGTCTTTTTTATTTATTATATTTCCAAATTTAATACTTAGTGAGTGCACTCCCTATTCGATGACCCAGCAGCCGCCACTGGCTCTTGTTATGCCATTTTAGACGCCTTTCCCCTCATACCCAATCCATATTATATAGAAACCCTTTCCCTGTGCCTGTGCCTTAAGCCGTGTCGTCGGTCGTCGTCGTCGTTGTTGTTGTCGGTCGAATGAGACTACTCCTCACGACCAACATGGATGACATTCACAATGCACTCAAACGTGCGAATGGTGTAACATGATCCTTTATTTTCCCACAAAATTGCCGCTTTAATTTGTCAGCAAGTTCTTATGCTTATGCAAGTGTATATGATACCGTGTCCGTCCGTCTATATAAAAACGTGGTTTGAGAAAAGGATTGGAACGCAGACATCCAGAAGAAAAGGCGACTCAACACAATATAAGTCACCATCAACACACGAATACATAAAAAAAAAAACAAATGACGAAACAACAGAGTTATGATATGAGTCTTTTATGATTTGGTGTTTGACTGTATAGGTATGTGTTTTGGGCAAAGGACAATTTCCATATCATATATGGATGTGTTAAGGGGGCAACGGATATGCGCGAAAATGACGATGACGAAATGAGGTGTTAGGTGTTTGCTTTATACGCTCCTTGAGGGCATGTGTTGTGTACATTGAAGGAGTGCGAAGTGCGAAAAATTATTATTAAAAAACAAAAAAGGATACGACCGTGAAACCGCTTGTTCCCCGTTATACCCGATCCTGTACCTGTACCGCACTGACAATGTTGTACCGCTGTTCCATCAATGCAACGTCTAGGCCTAAAGTGTTGACAAAGGGAGCGAGAGACAGACATAAGGGACGACATCATCGCGATGAAAGAGGTGTTGATAATTAGAATAAATTTGCAAGGATGAGTTTTTTTTTTTTTTTTTGTTGCTTGTTTGTTTGGCATTTCCTTTTTCGCATGATTTAAGTGTTTGTTTGTTTTTTTATTTTTTGTCGTGACTTTTTGTTGCGTTTCCGGCAAAATATTTACTGCGAAAATATTATTTCGTGACAATGAAGCGACAAAGCCCTACAATTATTAAATGTATGCAGGACCCATGTTCTGTAACTCAGGCGATAACTTATCACATCGTTACGAAATGAAACGATTTGTTCCCCACTTAACGCCACTGGAAAAATTTGAGTTTCTGTAACTCGTCGCGATAAAATAAATTTGAGATTTATTTCCACTGGAATTTCCATTGGAAGGCGATAAGACGGACTCTCATTTGGCTTTAAAAACAAAAACATTGCTCAATTGAGTATTTTCAAGTTCATGTAAACATTTTTTTTTGCTAATAAAGAAATGCAAACTTAAAAGTTAATGAAATCATTAGTTTTTTAATGAAACGAAAAAACACAAGATTGAACATACATATATACATAAAATTGAAAAAAAAAACAAAAAAGGAAGAATTGATTGTCGGCTGTTGGCATCGGTGAATTGGCCGCGGGCAAACGGCTTGTTCTCCGCCATAAAATCCACCAGTGTCTCCTTCTGGCACTTTAATAATCTTGTTCATCTCTATAACATAATATTTATATATTTAGTTCTTGAATCAATTATTTATGTATTACCTTTTTTGCCTCCGACATCATTCTTGGTCTTCGCGTTTCGCCTGCTTTTTATGTAGTGATAAATTTTGACATTTAAAGAGAAAGACTTATCGACTTTCAAAGATACAGAAACCCATTTTATCGAATTTTTCCAGGATTCCTATTCCGTTTGTTCCAGTCGATAGAATTAACGACTGTCAAAGTTACAGAAACCCGACGATGCGATAAAATGTATTTCGTCCCAATTCTCATCGTTTCTCGACGAGTTTTATCGCTTCGAAAGTTACAGAACATGGGTACAGGTACGGCAACACTGGGGGAGGTGTGAGTTCTGAGAAATTAAGTGTTGACGGTTTTTATTTGTTTTTCTCTTTCGAAATGCAGGTGTTTTATTATTTTTGAATAAATAATAATAAATTCTGAGAAAAGTTGAATACGAAAATGGATTATCTTCGTGATTTAAAATGAAAAATTGAGTCATTAAAAATACGATATGCATCTGCAGGGGACTGACTTACTTTAAACATTTTTAAACAAGAAAATTTATGGTATTTTTAATATTGAAACGATGTTAGATCTCAACCGACTTAAGCGACCAACGAAACTGGTCACAGTCTAGAAATTCGGTTCACAATATGAAGGGTGTTTTTTTTAGACATGTGATTTTCAAGAAGAAATAAAATTCATATTATTTAAGGTTATGGCCAAAAATGTTACTTTATTATAAAGATAATGATTTGCCATTACGTTTCAAATGTGATTTCGGATAAGGGAAAGTCGCAGCTAGCTCTAATAAATTCCAGCCGAGTTGCTCAATTTTTGACCTATTTCAGGCCCATTCACCTTACGTGCCAGGTGCTTGATAGTCGTTTGGCTTCATTTCTTACACAAGTTGCATTTTGTAAGCCCTCAGACCAAGATCCTATTCCTCAAAATTTTCCATGAAATGGATGGACACAGCTCCAAATGTAGCCCGGATGAATGATGGTGGATGGACTTATTTGAGTCTTCTTCAATATCATGCTCCACATTAATAATACCATCTTCAGTGCGAACTGTACGGCATCTTTGAAGATGCGCATTATCCACTAGACGTTTTGTGAAACCGATCCATGGTTGCTCGAATTACCGACTCTGCTAGACAATTATGTCGATAAAATATTGGAAGCATTCCTCTGGTAGTAAATTTTCATGATTTCCAAACGTTGTTCAAAAGTAAGCATATTTATTATAAAATGGCAAACCAAATTGAGTATAAATCAAGTGACAACTGTCAAAAAGACGAACTTCGAAAAAAGTATTGCCATAGATTAAAAACCACACATCTAAAAAAAACACGACTTACAGTATTGTCTCTTATGTTTTAAAAGGAGAATCAGCCGAGATTTTTCTTGTCTCGAGTTCTAATCTGAGATAAGCAACATTTCTATTGACTTTCTTTAATCAGTGTTAAAAATGGGAGCAGAAATTACCCTTTTTTGAATTCTAAATCTAATCTAACAGAACCTTGTGTGCTTAATGCGTGACGATGTCATTACGAACCGATTTCTAATCCAAATGTTCCATAACAAAACACCCTTCATTACAAATGTATCTATAACTGTCAAAACTTGTTCAAATAACATTATTTCATTCCTCCGAATATGTTCATCAAACACCATAAATAACCAACATCAAAATCATCCAAATTATCATAACAAAAGATAAAGTATCTTTCTAGAAAAAAAAATGAAAAATAAAACATATTTCACCATCATATCTACTAGGTACTGGGTCTTAAATTAACGTTTCTTACTTCCGTAATTTTTGCCTAAAAGAAAAATTCTATAATGTATGTATCTCAAAACTTTACTCAATATCTGAAGACATTCGAGAAAAAAGTCATAATTTTTAGCCAAATTTCCCAATAAGTTCACCCAAATTTAATGGTCACATTCAAAAAAAAATTCTTCTTTTCCATGTTCGTTAAATGGAAAAAATCCATTTGCTGAAAAACTTTCCATTACTTATTACACCAAGCAACCTTCTCTACTACTACTACCATCAAATTTAGGCGAAAAATTTCAAAATAGAAATGGCTGCCTGATGGTTTTGAATATGTATATCCCCAAAAAAAGAAAAAAAAAAACGAAACCTCAGAGGAGATATTTATGCCTACAAACTGAAATAGTGTAAATCTGTATGTAATATTTCTTCCGTCCTCTCTCTCCTCCTGGTCCATCCATCTACGAGTTAAAAAGGGATGAATTGAAAATGTTTTTAACCCAAGGGTGAATCTGGAAATCTTGGAATAAGTGTAAAAGGCATCTTCACTTAGTTCCCTAGGTTAGGTGTATCTGTATATGTTCGAGTAGGTTATCCAAGATTTTTATGTCTTCACCCAAAAGCATCTCCATACACACATACCTAGAGACCAGGAATAAGATGTCTTAAAAGTCATACGTACACATACTATTAAGGAAAATATCCTTCTTGGGGATTCGAGACCGATAAGTACATACATATGTAGAGTGGAAGTACGTAGTGCGGATGTGAGTATACAAATGCAAGCAAAGGAATCTTGAATCTTCTAATAAAAAAATCTAAGCGAAGACAAACCGAAGAAGGAAGAAAAACGCACATGTTCCTTATATTATGTTTGCCATATTCTCAATGGGACTTTTTAATGAGAGTGTGGTTTTCTCAAGGAAAAATCTGGATTTTCATTTGCGAGTGTAGAGATTTCATTCGATAAGAAAAAAAAAAAAAAAAAAAAAGAAGATAAATGAAGTGTGCAAAAAACACACCTGTTCTCCGATATTTCTCTAAGATCTAGGTCTTTGTGTCTTGACATTTTAAGCGAAGACCGAAGACGACGATGACACAACCCTAAAATGAAAACGGGGCCAAACTCATAACTTTTGCAGGTTTGGCCAAGATCCTGCTCACATCGATTTCATGGAAATGTTAAAGAATGAATTTTGGTATTGGTCCTACAACTAGGTTTACAAACGGTGATTGCACAGAACTTAACTTGACTTGACTCAAATTATCACCAAAGTCTTCAATATAAAATTCATGCTTTAAAGTCGAAGTTCTATCGTCAAATTATATGGCTCTAGAACGGGTTTTTCGACATTTTTGAAAATATTAAGACTTAGTCGAGATAGCAGGTTTAGGTTCCCGTGTTGTGAACTAAGGATCATCTTCAATTTCAAATTCATTGCAATTTTTGGGTAAGTTAAAGAAAATATTTTTTATTTTAAAAAGTTTTTTTCCGTTTTCAACAATTTTAATATTCATTTAAATTTTAGGAACTCGATTCGTCAATCCCCATACTCCTTATCTACTTTTAATATGACTTTTGCAAGAACTTTCGTGTGAGTTTTAAGTCTTGAGAATTTTGGACAGCAACTGATTCATCGTTTAGTCACTTTGGGTTTGGACCCTGAATGAGTTTTAAGAAGTACCGAGTTGGTCAGTTTTTTCTCAAAACATGCAATAAGACCATAGACAAGCACCCCAAGTTACTAAGCCCAGCAACAGAGAGTGCAATTTCGTTGTTTTATAAGGGGTAGTTCATACTACGAAACTAAGTTGCTGGCAACTTTAAAATATTTGTTAAATTTCCAGACAGTGAAAGTTAAGACACTCATCAAATATTGAATCACGATATTTATAAAATGGTTCAATATTTGAAGAAACAACAATTAAGTCTAGACATGCCACTGAACCGTAAAAAGAGGGGCAATGTCTGTCTGGTCAGCTAGTCTATCAATCAGAAAACCAAAAGACATTATTGTGATTTCTGTTATCTTCTTGCTCAAAAAATTTCATAAACCAAACTTAATTTTTGTAATTGCAGTCATATTTTCTGAAGAACTGTATTTCTACAGAACTGTCATTTTCTCATCAATTTTCGACAGTTTAGCCTTTGTCAAATGTAGTCTTACTTTATTTAATTTTTCACTACATTCATCGAGTAAAAAAAGAATCCAAACGTTAAAACGACAAATATAAAACTAAATTTCCATAAAGTGTTTCGGATGACAGTTCGATTTTACGTTAGAAAACCGATGGAAACAGGGATGTTAAACTCAGAAATAAAACGAGACAACAGTGTTTTTATCGAATTGTAATTTTCGTCATGTTCTTTTGAACTTAACTTTACTGTATCTTAATATCTTTTTATATATAAAAATTAATTTCTGT
Source organism: Scaeva pyrastri (assembly GCA_905146935.1). Lineage (NCBI taxonomy): Eukaryota > Metazoa > Arthropoda > Insecta > Diptera > Syrphidae > Scaeva > Scaeva pyrastri. The sequence continues at coordinate 11,418,863 of LR989928.1, read as the reverse complement.
TTTTTTGTCTTGCTCAATCTCGAGAACGACTTGGCCTATTTGGCTGAGTATGGTTTTGAAATGTTATTCGTATTCAAGGGAAGGTCAAAAATATGGCCAAATTGAGAGAAATATAGTAAAAAAACAACTTCATAATTCATCTACAATTTTTGACTGTCAGTTGGTTGTCAATTTTGTATATTTCAGTCGTATGTCCAACTTTAACGAAAAGTTTTAAAGTTGCCTGTTTTTCTATACCCATTATACAGTTATAAAAATCTTTTTTTATCAGTTTGTCAGTGCCTGAGATTAACCGGTCTTAAATTGCCAATGAAAAGACGATTTTTGTAAGTTCCGAGAGTAATACAAATTTTGATCGGTTGGTGACATATCGACCAATCTTACAGCCAGGTGGTGCTGTTAGAACTTAATTGGGGTGGGAGAAAGTTCGCCGGGCCCTCTAGTTTTTAAATAAAAATCATTTCATGCTTTCGTCTACTGAATAGCATCAGAATAAAAGTAAACCCATTATTAAGGCAAAATCTGTATGTTTTGGTGTTCAACCAGAACGAAGATTTACCGGAAAACGGTCCCATTTATAAACCATTAAAAATCAAGCAACAGTAAAATCATGTATATAGGCTAGATATTATAATCCCTGCGCAAAAATCTATGCAAAAAAAGGGCAATCCTTTTTTCCCAGCCTCAAAATCCAAAACCCTTATAATTCTTTGCTTGGTCATGAGCTTGTTAAGGATTCTTTTGCAAAGATTCAAAACGAACATCAAAGAACACCTTTACCTACACCTGTTACAATCTACAAGCTTGTAAAACCAAGACTAGCGACCAAAGTTTAAGGTCTCTCAGAAAAAAAAAAATATATACAACGGCATCTAACACGACCCTTTCGGTACTTATTAATATTTATTTATTCAAATATTCCTAGGGTAGATTTAAAAAGCCTGCGGCAGCAACCACGAGTACGACGTCGATGATGGCAACAACACTAACGGCAACGGTAAAAAGAATTTCATGTCCTTGTTAGAATAAATTCATATTTTTGTCAGTATGATGTTCTAATACTTCTAATACCCCACCAGGACAACAGATATGTGTTTGGAAAAAGGGTGTCCTTTCGCATATGGATGTCGTCACAAAATATGAATATAATACCCCTATGTGTCGTTTATTAGTATAAGTTCATCTTTGTTTCCAAAAAACCCTTTAAAAAAAACCCCACCTCATCTGGAAATGGACTAGTTTAAAAGTGCTGTTTTGTGTTCTTACTTTTCGAATAGGGGTTGTAAAAAACCAAATTACCCCCACCCATGAGTTTTGAGTTCGGAACAGTTTATGGTATAGTGGCAGACAGTACTCGCACTAGTAATGCAATGTCTCCAAGGAATTCGTCCTTTTTGCAATAAAAACTTAAAACAACCCCTCTTCACTCTGACTGATTTCCCTTTGTTCATAGAGAAGAAGAAAAAATGATGGAATCGCAACATGTGGCAAAAGTGAAGATACGCAATGACTTCAAGGTCCTGTTTACTATTCATTTGTTTGAGTTAATTTTCTTTCTTCCTTTTTTCCCTTTCTTTCTTTTTTTTTTGTTACGTTACGTTAAATGCCAATATCGGAAAAGTTTTTGTGACTAGACTTGTCCTTTCGAGTTCCGTTTTCCTTCGACTTCACCTTCGTCAACTTTTGTCTGTGTGTGTTGTGTGGGGAGGGAGGTGGGAGGTAATTTTTTTTCTTGGTTGTGCATTGATTTCTCTCGGTTATTTCCTTTGTCATAAACAGGATCTACGCACTTTTGAGTTCAAAGTGAAATTATTTTCCTAGGTCCTTTGCATGTTATCCTGTTCTGGGAATGAATTTCTCACTCAGCCTGAGGGTAGGTAAGTTACTTTTATCCTTGCTCTCGCATTGACAATACACCACAACGTTATATAGTGGGTGTGTGTGTGTCTGTGAGTATTCTTCTGTGTGTATGAAAAAAAGGATATTGCCATATTATTATGACTGTTATTATTGCTATTGTCGGTCTGTGGCCTAATAGAGTTTTCATAGTGGTTGATGGCGGGCGATGGCAATCGACATTTGACCCGAAGCACATTTCAAAAAAAGTTCCTCTTTTTTCTGCAGGAATTGTGTGTCCTATTCCTGGATGATCCATCCACAAAAGATATCAGGACGAGTGTATAGAAAATCTAAAGCAAATAATTTTTCAATTAGGCCGACATACAAAAAAAAATAAAATAAAATTGAAATGGTAATAATTTCAATTGAGATCCTTTTTTATGGGTCTTATTTCAAAATATAGCTACGGGCCTTGGACCGGGTCTGATGATGATGTGATAAATACGCAACTTTTTGTCAAGGCTTCTTTATAGAGCTGCAAATTGTTTTTGCCATTCAGTTCAATAAATTTTTTACGAAATATGAGTGAGACTCAATTGTCTCTGTTTTTAGATTTCTGTTGGAGGCGGGTGGGCGTTTGAAAAACGACAACGAAAAAGAGGCGTTTAATTGGATTTTGAAAGATTTTACTTCTGTGCGGGTATTTTTTTTTTTTTGCTTCTTTTTTAGATGAATGAATGAAAATTTTGACAGATGTGATAATTTTTCAAGAGACGTGGTGGTGGAATTTCTAATAATTATTAACCATCTTTTGTAAAATTCTAGAGGAACACAAGGGTTGTTAAATGTCACCTTCTAAACGCACCCTTAAACCTTAATGAGGAATTATGGAAAACAATTTTTTTTGGTAAAGCGAAATTTTGTGAACAGATTTAACATTTGTTTATGAAAAATAGCAAATACTGAATTCTTATCTAATTTTCGCAATTTTGCAAAATGCGAAGTAGTTATTACTTTTTTGCGAAATGCAAGAGTGAAGGGTAAAGTCGAAAGTGTGCAGTGTGACATGTGAACAGTAATACATGAAATTTGAAGTTCCAAATGCTAAGAAAGAAGAACCAAATGTAAATTACGAAGTGTTAATTATGAAGTGCGAAATGTCAAGTTCTTAATGCTGAGTGTGAAAGTGCAAAGTATGTAGTGTGGAGTGAAAAGTGTGGATTGTAAAGTGTGGATTGTAAAGTGTGGATTGTGAAGTGCGAAGTTTGACGTTTAAACTGTAATACATTAAATATATAGTTCCAAATGCGCAGGTAGATGAAATGTAAAGGGCAAAGGAGAAAATATAAATTCTGAAGCCCGAACTTCATACAGTTCCAAATACGAATTATAAGTAGTTGTGAACTGCGAAAAATAAGGTTCCAAATGCGAAGAAAGAAGTAACAAACGTGAAGTTCGAAATGCAATGCGTAAATTGTGAAATGTTAAAATGCGAAGAGAGAAGTGCAAGAAATGAAATGCGAAATGTGAAGTTCAAAATTCGAAGAAAGAAGAACCAAATGTGAATTGTAAAATGGGAAGCATAAATTGTGAAGTGTTAATTATTAAATGTTAGATGCAAAATGTGAATTTTAAAATGCAAAATCTAAAATTTTAAATGCGAAGAGAGAAATGCTAAATGAGAAATTCGAAATGCATAGAAAGAAAAACCAAATGTGAAGTGTAAATTGCGAAGCGTAATTTATGGAGTACGAAGTGTTAATTTGTAAGATTTGAGATGCGATGTGTGAATTATGATCTGCAAAATGTAAAGTTCTAAATGCGAAGAGGAAAATGTGAAAAATGATTTGCGAAATTCGAAGTTCAAAATGCGAAGTGTGTAATGTGAAGTTCGAAATGTGATGTGCGAAATGCGATATGTTAAATCAAAATGCGAAGATGGAATTATAAAATGCAGAGTGCAAAGTGGGAATTGTAAGTCATAGAGTGCAATGTATTATTTTGTTATATGTGATCTGCGAAACGTTAATTGCGAAATCCAAAATGTGAAGTTCTAAATGCAAAGAGAGAAGTGCGATAAATGAAATGCGAAATGTGAAGTGTGAAGTGTAAAACGCGAAGCGTAAATTATAAAGTGCGAAATGTAAATTTTTTGATGTGAAATGTAAAGTTTGAATTGTGAATTCCAAATTGTAAAGTTCTAAATGCAAAGCGAGAAGTTTGGAAAATTATTTGCGAAATATGAAGTCCCAAATGCGAAGTGTTTAATATAATATTTTAAGTGTGATGTACGAAGTGTGCAGTGCGAAATGTTAATTTCCAAATGCGAAGAGAGAAATGCGAGAAATGAAATGCAAAATGTGAAGTTCCAAAAAAGAAGTACCAAATGTGATGTGTAAAATGAAGTGTTAATTTATGAGATGCGAAGTGTGAATTATGATATGCAAAATTTAAAGATTTAAAGTCGAAGAGAGAATTGTGAAAAATAATTTGCGAAATGTGAAGTCCAAATTTCGAAATGTAAAATGTGGAGTTTGAAGTTTGATGTGCGAAATGTGAAGTGCAGTTTGTTAAGTTTCGAATGCGAAGAGTGAAATGTGAATTGAGAAATGTTAGATGCGAAATGTAAATTGCAAAATGCAAAATGTAAAGCTTTGAATGCAAAGATCGAAGTGCGAGAAATTATATGCGAAGTGTGTAGTTTAAAATGCGAAGTGTAATATGGGAAGTGCGAAGTATTAATGCACGACGTGCGAGGTGTTTAGTTGTGGGTGCACATAGTTAATCCTAAAAATTTAACTAGATTTTGTTAAAAGTTATGAAAGGTGTTATATTACATTTCTTACAGTTTGATGATTGTTTTAACATGAATGTTAAATAAGTTTTATCTTCAAAGAAAATAGAATTTGTCAAAAAAAAAACAACAAAGAATACCTAAAAATGCTCTCACTCACAAAACAAAAAATAAACTACAAACAAAAGCACAATGACAATATAAGTAATTTGTTTTTTCAACACCTTTTTGTTTTTTAAGCACAAAATCCAGTGGTGGTGTCTGCGGCCAACCCAATGTCTCCAAAGTCCGCTTAAGTCAAATTCCATAGAACTCGACAGGTACATACATAAGTCAAACATTGATATTATTATGTATAAAATAAAACACCCCCCTTTCCAAATATATTCTTCAATTCATTGTGGGTTTACATTTGTTTATGGCTTCATCTTTAGTTTCACACCTCACTTCATTAAAGTCGAAGGCCTTTTCAATGGAAGTTGATTAAACATTACAACAATACAAAAAAAGTCTGGGTATTTTGATGTCTGCCTATATAAAATCCGCTTACGCCGAAATTATTTTTTCGAGTAGGTGTTGAATTTCAATTTTTAAAAAACAGTACAAAAAAAATAAAAACACTGAATGGGGACTGAACTGCTTTTGTCGATTTGATATACAAAGGATTTCACCAACAATACAATTTTGCAGTTGTTTTTTTTGGAGGAACACGACAATCTAATAAAAGGTTTAACACTCAATTCCAAGAATTTGACTTTACGTCATAATAACACCACCGACCACCGTCAGTCGGACCTCAAAAAAAGGTCCCTGTCCACGAGAGTTTGTCGAAATATCACACTGACTGAAACATGACACAGCTGTTAGATTGGGTCACTTTCAATTTCACAACCATATCGTCATCATGTGAGAGGGGATTACATAAATAAATTGAATGAGCTCAATGATCCTTATCACTCCCAAACTGAATTGTCAAAGGATAATGGCTACAATGGCACTCATATTATTATAATCCGTTTTAAGTCAATTTTATGACACCCACGAGAGCTTTTTTTCAGCTTGTTTTTTTTTGGTTGTTCTATTCCAAAGCTTTAGACCCTATGCCCCAGCACTCTTATAAATAACATGGTTGTGCCATCACTAGGTCGTCGTGGGTCGATGTCAAGACCGAGAGCAGCATACCGATGCACGGCACGGTGTCGCTGCCACTTCCACTGTCGACATACACCTCGATTTATCCCAGAGTGTGCCACTGGGAAATCCTTTCGATTAAAAATGATGTGTGTGAAAGTTAAGCAGGGTGTATAAACTTAACTTAAAATTGAGGGGTGGTGAAAATGCAGCTTTAAAAAAATGTTACCACCTTTTGCCAGCTTTCTTTGGGCGGTAATGTTGGTGGCACTGTTACTTGTACATTTATTTTTTTCTGGAGTGAACTTAGTCTGGCTTAAGTAACAAAAGAAAAACCATTCTTTCTTTGAACTTTCCTTGAACTGCAAACTAAATGCCAAATTCCCACCACACAAATTGATTTGAACTCTGATTTGTTAGTTTCTAATCCTTTGCTTTTCCATGAGCGGAAAGGATCCAATAGTCTTATAGCAATTTTAACGAAAGAATTCATGTCTGTTCTGACGATTTTGACGTCAGTGACACTATTTTGAAAGATGATTTTTATCTTTCACGTTCATGTCACTCAGAACAGTGTCCTGTCAGATTTTGTTGACATTGATTCACCAAGTAGATCTTCTCCAGATTTTACCCTTTTCTATATTTTTATGAAGGCTTAAAAATCAAAGTGCCTCAGACCATTGTAACTTGACACTTGACAGACTTTATAAATGAAAGCAAAAATAGGAGTTAACTGTCAAAGTTTGGCAGTTCCATAACAGTTGAGGGAAATGTCATTTTTTGAACATTCAGTCAGACAAAGTTTATCATTCTCCAAAAGAATTGGAAGCGCTTATTTAAATTTATAACAACTATGAGAAAACCACGCCCCTTAGTCGTTTTTTTTCACCACGAGACTCACCTCTATGCGAAATCTCAAGATTTTATCAGGAAGTGCTTCACAATTGTGAGGACCTGTCATTTAGTCAGTTACGTTTTGTTTTTGCGATTTTTGAATTGCTGCATCTAGAGAATGGCATGTTTTACAAAGATGACATTTAAAGTGATTTATGTCGTTGACTTGTCTAATTAAAGTGGTGAGTTTGTGGTGAATATGATTCCGTAAAAAGGGTGTAGCACTTAAAAACTTTGCTGAGTACTTCTTTACCCATTTTAGCACTCTCACAAATTATAATAAATGACTTAAATTTGAAGAAAAAAAAATCGATGGACAACAGAACTAAGTATGATTATGACGTCATAACATCGAAACAATAAACTCCATGAACTTATTTGCATGTTGCAAAAATACAAAACAAAAAGAAAAAACCAAAACAAAAAAGTTCCTTAACCTATTTTTCCTTAATCCTTATCCTGATGAAGCCATCATCGCATCGCATCTGTACGTTCAGTATAAAATAATAATAATAATGAAGATCATAACTTGGAAATGATTTCTGTTTTATATCCTCGTTTTTACACAGAAGATGCAATTTATTTTGTGGCAAAACAGTTACAGTAGTTAAGTATCTGTGTGCTGTGTGTGTGTTTGTGTGTCAGACAGAATTCCTTTCGTTTCCCTAAAGACAAAGCTAAAAGCCCATCACAAAAAAAAAATAAAACAATCCTTTCATATTTACACATTGTGCAGTTGCAACAAGACAAGTCTCCAGAAAGAAAGAAAAAAAAAAAAAAAACACAAAAATGCAAGGACCTTATCCCTATCCTTCTGTCTTGGGATTCCTGCTGCTCCTGTTAAGAGACAACTAACTGTAGTACAACTCATTATTCAACAACTATGTTGGTCCCTACTTTTTTTTTTGTTTTTTTTTTTTTTTTTTTGGCAACACGTCTGCTAGTTGTCTACAAAACAGGAGCGACGAACGTTGACTAAAATGAGAAGGAGGTTTTGGTCCCCCCCCCTGCCCATTATTTTTGTGCACATAAAGGGAATGCTTTCATTCCTTCCATCCGCCTCAAAAGTTACGCGTAGCGATAATGGTGACACAAGTTATATCCTGGCAAGGACCGTTTTTTTGGTCTGATGTGAAGGAGTGGAAGGGGGAGGGATGCGACTGGCAGCAAGAAAGAGAGTTAAATTCGTTCATAATGATGATGACTGTGCATTCAGGAGACGGAGCGGTGTGGTGGTCGGTGTTGGTGATGTTGACGGTGTTGGTTCGGTGCAGTTCTCTCCGCCCCCCGCCTGCCGGTGTCTAAAAAGAACAACAACTCTGCTGAGCTATATGACGATGTGAATTATGCCAAACGTTAGCCGGGGTAATGTGAGTGAAATTGCATTAAAAAACTTTTCCACTGGAAATCTTTTTTCACCCTTTTTTCCGTCAATCTAAAGATGTGTGTGTGTGTGTGTGAATAGTTTTTCCCTTTTCACGACTGACGTCGGATTTTGTTTTTTTTTCACTGTTTTTTTTTTTGTCGAATTTGGTGCACTATACTTTTCACTTTGTAGACGGTGTTGTTGTTGTTGCTGCCTTGTTTACGAAATTGAAACACATTTTGTTAAATTTTAACTCGTTTATGGTATTTGAGTTCAGCAAGCGAAGGAGTATATAGGGAGCAAGCTAACTGTTGTATAGCTTGTAGATGCAGAAATATCAGGATGAAAAATTGAAGGCGGAAAGCACTTAAACGGTTGTGCGAATTCTCGTTCGTTACCAGAGTGAGCACTTTGTCGAAATTGGTTGGTTTTTCTTATATATTTTCGTCATACATTTATTTTTTTGTGGTAAAATGGCAAATTATGGTTGATGGTCTTTTGCTGAAATTATGCTGAATTAAACTTAATATTGTATTCGAATTATCCTTTACCTGCTCGTGCCTTAGGAGCATAACACCTATGGTAATAGAATTAATATAGCTGAATAATTTGAGTATGTTGTATGATAGGAGCTAATTAAGAAAGTTCCAAAGTTATGAAAAATGTCCAACAAGATAAAAAAAAGCAATCAATTAGAGGTTTTTTGGTAATATGGCCTTATCCTTTTGGAAATCCATGAATATAGACGCATCTTAATCAACGAGTTATCATTTCATCTTTTGATTATGAAAGTAGTTTATTTTCATAAGAAATTTCAGAACATTTTGACAGTTGATTGCAGCGCCACCACTGCTTCTGTCAAGTTTTTCAATCTGTCTAAGCCAAGGGTTCGCTTCAAATGGAAAGACTAAAGTCTTGATCTTATTATCGGATAGTTTTCTTCCTCTGACAAGCATTTTTAACGAGACAGAACTGCAGTAGGTTTGAGTGTGTTCCCAGTTCTGCATTGTTTCACAGGCTTAAAGATCAACAAGACAAAAATACTGCACACCGTCTGCTACACCCAACAGCAATTTATTCTAAGGCACCGGACTATCGAGTTGGTAAGACAGTTCAATTACCAAAAGGCGGTATTGTATCAACTGATGGTGGAACAGACTTTGATGTTGTCATGTAGGTTAAACAAAGTTCTTAGGGTTGGAACTCCAGCATGATATCGCTTCACATCAAGCTGAAACTCTTCTAGTACAACGAGAAATCTTTGCTCCTGTTCTCCTGGTTAACACTCTCAAGACTTGGCGAACAAAAATCATGAGAAACGTTGAGCTGTGGTATAGAACTCATCAGGGAAGAGTAAATCTTAATATCGGACAGCAAAATGTTTTGAGAAAATCAAACGAGAATTTTGCAGATCAGTTGAATCCTTAGGGTATAAATGGAGTTAGAAGACCAAGAACAATATGGAGATCAACTGTTATCAATGAAGATCAGTCCCTTAATTTAGACCAATAAGTCTTAAAATGTTCACTATTTCCTAGAATTTTTATTGTAAAAACCCCGCACTGAATTTTCTCAAAACTTCTTTCTCCACGTAATTTTTAGAAAAGTATTGGTGTTTCAAAAAATTTAAAAATTACTTAAACTGTCTTCATTATAAGTAGGTACATTCCAAAATATGCACTATGCAAGTATCTAAATAACATAATGTTTAATGCATAACTAATACTTTACTCTTATAATATATTTTCATAAATTGTTACTGTATGACTCCATAAAAATATATCTACCCTCTTCAGTTTTCCTTCAGAGACTTCTGTATCTGTATAGTAAAAGTTTACGAGTAAAATATTCAAAAATATCTTCTTCCTCTTACACCTTTTAATAAAATTGAATAACTCCATGGACAAGAGTCGAATATTAAAAATTATTCCACACTTTCAAATACAGTGGGGAACATGATTGCCAAAAAATGGAAACATTTTTTACAACCTACACTTATTTTCTAAAACTTTACTATATTGTCATTTTAATCTATATCAATTCTTATGAAGTGGGCGGATATAACGCCCCCTTCATCGAAAGTAGAAAATTCGAGTCTACTTTTGTAAGAAGTTTCAAAATCTGATGATTTCGAGAAGTGATTCATATTTTCCACGATCTGATAAGTTAGTTAGACATTCACTCGTTTTCCGATTTTCGAAGTTGTGTATCTCAGGAACAACTTATGCTATAGAGTTGAAAATTGATAAGGCACATATTCTTCACTAGCTCAAGCTGTATTGCAAATTAGAATATTCTTACTTAATTGGTTAAGAAGTTAGAAGGGGCTCGAATATAGGCTAAATTTGTTCTTTTTTTAGTTGAGGTACCCTTTGGTTTTTTCTTAGACTTGGTCTTCTATCAAACTGAACCGTTCTTTAGCCATTTTTTTGCAAGAAATAGGGTAAGCAAAATCAGGACCTAACCAATTCTGAAATTCTGTCATCGAAGGAATTGTGGGGGACCTCAAATTTTGCGCCAAATCCCGGTGGAAAATTTGAGAAAAATTCCTCTTAATGATGGTTTACTCTTGAAGATCCCCGAGGCCTTCAATTTTTTTCCAGATGCATCACACAGTCGTTCCCACTGTCCTCAAAGCAGAACACAGTAGTACCACCATCATCCAACAGAAACAACAACAAAAGCCCATAAAGATAAGCTCCTTCACCTGTCCAGCATCAGACCGTAAATAGTTTTATAAAATATCTCCCCGCCTGCAAAGTTTTTTTGGAACTGGACTGAGGATATATACGGTACCGGCTCGTATGTGTACATTTAAATATACGACTACAGCTCTTCACATTCGTATCCATACATATATAGAAAAATAAAAGGAATCCCCGAACTCACATAAATAGCCCCCATCCCTGAGTCCATCAGACATTCGGCAATACCGTTATTCGTTGCGCGATCCGCAAGCCCCAGCAACACCAAAAGAAACAACAATATTTCGAAAAAAATCCAGGATAGAATTCCAGACGAAAAATGAAAGCGTTCAGCAAAACATGTATATTAGGCATTCAAAAGGGGACGGACGTGGCAACAGCAATAGCAACATGCTCTCTGATCTGGACCTGGATGTGGAAGTGGATGATGGGTATATGGCCGGGTCCCCATGTTGTCGGCAACACGACCACCTGAACAAGAACAACAACAACAACTGTACAACATCATAAGGTTGGAACTCGCACATACTTTAGTGAGTCAATCCTGTTTGTATGGAAATTCTGGGATGCCCAGGATGGAAAAGGATAACATGTGGCTGCGGAGGGTATTCCTGCGAAAGAATATCTATTAGCATAAGTGTTTTCCTACATCTGTATGTATTTAGATGTACGAGTATCTAACCTAACCCAAATGCCAACGCCGCCACCACCGCCAGGAGCAACAACACTTGGGGATCCCAGATTGATATATTCACAATCGCTGAGTCAGGATTTTCAAATTGCCCATGTGTGCCACACATGAGGACCCAGGACCAAGAGGACCGAGGACCGCTCGGAAGTTGTTTATTTTATTATCCGGCCGGGGGCAGTTTCGACGAAGGTTGAAATGTTTCCTTTTTCCTTTGCTTGTTTTTTTTGGAGCCATTTTTACGGGTTTATGCGAAATCATTCCAATTGAAATGACGTGGTAAGAAAAATGTTAGGGGTTTTAATAGCCTCTACCTACACTCGTACCGTACCACCCTCCGCCCCCCTTAAAAAAAAAGGTTACAACACTGAATTTGGGATTTTAAAAATAAAACTGCAAAAAAAGTTATTAATAGAAAAAGAATGTGTAACCTGAGTTGGGTTTTATTTTTAAATTTTGGTAAAAAAAAAACAAAAACAGTTAAGAAAACACTCTGGGAAGACTCCATGACCATGACCAAGCGAGGTCCATGAAATTTATAGTGATTTAATTATTTATTTATTTAATGGAATAGTCATGCTCAGCTCATGTTAAATTGCGGTGTTAGAATTTTTAAGTACCTACATACATACCTTAAGCCTATATCCATGTTTTGTGTTTTATTTGTTTTAGGGGCAATGAAACTTTGATATCAGATGGACTGAAACTATAATACAGTAGTGGCCGTTTAGTTGTATCTCATTTAAGTCTTCAAAAAGATATTCGACTTGAATGTCTTTAGATTGACGTTAGGGATAAACAAATTTACTGTCAAATATTTATACAATAAATAATTTCAAAACAAATAAATTTTTGGGTGCAAAAAAAAAACTTTTTAAATTGAAAAACTAGGTTATGTTTACGCACCCAGAATTCGCACTTGTTCTTAATAACGTGGGATAATTTTAATCTTATTTGATTTCTCAATTTCTGATGATGACTCCTGAAAAATTAAAACTTCAACGATTGGTTTTATTTTGATTTGACTGAAAATACAGTACGGACCACATTTTCTTCGTTCAGTATAAACATTAAAAGCACATTTCAAATACTATTTTTAGAATTCTTTTGTTTTAGGCGTGATTTTTTTTACAAAATAATTTTACATTAACAAGGTTCTTTAAAAAATTTTTTCAACATCAATAATTGTTCAAATTTCTAAAATTGATATTGAAATAATTCTTTGCTTTCTTTCGCATTAAAAAAAAACTGTGAACAGGGTCAAAAAATAACTCATCTTTTTATTTGGGATTTACAAATTATCAAACTCTTCTTCATATAGCTTCTTATTTTTAATTTATCAGGCTTCAGGCTTCCGATCCATGAAGTGTCTCTATCTGAGAAACGATATACATACATAGTACATAGGCTTCAAAACTCTACGATCTCAAGCTTTCAATTAACTAGACTGTCATTCCAATGGGTTAGGACTGGAAGATTCTCTTGATTGGAGCTCGATGTGGTTAAGATGTTTGAGCTTCTGAACTAGGTACATAAAGATTCTTATACAGCTCATGCAGTGGCTAGTTCTTCTAACTCATTTGTTGTTATCGGACCAAATATTCTACGAACAGTTTTTTTTTCAAAAGTGCCTAAAAGTAAGAAAGGCAGAGCAGGGTTCTGAAGAGCTTGCATTTTAACAATACGAAGTTGCAGCGGTTTACCAGGATATTTTCTCACTAACGTATCATTGGTGGAGTCAATATTTCTTATTAATTGGTGCATAAGCTCCTTAAGTACTTCAAAGTTTGTGCCAGTGACTCTTTGTCCAAGTAGAGGAATAGCAAGTCTCTGTCTTTGTCTATAATTGAACGGGAAAGTGATGTCTATTTAGTCCGCAGAACCCAAGGCTTGAACTCCCCGCAATGTCTATTCCGGAAAGACCTTAAAGATACCCCGTACTGTCTACCAGAAACATTTTGAAAAATCTAATGAAATTAATATTTGCTGAACTTCTTCTGCTAGATCTAAAGTTGCCTGCAGAAAGGCTTAAGACGTTAAATAGTATTTTTTGTTTAGAAAATTTTGACGGGATATGATTTTTCCAAAGCATACATAGGATTGTGTTTCTAAAGTTAAGGCATATGGTGCTGATAGATCGGGAATATTTTATGGTGATGTGGTACATGCTTCTTTAATGTGCTTGAAGAGTTTTGCTGATAGTTTACAAGAACCATGACCAATCTCTTCTATCCTCAGAGCATCTTTCTTTTCCATTTCCATTTCTTCTAGCTTGAAGATACTCCTCCTCTTGCTATTTTATTTTGCTGAGGTATTTGGTGCCCATAGAAGTTTTTTCTGCTTCTACATATGTGTATTACCAAACGTCAAAGTACTTTTTGTGCTCACGATATTTAGGGACCTTTTATCGTTGTTTTTTTTTTAAGAATTCCCTCGACGTAGAATTGCCAGATGACTAGGTTTACAATTTCTCTAAATTTGTGAAAAAAAAACTTCATCAAAACAATGACCATATTGTGGATCTGCCTTATGACAGAATATACTCTGAAAAACTTTAATCAATTAGATCTAACTTCACATCAAAGAGCATAGTTCTTGTAACCTGACAGCTGTCATTCAGATTGATAAAACATACATTTTTTTGTTATTAATTTGGCAACCCTATCTCAACGTCCGTATTAATTTTCAACTATATGTGAATTATTACGCAGTAAAATGTCCTTTTGGTTGAATCTCCCTACCTTGCCCCCTCCCTTCCCCCCACACCTGATTAAAAGTCTACATACGCCCTTGGAGTTCAGCAAGGTTCCGTCTTATGACCGTTGCTCTTTGTAAGTTATTTTAAATCTACCCAGGCGGCGACCAGTAAAAGGAGACAGATTCAAATAAATGCCTCCAGGACAAAAATTTCATAGCTTTTAAGTTAATTTGCTTCAATAAACAAACTTTCAGACAAGCCAAACCAACACGGGGTCAAGAAGGTTTAAATTGAAAATTTTTAACATCAGGTTAAATAAAACTTGTGCTGCGCGTGTATTTTGGTTTATTTAATTCAGCAGCAGCCGTGCCTAAAACTGATTTGAGAAATAAGAAATAAAAGACACTGATGCCCCCGGAGCAGAAGAAGATCCATCATCCTTCAACGCCACTATAAATCAATGAACCTGAAGTAGTTCCTTTTTTTCAATTTATCCGCAGTGAAAAAAGACGACGAACAAAAAAAAAAAAACAAAAAAAAAGAACTAAAAAATCTGTCATCCATAAATTTGAATTAAACTCTACTACAGAGCTACATCCAGGAGCAGGCAAAAGGCAGCACCCTTTGGATTGGACAGGACATTCGCATGTGTGCGGATGTGAACTGGGATCTCTGGATTCTGGGGAGTTCACATCATCACACAAACTTGAAGACGACGACGAAAACACTGAAGCAACTTCGGCCGCTGCCGCCAGCGCCACCGACTACAACGACGACGACATAATCATAAATTTAAATATGAAGCTTAGCAATTTTTTAGATCCCCCTCTTTTTTTTTTTGAATTTTTTTTGGTACAACAAGCGGCTTATTTTTCTTTTTCTCCATTAAGGTCCTGGAAAAGTGTTTGTCCTCTTTTTTTTTTTTGGTTGGTTGGTTTGGTGTCGTCCATGGTGACATCCCATATGTCGCAGTCGCTGCCCTCACCCTGCAGGCTCTGGGGCATCCCTATCACCATAATTCAATCTATAAACCATGTTGGATTATAAGGAAATGTATGCAAAGTATTTTATGATTATAAGTGTGTATCTACAGTTATGTGTGTCGTGTGTGTAGAGTGTCCTGTGTGTGAAAAGTGAAAACAACAATATTATGACCACTCAGAAAACTTTCGCAATTTACATTATTTTCAATGTATGTATGTATTTTATGTGCATATATAAATGATGGTGTGAGTGTGTAAAAGTTGGGTCTTCCTTATGTGTGGACAAAATTCAGAGGATAATACAGGATCAGGTTAAGGCTGATGGTCGGTCCGAAGTGAAGTTTTTTCCCCAAAGTTGGCCGCATCAGTTTATTTCCCCCTCGGGGTATTGAAGAATTGCCTGTAAAATTTTAATGCGTGACGACATACATATTTCTATATTTACATACCTTCATATATATAGTATAAGAAAAAGATGACCTAATCCTTGACAGTCCTTTTATAGAATCAACATCTTCTCCCTCATCACATTATGGATTTGGGATATATGTGACAAATGCAGGGGTTTTTGTTGTTGTTGTTGTTGTCAGGGGAAAAGCATATGTATGTGTACCTTAACGGATTTCAATAAATGTTTGCACAACATATTTGAAAATCGAAAGGACCAAAGGACCTACAAATTCAACTTAGGCATTGATTTTTAACCCTTTCAAGAGGGGGGTGGGGGGCGGTTGTCTCAATCTCAAGATGTTTATAAATAATATTTATTTTTTTTCGAAGCCTTGCTACTTGAGTTCTTATTCATTCTGGCAAAGTGAAAGTTATTGATTCTCTAAAAAAATTCATGTTCTGCGGCAACCCTTTGCAGCTTTTCAAAATCTTCTTATCATAACAGTTTCTTTGTCGAATTGATTTCACTTAAGGCTTGTTTAAATTTAAGTACTATTAAGAGTGTAAACATAAAGTTTATCGTCTTCATGGTTAAGATAGATGGAGGTTTAAAAAAAAATCAATGAATTGACAAAGAAAAAGTACAGGCCTCAAGATGCTACTTTGTTGGACTCCACTTGGAACTTATGGTTGTCTTACAAAATCACTGATTGTTCTTCCAAATCTTACAAGACTGTCAAATTTGTATTTCTCACTATGAGGAATTAATATTCTTTTTTAGACTTCAGCATACCCTTGAAATAAGCTTCTAGATTTAGCTCATCGTTTGAAGCTTGTGGGTTGATTGATCTGAACAAAATTTAGACCCACATTTTTATAATTAGTTATAAGAAAAGTTGTCTCAAAATTAACATGAAAATTCCGGAGTAGAATGTACCCAAAGGAAAATTTTATTTGTAACTATAATATTAAAAGAAGTGGCCCTAAATGGATGCCCTGAGGAACTTTTTGAAAGATCTTCTAAATTCAATTCTTTATGTCTTATTTGAGAGATAAGATGAAAATCTTGTAAGGGAAATAAGGTATCTAAGGATTAAAAATCAAAAGATTAGTTATGGCTAAATTTAAGCTTTTTCTAGTATTGTCTTGGTATCGTGAAGCTGAATCATCTTCTTGCATTGAAATTTAAACATATTTGACACAAGTTTTTGTGTTTTTTTAAGGAGAACACTATGAGTCTATATATCAAAAATTCAATATAATATCTAGAACCTTTTTTAACATATTATGATGCATCTTCACTCTTCTTGACGCAGTTTCATTGATGTAGATGCAGACGCATCTTGAAACATTCAAGGTCATCTTGAAGCATCATGCTTATAAAAGAGCATTCTTGGCGCATTCTAATGCATATTAACAGTATTCTTACTCTTCAATATGTATTTTGATTCACCTAGACGCAATTAGACTCTTTCTAACTCTTCCTGAAGCATCTTGATGCATCTTCACCAATCTAAATACATAAATAATTTTTACTCATTCAGATGCAGTTTCAGTTCAGTTATTGAGATACATTTTGATGCATTGAGGAATAATTTGACGACACCTAACTTATTTTGAAGCATATTGACGTATTTTGATGCATCCAAATGCATTTTGTTAACATCCTGAAGATTCTATGCGCATCCAGATGCATCCAGACTTAGCAAATCAACTCATCTTAAGGCATATTGACGTATTCATTCTAAATTTGAATGCATCTTGTTAACATTCTACGGTCCTGAGGCTTCTACGTGTATTCAAATGCATCCAGGCTCATATAATCATTACATCTTGACGTATCTTGACGGGCTTTAAATGCATCTTGTTCTTTCTCTTCACCATGTATTCTGATTCACTTGGACGCATCTAGACTTATTCTTACGGATCCTTAACATCCTAAGGCCTATAGGCTTCTACGTGTATCCAGATGCATCCATGGCTTGTTAACATCTTCACTCTTCTATATGTACCTATACTAATTTACCCCAAGGCATCTTGATTCATTCTGACACATCCTGACGCATCCTGAGGCATCTAAATACACGTGGAAATTATACTAACATTTTTATATTCATCCTGAAATCTAATGCAATTTTTACAAAACTTTATTATTTCTGGGCAGAAGTTTGCAGCTTTCAAAATTAAGTCACTTTTTGATCCTAGTCTTTAAAATTTTCTGTGAAAAGTTCAATTTGTATTCTCACCTCTCCTCTTGTCTTTTTATCCTGTATAAGGATGTCTTGTGATTTAATTTTATTAGCAAAATTAAAACAAACAAACTCATTTCAATAAAACAATATTTACTCATAAACACCAATTATTGTCTTTCTCAATTTATTAAGTGTTAATTTAATCAACTCTTCTCAAACTCCTGTACCTTTATTGTATCATGTGTACTTTGCTAATGTCTATACCATAAAAACCCCTTAAACACAAATATAACAATAAATTCCTTGAGGGCTTCATTTGTATAAAACTTTTATGCAAAAAGATTTCTCCCGAATTCATATCCAAAAATTATTATATTTCACATCAAAAGTCGTGTACACATATCATAACATAACCAACATCCTTGAGACTTCATATAACGTTTGTATACACATACAACTCTTATATCCTCCTGTGTAGGGATGTATAGGTATAAGTTTCTAAAAACATAATACCATAGAATTATCCTGTGGCTGAAAAACCACAATGTTTTGTGCCAAATTGACAATTTGTTCGATATTATTTCCACATATTTGCACCGCAATAACGCAAGCAATTGCTTAACAATAATTTTCCGGATAATGATAGGTCGATATTGTATGTTATAGAAATGGATATGGATATGGTCGGGTCCAGTCCAGTATATGTACAGTTTGTGGATCCCTATAGGATGGAATAAATATTTCATTCGAATGAAAAATCAAAAAGGACAAGAAAAAAAAGGAACCAAATTCCATCGATTAATATTCATTCATTGTCGTGCGTATATCACTTTTTATTTGTTCATCCTCCCCCATATAGGGTTGGCCCATATCCTCCTGGTACGAGGATACTATCGTATCATCATCATCAGCCTCCTTTATATGTGTAAGAACAATTTTGCTCCTTTTCTTGCATTTGGAGTCGAATTCGAATTCGGATTCAGAATGAATTACATGTAGCTGGAGAGGATTTCCTTCTGCTATGTAATATCCAGACACACAAACACATCAGGCAGGACAAGACTCACAGGAATCGAAGGACATGAGTACTATAAAAGCACCAAAATGGGATCGAAATTACACTCCAGTCAGGTGGATTGATGCCCACGACCGTATTGCAAATTACAGGGGATGACTTGTTCGTTCATTCCTTCAACATCACCCACCTTTTCTCCTTGTTCCAAACACATACATATGTTTACCTACCTATAGGTTCTGAGACAATGAGATGAGATGTGTGGGGACGCTGCTGTACCACCACCACCACCACCGCACCGCACGGTTACGGAAGTCTGTGGCGGAATTATAAACGATTTCTTAAACGCTTCGATGCGAAGGTGGATATCATCAGGATAATGCTATATCATTTGAGAATTTATGCTCGTACTATGTGCTGGTATGTGTGCTGCGTCCGTTGTCGTTGTTGGTTGTCTTTCAGCTCAGCTCAGTTCAGCTCAGCCCAGCCTGGGTCCACAGCCATATCATGTTCCTTGAAAATGATATCAGGAGCTCCTTCGGCCATTATAGGAGAATTTTATTTCAATTTCCATTACTTTTCCTTTTGTTATGCTGGGAACGTGTCCGACTTCCTCATTCTCATCGTCATCCTCAACCTCATCCTCATCCTCATCATAGTCCTTGGTCCTTGGTCCTTTTTTGGGATAGACGTTCTCTTCCTCCTGTTCAATATTAAGCCCACAGGTACGACTAAGGTGGTCATGGTGTTGGTGTTGGTGTTGGTGCTGCTGGTGGTGGATATATCCTTTATGTTCGAGGTGATCCCATTTTTTTTGTGTTTCCCAAATACGGTACGTGATACATTGAAAGCTAATTAAATTTAATCCCGGTGATCATACCATCTACCTGTGGGGGTCAGACGGTCGATATGGTGGCAAAATAGTGCCGATGGTGGTAGGACTGCACATGAACATGAACCGAAAACAACCACGAATACGGACAACTTCCAAGTTCCAAGGAATGTCTGATGCTGGTTGCTGGCTATTTCTTATGCTAAGCCAGAGACTGTAATACTCGTATGTGGAATCGTCGTCGTCGTATATGATAATCGTTGTGGCTATCTGTTAAAAATTCATGCGACTGATTAAGTGAGATTGGAAACGTGATGTCGAAATCGAAGACTGGTTTATATTTTAATTAGGAAATTACAAATGTAAGCGACAGCGTTATTGGTTTTAATAAAAATAGAACAAATAACAGAAATATCTAAGGATTAAAGTACCCCGAAATGGAAATAATCCTTAAATGGTTGTGAATCAATATGTTATAGGGAGGTATATTGAATATTAAAGTGGTCTTGCAAACAAAATGGAAGTATTGAACTTGGACACGCGCTCTAGACAGAAAGTGAACTAAAATTCGTACAAGGTAACGTTACCAATACTTCTTTTCCTTAGCAATTACTGTCCCTTCCACTCCAAACTTGGCCTTGGAACTCTACACCCACTAACGGAGACTTAAGTTGTGCCCCATTAGCTCAAGTCTTTCCTTTAAAACTTTGTAACTGGAGACTCAATTATAGAACTGAGAACTCTAGAAACCAATTAACATCTCAAGACTATTTTATTACACATAAATTCCCACTTTAACAATTCAACATCTACGATCTTAGAGTTCATCAGGATCTACCCTTATAATACCCTAAGTCCGCATTGACAACTCAAGATCTAGCTGTACAACTTTCTCTTGAAATTCTAAGGCCGTTCTTAAATTTCTAGATTTCAATTCTAGAACCACTCATTAAACTTTAAAATACCCTTTTAATCGCCGAAGTTTTTCAGACTTCCTTCAAAAACCTATACACTTCCCCAAATTAAAGACTTTGAACTTCAAGCTATAACAGTCATTGAACAGCCTTTACAGAACAAGACCCACCTTTAAGATTCAAAACCCCTTTAAGAAAAACCTATACCCTACCCCACATCAAAGACTTTTAAGTTCAAGCTATAACAGCCATTGAAAACCGTTTACAGAACAAGACCCGCCATGATTCAAAACCCCTTTTAAAAAAGACCTATACCCTTCACCAAATTAAAGACTTTCAACTTCAAGTTGTAACAGCCATTAAAAAGCCCGCATTTTAGAATAAAAACCCCTTTTAAAAAAACCTATACCCTACCCCAAATAAAAACTTTCAACTTCAAGTTGTAACAGCCATTGAACAGATTTTACAGATCAAGACCCGCATTCGAGATTCAATACCCCTTTTAAAAAAACCTATACCCTACCCCAAATCAAAGACTTTCAACTTGAAGCTATAACAGTCATTGAACAGCCTTTACAGAACAAGACCCACCTTTAAGATTCAAAACCCCTTTAAAAAAAACCTATACCCTACCACACATCAAAGACTTTTAAGTTCAAGCTGTAACAGCCATTGAAAAACCTTTACAGAACAAGACCCGACTTGATTCAAAACCCCTTTTAAAAAAGACCTATAACCTTCACCAAATTAAAGACTTTCAACTTCCAGTTGTAACATGCATTAAAAAGCCCTTACAGAACAAGACCCGCCTTTAAGATTAAAAACCCCTTTAAAAAACCAATACCCTACCCCAACATTTTTAACTGAACCTTACGACTCTAAACGGGCAATTCAAAGTAAAGGCCTTGTTTTAAGACTTAAGACTTAGATACCTGGTTAGATTTACTTTAAGCATTCGAAATCTTGCAGTTTTGGACCCGTTTTTTAAATTCTAAACCCTTTTTAAGTTAGCATGAGTAACTCCACTTGTAAAAGCCTAAAACCCATCAAAGTCAAAGCTTTTTCTAAAATTTTTGATAAACTAAGCTAATCTAACTTAAGTCGTGGTAAAAGAACAAAATTTGACAATCTAAACTTAGGAAGCATTTAAGTTAATCCAACAACTGTGGTAACATGACTGGACAAATGGTTCATCCATTTTTTATGAATGAATCTTGAAGTATATCAGTTCTAGGACTGTATAGTTTCATGTTGATATTTATCAGCACTCTATAAAATTTATTTCACTAAAACTAATTTAATCATTTGAATTCATATTCCGAATTTAATTATTAATAAGACAGTTCTTTTTCCCTCATCCATAAAACGAAACCATAAAAATATCCTTAATTTACGAGAACCTTCATAAATCCTTTTTTTTACAAAAATAAGTACAACTACTTAAAGTGCAACTTTGACAAATTTGGTAATAAAAAATCTCCTTCCCACTGACACCCTATATTTATCCGAAGTCCCCTCACCCTCTACATACTTTGTTTTTTTTTCACTTGAAAGCAAAACAGACGACTTAAGTCACTCCCCTGAGATCAACCGCACACAAAACGTTAACCCCGACGCGGCGGGCTAACACACGCTAAAAATCCCAAATCCCAAATCCGTACCACCTCACAATCCATTGAATTCTGAGACGTGTCATAAATACACGAAGCATCTTTAAACGCTACCTTGCTTCGCCTAGAAAAAGCAGTATCCAGCTTCTAACTTCCAATATGACTCTATCCCGAGGGAACATCTTTATACATACATATAAAGAAAAAGGGAAAAAATTGCATTTAATATACCTACGCAATGCATTATTTAGTTCCCTCTTTTTGTGTGTATGTGTGTTTTTGTGAGTATTTTTGGTCAAAACTTGGATTCTTTATCGTTATAGGTAGTCCTTTTTGCTTAAACAATGAAAAATTCATGCGTCCCACGGGATGAGGTGGTCTCTCTTGTATGGGGTGAGTTAGGTGAGAATGAGAATGCAAGTATTTTATACCTGACTCTCAGGACAAGAAACAACCAACATCCAACAAGCATGACCGGAAAACTTTTCGATATATTTTGTCTACGCTCCTTTTTGGTGCGAAGTTAGAAACCTTTATAAATCTTCCTAGAAATAATGACCCGTCCCGGATGCGATCCAATGAGAAGAACGACAGCAAAGAGACACATAGCTGGAATCTTGATAGACATATGGTTGCCAGGTGGGGAAAGTCGTTTAGTACGAAAAACCAATCAAATGTCAAAATTTCGGTCGTTCAGCTAAAAAAAGTCATTCACAATTCTATAACTTAACGAATGAATTCAGCAAACATTCGTCAAAGATACTTCGCATGCTTAACGAAATTTTAACGAATCATGATTAAAGTCTGTAAAAGTTAAGCTGAGTTGAATCAAGTAGAGATGAGTTGAGATTGAGTTGAAGTGAAGTGAGCTGATCTATAGTTAAATCTCCGTTGAAATTGGTGAATCAAAATTCATAAACCACGGATTAGACAACGTTTACACAACTGGAACTAAGAAGGCTTACGTTTGACTAGGATTCAAATAAAAATTCGACCAAAACTTCTGACAAATGACAGCCTTATGTATTGTAATAATCACGCCATGGTCACTACAGCTTGGAAATTTGTGAATCGACTTAATCTTGATTAATCCGGAGTTAAAATACCGACAAAATTATCCCAGTTGCGCAATCGTCATTCAAGAATCAATCCGTGGTTCAAAACATTGTTCGCGGTTCAGAAATTTTAGACTGGTCAGTTAGCTAAGTTTGTTTCAACCGTGGTTGAAGATTTGGTTTAGTGGTCGAATTCACTTAACATATTAAGCCTCGGTTAAACTTCTGTTATTTAAGTGTTTAAATGGTTTAACAATTTGAACTGACTTATTTTAGAAATACAAATGATTTTCAACCGTGGCTAAGTGGTTGAAGTGATCTTCTATAATAAGACCTCCGTTAAACCTCAGTTCATTAAGTTGAATTAGTTGTGGTTTGAAACGGCTGATTTCACTCAGTTAAGTGGTTCAAGGTTCAATCAAGTGGTTGAAGTCATTTAACATACTTAAACCTCAGGTAAACTCAGTGAAATTAGTGGTGCGGTTCACCATTCCTAAATGGCCGATTTTAGTTAGTTAAGTGAGTTTCAACCATGGTTGAAGGTTCGGTTTAAGTGGTTGAAGTCATTTGGCATACTAAAACCTCAGTTAATCTTCAGTTATTTCAGTAAAACTAGTGAGTTCAAACTTTTGAACCGTTGATTAACTATTCAACCATTGTGTTTTAACCACTTGATTAAAAAGAAAGTGGTAATCATATTCGTGATACACCTTTCTCTAACGAAAAACTCACTCACTAAATGATTCACGATGACTTCTATTAAAAATCTCCACTTTATGTGTATTCCTTCGCACCTTTCCGTCATGTTAGAAACCAAAATCAAGCAATCCCCTGATGAGGGCGAGGGGTTGCAAAAATACTCCAACGAGATCATTGTCTTTTCCTCAAAATTAGGGGTTGTTGTTGGGCGCCAAATTAACGAGCAAGAACATATTTACTGGCCACCAAAATTTAATTCCAAAAAAAAAGAAGTACACTTATACACAAGCGAAATTGCGTATTCCATAACTATACACAGACTCACTGTACATACAGACAATTCCAGGAACACCCTTCCCTGTTGTTGTTTTTGTTGTTGTTGTCTATGATATTTATGGGTAACATAAAAGCAGTTTCTCATCAAATATTTACCATCAAGAAAAATAGAAAGGTACGAGTCTAGTATCTAGTATAGATATGAACTTCTTCCTTGACAGAGAGAATAAAATTATACACCAACAACAAGGCACAAGGAATATAAGGAACCACCAGGAGAACAAGGAACAGTTGAATTAAGTACCAACATAGTAACTTAGGAAAAAAGAAAAAAAAAAGGTATTCTCGTATAAAAATGAAAGAAATTGGAAAATCCGCAAATTGTCTGGGGAATTGTGATGAAATGAGTCGCTGTCACCAGGTAACACGTTCCTATGTGGCCAGACGGGAATCAACAATTTTAAAAATTCATGAGCACCAGGCACGACTACGGTACAATATTCTCTCGTTTCAAAAGAATTTTTTAATAATGCAAAATAAAAAAAAAATGAAGAAGACTAAAAAAAAATTATTAAAGTTGATTATGAGATTTCATGGAGACGAGTTTTATGTCGCTGAGTGTACCCTTATCAGTGTTTCCTTAAAAAAAGCAATTTTCAAAAATAGCGGTCTACTCAATTAATTTTACTTAGTGATTTACAATTTTTAAGACCAGTTAAACTGAATTTAAAAGTTTTTAAACGGGTTTCATACGATTTGAGAGTCAATTGACATTTAAAACAAAACGACAAAATGAAACAGATCTTTCTTTTCAAGAATTTGGTTTCCAATTTGTTCCTTATCTGTCAAAAAAATTAAAAACAAAAAATACTTGACGTGTTAGTTTTTTTTTTTAAGTGTTGAATAAATTTTTTTGGCGTTATGGTTTCTGACAGATTGTAACAGAATCATGTCAGTTTTTTTATTTTTGCTTTCTAAAATTTTGACTTTCAACATATGTAGTTCTGTTTATAACAAAATTCAACAAATGACATAGCCTTTTAAAACACTCAGTACTCATCAAAAGTAAGGGCTTTCTTTTTTAAGATGTGTGGTTTTTAACCTGACATTACTTTTTTCAGAGCTCGTCTTTTTGACAGCTGTCACTTGATTTAAGCTCAGTTTGGTTTGCCATTTCATAATGAATAGACTAACTCCTGAACAACGTTTTCAAATCGTAAAAATTTATCACCAAAATAATAGTTCAGTTCGCGCAACTCATCGGGACCGAAGAAGCTATTGCTGCTGTGGAGCAGAGTATCGAAGAAGACCCGAATGAGTCCATTCCATACCTCATCTGGCGCAACAATTGGAAGAGTTTGCGAAATGATTTAGGTTTGCGGGCTTACAAACTCCAACTCGTGCAAGAATTGAAGCCAAACGTCCATCAAGCGCGTCGCACGTTCTATGAATGGTCCAAAAACGAGATGGCCACCGATCCCGATTTTTACAAGAAAATTTTGTTCAGCAATGAAGCTCATTTTTGGTTTTGGAATGTGTATGTTAATAAGCAAAATTATCATATTTGGAGTTATCATAATTCACAAGCCATTCGTTCGCCGTCATATCCTCAAAAAGTCATTGTTTGGTGTGCTTTATAGGGGCAGAGGGAATCATTGGTCGATATTTCTTTAAAAATGAAGCCGGACATAATGTTACAGTCAATGTGGAACGCTATAGAGCCATGATTAATTACTTTTTCGTGCCAGAATCGGAGAATATTGATGTGGATTACTTTTGGTTCCCACAAGATGGCACTATATGCCATGCGGCCAACGAAACAATCAATTTATTGAACGAAACTTTTGGATGACGTGGGTCTGTTACGCGAAGAGAGTCTGTTACGTGGCATCCAATATCGTGTTTGGGTAATATGTGAAGTCTCTTTTCTGCGCAGATAAGCCCGAGACGATTGATGACTTGGCAGAGAATATTCGGAGCGTTATTTCTGTTATACGGCCCCAATTACTGCAAAGAGTGTTCGAAAATTGGGCCTCTAGGCTGTAATTTTTTTGAGCTAGTCGCGGCAGCCATTTGCTCAAAATTATTTTTACAACAGCGAATGGCAAACGATTATCTTTTTAATTAAGCTACATTTTTAGCCATAACATGAAATAATATGCGTTTTAATTCTTCTTAAAAACCTCACGTCTAAAAAAAACCTTTGGATACCAAATAATGGCGCCCAATTAGTGCTCAAAGTAATTCGCAATGTAAGTCTTTTAAGCTTGAAATGAAACTGGATTCCTAAAAGGGATTTTTTTCAAACACCAGCTTTGAGGTGTTCCCTTTATTTAATTACCTACTAATACTCGAAAAACCTTTGTCTCGTCTCTCCCCCTAATTCATTCACTTTCCAATTCGAACAGACTCTTATCTCTATAAACAGATCTTCATTAATTGACAAATTCCTCTCTATACCAAAACCAATTCCGCCCTTAGCCATTGCTACTGCAGCATTATAAAAATATTTATCCACTTTGGACAACTCCCCTGATGGACAAATATACCAAAGGAAAAATTTAATTAATGAATTCGCGTGAGTCTTATCTGTATCTAATTTGTCAAAACTAAATCGGTCTAACAGTAACAATATATATGTACTGTAGCTGCTTCAAATTTCCTTTTTGAGCCCGATATGGACATCGTCCTAGGCGGGCACCCTTTTTAACACTTTCTTCAAAACTTTCACTCTCTCTTTTCTGATGATGGAATCGGCTTCTTCTCTGTGAAATTCAATTAACCCGAGGCAAAGAATCCCGAACCCAAAACCTATATCCAAGTGCATTCGGGTTTTTTTGGTCGAAATATGAACAGCAACAAAAAAAGAAAAAAAAAACATAAAACTTTCAAAAATGTTAATTGGCTTACGATTATTCCCAAAAGCCAAAGCCGAAACCATACCGCCGCCGCCGCCGACCGCGCACTTCATTGCAACTTTGGGCTCTTCCTGAACAACCCCAACACTCCCACTCCCTTAAATGTTAGTTTTAGTTATTAACAGGGTTAGCTGGCGCATCGGTGCGATGGTGGTAGTGGATGGCGTGGCGGTATGACGTGTAGAAAGACTTTCTGGCTGCTTTGAGTTTGTGTGCGTCTTCCGTTCGCACCAAGCGATAATCTTGATTCTAATAAATCCTGAAGTTTCTTGGTCGACCGATATGACGGGGGAAGTTTACCCCTTTTCCTGAAAGAGTATCGCTATCGTCGTTGGTTGCTATAACCCTACCGCACCCGTCCAAACTCTTCCGACCAACACGACGACGACGACGAGACGCACATCAGTGCAAATGGAGAGGGCTCTTATAAGGAAGCAGGATCCTGCCGCAGGAAATGAGTTTGTGAAAAATTATTTCGTGTTTATGTAATGGTAATGGTAATTACTGTTGACGGGCCGGGCTAATGCAATGTCCTTATAGAACTTTACGATGCAAAGTCCAGTTTTATTCTGTCTGTGTAAGCGGCAACTTTGACGACGAGGACGACCGACGCGCGACGCACGATGACGAGGACAAATACGAGGGCGAGGATGCAGGGAATTCCACCCTCATATAAGAATGAGACAAATGTCAGGATAAATTAACTTCAGGAAATTTTTATTATCGCTAAAGGATAAGAACAATTTTCATTTAAATGGCAATGGGAGGCCAAGACAGGCCAAGACATCGGGCCAGGCCAAGGCCTTGCTCCTCGCACCTCGCTCCTTTATTACTTTAGCCTGATGATGGAAAGTATTTCAGGGCCATATTGGGGTCGAAGTGAAAAGCATTCATCTAGAATGCTGGAATGCCACCACAATTAAAGCATCCATCCAAGATACTATATACCAGGAGTAATGGCTGTTTCATCTTGATCGTCATTTTTGAGGAGGTTGAGGAGTGGGCGGGGTGGTATGGTGTCAAACTAGAACAGTGAACATCTCCTTGGAGAATTTACAGCAGTTCATTCGGTGGCCGATATTAATCAAATTTATTCCCATTTTTATTATAATTGCAGCGGTTTATTATTTAGTAAAAGCCGCAAACCCCTATAAGAAAAGAGGGTGCAATGAATTCTTTTTTTCTTTTGCTTTTAAGATGAAGAAGAAGAAGAAGAAGGAGAAAAAAAAAAATACCAAGCCCATTAAAAAATCTGCCACCGGGAACATAAATTGATATTAAAAAGTACGAAACGTCAAATGGGAATCCATTTTTCGTCAGCAAATTGCTCATTTCAAGGAAGAATTATGAAGGAATTTGTCATTTTTCTTTTTCATTTTGTTGTTGTTACTTCTCAAATCAAGGTAAATAATTTATATGAAGTCCTTACTCCTATTTCCATCAGGAGAAGTAAGAAAAAAAAAGAACCTTAACTTTCGTTTGATGTGTCTTAAAGAAAGTTGGGAGAAATATTTTTGAAGCAACGCACTGTTTTAGACGCGCATAAGCTTGATGTAGGAAAGGAAAGACCTTTTCTAGTTTTGTGTAAGGACCACACACACACATTCACAGGACCTATGTTTGTATGTTTGTGTATTATATTGAAATGACAAGTGTTGGTTCATTTGAGGATATAAATTGCGTTGTGAGTTGGTGATATATGAGTTCCACATTAACGACCAAAAGGAGAAGGATAATTTAAAATATCCTTCTTATACTATGGAGGATAATAATAATAATAATGTTGTGTACCTTCTATAATTCGTGCTATATGCCCTGTGAAATTCGGAATATATACGTATATAAAACATCTTATTCAGGGAGTCAAAGTCAAAGATGCTTTCTGCTTTGGAGTTTTGAGATTAGGGTATAGTGGGTGACTTGGGATTGGGAGTGAGGCAGGGATTTGGTTTCGTTTAATGTTACTTTGAGTAATGGGTCAGGTTCAAATTAAACAGGTAAATCAAGAGAAAGGGAGTTTACATTTACGTAGAAAATTCCCCAAGTATATTTAAGTTGATATAAATTTACACAATTTCAGTTTGGAAAATTTAAGAATTACAATTTAACAAAATGTTTAAACTTCATTTCTTATTAGACTTGTTTTATTGGTAATCTTTAGCCAGCAAAGTAATACAAGCTCCAACGAAACTCTTTAATCACTTAACAACTCACTCCTAATTTGACTCCTAGTTTGAAAAATTTTAAATAAAATTTGTTGGTCGAGTTCAAAAATCCGTGAAAATGTAAGTCGAGTTGAAATATTCATGGAAATACAGACCAAACTGGTTTAGAGTTGTCCTCCAGTTTTAAATTTGCTGTATGAATTTAAAAAGTGACAGTTTTTGTTCTTAGATCGGTCGCCCAAAGGAATATGAAAGTAAGTTGCCTGCAACTCTAAGTGTCAGTTGCATTAATCATGTTTCAATATTATTTTCTTCAAATTATCATACATTTAACTATAAACCCATTTATTTGGGAAGTAAAAATAACCTTTATGCAATTTAAAAGAAAATGTCAGGAAGTTGCTTTAAGTTGCTTAGTGGGCTATGACTAGCAACTCACTTTCCTCAAAACTATTTTCGAGTTTACAAACGAATGGCTAATTTTTAAAGACATCTATGGGAAGTTATCGATGAGATTTACATCTTAGCCTATTTTCCACTATCATTAAACATCCCCATCCCCTTTAAAATGACAGATCTGATTAAACTCTTGTTTAAGTTTCTTTAAACTTAACTTAACTCCACAATTAGTTATGTTTAAGTTGCTTATGCTACTAAAGTAATTCTTAGGGCCTAAATTATTTTTTGAAAGTTTAATCATTCAAGCTATAAACTTTTGAACATCCTGATATTTGGGTAACGGTCACTTTTGAAGCTGTCATCGTTTGACATTTAGCATTCCCCCGAAAAACTAAGAATTCTGCTGCTGTAGCTCGTATAGTGTTGACGAAAACCCAGATTTGCTCGTATTTTTGACAAAGACTTAATTCTTAAGGCTTTTGAAGTTCCGTTCAGAACTCAAGCCCCCCTTTAAAAGTCTCTTTGTTCGCTTTATTACCCTTGACTATCCTTTTTTTTTAATTCAAAATCCCCCAAATCGATAAATCCAACACATCTTATCTAAATTTCTATCCTATGACAGTCAAAAAAAAAGTGTGAGAACCTGATTATTCATTTAAGCCATTAGACCTCCCTTAATACTTTTCGATGAATACCTAAATTGAAGTCCCTTTTACCACAAAATTATTAATTAACCATAAAGAGTATCTAAACTTTAGCGAAAATAACCTAATATAACCTTAAAGCTATCTTATATTCCCACAGGAATATATTCTTCTAGATATGAGTATAGAAGATATAGATATGTATATTGTATATGTATGGTTGGGTTTAACAAAAACGTAAATATAATGGAATCCCCTTTAACCCTTCATAATGAGAGGTTGAATTTTTCACTTTGTTTTCCTATTTTCTCAGAGATTTCCATCTCCTAATGACTGGTAAATGGGCCATAGGGTTGAGTTTGGGTTTGATTCTGGAGTCTACATTGATAGGGAGGCAAAAAAGTCTTCGACTGACATCACTGCTACGGACTCCTCCGGTATGGATTCATACACACTCTTGTACTTTTCTAGGTACGCATTCATCTCCATTTTTATTACATTCGAGTCCTGGAAAACAATGACATTAAAGCGTACAAATTATTTGAAAGATTTCGGGTTTCAACAGAAAGGATCTCGACCGGAACTGGACCAATGAGTGTTTTTTGGGGGTGATGTCCATTTCGGTCCGGTCGGCACGGACTGACGAAATTTCCCAAGCGGAGAGCATACATATGTAAGATATGGAAACAGAAGCCACTATAGTCTAGGTACTTCTAGTTTGCTCTTTGATTTCCTTCCTCTTATGGTCTAGGTGTTCTCGCCTCCGCATGTCCTATACCAAAAAGGCATCAGGAGAATATGCAGAATATAAGTATCTACAAGAACCTTAATCATCTGACGTTGAATGAAGATTTATGGTTTGCGGCACCCTTCTGCGGTGGTTCCTCCATGCGGTTGTTGTTGGATGGTGGGTTGATTTCGGAAGCTAGGTGCGCTCTCCTATAGTGTCCTGTGCTGTACAGTATGCCAGTCGCAGTTGATTTTGTGTGTGTTCCTTATAAGGGAAGCTTAAACATTACCACATTATACCAGATTGTGCTGCAAAACACATATCCGACAACAGAGGATGAGGCAGAGGGGATGATGATGGTGTCCCACATTGAGATATGCATTGCTCCTGGACAAGCTAAATATAACACACACACACACACATAATCTCTTGGACGAATGAGATGAATTTGGAGTTGGAGTTGTTGGGTTTGGCCAGAATATATATACATACGAGTATGTACAGAGAACCCTCTCTCAGTATGCATGATGTTTTGATTTTTATTGCAGGCCAAGAATGCAGAATGAAGGTACTTACTTGAAATAAACGCCACCACAAACACAAACTCGAGATGGAAGTTTTCCGTTTTAATTGTGTGCTAGAGAAGAGTCTTCTTTGGTTGTGTGTTAATGAAACCATTAATTATTAAGGGCCATAAAGTAGCAGGCATTTTCTGATTTCTCATTCTCAACAAAATGGCCTAAACTCGTATACTCGTATGTGGAATGAACATTCTTCAAATAGAGACAAGGAGGTTCAGTCGTGTTGCTACATTTAATGTGATTTGACAATATGACTTTTCTGAAGAGATTAGTATTTGTGATTTAAGAAACTTTGGAAGAATTGAAGATGCCAGGATGATAGAGTCAGATTAATAATTTGAGTCTAAAATTTGTCCAGACATTTTTTTAAGTCACCTATGACAAAGGTAAAAATTATTCGACGCTAGGTTCTTTGACATTAGATATGAGTCCAGCTCACAACCAGAATGACAATAAACGTCATTTTATGGTTTAAAATGTTCTAAAAAATCAATAAGAATTACTAAATCGACTGTAACTTAAATTTTAAGTTACCTGCAACTTAATTGTCTTCTCACCGCACTTCCCAATGTAAATAAACCAGACAAAAAAAACACCTAAGAGCTAGTATAAGGGACATTTTGACACATTCATATACAATTGAATCACGGATTTAACATTAAACCACAAATAAATAAAACTGGCGGCCTCTGAAGTTGCTGGCAACTTAGTTGCATTGCATAGTGTGTACTCTCCCGTGTAAGCCAGTGAAATTAAATCGAGTTGCTGCGAGTTCACTCAAAAATTTTAAGCTTGGCCGGCAGTTGACAACTCCAAATAAACCAACTATACTTTTCGAACGCACTTCTTGTATGTAGTACTTGTCGAGTTAAAAATAAACGCAACAAGTTTTAGCAAACTTCCACCACAAATGTAATTTTATTTTGACAAATGTCACTACACGATAATGAGAAAGAGTGGGACGGCCATGGTCCTTCAGACAATGGTTTTCCCTGTCATTGTCGTGAAGAAACAAGTTTCTTTGACAGGTCGACCCTTGGCTGTTGGAATGGAAGTGAAACCAAACCAGACGGACAGTCTGAAAAGCTCGATTTCTTGTTTACACAAGAAGTAGCGCAGGGATACCAACTTCGAAAGTAAAATTAAAAGTGAGTAAAGTGTTTATCTCGATCTTTTGTTACTGCATGTGATAGCTAATGATTATTAGATTCCAATAAAACATAGATTGTTAATATTAGTTTTTTTCTGAAAGTTGTGATGAAAAATATTTTACCTCAAATTTTGTCCACCTTCCAACCTTTTCAACTTAACCTGCAGCATGTTAAACTGTCTCTACCCATCCCCTTTAAATGATCCTATTCCACTCCCTATCATGCTTCTCTCTATAGTCCTTAACTAGGTAAGATCTTCGGAATTTTAAAAACCAATAAGGATCATTTGAATGGCTAGTCGACTTTAACATAACAAATCTCACGCCTCGCATGTTGCATTATAATTTCATACCCTAAAAAAACCCAAAAATCCTTGCGCAATTATTTTCCAGAACAAAGCCTCCAAATACCGCCATATAATATAATTCCAACACATTCACTAAGGCTTATGTAGGTAAAACGAAAACTTTTGTCAAAATGAAAACTTTTTTCCTCAAGTTTAATCTAAAAAGATAAAAGTAAAAAGAAAAAAAATCACTATACCTTGCCTACATACTTGTACAACACCCTAAAGGACACCATCATCACAGGATCACGCAGGAGCACGCCAAAAGAAAAATTGTTAATATTAAAACGTTTTATGTCCTCTAGAAAGTCAGCGGCCCCAAAACTTTTCTATTTAAGTTTTTCTTCCTTGTTTTTTTTTTTTTTTTTTTGTCCATTTTTCTGTTTCTATGTCCTGGTGAAGTTTTGTTCCTTTTCCTTTCTATCTTCATCTTTGGGTTTTTTCTTAAAGAAAAGTATAAGAACATAAAATACGGGCTGCCGCGACAAAAAGAAATAAATAAAGTTTCCAGGCAAATTATTAAGCCAATATTTTTATATTCCCACTACCATCCGTCTCGTTGTCGTCGGTCGTCTTCGTAGATAAAATAGAAGGACAACCCGCCCACTTCTATAGTGTTAGGCTGCTGCTGCTGCTGGTATAAAAGATTGAAACCCTTTTGTATCTTCGTTGTAAAGTTAAAGCCAAACAAACTTAAGCCTTTTTTGTGTGCTTCATGACAACGAACAAAAAAGATACGGGATACGGGAGGGTAAAAAAAAAATACAAATTGAAGATATTACAATTCTTCAAAGAGACTGCAGCGCCACCGCTCTTGTGCAGGTACAAGCATCTCACAAGAAACTCACTTCGGGTCCGTATAAGTCCGTATAAGTCGATAAGGACGACAAACGACGACAGCGACGACGACGTTGAATAAAAGAAGAACAGACAGGCGACGAAAACTTTCGACGGAAAAGAGTCAAAACGAAATCAAAGGAAAAATCCGTGGGGTTGACAATATTCAAACCGGAAACCTGTCAAAGGGGATGACAGGCATTAGGCAAGTGTGAGAATACCCGTTATCATATGTATAACTCTACGGTCGATGTGGTGGTATTGGGATTCTAAAACGGGGAAAAAATATAAATAGGTCTCCATATTGTCAAAAACTTTTGTTTTCAATTTTACCTTTGCTGAAGTAATTTGTCGGATGCGGGCCCTCAGTACTTTTGTTTTTGTTCTTGGATTTTTAATTCCCTAGTGAAATGTCCCTATAAAAACTTGGACGGCCTTTATTTCGAGAGACCCGTTTTCGACCCGTGTCCTAGTCGTGGGTAGCCTCTTTGCGAGGAGCTATTTCGGAGACTTCCACCCTGAAGGCCTTCGGATAAAAATAACTTTCTTTTTTTTCTTCTTACATTTATAACCTCCCAACCTCCATGGAACGACCTTTCCCCATTTTACCCCAAACTCGAATAAATATAAAAAAAAACCCTGTGCTATTATTACTCAAGATGGAGTTTTCAATTTACGACGAATATATTAGGTTAAACTATGAAAACAAATTTATGTGTCGTCTTTGTTTTTTTTTCGGAGTCGGAACTCGGACGACTTCTAGAGATACGATTCACACTTGTTCGTCCTGGAGCTGGCATCATTTCGTTCCGATAATAACGTTCACATTTTCGATGTCATTCGATAAATCCCAAGTGATTTGGGCTTTTCGAGCTTTTCGTTCCATTTGGACTCCGTTTTGCTGTTGTTCAGTTTTTTTTTTTTTCTTTTTTTTGTCATCTGTATCTTTTTGTGTTGTTGTTGTTACTGTTGTATTTCTAAGGGGTGAGGGGGAGGTGTCTTTTTTTTATAGCATGTGTTTTTGGGGCCGATAAAATAATAGCGTTAAGTGTTGGGCCTGATGTCAGGAGGCAGCAGGCGAGAAGACAAACTTCCTGTTGATATGTTTTATTTGGTTCTTTGGGAATATCCAAGGAAAAGGATGAGTTTCTTTTTTCTGTTTTTTTTTTTTTTTCTTTTTTTTTTTTTTACATATTTCGATTGTGTTATGCGGAATTGAATTCATTGGATTGTGCCAGACGAAATCCCTTAAGCCCTGATGTAATTTTTTTTCCGACGCCACTTTCAGCCAAAGCTCACTTCGTCTCATTCTATTTCTATATCGTCTTTGTCATTGTGGGTGTCGTGAGGGGAGGGGGTTGGGGTTGACTTTGAAGGAGGCGGGCGTTGTATTGCAGATAATATTTCATTAGTGTTGAATGTACAACGAATATGTGTGTTTTCCGTTTTTTTTTTTGGATTTGTTTCAAAAGTTCTTGTTCGTTTTTTTTTAAGGAGAAGAATATTTATGGCGCAGTATTTTTTTTTTTTTAATTTTATTCCTTGTTGTTTAACCCTTCCATCTATATCCTATATACGAAGATGATCACAAGAGGATTCTTAATGGGATGAATTTAGAAAACATTTGAGAAAACAAATTTTATATGCGTCGTAAGTAGGTACAAGAGAAATGAAAAGGAAATAAATATTTGACTGAATTTGTTTTTCGTTTTTTTAAGAAATATTAAGTCTTTGTTTCTATTAGAAGTTCAAATAAAAAAAAAATATTTTTGGAATCAGATTTGAAGAAACATTGACAGCGCCAGTGGATGGGAAAGTTTTGATTCTTCGTTGGTGAAAATTATCCCAAATCCTTAAGAATCAAAAGGTTCAAGGAAAATATTTACCTAAGAAACTTTTGACATGAGAAAACTGAGTATTTGTGATTTTAAGAGAGTTTTGAAATCTACACAATAAAGAGTCATTTAATGACTTCTTGAAATTTATCGGAACTTTTTAGTTTACTAAATGTCAAATTTTTGACAAGCTGAATTCATTAAACTATGTTTGATTTCTAATTCAACAACATTTTCGAATTTAAAATTTAAAATCAAATCGATTCTTTAACAAGAGATTTCATTTTGATTTTTAAAGCTGTCATCTTTTGACACTTTTGAAACTAAAAACCACACCTAAACTTGAATACTTCAACAATGCATTAGGCTTAAGGCGTTTTTCTTTTTTTTTTTTAGCTCAGAGCAGAGTACTTATAGCAGAGCCAAAGCACGTCGAGTATGCTCTCAGCAGAATTTGATCAGAGCTCTCAGATATATTTATGAAACACACTTAAGCACTGAACTGTCAAAAGCAGTCTGTCTCTGTCATACCACATGAAAAAAAGTGAGTTAGCAGCGTTCATCGTTTTACTCCATTCGCTTGGTCATTTTCTTATAGAGCTCATGGAGCGCGTTCCGAGAATGCTCCAATTGAAAAAAAGAACACAAACTAAGCACTTTGATGTGTCTGAGCTAAAAAAAGAAGCACATATCTTTTTTTGACAGCTCAAATCTCTGCTCTGAGCTGAGATGGTGGAAATATTACAGTCACAGTTTTCGAAACTAAACCACTTTTGCTTAGTCGTGATGCACCTTCTCGGCCAGGGCAGAAGTGTAACTGGTGGAAGAATTTAAGCTTTTTTGACATTTTAATGATGCGAAGAATCGAAACTGTTAAAGCTTGCCAAAAATTATAAGATGTTTCTATAGTGCACTTTTACAGGGTATGGCAGCGAGGTATGGAAAATTTGAAGAAATTGTTACACACTGTCCATTTTTTTTTTTCAAAATACTCCTGCAGACGTTTTGAGGAGTTCTGCATTTTCACGAAGAAAGAACGGACCAATAATGAAGTTTCGACTAATGGCACAGCAAACAGTGACCTTGGTACTATGGAGAGGTCGTTCATGGAGCTCTTGTGGGTTTTCAGAGGTCCAATAACTAAAGTTTTGTTTATTAAACACTCCTGATAAATAAAAGTGGACTTCGTCGCCCATTATCAAAACAGTGTCATCTGTCAAGATTTCTTACATTCCTTCTGCAAACCTCATCCGTCTGTCGAAGTCGTTTTGCTGCAATTCTTGGACAAATATCATCTTGTATGGATGAAAATGCAAATCAAAGTGCAGAATTCCATACCTTGCTGCTGGAACCTGTATTTAATATTAAAAGAAGTGGCCCTAAATAACTACCCTGAGGAACTTGAGTGGAAAAAAATTGATGAGAAAATCCATGAAAATGTTGGTGAAAACCTCAAAATAAATCTGTGGATCAGCACACTTAAATTTGAACTAAAATCCGGAGTTGCCAATGCTGAGACTGAGAATCTGTTGTTTTGTTAGTGATGAAAATCTATAGTAAGCATTATGATATCACTGTTGTTGTTGCACTTTCAATGTTCTGTTCCTTTTTGAAGTTCAGATTATATTCTATATGTTCTTTTTGTTTGAACTATATTCTATCAGCAGCTTTAATTGACTTAAGCTTTTTACATTTCTTGAGGTTGGGTTTACACTTTGAACATAATGGTATAATGGAAATTTCTTTAGGGCAGGGTTTATTTTTTTGGATCCCGATTTCAATAAAACATGACATGAGTAACATGAAGGCAAACAGCTCAAGAAGCCTAGACAGAGCCAGTTGACAAAAAGGCCCTTGTTAATTGAGGCCCTGCTTCGGCCTGAGGTTTAACCTGCAGCAAAACCGTTAAGAATTAGGCATCATCATTGTTGTGACAATCATCACCCAGTCGTCAATGTCACCCAATTTGCTGTATTTATACTTGACGTATTCCGTTTAACGCTATTACTCTACATTATAAGAATCCAATAAAACACAAAGGGCTATTCACTAGTCAGTCTAATATCTCGTTCGAAAAAGTTTGTGGAGTAATAATATTTCCGAAATCATTCTTTCACATCAACACCGAGTACTCAAGTTAGTTGTTAGTATGGATTCCATACCCATATATCGCACTATGGAGGGCGGAGTCATGAAAATCAAAAGACCGACAATCTCCCCATTTTATCAGCTAAAGTTTAAAATCCAATTATGTTTCTATACCTCGCATAAGTAGCAATCATAATATTAAAAATTCTTTTCTTTTTTAATTTTATAACTTTCCGACACAAAAAAATTATATACAAAATTTTCCATTAACATTCACAAAAGCATATTGAAATATTCAACACTGAACAACTCCTTATTTATAAAACATAATCAACTCCATCATACTTTTGTATATGTAGGTTTGTTAGTACGTATGTAAATCACTTGAAACAATTTAGGTACTCACAATTACTTGCTTTTCAATTGTAAATGTCAAAATTTTGTATGCCTATGTCTTTAAGTGACAGCTAGATTGATATGCATGCTTGTGACAGATGTCAACGAGACATTTATTTTTTTTTTAACTTCTTTCTTTGCTTTTTGTGTATAGAGGTATGTATAATGTCATAAATAATATCATTTTCTTTTAAAAAAGAATCACAAGCATAGCAAAATTTCAATCTATTCAATATTGCGTCGATCAAATTTATGTCATTGAACAATCAGCCTCTATATGCAACAACATCCGTCATGTGGCTTATCTTATGTGTCAATCGTTTTACTCGTTGTCAAGAAAAAAAGTTTTCGCGGAAATCAAAGAGAATTTCCACTTCAAATACATATATTGCACGCCATCAAATGCCGTTAAACACCCGACACGCTTATAGCGTATACGGGTACACAAATCAAATCATATAACACATTTACAAAAATTGGAGACAAAATGACTGTGTGTGTGTGAAAATTGAATTCCCATTTATAAATGTAATTGAAATGACAATGTATTGGTATATTTTCAAAATAGGTACTACCTCGATTGAATCCTTGAATCTCAACCAACATGGAGCGGAGGTGGGTCTTAATTCTGACGAAACAAAACGCATTTTTATTTTATTTTTTTCTACAAATTTATATTTCCATCAAATATCAAAAACACACAAAGTTGACATTTCGAGAATTATGACAATAGACAAAACCTATGCTTGTTAATTGAGCAATATTTTTTTTTTAATGTTTGTATTAGAATCATTGTTGGGCGCCATTTTTCTGGCGCCAAATGCCAGATACAAAGCTTAATCAAAAAAAATGATCAAACAAATAGAATTGTGATGTGGAATGGGGTGTTGTGGGTCAACTCCATTATTACAAACCCACCTAGCGTGATGGTATGAAACTTCGTCGGAAAAGTGGAAGGGGGGTTTTTGCAACACATCAAACATTAATGGGACAGGCCTAAAAAAAAGAGGCTGGATGTTTGGCCAGGTATTTCGTTTATATTGTAAACAATCATCAGCGATTAGAGAAAAGTTTGGTTTACTTGTTTGTGGCTTCGAGGAGAGTGAGACAAAGAGAGAGAGAGGGGGAAAAGGGAAAGGAAAGCGTTGATTGTACCATTTCTAAGGAAACACAAAAAAATATATAAAGTATATATAAAAATAAATTAAACAACGAACGTGAGTTGTAAAATACCTACCGTCACGTAAAACTCACTCTGATGCTGATGGTTGATGTGAAGGCCCGTTTTTGTGTATATTTTTTTTTTTTATTTTATTTTATTTATTTTATTTTTGTTGTTGTTGTTGGTGGTTTGGGGTTGTGAATGAAAAATGAGGAATGAGAAAACCCAAAAAACGGAACGGAAGTTAAATGTTCAAAAACAAAAAAACTTTTCATGTAAATATTGCCTACGCAAATATTTTCCCGATGTGCGACCATGATTTTCGAGTTTAACTTGTCACGGGGTGAGGAGGTGGGGAGGGGAAAGGTGATTCTCTGGCGGATAGGATGACGATGACGACGACAGCTATGCGACGCGATGTATAGAATTTTAAGAACCCCAAACTTTCATTAATTGGCGAGGTAGTGATTTATTAGGGATAACGTTTTTTTTTAAGGTATGTTTGCACTTAGCTCACCTACGACGACAAGGACGAGGACGAGAGCTACGAGTGTATGTTAAGTGGCTTGATTTGTGTTTACATTTGGAAAACGTGAATGTCGGCTTAATTATTCCCCTTCGTAATTAATGGTTTATGGTGAAAGGTAGTTTATCGATGGAGCTGATGGTTTTTTTTGGAAAACAAAATTAAGGAGGAATTTACATAAAACATTACATACGTGAAGTTGGTTGATGTGAATGTGGATGTGTTGTTTTTTTTTTTTTAATCATGGAAAAGAGATTTAAACTTTTGAGAATAGAATGTAATTATAAGATTCTTCTATTGAAGTCTCTGATGTCAAAAAAGCAACACTTGAAGAACATATATTATTAGTAGATAAAACTGACAGCTACTTCTAGGTCCTTTCGATCTTAAGTCTAAGGTTAAGTTTAACCCCTAATACTATATTTACTCTTCCACTTGTTGATGTTAAATTTAGAACTCGAATTTAAGGAAACCATTTGCTCCGTTGACTTCTGTCACTGTATTTCGATAAAGACACGTCTTGACATTGAAGATTTTATTCCTTCGAATTTTGACACACCACATAACAAGGACCAAGAACTATACATCAAGGATTACCAACTGATGCTATCAATATTCACATTAGATGCTCATAAACAATAGGTACCGCAATATTATAAAACCTAAAGGACCTTTCATAACCACCCTCGCCTCGTATAACATAACACATAACATTTATATCAAATGATCAAATCGGATGTATGTATAAGTTGTATACCAAAATGTCTATTAATCATGCTTCCAGGTTGATGTCAAGCCATATAGAGTAACAGTAACAGTAGCAGCTAGAAAGTGATGTTTTTGCTCCTTAAACTGTGCACGCATTAACCATCAACATCAACATCATCAAAATATTCAAAATTGTTTAAGGGGGGTTAACTACGTGTATAATGAAAATAGCAAAAAAGGGAATGGGGGTGGTTGGAAAGGATATAATTATTTATGTCATTTAACCCTTTGAATATGTTTGGGTTCTGTCTTTGTATGTATATGGGTGGAGATGAAGTTGGAGTCCTTTTGCAATATTAATTATTATTATATGAACGAGATGTGTATCAAAAGTTATTTAAGTCGTTATGGGCTTAGATGACAGGGTGTTTGAAAAAGAATGTTAAAGATTTATTTAAAAATGCCGTAACTGATGTTATGACAGCTCTTGAAATCAAAGAGCAAAGAAAGACAGCAAAGTCAATTTACTGGACTCGAGAGAGATAGAGATAGAATTAGCTAAGCATCTTCTAATCTTAACTTCATCAGCATCTTATGGATTTTCCAGTAAGAGGTTTCATTTTGAGCAACTGTCACTTTTGAAGCAGTCATCTTCTGATGTTTGACAATCAAATATTACGGTCACAATTGGCCACCAGTCTTTAAACTTTTTTCTTTGAGTAGTCATAAAAAAGATGGATTGAAGACCCTAAAAATGGAA
The DNA here is from genome assembly GCA_905146935.1 of Scaeva pyrastri. Classification (NCBI taxonomy): domain Eukaryota; kingdom Metazoa; phylum Arthropoda; class Insecta; order Diptera; family Syrphidae; genus Scaeva; species Scaeva pyrastri. Next base: position 11,377,536 of record LR989928.1, on the reverse strand, counting down.
TTCATGAACTTATCGAGGAAAATCCCCTTATGTGCTGTGACATTTGCAAACTAAAGTCAGATTAATTTAACATTTGTTTTAAACCTCAAACATTAGTCAAAATCTTTTCATAATAAAAGACAATAGTTTAGAAACACCCTGTTTATTGAAAGTTCCTCCTGTCACTTTTTAAGTTTAATGGAGAATTTAAACATTTGACAATATTATATTCCTGGCATCATTTATGTATAGAGTCTGTCATTTCAAAAGGAATAAATGTGTATTTACAAAGAGGGTGACAGTTTTTTTTTTTTGTGTTCTGTTTGAACTGTCATATACTCTATTAATGTCATTCAAGTAAGTGTTTTCCAAAAATTTAATTATTATTTTGATTTTATGTACTCGTATTTCGTATATATTGTTTTACTTAAGCTTATTCAAAATAATAAAATTTTAACCTAAATAATTTAGGAAACAATTAAGAATAGGGTAAATGTGAATATATATTGAAGGGAATGACAACTGACATTTAAATTAGAAATCATTGTGTGAAATGTTGAAACTTTGGAATTTTACTAGCTATACGAAAATAGATATAAATTTTATAGGACAAAACTTTACTCTTGTATTTCAACTTCATTTTTAGGTTTATCAATTGATGAAAAGGAGCCAAAAATTGAAAAACACTGACCGCTACAGAGATGAGACGGATTCCTGAATATAATTTAATTCATAAGTCATATTTTTTACCCTCTCATAACATAACCATGTTTGAACGTTCTTAACTCTTAATATACCCAATGCACAAATAAACTTCCACTTGATTTAGACCATGTCCCATATTAACCTCAAAAACATGCAAGCCTTGGATTATGGCAAATATCTAACCTATATAAAATTTCACAGCATTGAGTTATGTATGTAGATATTACGGGGAAAAAAATACATCTGTTGTAGCTTGGTAATAGCATAATTCTCCGTCCACTGAGGGCAACGATTTACCCGTATTTCGTACTGGAACTCTCATACATAAACGGTACAACCTTTGGTCGTAAAAATGGCAGCAAAAATGAATAACTTATGTCGCACAAGCCCCAGCAAAAATAAATTACGACCAAAAACAAGAAAATCCAAAAGAAAAATATCAGAACCCAAGAAAATAAAAAAAAAAAACGAAATAAAAAACAAGAATTATATTTTTAAAAAAGAATATAAATAAATTCACGAACGAATCGCACGAAGTTGCTACTAAAAATTATGAAAGTAACTTTTTGTCAATGATTGTTAAAACTTTTGATAGTATTTGTACACAGAAGACGTTTGGTACCACAAAGTCTTACCTAATTTGGAGCAAGCAGTAAGTTACCATGTACCGAAACCTTTGATTCTTGACGAACTTGAAGTCTGGTTGATATTGCACAACCTGTTTTTAGAAGGTGGTTGAGAAACAAATTTCCAAGTTCATTTGACACATATGACATAAGAAGAAAATTCGAAAACTCTCCAAACCCTTCGTATAAACGTCAACTCCTACTGCTCTAGAAAATCGTATCATGGAACAAAAATTGAAAAAAATTTAGTAAAAAGTGAGTGGATACCATTCCGCCTTAACCAGAATTTTCAACACAATGTCTACAAGGTTCTATAAGTTATCGGGAACTCCTTCATAATTTTGATGATCTGTCAATAAATAACGGTTCTCACGATTTTGAAATTGCTGAATCAATGGAACTACTTATGCTTTGGAAATTATTTGAAATTTTGAACTTTCTTTATTCTGAAGTTAGAGATAGGTCAAAAGATTACCGAATTTTTTCCTGTCAAAAAGATGTAGGGCCTAAGAATTTGGCTGGGCATTGCCATGATTCCTTTTCATATTTTTCATTTTCAACTTCTTAAGACCTTTTATATTTATTTTCACAAAAACTCCTTGACTTTATCTTAAGTTTTTCTCCAATTTTTGACCCTTGAATAACTTGAAAAAACACCTAAAACTTTATGTACAACTACTCTGTCGATACTTATGAAAAGCGCATTAAAATCCGTTCAGCAGTTTTTGATATTATCGTGAACTTACAGACAGGCAAAACACAGAAGGATAAGCCAGATCGGACACTTTGGCTTTTTCGACTTTGGGCGGTATTGTCTTGTTTTGTATGACTAAATACTGTTATCCCAAATAAATATCGAATTTTAAACACTAAAAATGTTTTTGGTCGTTTTTAAGCTAAGATTTTATTTTCCACGATTCCACAACTCGGCCTTTAAACACTCCCAAAACAACGTGTTTTCTAAAACAAAGAAACAAACAACAACAACAACGAAAAAAAATAAACAACAACTTTAACCAACTTGCATAAGTCCTTTGACCTATAACTGAACAATGCACACTGCACAGGACATACAAGCCACCTTTTTCTGGCATAATATTCTTTTTCTGCACTAAACTTCCTGTTCCTGTTACTCAGATGCACAAACATACCTACATACGAGTCCATTTATACATACTCGTAGGTTCAACTACGTTACCAAAAACTAAAACCAAAGAAAAAACAAACCAGAAAAAGAAGTGAAGAAATAGTAGGAGCAGCCAGCAGAAGCAGCAGAAGAAGTCCCCATGAACCCTCTGTCCAAAAAAAAAAAAAATATAACCAACAAAAATATGTTTTGTCCTCTGGAATAATATAATAGTGTCGCCTACAACTTGGCCCATTACTCCTGTTTTTCAGCTCCGATGCGATGGTAGGTGGATGGCAAATGGCGAATCCAAGTCCAAAACTTCCAAACTCCAAACTCGAACTCAAACTCAAACTCGAAGCCGAAGTAAATGTTTCACTTGGCCATCTTCCCACTAATACAATTATGTCAAAGGTTGAGTTATATTTGGGGGGGGCGATGCGATGATGGTGTCCAACCTATCAACCTCATGCCCGAGCAAAGTGATGTCCTCTCCATGGCTTGGTTGGTTCTTCCTTTTTTTGTTTTGTTTTTTTTTTTTTATTTTTGTTTTGTATTTTTGAACGGATTTTCCCAGTACAAAAGAGGACATCGGTGGTACTCCGTCGACGCCGCTGCCACCGCTCGTCTGCCTGCCCACTTTGTACACAGTTCCTGGGATTCATGTCCATCGCCCAAACACTGTGTATGGTGAATTTTGTTACCAAAGTGCTAATTGCTTCCTAGGGAAAATGTCTCAACATTTTCCAGAGATAAAACAACATTTCAGTGATGCGGTTTTGGTCGTTCGTCGTTGTCGTCGTCATCGTCGTCGTCGTGATCGTGGTCGAAAGAAGGAGGCAAGAGCCCCAATGGCTGGCTGGCTGGCAGCCATCCTCTTTGGTTGCCATTGCTGGTGGCCTTTTTAGCTTGGCTTTGCACTGGCAGGCAAAATGTCGAGAACACTTTCCTAAGAGATTATTAAAAGAGATTTTTGTCTTTCTGCGGAGACAGGAGACGGAGAGCTTGCTTTTGGCCTGGAATGGTCCGGTTCAGAATTCGACTCACCGATCCCCCGCCCCGCCCCGCACCCCCAGCAGCCGTTAAAGCAAAAAAGTGCTCAGAAAATATTTCATGTGGCTGGGAACCATGATTTTTGGTACTTTAGTGTTGCTGGCATTGTGGTGTGGTTCATGCCGATGCCGAAGCTGACGCTGAAGCCAGAAGCAGAAGCAGAAACTAGAGCTTTATGGGATAGGTCTTATGCTGCGCTAGAGGATGATGTTCACTTGCATCACACTTGATCTTTGTAGAGGTTGGCATTTTAGTTGCTTTTAAAGGTGAGTTCTTCTTTTTTTTCTGATTTTTTTTTTGTGGAAATCCTTTTTTTTAAGATGTTTTTATTATGCCCTGTCATCGTACGGGCCAAATGAAATCCTTAACGTGAATGACGTGCCCGATTTATATATTCTTTTTGGTCCTTTTTACGTGTTGGCATTTCGAGTCAAGTGCATCACGCTGCGCTGCTGCTGCTGCTGGAACAGGGAACTGGGAACAGGAGCTGCAGCTGATGGTGAATGCATTTGGTGACACACAGAGAGAAGTTGCCAGTGGCAGTGCTATAGTGCCAGTGCCATCAGGTTCAGGAGTCAGGATTGCGACTGAGTGGGTTTATATATGATGAGACATTCCAAGGTGATGATGGTTAAAAGTCGTCGTCGTTTTGTGGGTGTGGGTGTGGGCTAGCCATGTCAAATGGAGATTTCCGCAAAGACGTTGAGGAATTTCCAGTCATACTCGGACAGCATCAAAGAATGGCTCCATTTTAAGTTTGATATGCGGTGACTGCGGTGGTAGCGATGCAGAAGAAATGATTCCGAAAGCAAATTGTTGTGATATATTATGGATTAGAGGTGAAGCCGCAGCAATAAGGTTCAAGGATTTAAAAGATAGAAAAGGACTAAAGTTATAGGATATTACAAATGGTAAGAGATGGAAGACTGGAATCGACAAATTTTGGTTTGGAAGAGTATTCTTTTTCATTTTTGCTGAGACGTTGGAAACATTGGTATTGGTGCTTTGACGAAAATATTTCCAACAAATTTTAATTTTTCTGCCACAGACAGGTGACACTACGTTTTAAACTTTATTAATGAAGAAGTTCATTGATAATATTTTAGAATGGTATACCAAATTTTGGATGAAATTGTAATACATTGGAATGACTTTATCTTATGTCCGAATATTTTGATCAAATTAAAAATCACCAAGAAACACTGCATCTCAGCGACTGAGACTATCAGATGATACAACATAAGGCATTTATACAAGATAGATGACAGTAAAAATAACAGAAAGAGTAGATGGCAAGACGGTAGGTTATAGATTGTCCAGCATCTTGCTACTACCACCATCTTTGGGTTGATTTCGGTGATCAAAAGAAACCGATGCTTTATCAGGACAGGGCCTTTGCATGAAGTATCACATAGATTGCCGTCAATTGATCGATGAAAAAGTAATAATCTTTTTAACGTTTTATGAGAACTGGCAAAAAAATGATCCTTTACAGCAGCAGTTTAGAAGTTCTGATTTGGTTTTTTGATTTCAGGAGCTTTAACAGACTTTAGTAGGCTCTGTTGGCTTTAAGCTGCAGACTTCTTCCATTGACCCAAGGTATTTGAAGGATTGTATTACATCAAATTCATGCTCTTTTAACTTGATTGTTTTTTTTTTTTTTTGACTTTGTTTTTGACTCACTAATGTGCAGAATCTAATTTGCCCTGTATGCTTGATTTGGACGAAGGAGTAGTGTCCAGATTGTTCAGTTCTCCCGAGGATGTCGATTTCGTCTACGAAAGCCAGTCCCCTGGTTGCGATGGTCTCTCTTGTTGGAGTACCAGAGTCACGGTTTGCTTTTTCCATCAGTAAGTTGAAGAGGCTCAAGAAAGACTATACCCTTGTTGGAATTCGTTTTAGATGTTGATTGGTCTGTGTATATCAATCCGACCTTTTTTTAACGTGGCTTTACAATTTTCTACCCTGGATACGCAATCCTAAGCAGCCTACTTAAATTCCTTAAACAGATGACAAGCTGGAAAAATTATCCCCTGAGTATAAAAATATGAAAAATCATAAGCTTATTATTTAATCAGAGGATAATCTCATGGAAAAATGAAAAAAAAATCTCTTTCTAAAGTAATTCCAATCAAAAATTATTTGGCATAAAATTCGTTCCTTATCAATATTTAAGGACCGCGTATGTTCGGCATAAATTTTCAGCTCTAAGCAACCTCTCAAGCGAGTATTTAATTATAATTGAAGACCAAAATCACAAACGTTTATTTGAGCACGTGTCATGTTTCTATAATAAAATACCAAAAAATACATATCTACCTTTATTTACCCGCTTCTTTTTACTTACCCCCTACCCGTAAATAGACGTACGTATGTAGATAAAAAAAAAAGTCGCAGGAATGATTTTTTGTTTACACTTGAGTACGTGCCAAGTGCTCTTGTAGATGTACTTAGATACAATATGCAAAGCTTATGAGCTGTAAAATCGATATGACGTAGTAGTAACCCAGTTAAAGGACAAGACCAAAACTCTCATCGTCAAAAGGAATTCATTCTGACTTATCGTCAATGCACGTGTCCTAGATGAAGATTAAAGTAACCTATAGCGATCCGGGAATATGTAGGTATAGAGAGTGGGAGTGAGGGAGAGAGTTGAGTGTCAAAACGAAGTACCCGTCATTAAGAGCATCCTCAGATTGTCATTTTCAACACTGCTGCTGCGACAAGAACTAATGCTTCCTCCCCCTTTACATTGTTGCCAACTTCAACTCGAACTCCAACTCCGAATCCGAACCGAAGTGATAAGGCTTTGCAGTTTGTACCTATTCGTTCCTGGTCCTCGTAAACGTCGACGTGTTGTCGTCGTCGTACTCAGGACGAGGAGATTGAACTCGTTTGCTTTCGCTCCTTATTGCCTTCGTCATTTTTTACCATCCCGCCTTTTCGAGGTAGGTATAAAGTAAACAGTTACTCGCGTGCTTCTTCATCTAATCACAACCAGAGCTCAGCAACGTACCTCACCGCACCGCCCTCCATATAGTCATCGCCTTGTCTGTCTATCGTTGCTCCTGCTGGATGGAGAATGACAAAGCCACTGCTGTCGCCGATCTGTGTTTTAGTATTCAAAGGATTAAATAATTCCATTTCAACTACTTTGTGTGTCGAGTCGACAACAAAAGGAAGGGGTTCCGCACCAGTACCCCTACCCAACCCATGGCCATCATATACGAGTACTTCTTTAGCAACTAGCAAGGGTTAATCCTTCCACAGATCCCGAAGAAGAAGAAGAAGCTAGAGAAAGGGGTTGTTTTTTAGCTATTTGCCCCCAACCCCTAAAACCATCTGTACTGACAAAATAATCATTTTGTGATTCAACTTCAACCCCTGAGCCCTGACATCCCCGTATCGTCTATTGTCGGTCGTCGGTCGTTGGTCGTCGTTTGTCGTTCGTCGTTCATCGTCGTCATCCTTAGAAACACTTAACTTCACATGTTGTCATTGATGGTCGGGTTTGGGTATACATACGTATAGCAAGTAGTAACTCTGGATGACGTTTAAAGGGTAAAGCCAGAGTAACTTAAGGACTTGGAGGGGGGGAGAGGATTTTGTTTACACTTTAATCGTTCTGAGATTTTTTGAGTAAGAAACGACCGAGACTGTTAGTTGAGGGGAGGAGGGGAGGTGGGGAGGACACTTAAGAAGCTACATTAGAGCCCCTGGAGCCCTCCTAACACGACACTACAATCTGTTCGCGCCATAGACAAAAGAATCATAGGAACAACAAAGGAAGCATATTTGAGGTTCAACTTCTATAGGTACACGAGTACAGTTACAGTGCCCCAGTTACACGTATCATAAAACCCAAACGACAGACATTTGCAAAACAAAACAGTTTTCGTTTTGACGTTGAAGTTTAAACGAAAGCGGAAGCGGAACTGAACGTGAACTTCAATTTATTAGAATTTTATTCAAATGCATTTTTGTTTCTCGTATAACGGTATATATCTGCTGTAAATGCGGTTGAAAGTTAAAATGAAGAAGTTGAAAACTGGGGCAATTGCCCGCAGAGATAGTTTACCCGTTTACTTGTTTCCCCATTTACCGGGGCGGGCTTCTGCTTTTGTTTTTTCCTGCAGGAAGAAGTGATAAGGTCGATTAGTGTCTACGTCGTCATCGTTTTCGGAGTAAAGGGATGTAACTACTCGTATACCCATACCAAAAGGAGGGTATCTGCGGGACGTGATGTTGCTTCATTTTGAGGTTTGTTGCTTACAATAATTTTGTGGTGATGGAAGTTCTATATTTAAATCGGAGTGGAGTTCCAGATCTAATGATGGTTTGTTTTTAAGATTAGCTCTTTATAAATATAATTTAACACGTACAATTGATGTAATACAATGCAGAATTATTAAGGGGATGTTTATACGAGTATATCTCGTCTGCATTTAAATATGAATTTTGTGTGGGTTTTTGGGTTAAATTTGGGGTAAAATATGATTGACGTCATTGAAGGTTTTCAAAGTATTATGGTCATAGACAGATTTGAACGAGAGGCAAAACAGATTTGAAAATCCCTTATAACTAAGAATGTATTTTTAATTGCTCCCTCAGCATATTTGTTGTTGGAAACTCAATTCCACTGAAAATGATTTGGAAATATTTGATTTTAATTATAAGTAATTGATTTACTGAGGAGGGAACTCTTAAAATAGGTAAAATGTAGTCATGGGGTTTATGAAGCAGATAAATTAACAGATTAGGGGTAAAACTGGTTGAATGTGGGATATTCGAACAAAACAATTAACCATCTCAAAAAATCGTCGAAAATGGGGAACTTATTAAAGTTATTGGTCAGCAAACTAATTACTTAAGTTTTTAAATTGAAGGAAATTCATAGTGGGATATTCAAATATTGATATATCCCTCATCTGAAATGTCATTAAAAGACAACATTATTATTTATACTTTTTTGCACAACCAAATGCTATATTTATTTAGAAATTGTATAGGATATTCTTGTTGGGATATTCAAAAATATTAAAAAGAAAATGAAAAAAAAATCATCAGAAAAGTTGATAACCCACTAATGGGATATGGGATATTTAAGATTTATTAATTTTTTATAAATCTGTGTGAATACATTTTTTTAAATTTACAAATCGTATACATTTTTAAATAGTTTCTTAATCACTAATGGGATATTCAAAAAATCTGACCTGACATTTGTGGGATATTGAGTTAGAGAATTTTTATAAAAATTTAACATACAAAATTAGTTATAGACTTACTTTTACATGATTTTTAAGATGAATAACTTATGGGATTTAATCTGATTTAATTCATGAATAGAAAATAGGGATATTCAAAAAGAAAAGAAAATAATCTTAACTGTCACTACACAATTTAAAACTGCAATGTAATGTAAAATGTTCTTATGTTCTTACCCTAAAAGAGTCGTACAGCTTGTTGGGATATTCAAAACATTCATTGAATGGTTTAAGTATGAGTACCTGAATTTTTAGAGTATTGAAAATGTATTATTTTAAACATGACTCACCTCTCATAAAACTATAACAAATTGAAGTAATTTGTAAACCATTGATTTTTAAATTTATGGGATATTCGACGAAGTGTCATTGTGTCATTCAAATAATCATCAAAATTTAAATAGTTTCTTAAATTCAAGTCTAACAATTTTTGAACAAATGTTATTTGTATGGTCATGTCATTGAGGTATTTGATGGCTAAGTTATATGGGATATTCAAAAAAAAATTTATAGGTACCATTAAAAAGCAGTAACTAAACATTTGTTCATTGAATGATTGTCAAAAAAATTTATTTTTCACTTTAAAATTTTTGATTTACCAAGGTCGTCGAAATTATAAATTATGGGATATTCGATATTTGTGTACTACATGAATAAAAAAAATCTTGATTTTCTGATAAATTTTTCAAAATTACTCTGATTGACCAATATCTACCATATGGGAGGTTGATTTTCGTGAATAACCCACAAAATGAAGTGTCAAAAGTTACATACTAAATAAGTCTATTTTAATCTAGTTTAACTTTAATCTGGTCCGCAGAGTAACACCATCACAATGCACAGACCTACAAACTCTAAGAACCAACAGAAAGCAACCTAATTCTAATTTTTATGGCCTAAACATTTATCTTATAATAAATCTTCATTCATTCGTTTGTTTTGTTTTTTTTTTATATCTTGTTAGTTTGATAAATTATTACTCTGATTGGCTTCACGTCCTTAACTGTCAGAAACATTTATGTATTTTCCCATACAACTCATACCATATTCCAAAACAGACATCATGAATAAATAAAAATAAAAAAAAATCACTTATACTAAACATACAAAACATATTACTCACACATTAGCGGCCCTTAACCCTCCCCCCTCCCTCTTCCATTTGGGGGGCATTTCAATAAATCTCGAAATATCATTAAATCTCTTGTTGACGTCCATTATAATTTTATTGGCCATCAAATCTATCAAACCAAAGCAAAGGAAAAAAAAAACACATCAACATACTTAGGCCAACATACTTATGTACCATCATTAGCTCCCTCTATAATGTTGGCCAAATAATAAAAAAAACAGAAAAAAATCATCCCATGAATAATGAGTCTAACTTTTCGTCCGATCCAAAGTCCAAATCAAAAAGAACATCGCCTAATAATGGTAAATGAGTCCTGAGCAAAAGAAGGAAACAATTACCAACAAATCACTCTTGGACAATAAATATTGATCTCATGACTCAGCTCTGCATCTTTCTACAAGCATTTAGGGGGCATTAAGACTTTAGCTGTGTGTCTGTCCAATGGAAGCTGAAAAAGAAATGATATCAAATCAATTCCTTATCCAGTGTCCTTATCCAGCATTCATCCACCAAACCAAACCAAACCCAACCACCAACCATCACAACAGAAAGGAACAGAACAGACAGTTCTTCGACATTAACGAAAGCGCATTAAAAATTAGCTCGTATTTAACTTTCCCTTCCGCTCGATTAATCATAATTTTATGCTCGGGCTATAAATTCTATCCGACATTGCCATCGCCATCGCCATTGCTATCACGCCAAAGAGGAGCATAAGAATAAGGACCTTTAGAAGTCGTCCCAGTCGTTTATGGACCAAGACGAACGGAGAAATCAAAGAACTCAAATGCGACAGAGCGAGAGAAAGAGTGCAGAACCAGATCCAGAGTAAGAGTCTGAACGCTGAACCAGGCTGAGGCCGAGAGGGCCAGGACCAGGACCAAGACCAAGACCAGAGCAACTCTGAATGTTTCCTTATGAAGTTATCAATTCTAACCTTTCCTGACTTTGGTTTCCGCCCCATTGGGGGTTCGGCAGGTCAAAGAGGGCACTCAAGCGATCATCCTTGTTGAAGCTTAATGGTATTCCAAAGCAAGCAAAGCATCGTTGGACCCACATCACTACCAACCATTCGAATTCGAACAGGTTTTTCTTTTCTCCTCTCTCTAGTTTGTCCTAATATCTATGCCTTCGCCATCACCGTTATTTGTGCAATCGAACTTGAGAGGAGCGAATGAACAACAAGAAAAAAAAAAGAAATGATGAAAACAGAAAACGTACAATTAATCAAAAAAAGAGAACGAAGTGAAATGAAAATAAAAAAAAAGAAAAAAATCAACGAAGAGAAGTGAAAGAAACAAATTTCCCATAAATCTCCCTTTTAGCCATAAATCCTGCTTTAAGTGAAAATAAACTTTCAAGTCTGTTGTTCGGGATAATGTTCCGCTACCAATGTGCTTCGTCCTTTTTTTTTGTAGGTAGTTGTTGTTGTAGTCGGACCTAAGGACCTGACCTACTGCACACACATTCGATAAGAGCTCTTCGTAGCCTTGTGATCCTGTCCGTCTCCTTTTGGCTTTCGAACGGTCGGCCGGTCGGCTGGCCTGGTCCGGTGGGTTTGTCGGTGGTGTATATGTAGGTACACATCATCGTCGTCGTCGTCGTCGGTCGTCGCGTCGGTGGGTAAGGGCAAGGAAAACGTTAAGATAATTCTCGCATCATTAAATTCGACCATAAGGTTAGGTTCAGGATGAAAATGGACACAAGAATCAGGATCTAAAAGGATAATAATGGGTGTCCATATCTGTTTTCTTTTTTTTTTTTTTACTTCGACTTTTTTTCATTGGCAAGGGTGTGACCCTGAAAGTGATTGAAGGAGGATAGGATAACGTTGGTCTCTTTAGCAGCCGGCCGACATGGATTGCCATTGCCAGACTGTTGTGGCAGAAAAGGGTCTTTTGCTTTTAGTCTTGTTGAGTTTGGGCTATGTGTAGTGTTGTTGTTATTGTTGTTGTTGGTGTCAAATTAGCTTTTGGCCATTTTCGATGAGGTATGTGCTGTGTAGGGTATGACAGTACAAGACAAATAATAATTATTATGTATCTTTTTTGTTTGTTTTTCTTGTCATGTTCGATTCGATTATAACTTAATTTTTTATTTACTTTAACATGCCAACAAACTTTAAGTTCGAATCGACAAAACCTGGGTTTTCTTCAACACTACAGGCCTTAGCAGGGATGTTATTAGTTATTAAAGTGACAAACACAGTTTTGAATTTTTGATGTTTCAGATCACTAACTTTTCCCACGAACTGACATTTTCGAACAATGTCAGTATTGCCAACCGATAAGCTGTTCACAACCACGATTTAAAAGTGATTTAGTTATTCGAACTGTCACTGTGAAATTTTGTAGTAAATTTCAATTCGTTTCATTTTTACTTATCAATTGATGACATCTTCAAAAGTGACAGGTGCGCAAGTAGTAGGCTATCCAAAATAGAATCTCTTTTTGAAAAACCTTTTAGTTAAACATTGAACATAAAACAAATCTGAATTCCAAACATCAGTATTAAGGCGTTTTTTTTTTGTAGTTCAGAACAGAGTCTGAACTGTCAAACAAAAAATTGTGTTTCTTTTTTACCTCTGATCGTTCAGAGCATCAAATTTGTGTTTCATTTTCATTCTGAACATTTTCTGAGCTTGTTCAGAATAAAATAACTGAGCAGACTGAGTTGAATTTTTTTCAGAATCTGTTCAGAAGATGTTCTGAGCATGCTCGATATGCTCGGACTCTGTTCAGAGCTCTTTTCTGAGTTATAAAAGAAAAACATCTATAAAAGCACCATTCGGCGATGAATGAGAGAACCACATTTTGACAGTTTTCCATTCAAGAAATAAAGTTCACATAATGTAAAACCAAAGAATATGTTCACAAAGTAGAACTTTGCATCATGGAAAGAAGATGAGAGACATTCTAAAAACTACCTATCCCTGTTGTCAAGTGTTCTTTCCATCCACTGTTCTTTCTCTGAATATCTATATAGTACAGTAACACCTGGTAGCTTAAGACGGTAAAGTGCAGCGTTCTTCTTCATAACTCTAACTTTTTGAATATCCTTCTTTTTTTTTGTAAAACGGTTTACTGTCTACTTAATTTTTCTTGATATTTTTTCGTGCTGAATTAGTTTGAGATTCCACTGAATTCGTTCATTTTAGTCACGATAAGAAATTTAAGATAAGATAGTGCTGAGTAAACAAATCAGAATTCCATGTGTGGAATTTCTACGCCTGCGTGGAATTCTGTATTTTAGTTTGGAATTTCATAAAACGGAAGCATTCAGCAAACCTAAGTTAAAATGACATAACACGGCAAAAAAGATCTTGAGATCTTTATTTTTTCATCTGGTATGCTTCAAAGTAATTATCTGGTCTATACAACATACATATTATATACTGAACAAGTTGTTAACAATCGCAATCCTTCACAAAACCAATTTAATTGCACAAATCAATCACATACTAATACTTTTTTTTTAATTACAGATTGATTATTATACTTATATGTGTAAGCCCATAATTACTTGAATCCAACAGATATAATGCTAAATTAATTAATAAATAAGCAACATTATGAATGATTAATACGTTCAAAAAAAGAGTCCTCCAAAATAACTTTATACATTTATATAAATTGAAGTTATGAATTTTATTTCTTAAAAAACAACGAAAAATTAATTATACAAATCCAATACATCCATCAAATCGAAACAAAGCTGAGAAGTGTTTGTATTTTTTTTTAAATTTTAGATTTCATTAACTCAATAGATTAAGTTTTAATATTTAAATATGTATGTACAAAATATCAGTTCCATGTTTATTACAATATAAATAAAATCAAGAACATACACTCAAATGTATATGTGCGAGAATATTATTTTTTTTTTTAAAGATACAAATCGAAAAAAACATTCAATTGGCAAATTGAAATTATTTCTGTTATCATATATAGATTAATATTTAATATTTAATATTGTTATAAAAGTATTTATTTCATCTACACAGGGTGTTGTATAATTTGGAATAAAGAGATTTCATATTTCAAAAAATACTAAATTTAATTATACATTTCAAAATAAATGAAGATATAACATGGTATTAATTTTTAAGCTTATTTGTTTTTTAAATTAATGGAAAAAATATATACATAAATTATAGAAATAAAAACAATAAACATATATTGAAATTAACGAAAATCCTTTTTTTTTTCAAAATAAATGAAGTATAAAATAAAAAATATGTGTTTAAATTTAATACTTTAGTTCAAAAAATGTTTAACAGAAATTTATTGCAATTAAGCTATAAAAACAAAAATTTATATTAAAAAACAATTTTCTTTAACTGGACAAATTGTCAAATGTGTTTTTTTTTCGTCAGAATGTTATTGAATGGCTCGAAATGTTTGCACAAATAAAAATTGCGTATACGCCCAAATGCACTTTGTTGCTTCTGTATAAAGCCATTATATTTTAGTTCAATATTGTACAAGGTATTGAAACATGAATGAAAATGGAATTAAGTTTTCCATTAGACGAGACTGTATATTTTGCACCGATATTTTCAAAAACGTTCGTTAGTCAAGAAGACGCACCTTGACGGTTTCTTCTGACTTTTCTTGGGTCTACAATTTTATCACTTACTTCTATTTTAATTTGTTGTATATTTAAAATTTCAAGCTTGACGAAACTGAGATTGAGACCAATTCCCATAACTTTTTTGCCGAAATGGTGATGAGATTAGTAAAAGTCTCGGCAGGGTCTCGTCTACGAGTATAACTGATATTATATAACTAAGCTGAAAATAGGGGAAACTAGTATTTGGCACCAATTTCTGTCCCTTTTTACCCCTAATAGTATCGAGTATTTCTAATATTATAATGTAACACCCTGTTTAATTCTATGAGCTCAAATTAATTTCACCCATTTGCACAGATTTACATATTTTCCTTCAAAAAAAATCCTAAGCTTAAAAATTGAAAATTGAAAATTTAATTCTTTTTGAAATGACTGTTAATGATGCCGATATGACGCTAACGGGCAATGGTGTGCACCATCCACCCTATACTGATATCTGAATCTACCATTAAATACAAATAATGCAATCCTACCCACACAATTGAAGTAGAAAATTTTTAAAACTAAATTAAAACTAAAAAAAAACTCGCATTCAATTCAAATTCAAATAACATAATTTTCACTGTGCAGTGCTCAATAAAACTGCAGAAAAATGCATCCCATCAACACAATAAAGCATTGTATCGCATCCGATGGTGGTTTTCGAAAAATTAAAAAAAAAAGAAGTTTCAACAGGATGCAATAATACATCAAGGACGTGTGTGAATACATATCTATACAAACACACACTCATATACGAGTTGAGTTGAATTGGCGTTGGGAACTTTTTTATATTTTTATGTATGATTTCAGCTCAATTTGAAGAGAATTTTTGTTTATTATTATTTAATCGGATTAAACTACTCGATGATGATTGATTCATTGATTTATCATCGATAACAATATAAATACTTTTGTTAGCATCGCAATCAGATCCTTGAGCATTGTGTATGACTTACATTTACGTAGTATATTCACTGGGTTTTTAAGTGCTTGGATTGATATCTACATAATACATATGAAAGGTATAATTGTGAAGGACAGCTGGAACTTACTTTCATTATAAGTGATGCCTTAATAGCTTTTAGGATATGAATTTGTGAAGTTTTTAGTTTGTAAATGAGGTTAAAGTCAATGAGTGGCAAATGAAATCATGCAAGAATGAAGTGTAATTTGAAAAAAAAAATTGGGAGTTTTAAATTTAATGTCAAAAATACCCCAAATCAAGCTTTGTACATGGAAACCTAGAAAATAACTGGTTAACAACTGTCATTTTTGTTCAGTATTAAATTAAAACTCAAAAAACAAGATCAATTTTAAAATTCCGCGGGCTATGCACAATCGATTTTTTTTTTTTGTAGGTTGACACACTTGTCGCGAACGTGTGTTCACAGTATCAGCATTTCTTTCTCGTTTGTAAGAGCCGTACTGTCAATTTTCTGTTGTCAAAAATTGGATCTAAGTATAGGGTGTTTTTTTAGGGCTTGAGATTTTCAAATAATAATACAAGACTAATATATTGTTGCCATAAATTCGTATTAATATAATCTGGTAATTTCCGGCATATTTTCGACCGAATACGAGATACTTTCACTACTTTTTCCAAAAAATCTTGCCGTCAATATTGGCTTCCAAAGTTTCGATTTCGAAAGAAGTAAAAAATTTAACTAGGCCAGTTTCAAATTCTTTTCTTTAACTTTCTAGTCCAAGGACGAATCGACATTTCAGCGTCTTCTTCAACACAATTTGACATTCTCAACTATCAAATCATTGACAGCAACTATTGAAACTTTTCATTCAGCTAGAAAAACATCCTATACATGTATTTGTATAGACAAGAGGTACTACTACTTCATAGAAGGTGAGGATGTCAGAAGTGTTGAATGACGACGTTCTCCCAGTAAACGTCAAAAGACAAAAAAAAAAACACTGAAGCT
This sequence comes from Scaeva pyrastri, assembly GCA_905146935.1. NCBI lineage: Eukaryota > Metazoa > Arthropoda > Insecta > Diptera > Syrphidae > Scaeva > Scaeva pyrastri. Next base: position 11,361,100 of record LR989928.1, on the reverse strand, counting down.
GTGAAGATAATTTGTAGCCATTTTTACTACATTTTAGTGGAAGTCTCCAGGTCTTACAAAAAAATATTGATTTTGTCTACCTTTAATCCTAACCGTGCGATGCGTCGCCCCTAACCTGGTGTTATCCTGTAAATTTATTTTCAAGAAATGCGAAACAAATTCGTGTAAATTTAAATTTTAAACGATAAGAATTCTCCTGTCATTATGATCACAATCAAAAATCATCAAATAGTCGAGTCATCAAGAAAACATTAACCATTAGTTCCACCACCGGAGCGGAGGGTGACACCGAAAATGGTTCACCCTTTTGCTCTTCCATTATACACAATACAAATCCATAACCATTTGCAGCAAGCAAAAAAAAAAATTGGTTTAACTAACTACCACTTATTCAATGGCTACATCAACCAGATTTGTCTCCTATATAAAGTCACATGCACACAAATGTATTTCACTCATACAAACCCGTGTCATCGTCGTCGTACATTATGACAGAAATCTACAAAACATCGATAGTCATTTGATAATTCGCTTATCAAAGTCGTAAAACTTCGATTACCAACATCATTTCGCAATTTATTCCCGCCCTTAATGCATTTATATCAGCAAAAAAAAATAATCCCCCAGCCTTGAATGAGGTTAAATGTCAAATTTGTTCTTGAAAGCATCCAAAGCGTACGTTCGTTCGTTGCGACGAAGTATATATCGATATCTGCAATGACCTCATCAGTTCTATTGAATTTGAAAGAAGAAGAGAAATCCTTGGTAATCCTCGAAACAGGGATGAACCCACGTTTACAAGGGCCAAGGAGTCAGCTTCCCAGCAACGGCAACGCAACAAAGAGCTGAGCTACCCCAGCAAAAGCAAAACTTCTCTGCAGCCATCGAAGAGAGTACTTTGTGCCTTAAATATGACAGAAAATTGTTGGTCTAACATAATGCAATTGCAGATACACGCTATACCAACCGTACCGAGCAACGGTATCCATGGAGTAACGCACAGATATGAGTGGGTACGAGTACTTTGCAAAGGGGTTTACACATAAAGATATAAATGTCTGGTGCCATTAATGATTGATAAGGACGATGGGCGGTATGGTGGCGTGTGGCCGTGCGATAAGACGCCGAAAGTCGTTTTTTAGCCCCCCCCAATCAGAAGGTGATATATTCAGGATGCCACCTCTGTACACAGGATAGCAATCTCCCAAGATACACTTAATAGAATTGAACCAGCACGAGCAGAAGCAGGGGAAGGAGTGGTAAATCCAGAATTAAGTAGTGTAATAGCTTGTTGTTCATTTATCAGTATAGCGCATCGCATCGAGCCTTTTCCTTTCCTTCAGGAACGAGTTTTAGTTTCAGTTTTTTTTTTTTTTCTTGAGTTGTCGAATGTTTTCCGCTCCATTTCCGATATATGATGAAATGTTCTTTCAATTAATCAATTGTCAAGAGTTTTTGGCAATATTAAGTTGTGCCACGATTATAATCAGGAAATTAATCGAGTCAAGTTTTTATGTATATAAATGTGTGAGTGAGTTGAGTATAAATTGAAAATGATAGACGGAGACAAATTTAGAAGTCACTAGTATGATGGGGGAAGAGGGAGTCACGTGTGTGGCCAATTTTTGGGAATATTGACCATTTGCTGATTGATACGTGGCAATAAGTTATACATACATATCTCGAAAGAAAAAACTATTTTCGGAAAGAGAAAAATAATCTGACAGTTGATGAATTTAAGGGGGAAATAACTTCATTTTGTATATGCTTCGTAAAATTTGTATATCGATAAGTTTTCAGTTGTGATATAACACACATTTTTTATACAAAATTGACAACTGGTAGTTTTTCCGGTCAGTTGAAACTGGCGAACATTTTACCAATTCCAAAAGTTTCAAATGATTTCAGACCCATTTGGATCCTTTTCTTTCCAATAGGGTTTTTGAAAAAAATACTTCACTATCAGATAAATAAGCTTTGTTAAATGCTATCGATGTTCATATTAAATGGGAAGAAAGTAAGCTGTGTTTATCGACAGTAAATATTCAAGGGGTTCCACAGGGATCGATTCTTAGTCCTTTGCTGCTTTCGATTTACATTAATGAACTTCTTCATTAAAAAGTGGTTAAATTTTAAGGGCCGATATTGAATGTGAACCACACCTAAACGTCAAGTTTTTTTCTGCATTTCATTTGACATTTCTCAATTTCAGACTAATGTCGTTTTCAATTGGCAATCCGGAATGAGAAGTAGAAGCAGAATCCCAATTGAACACTTTTTGTTAATTCTGAAAAATTTGAAGTTTGGTGCGACTGTATTGGTAGTTTTGCAATCTTGGCTTTTTGGAAAACTCCTGCAATAGAAAATTAACTGCATCACTTGCATCGTCATCACTTGATGAAGAAGATGAGGAAGACGACTCCAACAATGTTTCTAACAAATTAGGAACAATTGCTAAGATATTGTCAATATTATTATCCATTTTTTTATAGTTTAGTTTTAATTTCAAGCAATCACTTCACAGTTCGCACAATTTGTTAATTCAAAAATATGACATTTGTCAAGTGTGACATGTAAAATCTTTGAATGTGTGAGTGATTCTGTTTTTGCTTCTGACTTCAAATCCAGAAGAGAAATCTCTTCTTTTTCAGAATTAGAACTGTCACTTTTGCCCAATTGAACGCTTTGAGAATGCTTTTTTCTGATTCCAGATTGCCAATTGAAAACGACATAACTCAATTTGAACCATGGAAAGATACACAAAAGAGTTAGTTTGAAATTGAGAAATATCAAATGAAATGCAGAACAAAACTTGACGTTTAGGCTTATTATGAAAATGGGCGTTCAAATCAAAATGCATATCGTGCAATTTTCGAAGAAAATCATCTTCAGTGATGAGGCACTTTATCACCTCAGTACATTTTCGTCAATAAGCAAAATTGCCGCATTTGGGTGAATCCAAGAGTGATTGTCAAAAAACCACTGCATCCACAAAGAGTGACTGTTTGGTGCGGTTTATGGGCTGGCGGCTTTATCGGGCGGTATTTTGTCCAAAATGAGGCCGGTCAGACAGTTACTGTGAATGCTGCTCAATATCGTGAGACGATAACGAACTTTTTATGACCCGGATTGGAAGTTATGGATGTGGACGATATGTGGTTTCAAAAGAATGGTGCCACTTGAGAGAAAAATTCAATGGGCGTGTTATGTAACGTGATGGCGATGTCAACTGCCCGCCAAGATCATGTGATTTGACACCGTTGGACTTCTTTCTTTGGGGTTATTTGAAAGAAAAGGTGTACGTTATAATATTTCAAGTATAAGCTACGGAATACCTCAAGGTAGTCTCTAGGATACTATTCTTCTATTTTCATTTACTATTGATTCTCTGCACTCATACTTACTTACTAACTTACTTACTTAGGTGTCCTCAGACCTATGAAGTCCGTTGGTGTTCCCTAGCGGGACATAGGGCCTCTACTACTCTTACGCGCCATAGTGTGCGGTTTGCAGCGATGTGCTGTAGCTCCCTCCAGCTCTTTCCCAATCTCGCAGATTCCTCCTCGACTGTTCTTCTCCACGGGCTTCTCGGTCCAACTACTCTTCTTCCTTCTTGTGTGAGTGGGTTCCACTGCATTGTCTGGCCAGCCATGCAGTCATTACCTTTTCGAAGCCTGTGTCCAATCCACTGCCACTTGCACCTTCGTATAATGGTATCGACGGGTTCCTGACCTGTTCGCCTATATAAGTCCTCGTTAGAGATACGATTAGGCCAGAAAACCCGTAAGATGTTTCGAAGACACCTATTAACGAAGGTTTGCAGTTTCCTGATTATTGTTGTTGTTATTTTCCAGGTGCTCCATCCATATATAGCAGAACTGATTTGACGTTAGAGTTAAACAATCATAGCTTTGTGTTCAAGCTGTGAGATTTGTTCCTCCAAACATTGACAACATCCGGAACGCAGCCTTAGCTTTTCCGATATGATTGACGATGTCTAGTTCGGTTCCTCCTTCAGGATAGACGATACTTCCAAGTTATTGGAAGTTCTCTACTTTCTCTACTGCTTGTTGACCAATGTTCATCGCAGCGGATGATTGCGAGCTCCCGAGGCTGAACATCTTTGTTTTTCCTGTATTGATTTTCAACCTCACGATTGATGCTTCTCTCTCCACCCTTGTTGCCATTTGATGGAGATCCATAATCCTATGAGAATGCAAGCATACACCGTCTTCATAGTCAAGATGTTTAAGGTAAGTTGTCAAAGTCCATCTTATTCTTCCGCTTCCTGTCAGAGCCATCTGCACTCATAGAGTGACAAAATATTGTAACTAAAGTATTCTGGTTAGAAATTCCAATCCAAAAAAATTTAAAAAACCAAAATGGGTAAGAAAGTGATCTGTCTTTTCTTACATTTAAGCTTGTTAATTTGGTCAAAGCTAATTTTGAGAATTCCTTAACTTGAATTCTATTTACAACTTACTTACTCTCTTACGGTGACACTACAGCAGTACAGCTTAAACTAGTACCTCGCCTATTAAACTTCTCCATTTAGTTCGGTCCCTACCTACTAGTAGATGTCTCTAGTTACTCATTCCAAGTACGCATTCTTGATCTACGACCTTATTCCACTGTACTGTCCTGTTAAGGTGAATTCGAAAGACTTTCGATTGGTTTAATCTCTACATCTACATGTCCCAACATTCTCAGACGATAGACTTTTATTCTCCTTCCGGTTATCGGATGATGTCAATAAATCGTCAGACGATGCTAGAAATTAGGACATACTTAAAGATAATTTGCTAGTATTGCCGTGTTAGCTCAGCACTATTCATTCAAAGACGATGAGAAAGAAAATTATACAGGACAGCGTATCATCTTGTATGAAACCTTTTGTTTTTTGGCATCAAAAGATTCAACAAAGTTGTTTCCAACCTTCCAACAGATTCAAATTCAAACATCCTTGTAACAGTTATACGCAGATCCATTAGATTTATTCTATTAGCATCGGGCTCATTGATGTGTCTCCGAAAATTTTTCCTCCTATAACTAATTGTTCCATGTGATTACTAAATTAACGTCCCTGGGTTATCACATTTCGATAGAACCTTTTTCAATTTAAATTTTTCTATGTTTTCTGTTCTTCTTTCGTTTTTTTTTTTTTGTCATGTGTATGTAAATATTTCATCATGTTCAGAGTTCAGATAATAATCCCAAATGTTTCCACCCTCATTATAAAAACCTCGAGTTTGTCTCCCCGGGCCATAGTCGAACATTGATGTTTTTTGTTTTAATTTTAAAACAATTTTTGTTTGTGTGTAAACCTTCGAAATTAAGTTTTCCACAATTTTGAACAAACTGAATAAACTTTTTCGCATACAAATATTATACACGAATATCTGTCATCATCATCGCCATCACCATTATACCATCACCATCACCATCAGCATCACCATAACCATTAACATGAAATAAAATTCCTAACTCAATAACATGCAAAACATCACGTAAACACGACCATTAAAGGTGAAACTGATTCAATAAAAACACAGAGTAGAATTATAATTCCCATCAAAAGTCCTTAGGTTGTGAGTGTGACGAAACTCGACGCGACCCGACGCAAAGCGGTGCAAAACGAAGCGTCAACACATCTCGTATAGGTACATGGGAATTTACATTCGGCTGAATCCATTTTATTTTGTGGTATGGTATGAGTTGTGATGTTGATGTTTATGGTGACGGTAACGGTGACGGTGACAGTTACTCCCCCTTTGCCTCATTTATCCTGATGATGATGCCGAAAAAACACAACTTTATCCAGCTCCAGCATCAGCTTCGGAGCACCCCATATATAGCCCAAAAGCCCAAACATACACAAACACACACATACCGACTAACTATACTGTCATGTCGTCGTCGTTTACTAACCTCGGGCTAAATTTCATCAACGCAAACATCATTCAACGGTTTTTATGCGAAAAACTTTAATGGATTTTAACGTCAGGAAATTAAACGACTAAATCAATAAATCCTTTGTCCGTGTCCGTGTGTGAGTGTGAGTGTCCTTTGGGATGATGATGAATTCCTAGTGGGAAGCGAGTGAGAAGAGACGCGCGTGTTTTGTATAAAGCTGTTGGTTATTAATGGGGAATGGTTTTGATGGCAAAGACAGTACCTATAAAGACCAAAGTGCTCTGTATATGTTATCCCACGAAGCTAGGCGTTGAAAGCAATGCCGCTCCACGGCGCGCAGCGCTGTAAAGTGTCCTGCCACTCGCTTTGGATTCGGGGACCTGCCTAGCCTGGCATAAATCTGAAATTGGATTAAATCTTGATAATTTAATATTTTTAATGGAGCATCGGAGAAGGATGGCAGTTTAATATAGATACGCACTCGCTTATGGGTTTGTCTATATGCGTGTATACCCTTCAATTTACTACCATACATACATCCAGAACCCATACATCTATGACGCTATACCTTTTTATAATACTTATGCAATAAATTGATAATGGCGGTTTTGGTGATGGTCCGGGAACATAAGTTTTGGGTAATTCCAAAAACTGTGTATCGGTATAAGCTGCCAGCAGATTCCTTTGCCAAACGTTTTTGCCACGTTCCAGACCCCAAGCCAGATCCCGGACCCAGAGGCTCATTTACTAGCGGCGGCGCTATAATGATTAACATGGAAAGAAGGTTTTTCAAAAGTGGATAGAGATAGGGCTCTGATGGAGCTGCTCTGCGTTGCAATTGGTGTCTCTATTATCCCTGTTGCCTAATAAGCACCCGAGGTCAGAGTTACGCTTCGGACGGTTCGGGAGTTTTTTGAATAGGTATAGGTATATGGAGAACGAGTTCAGTGTGGTAACATGAAAATTTTGGTCTAATTTCAAAATTGGACATTAATGAGTTTTGCGGCCAGCCTAATCTACGAAATTCAAGGATGCAATTATCGTGGTGCTATTCCAGCACTTGTACCTTGCTACCTATACCTAACCTAACCTATAATATTATACATAGTAAAAGTATACCATACCAAAGGCGGGTTAAGTGCAATGACGATGATGATCATCTTCATCATCATACTCATTTTGGAAATGTGTGTCATCATCATCACAGTCATAGGTCCTTTAGCTTTAGGGAGTATAATTTTCGAACTGGATATAGGTAACGGTATATATTTATATAACGTTCGTGGGTAGGTATATTTTATGTGCTGTGGTGGACCTGAAAGTCCTCACATCGTCATTTACAAGTATAGTACTCTGTGGTCTTGGTGGAAGTCATTACAGAGATTTAATTGAATGTAAAAAGTTTCAAGTGCTTTAAGTGGTTTGACTTAAGGCCTTGGATGGTGGAGTCTTGTCTTTGTGGTTTGGTTCTTTAAAATAAAAAGTTCTTTAAAGTTTATTTTTCATGACTCAGTTTTTTTTTGTGTCTTGTTCGTCTTATTGAATTATAGGTCATTTTTTCAGACCTTTACAGTGTTTCTTGAGGATTTTTAAGGCTTTGAGTTGCTTCATTGAGCAACTTAGCAGGACAGAGTTAAGTATACTCGTCAGTTTTCGAAGTTTTTCTGGTTCAAGTACAGAGACGATGAGGAATTGCTTCGATTTTTCAATTTATTTATAATACATTTTTATTTTCTTAAATATTTTTAAATTAACTTACAACTAAAACACAAAAATTTATCTTGACCAATGTGGCCAGGTTTTGATTTCATTAAATAGTGCTGTACCAGGACAAGCAGTTGATTTCGTCTGCCTATGACCCCACAGAGTATAATCGCTCCTAAGATACCCACTGGACACTGCTTGTGCAATAAGTTCCTTGGCATTATTCAACATTGTCGCTGATGGAAGTTGATCTAAAAGCACACACAAAAAATTCCATTTAATCAAAAATGTCTACTCAAAATGTTTTTAAAAAAACTTACTTTCAAAATTTCCAATAAAAACAATTCCAATACTCTTGTCATTGTATGATGGTGCATGTGAGCCTTGATTGCCAAAACCACGTCCTTCATAGACTTTTCCATCACCGGCTACAATAAAATTATACCCGATGTCACTGAAATTCCTTCGGCCCTTGTGATCCGATTGAATATTTCGAATCAATTGCTGACAACGTGCCGAATCCGAACATCCATTAGGATTGTCCGAATGATGAATAATGACATACTGAACAGGGCCTCCACGTATTTTAGTATTCCATTTTGGTGGAGCTGCACCCCAGGCGCTTCGTGGTTGAATTGTGACACTAGCACAAAAACTTACAACTGTAAAAAATTATCAATTCGGTCAATTTTTAATTCAAAAAATAAAAGAAGTCAATATTACTCACCAGCTAATAAAGCAACGCACTGTAAAATTACTTTGAATGTCATTTTAACTAGAGGGGGATTTTATTTCGACTGATTGATTGAGCCAAGCAATTATTTCTTTTTATATGAATTTATTATGCTGTTGAATGAAAAAACAAACCCTGATAAACTTATAAAAAAATCCCCGAAGACACTTGGTGATAACCCAAAGATGCGGTATGATTACAATCGCTCTCAGACACAGGCGTCCGTAGGAAATAGCAAAAGGGGTAACTAATGCCCCCTGGATGTGATAACCTTATTAGTATCACTAATGACAGTGACGTGTTGGTTAATAGAGGTCAACTTTTTTCTATGGCGAATACTTTTTACGAAGACTTGACAAATCTTTCAAGAAATGTTTGACTTTTGTACTTTGTTGGGAGTTTTGACAAATGCGACTTTTCTTTTAGTTTTTCTTTTCCTTGGGATTTTATAATTATAAATTTAAAAAAATTGCAGTTCGATACAAAATTTATTTTCGCTCCTTCTGGAAAAATTTCTGCCGACACGCCCATGATGGCCGGAGAGTATACACATTTACTCAAATGGTCCGGGGGTTTTATTTGTTTGAGATTGTCATTATTAATTAATTAAAACAACAAATTCTGAATTGAGTATATATTTTGTGTGTTGGTGGTTGTGTATTTTGTGTTACAAAATAAATGAATAAGAGCACTTCAGTTGAAGTAACAATGGATGCATTCAGAAAAAATAAGACAATTCCAACAACTGTCTATTTAGAACTTAAACACCTGGAAATTAATTTCACTTGAATTTTTGTGTAGAAATTTATAAATAGTTTGGTTAACTTTTTATTACAACAATGCCATTTCCTGTTATTAATTTTTCAAAAAAAAAATTGTGAAAAAAGGAGAATCTCAAAATCTTGCACAACGTTTATCATCACAAAATTTGTTCATGGTATTAAAAAAAAAAAAGCTTACAAAAATGTTAAAATATAACTTTATTTCTGACCTTGAAAACTTGTCATTGGAGCTAGAAATTGACCCTTAACAGATTGAATTCAGAAATAGATTTTATTTTCAAATCAGAAGTTCCTAAGGGCAATCATTTAGGGCCACTTCCTTTTTTATTAACTTTCCATAGTGAGTTATTGTAACCGGTCCGATTTGTGAAATTGAAATTTTTGACAAATTTGGATGTTTTAAGGTTCCTAGAAGCTAAATCCTTTAAATCTGTGCGTTCGTACGTTCAAGATATCCTTTTTCGTCCCCGGTATCTCAAGAACGTTAAATGAAATCGACTTCAATAAAATTTTGTTCAACAGGTTATAAATTCAAAAGATGCAGAAAGAACTTTTATAAAAATTGGTCTAGCGGTTTTTTCACTATAGCAGTTTAAAAAAAATGTGAAAAATTTGGTTAGTCACAAATATCTCAGGAACCGAAAATATTATTGACTTCAAATAAATTTTATTGTACCCTATATATTGGGATGTGGTACGGGTTTGGTATACGTTTGAAAAAAGTGTAGCATACAGTTATTTTTTTTTTTATTAAAAAACTAAAACAATGTTTGGCGTTCAAATATACAATGAAGTAAAACCGATATTATGTTCAAAACAAATTTCTTCAATGTGGAAAGACATCTGGTATAATTTTGAAAAAAAAAAATCAATTGATAGTTTTTTTTACAAAAAAAAATAGTACACAAAATTCTACCAAAAGTTGGTAAAAAATGTTTTTTGTCTTGAATATCTTGACAATGGCCCACGATATTGACTTTAAATTTATTTAACTTTATACAAAATACAATATTATTAATATATGCTACAATTTTGCCAAATATCGAATTGATATTTTTTACGAAAAATAAAGAACTTAAACTAAAATTAACAAAAAAATGTTTCAAAAAGTAGTTTCTTGACTTGAATATGTCGGGAGTGGTCAATCATGTAAACTACGAATTTATTTATGGTAAAATTTTGAAGCATTTCGAATTTACAGTTTTTTTACGAAAAATAAAAAAACTAAAACTAAAATTTAACGAAAAGTTTCAAAAATTACATAAAATGTATTTTATTTTCACTATAATGTATTTGTCAATATCTGAATTACAAAATGTTGACGAATATCAAATTGACATTTTTCACAATAAATAAAATACTATAAACATTTCTAAAAATTGGTAAATATTGTTGGTTTATTGTTGAGAAAGGTGACACAGGCATTAGTTGGACCCAAGCCCATGGGATGATAGTTCTTCACACTAACCATCATACCACGGGAACTACTAGCAGTTCAATGCTAGATAAATGTAGAATATGTACACATACATATGTACACATGTATATACTACATAAATGTTATTATAAGTACATTATGTACATATGTGTTAACATACTAATTTAATGAATTCCGTAAAAACGTGATTGTGATTGTATTTGAGGGAATCCCCAAAGCACCAGCTTATTTTATTATTTATTATTTTTGTTTAGTGTTTTTAAAATTTTTTTTTTCTCTAAGAATGAACAATCTTCATCCTTTAACTATGCCACCCGTTATTGTGAGTCAGTTTCAAAATTCTAACTACGGCAGTATATACCGCCATCTGCCATTATAGCAAATGTAAAAATTGAGGCTTATAGTAGTGTTACATCTGACCTTGGCAGTGATATCCGATAATATCACAACTCCTCTAGCTTCCTTCTGTTTTTCTTGAGGGCGACATTATAGTACAGTGAATCAACCCAACAGATTCCAGTTTAAAAAAAGATACACAAACAATTATGGTGGAGCCGAACTGAAAATTTGTATTCCCTTAAATGGGAAACAGTTTTTCTATCTTTTATGAAAATTATACACCTAGGTTTGTGATGAATGTTTGTACGAGTATACGAGTTATGCAACAAAATTTCAGCTTTCACTCTTTATCCTTCGAAACCAAATACTATATGTAACAATCTACATACAGTTACAGTATATATGAATGTAATAATATGAGTGGGTATACACATGAGTGAAGGTATTTTAACAAACGCTCTACATATACTTCCCACTCGGTCCAAATATTTCTGCAACTACTATCTACTTTACCTTTCATAAAATGCCCAATCAACAAAACGCCCATCACACATGAAAACCGCCAACTTTGTAGCAAAATTACATACAAACATAAATATAGGCCAGGTAGATAGTAGGTAATATGAAAAACCCCAAATTGAGTGCGAATTTATTTTTTCTTAATTTTCCGCCTCTGATGCAATTTTCAAAACAGAGTTGTTTGCACCGCTGCGTCCGCCACACCGCCCGCCGCCCCGCTTACTGCCTTACAGCACCAGATAAATATAATGAACAGATTCCGCCAGCCATTGCCGGCGCGCTCATATTACCTGACGTCGCGTCGCAAACAGGAAACACTGTGTTGTTGTATTGATTTTCTATAAAATTACTCAATTGTGTGGTTCATACTCGTACAAAAAAAAAAAAGAATTTCATAAATTTTATTAAAGTCCTGCTGTTCATCGACCGCCTCCGCCACTGTACCAGCAGGTATAGTGGTCTGACCAATTGGGAACAATTCCAAGATTGGGTGATACATTGACAGCGCGAAAGTGACAAAATGGTGTAATTACAATTAAGCCTATATTCCCAAGCTCCACCGATTGACCTCCGAGTCCGAGTCCCATCCACGTCATTACCTGAATATTGTTATGGAGATCCGGCAAGCAATGAGGCAATGATGTGGCGTGGCATGGCATGGCATGGAAGCAATATAGAATATAAACGAGTAGTAGGTACCTATACGTCGCGGCGAGTTGCATCGCAATCAGCCGGAAACGAAGTGTTGTAAATGTCCTCGAAAACTGTGTTCCCATCGAAATTGTACTTTTGCCAAAATTGTGTTAACATACCCATTGACCCAAATTGTAACAATCGAATTTCACGAATATCTGTCATAGTATAACTATAGACCATATCGAGCTGTGGGCTGTGGCATGTGTTGAAGGGGAAGGTTTGTTAGGGGCAGGACCGCTGGTGGTATAACTATTCCCTCTCATCGCACTTGCCAACGGCAGCAGACTATATATCACCCATACACCAGACTCGGGAAAAGTGGTTTCGATTCGAAAAACATTCAGGGTCAGCTTCAAACCAGGGTTTGTGTGTATGGCAATGCAAGGTACGTTGATAAGTTCGTTATGGCAATCGATACGATCTTTAGGTCGAAGAGGAAAGTATTTCCATCATGGCCATATATTAAACGTTTTCCAATTTTTGCATACTAATTTGAAAATTCGGTAATTGATGATAATAGACAACCGATATGCAGAATTGAAACAATCAGCATAATTTATGTACCTTGGTTTGATTTAAAATGAAAGAAAGTTTAATTTTTACAGCATCCCAATTTTTTAAACTTTCGTTAAATTTTGTAAAATAGGAAGACAGAAAGGGACACTCAGGCGTTTACGTACTTTTTTTTGAATTTTCTTAGGAAGGAACGCAGTGTGTGATTTGATTCACTTTTGAAATGAGTCAAGCGAAAAAATTTTTAAAAAAATGTTTATGGTCATAAAATTATGCATTGAATAAAAATTGTATCTTGCATAGAATAGAAATATAATACGTTCAAACTATGCAAAGTTAGATTATAGAACCAGATTGATTTTGGATTCATTCCTTCATTCATTTAATGATCGGTGTTTATTTTTATGTATTGTCAATCTATGTATGTACATTGTACATATATGTATATAAAATAAAGACGTGTTAGTTACACTATTTATAACTTAAGAATGGCTGAACCGATTTGGCTGAGATTTTTGTACAGAGGCAGCTTATAGTCAGGTTCCCAGAGGATAGATTTCTCCTAATTTTTCCAATCACGTCAGAATAACTGAACGGATCTCAATGAAATTTAGCACAGAGATATAATATATACTGAAAAAGCACATAGGCTTAAATAACTTTATTAGGATTAAACTTTAATTACGTTTTACAAATAAATTAAAGCAATATGCATTCAAGAGAAATAGAGGGTTTCAACAACTAGGGCATGAATTTCGGTTGCCCTGCCGGAACTTCTAGAAACTGTTTAAAAATTGCACGGAAAATCGAATTAGCAACAAAATATTTTTCCACAGCTTGAGTTTTTGATTAAATTAGAGCGAGACGAAGTTTTTCGGGTCATCTAGTTATTAAATACTAGCTGTTCCCCGCGACTTCGTCCACCTCAATTTATTATTATAGCAATTAATATTAAGTTTTAAAAAATATATATTTTAAAGTACTTCGTAAAGGATATTTAGGTTTTATTTTATTATGGCTGAAGAACATACGGAATTTCTCTGCAACCCGATTTTGACAATGGAACGGAAGCCCTTTAAGATGAATAATTTTCTTTCCTTTTGCAACATTTTCCACTTATTTTTTACCTTGGGTCAATAGTAGCAAACTTTGACCTCTTAAGCGCAAAGCAAGTCGCAAGGAGAATTGATGGCCCCATATGTAAGGAAGGACGATTCCGCAATCTACCTCGAATTCAGATGTGTCGTGAAAAAAAATAAACTCGGTAGATTCCGTCGGGCAGGTCACCTAGTTCGCATGAAAGCAGTGGAACCACCTCGGAAAGTTCTATGTAGTACATTTTATGGTAGGGACAGCGTGGCAGACCATCCTTACTTGGAGGGACGGCGGCGCGGCGGCGGCGGCGCAGACCAAACCGTCCGAATCCTTTGCGCGACTGAATGGCGATGGCATGGCGTTCGTCACGATCGGGATAATTGAGAGACTCCTTTGGTCATTGGTCATTGGTTATGAATCATTATAGGAGAATGGTCATTATTGGTCTTTGGTCATAAATGGTCATTGGTCAATATGGGTCATTGGTCATTATAGGTTAATGTTCATTGGCCTGTACAGGTCATTGGTGAAAGGTCAAAGGTCAAAGGTCAGAGGTCAAAGGTCAAAGGTACAATGACCTATATTGACCAGTGACCTATATTAACCAAAGACCATTTATGACCAAAGACCAATAATGACCAATGACCATTTATGACCAAAGACCATTTATGACCAAAGACCATTTATAACCAAAGACCAATAATGACCAATGACCTATATTTCGCCTATTGGTTGTAGCGAATGTTTCAATTCCATCACGTAGTTTTTGAGATTAGCGCGTTCAAACAAACAAACTCTTCAGCTTTATATATTAGTATAGATTTTGTATTTGTTTCATAATTTTTAAAAATAATAATTTTTCTTGCTAATTTTTAATCCTAACTTCAAATTTTGGTGTCTTATAAAATTTTGAGAAATATCCGTTTTCAACATAATTTTTCTATTTTTGAAAACTTTATGTGACAGCTATATGTACAAGTACATGAAGGATGTGTGATCAGGACAAATAAATCATTTTTATGTATTGTTACTTCTTTCTGTTAAAATCAATTTAAACATATAATTTAGTGTTTTTTTTAAACTTAATATATAGAAAGTAAAAACATTTTGAGGTTAAAAGAGATTGTGCACCTGTTAAAAATTCTTGACTGTTATCTTTAAGGTTACGGTCAAATTAAAAACAAGAATTGTGGAACAAGTTAAGTTTTTAATTTTGAAAGCTTTGTAGGAAAAATTGGTAATAACCAGAAAGAAAATTACATACATATTTTCTTAAAATGTTCTTCAAGTTTGTTGCACATTCCTCAAAAATGTTCAATAACTGATTTTAAAATGCTAACAGTGAGTTTGCATGTTATTTCGAAACCTCTAAGTTTTAAAATGTTTCCTCTAATTAATAAGACCTTGAGTGATTTCACATTTTTGAATTCTTAAAAACAGTCCAAGCATATCCTCGATAAAATCTTTAAAACAAAGATTAAACATCGAGAACTTTGTTTATTTCATTCCTGGAACCGTTTTCATTTAAAATTCTCATAAGGTTTTATTTAAATTAAAAAACCAACAAAGTAGATATCCTTCCCCTCAAAACACATGCCATAGTGCATGTTAAAGTTGTGTTTTCTGTATCCTTATCCTGTTGCTGTTGACTCCTCATATCCTATATATAATTCAAACAAATACAAATAAAAAACATGAAATTATGAGAATCCTGATGATGTCCAAATGAATGATAACATCCTGCGCGATTTCATATTGATAAGACTTTATTTGCTCACATACATACATACATATGTACTCGTGTCTGTGTTAATATGGTATATGACTCACTTGCATTTGCATTTAATTTATATAAATCCAATATTAGCTTCATATAAATATTTGTACCTACCTGTGTAGTGTATATGTATGTAAGTATATAGAGAACATCACAATTGTATAGTAACCTATCAATTGTAAAGTGCGTGTCAATGTGGCCAACAAGACAATAAAACTTTTCATGCACAAGGATAATAATTGAAGGATTAAAATACCATTCAATTGTTTTATTGACAGATAAACACAAAACAATCGGCAATTGCACTGTAATTGTTCTCTGATTACACGAAACGCGTTTTACATGCACTTAAGCACGCAATGTTGCCTTTGGCCGTGTACGTGATGCACCATCACGGCGACAGGATAATACAATATACATGCACATCAAATAAATGCTCTTTGCAACCACCTACGTTCGTTTCGTACATATACTCGTACATATACTCGTACATATACTATAAAAAGGACAACAAGGCGTCATCCAAGTGCTTTAGACTACCGCCCGAGCAGCACAACACCGCACCGCCATTGAACCGTATCCTTCCTCGTTTGTCCTTTTGGGATCCAAAACAGCATCAACAACATTGGCAATAACAAAAACAACAAATATTGCGCTTCCCCTTCCGTGATAATGTGAATGCAATTCAACCGAACTTCCAGATACCGTCATCGTCACCGCCATCGCTATCGCCGGTCTCAGGACGAGTATAGTGTTTTACTAAAGTGGCTTTTTCTTGTTGAACTGTTTTTACTTTTTCCATTGGGAAAAAAAAGGACGAAACACAGTCAAACAAATAAATAAATATAAATAAAATGTTCCTTTGCTCAGGTGGCGGTGGCGGTGGCGGTGACGAGACGTGACGGGTGGCGGCGCAGAGTTGTAGTGGCGGCACAAAGTCCCACGATTGCTGTCAAAATCGAAGAAAAAAAAATTATGGAAAAAAACTACTCTGCCTACCATGTGCCTTGTCACCATACCGCCCACTTGTCGAACACATAAAATATCGGTTAAATTTACCTCGAAAGTATATGTAAACATTTTCATTTCCGCATGAAACAGTGGCAAAAGTTAATCGCGAACGTATAATTACGTTGCAGGTTTCAGCCTTGCAACAGCGCCATCGGTGGTGACGAGGAGACGTTTGTTGCATAAAACTTATGCATAGGTAGTTACTTTTGGCCAGGTCATGTCATGGTGCAAATTACTCTTGGTCGACGTTTTTTTTTCCTAGAAATGCCGTGAGAAGGATGTGCCATGTGCTTCTACATCCTGCACCAGGATTTTGTAATTTTTACAGTTTTCAGTATTCAATTTTGATTGTTTTCCTTTTTTTGAGTTATTTTTAAATGTTTGTGGAAATTGTTTCACTTTTAATTTGCAATTTGTTTTTGATATAATTTGCCAACCAAATGAACAGATAAACTCAACGAAACGGAAAAAGTGCAATTTGAATAAATATTCGTTTTCGTTGGGCTGTTCTGATTCTGATTGGTGGGCTTGGACTTCTTAAAATGTTGGCTATTTTGTGTGTGGAGACGTTTAGCCCCACACATGAAATGAACATGAACACGTTTCTGCATTATTTTTATTATAGGTTATAGAGAAGAATGGTTTTAAAATATAAAGCTATTGACTCACGATTCGAAATGAAATTGGGTCACCAAATTGTGTCACGTTCATGCAAACAATTTGAATTTAAAAAGAAAAAAAAAATCCAATGAAATAAAATTTAAAATATTGTTTAACTTTGAAGAAAAAAAAAACACTGATACTTAAGAAAACAAAAGTTACATACAAAAACCAAATTTTTTTTCAATGACTAAAAAAATCAGATAACAAAATTTAGACCCAAATAATGCGTATGACTTGTCGATCATAATTAGTCATATTAAAACTTGAAATCCATATGTGCTACATCATCTTGGCGTATACATACATATGTACATACATACGCATTTATTTTCTATTTTATTAAATTTTAAAATAAATTTCCGACAGTGAAATTACTTAAATTAAGACAACACATTAATAAATAAAAGCTTATGTTACATGGAATTTGAGATTTGAAAAAGTTAATTCTTTTAAATAAATATTATAATTATAAAAGACAAAAAAAAACTTAACATCATTTCTTGTTGATATGGGACTATTAATGTGGTGTTTTGTATCATCTAATAGCCTTTGTAGCTAAATTGCTAAATATGTCATTTTCTTGCCACAAAAATCTGAAAATAATGTTTTTTATTGCATCCCCCACCAAAAAAAATTAAGAATCAAAAATCTAACAATTGGCCTACCTCGGAAACTTTTTTGTTTTTGACACTTCATTATTCAAAAATTGCATTTTTACACTGTATCAGGAAAAGATTTTCAAATATATTTTTTCCCAAATTACATAAAAGTATAAATTAATTTATCCACCTTCAAGCTGAGGTTAAGAACTTCATACCTAATATAATTATTAATATTCGAAAAATGCTTATTAAATATTGCATATGTACACCAGCAATTTTTTTTTTAAGTTGCGTGACTAATCGCATTACACTGATACTGATTGATAAAATATTAAAACATTGATACTTTTTTCTTTGTCTATTATTGGTGATAGATATCAATATACACTTAGATACTACGTGACAAAATTTTATAGACACAAATAATGGCGTTCAAACAATAAAAACCTTTGAAAAATTTATAAATAAACTGAATTGGCTTAAGTTATTATTTTATAAATGGATACCTACATACTAAAAGTTATAATATCCTTCCTCATTCATGTTAAGTTATTTTGAATTCCTTTCATGTTGTCCGTTATTTTCGATTCGTGACGGTAATTGGTTAATTATTGTCTAACATTATATAGCTACATGGGTTAGGTAGGAAGGTATATCTATCCTCTGAACCTTATGCTCAGTGTAAACACTTTATATCAGTTATTTTACCAAAGGTCTAAAGTCTAAAGGTATTGCATTGGGACTATACCATACACTGGGGCTAGGCTTAAAATAATTGCAGTCCATTAAACTAATAGAACTTTAATACTGTTGAGTATAAAATCATTTAATGGCAACAATGGTAGCGTTATGTATACCTATGTATCTATATTATATTCCTAATCTCATATGCATCGTGGTAAATACAAATTTAATTTAATGATTTCCCTAGATTCAAGTCAATAAACACTGATCCATATTTAATGCTTTTTAATTATTCAACACTGAGTAACTCACTTAACTTTACTTGAAGGATAATATTTTTTGATTATTTTCTTTTTTTATCTTTGGTTTTGGTGTTGTAGCAGCTTGTTCTTTGTGAAATATGAGCTGCTCAAAGGATATTATTATTATTAAAGGCCGGGGACTTCATAGCAATGACATTAAATTTTATAATGCATACACATTAAACATACCAATAAACTTAATTGATATTTTGAATTATAAAGTTAGTTTTACATCCTTGTATCTAATTTAACTGAAAGGAACAAAAGGCCAATTAGACGTGCATCTTCGATTCAATGTAATTAAAATATGAATTTTGAATAAACTAAACGCGTTCGACTTATTTTGCATGAGTGACTTTTGGTTTGGAAAGAGGCAAAACCTAAACAATGATGTTAACTGCAGTTTACTGCCGACACAATCCATCGTTTTCAAGTTCACACACTACAATACGCTCATACAGATCTTTAGAAATTGATTTCACTTTTAAAAATATGAAACATAAGATAAGCAAAACAAAAATATAATTAATATATACAACACAATTAAACACTTCAAATCAATTAATGTTTGTCTTTATAGTTCTTTATCATTTTGTGTATTGTTATAATTTTTCGCTCATACAATATAATGCATACAAATATAAAAATTATTTATGTAGATAGATTAATATATCATTTACATAGAAAACAAAATAATGATGATAATAATAATAATTTAAAAAAATTATTTAAATTCTTTTTTATTTATTATTTTTTTTATATTTTTTTCAGGATTTGCTTAAATATTTTTTTAATAACATTAATTAATTATATATGTACATTATAAAAAGCGCAATGAAATCCATGATTGTATACTTTTATTTCTTTAGCATTTATCTTGGCAATAATGAAAAATTATGTCTTAAAAAAGGAAATTTTTAAGAAAAAAAAAAATTAAGGGGATAGGAAAATATTAAAAAGAAAAGGAAAAACTGCTGAAGATCATTTCTTTTTTATCAATAATACGAGTGGGTTTTTATAAATTTTATAATCATTTTTTACCCTTTTTCTATAAGGACATTGCTTAAAGATCTAGAAACAAAACTATCAGATAAAAATTCTAAATATCTAAATATTCCAGTTTGAAACGGAACAAGTTTTAAATATTATTCAGAAGGCCTTGCTGATGGATCATCGCGATCCATCGGTGGTGGTGATGTTAAAACTTCAACATTTTGCGCAGGTGCTTGCATAAGGTACCCGGCTGTAGGATTAATTCCTGTAAAAAAAGATTGAGTTATCAATTGTAATCTATTAAAGTTTATTGTGCTCCAATTACCTGTCAAATAGCCTCTGACATTGGTGTCAGTTATAAATAGATCGTGTCGTTGATCTTTGAACTCTGCCCAGACAGGATGTTTTAGAAGAATCTGTGTAACACGATCACCGTAGTTCAAATTATGCGTCATCCCTTTTAGTGCGGCTACTATTTGAGCTTTAACAGTTGACGGATTGTCTATAAATTCCAAACGGCTTTCGAGTAAGGTTAGTAGAAATGGAATCAAGCTTACTTCCAACGATTGACTTATTAAGGAATCCTAATTTAAAATTTGTTTATTAGAAAAAACAACAAACAAAATTCTCAACTCCCATATTCTTACGTGTTGGTATTTAAAGAGGCGACTTAGAGTCTCACAAGCTTTTTCAATACAATCCCTGTGGCATTCCATACACTTTCTAAGCGGCAGTATACATTCGGTTTGAGAAACGGCACTCACACAAAACTGTTTTAAAAAATTTAACTTATAATTCAATTGACATTTGAGAAAATTAAAAAGACTTCACCTCAGATAATGAAAGTTGATGTAATACTGATAATGTATTTTTTGGTTGAACGGTAAGCAAATTAAATAGCTTTGGTATATGGCCAAGAACTGGGATTTCATCTGCAAGATTGGGTTGAGATCGAAGAAGTTCAACAAGGGCGGTTGTTGAGAGATCAAGAACATCTTTCTGCAAATAAAAAAAATTCCAATTCACATAATAAATGATAAATTTTGGAGTTGCCCAACATACCTCTGAGGAGCTTTTACTTATTTGATCCACAACGAAATCTAATAAATCTGATAAAAATTGCTTTGGTTTGCGCAGTGTCCACGCAGGATTACTAACGAAAAGTCGCAAATAAACTCCAGCCACAACAATTTCGTTTGTGACAATATCTTTGAGAATTTCGGGATCTTTCCAGAGAATTTTAGAATTGACTTTTTGAGACTTATAAAATCTGTAACGAAATACGTTAAATCGATTAATTTTTCTTCAAGTTTGTTTGCAATTGTTGTTTACCCTCCACACATATCCGCCACGGCATCACAGACTCGACTTCGAGTTGTATCATTCCATATCAGTTCGGGATGTTCATGAATTGACTCAAATAATTGGACAGATGTTTGTGGCGATTCAATCATTGCATCAACAAATAGTGGTGGCAGGAATTTACATATTGTTATACGAACCTTGAAGAGCAAAAACAAAAATTGTTTACTCCATAAAAAAATCTATAGTAAGTGTATAATATTACCTTTGGTCCACTTAATCGATCAGCCGTCATTTTAGACATTATTTCAGCACATAGTTCTCGAATTTGTGGATTTCTTGAGTTGCAGAACATATCAAGGAGGTAGATGACGGAGCCTTTGTTTTGCGCTTCCTTAATCATTTCCTGTACATTCATAAGGCCAGAGAGTGTTTCAAGCACTTTGACTTGACTTGCACGAAGATCAGGATCACGAAGAGCCACTAAGAAGCTACCAAGAATCTCACAAGCAGCAATTTCACTTACACAATCCTTGTTCCGTGAAACAAGTGCTACGACTTCTAGAGCAACTGATTTCACTAAAGTGTTCTGAAATCGGATCAAATCAAATTAAGACTCAAACAACAAACAAACATAAACTCCTCACTCACATCACTAAAGATATTATTAGCCAAAAAGCCAAAGATCATATCAAAATGACCAATGCACTGGATATCTACTTCGGCGTTGGTTTTTATCACAGATATAAGCGCCCTCAAAACCATTATTGTGTGAGCTTCGATATTCTTATCCTCTTCGAAGCTATATTTGTACTTTGCTTGCGCTTGCTCATCGATGGCATTGGTTTCGATCTTCTTTCGGTTTTTAGATCGATTGTACTCATTCAGAACTTGATCAATTGTTTTGCTTTTCTTCTCTTGCAATTGTGGATGATTGGGAGCAAGAGTGGGTTGCAGAATACCATCGAGAGTAGTGGTTATTACTTGTGGATTGTGTTTGTTTTTACTAGCCGTAAGGAATTTATAGGTTTGTTTTAGATACTCCAGCAGATCAATGATGAAGGATTTAGGATTGACGATAGGATAGGTCGGCATTTCATTGTAGATACGAATGAATACGCCACCGATTTGAAGTTCGTTTCTGGGAAAGCAAAAAGTTTTAGGTAAGCTAAGAGTACCGAGCTTAAACACACAAAAGAACTCACTTGTGAGCATCATATTCAAATTCTTTTGCGACTTCATGCACCATCGCAATTTCTTCATAGGATTCCTTAGTCGAGTGTGTGCGCTGTTGTTCTAGAAAGTCCAAAAGCTGCGCTCTGGTTCCATTGTCCCATATCAAATAAGGGCTTCTAGTGTTTGATGTTAAAATTTTTAAAACCTAAAAAAAAAAAACAATTAAAATTATGGTAAAAAAGAAACTGCAGAAACTTACATCACTGGCTCTTTCCTTGGCCAACTTATTGGCAATGTAAGCCGTCAGAAGCCTATCGAGTATTTGTTTAACTATAACATTCTGCGCTTCGCTATTTATCACATATTTCTGTTTATTAACGACATTTTCTTTTTCCTTTTCAATCGGTGACCCAGAATCGTTTTCACTCAATGACTTCTTATCAAATGAATCTTGCTTTGCAATCGCAGATGTACTGGGATCGGTCAAAGACAATTGCTTGGAGGCAATTACATTGTGAGCATTTTGTGTGTAGGATGATGACGGTGATGATGCCTTTGAAGTAGTTGCAAGCACTGTCGATGTGGATGTTGATGCTGATGTCATGGGGGGTGGTGTCGTTTGCTGCTCTGTGCTATTTTGTTTGCCAGGTTCAATAGCATCGAGTCCATAGCCGGCTAATGCTATACACGCCAAAACAGCCATTTTAGCTAAATTGTTTGCAACTTGTTGTTGGTTTGTTTTATCACTTGCTTCAACGCCACTCTCATCGAGAGTATAATCGTATTCAAAACAAAACA
The DNA here is from genome assembly GCA_905146935.1 of Scaeva pyrastri. Taxonomy (NCBI): domain Eukaryota; kingdom Metazoa; phylum Arthropoda; class Insecta; order Diptera; family Syrphidae; genus Scaeva; species Scaeva pyrastri. Next base: position 11,338,060 of record LR989928.1, on the reverse strand, counting down.
GAAGCAATGACCACAGTACACCATTACGTACCAAATTGCACTGTAATTCGTAATTATTTGCTGCTAAATTAGTCACAAGGCTGACTGAAAGTGTGTGCTGCAATGAAAACGATTCACTCTGAGTTCTACATTTTTTCTTTAATTAAATTGAAGTGCACTTACTTTGAAATATACAACCCTACAGACATCGGACAAAAGCTGAGGAAGTTGAATGATCTTTTGCTTACAGTTCTCGAACTTGCATGCAACTTCGAAGCACTTCGTCACATTCGAAATGACTTGGTAATGAAGGGATTCCGGTTTAGAATCAACCCCCATTATCGATACACATCGGGTGTAGGCTTCGAGAAGAGCTTCAATGCCCTCTTCTCGGCGCAATTCTTCTGCATTCAGAGCTGAACAATGAACTGTATGGTAGCAGAGTTCGGATGAGGCTGTTAACAGTTCACACTCTTTCGAGAAGAGTTGATCATCCTTAGTTTCCAGACGAATAGTCTTGATGAGTTGTGGATAGCCAGCATACTTGTAAGGTCGGAGTACTGACAAAAATACACATTGATAAAAAACAGTTTTCGATTAGTTTATCAATCAGAGTGACTTACCAGTTGGATATCTATCAAAAAGTATACTCTGTGTCCTTAAAATAAGCACGATATTCTTTGGATCTGGGCCACCACTACTCAATACTGAACGTGAACATAAGAATTCATAGGCTTGATTGACTTTTTCAAAAATTTCCTGAAATTCTTGGTCATAAAAACCACAATTGGTACAAAAAATCAAAAATAACGTACCCTTCCATTAGGATTCTTATCCGGATGGTACATCTGCGCCAGACGATAATAGCTTTTCCTTATCAGAGACTCATCGGGTCTGGCATTTTTCGTCACATCAATTCCCAAATCGGCATAAGCCTGTTGAATTGTCATTTGTGGTGGTTTCTTTTCGACTTCTTTACGCCATGCATCTAATGTGTGCTTCAAAAGTTGCACTGGATCTGATATTGGCCAGTTAGGGAATTTCTGTATGTCACACAAATGTCTTAAATAGTAAATATGACAGAAGAGTTCATTTTCTAGCTGTGGATAGCTTATAACTGGGATCGCTAAATAAGGATATCTGGCCATTGTGTGGCCTCTTAGTCGTGGTGTGAAATCAGCAATGTGAGCTGAAATCTTTTCAATTAACAAACGACGCATTTCTGAGCTCCAAATTACTTCAGGTGTATCGAATTCACCAAGGAAAATTTCAGCAAACTTCTCGGCACTGTAGTTTTCCAAAAAGCACACCATTGCTTCGGGAAGCAGTTGACCAAGTATACTTCGGTGCATTATTCCGGACTGTGAAGTCTGAAAGAAAATACGTTAAAACAATCCTTGATTACTTCAATTAATTAATACCTCTTCACTTCGGAAACCTTGCTTCATGTGAGTCATCTTCAGGAACTTGGTAATGGGAAGAATATTACTTCCAGTGTACATCAACATAAAATAGAATACACCAGTAAGATAGACCTTTGGCATTTCTGGATTATCCTAAAGAATATTTGGTTCATTGAGAATAATTGGTTTTACGAATATGACTCTTTTAATTTACCTCCATAATTTGACAAAGCAACGAAGCCACTCTCTCAAGCAAACCAGGGTCATGAGTTAGACACACCTGAACTATATGAGGTAGGCATATGAACTCTGATAGTTTCCTCGATAATTTCGGACCAGGAATTAGAACTGCAGCTCCATTTTGTGTGCGACTTGGAAAGAAACTAGTGCATTTGATTAAGATATCAAGAACTGTCGAGGCCAATTCGGTTTCGTTGAGGATTGGAGTTCCCTTCGCAATAAGGCACCATTTGAGTTGAGGAATTTGTTGAAGTGAACGCCAACCATCCATGCCAATTGCCCAACATCGGGTCTTTGGTGTGATAACACCTTTATTCCAGAGTTCTTTTAACTAAAAATATAAAATTATTATTTTACTTATATTTCAAACATACTATACAAAGGTAGATCCTACCTCTGAATATGTGATTGGTCCTTGACGTTCAGGCTTCATGCCATCCTTTTCAATATTATAATACCAATCTTTTTCTTCGTACGCATGCATATTGGGACCAGCCTCAATTACGTTGGTTTTTGTGTTGGGTTGTGCTCGTCCTTTGTGCAGATGAGCTAGAGTTATTAAATCGACAAGACATTGCACATGATCAACAAGTGCTCGGCAGTTTGATTTCTCTAAAACCAAACATGACACCAAACCAATTAGTGCATCTCGCAGAGATGGTGATAGGCACTGTTGAAAAATTAAAACTATCAAATGACACAAGAGCAATGAAAAATCTTACCCTATCAATCAGCTGCAGGATGTATGTCATATCACTGAATTTTCCAATTTCTTTATGGTAACGTTTGTACACCTTTGCTAATGCCTGTAGTGATGTAACTGTTAACTGGTCATCGTTAACACGATTACGACACAATACTCGTCGATATAGAGCGTTGAAAAGTTCCACTCTGAAAATTGAAAAAGATTGATTTTGTAGATATCTTCATACTTGAAAAATTCTTCAGAAAATTAAACTTACGGATCCTTAACGAGATTCTGTGGCCAATCATCTTTTTCCAAAATTAATCGAATATAATAATCTCCAATTTGTATTTCATCTGCTAAACACTATCAATTGGAAAAATACAATATGTTTATATATTTAATCGTATAAAAAATAAACTGATTTCAATCCCACCTGGTATTGCACTTCGAATTCCTGATAATTCCATGCGACAATCAATGTTCCAGCTAAATCACGGTCATTTATAAATTGTCTTAGTTCATTTTCTAAACACATTCTCAGTTCTTCCCTTGTCTATCGAATATAAAACAAACATAGTTTTAACAATACCTATAGAGGTTGAAAGTTAGTAATTTGTTTACCTTATGATTCCAAATTAAATTTGGCAAACTATGATCTCTGGCAAAATTGTAGAAAAAATAAGGCAAATTAACAATAGAATCCCCTGTTTTCTTCTTTTGACGTCGATTACGCAATACAACTGGGCGATTCTTTAGAGCTTGAGTCGGATTCTCCTGATGATCAATCAAATTTAAACCCCAGTGCTTAATACCCTAAAATAAAATACAGAAACCATGAGGATCCTTTAGGGTATCTGGTTATTTTTTTGTAGCACACAAACCTCTAAATGCTTTCCAATCACATTTTTCTTAGTTTTATTGGAATGTTGAATTGCAAACTTGAGATTATCACGGAAATTCAATTTGTCCTCTTCGACATCGGTTTCTGGAACAGCATCTTCGCTTTCGAGGAACATCAACAGACCAGCAGGCTGGGGAAAAAAATCAATGTAAATAACTTCTATTTGGAAAGAAGCAATCCATCGACTTACAAAGACTCTTTTAAAAAGCTCCATCGCCTCGTCGTTGTCAGTTATCCATAGGCCAATTAAATGACGTGACAGCTGTCGATGGGTTGCCAAAGTGGGATCATTAGAGGGAGTGTACAATGCCACCAACAAATGGCGGCACAGAGCTGCCTCATCTAGGGCAAGAGTTTGCATTTGCTTGGCAACTGGCACTTCTCCTTCTTCGATGATGGCACGCAACACTAAACCAGCTCCTTTGACAATGGCCAGTGACGGATGTTGGAATAGTTTGTACAAGTACCTCCCTCGCTCAGCAACCATCTCCAAAAGCATATCGAACTGTTTGCCGTCTGTTGTCTCACTATACGGTACACACAGTGCGAAAGTAAGGAAATCCAACATTGCCGACAACACCAGAGCACCGCTACCATGGCTCTAAAGCAAATAATTTAACAAGGGTCAATACATAGTCATATTCTTTGACTCACCACATGATTTGTCCACATGTTCAATAGAGTCTCGAGAAAACCCTTCGACGAAAGAATAGACGACTTATTCAGCTGCTCCTGCTTCAAGTCATGATCAGCGTTCATAGAATGCATCAGTGAGTTGATCATGTCGATGGCTGAATAAGTGACAGCCAGGTCTTTTCGACGCAATGATGCCACGATTTTTGTGCCAATTATTTCACGGAAGCTACACAAGAAGACTCAATTAATAACTAATTGGGATGAAAACTCAAAAATTGAGAATACCCTGCAAGATTTGTGAATGCCGCATATCCCACTTTGCTGGCCAGCAGTCTTGTCAAACCATGGAATATAGCTTCTAGTTCCAGATTCGTTAGTTGAGCTGTTGGATTGTCTAATTCCTTCTGAGCCAAGGCCTGCAAAGCACTTAGAATGAGTTTCTCCTTGTTTTCTGCAAATAAACTCTGTAGAGGGAACTTAAATTAGAGTCAGATTAACAGCCAACTAATAATTATCCAAACATACATCCTGTGTAACACTGTACTTCAGGCCACTATGAGGAATGTTGGCGTTGAATTTTTCGAGAATCTCATATCTTCTTGTGGGATTTTGGAAATTATTTATCACCAAACGAAGGAGATTCGCTTCAGTCTCTTCATCTACACAGCTATTGAGGGGAACAAAACGCTTGCCACGAGGGGTATTTGTTATGCGGACGTGTACATCTTGATTGCCACTTGAACGAACTGCATCCAAGACTGTAGCTAATAAAGAGTCTCGGTCGTTTGTAATATATTTGCGGACAATGCCGTTCTTGTACTCGATACAGAACTGTTGAATGTTGTCTTTATCTCGGATAAGGGCGAACACATCAACAAGTGGTCGGAGGGTACATACCTGAAGTACAAAAAACAAACAAAATATTTATCAGCCTTACATCGCAGATAAGCAGGATGCTTAGTAACTTACACTATAAGTCTGTGGATCACGTTCAAGTATTGTGGTCTCCGTAAGACATAAGATTCGTTTCACTGGCTCTGGATGGCGTGGAGTTACTTTTTGCACTGTAAATTCAGTCATAGAAGTCTGGAAATGATCTCCACTAGAAGAAACAACAATTCATAAAAAAAAACTAAACCACAACACTACAATGATGAAACAACTTACCTATACTTGCCGAATCTTTGTCTCTCAAATTGCTCTAAAGTTATTTGACTCTTCAGAATTTTCGTTTCAATACCCAAAAATTGTGATGATCGCTGAGCAATATTCTGCACAATTTCATGATGATTAAGAGCTTTGAAAAGATGCAGGCGAGAGAAGCCACCATAGGCCATAACAATGCCACCTTCATAGTCCTGAATGCCTGCTTAAAATTTTTTTCGAAAAACGACAAGATAATACACCACGGATATTTAAGTTATAATAATCTAAGTTGGACACAACACAAATGGCAGCAATTTTGATAAATGATCTACGATAAATTGGTCATGAGTTTGGAATTTGGAAGCACAGGTAAGGAAACTAAAATTATGTAATTCATTTTTCAAAAGGAGTTTATTTAATTTAAGCACAGTTGGCAATTCTATAAAGTTCTTTGAATTACATTGAGTTATTGAAAAGTTCAATGAAGTAACAACAAAATTATCACACTCTATAAGAGACAGATAATGCGCCTGTATAATTCATTGATTAATTTTCCCGAAGATGAAGGTACACTCCGAGATGCATTGAATACTGCCTTATTTATTTATAATATTTATTTATTTATTTCTTAAATGTATTTCAACTATAACTGCAAAGGTTTTTAAAACCTTCCCGAACTAATTAAACATACATAAACATTGCACCCCAACTCAAATGGAGTACCTACCTAAATTAAATTAATAATCCAAAAAACAACGAACAGACTAAACAACATATCCCTTATTATTCCGCTCGTCTTTAGAGAACCCAATAAAAACAAAGTCAATGAAGCGCATTTTTGTGACTATCACAATTCGTTTTCCAGCTAACCTAATCCAATTTGTGAGCAGATTAGTTACTGGATGACTCATTCTTAAAATACGCACAACTACTATCTAAGTAGGTATGTCTTTTTTTAGTAATTCTCTCTTACTTCTTCGACTCCTTCTCATCGACCACCAATCTTTATCATTTTTGTTCGAAAAAAAAAACAAAAAAAAAAACACAAAACCAACATGACGCAAAATGAAACATCAACAAAACGCTTTGTACCTATAATTCCTTCTATGTCTTTGTACATGTAGCTGGCTAGTACTTCGTTGGTCGTAGGATCCAGTTGATCTAATGAACATGGCGTAACCTCCAACATTGCCGGCAAACTGATGCCCGACCAGTGATACTTGTATGCTTGAAATCTCTGCAACAAATAATTAACACATAAATAAAATTGAATCCCCACTGAGTCTTAATAGGGATGGGGAATGGGGAATTTGGTCTGGGATCGTGCCGCCTTACTTGAACATTTTTTGGCTTTTCAGCAAATTCCTTGTAATTCTTCAGAATTGAGCTCAAAATATCGTTGCGATATTCCGATGAGAGCTTAATTGTGTCAAGCTTTTTATCTTTCTTTATTGTCAGCACAAATTCATTGGGTATCTGCAAGGCAAACAAAAAACACAGCAATAGAAATAAGCCTTATCATCTCCAGAACCTAGAAACACTTACACTTGATGCTTTGTTGGGCACTGCAGCAACAATATCAGAATACGACCAACGATTCGTTAGATCGAACTTGTCCGGATTGTAGGTCGAGACACCAGCAGTTCCAATTGACAAAATACGTTTGTATTTGCCCTTCCACGAGTGTTTCGTGACCAAGAAACACTCCAGATCGATGTTGTCTTTCAATGGAACCATTTTGTTAGTTCCTCTTTGGCGGATTTGCTACTCTCAATTGCTGTTGGCAACATAGAACAGACACTAAAATCAAATTCCACCACCACAATCTGAATTCACTTCGTTTCGTTGATAAATTGATAACACAGAAATTGCTTCACTTTTTGATTAAAAAAATTTCAAAGAATTTATTGTTCGGAAATTATTGAAATCGAAAGAGACGATTAAAATAGGCTCCCAATTGGCATCAGCACCTAACTAGCACCACCAAACCAACACCAATTGATCAGCACTTCAGCAGCGGCGGTCCGGTCAGCGCTTCTTCTTGTTCTTTGTTGTTGCAAATGAAAGAATCTCTGAAAACAGCGAGGGAACATGAACATGAACAAAAAAATAGAAGAAAAATTCAGAAAAAAGGGGAGGAAACGTCACGTATGAAAAAAACCCGAAGGACCGACAATCTTTTCAATTGATGTTTTTGGTGTGTAATTGGTTCAAAATCAACAATGCAAATGTATATTTACACTCAGTGGAAGTTAAATTGTATGTTTTTAATAAATTTATGCAGGAAATTCGATTATAATTCAATCTAATTGGATATTTTTTCACTACGAAATCATTTGAGAAAGTCACAACAAAAAAAATTGCACTCATCACAGAAAAGATAAATGACAGCTTGACAGCAAATTTGCGATTGTGTATAGTGATGTGTTGTTTTTTAGCAAAATTGGAAGTTATCGATGACATACTGGTTGGTGCTGTCTAATTAGGCCCCCTTCACATGACGCAGATGAATTTTAGAGACCATCAACGATTTTTTAATAGTTCTTTTGTTTTTTGTTGTTATAGATATAAAAGATATTTTAGACGAAGTTAGTTCAGTTAAGGTCCGAAATCGATTTCTATAATTTTAATAATATGTAGCCTCTATGAGCAACTTTGTAGCTTAATGGTTCTTTTCAACGTTGCATAACCTTTATATGTAATTTTTTGAAGTTTGGCATTAAAGGTGATATGCGGTGATGATAATTGAAAGGTCAATGACCTTGGATAGATTTCTGAAGCAATCTATAATCAAAGGAACCATCTTCAGGTTAATATTATGGTCATCTATTCGTTAACGCCAGTAGCCTAAGCAGCAAACAAAGCTTAGGATATATCTTATATTCTTATATATAAATAAATAAACTCGAATCTAAATTCTGGTGAAACATCGCACTTCTATCAATATACCATCCAACACTTTCTAGCAGTTCTTATAAAAGAAATTGGTTCCATTTTTTTTTTTTTTAGTTTTTCGTCTCACCTTCTACAATCGATAACATCTTCCAAACCAGAACTTCTCAAACCTCCATCTAATTCATCTGTCATCTCTAGCGCGCATCGCAAATCAGCTGATAAACTAATTACAACAATTTTGTTTTTTTTGCACACTCAAGTGGTTGAAAGTAGATTATTTTGCCGAAAATAAAAACCCATAAAACAAAGTTTGTAATTTAAATTCAAATCAAAACACTCCACCACTTCCAATATATCAACTAAACAAAATAAAGCCCACAATGCAAAAGTATGAAAAGCTGGAAAAAATCGGTGAAGGCACCTACGGCACAGTCTTCAAAGGACGAAATCGCGAGACTATGGAAATAGTCGCCCTCAAGCGAGTCCGATTGGACGAAGATGACGAAGGTGTTCCCAGTTCGGCTTTGCGGGAAATTTGTCTCTTAAAAGTGAGTTTAAAATATCTGAAAAAAAAAATGAATTGAAATAGCTTAAAATTTAAATGTTTATTGCTCTCGTTTGTAGGAATTAAAACACAAAAACATTGTCCGTCTGTATGATGTCCTCCATTCTGACCGAAAATTAACCCTAGTCTTCGAACATTGTGATCAAGATCTGAAGAAATACTTCGACAGTTTAAACGGGGACATCGATATGTCGGTGTGCCGGAGTTTTATGCTACAATTGTTGCGTGGCTTGGCATTCTGTCACAGTCATAATGTCCTGCATCGTGACCTGAAGCCACAGAATTTATTAATCAATAAAAACGGCGAACTTAAGTTGGCTGATTTTGGTAAGGTTTTCTTCAGAGAAATTTATTATAAAAAAAAAATTGTTATTTCGAAGGGTGGAAGCTTTAAATTTAGAAAAATTTCTTCAATTTTTATGTTTTAGGTCTAGCAAGAGCTTTTGGCATTCCAGTGAAATGTTACTCAGCCGAGGTTGTGACCCTGTGGTATCGCCCACCAGATGTTCTTTTCGGAGCAAAACTATACACCACCAGCATCGACATGTGGTCTGCGGGTTGTATATTTGCCGAGCTTGCTGACGCTGGACGTCCGCTCTTCCCCGGATCAGATGTTCTGGATCAGTTGCTTCGCATATTCCGAGTACTAGGTACACCGTCAGAGGAGACCTGGCCGGGAGTTACTCATTTATCAGATTATGTAACGCTGCCAAGTAAGTTTGAATTATGTTTTTCTTTCTTTTTTCCATAAAATGTATCTGTTTTGTTTTTGTTTTGTCTAGCATTTCCCCCAATAACTTCATGGAGTCAAATTGTGCCCAGACTGAATTCAAAAGGACGCGACCTACTCCAGAAACTACTTGTCTGCCGACCTAATCAGCGAATAAGCGCTGAACAAGCCATGCAACATCCTTACTTTACAGAAAGTTCAACTAGTCACTCTTAATTTAATTTCAATCATTTTGTCCCCAATCGGAATAAACAAAAGTGGATTTTCATTATTTAAGAGACCAACTTATAGTCATAAAATATTATTAGAATGCCGGCAATTTTATCAAATCCTATATTGATAAGATCGATTTTGATGGATGCGTCATAATTATGATGCTTTGATAGTACTCTAGTTTAATGATATTATTTTAAGAGATATTTCTAGAAATCTGTAAGAGACGCGATTTAAGTAGAATCGAGTTTGTTTGATTAAAACTTCAGTAACACGCTGCAGATTTTCAAGGCCTATCAACATTTTTTGTATTCGATTATTATTTTATGTCCATTCTTTGAAAAATTGCCTTCTGCAATAAATATAAATATTTCTACGAGGTAGATTATTTTTGTCCAACTACTTTGAAAAAAAAAAAACTAAGATCTTTGTTTAAGATTTTCTGTTGTGTTTTGTGTGTCGTAACCATTTTTTCCGGATGAGTGAAGTTTGCCAAATGGAATATTTTTATTAATAAAAATATATAAAAACATAGTGCATGTGGAACACGTAATTTTAAAAGTAATATTTACGAATTATGTATACATACTCTTAACTTATTTAAATAAAAAAAACTTACATTGTAGTAAAATTGCATTTTAAGTTTTAAACTAAAAAAGGATTAAACTTTAAAGGAAAAATTGGGAAGATCTCAAAGGATCATATAATTTAGAGTACAAAAAGTTCGGGAAATGGTGAGGTATGGAAATGTGTTAAGCGGAAAATGAAAGCAATAATATTAGAAGTTCCAACATCAAGGATCAAATTTTAAATTATTCCTGCGTTTTTTTTTTTACAGGAATGGAGGGGACTTGCATTTTTGTTTGTTGAATTCAAACCTTTGTACTTACTGTTTCTAAGAATGGGATGCCTTATGAGTATTTTCCAATTGCAGTTTTAATAAAAAATACAACAAAACGTATAAATCTAGATTAATTTATAAAACACACGCATGAACAAGTACTTACATACATTGAAAAATCTTGTTTTGAAAATATAAAAATTTAGACGAAAACTTTTCACATGAACGGAGCGGAACGAAATGACAAAGACAAAATAAACATTATTTTTCTTAAACTTAATTGTGACGCATTCCCATATTTTGTTGTTGTTGTAGCTGCTGTTGTTGCAATTGTTGTTGTTGCATTTGCATTTGTTGTTGCTGTTGAATGTGTTGAATTTGTTGTTGTGTTAAATGTTGTTGCTGTTGTTGTTGTTGTTGAAGTTGAAATTGTTGTTGCTGCTGTAATTGTTGTTGTTGCAATTGCATTTGTTGTTGTTGTTGCATTTGTTGTTGAACCTGAAGATGTTGATGTTGTTGCATTTGCATTTGTTGCTGCATTTGTTGTTGAGTCATGCCAGTCATGGGATTCATTTGTGATAATTGTTGTGGTTGTTGTTGCTGCAGTTGAGGTTGTTGCTGCTGTTGTTGTTGCATGACTTGTTGTTGTTGTTGTTGCTGTTGCTGCTGTTGTTGTTGTTGTTGAACAACTTGTGGTTGAATTTGTTGCTGTTGTGTTGGAATTCCCTGACCCATTTGTGACGTTGCTGATTGATTTGCAGACATGCCAACATTGGATTGTTGCTGTTGTTGTTGTTGTTGTTGTTGCTGTTGCTGTTGCATTATTTGTTCACTAGTAGAACAAAGGAATATGCTACATTTTAAAGTTCAAAGAATTGTGTAAAATAATATACTTTTTCTCCGAATGAATATCCTCCAGATTAAGATGAGTAATAAATCTCAATCGCATTTGCAGAGCCGGCCTCAAACGCTTAATAATAGTCTCAGATTCATTTTTGATACTGTCACCAACGTGGATGTACTTAATATGGTATCTATAGACACAAGTCAATAATTAGTAAAAAAAAAAGAAACAATTTTTAGGGGGAATTTACAAGAAATCACAAATTTGGTCCATGTATTCCAGATTTTCATTCCAATTGTGTTTATCGACAACCTCAAGAAGTTCGTACACGAGTATAGCGATTCCTGCAACAGCGTTCGGTTTTTCCTGCTCGATTCGCTGAAGGAACGGCCCGAACACATGACATAAGAATACCAATTGGTGGGGTGTCGTAACACAAGGTTTTAGTTTTTCATTCAAGTATCTAAAAGAAAAAGAATTTATACAATTGAAAGAAATTAAACTGATTGAAAAATGTCTTACCTCGTCATTGTGGCCAATTTAAATCCACCCATGTGGTGAAACACGGAATGGGCCACAGCAAGAACCACAGCATAAACCTTTTCTATCATTGCCTCGCGAACTGTTTTGAAATTAAACAAATCGAAAGCTGAAAACCGATATGACCACTTAAGCATTTTTGGCGAGCTAATGACTTCCTGCAGACGATCATAGATTGTACTCCAATATGCTTCTGGTAAAGCTGCAAGAACTATGCCAACAGCATTGATGTAGGCATGTATTTCTTTTTGTGGTATCAATGGATAGCCTTTGACTATCACATCGATGAGATTATTTCCAACAATCTGTGGAGTAACCGGAAGACTGAGTAGTTCAACACAAGTGACATAGAGAGCGTGGCTAGGGGCATTGGCGAATTCATTGAAACGCCAGTCAGTGACGTAAAAGTAGTTTTTCCCACTGATTGCTAAATTGGAGAAATTCAATTAAAAAAAATCTTTCTCGAAAATGTGAAAAGAAACTTACTATCCGACAAACGTCGAAGGAGACTCATATAGTAATTGAGCTCAGGATTCCAAAGAGCCTCCTTGCTCTGCAAGTAGATTTGATATTGCTCACTTAGAGCCCAGTTCGGTGGACGAACATCGACAAGAGCGCCAGTCACTGCACTGACTAATTTTTTCTTCAACGAAGGTGTGTCTCGCAATATCCACTCATAAAAGTGCAAGGTGTTGTAGAGATAGGTTATGGGACGATCTGGAAAAACAAACAACTCACTATGATCAGACGACATGCATATACCTTCTTGAAGAACTTACCATGAAACTTGTAAAGACAACCCAAATGATCAAGAATCACTTCTAGAATCTGATGGACATGTTGAATAGGAAGCTCGATGAAACGATGGAAAACAATGTCTAATACTGGTAGAAAGCGCAAGCAAACATTGCCAAAGTAGACGGGCAGAGGAGGATGTGAAGCAGATTCGTCAGGTGCAAACTTTTCGGGATATTTTTGGTGGAAAGCAAGATGTTTCTCATGCCTAGAATTTATGAGTTCTTTAAATTCTTCCGTCTACCCATTTTTTTGTCTTACCAATTATTTTGCTTCCAATGATCTGGACTATTGTCCTTAAAGAATTCCTGAACTCTGTTTCTTAACTCCGATACTTTCAGCAGAAGCAACTGGATTATAAGAAAACATACCTGTGCTTCATTGCCCTCCTGAGTGCGAAGAGCTAAACACAAAACAACTCGATCAATGGTAACGACATTGTATTTCCAGATCATGTTATTGATAGTGTCCACACACTTATGGATGAAATCCTTTCCATTCGAATTGGCAACTTCGTAAACCAGATAGTCACATAATTTTCGCAAATGTGCCGACAATGCTCGAGCACTGATGCCTTCTAGAATTCTATAATTCAACAGTTTGTTGTATATGAGATTTTCTTACATTAAAATGTACTTACTTGTACGCTACCGGGCTTATGTTCTCAGTCTCCCAGATCATCTTGAAAAGAAGACATAGGAACAGAGGATTCGTATTTGGTCGGATAAAATGTGCAATAATGTCATTCTCATTCGACATCGATGTCCAATTACAATACTCTTCGTCAACTGATTTTTTGAGTTGTTGCTTGTTCTCGAGCGGGGTGCTATTCTGGGTGAAGAACTCATTTAGGGCTGGCGGGAAACACTCAAGAGAATGTTTGGCCCATGAATGAGGAGTGTTTTGCATGATGTTTGAAAGAAGGTCCTTGCACCAAGCCTGCAACTCGTCACCTTTCATAAAACAAATTGAATGCTTAGAGAACCTTGGAATCTTATGAAGAATTATTCCTACCTGATCCTGTTATATGCATTGACCTGGCCAAAGTTAAAATTAGAACTCGATTAAGTTCTTCACTTTCACCAGATGCAACTGAGCCTGGTGTTTTTTCAGTGAAATATCGGGAAAGTTGGGGCTGGACTTCAGCTGAACCTAGGCCTGTGATGAGACGCAGGGCAGTGGATTCAAAACTAAAAGTAAAAGACCACGATGTCTTAAACAAGAAGAAGAAATATTCAGGACTTACCATAAATTCAGTTGCATTTTGTTTGTCTGTGGAACAGATGCCAATGAATGCAAATGCGAAAGTAACTGAACACGATAATGTGTAGGAATATGATGGAGTCGGTAGGAGAACATTTCTAGCAAAGTATGCAAAATACCCCAAGCGTGGTGTTTGAACACCGCTGGCAAAAGTTGACCTACAAATACAGCATAAATACGTCAGAACTAAATTTATTGAATAATTTAAAATTCATACTTAAGAACCCTTTAATGCCAAGTGATTCGATTTCGGTATAAACTAAAAGTCTTGAATAAGTCTCTACCAAAGCTGGAGCTGGTACCGAGCTTTTTGTTTGTGATTGTTTGATCATTTGAGCAACAAAACTGAAATATTTAATCATAAGTTTTAAAAAGATTTGCAACAAAAAGTAATTATGACTATTTTACCTATGCATTAGTGACATTTTACTATGAACAGTTAAACTATCGAGGACGACCATTGAAAACGGCACCGAAGATATTTGCGAGACATTCGACGATCCAGGTTGTCCGACTGCCTTGGCATTTCCATTCAAAGCCTCAACTAAGATATTCATTGGACGAGCGAAGTATTCTTGATTAGTTGAGTATGCATTACAAATGAGTATTATGCGGAAATCATTTCCCAAACTCATTGACATCATTGTATTTGGCATAACCAAGTGCTGAAGGAATCTAAAATAAAAATAAGTTATATTGTATTTTTTATATTTTACTTGTTTACTTACTCGTGATGATTTTTGAGGGCTATGGGAATCGGCCTGTTAATGTTCATGTTTTCCAGCCTTGCTTTCTTCATAAGATGAATCCAGATACAAGCTGGAGCCATCTGAAATACAATTTTATAATGAAAAGAAATTTGTTAGATTTTAAAGTTAAACTCACCTGTCTCAACGAAATTGACTTATTGCAATCAGGCAATTTAAGTGGCTCCTGTTCTGGATACAACAAGTCAAAAAGTCTGAACATTGGCAGGTAGTTTGACATCTGAAATGGAATTTTTAGTAATTGAAAATATGTTTAAATCCATCTTAGCCACTAAAAACATACTGGATTCTTTGGAATACACCCCGAAATATACTGCAACAAAATCCACATCAATTGATCCCTTCCTTTTCGCAATTCTCTTTTCGATAACTATTCAAACAAAAATAACTTTCAACAATGAATTCATTCTAAAACCAATGTCAGCACAAACTTACCTTTTCATATAAAGACAATACAACATGTTGAAAATTAAAGAACTGAAACAAAACAAAATATATCAATTGCGATGACAAATGCAACCAAACAGATTCATTTGGTGATGTAGTTTCGTCTGTTGTCGAGCTATTCATATCAGTTTCGGTCATTTCCATTGCTTTGATAATCAAATTGACCAATTGCTCTTCGAGGGCATCACACTGCAGTTTCTGTTGCTTCTGCAGATTAAGAATGATAGAAACCATCTCACGAGAATACGGTTGATCGAGAATGTATCTCAACAATTGCGGTTGTCCTTCGAGAAGTTCCGGTTCGTAGGGTAGACAACCCTTGAAGTTGAATTTCAATGTATTGTGGTCTAGTTTCCAAGAGTTCATCATGTGATCAGCATAGCCAAAGGGTTCCACTATAGGCAACATGTGTGGATGACCAATTATTGAGACCATTTGAGCTGTATGGCGGAATTCCTCAACAAAATCTGTCATCAATTTATTAATTTTCTAAAGAAAAAAAAATCATATTTTAAGCTCTCCTCAATAAAAGCTGGTCTTTATTCAATATACCTACCCAGTGAAATGAATATGGTTTCATTATTTCATTGGCTATTAAATACGCCGGAAGGAGGCAGTTGTTGCGGTTGATTATGAAGCGAATCGTATCCTCAAGAGCCAGTAACTGCGGCAAGAAGCTTACATTGATGTTAACCGGGAAGGACTGGGATTTTTCACGACAGATCTATTCAAAAAGTGTGAGATTAGAGATTGAATAGCTTATCTTCTTTTTTTAAATTTACTTTCATTATTTCCCTGACTGCCTTGTAGTCCACATGAGTTATCACCTTTTTAACAAGCTTGAAGCCCTCCACCCAAAAGTTCTTGTTCTCATACACCAGCTTCTCGCAAAGAAGAATTTTTTCACACAAAAGCCTATGAATTGGATTTGTCACTTAAGTGAAAGTAAAACACAGCGTGCCTCTTTATTACAACTTACTTGGCCGTGATGAGATTTCCAGCTACAAGCTTGGCCAGTGTGTCCATCAACACTTTCAATTGATTTAAATTAGCACTCGCAGCAGATCGTTGCACATACTGCCTGATTATGGTTTCCTTGGATTCCGGAGCGAGGGTATTAAAGATTGAAACTATGGGAATATATTAGTCAAGCTATTAACATGGAGCACCCGGCAAGCCGGTGGGCGGTAGTAACATGGCACATTTGTAGCTCCTTTTCTTACCAATATTGTTTGTAAATTTCTGAGCCTTTTCATTTTCTCCATCGGTCTTGTGGACAATAACACACAGAAATGCTTCCTCGATGTTTTCCACTTTCTGAAAATTAAAAAATACAATTCGAAATAAGGAAAAAAAGTGACCCGGTGAAATTTTGTTTATAATCTTGCTACTACCAAAAATTCGTTGACGGCTTCCAACACTTGGGTATCCATTTTGAGGGCCATAAATTGTATTTTATTTGGTTAAACACAAACACAATTTTAACTTGTAATAACTTGATTAATTTTGCATTATTTTTAAGGTCACTGTATCGAGTTATTTAATAAAAAAACATAAATTATTTTACACAAAAATTTTGTGAATCTTGTCTGCTCAATTGAAACATGACAGATGTAGAAGCTAGAAGTTGAAGAGCGAGAGGTAACAAAAACAAATGTTAGATGGAGCGAGATGGGTTACAGTTGTTGTTGCAATGTACACCAGTGATGCCAAAAAGAACAAAAATAAAAAGTATAAGGCTCAGTGCCCACTAGGTTTCTCTTTACAATAAGAACTTAAATTAACTCATGACATTTAAGACACGAAACAGCTAAAATATAAATAAGATAAAGAAATATTATACTTAAAAACAGTTTTCAATAAGATGAGTATGAAATTAATCAGCATAAGAATATTTCCGGTGTTTTATTTTGTTTATTTGTCAGTTCATTCTTTCTTTATAGTGATACAAAATTCAGAAGCAAATAAAATTTTGTGAAAAAATAAAGTTTCGAAAAACAGCTTTAAATAATGATTTCTTCTTGGTCAAAGACCAAATATCGCGCTTGTTGCCAATCGTATGTAATCAATTACTGAAACAATGGCAGCAGCCATTACTTTTAATTGTTCACAATAATAATGTACTGCTTGGTCATATTCTCCAGATGGATCAGTATTTATTATTTTATGAACGTATCCATGAAAGTCCAAAGTTTTTGGAAAGACTATACCAAAATCTCTAAAAAGTTGTAGAAATTTAAAACATTTCCTTCATTTAAAACTAAAAATATAAATGTACCTCTCACCAACATACTGAAACACCCAGTAATAAGCCAAAAATATTGTAGTAGGGTAAATAACTGGAAATAGTATGAATACTAGCAGGCATATTGAATACAGGGCTTTTAAAATAGTAGGAACTGGCAATGGTTGTAACCAAACCAGTAAAAGATGAATGACAAATGGTTTCATGTAGTACCAAATTTTAGCTGATAGAGAATAACTTCTCCACTAAAAAAGTTGCATTTTATTTAGGAGGATTAATAATAATTCAAAAATAAACAGTTGCTTACAATTTTTCGACGATGAATTTGCTTGTGCCACGTTTTCCGAATCATTATATAAAATTTATTTTGAAGTAAAATTATGTTTGAAATTTTTGTTTGTAATAATTACTATGTTTTAAACAAAAAATTACAGTAACCTCTTAATAAATAATAATTCGTTATTTCGATAGAAGAACAATAACTTAAATAAAAAACAATACATATGTAATTGCGTTTCATTTATTGTATATTCATTAATTATAAAATACATTAAACAAAGCTTTTATACATTTTAAAACCATGTGTATTTTTTCTCAAATATTTGTACTCTCTAAAAAATAATATCCAGTTCTCTGTACAAAAATATAATAAATCGTCAAATGTCTCCTTCAACTGCGCTTTTTGACTCTTATTTTAACTTGTTGTTTTGTTCGAAGGACTAGTCCATTTTCGAAAACGATATCATCTTCTCTTGTCACAGGTAGGAGTTCGAAATGTTTTATGATATTGGATAGAAGTACTTTGATTTCTAGCATTGCAAACTTTTGACCTGTTGCGAAGATAAAAAAAAAATATTTAAAAAATGTGCCCGGGACTCCAAAATTACACAGTTTTGACAACTGACAACTGTTTCTTACCAATGCAATTCCGTGGACCGGCACTAAACGGAATAAATGCATATGGATGCCTGTTTGTAGTGTTTTCCGGCAAGAATCGGTTTGGATCGAATTTCAATGGATCAGGAAAATGTCTTGGATCACGGTGGATGTGGAAAGGGTAAATGTTTATATTAGCACTTTTTGGCAAGATAATTCCATTCAAAGTCGTCTCTTCTACACTTTCTCGTGTAATAAAAGGCACCGATGGATACAGACGTAGGGTTTCTTTGATAACACATTCCAAATATTCCAT
The DNA here is from genome assembly GCA_905146935.1 of Scaeva pyrastri. Classification (NCBI taxonomy): domain Eukaryota; kingdom Metazoa; phylum Arthropoda; class Insecta; order Diptera; family Syrphidae; genus Scaeva; species Scaeva pyrastri. Next base: position 11,319,730 of record LR989928.1, on the reverse strand, counting down.
TTTGTTGAAATCAAAAACAGTTAACGATTGTAAATCATCTGAAAATAAAAAAATATGTGTGAAGAGTGATAAATTTTAGATTAAAGGATGTGAGGTCTTACCTAACTTGCTCACTTCTGCGTAACACTTCTCCTGGATATCATGATTAAGAGCAATGTTCATCAGTGAAAATATGAGGCAAGTCGATGTCGTATCGTAGCCCTCAAACATGAAAGTATCTACTTCTTCACAAATTCCCCTATGATCAATAAGATTATTCAGTTCTGCGTCGAGTAGAGTATCCAGCATTGCAAGTCGTTTCTTCTTGCCTATGTCATCACTAAACGAATTATTTAGATGATTTTTAAAATTTAGTAAATTAGTATGACAGTTTTTCAATATAATAATCACCTTTCTACGTTATGAAGGGCAGTGGTTTTTCTAAATTCTTCACGTTTTTTATTTACAACAGAAGTGGTAAAACTATGAACTTTTTTCAAGTGTTTTGTATACTCTTCGTAGTCGCCAAAGGTCTTATAAATCCAGTTATAGTAATACAACGGATTAAAAGTCCGTTTAATTAATCGGGTTTCAAGCTCAGTTATGTGATTTCGATATTCATCACCTTCACTTAGGTTGTCTAATTTCACTCCCATTGCAGTTTCTAAACAAAATAATTTTTTAGTAGATAAAAAATTAAAACATAACAAAAAACTTAAATTTACCACAAACGGTGTTTAGAGTGAACCTTGGAATTACACTAACCAGAGGAAGTTCATTGTCAACATTCTTCTCCAACACCTTCAAAAACTTTTGGCTTTCTTCTCTGTAAATAAAAATAAAATCAGTTAAAAAGGTTTTCAAAACAAAATTTTCATAACTTACTTAAAAACCTCAAAAAATGACTGCAAAACATTAAAATGAAAGGCTGGAGTCAAAAGTTTTCTTCGTGTATGCCACTTTTTGTCTATAAAATAGTAAAATGTGTTGTTTTTTAGGTGTATTGACGAAAATAGTTTTTCAAAAATGTACCTGTGCTAGTAAGAAGCCCTTCTCCTAGGAATGTGCTCAACAATGTATAGACTACACCTTTTTTTAGTAAGGCTTGATTGTTTAGCACATTTTCAACATCTTCGGCTCGACAAACATTGTACACTGAACTTTCAAGAAACATCCAAATAAAACTTTTCCCACCAGAATATTTTACACAATCTGATATGAATTTGAAAGCACCCTCTGAAAATAAATATAACGAATAAATTAGTACCTAATAAAATTAATTTATAACACAATAAATGTATAAACATGAAAAGTTGACACTTGAAAACTTGCAAAATTTATATGTCATTTTTTCTACTTGACAGAATATGTACCTATTGTCAAATAGGGGGTTCCTCAAGGCAATGATTAAGGACCACTTCTTTTTTCTGAGTTTCAATTTTATATTTAAAACAGCTGTTTCGACTTTTGGTTAGTAAGTTTTGTTTTATTAGTGAAAAATTAAGTACTAACATCTAAATTCTTCTGGGAAAACGTGACTTTGTTGAAACAAAACATATTTGAAACCATAACGAACAGTTCCAAATTATTATGGAATTTATAGTAATTATCTCCAGCTAGTGTTTGAAGCTTTCACTTTCTCTATAGAATGTTATTTCAGTTTAGACCTATTGAAGTTTTCAAATCGAAAGATTTCCATTCTTATACGAATCTGTTTATTTAAAAAAAAAAAAAACAAAAAAAAAAGCTTTTAACGCTTTAATGCCATTTACTTGGCCAAAAAAAGTCATTTTGCTAAGTTCAGAGGTTTTTACTTAATTGAGCTATAATTTAATTGTAAAAACAAATACTATAACTACAAACTCATAAAAACCACTCACAGACCTTTTGACAAAACAAAATTAATCTGGATGACTTTATAGGCTTACTAATTACTTTTTGGAGTTAAATTATCTGTAACAAATGAATTCTATTTCTATATTGGTACGTGGTCATTATGTATTACTTTCGACGAGACATAAGGGGTTAATGACTTTTTGTCCACAAGTGTTCATCAAAAATCAAAAACAAAATTATGAACAAGCAATCATGACGAAGATTATTACCTCTAATTTGTGTGTAGGAACATTTCGTACGCATTCTGAATTTAATTTTTTTTTTTTTTTTTTGTGAAAACGGTTGATTTACTGAGAGGCTTACTTTTGAGTTTGATGGAATAAATTTCAGTAATTTTGGAATGATTACCTTAAATGTTAAGGGTAAACTAGAAGTATAGGTAAGTAGGTGAAAGAAAATTCGTAACAGATAATTTGAAATTGATCTAATGGCGTTTTCCATTGACAAATCAGGATATTTGACATTTCTGCCTTTCATCGATGCATTTATTGAAAACCTAAACATTATTCTAAACAAAACATTATAATCGAGTCAATCAATACACCACATTCACAAATTTACTCAATTCATTGCAAAAAAATAACAATTTGACATTTTATGCCAAGAATACATTTCTTTACTTTCAAGACGAGTTAGTTTATGTCAAAAAAAAAAAACGATTTAAATTCTTTCAAACAAACCACTTAGAAATGTGTATGCATCTTCAAATGGAATACTTTATAATATAATCTAATTGAACTTGAAAAAGAGTCAAGGTTCACAACTCGATCATAAGGCTTCGATTACATGATGAAATAATCTCAATGTGATATCAAGCCGTGCTATGCATAGTGCAACGTGTCTACTTGTACTTGTAGATAACGGTTGCTTCTTCTTTGAAATGACAAGTGAGAGAGTCGACTAAGAATTATTTCATTGCCCCTCGGAAAAACGCATCTCTTGTGATAAAACATGACAACTAAACTGATATAAAACACTCTAGTTTCTAGTCCCGCTGCCTGTTCATATTCAGTGCGCAAGTCCGTTAATATTCCAAAGATACACAATATAAGAACGATATTTCATTTATTATTGTTTGTAGAAAGAAGAAAGTTTAACCTTGACCGATTTATTATAGTCTCTAAGTATTTATGCATAATTAATTGTTTTCTAATTCAACAGGTTGTAAACAAATAATTACAATTTGCATTAAAAAGCAATTTTGAAAAAAAAACACCCATTATTTTTAATATTTTTTAAATAGCAAACACACACGAACCTGGAGTCAAATGAACGATGTCGAAGTTGTTGCCGAAAATTGTCTTTCCTGGTATAATCGGATACAATTTGTTTAAATCACCTCCATCGACCCGTTTGATTCTTTTGCACAGAGCCAAAATCGAATAGTCTTTATTTAGACGATAAATAAAGATTCCAAAAAGTAAAATTAACCCAATTAAAGCCAACATGTTTTGTTTTTGATTAACAATTTAATTTTTAAAAACCGCAATCACACTTCGCAAACCATTCAAGTCCCAATTCGACTGAAAATTGAAAAAAGTGAAACAAACTTTAAGTGTCCACTCTCAGCACGAGTGTGTGCTAAGGGTGAGATCCGACAAAAGACTAAAAGGCGAATGTTTTTGCTTGTAGATACATTTCACTCGTAGATACAGATAATTTATAAATCTATTAAAATAAACTGCCATGCCATCGTTGGGCATTAAAAATGAATTTATTGTGGATCAGTGTATTGTAAATAAATTATATGGCGGGTAAGTAAATAAGTTAAGCATTAAAGACAGCAATTATTGAATATCTTTTTAATCGGCACTTGAATTTTGAATGCATTGTTTTTGATAAAGATGAATACATTGGTTTAGGTTTTTTTTTTTGCACTTGAGTTAAGGAAGCCAACATGACTTGTCTTTTATGTACCTACGTCAATGCAGTTTTGGAAAACTGTCATTATAAAATAATAATAACCTGCCTACTCTTGACGGTTTGGAATTAAAGGCTTTGTTTGAAATCATTCATAATATTGAGGTCTTTCATCTTGTTCTGCCTGCCGATTTAAATAGCTTTTTATGCACATTATGTACATAGAGGTCCAAATGCCATAACTTGAACGGGATGAGCCCCTAATTGGTATGCAGAGTAAGTAACAATATTTTGAGGAGTAGGGTGAATGTTTATTGTTTTTGGAAATTTTGGATATGTCTCAGACGTTCGTCGTCTGCCTAGAATATTGCATAAATTAGCGTAATTTAAATTTTTGTTGAAGTATAAAATTCTTTATAATTTTGTTGCATGAAGAGATATTGATCCTTTTGAAGGCTTTTATTGGCATTATCATTGTTTCATTTTAAAAGCTATATGTTACATCAAGTTTTTAGTATTTACCTGGTATTCTTTGTTTATTAATTTTTTATTTGTCAACATGGGCCCTTAATTATAATGAGAGAGGATTTTAATATTCGCCTTAATTTTACTGTGCTTTTAATTTGTTTTTTAAAAGAGTGTGTATGATGTTAAATATTATTATTTTAACAATGATATCATTACCGGTATAATTAAGATAAAATTGTTACTTTAACTCCCATTGCATGACATTGAGCAAGTAGATCAATAGATGTATGGAAATTGATTTTTTTTATAATACCTGTTTTTTTTTATTAAAATATTAGTTTATCTATATTTATTATATCTAAATAAAGTAATTTTTACAACATGCTTAACAGCTTTAACAGCTGTCAGCTTTTGTAATGAAAATGTATTCTTTTTTTATTAAGTATCAGAATATTAGGGGCAACTTTAGAAAATCTTTACAAATCTCACAAACCAGATAATTTTATTTACACATAAACGAACTGTCAAAATTTCTACAGAATTTTCGTCTGCATGAAAAATTTACATATCTCACTCAATGACAAATCATTTTCACGTCATATCATTTCATCTCGCCTCACATGATTTAAAAAAGCCAAATGTCTGACTAATTACTCTCTTTTTAATTCTTAGCTTATAAGAATGAAAAGAATTCAAAAGAAGTAGCCTCGATTGAAGGGAGTTATATATTTCTTTAAAATAGACATTTAAGTAACTTTTAACTCAATCCCCTTTTTTATGTTTTTATATAAACCAAGGATCACTTTTTTCTTTTTACACTATTTTTAAAGCATCACATTTTTTCATTACGCATAGTCTTATTTAACTCCCACTCACTTTTTAAAAGAATTTACAAATGTCTTCTAAGTTAATCTTTCTTTTTTTAATTGTAACAGGCCGACTCCACAGGACATAATTTATCTCATGAGGCTCGATCATGACATGAAATCTCCAATGAAGTCGCGATATTTCATTTCATGACATGATGTCAGCGATCTATGTCAGCGATTTTGTCTTGATATAGATGTCTGATCTGACAAGAAATTTGACAGGAGGTTTTTTGTTGCTTTTGCTCTACATAAGACATTATATTCCCATATTTTTGTGTCTTCTGACACAATTTCCTTCTTCTGACCTTTAATTTCCGTAGGCAATTTTTTTTTCGTTTCAATTTGTAAGCTGTGTGTATTTTTTTTTTGATTTTTTGTGGATTTGCAAATAATTTACAGCACAACCGAATACTTTATGCTGTCGACCTCCCGTGGTGAAGTAGTATAAAGATACGAAATATCTTAACATAATTTGCCCAGCAAAGAAGTGAGAAAATGAAGAGATAGAGATGTTAGACATTGAGTTGGAGATACAGATATCTAGTGGAGTCGGCCTGTAAAATGGAAGCAGATAGAATGATCAGACATCAATTGTGAACAGAGTCATCAATAAAACAGTTTTATTAAATAAAAAGATAATATAAAAAGCATAAAATTCAACTACCTTTACCGTTGAAAAAAAACACCGATACATTTTAAAGAATAACGTTTATACTTAACATAATTAAAATTATTTTTTTTTTTAAACATTTTAAAATATTTTATGTCTTCCTTGTTCAACAAAAATTATATGCACGATGGCATTGCCTTTTATTTTTAAATCAATATCGAGACTCGATAACAAAGAATGTCAAAACTGACATTTTAAAGTTCAAACTGACATCTAGATTTCTCGATTCTTTTCTCTCGTCAAAATCGCGCTGATAAGCATGGCGGCCGCTGCACGGGGTTTTGTTAGTTTTTCCAAAAATTCTAGAATTATTCAATGTGGAAAGCTACAATCTCTTCCCAATCGACAATTAACATCATCCTCAACAAATTCCAATCGTTTTGAGTACCCAGTTCAGAATGTCTTCACCGGAAAACACCATTCAAAGACGTGTAAGTTGGTTGATGTTTTTTTCTCGTTCATTCAAAAAGTTACATCATTCCAAATCAAAACCGAAATACTTATCCTCATGCTGTTTGCATTTGATTTTAAATACCTTAATAAACCATTGATTTGACAGAATTATATGATCATTCCATCAAAATTAGTTTTAACACATTCATTTAAAAGCCGGAATTGCACAAGTTTCTAGAAACAAACTTTTATTGATTGCAGTGCTATCATCAACTACTGGCAATCAGCCAATAACAACACTCATAAGGTCGTTCCATCGGTCTGGTAGATTGAACAAGACCGACTACTACGCTACACTGGGTGTACCGAAAAATGCCTCCGCCAAAGATATCAAAAAGGCCTACTACCAACTTGCCAAGAAATACCATCCGGACACGAACAAGGACGACCCAGACTCCGGTAAGAAGTTCCAAGAAGTATCCGAGGCTTATGAAGTTCTAAGTGATGAACAGAAGCGCAGAGAGTACGACACCTATGGTCAAACTTCGGAGGAAATGAATCGAGCTGGTTACGGTGCAGATCCTCGGGGACCACAAGGTTTCTCGCAGAGTTGGCAATTCCGTTCGACAATTGACCCGGAGGAGTTATTCCGTAAAATTTTCGGAGAGGCAAATTTCCGTTCGAACAACTTTGAGGAGTTTGCCGAATCACAGTACGGATTTGGCTCGTCCCAAGAAGTGGTCATGGACCTGACTTTCGCACAGGCTGCACGAGGTGTGAACAAAGATGTGAATGTGAATATTGTCGATACATGTCCCAAGTGCAATGGTACCAAATGTGAACCGGGCACAAAGCCGGGTAGATGTCAATACTGCAACGGCACCGGCATGGAGACGATATCCACGGGGCCGTTTGTTATGAGATCAACATGTCGTTACTGTCAGGGAACAAGGCAGTTTATAAAGTATCCTTGTGTTGAATGCGAAGGAAAGGGGCAATCGGTATGAATAAAATTCAATCAGTCGAAAGAAAACGCTTATGTAACATGTGTTTTCACTTTTTCAGGTTCAAAGGAAAAAAGTAACGGTGCCTGTACCTGCTGGTGTTGAACACGGACAAACTGTACGATTGGCAGTTGGAAAAAAGGAAATTTTCATTACTTTTAGGTGAGTTGATAAGAACTATCTGAGTTGATAAGAAAGATCTGGTTTTGCATCAGTTGTTGCGCAACGTACTGTTTTTCATGACAACCCAATAAGTATCAAAATTTAAATACTTTAACTGGTTTTATACAAATTATGACTTCTTTTTCAACTCACGCAAACTTCCTTTTCATACCTACTTTTTTCTTTATTTATAGGGTTGAGAAAAGTAATTATTTCCGACGTGATGGAGCCGATGTACATACTGATGCCACAGTATCCGTATCACAGGCGATTTTAGGTGGAACAATTCGTATACAAGGAATTTACGAAGACCATGTTATCAATGTAATTTTATTTTAAATCAATGGTCCCCTGATTCCCTTACCTTATTGGTTTTTATTTAGATTGAACCAGGTACTTCATCACATCGCACGATCTCTCTACGTGGTAAAGGCTTGAAACGAGTCAATGCTCATGGACATGGTGACCACTTTGTCAATATCAAAATAGATATTCCCAAAAAACTAACACCAGAGCAAAGGGCACTCATACAAGTAAGTTACAATAAAATAAAACAAATTAACTTGACTTGACTTTTTGTTTATTTGTGAATCCATAGGCATTTGCTGAATTAGAAAAAGACACACCCGGACAAATAAATGGCATTGCTCAGAAAAAAGATGGTAAGTCCAACAACCAATCATCATCGCAATTCGAAAAAGAAAATCTCTCGAGTAAATATACGCAAGGTGCAGACGAATCCCATAAAACATACACCGAACACGATGATAGTGCATTTAAAGAAAAACCATTCGATTCTCGAGTGTATCTTGGGTTTGGCATGCTTATTGTTTTTGTTATTATATTTTATTGTGTAAACAACGACTTTATGACCGATAGTTATTTGGAAGATGGAAGATTAGAAAGTTTACAGAGAAGGCAACGCGAAGAAGAATTGGAACGCGAAAGACAAATGATTTTGCGTGAACATCAACGCAGGCAATCGGGAAATAACTATGAAAGTCCATTTAAATCTGCTTAAATGAAAGAATTCCTTTTGCAAACTTCAAAATTAATTTAATCTAAATGTATGAATGCATGATTTTGAGGTGAATAGATTTTTTTTTTGCGCTTTTGAGTAAAAACATTTATAAGACTTTTAAAAATGGGATACATTTGATTTCATTAAGAAGTTTTAAGTTTTCTTGCAAATATGTATTAGAAGTTTATAGTGTCATCACCTGAATAATTTGACAAGCAATAGCATATCAATTTTATTATATAATTTCCCGAATTCTTAAAATCCTATCAATAATAATTTATCCTTTCGTATAGCTATTTGTTTCTTATATTACTTTTTGGTTTATTTCGTAAATAAGATCGACTTATTTTTCGTTGATGTAGCTTAAGTATTAATTAAAATGAGTTTTTCTTGGTAAGTCCTATAATATTAATTTCTATTCAATTTATGAAATTCATCTAAAGAAATAAAATAATAGTAAGCTTTGAACAACTTTTGGTAGACAGATACGATACATATAATTATTTAAGTTATTTATTATTTGTACAGCAATTCATTTTTACAATCCGCTTAATGGACAATTTTTTTATTTTAAAAAGGTGAATAGAATTATGTGATATGTAATTCAAACACACACGTAAAACGTGTGTGAATAAAATAAATTAAAGGAACAGGTATAACAGGAGAAAGTTTTTTTTGTCATCAAAGGAACCCTATAGATAAGAAATGCAATACATGAGCCCTTCAACTATGTGTCATTCTCATCAGAATAGCTGGAGTCATAATGAGTGCAAAAACAATACAATTTTTATTTACTCGTAAAATCATTTTCTTTTTTCATTAAAAATCCTAGAGTTTGATATTTCCCTCTAAAGTTAAGGAATAATCGTGAATTTAAAAAAGATCATTTAACTATTAATTAAACATTAATAAATTTTTATAAACTGGTCTGCACTTTGCGCTCAAAATTGTGTTCCCAGAATATCCACATAAAATATTAAACCTATAAAAAAGTCTTATAATTGTTTTTAATTATATTATTCGTTTCATTGAAGGCAAATCAAGTTGAAGAATTTCTTCCCAGATAAAGCCCAATTAAATAATCCAAGAACTGTTTCATTTTGTTTTATATAATTTTTAGTTTAAATTAATTATTTTATATTTTTAAAATCTAAATAAAAAACAAATCACAAAATTGTTAAATGTTAATGTAAATACAACGTATCAATTAGTGAAATAAAAATAATAAATACAATTATAAGGCTTTTTATCTTCTTCTTTTTTTTGGTGAAAAAAGGAATCAAGAAGTTTACTTTTGTGATTTTATTTCAGGAACAAAAGAGAATACATTTGATCCAACTAATCTTACAGAGGCTATTAAAGCAGCTTTGAAAGCTCAAAAATTATCTGCTGAAAGTCACAAAAAAGAACCTGAGCCTAGTCAAAGTGAAAAAACTGATAATAATCAGAACCAAAATGAAAAAGAAGAAGAAGCTAAGAACATTCAACATAAAGACAAACCAGAAGAAAGTCCACAGCAAGAAGATACAAATAAACAGGAACGAAGTAAAATGTAATGAAGTATTATTAAATAGTTTGTCTTCTCCAAATTAGTTTCCTATTGTGTTTTTTTTTTTTTAACAAAGCTAAAAGATATGAGTACAATTCGATATTTTATGCAAGTTTCCAAAAAAAAACTATCTATCTTGTAATTGTTACATTTTGTTGGGAGTTCTATGAACTTATAAAGAAAAAAACAAAAAGTGTTAAGAAAGATATGCATGTCAAAAGAAATACAGTTTATGCAAATGCAAGAGATATTTTGTATTTTAATTGAAAAAGCCAACGTAACTCATCAATCTAATTTTCAAATTTGATGCTTACTAAAGTGATACTTGTTTATAAATATCTTGCTTAAGTTTAAACAATAAAAAATAATTGCACAGATAGGAAAGTTGTTTAATTTTTTTTTTAGTAGAAAGTTTTTTTAATGAATGGAATCAGATCCTTATTGAGTGGCATCTGATAAATTAATCTTCATGGGTTATAACTTAAATACTTTCTTATGTAAATTGAGTTCTAATAAATTGTTTGTATTTTTTATTTGTAAAATAAGCATTATTGTTTATTGTTGTGCATTAAAGAAACATGTAGAAAGTGATTCATATCGTATATTAACATTTCAATTATAAATTCTGGATCACAGCATCATAATAATTCTTACGCAAACATCACTATCAAAATAAGAAGATGAACGTGATGCCTTCAGATTGCTTTGCTGTGATCTTTACTTAGAATCTTATTATCAACAACATAACTATCCTAATTAGGTTAATGGGTATTGCAAGGTTAAAGTTGCAAGCATTTTTAAAGTAGATGAGAGAAGTTCGTTCCGCATTAACAGTATTTATTTAACCAACCCGATCACGTATCAAAGACACAATAGGCTTTTATTGTTGAAGATGAGACTACAAGTCTTGACAAAACTTATTGTAATTATATAATTAATGTCGACCGGCGACGGCGGCGGCGTCTTCTACGTTTTTGTTGAATGGGACAAGCTATTTACTTTATTACAAGTAAATTTTTGTAGGATGATACATACCTAAGTGTAAATTGGCCTGTTCAGGGATCATCTGAGAAATTAAAAAGAAAATTACATCAAAGGCGAAAATGTATTGTATTTCAGTTTTGGAAAATCCCCAAGGGTTATTTAACACACCTTAACTATACCAAGGGTATTCATTGTTTTAAAGGCACATTTTGTATGCATCGATATTTATATGGAAAATGTGTCAGGTTTTAAATCCTACAATAGTAAAGTAAAGAAATTAATGTGCCATTTTATACTCCTAAATATTGTACTCCATGTTGTAAATTTAAGACAAAATTTTACTAAGGTACAAAATATTTGTCATCTCATAAGTCATAATCATAACTGATGGCAGCATACAATGCAATCTCATCGGGTCACATATTGGACCTAAGGACACTTGATCTTTTAGATACTTTTTTTTTTTACCTGTTATAAAATTCAACCTCAAACACTTACATTTATCTAAACTAAATACAAAAAATTAACAGCAAAGTGCACTTCCGCTAAACTTTGAACAATTTAATAATCATGATAATTTGAATATCACGTACAATATGTGTAACTATAATCGGCACTTCAAGTGGCATCGAAAAAGTGCGTACAGAATACATAATTAGATTTTTTGAATAGTTAAATGAGTCGCATAAACACAGCCTCCATAATTATTTGGCTCATTCAACATATGCATAAGTTTGAATAATCGAGAATCATAGAAACAAATTAAAATTAAACAAAAAAACCTTGCATTACGTATTTTTCATAAAACTATTAGAACTTTATTGCAGACCTTCAAGTTGGATACCTTATAGCCGCAAGTAAAAAAGGCTTTGATTAGTAAGTACTTCATCCTATGGGAAAATAAAGTGGTTAAGATTGAAGCAATTAAAAAAAACTCAAGATCAAACAATTTATAGGAGACCACAACTGTCTCACCAATAACTCTCAAACTTTTAATACAAATAATTCTAATTTAACAAGATTGAAGACAAAGACTAAATTTTATGCAAATGATTTTTTTTTTCTAGTCAATTAATTCGTGCAGCATTATCAAATTATTTGACTGAACATTGCATGATGCGTGTTTCAAAAGGGTCAACGATATCATAATCGGAATCACAGACGAAGTAAGAGTCACCTGTGTCTGATGGAATACAGAGGCCCGTATGATGTCATGTGGGCCGTTTGTATTTCCAATGTTTTCATTTCAAAATAGCGACGAACGTCGAAGTCATATTACGGTCATTACCATTAACTTAATCGGAGAGTACCTACTTTCACTTTAAAAGTGACACCTTAAAGGTTATCAATTACGTCAATAAAATGGCAGTTTTAATGAAGACGGATTCGTTATAGTGAAGAAATGATGTCTGGTTTTCTGTAGATGAGTACCAAAACTATATAATATGCTTTATATATTGTTTGAATAACACAATTAAAGAATAATGCTAATGAGATAACACTTAAATGATATAATAAATTATAAAATATACTTTTACTCTAATATGCATGTTTTGACCTTGGCAATGGATAAGTTAATTTAAAATTCTGAAAACCATAAACCTCTTATAGATTATATAAAAATACTGACTCAACATAATCTAGCTCAGTCAGCATCAGAATTATAAAATTATAATTTTACAATGGGAATGATTGTAATGAAAATAAAATCGTGGCATTAATTATAACTGTCTATTCCTGAAGTAATTGTCAGTGCCAGTGCATATTCATTAAGATGTAACGATGGAAGTATGTAGGTGAGCAACATTTTTTTTTTGCGGATATATAAACGAATCGGAATTTCGTACTTATATTTTCCCATGATTATCAAAAAACAGGTGAAGTTTTTAAATATAAGTGAATGCACATAGTATTTGTTGTTATTTTCATAAAACAATTTTCATGTCATTAAAATAACATAAACTAAATGAAAACAGATTGGATTGTAATTTGCAATGACAGGTATTCAATACCAATTTTATGGGAGTTAGTTTGTAATGATTGAATTTAAAATGGCGAAAATGAAAACGGAAACAGAAGCCATTAGATGAGTAGGTGGAAGTCAAATCACAATTAAAGACGTTTTATTCGAGAAAATTACAGTTCACCAATTTTGAGTCATTAAGAAATAGGAACTAATTCAAATTTTCAAAAGTGTCCAAAATTATTTAAGACAAAAAACGAGAAAAATACGAATAAAAAATGCATATAAAATCGCATTCGTTCCATTTGTCATTTAAAAAACCAATTAGTTTTCTGGAAACCAAATTCCTCACTGGAAAAATCAAGCAAATTTTATTGCAATGGCAATTATATTTATAAAAATTGTATGTATGCATTAAAAAAATCATTTAAATTTACAATAATAATTGTTAAAAAAACTCAAATCCATTGCGCACAAAATACCTTCCATATAATTATTTTCAATGAAAAATTAAATGCAAAGGTCTGTTAGTAGAATAAATTAAATTAAAAAAGAATGTATGAAACACATTTTTATTATCTTGTACTTACGTGATGTAAGATAAATTTAAGTGATATTCAAACAAATAATAAAATTGTAAACCATTAATTAATGACTAATGGTAATATAACTTGGAAAAACAAAACAAACATTTATTTTTAGTAGTTATTGTTGGAAATGATTGTCTAAACAAAAGAGCTGAGCTTCGAACTTGTTAACAACAAGATAAAGTATTAATTTGGTAAACAAAAACTTGGAGCAACACGATGATATAACTTAAATTAATGACTTTTATTAATCAAATGGTTTTATTTGGGTAGTGGATAGTGTTAAAAACATAATTTTAAAGTGCTCAAGAAGCATTTAAGTGAGAGTAATTTTTTTCACATTTTCAGTGATTTTACTTTAAGAAAAATTCTAGTTTCAAAATTCGAAATCTGTAATGCAAAGCCTTAAAACTAACATTATATTTCTTTCTTATTAATAATATTCCCATTTCTATAAGTTTTACAAAATTTCGATTTTCTCAACTAATTTAAGATTTTGTTTGAAAACATTTTGCAGAGACTTATGCTCTAATTTCGAAACTGGAGCTTTATCTCTAAAATGTTAGCGTTTCAGATTTACTATCTTCTGTGAATTTCATGGCTACTCCTGACGTTTCCAATAGCAGCCACTTATGTAAGTGTTATGGCCTTTTTTATCACAAACGGTATGAAAATGATTCCTTGTCTAGGATGCATAATTTTACCTTAAAAACTATTTGGATATAAAAATAAGTACAAATATTATGTAAGTTAATAACCTAACAAAAATTTTTAAGTCAGCTTATATTTGAATGAAGTTTTCTTCAAGACCGAATTTGTCACGATTCTTTCATCCAACTTCCTCAATTGTCATGATGACCACTCAATTTTGATTGTTTGATTATTTCTCAGCATTAAGATTTGTCTTTGATTTTGTCTAAAACCCACATCCACTTGAAATTACCCTTCTTGAAAAATAAATAACAGTAATCTCAGGATAATCCTCACATAATAATTTAAATTGTTTAAACATATAGATCAAGGGCAATAATTATTTTGTTTTTTCGTAAAATTCTAAGTCACGATGCCAAACCAAGCGAGACTAAGAAGATACATAAGTATTACCAATCTAATTAAGAATCTAAAGATGGAACTAAGACTGACAAAAAATAGAAGCCAGCAAATCTCTTTCTTAAAGTGTTAAGTGTTTTGAACTTGAATTTTGATTTAATACAAACAAACATTTCAATTCATTTTTCTTCTTCTCTCGACTTTTTGTCTGTCTGTCAGTCTGCCTGTCTGGTATACTGATAATAATGACGTCAATATTCTATCTCTAATTGCCTGCTCAAGAAGCGTGTAATATATCATTTAAACTGTCCAAAAACTGATTTCTGTATATCCAAAAAAATCACTTGCACGCTAAGTACTTTTGCTTTTTGTCGTTATATTTTATCCGTCATCGTTTGTCATGTCCGTGTAGCCGTTTTGTATAAAGTTTATACAATCAAACGCATTGCTCTATGCCACATTAAAGTGGCCATCATGATTGAGTTAGGGTCAGAAAGGCAAAACAATGGTAGCATTATAAGCTGCTCGGAATATGTAACCTCGGACGCAGTATAAGTTTGAAACGCAATTATTGTAAAGCAGTTTAGGAAAAAAACCAACGTACGTTTTTTTTTTTTCTTTTTATTTAAAGAAACAAAGTTGTTTTATTTAAATAGTCTCACATATGTGAAAAAGTTGAGTTGAGGTATACCTTGGTGAAGTTTTTTTTTACGATTTTATTTTCATGGGATCCAGGAAGATATATATGTACATACATATATAATTTAACAACTTAGATGCTGTTTAGTTAAAAACAAAATAAAGTTTTGTGAGAATCTTAAGAGGCAAATAAGTACCGGAAAGATGTTAGATGACTTCCTTGTGATTTTATTGTCACGGAGTGGACTCTTGGGAGTTTCATATCACCCAGATGAGTGTTTTGAACTATATTCAAGATTAAAGTACTAAATTCAAACTTTTGTCTAATAAAGATAAAATTAACGTACCAAATCATAAATAAATAACAACTAAGTCGCTATCCTTCTGCGATTCTTACCGCATTGAAATGAGTTCCGGTGGTGAACTTTCCTGGTAGGAAGGTAACCCCCTGACAATTAAATGGATTTCGTTACACCTGGATCGAAGTCTTCTTAGTGCTTTAAGCAGTCCTTTGATTGGTTTCATATGGACACTGCTGTTTGCTCTTTTGAGAAGCTCTTCACTTGGTGGCTTGACGTAGTCTTAAGTGACTTCACAAGCTTTATAGAAAAGGAAGGGAAAGAAACAATTGCTTCTCGTTCTCTTCTCTGTACTTGATCTGGTAACTTAGTTATGTACTTAGAGAAGCATTTGACTATAACAAAACAAGTTATTGGAAGCAACTAGGATCAGTACTGTTTCACACTTCATAAGGAGTTCCATTTGGTTTCATAGGTTAAGAAGAAAGTCTCTAGATACATGTGGTATAGCAATGTGTCAATAAATGAAGAGAATAAATATTTGAGTGTCAATTTTACAATCAAATCTTTGTATTTAATGTAAAAATTAAAACATTTTTGTTTGAGGCTATGCAACCAATTAACAATTCCCACGATATTAAGTGGCTATAACTTTCATATGGATATTAATACCCACATACAATTATTCAAAAATTGCTTTTGTTTTCATTACACAGGTGCACTCCATTCCACCGCCACCGCCACCGCTGTCGTCTGTCACTTGGTCCCAATGTACATAAGTGTTATCGAAAACTTATGCAATAAGCCTTCATTCAAGCAATGAGTAGTTTTTGTTGTATAGATAAATAAAATTCCAATTTACAAACTTTTACACTTTATGGCAATGATACGAGTTCATTCATACATGTAATGGGAAAGCATAGAGGCCTTTTTTGTTTTGACGTTTATTTAATGAACGCATTTGCTAAATCACTGGTATACTCAAATAACTTAATGTTTATATTTTTCATCAAAAATAGTTTTTGAGGAACATTATCACTTTTTTTGTCCACGTACAACAATAATGACTTGTACAAAAATGAAAATATATACCTATCATATTTGTATACATACACAGGTTTGAAATAGGAGTGCTGGATTTGATAGGTGAATACTTGGAAGATCAGCATTTAAAGTTTTTAAAGGGTGCAGTCATACTTTTTGTTATTAACTTCCCATAGGAAGTTATTGTAATCGGTCCGATTTGTCAAATTGAAATTTTTGACAAATCTGGACGTTTTATGGTTCCTAGAATCTAAATCTGTCATTTGTAGAGAGATGTCTGTGTGTGTACGTACGTTCGTACGTTCGAGACCCCTTTTTTGTTAACGGTATCTCGAGAATGAATAAAGACATCAACACGAATTAAATTTTATTCAGTAGGTTATAACTTCATGCAATGCAGAAAGGACTTTTAAAAAAATTTGTCGAACGGTTTTTTCACAATAGCAGTTTTTAAAAAAAGTGAAAATTTTAGTTTGTCGCAAATATCTCAGGAACGAGTAATACTATTGACTTCAAATAAATTTTATTGTGTCAATTGCAATGTGACACAGGTGTGGTATAAATTTGAAAATAATTTAACATACTGTTGTTTTTTAAAAAAGTAAAAACTAAAAAAAAAATGTTTGGAGCGGAAATATACAATGAAGGAAAAATGATATCATCTTAAAAACAATTTATGCTATGTGAAATGTGATCTTTGACATCTGGTAAAATTTTTGAAAAAATTGAATTGACAGTTTTTTTACAAAAAATAAAAAAGTACAAAAAATTCTGCCAAAAGTTGGTAAAAAGTGTGTTTTGACTTGAATATCTCGAGAATGAGCACCGGTATTGACTTCAAACTTATTTGTGTTTATACAAAATACAATTATTAATATATGCACCAATTTTGACAAATATCAAATTGACAGTTTTTTTACGAAAAATAAAAACTAAAACCGAAATTTACATAAAAGTGACAAAAATTGTTTTTCGACTATCATCGCTACAAGCAATTTACTCAAATGTATTTTGTTTTCAACATAATGCATTTGTTAATACCTTAAAAAAGGTAAAATATTGACGAATATGAAATTGACAATTTGGACAATAAATACAAAATGGGAAGTTATCAGTGTGGGTCGCACCCAGCCTCTTTTTTTCTTTTTAAATTAAGAATGAATATAAAAGGCACGGCCAAACGTTTTCAATTTTAAGATGATTTCCATTGATTGAATGTCTTATGATTCTGTCTAAAATAAATAAAAATAAATATTGCACTTTGCAATAAACATAATTTTAGACCTTAAAAGAAAAATTGTTTGTTGCAATACAAAGTTTGTTTTGAAGTTCGGATAATGTAAATTTTTTACCAAGAATCTTACCAAAAATATTGTAAGAATTTTTAATTTCAGTTTCTTTAGCGAAAAAATGCTTTTATCTTTTAACATTTTATTTATTATTTTTAATTTTTTTTTAAATTAATTTTAATCTAAAAATTTCATCACTATACATATTTTGGTATTGTCATTCCTTTTTTGAAAAGTTAAATAATAACCTTGAAAAAACTATAAAAAATAAATGATTGATTAATTATACACAATTAATATGATTTATTTATAATTATTATTATTGATCAAAAGAATCTTTTGTTGAAAATTCTAGAATGATTCAATTTATGACAACATAACAAACATTATCCTCTCCTTTTTCTGTCGTATATCTTGGACAGTGACGATAGAGTATCTTAAGTTGACGCCTTCGCTAAGGTATTTAAGCATCTTTCTATTTCTATTTAAAAAATACTTGTTTCTAAAACTGTTATAGAATTCTTTTGATACAAAAAAAAGAAAAAACCTGTTGAAGACAACAATTCAAAATCACACTAGAAAAATGTAAATATAACTAAAAAAAACAAATATGAGTATGTGTATGATAGAAGGCCTTCAACTTTTTTGTCAATAGGTGGCACTCTGTGAAGTCTGAAGTGTGTTGTGGTTAACGAACTTAAGAAAATGGGAAGAGTACGCCTTCTTCTTTTTCGTCAAATTTACCACTGACAATGATAATAATTTGTCAAAATTGTAATCACAATCATGTGAGCACTGGCCGTAATAAGTTTAAATGAATTAGTAAACAATTTCCCGAATGGAATTATGTATGTATGTTATTTAATGTGACACATAATAATTTGGTGGTGACTTATGGGAAATGACAAGTGGCAACGGCAAGTGAAGTAGTGATGTGATGGTGTCATGCCAATAAGTATTATAACATTGGCGTGACAGTGAACTTGAGAGTCACTGGTTGTAGCACATATAAACACATAATTCATAGCTCACCGCGCATTCGATGACACTTTACAATGACAGGGTTTTTGGATCTGAGGGGAATTGCAATTAGCAAATCAAAAGTTAATCAAACTCACAACACTAAGACAACAACAACTACTATGTAGATAAACAAATATACAAAGTTGTTCACGTATCTAATTTAATTAATTCATTTCGTTGTTGTTATGGTTTTAATATAATATAAATGATTGTTTATTCAATGAATTTGTTTTTGGAATCGTGATGTTCCCATCACACCTTCTCGTCCACTCGTATACTCGTTTGATGATAGATATTTAATAAGATTATAGCATCTCAGGTCGTTGATAATTGACGAACTAACTAGTAGCAGTCGATTTAAATAATAATCACATTTTCATTGAGATGAGTCAATAAAATATTTGCGATTTGATTTTGTAAGAGAGTTGAGTTGAGTTATCACGTGAAGGGGAAAACAAATATGCGATTTGGTTTCAATTTATAGCGAAAGTATAGAATACGATTTTTTTTTTATTTGGCACGCTTACTGCCCTTAATTTTAAATTCAAGTTCTTAATTAAGCCCTAGCGAAGTTCTTAATTTCCGTATCAAATTAGTCAAGGTAAGGTCAGTTCATATGTTACATTTCTGTTTCGTTAATCTAGGTTATAAGCCAGAAGCACGGGGAGGATGAGGTTCATAAGCTTAAATTAAAAGTGGATTCCTCAATGAAATATAGAAAAAAGGTTCAAAAGTTCATTATGATTAAAAGTCAGTTATGATTATGAACTCACCCAAGTGAGCTAAAAGTTAGGTACATACATAATCGAAACGAATTCTTTAAAATAGAATTCAACTCTTACACAATTATGTTCGAAAATATCAATTTTAAGGACGAAATAAATAAATTATATTCATGATTGCTTTAAAAACTCATCATTGGTTTTTTATTTAGGTGCATTAAGAAAGTGGAGAGTGAAGAAGAAGTTAGAAGTTATTCATATGGAATTACTTATATTAATATAGCCTAAGTATGATATTAAGTTAGTTTTCAAACTTACGTCTAAAAACTAACAAAAATACTATAGAGTCTTACTTTTCATTGTTTTTATTTTTTGTAATGTTTCCTCCTGTATTGATCATATCAATACCATGAGGATCATAATCAAACAGTTCGTCAAATATCGATCACCACTTCACCTGCTGTTCATGATTATGATGGGTCCAATGCCACGTCTTACACGGATGTAGGTTGCCAGAAGAATTCCAAACGGGATCAGACAGGGCTGGTGATGTACTGCGGAGATGGACTCTGACAACTTACTTTAAACATCTTGACTATGCAGACGATGTATGTTGCTTTCCTATATAGGTTCTTGGGTCTCCATAAAATATGGCAACAAGGGTGGAGAGAAGCATCAATCGTGAGGCTAATATATAATCAATACAGTAAAAAATAGATGCTCAGCCTCGGGAGCTCGCAGTCAACCACTCCGAGAACCAATAGTGGAAGTAAAGAGCTTCCAATACTTTGGAGGTATCGTCTCTACTGAAGGAGGAACCTAACTAGTCATCGCCAGCCGCATCGCAAAATTGCTTCTTTCGGGATGTTGTCTTATGTTTGGAGGACCAAATCTATGAGCTTGAACACAAAGCAACGAATTTTTAATTCTAAAGTCAAATCAGTTCTGCTATATGGTTGCAGCACCTGGAAAATAACAAAAACAATAGGTGTCTACGAAACATCTTACGGGTTTTCTGGCCTAAATCTGAAACCCGTCAATACGATTATACGAAGGCGCAAGTGGAAGTGAATTGCACAGTGGACACCCGCAATGCAGGTCTGAGGACCTACACACATAAGTAAGTGAGTAGTAATATTTTATGAGTGTTTTGAAAAATAACTTTTATTTGAATAGTTTTTATTTGAACTTGATTATTGCTTTAATTGGATCAAGTAATTTCACTCTAAAGTTTTACGAGTAATTATTTTAAATCGTTTCTTATAGTTAAAAATAATTTTGAAAATTATAAAAATTACTTTTCTTATGACTTATGTAAATTCATATGAGCTCATAAGCTACAAAAATAATAACCGTAAATGAAACATTTTTAATGACCTAAATTATGTTAAATGCATATTTTTTTATATTCAAAAACAAGATGTCAGTAATTAGAATTTGATTTGACTCTAATTTTCATTCTAACTCCTACACTCTAATTTTTAAAACAACATTTTTATAATAAATCAAAACAACATTGTGACTGTGAAGATGAATTCATAAATCATCAATCAAATTCAAAGAATTTATATACAATTTGTTTATAAATTTATATTTAATATTTCACTTGATGATGTTACTTCTATCGAACCAAGCTTAATCTTTTTTTGTTTTCTATTTAAGCCAACTTCAATTTGAGTCTCCTACACGCTACACGTCCCCCTCCCGAGAAAATGTTGGCAACAATGTTCAAAAAAAAAAAACATCAACAGACCGCCATCCATTCACTACCGACCGCACCGACTACCATGAGTTCGCTAATTGGTAAACAAAACAAACCCACAAGACCACAATAGATATACAATATACAATTGCCGGCCACTGAGTTAAGTTTTTTACAATTTTATCTTATTGTTGTATTATTTTTTTTTTTGTTAACAGAAATAATTGTAAACAATAAACCAACTCTTTCTCTCTTTGTGCGTCTCTCTTTTCTGTGACATAATTTATTTTAATATGGTTGCCGTAGTGCATTTTTAATCTGAGCATAATTTTTTTGATTTATTCTGAAATAACTCACCAAATTCGGTCAATTAACTTTTTATTAACTTCAAACTCTGAATGATTAAACCTCCAAAAAAGCTAGGACCTTTGACGTTTGTCTAGATTGGGGATTGTTGTGAATTACTCGCTCCTGTATTCTACCCAGATTAAATTAACATAAAAATCAAGATGAATAAAATCAACGTTTAATTCGTGGTTCTGAGATTTGAATTCATTGATCTTGTCAAACTCAATTCTTGTATTGTTTAAACTTATCCATTGTTGAAATTAGTGGAATGAACATTGTTTAACATTTAAACCTCCTTTGAACTTGAACTTGTTAAATATGAAGTTTAAATTATCTTCGTATTAATGTTATGCGGTAACCCTTAAATTTCGTGTTTATTTCTCTCATCACATTGTTTAGCATATACTACTATTTTTTTTTCCTGTGATCAACAAAACGCGGGAATAAAGGTAAGTGATCATCAAAGATGTCAGTTATTTTGTCGCAACATCTTGACGGATTAGCATCGCGAACGGGTTAAAAATAAGATACACAAAAAATAGTTAAAGACATCGCTAAGACATTAGTTTGTAACGTGTGGGTGAATAAAATAAATACTCTTTCATAAAGACTGAAAAAAAAAACTATTTCCAAGGAATTAACATTTAATATCAATTCATCATAATAATATAATGTAAGTGTTTAATAAAAAATATACATAAATGTGTATTTTAGTCCAAAGTCAGTGTTTCAAGTTCCTAAATTTTAAAAACAAATCAAAACTAAATTTGAGTTTGTGCGTAGAAGAAAAAACTATCATCGTTTTTATGTTAATTCAAATTCCAAGTGATTTTTGTTTAAATAGATTTTATTGATTTTGTATGTAAATAGACAATTTTGACCAAATCAAGCTTGAATAGTTCTTGGCAAGTTTTTGATGATAATTGTGAATTTCAAGGTTAAAATAAACTGAATTCATCAAAATTAAAAAAAAATAATATGGATATGACATGCAATGAATATTAATTATATTATTTTTGATTATACTTCATGCAGATGATCTTATTCATAGATGCATAAATGTATTTAATTGTTTGTATAATTTTTGTGTTCCTAGAATTGTTGTTGAAATAAAAAATAAAAAAAATATTACGTATACGCCTGGCGTACCTACTCGTAGTGAGTGCATTATTTGTGCACACAAAATTCTCTTTATTTGAAGGATGAGCTGAGGTGGTAAAAAATATAAAAACAAGTTAATGCAATGTTAATGTTTTTCACAGAACACTTAGTGATGGTTAAAGTTATGCATAATGTATTTGCATTCCAAGCAAGATGCATGTGTGATAAATAAATTTGTTTTTCTTGACATTTTAAAAAATTTCCACGAAATGCGAAAAGATGAATTGAATGTTTTGATAAATAATTCTTTATTTTTATGAGTTATGTTTTATTTTTTGAACATTGGAATGTTCTTTCATTGAATTGTTGATATTTTTTTATTTTATTTTGCGACATATATGTGCATTTTGCAAATCATGCACATTATAAGTCTCAATAAAAGTCGTAAAATTAATTTTTAATGTTCTTTTCGACATCGACTTTAAGACTTAATTAATTTGTACTTATTTATGATCTGCGTACATTTTTATGAATTTAATAAATCATATCGTTAATAGAGATATTAGTCGATAAGTTTATAAAAATGTTCCAGAGGTACAAAAAAATAAAAATATTGATTTTAATAGCCTTAAGAAAAATTGTAAAATTAGTTCAAAGAAAGAAAAATATAAGCATTTCGTAATTTGCAACATTATTGTTTCTTGTAAAGCCATATTTTAATACGATAATGTTTGCATTTAAAATTCAACTTGAAAAAATACAACCGCAAGAAAATGTAGGAAATCTTCTGAAGAACGATAATATTTTTTTGAGTACAAATTTTAATAAGAAAAACATTACTATTGAAAAAACAGTATTTTTTTTTTGGAAATTCAGATCTGCAATATTATTGGAATATACTACAAGACTACTTAAAGATACAATTTTTGACTGATAAATGGTTATAATTTCAAATATCAACTTCGTCGTCCATTAAGCTTTCGTTCTTTAAAAATAGTTTAATTCAAACATTTTTTTTTGTCACCTTAATTTGTTTCAATTTCTTTAAATTATACCATTTGTGATGAAAATTTAAAACTAAGATAACATTTTAAAAAATTGTTAATAATTTTCAAACAAAGGAAGCAAATTGCTCAAAATAAATCACTTATTTAATTTTATTATAGTTTTTTTTTGATCTTAAATATATTTGCATAATTTTATTTGAACTCAAAGAAATCAATTTAATTTTGAATACATACATTTTAATTTAAAACTGCAATTTATGTCCATAATTTATATGCAAACAAAATGCAAATACTTTGGGTGCAATGACCATAATAATAACTCTATTTTTAGATATTCGCCAACGTAAAAATATCATTCCAACCATAAACATTTAAATGATTGTTTTTATTTTTAAATTAAACGTAAAATACAAAATAATGGATACAAATTATATCCATTATAAAAAGGTGCAGCTTGAGATATAATTAGAAAAATTCCACATCAATAAAATACTTAATAATATTTCGAAAAATTAAACAACTTAATGATAATAGTTGTTAGTAAAGTCATTATTAATTTTTAATGATTTACGAATTAAATACATACTTTTTGAAAAAGCAAACAACAATTGCTTGCAAAATAAAAGACATTTTACGAAAATTGCAATCTTTTCTAAAAAGGGTTTGAGATGAATTCTTCCTTAAAAGTATTTTTTTATATATTAAAGCTTGATGAACTTATTCATGCTTGAATGATGACTTATTGAAATAAAAAGTTTAAACTTCAGTCGTTTAAAATGAAAATACAAATTCACATTGTCAGAGGACAAGGATACAACCGTGTTGAAGAATAAATTTTTCACTTTAGTTTGCATGAGGAAAAATCTATTAAATAAACTAATGTTAATTCCTTGAGTTTACTCGGTCTTAACTTAATCCACACATTGAAAAATTGGACCGAAAAATTACATAAATTAAAAATTTAATTTATTATCAAGTGTTAACAAGTGTAGGCACATAATTTATGGTACATCATTATTTTTGACTGATGATACTTGTTAGATCTCTTTTAATTTCAATCTCATTAACCACTTAAACTTAAACATTAATGACAAGAAGACGTTTGGGTTTTTACATATCTGCAAATACATATGCGTAAACTTGTATGTATTTTATTTTTATTGCTAAGAAGAATTTTTATATCCTACAATCATCTTAATGGCATCATAAATTCTTGTCACCGTCAGCCAAATAAGTAAAGTAATCTAAATCTCAGATCAAACCTGTATCTGCATACAGTTTATAGCTACAAGTTAATTCTTTCGACAGTAAATTGATTGATAAGTCTATCATACAATACAAATCTTTATTAAAATGATCATTTATTTTGGTTTAATTTTTATTTAAACTTTCAATTTAAATGGCGCATTTGTAATTTTAATTCATTCAATCTACTTTTGAAAAATAAATAAGATAATAATTATTATTTGTAAACAAATATTTCACCATCATACTCTGAGTAAACATTCTTGAATGACTTTTATAAACTGGTATATAACCAAAATAATTTATCTTAACTGCCATGGTCAATGGCCAATTGATTATATTGGTGTTTTTTTTTATAAAGATCGCTGGAGATGATGCGAAAAAAAAACAACAAAAAAACAAAATCTGTCACTTCTACGAAAATTTCTTAAACAACCATCGCATCATCAAACTGTCCTTGGGAGGAAGATTTCACAATATTATATTTGACCTGAATTTTATTGGCAAGTTATTTGATATTTTTATTAATTAAAATTGACAATTTCTAGTTTCATCCACAAATTGTGATAATTTTCGGTTGATAATTTGAAGTTTTCTATTTAATTGTCATAATTGTCATAAATCTTGCACTAATTGGTTAAATTTTTGGCCAAATGATATTCGTAAAGTTGCGAAATCAAAAGAGCTGGCGTGCAAACTTCTTAAAATGAGTGCTAATACAAAATGCAAACATAAATTTGCAAATACATAATGTCCAATGTACATATGCGTGTATATATGTCTTTTTAACCTTCAACTTGAAAATCAAAAATTGTATGAGATGTCAAAAAAATTAGAACCTCCATAATGCTGTTGACAAGTGGGTACATTTCTAATTTGTATGGTATGCTTCTTTAATAACAATCAACTTAGATATTATTATATTGCTAAGCAGTTAGACACGCTAAAAACTATTTAAGACAGAGAACGCTTTTTAGAAAAAAATAAGTAAGGAGTTCTACTTAAAATTATTACCTAAGGCACTTAAGTGTGAACTTTATTGTTCACTTCAAATTTTTCTAAATGCTCTTTACATCCAGACTTCTAAATCTGTGACAAGTAATTGTTGTCTACGTTTATTTTATTTTTTGTATGATTGTTGTCTGAATTGGTGATTTATATGCATCACAGACATCATACTTTATTAACAAAAATAAAAAAAAAGAAGACAGACTCTTTATTTGGGAACTGAACAGATTTTCAATGACATAAGACGTAATTTTTTGTTATTTTTATTTTGAGTTAATGTCTAGTTTAAGAAGTTATTGTGTACTTAACAATGTGCTGATTGTTGCTGTGGCATAAACACTAAACAGTATGGTGCGATTGTATTAAAAATTTAAGTACATATGAATAAAAGAAGTATTTGTTTATTCATTTGACAAGAAATATAATTTCATGCACATGATATGAATAAAGTCGCACTGCAATTAGCAAGACAGCACTAAACAAAATTTGTGAGCAAATAAGATTAAGTAATTGCTTTATGTTTTTTTTTTCTTACCTAGAAATATTTGTTTTTAGATAAAAGAAATGTTTATGGGATATTTTATTTCGAAATGAGAAAAGCTTCGAAATTTTAAACCATGTTAGCTGACTCAGGGAGTTGGCCAAAAATTATGAAAAATCCATTGTTTGCATATGGATAGTTATGCAATGTTTAAATATACTTAATTTATATCTCATTTTAAACAAGAAAAAAAACGTTGGAATTTGTTTGAACAGCTAACAAAGAATTGAATTTACTTGAAATTATTATGTGTTTTTTTTTAGATAGCTAATAGCTAAAGACAGAATTCCACAGGTCTTAGATAATATTTTTAGTTTTGCTGTCAGTGATTTAGAATTCAATAGTTTCTTTACTTATAAGCAGTTTTATTGATTGGAGATAATTGTGCACTATAGAGTTTAAAAATAAAACTCCATAGGTTTTCAATCGGAGAAATTCCCATAGACTGAAATTCACGTTCTGTCCTTTTTTCTGTGTAAACCCTAAAACTAATTTTTCAGTTTGAATTTGTTTAGACTGACCAGTCCAGTCCAAAAATAACTCCTCCTATCCGAAATTTGACCCAACTTCGTCATCATGGTCATTTCGAGTAGGTTCCTCTTCATTTATTTCAGCTATCTGCTGCTTACCACTTACCATATCTCACAGAACATCATGTATAGCGCGTTCTTATGTAAGCCTCGACTTTATAAATCTCTTAACAGCAGCAGCTTAAAATTGTATGGTTAGAACATCTTTTCATCATCATCATCGGCTAGACAACCAGGATCCGATTCTGGCCTCTTTAAACAAGTCTCTCTTTTTAACCCGATCGCTAGCCCACCCGACGTGACGACGACGGCTTCCAGTTGCGTAATACAAGACATCGGCGTTCTGATCTATGCATTGTCTGCCACGCTGTTGCCTAAGCCTAAAATGTACTACCAAAGACTTTCTGTGAATGATTATAGTCTTTTCGGAATCGTCCTTCCTAGCCAACAACTCTCCGTAAGACTTTCCTCTCGAATATGGCTAAGAGGTCAGAATTCAAGCTCCTCTACCTTGATTGTTTGACCAATTTTTCCTCTCGCAGTCGACGCCACCTATGTGATTAACCTAGCTCGAGTCGCTTTAGATTCACATTTGAAACCAATAGACGGCCTTATTACCATTTAACAGAATTTCCAATGTGACACAACTTTCCTCAATTTTTCTTTTTTAACTTAAGTGAAATCGTTATAAAAATCACTTTTCTTTTTCAATGCAAAAAAAAACAACATTAAAACGATTATGTCATTTTCTACATATGGAACAAAAAAATCTCAGCCCCTTAATATACAATCTTCTGTTCGGTTTCTAACTCTCCATACAAATGTTCCAAAACTTAAGTGATATAAATATCAAAGTGACTCATTTTTATGTGATTCAAGCAAAGGAACTAATTAAAACACAATTAAACTAGTCATAATACGAACATACGAACATACGTCTTATTTACGCTTATGATTAATCAAAACGAAACGAAAAATTACTCATACGCCCTGTTGAACACCAAGAGTAATGATGTTAAATTCTTTCCCATAGAATAATTAAATTAATTATTATTAAAATTGAAAACCCTATAATAAAAGTAAAATGAAGTCAATTTTATTTTTTCATATCAACATCAACATCAAATCCCACCGTGCTTGCATATATGATGATGTGATGTTCCAATATCTAATATAAAACATTTCACTTAATCGCGCAACTCAAGTATAGCCATAATCACTTCTCCTTAATGGCTCACGATAGCATCTTAAATGCCCCACAACCGACCGCATCTCGTTCGAAACAATTAGATGCGATGCTTTCTGAAACATTTAAATTGCTCCTCGGAACGAGCGGCCGCGGCCGGCGTGCAAAAATCGTGAGCAACTAATTAGCATTGAGATTCAAAATACAATGCGGTTGGCAGAGCGGCGCAGCGCGGGCGAGAATTTAGTTTATTTACCTATAAATAAGATTACAATTACACGGTCACTCTCTAGACTGGCATCAGCAATTAATTTGCAATCTATTTTTTATTTCGTTTTCAGGTGCTGATCCATTACTCAGGCAGCCGTGAGTCTTCAACCGAAAAAAAGCAAACATAAAAAAGCGAACATATTTTCCAAGTGCGACAATGCATCCGCACCTAGTTTGCATACTAAGTTGCCTTTTGGCAGCTAGCTGTGCGGCACAGCAGACATACTTCAATGGGGCACCACCACCGTTCCCGCAATCGGGGCCGTCGTCGTCGTCGTCCGATCAGGACATCTCGCTAAGTGACAGACAATTTAGAGTCGTCTATGAGTGGCGAACAATTGATTTTGCCTATGCGGATGAGTATCAGCGTGGACGTGCGCGCCAAACGGGTGAATTCATCGAAAGGAATGCCCTGATATCGGACGTGAAGGCGTTTGCTAAGCGTTTGTATGTGACACTTCCACGAATGTTGCCAGGTGTCCCAGCTACACTGGGTTGGATTATATCCCCCGATAATAATGGACGAACTGACCCGCTCGTCGAACCCTTCCCATCGTGGGAGATGAATCGTGAGGGTGACTGCAGGGCATTGCAATTCGTGCAGGGAATTGCAATTGATGCCGATGGATTATTGTGGGCAGTTGACTCGGGAAGAATTCACACACTCAGTCAAGGTGAGATTCATCATTTGATGAAAATGCATTTTCAATATTTAAAAAAACTCTTATTTCAGATCGTCCCAAGAGCACATGTCAACCTAAATTGATGATTTTCGACCTCAAGAGAAACGGAACCCTTGTTCATCGGTATGACTTCCCCGAGGAAGTTGCCTCCAGAGGAACCAACTACCTCAATAAAATCGTCGTTGATGATGCCTACGGTGGATTTGGTTATATCACCGACAACAGCGGTTCAGATCCAGGAATTGTGGTCTTCTCACGAAAACTCAATCGTGCGTGGAAGGTGAGGGAACCAAATTCCATGAGGGCAGCCCTCAATGCTGTTGACTTTGCCGTGAATGGAACAAGTTTGAGGTTCTCGATTCACATCGATGGCATCGCCCTTGGCCCCTATTACAATCCCAACAGTGGTGGAGATTCCCTGAATATCAACTCACCGAAATTTGTCAATGAAAACTACGAACGAAATGTCTACTACTCACCTCTCTCCAGCTATCATCTTTACTCAATTCCAGCTTCGATTCTGCGTGATCCGGAATTCACAAGACGCTCGTCTCCAAGACAAGTTTTCGAATCTGTCACCGATTATGGACTGAAAATCTCACAAACCGACGGAATGATTATGGACAACCGTGGAATTCTCTACTATGGCCTGTTGAAGGAACACGCCGTAGCCAAATGGGATTCATATCAACCATTCACTCCGATAAATCAGCACGTCATTGCCAAAGATGATGACTTCATTCAGTGGGTAGATGGAATGTCCTTCGATGAGGATGGTTACCTGTATATTGTGGTCAATCGATTGTACAACTTCGTTGCTGGTCGACTCAATCCGAATGAGGTGAATTACCGAATTCTACGAGCCAAAACTGGAGGCTTGGGATACACATTCACAAATAGTCCAGGAGTTGGTAATATTGGACCTATAGGTTTTGTACCTGAAGGTGAACCTTTTGGCAATTCAATTGGTTATGGCTTGTCATCGACGACACCATTCTATAATCCATTGGAAGGACGTGATCCCTATTATAATGCAGCTACAAAAACGACATTCTTAACGACGACAAGTGTGTTTTTGACTGTTTTAATAAGTTTCCTCCTCCGTTAAGTTCTAGACTCACATCACAACCAGCTTTAAGAATATGTGCTCAAAAGAACTACAATTTAAGAGTCATCACAGTATTTCTTGTTGTGCATCATAACTTGGTATTTATTATTTTCTTTTTATTTGTCTTTTAAAAATTATCCGAATAATAAAACTATATACAGCAGGCAATTACTTTATTGTGAGCATCTTCATATACCAAAAATGTACTTAAAAAAACCATATATAAAAATATTTAAGAATGTTAAGTTAGTTATTAAGTTTATATTTAAAAAAAAGTCTTGTTTTTAACAATAAATTCATATGAAATATTTAAATATTTGTTTAGATCGATGCATTTTAAGCTAAATCCACTTATCGGTGTTATCACAGGTTCCCTCGGAGAAGATTCGAATTGTAAATGGTAATAAGAAGAAAAATCCTAGGCCCAACTTATATATTGCCACTGAATTCTGGAAGTCAATTCCTACGTACCCTCGTTCATCATTCTTTTAAAACCTTAAGCTATGAAATTGTCAAGATGTAGCCGAGTCATTAAATTTATTTTTTGTTTTAAAATTCCAACATCAACGGCTGCGGCCTTCAAGTCATCCCATTTTTAAATACTGATTCACAATCACCTACAGTATAGTTTTGATGTCTGCCTGGAATACCACACCCTTTTGATTGAATCATTTTTAATGTGACTTTTTTAATCGTTACGTTGATTTAATCTCATCTGAATATTAATATAAAATAACTCAGTCGCAAAATTAAGTCAACTAGTCTAGTAGTAATATGGCACGTGTTGTCACAGTCACATAGCCATAAAATAACACAGGGTCTTACTATCTTTTGATCTTATTTTGTGTATAAGTCACTTCCACTGGTTATTACAGTAAGTCTGCTCTCAAAATCGGTTAATATTTATGTCTTTTCAGATACTCGTTTAACTCAAAAAATGTACTCTCTTGTAAAGGAAACCTTTAAGCTATTATTTAAATTTGTTGCTAAAATAAAAGTTCCAATTTTTTAAGTTAGTAAATCTAGTAACACCCTTTGTGTACAAAAGAACAGTCGTCATCTGTTATTACACTCCAGTGGCTCACGACTTATTTATTCATCACACCACAGTCTGTGCACTTTTAGTTTTGTATTTAATCAACAGACTAATTAACTTCCTTCTGCGCATATCAATTACCCCTTTGGTTGATGCGATGAGCAATTTATTTACAAACACGAGAGTACTCCGTATGATATCATAAACATAAACAAATAGTAGATCAAACAAACTACAAACCCTCCCAAGACTACAATAAAAACAACAAATTGTTTGCTACTTTAATGATTTACGGAAAGACATAAAAAAAAGAAAAAAAAAAACTAGAAAATCCAGTAGAGCATGTGAATGGGATTCCAATCGGATCAACATTAAAAAATTATTATTGCTTAGTTGGTTGCTGGTTGGAATTGGAATTAGTTCGAGGTTCGTAGTTCATTTTGAATCAACTTCTTTTTCATTTGATTTACATAATCGAAGACATATACTAATTGTTGGACCTGAGATACATAGGCTGGGCTTTGGTTTCTCAAGCTTATCAAGTAGCTATCTGAATGAAGCTTTTTAGAGCGTAAATTATTTCAAGTTCAATTCGCCGGTTATTAGATAATGTTGGAAATGCGGAAACTGGTTTTGCAAGGTTTTGATTTCAAAGCAAGGAAGAAAATTCCACGTGGTTTCGATATTTTTTATGAACTATCTTTTAACTTTATATGAATGCATTATGATAGAGTATTTATTCTTTGTCGGACAAGCAAATGAAGAAAATAAAAGCTTAAGGAACGTTTAAAATTTAAAGTTGATAACTGGTAATAATCTAACATATCATAAGTGGTTCCTCGTTCAATTTAACTCGAATGTAAGGAAAGGAGATTTTCTATATTTTACAATAGTGTGAAGGTGTAAAAATACAAGATTAAGAGTCTCGTGATAAAAGTAAATAGCTCAGTTTAATAAAACTTACATAAGTAAACAAGAACAACTCTTAACATCATCGAGCCTATAGGCAGTTGGAGCCTATTTGAACAACCCAAAAGTGAAAGCAAAGGAAGCTCTATTTCCTTTTTAACTGAGCTCTACAACATTCAATTTTTTTCTTTTAAAGAATCTCTATAAATACTTTCTAAATTTCACGGACAGATGCTCACTTAGAGTAGCAAGAAAACATTTTATTCGATTGGACTTTGGACCATATATCATCGTTTTGTTATTTTCTTAGAAACAGAAAACATTTTACTTGAAACTAAAAACATTCCTAGATATGCCAAGTAACAAAAGTTTTTTCTCTTGAGTAACAAGTGATATAAAAGTTTTTATTTTTATTTTAATTTAAACTTTGCTACAATAAAAACATATAACAATTCTACTCTATCCTGGTGGCCATTTCAATTGTCTACCACCCAAAACATGCAAATGCAAATGATAAACACTCTGACAACCGTGTTCTCCATTATTGACAACCAGACGAAAACCTTGAGGAGCACTTTCCTTGCCCAATTGTCCTGCAACACGCATCATATGACCAAGCATTTGTGTGTCATCCACGGTGCTGCTTTCCAATTTTGGTATTCTATATTTTGGGATGACAAGAAAATGTACTGGTGCTTGAGGAGAAACATCATGAAAGGCTAGACATTTCTCGTCTTCGTAGAAGATCTTAGCTGGTATTTCTTTGGAAATAATTTTATCAAAAATTGTCGGTTCGCCGCGGGATAGATTTTGATTTTTAGCTGCTGCTTCTTTGGCCTTACGTTCCTCGCATTGTAATTTGATGGAGGTTGAGAGCCGAGCCGTTGATGTTGTTAGGTAGTAAGGGAGATTTGTTTTTGATAATCGAATTAGTGTTTGAATTTTATTCATTGCTGGAAGATTGTGATGTACATTAATTAAAATTTAAAAAAGTATTTATTTTTGTTTAATGTTTTGAAATAAAATTTTACCAAGATTGTGCTGCAAATTGTAATGCACTGATAACAGCTGTCAAAAATCACAACTACTGGTTGACAGTTGTTGCCATTTTTTAAAAAGGTTTGTGCATAGGATAACAATGGTAACGAACGCATTCAGTCTATGACGAAGTTATTTATGTAATTCATTTTAAACAATACAGCGTAGTTTTAATTTTTATTTTTTCATGTTTTCCAGCACCATCTTCATTTCAAAAAGAGTTTATAATGTGTTTACAAATGCAAAATATTAATAGTAATATATTTTGTTATTTTGGTCTTTGTTGATCTTCAATTAATAGTAATTAATGTATTTTAGGTAAAATAAAAAGGCCTTGCGGAATTTTAAGCTAAGATACGATACTTCAAAATCTTTTCACTAACATTGTTTATCCACTATTTATCGTGATAGCCAACTTTGATTGTCATGGAGTGCACAGAGTGGTGGGTGATTATATAATCACTATTTATGAAAATACTTTTTGGCTTTTGAAAGTTTCGTAGCCATTGGCCAATTTTTTGTTTTCTATATTTGGAGCTGTACATTATTTTTACCTAACAATCAGTCAAAGATCGTTCTAAATTACGTACAGCCTTTATTTTATAAACAGGTAAAATAAACGTACTCTGGGAGAAACTAGAAAATGGGCATAACTCTTAAAGTAGATAGGGTCTTCATAACAACTTAACTTTCAACAAATTTCGTATATCACTTTTGTATGTTTCGTAAAGTGAAATTTAAAAAAGCCATTTATTGACACATTAAATAACTACTGGGTAGCAAAGCTTTAATAAATGAGCACTGCTATTCTTGTCCTCATACCATCCCTGTTCGAAAGAAATTTTATTTTTGAACTCTTTCATAATTAAAGTCAATTTGGCATCACTTAAAATGTCTGCTGCTGTCAAACAATTCTAAACGACAGAGATAGCAACACCTACTGCAATTTTTCTCTCTCATCTCTTCTCCAGTTAAACCGAAGCACTGAAGCAGTTGCGTTTTGTTCCAAATCGAGTCAGACGTTTTGTCGCTTTTCGCCGTGTTGTCTGAGAAACCAAAAAAAAATTTAGTCCTCTTCGTTTACCGTTTAAACACCTTCTAGTTCTAATTCCAATTGTAAAAGAAAATCCACAGTGTGCCTTTTGGTTTTGCCTTTGTGTTACTTTGCGACAGTGTGTGCAAAAATTAAATTCTTCTAACAAAAGAAGTGCTTTGCTCTTATCAGGCTCTCTGCCCTGCCCCAAAAAAAGTTGAAAGAAAATCACCCAACAGAAAAAATAAACTACAAAAGTGAATTACTAGAAATTGTGTTAAACCCAAATCTCCCAGGTGATATCCCGAGTGTTAATTCGGTTCCATAAGGAAAATCCACGACAAAAAAAAAGAAGGAATCGCCCAGACCCATATTGTTCTGTAATAACAGCATTCGAAGATGAACCGTTCGAGTGAGTAATAAACAATTTCATATTTCTTCTTTTT
This sequence comes from Scaeva pyrastri, assembly GCA_905146935.1. Classification (NCBI taxonomy): domain Eukaryota; kingdom Metazoa; phylum Arthropoda; class Insecta; order Diptera; family Syrphidae; genus Scaeva; species Scaeva pyrastri. The sequence goes on along the minus strand of LR989928.1, from coordinate 11,285,068 downwards.
TTTCAAACAACATTCTGTCAATTTTGCACCGGTAATTGTTTTTAAAGTTTGTCTGTCGCATTCGTCATAGGTACATAATGGCAAGAGACAGAAAAGGATGGGAGGTGGTGTCTCACTAACCTACCACCACTACCACTACCTTGTATTCGCATTTTTTTTTTGTCTCGTGAGCTCATACAGCATGCGAGAGTCCATTGTAAACAATCAATTTTAATCGTATTAATTTTGTTATTTTTGTATTTTTTATCTTTTCTTCGGCAATCTGAAGAAATTGATAAAATTTTACTTGTTTTAAACAAAAGAGGAGCATGGAATAAGAGGTTTGGTTGGTATTTTTGTTATTTTTGGTGTGGTGGTTTCCAATTCCAACTCCAATGCGGCTAAAGTTCGAGACTCGAATCAACTGTCATTGCACTTGCTTGACCAGTTCAAAAAATTGTCAAGGCCAAAAAAAAAACCGCGGGAATATCGTAGAGTTTTAAATTTTATCAAAACTTTTTATTTTTATGACCTAAGTAACAATGAATTAAATTGATAACTCTTGGCAATCCCACGAAGCCTAGCAGATGGTCTGCTTCATAAAAATCATGAATTATTTTTCTTATCAAAATGGGAGCGGCGACATCGACGACGACGCAAACGACTTATTTTTGTTTATTTATTTTTCTGTTGATACTTTATGTGGAATTCCTTTGTTAGATTAGAAGCGCGGGATTTGTTTTGCTTATGTTGAATGATTTTGGGAGTTCTACAGATTATAAAGATTCCTGTGGTTTGGTGATACAGAAATTGTATAATTTGTGTTTTTTGTGTGTAAATTTGTGCACCTAAGTACACAAGAAATCAGTCATGGTATTGAGAGTTGATTTTTTTTTCAAAAAAGATATCGGAGGCTACTGGAAATATTATTTAAGCTGAAGGAGGAAGTTATATGAGTGTAGAGGATGTACCTAATAAGACGAGAATTTAGTAAAAATAAAACAAACAACTTTTATTGTGACAACAAAAACTACAGAGAATTTTTAAAAACTTGTTCTACCTAGAAGTTATGACATGAGCAAAAAGTCCTGTTCTTTTGAGTTTCAAACTGTGTAAAATACACACTAATTGTAACAGAGAATATCTCATTGAACTGCCAAAATAGCAGCTGTACCATATCTGGATGTATTTCCTGATTTTCTATTATATTGATCAATAACTGTAAGTTTATTATCACTTGAAGTGCTACAAAAGTTAGAATTTATTATATAAGACATAATAAGGGTTCTAAAGAATATGGATTGAGGCATGAGACCTGCAGAATTGTCGGGGAAGACTACCCCAAAGTCGATACAATTATGAACTATGTACATATACGCAATCTACTTCAAAGCAGATATTTGAAGGTGAATTAGAACCTCTGTATTCATAAACACAATTGCAGTGTACTTTTTTCCTAGACATATTTCCGATTGTGAGAGAGTCTTATGTCTCTCGAAGTGATCGAACACTTTTTATATTTTGATTGAAATATAAGAATGAAGCGTGCAACGAGGTATTTTCACGCACAATATTAATCCCTATTTCAGTGACCGACTCATTAAAAACTACCTACTGGCAAAAATTATTAAAACCCTTTATTGGTTCCTGAGGACATTTTTCTAGCAAATTGAACAAATTAAAATTTGTTCTGTCCTCGCACCTGCTTTTATGTGAAGAAATTTTATCCTACCTACACGTTAATTTCAATACACGACCCTAAAACCCAGCAAACAATTCAATAAAACACAACCATCGACAAATTAAACCGCACAATTGCATTAGCCATCTAAATTACAGGAACTTTTTTTTTAATTTTTCAACTCAACCGCTTACTTCCTTTTTGGTTTGGGGTTCCATTAAAAAAAAATGAATATCGAACGATGAGCATATTGGTTCCATTATTCCATTATCCCCATTCAGGACATACCATAAAATTAAACAATTCCATATATCAACTGCCAACGGGGTGCATCCTGCTTTTTAACTTGGAACTGAGTATTTTTATACACCGGTCGACTGATGCGACGCGACGAGGACGGTGTCATTGTTATAAGTTATAACCATAGCCGAAACCACGGCCATTACCAGGACTACCTCCTTCTCCTCGTATTGACTCTCATTAAAATTAACACAATTAGCCGATGGTAATTGGAGGAGGAATCAAAAAGTGGGCCAGAAAAGGGAACCACTTTGGTGTGGTGTGGTGTGTGTTTGCTGTTGTCACATACAATGTATTGGAAGGTACGTGAACAGGCACACAGGACGATACCAGTTTTCTTTTTCCTGCGACCAACGGCAACGGCAACAACGACAACGACGACGACGACGACGACGCATTGCAGCAATTCAGAAAAAGGACTCCTGTCGAGTTAGAATGTGTTCTTCTTCGTTTTTTTTTTTTTTAAACTATGAAAATTCCTTCTCTCCCTCTCACCTTCCGATATTTTGTTCGCTGTCGTATCGGTGTACATATCTTATGTATGCGAATATTTTTGTTGTTTGTATTTGCATTGATGGCGTTAGCGCCCGGCTTTCAGAACTAGAATAGGGTAATGTGTTTTGACTCAGCCAGTGGTACTACAGAAACAACCAACAATTTATTGTTTGGTTTGTGTTTTATACAACGACCGACACGACGACGTTGATGCTACCTCGAGGAGAATTTAGTCATAGTTATTGTCAGTGATTAAAGTTGGCTGGAAAGTTGGTTCTGGTTTAAAATGTATGCTGGGGTGTTTTTGGGAGATTTTTAAAGTATTTAAGAGTCGAGTTATGTAAAAAAGCTTATGAGTTTTTGCATAACTAAATTTTTTTGCGGGTTATAATGTCACTTACATCAAATTTAAATTTAAGGCGTCTTGGATTAAGATTTTTGTTTGTGTTAATAACCATAACCAGTAAAGGCAGCTGAAGTTGACAATGATTGCTTAGATGATATGCTTCTACGAGCTTGACTTGTCCATGCCTTTCATAACCTGTCGCTTCTGCTTGCTAGGACGTAAATCCCTCAAACAAATTTAGGAAAATTTATCTCGTGTTGGATATGATCTATGCTTTTGACCATTTGAAACTAAAATAGTTTGTCTGGCAACATTCATTAACTGATTTGATTATTCCACAGCCTTGCCCAACAAAAATACATTTTTCACAATGCACAACAAGTTCTCTTTAAGTTCAAAAAAAAAAAAAACAAAACAACATATTCTCGATTTGTTTTTGTTGCCCAGCATCCTCCTTATGGTTTTAGGAGGACAAAGAGATTTCTCTTGTCCTTTGTTAATTACATAATAACTGTTACATCCACATATATGTTTCCGTGGCATATAAAACAAATATGTAAGTGCGCACTCACACAAGCGTCAAGGAATAGGTCAAGCTCCTCTGTTGTCCTCGTGTTCGTACAGAAACAATATAAGCACTCATACTCGACGATGGTGAATCAAGGGATGAGAGGGACGAAATGAAGGGCTCATTTATGTGCGGCAAAATATACACAGCACAACAAAAACAACAACAACAACAACGAAAAAAACTTATGTCTCCCATATACTCGTATGTCCATATGCGACAACGACGACAATCCACAATGTATGATGGTGTCAGTATTATTAAGGAAAGGAGGATGGTATGGTGTGGCGCACAGCAGCGAGCAAGGAACAAGGAGCCGAACCAAACCGAACCGAACAACCTTGTTGTCATGTGTGTGCTTTGTTGTTGGAACAGAGAGTCGGAGGATTATGTTGTGTTATCGATCGACCGATGGCGGCATTAGGCAATTCACAATCAGCACAATGCTTTATGGAATTCAAAAAAAAAAAATACGAAGCTAGAATAGAATATTCAAAACTATTCGGTGAAATACTGAAAGACCAAGTGAAACGACTTGGAGTGACGTCGTCGTCGTCGTCGCTTGGATGGTATTAAACATAAAAAGGGTTAAGTGACACTGGCACAAAGGTTGAGTGGAAAATAGCAGCTTACCTACTTGAGAGCATATCGTCCTTCTTGATTTCATATTGCATTTCCAAGGATAAGAGGAAGTCTATATCTAACTAGTTAGTTTGTATAGTAGTAGATATGTACTTGTACTCGTACTTGTATATAAATGGATTTGTGTTTTTGCGTGTCTGGCATATTTGTCTCTTGTGTTGTCGTGAACATCCAATACACCCTCTCGACGTCACGTCATCCTCTGCCCTGTGTGTCGTTCAATGTCTTTTTTTTTTGTGTACTATATTTCTATAGAAATCAACGATTAATGAAGCAGAAGACGATGCAACGATAGTTCAAGTCTCTTCTATTCCATCGCAATACAAGTATATTCGGCAGAAGGTAAGGCTTTTGCCTTGTGCAAGGTTTCATATTCCATAAATCACTCGTGTATATTTCGGGCATGACTCATTTCGGCCCAGGGAGGCAGTCGAATTGGCCATTGTGGGTTAGGTTGGGTTGGTTTATGGGAAGGTTAGCTTGGAACAGGCTGAGGATGAGAGTAGTGAGGTGTATTAGCCTCACGCCCCATGTTGTCGGCAATTATTCACAAAGAATATACTCGTATACCAAACCTCGGTCGGTGGGGTGTGTGTGTTGTGTTGTATGGAAATATATAGTACACGTGACTTGTTTGCTGGTTTTTCACCGCAGAAATCTTTGCGTGTTATCTCTGACGAATTGTATGAGTTGTTGTTGTTGGTGCTTGTTTGTTTGCTTGTCTGTTATAGTGTGGAATCTTTTGAGTTGGAATATTTTTTGAGTATAACAAACAATAGTCATTTCGGAGAGGCAAAAAAAAGAGGGATTTTTATGGCTGACGTATTGACTGGTTTTTATGATAAACTGACGTAAGTCTAGTGAAATTCATGTTTGCAAAAGTAAGTTAAAATACTTTGTTTGATAGTAGAGTAGTAAGTGTAAGTGGTGGAAGGAAGCTAATTGGGTTGGGAAGTGCCTGCGGATGATTTCATTCGAAAAAGTGACGTCAAATTGAAAAGAAAATCAATTATTAGTAGATCTTATCTAGATTTTGAACAAAGCTGTGTATTATTTTGTCGTCAGGTCTACTTTGGGACACTATAGTTGAGGGTTCTCTAATGGCAAACGGATTGATGTTTCAATTGAAGTAGGTGCAAAAATTCAGGAATTGGATTGTTTCGTTGCCTGTAATCATTGGAAAGTAGTTCTTAGAATAAAGTGCTGTGACATTTGAATAATGAACCTAAGTCAACCAGTGATTTACAAAGTTGAATGTCAGTCTTTGTTTAGTATACCTACTTCGATATTGTGTTTTTCGGAGGACTTATAGAGTGTGTTTTTGCTTAGATGTTTACGTCAGCATTTCTCAAAGTGCAGTCTCAAGTAGATACGAAGGATTTTTTTCTTTACAATTTAGTTTTGGAAATCGTAAACTGCAATGGAATTTTTGAGTCCTGGAAATAAGGACCGGTGGTGGTATCATTGTCAACCCATAATTCAAACCAAATGGTGACTTTATGCGGGTCCAGGTGTTTGTCTGGCAGAACTCGTGTGGATGGAAATTTGGAAGTTATTGAAAAATAGGTTTATTGACACTAAAGAGGATTTGAACTGGTTTGAAAGTCTTGTTTGACATGATAATTTATTTGTCTTTGGCGTTTCAAATAAGATTGACAGTTAATATTGGAGTATGGTTGCCACACTTTCAAGACCTACTGGGCTGAAATTAAATACACAAATCAAATAAGATTGACAGTTAATATCAGAGTATGGTTGCCAATAACTTTCAAAACCTACTAGGCTGACATTAAATACATCTAATCTACTGTGATTTGATGGAGCTGCCGAAGTGTGCCTAGTTACTAACATTTAATTTTAATTTTTTTTAAATAATTTATTCACCTCATGGAAACCTACATTCATATCTGTCTTTTGTTGTTTCTATTCATCACGAGGTGTAACACATTTTGACATTTTCAATTATCGTAGACAGCATATGTTTATACGTCAATATAACAAATGCATTGTCAGATTTAAATAAATACATAAGATTATCATGACAAAACAGATGTCTTATCTTTCTCCCTGCCCCTTTATTGCACCCAGCACCCACCCATCTCTCCCCTTATAAATCATCTATTTATTGCTTATAATAGAAATTACCAAAAACATATTCCACATTTAACACGCTCCAAAATTCTCATTAGCATCTTCTATTGAGAGCGTTTTTCTTTCTTTCTTGAAAAAAGTCCCCCCCATACACAAACTTCTTGTTCAACATACATAATTTAATGTCAGGGCTGCCGCGGCGTGTTCGTCATAATAAATACGCATTTAATCTTCAAACCAAAAATGAAAAAAATATAAATGAAAAGAGATTTGAATATTTTAGTTTTCAAATTTACATCTTCTTGTTTGTAGATGTCGTTATAATCGTAGAACTTAAGGAAAGATGATGTAGGTATACTTTTATGCAAGAGTAATAAATTTTTAACCAAAAAAAGAAAAAAAAGAAGAAATTGTCAACCCCAACTTAAGTCGCAGAGACACTAAGAAGGAACTCTTGCTGATGCTGTTGGAACTGGAACTGGAAACTACGACACCATCAGCTTCTAGTTGTTGAAGACAGATGCAAGTTGAGACCTTGAATATTATTATTCTCTCTGTTTTTGAGTTTTGTGTTCGTTATGATCTGCCCTCTATAGATACAGTCTACCAGTATACTCGTAGGTAGGTAGGTTCTCTTGGTGAAATGCCCATAAAAATTGTGACGAAACACGAACAAAGAATATTCGTACACATTTGTATGTTTTTATACATTTATGAATGTATGTAGCTTCAATAACTCCTTACTGCTCGGAAGACCATGGAAGTAATGTTTTGAGATTTATAAATAGCTCCATTACGACCGAAGACCATAACCAAGTGTTGTAGTGCATCGAGATCACGTACTGTGGTGCATTTGCACAATTTGGTTCCCGTATTTTTAATTTTTTTTTATGTTTTGCAGGTATCATTCCTTGAACAAAAATGTTGTATACTGATTTTTATTTTATATTTTTTTTAATATTATAATAATTCCTGGGAAAACATGCCATGCTCTGTATTCTTACTTCAGATGGAAATATAAAGGCACCATCACATTTTATAGAGGGAACGAGGGCATACAGGTACTTACCCACATTCAGGAGAAGAATTATGGTTATTTACGAATACATTTAAAGTTGTGGCTGTTGAGATGGTTTAATATATCATGTCCTTGGATGTATATATATATATGTATGTTGTTTTAATTCAATTTAAATTTTGGTATGCAAGGATTTTTTGTATAATGGGTCTTTTGATGAATAAGCTTGAACATTAAATATGGAAAATTGTGTTAATTTGGCACAGTGGGGTCTTTGGGGGTTTAGTTTTGGTTTTGACAACAGTCGAAAGTTAACATTTTTCTGGACAAATAAAGACTAACAATGACAATATGTTCCAATTCTGTTGAAATTTTTTAAATTGGAATCCATGCCGATTGAAGAAGTGGCCTAGTCATGGGCAGGGCAGCTGTCATCATTTGACATTTGACAAACTAAAACTATACCATTATTAAAAATGAAAGTATAAACGCTTCTTGAGTCGTCGTGAAGCACTTTCTCGACTGAAATTATTGAAATTGGTGGACAACTTTTAGCTGTTGGAACAAGAGAGTGTTGTGAACAACTGAGAACATTGGTGTTGTAACCATAGTAACTCAGTCCTTAGAAGTAGGCATTTCACAAACGACATTTCATCGTATTTTGCAAAACAGACATAGGTATAAAGGCTTTTAAGGTTCAGTTAACACAAGACCTCAAGCCGGGGATCGATCAGCAGAAACATCGGTCCTTGAAATGCATTAAAATAATGTGGATTATCTTCAAGGTTATGGTTCGTGTTCGATTCGATTCGAAGGCTGCTAGATTATTACTAAACAGAAATGTCGGATTTGGGGTTCATAAAATCAATTTTTTTTGAAAAGCCTCAGCATTCTCAACGTACTACGAGTACTGTTAACTGCAGTTTTTGGACTGACACTGACATCCATGAAGGTGTCTTAAAAAATACCCTTTTTTATTCAAAATAAAACCTCTTATTGGAAAATCCTGTCGTTCTTAGTTCTATACCCCTTTTTCACGGGCAATGCCTTTCGTTACCAAAAAGCCATAACTTGGTACCCAATTATTCACTTAACTTAATGAAGTATGAAAATACAATTACATTTTTAAATTTCCCCTCCTCTTTTGACATCCTTAAAAAGGCATTCCTGCTAACGCATTGTGTTGCCTCCCCCCCTCCCCTCTCCTCACACTTAATTAACTGTCTTTTTTCATTGTCATCACAAAAGATCATACACTCCTTTTTTTTGTATCCTTTAACCGTTTTAATCCTGGCCATAAACAAACTTTTCCCATAAAATCCTAAAAAAAAAAGAATCTCAGCCACTTAACTTTTATTGAAGGCACAAAAAAAAAATTACCATCATTTAATCTAAAATATATAAGAAAAGGTACTTAGAAAGTCAATCAAAATAACGACTCTTTAAAAACATGTTCAATTATTTAGTAAAAAAAATAAAAAGTAAAAAACAAACATCCATTTAATCGTTTCCACGTTCATTTACTTTTTTCTTTTTTGGTTGTAGCCAATGATGGTTGGTATGTCTATGGATATGATTTTATTTATTTTTTTTTTTTTGGAGGAAGGACTATAATGTGACTGCAAGGAAGTCATTTTAAAAAGTGCTACCTACATAGACATCCCTCGAACGGAACGTCCCCTATCCTGGTTTACTTTTTCTTGTGGTTGCTTTTAAGTTATAAATGTACTCGGTATCTAGATGTATGAGTATATAGTATGAAGATACATAGCTACTGCCACACTGCCTTTATCGATGATACCCATCTGATGTACGAGTATTTTGGCCAAATAACGGAAAGAGCTTTTTAGCGGAAAAAAGGATGAACGACTCTGTTTTTTACTGGTAGCGAACAAAAAAAAAAATAAAAAAAAAAATATTTTTGGAAGCAGTCCAAAAATAAATAAGCGCAGATATAATTCATAAACTATGCAGAGATTGGGAAGGGTTAACGACACACTGTTGTGGCTGTTTATTGAAATGAAATTTATTTCAATAAAAAAAAATTACGGAAACCAAGATTTTTTAATTAAAGAACAGTTTATAGCAAAATTGTTAATCACTGTTGATAGCGCACAAATAAATTGATGGACTGGATTGCAGGAGTTCGCATATGCTGTTGAAGGGGATGAAGTACCCATTTTTCTATGACGTATTATATTTGCTATATACAAGTTTTCTTATAAACAAAAGTAGAAATAGTTGATAGGAATAAGCATTTCCAATTTGTGAATTTGAATTTGAATGGAAAAGGTGTTTTTTTGTGAATCTTTCAAATTTAAATTTTTAGTAAATGAAGTTTAATCAAAGTTATGTCAGTTGTTTTTAAGAATAATTGGAAAATTTGACATTTTTGTTTGGGATCTACCAGTTTAAGACGATTTAAGACAATAAAAATTCAAGTTTTGCAACAAATTTCAAGCAATTGAACTTACAATATGGTAATTTAAGGCTCCGATTGACGGTCGTCGATTAACAATTGAATCAAATTTTGTCATTTTTTATCGATTTTCTTGAAACATGTCTCTGAAAAGTGTTTGGCTTAAATTCCTTTCGTATGTTTTTAATTACGAGAAGAAGGTTTTTGCAAAAGACAATTTTGGAAAAACCTTTCGAAAAGACTGGAAAATTAAAATAAATTTTTTGTATGGAATAGAAATTTTGGCTTATTTTTCTACGAAATTTTGCATTTATCACAGTAAAAGACACTCTGCATGCAGTTTGGGAGGAGAAGTTAAAAATAGAAAAATAATAGATGGCGCTGTGCTGCGATCAATGACACATAAGGTGTGAGTAATTTGAAAAGTTCTTTGACCAACTGACCGACTGACATAATTTTGAACTTACAAACTAAATAGCTGATAGTGGGAACAATCATATAGTCATGTTACAGAATCCGAATCATCCGAGAATGTGCTATGACGCACGGTACGGTTGTCCGTGAAGAAACTGATGAACAATGTGATGTATTTCATGATCATCAATTGCAAATTCAGATGAGAAGAAGTTCTTATCCCACGAATTCCGACTATTTCAACTGATCTTGCATTGCAATTAAAGCGGATTCAGTTCCCAGGTTGATTGGCATTATTAATCGAAATACTAAATGTTGGCGTTGGAAGTTTGTGGGATTAATCTCGAATTTCCCTTATATTTTTCTCACGGTCAGTCATAGTCGCCTATTCGTGTGTTGGCAAAATGTTTTCGTTGTTTTTTTTCTGCACTGGAAAACTAATTGAAAATCATTTCTTCAAATAAATCACATTGATATTTTTACTCCTTACCTTTATTTTACTATAACTCTGGGATGAGACGAAGTTTGACTGGCCCGATAGTTTTGAATAAATTACCATGCACTAATGTTTTTTTAAAAACTTTTTTCATTAATTTTGAGTTTCAAAAACATGAATTAAAAAAGTATAATGTTATTTTTAAAGTATAACCGCATCCCCAATTAAGACTTAAGCCTCTGCCAAAACCTTTCATCATTTATTGCAAAAGTTAACATTTTTTTAAATGTATATAAAAATTATAATAATATGTGAAATTTTTGATTACGAATATTTTATTTTACCAATGATGACTTCCTATTTAATTTGAAAAAAAAAAAAGATTTCCAAGAAAACATGACTCTACCATAAACCAAATATGTAATGCATTTTATTTTTATTAAAGATATTTATTTAAGACAAAGAACACATTCATAATTTAATAATAAAAATAATAAATTACGTTTTTCTGTAAAAAAAAAAAAACAAAAAAACATTGTTTTTCACATACGTAGTATTGTTTTTCAACCTTAGACAAATAAAGAAAAATAATTTAGTCATGTTATTAATCAATTAGAATAATAATACATAATTAATTGACTTCTAGTTTCAAAGGCTTTCAATTAACTAAGCGACGAGACGTTGCAAAACGCATTTAATCACTTTTATTACCAACCTACACTCTCATGATAAAAAAAAGATAAAAAAGATGACGATGTCCAAGCGATTCAAAAACTAACAAAATCCCACTCAAATTTAGTTTAATTTATTTCAAGATTAATTCAAATTAATTTTGTTTTTTTTTTTCTCATATTATGTATATTTTTTTTGCAAAGAAGATAAAACAAATATATTTTTTTTGCCAATAATTCTTATTTGCGGATTTTTCTTGTTTTGGAATTGAAAACGTGTTTGGAGTACTTTAGTCAGGTTAAAAACAAAACAAGGTAGGATGCATATTTGCGTATGTATCTATGTATGTATATTGAACTGAAGGTGAAGAACATTATAATCATCATGGAGCCGAACATGTTCCCACTCAGCTTACGCATTGCTGGACGAATCCCAACTTCCAATGTATCTGAAGTCGATTCGATGACGGGGATGACGATGATGATGATGAGATCCAGATAATATCGCAAAAATTGTGTCTTCTCTTGATTTTTGTTTTTTTTTGTTATGTTTGTATGTATTCATTTTTGTATTTTCTTTTGTTTTCCATTATACCCTTGCTCTGTATTTCATCGAGGGACGTGGGATTTGTTCTTTTTTTTATATAAATAAATACATATAAAAAAAAAAAATTGAGTACGATAAGTACCAAGTACGGCAGAAAATTAAAGCACGTTGCGAAGTTTATTATTTTATTTTTTTTTTTGAGTTGTTGTTGAATAAAGTAATTTTATAATTCCCACCGCACACAATGTAAACGAACTGCTAATTTTTTTTTTTGAATAGATAACTGATGTGATACGCTTTTTGATTGACTAATTTACTATAACCACAAGAAAAAAAAAATTGTTTATATTCTTGATTTTACCAAGTCAACTGAAGCATCTCTATTTTTAAAGATTATCTAACAATTTTAGATAAGTATGTCGTAAAATATGCGAAAAGTTTAGTGGAATGTTAGGTATGTAACATTTTCCACATGACATATTTTAAGCATGATACTATTTCCTTATGATAATTTTAAGTATGTCTACAGTAGTGGTCATATTTTATGGGACAGTAGGTATTATCTTTTTTACTTAATTGCTACTCATTGAAAAAAAAATTAACTTAAAACTTTTTTTATTGATACGTGATTTTGTATTTGGGAAATATATTCCACAATGAAGAGAGGAAAATATGAAAAATTTAATTTATCTTTATATGGCAAAAACAAAATATGTAGAATTTTTTAAGAGATATGACTGAGTAGAAAAAATATTACTGTGTTTTATAATATGACCACTACTGTAATTTTTCTCGCATTTTTATTTTTTTTAGATCTCTGATTTTTACTTTAAGACTAGATCTATTTGTTTTTGTTTTACGTTTTATAGATGGCGCCAGTAACTTGTTTAATTAATTCACCAATCCTTAATTGTGATCAGAAAACAACATTACTTTTATAATGTGACTGATCTTTTTATATATGACAATATAATTTCTGTCAATGCGCACCCTGTAGTTTATATTATTGTCAACCGGGGAATTTGTATATGAGACTGTGTCAAAAAATTCAACTATATAAACTTCTTCCATTTAATTAAACTGTTTTTAACGATTTTGACAAAATTCCGAAGCTAAAAAGTAAAATCAAAAAAGATATCATCTTTCAAGGCTTAATTACATGAAAACGGTTCGTCTGACGAAAATTTTCATTTGCACCTTTTTTGTAGGACATTCAATTCCTTACAAAATTATTTTGAAAAAAAGTTAAAATTGTAGTTTTTTTTTGACCAGTCTAATGTACACTTGTCAGATTTGTTCATGATTAAGATTTAAAATTAAAAAGTAAAGTGTCTGGCATTCTAATTGACTACGAGTGATGAAAATGGAGAAACTATTTTCTCGTTTCATGTAATTCTAAATTTCAATAAAGAGGAAATTGTAAATGTCAAATTTAAGTGCTGCCAAGTTTTATAGTTTGTTTGTTCATTTCGATTTTGAAAGTTTTAATAATCTGAAATATTATAATTTTAAATGGATTTTCAAATTTGCATTGTGTTTGTTCTAAAATAAATGCTTAATTTTGACAGGCAATTGTGGCTTTGTAATGGAAGTAACAACTGTCAAATTGACTGTCATAAATGACGTCATTATATTACTAAGTCAACATAAAGTGTTATATTTAGTTTTCACCTGTTATGGAAAGACAGGTTGACATATTTTGACAACCAAGACCATCAGGTGCATCAAATTAACCATATGTCTCCTGTAAAATATGACAAGTAAAAATCTATCATTCAGTCTTTAATATTTAGTATGTTCTGTTCGAGAATCAAATTTTTAATTATTATCGAAACTTAACTACCACTAACACTCAAATTCTTTATAACCTTAAAAAAGAAAATATGCGTTTAAAGAAAAATTAGGCTTTTGCTTTCTTCTTCTGAAACGTCAGTAAACAGTAGTATGTGTTGCTTTTTTATTGTACTTAAGATAAAATTTGCCAGAATTGGTTATATCGCTTGGAACGTTATTATTTCAAAAAGTCAATAAGTCGTCTAAAAAATATTTAAGAGTACTATTAAACTTTTTTGTATAAGCAAAAGGATATAAAATAAAACAATAAAATGGTCTAAACAAATATGCTTTAAGGGTTTAATGTACTTTATTTGCTTTTTCAGACTTTTATATAAAAACATTAAATTAAAGTTAAATTAAACAACAATTAAATTCGTATCCGATTCAAAGATAAACACAGACAAAATACGTATGTTTGTATGTAGTCAAAGTATGTCATTATTTCAAATAATATACTCTCATAGAAAAAGTTCTTTTTCCAACACATCACAACTTTAACCTTTTGACTTTGTATGAAAAAAAAACCAATTTTATTCTGTGTGTAGTTTGTACAGCCACAAACTTTTAGTTTTTCATTCCGACATGTCTATGTAATGAATATATGTATGAATATTTATGTATGTATGGTGTATGCATTTTAAATGCAGTAACATATTTTAAATATTTCACTTTCCCAAAAGGCATTTTTTAACCTCTTTTAACAAACGACCGACGTGGTTAAAACTGGTACACATGTCTTGTTTTTTTATTTTGTAGGTATGTAAAATGTTTCGCCCAACAGCGACTTTTTTGAATTAAAAAAGTAATTAAAATTATTTACCTAGATATCTACATAATGAAGAAAATATGAATTTTCTACAAAGGTTTTCATTTCTTTTGGTACGATGTATGTTAAAGGAAAACATATTCTGACAAAAAATAAATAAATAAAATTCAAAATTGAATAAATTAAATCAAACTGAATTTAAACTAAAACGTTCCAAATATGAATTAACTTCTCCAAAAACCACATCGTAACAAACTATTTGAAATTTCTTATCTTTTTCGGTGTGAAATCGCAAAAAAAAAGACTTAAAACTGACAAAATTCAATAAAAAAAATAAAATAGTACGTTTACGCCCCAATGTACCACTGATAAAAGTCTTTTTTAAGGTACTAGCTTCTGATTTTTTTGTCAATAAAAGCATAGCAACGGTTTGGAGTAACGTGAACTGCTAGATACTAGTTCTTTCGTTTTTCTAACGGTTTTTTTTTGTGTAAGATTGGAAACAATTTGTTATCGATACAATTTTAGCTAAACAGTTCTTCAATCAATTTTTTTTTTCTTCAAACTTTTCAATTCCCAAATTGACGAAACCCACCACCAGGAAGATAAATTACTCCCAATAGCTTAATCTAACGTGAACTTCTGTTTCCATAAATTAGGAAGGTCTATTGATGAGTCCAGAATGACCCATCAGTGACTCAAATTGCAAAAACAAAAATAAATAAAACATTATCATCAAAAAAAAAAAACCATTCCATTGTTTGTTATTCAAAACACTGTTAATTGACATTCTATGGGATTCCATCACGTTCGCTTTAGAATTACAAAAAAAAATAAATAAACTAACATTCTCTCCCCCCACCAAAGCTACATCTATACACATTTTTACTCGTACTCGTACCTGCAGCATAATATTGTCATTGTCAATTCGCGACAGATGACATAAGACTGATCAAACTTGTGCTGCGGTGCGTGGTGGTGTGAAATAAAAACTAGAGGTGACAAAACCATCCCGGATTGTGTACAATGAGTCTTTTTCATTTCAAATATTCACACTAATCCTTCGTGAATATAGCTACCGCCGCCGTCGACGGGTGGACGGTGGCGATGACAACGACGACGATGCGACGCAACGATATCACGCGACAAACAACATGAAGGATGCGTTTTCAAACTCAATATTCATTAATTCCTATACTTGTATTCGTAACAGTAACTGACTACCGACGACGACGACTACAGACCGCGACGGAGGACACAGACGCGCAGAAGATGAGTTGGGAGTTGGGATGTCAAACCTATTCTTGTAATCGTAACTTTGTAGACTTATTTGCACAGATGGATTTGCATATTCTCGTTACACGGGTATTTTGTCGCAAAAAATATGAAGTCAGGAAAAAAGTACAAAGGGTTGCCAACTTCAATTTCCAACAGTCATAAGGATTCTATCGGTCACTCGAATTCTACTAATTTTTTCTCAGATGCAAATTGTCATTTTATGAGTTGAAATTGTGGCATGTCACGTCTGTGTTGAATTAAGTTTTCTTTTTCAACTTTGAGCTACACAATGCACGAATACACTGCCCATGTCAGGGCTTTTTAAATTTTGATAGTTTTGACAGATGTGCTCAATTTAACTATAGGTAAGTAAGCTCCTTATTGTTTCTAGATTACATTTTTCATTCTAATTTTTATAGGAAAGCTTAGTATATGACTGAAGGAACCGATTCGTAAAATCTGTTTCTTACGTTGTTGACATTTGTAACTGACAGCTTAGTTGCATACGTTAGTCTGTGTTCACATTTAACTCTTTTTACTTGACCCATTTTGACGTTTTATACTTTTATCTCCTCTTGGTGGTGTTTTAATGTGAAAACCGTCGTAGTTCTTAAGTTAGTTCGATTGACATTAAGTTTTACAAAATGGCAAACATAATGTGAATGACAGATGCACAATAATATGATAAAATAATCCGTCAAAATCAAATGTATAGGGTGTTACCATATCGCATATCTTTCTCATCTGTCAAACGAACCCACTAGACAAAATTGATTTTGACTGTCATTTATTGTAAAATTCGATGTATTTGTCTTTTTTTTTGTTGCTGTTCCGTTTCGTTCCTTCAACGTCAATGGATCCATTAAAGAAATGCATTGGAAGGATTTATAGATTAAGACTTCAAAGGGATAACGATTTATAGCTGTCATCTCTGACAGTTACTGTTGAATTAACTATAACTAAAAAAGTGCTGCCAATTCATAATTTCTGGCTGTCATAATCTTTTGTATTGAATAAATCACTGAAAGATTCTGGCAACACTGCTTATACTAAAGTTCACTCTGCAGCTCCAGATTCAATGTTTCGGTTAAACCAAAATGTAAAATAAAAAAAATGAAAACACCTAAACCGATAGAGGGAGGGAATTTGCATTTTTCGCATTTATTCTCGTCATTGGTTTTAGTGCGAATCGGGGAAGATTATGTATGTATAAAAAGAGAGAAAGTGACTACGTTCTCATCGTCGTCGTTGGTCGGTGTCATCGTCATCATGTCCGTCCCAATGGATATCTGACTTAACATTGCGGCTCGGTAGCGAGGTCGTCCTTAAGTAAACTCATTCGGAATGTGCAAATAATTAAAATGCAAAATAAAAAAAAGCACACACATAAAAAACTTCGAAATATCTCTGCCAGCTATATTGAGGGTGACGTCAGACGGGTTATATACATATGTATATGTGTGTGACAATTTGATATATCTCTCCGTGTCAGTCGCAAAGTATTCTATATAAAGTGTAAAAATAACTTTGCCTCTCTACATACTATATCACATCCCTGGAGCTATAGGGTATGTTATGCTATGTTTTGGTGTGTATTGTCGTGTGGTATGGTAAATGTCGGTCTACCATCAACCACATACACAATTGAACATTTTACAAAGCAAAAACATAGTACATATCTATGTTGGAATATTCGTGTTGCGTGATTCGTGTTAAATGTAGTAGATACTGTATATACGGTAACGGTACCTACCTACTTCACTTAATTCCGCTGATCGAAGTGGTTTGTTGTTTACATATATATATTTTTTTTATTTGTATTTGAATAAAGGACTGACATTGCTTTAGCATATCAAAAGCAGGACTGAAATTATACCATAAAAATAGTTAACTTTAAATGGTCATTTAAAGTACCTAAAAGCTTTCAAAGTAATTACATTGCATAGTTTTTGCTTTAATTTTGGTATCTTATATTTAATTGGTATACAAATTACACTTGGATATAATAAGAGGAGTGTATAACTGTATATGAAGTATATAACGGAATTTAGAATTATAGTAATTTATTAATGTGAGAGTAAAGTTTCATGGTTAGAATTGCATTAGGCTGAAGTTTGACATAGTTTAAATTTTCTTTCTATCAAAAGTTTGAAAATGGTGGTTAAACTAAATGAAGCGCTGAAGATTTTTAATGTAACAATAACAATTGTGATAGCAAAAATCACATCATTAACTTCATGAGATGTGAATTTAATTTTTGACTTTTGAAAACATAAAAGAAAAAATTAATTATAAACCGTGTTTTATTGGTAATCTTTAGCTAGCACAGTAATAAAAGAGTTCCAAAAACACGCTTTATTTAACTTTGCATTTGAACTTTAAATTTAACTTCCAAAGTTGGTATCTCTGCATTACATAAAGTGTGTTCGAACTTCGAAAAATGTTTAGTACATAACTCAGGTCGAATTGAAATATTCATGGAGATGCAGGTCGAGTTGAAGTTCTATAGAAATGCAGAACTATTGAATTGGCAGTGTAGAACTATGGAAATAGATAGATTTTGTTCAGAGGCCTTGAGCCCAGCACTTGCAACTTGCACACACACCCCATAGATGCATTAATGAACATACCCCAGACTTTTGACACCACTTAACTGCCCACTTCATTTCAAAGTTTGAAATTCTATCTTCACTTAAATGCTTTTACTGACTAAATTTTACGATGCAGCGTATTCATTTACAAAAAAAAAAAACAAAATGACTATAGTGATATTTATACAGTCAGTATATTGTCAGTTTCGACAAAGTTATCCATGCGCCTGTGTTATTTAATCGATATTTGCCACTTCAGCATAGATAAATAAATGCATTGTAAATCATTTTTTGTGCCATAAAATAAGAAAAAAAAATGTGTATTTTTTGGTCACATTTAAAGAATTTGGACAATTACTGCGGATAAAACAATCATTAAAAAACTTTAAACTGCAACTTCTCTTTAGTTCCAACACAATTTTTTTTTTATATTTGATGAAGATAAATATATTTTAACTTTTAACCTTTCTCCCTTCATCTGAAACTTATGCTAAAGTATCCTGAAGTCTTTTTAAAATCTTAATCTTTTGTATCAGTAAAGCAATAAAAAAGTGTCATCATCATCTTAATAAAGTTCATTGATCCTATTATCCAAATATTATAAACAAAAATTACGTCAAGTCGAAGTTACCTAAAAAAAAGTCGCAATAAATGTGTGCCATAAAAAATGAAAAAATAAAATAAAATAAAACAGCAACCTCTATCATTGACAGTTTTTTTTTTTTATTAAAATAAAATTTACTTTGACATTCAAAGCACATCAAAACCCCGTCAGCTGTGAGTGCTTAAGCTCAAATAATACGCAAAATAATTCTCTTTTAAACACATATACAAACAAACAAACTTACCCATCGTTATACCAACGAAAGACGAAAAACAGTAGCAAAAAAAAAAAATAAAACAAAATAAAAACAGTAAAAAATAAAATTAACAGAAAAAAAAAAAAACGAAAATTAACACTGAAAACTTAAGCAATCTCAATTTTCCTGTAAATTAAAACCGAACACTTGGGAATATTAACAGGGTTGCCAACTTTTTTTTCTAAATCTTTCATTGATTTAAATGATACTTTCTCAATCTTTACAAAAGAAGTTGCCAGTAGCAAAAAAAAAAAAAGGAATTTCACAAATAGCGAAAATTATATCTGAGTGAAATATATAAATTATTCTTTTCCTATTTTTCATCGCTACTTTAAACAAAAAAAATAAATTATATGAAATAGAAAATAATTTTTCATAATTATTGTGTGTTCATAATTTTTTTTTCCAAAAATTTCCCGTAAATTTCTAGAAGTTACCAGGACCCCTTTTTGTATGGTAATGCTGTAGAGTTGTCAAAACTGGTATATTTTATTTTAAGGAAAATAGTTACCAACATTTTTTAACATTAACATTAACTTTTTTCTTTTTTAATTTTCTTCATTTTAGCCAATGTTTTTTACTGATGGTAATGCTGTTTAAAATATGTTTTATAAAAATTATTAGGTGATAAAAATTAGCTAAAAAAAATAATGTGACAAATTTACAACATTGAATTAAATTTATTAATACAGTCTTGAAATTATGAAATGGCAATGCTTACTTGGCTGACAAGTGAAACGTCATTAAATGTCAGTTAGTTAAATTTGGAGACTTTACACCGAAAAATCGTAATTTCTTCAAAATTTAAAATAAAAATATTGCCTTGGATGTAAATTAGGAAAATTCTCTTGACATTTTACTGCAAAAGAAGAGTTAACCCTGGTTTTAGTAGCATTGGCTTCGATTTAACGGTCAAGAGCACACGTTCTTCATAAATATACATACATCCCGTAAAAAAATGTCTTCAATGATTCTTACAAAGTACAATTGACACATTTTTTTTGTTATCAGATTTTAATAAGTAGATCCATTATTGACCCCATGCTGATGGCAACCTTGTCACTTTAAACCAGGCGCCACTAAATAGCTCCCGCATTGGGACATGCCAACTTAATGTGCTGTACTCGTCGTATAAGTATATGTTCAACATCAGCCTTGTGCCTGCAATTACAACAGAGACTTTAAGTTCTATACTCTTGGCTGCCACTTTGGCATGATTCACACGAAACTCGGTCAAAGGCAAATTTATAAAAAAAAAATTGAAACCATTTTATGAGTGGGCTTCAACTCAATAAAAAAAAATTCAAAGACAAGTTCTCATCAATTGAAGAATAAAAAAGACTTTTTTATAAGCAGTTGGGATTTTTCTTTAAGATACAAACTTTGAAGACAGAAAATAGACTGAAATGTAAACATGGAGAAATTAAATCTCTCTTGGTCTTGTCTTTAACGTTTCCCTCGTCGTGGTCGTTCCAAAGTATTGAACTTGGCTAAAGTAAACTTTTCCAAGAATATAAACAATTTTTTTTTTATTCAAACGGACTCAGGCTTTGAAATGTGCATCAATATTATAGGAACTCATATTTGGAGCAACGAAAACCACCCGTCGAGCCGCCCGTCCGTTGTTGATGCAGATACTCTTGGAGATGATGAGGGATGCGGATGGGTTTATTATCTTAAGTAAATTACTCCTTCTGGGAGTTTTTTCTTGTTTGTATATTTTTCTTCGTTGGGATGAATTTCCAGACAAAGGTGTGGATAATGACTGATAAAATAGGTACCCATGGGGTTAAGCAAGTGAAGACTCATTACACACATCATTTTATGGCGATGCGAAAGAAGGTGGTGAACATCCGGGGACTGTGCAGAACTCCCAGATACATTCCAGTGAAAATAACATGATTCACTGATTCCCTATTGACATTTTACATACAAACCGGGAACACTGTATACTCATTAAAAATAAAAGACTGGAAACTGAAAACAAGGGTATAGGGGCTGTTTTCAACAACCCTTTATAATGATGATGGTTGTATTCGTATATTGTCATTGTTTAGACTATACACCAGACCGCCGCGCCGAGACTTAGCATCAGGTTTTTTGAGAGCAATGAGCCTTGGATTAATGTAGGACAAACATTTATCACAGTACATTGCAGTGCAGCACCAGCAGCCAGCCAGAGCGGGTTGAATGGATAGCTATAAGTTGACAAGTCGAGTAAATAGGAAAAAAATATTTTTACATATAGACAAAGTTTATTCAACAAAGCTGGGGCTGCGCTGCTGTGATAGCTTATCTTTCTTTTGATATCTTTGAAGTGCTATAATTAAAACGACATGATGACACCCACAGTACGAGTATATGTGGTGAGATATGTGGTTAAATGAAGTACAACTGAGCTTCACAAGCTTCACGCTTTTCGTATAAACGCGAATAAAGTTTCTGCAAGAATTAAATGAACGGGAAGAGTGGTGGTGGTGATGATGGATTCGAATTAAGGTCTTTTGTTCTGCATGCCGATTTGTATTGTTGTCAATTGACAACGAAGGGGGGTTTTCTTTAAAAAAAAAAAAAAACATTAAACTTTTGTCTAACTACGAGGACGTACTACCTAAGTTGAATGGAACAATAAGAGAGGTGGCTGTAAGAATAGTTCATCGCGGTCTTTAGAAAATTAGGATAATTTAACAGGGGTTGTGAATGCAGTTGAATGGTTTCATATTGAACACTGACGAAAAGTAAACCTTGTTGGCTCAGTAGGTGGAAAAGTTGTCTTACTTTTTGTATAAAAGGTTAACTTGTATTTTGCGTGTTGTTTTTCATTCTTCTTCCTTCCCTTTGAATTTAATTGATACATTGTTTTGTATCACCTGATAGCCATGGTCGCTGAGGTGCAGTTTCTTCACTTAGAGTGAAATAAGCAGTATTAGATTTTAAGCCTACGACATCAATTTAAGTGTTAAATTATATTTAACCTTTGTTTTAAGAAACCATCTTGTCGAAACCTTTGATAAGGTCTGGAACTTGCGACTTGAGAATACAAATGACATAGGAAGCTTTTCAGATAGTACTACGAACTACTGAAATCCTTTGTCACGATTCACGAACCGACTCCAAGGAGTATAATGAACGACCAAAATTATTCGGAATTTAAGAAAATTAAAGTCGGTGTACCACAAGGAAGTGTCCTTGAACCAACACTGTATCTGTTTTAAACAAGGAATATTTTTGTGGATTTTACATCGTGACCTTCAAACAAATGAAATGGTTACAAAAGAGGTAAAAAAACTGCAAAATCATACGTCACATCAACTCCAAAATGTATAGCCCGCCTTAATTTTGCACATGTGCCGCTGTCTTCGATAACTTCAAAAATTCCATCTTGAAGGTCTTGATTTGAGAATTGTGGAGAATTGACATATACCCTTCTAATCTCTCAGAAGTCTCAAAGAAAAAAGACTATAAAGGTGTTAAATCATAAGATCTTGATCTTTGCAAAGTTTTTACTTGTCAAATGTCAAAGTGACAGCTGCATATAGTTGTACTGAACTACCACTGTAAAGTCTTTGGTGGTAGTTTTTTCTCAGTATTTTGTGATTTATTCACGAAAAAAGAGGTATCTTGACCCCTTCATAGAAATTGGAGTTAATGGCCTTGAGATTATTTATTTTGAACTGTCAAACACTATTACCCCTCAATTTAACCGCAGGTTAAACTTACTTCAACTCTTTTTTAATATTCCGAGGTTAAAAATGTCCGCATAAGTCTTATATAAGGCCTACTCATAGATAATCATGATTTAATTACCATTTTCTTTGCACAAACTTCTACAAACAAACGAGTACTTATTTTTTTTTTAATTATTTTTCCTTCAAGTTGCGAATTACAATTTTTTTTTTCAATTTTTTTGAAATAGCAAAAAAAAAAAAAATAAACAAATTAATTGCACCTGCAACGCAAAGACAAACAATAAAAGGAGGCCAGTGTTTTCCAATTGCACATGGGTATAAATCCGGGGGGAGGGGGTACCCCCTTCGACCGAAGTATATTCACTTGGTTAGCTGCGATGGTGAAAGTTAGATTATACTGACAACGCACTATCAACCACACCATGATGATGATATGAGGGACGTGAGGTGGCAGCATTGACTGCATTATCATCACGCAACATTTTTATATCCAAAGTCATCAAAAGGGTTCAAATGCAATGGGGGCATTAGCATGGGCATAGGCACGGACTTATGTACATACATACATATGGGCAAACCCCATTCGAGAAGCCCCCATTTCAATTCCCACTCAAATGAGACAGCAGCGTCGTCGTCGTCGATACGCAATTCAAATGCAAATAGTTTTATGGCGGCAACAGAGAGTTGTGGCGACGACGCGACCAAAGACGACGACGACATACGACGAGCGACTACTTACCGCTATATGTCCCACATATGGGGAGCACCGCATGTAGGCAGCAGACTCACCAACGCCAAAACTAAGAACATACAAGTCCAAAAAACTACAAATCTAATTAACTTAAATATTTATTCTCGACCTGTAAGGTGTTCCTTTTGATTTGTTTCCCTCCCCCGGTCGGCCGGCCTCCTCTCGTGTGACGTCCGACGAACGTCTCACATGGAAGGGTAACACACTCTGTGCCCAGATAGAGAGCAGCGCATGGAGCCCCTCCCGTTCTTTTATTTTTGTTTTTGAGAATTCTTCAGATCAGAATTCCTCGGTGGCACACTGTGATATTGTTTTTGTGGTTGCATCAGTGGCGGTGCGACTTGCTAATGCGAAAGGGGCTCATTCCACCCTTTAACGGGAAAAGGGGAATTCGAGTGCCATATAGCGTTTGTGGATGGTGACGATGATGGTGGTGGGTGTGGTGGAGGAAGGGCACAAGAGAGAAAGATTATTGAGTCCGCTACCGTGCTGCGCTGCTGGTGTTGCTAGTTGCTATATAGTGGTGGTGCCTCCGCTGGTGCTGGTGCTGGTTCTGGTGCGGTTTCTTGGTTCAATGGATTGCCTGACCGTGTAGTTAATTTAGTTGCGTTTTGGATTATCGCTTCAATTGATGTGAATTCAATTGTATCCACACATACGGTTCTTTATAGGCTTTTACTGTTGATTTTGATTAAAAACGAAAAGTAAAAAAAAAAACGAAAAAAACGGTATTTCATTGTTGTTGTCGTTTACGTTTCTGTATGCCTACATAATTGGCGGTCGTTCCAATTGCTCTGCCGGAGTACATTGTCGTCGTCGACGTTGCGTCTTTGGTCGGAATTGAGTGTGGTTTTTTTTCGTAATCTGGATTTCTTTTTTTTTTCAGAGGAAAAAAAAGTGTTGTGCTCTTGATTGTTTTTTCACCCCGTTGAAAAAAAAGAACTTCGCAAATTGTGTAGTGTTTCCTTTTGTGTTTTTTTTTTTTAAATTAATGTAAATTTTGTATTTGTTTTGTTTAAATTGTTGAATCATCATTGAATTTGAATGTAACCCCCCCTTTTGAATTTTCATTCATGTTTTCTTCTTCGGTGGAAAATGCTTTTGTTTCAAAATGTTGTCTTGAATGAAATTCAAATTATATACTTTTTCTTGTTTTTAAGAAAAATGGATGCTCTGAAATTCAAGTGGATTGCGAATTTATACATACATATATTTTTTTTTAATTCTCAAGAAAAATAGGGGTTCATTATACTTGCTACATACATATTTAAATTCATATATACAAGTTTTTGTTCTGGAGAATTATGATGACTTTGCATGGAAGGATAGGTTGCGATGAGGGATGAGTGCATAAAGTATTTTTTATTTGTGGATTATTATTTACTTTTTAATTTAATTTTGGATTTGGATGTGATGCATTCACTGTCATGGGGATAATATGAGCAATGAGTCAAGTTCTAAGTTAAGGTTGTGGATGAACGACATGAAAATAATTTTTTTTTTAAATCGACACACAGATATCAAAAATGTGTAAATTTTTAAAAGACATGAAAACGGATCCCAGTTGTGCATGTGCCAAAGCTAAGAAAATAATTATTTTACAATTCAGTCAAAAATCACACAATTTTCAAAATTAAATATTTTAAAAGATCAAATAATTTTGTATAAGTTTTTCGTATGAAATGAAATTTTGTAAAAAAAAAAATATGTTTTATATTTTATTTACAATTTTAAAAATTTTCAAGTTATGTTTTATAAAAAATTAAATGCATTAGTTTTTTTTTTTTGAAAAGTCGTGTTACTGAAAAAACTTTTTTAAAATTATTATTTTTTGTACATTTAAAAATTATTTTGATTTTATTTTTTGTATTTTTGTAATTCTTTTAATTTTTACATTTTTTTAATTATATTATTTTTGTATTCTTTCAATATTTTGTTTTTAAACTATGCATATTTTACAATTTTTTTTAAATACGTGGTGACTTGACATGTTTTAGATACAAAAAATGCTCACCTAACAAATTTTTTGACTAATTTTATTTAATTTAAGAAAATGTACTGTAGAGATTTTCAGTGATGGTACACATTTGGACTTTCATTTTTTTTGTCAATACAATAGAATGTTAGGTTTTACAAAATTTTCTATCAAACTCTAATTTCACTTTTGATGAGTACTTTTGAATTTTCTACTTTATAAAAATGCGATTCAAAAGAATTTTCAATACCACTTTTTAATCCGACTTATTTTATATAATTTTTTTAATTTAAATAATAAATTCAATTTAATTTTGTAGAAAAATTCTGGATTTGAATGATTTTATTTAAAACAATTTTTTTTTCATTTTGGACACAATTTAATACATATATCTTTCTTAAATATTTGGCTTCAACAAACCAAACATAATATTCCACTGACATGATCTCATAAGTGATTTATTCTTTTATAAAATATTTAATTTGGCAAAATGTCTTGAACACCCAAAAAGTTAATTCTCAGTTTCTAAAAATTCTGCTAAATTCTGACAGACTTTTTAGTTGTTTTTTAAACTTTATCTTTCTCAATGTCAATTTGGAAAAAAAATTTATTTCAAGGAATTTAAGATATAAAAATTTTTGAATTCTTAAAAACTATCATCCTAAACACGCATTGCCAGTAATATAAAAATATTATAACATTGTTTGCAAACCAAATAAATCAGTCCCCAATGTTTAAAAAAGTATAACATATTTATTCAGTTTTTTTTATAGTTTTACACATTATAAAAAAAAATAATTAAACGTAATATTTAAGATAAAGATGACTATTTTATAGAAGACGTTTTGAGCATAATCAAGTGACAGCTGTCAAAAATACCAACTTTTAAAAGAGTATTGACAGATTGAAAATCACACGTTCAAAAATACAAAAAATTATTAAAAATGCCTGATTGCGAAATCCAAAAAAGGTTTCTGAAGTAATCCAAATTTAAGTTTTCATGATTTTATCTTTAAAGGCTAAGAGTGGCAACATTTAAAATAAAGTCGATTTTTTTTACCATAAAAGTAAGTTGAAACGTTTACTTTTTTTCTGGTAATTTTTCATTATTTTCGATATTCACTCGGGATGAACTTTGCTTGGATGTAAAATTTATTCCTCCCAATGATTTTTTTTTTCACTTAGTAGAATTCCAGCTTTTTAAGACCTTAATTTTGTTTGGTTTGAAAAATGAGTTATTAAAATTGTATTTGTTTGTAAAATTTGTTAAACAAAGATGAAAGTTAAATTAATTATTCCGAGTACTTTTATTTCACTTGCGTGTAGCTGAACATAAATTACGCTTTTTAAATATTCTTATAAAAAAAAAATACTTTAAAAACGGTTATGGTTTTTTGAATAATGATTACAGCCTCAAAAATATCAAACAATTTATTATTTCTTTCAAAACTGTTTCTATTTTCACTTTGTCATAAGTTCTTAGTTAAGTTAAATCGAATTCAAATCTTGTAAAAAATCCAACAACACGAAATTTAAAATTTACCTCATTATTTCTCACGTGAAAAAACACCATGTTTTCCCAACCTTTATCGCTCAACTGTATGTAGTTGTATGTAGTTTAGTATACCATTGTGTTTTCTTCACCGGAAATAAATGTTTGCAAATTGTAAAGCCTCTTTTGCTCAACGGCAGGAAGTCATATTTTCATTTTAATATTCCGACATTAACACGAACCACTTGAGTGAAAAATTAACAAAAAAAAAAAAAACAACTCACTCAGCATAAAAATTAAAAAAAAAATATAAATTTACTTACATTATAATGAAACGATGCATGTACTTGTACTTTGTACTTTTTATTTTTTTTTAACATAATTTACCTACCTACTTGTAGACTTGCTTACGGTGTCAATAAATCATTTACCGGATTTGGATGTTTTATCGATTTATGTTTATTCAAGTTCAATTTAATGTTTTGTTATAGCAAAAGTTCATTATGAAACCATGGGCAGAGAGTTGGTACTGAGTACTGGGTGCTGGCGCTGGTTCTGCTGCTGTTGCTGCTGCCGCCAGTCATCTTTCAAAACTCAAGTACATGTATACGTATGTAGATAAACTTCACTTGAAATAATGTTAAGCGATTTAAACTGATCAACTGGGTCGGATGAAATTGCTCATAAACAGAACATACATACCTGTAAACTACGAGTAGTTGAGACTTTTGATACTCAAGTACAACTGAAGTAAAATTACCTGACACTTGGAATTTTTGAGTACGAGTCCTAATTCTTTCGAAATTGTAATTAAAAACTTTAAGTTCTAGTTACATCGCTAGTACTCGTGCTTTTCAATCTCTTTGTCCTTGAATTCCCTTAGTACTTGAGTTTTTAATAATACTCTAAGTATAGTACTTTAAATTTCTGTTGTACTCAAACTTCTCAAGTGCTTTGAAATTTACTTAATCACTTGATTAAATTATTTGAAAGGGAATTGAAAGCTGGAGACTTGTGTCTCAGCATTGGTACTCAAAAAATTTAAAAACTTAATATTTTAACTCTGTACTTGTACTCAAGCATTAAGTAGTTGTGCACAGGTCTGTTCAGCAAAATACATTGAGTCAATTCTGGTACAGGAAGTGATAAACTGGTGTATTTTTGACGAATCCATAACATGCCCTAAGAATAGGTACTTAAACTTACCTTGGCGTATCGCAAGTCAAAAACCAAAAAAAAAAGGAGAAGCATTTAACTGAGCGTAAAGATCAAACGAAAACACAATCAAGCGCGGTATAACTTCTTCTTGTTTTGTATTTTGTACTTCGTATTTTGTATGCAGATTGCAGATGCACTGCGCTCCCCGTTTGAACTAAAACTCACAAAGTGTATCTTTCTTTTAAGAGTCTTTAACAGATACTTGATGCGTTTCCTTGCAAATCTGTTTATACCTTTGAGCTGCATAAGACTTTGGCGATAAATTTCATCAGTTAAACCGCATTTATACGTACGTATGTATGTATAGAATGAAGATACATTTTTGTGGCTTGTTTTATGGAGTATGTGTCATCGTTGACGTATAACTGTGGAAGTACTTAGATACGATGTATATCTCCTTACAATGGATGTACTTCCAAACCTCAAATCGAAAAACATATTCATTTTTTTTTTTTGAAATGCATATATCCTGTACAACTGTACCACAGTATAGCCCCCATATATAGATAGATACACATAAATTTACAATGTTTGAAAAAGTTTTCCTAGTAAAATGTATTCACAGTTGAATTAATTCAAAAGCAGGTGCAATTAATTATTATTTCAAACTTATACTTATTTTGTTCGTTGTTGAGGAAGAGGCAAGAGAAAGACGAAGAGGAAGAGGAAGTGAACTTTGAACACAACGAACATCATCAGTAACAGCAATAGCGTATAACTGCATACTTATTGTGTGTATTGCATTGCAACAATGTCCTAATTAGAGTAAATAGAATTTGCCAGGAAAGTTTAAGTTCCTTCCTCTATGCTTCCTTCCATCCATAGTCATCCATAGAAATAGATAATTTGAGTGCTGTAACGGTAAATATACCTTGGAGAGAAAGGAAAATGAACTTTTGTTCTTATGGAAGTTTGTGGGAGAGTGTAAACCCCACCAACTCCGAAGCCTCTTCCTTAACGTCTATGTATATGTATAGGTTTACGTATTGAGTTGAGGTAACTAATTTTACAGGAAGTTATTTTGTCAAATTATAATTAAGACGATATAGATACGTAGTATCTAGATTTCAAAGTGGTATTTTGATGGAAGGGATTAAAAGTTGCACTCATGGTAAATTTAATAATGTCAAGGGGTTTGGGCTTGTTGCATTAGGGATTTAAAAGGGGGAGAACAAAGAAAAAAAAGATCAAACGAATTTATTTGGTGTATATTGTTTTGGAACCGTGGAAGACTTAGAGACTTTAATCCAATGGAATATAAAAAAATATGGGAAGCTTTTGTAACTAAATTTGTGTTTTTGGAACTGAAAGGAAAGTAAAGATAGGTACTGGGGATAGTAAATGGCCTGACCCCAAATCAGTCTTTTTTATAAATGAAGTTATAGAACGGTTTTAAAAACAAGGGTATCCAAAGTTTTACTTAAATTTGTGTATTCTTTTTTTAAATTGACATTTTTTTTTCCAAAAATTGTTTGTTTTTTTTTCAAAAATTGATTTTTTTTTCAAAAATTGATATTTTTTCCAAAACTTGATATTTTTTCCAAAAATCGATATTTTTTCTAAAAATTGATATTTTTTCTAAAAATTGATATTTTTTCTAAAAATTGATATTTTTTCTAAAAATTGATATTTTTTCTAAAAATTGATATTTTTTCTAAAAATTGATATTTTTTCTAAAAATTAATATTTTTTCTAAAAATTGATATTTTTTCCAAAAATTGATATTTTTTCCAAAAATTGATATTTTTTCTAAAAATCGATATTTTTTCTAAAAATTGATATTTTTCTAAAAATTGATATTTTTTCTAAAAATTGATATTTTTTCTAAAAATTGATATTTTTTCTAAAAATTGATATTTTTTCTAAAAATTGATATTTTTTCTAAAAATTGATATTTATTCTAAAAATTGATATTTTTTCTAAAAATTGATATTTTTCCAAAAAATTGATATTCTTCCAAAAATTTGTAATTTTTCCAAAACATTTTTTTTCTCCAAAACTAATTTTTCCAAAACATTTTTTTTCTCCAAAAATTGGCATTTTTCCAAAAATTGATATTTTTTCTAAGAATTAAAATTTTTTTCTAAAGATTGTAGTCATAATGTTGTTTGTTTTAATTTTAAATTAAAAATAAAAATATTTAAAAATTTTAAGAATTGATTTTTTAAATTTCAAAAGTAACATTTTTACCATATTTTGACATAGTTTAAATTTCATGGTTACTAAATATTTTGAAAAATTTAACTTTATGAATTGTAAAAACAGTTTTGAGTTAAATTTGTTCTATACCGAAAGCAGTTAACATAAATCTTGTACTCGAATCTCTTTAAGAATATCTGAACTCACTAAAAACCAATATTAAGTCCTTAAAAAACAAAATAATTATCCTTGAACCATTAATAATGTAAATTTTAAAACGTAATTAATTTCCTGACTTCGTGCTTCTATTTTCATAAGACTTTTCTCTATCCCTTCGTCTCGCCGCTGTGATCTTCCTCAAAATTGTGTCTGTTTCAAGTGTCAAAAAAAGAACCCAAAATCAATCAAGTGATTTAATTTAGACACCTTAGTCTAAGAGCCTTTATATAAATTCCTTCAAAGGCTCAACAATATCATTTGTCCTTATTAAATATTTCTTTTATTTTCTCCAGACCCATTGGAATTACGTAACTTTTTTTTTTTGTTAAAATACAAAGACACAAAAGCCTGCCTCTTCAATTTGTTGAACTAATTATCTAAACGCCTGGAAGAGAAAAGTCTTTTTTTCAAAATGACAAAACGTCCAGGAAACATTCTGCCAACTGGACTGGAACAAACGGTCAATTTTTACATAAAATAAAAAAAAAATGAAAAAAAAAAAAAACGATTTCAAAACTAATGCACTTCTTCCTTCTTATCAACCTCACAACCTAAATACATATATTTATCCCTTCTCCACCTTCTCCAAGGAAGGTATTACCATCGAAAGTGTTGGTTGTGTCTTGCCACAAAAAAAAAATATCTCATCCAAAAGGAATGCACTTTGTGGGACGAAGACGAAGAGAAAAAAGAAAAAAAAGAAAACACAAAAATTTAAATGGTTATTGTGGAACAATGTGGGAAGAATGTATCTATAGGATAAAACGATCCCTTCCTCAGGGAGAACCTCAATCTATGTCGTCTGGATGTTGTTTGTATATATGTATTTTGTTTCCCTCTTCAACCCACAGGAAAGTAAAAAAAATAAGTCACCACACAATTCCTTTCTTGTTGTGGTTAGATGGCCCTTAATTGAACTCTTATCCGCCTAACGGATGGGGAAATATAGATAAAGGAGATTTTTATACTTAAAAAAAAAAATTAAATAACCAGAACGCACTATGGACTCATTGTTGTCGGAATTTATTCCAGAAATTCTTTTGCCCTAGAAATACAAAAAAAAAATATACATCGCATCGCACTCTTCCACTTGAAATTCAGACGCACTTTTTTATCAATTTTATTCATTTCATTTTTTTTTTTAAATAAAAGAATATAAAAGATCAATCTTAGATAGGAAGTTGATTTTTTTTTGTAGTTGTATTAAATCGAAAAAAAAACACTAGATAAAAATGAATCTAGTCTCTGGCGAGAATAAGATATCGATTATGATATGTGAGTCGAAGAAGGAAATGTTCCTGAGTAATGGTGCATCAGCAGCCTTAAAGAGGCAACCCTATCCGCATCCACATCACTCAACGACCACAATTTCATCGCGTAAGTTATTATTTTATTATTTTTTTTCTTTCATTTTTTTTTGTATTCTCTAATTTCCCTTTTGATGCACTAAAGTGATGTACGACGAGTGTGTATTTAAGTTTTTTAATTAAAATGCATTAAGATTATAATCGAGTTAGTATAGTCCAGGGAGTGTCGTTGCATTCTACATCTTTTCGGATTTTTAGAATTTGCAAAAAAAAACACCACCATCACCAAATATGAACTTCTTCGTTTGGATTCTTTTGGTTTCTTGATTCCAAGTTAGGTTGGCAGCAAACGACTTACAACAAGTGATGGAAGGGATTGATGGATGTGGTGTTTAACATTCAACACAGAAGAAGTAGAAGCAACAGCAACCTCAACTACTTGTTCTTCATACCACAAGCTGTTAAGTCCATGTATGATGATGATGCCAATCGGAAAGGAAGGAACCCCTTTTGGAGCCAATTCAACTTTTTTTTTTTTTTTTTCTTTTACTTTCGTCTTTTGTACATTTATTCTTCCTATTTTGTAGGTACTTGTTTTTTGTTCCTTTTTTGCCATTGCTTTTGATGTTCCTTTTTGTATATTGTCTGGTTCTGTTTCTGGATGTGCATTAAGGGAATACGAGTCGAGTATTGTTGCTTTACAAAGTCATTGACTGCTTCCAGACCAGTGTTCTTGGTTGAGCTTGGCTGGTGGATGGCTAAACCAAAACCTCAGTCTCCGTGGAAGTATCTTCATCTTTTTGTTGGCATTTTCTTTTTCTTTTTTTTTTCGTTTTACATTTCAGCAATCTTTCTTGTATTATTATTATTATTATTTTAGCAACTTTGTTGTTTTCCTGTTTTTGTTATGTTATGTTATGTTGGCTTCTCTATTCAGTTAGTTTTTTTTTTTTTGAGGATAGAATTGCGTCACCTGTTTGAATTTTGTTTGGGTTTTTAAATTTATTGCTTCGTTAAGTTATTCTTAAAAAGGTCTATTAACATCGATATGCGGAAGCAAGTTCAACTTTTAGAAACTGACTTCACATAAAATGTACAGCGATGCCTGGAAAAGTTTTTCACAGTCGAGGTTAAAAGTTTACTATCATTTTACAAAAAAAGTTCAGACTTTTCGAGTGACGAATTTATGATGCTTAAAAAAAATGTATGCAAACTTTTTTCACGTACATCAAAATTAATACTTCGTTGACCTAGAGTGCATTCTTGACGGTTTTTGATTAGGTATGTAACTTTTTTGGGAATATAGCATTCTACATAATATATTCTAGCAAAAAATCTTACCTTCAAGTGATATATCTTAGGAGTTATCACTAGTCGAACTTCTTCCGAAAGACTAATAAAAAAAAACACAAAATCGACTCTCCTGAAAATTAGCAAAAATTGACTTACGTTTTTGTGGTACTAAGGCGACGACTTAAGCTAGTTAAGTGCCTCTTGAATGAACTTATGAAAATAAGAAGGACACTTTGTGAAAATGGACATTGAAGAAAGATTCCAGATTAACTCTTAACATACGTTATTTTATCTTTACCATGTTTATGAATTAGGAAATGTTATGGGACGTAAAATTTTAAGTTACGTTATTTTATCAAAGTTAAGTTTTCCATCTATTGGTCACCAAGCTCACAATGTTTTTCAAAGTCTTGTAGCTTTTCTTATTTATATGGAAGACGTTATATTGTTATTTCTACTCATATAAATTTTAAGGGTAGTCAAAGCCCCCTTAAACTGTGTAACTTTAAATTAAATGCCGTTTGAAAACAATAGTTACAACTTTGTTAATATTTTGTATTAAAATCATGTTGTGTATTTATTTAAATAAACCAATCTTTTAAAAGATAGTCAAAGTCTCTTAAGTAAACTTAAGTTTTTAAAAATGTCTTCAAATTTAATTTACTCGTGTTTTTGTTAGGTAAGGGAATACTGAATACACTACAAAAACAAGAAACAACAGATTAGTGCTGAGCTGACTTATTCAGTAAAAGTGTTTTAGTGAAGATAGAATTTCGTATTGTGAAATGTTGGTCCAAAAAATAAGTTAGTATTGGCAGACTTGAGGGTGTGTTCGGTTGCACAAAAAAGTAGAAACGTGATGTATAAAAAAAACATTTTGACATGTGCTTTGACTGTTGTACACGTAAACACTTTTTTTTATAGAAACTTTGCAAAAGCACTCAAACTTAAAGTTGCCGGCAACTTAGTTGCATAGTGTGTACTCTTCCTTATATAATCCAATGGAATTTTAATGTCAGTTGCTGCGGTGAGTAACTTTGAGTGCTCTTCCAAAGTTTTACTGCATATTTCGCATTTTCATGACTACTTGAACTTGTATAATTTTTAAGACTTTTTAGCGGTTGCTTCGTCGATGACATTTTAAGCGAAACATTCGGAATGAGCATGATAAAGAACTCACTTTGCAATTATGTCATGTCATACTTGAACTTGACCTGCATTAAACTTTTCAACTCCAACCAAAGAAATATGTAACATATTTTTCGAACACACCCCTTGTATTATTGTTGCTTCTAATTTGACAAGTAGTTCAGGGATACCAACTTTGAAAGTCAAATTGAAAGTGAGTATTTTTTTTTTCCTTTAATGCATAGTACTGTGCTAGTTAAGGATTACCAATAAAACGTTTGCTTTATTTTCTTTAAAATCACTTTCACTACTCAATCAAATTTTTTAAGCACTAATAGTTTACAAAAAAATTACATTTTCTAAAAGAAAATAAATAATATTTCTCGAATTTATTCTGTCAAATGGCAGCTACTGAATTGAAATGTCAAATGTTTGCTGAAGTTTAAACGGTTAACTTGAACCGTCAAATGTACTGAGTTCAGAAGTTTAAACTTAAAGTGGGTTTTAAACTTCCACAGTGAAACTGAGGGTGAGAAATATTATGTCACATTTTAGGATCCTATTTTGTTGCAAAAATTGTCAAATTTTTATTAAATATCAACTATTAAGTATACTCGTAATTTATTTAAACATTTCTTACAATTTATCAATAAATATTTCAACTCATGTTAATTTAAATTAATTTTATGTTTTTTTTTTTCTTTATTTTCATGTCATGTTCATCATCGTCAATATGTTTCGTCTTTGCATCATGTTTGGAATGTTTCTGAAATTCAACAACATTTACAACTACAACTACAAATACAACAACAATTACAACATGCACCATCGTCATAATAATATTATATCAATCACTTTAATGGACACTGCAACAATTACACATGATTTGATGTTTTAATAATGTGAAATATTTATAACACACACACACAATCAAATAAACAAACAACAAAATAGCTGTAAGTTTTATAGAATATGCTTTTGTATTTGTATTTTTTCCTTTTTTTTCTCTTAGTTTTAATTAATTGCACAAAAAAATGCTAGTTTGTGTACTTTAACCGTGTGTTATACCCGACTGCACTCTCAACTGGAGTTCTTTATGGTTTTTAATGGATAGTTTTTTTTTTTATTTTGTTTTACTAATTAATATATTTTTTTTCTTTTCTAATAATAATTGCACTGTGCTATACGAGAGTATGTTCAATGTTCCAATTGAAAAACTTCTTAAAATCCAATTAAAATAGTTAATATATTTTTTTTTTGTGTATAATGTTGAAGTCGTTCAAGTCTTCAGCTCTTAAGCAACTGACTGACCGAAATCCATTAAATTGATTTGATTAGAGTCTGAACATAATATCCTTTCCTCTTTTGCTATTAACGACTGGGCTAACGAGTAAATGTATGGTACAGTGGTTCATGTTGAAAGGAATGGTGATCTAAAAGCAAAATAATAGGGGGAAAAACACTGTGAAATGTGCAATTTTTAATAGACATTTTTCAGAAAAGTGCTAAGAACCACGCCCACTTTTCAGCTGTACCTAATATTCCTTATATTGTGATGAAAAAATTAAAACAAACTAAATTCGAAGAAAAATAAATAGTGACGTCCACTTTTTGAATATTTTTTAGAAATAATCATATCTAACAAAATTGACTCCAAATGTCCCGCCCTCTTTTTAGTAACTTATATTTTGGTAACCGTTAATACAAAGTTTTAAGAAAAAAAAGTGCTACTCCCACTTTTTGAAGAAAACAAAATCTGTAGAAATAATTGTAATCGCAAGCTTAAAAATAGGAAACAAATTTTACGTACTGTCTAACGCCACGCCCACTATTTCACGTCATCTATTTCAAAGATTCTTATTAATTTGATGCCTAAGTCTTAAGAACCAACAAATTATGTGTAAAAAAGTGTCAACATTCTTGGAATGATTAAATGAAAACCTACGAATATGAAACAAAGTTTAATGTTCAGCGCCACGCCCACTTTTCCTTATATATTGATGTTAGTCTTAAAATAAAAAAAAATTGTCTAAGGGGACAAAATTATCACGCTCAATTTCTCCAAAATATTCTTTTCTTTGTAATCGAAAATCAAATTTGAAAAGTGATTTTAGTCCAAAATTGAACCACTGTCATGATGGCTGATGGTAAGTGGTAAGTATATAAGATCATCAAAATCAACAAGTATACGATTAACGGGGCTGAAATTGGTTTACTTATTTTTTATTATTACCTATCCCCAAAGCCATTCATCTTTCTCTTTGCTTCCTTAACACACCGCCGCGGCGCAACGTTCGTTCATTTAACAGTGTTTGCTGACCGAAAAATAAAATAAAAAAATAAATTAGAAACAGTTTTGTTTGATAATAATAATTCTAGTCAGGTATTTATTGAGCCAAAAACAAATGTGTGCCTTATGTGAAGACTTGCCTGTCAAATCATCAGGCACCAGCACTGCTCCTCCACCGCCATAACCAGTAGGCTGATGTGTGTGTACGTTTTTTTTGGTTCTTACAAATTTCGATAATTGATGGGCACATTTGGGGCAGCTCTTGTTTCAGCCGATGCCGATTCCAATGATGGTGGCGGTTTTGGTTGATGGAACGTGTTAGTGGCTCCTTTCAATTCTCATTTCATCCAGGTGGCGTTGTTGGTGGTGGTGGCTTTTTACTGAATTGAATTTATCGAGTATTTCCTCATCGTTCTTCGATACATATTATGATTGACGTTTTGTTGGGTTCGTTAAGTTCAGCCTTCAAAGTTATGTACGAGTACTTCGAGGAAGAAAGCCTAAAATGAGGAACAAAATAGGGATTTTTACATATTTTTGTGTCCATCATCGCGGGAATGTTAGGTACGAGTAATTTGCTTTTTTCTGATGTCGTGTTTCGTGATTGAACACAGTTTTTTTGTTTTTGTTCTTTTTGTGGAATTACAAGTTAATTCTATGAAAGTTGAAGTGAGTAATTGGGTGAGTCTTGAGTGCCTGACGCCATTGAATTAGTATGTGTACATCTGTTTGTATAAACATAAGTATATTAATGTATTTTAAACTTACTCACTTTATCTATTGCAATTGATAAATGACTAACACCGGATTTGTATTAATAATATAAAAAAAAAACAACATCACAGACAGTAGACACACATCAGAATAAGATGAATAAAATATGAGATAATTGAGAATTTCATAATTGAGAGTATAAACTTGTCATTGATATATGACACAATCAAAATAGGAAATGCGGGTTTGTCAGACTTACACACGAGTGACAATTTGTAGATATATCAAAATGTCTTTGTTATCTAATTTATTTCATTCAGAAGCATCTCAATTTTTTTTTCTCTTTTTTTTTGTTTAAATAGACACGTGTAACCTAAGAAGTCAACAACGTTTTTGAAGTGTGAATGTCATTTAAAATAAATATAAATAAAACAAACTATAAATGGGATATAAAGGTATAAAGGGTTTTTCAAATCGAATATCCCCCTATTTGGCCAGCTGTCACTTTTGAAGCTGTCATTTTTTGACATTTGACAAGCTTAGACTATACGCCATTGCTAAAAATGGAACGATACTCGATTCATTGTTGGGGAAAATTACACTAAATACAAATATTTAATCAATGATAACAATTTTTCGACTTATATATCAAATACATAGTTTTATTAATGTCCTTATAACAATTTCCTTTGAAATCTTTTTTCATTTATTGTCTTAGACGCAAAGTTACAATGATTTAGAACACAATTTGATTATTTTTCGTGTAAAATATTTCCAGGGAACTTTACAATGCCAATTAATTTTAACATACCTTTTTACACTTCAATAAATACAAAACTAAATCCTTTTACAATAAACCAGAATCATTTTAATTTAAAATATTTTTTTTTATGAGTTGAGATACAAAATGTGCACTTGACATAAAATCTCTCTTTATACACTTGAAATACAAAACAGATTTCCACATTAAATAATCGAGCAATAATTACCAATCCAATTCAAATATACATAAGTGCACTACATTCTTCCAACAACACAACAAAAACAACAAAAATTAATGTTTATTCCAAAAGTCAGTCAGTCAGAGCAATTATATTCGAATACCAATTAAAATCGTCTCATGTAATCTATGCCCCCAATTCCATTCGACAATGAACCCTTCTTTTTTTTTGCCTTTCTCTTCATTTTCTTGTTCTGGTGTTCTTGTATTCTACCTTCAATAAATTAATTTGTGTTATTAAGTGTTAATAAACAAAAAAAGAGAACAAAAAAAAAACAACATAATAGTAAAGATTGATAAATAAATCCATAAATACAAAGGAAAGGCGAGGCATGCCCCAAAGACCGACGGACAACGTGAAGTGTGAAGTGAAATAAAAAAAAGAACAAAAAAAAAAAAGAATAAACTCATAACTAGCGAGTCCATAAGTTAAGTACTTACTCGCGCTTCGTTTGTTTATCTTGATATCATTTCGTTCGATGTTATCGTTATTTTCTCTCACTTCATTATTTTTTGACATTCTTTTTGTTATATCATTCTTCGACGAATTAAACCACTCGACTTGAAGTTAATCGTAGTCCTCGAAAAAAAAAAAAACCATGGCAACACGTCGTCGTCGTCATTCAAAACCTTTGAATGATAGTCTGAGCAAATAGAGTTTGAAAAAGAATGCAATCACTTGCGAGTGTAATCTTTTTTAAAACGACGCTAACTGAATTTCATCTTTGATCTCTTGAAATTTCTTAGAGTATTTGAATCCTTTTTCATTTCGTCCATTTTGTATTTAAAGTCACCACGAGAATTTTCAAACTCATGCGAACTTAACAAATGAATGAACCAATCAGTTCTCAGACGATTGCAATCAATTGACTGCATTCAAATGAGTAGGAAATTAATAATTGTCAATTGAATGGTTAAATTCGGAAAGTGAGTACAGTGAATGCAATTTTTAACTAAGGTAATTTATAAGAGACCACATTCACGAGTTATTGTATTCAAAATCGATTGCATTCAAATGAGTCGTCAAAAAATGATTTTCAAATCAATGGTTAATGTACGATATAAACTTTTAATCTCAAGTTGAAGCCAAAGAAGACAAATTTTTAATTCAATTCATAATTGATTGCATTCACAAAAGATGTATTCTTTACAAGCTTGCTGGGAAGAAGAACGGAAATCATTTGATTTAATTAATTAAAATGTGAATTTGAAACTCTATTTCCCTGTCTATTAATGACAGGTGTGGTTGATTTGAATGAAGTTAAGTTAAAACAACCACAAAAAATAAAGAGATATGACTAGTTGATAATTTCCACCGGCGCAACCACAGGGGCTCTCGCCGGAGAGAATTACCGTAAAATATTTGAAAAATAAATCGATTCCATTTATGGTCGATTGTCACCCAACTCGCTTATGTCAAGATTTGACAAAATAGGCTCACTGTCATATCAAAAAAAATAAAGAAAAGAAGCACACCTAAGTTCCTATACCTTCTGCCTTTTAAGGGCAATGCTTAGGTTAGGCTTGACGTGCGACTTGCGACTTAGGCGATATGGCAAGTTAACCCATTTAAAGACTTTCTTCTCCAAACTCAAAGTAATGTCACTCTTAAGGAATTAAGGTATCAACACACTCCGACCGATACCGATTGCCGATGGCATGTCAGAATGTCTAAATAGACGTACAAAGTACGAATATGCACATGGAATAAATAATAAATAAATGGAATGAAAAGAAGTACAAGAACAAATTAAAAAGAATTTTAACAGTAAATAAATAAATAATGACTGCAATGACTGTTGTGTTGTATGACTAAAACGCCCAAAAGGGCAGGCGTGCTTAAGGTGCTGATTGATTGGCAACACCATTTGTTACAAGTCTCACACATAACCTATAAATTTATGTATACTCGAGTATGAGTATTTTGGGAAGGTATGGTAGGTATTTATAAGTATCTTTCCATTTTTAGAAGAAGAATTTTTTCCAAATAAGAGGGATTTAATGGACAATGAGGTTGTTGGTTGAGGGGGAATTTATCTAAAAATATATACCCACACGCAATTCTGAGGGCAACTGAGTTCAAGGGGGAAATACATATGAAAGATTCTGTATCTGTTTAATTAAAATTATTGCACTTTGATTGACTATTCGTATTGAGTTGATTTTTGGGTCGAGACATCAATTACCAATAGGTTTTGTGTGTTGATGGACAGAAAAATGAGATTGAAATTATGATATTTTTTTTTGGAATAATTTGACGGGGTGTTGGACATTTAATTGACCTCTTAGATTTCAGTTGGGGTGAGATATGAAATTACTTTTTTTTTTTGGTTTCAGAGACTTGTTATCTAAATCAGGTACATATTTCGAGGCCTTGTTTTATAGTTTCTCTATGTTATTTTATTTAAAATTAAAATGGCTTTTAAAGTATAAAAATATTCCACATACGCCTGAGTAACCCATCAATAAATTTTATGTCTAAATAAAGATTTTAGACTTTTAGAAGACATAAATTACTCACACATTATTCTTTAAATGTTTTCTAGATGAAATGTTAAATA
The DNA here is from genome assembly GCA_905146935.1 of Scaeva pyrastri. NCBI lineage: Eukaryota > Metazoa > Arthropoda > Insecta > Diptera > Syrphidae > Scaeva > Scaeva pyrastri. The sequence continues at coordinate 11,244,354 of LR989928.1, read as the reverse complement.
AATTTAAAAAATACTGTTATATATGAATTAAAAGAATTGGGATTTAATTCTGTAGTAAAAATTCAAATTCTTAAGAAATTTTAAATAAATTGTTTTTGAGGATTGAAATATTTTCAATGGGGACTAAATTATCGATGAAATGTTAAAAGAAATGGTTTTGCTTTTTGGATGATTAGGAATTTTGATTCAAGTAAGTATTTTAAGAAATTTTAAAAAGGGTAATTTCGAAGGCAAAAAGGAGTCCACATGGGTATTTAATTTTTTTTAAATTTTAGCTTTGCTTATGTTTTGAAACTCTTTTTGGGAGCTGATGTTTACAGACCTCATCACTTAATACAGTTGTTCAATGAAAATTCGGACCATTTTGATGCATTTCAAGGACCCAATTGTCTTGAGTTTTTTTGTTACATGAATCGGCAACACATTGACAAAGCTGAGTCTACTTCAACATTTTAGCAGCTATACTCTCCCTTGTTCTTGAGCGACGTACACGGTAACAATTCTTCATATCACCAACTTTACCCAAGGTGTCAAATTTTTCCTTCAGTTTGACTATTGCCGAATGAAAAAGTGTCTTACGCCGACTTACAAGTGTTTACGTTTTGCGAACTGTGACGTCAAAATTTCCACCTTTTTTTAGTGGTTTAAAAATGTTAATATGTTGTTGAAACGTTTATCGTTTCATTTTTAGCAATGATGGCGTAGTTTTTACCTGTTAAATGTCAAAATATGACATCTTCTAAGGTGACAGTTGCTCAAATAGCGAGATATTCAAAGTTAATTTTCGTATTGTAATAATCCTTATATACGGGCATATTTACATGTCTATTTTAAAGTGTAATTAAGCCTGAATAGTGTTGAATTTTTCAATTAGAATTTAAATGATAATCCCAAATGTCATATTTCTATAACAGTCTCCTTATAATTTTCAAAATCTCACCCAATAATCTAATATTCATGTTCACAATCAAATTTTAATCACGAACTACTAAATCTCTTAATCTCCCTCTTTCCATGCTAAATTTTTGTGTTTTCTTTTTATCACTAATCAACCCCATTAATTAATAATAATTATAAAAATAGAAAATAATAATTCGTGACATCAAAACCAACACAAAAAAAAGTTAACCATTTTTTTTTTTATAAAAATAACCTCGCAATTTTGTTTTTTTTTTGTATATTTTTAGAATTTCTATTTCTAATATTATTGTCTTTCTATATTTTTGAACCTTTTGGTTTGTCTTTTCCTTCTTTCTCTTTGTTTTCTAGTAGTGTAGGTCAGTTTTGTTATTTTCTCATGGTCGTTGTTGTCGGTTGTCGTTGTAACCAAAAAAAGCACAAGCAAAAAAACACCACCCTCTCATCTCATTTGTCAGATTTTATACTCAAAAACTGACAACTCAACTAAACTCATGTTCTTTTTGTGATTCCTTTTGATTTCTTTCAACTCAGAGTCAGTCAGTCACTCACTAACGCACTCACTCACTCACTTACTATCCCACGGCAAAATAGATTCGAATGTTTTTTTTTTTTTTTGTTTTTGGTTATTTCTGTCATGCGTCATTCTCAAGAAGAAAAAAGAAAAAACAAGAAACTATTTGCACATCTCTAGCTGCAACATTGTTGCTTAAAATGCACTCCGGCTCCAGCAGAGGGCACTTGTTTAGAAAATAATGACAGAAGGTGAAAATTCCCCTTTCCAACACACACAATTCACCACACATGTTGTTCTTTCTCTCTCTCTCTCCTTCTCTTGTGAGCTGAGCTCTGTAAAAATCGAAATGGGGAAATGAATGAAGAGTGTTGTATTTGGTGTTGTGTTGTGTATTTTTCTGCGGTGTGTTGTGGTATGGTGTGTGAAGGACTTTCGTAAGATATTTTTCATTTAGGCGTGGTCCTTGACCGTGTGTTTGGATTTTTATAAATTCTAAGCGAAAAAAAATCCTTCTTTTTTCATCTTCTTCTTGATTTTCTTCTTTTTTACTTTTTATGTGCTGCTGGATGTTTGTTGGTTGTGTCATCTTTATCTTTATCCTCATCCTCGACTTAAAAGCATCCTCTCCTCGACAACACTTACGATGACTCATTGACGATGAATTCATCACCAGAACCGAACCGTATGTTTTTCATTTTCATATTGAAATGAAAAATTTGAAGTAGAAGGAAAAAAAAAAACAAATTATCATTTTTCCTCTTTCCTTTTTGGTTGGTTATTCTATAAACTTTATAGGTATATCTTCTCTCTAGTAACCTAAAAACGCGTTGGTTTATCATTTTTTATGTTTTCGTTTTTTTTTTTTTTTATCTTCTTGCAGATTATCTCAGTTATTAGCGTGTTCTCTCGCGCACTTGATTCTATAATCATCGTTTTTTTTTTGTATCTTTTGATTTCTTATTACTTTTTGGATGAAGATGAAGAACGAAGAAATTATTCATTAAACGTGGGAAGAATCTGGAGGAAGACGACACCCCTTTCCGTTTTTACTCCCAGGAACCGGTTGGGTGTTTCTTCTTTTATTTTTTTTGTGTGCTTTTAATTTCTTCTTCAAGATTGAACGAAGAGACACACCAAAATTGCGGTTTTTAGTTGTTGTTTTGTTTTGGTTTTTTTTTTTTTCTTTCAATTTGCTTACTTTCCATTTTTAATTATTGTCACTTTTTGTTCATTACAAAAAAAAAAAACTGTTTCGTTGTTTAAGGCAAAAGATACAATATCTTGTTTTTGCAAATGTTTTTTTTTTTTTCAGTTTGAGTTCTTGTGTTGTCATTGAACTTTGATTGGGTGGCCTTTTGCTCTGTTTTGTTTTATGTCTTCTATTTTTTTTTGTCTCTCATTCTTTTCGTTTTCTTGTATCTTTTGCTGAATGGTTTTTGTAGCTGAATCTAATAGGATTAAGAATATAATATAAACGATGAACTTCCTGGGCATTAAGACACGATCCAAATCGTTCCAAGTGTTTTTTTTTTTTTGCAGTTTGCTCGTCTATTCCAAGTTGTTGTAGTTGTTTTTTTATGATTGCAAAAAAGTGAAGAAGAAGAAAATGATAGCCTACGAGTAGGTTGGTATCCATCTAAATGGATTTTCATTCATTCGGAAACGAGTATGTACGGGAGAGTACAATCTATATTCTCAGACTTAGACCCACCTATAGTCAAGTCAAGTCAAGTAAAGTCAGTGCAGTGTCATTAAATTGTATCTTATAGCTTTTAGATACTTTTTATACGCTTGGGTGTTGAATTAAAAAAATAAAAAGGAGGAAATGTAATGCAGTTTTTTTTTGCTCTTGTTGCTCGTATTGAGTGCAATTATTGTAGAGAATGTTTTTATGTTGTTAGGAAGCTGGAGATACTTCATATCAAGTCTTGCTGAAGATACTTTATTTTATTGAATTTTTTTTTTTTTTCATAGAAGAATCTTGTCAGGTATTTTTTGTCATTAAGATACCTTAAATGGTTTTTGTTATGAGATTTTAATAGTTTCTTGTTTATGATTTGAAAGACTTGTTCATTGTATAAATGCACAAACTAAGTATCGATTATGAGGAAAGTAAATTAAAATTGACATTTAGTGGTTTTTAATGATTCATTAAATGATGATTAAAACACAATTTAAGCTACACGAGATTCCTTGTATACCAATCTGAAAACCAATTAAAAGTCGATGAAAAAGTGAAAAAATTCAATAAAATACTAAAATTACGTATACGCCTAGGTGTCGTTTTTATTTGGGATGCCTTCTCTATTCAACTGGGTGTGGTAACTAATTTAATATTTCTTATTCTTATCTTTTTTATTTCTTATCCGCGATGGCTTAATCTTTAAACCGGAGGTTCGATCTTCCTTTTCGTCTCAAACCATGTGGATGGGTTTTGAAGAGTCTCTTAGCTGGAGAGTTGTTGTCCATTCGATTGATTTATCGAAATTAAAAATTAGAACTTTGATATTGGACTAGGACTTTTTAGTTTTTAATATTCTGGTTCGTCAACCTTGATTTGGCAAATATTTTCTTGTTTTTATCTCCCTTAAATTTCATAATTTACTCGATTTCATTTTGGGTCTATATATTTTTACGATATAGCATCGAAATATACAAAAAAAAAAAACAGTTGTGTACTGTGGCGTATACGTACTTCTTTAATTTTATTAATTTTCTTCTATATACTTTCACTTGAATTTAAAATACATTTAGTTCTCTAATTTCTTGTCTAATTTGAAATGTTGTCAAAGATAGATTGACAAAGATGCCAATGATGGTGTTCATAAGTGCGTGAAGCAGTTTCTGAGTTGCTTTGAAAATTTCCCGAACCCTGAGTATTTAATTAATTTGTTTTGTAAAGCCTAAGCCTGACTTTATCCCTTTTAAGATCTTTCAAGCGTTTTAAATACTCCCTTTTCCTAACCCACCAAAAAAAAGCTTGACCTAGACTTATTTGTATGTCAAAAAGAATTTTAAAAGAAAAACACATTCTACCTTGAAGTTTTCCATCAACAACTTTCCAACTTACGTCCCTTTTCGTCTTTTAAAAAATGTCTTTATAGAAATAATAATAAATTAAACATGTGCTCGCTCTCATTCATTTTCTAAAGAGGACCTTCCTCATTTCATTCTTTCTTGGTCCTGTTTTTTTTTTTTTTTTGTTTAGTCCTTCATTTTATTTGTTGCTGCTTGACCATATTATTGCATTTACAATCATGTTAAATGTTTTCCCCCCTTGCCCCTATCATCCAATTGAAAAGACCCACTCATCCCTGGCATTATTAAATTTGCCATGAAACAACAAACACACAGTCACACACACACACTGTGACTGCCTTGCTCAAGAATAAAACGAGAAATAACCAACCCCCTAGGGTCTGTGCTCTAGATGCCCAGTTTTCATTTTATTTCCTTTTAATTTCCTGACCAAAGAGATTTCACTAGAGGGAAAGAAACACATCAAACAAATAAACAAACAAGGGAAAATATTGATTTTCTTTTTCATCCCCTCTGTCAACATGTTGCTTCGAATTTAATTATGTATCTTTTGATTTATCAGCAACATGTGTCTATAATATTATGGTTTACCCCTTTCGGAACTGAGTGTGAAATTGATTCTCCTCATTTTGATGTGTGGTGAATATGATTAGTTGATTCTACCACATTTATCAGGAGAATTGCCCCTTATCGACCTTTTGTTGTTGTATCACTTGTGTTTATCTCGAGAACGCACTGGCTGTTGGCCTGACTCTGTGACTCTGACTCTACACCGTCTATGCTCCTCTCTACACATCCACCATCCACCTATGTGCTGTGTGCTGTGCTTGTGGTACTGTTTCACTGCGAACGACACAACGAGTGAGCGGAACGCATAATAACCAAAGCAGTCGAGGTCGTTACGTTGTCAGAGTCGGGAACCAGATGATGTGTATCTTCTTCCCTTGTTGCAGTTTTATGTTTTAAACAAAAAAAAAAATAAAAATTGAGTGTTTTTGAAAATTAAAATTGAAAGTTGTTATCTCGCTTGAAACGTCGCGATTGTAAGTGAAAAAGAAAAACACGGTTTTGAAGTGAAATTTTGTAAATTTCCAAAATCGAAAAGTGAAAAGAGATTAAAATATAAAAATATATTTGTGGATATAAAAAAAAAACGAAGCAAAAAACGTCCTTTTTTGGTCTTCGTCTTCTTGTCTTCTTCTTCTTCGTTGTCGTCGACTTGTGTAGGTATAATAATCCAAAAGTGTTGAAGATTGTGTATCTCTATGAGAGTGTGTGTGTGTGAATAGTTTCCCCCCGAAAAATAAAAGAGAAAGAGAGCAATACAAGAAAAAATAATAAAAAATTACATGTTAACTTCCCTTTAGTTGTAGTAGTAGTAGTAGTGGTGGAAAAGAAGCGAAGGGAGCGCTGAGCGAATCGCCTTTGCCTTTTTCCCTTTTCCTTTTGCCAAAGCCGCCGCCGCGTGTGAAAGAGGAATCAACTCTACACTTTTTGGTTACAACTCGAGTCGCCATCAAAATAACAAAATTTAACTTCCCTTTTCCTTTTGAAATGTGCTCCTGCAGCCGGTGAAATACAGAAATTCCAACAAAAACAACAACACAAAATTTTGGTAATTTCTCCACGATTAATTCCGATTCTCGATTCACCAAAGTTTTCGCCTTCACCTTCGCTTTTGTTTTCGCCCCTCAGGTGTGACAACAAGATTATGGTGAAAATGAGAGAATCACAAAAAAATAATGTATCTCTACAAATACTAACACTTTTTTTTTTCTGCATTACTCACTTTGTGTGAATTGTGTCCGTGTTCATGTTGATGTTCGTGGATCCAATGAACTTTTTTATTGGCTTTGCTGTGAAATGATAAGGATTACAAAATAAACCATCGATGGGGCTATAAATTCTGTTCTATTATCGTTAATTACACAGATAAGGTTAAGAGAGGTTGAATTATTATTATTTTATTGGGTGTATGGGGGAAAATGAGGGGAGGGTAATCAACCTGCTTCGGGTTATCAGGTGTGAAACTGTCACTTTATTGGTTCATAACTATTTATCTGATTTAAAATACTACATACCTGTGTATCTTTTTTTATTTTTTCTAACTCGATTAAGTTGCTATTGGTTTGGTGTAATTTTATTTTTGTTGTTATGAAACTTGTTCGGCTTGAGCACAGGTGTTTTTTGTATGTATTTTTGGTTTGTTTTTTTTTTTTAATTTTTTTTACACTCAATGGTGTATTAGATATTTTATAAAATTCCATTCCGGTTGGGTGGGTACAAAATTGTTGTTAAGATACGATAAGACAAGTGCTAACACTTTTTAACACGCTTATATTAGCTTCACTTGTATGTATGTATGTATGTATGTATGTATGTATGTATGTAACCGACACCTTTACACTCGATTTTGACCCACTTTACACGAACCGATTTTAATAAAATTTTGTACACATATCAAGAACCGGTGGCAAAACAATAATTTCATAAGTTTATCTCAATATCCTTATCAGGATTACCAGGATTAAATATTTTCCTCCCACACCTTCTGTTTCTACCAGCTTTTATTATGCGATTATAAATATTAATAGACTCCTTCATTTTAAGTGCTGCGGTGGCTCAGCTGGTTAAAGAGCGGTCACGTTTCAGTTTGAGCGTCAAGGGTCGTGGGATCGAATCCTAGCTATGGGTGACTTTTTTTTTTTTTAATTAAAATTACGAGATTTTAAATAATAAATAAATAATTCCAATTTCATTTACAATTTCAATCAACTAAATGGGTCAATGAAATGTTTCAATGTTTTCTTAAATCACAAAAAAACATCAAATCTGTGAAAATAAATACAGTTTAAAAAAAAACTAAAAAACACGCTTTTAAAGCACGTTAAACTAAAAAGTTAAAAATAAATATAGTTTGAAAAAACTAAAAAACACGCTTTTAAAGCACGTTAAACTAAAAAGTTAAAAATAAATATAGTTTGAAAAAAACTAAAAAACACGCTTTTAAAGCACGTTAAACTAAAAAGTTAAAAATAAATATAGTTTGAAAAAAACTAAAAAACACGCTTTTAAAACCCATCATACTAAAAAAGCGGAAAATAATGTTTAATATAAGCTGAAAACAATAATGAACTTAAAATACAAGTGTTATTGTGAATAAGCGTGGGGCGCTCGATATATGAAAAAAAAATATGGCCAATGCGCCCAACGCTTTTTCACAATAACACTTGTATTTTTAGTTCATTATTGTTTTCAGCTTATATTAAACATTATTTTCCGCTTTTTTAGTATGATGGGTTTTAAAAGCGTGTTTTTTAGTTTTTTTCAAACTATATTTTTATTTTTTATTTTTTATTTTTTATTTTTTTTTATTAATTGACCTATTCATGTTGTGGTCGGTTGTTATGAGAGGAGTGCGGTGTGTGCCAATTGTGGGTTAGTAAGCCATGAACTATAAAGTGAGGTGTTGATTTCTTTATGAATTATGGTAATTCTATCTTGTATTTAAATACACAACACTCACATTGAGATAGATTTTATAAATATTGTTTTTTGTTTGTTTATTTTTTTAACAGATACAACACGGATTGTGTTAATTCGAGTGTCAAATTTGCATTATTTATTATTTTTTCACAAATATTTTGTATGCACATCAAGATAAAAATTAATATTACTCAAAATTATGATATTTAATAATCAAAAAAAAAAGGCATAGAAAATTAGAATTGCAAGGATAATTATTTAAATAAATAAAAGATTTAAGGATCGTGCTTTGATATGAATGACACAGAAGTGAATTGAAATGTCAGAAAACACCTTCCCATTTACATATATTATAATTTGTTTCTTAGTAAAGTTTTTCAAGAATAATCAGGCGTCTAAAGATATTGTGATTTTGTCAGTGAAATTATTGAAAAATGACATATCACATTGAATGTCAATTTCAAGCACATTCTAAATAAAACAGACCTAGGGACAAAAGATTTCTGGAAAGTCCAAGGCATAAAAAGCCAAGTTAATGATTTCAAATTCATTGATTTTTTATCAAAATTAGTGGATTTCTTTTTAAACAAAATAAAACTTAGAATAAGGAAAAATAGATTTTCGAATTACACGAATGAAGAGTTCAATCAAGTTAAAATATGTGACACATAATGGATATGATCTTAAAATGAGTAGAATATATTTACAGATGTATTAATAAACGATAAATAAAGGCTGCGTAGTTAGAATTGAATAGACGAATTTTAACATAAATGCAACTTGTTATTATAAAGTTTCTCAAAAATCACTTTAACGATTTTGATGAAACTTCCTGAATGTCTGTAGGAAGTGTGCAAAGTTTGTAAAATAAAATTTTGTTCAAGGTTTTATTTTGTAATTTCCTTAAGACCTTAGACTTTTTATTTCGTGCAAAAATGCTCTTAAAATGTTTTATGCTACTTCATTTCAATTTTGTACTAAAAATACACATATTTCATAAGTGAAAAAACATCTAAGAAAAATGAAGTGTTCTTGACCTTTTTCTTTGTACTATTTGTCAATATTTTTTTTTAAGTGCACAATGCTTAGACACATTTTAACCTTGAACCTGAAAAGCAAGTTAGTAAGTTGTTATGTAGAAATTATTACATACAAATATGTTTATTTAAAAACCAACCACTTTCCATTGCTAAGTTTCCTTTCTTTTAATTTCAATGAGAATTTTTGTTTTTTATTTCCAAGTGAAATTTTATAGCTTCGTTTTGTTATTTCCTTAAAACATAAATTACCCTCGTGCTTATTATTAAAATTAAAAAAAAAAAAAAAAAAACAATATATTTATACGTTTGTGAATAGTTTACATAAATTTAACAAAAGATTTGACCTTAACTAAAGAGTAAAATAAGAAGCAATTTAAAACAATATGCATGAGAGAAATTTGAATCTCAGTTTTCGTATAATAGAACAAGAAAGATTGAAAGTTGACCAATTTTTATAAGACTAACTAAGGCAAGAAGGAGATTCGTCAAATTAATAGCAATATATTTTTTTCAAGTTCAAATTCATTTCTTCTTTAAGATTTGTTTGGAAACATTAAGTTCCATATTTGTGGACTTTAATAATTTGTGGAACCCTCGAATTTGACAGAAACTTGTTTCTTTTGTAAACTTCAAAGCATGTTATGCTAAAACAAAAGTATTCAAAATTCCACTGAGAATTAAGAAATGGACAAAAAAGTAACAGAAATAAAGCTTACAACCTTATGATCCACAAGTGGAATGCAATAAATTTCAATAAAATTAATACAAAAAGTATGAACTTTCTATTTCATAAGAAATGAGTAAATGCATACAAATTGTATCATAGGTTCCACATTCAAATAAAAAGTTAGCAATAACTAAATACGTTCCACAATTAGTTAAATATTGCAAACATATCCAAAATGTCGTCACCAGTAATATTTGTCGCTGCTCTTTATTTGTCCCTTACACTTCCCTACTAAAAAAAATTACAAAAAGTGGAACGTATTCATTCAAAGGTCCATAAAAATTACAGGGTATTACCAAATTCTTTGAAAGTGTGTGGAATTAAAAATATACACCACCAACCATCAATTCCATATTTTCTCTTATTTTTTTTTCTTAAAAATAACTACTTTAAAAGAATGTGGAACGTATTCATTTTTCTAATGAAACTTCTAAAAACTGAATTCAGTACAATTTTATAACGCTATTTTAAAATTCATTATTAGAGTTCTGAGTTATCTAAGTTTTTTTTTAATTTATCTATTTTATCAAGACTCATTGTCCCACTGTTTAAATGACGGCATTTTGCGGCAGCTATCGCCACACAATTACTACTTCTAGGTAATTGTTTTGCCACTTGTCACAATAAATTATCAAGCTTCTTAAGCTATTTGTATAAAGTAAAACTGTTTGAATCTTCTTGGAAGCACTCTCGTAAGATTGCAGTCACTTCCAAGTCAAGTCATTGCCACTAAACTATACTGAGTTGAGTTGTGTGTGAACTAAAAATAAATTAAAACAATAAAACAAAACGAAATCTGATAGTTTCTTTTATGGCCGCAACCGCAGTTAGATTGTTTTTAACTCTTTTCGTCTTTAAGCCCTCTCTAAAGAGGTTATGAATTAAATATACTTGCGGGAGATTTGTTGTTGTGCTAGCAGCTCGTTGTTTTTATAGTCCGTTGTCGTCGTATAGTCGTCGTCAGACAGATACAAGTGACGGTATCTGAAACCAAAGATTGCAGTTGGTGTAAAGATCACTTTTGACATTGATAAGATACTTCATGTGTACACGTTTTTATTTGTCAAGTCTACGAGTATGTAATCGTACTCTCGTATGTGTGTCAATAACTTTTGAGTACTCAAACCACTTTATCGACTGTCATTATTTTGCACTCCGAGGGAATCTTATCTAGTTTTATTATTCGTTAAGATAAATGAATTTCATTCGATAAAATACACATTTGAACTGTTTTTCAAGAGTAAGAGAAAATGGTCATATATAGTTGTTAACTTGTCGTTCCTCATGTGGTGGAGACTTTTTAACTTATTGTTTTTAATTGGCTTGGCGTCAAGTTAACTAGCCGACTCGACTGGACTCGAGTCGAGTAGACTCTGCAAATGCCACTTGATCTCTTTGACATAGCACCGATCATGCAATCGATTGAGCAGTAAAATTAATGAAATTGATCATTTCTTCAGTCGTTGCATGAATATTAATTAACTTGATAATGGCGAAGAATTTTGCATTTTATGGACATTTAGTAGCTGGCGGAATTATTTTAAAGATTTATAACTTGTGAGTAAAATATCTTACTTGTAGACTTTTAAAATCCATTAATTAAAAATGAGGAACAATGGTGGTGATAAGGGGAAGCCTTGCGGCACACCAGCGCTTTTTTGAAAAGTGAACTTCGTACTAAAATGTTTGATGTTTCTTAAACCGAGCTGGAATTTTTTGATAGCTCCGTTTGTTTTTAATCAATGAATTCAAAGAAATGCCTACAAATTTCACTTTGGAAATTTAACTTCCACATGTGAAAACATCATTCCAATCTAACTATTACGAGTATTTCTTTTTTCTGACATTTTTTTTTTCAAACTGGGTAAAATTATTTTTTATTTAAAAATTTGGCAATTAAGCTTTATCATAAACATTAACTCACTTTTTTGTTCAAAATATTTCACGCCCAAAATTTGGTTTATTCAAGAAAACTAAGAGAATTTATGGAGTTAAAAATTGATAATCTTTCTCATGTAAAGTGAATACGTTCCACAAAGATTAACATCTCAAACATTGTTTAATTTTCACATGTTTGTAATTGAAACAAAAATGCTTAATTTTCACAGTCTATGTTTTCACATACAAATTTCAATTTTACATTTGATGAATTTTAGTCTAGCAGTGTGAAATATCGAACAAAAATTCCTATGGAAACTAAATTCAAAATATTCTTTAAAAAAGAAGTGAAATATTAAATGAAAACATTCTTTTCGCGTATAAATTTTTACTAGAATTTGACTGACAAGTCTCACTTTCTGTTCAAAGTCAAGTGAATAAAAAAAATGTTGAAATTTCTTTCACGCGAAAATTTCATCGTGAAAAACAATGATGTTACATTTATTTCGAATTTGAAGTAAAAAATCCTTCGAAGTGAAATTTGAATTGCATAAGGGAAATATTGTAATCTACAAAATTTACTAAAAATTTAATTTCTGTTGTTTAACATAGAAAAAGAAGTTAATTTTTCCCGTGAAAATTATGCTGGGAAATAATAACTGATTTCAGATTTAATTTTCTGAAAGAAAATGTACCATGACTTCCAGATCTTGCTTTTACCAAGTAGAATACAATTTCCCATCAAAATGCGTGAAAAAGAAATAAATCAAATTTTAATCGTGAAATGATGACTATGTTTTATATTATTTTCAGTTTAGTTTTTGTCTTTAACTGAATATGAAGTGAATTTATTATTTATGGTGGAAATTTTGGAGTGATATTATGACAGATGTTTTTTTTAAAATTCACTCTCATATTCAATAAACCTACTTAACTTTATACCAATTCAAAGTGGAAGTGAAATTTTCAATCATCCATGAAAAACTTATTCCACAAAACTTTATTTCCCCTCAAATGTAAATTGTTACGTGACAAAAAATCATGTGAGTGTAAACTGCAGTGAAAAGTTTTTCTAAACAAAATGTTCAAAGCACATTTAGTTCCACAGCTCTGCAGTAATTTCCATGAAAAGCGTTTATTCTGTTTTGAAACATAATTTTCACGCGAAATAAACGCATTTTATCATCCTCGTCGACTTTTCATGTTTTTTTCATTTTGTTATCGTAAATTTTAACCTAAAATTTAAAAAGGACACGACGCACAGTGGGGCAAACATGGAAATAAGTCATTTTCTGAAAGTGGTGTTTTTTAAGATCTGATAATGGATTCTTATAGTTAATTAGTTGTAAGAATGATATGTTATCACTTTTTTTGAAATAAGTACTAGTTTACCTGAGAATTTTAAGCTTAAAGTCAAAAATTCATAAATACGTATGAAAATTGGTTCATTTTTAAACGATCCCCAATAGCTCAAATCAGATCCAATTGAAATATTTTTTTTTTAATGAATCAATAAATCTGTGGAGAAAATTAAAAAAAAAAAAAAATTGGTCGGTGATAACAGTACTTGGTATGAACAAAAAAATATCAATTTTTGTGTTATATTTTTCTTCTCATAATGTTTTGAGTTTTATCGCCATTTGCCGCTGTTGTCTTTTTTATATAGACAAATAGTGTAGACTCTTAGCTACAATTTGCTGCAAAAATCGTATCCGGAACCGTCCGGATGCGCCTTCCAGCCCAATTTTAAGTAGAAAAGTGTTACGTTAAAAACAAAACAAAAATACTGTTACTGTCTTTGAGCAGTGTACGATAAATAAGCCGATAAGATTTTATAACGGATTTCTATAAAACAGTTCTTAAGAAGCATTTTTCACTATGGAAGGGGCTCTATCTCCCCCCGTTTAGACGGGAGAGGCAGTTTAAATTTAAAATACTTTAAATTAAAAAGATTTTTGTTTTAAATAACGGTAACATTTAAAATCAAGAATTGTATTCTTTTTTTAAAGCTAACAGTCTGTTCTATCAGCCTGTTTTTAAATTAAGTCAAATAAAGTCATAATTTTCGAAAAAAATAAATATAAATTTAAAATTTGACTAATTGTTGTAATTAAAATTTGGTAATTTCTTATATTTTTTTATCCTTTTCCAAATATTGTATAATTATCATTTTTTTATTTTAAATTGGTTTATCGATCATTGTAATGCTTGGCTATTAAAAAGATTAAAATTTTAAAATTGAGTAACTTAATTAAATAAATAAACTAAACAAAGTTTAAAAAATATGTAGTTCGAAGTGTGATTTTTCAAAATTTTAATGAAATGTACAAATTTTTGGATTAAGAATTCGTTGCTCTTAATAATTCTTAATTAAACACTGAAAACTTTATCAATTTATGTGTTATAGTTTTTCCGAAAATTAAAAAATGCCGTACTCTTGCCCGATTTTTTAATTTCTATACTCGGCAAATTTGACAATAATTCTCTTAAACCTCAAAAATGGCCATTGGTATCTAATAATGCGAATAAATAATTTTTTTTTTAAATAATATATCCACACACCCATGTATGAACATTATGTATGTATGTACATAGGTATATGTATATAATATGTACAATATATGTATGTAAAGGTAGTTTAAGAATCAATCCTTATCAATAATCGTATTTTCTTAAATCATTTCAATTTTTGCTAAAATTACAAAAAGTAATTTACGCTATTTTGTGTTGAATTCAATTAATTTTCTCATAAAACTATTTTTTTTTATTTTTTTTTTCAAAAAAAAGCAATTTTTGACCACTGTAGGGCATAACAGTGTTCAGAAATTGCTGAAGTCGATTACTAACGACATTCTTTGTCATACTTGAAAATTTCATTGAAATCGGTTGAGTGGTTCAGGAATTATTGAATTATTTCCATTTCTCCATACAAAGGGCGCCACTGTGCGACGCGTCATAAACTCCCAAGCGTTATCGTCAGTTTCGGAGTCATCTTCGTCGTCGTGGTAATGAAAAATTCATAAATCTTCTTCAAATTGACTCGTTGTTGTCGTCCGCTTTGCATCATAAATTTATAACTGTAGAATTTCTCCCCCAAATATTTTTTTTCCTTATCCCTCCTCGGTATGACACATCCGAATCCGAAATTCCAAAACCGCACCATCATTTCATCACCATCGTACATAATCGCACACCCTCTTATGACCGCCGCACATCCTTGTATGAGTATGCTCCTTGTCCTCGCCCCTGTTGTCCTCGTCGTCGTGGAAAACGAAAACCTCATTACTTTTCCGCAGCCTTTGTCACATGGTCATATGCGGAGGACATGGGAGCTGTCTAAAATTAGCCGACCGCTTTGTAATGTCATTTGGTTTTTCATTGCCTTTTCTTTTCTTTTCTTTTTGCATCCAGCTAACCAACCGGCCAGCATAAAAAAAAACAAAAAAAAAATGAAAAACACATTGAAAGGAAGTACGCCATGGTATAAATTGCGGTCCCTTGTCCTCTGTGTGTTTCCACCTCTCCTCTCAAAGCATCCACCGCACCGGTCCGTTCCCCCATCTTCAGGTCTTGGAAAAATGTCTGCAACGAAAAAAAACATCGCATGAGAATGATTCCTCTATTTAAAGGCGTCCAAAGAAGACGACGACGATGACGACTTGGTCCGACTCTACTTGTCTTTACCCTCCTCGCCTTGACTCGCGCATAGACTTGGATGTTGCGTTTTATTTAGTCGAGGCCGAGACCGAGCCGCCTGCAAAATATACGCATCCTTAACCCTGAAAATTGGTTTAGGTGTTTTTATTTTTGGAATTCAAAATGATTGTGTGTGTGTGTGAAAAGAAACGAACAAGAAACAGTTGTTGTTTCTTTTTGTCAACCCGGGTGGGGATTATGCCCACACATTCTATTTAGGGCGCAGCATCATAAAAATTATGAAGAAAAAAAATGTGTAAATCATTGGGACTTATGTATACCATAAAAGTGTTGCATTGAAATGAGAAACAATACGTGCCATATTTTTTATTGTCTTTTTACTTTTTATGTGAATTTCACTAGTGAAAAAAAATCTACAGTGGCGTGGAAACGACTCGAGTGTATAGAAACCTCATTTTTTTAATGCGCATAAATTGGAAACTTTTGATAATCATTTTATAAAATATGTTGAGTATTTCGTTTCTACAATTCCACGAGTGAAAAACATTCCTTGAAAAATATTACTTGAAGAAGTAACTTAATTTCTTAACTTAATGAAAATGGGATGAACAATGTTTAATGAAAATTGACAATATTTTAGTTCAATATCCTTTTTGTTTAACATTAAAAAAAAAAAAACATTTCACGGGAAAATCATGGGAATTAACAAAAAAATTAGTAACGGCAGCATTATAATATAACCATCTTAAAATTCCAATAACTTTAATCCTATTTTCATTTTCACATGAAATAAATATATTTCACATATGATTTTGACATTTACAGACAGAATTCATAATAGTATTCAATTTTTATTTCACAAATCACAAACTTTAAAGCCCTAAGCAATGTCAATAGAATTAAAATTTTAAGCTTTTTTCACATTTTGTTTTCGAGTGAAAAATTAAAAACACTATGAATCGTGCTTATTTTACTTTTCACTCGATAAAGTGATTTTTCACGATGATTTTAACACACAATTGAAAATAAAGTGGATGAAATTATAATTCACTTGGAAACCACTTTCTATGAATTTAAATTTGTGGATGGGGACAATTTTCGAAATTTATTTCACGAAAAAAGAAGCTTTTTCGCTACGTTCTGGATTTTTAATTTCACTTAAAAAAAATTATATTAAAAAACATATATAAAATCGATTTTAAGACCATTTTTTAGAATTTAGAAAAATAGTTGTTAAGTGAAAAAATTCGAGTGAAAATTTCATTTAAAATTTCACAGCTTTTTTTTCACCAGAGTAATTTTTTTTGTCAAATATTGAGACAATTCCAGTAAATGTCAACTTTTTTCCTTGACTGCTTTAATCAAAGCAAAAATTGGACTTTTGTGAAATTCACTCGTATTTTCACTTTCGTTTTCTTTTCATTTAACTTCTATTCTTTTGTAAGCGTTGTAAAGAGAAAAAATTGACGTAGTCCAGGGAATCAGGTTTTGTTCAAAAATTAAGATGTGAAATATAGAAATTTTAACTCGAATTGAGTGAAGAATTTGTGTTCACTTCACATTTAGATATTTTCATGTGAAATTCTTCAGTAAAGTAAGCTCTTTTCTGCAATATTTCATGTGAAATAAAAATAAAATAAATTAAAACAGTTGAATTCTCTTTGGAGTTGTTAAAGAACGATTTTGAAAAAGTCATGAAAAGTTTCAATCGTGTGAAAAGTTTATTCACCCCAAAACTGCTAACTCTGCAGGGCCTGCAATGGAAACTTCCTAACCAGATTAATTCTTTCTTTTATTTCGAAAGTATGTATTTGTTTGAAAACCTATTTTCCGCAGGCTCCATTGTGAATTTTTCTTTTTTTTTATTTCACTTCGTATCCCCTTCCGTCTGTTTGCATCCATTTGTAGGTATGTTAGGAGGATGAGGAGGAGGAAAACCTTCTACTAAAAATTTTGCATGTGTGTAAAACTTTGATTCACTTGGCAACTTGCCAAGAACAGTCGTTTTCGTTGTTCTTCAACAACGACGACAAAAAAAAGGAAACAAAAAAGGGAAGAACAACAAAAAAAATAGAAGAACTCATTCAGACAAACCTGTGTCGCTCAATTTTACATCTCCATTGTTGCGTAACTAGGTTAACGGTGTTGTAGTGAAATTCCAAATGCCCACAAAAATTAAAAAAAAAAAAATGAAAATGAAACGAAAGAAAACCGAACCGGAATCGTCTCCTGTAACGAGATGCGATTTCCGGAGAAAGATCTTCTCCCAGGCGCAAAATCACCAAAAAACCAAAAACAAAAACAAAAAAATTCCATCATGGTGGATTTGAACAAAACCATCAAGAACATACCAACAACAAAAAAGAATGAAGAGTACACAGGGAGAAAGAGACGACACATACACAATTCTGCCACATGGACTGTTTCTGCGAATCCCATGTGTATCTTGTGGGGATACTCTAGATGATGATGATGATAACTGTGCATCTGGCATCTGGTTGAAGTGAGTGAAGTGGTAATGAGGAAAAAATAAAAAAAAAACGAATAAAAAAAAAGTTAAAACAAACAAAGGTATAGGAGGTATATCTCGAGGGGTTTTTTAGTAACGGAAGATAAATAAAAGATCTAACTGCCCATCACATGGCACAAATGATGAAAAACCCCCTTCCATCCCCCTTTTGAATCTTCTCTTCGTACCCAATTCCCAATTCCCAGAGCGCATTTCATATTTTTTATTCGTGCCTTTACTTTTAATTTTAATGAAAATGTCCGGTGGCAATTAGCAGAGAGCTCCACATTTTTTTTTATATATGTATGTACCTCCATTCCTGCCCATACCCCAACCTTCTGATGATCAAAATTTAAGAACAAAAAAAATCATGCTTAGATGTGCCGAGAGTTTTCATTGGAAATTTCCGCATTAATTAGCAATTGAGCATTCACAATGACGACGACGATGAACTCAAACCCCTTCCCAGTCTCGAAAAATATACATAAGTGGGGGAGGACCCACGAATTTATGTCACAAGGGGTTTTTATCTCGTTCTATCTCTATCTCCCTCTTTCTCCCTCTTAAATAAAATTTTTTGATTCATTGCTACTTTGTTTAAAATTGTCGATGTCGTCACCTTTTGATTATATTGTCACTTCACTACTAACGCCCTCTGTTGTGATGATGGTAAAAATTTCCATTTTTAATAGTTTCTGTCTGTCAATGCAATCCCCCTTCCCCCCAAATCTCTCTCGAAACATTATCATCTCACTTCACCTTACCACAAATTTATTTATCGAGGTTGTAAACAGTTTGACTTTGATAGTCAAAGTTTAAGTTCCGTTTTCGAAACGATTCCGAAAGACATACGAATAAAATTCGAACTTAAGTCGAGAGTGACATTTATTTCAAAATTAAAAAAAAAAAATTGACATTTTGGCGGTAAACAATTGAAACATCTCGATAACAACGAACACAATGATGATGGCGAAATGTTGTGGCACATCCGGTAAATAAATTCTGTCAAAAAATGTCAAGAACCCCCTTGTGTGTCCTTTTGTGCTGATATTTTTGTGTGTGTGTTTTGAAATTGAATAAAACAAAACAAGGATACCCTATAATACCTGCCAGCACGTTTTTCACATGAAATTGGTCTACAGGAAAATCGTGGGTGGAGAGGGGGTTGGGAAATAAAGTTCAAATAAGCGAAAGAAGCACCCGAAGTTGCAGATCGGAGAGGCTACAAAAATAAAAAAAAACTTTATTATTGATTTTTTTTGTGCTTGGAATTCGCTTGGGAGCTGAGTCGAGCTGAAATACTAATGTGGCTCCTCCTGGTGGCTTTTTTTATTTTGTACGTGAAGTTTGTATGTTCGAGTGTGTGTGTAAGATGACCTTATGAGAGCTTACATATACCGACTCTAAGCCAGCAGGGGTGAAATTTATACATTTGGGAATGGGAAAAGGAGGTTGTTTTTTGTTCCTCTATTTTATTGCTCTATTATAAGGAAGGACTATACCGAAGTTATAAAAGTAGGTACTTTCATTTCACAGAGAATAATGTGTGTGACTGTGTTGGTGTGTTGGGAGAGGGGTGGGGAGAGTAATCCCTAATGGGAAAATATGTTTTGTTTTTGTTGAAATAGTTTTGGGTAAGTTTGGGAGTTGTTTTTTGTTTCAATTTTAATGTAGAAATATTGTTGGTCATACTCAGGGGCCAGGACTCAGGAGGGATAAATGACGTGTTAATGGTGTCTATGATTTTTTGTTTTTCTGTTTTGGAATGTTCCTTTAAGTGGAACTGACCACGAGACCAGATCCGGGTAAAGTTTTGCAATTCTCGTCTCGATTTTATCACAATTGAAAATTGTCGTCTCGGTATCAGTCACGGTTTCTTAGTAATGAATTCCTTTTCAGCTTCGGTCTTCTGATTTTTCTTATGAATTGTCAATTTTGAAGTCTTTTATAGAGTTTGTTCTCCAGGGCAACATGGTTTAAAAAAATATCAGAAGTCTTAGAATATTTTCAATCCATGGAAATCAAAATTTGACAGTTTATGTTAAATGAAGTCTTATGTTATGAAGTCTTAAACATTTTTAGAGGACGATGAATTTGCCTAACATAATATAGATCCGACACTCCTGTGCCTCGAGAGGAAAGTGTAAATGGGAATTGTATATGAGGAAGGAATTCCGGAGACTCTACAATCATGAACTGTACCTCGAAGCAGATGTCATCAAAAAAATTAAGCTCGGTAGACTTCGGAGGACTGGTCACCTAGCTCGCATGAGCGAAGAGGAACCAGCTTGGAAAATTATTTGTAGTACATTTAATGTTAGAAGACAGGGTGGCAGACCATGCTTACTGTGTAGAGATGGACAAAGACTCAACCTGGAAGACTTCTAATACAATGATCCTGCTAATCTAACAAAATTTGACATTTATTGTCTGAAACACTTAATTGCGAGCTCCAAATCTTTGGATTCAAGTGTTATCACAAGGGATCAACTATTGGTCTAAATGTGTTGGGTTTACCGGAAGGCAGAAACCTTAACGTAACCTTACCTAACCTAACAGAAGCAATGTTATTGCAATGTGTATCGGACACTTGTCTATTAAAGCAGTCCTTACTGTGTGGTCACCAACAGGAAAAGGTAACAGTGGATCACTTGTTCTCTAGATTTTCTGCCTTTTCCAATTAAGAGAATGTCATCTTTTGGGAAAGCACAGCTGTTTGACAATCTTAATGAACTTTCCAAAATAAAAATTAAAGTCAAAGACCTGATTTGCCACTTTAGCCAAGGAACTTACCACCATTTCTACGAAACTGACTAGCACTTTAAAAACTTAGAATATCAGAAGGTCCAATAAAATGTTCGTCATTATCTTTGGTGAACTTTTTCCGGTGTCCTTTAAATTTCTGTCAGCAAAAGTATTGAATTGAAAACCGGAAAACTCTGATAGATTAACACACCCGAAACTGCCAAAATTTTGCTGAAACATAACATGTTTAGTAGTTCCTTGAACTTCTCGAAAATCAAGGACTGCCATTTCTTGAGTGTTTCTATGGAAAAGATTTACTTCACTTTTTCAAGAACAATATTTAGTTTCGTTAGAAAACTGTGTCCTTACCAAGTCACATTTTACCACCCAACTAAAACCGAATCAAAAGTGACATAAGGACATGAAGTAAATCCCTGCAGTGTTTTCTTTGAAATCTTTTCTTCTGGGTGGTATCAAAAGACTTTCGCGTGTCCATTATTCAAACTTACCTTATCATTGTTGTTCCATTAAATTATTGTCACTCACTGTTTTCAATGGCTGACAAACTAAATTTCACTTTAAAATCCAATTCGTTATCTAAAAGTTCGAAATAAAATATTCAAACATTAAATCACTTTCAATATTCTACTTGACGCAATCAAAGCAAAACAAACTGCAGCTCTTTTTCTTCAAAGCCCACAACTGTCTTCCCATCATGGTTTTGGAAAAAAACTAAAGTAGTCCATGGACAAAACTACAAACTATAAACTATCTACAAAAGTATAAGACTTCTGAGACCTCGTGTTGTGATGATGGAAGAAGTTTTTCCTTCTTTTAAAAGTGCATTTGGGAATATAACAAATGATTCAGGAGCTCCACAAGATAGAAATTTTTTATTCTCGACAGTTGAAGTTGAAGAAGATGTGAAATTAAAACAACTTCAAGTGTTTATCTTTCTCAAACACACACTTGAGTCTTGAAATAGATTCTCTATCAACTATCAAACTACTGATAAGCCAGCTGTCAGTTTGTGTCGTTATAATCATTGACATGCATCTACATCTGTTCTGGACTGCATCCATCAGGCCCGTATGTTCGTACATATATCTTGCAATTGCAATCGAATCAAGTTTTTCATGTTGGTATCAATGTTTAAATCAATTGAAGACTCTCACTCTTGAGAAAAGTTTAAAATCTTCAAAACGAATAAGACACCAAGTCCATAAAATTTGGATCAAGGCTGGCGGGCAACATATAAAATTATCTCAAGAAAAAAAACGAAATCAATCCTTGAGATATTATTACAAAAAATGATTTTCTTTTTTTTCTCTCTCCCCAAGAAAAAAAAAGTGTTGAGAGAAAATATTTATGGCCAGGAGCGAGGTTGCTTAATGGAATATCATCTTCCATGTTATCTTCAAAATGGCATCGAAGATTTTTTTTTCTTCCATCTCGGGTGGAAGAAGTTTCATCATCATCATCATGGTCATCATCATTTATCATTTTATCTCATCTTTGGCAACAAAATTGTTGTCCTTCCAAATATGGTTGCCGCGCGACAGAGAGTTGCAAGCATAGCAAAAAAAAGAAGACATCTACAAAAAAGAAAAATTGAAAGTTTCTTCATTTGCCTGCGGGGCGCGATGTTGCTTTTTGGTCTTCTTTTTTTTCTTCTTTTTTTTTTTTTGTGGTAAGTTGCACAATGCAGACAGAGACTATATAGTGGACACATTTAAATACCAAAAAAAAAGTCAGGTATTTAGATACATACAAAAGTGGCAAAAGATACTTCGGACAAGGTATAAGGAAGGACTTTTTTTTTACTCGACTTGTATCTTGTGAGATTGGTTATCGTTGCTTCTTCAAAGTGCTGCGTTAACATGGGTTTTATTCAACCCTGAGGTCGAATGATGTAATAGAGTAAATAAAATGAGTACACAATGTAAAAAGTTAATAAAAAAAAAGTCTCATACTCGTAAGTTGACTTTTTCACTTTGCTTTCGTTTTAAAGAGTAAGATTTTAGCAACTTTAAAAGAACTATTGCAAAAGTTTAGGAACATTGTGCGTTTGGGAATATTGATCGCAAAAAATTCGTAGTTCTTAAGATATTTGTTTAACAATGACAATACAACAAACTGTCATTGTAAGAGTTGCCAATACAGTTTTTTAGTTGCATTAGAAAGTTCGATGGTTGTTGTCTATGGTTTGACAGTTGAAAATGACTTACTCTGTTGATATTTCTATTCAGTAAGCTTTGACAAGTGATTCTGAATGGCTTTTCCTGTTGACATTTCTGTCCAATAATAAAGTTTGACACTTCATAATGAATCGCTTTACGTCAAAACATGTAGAAATTGATTTTTAAAAAGGTAAATCTGTTCGCAAAGTTTATAGAGCATTTCAACCGAAGAATTTACATAGTTTTGACAATTAATTCATTTTTAGTTAAATTTCTTCGTCAGTAAGCAAATTGCCAAAAAGGGAACCAAGACAATCCTTAAGACATTAACGAATCACCATCACAAGCATTGAAATTGACTGTTTGGTGCGATTTACACGCTAGGTGGCGACACCATCGGTCTTTATTTCCTTCAAACTTCAGAAGTTTTTTTTTGTTAAGTTGGCAACATTATGTACAAACTTAAAAAAAATACTAATAAAGTTCGGCAACTTTATTCTACAAAAATTATACTTACATTCAATAAAATGATATGAATGATTAAAAAATCAGACTCTGAAGAACCATAGAATCCCTTATTGATATAATCATCAATTTATTTGATCTTCAACCACAAAAAGGAAAAAAAGAGCCATCTTATGAAACCTTGAACAACTAATCAAGACATAATGTATAGATACACTTTGAAAACTAAACAAATCAAAATCAATTGGCCAAATCAAACTGCGGAATCAAAATCAACCCACCACCAAATACAACAATCAAAAATGAGCATCTTTATAGATTTCATTATAGATTGAGATACAACACAAAGGAAACTGTTCTTTTTTGTTCTCCAATCTCAATCTCAAACCCTAGCAGACAGAATCAGCCTCAGTCTCTAAATAAACCAAAAAAAAAACTAATTCAGTAATAAACTTCTTGACGGTTGAAGAAAACCTCATAGCCAATTGAAAATCAATTTTTCGAAAATTTAATTAGAAATTCTCAAAACAAAAGAAAAGGGGGGAAGTATCGACGTCGACCGACGGAGGGAACGGGATTTGTTATGATTTTCAGTAGAATCATATATTATTCGTGCCCACAACAACAAAAAAAAACAAAACCGACAAATTATGACACAAATTGTCAGTTGAAATGGAATTAAATGGTAATTGGAAAACTTCAAGACAAAGAAACGGACCCATCTGACGTCTCAGTTATGGTATAGGGTCTGTAACTTATGTTTGGTATTTCATTGTTTAGAAAAACAAGACATTTGTGTATGGAATTTAAATCATAACAACAAATAAACACTTTTGATAGTTTTAGTCACAAGAATCAGCCTGATGTCATGTGTAAACAAGGAAGAAATAAGTGACACTTCATTTTACAGCACTAGAGTTGCCACTTGGTAGTTTTTTTTTATGTGCTTCTTTTGACTTTGTTGGATTCATTGTTCGATGAGTGTTTGATATGATTTATTAAAATTTATGTTAAAACTTTACAAAAATTCAAAGTCTTAAGTTTTAATTATACAAGACAATAAAGTCACTAATCAAACTTTTACGGAGTTCGAGTAAAAAATTTTGACGTTTTGTCACAATCGCCACATCCAGGGATGTTAATATTTATTTGTGAGCTTAATTTGGTATATATTGTGTCACACTTTCATATTTAATTTGTCACTTACGTAACTCTTTAAAGGTTGAATTTTCAAAAAATAGTAATCGACAAGGAACATCATTACCAACACCGAATGATGACGCCACGCACAATGAGAATCATGTTCCTTGTTCATAATAATTGAAGGTGTTACCAAGTTCCTATATGTACGTACACCAAGTCTCCAAACAGCACAAAGTGCTCATTAGTGCTGCCACTTTACTTCAATGGCTTTAAATCTAGTGCATGGAAAAGCCACTCTTTAACATGCACTAGATTTACTGCAATTGCAGTAAAGTGGTATCCCTAATGAGCACCCTGTTGGTTCCCAGTTCTGCAACAGGAACAAATACGAGTGATGTACATAAATAACATAATATGTATATCCAAGGAATGAGCTTCAGCATTTAATCCGTTTTTTTTTTGTCTGACGTTCCTTTTTTTTACTTCGACATCTCTTGGTGAATTATTGGATTAAAAATAAACAGAGGCTAAAGGCTGTTGTTGTTGCTTGTAGTATGTGCCATGTTGCAGTTGGTCGAGCAACAAGTCTACAAGTCGTCTTCCATATAAATGATACCTATACTCTCCTATGTTTGTTGCTATGTGTGTTTATAATAAATCATCAGGCGCATACCCTATTTGATATGTGAGTGCTTAAGGGTACTCTTGGACTATGCTAAGGTGGTGTTTTTTTTTTTTTTAATTACATGTTTCCTTTTATTCTTATGTACACTGAGTAACAGTTAGTAAGTAAGTATTAGTGTGCACTCCTAATGAGGGCAATGCACTTCACTAAAACGGCAGTAGTCGGTTAGCTCTTAACTCACTCACTAGCCAGTAGACAGGGGTGCGGCGACAGGCGGCGACATCGACTACGACTTCGACTACGACTTCGACGTCGGCGGCGACGATGTGCTTATGGTTTATTTGTTTCAAGTTTTCCGTTTTTTTTTTCTCGTCTTTTAACTTCTCATTTTCCTTTCCAATGAACATTGATGTAATATGGGCCTTAACTAATGCTTATGTCAGTTGGTATAGACATAGATCTTGTATTTCAGTTTGTTAGGTTATTTTTTTTTTCTCCAAAAAAAAGCCTGACTAATATGGATTGCTTATTTAAATTTAGGACACTTGTTTATGTTCAGTAAAATGTAATTAAAAACTGTAGATTGATACTTATTGCATTTCCCTTTGACAAGCTTGACATATATTTTGGTTAAAATGTCGACTCACCTTAAAAAAAAAAAATTAAGTACCAACGACGACGATGACGTTTAAATTTGACGTCTTTGTAGAATTTTCTGTCATTAAATTAAATATGTAATTATTTAGAACATTGTTGGTATGTTTTGAGGTTTTATGTATGCTCATTAATTTAAAAGAATTAGACTTTTGAAAATTGAAGTATGTACTTAGTTGAGCCCGGACACATGTTTGTGTATTTCCTGGTTTGTCTACATCTCTACTCGTACTTGTTCGTAGACGACTTGACCGATTTTTGTGTAAACTTCGTTAGAAAGAAAGACTTACAATTTAATCTCGAGAACATTTATCTTTGTTATACACAAATTATATAATCTTGAAAAATGATATAGGATGATTTTTTTATGAAAGTCAAATGTTTAAGAAAATGACAATTATTACTAAATCGTGTCAAAAATCATTGAACTTTTTATTTTATGCTTTTATCATTTGGCAGTAACCTTAAATATGGTTGACACTTGAAAGATGAAATGCAACATTATTTGACTTTTCAAGACACGCCATCTAGTGATTCTGTTTGCTCTTCATTTCAACCATCAGCTGATTGTTATTGGTAGAATTATTTAAACAAATGTCAAAACGATGTAGTTTCAAACTTGTCACAATTTATAAACACTCATAAGAATAACAAGTTTTCATTTGTTTATTTAAAATATTTGAAGTGTAATATGGTAGCTTTTATATGTGGACATGAAAATAAAAAGCGTCAACACATTTCAATTAACATTTTATAAAGATCAATGTCATGTTCGTTGTGTTTTCTTTTTGTATTTGTTTTTTATTTAAACAGATTGCTTTTTATTGCACCGGTTTTAATATCAATGTTTCTTCTTTGAAAAAAAAAAAAAAAAAATGAATACAAGAGCGAGACCGGAAACAATTATAATATATTAAACATGAAATGATTGATCACAGTCTGAACGTTAGAGTTGGAATGAAAATTTTTATGATAAGTGTCAATGTAAAGTTATTAACAGTCTGGTATTTTTCTATTATCAAAATAAAACAACTTGTTTGATAAACGTCAATTGAAGGACTCTCAAACGAACCTTATCTGTCATTGCTTAAATGTCAAAAAATCTAAGGATGATACTGACATAAGTTTTGCTTTATTCACTGCTAGCTATACAGCAGTGCAGCATGCAAGTGAATAAAATGATCAAACTCACTTTACATATGTCGCTAGTACTGCTGTCATTATTTTTGCTGGCTTCTTTTTCGCCAGCCATCTCAAATGTTTGTTGTTTGTCGAGGGAAATTTTGCTGCACTATCTACCCAGTAGTGAATAAAACGCAGCTATAGTTTGATTTTAAAACACACATTTTATTTTTTTAAAAGAATAAAAGATGATTAATTTGTTTAAATTTAAATAAGATAAATAAAATTCTGAATAGTGTATCCACACTTTGACAATATGAACATTTTTTTTTTAATAAGATAAAAAAATGTCTGAAACAAATCTGCAACGCCACCTTCCGGACTGTAACATGTGTGTGTTTCTTATGAAATTATTGACTGCATAAATTTCTTTCGATTAATCATCATCATACGAAGCTATGCATGTTGTGTCAAAAATTCCTAATTCTTGTTATTGAATATTTGTCGGTATCATTAAAAACCTCTCAACAAAAAAATCATTACAGGTATAGAAAAAAAAAAGGTAACAACTTTCTGACTTCGATGACTCAGTGTCATTCGAGTTTAGCACATTTTAACAATATACATAAATAAAAGAATGTGGATTAGTAAGAAAAAACCATTTCATGAGAAAATCAGTACGTAATTAAATATCAAATAAAGATGAATTAAAAAGGGAAACAAGATTATGTTTTTCTGACGTCACTGTGGTAAGGTTTTATATTTAATCTTGTCTTAAGTAGGATATTATTAATACTTCAATTGCGTCGACATGTAAATGAAAAACCACAAAAATGTCAATAATTAGTATGGGTATATAGGTAATCCAATATACGAGTAGTATGGTGTCGATAAGTGATGTAATTCGCAGATAAGCTGCTGTTACATAACCTAAAAAAAAGAAGTTAAATATGTGCTTTGTTATATTCCGGAAATTGGTTTGATTGGAGAGATAATTTTAGATTAACTTAACCACAACTTATATAACAATTGAATGAAAATCAAATGTGAGTAGGTGTTTAAGTGATGATTACATAAGAATTAGAAAAAAACTTTCATTTAAAAGGTCAGCCACCAAACTTGAACTTTCTCCAAGTAAAATCTTGGCCCTTAATACTAACATCCACAGATTGTCATTACAATAAGATATTTTCGGATTAGGAATTATCTCTTGTTCATAACAATTCTGAGAAGAGAACACATTTCTTTAATTACATGACTCAGGTGTTCATCGGTTTTGGGACTCGGGATTAACCCCTCATGGGGTGGGATATTCGAAAAATACGTTCGTCACCCAAAAGAAAAGGATTCGGTCAACAAATTTGATTGATTATTACAAATAATTTTGAATTTATAAGCTGAAGTACTTCAAATCCCTTTAAAACTGAATTAGTGGGATATTCACAAAAACAATTCGAGCACAACATTTAAAACTCTTGAAACTCATACACTATTAACAACCCTGTATTTAAGGAATGTTTTAATCACTTTTTAAGTTTGAAAGTTATTAAAAAAAATTTAGCTGAAAGTGCATATGTGGGATATTCGCTAAAAACTTGTTACCATTTGATAAAGCTTAGAAATGGTCGTCTACGTTTATTATCCTGACAGACTGAGTTTGTATTAAATCAATGAGCATTTTTTAACCAAAAAAGTTTTTCAACAATTTTTTGTCAAAAGTGTATTTGTGGGATATTCGAAAAATGTACTGAAACTATTTGAGTAAGCTCTAAAATGATCAACTTATTTCATTATCCTGCCATTACTTGTTTCTTTTGTCCATAATTATTGTCCTTATGTTTGGGATATTCGCAAAAAGGTGGGTAGAATTTTAAAGGTCAAATGCGCTGATAATGCCAAAAATTGGTTGAATCTTTTCTGTGATGAATAACCAATGAATAAAATCAGATGGCTTACCTTTTCTGATTCGATCACGAACCCCAATGCGAATATCCCACTCAAAAAATGTTAATATGCCAAAGAAAATGTATGGGATTTAAGGTTTAAAATCAAAGTAGATGAACAATAAAAATAAAAATGATGTGCTGTCTTCTTTAAAATTGAACAATGAACAGATTTTTTGATACTTTTACTCAGGATTGTGGGATTAAATGCATTTTCTGTATTACAATATGTCCTTAAACCATAGGCAGTTCATTTGTTCAACCAATGATTCCATATGTTTTTAGTAAATTCTGGATCAGCTACACCCTAATATTTGTTTTCAAATTTAAAAATGTAGCTGAATAAATTCAGTACGTTTTTTTCACGAATTAAAAAAGTGTTTCTACGATTTTGACTTTAAATTAATTCAATCCTTACTACTCGTAAATGCAAATTTCATACTCCTCTGCCTACGTATAGATCTTTGTCTCTATACGCCTTTAAGCCCTTTGTTTTCGTAATGTAGATTTCCATACGTAACGTAGGTGGTATATCTTTCCTTAATGTCATATCGCCCTTAAAACACTCGTTAGCCATCCAAATCAGACACAAACCTTTTCCCAGATAGAAAAAAAGGAAGATTCAGAAGAGAGGAAAAAAAAAACAAAGCCAGGGAAATAACCATACACATCCAGACATCAGAGAATCCCTTAATAATACCCGGAGTTTATTATTTTTGCTTTCCAGAGACCATCCCTTAACGAATCTAACGCCTTAAGGCACAAACACAATGGACACCCGCACTTCCCGAACAAATCCCCCCCATTAAGATGAGATGGGTGAATGTTAAAAAGGGCAGAAAAAAAAGAGGTGAAAAGGCAATTCTTTCGTTCGTTTCTTCTGTTTTCTTTTTTTTTATTTATATTTTGGCGCGACTTAATTACGTCTGTTTGTTTAAATTTTTTTTCTGCATTTTCCCTTATTTTTTAAATTTTGCATTTTCCTTCTGGCAGCACTCACTCATTATGAAATGCAATATTCTAGATGCGCATACATTTTATTAGGGGTTGAGTGGAATGCCCTGCTGCAAAAGAGAAGTGGTGTTGTGCACCTTCCCAAAGGCAATAAAACCAACCCCTCCCTCTTTTCTAATGATGATGCAAAAATTTTCCACCCTCTAAGCCGCACGAATACGAGTATGGGAGTATATTGCTGGATGCCACCCTCGTTGGTCGGTGTTAGGACTCAAAGACTAGAAACGCAATTTTTATGCAATGTTTTGTCGTTGTTGTTGTAGTTGTTGTTGTTGTTATTTCCCTTCGTTTATGATGTCTTGTTGGTCTAAGGTTAAACAGCGTTATGGGTGAAAATTTCCCACTCAAACCATTAGAAGCGTTTTATCGCATCAAGTGCGATACTTTGCTCCTGGGTTCTTTGACAATTTCGAACTTGGTATACAATCAAGTGTCTGTGTTCATTCTCACTCCCTCCACTAACTCTCACAATTATTTATTATTATACAAGTCGAGTGTATTGTTCTTCCCTTGAAAATGAAAATTGTTCAATAAAAGAAGACAATGATTTTTTTTTCTGTTTGATGAAAATCACGATTTCCCTTGAGGGAGAAGAGAAAAAACAACAAAAATTGAAAGAAATAGATTGGAGTTCCACATGGTTGACTAATAGGGCCACTTCTATTAATTTTTTGTTTTATTTTTTTGATTGTTTTGTTTTGAAGGGATTTTTTTTACAAGAAATAGAATTTCAATTGTGTGGCTATATTAAGTTGTTTTCTAATTAAAGATACAGAAATTGGGTTCTCGTGGTGAATTTTTGTCATTTTTGACATATCGAAGATACTTACTTTTTTGTTTAGGTTCAATCTTTAAATATTCAGCTTAAAGTAATAAAATTCAAAAAGGGAAGTATGTAAATGTAACCCGTTTACAAGCTTCCTTTATCTGTTTTATACCAATTACCTTGTCAATATCTTTCCCTCTTAGCGTCATTGCTTCCAACTTCCCACCTTAAATTCAATTTGACAAATAGAATTTGCAAAATTTGATTGTAGAAAGTGCTTATTTTTTTTTTGTTTTTATATTACAATCACACGAGATTGAGTACCTTCGCACAATCTTATTCCATCAGATACATCGTTAGTATATGTACATAACTAGAAGTACACTCCGAATCACTCAATTTGGTACAAGATTTTTTTGAATATTGAAACAGCTGTTGAGTATTAGTCTGCTTGATTTTTGAAGTGACTTAAAATAAAAGGTTCTTTTGTAATTTCTCCTTCTTCATCGTGAATTTTCTAACTGTTTTCGATCACACAATCCGTAATTTGTTTCCAAATGTCAGCCCGAAACTGTCAAATTTAATTTTGTGAAGCAACAAATTAATAAACTTTGATTTTTTAGAGAAAAAATTCTGATTTTTTTGGGGGCTTTAATCCTTAGAAGTCAAATATATCTCTTAATGTGATTTGACAGTTTATGACTTTGGAAATGTACAAATAACCGAATTTCAGAAGCAAATATTTTGTAAAACTTCAAAAAATTACTTAAACTAGAAACACATTTCTGTTCCAATATTTTAAACGTCAAAGAAGACATGTTTGTGACCTTAAACAAAGTCAGCTCAATCAGTTGATCCGTAGTGTTCACGATAGTATCTGTGTCGAGAGCATGATGTTTTTCTCTCCTTTTTTTTAGAAAAGGATGTGAGTGGGTGTTGGTAGATATCGCTGACATCCTTTCGGTGTATTGAACTAATGTTCATCATATTTTCACTTCTTTTTTTTTTCTTCAGAATCAAAAAAAAGAAGAGACGGGAAAAGCTGAAACTTTATCAATTCCACATATTCACGAGTATGT
Source organism: Scaeva pyrastri (assembly GCA_905146935.1). Taxonomy (NCBI): domain Eukaryota; kingdom Metazoa; phylum Arthropoda; class Insecta; order Diptera; family Syrphidae; genus Scaeva; species Scaeva pyrastri. The sequence goes on along the minus strand of LR989928.1, from coordinate 11,212,847 downwards.
TGTTGATGATAGTTTGAACTTCTCTTTTGTTTTTTGTTTCTATTAATTTCTTTTGTTTTTGTTGTCTTCATTGAAGGAAAAATGAGAAAATTTGTCACAACAACAAAACGAGTTGATGATGATTAGAGAGAGAGAGGAGTACAAGGAAGGCAATGACGAAGTTGAGCGACACGGTCCTCGAATCCCTACTGAGTTCAATCCACTTCGAAGAACATAAATCAGATACTCGTACTTAAGGTTCAGAAAATACAATTTGTTTCCTTCCATGTGAGGTGGTGACGAACGACGACACAAAGTGCATTGTTCTGGTGGGTTGGTTCTTTGGTTCTGGGGTGTATCCATGTATCTTACCATATGTTGTATATTTTTACAGATACAGATACAGATTTGAATTGAATGCGAGATATGTAAAGGATGAACAAAACAATCCCGATGGGATGTCCTGTTTTTCTTTGTTTTCATATTTTTACATCTGTTATTTTTTTTTTCTTATTTTATTTTTCTCAGAGAACATCGAATTGGGACTTGGGGAGTTCTTTTAGTATCTATGTCTGCAACGAGATGAACTTGTGTTTTTGTTTATTTAAAAAAAAAATGTACAAGCATTTCAAAAAAAAAAAAAATAAATATCAATCAATTTTGATTAAACAAACAAAAAAAGAAGATAAAAATAAAAATCAGAAAGACGGAGATTGGAAACGAAAGTGACTTATCATCTCAAATGGAAGGAAATGATTCTTTTTTGATAACTTAGAAGACTATAATCTAGTTTCTAAAAGATTGATTTGTTTAAGATAAATTATCTTATGAATGACGTTTCAGCTTTTAAGGTTTACAGTGAAATTACTTTCTTTCATACTTTTTTTTCAAAATAAAAGAAACCCAAAAATCAATTTGTAAGATTTGTGATTTCTAAATTCTTGAATTGATTTTTTTTTTATTCATTTACCAAGGTTTAATCGAAGTTAAGTCTTAAATAATTTTCAATTATGGAATTATCTGCATTCTTATGTCAACCTTTAAGTCAAAAAGTGTTTTCCTTTTTTCTGGATTTGAAATTTTCTTTATTGTATTGCAGCATAAATTCCATTCCATTCCTCTTCCTTCTTTGGCAACAAATCGGAAATTGCACTCAAAGCATTAAAATAAAACAAAACAACAACAACAACAAAAAAAAAGTGCAAAAAAGTTTTTGACTGAGTCTGTCGTTCCATTAAGAAGTAAAAATAACAACAAAATACATACGAATTCTTATGTGAATGAATAAAGGGTGTTTTTTCTTTTTGTTATGTTTTTTTTCTTTTTTTTTAGATGAAAATTCCTTACGACACGGAGTTAAGTGGCATTGTACATGCTATGGATTATATTTAAAGATTTTATTTCGAATGGCGTTTTATTGTAACACACAGTTTATTGACATTGCGTATTTTTCAATTAGAAAAATGAGTTATTTTCTCATTTTTTGTTTTAAATGTTAAAAGGACATATTAGAACGCACTTAAGGGCGGGTGAACATTCTAAAGCTAAAAAAATTTCTAATAAAAGAATGTTGATGTTTATTTTCGTCTAACAGGCTTTGGATTCGATTTTTTTCATTTTTTGTTTCTTATAGCCAATGAATTGATTTTAAGACTATTAAAGTGAATCGCAATCGTTTCACTTTTTTAGCTACGAAAGGGATTTTAAAGAGGGTACATTTTGGTTCCTAGGAAAAAGTGGAAAAAGTTGACATTATTTTATAAATCGCAAAATTTTAGCTTTGGTAGCTGGCAAACATATGCCTTTACCGTATTTCTCTACGGAACCCTTAAATTAAACAAAAGAACCTGGCGAACTTTTTCACGCCCTAGTTAACTTGTAACAGCACGCCTGGCTGTTTGATTCGTCGATATGACACCAATCGATCTAAATTTACAGAAAAAGTTTATCTGCATAATTGTATTGAATTGAAGTTCGTCTTTTCCTTGGCATTTTGATACCAGTAAATCCCAAGCACTGACAAACTGATGATACACGTTCAATGGTGACAGAATGACAGGTAACATTATAACTTTTCGTTAACGTAAGACAGGTGACTGGACATATAAAAATTTGATAACCAACTGACAGTCAAAAACATTTTTTTTTTGCAGGTAGAACAAATTGTATGGGAAAGTAAAGTTTTTTTTTTATTTGTTTTTCCGATTTCTCGCAATTTTTTCATACTTTATCAATTTTTAAACCTTATTCCCTGGACTATGAGAAACATTTCAAAACCAAAATCATCGAAATCGGCCAAGCCGTTCTCGAGTTCTTGCGATACAAACAAACAGTAATTGGTATCGTATAATAACAAGTATGAAAATAAACTAAAATATGGAAAAAAACATTATACCATATTATACATACGAGTAAACCTTCCTTCACTTTATCTATTAAAAAAAAAAAAAAACGCATCAAAATCCGTTGTGTAGTTTTAAAGATGTAAGCGTCCATAGTGATCAACTTACTTCGTCCCATAGCATAGTTTGGAACACATGTTTTTGTGATGAGTAACTTTGTTTGTCACTCTTTATCTAAGACAATTTTTATCTCACACAAAATCTAAATACACAAAAATGTAGATTAATTATTGCTCTACAAAAACTATCTTAAGTGATTTTTTGTTAAAATTAATATTTAACGAGGTAAACGTCAAAAAAGAGAATTTGTTTTACAAATTCATCTTTTTGAAATCTGATTGGAAATTTCGTTTACAGAGGAATATTTTATTGGCTCGAAATTTTTTCTCCTATTTTATGATTCTTTCTCGAAATAAATTCCTTTTTCGAAAATCCGTTGCAATGACAGACAAATTTGATTAGAAATTTGTTTTCCGATAACGATTAATTCCGTGGGAAAATTTTGACTTCAAGGGAAATTTTGTTCTCGTGATAACATACATTATCTTTTTATTGGAAAGAATTGTGAAAAAAAAATATTGTAATGACAAGAGTTTTAGAACTTTAGCTTTACGCAGGGGCGTATTTATAGCACTCTCAGATGTATCAGTAATACAGGGCCTCAGAACGAAAGGCGCCTTTAAGTTAAAGAGGATTGAAAGTAGTAGAAGAAAACTTCATTTGACCAAAATTTAAGAAAACCCATGAGGCTTTTAATACTTTTTTTTTAAATAAACTTGATAATTAAAAAATTTTTTTATTAACTTTAAGAGGACACAGTCCCAATCCGCACTTTTTTCGTTCCGTCTGCGTGCAGTATCTGTGAAATAAGTCTTAAAAGGTTCTATTAACACGTTAGGGCAGTCATTTAGGGCCTTTTCTTTTAATCAAAATCCTTGATCTTATGAAAAGTTTTTTTTTTAAAAATGTCATCCGCAGAAAAACTTTTGTACTTATTTTCTAAACTTCAATGTCATTGACTATATTTATCGTAACTTATAAGTCAGAATTATTGAACTTTTGAAGTTTTTTAAATATGAAGTCCAGCGAAGCCCCAGAAGGCAATGAGGTAGCGTGAGCATCTGAGTACATTTTGAAAACGTCAAATAAAAAGCCCCTCATAACCTACATATGCTTGGTTGTGTAACCTAAAAAAATAGAAAAATCTAAAACTCAACATAACACAAAGAATTTACTGAAATCTCAACGAAAAGGTCCTTAACCTCTTTTGTAACCCTCAATAAACCAAGTTAAATTCCGAATGACATACTATAGTATAAAATAGGTTAGTACCTCTTTAAAGGAATCAAGTTTGATTGTTTTTCGTCATCTACCTTGTTTAGAGATAAATAAATTTTATATTCTGAATCTCAACAAAAGTGACATCATTCATCATTAAAAATAAAAGTCCTAAAACTCAAGAATATTATCCCCATGTGTTCTATTTTTTTTCTTCAACATTTAAAGTCTGCTTAGTCTTGATAGGTATGAGGTTTATTTTAAGATCTTTTGTTGTTGTTGTTTTTGTTGTGTACCTAAGACAGAAACATGTTACTTTTTTTACTTACATATGTACATATGATATGAAGTTTTGTTTGGGTTTACCCTTTTGTGTCCTTTAAATTAATTTCATGTCCTTACTTAATGACTTTCTTGTTGGTTTTGTGTCTTAAACTAAATCGTACAGTTGGGGTTGGGAAGGTTGGGTTTTTAGTACCCACATATCTTTGGAGGAAAAAAAAAACTCCCTTTTTAGTTGGGAAGGATAAGAGACGTTAAAGACTTCGTTTTTCATCCAAACCAGCCAGGATTAGACATATACGACGTACCTTTACATTGTATGCCGAAGGATTTGTCTTTTTTCTATCCTTTTCCTTTGAATATGAGAAGACTTTTGAAATGGTAGACATCTAGTTGTCAGGATAAAAAGAATAATGTATTTCACTTGCATGCAAAATGTTAATTAGTTGTCCTTTATACAAAAAAAAAACAACTTAGATTAACTTTAACATTTGCATGCAAATGGAAATAATTACACCTCACCTACATGTGAAGGTTTTTAGAAGGAAAAATTGCTTCATTTTTATATTTTTACATATTTTATTAATGTTGTGGTATATTTCTTATCATCAATAATTGATCAAATGGGAAAGAAGGACAAACAATTACACACATGATAACCACGAGGTGGCGCAAAAGTTGCCAACTTACTCATGAATTATTCACAACACAAAATTTGACTTGATTCATGTCAAGTTGACGTATATCTTCCACAAATTTATTGCAGAAAAAACAACGTAGATTTCACGTTTGGCGGCCATTTGTAAAACATTAAACATTGCAACTTAAAAAGCTGTGCAAATATTTAACACCCCAAATTCAATGATATCTTTTGACATTTGAAAATCGTAAACAACTTAAAACTTGACGAAACCTTGTACATATAATATCGAATCTTGTTTCGATGAAGTTTTGTGTACACGCGCAAGAAACAGAACTTCTGACACTTTATGACAGCCGTTCCTATTCATATTTCTATTGGAATTCCAGCTGTCAGTTTTGTTTAGTCAAGTGAAAGAATTGGAATAATGGACCCCTTGATTTTCGTTCAGTTTGAACTTTATATGTCATTTTTAATCTTGATATTTCTACGTCAAATTCTGACTGCTTGACGTCCCAGTTAATTAACATATGACGTTGAATTTGTCAAGTTGTAGTCTTTGCGAAAAGTCAAACTTTTTAAAGGAGCCCGGAAGTGTCTGACGTAGAGCTTAAAGAACGATTATGTCAACCGTAAAATGATCGATGTTTATACGAAATGTTGCTCTATAACAGATGTTGCTGAATTCCAATGTCAAACTTAAAGAATGACAACTAATATGACAGATGTAGCTGCAACCGCAATTACATGTCAAAGTTTGTAAAGTTATGCATTTAACATTTTTGACATTTCATATGTTTTATTAGTGAAAATATCTACAAATAAATCCGGCCCAGTCATGTTCATATTTTATTTTATTGAATTCACCAGCCCGCTTGGAGCCAATTAATCAAACTTAAACAAACAAATCTGACATCATTCTCTTGTAGTTCTCGTTTATGCTTCGCTAGATGAATCTAATCTGCATCCCATTCATTAATTTATATAAATTAATCCAACTAATCAAAGCTCATCCCATAAACTAGCCCAACATTTATAAACACCACTGACAGCTGCTGCCTGCCTGCTGCTGCTGGCTGAAAAGTGTGCTCCAGCTTCTGAATTTTTTTTTACAAAAATTACAAACAAACATTCTCATAATTATTATCATCAAGTTGGTCATTTAACTGTTTTTGTTTTGTTTTGTGTTGTCTATTTCATATCCGTTTAATAATAATCGCTGCCCCTAGTGCCCCATAAAAAAATAAAATCATGCACACACTCACAAAAAGCGCAGTAACATAAATTTCCAAATTAAATCAAATTCCACACAAGTACAAATCGCGTAATCATTTGATAACATATTACTCGAGTACGACGATGAGAATGTTTATATGGCAACGATGTTGTTGCCGTTATTTTTATGGTTCTGACAGTTGACGTAAACGATCGCGATGAATCAAAATTAAACGGACATTTGAACTAGATTTGTCTCTGGATCCGTGCAAAGGGGAACCACTGTGAAAGTAACGACACATTTATGGACGTAAATAAGGAAGTATTCTTACCGACGCGTCGTCTGTCAAAATTAGAAAATCTATTGCTCTCTTTCTCTTCGATTTGTCACGGGGGAAACACAAATGTCAAACGTCATTTTGTGTTCCTAACCCACAATTTTTCTTTCTCATCATTTTCAGGAATTTAATATGAAATAAAGAAAATCAAAAATAAAAAAGTGAATTAAAAATTACAAAAAAAAAAACTATGTTAAAATGAGTACAACAACATCAGCGAATACAACTCCTGCAACAAATGGTGGCAACACTGGCACCAATGACAACAACAACACCTCCACCATCACAACCAACAATCCAACAAGTCAATCAGCCATCGGGGCAACGCTGCTGATGAATAACTCAAACAATTCAAACACAAATAACGGTATTGGAGGAATTGCCTCATCAGGAGGTGGTCCAAATAATTCCCATCAAACCATAACATCCTCATCTTCGTCATCATTGTCATCTGCTCCAACAACAACAACAACATCATCAACACTCCCATCAAAATCCATTGGACCACCACCAATTCCACCAACCAAACCGATTCTCTCCTCCCCCGGTGCATATAAACACAATTATGTTAATTCGACAAATATTAATCTCAGTAGTTCAGGTACCCTGACAGCTGGCATACATAGTGTGAATAAAGCCCATTTGCCGCCGAGCAGTGAGAAGCCGGCGATTGCAGCTCGGCCAATACCGCCACCAACATTGCCCAAATATTCGTCAAGTTTTGGCAAAATCGATCGGGAACGCAACGATTTTGCCAAATTGGATCGAGCCGAAAGGGAAAAGGTATGCATTCAATTTGTCATTTCTTTTTTTTTTTTGACATTTCATTGTTTTTTGTTTTTGTTCACTTTTGTAAAAATATTTAGAAATATAAACAAAAAAAAATTGGTTGGAATGGTTCAGTTGAAATTTATGTTGCAAAATTGTTTAAAATTATTGATTGTTTGAGTCTGGGATTGGTTAGGACTTTTGTTAGTGTTTTTTTTTTTTTACAATTTAGCCGTTTATGATAGTTTTCTGTCAAAATAAATGTTTATAGAAAATAGTGATGGCTTATTCGATACATAGAAAAATCGTTCTGTCAAATTTAAACGAATGAAAAACAAACTTTTGCGAAATGCAAATTGAAGTTTGTCCGTCCATGAAGTTCAGAGATGTCAATAATTGTACTTAAAATTTGACAGAAAAGCTTTTCCCTTTATGTGACTTATATTGAACGAATATTGTGAATCCAATTTCCTTTAAGTTAATAACAACAAAATAGTTCAATCAATTCAATTCAAAAATTCAAATCAATTTCCAAAGCTCATCAACTTTTACAGATACAAGTTTTTAATCATAACATATTTTTTTGATTTCTTGTCAGATTTTAGCTGGGAACAGATGACAAACCATTATTTTTTTTTGCATTTTTTGAAATATGAAATGCTCTATAAACTTAATAAACTGTCAGCTGTCACATAGTTTATAAATACTTGGCAACACTACTTCACGAAAAGTATTTTTTCCCACATTACAAATCCACTTGTCTCTGTTAAAACTCTTGCCACTCTTTTCTCCTATCCAGGTATAAAAAAAAGCTAGTTAATTTAGAGGTTATAAAATACTTTGACAGATTTCGGCACCAAGTAACTGTTTAAAAAATTTGTTAATTTGGTATCGATGAATTCTTCGATGAAATTAAAAATAAACTTCCTTTCAAAAATTTAATGTTTACATAAATAAAAAACGGTGTGCCTCAAGGTTCTGTCTTTTGGCCCACTTTCTTTCTTATAACTTCAAACGACCTTCTAAAACTTCTTCTCTACTGACTAGTCCACTGTTGACCGTAGATAAAGTAGCATTCTTAGTCTATGGATGAGAAATCTGACATTGCGTATAGTTCGCATCTGAAATGTCTTATTTAACTGTCAAAGTTTTTGACACCATGCGTTTAGTTTGAATTTCAGTTATTGTTTCATTCAAATGTATTCAAATATTACCAATAGTTTGAAGATTCGTTTTTAATTTTTGTTAGTTATTCTAAAAACATATGTTTAAAGTCATTATTTTAAATTTTTGTATAATCAATCCGACAGACAATCAATAATTTGCTTTGTTTAGAAAAAATAGAAAATGTTAAAGTTCTCTTGTTATATAAATTTATTCATTATTATTCTATTTACTCAATAAATATTTTTATAATCATTTATATTTATATTTAGCATTTAGAAATTGTATTTCTTGGTTATTTCTTTTTGCATTTTGTTCGTTCGAGTTCTTGTTAAAATAGTTACAATATTACATATTCTTATAATCAATCTTATGGTTGTTGGTAAACTGACTTAAAATAACGTCAGAACACCGTTTTTTTTACCTTTTTTATACACAAAAAAAAGGAAAACTCTTTTGTATAAAAATAAACTTCTTTGCTTTTTTGGAATGCAAGTTTAAATTGTTACTTGTATATGCATCTGTTACATTGTTCTTATATAAATAAATATTTTGTTACTTAAATAAATACAATATGTTATATACGTTACGTTTATTCATGTGTAAAAAGAGAAGAGTTCTGTTTCTGTTACTGTTCTGTTGTGTTCCGTTTTTTTTGTATGAAATTTTTGTGAAATTGAAAAATTTCAATTTTATCTGTAAATATCTATAGCAACCTACTTTTTCAATAGTACACATTTGTATGAAATGAAAAAAACTGAAAAAATATGTGTCGACACTCAAGAATACTCCAAATATAGTAAAAGTTGAATCAGAGTTCACACATTATCATTCGATTCAATATATTGGTTGGTAAGTATGTGTTCGTCGATATGTATACGAGTATGTACATAGATACATTATATATGTATGTATAAGTTGTTATGCACTCTAAAATTGACTTTTGATGATTCCGGTATTGATCAATTGTATAGAATCATCATACAACATTCTGCAGGAAGATACTTCGATTCGTGGAAGATACAATACTGTGAGAATTTAGTAGGATGACATTCAATTATTAATTTAACTATTAAGACACTATCTAAATAGATTGGTTAAACTTAAGACCGCCTTGTGAAAGGAACATTTAAAGTAGCTCATGGAAAAAGCCGTTTTTTAAAGATGGCTTCCGATATTTAGTCATTTTCATAGCATATCTTTAGTCTTAAATTAAAATCTCTATTTTAAATTGATTTTTGATTTAAAATCGAATGAAAACTTTGATCCAACACGTAATTAAGCTCTCGTATCAGATTCTCTCCAAATTGTTGGAGACTTGACCAACTAAGTACTCAAGCAACACGACTAAATAACTAAGTCTTTATATACGCCATATCGATGCGAAACGAGTTTTTTTGAGGTCTCCAATGAAACAATGGAGAGTTTGAGACATTTTAATTATGAAGTGTTTAAATACTATTTATTTAATTATAATTTTTTTGAACTTCAAACCAAATATTAAAGCCATCAACAGATATTGAACCTCGTTTACATAAAATGAGTAAAAAGTGGAGACTTTTCCAAATATTCTGCTAAAAATGTGATTTTCATGCAAAATGAAAATATCAGACTCTAAAAAATTTTACAATTTTCTTTTCACATCACTGTTCGTGTCTTCAATGAATCGTTTTCATGGATTTGTAACGAATTTCACTCCTCATTGGTGCTTTCCCAATCCCATGGATATGCATGGTCTATAAAATATTCTACAACTACTGGACTCATTCATCCGTAATATTGTTCTTCTCCTCACACATACACACATGTTTATATATAGTAAGTTGTTACAGTTACCCATCCGTAACGGTTACCATCATCATCATCATCATCACCGTTATATATTCATTTATATGTATGTATGTAGATACAAAATGTATAATCCACTTTTACCTACCATTTCTCTCCACTTGAATCGTCATCGCTTTTCGAGTTCGTTGAATAAATAAGTGGTAATTTCCATTTCTACTTTATTCTTTTGAAAATGTTCTTCCTTTAACGGTTTTTTTTTTTCCTTCTTCTTTTTTTTTGTTCTGTTAAAATTACATTTGCATCAGAAAATACTTTTAATTACCATTTTGAAATATAACTTCCTTCTTTCTGAACATTTAAATGGATTTTATTCTCTCCAAACTATAAAATTATATACAACCATACATTTATGTAGATGACAACCTGAATGGTCATATCTCTAGTTAGGATCCAGGAAGGATGATGGTGTATAGGGTTAGAATGCAGAGAAAGAGGGAGACTGTCTCCGACGACGTTGTCGTTGGTCATGTCGTAAAAAAAAATAAAGGACAAGCAAGGAAAAAAAAAGAAAATGTGCAATTTGTCAAAGCTTATAGTGTGTCCTCCAGAGAAAAGATAGTGCATAGTGGTAGTGGTGGGAGCATGTCCTTATTTTTTTGCAGACATATTTTTTTGTGACAGTTTCGTCCTTTTTAAAGTATACTTATGGGCATCCACCACAAAAAGGAAGAGCAGTAGGATATTTTTATTTAAAGAGGAGTTTTGTAATGCCATCATAGAAATAAGACAGAGAGAAGAGGATTGTGCACTTATCGTTCTCTTTTGTGTTACAAAAAAACAACAACAAAAACAAAAAGTTAGAAACTTCCTTTGTTGATAGAAAGTATGATAAAACAACGACGACCGACGGATAAATCTATGCCGATGAACTTTTGGAGAGTTTTGGTATTTTCCTCTTTTTCAATTTTCGTTTTGTTTTTGGAGTAAAAATTGTTTATTGAATAATTCAGATTGTACTTTAGGTCAGGTCGGGTCAGGTTAGGTTAGGACAAAGAGGACATAAAACAAAGAATATCTTAGCTTATAAGTATGAATTGTTTTTAAAAACCATTTTTCTTTTGTTGTATACTCTCTCATGACATTAGGGCCACATTGAAAAGATATTTTACCAGAGTATCAACAAAATGTCAAAAGAAACTGTCACGAAAAGAAAACTGTACAAATTGAGGTTATATTTAAGTTCTCGGGTTTTGACAGGAAGATGGGGCTTTAAAGAAAATATAACTCCCACTGCTTTTATAAGCAGATATAAAAAGGAATGACAGTCGTAAGAAAATAGAGTTGATTCATGACTTCAGTGATACAAGGCCGTGGTCACACTGGACTTTTTTTTTAAGCTGACTCATTTTGACACCCTGTCGTTTATTTCGTTAAAAAAAACTTCTGTCTTATATCTTGACATGATGAGATGTCAAAATAAGTCTTCACTCTCAATGTAAACGACGTCAAAAAATTCTTGACGAAATGATTTGGGTCAAATGTCAAATCACAAATGACATAAAAATGCTTTTTTTGTAGAGCTAAAGATGTCTGAATACCTTGACCGAGTTCCTAAGTGGTTATTAAATACATAATGTCAAAAATAAAATGGAATTCTACTGTCAATGGATTGACAAGTGAAATGACATTCTTACTTTTAAGATCAAAATGTCACACCAAATGTAAATATATTTTTAAAAAGTCACCTAAAAGTATAACAAAATTTTAGTTTAATGACACTTGATATTCAATGACTTGACAAAGGAGCAATTACTCATTTTTGAAATTTAGTATCTTGACATCCTCTCATAAACTATTGACAAAAATTTGCTATACATAATAAAAAATTGTTAGAATTTTCCTGTCAAAAATGGAAAAAAAATGTTCTCAAACCGTTTTTTTTTTTTTTTGGCATGACTGTAGACGGACTATATCCTTAATGTTTTGTGTCGTATGTCACTTACCCTAATCCGTCTTATAACAATAGAAACATTCAATAGAAATAGAAAAGGATGGTTAAGGAAGGACATTCCAAATGTTAACCTAATTTGATTATGTCCAACAAAAGTATCTTTGCATCCCTAAACTAACCCCACTCGTTTTCTTATTCCACAACAATTTATTGAATTTATTATTTCAACTCATTGATATTGATTTCGAATGACAAAACATCCTGTTCTCGATATTCGTTATATGTATGTATGTATGAAACTAATTCGTACAATCGTACATACATAAATTTCGATTTGAAAAACTAATCACGTTCATGGACGATGTAAGAGATAAAAATATAAAAAAAATGAAAAAAAAAAATGGAAAACTATTTTATTCCAAGCATTTGTCGATGCGATAATTTAATTGAAAATTCCCCAAGCGACCTACCGGTGCGGTGGCGGTGTAGTGCTCCTGGTTGGGGGGTTGGGGGGTGTCAGTAGTGGTGGCGTCTCTGTCAGTTTATAATGAAAACCCGATAAAACCGATATAAACAACTTACTCGTACATATATTCAACTCCAGCCTCTCTCGCTTAATGTCATTAATTCCAGCTCCGACAATAAATGAATGCATGTGATGGCCGAGATAATGACGGTCGGTGTTGGCGGAGCGGTACGGTGCTGGTTTTATTGGCACCAGGGCAAACGCATTCCGATTCGTTTTTCAAAATAAATGCAGTTAGTGCTCAATTAACTAATTAAGCCATAACTGCACACAGCACATAAATTCGATGCATAATTCAACTAACTTTTGTTCATGCTAACTGTTTTCCAATTATCTGTCATCGAGCCAAACGTCAAACTCAGAATACTCAGAATGTCTGAATATAAACTTGCCTCCATCGAATGTCAGTCAATTTATCAGAACGAGATCATAGATGGCACTGCAGATGAGATTATGGTCCTTCAATTGTCTTCCTTGGGTTTTCAATTAGTCAAACCACCAATCTCAAGGAGCTGATGCTGCAATTGCAGTCAAATAGGAAATCAAAAAAAAAAAAAAAAACTGGGAAAATAAAAGAAGCTGGTGCCAATAATTCTAAATGAGGTCGATGGGCGAATAATAAATCCTCATTCTCGATCTCGAGTTGAAGATGTAAACACTCTTGACGATTAAAGGGTTAGTTGCACTTCCCGGATTGTGATGTGTTGCTGCTCCTGATGATGGTCTGGCCTCTATGGGATGTGTGATGCAGAAGGAAATTGTATGCACTTGAACCAATGACGACGAACGGTCGTGGTGGTGGTTAATTTATAAGGAGAGTCGTTTTTTTTTTTTATAAATGGCCAATAAGTGTTCTTTAGGAAAATGTTGCAGACAAACAAAAAAAAACTGCAACACCAACGAATAAAAAAATGTGAATGAATTAAAAAAGATTAACTGGCACTGGGTTCGTCAAAAGGGATGCTGCCACTGCATCAGAAGAATTAAAGTCAACCCTCGAGCTCCAGGGGTGCAACACTCCAGAACTCGGACAAGAGGCTGAATTTGGTTAAAATTCTATCAAAATAAAAAAAAAGAAATCTCAATAAGGGAGGAAATTTGTGTTTGGTGAAAATTATTGTGATTATTAGCGGTGAGATTGAGACTTGAGAGTGCATATACAATATAAAAAATATTTAAGCTGTTGCATTTGCTCAAGAGTTTTAAAAATTGTTTGTATTAATTTTGAAAGCAATTGAAATTTGAAGTGTTAGCATATTGAAAGCTCTTCAAAGGCCAAAAACTTTTTTGTTTTCCATTTAGGGAGTAAAGAGAGTAAGAGTAAACCTAAATTTGTATGAAATTTTTGGAAAACAATTCAAATGATTGTAATTTATTGGTTTGAAGAAGTTTGAAGAAGTTTGACCTACAAAAAACTTCCTTAGTTCTATTTCAAGTGTTTTCTCACCTTTTACTAACAATGGTTGTTTCCATTGATATTGAATTTCCTGAGTCATAGAAACTACAATCGACTTTTAAAATTAGTTTTTAAATTACATATATGATTTATTATTATAGTTCCGTTATTTGTATGTTCTTAAAAAAACTTTCGATTCGCAAATGATTTTACTAACCATGTTCCTTAATAGTTATGTTTTGAAGTTTTTAAATTTGTATTTTTAAGTTTGTCTTTTTGTAAAGTTCAATGTTCATTTTACAAAAAAAAAAAAGAAACAAAGGATTAGTAACCAAAAATAAATCAGTAGTTAGTAAAATATTTTCCTGAAGATAGAGTTTCGGAGTATGAAATGTAGGAGGCGCTTTGGTTCACTTTGGGGTGTGTTCGTTGAAACATATATCTCCATCTATTCCTCGGCTGTATTGCAAAGTGTAAACGTACCGCAAATTACAGAAGAAATACATATTTAACAAATGAAAATATATTCATTTTTAAACTAAAAAGCCGAATTTTTGTAATGTTTCAAGACCTAAAAGTACTGATTAGAAATTAAGCAACTGATGAACTTTAAAGTTGCCGACAACTTAATCTACGTTCTCCCGTAAAAGCCAATGAAATTAAACTTTAGTGTTTTTTCAAAGTTTAACTCGATGAAAATAATTACTTTTATCTCTTCTACGTGTCTTGAGTTTCCACATCTGTTTAAAAAGAGTATATTGATAATTTTTATTGTTTTGTAGGAAAAACATTCAATATTGTTTTTCCGTTGCAAATATACACTAATTTTATTTCCGCTTTGTGATAACGCATTTTCTCTATCAATTTTATTTACTTTTTATTCGACGCTTCGAATTCCTTTAATAGGTTAATTATCTGTTAAAATACAGTGATGATCCACTATAACGAATTAAGATTATAGTCTTACATGGTATACATTTTTTGAATGTTCTACAAATTTGACAATGATGCCTTTAAACATTCAAAGACCTAATCATATTAAAAAAAAATTATGTTTATTTTTTTGTTTTGCTCACTTTATCGTTACTTTAAAGAAACAACGATTAGTTTATCACTCCAACGAATTAACTCCAAACAACGTAATTTTTACATAAATCATGTTTCTTATTAAACAGGTACAATATTATTTTCAGTATATACTCGTTATATCGAATATTCGTTACATGTAAAAGAAAATTCGTTACTTGGATAATTCGTTATTTGAAGATTTCGTCCAATCGACACATTAATGTTTTTTTTTTTCTTACAAATGCAAATTCAAATTCTTCAACATATTTTCCGATTGATATAATAAAACATATTATTCGTTATTAGATGAACATTACAAAACAAACGAAAAGGTACAACTTAACGAATTGTTTATATAACTACAATACAAATCCTGTATAAGAATGCATAAGTCTATATCCAATAGCTTCTTCCTTAAAAAAAATTATTATTTTTTCAATTCGTTATTGTTATTTGCAGAATTTTGACTTACTTTTTATAATTCGTTAGTTTGTTCGTTAGTTAGAATTACTCAAAGAATCAAAAAAATCTTCGTTTTATCGATTTTATTTATTTGATCCACATTCGTTATTCTGGGTGGCCACTGTAATTTTGTGAAAAAAGTAATTTTATCAAAAATTCTTATCTTCAAAAACCAAATCGCCGCACATTTTCCAATCGAACTTAAGTACAACATTGATTTTCCAATTTATCTGTATTTACTTTGTTTGGGGTTTCGATTTCTGGTCATTGATGTTTGATCGGGTCTTATGTATTTATCAAATTCTATCCCAGTTCCTTCTTCACAATGAAAAAGAGAAAACATTGACAAACTTTAAACCCAAATAAATAATCTTTATTCGATATGCCAACTGAACTGATTGTCGTCTTTCACATGCGTGTACATACATATAAAATCCAATCGACACACAATCATCACAATAAATTGTATCTCGTAACTCTTTATCTCTGTCCTGACCTTTTTTTGTCCCCTCTTCACTTGCTTCCTATCTATCTATCCCTCGAGGTCCGATAAAGTCGCAAATGATGAATCTGTCTATGGAAATAAATTCCAACACTCTCTCTCTCTCTCTGGGTCTCCAAATTCAAATGATGACAATCTATCGTTGTTGTTGTTGTTGTTTGTGGTAATCTGACAGGGATAGCCCTAAAGTCTGACTCGGAATGAGGGAAACAACTTTGACTAATTTGTGTACTCGAGAAAATAGAAACCGACCGACGACGATGATTTGACAGTTCTCTGACCAGGAATCAAGGTGGACAGGGACACAGATCGAGTTCTGCTTCGTAGTGTTTTTCGTTTTTGTTGATTTTTCCCATTTTCTTTTTTTTTTGTTTCAGTTTGTGAAATTGGTATTGGCTTAAGCTTTGTTTTTTTGGCACAAATCCAACTAACAGTTTACCCACAGTTTACCCACAGTTTTTTCTTTTTTTTGTGTAACTGCCTTAATTTAAAAATTCAAATGAAATGCTTTTGCTGCTTTGAAGTGCTTTTTCCCAAAGAGAGGTTAAATAAAAACTTAAACTCGAAAACAAAATGCAAAAAGAATAACAATAAAAAATAATCCAGGAAATAACAATAAATAATTCGAAGGACATCATAATTGAATTTATTTTTGAACCAACTTCCTTCCGTTTTGTTTGAATTTCGTTTTCTTTTTTTTTTTAGTTTTATTATTGATTTGAATAATAATTTGTGATTTTTTTTTTTGATTTGCCAAGTAACAAAAAACAAAACCAAAAAAAAAACATTTATTTTTACGTATGAATATTTGTTAAATTTTATTTTTGTTTAAAGGAGGGAATCGGCGGCTCGTATCGTTTAGCTAGCCTGGATCGGTTGGCAAACCGACAACGACTGCTCGAACAGAATGGCGGTATGGGTAATGTATCGCTTGAAAAGAATGGCATTAATTATGAAGCAACTAATGGACATTCTACCAAACAAATTATATCAACAAATTTACCAACAATAAATAATACAACAACGGCTACAGTTATGGTAAGCTGGCAGAAGGGCGATAATGATAAAAAAAAAACAACAACCAAAAATATGTATAAAATAAAAACGAAGAAAAAAAAAAACTTAAGTTCCCAAAAAAATTTCAAAACATTTTGCGCTTTGTTGTTGGTGTTTCTGGCTGTTATTTTTGATGTGCGATTAATTTTGGCTTCTGGACTTAAAAGAAAATAGAATTTTTTTACAAAACAAAAATATTTATTTTTAAACGCAGTAATTGTAAAAAAAAAAATACCTAAGATAAGAAGAAAAGAATTTTGTCGACTTTACATTGCCTGTTATTTATGATTTAAAGACGTAAAACATCCAAAAATAATTTCAAATTCAAGAGAATGTCAAGTAAACGAACTTACTTGAAGTACAGTTTTTCTATCTTTTGACAAACTTTTCAAAATTCAACGATATCGCTCTGATACCATGAGTGTTACCACCTGTACATTTTTATCTTCGAAGAAATACGGACGAACGACCACCCTAGAACGTAGATCCCGATCACGTCCAATACTCTGAGCAGAGAGTGATCAGAGCTCTCCAATTTCTTTATTAAACACATTTTATACTTCTTACGTGATATTCGTTGACATTTGTTGTAACAAGATTTTTGTCAAATTGGCTGTTGTAATTTTTAACTGCACAAACTTAAAAGAAACATAACCTGCAACAATCTGTCAAAAACTTAATTAGCTCAATTAGCTCAGTTTGACGTCTCCTTAGAATGGCTTCATACATCAATGTCAAAAAATACGGATAAACGCTAATTTATTGAATTGAATTACACACAAAATTTTGTGTTAAAATTGTTACATTGGTTTTGAATTTTCTTTTTAAAAAGTCATATTTAGCCGGAAAATAATTTAAAAAATATTTAAAAACACCAAGAAACGAATTTTTTCAAATCATTAAATGATTTTTTTTTTACAATTTATTCGTTAAATCTGAACAGCACTTTCTTCTGTCAGAATTTGAAGAATCTGTCAATTCCTGCTAAGAGATAGTGTCAGTGAGAAAAGTTGCAAGCAGAGACATGTCATCATCTTAATTGGCTAAACTTACCCACAAAAGTTAGAAATGCAAGCGTCCAAAGTCCTGACAATTCTGGGCATGTTATTTTCAATCATTTCTAAAAGTCTTGAAATATACAGATCCAACAATTACAAATGCCATCAAAACTCTCAAATGATTACATTCGAATCATTTAATGTCAAATGATTAGTGAACTAAAAGTTCCACTCTCGAATCGAATCCAATGAATGCATTCTTCAAGATGAATTAAATAAATGATTTCAAATGATTGCATTCACATCAAAAGTTCGAATTCTTTATAAGTGTGACAGGGCTTCTTCCTCCAAAGAAGTTTATTGTATAAGGTATTTTTTGCCTTTGTTTTGGGTTGCAGTTTTGAAAGGCTTTCGTAAAAATACTAGAATACACTAGTGTTAAGTTTGTAGCTCTCTTAAGACTTTTAAGCATAATTATAAGCCTAACTCAACTTCAGTACTTGTCCATTTCTGGATTCATTAAATAGATTCAAATTCTTAGGTTTTTTCAAGTAAGTACCTAAAGTTGAAGTTTCTCCCTCAAAACCTACCTATGAAAATTAAAGATGTCTGATAGTGCCTTGTGATCACTTGTTGCTAATTTGTTCGGCTATCGGAGAGCATTGAATTCGTTTAACCCATGAGCCACTTACTTGGAGGCTGTTTTTATTTCGGGAAGGCTAATTTCACCAAAATCTGTCATACTTTGATATTTGACGACCCTTTGCTTATTTTTGACACCTAACTTTGGATAAGTTTCAGCCATCTTCTATCAAGATTATCAACGTTCTTATATGAATTCTCTAGCTTCACCAGAAAGAGTTACAGCTTCATAGTTTTTGAAATTGGATTTCATATGAACCATAACCTAAGTTGGTCACTGTCACCTCTTCCAGATCAAGAATATATCAACCTTCATTAAATCTGCACATTCTAGCGAAACTTTTAGTCCGGACTAAATACATTCCATTGGTGCGAAAAGTTTTAATTTTTTTTAGTGCGTATACGCCCCAGTGTACTCTTCAGATAAAGTTAACTTTTTGTTGAAAACATTCCATAAACTCTGACTCTTTTGAAGTTTTTAATTTGATTATCATTCAAAGGCAATAATTTTGTCCAAATATATTAAGTAGGTATATCTCTCTGTCTTCATTACGAATCCTCAACTTCCTGATACAAAAAAACCAACAAATGAAGCTCTCGAAATCCAGAACCCATATAAACTTCTGTTGTTTCCTTTTTTATCTTTTGTAATCTTAAATTTAGTGTTACACATATGTGTATAAATTTTCATAAGAAAACAAAAACATACATTTATCTTAAGGATTACTTTGTTTTTCCAAAATGTCCACAAAAAAAAAAAAAAAAATCACATAAAATTCAATCCCCAATCCAGACATTTCGTCCCGACGAACGACAAAGTCCACGATATGGTGGCACGTGATGTTCTTTGTCTAAACAGAGAAAAATTAATTCCAATAAATGACCCAATAAAGCTTGTTAAATTGAAAACACATATAGAAATGTTTATGTAGATACGTTTTGCTTAAACGAAGTCAATAAACTTAATTTTTAGTTCATGGTCCATGAATTTCAACATCAATTGATTGACACATAACATGTTTCTGTGTTTTTTTTTAAATTAAATTCTGTGACTCAGAGTCAACACAGAAAATTGATTGGGACACAATATCTGCAAAGGATTGTAATGAATCATGTCAATTCTCTGTAAAGGAAAAAACTCGCAGTCAGTGATATAGATACAGTATCTATACAAACGTATAACGAACTCCTGTGTAGTATATTCAGCTGCAAAAGACAAGACACTGCCGCTGCTCCATGTACAGAATCTGAATATGGACATTTGAGGTGTCAGCTAACTTGTATCTATAGACGCGATGAATTAAAATTTATGAAACGATTCGTTCTCCTTCGTTAATTGCAGCTCCACTACTAGGTGTACCCAAAGTCGTTGCCGCACCGTCGTCGACCGACCCGTGTTTGGATCACGGGTGAATCCTGTTTGGACGATCTGTGCAATTTGCACCTTATTCTTCTTATTCAGGGCTTGCAGTGCATATCACCTCAAAGCACTGCAATGGCGACCAAAGTGAAACTTTTTGAATCTATCTATATACTCGTACTGTATCTGATGAGGTAGACTCGACTCGACTTACGACTTTTTTTACCCTACGCAATTTATACCTCTACCGGTTTATTATGAATTTGTTGTTTTTTGTTTTTCTTCAAACTCTGGCGGCGGCGACGACGTGTATCTTCCTTACTTCCTTTTCGAGTTTATAGAAAGATACAGATACTCTACGGTCTACCCCCACACACTTAAAAAAGTATCTGTAGCTAGTTTAGAGCTCTTCTTTACTGTTTTATCTGTTTTATGTGCAGCAGGCATTTAGCATTGCATTGCAAACCAATTTTCTTATTCGTAGTTGAAAAAAAAAAAAACAATATATCTATTAATAGAATCATAATGTTGCATGGAATGCTGAATATCAGGAACGTCTTAATACACGGAGAGAAAAAATGAATGGTTTCAAGAGATTGTTGACCAAACTACAATGTCTAGCAATAGAAAGGTCATAGCCTTAACCTTTGGCAGTCTAAGCAAATCTTATGTTCACTGTAATTCTAGCTTAAGATCAAACGAATGGACCGATTTTGATTAAACTTCTGTGCAGATAACGATTTCGTGACATAACTAATGACGCAATGATGTTACTGGTGGTCGACCCGCTTAAATTATTTTTTAAATTAAACTGTGATAGTCTTACGACCTTTAGAATCAATAAACCTAGTATTTTGTGAACTCTATGGGCTACAGCATGAATATTCTCATTTTTTTTTTAGACCGTCTCTCGTGGTTTCGATGCTTGAACCCACTTGTCCCAAAAGTTCAGTTTCAATATTGTCACTCAAAAATGTGCTTCACCACGACACAAAAAGTTTTTTAGTTTTGCGAGTTACGACTTCAAAATTTCAACAATTTGAATGCGTTGTTAAAGCGTGTTTTGTAGCCTTTTTCGTAATATCGTAGTTTTGACTTGCTAAATGTCAAAATATGACAGCTTCAAAACTGACAAAATTAATCTCTTTTTGGAAAACCCTTTATCTGAAAATTTTAAGTATCAGAACCGATACTCGTAAAATTCATCTATGTGCTAAAAAAAATGTTTTCTTAGTACTCACATATACTCAAATATTTGCAATCTCTTAAGTATTTTCATTTAACTTCTTCTTTTACTTGAATATTCTTTAATTTCTCTTGTACTTCGAAAGTGATTGTTCTTTTTTTTTTTAACTTATGAGTAATTAAATTTCAAGTACTTCAAGAATTTAAGTACTTTAACTTTTGAATACAGTAGATCTATGAGTACGAAAGAAATCTAGTACATTTTTCTAAAGTACTTGGGTAGAATTTAGGTATTTACAAGTATCACTGCATGTACTCAAAACTTCCAAGTACAAGTGAAACAGAATTCTACTACCAAGTAAGCCATTTGAGTTTATGCCCCAAATTCACACAACAAAAATATGTGTTCGATGGTTTTCGACAAAAGTAAAAGTTGACTGTTTCTAGTCCGAAAAAATAATTAAAAGTATATTTTCACATTTTGTGCATTTTATATTTTATTTTTTTTATTTGAAGTTTAGATTTTAATTGAAAAACGTTGGCATTTTCTCATCAAAGGAAAACCTCATTTTGTCGACGAGTTTTCGTGTTGCGGTTGTTCCTAATTACTTTGAGGTATCTACTATACTGTTTTTTTTAATTGCAACTTAACTCAGATTAAAAAAAAAAAACGAACGCAAGTATTCATGTTATTTAAACGAGATTTTTTAATTTCTTATCACCATTTTTTTGGTTTTTTTTTTTTGCGTTTGTGTTTTTTGCACCATCATCGTTAGTGGTGGGAATTAATTGTTTATGTGGTGTGTCAATGTTGTTTAATTAAGCTAATAAAAAACCACCACGTACATAGTTTCAAAAAAATAAAAGTGAAAGTGGATCTAAACCAACAAAAAACAACAAAACACATGTAATCTCATTAAATACGCATTAAAGAAATAAAAAAAAAAAACTTCCTAAATACTAAATACCAGAATAAGTATGGTGCTGGGAACACATAATAATATTAAAAAAAGAAATGTGCTCTTATTTACTATGGATGCAGTTTATAACAATTTATTTGGTTGATCTTTGTCGGCACGAAGTTTTTTATTTTTTGGTCTTCAACAAGTTTGGAACGAGATACGTCACTTTAAAAATTGACTAAAACACAAATAAAATCTATCTATCTATTTTTGTTCAAAAGATTGATTACCTACTAAATTTTGTGACAAAGTGTGTCATATTATGTGTCTTGACATATATCACGTTTCAATAAAATCATCTTTCTTTTTAATCACGATTTACACCTACAACACAATGTGTCTACAGTGGAACAAATGACACTATGAAATATAAGAAAACGCAATTTTTTAAATAAAAAAATAATCGTTCAAGAATTCACCACAAAATAGTTTCAAGTTCTAATCAAATAAGTAGTTAATTGTTAATTCCATAATACGAGAATCAAATTGACAGCAACTGCAACAGCAACTTGGACAGCAAAAACAACTCGACATCAAAAGTCAATTGTAAAAGATTACAACATGGCGTTTAACAAATAATTTTTTTTATTAGGTTTTTTTTTCTGCTTAAAGTTGGCAGCATTTGCACAGCAACATCGAATTTAGGGTTTGGTCTAATGTGGATGTCGACGTTTCTGTGTCAATGTCAAAGCAATTTAAAATCACTGGCTCTAAAATTAGTGATGTGGTTGTCAAAGTTGTTGTCTGATTTTATTCCTAGCATAATAATGTGTTAAATTGTATAAAGAAATGTTTCAAAGAAATTGAAAATGAGATTTTAAATCAAAAGAATCAATACAAAATATTAAATGTCAGGTATTCGGCAGTCAGATGTCAAAAGTTTGGTTTGTTTTGTATTGCATTGTTGAGGCTCGGGTCGGGGCTTAAAACATAAAAATTTTTCTGCACAAAATCGAAATTTTAAGTCCTTATTTCGAATCTCCGTATTTCAAAAATATTGTATTGGTCGAACAAATTTCAGCACATCAGTGAGTAAAATTGGCAAGATTTTTTTTTTTCCATAAAAGTGACAGTTGTCTTATAAAGTTAAAGTTAGTATTCTGTAATTTTAACTTTAGTAAAATGTTACGGGATAGAAAGATTTCAAATTCGTCGTTCAATTTTTAGGCCATTATTTTTCTTAGAAAATTTTACTTTTTACAAAAAGTATTTTCAGTTAGATATTTGTAATATGCTTCAATCAAACCAAAACCTTTGCAAAGCGAGTGTTTCTTTATAAAAAAATGGTTAAGTGAATTTTAAAATGTATTTTACGTGCGTAAGTTCCTCGCAAATTTCCGAAATCAAGAACTTTTTTGCATTCATTTTTTAAATTTAAGAATCAAAATTTAGTCTCTTTGTTTTATATCGCAAATATTTACGCTTGTGATTTTTACCTCTCTTCTAATATCAGTTGTCCCACTGTGTGAGTAGTTTATCTATCTTACCCGAACTCTTATGACGTTTGTGACGTTTCGATGTATATTTTCTCGTTTTTCTTTTGTTCGTTTCATTATTGAATTACCTTTAATTTTACTACCGTCACTATATTTGTTTTTTGTTATATACACACAAAAATACAAGTCATTAAACAATCACGTTACATTCTCTTCATTCGTGTTTGTCTATGAACAAAGATCAAAAAA
Source organism: Scaeva pyrastri (assembly GCA_905146935.1). NCBI lineage: Eukaryota > Metazoa > Arthropoda > Insecta > Diptera > Syrphidae > Scaeva > Scaeva pyrastri. The sequence continues at coordinate 11,189,197 of LR989928.1, read as the reverse complement.
AGAAATATGAGTGACTGACAACCCCTTGGCTTATTCATTTCGAAAACAAATTTCTCGCCGTGTATATCTTCTACAAAGCTACAAACATATCTAGACTTACCTATGTATGTATAGATACTTTCTTCGTATCTGAGTGCGACTTTTCCAAGTCATGTTTTTCCTTTTTTTGTCGTTTTGTTTTTGTTTTCAATCTTCCTTGTTTGTTTTTGAAATTTTCTTCATTTTTCCTTTTACAGAAAGAAAACATGCCCCAAGTGAGGGGCAAGAGGAGAGAAATTGTGTCCGTCTATCTGTCTGTCTGTAAAAAAATAGTTGAATATTTTTAATTTGGTTTGACAAACATTCCATAAAAGTTTATCCATATACACCTTTTCTCTTGTGAATCTATATTTTTTTTTTTTGGCTTATGATTCACTCAGCTTGTCGTAATCATATCTATCAGGGGCACAAGTTACGAATCGAGTGATAATGATAGACAGCGATATACAAACACTATTGTCATAAGTTGATATTGATATCCGATAAGGTGAAGAAAGAGCTTTCTCACCACCCAATGCCCAACGCCCACTGTCCCTCCCTTCGAGTTTTTATTTTTATTTTTGTCGATCTAGATTGATGTACACAGGTTTCTATTCCTGCTTCACGATCAAAGCCAAGTATAAGAGAGCAAGACTTCTCATAGATACAAAGATAGATGGATATTCGTATGCGTGTAGAGTAAAACTCACTCATTTCTCCAACTCACCTCCAATCTAGGTTCGGTGGAGTGTCGTGTCGTTGTCGTTGGGCCCACAGAACTCGGCTGCAACTCGAAGCCACCGACCGGGCCACCCACCAAATGATTCACTTCACAGAACTCTCGCACAAGCCCAGAGCCTCGCAGCAGAGAGCTGACAGACTGGTTAAACAACGAAGACCGCTCTGAGGTAAAAAAATAAAAAAAAAAGTAACAAACAAAAAACCACCACAGCCACCACCACCAAAACAAAACCAAACCACCAACAACAAAAACAACAACAACAATTTGAAGCCCGCTCAATATAGACCGAAGACCGAACGCGCGGGCCCAGTTAAACGGTTTTTGTGGCTTTTTAGTAACGATCCACAGTTGATTTGGTTTAGTGCGTGCATTGTCAGCTAAAAATTGCGCGCCCTGCATTTTTTTCGTTTTGTTTGGGTTTTTAGTTTTCGGTTTTTGCTCGGGGCTCTGCTTGTTTTTGTTTTGAGTGAATTTAATGAGTGTCATTGTTTTGTGTTAACATTGATATTAAATTCGGGTTTTTTTTCTGTCCATCTTGTTTTGATTAATTAGTTTTAATTTTCCATTATTGTTTTATGGGAAAAAATAAATTACCTGTAATTTAAATTGTCTGTGATTTGAGTGAAATTGAAAAAAATAAGTGCATCACAACAATGAGTAGCTATTCGTTTAACAATCCAAGTCGTGTAACTCAATTGCAAAGTTATTTCGCTGATAAGATACGCTCCAATGATGGTTATACTCGTAACACCCTAGTAGGTGGCGGTAGTAGTAAATATTCTTTTAATCGCATCGATAATCGAGTGAGTTTTACATAATTAGATATTAAATTTAATAATAAAGATAAATTTTAAGATACAAATACATAATTATTTCTGATCTTGGTAATTTTCGGATAATTTTGTTTGTGAGCTGAGTGAATTGTTGTGACCTAAAGGGTGTTTCTTTTTTTTCTTCTAAGAAGTGAATCAAAGTTCTAATTTTCCTGATATGTTTTTTTTTTTCTTGTTAAAGTTTTTTTTTTTTGTTTATTTGAAAGGATCCTGATTTTTATTTTTTTTAAGGAGGACAAGTTTGATTGACAAAGTGAATTTTGACAGATAGATTCTTGACATTTCTCTGCTTCTAATGAACTTTCGTAAATAATTCGAGTTTCTTGATTGAAAATATTTTATTCTCAATTTCCAAAAACTTTTTCACAAACCAGAAGTTAGCTGTCGTTGCCTACGGAGTGTTTAAATCTTGACAGATGACAGATAAAAAACTCAAAATGTCATTTTCGTTAACTGTCAATGCTTACTAAGTGTTTCAATTTTGACAGATGACAGATTAGTTACTCAAAAGTGTGTTTTTAACGATGTCTAAGCATGGTGACCGAGGATGTCTTTTAATATTTTAGAAAAACTAGTTTTTTTTTATCTAAAAATTGTGTTTAAATGTCATGAGCTTCGATGTAGTGACATTTATAATATTTTTGAGTGTTAAAGTGTTTCTCTCATTCGAAAAAAACATGGATAAATCATTGAATTGTATGAAAGACTCACAAACTTGTCTTGGGTTTGATAGTCTGCGCATTGACAATTACTTTTTGCTCAGCTTAAAAATGCACACCCTTTAAATTCTATTCTTGTGCTTATGATAATTTTGTGTCATCTTTTTTTTAATTTTCTTGTTTTTTGTTTTCAATTATATTACGTGAGAGAATGAGTGAAATTAATTGAACTATTTTCGAAGAGGTACCAATATAAATACGCCCCTATTAAAACAATTAGCTTTAAAAAAATGAAAAAACAAAGTAAAGTCTTTGAGACAAACTATTTCAACTTAAGGCACATATGAATCAGGAATTATGGAATATTCATTTAATTTTTGAGAATTATCATAGTCACTATAAACTAAATAAACAGGAAAATGAGTAATAAAATTTAAAATAAATACGCAAAAAAAAAGAGTGTGGTAAACCGCATTGATAAGAAAAGGGGAGAATTTTGTTTTCAATCTTTCTGAGGAACTATGAAGGCACTGACAAATTCAAAATGCAAATTGTAAACATTTTATTAAATTGATAAAATAACTTAAAACACATTCAATTTAAAACTTTAAACCTTTGTTTGTTAGATGATTCAAAGAAATAATGGTTATTAAAAATTTCTAGGGCATTCATTTTTTTTTTTAATTGATTGACAACAGTGCCAGAGACATTGACTATGAAAATTGGAAACCTTTAAAAAATGACATCATTTTCATAGAGACTTAGGTATAGTGTCTAATTGACTAACTGCACTAATTAAATACATACATTCATATGTAGTCAATATATGTACCCCCTAGAGTCAAGGTTATGTTGGTGCAACAATTAAATGGGTCGTTATAGAAAATGCACAATTTATAATGGAAAGGTGTATGAAATGCATTTACTATAATTAATTTTATACTTTTTGTTTTTTATATCACAATTGATTTATATTAATGATATAACATGACAAAGTTTTTGACTTCATTTATATCAATAGAATTCTTAAACGTAAAACAAACAGATGGGCTTTCATTTTTGTTGCTTAGAGAGTTACCTGAGTTGATTTTTAAAATACCACCTACTTTTTTTTAATTCATAAATGTGTTTGTAATGAAAAAAAGTAATTAAAAATTCAAAAGGTGTTTTGAAGTCAATTAATTAAGTTACTTACGATGTTAATAATCATAAATAAGCGCATGTAGAACCTTACAATACTTTTTAAATGACAGGCTCCAATTTGGCGCCATAAAAAAAACCAGTGCAGTTGCATAAGTGTACACAAAAGGGTGGAATAGATCCCATAATTGATAATTTTTCTTATAGTTTAAATATTAATTATAAGAATACTGAGTCTTTGAGTTAGTAGTTTGTATACAATTGTATTACGTATGTATTGGCCATAAAAAAGGCACTTAATTTTGTATCGAATTTAAAACTTTAAGAAAACTGTTTTTTTATAATTCTAAGACAAAAAAAAAACTTGTGTTTGATATTTCATCAATCTTTTGTTTAAGATGAAATTAAATGTTTCTCGTCATCTTAAAATTTTAGGTTGGTTCTCAAAATATCGTTTGTCTTATCAACATTTTTGAATCATACTTTTTTTAATAATAAGATGTCATAAATGTTAATTTTTATACAAAAAAAAAATGACATGATTTTCAAAAATTGTACATATGTTTCAAATAAGTCTGATAATATAATTGTTGTTGAAATATCACCAACAATTTAAGGATCAGTATTAGAACCGTCAAATAATCTTTTTTGGAAAACTTTTGAGCCTCTAAGTTGATTTAATTAAAATATTCTAACCCATGTATTTAAAAAATAAAACTACGGGTCAGTTCCCAAGTCTAGTGGCTCACAACTGTCAAGAATACTTGGAGTTATTTTAAGGGGGGCTTACAATTTAATGTCATACTCATATGGATTAATTTAAGAAGCACTTTTTTATGACATGAGTTCGTCAAAAGATTTAAGGTTAGTTTTCAAGTACTTCATTTTTTGACACATAAATCAAAACTATACAAAAGTGTAGTGATAAATTCTTATGAAAAAGTGTCCAGACTACACATTCGATTCGATAGGTCCAATTGTCAAATATTGGTTTTGAAAGCTTCAAGACATGAGGCGTTTAGTTCCGTTTTATTCGCTCCTAAAATTGGAAGTTTAAAATTAAAAGATTCTTGACCTTTTTCGAATTCCTCTTCCTGAATTAACACCAGTCAAATTCTGTAGTGTTTTGATAACTCATTACAAAGAATTAGCAGTGATTTTAAGAACTTATAACTGCTCACACTAACTTTTTTTTTTTTTTTTAAGCTCTTTCAATAGCTTGACCTAAAAGTGATAAGTTATGTTAAGTGGTATGGAATTAGGTTAGGTCTTCATTTACTGCTCTTCGTGTGCTTTACTTCAAAGAGAAAAAATAACTAACTTAAAATATAATAATTTTTAAAGTAGGATAAATAAATTTGTGAGTCAGTTTTCATAAGCAGTTATATTATAGTCAATCGATTTCTAAGAGGATTGAAATCACAAGTCATCTAATCATATGAGAAAAAAAGAAAAAACATTTATATTTTTTTTATAGCTTCTATTCCTCCTCTTATAACTTCCGTCTCATTTATTTTTTCTATCACACATCAGCATCATTCAAAGTCGTTAACACAACACATAAGAAGCCCGCCCTTAACTGCTATCTAATGTTAGATAATGACTATCATCTTAAACAAAAAAAAATCCAATAAACCAATAAAATCATGATAATGATGATTCCCACTTTCAACTGTCTTCTGAATTATTTGATGGAACGGGAAGGAAGTTCTTCCTTTTTTTTTCTCTCTCTTTTAATCTGATAACAAGTTTAATCGAAAAGAATTATGTGAAACACCCTGCTAACAAAATTTTGCACATTTTTTTATTCGATGTTAAACTTTGAATACACATTCACACCCATATTTTGATGTTTGTTTAAAAACATATTTCTGCAACCACGATACATTACGAGTTTCATGTTTTGCTAAAATTGCATCACAAAAAATAAAAATAAATATTATGCATGTTAAGTGACGATGATGGTTGGTTTTACTGACCATCCCCCATTTTTTGTAAAAAAAGAAATCCATTATCTATAAAATAAATATATTGATTGATAATTTTTCTGTGCCAATGTATGAGTAGAGTGAAAATGTTAAAGTTCCTTTCAGATTGTCATAAAAAATTATTATTTAAACCTTGATAAAGACATCGTTAAAACACACACTCACTGCTGAGAAGGGTAATCCAATAAGAGGTTTCATTTGGGTCACTTTTGACATTTGACAAGTTAAACTACGATATTACTTAAAATGTTACGATACACGCTTCTACGATGGTGTGAATTTCTTCATAGTTCGAAAACATGAAGTACTTTCCTCTCGTTGTAAAGAACCTTAACAGCTGACAGTAAAAAAACTTTTGGACAAATTTGAGCTATGGGGACAAATTAAAGTGAGGTGAAGAACCGAAAACGTGCGTTTCGAAATCAAATGAAAATATTGCTTCTGCTACCCGGAAGAATTGACTAAATCCCAAGTTTTTCGATTCTTCCTCAATCCTCAGGTCTTAAAGCTTTTAAGTTCAGTTAACTCAAGTTGGTCCCTCACCAATAAAGTCCTATCTCATTAAGTCCTTGAAATGTATCAAAATCATCCAGATTGTAATGGAAAAATCATCTTCAGTAATGAGTATCTTTTTCACCTTATAAACGAAGTTAAAAAGTCCTAATTGGGGCTTGGAAAATCCAAGAACGATTGTAGAAAAGCCTCTTTATCCTGAACGTGTCACTAATTGGTGATTGGACCTTACTCATGTGGTAATGAGGTTGATGCTACAGATACGGTGAATGAAGTTAAAAGACCTTGTTATGGATGACGTTAATTTTCAACAAAACACAAGCAACAAAACAATCACAATTTTGAGCGAAAAGTTTCCTTACACTGACTTAGTTATTTCTCGAAAATGTAATCACACTTGGCCACCAAGTTCGAGATCCAGTGATTTAACACCTTTAGACTTTTCTCATATTTTGGGATCATGTGAAAAGTTATGTCTATGCCAATACTCCACAATCGTTTCAAGACATTAAACATGGTATTCGCGAAGTTATCGAAGTTATCGATAACATACAGTCGCAAATGTTTTATAGTCGATCATGGAAAAGGATATGGTGCTGCCATTGTAGCCGTAGCGCCCATTGAACTGATATCGTTTTCTATTGTTTCTTCCTTACAGTGAAAGAAATATAATTATTAATTTCTCTGAAAAAATTCTAATTTTTTAAATATTAAAGTAAAACCTCTTATTGGAAAACCATGTATGAATAATAATCGGAAGCTTTATTAAATTTGATTTTTATTATTCATATAACAAAAATTGTGTTATCTTGTATTTTATTACTCAATTTAAATATTTAATTGGTTTTAATTATTTTACTATTTTTTTATATTTACAGCTGCAATCGAAGCGTGAGATGTTCTTCAAGAGCGACTCACACAGCAGTCCATCTGGTCCACCGCCCACACCACCAACGTTAAACAATCATGTGAATAGTAATTCAACATCACAGGTAACATAAGTCAAAACAAAAAAATCAAAAAAAAAAAAAATAATAAAAAACTTGAATTAAAAAACCAACAACCAACCAAGTCTCCAACTTGAGCGTATTTTACGCGTCAAGTTATAAAGTTTAGATGAAGCCGATAAAATATGCAAATTAATTTAAATATTTTAAACGGTCAAGAGCCTGAGATTTAACTTCTTCTTTTTTTATTATGGCTTGACATAGTGTTTTAAAATGCGCGTGAAGAAATCAAGACGCGTATATGCGTCGTCGACAAGTCAGTTATCGCCGCCGGCTGCTTTGGCCAATGCATCTGAAAATAAAATGGAAATTAATGACAATTTTCTTTTCTTGTGTGACATTGGTGTCAGTTGTAGATACTTTCATACATACATACCATACGTAGCATCATGCATGCAACTTATTTTTGAGAGTTTTATTTATGTTAAACACTCATGTCAATTTAAATTCCATTTGCATGTTCTTATAGCCAGAGTTTTGTAAAAAAAAAGTTATTTCTAAGATTTGGGATTTTTGCATTTTAATTAATGTTTAAAATTTATTTTAAATCTAAAAATCAGTAATTTATTGTGTCTGCGTCTCTTTTATAACTTTAAGGATTTCCTTCAAAAGAATTTTTATTTCATATTTAAAACAGACCTTCGAAATCGTGATTTCATTTGTTTAGTCTTATCAAAATCCGTCCGGCCGTTTCTTCCATTAATGCGTCCCACAACCTATCGTTATTGTTCCAAAACGTTTCTATTTACCTAAGGCTGATCTGCAGTTCTCCAGTCTAGAATGTGCTACAATGAATTGGGTTTTCTTTGCTCATGGGTTTTCATGATAATAGTTTCTCCAGAAGAATCTTTTCTCATCTACAGGGACAAACATTTTTCTTTTTTGCGTCCTATTGGATGAAAACTTTCACACTTCCTTGTACTGAAACAAAAAACCAATAGCACATCCACCAACAGCAAATATTTTATAAATTTAATCAATGAATTGATTCTATCGATTGTATATTTATTCTTTGTTCCATAGCATGCGTGAAGTTATGCAATTATGCAAAATAATAAATAAAAACATTCCTACGGGTATCCATATCCGTGCTGTAATTCTATTTGAATCAACGACGCTCCAAGTTTCTTACGCGCTACGCAAAGTAAACAAAACGCATTGAAAAACATTTTTTCATCAAATCAAAATTCAATCAAAAAAAAAAATAAAAGTTCATATTTTCATAATTTTGTTTTAAATTTAAATATAAACTTTATTGGCACGAATGTTTTGGTTTGATTCAAAATGTTTGAAATTATTCCTGCAACTACGTGACTTGATATTTTTGGCTAAAACTCAAAAGACCACCAACTAGCATTGTCAAACCCTATAATGTCAAATTAAAACAATTTCAAATCGAATTATTAGCGTTATACTTACTAACAAATTAATTTGCTTAAAGACACTTTACTGACATTTTAATTGCTGTTCTATCCAGTGCATCTGTCAATATTTAAAAAAAAGTCCAGTGCCAATTTAAATGTCATATTTTTATGTACATGTATGTGTTCACTGTTCAACTGTCAGTTTTTGACGTTCTGATTGGCAAGAAGAATTAAAAAAAAAAGAACGCTGCAAACATATTAACTCGATTTTGAAGTTTGTTATTTTATTTCACAAATGACATTTGTCATCACTCATCACTAAGACAAATACCTGTCAATAGTAATAATTACAACCTGTTACAACTTTTTTTACCCCTAATAACATAAAGTAGAAATTTTGTTACCTTCACTGTGTTAAAATTTAATTTCCTTTCCAAGTTTTTGGAATACATTGGAATATTGATTTTCTAAACGAATCACCAAAGTATTAAAATTTCTTTAGAAGCCTCTTGGAGAAATTTTTTGGTCGAGCATGAAAGTACATATTTTTTTCACTCACAATTCACAAATATGCATAAATTCGTATCTTCTTTATATTTCATTTGAATTTTTATAAACATTGTTATACATGAAATTTCATAACTATGTACATCATTTATTTAAAAAATATTACTTCCTCAAAAGAAAAATTTGTCTAATAATTTTTATCCCATTTTTTTTTTATAGAATTCCTCAATAAACAACACACCATCAGCAATTAATGATAAACACCATCATATTAGCAATAATATACAAAATAACCACCACATTAACACATCTTCATCGACACTGAACAACAGTAGTTCATCGTTAATATCACAAGAACAACAACACAGTAAACTATCAAATTCAACAACAACAATTAACTCAACCACAGCGACATCTGGCGGTGGAGTTGGTAGCGTTGTCGGCAGTGTCGGTGGTGTTACATCGAATGTTACAGCCCTGGCGAACAATATAAATAATTTATCCCTAAAGGAGAAACAACAACAGCTCCTAATGAATAATGATAGTTACTCGGATTCGAATAAGATCGCTAGTGAGCGATATGATAAGGAAAAAGTTCAAGCGATAAGTCGACCTAAACCCAAGGAATTAGATGGCTATGTTGGTTTTGCCAATTTGCCAAATCAAGTTTATAGAAAAGCAGTGAAAAAGGGTTTCGAATTTACCCTTATGGTTGTGGGTGAGTTATTTTGATGATGTTTGTTTATTTTGTGAATTTGATCTAATTTTGTTTTGTTTTTTTTTTTTTTCAGGTGAAAGTGGTTTGGGAAAGTCAACACTGATTAATTCCATGTTCCTGTCGGACATTTATAACCAGGATCAACATCCGGGACCATCACTACGTATTAAGAAGACAGTTGCCGTTGAATCGACAAGAGTTTTGCTCAAAGAGAATGGTGTTAATCTGACACTGACAGTCGTAGACACTCCTGGATTCGGCGATGCGGTTGATAATAGTAATTGGTGCGTAGTAGCAGGGCTTACCAATTTCACCAGCTACTTAATTTATGCTTTCCACTTCAAAGACTTTAGTTTTCTTCCAAGAAGAAGTTTTGGACAATCTCGTTTTCTTTTAAGAAAGTCACACTCAGGCTATTTTTTTGTGTTCTGTCCCCGGCATGTGCCCCAGATAAAGACATCATTGAGCCGTTTACATTGTTGAAACATCGACGTAAAACGTCTCATGTCTTTTTCTCTTCTATCGTTATTTAAACAATACTTTAGTGACATAGCCAGTTGTATTTTCCCTATAACAATTCAATTGTATAACCAGCACTTCAAGGAATGCTTATCGTATACAAAGATTCGTTCTTTAGCTTTACAACCCACATCTGGAATGTATTGCCCAGTTCTATTTTCCCACTACAATATAATATTCAAAACTTATGTCCATCGGTTACTCCTTTCAAATGTCCTGAAATTGTACTGTGTTTCACAACTATAAAAGGGTATTCAAAATCCCTTGATCTCGTGTTGATTAAAAAAATCTGTAATGACCATTTTGCTGTCATAAGTGTCTTCAGCATAATTAACTTGAGACTCTCTTCAGATCTCAAGAACATCTCATTGCTAGTGACAACTGTAATTTACCCGCATTCCAGCTCGAGCTTTGTCCTTCTCGTTCTTGTGGTCGTCACTTTTGAATTAGTATTCTTTGTGGGTTAATTGAGTCTTTTCCTTTAAAGTGTTTAAAAGCCTCTCACCTTAATAAATCTGAAATAAAAATAGGCAGCATGAAATACATATATAGTATAAACCTTTCTTGTAAATTCAATCTTATCGATTTCTTATTTATTTTCAGTTGGGTACCCATAATAGACTTTGTCGAAAGTAAATACGAAGAATATCTAACAGCTGAATCACGTGTCCATCGCAAGGCAACACCCGACAATCGAGTGCATTCGTGTTTATATTTTATCGCTCCATCTGGTCATGGCCTAAAGCCACTCGATGTTGAATTTATGCAACGTTTATGCGATAAAGTGAACATTATTCCAGTTATTGCCAAAGCCGACACAATGACACCCGAAGAAGTTCAACTATTTAAAAAACAAATTCTCAACGAAATTGCTCAACATAAAATTAAGATTTACGATTTCCCAGAGCCATTGGAAGACGAAGAAGAAGCCAAAGCTCTACGATTGCTTAGAAGTCGTGTGCCATTTGCTGTTGTCGGTGCAAATACCGTTATTGAAGTTGAAGGAAAAAAAATTCGAGGACGAAGATATCCTTGGGGTATTGCTGAGGGTAATAATAATTTTGTTTTTTTTTTATGACAAATCAAATAAATAAAAATATTTATGTTCTTACTATTTACAGTTGAGAATCTTGATCACTGCGATTTTATTGCCCTACGCAATATGGTTATCCGAACGCACCTCCAGGACTTGAAGGACGTTACCAATAACGTACACTACGAAAACTATCGGTGTAGAAAGTTAGCCGGCCTCGGAGCTGACGGAAAAGCCAGATTAACTAACAAGTGAGTGTTGACTTTAGTGTTTGTCAATGGTATACTATTTGTTAAAAATAAGAACGTGACGTGCTTTTGTGTGTGTGTTGTTGATTTTTATTATTTTTTTCGTTGGTGCTGTTTTGTGTGAATTTGAGTTATGTTTTCATTTTGAGTTTATTTGAGTTCGATTCAATTTATTTTTTATGTGTTTTTATTTTCATTTAAATTCGCTGCATCAATCAGCAACATAAAATCTCCCTCTGATTGTTGATTAAAAATACAAATTGATAGAATTTTCATAGAAAAACAAAAAAATAAACAAAACAAAAATCTCATTCATCGATGTTCATCATTGTTGTATTCCTTGTCTCTCTTTTTTGTCATATAGTTTTTGCCCTCAAGGAATTATGAATAGCTTTATGATTGTTTGGTAAGTTCATTCCCATGTTCATTTCTGTATGATTTATTTTTATTTTTGATTTTGTCATTAATTTCTCCTTTTCTATCTCATTTTTATCTCAGTTCATTGTCATTTTGATTTACATGTTACGTTATAGTTTTGTTTTAATTTTGTTTCTTCAATTACATAGTTTGGATTCTATTTATCGAGTCATTGTTTTGTAGTTTGGTTTTTGTAGAAATAATATGAATTTTCAGACCAATGATCTAATAATGATCTAGGTGCTATTAAAATAAAAAGGTAAAACAGTTGTTTGTGATGATTTAAATTTCAGTTGGCTTGATGATATTGGTAGTTGTCTCTAGATTATTCCTTTTCAAATTGTTGATAAGTGACTATTTTTAAGAATTTAGAATTAGTCTGAAATTCATTTTAGTGAATGGTAAAGAATAAACTAAAATTGTATTTATTTTAAAAAACTACAGTTGAATTTTATTTGTAATTAATTTTGTTAATACTAATTGTTAAATAGAAATGTAATTTACTTTGAAGTTTTATCTTCCAAAAATGCATATCTATTGAAGGATTGCATAATATTTTGTAGAGCTCGAGTAGAAATGATTTTAATTCTTCCGAGACAAGGAGGAAAAAAGGATGAATTTTTAAATAATATATCCTTTATTGATTCGATTCGTTACTGGAGGATATTTTTTTTCGAAACTGTTCCGGTTTTTTTAATTTTATCGAACCGATTATTCAAACCTGACTTGCCGCATAATTCAAATAAATAAAAAGGATGTCTTTAACGTTTGGCTTGCTAATGACTTGACTTATTAATTTAAAATTTTGTAACAAATATAAATTACAAGTTAACATCTTATCTCACGAATCTATTGAACTTTGAAATCCACTAAGCTCAAACCAATCATTTCCTTTATAGGAAAGAATACAAACAATTCTTGTCTTATTTTCAGTCCAATTTCTCAAGAGAGTAGTAGATCTTACTTTTATGGACCTTTCAAATTCTTGAACAGTTTTTAAGTGTTCAAAAAAAAAAAAAATATTTCTACACGATGCCTAATTTTAAATAAATCTATAAGTCTTTTGTTAAAGATTTATCTTAAGAGCATCAGGTATTTCCCTTTGTATTGTTAATCGTAATTTAAATTAAAAATTTTAGAATTTGGTCTTTAGGAGCATGTTTTTTCTTCTACAGTAAGAATTTGATTAAAAGTTTCTAACAAAAATTGTAAGATTGATTTTGACTCTTGAATTTTCTATTGTGAACTTTCTTAGTATTGAAAATATCCTTTCCAAAAATCATACTTTTATCCTTTGTTTTTTATTTCTAAGAAGTAATTTATATTGATTTGTATTATTTTTTTTATTTTTTTTTTAGTTCTTATTTTTATTTTGCTAAAAATTTAAAATTATGACAGTACTTGTAAGCCCTCCCTATGTGTGTGAAATTATTTTGTTTTTATGTTGACCTACCTACTTTTGTTTTATTTTTGTCTTAAAATTTGGTCCCGAACATTTTTATTTCTTATTTTTTGTTTTTATTTAATTAAAAATCATTATGAAAAATAAAAAAATTTCCAGGAATCCCCTTGCTCAAATGGAAGAAGAAAAACGTGAACATGATTTGAAAATGAAAAAAATGGAAGCCGAAATGGAACAAGTTTTCGAAATGAAGGTGAAAGAAAAGAAACAAAAACTTAAAGATTCTGAACTTGAATTAACAAGGCGACACGAGGAGCGTAAGAAGGTAAGACTTTTTTGTTGTTGTGTGGAAAAATGTATATGAATTGTTTTTTTAAAATTTGTAAACCTATAGAGTTAAAGATTAGATTTATTGAGTGACGATCATGAATGCTATTAGAATTTCAATAGAACTTCATATCATGAAAATGTATAAATCATACAAAAAGTAGCTATATTTTTAACTTGAATTTAACCTTCTTTTATTTAAAATTTTAAATGCAGTCATATATGCAGAAGTATGAAAAAATGATATGTTTATATACATAGATCTAAAAGATGTGAGCGTTAGTAACGCTAACAGTCTTAGCTGGATACAGAATTTTCTGAAAATAAAGTCAGAAATCGCGACACTAAGGTTGAGCTTTCCCTTGCCCAGGAGTCTAGGCAACTAATTTCTATTACTTCTATATTTGGGGTCTCTTGCATCTCAGCATAAGCAAAAGCCGGACCATCTCACTCAAATTTTCATAGATCAATTGCGCTCCCCATGATTTACATTGGTAAAGAACCATTTTTAATTTTTGGAGAACTTAAAGACGGGCTTAAACTCTTAAGTATCAAGAAGGAGACTTTGTAAAGGTCGGGTTCTTTGTAAAGGTCGGGTTCGTTGAGTGAACACAACTCATTTGAGCAACGACTCTGCAAATTTAGACTTTGTGATGATTGAGAAAATGGCATTCTTTGTTGACTCTCTCGCGTCGATAAAGACTAGTCACTGTAATCTCTGGGATGTAAGGGCATGTAAAAGCAGTCGAAAATGAGAGGAAATGTCAAACTGTCCTAGAGCACGAATAAGGTGTCTGTAGCTTACTAAGTAAAAGATAAAACCATGGAGAACAAGAAATGATTTTTCATATAAACTATTTTAAGAAAAAAATCTAAATAAAATTATATTTAAATAAGTGATTCCCATATACAAACTAAAATATTTTTGAAATTTTTACATACAGGCCCTCGAAATACAGATACGTGAATTGGAAGAACGTAGAAGAGGATTTGATCAGGAGAAGAAAGATTGGGAAGAGTCAAACCACATTACACTAGACGAACTCAGACGACGAAGCTTAGAAGCGAATAGTAAAGAGTGAGTACAGAAAAAAAACACAAAACATTCTTTTTTAATATTTTTACTTTTATTAACTTCTAATTCTTTTTGTCGCTTGATAATATATTTTATTTATATATTTATTTCAATTTTTTATTATTTTCTTTTCCATCTTCATTTTCATTATTTTTTGTGTTGGATAACTTCATTTTTGTTTCATTCTAAAAATTCAAATATATATTCGTGTATATTTTTTCTATATTTATTAACTTTTCTTGCCTTTAATCTTTCTTTTTGTGTTTATATTTTTGTTTCTTATCAATTTTATGTAAATAACTACAAAAAACAACAACAAAAAATTTTACTCAAATTTAATACTCAAAATTTTGTTTTATTAAAAATTTAAGAAATAACAAAACACGCAAACATAAATAAGACTTAAATTTATGTATTTGTTTTTCTTATACATAATTTGCAAGAATTTTTTTTTTGTATACTTACTAAAAATTAAAAATTAAAAGAAAAAAAACTATGACACTACAAACTGGGATATAATATGCATTTTCCAAAATCATTTATCATATTTTTCTTCTTCTTCAATTTATATGTTTTTTCATCTTTTTTTTAAATAAAATTACCTACATACATGTCTGCATTCGAATGAGTGTGTTTTTATTTGACGAATTTTCAGAGATTTTATTTTATTTTTTTTTTTTGAACTGAAAGAATTATGTATATGCGTGTAATATTAAAAATTCAAAGTAAAAACAATGGTTGATAAAAAAAATTAGTAATTAAAATTATCTTGGGCAGTTTGAAAAATTGTAGAAAATATTGAAATCTTCACTTCGTATGCTATTGGAAAAGAAACTATAATAAAAAAAGTAGTTTGTTTGATTTATGTTTACTTTTTTTTTGTGTAATTGATTTTCTTTGCGATATTTTTAATTATTTTTTATATTTATATTATTCCTTGTTTGTTGTAAGGATTTTTGTTTGGAATATTTTTTTTTTAAATTAATTTAATCAATCTTTATAATCCCCTTTAAAATATCAGTTAGACGAATATTGTGCTCGAAAGTTGCTTAATTTTTAAAATATAGATCTGCTAAAAGATATCACTCCTTTTCACGTAAAATTAAAAGTAAAACTGAAACAAGAATGTTATTCTAATTTGTATTTTGGTTTTAAGTTATTTTGTAAACTTAATTTTTTATTTATTTATTTGAATTGTTGAGAATAAGTACTTTCATTTTGATTTTTATTGTTTAAACTAGGGGCCTTCTATAACATTTGCATTTTTTAAGTTGGTCTTTATTTTTAGTTAAAAGTAAAATAGGGGTTGGGAAGGGTTTTTTCCTCGATTATATGAGTCGAAAAATGTTATACAATTATTGAAAAAGTTCATAAGATTATTGTATTATTATTTAATACAGTCCTGTGTGTTAAGCTGAAAAATGAAGGTGTTTGAAAATGAAAGGATGGACTCATTTGAAGAGGAAATTTTAGAAAATAAGAAAATAATGTAAGACTTAAAATCAATTGCGGGCGTTAAACTAAAAGTACTCATCGAAAAAGTCAAATTGATTGCTTTTCTAGAGTATGGGGTCCAAATTAAAAAAGAAGGTTCCTTAAGATTCTTTAGTTTTACATTATTTTGTACACTTACTTTTTTCTTTTTTTCCTACCTATCAAGCTGTGTAGAAAGTAATTGATGTCCGAACTTTGTATTCAAATTTAAATATATGTACGTTCATGTAATGGAACTTAAAACCACTTATTTTTAACCTTAGACAACATTTGGAATCGTTTTGTTTATAAATATTCTATAATTTGTTTGTATAACTTTTAAAGGTTATTTTTCTGCATCACTAAGAAGTGTTTTAGAGTGGGAAAAAAAGACTTAAGATTTTTAACAGTAGCTCTCTTATGTTTTGATTAGGGTATGCATTCGGAGTTTCAAATATTTGAATTTCATTCAGTCCAGTTTTTCAGTGTGAGTTTTACTCTGAATCTTATTTTTCAAGTATGTAGGTAATATTAATTTCGGATTTAACCATTCACGATTGTTAAGTTAACTGGGGATTAAACGAAAAGATGTATTTGCCAGAAATTTAAATAAAATAATACAATAATAATTTAATAATAAATTGTTGTAAGAAGGATATTTCTTCCGTTTAGTTTTTCGGAAAAATTGGATTAAGACTCTTTTTAATTTTTGAACTTAGACCGAAACACAACTCGTGATTTGTTACATCCAAAGCACTTCTTTGGCGATCCCTACCCTTGCATTAAAGTATTATGTGCACTCAACTACAACTACATACCATATGTTCCCTAACTTCTTGACGAAATTCTTTGGCTAATTTTTGTTTATATACAAAAACAGAAACTTCGATTTCGATAAATCTTTGACATGTACAATGTACATATGTATATCGATATTTTTGCAGTGATACTAAGTTATGTTAAATAAACTAAATTAGGGCTTAGGCTTCTATAATTGCAGTTTATATAATTTATAATTGAAAAGAAAAAAATTGAAAAATATTATATAAAATGTATAAAATACTATTTGTCATTTGTAGCATTTTGAATAGTTTTTTTTTTTTTAACTCTTACACAATTGGAATAGTTTTTTTTAAGACTATTGAGTTTTTTTAAAAGAAGAGAATTGCCTGGCTTTAAGGAATTCTAAAAACAAATATTTAGGACTGAAATGTTTCCATATTCTCATGCTTTGTTCATCTTAAATACCAAAAGTGATGCTTTCCCTACCTAATTATAGTTTCCATCATTAAACTACCTTGAATTAGTAGAAAGTATTCTTTGAAAAATTAATTTTTTCCTATTTTCATATAAGTTAATTCAAATTCGAAAGCATTAGAAAATTATTATAAAAATTGATTATCTGCAACTTTCGTGCGCAATAATAATTGAAAAAAAAAAAATAGTTTAAAATCACAAAGAAAGATTAAGAATAATGCTTAGCAAAAAAAAAATGAATATTTTTTTCAAAATAAAGAAAAACAAAAACAAAAAAAAAAAGAAATGAAAGAAACCAAAACAAAAAATACCCCCGACATTTTCCAGGACTGCATCAATGACATCAAGAGGTTCGGATGATCCGAAGAGTCGACGTGGTTTTGGATCATTATTGCGACGTCATACTAGTTTTGGAGCCCCTGATGCTCATCTACATCGGGGTGGTGGCAACCCTCCAGCCATTCCATCGGCTGGAATCAACTCGACCAATTCATTACCACCAAATTGTAATAATGATGAAAATAATTAAAAATCATACTAAAAACTTAAAAAAAAAAAAAACAAAATTCGCAAAAAAATAGAACATATCAAATTTAAAATTGAGAACATGTTTAATGCATTTATTTGGATTTTAGTTTTATATATATTTTTTTTTTACTTAATTGGGACTTCTTTGTAATTTTCTTAAATAATCCTAAAAACAATATGTTGTGTATTAAGTTTTTCTTTTTTGAAAATTATGTAGTTATTGTTAAGGTTTATTTTTTTTATAATTTTGTATTAGATTCAAATTGTCCTCTCCCCTATTTTCCCATTTTTCTTTTCCTAATATCATTATTTTTTTTTTTTTAATTGACAAGTTCTGTAAAGAAAATTACTAATTTAAGTTTTATTTTTAATTCAGAAATTTGAACTTATAAATTCTGTTTAACCTGGTTTAATATTGTACGAAATTCTTTATGGTTTTTTTTATATATATATTTTTTATTATATCCCAGTATGTAATTTTAATTTGTATGTACTCTACAACATTCACACCCACACAAACACATAAATAACAAAAATTTTGTATAAATTTGTCACAGTAAAATGTTTGTTTAAATGCTCATTAATTAATAAATTATATTATCATCACATACTTCCCTCCCTCCACACCAACACAAGCTCAGCTCAAATCACAATACATATTTAGTTTCAAAAATACATTTTAGATTAAGTTTTTGCTTTGATGTGTGTCATTATTGCTATAAAATTCATGATCATAAAATTATTATAACAAAAAATTAAATATTTTATTAATCGTGCCATAATAATTTAAAATCGTTAAAAAAATAAAAAAAAAAACATCGCATTCATTTTTAAACTTTTTATTTTTATTATTTTTATTTCGCATGGCTGATTTTGAAATGTATTGTTGTTTACAAAAGATAAACATTTCGAGGTGAAAATGTATGAAGTTAATATTTTTCTTTTTTTTTTAAGATACAAATATTTGAAGGTGGTTTTGATTGTACTTAAGGCTTCTTGAACAAGTGCCACTTTGATTTAAATTTTTCGAAAGTTTGTGTGAAGTGATTTTTAAAACTGAAGAAATAACAAAGCAAATTTAAAATACTTTGACTCCGTTGATTTAAAATGAAGTGCGTTAGAAGATGAAGGACATTGCGACATTTAAAAAATTTAGAATTCAAAGCTTTATCATTACGTAATTAACTTTCTAAACGTAATGAGAGAATTTCTTTCCTAAAAAATCAAAAAAAAAATATGTGACTTAGCACCTTCATCTTCTAAGTTCTTCAAATATTTTTGGGTAATTTTCCGTGGAAAAGGTCGTTCAGTTCATAGATATAATAAGTATCAATATTTTTGACTTCCTGAAGTATTATATTTTTTTTTACTGAACAGACAAAATTTGAAAGTAGTTTTTTGTTGTAAAAGATTTATTTTTTCCTGATTGAAATTCCTTCTTCGTATTTAGTCGTTTCTCAATTAAAAGATTTTTGTGGGACGCTTTTCAGATTTTAACTTTATTTTCTCTTAAAGGAGGAAATACAAATTTATTAAAAAACTATTTCCTTCAATATGGCTGAACCATACCGTCAGCAGAAATGACATTTATGAACTTTTCTTCTGAATATCATCTCTGTTTTTTCGATCAAAAATCTGACTTTTTGAACACGTCCAACACAAATCTAAATCAGGTAGACGTTTAAGACCAACATTTGACGTTTACAAATATACTCGTGATAAGTAAAATAGTTTGCAATAATTCTAAAGACCATTATTAAAAATTGTTGTTTTTCAATTTCTGTCAGCATCATTTGATATTGTTGAATTTTTGAAATTCCTTTTTTTTACAAACGTCCTGCAATTCCTACAATTATTTTAAAATTTCTACGGAGATATACGAGTTTGACAGCGAGAGTTTTGACATTTCTAGTGTTTCAATGCATTTACAGCTTAATGAATGTTTACATAATTATGGTATGTAGGTCTAAACGAAATTCAAAATTGACATGAATATATATAAGTTTTGTTTGAGTTCAATTATTTATTGCTTCATTTGCAGAATTTAAAAGTTTTGAGCCAGTTAACTTTGGAAAGCATAAATTCTGTCATCTTGCTTAATTCAATTTTACAATACAACAATGTTTTTCGAAACAGGACTTCTGACCATTTGTAACCTCATAGAAAAAAAGAAACAATCAGCTTATTTCCGATTGTACATATTAACTTCGTTCAACATATAAAAACTGGCTTTGGAGTGGCTTTCACAGTTAAAATATAATTGGTGTCTTCAGTTGCTGCACTTTGTACTTAAATATTTCACATTAAAACAGCATTATTGATGATTGGCTTATGTTAAAAAAATTTCGTCACTGTTATATTGCTTAAGCCATTAAGAAAAGTCCAATAACTCAAATATCAAAAATAATCTACTACAATTTTCAAATTTTATGTTCTAGTTCCGTTTCGACGTGTTGTTTAACATAAACAAAATGACAACTGTCAACAAAGAAAAAAACCGCTTGATTTATGGGTTGAAATGCAATGCTGTTGAAAATGATAAGCAAAAAACTTTAAGGACAGTACGTAACCTAAGCCATTGACAATATATGTAAATGGTCGGTTTTCTGCGATAGCGAAAAAAAGCAAGGTGAATTTTGGAATAATAAGACTTCTACTGCACAAAAATTTCTGTAAAATAACATTTCTATGTGATATATTAAATAATAATTTACAATTTAGTACATGCTTTAAAAAAATGAAACATCACCATTATTTACTGAATAAATATCAATAAAACTGAAGAAACTCACTGTTTTTCTCTTTGAATGTGTTCTGAACTTAATGTTTCATATCTTAATAGATGAGATTTTTCAAATGTTGTAAATTCAATCAACTTAAGTTGCTTTCAATCATTTCTAAACTTAAACCATTAATCGTAGATCTCATTCATTAGATTTAATTTTTTTGTTTGGTTAAATGCATGGAACATTCTTAAGGTAGTTTCTATCGATTGAACTTAATTTCTCACTGAATCACTCAAACAATGACAATTAAAGCATTTTTTTTAAAAGAAGGCTTAAATTATGTATCTCCTAGTGAAAAGTTCCACACTTATCAAGGTTTTTTTATAGGATTTTTTAAGTAGCAATATATCACCTCAAGTGTCGTACCAGATGCTCCTAACGATCGATGGAGTAAAGGTACTCTTATAAAAATTCTTGGAAACGCTAGGTTTTATCAGCCCAAGTGGAAAAAGTTTACGAATTCGGAGTTTAAGATAAGGCTAGATTAAGAAATAGGAAATTCATTTAAGCATCTTTAACCGAAATTTAGATGAAAACCCCATTAAACCCATTGAACGTCATATCTTTTGTCCCATTTTGAGTTGAAAATAACCCGATTCAATTTTGTTAAATTAGTTTTTTTGTTTGTTCTTTTTTTTTTGATTAATTAATTTAACAATGAATTTAATTAAAGTTATTTTACTTAATTTTACCTAATTTAAATCAGTATTTTCAGTTTCGTCAACTATTGTATTTCAACAAGGTTTATATTGGGTGGCCGATTAAATTCAATAGGATGAAAAAAATTAATAATTAAATATTTAAAAAGGTAAAAATCACATTTGTGGTGTTTGAGCCTTTTGAGTTAGTTTTTGATCTTTGTGTGTGTTCTTTTAATTCAATAGAATACATAAACTTTTTATATTTGATATTTACACGTTATAAACCAAAACAAATATGTAATTCACTCATTCGAACAATTTTATTTTAAATAAAACTTAACGTGTAAATCTGCTTTTGAACAAAATTGTGTGATTTTGAATTGATAAAGCTTCGTAGTGTGTTAAATTTGATTTTTTTTTCGTTACATGAAGCTGACTTTAAATACTCATTTTATGTCATGTAGTTTTTTTTAGAAGTTTTTTTTTAATTGTTGATTGCAGTTCGCAGTTCAACCAATAAGAAATTTTAATATACTCACAGTCATCTCATTTTTGACGAAATCAAACTCAAACCAAATTAATTTGAAGTTTGAAATTCTGTATTCTAAATTTCGACTTTGAAAATACAAATCTTACCAATTTTTAGTATAAAAGTAATAAAATTACTTAACTCGCGATATTTGTTTTATTCGATTGAGTTTTCGACATCGCCAGAAGTTGAAAACTTTTTATTCGATATTTTTTGGAACGTTTCCATGAGTTGTTGATTGTAAATTAACATTTGACAGTTTGCTTAATATGTATCACCGTTTGCAAGATATTTGACTTTTGTTCAAATGTATTTAATTCAAGATTTGATATACATACATATATGATACAATATTTCATACCGTTGTCGATTCTTAGTTGACAGCACTGCAAAATGTCACCTTAAAACAAAGAATCTTAACTCCAAAAGATGCAGAAACTGTCAATTTGACACTGTCAAAAGTTAAAAACCACACAGAAAACACTGATACCCTTTGTTTTGTTATCAACCTCAAATTTCGATCGGATCGGGTGACTGAAATGTCAACCATCATTTTTTTATAAAAGAAGACAATGTTTTTCCTTAAACTTAGCACATTTTGTTGATGATTTACTTAGAGTGTTTTTTTCAGCCACATCATTTATAGAAGGACATTTAAAAATCATGACATTTAATTAGTATAATATAATTAACTTATAGGCAAAATAATACTTATTAAATAAAACTATGTACATTTTTCCAGTTTCAGTAATAAATTATATCAACAATTCTATTTAAGAGAGGATTATTTAAACACTTAAGTTCTAATTGAAAAAAAAAAGAAATGGAGAATGCAGCGAAGAAAACAATGGTTCAGATAAGTTGGGCATAATAAGTCTTACTTGATGAAGCGGTTTTTATTTAAAAACACAATTAAATGGTGTGACTTTCTTCTGTATAAAACATAAATATAGTATTTTTGTGTGAACATTTTAAGTTTTTTTTTTGTTTTTGGTTTCTAATTCCTGATTTTAAACCTATCATATTTATTTTGAGTTCATATTCACTAAATTCCTACGTTTGTGAGTCAAATGCCATTTTTATCGAGTTTTCCACATGTGAATGATAGTTTAATTCGTTTCAATTTAATTCAATAGAGAATTGTCAAAATATTTAATCGAAAACTAAAATTTCTAATACGATATCGACATAGAAAAACCATTTTGACTTTTTTTTTAACCCGGCTACTTAGTGCAACTAGTTCTCCCATTTTTCTTATTTAAGTCATTTTAGCTGTCAAATTTGGTTTTCACCTTGAAAATGTCATTTTAGATTGTCATTTTGATAGACTTGGAACTTAATAGTTCTCGTATAGAGAGAGTTTCAAAAACTCAGCCATTTTTTTTGAAGTGTTTAAAAACGTTATTTTTATAAAAAGTCTGCTTTTTTAATTACATAATCAATTCTAAAAGTTTTATTCAATTTATTTGTGGTTAAAATTTCCTTTAGTATACATTTTTAAGTTCTTTTTTTAATAAAAAATAGACATAAAAAGATTTTTAGTTTAATTTTCATATACATTATTTGCATTTCTAAAAATGCAGCTTCCCTTCATTTATTCCAGAATTAAAATAACCATTTTTTCTAATACCTTAACAATGATTTAATCGAATTAAAGATAGCTTCAAATTTTAACCCATAAATTAAACAACATTTCCATATCCACAAAAAAAAAACTTGTATATAATTTCACAGTTTTTTCATTTGTTTTTTGGTGAGCGGGCTTTAAATTTTGAATAATGTTTTTAATTCTACAACAACAATAATAAATTAAAAAAGCGTCGCACTATTAATCTCAATCAACAAAAAGAAACTAATCGGAATAAAAAATTTAAACACATTTTTTCCTAAATAAAATAAAATTTTCTTTGTTTTCAGTAGTGGAATGAATTCCACCTTTAAACGAAAAAAGTTTACCATCTCAACTCCACATAGTTTTAGTCTTCGAAAATCATATTTCTACTGAGAATTTTATAGAAAAAAAAATTAAAAAAATGTAGAACAAGAAAATAAAATTTAAAAATCACTTCATATAGACAACATTCATAAATATTCTTTTGTTGAAATGAAATTTATATTTTAAAATATCTACTCTTCAACTTCTTCAAATATTTAAATTTATTTTTTTATACAATTTTTATTTTCTAAGTTTAAAAATATCTTTAAATTTAAACAAAAAAAAATACATCACTCATTGTAAAATTCACATCTCCCATTTAGAGACAAAAATCAAATTGAAATCATAAGAACATATTTTAAAATTTACTACAAAAAAGAAATAAAATAAAAATTAAAACGAAATTACTTAGAAACAACAACAATTTCCATCAATTCCCTTTTTACAGAACCGTCGACGGCAAAGACAAAAAAGACAAGAAAAAGAAGAGTTTGTTCTAGAGGTCAATATCTTGAGTGGAGGAATACACTCATAGGAAATAATTAAAAACAAAAAAAAAGAAAACATTTATATAAATATTATATATATATACAAATAGTTATGTAAAAGTTTATATAATATACATTTTATTTATGATTCAAGGTATTTTTAAGTCGAACAAAAAAATGAGAAAGTTTTACAAAAATCACAAAACAAAAGATGTGCAGAAAAAACAAAAACAAAAAAGAAACAATCTCCTTCACCATACTTCCACTTGTTCTTTTCCTTTTACCCCAATTCATCATACGAGTACAACACCCTTGTTTTTTACAATTTCTTCTAAACAAACAACAAAAATTACCACCAAAAATTTGAATATAAAAAAAATACAAAAAACTACCACAAAAAAAAACACATTTGTTACAAAATCTTTTATGTTTCCATTAAACAGTTTTTAAAAAATGCACTACTACTATTTAAAAACAAAAAATAAATAAAAACTTTTTTGAAAATAATAAACTAGCTTAGTTTTTGACAAAAAATAAATTAAATAAATACAAAAAAAAAACTTGTGTTACTTACGTATAATATTGTTGAAAAAAATAATAATAATAATAAAACGAATATTTAATAATACATACGAATTGTATCGTCGTGTTTCCTTTCTAATTACAAAAACAAAACAAAAATTAAAACATTTATAAAACCTTAAAGCAACAACAAAATATATATATTATATATTATTTAAATAGTTATATATAAATTAAAAACAAAATCAGATATCATCAATAAGAGTTATATTAAAATATATAAAAAAAGAAATTAAAAATATGTATCTACTATGTTTCAATAATTTTTTCTTTTCTTGTTTAAATTTTATTCTTTATATTTTACCATTCGTTTGTAATTTTACTAAAAAAATAAAATAATACAACAAAAATTTTAAGCATTTAAAAATATATATAAAAAAATATTAAACAAAACAACTCAAAATAATATTACACAATTTTTGTCTAGTATTATATTTAATGATTAAAAAAACTATTATAATAAAAACAAAAAGTGTTATAAATATTTAAATTTAAAATATAAACAAAAAAGGTAAAACAAAAAAAAAATACAAGTATGAAAAGTATATTATTCAAAAGATGCAGCGGCAGCAACATAAATGAAGAATAATTGAGGAGAGAAAAAAACAAGAAAACAAAAACTTCAATTCTGAAAAATAAAAAAAAAAACTCGATGCTTTGTACAATTATTATTAAATTACAATTGCTATTATCATCTAAAATATATAATAACAATAATAAAAAATAAAAAAAAAAACAAAAAATTGGTAACAAAAATTATTAAACAATTGGTTGTTGAATATTATTTTATTTTCGGGCAGAAATGCTAGCGTAGTTTTGTTGGTGAGTATTTGAAAGAGCGGACAAAATTATGAACTAAATAATTAAAAATTTGAGATGGAAGATTATTAGTAGACGCTATAAGCAATTATGAGCAAGATAAGATCTATACATCTGGAAGTTTCCCAGGAATCAGTTCTTGGTCTAATTCTTTTACTCAGTTATATTAATGCATTGCTAAGGTTACCTTTTAAAGCCGAATTGACAAATTTCGATGTCGGGCTTGGTTGGGAAAATGTGCAGAGCCTACAGCAAATATGAATTACACCTTAAATTGTTAAAGATTTGATTTAAAGAGTTTTTTTTTCATTTTATAGATAAGATAACTTTGATGCTTATCTAATTTTTCTGTTACTGTTGCTCTCATTCCCTCCCTTATGCATTCTCTTAAATACCCAGGACTCAATATGACTTAGATTTTATATTCGCACAGAAAGTCAGTGACAAAGATTTTTTTGCATTTATTAAAGTTTACTCCTTTCAAGTTCTTGTGAAAATAAAAGAAAATACAATCACTTTTCTTTTTTTTTTTGTAATGTGCTCTTTAATGTTGCCTAGTAGTGACGCTAATTCTTTATCAGAAATTTAAAAAAAACATAATTTTCATTTGATCAAATGATTTGATTCTTGACAATCCTATAAATACAACCTTGTTGTTTTTCAAAACATATAAGATGTAGAAGCTCTCCAAAATAATCAGGTTTTTTTTTTTACAATAAATTCACCTACTGATAGATTTACGCAGTCATAACTTTGAATGGATATAATTGTCACAGTTGATTATTTTATCAATGTCTTAAGACATCAAAAATGGTTGAACATGCCGGCTTATTTTGTTTTAAGATATACGAGTACCATAATTTTTTAATTTTCAAAATCTATTTTCATCATAAATCATATAAGTAGGTATATGTACAAATGTAACTGTTTTTAATTCTTTTGGGTTCTAATTAGAGATAAGTCTTTTTTAGACTAGAAAGGGTACAAACAAAAATGTATTTTTTATAAATAAATTCCAAAAGATCATGGCTTAAGGAAAAAATGCTTTCAGATTGTCAGAAGATATGTTATAGTATTACCACCTTAATGCCTTATTTTCCTAAAAATACCCTAAATATTCCATTATTTTCAGACCAATCAGCAACTTCTAAATAATTGGACAAATTCGGCATACATATGAACGAATAAAGAAACTATGAAAGGGATTTTACAAATTCAAAAAGAAAATTATAGGAGGATTAATTTTAACAAATTTTGAATGAATTTCATCAAAACTTAATAATTCGATTTGACGGACAGTAAGAAATCAACTACGAGTATTTCAGCGATATTAACATTCAAAACTCAAAGTTGTCTTTAGTTAATTAACATTCATAACCGTTCAAATAAAAGTCTTGTTAGTCATGTTTATTTGATGAAAACTTTAACTGCAATATTAAAGTGCAAATATGCCGACTTAAACTATCTACAGAAAACAATTAATAACAAATAGTACCTACACTGACACTCTGGCGTATACGTAATTTTTATGATTTGAACTAAAAAGTGACGCATAATCAAATGTGCAACAGCTGAACTTTGGATATATTTCAAACATTAACTTTTAGAAACTGAAATGGTTCCTGTTTTTCAGTTCCCAAGTCATATATAACGTATGTATGTACATAAAATCTATCAAACAACAGAAAACTATGTTAAAAAAAGTTAAGTTTAATCAAAATCTTTTGAGTGTAAACCTTTAAATTGTGGACCCAGACAACCTGTCTTTATTCAAAGTGCACATGTTCGCAATGTAATGTTGACAATGGAACGATTATAAAAATTTCAATATGATTACTAATTTTTAAAAGTAAAAGTTTTTCTTTCCTTTTCCTGATGATGGTGACAGCAATAAACGCGGCAGCTCTTTTTACAAACGTAATAGATAGTCTTTATTTTGTAATACAACATATCAAACCTCCCACCGCCTTATCTTGTCTTTGTTATAATTTTGAGCGAATTTTGGGTCTTATCGTGCAAAACTTATTTCACCTTTATAACTTCCTATTTTATATACTTTGACATTTTTATCTATTGACATATAGATGGAAAACAAACCTAAATGCAATCTAGTAAGTACTTCATAGAATTTATTGAACACTTAGTAGTTTGATTTCGTTCAACCCAACAACGATAACGCATAACGCGGCAGAATTATTTCCATCGGAATAAAATCAAAATACCGTTCAACTAAAATTTTCTTCCTCAACAATTTCCGACAAAATAAATGATTGTTTTTGTGCCAATTGTCATTTTTATTTCGAGTGTTTTAGCAATTTATTTAGTGAGTTTTGAAATGTTGTCTTTAGACGCGACTTAACTTAGAAATAATGTGTTTTGTTAAAACTCCTTTATTTCAGTTTTTCTATTGCAAGAACCGGAATCCGAAAAGCCTCGAAACTCGTATGTTTAAAAATCCATTTACTCGTATGTACAATAAATTGAACATATGTTAAAATCGAATATTAATTATTATGTTTCGCTTGATATAGAAGTGAATGGAGAAAGTGATTCGAGAAGATTGGGCTCAAGACGGTCGGTACCTTCGGTTTACCTTATTCCAACAACGAACCAAGTTATGCAGATGTATATCCAACATGCAGTCCAAAATGCCGCAACGAGGTCAACAGCAGTGGTTAGTGAAGAATTTAAATCACCCCCGGATTATGGACAGGTTATCGTTGAAATACCACCCACTTATGAAGAGGCTGTTGGGCGGGAAAAAAGCAGAAATGGAGTTTAATGATTTTGTTTTAATGTTGTAAAATAGTTATTAAGCGTTGTTCTTTTAACAAAATTACTATTTAAAGTGTAAAAAAGAAGTTAATTAGTGAAAGATTTTCTTTAAGACGTCAAAGAAATCGTAAATTCTTGTAATGATTTTCATATTTTATTTATGATATCACTGACTTATGAGGTTAAAGATTGGAACTTCTCTGAGTCATTTAGACTGCCTTCGGGTCTAGAACGGGTCATTCGTGGTACACTTATTGCTGAAAACTAAACTTAAACCATAGAGCTTAGAGGTTAAAACGGTTTTTAAAGTCAAAATCTTAAACAAAAATACCTCCTACCTAAAATATGAACATTCAAGGCAATCATGGTTTACAGTGTCGAACAGGAACAAGTTTAACAACTGCATTTGTGCAGCTGAAGTATCCACCTGTCATCCATGTGCCAAATGATTTGGACTTCCAATTCTACATATAGCAAAATTTTCATTTACTCCGGATTCCGGAGAAGAATCAAGAAGCAGATAATCTGTTATCCTTAAGATTTTTAATACCGATTTAGGGTAGCGCAATTTAAGATCAAAACGTTGACAACACTTTGTGGAAGAAAAAGACGTGAAACTAAGTTTTTTCTCCTTCAAATTTTGATGTTTGTTTTTTGTGCTAAATATAACAAAATCCAGGACTTTTTTTCTTCAGATACCATGGCGTATAGGTACTTACTCAAATTTTATTTTTTAGTAGTTTGATTTAATTTATTAAAAGTTAAATAAATATACGCTTAGTCCTGATAAACACAACTATCAGAACTATACAAAAATGTTTAATTATTTCATAAGGAGGGCAAACAAAACACAAAGTCTTTATAGGAATCCGTTCCAAATAAAACTACCCTTTCTTTTGTAGATTTTTCAAGTAAAAATCATTGAATTTCATTTAAAATTAAATAAAAATAAAACAATTTTTATTTAACAGTGCTCTTTTGTAATATAAAAACTTTATTTTATTTATTTTAATACATTTTTAACATCTTATAGTTCTTTTTTTGCTGAATTTAAATCAGGTCCCATGTTATAGAATAATTAATAATGAAATATTTCAAAATCTATCCAGTACGTCTAGTCGTCTAATATTGATTGCAGAGCATTAAGAGTTCGCCCATTGTGCACGGTCTCTTGCAACATACACTAGCAAGTCGTCCTCGAGCTCCGCCACCGCCTCCGAATCTCTTCCGCCGACTTTTGGCTAAGGAGTTTTGTTGAAACTGCGACAGCGAAGGATATTCTTCGAACGACGACGATGGCGACATAAGGTTGTCTGTGTCTATATAGTTGTCCACTGGTTCAACTAATTGTAAAAAAATATTAATTTTGTTTTTAAATTCAAAAAGCATAAACATCTTAACATACTTGATTTTTTCAACTTGGCCCCGATTCCATAATTGCAAACCAAATCCAATGTATCGCTCAGCTTTTGTTCACAATAAGAAGTTTCTGATCCTTGAGAAGGAAAGGAATTAACCCCGATTATTACTACCATCAATAATAACCACCGAAAGGACGAAGAAAGTTTAACGTAGCTTGAAGACATTTTTAGGCGTAAGATCTGACGATGTCAAAAGTCCAAACTGATTTAATTGAGAAAACTAAGGTGATTCAAGTATTTATACCTCTCAAGAAAAAATCTTGTACTAAGTTGGAAAATCCCATAAAACCCTTAAAAATTTGTTTTGGAACTTATTTACAATTCAAATTTGCTCATTCGAGTCTTATTATTATGTATAGCTATTTTTGTTTACTTGTAATAGCTTTTGATGAAAAAGGGTTGTTTCTTGGAAAGATACTTACACACTTAAGAAGATCCTAATGCTCCTTGGCATATGAACAGCATACAAAATTTGTTCAATCAAGGAGAAACAATTTTGGCGTATTAACATATTGAGTCAGTTTGTACATCAAGTATATACAATACATAATGTAGATACAATTTAAGATATTTTAAGAAAAATAACGAAACTTTTCAGTCAGCAGCCGTTGTAAAACGTTGTACTATATGCAAAACTGCTCTGATAAATCTAATTACAAGTTCATATTTTTTAAACCGAAAAAATGTGTTTTCATCCTTTTTTATTTTAATCTATGATTAAATTTTATCTAGAAAAAGAGTATTTAAGTATCCCACAAGGAAGCCAATCTGGTCCCTTTTTGATACTACAAAAATTTTTGCATAGGGTCTACACTTGAGCCAGATTCATTTCTTTGCTGATGCTAATTTGCAAGAGTAAAATCTTGCTTTGATGGTGAACTTTTTAAAGCTCCCGATTCCTAAGGGTCTTTGGTTCAGATACGATGGCTATCCCGCTTCTATGATCCCGTGCACTTTGCTTCCAGTCATCAGCGATGGCTTGGTCTTTAAACCGGAAGATCGGTCTTGATTGTCATCTTCAATCTGGGTCGTCTTGAAAGTCTCTTGGCTGGTTCAGTTGGCCGTCTAAAATGACTCAGTAAATAAGCGTCATAGAGTGGTCAAACTCGGGTTTTTTTTTGTCACCGTGTATCTGTTGAACTGGACCATTTATAACGATAAAATTAAATTATTGTGATCCGCGTCGTTCCAAAAGTAAAACAATTTGAGAAATTTCACAAAAAATATCAAGGAAAATAAATAAGCTACAGAAAGGTTACTTAATTTAAAAAAAAATAAAAATCTGATGTATTTATGATATTTTAATTTATTTACAATAAAAAAATGCTTCTTTCTTTTCGTAGGTTTCAACTCGAAAAGCCATGGGCAGCCAATAAAATACATTACGTAGTTAACATTCAAAAAAAAATAATAATAAAATATGAAATGAATCTTAAATATGTAACATAAACTAAATAATTATGCGATGAGTATTATTTATATTATTTTAAGATAATATATAAAACTTTAAACTGATCTTAAAGATATAATTTAGTCATTTCATAAAACTCTTAAACTATCTTATCATCTCTTTCTTTCTTTTTTTCTATCTCTGCTTTAAATAGCCTTCTCTCGCGTTCCAATTTCTACAGATTCTGTTGTCTCGCTCACCACATCTTGTTTTTCTATCACATCTGCCTTCTCAATTGCATTGATATTCTCCATAGGATCCTTCTTTTCCATTGTTGTTTGTGTTGGTTGCATGTCATTTTTTTCTGGACCATCTGGTTTGTCCTCGCTAACATCCCTGGAAATAGAACCGTTTGTTTTTGATATGTGCATTTTTTCAAAATGTTCATCGGCCTTTTCTGGTAAGTCTATTTTTTCTGTCATTTTGCTCTCTTCTGTTTTATTTTCTCCTTTGTTGTTGACCATCTCTATTTTGTCCATCTTTTCGGGCTTATCAACCTTTTCTGGCTCGTCTTGCTTCTCACTCTCGGACATTTTCTTCATCTTTTCTGATTTCTCAGAGACTCCGTTGGATTTAATAATGATTGATTCCTCCATTTTCTTATTGTCTGGCATTTCAGTGTTACTTGAGATGTTCTCAACGTCAATAACGGTAGTGTGACCGTTCGATTCGCTCTTAGGTGGCACATGTAGTGTAACTGGCACAACGGTCATTTGATCCTTAGGCCTCAAACCTACCATTTCTTCGCTGATCTTCCACAAGTAGTCGGCCATTTCCTTATTCTTTGCTTTTGGCAGCACTGGACATCTGATTGTGTCAAAGTAGTAGGAGCCTGATGATTTCTCCAGGGCTGGATCGAGAGCCAATCGTAGGGTTGTCTGAGCTCCGGCCACTGGCGACTTAAAGAAGAATCCTGTCACGGGTTGCAATAGCGATCTAAAGGGGGATTTAAGAATAAGTCAATTAGGAAATAAGAGTGTTCGTCTGACTTACTTTGTTCTGCCACTGATAATATGACGGGACAATTCGGTCTTCACAACTCCTGGATGGCAACAGTTGACAGTAACCTGACTTCCGTGCAGCATTTCGCTCAATTTCACTGTAAACAAAATATTGGCCAATTTACTCTGAGAGTATGCACCCCATCTGCTGTAACTCTTTTCGAAGTTCAAGTCATCCTTGTTGATTTTTCCAAATAAATAGATGGCGCTCGAAACAACAACAATACGACTTGGTGCCGATTGCTTCAATGAATCCAACAGTAAATTAGTCAAAAGGAAATGTCCCAAATGATTTGTGCCCAATTGCAAATCAAAACCATCTTTTGTGGTTCCCTTCGGGCAGGCCATAACACCGGCATTATTAATGAGAATATCTAATCGAGGTTCTTCTGCTAAGAATCTACAAAAGTAAGCACGGTTTAAATTAAATTCAATTTGAGGATTTTTTTTATAAAACTTACTTGTCAGCGAATTTGCGTACAGATTCTAATGAACCCAAATCTAATGTTCGGTTGAAGACATTTTCATTTTTGGTCTTTTCGATAATCTCCAAACGAGCACCTTCACAACGAACGGGATCACGACAAGCCATATAGATTTTGGCACCACGTCTTGCTAACTCTAGGGCGGTTTCTTTGCCGATTCCTGTATTGCATCCTGTGATGACAACCACTTTGCCATCAATGCGATTTTTCTTGCGATAGAAGGGTCCTTGGACAATTTTTCTAAAATAAATGAAAACAAAAATTAAATTTAAAAGCGTTTGTTGAGGTGACTGGAGGTTAAACAATTTCTTTAAAAGTCCCTCAAGGTAGCCATTAAGGACCAATATTATTATTACTAAGAAAAAATACTACATTTCCAAAAAAAATAAATACTAAAAAAATAAATACTATTTTAAATTATTGTTGTTTCCTACTTGATTAAATTTGATAATGATTATAAAGCTAGAATCATTGAAAACATATTTTTTTATATATACAACTAGCTGACCTAGTGAACTTTGTTCTACCTTTTTTGATTATAATTTCCTACACAATTCTTAACAAATATTAAGTGTATTTTCCCGTAATATGAATTGTCAAAATTCTATCACAAAAGTGTCTGCAGATCCATCTTCATTTCAAAATATCATAGTTGTATAGTCATCAGCGCCATCTTTATTTTAAGGGTCATTTTATCGGCAGCAATCGGTTTGTTGTTGTTTTCCAAGGCATATTTTACTAACCTGGCTACTCACTCCCTAATAAAACGCGTCTATTGTTTTGAATCAAATCAATTATTGCAATATGCTTTGTTAAATTATCATTTAAATTCTAAGCTTGCAACTTGGAACCATAAAAGAATACGAACCACTACCGATAACGACGAGACGTGATGCCACATTACCCAAGCGAGTAATTACAATTTGTCTCCCTTAAAGTTGCATAAGAACTAATTTTGAAAACATGCCCGCATGCCAATGCATAATATTTAACAAACCAAAAATACAATGTTAATAGGTACTTAAGTTAAAACTATTAAAACAAAATCACAATGCATTATTATTTATTTATGTATTTAAAAATTCATGTAAGTATCTACTCCTATATATTTTGTAGAGTTAAGCAGCATATGAATTTGAACAAGTTTTCTTTTCCACACCGATAATTTTCTTACTCCGTCATTAAAATGAAAAGTAATTTTATAATAATTTATATAAAAATTACACACACACAAAAAGTTAATAACAATTTCTTAGTGTCATAATAGGTTAACTATTAGACTATTTATTATGAGGGAAATGATTATGTGTTGTCATGTCATTATTATAGAGGGTGTCTTATTTTAGCTGTCTATCGTTTGACAGTTGAAAATGTCAAACTGTGTTAACATTTTTCAAGCCATTAACAAACTAAACTAAAAGTACATCACTTAAATTGATTATTTAGTTCGGTTTAGACACTGGAATTTTTTTATAAAAACTAATGAAAAATTATACTGATCCAATGGACTAAATAACTTTTATCCTAATGCAGAAAATTAAAAAAATAAGAACCATGAAATGATCTACCAAACTGTGACAATAAAAAATTAATTCCAATAATATTTCTATCTCTTATTATTATTCTTTGAAGTTCTCAAGCTCTTAAAAAAACACCCTATAATTTTGAAAGCTCCAAAGGTTAGCATTGACTTCATCGTCATTGTACAGCGCTCCCTGATGTGTCCAGCCATCCATCCCAAATCAGAGAGTCACCGAAATGCTTGGCTTGATGAATCAAATTAGAAATCAGACAAATTAAGATTTGGACGGATTAGGTGGTTCAGAAAATTGATAAATTATGTCTAATTTTTTGTTTCTATTTAAAGTTCAAAATGTGGAGGAGTGATTTATGGTGAGAGAGTTTAATTTATTTTTTTTACTTCTTTAGAAATTCAATATCAATAAAGTAACTTTTATTGTTTTGGTGAGTAATATGAGTCTCCATCAAAAAAACTTGTAGGATTTGGTGATTTTTATGAGATTTGATTGATATTCTTAAAATGCGTGGATTTTGTTGTAAGTTTCACAATAGTAATGACAAAATAATAAGGGATTGAAAATTGTTTCTCTTTTTTGTGGGTAGTGATTTAAGTTTGTCTATAGCATTATTATATTTAAGAAAAAAAAAAAACTAATTTTTACTCAACATAACAGTATTAAAATCGTAGGAAGATGTTTATTTGAACTTAATACCAAAAACAAATGAAACAATAAAATTCGTGAAACATGAAACTTATTTGCAGACCAAAATTACGGACTTGCAATAGTTAAACTAGAATATAATCTGATGATGTGATAAATTTTAACGCTGTATCTTTATTTAAAGTTCATGTGCGTAGTTAGGGAAAGTGGGGATCTATTCACCCATCATCCATTTTTTGAGAAAGTTTTAAATTCGTTCCGTGCATCAATAGTAAACAATGACCCTAGATAATATTTATAAGTACTGAAAACCTAAGTTATTTGAATTAAACTTTTTGATTTCACTTAAGTACAGTGTTTTAATTTTTTTCCCGTCTTTAAGTCATTTTTTTACTCCACAAAACTAAATAAGATTTGGATCACTATTCCCACTGGCACAGATGCTGCATGTAGCTTATATCAAAAATTACAATTTTTTGTTCAAATTCAAAAAAATTCCCAACTAAGTATTTTAAACTTAAATTTTAAAAATCAAAAAAATTGATTCAATTCAGTTTTATTAGATTGGATTTGAGTTAATGACATTCGTGTGTCATCATTAAATTTCGATTAAAAATTGTATCACTAGCTGGTGGCTAGGCGTTCCCCCTAAGAACAAACTTGAGCTACGCCAATGAACAAATTTGACGTTTTCAATCACCACCGTCTCTTGTCTGATGTTGAGTTTGAGGATTTTCCCAATTTGGGCAAAGACAACTTCTTCAATAATAAAAAATCATAAACTTAACAAAATCTAAAAAAAAAAACATATTTGACCTTTAGAATATAAAGCTTAATGGAAATATTTTAATATCGTGGGAGATTATTAGTCATCCATTCAAATTCACAAATTAAATAATTTAATACAAATTTAAATCTCTTAGTAAGTGACGAAGTACTTGATGTTGATGCAAAATTTAATTCTTAATTATAATTCTTTTGTTGTTAGCATTTTAAGACTTTATAAAACTAAACTGCCTAAGACCGGGAGTGTCAAATTAACATTTTGCAGTTGTCATACATACATAGTTAGAAAAACCCAAAGAATTATCGGTGTTTTAAAAATTAAAATTAAACATAGTATAAAAATACTGATGAAATTAGCTAAGCCATAGATTAACTCTAATCTCTGCTTAATTCAATAAAATTTAAAAAAATTAAACAGCCATTAAAAAAATAAATATGTATTTATTTATTTTTCCCTATAAGAAATTCTTCGCAGTATCAAAAAAAAAAACTCTAAATTTAACTTAAAACAAAAAGTTCCATTTACGTTTTAAGTTGTAATTAAATATTTATTTAAATGTTTATTCTTCTTTTTTTTTATTCAAATCTCTCTATGACATCGGAGTATGTTTTGGTTAGAAAAGTATACAAAAATATTCAAAATAAAAAAAACATGGAATATTTTTTCTTAAGAATTAATATAATTTACATAATTGATAATATTTTAAAATTCACAAATTAGACCAAAATTGAGCATAAATTTGAATACAAATGTACACAAATAGATAACAAAGGAATTTTGGTTGAATGTTTTTTTTGAATTTGTCTAATGTTTTTGTTGATAGATAAATGTTGGACTTAACGGCAGTAGACAAATGTTTGACAGAGATTTTTATCCAAAATATTCTAAAAATGCATTTGTTTTGTTTACATTTGATTGTATTTTTTTTTTTTAATTTCTACATTATTTTATTCATAGATAAGACACATAGTGCAAGTAACATATAATATTTAGGAGAAATCTCACACGTTGCTCGATCAAATAAATTTGAATAAAGAAGAAATTAAAGGTTATGCATTCATGATTCCCAGGAAATTTTACTATTTTGATTTATGAAATCAAAAAAAAAAAAAAAAAATAAAGTTAAATTATACCAAAAATTCTGCTATAATATCTTAAATTGTTTTTAAATATTGTACAACCCTGAAATCCCACAAAGTATGACATGATTGTCTTAAAAATTATCATAATGACACCTGTCACTTTGGCAACTTGTTAAAAAATTTTAATGGACCAAAAATGTGTATGTGTGCAAAGGAGAAACTTCAAAATATAAATGTCAAATATGTATAGACCAAAATTTTTCTATGCACAAAAACTGACAGCCATGAAAAACAATCAAAAACACGCTTTATTTATTCACAGAAATCACTTATATTTTAACTCCCAACTGTAAAAGTTGTCAAAAATTAATCATGAAAATGCAGACCAAGTCAATAAGTTTATCTCAATGTTTGCAGACTTTGTCAACGCACTCAAAAATATCTATCAACAAATACATCTTCAAGTCTGCAAACATTGATTTATTTGCTGCACTATTTAACTGCCTCCTATATTTCACATTCCGAAACTCTATCTCCACAAAAATTTGTACTGGATGTATACTGACTTATTTTCATTTACTTTTTCGCTGGTGATGTGCTCCGTATTAAATTTTGCTTTGCAAAGTATTCACTTACCAAAAAAACATGGCTATAATAACTTTCTGTCGTCAAACTTTAAAATATCTTTCATTAAAATACTCGTATGATAAAAAATTGAAAATGAAAAATCATAAATTGCATATATATTTTTTTTTAAACGAAACGGATTGTACTAAGCCTTCAAACTTTTCTTCACTAACTTCCTGGATTTTCCAATTGAATCAATGGTTACTTTTGGATAATGCCGTCAGAGTTTATTATTTTTATAAAAAAAATCTACAACGCACTTTTCTGAATTAATCATAGTTAATTAGTTATTTATATTTAAATCAAAAGAGAGAGAGACAAAAAAACACTTTCGCATTGTGATTTTTTTTTTTAATTTAAATGAATATTTTATTCAATCCTTATAACCGATTGATTTGATTAAAATTTGCATTAAAATTCTTTCACGTTTTTTCTTACGGGTATATACAAAACTTTAGAGCAACGCTATTAAGAAGACGCACGTCAATTGACTCTTTAATTCCATAAACGCATCGCTTTGGTAAATTGTTGTGGTTTGTTTATTTAATTTTCGTTTTCATAGCGAAATCAATTGAAAATAAAAATTAAAAATATACTTTTACTTGTGCAACGATAAGCAGTTTATACGTATGCACTCAATTGACCCTTCTTAAATGGAATTTTAATCATAATGAAAAAATTAATATTTTTCGTTTGACAGGTTCAGAGTCAAAAATTCACAACTGTCAACTTCAAGTTGAAAATGTGTTTTGACACTTTTCATAGAAAGCGAGGTAAATTAAATGAAGTAGAAGCAGAAGCAGAAGGTCTGTTTGTAAAAACGATTCAGAAATGATTTAGTCCATTATAAAGTGAGTAGTTACTGCTAATAGCTAAGGAGAGGTAACTCACCTTTCAGATGAAAGTATACGGTGTTTTTTTAAAAGCTTGGGAGCTTTAAGAAAGTATTGTTGGAATAAATTTTGCATTACTACAATCTGGAGGATAATTGCATTAAATTAAGTTTTTAAATATGATTTCTGGCCATATGGACTCTATTAGGGCTTGAAAATTGACTTACAATTCTTCAAAAATTAATGGTTTCTTTGTATATACTAATGGCTTAACAAAGCCTCATAAAAGTAATAGAGGGACATGATTGATTTTAATATATAATTTATTTGAATTTAACTGAAATTTCTTCTTGAAGAAATTTATTTCCACACTTTTTGATCTTCAATGTGAGTTAAAGTTCCTTAACATAAATCTTTTAATTTGCTTAAATCTGTCATCATTTCAAGACAACACAGTTATCTTTAGGAATGTTGGTCTTCTTTGTCAACTTTCATTTCTTTTTTGCTGAAATATTTCACAATGGCCCAAGGGGTACCTACTTATTGTTGTTACTTCATACCTGCTAATAAAAAAAACTGCTACTTTATAACAGCAATAATATTTAAATTTATAATTCAAAGATAAGAATCAAGTAATTTGAAGTTTCCAGGAATTTTTTTTTTTCATTCTTGGTCAACAATCTAATAGTAATAACCAGTTATTTGAAGATGTTTCCTGTAGTTTCAAAATAAAATATTATTTTTTTTAACCAGAAAAAAAAAAAATAAAAATAAAAAGACAGTCATATTGTGAAGTTTATCCATATGGACCATGTGGTCATGAGTGTTATTTTTTTTTTGCTCCACAGATTATCTTATGAATATTTTTTTTTACTCAATTAATTTTTGATAGAAAAAAAAAATAATCAAAACAAACAATGAATAATGTCATATGAAATGGAATATTTTTGTATTCTTTGTAGGTTGGTACTTGTATGAACTTTGCAAAAATACAAAGCTTATTCAAAATAAAATTATCACTTTTTTGTTGATATAAAAATATTATTGATTTAAGACACTCCCATCAGAACACAGGAAATTGTTTTTGATCAGACTTGTCTAGAAAAATTGCTTTTTTATTTATTTTTACTTTTGAAGAGCTCTGCAAATATTTGGGCCAAGAAGAGGCTGAGGCTTAAAAATAGAATTTTTCACTTCCTTTATATTGTTAAAAAAATGTACCTACCTACCTATTTTTTCGGAATTACATTTTTTTTTAAAGTTTTATTGCCTAACATCTCAGATCATTTTATGAGTACACGTATGCGTATTTTTTTCAATTTTAATAATACATAAATATCATATTACATTCTTTATATGCAAAGAATATATCAATACTCGAATAAGTTTATAGCGGCCTAAAATTCAATTCAATTGGTATTAACCTTCAAACACGCAAGCGATTTTTTTACAACTTTAAGGGGCGTCTGGACGTAGAAAAGTTATTTTTTTTAAATAAGAATGCAATATCTTATTGTTGTTAATTAATTGGAGTTGAGTGCTCTTCTCTTAACTAACTATAAAAAGTCGATCTTTCGAAATGCTAAACAATTATTTTGTAAGCTTATTTTTAATTCGAAACATCATTTGAAAGGTTTTCCAGCTTTTTTCTTTCTATCGATGTTGTCGCCATCTACTTTTGAATTCTTTGATCTTGCACTAGCATTTGTTTGTTTATTAAAGTTATTTCATTTACAGGGAATTAGTAAACGAAATTACATTTTAAATGTAAAAATTACACTTGTATGCTATTAATATTTGAATATTACTAAATCAACCGTAACTCTAATTAAAAAAAAAAACAAACAATATGTGTTTTTGGCACGGGATAACCTGATCATTGATAAATGTGACAATTTCTTCAATGACCTTTATTGCCTTCAATGTTATTGTTTGTCATTAGATTCCAGTGCATGTAGCAGATATAAAGATAAACTAAAGGTTAATAAATTATAGGAAGTCATTAAAATCCATCATTCAAGCCATAAACTTAAATTGAAATATTTTTCAAAAACCACATCAAAAGCAACAGTGTTGAAAATTACTAAAAACTATTTATTTTGTATTTTAATGGCAACAAAATATAAATTCTATGTGGAACAATAATTTAAATTGACATGCATGACTTAGCACATTAAGCAATATAGTACGTAGTACGTAACAATTAGTAACACTTGAATAAAAACGATGTAAACATGCTCCGACAGTAATTTTTTTTTTCTTAAATTTATTATTTTGAAATATTTGAAGGTTTTACTTTTTTTTTAATGTGATGTGATGTTTATCCTTATTTAACCTAGATACAAATATTTAAAGTATCATGAACTAAAATTCAAGTATGAATATAAAGTTCAATGTTTGTTTTGTTTTGTTTTTCAATAAATTCCGCAATTAAAAACAATGTATGTAATAAGAATATAAAATAATTCTGTAAATGAATCGATTATGACGAGCACGTTCAAGTTTGAATGAATAGTTCAATATATTTTACGTAATAAAACGTGTTTTGTATTTATATTTATTATAAAAAGAATTGAGTAAGTTTTTCTTTTTAGAAAATAAAAAAAAGTAACTTAACCTAACTACTTAATGAACTTGTTTTTCTCGGGTTTAAACTTTGTATATGCTATTAAATAAAGTCCAATGCAATCAAGTTTAATAACTTATTGTTTGTCAAAGAACTTTTTAACCCCAAGTTTTAATTCGATACACTATTCAAATATAATTGATATCTATGCAAATTAACAGATGGTAAGAATTCCAAAATTTAAGCATATTTCCTGAATAAAAAAAAACAAGAATTTTGACACATAACATGTGTTTCATATTTTGTTCCGGTTTCGTCTAAGACGATGGGATGACATTTGACACAATC
This sequence comes from Scaeva pyrastri, assembly GCA_905146935.1. Taxonomy (NCBI): domain Eukaryota; kingdom Metazoa; phylum Arthropoda; class Insecta; order Diptera; family Syrphidae; genus Scaeva; species Scaeva pyrastri. The sequence goes on along the minus strand of LR989928.1, from coordinate 11,148,090 downwards.
TTTGGACTTTGAAGATTTTTTTCTTTGCATATTTAAACACATTCATATGAAATAGAAAACATTCCTCTTTGCAAATCTTAGAAAACATGCAGAAGATGAAATTGCTTGTGCTTGAAATTGATTAAATTAATCTCAACTTATTCCTATAAAATGTTAGGGTCAGTGAAGAGGGTGATACATTTGCTGACTGGAGAATTTTAAGTGACGACACTGGAAACTCACAGTGGTTCTTTAAATAATTAAGAAGAACTAAAAACTTTGCGTTTTAAAGGAGATCAAGGATTTCCAGCTAGAGTTTTGTGTTCCGAATTAATACTACATTTAAACGAAGAACTTTGAGTTTGATCTTAAATACAACGAGTCAGAACTGTTTAGGATAAATTCACTTTTTTATATGAATCTGAGTCCGAGGTAATCTTTGACAGATCTTTCACACATATGAGTTCCAAATTTAGCTCAAAACTCAGTATATAAATTATTTCTAAATATTCAGATTCTTAACTGACAATTAAGTATGACCCTTCGGCCAGTTTAAGGAACTGTTATGCAATGTCACAATATTTTGACAGAAGCATAAGTTTTTTGAATAATTTTGTTAGCTTTTAAAGTATGTAAAATTTGTCTGACTTTATTTGGTTTTAATGTCAAAATACCAACAAAAAAAGAGAAAAACTTAAAATTTTACATTTCGTCAATAAAACTTATGAATTTATCAAAAAATATGAATAAATTAAAAAATACCTACTAAAGTTGCAAGATTATCTCACGGTCACAATATGATACATCTTAAAAATCCATATTAAAATATGATTCCCACAAAACTCTTCACCATCAGTATGGCTTAAGATCTCAGTCTCAGCTCAATCAAAGTGTTTACAGTTTTAAAAGCTCGTTGATTTATACCCTCATAATATTTATTAGGCAGACATACAAAAACAAAAATGTAATAAACCACAAAAAAGACTTGAATCTTATAACCAAAAACCACTTAATTATATACGGTGAAACCCAATGAATATCATTAAACAAAAAAAAAAAGGAAAAAGTTTACCATCTTAAATAAAATTCACCTTAATGATTTCACTTTTCATTTTGACTTCCATGGGTCGGGATCTCTGAAGTCAAAGAGCTTTAAAGAAGCATCACAAAAAAAAAAAGTATCCAAAGAAAGAAACAATCAAATTTCCATAAAGTGCATCTACTCGTGTAATTTAAACAACGAAAAAAAAAATAAAGAAGAAAAAATCTATACACGAACATGACCCATAAAACAAAATCATCTAACAAACAATAAGAAGATGTTGGAACTTATTGTTTATTTTTTGTTGCTATTTTATAATTATATAGTATAAACCAACAGTGAGTGTATGGTAATGCATTGTCTTTATTTTATGTGTACCGATACTACTGACGTCTACTGACAGCTTCATGCAACCCACTCGTCTTGCAGTCCAATTTAGGAACAACTCACATCGACTTTCTTTTTATATGTATGTACGAATAAAAGTACAGAAAACAAAAACCCCGGGGAAGGAGAGAAACAATTATTTTATTAATAATAAAGAGAAGACATCACGAGCGCCACCTACCTGAAGAGTTTTGAAATCATTGTTGCACCAATGTGCGCTATTTGACAGTGATTTGGCAGTTGATTACCGCTACTCCAACACCAAATAAAGTACACAACTACTTCGGGGAACATGTACCGTCAACTTTGACAACGACGAGAAGTACTGTAGTTAGTAGGTACACACGAACGGAGAAGAGAAGAGTTCAAAAACTTTGGTCTAAATTGATTCTTCAAAAGGCGGTACTACCTCAATTCCACGCGACACTTTGGGCAACAATAAATACGGGTCGGGTACGAGTACGTACAATAAATAATACGGTACACTTGGTGTGTCGTTTATTCGCGCACTAAACTGAATGTGAATCTGGGTTAAACGCCACCGAACGGATACAACATAGTGTTTCCTCGGCTCTTTCTTCTGCGAAACAACTTCCGTCGCTTGGTTGACGGTTAATGGTTGTCGGTTGACGGTTGGCAATGGCGGTCGGGTTAGATGGAATGGCAGCTTATAGCTGGTAGTTCGGTAGTTCGATAGATCGCAGAACTCAGGTTTACTTTCTTTCTTTACCTCGATTCATGCTGTTGGATAAGAAAATATTTACAACAAGTCTTCGACGTCTGCGTCCGTCGTCGTCGTCGTCATCATCGTCACATTCCATTCTCCATCAGGAGAGAGAAAGAAGAAAATAAAAATACATACATAATTGATTTGAATCTGAATTTTATTCATTTTTACTTTCATGCTTCTTTCGAATTCCAAACGAAAATCCGTCCAAACTTCATCGGAGCCGCTGCGCTGCGCTGTGCTTCCAATCCGCCAAGCCGTCGAGGCACCAACCAAGCCTCTACCGGCCGACATCCACCGTGCCATTCTCTTCTTTTCTTACACGATCGACTAACTTATAACGTGTAAATATTTTCATATCAAAAACAATAAAAACATAAAAAAAATGGAAGAAAGACGAGAGGCACAATTTATATTTTAGGCGTGTTGTTTGTTGGAGTACGAGCGGATCGGACGGATCATAGCTTTGGCGGGCTAGCGGATGATTTGGTAAAAGGAAATCACATAACTGTCGATGTCGATAGAGTTCATGTTTGGATCGGATGTGAAATTTGAATAGAAAAAGCAAAATACCATCTCTCAAAATACCTGGGTCTCTATACCTAGATGGCGCTGAACGTGTTGCAATTTATACCACCGCGGCATTCGTCGTCGTCGCCGCCATTTACTACTGAGCAAAATTTTATTGAGATTTACAGTAAATATTATATTATTATGTACATTTATGCACATATTGTTAACCTCGAGGGTAATGTTCATTTTGAAAGAAATGAACTCTTGGTTTTGATATTTGATGTTGAACTTGATGTTAAAAAAGATTTGTGGACATAAAATTTATATCTTGTTTGTGGTTGTAGTTAAAAAATATAAACACACCACTGGGAAGAGGAAGTGTTGGAATGAAATTGATCGGAGGATGATTAAATGGCAAAAGGTTTGTTTGATTTTTCTTTCAAACCTTAGATGTACCTGGCATATAAATGCTTGTTTAAACAACTGTCAATCTGATCTCAAGGTTTCGGTTTTGATTTATCATCTTTAGTGTCAAATATTTTAATTTGTTCACTGCATAAATATATGTCTTCAAGTAAACATCATAGTTAAGGGGAGCACTTATGTCAAAAAGATGAAAGTGAAAATTCACTTTTTCACTTGAGGTATTAAATTTCCAGTTATTCCATTAAACCTGTCAAAATACATATTAAAGTATTTTTATCGATTAAAAACAAATTTTAACTTTGCCTTAAGATTATTATATGAATTAATGTTTAATTTAATTGTATTCACATTTTTTGACGTTTGAGGTATTTCTTATCTTTTTCCCATTTGACGATTAAAAATGCGATATGTAAAGGTGGGTATTAACTTTTGAGAAATCAAAATGAATCGCCTCAAAACTCAAAAGAGATCCTTTTTGATCTGTCAAATCTGTTTGCATCATCTGTCAGTTCTCCAAAATATGAACTGTCACTTTTTCCATGTACAGCTTTGCAAAATTAGTTCGGTTTCAAAAATTATTGCATCTGACGTTTCTGTCTTAAAGTGCCTCAAAACACATGAATTTTGACGTTTCGTTCATAATACGGTGCAGAGTAAAATAAAGTCTCTACTTACAATGAACAAATGAAATATGTTAATGTCCAGGTATGAGAGAGTTTAATTACGAATGTTTTGAAAATTTCAAATGGTCTTTTTTGTATATTAAATTTTTATAAATATTTTGTTTATTTTTTTTTTAAATCATAGTTTAAACTTTGAACTTTATGCGAGAAAATATACGAATGACAAATGTCATTAAAATAATTGTTTGCTTCAAATGATTATGTATGTTTTAATTTATGCAAATTGATGTCAAAATAACAGGATTTCTTGTTTATCTTAAACAGTTTAGGCTAATAAGTAATTTCTTTTAGTATCTAATTAACGAAGAATTAAAATCCAATTATTTTAACAATCTAGCTTTAAATCGTTAAAGTTGTTCTATATGAAACATTTAATAAATAAAATTTAAAATAAAAAATTGATTACAAATTGATCAATACGATACCTTCACTATACACAAAACAGAATTTTCTTTTATGCGAGAAACAGATTGACACATTAACTTCAATAACAACTTTGACAACTACATCACTCATTTTGGAGCTAGTGGTTTTATATGGACTTGAAACGTTAGACCGAAAACCTACATTCGATGATGCTGTGCAAATACTGTCAACTTTAAGGCTTCATATTTTAAGTTTATCAATACTAAACAAAAATTATGTCAAAAGTGTTGTAATCTGTTACATATGACTTTTGATGTCAAGGGTATCTTTGCTGTCAAAGTTGCTTACTTGCTGTGTCAATGTGTTTCTCACATTATGTTTAATAAATGTCAAAATCTAAGAACCAGAATTCTAATACCCAGAAATTAATAAAACAGAACATAATAAATTGTCAGAATTTTAAGAAGGCAGAATAAAAAAGAAATCAATCTCACAAAACTCATACTATCTCCACTAAACTACTTGACTTACTTTATCAGTAATTATAATACAAGTTTAGCTTCTATTTTGGTCTTCGATAAGTTCAGAAGCCTAGATTATTGTAGCTGCTATCTTATAAGATTTGAAGTAACACTTCACTAATATCAATTGATTACAGCATGACTGATAAAAAAAAAGAAAAATCTTAAAGTGTATAATTTTATTCTAAAAATCACTCCTTAGACTAAAGTATCGTTTGAAACCTCTTAAACAATCATAAAATCGAAAGTTTTATAACCGCACTTCAATTAGAGGCACTAGGTACCCAAATCTCCAGGTAGAAGAAAATCGCAAAATTAATTAAATTAAAAATCAAGTTTGACTTTTAAGACCTTTAAACACTTTAAGGGTCAATGTTTATAGAGTACATTTGGACTCGCAAGTTTACTAATTAAATTTGAACTATACTCTTCATCTGGCATCTACACATCTCCAGTCTCTAACCCCTTTCTCACTTAAGTACTAATTTTCACACCTGATCGATGACTTTCCCTATCGCTAATTTTTATCCGACATAGCTACATGCTTACGATTCTTCTACACGTCGCGTCGTCGCACGACACACGTACCTGATTATAAACAAGAGCAGGGCAACACCCAAAACAATTCCAACTATTAATACCGTCCACTCTAGTGGCCCACTAATGCATCTTTCGTCTTCGATTGCAGCGACTCCGGCAGCGTCTGTGGCACCCGGTTGCTTCTCCATTGTCGCATTCGACATTTTCTGTCGTTGGATTCTTTTAATCTCTTGCACGGCAATTCAGTTCACTTTTTTATTTATTTATTTATAAAATTTATTTTATTTTATACACAAGATAACAAATAGAAAACACTAAACAAAAAAAAAAAAAATAAAGAATTGTAAATTGAAAGAAGCACTAAAATGCCAACGAAGTCGAAAGTGTATCACGTACGATTGGGATCAATCGATCGAGAGCAACTTTTCACAATTTTATTGCAGTTTTGATCGAAGTTGAAGTTCAAAAAGAAATCGTTGATTGCAAACGTCAGGTGAATTTCGAAGGAAGAAAGAAGAACCAAAACTTTAACCGAATTTTTCTGCCGTCCGACGAAATGAAACGTTTTTTTTTTGTTTGAATTTGAGGGAGCCGGTGTGTGTGTCTTTCCGACAGAATTTCTGAACTCTGAGTGAGCAGTGAGATGTGTTCGGTTCGGATAACCTACGATCAGGTTCAGCGTTGAATCGAAACTGAATGCGGCTCAAGGTAGTGCAAAGTCAACAGCGACAGCCGACACAGCCGTCAGAAAAAGAGCAACAGCAACAACGCGCCTTAATGGTTTTTTGGTCAGTTTGTAGTTGTGAAGTCGCAGTTGAAAGCGGTGCGGTGGTGGAAGAGAGGAAGATAGATATAGTGGTGACTAGAGAGATTGTTTTGGTCGCAGAGAGGAGGAAATACATGAAAACCCGGCTTTTTTGGTGGGGGCAGTTGGTGTGGTGATCAGTGGAGTGGGGTGGGGGTGTTGGGGTTTTGCGTTTATTTTATGTATGTTGATCGTTTGCTGATCGTACTCGTACCTTTCATCCGATTGTTTTGTTAGTTCTGCTTTTCGTTTTTCTTTATTATTGTTCTTCTCAACATGTCCCAAGTCCAAGACGGGGAGTAGTATTTGTAGACGTATAGAGGGAGCCGGAGCCCCACTCACCGTCACTTCATCATCATCATCGTCATCGTCACAAGTCGAAACGATGACAATAAGCATTATGAGTATGAGAACGATTTTGACATGAGGTGTGTTTGGAATGCATGAATGGATTTGACTAATTTTAGAATCAGAGTCAATATAAAAAAATAGTGTGAGAGAGTCGCACAATCTTGTTTTTATACAAATTTATTTAAGCTTCTCTAAAGAGTCATTTTTTGCTATATTTTTCACTGTTTGATAAGAATCGATTTTACACAATTTATTTGATTCCAAGATCAGTATTTTAAAAATGATATTTGATCCATGTATTGTGCAGTAATTAGAATGTAAATAAAGAAGATGGTAGACTGGAGTAACTGCGAGGTTCAACCGTGGCTCAATTGGTAGTTTCAAATTTTTGAACCACGGTTTCAAATTTTAATTAACGATTGTGCAACATAAATACATATACAAATTCAATTTTGTTTTATTTGAACGAATTTTGAACCACAGAACAACCTCACTAAACTGAGTTTAAAATAGTGAACCGCATTCAATTCATTACAGCGCACCATTGTCTTAAATATTTAATCTGTCATTTTCAACAAAGTTAAGAAAGCATACAAATCATTGACACTAAATAAATTCAGAAAACTAAATGCATTCATGTCTACTTAACTTTTTGAGTGAACTTTCAGTAGAAGAACTCCTGATTGGTCAAATGTCAGAAAAGTGAGATGACAGTTAGTGAAATTAATTTAATATTGGTTATCGATAACACCAATACTTGCCCTTTAGTTCAAATTGAAATCTTCCTCTGATCGATAGGTGCGAACGTTAATGCTTGCACAGTACCGATTTTCTAGGTAGGAGTTGATTGCAGACACTTTATATGGACAAGTTCGATCGTCTGTAAAAATACATAATGTGTACTCTCTAACCATGAATTATTTCGACGGGGTTTTTATACGAAATATTTAAATTAGATTGTTTTTTTTTGTATTTGTCTGCAACGTATAACTTGGCTTGCATGTTAGAATTTAATATTAAATACATGCAATGTTAACTTTTTCTTCGATCAATATGAAATTGCATCAGTTTGGATTTTGGAATTTATCAACAATCAAAATTAAATAAATTCAAAACTATTAATCAAATGGATTTGTGTTGACAGGCCTTAAATTTAGGATGATGGATTGAGGTATGTTCCTTTAAAGTTGAATCCAAGATAATATGACCAAATTATTGTTGGTACCTAGTTGAAAAGACAAAGGAATAATAATTTAACGATCTTATTGACAGGAATAGGAACTTGAAATGTGAGTAAAAAATAATTCTCTCAGTTATTTAAGAAAAGCAAACATGGATGTTTTTATTATGCTTTTAAATGAATCTTCAATTTTCCAATCTTTTACGAAAAGAATTAAAAATTCTTAAAATATAATGTTACTAAAACTACGAATAAATTACATATGTATGTACACAATGATGTGTGTTTATAATTTTATATCAATCTTGACTTAATAATTTATCACCTTTTAATAGCTTAACTATGCTAATTGAACGAAAAATGAGGTTAGGAGTTTGTTTAACAATTTTATTAGTAATACAATAATATTTGCTGTTGTATTTTAAAGAAATCAAACGTTAGCTGTCAGGCTGTCAGTGTCAAAATTAAATACTTTTACTTTTTTGACTGAAAGTATAAAGAATTATTAGGTCACCTTAAGTAAAAGTTGATGAACTAAAGTCCCAAAGTATTTAAATACATACATATATCATTTAAATAAAATCATACGAACTTTGAACCACGATTGAACCTCACTTGAACCATAAAAATCCAAGAGTTTAAATTGCGAGTTAAGAATGGAACGGTTATGCACTTTAAATCCATTCACATATTAAACGTACTTCCCTTGTTGTTACACCTAAGGGGCAAAATATTAAACCTCTGTTGTAAAACTGAACCTAACCTAACATTCAAATGGTTGAAATTTTGAACTTCAACTCAATTGAATAACAAGTTTAAAAAAAAAATACAATCGCACTACCACGCCCACTTCACTTATATTATATTTTTGGAGTGAATACAAAAGTGGATGTAGTAGTACTTGAACCCAATTTTAGCTGAACTATCTGCCAACTACTTTTTAAAACCTGTTCTCCTTTTTTTAGTACGTATTTTACTTAATTTTCCCCAACTTAACGTAGGACCCTTTTAATTTAATTTTCAAAAACATCATCTAATCTCTATTTTATTTTAATCGGTCTGTTCTTGTTCCAAAAGATATTAAACTTGATTGAGTTTCTGAACCATTGGACATCGATCTTGGTATTCAAAGTTTTCATTTCTAATAAATAGATACTTGTATCTATGAGGAAAAACAAGGTTAACTTATAAATTTAAATACCTAATTATCCAGCGTGATATGTTTGTTCTCCATAATTAATGCCACATTCCACATTAAAGCTACTGCGCAGTGCCAGTGCCTGTAACCGTGCCCGTACAACTCACATTCCGTGATGTTTATAAAAATCGGTTTGATTGTTTTATTTTTTCCCACCAACCCGGAGTGGAACAAATTCTTTCCGATCCACCAAGAGTCACCAGTTATTCTCAGATCCAGCATAAGTTTCAAGATTAAAATTTTTTTTTTTGAACAACTATCAACTGATCGTTGGTTAGCATTCTTATTTTTATATACAAACAGCAGAGAGTCGTAGTTCGAGCCAAGTCATCTTAAAAAACAAGTTTCTGCCAACAACTGACCAATTCAACTCTGATGGGATTGCGAGTCCGAGCTCCGACTAGAGGGTAGTTTAAGTTTTGTTCTAAGACATTGCAGAGACCACAAATTGAGAAACAGACACATATACACAGCCTGCAAGACCCCTTTTTTCCGGACCCATGACTCTTGATGGCGCAGATCCAAGTGCAAGATCAACTCTAGCACTCTTAAGCCTTCTTATTTATTTTGTTTTTTTCAGTTTCAAAGGCACATACATAGAAGCTTATGTGGTGCGCATATTCAGCTACAAATCAGCCATGATGGCGGACTGGACAGCCGCTGCAGCGGCGAGCTAAAACCAAAACTGCATGAATGCTGTGTTGGTGGCATGGTATGATATCCTTGGCCATGACCGTTTCTCGGTCAAATGCGGTTAAAGTCTTAGGCATTTTGTAATGGCTTGTGCCTCCTAAGCCTGTTTTCACAAAAAAAAAAAAAAAAACTCAAGATGTTGATGTTTTTTTGTATCTTTTTTGGTCAGATACTTGTTGAACAGCCATGTGTGTGTGTTTTTTTGTGTAACTTGCTTTTTATGGTAATGTTAAATGTTTGAGGAGCACCTTTTTCTGTATTTTTTATTTTTTGTCGAAATAGTTTTGAGTGAGGAATGTGGAGTTGTTGGATCGGTGATGGTGATGGTTGTTGTTTATTTTTCTTTGTTTTGTGACGGTTCTTGATCTTGCGTTAACACCAACCAACTGCTTGTTTTGAGTCTTTGGAATCGTTCAACGTCAGCTCTCTCGGTACACCTTACCTATGTAGACCAACTCCCGGAAGAATGAAATTAGAATGTAGTGGCTTCCTTGTTACGATACGACCTGATGGCGAGTGGAGTGTTCTATGTTCTGTTTATGTAATTTTGAAACGATTTGTTGTTCTAAATTGGTCTAACGGGTTGGTTTCTATACAGAAAAACTTAACGAGGAAGGAATTTTTGCTGCAGCGATAGATAACAATTTTAGTTGGGGATTGAATTTAGTGCAAATTTTTATTTTTTTTTATCAGAAGCATACAATGTAGGATGGTAATTTTTTTGGGACCATCTTTGGATTGGGATTAATAAACGTTTGAAATTATTCAATTTTCAGTTGAGATTGGAAATAGTCGGTATACCTTAGTTCTTTAAAACTACATGTGTAGATATGTATACATATATCATTAAATTTGGAAGGAAGCAGTATTCTGTTTTTCTAAAGGCCAGTTGCACAGACAATTTTATCTCGATAATTTCGGTACGTGGGTTGAGTAAGGTTCAACCCAGGTTCAAGGTTCGTTTATGTGATAAAATAAAATTTAGAACTCTTTTCACGGCTGAATGGGCTTGAGTAAACAAACCCTAGCTTTACGTTGTCAGAAATCGGTGGGTTAAAATTATTAAATCACGTAAAAATGCTTCTAGTTAGTTTTATAGAGGTGAAAATAGCAATGAAATTCACAAATATAAACAACTGCTTATATTTTGAAAATAGTACCCTTGACTTGAAACTTGAGAAACTTAGCTGTGCTTACTTCCCAAATAACAAAAAAGTTGCCATAAATAAATGAAAGACAATTTTGTGACTTTTGACAAATCATTGAACTCAAGCGTGGTTTACTTACAATGAAACGTCAAAATGAAATAAATCTGATGTTTTCTTGCGAGTTAGAACTAAGAAGTTCTCTCTATTTTATGTAATGTAAAAGCCAGGAAGATTTCTCGATGTCATCATATATTAACTCAATAAAGGTTTGCAATGCAAGTGTCAATAGAACTTATAAACTTGGTACAACTTGAAAAGTGTATTTAAATTTGAAACGAATTTTATTATCGACCGTTATTAACTATGCTTTTTACGAACGCAGCCCACTGCCTTCTTGCCTATACTAGCGCCAATCACTCTCACTGCGAGAATTTAAACTAGCAAACTGACAACAGGTCAGCAGCTGTTACTTTATGTCATAACAAATAGTTTAGAGGAATTTCACATTTCATTGCAAACGAAAATAGTAAATAAAACATGTTTGTCTCCAATAATTTTTTAAGAAAAGCATTCGCTCTAAATTGCAAAAGGTACTTCAAAAACATTTTTATTATTTTTGAACTTAGTTTCACACTGTCAATAGATATTTTAGTGACAAAACCAGTGGAAAGTTCTACGATGTAATCGTAATAGGTGGTGGTCATGCCGGAACTGAAGCCTGTGCAGCTGCCACACGAATGGGAGCCAAGACATTATTGGTAACCCACAAAAAAGAAACTATTGGTATGTTTAAGAACCACTTAAATTACTTTGTTTTTTATTAATGTCTTCAATATTCTTTTCTGTAGGAGAAATGTCCTGTAATCCATCGTTTGGCGGGATCGGAAAAGGCCATCTTATCCGCGAAGTAGACGCTCTGGATGGGATTTGTGCTCGATGTTGTGATGTTTCTGGTGTTCAATACAAGGTAAGAAACCCACTTGATGTGAATGTGAATGGATAAGAGAATCTTTGAAATGTAGATGCTTAATCGGCGTCGTGGTCCAGCTGTGTGGGGACCCAGAGCTCAAATCGACCGGCAACTTTATAAAGCTGCAGTGCAGAAAGAACTTTTTAACATTCCAAACCTAGACATACTCTGCACTCCTGTTGAGGACCTGATTATAGGCGAATGTAGTCCAGCTGACAATTCAGAGACCGCTGTAGTGAAGTGTTCCGGAGTGATTCTTAAAACTGGTGAAAAAATCCATTCCCAGGCAGTAGTCATTACGACCGGCACATTTTTACGTGCACACATTAACATCGGAATGGATGTTCGTCCTGCAGGTCGGATGGGTGATGCACCGGCTATTGGTCTCGCCAACAGCCTAGAGAATCTCAAATTTCGAATGGGACGTCTGAAAACCGGAACTCCCCCTCGAATTCGAAAGAGTTCCATAAACTATTCCAATTTGGACGTTCAACTGGGTGATGATCCACCCACCCCATTCTCATTTTTGAACGATAAAGTCTGGATCGATGCCAAAGATCAACTCACCTGCCATCTTACTAACACAACTTTCAGAGTGAACGAAATCGTCAAAGAAAACATGCATCAGAATCGTCATGTAACTGAAGAAATTACGGGTCCCAGGTATTGTCCTTCGATTGAGTCAAAAATTTTAAGATTTGGACAAAAAACTCATCAAGTTTGGCTCGAACCTGAAGGATTCAACAGTGACTTAGTCTATCCCCAAGGTTTGTCATGTACTCTTCCCGAAGAACAACAAGTAGAATTGATTCACTCGATTGTCGGTCTGGAAGAGGCCGAAGTTGTTCTACCCGGATATGGTGTTGAATACGACTACATCGATCCTCGTGAGCTCTTTGTGACGCTGGAAACAAAACGAGTTGCGGGATTATTTTTAGCTGGACAAATCAATGGAACGACTGGATATGAAGAAGCAGCTGGCCAGGGTTTACTGGCGGGGGCAAATGCTGCCGCAAAAAGTTTAAATAAAGAACAAATGACTGTCAGTAGAACGGAGGCCTACATAGGAGTACTAGTTGATGATCTGACTTCACTGGGAACCAATGAGCCATACAGAATGTTTACAAGTCGAGCTGAGTTCCGATTATTGCTTCGGCCGGACAATGCCGATCTGCGTTTGACTGAAAAGGTAAATTTATCCCTTTTACACTTCCACTTACCTTACCGCAATATCTATCATTACAGGGATATAAGTTTGGATTGGTCTCCAAAGAACGCTACAATCACATGTGTCGAACAAAGGCAAAACTCGACGAAGCCATTACCATACTCAAAGATCTCAAACGTTCTTCCAATCAATGGAGGTCTCTTTTCAATCTTCCCGAGTCTAAGACGTCAGTGCCGAAGAGGTTTGTTCTCATAACTCATGCAATTTTTTCTTCTTTTCTTAACCATGATCCATCCATATAGCGCCTTTGAAATGTTAGCCATTCCAGCAGATGGTATAACGTGCAAACAGATTGCCAACCTGGTTCCAGAACATCTGGGTTGGCTTACGGAAGATAAACAAATTGCCGATCGAATAAAAATTGAAGCTCTCTACGATTATTTTGTAGTCGAACAGGCCAAAGATGTCGAAGATGTGAGACGAGAAGAGCAGCTTATGATTCCAGCGAATATTGATTATTTTGCGTAAGTATTCTGGACTGAACTAAGTTAAGTTTTAAACAATTATAAAAATTAAAAAAGAAACGCAGCCGGTAGGATTCGAACCTACGCTCCCAGAGGGAATCTGATTTCGAGTCAGACGCCTTAACCACTCGGCCACGACTGCTAAGTGCCAGTTGAGTGGCAAAACTTTTATTTGACTATGACAACAATATGAAGTGGTAAAGAATGTTTCTGGACTGCATATTATATAATAATTTTACTGCGTGTAATTTGTTTATAAAAAAAATCTTTGATAGAGAAAGTTTATAATAGAAAAATATATTTTCTCTCATCTTCATGTACCTACATTTCCGGTAAGAATGTTCTGATTACAAACAGATATTTAATAGTGTTTTAATGTATACGATATCCGGAGAGACTACTGTTTTGAATGGAACATGTGTATACTGCGGATTTTATTTTTTTACTTATTTTATTCCCAAATTTGTATATTTAGGTTTAATAGTTTGAGATTTTTACGATTAAAATATTAATTATTCCTAACTTCTTCCCTGAAATCTAAGCTTTCATTTTTCGTGGTTAGAGTGTTTTTATCTAAATATGTATTTACATATCTACTTTATTACTATTTGAAATGTTTACCTTGTTTTTCTACCAGAAAATCACTTAGCCTTTCTAATGAAGAGCGCCAAAAGCTTACCATGATTCAACCACAAACAGTAAGTCCAATTAAGAATTCAACTGAAATAAAGTAAATCATTGAGGTTTTTTGTTTTCTTTCAAATAGATTGCTGCCGCTAGCCGAATTCAAGGTGTAACTCCTTCAACTGTTGTTCGACTTCTTAAATTTATTAAACAACGTCCCCATATAAAACAAATTGTAATTTAATGTTAATAAGAAATAAAAGCAGTCACCATAATTGATATTTGTAAAAAAAATATATACAAAAACTATTTTTTTATTTAAATATAACAAACATTTTAATATCAAAAATTAAACAATTTAAATTTATTTCCAATATTTTATTTTATTTTATTTTATTTGCTATAAAATGTAGAATTGGTGTTTATGATGTAGGTGTGTTTATGTAAATATAAAAAATTAGTATAATAAATGGTCTTAATACAAAAAAGATTAAAATGTAAATTTACAAAGTATAAATACATTAAAAATAATAATAATATTCAATTATCTTGAGATTCTTAAGAATCTTCGTACAAAATTAAGCACCAAATAAATTATAAATAATTTTTGCTTATGCAACAAATAATAATATTTTATTCTTGTTATTAAAAATAGCTTAATAATTATAGTTATTTACAAAACATGTTTATGTATATCAAACAATATCAGTCAAAGAAACTGGATTTCTTTCACATTCACATTTTTAAACTTAACACAAATTTATTTATGTATTTATGTTAATTCTAGTGAGCATATTATTGGATTGACTTTTATAACTTTCATTATAAATGCCGTAGAATGTTTTAAAATTGAATAATTTATAGAATCTTTTGATGTATTATATTGCTCGTGTGAATATTATGAATTTAAATTCCAGTTTTACTGGTTGAACTAAATGAGAGAATCGTGACCTAGCGTCTTACACTTTAAATCAAATTTTAAATGAGCTTGTTTAATTAAGTGTTTTAAGGGCTTGGTCAATTCTGAGTATTTTATCAGTTCAACCAGCTATTGCAATTTTCTTGATCACTTGTTTTTAAGTTAAATTCTGTGTTTCATAAGGTAACAATAGACATGCAGCAGCTGCAAAAACTGCAAAGAATCCATATACCGAAACTGCACTCCAAACTGATGTTTGTAGCAGAACTTGTGCAACGTAAGGTGTTGCCATTGCACCCAACCGTGCCAGAGCGGAACATCCTCCAACACCCACCGATCTCAATGCGACAGGATACACCTCAGGTGTGTAGACATATGCAGCTTGAAATAGTCCAGCTATAACTCCTCGAGCGATAAAAAGAACGATCGTTAAATAAATTCGTCTGAAATAAAATTGAAAAAAAAAATTATAATCGTCTGAGTGTGAGGAAGTTATCAATTCGAAATAACATACTCTGTGGCATAAGTTAGTAAAACTACACAGGCTGCGTACAAGAGGAACTGCAGTGCCATGGTAATCTTTCGACCACAACGTTCAATTATCGCAATTGTTGCAAAAATTCCTGGAAATTCTGCCAGAGTTGTCCACAGTAGATCCATATAATCAGTTGTCTCTAACGGTCTACAATCATCGACATTATCTGACAATTCTTTTGAACCAGAAGGATTATTGGCAAAAAGTTCTGTTGACATCAGGACAAGTCCATAGTAGCAAAAGGCACATGACATCCAAATGAACCAAAGCAAGAGAGTCGTTCGTCTTAGACCGGGGCAAAGTAGAGCCTTAATGCTGCCCTTGGAATTAGGACAGCCATCAACAACTAAGCGACCCAACAACATTGGACGTTTGTTATCTCGAGCGATCTGTTGAATGACAAATATTCTCTTAAAATTTTTTTAGAAAGCTTTGATGTAACCTACGTCTTCTAGGGTCTGTAAGGCTTTCTCGGTGTTTCCGTTCGATACATGATATCGTGCCGACTCTGGAAGCCACTGGAAAGATAAACGACGAATTAGTCTAGTACAATTTTAGGAGTGATTTATAACTTACTGGTGTAATGACAGCAAAAACAAATAACGGTAAGGCGGACAATCCGAGTAACCATCTCCATCCGAAATTCGGTGCAACCGCAAGAGCCAAAGCAACTTCAAAGCATGCTCCAAGGGCCCAAAAGCACTTTAAACAAAAATAAGAAACTTTTAAGGAATAATCTTGATGTTGACACTGTTAAAAGAAACTTACATCCAAAAGTACTACACATTTGGCCCGTTGTTTTGATGGCAAAAATTCCGCATAAAGAGTCACCCTGTAAAAACAAAAAAATGCTTGCCAACTACTTTGAAATTCAACATCAAACTCAATACTCACGATTGTGGAACACAACCTATTGCAAAACCCACGAGTCCTCTCAGTAGCAATAACCAACCGAAACTCGGAGCCACTGCGCTCAAAAGACCATACAAAAATAACAGAATACCACACAACGTCAAGGCCTTGAAAGAAAAATGATTAATTTAAGTCTTGTTTAACTTAAAACTATAAATACATTACGTACAGGCTTTCTGCCATATCGATCACTAAGTTGTGTCCAAAAACTTGAACTCAACATCATTCCTAGAAACACAACAGTTGTTGTAAGGGCTTGTTGATACCTCGAGATTCCCCAATCACAGTGTAATGCAGGTCCTAAAACACTCAATATTGTCATTTCCATGGAATCAGCCATCCAACATAGACCGACACAAAGTGACAGCTTAACATGAAACCAACCAAATCCGAGGGCATTGACAGCTTGTTGGACAGTGAAAGTGTCTTTGTTTGGATAAATAAGCAAAATTCGTATGAGTGGGATTCATTTTAAATTTAGAGCAAACTTTTTTTCAAAATAAGACAAACTCACCATCTGGGACAACTGTTATTGATGACAGTTCAAATTCTGGTCCAAGAGATGGAGCTGTCATTAATGTTGAACCATTAAGTGGAGGAATGTTAACCCCATTCATTTCCTCGTAACCTCGATTGAATCCTGGCCTTCGAACACCCATCATAAATTATATGTGTTCTAAAAAAAAACGAGTTAAATTAATATTTTATAATTGTTTGTTTTTATAATTTAGAATTAAATATGTAAGTATTTTAATAATTCAAAACTGTTTTTTAAACCATTTAAGTATCGTATTTTCTTTAGACACTTGTTAAGATAAAAGTTCAGCACATCAAGAACGACAATTTATGTCTAGCGTTAAGCTTGGACTTTTTCCCAAGCATTTTGTTTAAAATTTCGAAAATTATTTTTGAAAAATGTTTTTCCAGTTTTCATGTTGAATCTTATGAAAATTGATAAAATATTACGTATACGCCAGAGTGAGTTAGAAGATGATGATTTCCTAAGCTTTAAATCCTTCCGATTTGTATTTGGATTAAATTAATACACAAGTTTTCTTTATTGTTTTTATATCCAATGCCAATGGATTTTAAAGGAGTCTATTCATTTGTATGGTTTCAGCCTAGTTATGTAAAAGATTTGCTTAGTGAGTGGAAAACCAACAGAAGGGTGGCATTTTATATTTTTTACCTAAGCATTAAAGGAGTTATATGTTATGTTTGTACATATAGTTATTATTTATCGGGACATACAAATTCCCTGTATAAATATGTTAATGTATGTATAATACATGGTATGAATATTTTCAAGGTGTATACATATTTTGTGACAAAATAAAGATAACTAGCAGACCCGGCCAACATCAGTAATGGACCTCCATATTTTTTTTTACATATAAAGATGCCATTTGTAAAAAAAACATGGCGACCTCCATGAATGATTTCTACTATCGTTAAATGTACGCTATCCTTTCTTTTAAGTTGGATCAAAATGTACAGTTCGCAAATTTGATTAAAATCGGATTGGTAATTCAGGAGTCCATCGCGGGCAAACTAAGTGACGCGTAATTGTTCTATATAATAAAGAAGATAATCCCAAAAGATTTTGTGATATATTTTAACTAAAAACAAAAAAATGTACCACTTTTCTAAATCTTTTCAGCCCCACAAATATTTTGAAAAATGAATTCAATTAAAGTTAAAAATCTTAAAAGCGGAAAAATAAAATTATTGCTTAAAAGGCACGTGTTCAGAATTTCATACAGTTTAGCTATCGTTTAAAAAATAATTTTAGAAACAACGGCAGACTCCATTCTTATACATATACTCAAACAATTAAAACAGTTATTATTTTAAAAGAACAAATAATATTATTGAGTCGGCCAAACCTTAAATCTTTTTTTTTTCTTCTTTATGTTCTTAAGTTAAACATTTATTTATTAAATTGATGCATAATTTCAAGTTGATGTCACATCTTATTTGTGTGTTCCTTTTGTTAACCTTATAAGTCACTTTGTTTCGCCTTTTAACCAATGAACAATATACCATCATAAGTCTAACAATGAAGTCATCAAAATAATTTTTTTAAGTCTTTTACACCCACATTTTGACATTTTACACATCTTAAGAAATTGTGTTCGTTCTTTTCAAATCTTTCTAATTTGTTATTAAAAAAAAAAGATGATGCTTGCAAATATTTAGGTCGAATACATTTTTGTTAGCCATCATTTAAAGTTCATTGATCCTGTAACAACAATTACTTATTGTTACTTCATAATAAACAAATAAAAGATGAACAAACAAAAAATAGACATAATCATGAAATATCTTACATACAAAACAATTAATGTGCAACAAAATTGACGGGAAAAAGAGGCACACATCAAACAGTAAGAATGTTCCAAGCCGTTGAAATTATTTGTGATGCATGGCTGAATATAATTAAATTGTGCTTTTAATTCAAATATATGTAGGTTCTCGTATGTAAGAAGGAGTGGAGGCTTAGGTTTGTGTTCTTTTCATTTGCTGAAATGATTTAAGAATTCCTTTTTTCTTCAAATAAGTGGAGAATAATTTATCATATTTTTCAACTGAGGATTCCATAATTTATGACAAGCCTGTAAGTTTCATGGAATAACCTTAATTGCAGAGCACATACAAAGAGAGATTACAAGCCTAGAAGTTCGATTCTTAGAAACATTATATTAGCTTGGAAACTCAGAAACTTCATAAAACTGATAAGTCGTAACTGGGACAAGCTCAATGAATCTGCCTTTCCAATGAAAATTATCTACTTTTATGTAACAACATTTTTATGTCTACAAAAAGTTCTCTAATTTTTCAGCTTCAGGACTAATATACATATTTGTTCAGCATGTTGGTCAATGTTTGGAGGAAAAACTATCTCAGCCTAAATTCAAAGCTACGACTGTTATCCACTCAAAAGTGGAATCAACAACAATTACTATAGGAAACTGCAAACCTTCATTAATAGGTGTCTAAGAAACATGGTTTTCTGGTCCAATCCACATCCCCAACGAAGAACTGAATAGAAAAACGGGTCAGAAATTTCATTGAAACTATTATACGAACGCGCAAAAAGGCAGTGATAGATTAGAATAAGTTAACAACATTAATACAAATGCCATCAGGTCCAGGTGGTATACTTATGGGTCGAGGACGTCCGAGGGGACAGGAGTAGGTTTCTTTGGGCAAAGTATTTTTCAGGCAGAAGTAAATGCTATTGCGAATCAAAAGAAACTATCGTTACCGTAATGTCCGATAGTCAAGCAGCTCTAAAAGCACTAACATCCTACACTGTTAGTTCAAAAATAGTATGATGGGACTGTATCGGCTCACTGAATAAACTCGGTAAGGCAAACACTGTCACTCTTTATTGGGTACCTGGAAATGTAGGAGTTCAGAGAAATGAAGAGGCAGACTCCTTAGCGAAGATAGGTGCCTCAACTCCACTATTAGGACCAGAACCTTATTGTGGATTAGGGGAAAATTTGATTTAAAATAAAATCAAAAAATTATGAAGACAAAAATGTTACTTGGCAATTACAACCAAAAACGTTACACAAACTGCATGAAATAAAGTAGGAACAACCTAAGAATAGTGACAAGCAAACTCACTGGTCACTGTAAACTAAATAGGCATTTAAATATCCTAAGCCTAGAAAGACAACGCTCTTTCCAGGTTTTGTCGCAATCATGAAGAAACACCTGACCACATTCTAGGGAAGTGTGAAGTAATTGGAAATTACCAAGCAGAAGAATTAAACATTCCTTTCAAATAATCAAATTTCTAAGTGAAATTAAATTAGAGGATGTATATTGTAAATGGGAATCTCCCCAGTCATAATTGGGGGCACAATAGATCTTACAGGCACAAACCCCAAAATTATATTCCTTCATTCGTTCAAGGTACATAACGACTTTATTGCAAGACTGGAAGTTGATAGTGGAATGCATTCACTCAAGAAACAGAACAGTCGAGAGATTGAGAAGCACTTGGAGGAGAACAGTCGACGAGAAAACGTCAATATTGAAGAAAGAAGAGTTGGAGAGAGCTCCCTTATCAAACACCTACTGCCTTTGTAGATCTAAGATCCTAAGTGTGAAAGCAAAAATCCTTAAATATCAATCAAAATCAAAGTTATAATTTTTTTTCTTTCTCGTTAAATAGTTTTGCATCGGTAACATTAACAAGACCTAAGTAACATTAATAAGACTTCAACTATATAATAGGTTTTAGAAAAAAATACATTGTATTACAAACTTCGGCTGCAAGACTTAAGGAACTTAAAAAACTTTAAATTATTTTATTTCCGTATTTTTTCAACAAAGAAAACAATAGCTAATTCTAAAAGGTTTGAGAAAAGTCCAAAGTATTGCAACATCATAAGTCATATTTTCTCGTCATATACAAACTTTAAAAGAGCGGATATTTCTGCAATCCGGCCATGCAATTATTATTTCTTTTCAACTGTCTACCAAGGCTAATTCACATTTAAACTGCAAAAGAATTGCATTGAGAAATTTATCTTTCAAAATCACAATAAACCCAACGGCGACGATAACAACGACGACAACAAAACTTTATACATTGTACTCTAGTCTCTACAGGTAGAGTGACAAAATTCAACTGCACCTGCAATTCAATTAAAAACATATAACTACATTTTAATTGCTTAATAGCCCAAACATATAAAACAAAAAACTAAAGACACAAATAACAACATACATAAAAAAAAAACTAAACCAACAGCCATTTAGCCGGTCGGTCACTAAGTATATAGTAGGTAATAACTTTGACCGCCGTACCTCATTAAGTTCTGATCTCACAAAATGGTTTTGCCATTGAAATTGTAGACTTAACGACTTTCTCATAAAAAAAAACCGAACACAAAATTCCATTCATTCGAATTTATTTGTGTGTCTAGTCTTTCGGATCTTTATCTATATTTATCTTTGTATCTATCTACCTACCTATCTATCTTTGTATCTATTTATCTGCTCTTTTTAATCCGAACTTAATTTATCAGCAAATGCGAGGGAGGCAACAAGTAAAAGTAGGTATACAGCGAGAGATGAGCCATCAAAACGCATACAATTATCATCATCATCTTGCTTCCCTAATTCGTAAACAAATTATTTATTTATTATTTCTAATTCTCTCATTCTGTATTTTAATTACGTTGCTTATTCATTTTGATTTTGACACCCATCCCCACGTCCGCGTCCGTCCATGTCAGGCATGAGGGACCGCGAAAACCTCTCATTTTCAAATATTTGCTTTTTTTTTTGCTTTAACTAATTTCTCTGTATCGCCAAATACTTGGCTCGTATTTAAGTACGAAGAACAATGCAAAATTCCACAAAATATTTCAATACAAAAACAACAACAACAATAAAAATACGAAAAAAATGATGTCACTGGAAGGAAGGTAGCGAGGAGGAATGAAAAGGTAGGCAAGTCACTTGTAAACTGTGAATCCGAATGTGAAGCTAAAGATTGAAAACTTTACTGCCAAGAGAGACATTCTCCCATCAATCGCGTATCGCAAGCAAATAACTTTCCTTCTTACCTTTCGCCGCCGTATAGTCCCCCTCCTCCTAACCAACCAACCAACCCACCCGACCCGCGCTGTCCGGTCATCTAGCGCAATAAAACCTAGGCGAACTTGGGAACTGATGGCGATGGGGTCTACGAAGACTACCTTGAGGCGGGAGTACCTATACCAGGTAGGAATAGAAAGACACCTTTATAGATATTGACCATCGCTCGTCCGTCCGTCAGTTTGTCAGTCCGTTATTCCGTCAGTCGGTCGGGCTTATGATGGACATTGTACCCTAAGTCCATAAAAATGTGATATGTGACCCACCTGAGCTGAGTGTGATGCGATGTGATATGTGTGTCGTGTTGAATTGTGTTGTGACTGTGATGTGGTTACAATTTCAATTTCAACGTCTTCTCTTTTTTTTTTTCTTTTGGATTGAATTTCAAGTTTCTCCTAAACTTTTTCGTCTTGTAGGTATTTTCCTCAATTTTTATCTAACTATCTTTAATTTGTTTTCTTTTTAATGATTTTTGTCTGATGTGCGAGTAATCACTTCAAATCAGACGCGTGCCACGAATCTGCGAATTGTATCTTTAACACTAACTCTTAAAGCAAAAAACAAAGTTAGATAAATGTCGAAAATAAGTGATGACTTCGACAAACGACCATCACCACCGCCCTGGATGACGGTGTTGCCCTGGCATCAGCAGGTTAAATTTAATGTTTAAATTATTCTGCACTTTACAAGTAAGGCTTTGAGATTCATCACCAATGCAACGCATTTCTTTTCATGCATGGTATTCGTACGATTTCACAAAACAAAAATAATAAAAGATACGAAAAAATTTATTAGCAAATAGCGGATGATGGTTACGGTAGTGTATCTATTTCTATATACAACATGCACTAGATAGATATATTTTTTTTTTATTTTGTTGTGTGGTGTTTAAATTGAAAAAGAAAATACACACGAGTATCAATTAACTCTATCAGGTAACCATCAAACCAGAAACCGCCAAACCAACGACGACGACGACAGCGACGACCAACGATGAGGACGAGGAAGACAAGCGACTGACCACACGACCGATCATATGCAGAGCTCAAAGTTAACTGAGAAAAAAAAGTTACTTTTCCAAGAGTAAAGTGAAGTAAAGTAAAGTGTATCTTTTTGTTTTTGTATCTAATAACTTATAAATGAGTTGAACTGAGCAGAGCACCGCTTTTGTATATGAGTACGCGGTTACCACTGGTGTTTTAATTTTTCAAGCTTGGTTTAATCGAAAGAATTTTTTTCATTTGCATTCTTAAAATTGTTTTTGGATTTAAGTTAATCATTTGTTTCCCTTGAATAACTTCTATTTTTAATTCATCTTCTATAACTTCACATAAAGTACTAGGTTCTAGGTTCTAAGATGTTTTCGGATGTTCCTTATTCTAAAAAAATTGCGTTAGAAAATTATGTACTTCAAATTTCCGTTTCATTCAATCAGTTTTTAAATATGTTTGAGAAAACATATTAAAATAACTGCTCCATTCTCAAGGTAGAAACCCAAGTTTATATTTATTGCTACCTTTAGTAAGAAACATTATTAAAATTATATAATTTTATTCTTGGTTAAGGCTCAATATTTTTTGTTACACTTAGGTAAAAAAATAGAAACATGAGTTTTTTAAAAACTTATATCTTACTTAAAACGGACATTTGAATTTCCAAGTTCTAAATCTAAATACTTATGTTTATAGGTTCATCGCACCAAACAACAAATCCAATTTGTTTGCTTCCATAAAAGTGGTAACCATAGTCTATTGGTAACCATGTTATTCCATTGCAATACTTGTATTGGTTTTGTATCGTGTCGTGTCGTTCTTTATAGAAATTGAATTGTTTAAAAACGAATGAAATTACGAATAAGAATGAAAAGATGAGAAAAAAGCTAATTTTTACCTGTAGGTACTGCGCTGAGAATTGGGATGAGAGAGAAAAGCCTGTTTTTCTACATGGTTGCACAGACAGGTTTCCCGGCTGATATACATTACATTACATTCAAAGGTATTCCAAAAGGGTATCCCAATTTAAGTGTAGCTAAAGTTAAACTCAATGTGGTTAGAAGTATCTAAGAGAGTTAGAGAAATGCAGGTGCAGTATCGCTTATCCCAAGTTGTGTTTGTTGTGGTTCGGCTGTTTACAGAGATAGATTTTATTTAGAAGAAGAGAAAAATAAGACCACATCTACCGCAACATGAGAATTTATAGTGGAAGGTGTTTTTCGAAACTTTGAGATATAAATAATGAATATGTCGGTTTATAGATTTTGCATCGAAAAAGTTAATAGACACACTGTTTTGTATCCTCATCGAAAAAATAATTTAAAATTCGGAAAAGCTTAAATGGAAACAAGGAAAAAACTATATTTAGAATTTCGATTGGCAAGTTATCATTTTAGTAAATAGATTTCATTTTCGACACCAACTATCAGGGATTAGTGTCGTTATTTCAAATGGTATATTTTAAAGATTTTCATAGATTTAATGGTGAGCGAATAAACTGGATAACTTTACCATTATATTAGGCACTGACAGACAAGAGTTAAAAAAGATGTTTCCATTTAGAATTTTAATTTAGTCAAACATAAATGGAATTCTTGATTTAAGTTACTTTTCTTTTCAAAAAATTAAAAAAAAATCCATGGAAAAGTTAATTCATCGAAAATTTTCTATTAATTCAAACCGTTTAAGTTGTCTCAACGTCTTTAAAGTAAGACTTTTAAGTTTTTAAAATTTATTATAATGTTTTTTAAATGTCAATATTCTATCAGTACAAATACAAGTAGAGTAGTTTAACAGAAAACACTCTATTACAAATTAAAGCATATAAAGACAGAAATCCTAATTTATGAAATACCAAAGAAATACTTGCAATCTAGAGAATATTTCAGATTTCATTCCTTAATTCAGTGTAAAAATAAAATGTTTTAATCATAAATCTCAAATTTATATTTCCTTTCAAACATTCTTCGTGTTGTCCACCAAGCGCTCCAATCGTCTAAAAGAATCAACTCACCCATTATATCTCAGTGCCAACCCTGCTTTGTGCAATTTGTGTCATTTTTGAAGTTTCCATTTAAAATGTCATTCGAACATAAATTCTTCGACTGTTTGTGTCGTGTATTTTCGTTTTGTGTTACGTTGGCGTGAATTTTGTATTAAAAATTTTCTTTATTTAACAAATTATAAAATAAACTTACTATCTTAACAAATGTCAAGTGTCCTGCCAATAAATCATATTCATAAAGTGCCGGTCAAAACAATGGAATTATCTATGTATGTGACTAATTTGTAAAAAATTATCAAAAATTTGTGGTGTAAGTTTTTGTGCGTGGGAGAGCAATTAATTCAGAGCCGCGTCCTTGGCATTAGTTTTTTCTTGTTTAATATTAAACAAACAAAAAGAACCTCCTACCAAAACAGTGAGTATATAATTTAGTGATCTTAGAACATGTTAAAAATAAATTGGATGTTTCTCTTTTTTAATAATTTAAGTTTCATCTACGCCCTCTTATCGGGCACCTTTTTTTTAATTACTCAGTAATTTTGTTGATAAGAAATCACTACTTCCTATTGCTAGAATTTTGTTCTCAGCAACTAAACTTGCATTTTACAATAAATTTTGTAGTATGTGGTGAACAAAGGTTGTACTCAACTCGAGTGGTTACTTGCGAACTCGTTACAGTGCTTTGACCCGGTTTCTTGCCTATGCAATCAAAAGTAAATTCCGATTCCGAATCCGAATCAGCAAAACAAGAGGCGCGAAGCCCTACAAATCAAACAACCAGAGGTATTGAATTAACAATTATTATTTATATTTACTCGTGTTCGTCTGCTATCAAAATATTTGCATACACAAAAATTGATTTATTGTTGATGTCTAATTTCAATTTGAATTTGAGGTTGGTTGAGTGTCAATGATCTTCAAAAATAAACTATGATGATAATATGTAATTAACATAGTTTTGCATCCGAAAATGGAAATTTTGTAGTTTTTGTGACACCTGTTTACATAAATATTGATAAAGTGATACATAATGAACTTGTTGTTATGCATTGAGACCACAATTCTTAATTATTTTAAAGATTTGTGTAAAACTCGAACTCGAACACAAAGAAGAACATGAATAATTAATGTACATATGTACAATCAGTTCACTTGTTCGTGATGCTGCTGAAGGAATCTTGTAGCTAGGTACAGTTGGTAAACTGTGCTAAAAATAGATCAGAGATCTCCAAAAGGTTTTGCGCCTTACAAATGTTTCCCAATTAAGCATCAGCAAATGAGAGTCGCTTGTGTTTGTAATTATTTTTATTTTTACTTGTTATATCTATTAAAATTTTAAGTTTCATTTTAAAGTATGTATTAACATGAAGCTATACCTAAATAATATTTATTAGACTAATTGGTAGTTCATTATTAAAAAATTAAAAAGCGGAATTAATGATATTGTTGTGTTAAGAATTTGTAATGCTAACATTATTTTCGATCGGATTGCTTAGTAGGCCAGTAACCAATTTTGTATATGGAACAAATACGTGGGAAATAACCGACACCCTTAATACAAAAATAGCATTCAGTTTTCAGAAGTAGAGCTTAAAATTCTGAAAATCTCACAATCTTATAGTGTGACCCATATGCATAAGTTTAAGCTAGAAAATGTTGTTTTGTTTTTGGATACTCGATTTTTTATGATAGAATTTTTTTTAGAGTAGATAGCCAGAGACAATTTGACCATGTTGGGACGCTTGAAGAGGGAAATTAATTTTTTTTTAATTAAATCTTTTTAAATTGAAACGAAGATGGTCTGAATGAGGAACAGCCAAGTAAACAGTTTTCTTTCTACTACCGGATCCTGGTCCTGGACTCATTCAAAAAGTTCTATTTATCCCGATCGCGAACCGAAGACGCTATGCAGTTGTGCACTACTATGTTCCGGTCGTCCTGATCAAGACCATTTCTTCAGGTGGAGATCTAAGAAGCTCAAATTGTATTAAACCTATTTTAAATTGACAAACAAATAACATCATTTGAAAACAATTTTTCTCATCAGTGTATAAAAAAGTTTTAATGTTAAATTTTAGTTATTTGTGTGTTGATTTTTACCTTTTGTTTTTTATTCTTACTATATGCTCATGTTTATAGCTCAATTTATATTTTATAGGTATCTGACTTTATTATAATACAAAGCATAAGAACAATTAGAGTTTTTTTTTAAAGTTAAAGCTTGTACCTGTCATTTAAACAAAGAAACATTAACACTTATATGACTTGTTTGAATTGTAATTGAAATTGAAACAGATAATATTTGTTTTGTATTCACATACTCGTGTATGTCCGTAGTTTTTTGAAGGCTGTTTAAAAAGTAGTTGTGTTTATAAAGCTAGCACATACGAAGACTATTTAACTGGAAGATAAAAGAAGTTTGTAGTAACAAAATTCTAACGTTCAAACTGTTCTCGAGAAAAAAATATAAAAAATATACAAACGAGTAATTTATATTTATTCTAAAACAGACCTACAAATACAGATTAGATCGATTTGTGCATCCACAATTTTTTTTGACGACGACGACGTTTGTATTCCTAATGGAATGAATTCGATCCTTAAACTCAAAAGGTCCTAAAACATTTTACATAATTATAGTAAGTCAGGAGACTGTAAAAATATATAACATTTTACAACTTAAAGGCCTTTTTCCTATTTACCTGTACTTGACACTATCTTATCTTTATTTTTTGTGTCTAGAACTGACTCATTTTTATTTTACTAACAAAATCAAAAACAAACACTAAAGTGATTTTACTTGCTTTGTATTCAAAATAAAAAAAAAAAACTAACAATAGATAAAAATCAACGTCACTGACTTATTTAAAAAAGCCGCCACATGCATAAAACATTCATTACCATGGTTAATAGCTCGACTAACTTATGTATATTAATTGTTTCCAAGCAGGTGCAAGTAGTTTTTTTTATCTTTTAAAGTCTTTCTGCAGATAGGCGCCCTGCATGTGTTTAAAGACAAAAAACTTGTTTACTTGAATTGTTTTATGAATGAAAAAACAATATCCACTCTTCACATGACAAATCTGGAATGTGGAGGCGAAATTTAAAAAAGAAAAAAAAAAAACAGAAAGAAGAAAGAAGAAAAAACCGAAACCAGTCCAATAGAGCTTTAATCAGCAACTGTTAAAGAGTAAATGTGTTTCTTTGACTTTTATAGCCATTTTTAACACAAAATCTTATCTAAGAAACAATTAATAATTATTTATCCAGAGCTATAGATGCTTAATATAGGTTTGTAGTTGATTTGAATATTTGTTTATTTGAATTATCTTTGCGAGACGCATTTGGCGAAAGCGTGGGATTAGTCGGATGTCAGGAAACATAAACCATTTGAGTAAATACACAAAAGAAGAAGAAGCTGAGAAGACAAAACAAAAAAAAAATTATACCATATTCAAACTATGGTGTTTTTTAAAATTTAAATTAAAGATTAGCAGAGTTGCCGTTGCATGATTTTTCTCCTTATTTGAGCAGAAAGTCGCCCAAGTGGGTGAAAAGTTGTTGAAATATAAAACTGAAAGTTATATCAAAGTCAATCGTCACGATAGTCTAAACAGGTGGATGAACCAATCTGATTGTTGACATCTTTTAAATTTGTAAGAATTTTTTATATGTTTTTTCTATAAAAATATGAAATCAAACAAAAGAAAAGATTTTTTGGTATGAGAAAGATGGATGCAACGAAAAAGGTCCCTCGATGCTGATCAATGAATGAAAACTTCACACAATATAAGCTTCGATTTTTAGTTCCGACAAGTGAGGTCAAAGTTTGAGCATCATTTAAAGCTATCACATTAATCATTATTCATCTTTGTATGAATATGTCGGAAGTATTCGTTTTTCTTATGGTATTTTGATATTTTGGCAACACTAAAGCGTTGTATTGCCTTGCGGGAATTCCGCACGTATGTTTATCTTTGGCTTTTTTATTTTGATGTTTTTTATGAATGATGTTAATAGTTAAATAGTGTTTATTTTTTTGTCCACTTTAAGGATTAAACCAATATTGACATAAAAGTGTATGTTTGATTAGTTAAATTTAAATAAAATTAAACTAGCAACCTAGCACTATCAACAAAATTCCGCACTTGTAAGTTTTGAACTACCGAAAAGTTATTTTTTTTTTGTGAGTAGTGTTGGACTGAATTTTACAAAAAATTAACATGGTCCATCCGTAGATTGCAAGAGAATCCAATCCACAGTTTGTGTATGATTTTTGTGAGCCTACATATGTGTGAATAAATTAAAAATATCATATCTATAAATTAATAAAAGTAACATAAGTATATTTGAAGTAATTGCTCATCAACAACACACCTTCCAACGAAACAAATAAATTCTTATCAGTCTACTTCTAACCGAGCACGTATTTTCTTAAACGCCAGTCAAAAATGTGTGTTTCCATACAAACTTCTACTGCGCCAGACCAGTGATTTATAAATTATCAAACAATCAGAAGTCTGTTGGTACCCGATGTGATGGTGTGACGAAAACCATTTTGTCATGGCATTACGAAGGCGGTGGATGGCAGTGGCGACGCGGCGTTGGGAATCTCAATTTAAGTGAGTGCCGAACCAATTAGATCTCCCAGTCATCGGAAAGCAATTGCCGTTGTTGTCTGCACAAGAAAATTTCCTCTTCCGTCTTAATGATCAATAACTTGGGCAAATATATTTGAAAATTAAGAGTGTACTCTAAATAAATCGTTGGAGTTTGAATTAATCAAATATTTGATATTGTTTAGTTTTGAAAAAACAAGTTTCACGAAATTATTAATTAGTTTTAATCAATTCTCAATTAAGATACTCTTTTTAATCAAACCAAAAGTAACTACGTCATTATTATTGTTTTCAATTAATATATTAATATTGGTCTTTTTCTCCTTCTATCTTGCAGACTCTAGAAACGACGACGACGACACTCGGCACACTCCATAACTTACATTCAAATATAAAATAACAACAACAACAAAAACTTATGACAAAGTTGATGATGCAACGGATTGTTTTTACTTTCAAGTGATTTGTTTGGAATTTCTTGTGTTGAAAGGTTACCTCACAATAACAAAAAGAGGTATCCGTATCTATTGTTTAAAGTTTCATCATTAATTTTAAATCAATTGAAGAGTAAAGTAAAAAAATTTAAACAAAAAAAAATAAACACAACAAAAAAAGCCAAAAAATGATTCCTGGATATGGACCAGTAACGCAAGCGCTGCTTGGAACGCTTCTAACTTGGGGTCTCACAGCTGTCGGTTCGGCAATGGTGATTTTCGTCCGAGGAAATCAAGTAAGTTTTATTTTTCAATTTTTTTTTCTTTTATCTTCATTTTTGTCGCATGTGTTTTTGTTTTTTGTTTGTCTTTTTTATAGTTAAGAATAAATTAAAAATTCTATTTTAAGAAAGATTTATAGAA
Source organism: Scaeva pyrastri (assembly GCA_905146935.1). Taxonomy (NCBI): domain Eukaryota; kingdom Metazoa; phylum Arthropoda; class Insecta; order Diptera; family Syrphidae; genus Scaeva; species Scaeva pyrastri. The sequence continues at coordinate 11,117,784 of LR989928.1, read as the reverse complement.
GCTTAAACGAAATGGCTACATGCACAATTAAGTGTGTTTACTAATGTACACCACATATCCAAAGAGGTTAGCCTTAAATTGCAACAGGTTTTTAGTACAAAAAGGTTAGTCTTCATTTAGTTGCAAGTACCTTTGTATATTTATATAATCTCTGAATTTGTAATGTAGGTACTTGGTTTTTATTTGGATGATGAATATTCAAATAAGTCTTCGTAAGCTTGTGGCTTATAATTAAAATAAGGCATTGCTTTAATTTAAATTCATAAGCAATCATAAAGAGATAAACAGCGTGTAAAAGTTAAGAACTTATTTATGTAAAGTTGATGTTTGTTGCACAATGTATTTAGCAAAGAGCTTAAGGAGCTAGTAATAGTTAATAAATTAAAACAAAATGAGACACATGATTGGACTGTATGTTTCTTGTATTTATAAATCATGGTTTATTATTCAAAATCGTTCATAAAATTTAGTACATAATATTAGATTGGGTAAACAAAAGGTAAACAAATGTTTTGGACCCCTATGATAGTTAAAATGTAATCGCAGTATCGATATTTGAGTCAACATTTCAAATGCAAAACAAAAACTAACCATCTCGTTGAGCTCTATCTGCAGCTGCAAATTTATTTGTATTCAATATTCGTCTAGATCAATCCTCCGTGTTATTAGAAGTTGGTTTTGTTTTTCTGTTTCTGGCCCACGATATGGGATCCATTAGAACACTACAAACGAACAAATTTCATTGTCATGTTTTAGCACTTTAAAAAAGATAACCAATTTAAACATTTTTATCTTGGAAATTTGTGCATATTCTTTACTTAAAACAACTTTCAAGGTAAAAAAAATATCACGATATCCAAATTCAAACACATAACTCCCTCTTTACGACATGTTATAAGTTAAGCTTAATATTATTTTAGGCTTCTTTAAATCTTCTTACTAAGCCAAAAAGTTATCAAATTCTTTGTTCAAATATCAGATTTTAAACTAAATTTGTTTTGTATTCTTTTTGATACCAAAGTAGAATTTATTCCTTCTGTAAGAATTTCGAAGAATTCTTCTAAAAACGTGTTCTTAATTTTAATTTTGTAATCAATATCAAAATCCAAACTTTGCACGGCTTAAAAAATCACGTGAACAAATACTTACTTTACTTTAGATTAAATAATGTTATTTGAACAATTCTATCACATTCATTTTGAATGTAAACTTTTATACTATACTATGTACATAATGTTTATCAAATGATTTGTTTTGTATTGTGTTTGAATTTTTTTTATTTCGATTTTATTTGAAAAACGTGACTTAAATGTGTAAATCTAAGTGATTACGACTAAGATACTCGTAGAAAAAAAAAGAAAAAAATAGTATCCTTAGGTAAGGTGTGGGTGTTCTTTTTGTCATCAATTTTATATTATTTGTATCAATATTGAAAAAGGTGTTCATAATTATTTTTTATTATTAATCGTAATTGATCAATGAATTAATTAAAAAATTGATCATATAACTTTTCGTTGCACACATACGATACCGAATTACGTTGTTTACCAACTACGTTTCCCAAAATCATAGTTTGCCTCTAGAATGTGCCTTTTAACATCTGTTTTTTATTTTTTCAGAGAAAATCGCTAGATGTAGCCTTGGGATTTGCCGCAGGTGTAATGATTGCAGCCTCATTTTGGTCTCTGCTGTCCCCTGCGATTGAACTGGCTGAAGGATCTGGACTATATGCCCAGTATGCGTTTCTGCCAGTTGCTGGTGGTTTCTTGCTTGGATCAATATTTGTTTATGGCACAGACAAACTTATATCGTATTTGGGCATAAATAGCTCTCACATGATGATCTGTAAGTGGAATTTATCGAGTTTAAAATTAAAAAAGAAATTTGTTACATTATTTTACTCCCAGCTCTGACGCACTCGAACAAAGATAAAGCTGAGATTGCCTTAGATGACGTACAGCATTCATTGCAGAGTGTCGGTAAGTACTTTATTTATGTCCAAATGTATTTCAAAATTTAGATCTTGAAATCTTTTATTTTAGATCGCTCTTCGAATAAAGGAATGCAAAGTTTTTCAGATTGCCTCAGTGTCCAACACAGCGGAGAGTCACGACGAAGGAAAAATAAAATTAACGCCGATTTGGAACAAAACACTTATACAGACCAGGCGCGCATTGACCATGAGAATGCAGTTTCACAGTGGAAGCGGATTATGTTGTTAGTTGTGGCTATTACCGTTCACAATATCCCCGAGGGACTAGCTGTGGGTGTGAGTTTTGGTGCCATCGGTACAACAGATTCGGCGACATTCGAAAGTGCGAGGTAAATATCTCGCACATTGAAAGCTTTTTAAAGTTTAATTAAGACAGACATCATTAAATTTGTACGTAGAAATCTAGCCATCGGAATTGGAATTCAGAATTTCCCCGAAGGTCTTGCTGTTAGCTTGCCCTTACATGCTGCTGGTTTCAGTGTGCCAAGGGCGTTTTGGTATGGTCAACTATCGGGTATGGTTGAACCAATTTTTGGGGTCCTAGGAGCGGTGGCTGTAACGTTTGCAAACTTAATTTTACCATATGCACTTTCATTTGCGGCGGGAGCTATGATTTATATTGTCGCTGACGACATTTTACCAGAAGCACATGCAAGGTTTGAATTTATAGTCGCTTATATTTTATAATTTATTGAGACAAAAACTCTTCTATTGCAGTGGAAATGGGTTGCTTGCAACTTGGGGAACAATAATCGGTTTCATTATAATGATGTGTCTTGATGTTGCATTGTCCTGATTTTCATCCTCCAAACAATCTAAACGAGTCTGGATGAGAAAATACGAATCGTATATTCTAATTGAGAGACTCCTACCTACGCCATTAGTTAATTTACTATTTTAGGTGTTTTATTTAAATAATTTTACTAGCACTACAATGGTAAAATTTAAACAATCAATACTTAAACAAAGAAACTAAATCCTTTCCCTTTTCTTACAAAAACAAAAAAAAAGTACATTCTCCCCATTTTTGCTAAAGATACAAAAAAAACTAAACATACCAACATACATAATTCAAGTTCATTGTCTATCAAATGTGATTATTAAAATTACTTAATTTTATAAGTATATAAATACATATATGAATATATATTTTTTTATTGTATAAGTGAATAGTTTGTATAACAACTAATATTATTATAGATACAATGAACTAGATGTCCTTGTGCATAATTATTATTATACATTAGCCGCTTGTACAAAATCATACATATATAATTCAATAAAAACAAAGTATTTTTATTGTGTTCAAATTTTATTGCAGTTTTAAAATTATATAATTTTATTCACTGTTTTATTTATGCATAATGCTTTAAGTTGAACCAAAATGTAAATATTTGTAAAGAAAATTATATACAAAACAAGTACACAATAATAAAAATTAAAAAAAAACAAATTTTTCGAAATTTGTAATATTTTAACTAAATATGTATTTTTTTTTTGTTTTCTCATTTACAATTTCGTTTCACACTTTGTACAAAAGTCAGAGTGAGTTCGGAATTTAATTTTCTCTCTCTGAATTGATATGAAAAATGAAATCGAAAGGTAAACAAAATTACTCCGAGTGCATTTCTTTTTTTATTTGCTATCAAATTTAATTCTTTTTCCTTACATGTATGTAATTGCATTCAAAATTAAAAAGTTGTTTACTTAGGAAATGCGAATAATGATTTAAGGAATTTTTTATTTTTGAATAAATACATTTTGTAAATAGAGGAGGGTGTTGTTTCATTCATCTTCATCGGCTTTTTCAATTAGTGTCCCATTATCCCGATCGCGAGCGGACGACATCGTCTTGTGCATCTGCAGCATAGAAGTTATAGTAAGATTTCTGGATTTAAAAAGTTTAAACTTTCATAAGAGCTCCAATATTCCTGATATTTGAAACGGAAACATAGAATTTGTATTTTAATCTATCTATATTAATATATAAAGCTGAAGAGTTTTTTTGTTTGAACGCGCTAATCTAAGAAACCACTGGTTCGAATTGAAAAATTCTTTTTGTGTTGGATATTCCATTTGTCGAGGAAGGCTATAGGCTATAATAACATCACGCTGCGACCGATAATAGAGAAGAACCAGTGGAAAATGTTGCAAAAACGGCGAAAATTATTCATCTTTGAGGGCTTCCGTTATTAGTTTCAAGGCACTGATCTCAAAAACTACGTAATCAAATTGAAACATTCTTTTTGCATTGGATAGTTTATTTATCGAGGAAGACTTTAAGCTATACAAAATTAAGCTACGACCAATAGGCGAAATATAGGTCACTGGTCATTATTGGTCTTTGGTCATAAATGGTCTTTGGTCATAAATGGTCTTTGGTCATATATGGTCATTGGTCATTATAGGTCATTGGTCATTATTAGTCTTTGGTCATAAATGGTCTTTGGTTAATATAGTCACTGGTCAATATAGGTCATTGTACATTTGACCTCTGACCTTTGACCTTTGACCTCTGACCTTTGACCTTTCACCAATGACCTGTACAGGCCAATGACCAATAACCAATAATGACCAATGACCTACATTGACCAATGACCATTTATGACCAAACACCATTTATGACCAAAGACTAATAATGACCAATGACCTATAATGACCAATGACCATTTATGACCAAAGACCAATAATGACCATTCTCCTATAATGATTCATAACCAATGTCTAATGACCAAAGGAGTCTCTCATTTATCCCGATCGCATCGTGACGAACGTTATTCCATCGCCATTCATGGACCAGTTGTTCTTCTCGCAGTCGAACGCCACCAAGCACTTGGTTTTTCTTTCACTAATCAGCCAGCGGGATATCGTATTAAAAAGAGAACACTAGGCACGCATTGCATGGGATAGATTTTTGTTTTCAAACGAATTGTGGATTTTGTTTTTGAGTATTATGAGTCATGACCATCACTTTCCAGAATTGTAATTAAAAAACAAAACATTTTAATCAAAATGTGTCGACTCCTTACTTATTAATTTTAATCTGTATTTAAAATACATATTATGATAAATAATATTCAGTTTGGGTACCCCAGTCCTACACACTTTCCCATGTATCAAAAGCTAGGGGCAAACAATGTAAGTACATACCTCCTAATTTATGTAAATATCTTCAATTTTTGATTAATTTAAAGCCAAGGTATTTAATATTTATTTAATTTTATTTTTTTTTTATAATTTTTAAAGAGCAACAGTGTTTAGAGCGGAATAGTTTCAATATAATAATAGGTTTACTTTCAATTTATTAGCTTCTATAGCTAAATAATTTGTTCTTAATATTTGCGTAACAAACAATAAGTTGTACATTATTTTATTGTTAATGCTTAAATGTATCTGAGAATTATTCTTTTATTATTTGTTTGTTTTTCTTTTCTTTTATTTTATGTATAGAAACAACAACACTTAACATCATGTAATTTTTTTTTATTTCTTTGTAAATTTTAAAAGAATAACTCAGTTAAATTATTTGTTATTATTTTATTAATATTTAATAACATTTCCATTTATATTTTTTTCTATCATGTGTATATATTTTTATGTGTATATTGTAAATAATTGTATTTACTCTATATTTTATTTTATTTTTTGTTTACTTTTTAGCTATGTATACTTTACTTATAAATAATTAATAATTCTTTTTCATTCATTAATCTATAGTTCAGCAAGTCTTTTGAAGTGTTTAAAAATTTGTTTTGTTTTTTTTTTTTTAATAAATCAAACAAAAATATATAGCTGAATAAAAAGAATTAGAAAGTAAAATCTTAACTTAGATTTTCTATAAATATTTATGTGGCAAAGAGGGGGTGGGAAGAAGTTTGTTTTTAAATCATTAAAACTATACAGTATATCTATGTATGTATGTATGTATATTTAATTTTGCACACACCGTGTATTTTAATTTTAAGGTACACAATTACGAATTCTAGTAATTTTTCTACTAAATTTCCTGTACATGTGTATAATAACATATTTTTCCTTTTTTTTTTTGTTTTGTAAATAGAAATATCAACAAGAAACCAGTAAAATAAGAATGAAATTTAATAGAAACTTCATTTTTTATAATATTAAAGATACTATTTAAATATTGTTAAACATTTATGAATATTTTCTATTCTGAAAACTTTACGTTTTGTCTGTACTTAAAATCTATAGATTTTATATTTGTTAAGCACATGTTTTACCGAAAGATTTTGGCTCTTATTGTTTATAAACATATATATATTTCTTTATTTTATTTTTTGTCTATTGTGAATGAGGAAGCATCTAAATTTCGTACTAATTTGTATGTAATTATTTTGTCAATATTTATTTTTTCTTTTGTTTTGTTAGAATTAATTTTTGTATGTACAAATATTGAAGAAAAATATATATATAATATACGTACTATAATTTCGATTTACATAATCTAGCAATAATGGTAGAATTATATTATAGTATTTTTTTGTTTTTATTTTAATTATAATCTAAACTTTTGTTTGAATGCTTTATTTTATATTTTTTTATTTGTTTATTTTGTAAATGCAATTTTATTATTTGTATTTTTTATTTATTAATAAATAGATAATAATTATGGTTGTATTGTCAAAGAATTTTAGATAAGTGTTGGCTTTTGCTATAACAATTATAATGAGATATTCGTTTTAGATGTTTTGTCTACAGTAGGTATCTATTTGTATATCTTAAGATTTTGTGAATTTATTCGAGTTGATGAAACTATTTAAAGACATTGATTTTGAGTTGTTGCAGAATTTGGAAAATTAACCAATGCTTTGAACTGAAACTCCAAATATGTGTTTAAATGTTCCAAAAGAAAATTATCATCATAGCCAAGCATTGGGGCTACCAACAAAAAGTTGTAAGAAATAAAGACCAATACCAAAGATTGTCGAACGCTTATTTGCTGATTCAAATAAAATAAAAAAAAAAACTAGTTTAACAACTGATGACCCCACTACAGTTTGAGTTAAGGAATTACTTTGTCATACATTCACAAGAAGATATAAATCAAAAGCACGTCATTTAATATTCCAAGAAACGGAAATCAATTAATTTAATTTATTGATAATTATAATTCCGCTTTGAACTTTCCAGGTATATTCAGGATCCCGCAGTCCTTCCCACATCGCGCAAATCATTGACAGGTTAAGTGTTATTTTATTCGAAAAAAGATACTCAATAAATTCTTGTACCTATCAAGTCACTTTGCACTTTTATTTATACAAAAACAAAAATTAAAGTCTATAAACAAAAATAAAACGATAAATAAAATTAAAATTCCTTTTTTGTTTGGATTGTTAATTTATTTTAATTATGTAATTAAAAAATTATAACATAAAATATTTATAATAAAATTAAGTACTGAACATAATACACAATAATATAATTAAAGAAAAAATTAAATAAACATTATTTTCAAAAGAGAACATTACGATTAGAATTTAAGTAAATCGGTATTAGTAGTTTTAAAATAGTAGGAGTTTAAATGTTATCATAGACAAATATAAATAGGACACACAAAAACAGTTAGTATAATCATAAGAAAACTAACAAGAACACAATATAGTAAAATAGTAAGTTAAAACAAATAATTTCATTGTTGTAAAAAAAAACATAAGTTTATAATTAAAAAATAACAAAGTAACTTATATTTTAACACTTTACCAACTGAAAGGGTGATTTAATTTTAGGTTGTTGTTTAGTTTGCAAGGAATAACATTTACAATTAAATATTATAAATTATTTAGTCAAGATTTTAAGTTTAATATTTATCAACACTTTTTTCAATTCATAAGATTTCAATGTTCAACGTACACGTATAAGAGATACATATGTATAAATATTTTTAACAATTCTCTGATATTTCTTTACACAATTTCCTAAAATTTTTACATAACTTATTTACCGAAAAAAGAAAATAAGAACAATATTATAACAAATCTAATTCGTATAAAATGTATTAGAAAAAATACTAAAATTTTTAATTAAGAATTTCTTTGTATTTTATTTAAATTTTTTGAAAATATTGCTTAAATTGATATTAAATGCAAAACTGGAATGATATGAGGTTAATAAATAATGGTTTGTTATTATTTTGTGGATGTTTAGCTAAAGAGAATCAAAGTAGTGAAATCTAGAAGAAAATAATGAAAAACAATATGGTATTGTATGTTTAGTGTTCATTTAGTTGGCACCACGCTTCATTCGTTCATGCGCCTTTTCATCATTGCTTTATGTAATAAGTCATATAATTTTTTCTTGATCTCGGGGATGAAATTAATATGACACTTACTTTATTTCCAAAAGAAAAACAAAAATTACATAAATTAATAAATTACTGTATTTTAAAAACAAATTTTCGTTCGGGATGAATGCGGGAGTTATTGTCTGGCTAAAAAAATGAGGAATTTGTGACCCTTTTTTTTTAAAAAAAAAAAAGTAGCAACTTTAACAAGAATATTTTGGTTGAATGGAATTCTTTGTTCCTAGGATAATTATGCCAATAGGAATCTGATACAGCATTTTTGCTAAGCAATTCCAGTGGGCTAGTTACAGCCAGCTGATTGTTTCATCTCTGCTTTGGAAGAATTAGGAAGATATTCAAAATAATAAATGCAAATATTTAATTTTTTAAAAACAAAATATTTGTAAATTAAACATTTTGTATGATATTTTTTTGTGTAAAGCTCAAACCGCGCTTGGGAAGTCATAAATAATTTACAAATAATTGTCCGCTAAAGATAAAAAGTGTATTGCATTGAATTGCTAATAAAGTTGAAAGTATTTAAGTTGCTTTCTAAAGTCTTATGTTGTTGTTGTTTTAAGTGTTTAGTGTTATTAAAGTATTAAAAAATGAAATCGTCGTGAAAAGGAAAGCTTTCTAAATTACGTTTTTTTTTTTTGCATACTTATGTCGAAAATATTAATGCTTAGCTTAAATAACTTATTCAGCTTCTTAAAAATACATGTTTACTCGTCAATTCCTGTTTTATTCCTTTTTTATATATTCAATCTTTAGATCTCTACTTCGACTGGAATATATCAAAAGTATATTTCCTCTTCATCGGGTGGTGGTGAGCTACGTTGTTGTGGTGGTGGTTTCTTCTTTTCAATTGCTCCTCCAGAATTGGTTAATGTCTGTCGGCTATTGTTGCTACTGTTACTTACAGTCGAGGCTGAAGATGAGGTGGAACACGTTGATGCTGTACTTAGTTTTTGAGTGAGCATTGTGTTGGAAGGTGATGAACGCGAAACTATTGGTGGTGGTGATGATGGATTTATTGAGGCGTAGGCACTCACATTGCGACCAGTTGTTGATGTTTGGTGATAATTTGCAAGGGACGTGGGCAATACACTGGTCGAAAGGCCAACATCTGAATTACGCAATCGGTATCGTTCCGGCAGTTTCGGATAAGTATTCGTTCTAAAAAAATAATAATTTAAAAATTTTTCATTTAATTCAAATTTAAAACTTTAATAAGGTACCTTGTTGCTGGATTTCCAGTTTGTTGTGGTTGTTGTTGAATTATTGCTGGGCTGCTTCCGGTTCTTGAATGATTTGGTGTCATTTGGTTCTAGAATAATAATTGATGAGTATTTATTTTTGGACAAAGTTTTTTTTTTTTTAACTAAACTACACAGATATTCAAAACTACTGCAAAGTCATATTATGCTTTTAGTAGTTGCAACTAAAATACCAAGTATTTTTTGACATAATTTTTAAGTGCTCTTCATCTTAACTTATCGCTTCTTTTTAATTATTGAGTCACTAACAAATACTGATAATAATATCGTGGATATATAAGCAGGAAGCATATTTCTAAACGAAAACTCTACACTTTTCCTCAGTCATTTCTGAAATAAATTATCCCAGAAATAATTGATTTCCTTAAACGGAAATAAACGTTTAGGGCAAAAAGATTTCAATTAATCCTGTAAATACCATCACGTTTCATATTTCTGTTTGAGATTCCCGAGGTACTATGTTTTTAATTATCATCTTGCTAAGACTTCTTTATTCCCATTTTTCGATGGTGTTTATGGAAAATAATAAAAAAAATAAAAGACAGAATGTCCAGACGAATATTAATGTTTATATTTTTGGACATTTTTAGGTAAGATTAAGTAAACAAAAAGCTGCGATGAGTCAATTTATCTACAAAACACAAGTGAGTATTTAAAAAAATTACAAACTATACATTTTCGAATACAAAAATTAACTTAAAAATAATAAAACTTATGAATAAAATAATTTACCAATATAAGAATCGTTATTTCTCACCTTTTTATCAGCTAATTTAAGTGGAAACATTTGTGTGATACCTCCACTTGAATTATTACTGGAATTAGGTGGTGAAGTGATGTTATTGCTAGAATTTGTGGATTGTGGTGATTTTTCAGATTTTGTGCTAAAAGAAAACAATTTACACACGAACAAAAAAAAACAAAAACGAAAAAAGGAATAGGAAAAAATAAAACAAGGATTATGGATAAACAAAATTTGATGGTTGTTGGAATATGGAAATAAAAAAAATAATAAAATTCAAGGAAAAACACTGCAAAAACATAAAATATGAAATGAAAAGAAAGAGAAGAAAAATATAAAATCGAAATAGTGAAGAAAAACCATTCAAAACAAAGACTCAAAACAAAATCAAAAAACAAACACAAACAAAGTGAGAATTAAAAGAATAGAAAATTATATGACGATGAAGATGGATGACAATAAAATTGATGAAATGACAAAAAGATGAACTAAAACAGTGCACTATGGATAACCTTGAAAATTTACCTAGACAGGGAGGAGAGTTTCATGGGAATTTGCTGCTTAACACTGGCTGGGTTGACTTTGGGAGCATTAGTGGCGCTCAAAAGATTTGCTGGCGGGGTCTTCGGTACTGCTGGAACGATAAAATCTTGAACATGAATTATTGAACTCTTCAAATGACGAAGAATTGCCTGCATCATTGTTTGATTTGGGCTTCTTCTTGGCTTTTGAAAATGATAAGGATGATCGGCGAAAGAGGTTTTTTCTTATATCTAGGAAGAGGGTTGGTGAAATGGAAAGGAGTATGGGATTCTAAACTCACTCGAAGCTGATCGCCACTTGTCTTTTCGACGATCCACAGTGCTGCCGTCAACTGAGTGATGCTCATCACCACTACTTATAGGCGGGTGACTCTCATCTGTGCTGCTAGGGGCTATAGTTGCTATAGGAAGGGGAGTCTGCGGAATAAAAATTCACCACTTAGTATCCAAATTCATATAAGGATAAAATGAAACTTACACTCGGTGATAATAACAGTCCTTGGCTCGAAAGCAGTTCCATTTTTCGATACAACTGTTCACGTTGTTGTCTGATGTCCTCCTGTTCAGCCTTTATTTGCTTTTGCAGTGCCTCTTGGGCGGCTTTTTGTTCTTCCAAATCACGTTCTTGCTGTTCCTTCTGCTTGAGCCAAGAAGTTTTCTCCTCTTGTAGTTTGTCTTGCAGATTACGTAACTCTTCTAACTGATCATTGTGTTTATACTGAGTCTTAGGGTTATCCTTAAACGAGGCTAACTGCATTTGCAAATTTTGTATGGTAGTCATTTGTTGGGACACTATACAAAGAAGAGTTTGTAGATAATGTGACACCTGTAGGGCAGCATAATTATTATCTTTGAGGCAGATATTCTCCGTATTATTGCGCAGAATCGCACTCTGCTGTACAGAGAGGCTATTTAAATTGGAATCATATTCCGAGTGATTGCTTGCTGATATCGACAAAGATGATTCTTTCAGATGATTGTCGCGACACGGTATAGGAGACATGGGTAACGTCGAAAGGATTACATCGCGGCACGAGAAGGCGCTCTAAAATTATTTTAAATTATAAATAAACAAAGTTTTAATCTTTATGGGTATTATAAAAAGTTACCTTGCTTCGTTTCTCATCGAATCCACCAAAGGTTTCAGCTCTTTTGGGTAAAATCGGTGATGCGTATGCATCGCTTTGTTTCTCACCAACAGAACTAGTGGAACGGGATACGGACAGACCTGTTGCTGCTGTATAAAGGGTTGAGGCTAACAGGTAAATCTCCTAAAATAAAAACGAATAATATCAAAACGTGATCTCAATAAGGAAATGACAATTTTATATTTACCTGAACAGTATTTAATACTCTTTTCCATATTTCTATGGTATCACAGTCATCGTTAATTAAGTCTCTATAGGTTCCAAAATTCGATAAAAACGCCTCGGCACTTGGAATAGTCGATTCTGGTCTTTTTTCTTTCAATAAACTAAGTTGAAGGAGGATTTTTTCTTCCAGAATGAGAGCTTGTTCGATGTCCTTTTGACGCATTTTGTCTGTAGAAAATGTTTGTAACAAAAAAAATTAGTATTGTTGAATTTGAAAAAAAAACACACTATATATAAATAAATTAATCAGTATTTGTACTGTGTAGCGGTAAGGTTAAGGTAGAGTGTAATAATTTATGTAGATTTTGTATTTTACAATAAGTAATGTGATGGTTGCAGGAGAGGAAGAATTTCGATTTCGAATTTCATAGATTTTTAAATTTAAGGGCTGTGAAATTTAATATAGTAGGGATATGCACTTTACTGCTAATATTTTTAGATTTCAATTCAGGTTCATGAGCATAATAATTTACTTAACAAAACGTGAGGACTAGCTTTGAGTTGAAACAACTTACAAAAGTAATTAATACAAGGTTGGTCCAGAATGTTTTTACGTTTAAGCATTTTTGGCGTTTAATTTTTTCAAAAGGTTGTATTTGAACTATGGTTTATTAATCATTTGAAATTTTCTAATAACGCCTTATTCTCGACACACATAGAGTGACTATACCTACTTCCACGTATCTTATCTAAAATGAAATGTTTTAAAATTGCTATGCCAACCTATCTAAACTTGACTTTTACAAAACCAAACGAAATGTTCTTCATATTGTTTCTATTAAAAGTAAACAAAAAAACAAGCTGATTTGATAAATCGATACAATAACTGCAATAATGCTAAAAGCATCAAGTTCAATTAAACCCAGCAATCTATATTAGTGTGAGTCCCATGGGACAGTTCGCACCAACACTTCTAGACATTAATTTATCATTGTTTTATAAGTGAAATTCATATGAGGTTTCCTGTATAGATACTATAAATATTCTTTGATTAAGATCTGTTCCACTGACAAAGACTCCAAAAGATAAGATTGCATTTACATTATTTTGATTGTGTGTTGTTAGACGAAGTAAAAGTATTTCACTGCACTCATAGATTATAGCTTATCATGAAAATGATAAGATAAGAATTGTGCTGATAAGTTACCAAAAGCTTTGTGACAATAATAAAAACAACAACTACTCAGTTCCATCGAATGAGTTAGTTTACATTTGGAATAATTGAAAGAAGGTCTCGTGGAGATGATTCGAAGAGAATCATAATTTAGTATTTTCAACTTCCATAACATAAATATGGCAATTAAATTTAAATTTGTAATAATATTCATTGTTTTGGTGGTTTTAAGTGAAAAATTAAACGCAACAATAGAGACTGAACATTGCCCATCGTATTGTACATGTGACTTATTTGAAAATTTAAATCGAGCCGATTGCAGGTACCTACTATAGTTTTTTAGTGATCAAATGAAATGAGTTTTTAAATATTTTATGATATTTTAGTGGACAACAATTAATAACTCCAAATGTTGAAGTTCCAAGTGCAGTGGAGTTACTCGATTTGTCATACAATGACATCACTACATTGGATAATGTCTGTTTTGAGGTAAGTTCCTATTAATTTGTTTGTTTTTATCAAAAAGATAATAGTAGATAAGTAATGTGTTGAAAACACTCCTAAACCAATGCGACAAAAAAAGCATGGCGATAATAATAAATTAATCATCAAAAAAGAAGAAAACAACAATTTTGGGTGTAAAGTTAAATAGCCAATTATTGGTATCCTGAAAATGTATAGGTATTATTTTCTTTTACATCAGGGTCTCATCTACGTCATAAACCTGACAATCGATCACAATGCCCTTCATACGATTTACCTGGACGCTTTCAGTTCGTTGAGAGATGTGACTTTCATCGATTTATCATACAATCGCCTGGAATATTTCGACGAACGAATATTCGAGGCAAATACCAAACTAACCACACTCAATCTGTCAGGCAATAAATTCATGTCACTTCAAAATAAACCAATTCTCAGAAGTTCATCAATGCAATATCTAGCATTAAATAATGCTCAAGTTACTTATATATACCCACAGATGTTTAAGGAAATACCCAATTTACTGGAAGTGGATATCTCGAACAATCTTATGATAACTTTAAGTGCTACAGCTTTCAATCCATTGCAGCAATTGCAATTGGTTAATTTGGAGCAAAATCGTTGGATCTGTGATAATGGTTTCGATGCTACTCTAAAGCTATTGAAACGACGAGGAATCGAGACGAAACTAAATGCATGTGAAGTCTTTGATACGAAAATTGCGAGTGGAAGCAAAGCGAATGAGCCTCATATGTTCGAGAGAATGATGTCGCAGGAACCTTCGACATTCAAATCAAGTGAACCAAAGGAGTTTATTCCAATCGAAAATGTTTGGAAGGCCAAAAAGCCAAAAGACTCAGATGTCGAAGGCGCTGAGGCTTGTGAAGAACAAAGTTTAAATAAAATTTGTCATCTTCATCGCAGTTGCATGGCAAACTTGAAAATGTTGATAAAAGATAAGACATCCGGGGAGGTCATCAATCGAGGTAAATTCACGGACGATGATTTGAAATTTGTCTTCTTCACCGGCATAGCGCTGGGAATGGCAACAGTCATTTGTCTGTTAACCTGTGCGCTTTGTATAAAGCGATGTTTTACTGTTCAAAAGAAACTCGCACAGAGGCCAACTGATGGTAAGTTTACCAAAAAAACATTGTTTTTTTTTTTTTGCAATTGAAATTGAATTCCAAATTAATCTTTTAGTTGTGAGCACCATACCACTTCGCCGGCCAATACCCCCACCAATTCAACCTAGACAGCGTCGGTCTAATCGACGATCTCGAAATCCACCTGTTCCACCGCTTAATCGATCATTTTCAAATCCTGTCCGAAGAGGTCCCCATGCCGAAGGCAATCACAGTGACTTTGCAACATTTATAACTCGATTTTTCGAAAGGCCCACTAGACATCAATACTACAGGACGATAAATGAAAACACAGCCCATATGATTCGACGATTAAGTCAGAGTAACTTGTTTAACAATCGTCGCAGTAGACAATTCACAGATACTCCAAATAGCGATGGTGATAATTTAGAACAATCAGAGCCATTCGTTTATCCTTTGGCCATTGAGAGTGTATCTTCACTAAACCAATCTCAAGAATATCAATCTGAGGCAGAGAGATGGCACGAACAACCAGTGCGTCCTGAAACACCTCCACCAGCGTATGGAGACATCATAAGGCCCAGAGAAGAAATTTGAAATACTTACAAATAGATTTTAGATTTAATATTGTATTATAATTCATTAAAACTCCACTTAATATGTTCAACTTGAATTAATAACCATTCCCGATCGAAATATTCAATTTGATTGGAAACTCATACTAAGTCTACGATATGTTGAGAGATTTCGTTAATTTTAATTTAAGTTGGAACAATGGAAAGGATTCGAGAAATCATTTAGAAAATTCATCCTCCCCATGTTAGTTTTTAGGTTAATAGTAAATTGTTTTATGTACAAAAGTGTATGAAATATGAATTGAGATAATTAAAAGCTGTAAAATATTTATATTTTTTCTTTTTACAAAAAGCTTACCTTCTAGCTCGCTATTTCCCATAGCTATAGCATATTTTCAAGCAATACAAAGAATATACAAAAGCATTGTTATTTTTTAATAATAGTTTTGAAATTATGAGCATGATTAAGAAGCAATAAAATTCGAAAAACAAAATAATAATAATAATAAATAACTAATGGGAGCATATATGAAGATGATAAAAGAGAATTATTGAAGATTATACTGCTTGACACTTACACAGGAAAAGGACCAGAAAATAGAAATAAATAAATATACACTTAATTTATTATTCTATTACTTGCCTATTAGCTCTCTCATATTTGCTTGTTTGGCGTCAATAAGTTTTTGTTTTTCTTCAGCGGTAAGATCATCAGTTTCGACATCATCCGATGGACATTCGAGAACAGCAGCTCTATGAAAGAAGTTCAGATAATTTTATCATTAGGTTTGCAATTTTTCACATGGGATTGCAAGTAATAGACGAATATTAAAGGAAGATTAAAAGTTATGTCTAAGAATTTGAAGGCACTTTGGTAACAATACATATTTTTCCCTTTGAGGTATTATTTTAACGAAAATTGAAAGTTGTCCGAGAGTAAAGCAAAATAGAAGATTTTCCCTTTAAGTAAATAAAGAATGACACACCTTATAGCTTGAATCCAAACGTTTTTATCCTTTGGTTGTTGTACTTTAAGCTCATACATTTCAGGAAAGGCAGGATTCGAAGAAATTATATAAATACCACGCGATTCAGTTCCAGCTTTTTCACGAATGAGAAGCTTTTGAAGAGATACAACTCCAGCCTAAAACCAAATCACATGACAATTGAAACAAATAAACGCAAACACAAAATATAATTCAACTAACCTTATTCTCTGGGGTAAAGAATGTGTACTTATTGTGTGAACTCTCTTGAAGAAAGAACAAACAATCGGACAGCACTACAACCAAAACAACTTGCATCTTAGATCTTCCCTGCATCAGCATAGCATAGCCTTCAAATCTGAAAAAATGAAAAAACGTTTTCAATGGAATATGCTTTAAAATAATATATGTGTATAAAGTTAAACCTTACTTCAATCTTCTTTGGGGCCCAACACAAATTTCAGATTTTCTAAACTGCTTATTTTTATACATTGCATACGACTTGACATCGATGCGTCTGAAGATCTCCAATTGGCGATCTTGTTTTTCCTTTTCCGCTACACAAGCATCCACATCGACAAGCATACTTTTTACCAAATTCATAGCTCGCTGCAGCTTTTCCTGTTCAACTCGATCCTCTCGTGAACTCTTCAACAGCGGATCAATGAGCAGAGGATATTTAGTAAGGCGCTAAAAATATTAATATTAATATTTAATATTATGTGTCTTTTTGAAAATAAACAAAAGTTAATGTCCATTGAACTTACCTGCGTCACAAACAAAATACACTCGGGAATGCCTTTCTTCTTGAGCAGCGGATTGGACAGACAATGCTTATACCATTCGGCAAACGTTTGATCGCTTGTCATGCAAAATTTAAATTTATCGAGTGCAGAACGATGATTTGAGCAGAATTCCCCTGGAAATAGAACAACAGTAGTAGTAGGGGCGGTGAAGTCAATTCTTAATCATGTGTGAAGGACTGCACACTATACGAGTATGTGTTGGCGCTGGGTAGCCGAGTTGGTCATTGAGGAGAGCTCATCAAATTACAGAATGCTTTCGTATGCACTATTGGGTGTTGGATGTGCGGCTATAAGTTTGCACAGAATGAATGATAATAATGAACGGGCAGCAGGCAAGGCGTTCGTCCGTTGTCGTCGTTCGACTTTGTTGTGGTAGATACCCACAGTAGTAGCGCCGCGCAGTGCCGTATTTAATTGTGTGTACTGTGAGTTCAAATTGAAAGAAAGGTCGCGTGGGTTTAATTACCTTGATGTGGAAGTGGGTCATTTCTGACGGCCAGTAAAGACGAAGACAACGACTATGACTACAACGACGACGATGGGATGTTAGATGTTACTATTACCAACAACAACAATGATTTCTCTATTGTTTTATTTTTGATGATGTCATTCATGTGCAAATGGGGGAAAAAAGTTCATGCAATTATGCACTTACAGGTGGTCTATTGTTTATAGAGGAATCAGCTCGAGGTGTATAAAGTCATAGAGTCACAGTCACTCTATGCACTCACTCTATGGATGTAATAAGATGCAAATATTTCGAGAATTCTTAATGCTCGTTGCAAGGTAATTGGTATTGAAAAAGGTAGGATGTTGGTGTAGTTTTACTTTTTAATTATTTTCTAAGGTAAACGTGAAAGTAAAAGTGAAAGAAGTGTGTTATTTATAAACTGGGTATGTGTTTGTTCACTTTTATTGCTATCTTTTAATTAAATTTAAGTTTTTTTTTTTTATTTTGATGTAAGAGAAGATCTCGTATCAATGGAGAAAGGTTAAATGCAAACAGCTGGATTATGACTTATGATACACAAAAGAACATTGTTGTTTGCATCATTTAAATGGTGGCTTATGGATCAACTATAATTTCAAACATTTACACACAGTGGTTTGAGGTGTTATTATATTTCTGACAAAAAGAGCTTGGTCTCCTGGATTTACCAGACTCGTTAATCTATTCGGATAGAGATGAGACACCAGAATCGAATTCAGTGCATTTATAACAGTAGTCAGATCTTTAAAATTTGAAATATGAAAAAAGAAACAAGTCTAGCAGAATCGGTTAACTCCAAAGTATTAGAAAGTTCAAATAAAACTTTGTGGTGCTAATTAAAGTAAGAAATAAAATTTAAAAAAAACACTGTTCATAGAAACTTACCGTAAGCAACTTTCAGCCGTTGGGCATTTGTAGATGAGAAGAAGTCCACTAGAATATCAGCAATGCTATCAACTATGTAATTCTCTCTTTGCTTCTGCCGAAGTTTTTTGAGAAAGCTAAAAAAATTAAGGTCTCGTTCATTAAACTGCTTTTCATTTTTTAATATTTATTTATTGTAATAATTCTTACCACGTGTGTAATTCAGTCAATTCAGCTAAACGTGGAAACATACGATTAATATGTAATCCCGCAAAATGTCTTTCTAGACTTTCAACAAAAACTTTCTGCATGACTAGAAGGGTCTGGCAGTGATGTTTTTCCGTCATAATAAACTCGTATATGTGCTCCTGCCGTTTTACTTGCTGTTTTATTGGAAGAAAAAAAAAAAGGACGATTCGAGGATTTAAAAAACAAAACAGTTTGCATTCATCAATCTCACTTGTTTGTCTTTCAAGGACTTGACGACTTCTTTTGGCACACTTGGACTCCACGAGTCATGTTCGTCGAGAGCTATACCCAAAGCTGGATCGGCACCCAAATCATGTGGACCAATTGGCGGTTCATTTAGAAATTCAACTCGAATCAAAGGCGTATCGTCTGAGTAGCTGAAATAGATAAAACAAAATAAACGATTCCAGTATTTTAGATTTGATTTCCTGTTTTTTAAGAAGTGAATATAGATTTAACATATCCAGTTTAAATAGATTTCGTGTGAATTTGTGAAAGAGTGTCTTGGTTTACTTTATACACAGGAGGTAGTTTCATGGTTTATCATAAGTTTGGTTAGAGAATAATAAAAATACAAAATGAAACAGAAAAAAAACTCATTGTTGATGATATCAAGTTTTTTTTTTTTTTAATTTTTCAACAAACATTGTCTCAAAAAGCAATAAAAGTTTTTATTATTAAAGAAATAATTATTTTTTAAGTAGATTTACAAAACAGTTTTAGGAACACAAGAAAGCGGAGTAGATAAAGTAATATTAGTTTTTTTTTTTCTAATTAATTAGATTTTTTTTCTTTCGAATATTGAATTAGCGCTTTTGGGAATACTTACTTTGAATGTTCATTTTGTGAATGTCCATCATAATAATCCCGGCCGTCGTCATGATGTGAAGTATGGCTAAATAAGAGAATGCAAGCGTAAAAACAAAAACAATAAAAATGTGTAATGGAAATAAACACTGCTGCGAAGGCGGCGCGGCGGCATAACAAAACAAACAAAAAGAACGAATGATTTTTTGTTTTTTTTTTAATAACCAGCAAATTAAAAAATAAGAACATAATCGTGAATTATAAATGAAATAAATTTTAACTTAAGATTTTTTAAAACAACAAATAATACTGAAGCATAAATAACTGAAAATTTTGTATAAGCAGAAAAAATGTATACATTTCTATAAAAAAAGGACAAAATTAAAATGCATTGAAGTTGAAGCAAATAATAAAAATGTTTAAATCTAAGAAAAAGCCTAAAGGCTGAGACGTGAGGACCAAGTGAAATATGAAGATAGATGAAAATCTAATATTTATTTTAGTTTTATTTTATTTTTGTATGAAAGCCAGTTGTAAATTGTGTCTTTTATTGGTTGTGATTTAAAAGTGAGTTATTTTTTTTTTTTTGTAACGAACAAAAACTTATGACTTAAGGAAGCCCCCTTTTTTGTACTATTTTTGGTAGTCAAGGCTGATAGGTTGAAGAATTCACATTTTAAAGCTTCAGGGAGTTTAAATTTTGAGATTTGTTTTCTTTAAGGACTTTCAAAACAGTTTCTTAGTTTTAGGGTAAATCGAACTCAGTTCATGTTCTTTTTTTAATCAGAGTTTTATCATAGGACATTTCTTGAACTTAGAAATACTCGCAAATGATTGTGCAAATGAAATAAAAAGCTAAGTTTTCAATTCATAAGTGAGTTTTATAGGAAGAAGACTTTTACCATACGTTCCTTTATTCATAACTTGAATACAGTGTCTTTGTAAAATAAACTATCATTTTGATTCTAACAAAAACATTTTTCAAAATCGAAATTCATTCCTGATATTGACAAGGAGAGTTAAAAAATCAATGTTTTATCCAAACATTTAAATATCTCGGAAAATGAGCGCTCTACAGGGGTTTTCGAATTCTTAAATCGACTTTTTTAAAGTAAAGCTTGTGAAAGTAACGAAAAAAAAAATTGTCTACCACTTAAAGGATTGTTTTGCACAAGAAAGTATTTTGGTCTTAAAAAAAAAACAGCTCTGGAAAGTAAAATTCATTTAGAATTAGATTATTAAAATATTATTCTTAATTAAAACTTATAAAATTACAGGAAAGGTAAAATGGAATACATATTAAAATTTTAAAGAATTTTCATGGTGAAAAACAGAGTTGTTTTTTTATCGTTTTAGGAACCAAAGATATATGAAACGATAACGATTGGACCTTTTAAAACTGGCTTCCTATTTTTTATTTTATTTTTTAAGACATTTAATTATGTAAAAATAATTTCAACAAAAAAAAAACGAAAGGAAAAAATGAGTAATAGAAATTTGTTGATTAACTACAAAAAAAAAAAACAAGAAACTACTTCTTAATAGACTAAAGACTTACGGCGAAATCCTTTTACACTGAATAGTATCAAAGACATCAAGTACAAAAATTGTAGACATTTAAAAGCGTTCAAGTACTTTTCAATTGCATGCATTATTTTTTTGTTTGTTTTGTGTTTTTTTTTTTTTTTTGGGGGAAAAAAGAACTTTAATGTAATCAAGAAACCATAAACCCAAAGCATAAT
Organism: Scaeva pyrastri; assembly: GCA_905146935.1. Lineage (NCBI taxonomy): Eukaryota > Metazoa > Arthropoda > Insecta > Diptera > Syrphidae > Scaeva > Scaeva pyrastri. The sequence continues at coordinate 11,096,331 of LR989928.1, read as the reverse complement.
TTATTGAACTTTAAAATTTCTAAAATGCATTTGAAACCCTATTTTAAGAGCAATTATGTTTAGAAACAGTGAAGATATATAGAGAGTTAGTTATAGAAAGTTGAGTTGATTTTTGAAATCCATGAGAATGCAATGCAACGTAAGTATATGTATGAAGATATGACTATGACTATGACTTTTATGAAGAAAAGATTGAAATATTTTGGAAAGAAGGCCTTTTTTTTAAAATGAACAATTTTGATTTATGTAAGTAAAGAACAAATAATGTAACTTTAATTTTGGTTGCCAACTTAAATAGATTTTTTTTTATTTTTTCAATATTATATACGAGTAAATAAGAAAACAAACTACTTTCAATTGTAAATATTATTTTTTTAAAGCCAAATTTAAGACAGACTTCACATTGATCAATGTTAAATGTACGAGTATGTTGTATGTATGTATATATTTGTATTTTGTGTAGTTATTAAGTCAAAGATTGGTTGGTTGTATGAGTAAAGTATGGTAGTGTTTGAGAGAAAACATAATCGAGAAATTCCAAAATAAACTTAAAGTTTATTAAGTTAAAAAATCAATTCTTAAAATAAAACTAGAAATAAAAGAAAAGAATTTTCACTATATCTATCATTAGTTAACTCAGAATATTTTTTATGATGTAACTTCGAAAAATTTATATAAAAAACATAGAGTGAAATTTTCAAGTTTTATACATTTAGGTTCCCCGCCGCGTTTGTATGTAAGTTAGCAATTATCTCAAAAACTACTGGACGGGTTTTCATATAGTTTCCCCTACCGACTGAGGAAGGTTTAGGTGAATAATTTGTCAACTTTTAAATGTGAAGCTGCCTAGTCCGTTTCTCTTTTATGCGTCTTTAAAAAAGGACCACGTTGACACACATCTTTCTTTTTAAGATAGCTTAATATATCCATTCCAAGGTTAAAAAAAAAATTACATAAAATGTGGTATTTTCAGATACAGTATTAATTTAAATCTATAGCAAAATTTGTTGGCTTAAGTATGTGTTTCATTTACTGCAGTCTTCTCAGCAATACTTTAACAATACTCCTGGAGCACAGGGGAAAAGCAGTACGAGCTTTGTTTATCCTTAATCAAAGTCCACGACCAGTTGATAAAATACTGTCTAGAAATTAGTTTAATTTTGTCATGCTGCAGAAGTTGATGAATTGGTAGAAATAATTAAATTAGTTTTTATAGCTCTTACTTTACGAAAATCTGCGTTTTGTCCTTCGATACTTCGGATTTTCGATACTTCAGTTTTTCGAAACTCAATCTTTTAACAAATATTGGTGTTTGCATTCAAAAGTAATAGAAGTAAATATTCAAAAGTGAGCTCTTGAATAGGGATGCTTAAATTCCTTAGTGATGAGAATCGAAAAATACATATCGATATGATATTTTAAACCTCAATATCATTCAAATATTAACTATCAGGAACCAGAAAGAAGCTACATCACAAAAAAAATTCTAAATTCTATAAATAAAAAATAATAACACATTAACTCATTTGAATAAAACAAATTCATTAAATACGCGTAGTAAGTTTTCACTAAACCGACACGGCTTCAAAAATTCTTTAAAGCACTAAAAATCAGTATAAAAATTGTAGAAAAGCAAAAAAAGTTCTTCAAATTTGGAAAATTAAATTAGTAGAGTGTATATAGGTTTTAATATATATGTAGATATATAAGACAAGAGTATGTAATAAAAAAAGAACATTGTTTTTCTGTTGTATGAAAAAATAGTTTTTCTTTGTGAGACCAATCGAAGCTGAAGAGCAAAAGAAATGTGAAGAACAAAATTTTAGATTTTTTTTTGCTTCTATATAAAATACATTATATAACAATATATTCTAAAACGTTAACAAAATAATAAGCACATACAACTCATAACAAAAAGTTTTTTTTTTTTAATTTAACTTCAAAGAATTTATATAGGAAAAGTTTAGAGTTTATTTTTGTTTTAAATAGAAGACAAATTAACGAAACAAAAAACTCAACAAATTGTTTAAGCGAAAATACTCTCATTTTGATTATGATAAACTTTGTTGTTTAGAAAAAAAAATATTTTAATTTTTTTTTTTTAAATTTAAGTTTTATGATTTTTATTTCTGATGTTTCTCTGTTTGAGGGGGGGTTATTTGTTTTATGTTACCTAGCGTGATGTGAAGTCACGCCTAATTTGTTAGCAACCAATCTCCAAGGAGAGTAGCATCCGGTCATTTTCTTGCCGCTTTGAAAAATGCACAATAATTTAACAATAATTGAATTTGATTTCTTTTTTTTTGTTTTTGGTTTTGTTTAATTCAAAAACATTTGTTTTTTGTTTTCTTTTTTTTTTTTTGTTATTTCAAATTCTAAAAGCATACAAAATTTTGTGGACAATTTTGACAAAACAAAGTTTTTTTTTTTTAAAGAACGACACAAAAATGAAATGTAATGAAAACTAAATATAAAAAATAATATAACTTTAAATCTACTCCGGCAAAAGTTTCTATATAAAAAAACACACTTTGGTCTCTGAAAAAGCGTAGTGGGCGAGAAAATGTCCTAAATGCAAATATTTATTTTGTATTTTGTCAAAAATATAAAAAAAAAAAAAAATACAGAGCACAAGTAAGAGATCATGAGAAACGATTTAAAATGTTAAATTAAAGTTTTAACCAATTTTAGTAACTTTTGTATTTTCGAAACGTTGAATGTGGAGAATTTGTATTTGTAGTAAAAGAGTCCCACAATGTTGGATATTTTTCTTTAAACTTGTAGATGAATTTTAATTGTAGATAAAAATCAATGTTTTAAAATTAAGACCAACAAAAGATACGAACGAAGTTATTCCACCGACCTGTAAAATAAAGGAACCCTCAAACATATCATTATGGATTAATATCGCTTCAAAAACTCCATAATTCCAAAATCCGCTATGAGTCTGGTCAGAAAAAAATGACAAAATAATCTGACATCTAATCAATCGGAAACTATTTTCATTTTTTAGCAGTTGTGAAAATAAACAGCCTGAAGCATTTTCTTTTTTTAAATCCATTCCCAGCTGCGAAATTAAGTCTTTAATCAGCAAAACAAGAAACAACAATCCCGCATTATCTTTTTTGTTTTCGCAAAATGGTTGGCTACATAGCGCAACGAGAAATGTGTCAACTATTCACCTCAAAAGTTATTTATCTGCAATAAGGTTACGATGTACCATTTTATTTCTACACATTCTTTTTCGAATTTCATAATTTCACTTATGTATAACAAAGTTCGCCAACTTTAAATCAAACAACTCATTTTTCATGGTTCCCAAATCAATGGTTATATGTAGGTATGTTATTTCAGTTCTAGCAAAAATAAATTACTTAATCATGCAAAAAACTACTAGGTAGTGTTAAATTATAATTTTTTTTTGAATACAGCTTATAGCAATTAATATAAGACTGACTTGGCAGTAAAACTCTTTGTTCACATTTAAAATTTTAATCAGGATTGAATCGATTTTATTTTATTTTGAAAACCAAGCGAAGCAACGCAAGCACGGGTCTACTATTATCAGAAATTAGTTTAAAAAATAATAATACATAATATTTATCTTCATTTATGTTGTTGTTTAAAATTTTGCATTGTGCTCTAACTAAGAAGTTTTTGTTAAAATTAAAATCATTAGAAAAATAAAAAAATTAAATAAAAAAATATTCTTTTGCATAACAAACAATACCTACGTGTTTTAATTTAATTTAATTTTCTTTGTACATTTTGTTTTAATGATATTTTTTTTTATGTATGTGAAGTATAATTTTAGATAGTTACCTTTTACCATCCTGGAGACTTATTGAATGTTCTAGCTGTTTTGCTAAAGCTAACTATTTAAGTGCACGGATCATTTCAAAAGATTTCAATTATGAATTTTACATAAATTGTTTTTAGTTGAAAACAAAAACATAAAAAGAATTATAGGTACTTCTCGCATGTGCCCACTACACTTTTTTTTAAATTTAATTTGACTAATTGTAAGGTTTTATAAAACAAAAAAAATAAACATAACATTTAATTTGCAAAGCATGAACAGTTTTTTTTTTTTTTAGTTTAAAATTTGATTAAAGACAAATTTAAAATGTTTATAAACAATTTTGAACCTAGGGTGTGCAAAAATACTTAGAAATGCTTTATTTATTTTGTTTACTTTCAAGCAAATGTTATTTTATTATTTAAAATTTTTTTTATTTAATTTTTAACTATAATATGATTAACGAGTTTGTACCACGGTTAAGTTGGGTTATTGATTGTGGTGAATGAAAAATTAGTTTATATTTTTTATTTGGTGTATACTATGTTTTGTTAGTATGTAACAAAATGTTTTTTTATCCTCAATATGGCAATATGATTTCAAATCATAAGTGCTATCATATAAAAATAAACCATAATAAAACAAAAGCCGAAAGTTGGTGGTTTGGATTTGGTAAACAAAAAAAAAAAACACAATCAATTCGTGAAAACAAATTTAGCTTCACAAAAACTGGCTAGGTAATTTGGTTCTAACATTTTAATTTTAAAGTAATACACTTACAATATCTGGGCTCCAATAAATAATAATAACTTAACTTCATATTTTTTTTTATAAAATAAGTGCCTAGCGATAATTTCTATGGAACTACTAAAATAGAATTCAATCATTTAAACCATAGAATTTACTCATGAAAAGGAAAATTCACTAAATATTTAAAGTAACTTTTATTTCAGTTAAAAGTCTCGACTAGCCATTGGAAAAGTTTTCTGTTATCTTTGCATTTCGTCATATCATCAGTCATAATGATGATTCTAAAATCAATAAATTAAAACACTCAACTTGTAATTTAAATTCAATAGAATTCTAAAAACTTAATTTAAACTCAAACTTTAACTGCAATGAATGGCATTACAAGCATTGACACTCTTTGAAAAACCCTCGAACCTACGACTTGAAATAACATTCAAGGATAATCACTTAGCAGTCGTGGCCGAGTGGTTAAGGCGTCTGACTCGAAATCAGATTCCCTCTGGGAGCGTAGGTTCGAATCCTACCGGCTGCGTAGTTTTTTAAAATATTAAAACAGAAAAATATCGAACAGGAAAGAATAAGTCAGTTCTTTAAACGAAACTGAAAATTACAGTTTGCCTCAAATTAATACTTGATTCAATCTTATCTTAAAACAGAGTCCCAACCACCATTTTTGGAAATAAAGTAAGAAAATAAAAATAAATAAAACAAAAGGCAAATACAAACATACTCTCATCAACAATAAAATAATATAAACTAAATAATTTGCAAAATGTTAAATGATTTACTTTATTTTGTTTGCGCATTCTTCAGCTGGGAATAAAATATTTCATAATATCTCACACGCTTTTATATATATAAAAAAAAAGTTAGTATATTTAAAATATTCGTATACAAAAGCATGACATATAAAAAATAAATATTATTAAATTAATTGAACAAAGAAAAACAAAACAATATTACAATGCTCTTTGCAATATTAATGCAGTAAACAAAATAAAATTATTCTCATAATATTTCTGGATTGTTTATTATGAATAAGTTTGTATATAATTTTTTTTAATTTGTTTTGTATACTTATAGCAACAATAAAAACAAAAAACTTTTGATTAAAAATATATATATAGGTATGTATAATATTAAATTCATTCACACACAATACATTTATAATATTTGGTAATATTATGTTTTTTTTTAATAATTAAAAACTATTTTGAGTGTATGTCTTTTTGTTAAAATAATTTATACAATTTCTTTTTTTTTTCAAAACCCTAAAATATCACTGGTGTGTTTTCTAGAATAACATTAACAATTACCTGTTCAATGAACCCTTTTTTCCGGAATTCGATTTGGAGGATTGTTTCTGTGTAGTCTTGCCTTTACATTCGAATTGATGATCTTTTACAGTTGCAAGGTTAATAACAACGCCACATGCTTTAAAATTTAAATTATTAAATTTCATAGGACAAAATTGAATGATAACAAAGTATCATTATTTAAATTGATGGAGTAAAATTATTTTGACAAGGCAATTAAAAATAAGTCTTTCCAAATTATTACTTGATTATTTGACACCAGTTTTCGTAAATGAACATAATCTGAGTATAATTTTACACCATAATAAAAAAAAAAACTAATTAAATCAACATTATACTAACCGTCACAATTAGTTGATTGTCCTTTGGTTTTTGTTTTATCTTTTTTCTTACGAAAGAACAGGGAGCCTCGTTTTCGTCTTTTCTCTGGATGATCGTAAACTTCACTGCAATCAAAATATATATTTAAAATTTAATTAATAAACTTATTTTCAATTCACCTCAAAGTCTATATCAACAAAATGTAATTATACAATTTTATTTATTAAAAAAAAAAGGACACGAATGACACTGTGCATACATAGATTAAATATCGCATAATATCGAAAGCATTTCAGTGTTTAAATATATTTGTAAGTATAAATTTATTATGTTATTACAAAAATTTAAAATTAAATGTACTTGAAATTTTATTTTGAAATTATTCATTTGTATATGATTTTGTTGTTTCTTTGTTTTTGTTATTTCAATTTAATTTCATGTTGTTATGTATTTTTTATGTATTTGCATTACAATTATAATGTACTTACATTTTATCATGCACACACAATAATGAGCGATCATCTTGATTGTCGTCTTCACTATCAGACAGATGTCTTGATCTGTGATTGATTCGAGAAGAAGATGAGCAAAGAAATGAAATATAAAGAAAAAAGAAAGTACAAAAAATAATGAAATCAAAGAAATATTGTATGCAAAAATTTAAATTAAAAAAAAATATTTTTGTTTCTTTATTTAACTTTTCTTCTTTTTTTAAAGCCAATTTTATAATGAGTTTTGAAATTTATTAAATACTGATATTTATGATGATAAATTAAATAAGAAGACAACTACACAAACACACGATTTTCTTTTGTTCAAGTTATTAAAAAAAAAATTACAAAGAGTATAAAGAAAATGAAAGCTTTAAAAGTGTTTACAGTGACAAAAGAAAACTCGTGAAGCAAGCGAAGATATTATTATTTAAAATATGTAGTTCTTTTTATTTATATAAATACCTACCCATGTATGTATGAATAATGTATTTCCAATTTAAATTTATCGATTAAGTTTTTGAACTTAAAACTTTATTTATGGTAAAATTATACATAGAACTTTAATTTGTATGAATCACAATGGACTTTAAGAAAGGAAACATTCTTTCTCATTCGTCTATTGATTTTTCATACGAGGAAAGAATATTTTCCATTAAATGGCCTGAGTTAAATTCGAAGAATGAAATAATTTTGCTTATAAAATTGAAATCAAATTGAGATTGCAAAGGAATTTTAATTATTTACTTCAATTCAAATTTCTGAATAGTGAAAAGTGAACAAATTTTAAGTATCAGACGCATTTGAAGTGCTTTCAAAGATTTCTTGGAAAAAAAAATTAAGCAAATTGACGCTAACTTTAATATAAATCATTTATATGTATAAATCAAGTTTGGCTTGAAATATTGTAAAAAGTCTTAGCCACTAAAGTTGAGTTACTAGACGTATGACCAATATCTCAATTATAGGTGTTATAAATTGAATAATTCAATCTCTTCTCAATTTTCTAAATTCTAATTGACAATCAGTCAGACAAATATGTCAAATTAAAAATTAACACAGTATTTAGCTCGACAAATTAATTAAATACTAAAAACTAAGTTATACTTCATAAATATTAATTAACTACATAGTTTAAATTTCAAGTTTTTTTTTACAAATACTCGCAATGTCTTAGTTACTAAGAAAAAAAAAAAACACATATAAAATTAAAAAAATAAAAACAAAACACACATTATCGATCAAATTATTTTTAAAGTGGTACGTAAAAAAAATATTTAATATATATAATTATTGCAAACACAAATTATTTAGTTTATTTATAAAGCAATTTATTTTTTGTTAAATGCAAGACCTTTTTATTAAGAACTAAGATTCATGATTTTATTTCAAACTTACGTTGTAATATTATTTTCTTCTTTGGCACTCGGTATTCGCAATGGAGCAATTGAAGGTGTAGAAATACTCTTTTGCAATGGTATACGACTGATAAGAGCAGGAGCTAAATTACGCTTAGCTGCAATGCGTTCAAAGTCACGCTAATAAAGAAAAAGAAACAAAAGTTTTTATAAAATTTCAATTACTTTTAAAACAAGAATAAAAACTGTGTACTTCCACTTTTTAAATACATTAATAATTTTGAATTAAAATTGATAGAAATTCACAGCTTAGAATAAGGATTTCGGAACTCCAACATACCGCTAGTTCAGCTTCATTTAAGGAATGCGTTGAAATTCCACCAGTGCTATTTCGACTTGAACGATGTCGTTCAGCTACACGTATGGATTCCTGTTCTTCACTGTCTAAACTTGATAAACTCACACTGCTTTAAAAGAAAGAACAATAATATTTTGTATTAGTACAAATTCAAAATAAAAGTTATACAAATTAAAAACATAAAAGTTGTCCTTAAAATTTTGAAATTAAGTTTGATAGTTCAGCTTCTAGTCACATTCTTAAGTATTATTCCAAAAATGGACCATATAGGAAAAAAAAATAGACTTCCACAAAAAAGTGACACGTGGAGAATGTAGAATGTAACAAGCAAAACATTCTCTTTTTCTTAGTTTAAGGAGAACTTAGTGATAAGCTTACTTTTAGTAAATTAAGTCAATTGTTATAAGGAATTGCATGGCTTAAGCACAAAACTTTCAATAGATAACTATTTATTTAATTTTAAGCAACAATCATCTTTGAAAATAATTTTAAAAAAGAAAGTGTTTTGTGTTCTGTCACCGTCATTGAATAATTAAATCATTAAAAAAAAAAATGATTCTTTATCATTTAAAAAACAATCCATGTTCTTTTTAAGTATTTGATTTGTTTTTGAATAGCAACCACTGTTTGAGCATGGCCGTGACAACACACGTTTTGAACCTTGCTCCTTTTATTCTTGGTTTAAAAAAAGGATTCAGAAAACAGAAGTCTGAGAATTTTAAAATACTTTCAGTTCACTCTTTGATTGAACTTATGAATATCAACGAATATGGACCAAAATTCGTAGAAATTTTTAACAGTTCCCAATTCATACATTTGAATTCAAATTCTAGATACAGCATTTATGTAGGCAGATTCATGGTTCCATGAAATCTCACATTAATCATCTCAATTTCTCAGAGACTGCATTTGAGTTAAGGGGAACGTATATAAATTTGAACTTTAATTTGATTTTCCATAACAACAATATTTTGACAAAACCCCATTCAAATTCGATAATAAATAAAATTTAAAAAATTAAGCACAAAAATCAATTAAAAATAATTATGAATAATATTTCGGAACGTTAACAGAATTTTGCATAAATACATAAATATATTAAAGTTAATTTAATTCCATAACACATACCTTTTGTGTGAGCTTTTATTTGTACATTCCGTGAGATCTTCAATTGCTGTCCATGACTTTCGACGGTCCGAATTGATTAAATACTGTTGCGGTGACCATATATTACAATTTCCCGTTGCCGCAGTTAAATCCGGCAGCGAGGGACACGACGAGAACAATCGGGATGAGCTCAGCTATGTATTCCATACAAACCAAGATAGAAAAAAAACAACAATTAAATTTAATTTATTTTTATATAACCTTGCTTGCCGGCCTCCTGGTAGGACAATACTCGTATCTCAACGAACCGAACGCGGTACAAGTACCTTCTACTCCTCGTACCAGACCAGGCCAGGCCAGCTCTTAATATTCAGATTCCACATAACTTACCACAGCGCTATTCACTAAAGAATAGTTATTTGGTAATCCCTGCATGTGAACGGTTGAGTTCTTCATTTGCACAACGCTCTCCCGGATATTCTGCAACTGAATCAACGTGTCCTCTGTGGAAATGTGTCAAACAAAATTCCAAAGTAGTCATGGACAAAAACAAAAAAAAAAGAAAGGAAGACACAAAAAAAAAAGAATACAAATAAATTCCATAAAAAGAATATAATAATAGTACAATAAAATTCGATATTCAAGTGTCAGGACCAGGACCAGGAGCAGAGAATGAATAATACTCCCGGGTAGGTACCCATCACATACTGACAATCGAACAAAGGATATAATATACGGTTTTTACCTAGGATGCTATTGTACTTGGCGCCGGGACTGTGGGGGGTGACACTTATTATTGGCACCATGTTAATATTGTTTGTTATCGGTGGAGTATTGATTGCCGGAATGATGTGCGGTGCTGATGGTGGCGATGGAGCCGTATGAAGATTAGGTGGCGGTGGAGGTGGTGGCTGGGATGGTGGCTGACTTTGACTTTGACTCTGAGGTTGATATTGTGTGATATTATTGAGTTTTTGGATATTGTTTTGTTTGGAATTGCCGCTCAATAAAATAGTATCTCTGTTTGAATTGAGATTACTACTTGTATTTTGTTTGCCATTATTTAGAGCACCTTCAGGTATGCACGGACCACCACCACAAGCTCCGGCATCTGAACTGCCATTTGCACTAAGGAAATCCGTTACAAGATCAACATCGCTGTCGTCTTCTGAAAGCAATTGAAAAAATATGGAATATGTTATTGATTTATTTAAAAAAAAACCTTATCTTAATGTTATTATATGTATTAAACTATTAATTTATTATAAAGGATGGTAAAATAAAAATTAAATTTTGGATTCGGTTCAAATTTAATGCATATAAATGTGTGTCCCTTAAAATGGTTATAAAAGTTAGGATTTTTTCGACTTGTTTGTTTGCCAATGCAACACGATTGATATTCGTTCTTTGTATTGAAATCTTTTTTTGACAGTTGAACAGGTTTTGCTGTAACTGTCAAATTTTTATTTAAATTTGTTTTTGTTCAATAAAATGAAACAATGATTTATTTAAAACAATGATTTATTTTAACAAACACAAACTACATAATGTACATAAGTCAAACTGACAGATAAAAATTTAATTGATGCTGATGCAAGAAGGAGTAAATGTCTAGCACATTTTAGGTTTAAATCCAAAATAAATCAATTTTGAATCATCATGAATTTATAATCAGCTCGTTTGGTTGCAGTTTTGAATCAATTTATATGCAATTCAACCTGACTTCAAGCCATATTCGAAATTGTTTCATTTATTTTATATAATATCTGTACAAAAAATCATTTACACACTCTGTAATATGTATATAATCATTCATGCAAATACTTTGCTATTCATATCATCATAGGAAAACAATGTTTTTGACAGTTTAAGAAGCTGTCATTCAAATGAGTTGATGTAGTATGTAGTTAAGGATCAATTTACACTTGACAGTTAAGCGGGCAACCAAATTGAATCGTGTATGCTGTTTCTTTAAACATTCTCAACACGCGAGTAGCAGCTATAGAAGACGGAATAGTGAGTGCACTTGAACAATTTTAAAATAATTATAAGAGTTTTTTTTTAGTTTTAAGGAGGTTTGAAGACTCGGGTTGTGAATTTGTGTGCAATTTCGTTTTTATGATGGCCTCGGATTTTTTTTTTAAAACACTTCACGAGTGATTTTGAAGTACTTAATGGTTAAATTTGAATACATAATCGTATCAAGTCGTAACTTAATCTCACAAATTAATTCAGAATTCTGAACAAGGCCCTTACGTCAGATGACATACATAAAAGATTAGTTTCTAGTTACTGAGTTGTCAAAACACAAAATGTTTTTCAAATTTCCGGATATCTTATGACTTATGATTAAGAGACTTTAGCCCAACCGCAAAACGCCACTTCACTAATATTTTGACATCTCGTTTGCATCTGGTTTCTTTTTAATTTCCTTCAAAGTTGAAACTTGGAAAATAGTGTCAAATCTTCATTTAAATTTGTTATTATGAATAAAATGTTATTTTTAGACTATTTTTTTTTTATTTTATTTTTAAGAACAAAAAACTAAATTCAAGTTTTGTTTTTCTCTTTGTATTATTTTTTAAACCAAAAAAAAAAACAAAAGAAAAAAAAAACTTCCCCCATTTCAATTTCAAGGTACATTAAAAATTAAAATGACTTGAATACGAAAACTATAAAAAAGTAGGTACTCGTATCTACATACCTATACCTTCTCATGCCTACCTACACTCTCTCACTTATTCCCTAGCGCACTTGTTCTTCTTACAGGTGGTGGTGTGTGATCGTCTGTGTGATGTGCCTTGCCCGTCAAGCTCACTCCAAGGACATTCGAATTAACTAAATCTCTTGTTCTTGCCTTCATGCTGTGTGTGTGTGTGTGTGTGATGGGACAAGGGCGTGGTGCGGTGTCGTCCGAAGTGGAGCAAAATGTGACGGGACGAGGTGAGTACGAGACGTGGCACAACGACGACGACGATATGACAATGACGATGGGAGTGGATGAATGAGTGTGATTAATGCAAAACATCATGAATCTGCAATCAGGAGACACTTACTGTGTGCTTTACTGTAACACAAAGTCTCATTGGAAGCGCATCGTATTAAACTAAAAGTAATTAAAGTTCTTTTGCGTTCAATTATCTATGCTTCCATCATTGGGGACGGCCACGGCACCAGATACAGACATACATATAGGAGAGCATCAAGCAGGGACATTTCTTAGTTGTCTTCCTCTTCTTGATGATTTAATGATAAATACTTTTATACTCGAATGTCAGGTTATTTTTTTTCTTTCGTTTTTTTTTGTCCTTTTGTAAGTAGAATCTAGAATCTAGGTCAGGTACGACTATCAACCAGACGGACGACTAACGACGACACGACGATGTGAAAGTACGAGTACTCGTATATATGCGTTCCAGAGAAGGGTCATTAAAAAAAAAGACTAACTTTCTGGTTGCGAGCAAATATTTGAATTGGAGTTTCTATGCAAATTGCGTTCGCTTCACTTTTGTGTCGGTCTTTCATTGGAATTCGAGTCACAGTCACAGTCACAGTCTTGATGGTGTTAAAAGGACTGACTGACACTATAGGCTTCCCACGAAGCGCTTTAATTGAAAACCTTGGCCTATATACTAGATACTCCTGAATCCTGATGTGAGAGGTTGCCTTTTCTTTATAGTTTTCTTTATTCTTTTTTGTTTGCTCTATTTCGCGTTACATCGATGACCGAAGGGTCCTTGAGTGGCAACGGAAAAATGGATAAATGGAAAAAGATGAGCTAAGCAAACCGGGTTAAATTGACTGGCGCTATATAGCACTGTTCACTGTTCGTCTAATCTCCCCCCAAACACTCAAAACGCACACACACACACATATACTCATCGTGCTCTTGTGTGTAAGTGTCTGCCAAAGGACATACATTACATATAAAAGTGAAGTTTTCGCTTCCTGATTGTGGGATAAAGAGTCAGGAACGAACAAAAAAAAAACCAACGAAGAACTCTCTAGGTCAGCATCAATCAAATATTTTTTTTATGTTTCCCCCCTCCATATAACCTGCTACTGTATGGAGTGTGGATGTACATACATGTAGTGCTCCTGCTGTTGATTTACACACATCAACACATGAGGAGTACTATATAGACCAGTGATGTGCCCTGCGTCTACATATCCCATCGGTTTATTGATGTTTGCTTTTGGCTGATGGCAATGCGATGCGATGGGGTTGGAGTTGGATCTTCTGTACAATTTTCACTATATGTTAGGGTTTCGCAGATATTTACACACTGAGGGTTGACAGTGCTTTTTTAACTTTTCCCCCCATATCATTTTACTTGGGGCTGAATATTGTGTTGAAAAAAAAATTGAAATAATAAGTGCGATACTGGAACAAATCTACATTGAAGTGACGCTGAGTTTCAATGGTGTGAAACTGTCAGAATGAAAATTGACAGTTCAACATTGAACTGCAATTTGAATATGACACACAGAAAGGCGTTAGATTTATCATTGGGAATTTTGCTTCAAGTGCAGACCTATGAACTGATCTGTCAGAAAAAAGATCTGTTTCTTTTTTAGCTCAACCACATCAGAGTGCTCAAGCTGTGTTTCTTTTCTCAATCTCTGGTAGCTCAAAGCGCCCTCTATGAGCTCAAAAAAAAAAATTAGCACTTCTTTTGACAGTTCAGTGGTCCAGTGAGTTTAATTAATAGATTGACGTGCTCATAGCTCTGATCAGAGCTAAAAAAGAAAAACATCTATTGGATGCGTTCACACAATCGCGACCTGAGGGACTCAAATCTAAGGCTAGATTCAAGTCTCTGATTGGGCAGCTGTCAAAAAATTACCTTCCAAATAAGAATTTTATTTTTTTTTGAAATTCAAGTTTACTCAGTTAAGAGTTTTTCAATAAATTACGAGTCGAACTCAATGTTTTGTAATTTATATATTTTAAGTATTCCATTTAAAGTTTTATTTAAATAGTGGTTTCTTGTCAAATTGGAAAAAGATAGTTATTAAACAAAATATTTGTGTTGGGAATGAAGTTATTGCTATTTTTTGCAGCAACAACTGATTGTAAAGGTTTAAGAATAAAAGCTTCATAATTTAAATGAATGGCATATGAAAAACTAACGAGATGATTTTGTTCAAATGATGTATTTGTTCAATGCATATGAAATTTCAAATACCTCCTGGACGTACCCATTGAGTAGATTCAGGCTACGTAAGCAAATATTTATTATCTGATTACTAGTTGATAGATTTCTGACAGCTCACCAATGAGAGATTAGAAACTTGCCTAACCTGCACAAGTTGACTGTCACGAAAATGTCAGATATTGAATCATTGCCATATTGCTCTTTTTGTGGCATTTATTTAATCGATTTTCAAGAGTTATTTATATCTATTTTTGATAAGTTCATAAATCATCACTTTTAAATCGTTTCTATACAAAGACACATTCGTGCGACCAATATTCTGTACTTTATTTTATTTTATATAACAGTGTATCATTCAATACTTTGAATAAATGGAAGATTTTCAACGAGTACTTTAAGTAAAAGGGTGAACACAAACAAACAAAATGTATATATACATAAATTAACAAAAAAAATAGATATTACTTTAGGTGTTGTGGGGTTTTGGAGGGGGGTCATAATATCTACCACAAAATTGTTCATTTTTTCTAAAATATTTCATTTTATATTTTTTTTTGTTTTTGGTAAACAAAATCGTAGATACATTTTGAAGGGATTCAAATTAAAGTTAAAAATATAGAACAATAAGAGAAAAGCCATTGTATTGAAATCATTAGGTAAATGTACTTTTTACATACATTAAAAAAACAAAATGGTTAAGAATGTGGTACTTATTTTTTGTTACATAAATCATGTTGTTGTGGTGGACTGTTTTTAAGTCCAATTTGAATTAAGAATTTAAATAAAAAATAAAAATTTTAACTTGAAAAACAATATACACACATAATCCTACTGATGATAGAGTAATTATGAAATATTAATATTTACTAAGTTATGTAAGTATATATTTGCTGTTGACCTTGTTTTAAGTTTCTAAAGAAAATTTCTTTTATTTCAAAAACAATTTTACCTAAATATTTACTTGCACTAATTTTACCGAATCAATTAAATTTATTTGAAAAACAAAATAGAAACCAGAGAGTTGAATTTTCAGCTAAATTTTTTTATAGTCTATAACAATTTTCCATCGCCTCTGCCTCGTTAGAAAATCAATTCTAATTTTTCATCAACAAAATCGAAAAACGCAATCTCTCTTGAATTTGGAAATTATATTAAAAATAAGTAGATATGTATTTCTCAAAGATGTAAACATTGTTCTTGTTATTTTGGGACCAAAAACTATTTTACATTTAACTGCATATCGATTTTAGCCTTTAAAACAAAACGATTCACTGTGGCGTATACTTAACTTTTTTTTTTTAATTAGTACTTCAAGACACATAACATATTCATTGTTCTAGTTTCATGAAATGTATTTATTATGAAAACTTCACCAGCTTTTACAAATTCAATACAGAAAGTATTCAAAGAAAAATAAAAATACTTTGTGTATGTGTAGCACTTAAACAAATCACCTGACCAAAACATTTTTTTTTTTTTGTACATTTTTGCAATCTGCATCTATAAAACATCTCCCACATTCTACTCATGATATTAAGATAATTAAAAAAGAAAAAAGAATCTCAGTACAAGCTCTTTCATTATTTCACTTAAATTAATACTTCTGCTCCGATGAAACCGTTATTTTTGTTATACGAGTATGTATGTATTTTTATCTCCAAAAACCAAAACTTGAGCATTTTAAACATCAGCATCAGAGTTTAGAACTGAATTCGAGGTACTTATCTTAGATACATATATGTATGTATTCGAAAAGAACCATTGTTTTCGGAGGCAGTCAAGTATGAATATGATGAATAATTTTTGTTCCGTATAGGTATCGCTAGATGGTATATTAAACTAGGTCTGAAATTACTTAGCCAACACTGCCAAACGTGCCAAGTTGGAGCACACAGGCATCAAACCACAACCAACGACTTGGTGTGGTGGTTCCGCTTGGTAAGTACTTCTTTTTTTTTTGGTTCATGATAATTTTTGTTTGGTACGTATAAACTTTTGGTCCCTCTTTCAAATTGAAAATCTGAAAAATCGTGTCTACTTTCTATGATTTTAATTTTCAGAGTATAGAAAAACGAGACAATTTTTTTTGTATTTAATTTCTTAAACAAATTTAACCAAACCAAACCAGACCCACCCACCCCCACTTCGAATACAAATGTTGACTTATTTTATTTACGAAAACAGTATTCAGTCTAAGGGTGGGGTTAGGCTTCCTGAAAGAAAAGACTTATTACTTCAAATCGCAAATAATGATAACGAAAAATGAAAGAAGTTTCAAAAGTGTGATAAACAAAAATAATCTCGGGATGTTAGAAAACCGTTAGTAAAAACTACAAAACTTCATTTCATTAAATCCACAATGTCTCATTATAACCACAGCAAGTGTCAAACGAAAAACTGTATAAATGGGCGCATTCACTAATGTAGTCACTATACGTAGTCAACTCACTCTGATTGGTCAAAGACAACTAAGAAGTTTGTTGAAATTTCCCCTCCGACGTAGTGTAAAAGTTTTCAACTTCAAAAGTAGTTGACAGCGATTTTGACATTTCACTCTAAATTTTTAATATGATCTAAATTTAATTATTTTGCATACATATGCCTTCATCTTGTTCTAAATTACTCATTTTATATCTTTAATTAGATTTATTTTAAAATCACAAATGATTTTCATTTTATTCTCACATCTGTCAAAAATATGACAGTTTACGATTGACTAGCTTTGTAGTGCATTTTGCATTCACAAAGCTAGTTGATTTGACTACATTAGTAAATGAGCCCAATAATTAATTAGTTTGAAGGATAACAAGTATAAATGTCAAAAATGTTGTGTTATGGTATGAATCTTAAAAACGTATGAAAAGTGTCACTTTTTTAATAAATATTTGTAAGGACAAAAAATAAATATTCTAAATTGTTGAATTAACATTTCAAAAGTAACAATAGGAACTCAGACTTTAAACTAAAATATTTACGTGACGTTTTCAAAAATAATGAATAAAGTCCGTTTGTTGTGATTTTTAAACTGTCACTTCCGAAACAATTGATGAGCTACATATGTCATAGTTTTTCAAATATAAAATGTGATTGTTAGAGTGATCTGTATGATTTTGATCAGTGATTTTGATTTGTGAATTTAAGATGCAGAGCTCTGGAACTTCGTTAAAAAGCTTATGTTTTCGATGCACATCGGTTAATTATAAATCAGGGTTATTTCGAAATGTTTTAATACTTCAAAATTGTATCATTTTTTGAATTAAGTTTGACACTTATGCTTCAAGAATTATTATCTCTAAACAAACTTAATTTTATATTGATCCGTGATGTTTTCATCTTGTTTGACATGCAAACCTTCTTTTGTCGACAAATTTCGTCTCGCAGAAACTCAAACTATGGAAAAATATTGTTGTTTCTTATTCGATTTTTCATGCAATTTTTTCATAGTTTTTAGATACCCCGGTGTACTTCGTCAGTTTACGAGTATTTCAAAGTAGATCGAGCGGCAGAGCAACCGAAGTTCATGTCCAAGTTGTTGAAACCATCTGTTTCGGTATGCCTAATGTAAAACAATATAAAACGTGGTCCTAATAAAATACATTTTACCGGGCCTATTTGCTTTTCCAGACTATAAACCGTTTCTATGTCCAATTTCAGCAAAATCGGTTCAGGCGTTCTTGAATAATAAATAGTGTAACTAACACGACTTTCTTTTATTATATACATAGAAGATGTGACTTAAGAAGCACAACATTTTTGTTTTTTTTCTTAAAACATAAAATTCAAGTAAAAGCAATTTCATGCGACCATAAGACAGACATTTTGTGTCAAATCCTTCCGCAATGCTCCACAAAATCCGTTTAACCTGGAGGCGATGTAGCTTAGCTAAGTTCCCTACGACCGCCCGCCATACACCATAAGCCACACGCAACCCTTAAATCCCGTTTTGTGCCGACTCTGTGATTTGTAATTGTCATCAAGCTTCATATATTCAACTCGTATTATATGTGTTCGTATGTATGTCTGTATGTATGTATAAGTACCCCCTCCTGGTCCTGATATTTGTGAGCTTCTAACATAATTAAGTTTGGTAAATTAGAAGACACAGCAAGGACTATGAAATTATTGGCATAAATTGGCTTCTGGCGGTGATTGTGTTTGTTTTTGGTTTATCGTCATCGATTTTATGGTTAGGTGGTTGGCTGATGGGGGGGTTGCAAAAAACATCCCAACCTCTCATCGTCGTCGTCGTAGTCGTTCGTCGGCTAGAACCCAAAGTCCAAGCACAGTTTCGCACAGTCTATATAGTATGGAACTATGATTTACACTCGTAGGTAGAATGTTGATTGCCTCATGGAACCCATGCATCGGGCACAACATTTCTAACCCAAATTCTCGATGGATGTAGTCCATCACGAACGACTACGACAAAGGTGACGAACTGTCAACGATTGGCGCGACGTTGACGACGACCGACGACGACGACCACGACGACGTATATGTCATCCAGCAGGTGAATGGATGGATGGATGAGTTAATGGAACAGAGAGCAACAGATACACGACGCGGCGCAGCTCGGCGGCAGTGGTGGCGATGGCGATTGTGGGATGACACTTGTTGAAAGGAATTATTGCCATTTGTTCTTGTTGCTTGTGTTGCTAGTTTATTGATTTTGTGTTTGCCTCTTCGCTTTTTGTTTATTATATAAAATTTGCGTTGCACCTTTATTTATTTATTTTTTATATATATATAGTATATTTAATTCTATATAGAGTTGCCACTTAACCGTGCGGAAAGATAAAGGCATTCGACACACAAAGTGGAGGCAAAAGGCGCAGACGTTTTCTGTGTGATCCACAACAAAGTGTTCATTACAGAAAGTGAATTTGTCACATTTTTTTTCGTTTTTTGCTTTTTTCTTCTTTTTTTTTAATTTAATTTTATGATTGACAAGGGATAATAAAATGAATAGCATGCTTTTATTGCTGGAGGGGGTTTTGAAGTGGGAGCTCTTGTATATATGGTCGACTTCGTCGTTGTCGTCGGTGGCGGTGGCGCGGCTTTGGAGTAAAGTACGAGTAAAAGTAAAAAATTAAACTCGCTTGGGATGGAGGAGGGTTTTTCTGTTTTTTTTTTTTTGTCTGCATTTTTTATTTTGGGAAAGATCAACTCTGAAAATTGGTAGCACTTAAGAGGCATTCTTTAGGTTTGTTCTTTTCTTAATCAGATTTATTTGCGTATAATGAAGATCTAGGAAACAAGAAGAGTACTTGAGCTTTTAGAATTATGTATTATTATATTACATTCAACAGTGTGCTTGTGGAATATATTCGCAATGAAACCAAGTTAAGGGTGGAAAATTTGTTACATGATTGATTTTTACCTAAAAAAAAAGAAAGAAAAAAGAAAAAAAGATTTTCCATTGGGAAACGCACCGCTCCACAGGTTGCAAGTTACGAGAAAGATTTTTAATTTTATATTTGCCATTTAACCCTAAAAAAGTTACCCATCGTCGTTGATTAGACGAACATTAATTATATTTTTTGATCTCAAAATTTTAAATAACCTATTGTTAAGGGCTTAACATTTTACTAATTAGTAGTTTGCTAAATATTTAGCAATTTTCTAGCGAATCCAAAATTTTTTCGTTTTGCCAACTCTCTTGTTTATTAATTCATAAAAACGGGGATCCGAACATGTCCAAACTCTGACAGTTGACAGTTTGAAAAAATAAACAAAGAAAACATACTTAAATGGATCTATTAATTGAAAATGTCAGATATGCTCAGTAGTCAAATTTAGAGCCTTCAAATTGTTTTCGTTTATCGTTGTGTGTTGTTTCGTTAAATTTGCATTTGTAACAATTTCAAACTCAAAGCTTATGGCTGGTAATTTGGTCTTGAATATTTAAGGAAGAACCGAACTGTCAAATATATAGCTAGAGTAAAATTTTAAATAGTCCAGATCTTCGAAGGAATTTTCTATAGGCTTAAAAAATTGCACTTTTTTGTAGAAGGCTGAGTCTTGAAATATTTCAAAATCTTCGTCTTTGGAAAACATTTTAATAATAAAAAAAACGTCGTAGTTCACGAATCCTATTAAAAAAAAAAACAAAAAACTCTTTTTAGTAAAATCATAAAAATTTAAATTTTTCAAGCTAAATGACAGATGTCATATTTATTTGTCAAATTACAAAAATTAAATTGGATATTCTGTGATTTGAATCTTAGTAGAATGTTTAGAGATTGGTATGATGTTGAAATCTTAAATGGCTTCAAATTTTACCAAATCGTTTCAAATATTGGGCCATTTTTGTCATTGTGAAATTTTGTATAGACAGAAATTTTCAAATAGTCTTGAATGAATTATTTAAATTTAAGTTTAATCGTCTTTTCTTTTTTTTTTTTCTATATTTAAAAATGAATTGTTGTTCGTTAGTCTCGCTAAAACTCTAGAACAACTCGACTTATTTGGCTAATTTTGGTTTTGAAATATTTGTGGAAGTGTAGGGAAGGTTTAAAAGGTGAGACAGTTTGGGGAAATTGAGAAAAAGACAATAAAACCAAAAAAATCATTTTCCCATTGAACTGTTCTACCTGTAAAAAAAAAATATTTTGCATTGTCATTTTTGTTTTTTTGTGGAATTTTTATACTTCAGTCGTCTGTCGAATGTCAGATTCATAAAGTTGCCTGTCATTGAATCAGCTCTCATATCTTTGTCATTGTGTGAGAAAGTAATTTACCGTTATAGTTTAAACTGCCAAGAAATTAAAAAGGTGTCGGATAAGTACATAATGCTGAAAGTGTGTGGGTGTTTGTTAAATACAATGCAGTATCGATCAATCTAAAAGAGAAGGCAAATCAGGTGTGC
Organism: Scaeva pyrastri; assembly: GCA_905146935.1. Taxonomy (NCBI): domain Eukaryota; kingdom Metazoa; phylum Arthropoda; class Insecta; order Diptera; family Syrphidae; genus Scaeva; species Scaeva pyrastri. The sequence continues at coordinate 11,074,804 of LR989928.1, read as the reverse complement.
TGTTAGGGCGTGTCAATAGGCTCTGGCAACTCCGATATACTAGAACACCTTTCTCATATTATGCTCCTGGCTTTTTTTGATACTAAGTTTAACTCTTCGAATCTTATATTAATGTCAATCTGACAAAACTTTTTCCATCCGATATTAATGACAGTAATTAAGTGACAGATAGTTAAAAAGTTTTATAAATTGGAAATCACCATTAAAGTCCTGTAATCTAAAACCGTATATGTTGTGGGTTGGCAAACAGTCTATGTTGTTTGTTTTTGCACCCGCAAACTAAACAAAACATTCAAATGAATGAAATTGGAATTTAAACTATCTGAGTTTTAATATCACTCTGAAGTTTATCTTAACGCATTATAATGGGGCAAGACGAAGTTTACCGGGCCCGCTAGTCTCTTTATAAAAAATACTGAGGAAGACAGAAAAAAAAGAACTTCTTTTTCCCATACAATTTCTTCTACCTGCAATTTTTTTTTGATGGTCAGTTGGTTGTCAAGTTTGTATATTTCAGTCGTGTGTCATTCTGTCAACATTATAGAGTTATTAAAATCTTTTATCATCAGTTTGTTAGTGCTGAGATTTATTGATCTTAAAATGCCAAAGAAAAGGAGAACTTAAACTCAGTACAATTCAAATAGTTTTATTATGGAAAAACTTCTTTTGTAAATTCTGAGTGTACTGAAAATTTTGATCGGTTGATGGTATTGACCAATCTAACATCCAGGCGTGCTGTTAAAACTCAATTAGGGCGAGACAAAAATCGCTGAAAATTTACATAAATACAAACCCTGAAAACTTTTTGTGTACCATTTTTTGGGAAATTAAAAATTGCGGTAACGAACTGAATATATGTATGCATTTTTGTTAAAAAATAGTTTTTTGTGAAGTTATTTCGGAACGAATTATATTTTCGAAAATAAAATAGAATTTTGAACATTTTAGAATATTAAAGATTAAATGTTTTTAAGGTCATTTTTTAATCACGCGGGGATATTGAAAACTCTTTATTCCAAAATTTTACAATTTAATTAATTTAAGTTCTATATGTATATTAACTTTATATAAATTCATCTGCTCCAATTTTGAGTCTTCTCTATTCCAAGATTAAATTTCCTTAGAGCTGAAAAATGTTCATAAAGCATGTACATTATGCATGCGAACCAAAATGTGTGTCAACGCGTTTTTGAAGTCAATTGAAAAATACATTACATATCACAAAAGGAATCATATTTACATATCGTATTTGGAAAATCTTCAAGTCATCATTCGTTAGTTATTTTTGTTACGATTATTCATGAAGCTTTCTTTAGTTTCAAACCAAAAACAAAAAGAAGAACACAAAAGTTCTTTGTAATAGTTTCAAGAGTCTACAACTCATAAATTTGAGTATGATACACACATACATACATATGTATGAATAAATACTCAACTCAAAAACGTGTGTAATGTAAATTTCCAAGGAAAATCATTTTCCCGCTTCACACTTAAATCCATCTAGATATACATTACATACACACATTCAAATACTTAGAAAACAGAAACCCATCAATCGAATTTGGAAATTCAAAAGAAAATCAATTTTATTTATTTATGTACATGCCAAAGGAATACGAGTATTTGTATCTATGTACGTATGTCTAACCAATAAAATTGAATTCTATAAATAAATTGCAAATGATCCAGAGTACACAATTTTAGAATAGAACTAATTTTTGCTTTGGCAGGCTGGAGGAAAATAAGGGGCCTTGTTTTTTTTTATTGGCAAACCAAACTCAAACCCCCAAAACCCAACCAACCAAAAAAAAAAAAGAATTCAAAACATGAATTCCAGCTGCCGAAATAAATAGAACCAAACTAAACCAAACCAAAAAAAAAAAAAGAAAAACTGACGTGACAGTAAATAAAACGAAGGCTATATTTATTATGATGACAAAGTATAAATATTTATGAAATCTTTAAAACGTCTTTACGAGCATTGCATGACTTCATAGTTAGTTCCCTCAATATTACTATTTTTTTATTTCATTTTGGTTTTTTCATTTTATTTCATCATAGTAAGTAGTTCATAGGAAGTCTAAGAATGTAAGTTTGCTTGCAGAGCATTTTTTCGTTGTTGTTAAGTAAACAAGTTGTATGATGTTTAGATGTTGGTGATGGAGTATAGCTTCTTTACATCATAGAAGAAGGACCATCCAACAATAGTGTTCATTTCAATGAGGAACCAAAATGGATCCACCTTCCTCCACGACATCATCGTCATCATCATCAGCAACATCAACGTACATACATACGAGTATGTATATCAAGCCAGGACACTCTCGAACCTCGAATGCCACCAAGCCATCTAAGCGTTTGCTTTTCCATTCATTCAACTTTCGTAATACACTTCATCTTCATCATCTCCATCACCATCATCATCATCATCCTAGTATCATGCTCGCATCTCTCCATCTTCATCTCCAGCCTCCTTGCATTGAAATCTATCTAACTGGCATAACCCTCAAGCAACTATTTTCATCTCACCAGGACTATATTTACTCTTGAAGTCGTTTTTTTTTTGTCAAGTTTAGTTTTTCTAAAGATGAGTCCTCTTTTCTGTATATTTAGATAGATGGCGCATGGTGCAATATCCAAAACATAATATTCCTACACAAATAAGTTTTTTTTTTTTTAAGTGCAGTGAAAAGAAAGCGAAACCCTTAGAAGCAGCTGCAGCAGAAGTTGAAGCAGAAGCAAATAATGCACTTCCTTCATTAAGTTCCGTCGTCATCGTCGTCGTCGTGTTCTCAGTCTTATAGTATTGATTTTGATATTGGAACAATTTATTTTATATAAATAAAATACCACGCCCACCCGCCTCCTTTCTCTTTATCATTCTATTTTGTTTTTTTACTTTTTCTTCTCATTGTTATTCCATTTCGTTTCGTTTATACGAGTAGTACTCTTTTTTTTCGAATCGAGTTTTCTTTGAAGGGTTTTTCTTTTTCATTTCTGTGCGTTTTTTATTTTTATTTTCAAATATCATTTTAGATTAAAATTTAGATATGTAGGTGGGTGGTATTGAATTCTTTTTAATAAATAAAACATCCAAGTCTTAGAAATGTTTTATTTTTAATGAATTTTTTTCAACACTTATTGAGGTCCAAAAAATGTGCTACTTTGACATTAAGGGTAAGTATCGGTTTCAAAAAGAAACAAAATTAATTTTTAGTAATTAAACTTAACATGACCAATGACTTTGGATTTTTGGTCTTAATTATTTTTTAAGTTTTAAATGAAAGAAAAGGAGTTTAAAATTTGTTGATTTTTTTATCGACTAATCGATTCCAAAAATCTACGCTTATCAAGTTAGCACTAAAATTTCAAGGTTTTGGAAAATTATAAAAATAATAGAAATTAATTATTAAATCTAGCTTCACTGTCAAGGAAGTTCTGTAATGTCTAAAAAGTACTATAAACAGAAAATAACCCAAAAATTTGTTTTAAAAAACTCGTGTTACTAAGACAACTGAGCCAATTTCGATGATCTCTTATTTGTTGAATTCGTATATGTCCTTAACATAAAAATAACTATACTGGTCACAAAAATTAAAGGAACACACTTTTTTAAGTTTTTTATTTTTGTCTTAAATAATTCTAAAGATTCATGTTGATTTGAATCATTCAATGTATTTTTTAATTGCTATTGGAATTGATTGAAAATGATATTAAACAAAAACATGTTAGTGCATATTCTTTCATTAATTTAAAGTTGAATATTTACGAATATTTATCTTAACAAAACAGTGAAAATAAATTGCAAAAAGAAGCCTTAAAAATGGGTTCCTTTAATATTCGTGACTAGTGTACAAAATAAATAGAAAAAATTTACTAACAAAAATTATAAATTGATACTCTGTCTGTCATCTCCTTAGCACATTCTTATTTGGCAAAATATATGGAACAAATGACAGCAACTATATCATATCTATTGGTCTCAATCAATGTGGATCATTCGGTCAATCTGTCATCCGTGTCACAAAATTGACAACATAGATTGTAGGAGAAACTCTGTCTACCAGACAGTACAAAGTTAAGTGGCTAAAGTGATTTTTTTTCCTATTTTATTATACTGTCTGTGATATTTATAAATCTTGTTTTGAAAAGCCTCAAAAATGTGTGTGATTATGAAAACAAATTATTTTCTGGTACACCTAGGCGTATACGCACTTTTATTATTTTATTATTCTTCCGTGTTTTTTTTCAATTTTCTTTTAAATAACTTCATTAAATGATGTTTTAAAGAAATTCTATAAAACTAAAAAACGAAAGGTTTATTAAATAAAATTCATTTGAAATTTCTTCTTATCAAAGAATTTTTGAAATCATAAAAATACATACCAACAGTTTTTTTGTAGGGTGACATTTTGTGTTTAAAATTCAAAATATATTAATTTTTGTCAAAATCTAATGTATACTGCATTGATCAAAAAGTTTTCGGATTTTATTCAGGCAATTTAAAACGCAAGATGTTACACTAAAATCCGTGATTGTCCTTCAAAAAACTTCCTAGCGTTTCAACTGCAACATGCTTATGTCAGTAATTCCTGATCCTGAATCATTATCTTCGGGTGCTGAAACGCGTTCCTCGGAGGTGGTTTCTTGAGTCGACCGAATAGGAAAAAGCCGATTGGACACAAATCAGCTGAATTTGGGGGTAGTTGAATGGATTTAATATCGCGTTGTGCGACGCACCGGTTCAAGATCGAAGAGTTGTAAAAATCGAAATCGAACAGAGTCAAGTCACTTTTACAAATTTCAAGCTATCAAGCTGAAAATATCCTAGAATGTCAATGACTAAAAAAGAGAACTCAAATCGATTGACTAAGAACGTCACACGGTGATCAGTCTGGATTTTTAGAATACGAGTCTTCCTTTAATGTTAATTTCAAAACATTATATTCAGTTTTTAAAATTATATTTTTTTAAAGTATTTTTCGGAATTATAAAAATTGTCTGGCCGCCATGAATTTTTATTGGACTCAAATTTTAAAATGATTTTACCAAAAGTTGATTTTTTTGGGTTTTTGACAAGGATTTTTGATACATGGATTTTTGTCGTTAGAATTAACAGAGCTTTCCACTTACACCTTTCTTTTTCTATTAACTTTCGCAACCCAAAATTTTCCGTGGACTCTTAGACTATTATTCACTGCTTCATAAAATTATTTTTACTATTTTTTTATCAAACACTCCCAGGTCAACTTTAATTTAGTCATTATAAATTAGATTTAGAGATGCATTGCTAACAGTTCTTTTTTTTTGTTTTTTGAAGAATTTTAAACTCTAAGCTGCTGAAATGCTTTTCCTTCCCCATTGCGTTGTTTTTGTTTTCAAAACTGTGTATTGCGTTCAGGGCAATATTAAATTCTTTATATATATATCGTATCGATATATCCGCAGTAGTTTGAAAAAACTTTCATTTCAAAAATGATGAAGGGGATACAGGATAACCATGGAATACTAAACGCACGGCTATGCAAACACAATACAAATGTAAACATATAACATACACACATACATTTATAGATGAAGAAAGTACAACAATATATTGCTCTCCTTTTATTCCGTTACCCTACATAATGTACACTAACACACACACTCGTATAAATGTACATCCATAGATGCAAGTACTTACTATTGAACGTATAGAAAATCAATGCTCAGCCGGAAGGAAAACTCACGATGGGATGAAGGCCGTGTTCTGTACCACACCATGTGCACTGTTCAGTTCATGCATATTGCACACACTTCATATACTTTATTCAATCCTGCTGAAAATGCATAAGGAGTAGTATGGTAGTAAACAGGACTTGTTTTTTGTTTTTGTTTTTTTTTAGAATTTTTTACTCTCAAGCTCCTTAAGAAAATTCATAACGAAAAAAAAAATACATACATAAGTAGTAACTGATATAGGTTCATTTTATAGTGGGGTACTTGTAATCGGAGCCTTATTGCAACCATAATAGTGTATTATGCTTATAATAAGTTCTTCTAGCTGTAGGATTGAGTAGGTTACATAGATCAACATGAATAAACGAGGTTTTAAGGTTCATATGAACGTAGTTTGGGGTAATTTAGGTCATTCTTCATTCCACCAATTCAAATTTTTTAAGTTCGTAAAAATTCAATACTTAATGATGTAATATTAGGTTACCAACAAATACTGTTGGTTTATTGCTGCTACAGTTTTATAAAAAAAAAAAAACAAATAAATATTGACTTAAAAAAATCGTCAAACTTCAAACTGTTTTCCAATATCCTCCACGAACTCCAGAAAGCTTGGAATGTTTCTTTTGGCAATAAATAAAGGGTGATTCAATAGGCAGCGTCTCTTCAAATTGTTCGTTTGTATTACGGAAACCAATGTTTTTCATCATTTCAGTCGCATTTTACACTAGTGGACGATACTTCACCACATCCAATATCCAGCATGCAGTGAAGAGACTAAATAGCAGCTGTAGTTAAGAGGGTACACGAAGATTGTGCCAAATCGAATCGTTGTCCTTCTGATGACCCAACATTACTCGCCTTATTCGCGAGATACCAATCACTATGCTCAAACGAGGCAACCGAAATTGGACCTTCCGAATGTATCTCCTCAGACGTTGTTGACGTTCTCTGCCATGAATTGTTCTTTTTAAGTTTAACTTTCAAATTTTATATTATCAATCAAAGCTGAGGATGAATCATCCTTTATGTAAGCTTCTTAACATCAGCCTTTGATTTTTTTTAAACTTTGCTTTCTGGAGTAACGTCTTTAAATAATTGGTTATCAAAAACATATAACAGTCCGAACCTATTTTTCAAGATAACTTTGCCTCAATTAGGCTTTTAGAATTATGTTTATAGTAAAACACTTTTCACATGCCAAAGGTCTAGGGTTCGATCCCTGCCTGTGCTATACCTGAAAGTTTTAACGGGTACTGCCACTTGTGAGGAATTGACAAATTCTCCAAGAGTAGTTCTTGTCATGAAAAGTGATTTCTCAAAAATTTAGCCGTTCGGATTCGGCATAAAACTGTAGGTCCTCTCCATCCCTGCTATTACTCGCACACAGGAATGGTTGAGAGTTGTAAGTCACTCGGCCGTGGCTCTAAACAAGCTGTAGCGCCACAAAATGTATTTAATGTATACAAAACACTTTCCAGCGTTTTACAATTTTAACAAGGTTCCATACAGTCTTTGAAAAATATGACATGCCAAGTTTAGTGATAAGTAAATTTGTACACTCAAAAATCTCATTAAAAAATGTGTAGTTGCCCTTTTCTGATGATTTTTTGACCTTTCAAAGGCATATTGAAAATTCTCCCAATGAGATGATGACAATATCAAATGAAGTTCAAAAAGAGTGAGTGAGTTTTTTAGTATTTGACCATATATGGAACCATCAACTGAATCCAGTCGACCTTTCATGGTATTTTTTTTTTCCGAGATTTTGCAAAATTTGATCTCCATTTGTTTCTGATAGAATCAATAACGAGTTTTTAAATGTAGCTAAACTGAATTCACAAAACAAAAACCAAATATTTCTCTTTTCCATCTCCATATGCAAGCTGTGATGACGAATATTGATGACGATGACATTTGGAGTAGCCATTTCAATATTGCAAGTTCCTCGTGGCATTTCCATCAACTTTCAATCAAAATATATTCTCTTGTATTTCGAAAATTCCACTCGTCCGAGTATAAACATTGACCAAAGTGCCAAAATCCAATTTTAGTACACATCATTTGGTTTGTTGGTTTGAAAACAAAAATCGCTTTGCCTAGTTTCTAAATTCTTTTCAATTAAATTTGAATTAGGAAGTTTATATATCGATACGAGTACAAGTTGAATTTGATACACACTCGATTATATTTTTTCGTTCAATTCTAACAAAAAGTTAATTGAATTTCACTCCATCATAGAATCTCAGAGCGAGAGCCGCGCTGCTACATATACATGTACATAGATTCAAAATCCCATCAAACAGTTTGTTGACATTGGCGATGCACAATTTCCACCATGTACTCGTATCTACTGGATTGCGATTGCGAGTATGAAAAGATGATAGGTGGTACTTGCTACTTGCTACCCGCTACCCTTAACATTTTCAATTTTCCACATTTAATAGAGCAAATTAATTCCTCCCCTCTGCGTTTTCACTTGCAGAGGCAGTGAAGCAGTGAACCAATATCCATCCAATCCCACATCGAATATACATCTCACATTTTTGAACGGATCCCGACTGTAAGCAAAAAATATGTAAAAGCAATTTTTTATCAATTTTTCTTTTTTTTTTTTTAATACAAACACATCGATTAACATGGAGAGTTTTTCGCTTTTCAATTTTGATTGAGTTCGAGCTGAGGTGGGTGTATTGGGGTTGGTGTGTGCTTTTTGAGTGGCACTCAGTGTACTTTGGGTCATTTGAGCGGATTAGGTCAACAGACCCTCTCAATCGCATATTGAAATTCATGTAACATCATGGTTCCTGATGATGTGCTTCTGCTACCGTGCCAATGATGGCACCTGTTACAACCACTCTTGCCATCATCACTCACTTTCATCACCATCATCATCATCATGTTACTCCAATCCGTATTCGTTTGGTTTGTTTATTTTCTTTTTTTTTTTTTCATTTTCATCTTCAACCTTAAAAATTGCATAACGAAAAATATTGAATTCAGCAAAAGTGAAAATAACACAAAAAAATGTTTTAATGAAAATAAAACAAAAACAAGGAAACAGCAATCCAACGATGACGACAATGACGACTCCAGCAACGACTACGAGAACGAACGACGGACGGATGATGGCTATGTGGCTATAGTTGGTGGCGGCGCGCAAAGGCAAACATCAAACAAAGGTTTAGCGTTTCCCATCGCTTGCAGCGCTCACATGCACGATTTCCTGGATATAACGCTCGAAATGCAAATATTTGTGTTTTGTTTTCTCTTTCAATATAAATTATTTAAAAATTTATATCAAAATTGTTTCTTTTCTTTTTTTTTGTTCCGTACTTTTTTGTGAAATTGAAAAAAAAAGGTGTGTTATTGTTCCTCATTCTCTCGCCCACCTTTCATTCGCCTCCAGCTCCAACATATCTTAAAAACAAAAAAACAAAATAAAAAATAGAACGTGTTGCATCAGTCAGGTAGATACATACATATATTCGTACATAGATACCATAGTTTGTTGTTTTTGTTTTTATTTTATGAACACGATGTATATTAGATTTTGCTATCGCACCACATTCCAATATTGAATATTATCGCCTGGGAAATAAATTACGTTTGTGATTTGCATTGCAGTTACTTTTTCATTTTTTTTTTTTTTGTATTCACACAAAATTATTTCCCTTCCCACTTTGATAGGAAAAGTATATTTGACTTCAAAAAAAATGTCATTTCCTCAAGATATCCCATCTACAGATAGATTGATTTGTATCTTAGATACATAATCTTGTATAAGGAAAGAAAATGATGTTAACCTTTGGGAAACTATATATTTCCGATTGCAAAGAAGAATTTAACATCTGTGATAGATGCAATGAAATGCAATGACATTATCGTTTATGGATTTGGGTTAAAGCTTAATCCTCGTTAACTTGACATCTGTGTGTAACCTTTTGTCGATTTGTTCCATATTATGATGGGAAAAGTCGTGGGTGGTTCATATACATACATACATACGTATATATTCTTGGGAAGTGTCCCACTTTTGATATTTTTGAGAGAAACTTTTCGGATATTCATGATGCACGTCATTCGTTTACTTCATGTTTGATATTTCGCATTTAGAAAGTTAAAAAGTTTTTAAAGGATTATATTAAACTCACAAAAGCTTCACTGATATTAGTTCCCACTTTCTGGTTGACATTATGGAACATATCAAAGCCAGCAACTTTAAAAGTATTATACAACGTTATCACTAGTTCACAAAACTTTCGGGTGGCACTATAGCAATTCTTAAGATTAAACGTTTTATGATCACCCACCAGTGTCATTTAGTCGCGCACCGCAAGACTTCCGATATCAACGTCACTTTGCAATCGTGACACTTTAAAATATTCTTACAAAGACTTTTTGTTCCGATGTCCATTAACTGATCTGACCAAAAAAGTAGACCGAGCTTAACTCATGTCACAGTACTCATAGGTTTTAAAGTTTAAAATCCAAATTGTAGCGGCTTTGGAATCGTCTTTTGTCTTACACGCGGCTCGTATCTGAATCCATAGAATCTGTGAATAAGCTTACGAAACATATAATCAACTTTCGACTCCCGTTTACAGTCTCATCATCATTAAACAGTGCAAACTTAATTCGAGTTCAATTCCACATGGAATTTTAAAAGCTTCCAACAATTCAAATATCAATGTTTTGAAAACAAAGAAAAAAAATTGGTGAACCACAAACCATGATAATTCATACCACAACCAAATAACTGTTTAACATCTTTTCGGTTTTCAATTGAATTAAATCTCCATTAACAACAACAGCAAACAAAACTTTAATTCTATTTGTTATTTGCATAACTATGAATTTTAATGAATATATTCTGACCAAAAACTTTCCTCTAACAATATACACACACAAAAAGCCTCAAACCTACAACAAATTTTAATACTATTATTTGAAATATAATTTTATTCAAATATAAAATAAGTACCTTCCTACATCCTTTTTAAATTAAAACAAAACATACTCATATGTACTCATATGTGTCTATAAATCTGCACCTACGATAATCAATAAAATTATTTAAAAGGCTCACTTACCTGATGATGGCATTAATCGTTCCGTTGAAATCATATCCATATTAAATCTTTGCTATATGTTTCTGACCACATTAATGCAGTTTTATGGTTTTAATTTTTGAATTTATTGCAATGTTATTCAACTTAATAAAACTAACCGACCAAATATGTATGTATTGCTGATGATACCGCTCACCCGCGCGTATTAAAAAAATTTAAAATTCAAAAAAAAAGTTTTAAATGCATGTAAATGCAATAAAGTTGTATTTATTAGAATTGCTCGTGCACTCTGACTAACTGTCGTCGTCGTCGTTGATAGGATAAAGGTTGGTATTGATGGAATTTTTACTATGCCATGTATGCAGCAGCTCCGAACGAGAACAACTCGACTCGACTATAAGGACGAGGACGGTAATTGAAACTCTATTTAATCGTTTTCAAACCGACAACGCATTGACGAGCATGCCAACGACATACAGCGACTACGACTACGACACTACGATAAGAGTATAATTTATAATTTATGCATTTATTTTTACGACATAAAATAATTTTACTTTATTTTAGCAACACACTTATTATACATCGATATTGTATTTAAGAGTTTTTCCAATTAGAATTTGCATCGAAGAATCGAGCAACAGAAGTATCATCGTTATTTTTGTGGAATTCACACGCACGATATTATTTCCTTTTTGTTGTTGTTGTTTTTGTTGTATATAGAGGAATCAATTGAATTGTGTACTTCAAATTGAGCTTAATTGGGAACGCATTCTCTGAAAATAGAAAGAAAAAGAAATTGAAAATTAAATTCAATTCGCCACTAATAGGGAAACGTGAGGATGAAAGACAATTTTCTAAGGGGTTCTAGTTTCTGGTGAGCTAATGTAAGAGTGTTATGTGACAGAAGAGAATAATAGAACTTTAAAGGACAAAAGTGTAATATTGGAAAATTCGATTTGAAATGTAAGTTGGTTGGATTTTTTAAAGTGTGTTCCCTAATTTGTTCCTTAGTTGGAACTTTAATTGCTGCAAAGAGCGAATTGGAAATGTTAATTCGTAATTTAAATTTTAAATACTTTATGCAATGAGATACAATACCTTTTTGCATTTAAAATGTGAATAGGTGGTAGTAAAATTAAAATGTGTGTAGACGCCCAAGTGTATAGCACTTTTCTTAAGTCGTTCCTAGATATGTAAATTGTGTTATATTCTTTCTAGGGTGATTTCGTTTACCTCTTTGACACAACAAAACAACATTACTAATATATTTGATGTTGTAGTTCAAAACCCTAACACCCTCGACTTACATATTTCTCATGTTTCACTCAGTGTTGGCACCCCTCAGCATTAATTACATAGTATCGGATTCTTTTTCATGTTCCAACTCTCTAGCAAAAAAAAAAAACAAAAGTATAAAGAAAAAAAGTCTGGAATTCTGAAAAAGGCAATTCCGCTCCTGACAGAACAAAAATAAAAAAAAGCTTTGACTGCAGCGGCAAGAAGTTCTTAAAGTCTTAGAATCATATTTTTATGCAGCTTTCAACCACTATTTCTTTTAAAAAGACAAACGAACAGTGACTTTCTATGATCCCAGTTATCAACAGGAAGCCACTTTTACTTTTTAATAGAATACTTAAAGATCTCGACATTTAAATATTCACTAGGTTTGGTTGTATACAAATTGGAAAATTTATGTACATTTATGGATCCCAGACCTGAGTGCTAAGTAAAATGCACCTCGACCTCCGAATTGTTGATGCCGTATTTGAGGAAGTACGATTCTGAGACGCTACAACTATGAACTGTGTGCAATCAACCTCGAAGCAAGTATTGTGAAAAAAATTAAGCTAGGTAGACACCACCCTGTGGACTCGCAACGTTGTTCTATTGAGCAAAGAGTAAATTTCTTTGTGCTTCCGCTGAAGAGATGACGCAGACCAAGACATCGAAGAGACTGTTGATTGAGGCTAGGACCGTATCCCGGTTTTTGAGCCGATGATGATGTTTGTTTGAAAGGAGCATTCTACTTGTAAAAAGCTCGTAAGGTCAGAAAAATTGTGTCTTATATCACAGTGAATTTGAAGGAAAGAAAAGTGCAAGATTAGACGAGTCTCCTCGTAATCGTAAAACCTTATTCATGTGTCTATTGTTGTTTTAATGTAAAAATCTGAAGGCTTCGGGTGGTTTTCAGTCTGTAATGTAACTACAAATTTTAAAATCTTTAACGAAAAGAAAGGAAAAACATACAAGGAAATTTACTGGCACATTTCCATGTAGTGGGTGATCAGGAATGGAAAGATGTTCTTTTATTTCTATTGTGAACTTGAATCCATCGTGATGTCATCTCTTTGGATCAGGTGTTTTTATATTTTTTTAAAGCTAGATATACCTTTCAAATGATAACCATGATACAGAGATTTTTGGCGACCTCGAAAGTGGCAGGCAGTTACATCATTAAAATTGCCAAAAAAAAAACATTCCCAAGTAACTACAATGCCTACCTACCTACCTACATACATACGTACGTACGTACTTATTTCGCAATTATATTCAAATTAAAATGTACAAATTCCCGAAAGCATTTTAATTGATCTTTCGCAGTGTACCTAAAAACTAAGTAGGTAACTTTGGGCGATGGTACCATACATACAAACATATCTACACAAGCGCTGGTAGGTATGTATATACATACATATGTAGGTTAGATATGACTGAGGGTGTTTAGTCCAACTTAACCTCCCCCATGTTTGTATGTAAAATTATGTTGTAACTTTTGTCTCTACAAATTGAAAACTCATTTAGCCAAAAACCCCAACAAACAAACAGCAAAAATTGGAAGAACAAAAAAAAATGAAAATGAAAATGAAAAATAACGTCTTTTACATTCAACTTAAAAAAAAAAGAACAACAACAAAAATGTACGAAGGAAAAACGTTGGCTCATGAGGCTACAATGCTACATCCACAGCTACAGCCAGAACCACTGAGCCAGACCAAGAGAGTAACCAAGTAAAAGTATCTACCGATTTTCAGTTTTTTTTGGTTCATATATAAAATATCTGTCCCCACACTCAGACTCAAACGAATGCCTTTTGCGTAGCAGCTTCCCAACGAGAACAAACACAACAACAAAAACAACGACGACGACGACGACTACAACTACCTACTGCTCGCCCATTGTGGGGCGGCCATTCGCCGTCGTCGTAGTCGTAGTCATCGTCGTCGTCGTCGTCGTCGTCGTTCCCGAAACCCAAAAGAAGAAACAAAAACGAAAAACCTGTAATTGATACTTAAAGTGTACCTACCTAGTTAGGTACCTACTTAATTTTTTTTTTTTTTTGTTGTTTAATTCATTTCATTTTATGTACCACAAGAAATGTGCAATAATAATTATTGTGTATTTATTGATTTATCTTTATCAAAGTTATCTTATCAGTTATCACCTATCGTCATGGCCATGGTTAGGGGGTTGATTTTGCTGTCGGAGAACGTGTCGTTGATAGAATGGGAGTGAGTGCGGTTGGGAGGATTGAAAGAGCCACAAAACACTTGTTTGCTGTGAATTCACTCGCATCATCTTCAACATTCGGATTCACCACCCCACTACCAAAATCAACTCCGACACTCTCTCCTCGTCGCGTCCGTCCGATTATGATTCTTTCACAATAAAGTAATCGATAACCGAGCGATATCGAACCAAGTGGTTTTCTTTTGCCGTGTTTTCGGTCAAGACTTAGATTAGGAGGCTCTATTCTAACAAACAATGGTCAATTATGACCGACAGCAGGACACGGATTCCTGAGGAGACCATTTCGATCTGAGTTCAAGTCCGAAGGTTCTTTGTCGTTACAATTAAGCCCATCGCGACCACGACCACTGTTTCTACCTCTACCTCTGCCATCCACCACCAAAAAGCAGAAGAACACGAAGAAAAAGAAGCAGATATGTATATGTATTGGGATAGGTACATTACCTAGGCAGAAGGTTGTTTCAGCTTCAGCTTCAGCTCCTCCTGAAGTCGTTTGTTGGTATTAAAATTAATCCAGATTATTTTTTGTTAGTTAAGTTCACTTTTCACTCGCGTGTTTTCTTCTTTATTTTTATTAATTCACACAACAAATCATCGAACACAAACACGAAAATTTAATTTAACAAACATTTTACATTTTTTTGTAAATTTTCTTCTTGCGCAGCCCGTTTTTCTTTCTTCACAATTTTTTTTTTTTTTTTCTTTGATTTAAAGCAAAATTTTTATTTCATGGAAAATGGTCCGCGATGCGACGACTTTGTTTTCGAGTCAGCAGGTTGCAGGAGGAAAATGAAAATTTAAAGAAAAATGGTACATGAAAAATTTTCTGGGCACTCTGTTTTTCTTCGTTTAATTATTCTTTTACATTTTTTGTTGTTTTAATATTGTGTTGCTTTGTCTTGCTCGTGCAACAGACGCCAAACACGATGGTTATATATAACCGAACTCTTCTTTTGAACGAAAATCAAATAAACAAAAATTATATTGAATATGTGTGAGGGCGAGGGTGTGTATGTGTGTGTGTGAGATGTTGGATGTCGAATGTCGATGGATGGCAAAAAATCCAGGTTTTTTTCTATGTGCAATTTTTGTTTCACAATTTTGTGTGGAAATCGATTAATTTCTCGCGTGAAATTATATGCGCTTATGAAACACACTAATCAAAGAAGTTAATTCACTGTGTTTGAGGATTATTTATGCTAATAAACGTCCAACGAAATAAAAAAAACGAACGAACGGCGGACGATGTGTCAACTCGACTTGACAAGCTCCAGCCATTTCTTTTCTTTTTCTACTTTATTATTTTTATTCGTTTCCCCAGTGACGTCAGGTGGTTGTGTTGGTGGTTTGGATGGAGTCGAAGTCGAGCAGATAATTGAACGAAACTTGTAATTAGTTTGAGAATGACTGGATTCGATTGTGGGAGAAAAACATGAAACAGGTGCACAAAATTGTAGTAGATTAGGGCTTTGTTTGTTTATTTATTTCAACAGGTGAAGTCGATGGAATTTTGTTTGTTCAATTTCTTATCAGAAAAGATACAAGTATTATCGATGGGGATTCATTTATTTTTATTGTGCTTGAAATGAGGGGAACATTTTTTTATTTAAAGATAAGATCTGATAATTATATGTTAGAATTGCAATGTTAAATTGATTGTACTAATTTTAATTGCTTGTTAGTGCTTCACGAAAGTAATTAATAGTTTCAAGTATAAACAACAAAATATTGATTCATTTTGAAAAATAGGTGTAATTTTTCGTTTCAATTATAATTATACAGTCGCGACAAAATAAATAGCACACTTCTAGTAGAAATTTCTTCTAGGCTTTAAGCTACAAGTGCACTTTTGATACCGGTACTGCAAAGTATGGATTGTTCTGGGTTTCCAATGTAAATTAACGGGATATTATTTTTTTGCAATTATTTTATAAACAAAGTCAAATGTAAGTCAAATAGTAAAGAGAGTGCACTCGAGCCAAGGCATTTTAAATAGCACACTTTTTTAATTTATACAATTATTCTTACTTTTTTGAAGGTAAGTTAAAAAGATAAGAGTTTTTTTTTTAATTTACGTTATATTGCTTAAATTATAATGATAAAATGTAGTATGGGACGTGACAAACATTCAATAGAGGATTTCAGGCTACGAGTTCTCGATTTCAAGACAGAAGGTCACACTAACTCGGTTATCGCGCTTAAGTTGGAAAAAAACTTTTAAATGCCCTTCACGATTGCCAGGAAGTAGGTGCTAAAAACAAAATTCGCAAAAATCGATCCAGAAAAACCACCCCACGAACAGATATTGCCATCGCCCGCCTAAGCAAAGCTGATCCCTTCATGACTGCTCCCAAAATAAAAGATGGAATTGAACACGATCTTGGAGTTAATGTGTCAGTAAGCACAATTAATAATCGACTGCGTGAGAAAAAAATATTTGGAAGGATTTGCAGGAGAAAACCCCACGTTTCTAAGCGGAACCTTTTGCGTCGATTGAAATTTGCAAAGGAACACATTTCAAAACACCATAGTTGGTGAAAAAATGTCTTCTGGACCGATGAGTCTAAACTCAACGGCTTTGGATATGATGGTAAAAAATATGAACGACTTGGGATCAAGCAGGCACACATCCCAAAATAAGCAATATAGACGGTGAAGCATGGTAGAGGTGGAATTCTGGTTCAGGGGTGTTTTTCTTGGAAAGGAGTGGGTCCTCTCGATCGCATAGAGAGTATTATGGACCAAATATATTATAAGGAGGTCCTTAAAGACACGATGCTGCCGTATGCTGAGGAGGCAATGCCACTGAAGTGGAAATTTCAGCAGTATAACGATCCGAAGCATACGACTAGGTCTGTGAAGCAATGGTTATCTACCCAAAAAATCGATTAAATGGAAGGGCCAGCCCAGTCTCCAGATCTTAATCCTATTGAGAATTTATGGAATGAGGTAGACAAAACGATAAACAGATCAGCTACTTCAAATTTGGACAAATTTTGGGAGGAAGTTTAGCGAGCGTGGTATTCAGTACCTGTTGAACGATTCAGGAGTCTCATTTTGTCTATAAATGGCAGGTATGCAGCCGTAATTCAAAATAAGGGTTACCCGAAAAAGTATTGACGATCTTTCTGTAAATTATGATAAGTTTTTTGTTGCTTATTTATTTTTCTTGTTATTATTAATGAAGTGTGCTATTTATTTTGTCCTAGTATTATTTGAACTATTTACATTATTTTGTTGTTTTTTTTTCCTATGGATTCAACATAGATTATTTTTTCTATAAAATGAAAATTACCTTTGTTTTTAGCTATATTTATAAATAAAACAACTTTTCAGGCAGAAGAAAATGCAAACATTTTTCATTTAAAAAGACTTTTAATACATGTGCTATTTATTTTGTCGCCACTGTATATTCCTTGTTGTTTGCGTTTTGTTACCTAGTAAAATAATACCTATGTATATGGTCATGGCTTCCGTCTTATAACGTTACATTGTACGTGTTTTTTCCTTATTACTAGAAAAACTGCAATGCTTATCTGATTTTTAAACATACGTCTGAAAGATCTCTTCAAAATCTATTTTTTGTAGAAAAAAGTTTTTAATTATCTCTTTTAGATTTTTAAATATTCCCCTCCGAATTGGCTGATAACGTTACATTTTTTGGAAGTAGCTGTTGAGGTTACTGGACATATTTAAAAAACTCTGCGAAATTGGTGTGCTAATTATTTTTTTTCTTTTAGAGAATTGAGATAAAATTCCAATTAACAGTTTACCATTTTTTGTTTAAGAAAAAGTTATGTTTGTATGTGTTATTTGAGGTCAAATGTGTGTCTTATAACGTTACAGAAAAAAGTCTTATAACGTTACCTTCCGAATGCTTGTGTGAAAATTGGTGAAAATATGACTGAAAGGAAAAATTCTAGTAAAGTATAAACAGGAAAACAAATTTATATAAAAAAATAATTTATTTACCATAAGGTACTTCATTTTTCGTTATAACGTAAATGGGCGGATAAAAAAGCCAAAATATAACCGAAAGGTCCAAAAAAATTGATTTAAGAAATTTTATGATTGGAATCGACACCAAACATCATTCTATGCAACACAACAAAAACTTCTCCAAAATTCCCATTTTTGTAAAATCGTATTTTAAGGGGGGAGGGTGGGTGGTGGTCCAGGTAAAACAAACTCATTTAATCCTTTTAGTACACCCACATCATATGATACATGATTTTAGGGTAGCTTTCGATGCTTAATCCATTAAAACCAAAATCAAATAAATTGGACAACCCTGTAAGAAGTTATAGTCCTTTACAGGAAATGTTGTGTTTTTTTTAGAAAAGCAGGTAAAATATTTTTAAAATTTCCTTTAAAATTAATTTTTCTTCGTCAAATTTGATTGAGATAAATAATTTGGCAAATAAATAAAGAATCAAGACAGTTTACTAATATATTTGAAGTCCAAGAAAGTCTTAAACTTCATCTTCATTGACTTTAGCAAAAAATGTCTTATAACGTTACACATCCTTAACTATTGTTTATATATATATATATATATATATATTTTTTTAGTTTTGTTAAATAAATACAAAATACTCAAAAAAATTCAAAAAATTCAATTTCTAAAACTTTCATATGAAGAGTAAAAAAACTTTTAAGGAATTTTGTCTTATAACGTTACACGAATTACACGAATTTGGTTATTTAAAATTTACAAACTTGAAACTTTTTTTTTGACAAAAAAATGAGATATTCAGGTAAGGTAAGATCTTTTCTTGAAAACTTAAGTGTATTCAAAAAAAATAAATTATTAAAAATTATATAAATTACCTTTTTACGAGCACTTGAATTTCCGGTCATTTTTAAAGAGCTCAACAGCCTGGCTTTAACTGTGGCTTAGATCAAACTAGAAATGTTTATACTGTTGATAATGATATCGATCGTTCCTATGAGATGTATTCTCTCTAAAAATGAGCATAATAGTGGTAAATTCTAAAAAAAAAAAATTGCCACTCGGTTTCATTCCTCGAAGCCATGACCATATCCCTTTAAAAAAAAAAAACAGGGCTTCTGAACACGCCTAAACACTGACAGTTCGTGATTTTATTATTTTCCCAACAGTAAACTGTACAATTCCTATAAGATTAACTGTTGGGTATACAAAGGTGCATAGTTCCTCCGTCCTTGTGTTCTATTAGGAAACTCACTTACTAATTTCAGCCGATGGTTTGTAATTAAGTGAGATGTTTAGATTTACAACCAAAAACCAAAATATTACGTTGTCAAGCCTATAAACTTAAATTAAGACTCACATCGTATAAATCTTCAAAAAAAACTTACTCGGGACTAAAAACACCACATTTTTTGCACAAAGCCGTGTTTTCAAGTATTTCAAAATCTTCGTCTTCTGAAAACATTTTATTGATTAAATAACAATAACTGAGGTCCAATTTAACATACAAATTTTTCTTGGAAAATGACAGATGTCATAAGTGATTTCAACTTTAGTAAAACGTTGTTAAAGTTAAACCACTTTTTTACCTAGTAACTTAATAAAAATGGTTTTAAATTTTCAACACTTATCTAACATTTTAAATTAATTGCTTGAAATTCTGGGCCAGCATTTTAAAAACAAGAAGAAGGTATTCCCACATTTAAGACATCGGCTACTTTCAAGTCTTCATGCTGCTTTTTCATCTTTCGCTGTTTTGACATCTGAATGCAAAAAGCTTTAATCTAAATTTGCTGTCAAAATCCAATGCCGATAAATTTGAATGTGCACAAATAAGCGTTTTCATAACCGAATCAATATTTAAAACGCAAAACGATGAATATGTCCGTTAAATAATGTAAATAAAAAAATAATCTGCTACAATTTTTTGCTCAAAAAGTAAAAGATTTTTCTGTGAACTGACATTTGTTTGTGTCTTTACTGTTTGTATGTTACCTTAGTCACATAATAGATGTCTCTAGTTGTGGAATATAAAAAAAGACCAAAAAAGTTTCCCATACCGGGAATCGAACCCGGGCCTTCTGGGTGAGAGCCAGATATCCTAACCACTAGACAATATGGGACTTGACGACTGAGTGCAAAAGTTGCTATAAATCAAAAGTCAATGCATCAAAATTTTAGTTGATAAAGTGCAATATTAAAACATTTTTATTTTAACTATTTAAAATACAACCTATCTTTTTATCGTCAATTTAAACTTTTTTGTATGGAAAAATGAAGAATTAAAAATTGAACTCAAATGATGTAAGGAAATTCATTGACACTATTTTTGTTTTTTAATATCTTGACCTCTTCTGACCTATAATTTCTCACTCCGATCTTATCATGTTGATGCTGAAATAATGTCGACTGGGTCTTAAAAATATACTGGAGTGCTTGCCGTGCTTGCCGGCACGGAGAGAAGTAAACCGTTCTATAGAATTGAATCTACTTAAATCAATTTGTTTATAAACCGGCAATTTGAATAACACTGCGAATGAAAGAAGGCAATTTAGCAATAGTTATCAAAAGATTTAATAAACAATCTTATCTTGGAGGAATACCATCATAGTTGATGTACGATAAGAGATGTAGTTTAATCCAGTTTACTTAATAGTAATAAGAATTTTCTGGAATAAAAATGGTTTATTTGTCAATTTAGATAAACATAAAATAAGTACGTAAGTTACCCACTTAAATGTCATTTTGTAGTTTAAGGTAGATGCCAGATGAAACGTATTCAATGCAAAGATGCTTTAAAACATTGTAACCGTTTAATGTTTGTGTCATTCATTGTTTATTTATTTTGTGCATTACTTGTAAGTTAGCACATTTTATTTCATTTAAGATTCTGATTTCCTGAATGTACCCCAAACCTACCTATTTTTTAATTAAATTCAAAATCACTTGTATCAAACTTTTTAAGGGTCTATTGACATCGTTATTATTGAAATGAAAAACAGTTTTAATATCCGGTGCGGCTTCTTTCGATGGCTCCTATCCGAAATGTCAAATCATGACTTTGACACATAAACGAATTAATTAAAAAGTTAGTTAAAGGAAATTTCAAACAAAAGGCTGTTTTCATTGCTAAGACTTAAGGAAATGCAAATTTTATAAATCTTTATCTTTAAACATCGTACCTTTCGAATAATAAGTTTTATTTTGTAAAGATTCTAAAATATTTGTCTTAGATTTAAAAACGTATAAAACAATGCTAAAAGAAATATTGAGGTAAGTTTTTTTTTTTCAATACTGCGCATTTTCAAAGGTCTATTTTGCGCACTTTGTTTTAAAAGCGTGACAAAAATCTTACAATCACTCCAATATCTCAAGAAATTCTTTCTTCCTATTGACGTAGTACATATTATTTAAATCAGAGATCAAAAAATAACAAGGCCTAATTTTGTATTAGTGTCACTTAACGTACATTTAACCGACTTTCGTATAGAGAGCACCCTCAATCCTCATATACCCATCAATGGCATTTTCAATTATTAATTAATCTATTTCAAAGCACAGTGCAAAGTCCAATCAAAAAACCACAATCATGTTTTATACTTTGCCCTATGCGACATGCGTAGCATATGTTCGTACATTAGATCTATAACTAACCTGATCTAAAGTCTAAGCCAAGATGACATTAGTGAGTATTCGATTTCACAGTTAAGGTATAATTTTTGTTGTAGGTTGTATTTTTTTTAAACAAATTAAAACATAAAATTTTACCAATTAAAAAGTTTTAATAGTTGTACAAATTATACAAGGTTTGTTCGATAACTTAAAAGATTAATAATTGTCACAAACGTCAAAAGCCCTGTAACAGCTATCACTTGTTTTAAAAAATAAAAATTAGTTTCAGTTTTGTTAATTAAATTAAATTTATTTATAAATATATATATTTCTACATTAAAAATAAATAATAACATCTTCACAAATCAAAATTCATGTCACTTTGACAGTTGGTTTGTTATTTTAAAATGCCTCAGTTAAAAACTTAAAGGGAATTTAGGAATTTAGAGTGAGCATGATGAACAAATAATTTTTAAGGATTTTCAAGACAAGAAAAAGAACGCAAAATTTTCCAATAATTGATCAATTCCAATTGGAATTGACAACTATTCCAATAAAAAGCACGTTGACATTAACATAAATCCTCTCTAAAATGTAAATTGCAGCAATTTTAGCAACAAATTTTAGACATTAATATCAACAACAATTTAGCGGAAACGAAAACAAGGATGCGATTTTAGTTGTTAAGATTTAAAAATATATTTTTATACAAGCGGAAGTGATGTTATCTTGATGGACATATGTAATTGTCTTATGTGGACTTTGAATTTATGTCATAGAGTGTAACTGGTGAAATTCAACTGCGTAATTTAAAACTCCTAACACATGAGAAGGGAATCTATTATAACAAAAAAAAGAGACCCAAAAAAGACACGAGCGAGCATATAAAACAAACGATCACGTGAAAAACGCATGCATGTGATTTTCCATAAATGCGTGGTAGTTTTTATAGAGTGTTTCTGTCAAGGGAAAGGTATACCTACATACATACGTATATAATATTTGGTACCTTTGCCCAAGTGTTTAGGTTTTGTATATTTCCCACTGCAGTGGAAAAATACTGCCATCAAAGAGACGCACAATGCGACGGAAAATTTATTTTGGATAAAACACAAAAGTTGAATTTATCATGGTGCATCGAACCATAAGAACAAACGTACCATCTGGAGCAACCACGTACTCGTATACGCACCGGGGATACTAGTCCGTGGGTCGTACAAAGCCAATGGAAATCAAAAAGACAAAAATATAACTTACTCGGTAAAATGTCAAAAGTTGAAATGTCAACTGAGAGGTTACGTCTACGTGTTTTGCATATGTTGAACCTTAAAGAACTGGGAGAATGTGGTGCTTTTCAAAAGCATGTATAGATTAAGCCACAGAAGTTCAAAGTAAAAATAATATGGTCCGCACTCTGCACTGAGCGTTTTCCTCTTTTATAGTTCCGACCTCGAGTGCGGACTAACATAGAAAAGCCCCCTTCTAATTAAGGTCCGTTTAATTTAAGAAATACAATTATAAAGTACTGAACTTTCATTGTAGCATTTTTTAATAAACTGACAGCGTTGTATAATTTTTGTTAATAAACTGTGAAAACTGTCATTTTGTCAATTATTGCTTTCAAGATTGTATTTGTTTTGTTTTCAACTGATATTTGGTTTTTGCAAATGTCATTCAGTAATGTGCTTCTTTGCAACCAATTTGTGCTAAAAAAGAAATGTACTTTGAGCAATGAGGGCTTTTTTGACAGTTCGCATTTGGATTAAATGTTAGAAACAATAAAAGTGTAAAATTTTTAAAACGCTTTTGAAGCGAATCTGTTTCAACACTGCGCATCTGTCAAAGTAAAAATGCCAGCTAAAGAAATATTGGATCAATTTCGTAGATTTAAAGAATTTAAAAAACCTTCCATGAGAAATGAACCATTATCTATTTTGACAATATTCAGTGACAACAAATTATGCTTTTAGTTGTTTGAACTTTAGTTCTACTTTTTTTTTACATGATTTAGCAGATATCTCAAAATAATTAAAAGATATCACTGTTTGAGTTAAACTCATTTTACAATTTAAAGACGCAATTAGTTTAAGATTTATTAAGCCATGATTTAGTTGATTTTTGATTACTTGTTATTATTGAAATCAAAAACTCTGAAGTTCAATGAAATTCAATAAAAATAAAATAAATATCAGTAGCAAATTTTAAAGTTCATCTTTCGACAAGACGAACTTACGCTCTTTATGACACGTACCGGTCGCGAATTATCAGTTAAAATAATAATTATTTTAATACACTCATATTTTTTAACTCTAATCGAACCTTCAAATTTCATCATCCCAGACATTATTATCTTCTAGAGACTATATACCAATTCAATGGTACTATGACTCTTGGAAAGTTAAATGACAGTCTGGTCTAGATATAGATTTCTATATAATTGATAACATTACACGCGGTATTTTTTAAGTCACTAGTGAAAGAACGTAGTCATCACTTTGAGAAAGAAAATGGGGCAATTGCAACCCTGTACAAATTTGACAGAACATCCTCAGCTTTAAACTTATCTAACTTTATTTAGTAAAGCGACAACTTTGACAATTTTACTGTTTTAAAATTTAACCCGTTGTTAAAAAATTTTAACCCATGAATTTTAAAGAGTTAATTGAGGTTTAATCGAGGTTTAAGTTCTAGGAAAGTGACTTTTACCAAATAAGCTTTTAAACCAAAAAACTTTCAAGTCAAAAATTAAACTCACGGAATTAACTTAGTCTACTTTAATTAGCAACAAAAATAAGGGGGGGAGGGAAAAATAATCACTATATCTATAGATAATTTAAATCCTGCCCCTCTTTGCTTTATCACATTTCTTTGGTGACGCTCATGTCCTTTCACTATCAGTATCATGTGGGGGTGCTTTTGGAATTTGTGATGGAAAAGAACCAATAAAAACAGCGTACTTTCCCGACAATGCGTGCTTATGCCCAACGCACCCGACTGGCCGCTCCCTCTACCGCCAGCCGCCGGCAACATAATTTATACAAATAATAATCATGGTTATTTTTTCGTACTTTGAACGTCTGAATTTTTTATAATTATTCGTATTATTTATTCTATGGGTTAAGTATTGGTTTTGTATTAGCGAATAATTGTATTTAAATTTTAATGAAGTTAAAAAAGTTATACTGAAAAGAATATAATCTTTTTTGAACGCAATCATATTATTAAATCATTAATTCAATTCTTCTTTAAAATTAAAATTCGGACCAAGAAGTGTAAATGCATAAAGTTTCAAATGATTGAAATCAAATGAGTGGGGTTTGATTGCAATCGTCTTAAATGTCAAAGTGAACGCAATCGTTAAATTGAAGTTATAAAAGATTGCATTCGAAAAAAAGATTTAAAATTTCTACAGCAAATTCCTTCGACACAGGGATGTATGTTAAAAAAATGCAAAATAATCTTTTTCCGCAAAAAAGATTAAAATATTCCAATACTTTTAGTTGACAAATAAAAAATATATAACTAAAAGTTCCGAATTATTGGCGACCCCTTGAACATAATCAACATGCTCTAAACTGATAGACCACTTATTTTAGCACAAGATTAAGAATATTATACGTCTTTAAAAATTATATTGTAGGTAGGTACCATGTGTATAATTAATCGCAATAATCAGGTTTTAACTAGATTAGCACCTTTATGTATTCGGTAAGTTTATTTTCCATTTTAAAATATTTTGTTTGATTAGTGATTGATTACAAGACATTTATAACCTATGTATGTTATCGAGTACCTGCACCTAATTAAAATACGGAAACGTCCGATCCGACGGCGCTTGGAGATCATTTTCAAAATGTAATTAAATTTCTGTTATCAAAAACACGCTTTTGATGAGTGCGAAGATGTTTTTGTCAATTAATAAAAATGAAACAAATATAGCAAACAAATTATCGACAAAAAATGACAGTTTCATGTTAGTTTTAGATTTTTAAATCCTGCTAATTGACCCATAGTTTAAAAGAGTGATAAATCCATTAAAAATGGTATTCACACTAGACATCACTAATGAGTCGTTGTTTTCGAAAATGAAATATGTCAATTTGTTTATGTTTTTTTTTTGAAAATATCGAATTCTATCCGTCAAAAGAAATCTGAATTTTATTCAGGAGTCCCTCATGGTTCCTTATTGGGACCAATTCTTTTTTTTCTGTGTGTGAAATGCATCTACTACAAGTTATTATCAGTATGAATGAAATTTTTAATGTATTGATACTTTTAAAACTTTCGACAGTGAAAACAATTATCTTATCAAAAATTTTAGGTAATTCACTCAAATTTCATATTCCACTGATAAGAATTGTTTAACTATACATACCATAGATTTCAGGGGTGTCAAAACGTGCATCCAAAAATGAAAACATATCCGATCTGTTTTTGTATCAAGGTCGACATTTTTATTTTACCTATCCTATCCCATGTTTTTGTCAAAAGTCCTAAAAAAAAATAAAAATTATTTTGTGATTGATGATTAGCTATGTATTTGCAATCGCATAAAATTGTGATTTTGTTTAATTTTTTTCTGGTGTCATTTTGAAAATAATATAATAAATTAATGATGATAACCTTTGGCCTTGAAATTAAATGCATTTGAGTTTAAGAAATTTTGCGATCACGATTTAAGTACGTGAATATTTTATTTAAATTTCTATATATATGTATTTGAACTTTTGTACTTTATGTAAGAATGTTTTTTTTATGAAATCATTTTGAGAGGTGCCAATAAGGTGGCTGTGCAAACTGTAAAATTTATTTGATAGTAGCCATTTGTAATAAAAAAACATTGAAATAATTTCTACAAATAAAATGTATTTTACGACTTTTATTTTTGTAATGTTTGTATAACTTATTATTGATTTGAGTACCGGTACAAATTAAATCTATAATATTGCAATTAAATTGAATTTGATTGTGCAATTTTTATTGCAAGATTACAATAAAATAATGTCTTAAATTTTTTAATTGGTTTATCAAAAGTCAATTAATGTATTAAAAGTAAAATATTAGGTAAAGCAATGTCAAATTTATTTTTAAACTGTTATAAACTTGTGACTTCCATGAATTTAAAATCGAAGTACGCCATAAAAAATATTGTTTAGCTTTCAACACTCATGATACCTAAAGTGATTGACCATGACCAATAAGTTCCGGATGTGTATTAAACGTTCTGAAAGGAAAGCAAATATTCTTCCTGGAAAAAAAGAAAAAAATGCTTCTTGTTTTTATTTTAGAAAATTAAGTGTGAAGTTTATAAAAAATCAGAATTGGTGAATTTTCTCGAATTACCAATCGAACAGGTTGCAAAAGTTACAAGTGTCAAAAAGACTTTAATTTTTGTTGTGCATTCAGATCTATAATTTCCATGGCTCCATTCAGTAAGCAAGTGGTATTGGAAATGAATTAAGGTTAACTTGAAAATAAGATAAACGCAAAATTTTAGACTTCCTTTTAAAATTATAATCATGATTTAAAATTGGAGTTTGTTAGTTTCAAAACATTTTACTAAAATCATTTTAATATATCTACTAAAATATTCTTTTTTGTTTGTAGAACACTTAAGAAATTTTCTCAATTAAAGTCCACTGAACGCACCTTTTCCACCAAATGTCAAAATGTAAAGAAACTGCATTGATGAAATCAAATACATTTTTGTTTGACAACTTAGTGCAATGCGAATGGAACGCCTTACACTCAAGGTTCCAACTAAATCAGAATGTAGACCAACCCTAAGTTCTATATACTAAAGGGTTTTCTAATAGAGACAGGTTGATTTTGACAGGTCGTGGCGGCCATATTGTTTCTTTTACTTTCTATCGTTTTTTAATCAGTCACTAAGGTATAATCTTCATTTGAAGTTAAATTACAGCGTCGAGCAACTGATAAAACTTTGGGCTTTGAAGGAGTTGGAAGTTTTGACGTTTTGGTCATTGATCTCTTAAGAACTTTGACAAATTAATATCCTTCCAGGAAATTCACCTTTTAATTAGGCATTACTTTGTATTCTCCATTATACATTTTGTTTTTTGTCTCGATCAAAAAGAAGATATTATTTTTTAGAAAGTATAAATTATGTTCAACCGTGGTCGAAGGTTCGTAACTCAATTCGAAACATGTAACTCAAATCCAAAGGTCAACAACTGATCTATGTTTGGCCAGTTATAGCCCTTAAAATACTTTACTAGTTGAGTTGTTATAGAAATACAGAATTCTTATCCGGATTGTATACTCAATCGAACGACCTGCTTCAAACCACTTTATTACAAAAAAGATCTTCAAGTTATTAAAATAATCTCGAGTGATGAATTTCAAAAACCCATTGAATGTCGATCAATCCACATAGACATGTCACTCATCTGCTCCTTATTAAAGCTAGAAGGTATAAGAATGAAGAATATAGAAAGCCTCTTCCGAAATAATTGTTCGACTTCTTCTTCTCTAAGTAGAACGCTCTTCATGTCGTGGTCGTGGTTCGTCGTCGTCGTCGTCGTCGTCGTGGTCGTGGTATAATAAATAATTGTAATGTGAGGTCGACATTTAATACAATACCACTTATACAAAATCTATCATATATGGAAGTAACCGGCCGGCGCGGCGCATTGCGACTCAGAGCTGTATTTCTGCAAAACCAAATTGTTTAAAGGAATTTCTGGTTTCTCATCATCTATTTCTATCTAGATATAATATCTTCTATCCACAATAACTCTTCGACATGGTTCATTCGTTCATATACATGGTCTGGTTGAAGTTCATTCACTGCTTGTTAGTAGAGACTTGGAATCGTATGGTTACCTGTACCCCACAGGCCCCATCAGACCCAGCCACAAGACACCACGTGAAAGAAGTAGTGGGTTCGAGAGGTATAGGAATGGTTCGAGTATGTACCTTTTTTTCCAGAAATAACTAGTTTAACTACTCGTCGTATATCGGTTGGATATATTGTTTTTTTTTTTAATTTATTGAGAACGGTTATGCCATCGACCACATGAGATACAAGAGTGGTACTTAGATACTTTTGCAACAATAGACTATACTTCATAAGAAACCCTAAACTGGGCTTACGACAGAATTTTGAAATACTATCGGTACTCTACACCGATCTAGTCTAAATATCAGGATGAGAATGCACATTTTTTTGGAATCTGGATTCCAATAATCTTTTATTAAGTGGCTGATTATTATTTGTTAAAGAATTTATTTGTTATTGCAAAATTCCTTAGATAATATAATCTCTTATTTGTTGCATTCAACATGAACTCTTTTAAATGTCTGATCGTATTTTGTATCGATATAAAAATTATGCAGTACAAAAATTAAGTCAATTTTATCTTCACAAAACTTTTATGGTATCTGCTTATACAAAAATATTTTGGCATAATCTTAAATCTTGTATTTACCCCCCTTTATCATGTACACAACTTGGAACGGGGTACTTGAAAGATTTATAAAAATAAACTTTTGATAGCAAATGAAGATAAAATTGTTGAGTTGAAGGAAAAGGAACTTGGTCGTCGAGTCGATGTCACTGTTTGTCGTAGTCATTTTGTTTTAGCCTTAAGGCATTGAGCGCATTGACATTGAAGTTATGACATGTCTGTATAACGGTTTGATAATGTAATTCAACTTGTGGTAGAGATAAAATGTCAATAAAATCAGCAGCTGCATAAAATCCACTAAAACGCATTATTATTTTTTGGAAATAAATTGTAATACATACTTAAATAGAAGAAGATCCTTAGATCTAAACTTGGTTGCAGATGAATTTACTGTTATCGAACAATACACTCCAGTTTGGTCAACTGCAAGGTCCTTTCCATTTTTTTGTAAGTGAATGCGTAAAAATTTACAATGAAAAGAACAACTGGGATTAGTGTACAAAAATAAGTCAGTAATGAGTTAAAGTATTTTAGTGAAGATACATAGAGTTCCGATAGTGAAATGTAGGAGGCAGTTAAGTAGTGTTCGTTTTTATTTACTTTTTTATACTTCGCCTAAACTACAAAGTGTAAACGTTCCACAATTTACAAAAACTTTTATAATAAACTGTTAAAGTTGCACGAAACTTAGTTTCACAGTTTGCGCTCTATCAATGAAATTGAACTGGGAGTTTTTCAAGTGAGAAAATTTAATTTGTGGGTGGCAAGTGTAAGAACAAAATTTTACTTTAAATGCACTATTATGAGAAAAAATTTAAACCAATTTGGTCAGCATTTTATTCAACTCGACCTGCATTTTCATGTAATTTTCAAATCGACCCTAGAAATTTATACTAATACTAATACTAATTTTTCGAACATACTTTTAATATTTTTCCGTGACGGAATATTTTGAAATTTTGACATAAATAATAATTTGACAAGTAGTGGAAGGTATAAAGTGAATAAAGTCTAAAACATATTGTCATTGGGACATTTTTTTGTAGTCTGAGTCTCGTATCGATCTAAGGAGACGAAACCGAGAATTTCCTCGTCTCGTGACCAACCCTAGATTCATGTCTTTTGAAAAGGAATGATATTTGTTGAAGCAATTTTCTAACGCCATTTTCTTCTCCTGGCACATGTTTTTGAAGAATAAAGGATGTATGAAAAAAAAACTCTCTGTTGATTCCCGTACAAATATTCCTTCTCCTAATGAGTTTTTTTTTGTACTCTACTCTAGCAGCTCTAATCAATCCAGGTATCTCCTCATATCCTTCCCTTTTACTCAATTGTAATGTTATTTGTCAAACAATAACAGTGATTGTTGTCAAAAAAAAAAAAAAATTAAAATGAAAATCCCTCCGGTTTCTCTTTTATATCTTCACCAGATAAAATTTCTTTACACAGAAATTTAAAAATACACACACACTTCGTCCAAAATAATAATAACAACAACAACAATAAATACTCGTATAATACCATAAAATAATGTTATGCTACGCATTCGTTGATCACGTGTACACCATACTTAAGTAGGTCTGATCACTCACCGACAGCGTGATCAACGCCAACCAGACGCTTTACCAACCGAGAAAATTTTCCAATCTCTCGGAAACTGAAAAAAAAGGTCAGCCCTTCATTAAATTTTGTGTGTTCCATTCCAATCTATAAATGAACGCTCTCCAGAGTCAGAAACAGAATGCCTAAGGCCTATAGGCGAGGCCTGTGATCGTGGTGTATGGAAGTGCTTATCAGTGGTTATGGCCAAACTTACAACAAAAAGATACCAATGTACTCGTCGATACTCGCGATGGAAATTTGGAACGGCCGTAGTCTAGAATATAGGCACAAAAAACTAATATCATTCTATTAAAGATTAGTTACACCTCGAGGTAGTTTAGTGACCGATAAACCTACAGACGATAAGTTCAAAATACCTTTATTCGGCTTCCACCAACTTCAAAGACTTGAATTACAAAGAAAAACCTCGACCATCAGGAAATGATTATTGGGAGACTTTTCGGTCTTGTTCTTTTATTGTGATGATGAAATGAAAAAAAAAAACAGAGGTCATTCATAAAAATTTGCCCAGAAAATAAGATCTACAAAGAACTCGGTGAAAACACCATGCGTTTTGTTTACAAACAAAAGACAACATCTCCCTCCGACATGACTTGAATTTCTTCTGAGTTCTGACGCTGCGTCGATACGTGACGATGATGTGACGTGACTCACGTATCACATACAATCCATGTATCAACACAACGAACGGATTGCCTCAATAAAACTCGACTGCCGGAGAAGTTATTTTTAAATTTCGAATCAAATAAATAAGAACGAGTGGGTGAACCCCACATCAAAATTCCATGCCAAGGACGGAAGAGTTCGAGGCGTCTCGTCTTTGATTGAAGACGCAAAAGGGCCAATCTAACTAAACTTCTAAGAGGTTATGAAACTCTTAAATATACAAAATTGTATGCTTAATTGAATTTGTTGTTTCGAATTCGAATACCACTCTTGTTTTGAATATGCGATTTTGAAACGAGGAAAAATGATAAGCGAAGAAGAGATAGCATTTCAAACCTCTCCAATTTCCAAGTGACCTTATAATTAATGATTCTTTTTATTCGCTAAAGATTAATCATTATTTTCAAAGATTGTGTTTTTTGACAGATTGAATGTGGTTTTTTGAAGCGTGCGAAAGTCAACGACGCCACATAACAGTAACCAATAGAGCTATTTAGTTTGACATAAATTCAATATAAAGTCAAAAATGTAAAGATTCCTAAAAAGTAAACTGCAAAACTTTTATGTCAAATTTCACAAAAAACTCATATAACGTCATATCATATGTCAGTATCATCTTAGATTTACATTTGAAATTGTAAGATATTGTTTGACAAGAAAGATTAGATTTCGCTGTTACACTCTTGTCACTTTTATTGATCTGTCAAATTGTGTTATGTGTCTTTAAATAACAAGTGGAAACATAACATTAACCTAAACAGTTTCCTTACAGTTCATTTAAAAATAAAAATGAAGGCGTGAGTCTTTACGATGGCGTAACTGGACGAATTAAGTTTGAAAAATTAATTAAGATGTCTACGTGTGGATGAAAAATGTTCTTACAAATGTTTCCAAACTTTCACATAAAATGAACTACTGTATAGCGGCGGTGCCAAAAAGATTTGTTTGTTTTCATGAACACGTTTTATTTTGTGTTACTAAGCACTGGTGCAATTTGTGTTTCAATTTCTTGGAATAAGTTTACTATCATTCACAAAATTTTTTAGTAAATCGTCTATTATCATAATTTTAAGAAATTCTGAAACTTTGTTGGTTTAAAATTCAATTGTTTTTTATAATCTTTTTTCGTGTTGATATTTATTGAATTTATTTCTCAAAATCCGAAATCTTTCATAAACGTCAAACTGGTAGTTGTTACAACATTAATTGCATCAATCCTTGTAAATGATAAAAAAATTCTAATTATGGTTCAAAATTAATTGAAAGATCAAACATCATATTATTCCTATCAAATTTTTTGATTTGGAATCCTGAAATTCTAGAAGAATGAGACATCTAAACTTACTGCATTTTGGCACGTACCATTTATCATCACTTCCGCCTATCGAATTTCTGCTCTTATCCTTTTTCTTGTGCCTTCTGTCACTTTTAATCGTATTTCTTCTCACTTCCGCTGAGCATTTAATTTGAATCAAGAAGCAAGCAAAAATTATACGACTTCTTTCGGTTCACCCACATTCTCGAGAAGCAGCTGCTAAAAAACGATCCACAATCGCACTTCACTCCATCACCAACCAAGACTCGACTCGAGTAAATCTATAGTCTAGTCTTATTAAGTCTTAACAGCAAAAAGAACTCACTCAAAACAAGAAACTTTGCAGCGCTCATCAGAGTCTTTTTAATGTATTTTTGTTTCGTTTGCTTATTTATATATTTTATCAACAAAACTCTGTTTCTCTCGTCTGCAAAGACACACTGGAAACAGAAACAGACAGAAAGCAAAAGAAAAATAAAAGAAAAAGGTAATCATATCAAAATTGAAATTGAGTAAATTTGAGATTTTCCGAGTTTAAGAATTGAGTATTTGCAGAGGTTGAGTTTAGTTGAGAACTAACCATTGTGGCGTTTGTTTCGTGCATGTACTTCTGCTCCTACTAAAAAATATTAAATTACATATTCAAACAAATTGAAATATATAAAAAAAAATATTATTTTTCGGTAGAAAATAAAATAAAAAAGTGCTGACTCTAGGTAGATCCGATACTTTTGGAATATTTATAACATATTTCGAAATATTCCAACAAAGTGCACAAAGAATATTCTTCCCTTTTTTTTTGTGTGTGTATTTTGGCCTAAAAAAATAAAGTAAAAAAAAAAACACCAGTGTGCCAATTCGGTCTGGCAGTGTAATGAAATAACGGAAATATTTTTCATAGCAAAATTGTTATTGTTAACCGATTTACAAATTAAAAAAAAAAAACTGTTAACTAGTACAATTGCAGTGCTTGTTAACCAAACCAACCAACAAAAAAAAAACTATTTTTTGACGATCAAACATATTTTTTGTTTAATATATAAACCAAAATAAATTTATAAAAAAACAAAAACAATTTAAATGAAAAATCGAGTAGTGACTGGCAGTTTATTGCTTACGATCGCACAACAAATGGATAAAGCTGCTCTTTTATCATTCAGCAGAATAAAATACGAAAATTATTCCCTAACAAGCATTTAGAGAGATTTAATTTTTTATTAAAATAAAAATCATCCAAAATCTACAATAGAACCAGAAAACTCATCAACAATAGAACGGAAGGACACTTCCTCCATACTATCAAACACACGCACACTCCTGCACAACACATAGTACATACATATATTATATCGATTTTCCTATACCTATTTCGGGGTTGAAAACCACCAGCATTATCTGTGATATAAAATTTTCACCACGTGAAATTTTCTAATGCATAGTTAAGCTGAACTCTCACATAAAAATCCATAGAATTTTGGCCACCCTAACAATACAGAGTATATAGAGAAGGAGCAAAGGAGATAAAAAAAACACAAGGAAATCATATACATAAGGGAAACAAAAAACTACCTACCAACATACTCGTAAAACTAAAATAAAACAAGCTGAAAATTACATCAAACAAAATGTCTTCCCTCCCGGAGAAATCGCAACCAATTATTGCAACTGCAACTTCAAACATTATTTCGTCATCGACATCGTCGTCGGCATCTTTTCCATCATCATCAACATCAACAACAACAACAACAATAAAACCCATGATGACCAAGACATTTTTCTTTCGATCGGATTCGATCAAAAAAATCAAATGTACTGCTGCTTACCCTTTCCAAGTTGCTGGTATGTAAACATTTTTTTTATAAATTATTTCCTTGTTTTTTTCTTCATTCTAAAACTTATGCTATAGAATTACCTTTAATAAATGTATAATGTTATTTTGTGAGATAGAAGTTGTATTTACTCGATCAGTTAGTAAGATTTAACTTTGATCACTCATCGTCAATCAGGTAATTGAAGCTGTACACACAATGGTTTTTTTTTTCTTTCGAATTGGCATCCGGTGTGCGGTTTTTTGACGTAAAGGTGTGAGTACATCAAAAAAGATTGAAGATATCTTATGTCTTTTAGTGTTTGCCATGTTTGTTTTGCTAAATAATTTCGTAAAATTGATTTTGTTTACAAATATACATACATATTCCCACATTGCCGTCAAACTACCCACCTATCAAAACTTGATTCGTGAAAATTTGTAAAAAAAAAATCAAGTTACCAAACAGCCTTTTTAGTATAACAAACTTGTAACTTGTCCTAAACCAGATTCCTGCCAATTGAAAAAAAACTGTTTCAATTTATTGATAAAAAAATTGAAAATATCTTGTAAAAGTTTTCAAATATTGTGTTCTTCATCTGATAGTCTTAGTCTCTAAGTTGCATTGATTTTGCTTTTTGAAAATGTCTGTCAAAATTAAATATGTCAATGCATTAACAATTTACTTTCCATGTGTTTGACCCTTAAAGAGGATTGTTCATTACAATAAAACACAATGTACGGGGTATAACGTTATGTACATAATGTACAGCATACATATAAATTAAAAATAAAAAACTTTCCAGTTCTCCATTTCAACCACCCACATGGAATAGAGTTGTAAGTTAATCCAAATTGAATTTGAAAGTATGATTGCCACTATGCCTAAGAAAAATTAAATTTATTTTACATTTAAATTTTACATTTTTATCTAAAAAAGTATTGCGGAAAATGTTTTGTAGCAAATTATTGTAATTGATCCACATTCAACTTGAAGTTACAGTAGAAGATTTTGTCCGTATTTTTAACATAGTTCGGCGAAGCAAAGAAAACATATTTAGTTTGAGACATAAGTTTTTAAATGCAAGCGGTCTTACAATTTTGTATTACTAATATTTTTTTTCAATTTTTATAAAAGTACGTAGTTAAGTTCAAATATCTAATTTTATGAAGTATTTTTGAATCCTAAATTTTACTCATATGGTAACCATATTTTGAATGACATTAATGCAAGAAGTGACAACAAAAATTCAGTGATGAATGAAACTTAACGAGTAGTTAACTACTAATTTTAGCCGGCGGCGGGCGTGCGTTAAACATAAATTGAACAAAATTGAATAAAATGTATTCATTTGAATTGAATGTTGCAATGTTATTATTTTAATTTAATCTAGGGTAAATAATAATTTTAAGCAAAATATTTTTATCTTAAATTGCTAAAATCGCAATTTCTTTAGGTATGTCAAATTTTCATAACAATTTTCTAGTACTACTTCAATTTGTACATGTTCACAACTTAAAAATTTATGTTCCTATATGTGAGTTTTGATTTAAAGTGTTCTTGAAGCGAAGACATTAGAACATACATACCTTTTCGAAGATCAAATTTCATTAACATAGTTTTGATACATGATACGAAATATCGAAACATCTGTCTCGTAACATCAATGCCATTTAACAAGAAAAAAACTTAAATGCATTTACTCGTATAAAAAAAAATAGCTAATTGCTAATTAAGCGTGCAAGTTTCTTGTTTATAAATAGAAAATAGAATATTCAAATGCATAGTAGAAAATTACACCACCTGTTTTTTTAATTGCTCTTGGGGCAATAACCTTGTTAATGTTTAGATGTCATTTAATTGTTCTTAGAAAAATTGTTTTGTCGTAATATCTCGAGTTGAAGAAATTCAATTTAATCATTTAAAAGAAAAGTATGAATTTTCTATGAAGCAGACAATTTCCTTTAAGTTGTAAACGAAATAATGTCTTAACATTTTGACAGCTCAAAGTAATGCAATCTTTTGTGAACTTAATCTAAATTAATGAAACTTCACCTTGGAAATTTATTCTTGTACTGCAATCATTCTATTGGTTGCAATAAAATGTGTACGAAATAATGACTACAATCTTTATAATGTCAAATACGTAATTGGTTATCGAAAAATTTGATGTCTCAATTTCAATGAATGTTATCTTTTAGTATTAATAGTAAAGCGTTGTTCATACTAGAATCTTTTGAGGTGATCCATAATTTTATCTTGCCATTCATAAGAAAAATATCTACATACATCAATTTGGTATCTCTTTTGGGATGAGATGCCAAATTTATTGCACCAAAAACTACCAATGTAAACTGTGAACAATGTTCATGTATGAAATTGATATCGATATCGGCAAATTACTATCTCTGTCTATCTCTTTTTATCTGCACTTGATTAATTCATCACGTATTCATTGCGGTTAATAGTTCATCAAACTTTACATTTTCAAGTAGTAAAAAATATTAAAATACACAACAAAAACATCAAACATCATAAGTACAGGTATAATCAATAAAATTTCCAACAAGTTTTCGATTTCATTATAATTGATATCGATTTCGATTGCCAAAGAAAGAAAGTGACAGTTTGAGTCATCGTCAACGAATAATTATGTGTTCCAGTCTTCAGGTCTGTTTACATATTTTTGAGGCTGTAAACCTACTTTCGCGACATTACGCATGCTTGTTGTCTGCCTTATGGCTTCGATTATAATATATTTGTATAATTCGACGTTAATGTGTTCATGAATTTTTGCGAATATCTAAAATATGTTAATTTTTCTATGTCATATTATATTATTAATCAAACTGTTTTGTTGTATAATACTTTTTGACAAAATCTATTTAATTGTATAATTTATGCGAACATATTCATAAGCTAGACAGATTAGTTTGGTACTTATGGAAAGTAATGACAGAGTCATGTTGATAAAATGATAAGTATTATTATTAAGCTTATCTTAATTGATCAGCTTTAACTTATCTAGATCAATTAAAGGTTTTTGTAAATAGATCTTTATTTACGCAGTACATTGGTACGGTGCGGTGAATTAAAAAAGCGTGCCGTGTATGAGGTGTTTTTATTCCTCTGTCTAGCCTCTAGTGTCTATGATATCTGATAAAGAGCTGAATACAAAATGTCTTATCAGTACAAAAATATACACTCTCCTTTAATTGAACCCAAAACGAATGAATATTTTCTAAAAATGAAAAAGACAGTAGCAACCGCTTATTTAAAAAAAAAATTATTTAGAACTCCTATTTGGTTTTTAGTTGATCGCTTATTGTACCTAATGAATGCATTCAGAGCTCAAGCCAAGTTTTGTAAATTCGATTTGGGATTTTAAACAAAACATTCTACATCTATTTTTAGTTAATCTTGAACAACTTCTTAAGCTACTTCTAAGACTCTGACAGAACCGCTATTCCCTCCGGACGCCTCTGACAAAGATTTTTATTTTCATTTGGATAGAAAGACTTTAAAAATGAAATTACTCAAAGTAAAGGTACAACAAATATCAAACAATGGAAATTAATAAATTTTTCTTTGTTCATTTTTTGAGTAATTTGAAAATATTCCATAACTATCCAATTTGTGTGTGACGTGACTTTTATTATAAATAGCTTTGAATGCATGAACAAATTAGTACCACTATAGTTTAACTGTCAATATTGGGTCAAATTAAAATATGGAAATAAACTCTAAGTTAGTTATTTCGTATTTATGATGAACGTGATTAGAATCTGGAAACAATTAAAAATTAAGGTAAACACTTCAAACTCGAAAAAAAAACCTATTTTCAACCGGAATCTCAAGAATATACATAAACGAACACTTCTATTTCCGGTTTTGTTTATGGTTATGGTCAAAATTCTGTGACATTAGTGCATTTTAATGACGGTTGCTCTTGAAAGAGGTCATTTGAAATGAGTTACATTGTTAGATTTTGTTTATAAATTATGTTTATAGGATTAAAAAAAAGGTTAAAATAATAAAAGTCAGTTATTAAATTGGTTCTAGTGGTTTTCTGAATTTTTGTCAAAAGTTTTATCAATTTATTTTTATTATACAAACAAACTTGATTTGAATTGAAAAATTATTGTTAATCTTTTTTTGTAATTTGACTGCAAAAATGTTTAACCAATTTTGAATTGAAATAATTATTATACATCGTCACAACTAAATATTAATTACAAAAATCAATCAGCGTAACAAGTGTGACACACCCTACATTTATATATTTTATTGTTAAGTTTTTAATTTTAATATACAATGATTAATCTATTATCCATAATTGACATAATGACAAGAATTTTGAAAAATATGTTTTGCTTCACTTGCTTCTTCATAATAATTTTGCCATACAATCGAAAAAGGGAATTCATGTTAATTTTTGCCTGCTGATTGATTGTCGATGCAATGACAGATCATTAAACATCAGTCATTAACTGAATTCTTGTCGAAACATATATATGTCATTCAGGTACTTTAAAGTCATGTCAATTTTGTTTGGTGATTAAGAAACTTTTTTTCAAAGATGTTCTTTTCAAAGGTTGAAAGAACGATTTGAATCAGAATCAAAATTATTGACGTATTCTAACTAAAAAAGTAGTGACGCATAAATGCAATGGCCTTAAGATTTTAAAACAAAATTGTGTCGCACTTTGTGAGTTTTATTGCGATTCGGGATTGTAGAGTTCATCTGAATAACAAATCGAATTTCTGACAGTTTGTTCTTTTTGTTTTCAACAGTCGTTGATTTCAGTACTCATCAAATCTGTCAAAATCCAAGTCGCAATTTTGTTCAAAAGAAATCCAAAATATTTGCGCAGACAAATTTAGTTCAAGGACAATCGAACTCAATGACAGTTCGAAGCATCTGTCAAAATACAACAAAAATACTACGCAGTTAAATTAGAGTTAAATGGCTGCATTAACAAAACAAACAAACCTACCAGACAAGTAACCCAAGCTGTTTTGTAGATTCAATTGGTTGTGCTATTTTTTCTGCAAATTGATTGTTTTTTTATGCAAATTCCCCAAAAAATATTTATTTTTTTGTTTTCAAACAAAAATTTAAACATTGACTCGCATTATTCTATTAAAGTAGTTCAAAGTTCAATATTGAATATCAACGTTTCATCGTATCAGCAGTCTGACTCTGTGCTGGGGTTACCTTGGATATTCTTAAAATAGGCTGTCAATTTGTTAAATTTAAATCATGGTTTTATTTCTAACAACAAATTGGCACATACCTGGGTATAGAATTTACCAGTGTACATTTAGCTTTAATTTTGTTTTTGTATTGTTTCAATCAAGTACATGTTGATGTTAAAAAAAAAAACTTGAACACGCATGGGAAACATGTCAAACTGTTCATCGTTATTTTTTGGCTGCCAAGTTTTTTTTTTACATTATACGAGTGTCGAGTATTCATGGAAATTCCACAACATCACACAAACACTCAATCCGTTGCAAAAGTCAATAACCTGAAAAATCCTTTCCTTGTTTTGTATTCAAAACATCAAGTAATTAGTCTTATTTAAAATTGCATTAAGGTTGACGGAAATTTGAAAAAAAAAAATTTGACTTGTCTCGAAAAAAATACATTAGGGTGGTTTCACACTAGGGACCATATACACAAAAAATATGTATTTTATATTTATTTTTGAGATTTTGTTTTAAAAGGATATCAAAATTTTTAAACAAGATACATAACAGAAATAAGATTAAAAATAGAGTTAACCCAAGTCTTAAGTTGAAATAAGGAAAGAAATGGTTAAATTTGTTTTTAAGCATTCAAATAAAGTACTTAAAATATTAAATGAATGTTGAATTCTAAGACTAATTTTTGCAAAAAAAAAAAACAAAAACAAAATAAGAACCACCCTAATGAACATAATCATTATGCTCTCTTGCATATTTTTGCGACTGTTTTGTTTCAAAACATTTTCTATTTATATAAAATGAAGATTCACTTAATTTGTTGATCTTGTAATTTTGTAGATAAATTTGTGATCTTGCTGTCTAACATTTACGTCAGTTTATTTTTGACGTTATTTGGCATTTGCATTAAAATTGCATGTACATAAAAACTCCGTCTAACTTTAGAAGATTTTTAAGCATTTGTGTGAAAATTGTTTAAAATCTAATATACAGTTAACAACATTTTATCTTTATTCAAATTGTCATCTGTCAAAATATTTTGCTCAGTGTTGCCACATGAAACTTTGTATTTGTATATATTATAATATACCGATTTTTCTTCTGGTAATACACTTGCTTAAACAACTGCTCAAAAATTCTACTACTTTTTTCATCTTAACAAACAATATTTGAAGGTTTCAAAAATTTAATAAAAATGAGTCCTTCAGTAAAACAAAAAAATAATTTAACAGTGTTTTATTCGAGGTCCAGTAGAATCATTGATGTAATTAAGTACATTTCCGAAGAATCCATCAAAACCCTTTGGACAAAGAATTATAAAAAAGGTTTCTGCATAATTTTGCCATGTATTCGTTGTCTTAATGCAAGACGAACAATTTACATATTTATTTATTTATGAGTTGCACCTCTTCTTCTTTCCAACGCCATATTTGTCTCTTTTTTTTTAAGGGCTTCAGGGTTCCGTTTTTTTTTTTTTACACATACATCACTTAGAGGCACTCAAACTACAAAAACAAATTCCAAGGTCTTTTTTCTGGTACTTCTTTGTTTCGTTTTCG
The DNA here is from genome assembly GCA_905146935.1 of Scaeva pyrastri. NCBI lineage: Eukaryota > Metazoa > Arthropoda > Insecta > Diptera > Syrphidae > Scaeva > Scaeva pyrastri. Next base: position 11,033,313 of record LR989928.1, on the reverse strand, counting down.
TTTTCGTGTTCGTTTTCTTATTTTGTTTTATTATTATCATTGTAATTTTGAGTTTGAGTGTTATTTGGATCTGTGTGGAACTTCTTTTTTTTATGTTGTATGTTGTTTTGGTAATTTGCACCTGTTTGTCATCATCCAGGGATGCCAACTTTAAATAATGTAGTAGATTAAATTTTTGTATGTAAAGGTCTGTTTGTTAATTTGAGACATGAGTGTCATTGAAAATGAACTTTGAATTCTAAATTGAGTAATTTTGTGAATAGAGAAATTTGAGATCTTTAATAGGTTTTAATAAGTTTTGTCAACTACAGGCAACTTGGCTTTATTTAACATTAGCTAAAACTGTTGAGTTAAAAAAATATTAAACTAGTGTTCTGAAAGGTTTCCAAAGCAATGTCTCTTTACTCTTAGAGATAATTGTCAATTTCCAATTAATAAATGCGGAATAGTAATAAGTTACTCTACTTCTACACCCATTACAAGAATGTAAAAAATGTTTTGAAAAAATGCAAGTAAAGTTAGCAGAATTAGAACTTAAAGTAATTAACAGACCAATTGATTTAAAAAAAAAATGTTACTACTAATTTGGTTAATAAATTATAGTTGTTTTTGATTTGTATAAATTTAATATACAAAAATAACAAATTTGTAGAAACTTTAAAATCTTGGCTTATTGATTTGATCAATGAGTTCTTAAATAAAGAATCAATTAATAAACAAAACCTTGAGAATTTAACATAAAATGTTGATGTTGGCAACACTGATGCAGAAATGGGTTAAATTAACTTATGAATTTCCGGCATTAAGGTGGTGATTTTGTTCTCTTCATTTCTAATTTGTTAGTCATTCATTCTGCTGAAATATAATCAGTCTCAGTTTAAAAAAAAAATCACCAAAGAAAATAAATACATTGAACTTTGAATTCACAGATCGCACTACGTAGAGAAATACTTACTTAAAAGAAAAAAATTATTGTGAAATAATGACGAAGCCAGCCAAGGTGATTACGGTTATGGTAATTGTGTGTAAATTAGTTAAAGAAACATAAGAAAATACAAACCACATGGGAATCGGGAACTAAGTTAATGTCAATTTTTATATTTATGTTTTTCTTTGTCATTATAAAGTCAAAATGTCAGAAAATGGTGTTCAAAATGTTGCATGTTTAAATGACTTATTTAATTAAAAGTATACAAAAGTAAAAGTTTGATATGATATTTTGAAATATCGCAAAAAAAAAAATCATAAAATTATGTTACCAAATAAATATTTTATCACAAAGTTGATAAAAAAAAGTACATGTACATATATGTAGATAAGTTATGTGTAACTTAGACTTTTTTACAAATAACTTTATCTTTATCGTTCTAATTTTTTAAGATGTTATAAATGATAAAATTCTAGACATCTGTTGAAAAAATCAATCGATAGCAATATTAGATTGATAACAATCATTTCTGTTGCAAGAACAAATGTTTCCCATATTTTTATGGTTCATTTGAACATACATTAGTGTTCCTTATGATAAAATTTAAAAAAATCGAGTTCTAATTGCCAAATTTATCGTATATTACCTGACAATAAAATTAAACTAATATCTAAGGTTAGTAGATATTGTATTTTATTAATAGTTCCTTGATTTTATTACTTCAGTTGTTCTAAAATAAACTCAATGATATCAAGTATTTCGTCAGAAATGCCAAAATAAAATTTTGTGTACACACAAGGTTTATTATTATTTATCGCTAAATAGAGACGTAATAGGATATTTTTTAATTCTTGCATAAATGTTATCGAAAACCTTGTTTTTTGGATTTGTAAAAATATTTTGACTTTCTCTTTTTTCTGAATTCTGTTTCAATAACGATCTGGGCTTTCAAATAAATTTAACATACAGAAAATGCTTGCACTTGACATTCGATCCTTAACTGTCAGATATTATTCTAAACTTTTTTCTCTTTATAAAATCAAACAATTGTTCAAATTAAAGTCAGTAGAAACAATGCAACGTGATTTGCATTAAATAAATCGTGACTAGTCTTTATCTAACATCTGCTCTATTTTTTTTTCTCAAAGAACTCATATATAGGGAGGCGTTAATTTTTACAATATATTATTATCTTGTTTTAAAACTGCACATTTATTATCGCCTTATTGTTATGTAATTACTGCCCTTTATGTACTTAGACACATCAGACGTTAATAATAGCTTTGTTTAATTGAATCTTTTTGTTTTGTAGAAAGTTTTATTATTTTACATATTTCTCGAGTTTGATTAAATTGTATTTTTAATAAGATAAAGAGTTTTTTTTAATTGCATGCTTGTTACATTTTAATCCAAATATAAATTAAATTGTGACTTAAGTTTAAACTTAAAGTTACGTTAAGTTGCACTTAAATAAGTACAATAGACAAATGTAATTTAACCATTCAAACTTCATCAGGATTTGGGTCTGTTTGTTTTCTCTATAGTTGTGTGTAGGAGGACATGAATGCTAATGATGTGACAGATGTCAATTATTGTTCATAAAATCCAAATTTGACAAGTAAATCAATAAAGGAATTCTAAATGAAATTGTGTAACAATAATCTTTGTTCACACTATAAACTATCAATTAATTATTCTATGAGTATAATCAGAATCAGCGTGTAGTTAGATGTCAAAAAACGTGCAGACTCAGACGATAATGTAATAGGTAATGAATTAAAACTTAATTTGTTATAAAAAAGTAATAAACAAATTGGGTACAGAAGATGTATGCATATTATTTCTATTTAAAAGTGTTTTTTTATAGCGCCAATATTTATTTACATAAGAATACCCTTATAAAGCACGTTTATTATTATTCACAATTAATTGAGCGTCATTTGCATTCAAAGTGAATAAATATTTTTTTTATTTTTAATTATTCTTACGTCTCTGATAGAACAGCTTAAACTACACACATGTCATCATCAGCATTAATTAGTAATTTTGCGTAACAAAACTTATTAAAGTCAGAACAGTAATTTAAGAAAGAAAAAGTAACAGATTTTTGTGTAACAGTTTTTTCTGCATAAAAAGTATCAATGAAACGTGTTGAAATAACGTGATGAATGTAGCGCGATAATTAAAATGTGTTACAATTTTTTTAAATAAACTCCAAATTTACATAAAATGTGCAATTAAATTTAATCGAGATCAAAATGCGTTCACGTTTTTTGAAACATTCGATAATTAATTATAATATATTAAAAAGAAAACGTTTCTTTAACGCATGTTGCTCGATTTAATATTTAGAATAAATTTAAGAAATAATTGTTTCGAAGTCATTAACATTAACTTGTCTATAAAAACTATAACATGTAAAAGCCTATCAATAAAAAAATACCTTTGTAACCTTGAATATTTGTAAGTACCTAAAGGCACATAACTTATCATTTCGTCTACCCCATCACCATCACTGATGCCTTGAGGCCGAAACAACGCTTTAAAATGCATAACAATGTTCGGACTGAAAAAAAAGTAGTCATTTTGCCCACTCTGTAGTTAATTCCTTAAAATGTAATGCAGCTATCCTTCGGTTTTCGGCACCATTTAAGGGCATGTCTGCATGCAAGATGCAACAAACTTATAAGTTGCTGTCGATGTCGGTTCGTCGAAGGCGTATACCCCATCATTAAAGTTATTTCCTAAAGAAGGAGAGTACCTATCTTTAGTTAGGTATTTTTACAGCGTCATAAAAAAAAAGTATAAACTTCAACTTGCATAAATGCTTTGTGTCTGATGTCTAGAAGATGCTGCAGACTGCAGTATGTTGTGACTGCACTATAAGTAATTCATTGCATTTAATTAATTTTTTAAAGTCTGCAACATGCTTGAATATTTTTAAGAGTGTTATTTAGACCAAGAAATCGATCATTGAACCAATAACTAGGTATGTGTATCTTTGAATAGGTACATAAGTCTAAAGTCTTGAGATCATCATTCGGGGTCGTGAGTGCGTCGATCTTTCAGTGGGTATCATTGTTTTAACAAATATTATGGAGCACGCAAGGTTATCTTATGTTGATCTTTTGATTAAATTTTGTCAAAATATTTTTCTATTTTTTTTTTCACTTCTCTTATTTATTGTTATTACACTTGTTTTTGACATAGAAATATTAAAAACAAAACAATTTTTTTCATTTGGATCAAATGAGATTAAGAAGGTATTAAAAAAAGCTGATGAAATTTCATAAGAGTTTACTTACCATATTTTTTAGATCAGTTTTTGAATACTATATGTATTTATGACTAGGTTTATCTATTTTTAAAATTTGTATACTATAAATATGCTGACAATTTTTATGACTCGATTTTTAATTCTTCATTGATCATAAACACGGCAAATTTAAGCTTAAATCAAAACAAATGTGTTGACATCAGAATTAAGTAACATGGTAGTTATCTACGCCTGGCTAACTAATTTTTTCACTAGGTGGCGTGCAGCTAATTTTTATTTATTTTTTATGACAATTCAGCTTCAGCAATTTATTTGCAATTTTCTGTCAAAATTTAGAAATCTATTGAAAGATACTTTAAGCTCTTTTTATATCTGTCAAAAAATTGAAGCAACATTTGACTAAACATTAAAAATTTTAAACTATTAAAATTAAGCAAAGTGGTAACCATGTGCTAAAAAACATATTTTTACCACATTAAATATGAAAAACCAAAACTTCCGCATAAAGCTAATTACTGTAGGTGACTCCATGGTATGGTATTGCAAACCTGGCATTCTCTCCACAATCTTCACAAATAAGACGTTAGAGAAACATAATTAATGACAAACTATTGCCAGTTCTTAAGACGATACTACTTATGTACATTCCAAAAATAATTATTATAGTTTCTCTTTTCTTAGTTCACTATAGTTCTTTGCTCCCAAGTTTCAAAGAAAATAATTACAAAGTTAAAAATAAAATTATCCATGCAAATTAAAATACCAAAACCCCCAATCTATTGCTATCTCAATCTCACAAAATAATAGTGTCCAAAATTGTTTAAAAATAATAAAACTTTCATTTGATTTTTATGAAACAATACAAAATTATTTATGATATTTATTTTTTTATTCAACAGGTTTGAAGCTCAGCAAAAGTGCATTAATTGAGCTTTTGGAAACTAATATTAAAAAAGCTCGTATTTGTACTCAAAAAGCTATGCTCAACTTTTATTGTATGATATTAAAGCTTCTCAGTACGCTTTTTGCACTTTGGGATGAAAAAGTTCAGAAGACAGCTTATTTCCGACAAACAGAATCTGCAAGAACGTTGGATAGTGAAAGCTCAACTGCAACCAAAACTAATGTAAGCTTTTTGATAAATTATTACAGTAGTGACAAAAAAAAAAAATTGTCAGATTTTATATTTCTTTATTTGGCTACGATTTTTTTTTTCTTTAAAGGATGCTAAATTAACCACCCCCAACGAATCCCCAATTCAATCCTATCAAAGCCGAATTGCTGAGAAACTGATCCGAATTCAAATGCACAAAAGACGTTTGAGTGGCAACAGTTTGATTCCATCGACTTCGAGCAGTAGTATCAGTGTCACTCCCAATTCAACATCTGTATCAACACCATCATCAACGCCATCTTCATCAACCAACGATCTCACCCGTCAAAGTTTCTCCTCGTCCTCGGAGAGTCTTAGTTTGTCATCAAGGACCAATCTATACAAATCAAAGTTCCATGAGTACTGCTTGGTTTTTTGCGTACATGCTGGTCTAGTCGTAATGTACTCACAGGTTGTGATTCTCGGAATAGCCCTAAACACTACAAATATTCCTTCGGGATTGATCTTTATGTTGTCTACCATTGGACTCATTGGATATATTTTTGTCAAAGTAAGTTAACAAATTATTTAATAAAGGTGATTTAGGTGACTAACTTTTCGTTTTTCCCCTTCTAAGGTATCCTTGTTGAATCAAAAAACCGTAACAGAAAAATCTTCAAGATCATCACCCCAACCAGAGGCTAAGGACAATAATTCTCGCTGTGATCCAATCAAAGATGACTTCAGTCCAGAACGTCAAAGCCGATCCAAAACGAAAAGAATTCCAAAACCAATTGAATTTAAGTACAAGACTTTGAGCAAAGTTGAGCTTTTGTAAGCGTGATAAGAAAGAACAAAAATACTTCAATATTAGTTACAGAAAGAAAATTACATAAATACTAATTTATAATTCTTAAGTACACAATAGTTATGTAGGATCTATATCTATCAACTTAGGGCAAGCATATCTTAAAGAAAAAAAAAAAATAATTCAAACCTCTGCATAGGTATCTTTAAAATAATATTATTTAAGAAACAATTTTTTTTTTCTCCGAAAAAGTACAACTACAATGAATATGTATAACGAATTTTATAGGTTAGAAGTTCAGCACTTTTGCCAGAGCTTTATAGTAAAGTTTAAAAAAAGAAAAATAATTACCTTGATCGGGCAAGAGAAAATGGCGCATTTGAAAAGGTGAAACAAAGTTTGACAGGAATGCTATCACATTGACAGTTAAAAAAACGTTTGATAAAAACGTCACTAGTTTGATAGCCCACTAAAATATGGTTAAAACATAATTGCCGACCACTGTCATGTACAAAAAGACATGCTAAAGTAGTAACAGATAGTGAATTAATTTTGTTTGACATTTGCGCTGGTCTTACTTGACATAAATATGACAGAATTTATCTGTCAACTACCATTTTTGATAAATGATACCATTCCACTCAATGGTCTTTAGTTTTTGTGCATTTCTTTCTATTGAAAAGTTGACAAAGTGAGGTTGATTAATCATAGATGTAACTTTTTTGAAATTAAAGTGAATTTTTTGGTGATAGCAACTGTCATTTTTGATAAAAGTTTATAAATTCAAAGTAGACATGCGTTCATTTTCTCACCAATTAACCGATTCGTTCTGTTTGTTTTCCTTGCTGTCAAGTCTGAATTTACATAAAGACTGTTTTGGTGTAATTTTTTGAATCTTTCAAATAAAAGAAGTCTGATTGAATGTCAGTAAGACAAGCAACAACAAAATTTCAAGCCAAAACAGTTTAAATGTACACTCAGATTAAACTTTTACAAAGAAATTTTATTTATTTGTGTTTGTTTTTTTTCCTCAACTTAAAATGTCATTTCTTTATTTTTAATAATTGATTTGAGCTAAACTTTAAAATTGATTTTTTTTTGTTTAAATTAATTATTATCTTTGTAAGAATGTGTAACAAAACTGTAATTTGTCTCTTTTTTTTTTAATTTTTCTTCTCTTCCTCTCTTATTATATCTATCTACATGCACACTTTTTAACGTAGATAATTTGATTTTTTACTTTTTTTTCGCGACACCAAGGATATTATTATGAAAACAACACAAAAACAGAAAAAAAAGAAATCAATTTTAAATTAAACTCAAATTAATAATAAATAATATTGTATTGCATTGATTATATTATTATTTTGAAATGATGGTGAATTTAAAATCAAATACATATTGTTACCTATCTTATATATGAATAAAAAAAAAACAAGAAACAATATAACAAACACTTAATGGATACTTAATAAAGTCTAAGAATTAATATTAATTCTTCTATCAAAATGTCAACAATCACCACAGATTTAAGGACCTGTTTCACTATGTAAAATGTATGACAAAAGATCCTAGGGATCTCATGACAGAACTAAGTTAAGTCATACTGGTTCATTTTAAAATAGGTTATCAAATTTGTTGAATTTTGACATTTATGAAAGCTACTATAATAAACTGTCAAATGTTAAAGTGAATAGTAATTGACTTGATTGACATAATCTATACCTATCTATTTTTGTCTAAGTGTAAAGATGGTTCTTCATATTTTCAAACTTTGCTCAAAAGCTCAAATGTCAAGTTTTGTTTAATCCTGTTCTGATTTCTGTTTATGATTGTCAACTGTCAGTTATTTGTACATTTGACTTTTGTCACTTTGAAATCAATTCAATCATATTCTTACATACATAAATTACATAAACAATAGAATTATTAAGTACTCGTATAATGTAATCGTACAATTCGTCTTTTTGTTTAACAACAATTACTTATTTAAGCTTAAGAACAAAAATGTTTGTCTGAATGTGATGATGATGATGTGTTGTTATAATTTCAAGCCACCTTCACCCATTTTCCCTTTTTTCTTCTATATTTTCTTTCAACAATAATAATAATATGTTTTGTTCCAAAAATATTGAAAAAAAATCAGAGACTGAAATTAATTAAAATTAATAACTAAAGAGTGTAAATTTCTTGATACAAATTTATTATGATTTGGTCAGAAATTTATATTCAAGTTTTTTTTTTTGTTATATTAAAAGAACATTAAATTTAAAAAATTAAATCCCTGTTTGACTGTGATTGTGTGAGAGAGATTTTTTTTTATAATTAAGGAATAGAATTAAATAATATTACTAAAGGTGGAAAATATTTCTGTTTTTTTTTTTTGTAAATGTCTCGAATTTGAGATATGTTTTTACTACTATTAGGTTAGTGTTTTTTTATATATATAAATGAGATATAGTTCGAGTAAAATTAAGAATAAAAATTTATAGAACACATTGTTCAAAGGAATACAAAAAAAAATTAATAAATGAAATAATTTATAAACGAAATAATGATTTATTTGTTTTATTTATTTTATGAGAATTTTTGTCGGAAAATCAAAATTTCCAGGAAATGGATAAAACCCTGGCCAAGAGGATTGTGTCAGAGAATAATTTCACTTTCTGATAAAAAATGTTTTCTTCTGCCACAGGAATTTAAGATTTTATTTTTATTGACAAATAAATCGAAAAAGTTCCAAGCAAATTATAAAAATGTTTACGAGTTCTACGGTCTTACATTAAATGAAATTCCTTGTTTCAAAAAACTTCAAAATAGACCATGAGCGCCGACTGAATATTTCCAAAAGGGTGCCCTGTTTCTCTTAAAGTAAATATTTAAACATTTTAAAGTATTTAATAGTTTCAGTGTTATATTTGGGTATAAATTGCAAATTTGAATTAAACACACTTGAGTCCGTTCAACATTCTATGCGACAAAAGTCAAAAACGTTGACAAATTTTCGTTTTGGTTTTGTGCATGTCAATTGACAGAGATAATTGTTATTGTGAATACCGAATGTTCTTATTGCGAATAAATCCTACATTTTGACATTTGGGTTAGTGTCAGTAAATGGTTTTGTAAAAATTGTAAACGAAATGTTCGTTCACAAATCAGTTTCTTAATACTAAAACAGATTTAATTTAAAGTAAGTGCAAAGAAAAACTGAAAGCCTTTAAAACACCAAAAACATCTTTAATCTTAAAAAAAAACTTAAAAAATTCCCTTATTTGCTTTCATTCTTCACATACGAGTATTTCTTCTATCTTTATACTTTTCATTCCTTTCCTCTTTGTTGCTCGTATTCCAAATTCCAAAAATCCAAATCTTAATTTATTTTTCCAACTCTTTGGTTTTTTGGCTCACAACACGAACCAAAAACTAAATAATCTTGAATGCTTTCTCTTTGTTTGAATTATCCTTATATGTATTGCTCTACACCATTGAAACGCCCAGCATGCTGTTACAGAGATAGCAAGGATACAATAAAAAAAAATCTTTAATACCTTTGTTCACTCAGACGAAAATTCTTACATTGCAACGCATTGCACGACATTTCATAGACATACCGCCGCCAGTTAACTCATTCAACACAAGGACCTAGTTTAGAGTAGCAGCAGGAAAAAATTCAAATCGTTTTCGCAGCCCCTCCTTCCCAACCAACAACCCCTTCTCGCATTTCACCCATATTCCACTTAATTTGAACGAGATAGAAAGCAAAAAGTTTCCCTATTCATACGAAAAATCCTTTTTATTTTCATTGACTTAAATTTCACACATGAACAAAAAAAGAAAATTTCACCTTAAGGTGAAATAAATTAAAAGGAAAAAGAAACTCACCACTCACATGGAATTTATTATATACTCGTTGTCGTTGATATCTAAAAATTTAATTACGTCATCGCCTATAGACTTTCCCTCTGTGATGTGATGACATTTCGAATCTGATCCAAAGAAGAAAAATTCCCAATGAATGGCCAGTTCACTCTACTGACACAGTGGGACAGTGGCACCAAAAATTAAGCCCCCATAATTACAGTTACAACAAAAAGAACACAAAACACAGTGCTAAGCTAATAAACCAAAAAGAGACACTCCCTCCGTGCTGTGATGTGGTGTGATTGCGATATTTTCACTCGCCTATTGGATTTCCTTTTTGCCTTTCATTATTTTTATCTGCATTTTACCAGTTCCCCTTTCCAATGTGTCAAATAAAATACTCATTCACCGCACCATCATCGTCCACCACCCATTGAAACGCTCCTCTCTTTTTTGTCGTTGTTTTTAGCAATGATTCCATTACGCGGTCGTTGACGTCACCAAAACACATCGTCGTGTCACACACAGTAAGTTAGTGTAACCGACCGGCGAAAATGTGGAAAATGACAAAAATGCAGTTTTTCTTACAATGTCCTTTATGTGTTGACATTCGGCTCGTGAGTTTTTCCTTCTGCTCCAATCCAACAATTGATGGCATGTGATGTGCGCATGTTTTTTTTTTCGTGAGAAAATGAGTCAGTGTTAAGTGAGAGTGAGAGATTTACTAATTCACGAGATGGGAATGAAAAAAGAAAGAAAGAAGACTTTGGAGACTTTCCAAAGCTTTTTCTCTCTCTCTTGATTTGTCGACGACTTGCGTGTACGAGTGTGTGAGGTTTTTTTTTTTTGACAATTCTCTAGTGGGTTAGGTCAAGACGGGATGAGTGATCATCAAGTCACGACTTACGAATGAATCAGATTATGCCGGCTATTTGTAACCGTTATAGCTACAGCAACAACTATAGATTCGAGGATTAATTTTTGTTTAGAAACAGAAATTTGTTGAAAATCAATTTGTTGACTTGTTAATTTCAATTTTGACAACCTTTGACTTCTATAGTCGTATTTGTACATTAATTTTGGCAAACATTCAACTGACAGACGTCAACACGCAATTTTAGCTCTCATCCATAAGCAGGTTTAAGTAGGTAACTACATAATGTATAAGTAGGTTAAAGACACAGAAAGGGTATGACGTTATCGTGTTTATTGTGCCGCAGTTTTCTGTCACAGGAATGGGTTTGTTTCTGTGTTTGTTTTTGGGTAAAACCGAAAGTGGATCAAAGTGAAAAGCTTTAGGTATTACAAAAAAAGAAAACCCCAATGAAAACAACGCATTGCATGTGTGGGACATTTTGTTTTTATTCATTGAAGTTTGTAAAAGTATATTTTTTCTTAAAAGGGAACACAATGTGAAAAGAAAGTAATTAAGATTGTCAATTTATGGCTAACATTTTTAGGTTAATTGAATTTTGTACCAAAGAGGCAGATTTAATGATTTTCATAAATCAATGGTTTTTTGGAGACTTCTTAAATTTCCATGGGTTGACTGCATTAACGCCATTTTGGCAGCTGGACCCCAAAACAAGCAAAAATGACAGGGTTTTTAAAAAACGAAGAACGTTTGAAATTTTATAATGCAGCTTTTGATAAACGGTGCCCGGATATTTCTGTAGGACAAAGATTTTTCCACACTGTTTACTTAACTAAATATTAACAAACAAATATTATGTTCGTATGTATACATTATATTAAATAAATTATAATAAATTGTTTCTGTTTATTAAAACACTACTCCCAACTCCAATCCTTGTATAGTCTCGAGGGTTTCCTTATTCTTCCTACTCGGGTCCTCTGTGTGAAATCAAAACAAAATTGACTCAGCTATTTTACCCGTTCCTCCTTATTCGATTACAAAACTCATACTTTATATGGGCTACTAGGGAATTCCATAGTCCAATAAACAATTCACATCCTATGAAGCTGCTTCGTCCTTCCTTCTGTGAGTGGATTGCATTTTTGAACAAAACCTTCTCGTTTAAATATGTGTGTAAATGTAGATTTAACAATAACTCGTACAGAAAAGTCCTTCAAAAGTCGTTTTCTTAATTGAATTTTGAGTGGGTGTCGTTGTCATTGTCATTGTCGTTGTCGGTGTCAGCATCCGTGTGCGGTGCTCAAATATTAGTTGTCTTACGCATTTTATATGACATACATAAGTGTACGTAAACTGTCAACTACTGGCAAATAATGGCACTAGACTCTAAGGAATATATAATCGTTCCAACAATTTATGACACAAACCGAAAATAACCAGAAAACTGTACATACTGCGGTGTAAGGGTAACGAAACGGACAAGGTCTAAGTCCGAAGTAAGCAGATATACATACATACACATGTACCAAGGACCAACACAGTCCTGTTCATATAACGACCGACCGACCGAACGGACGGACGACCTGCCAACAACATTTTAAGCATCATAGACATATAATCCCTTTGAAAGATGAACCTGGAACATGGTCGTAAAATTGAAGAGAGATAAGGAAAAGCTTAACTATGCCATTCTAGATGGGATCTCCTCGATCCCCCTTCATTCTGGACGAGAAAGGAAGTCTAAGCAAATTATATTCTTGGTGTTTTTGTTTGAAGACCTGATATGCGGCCAACTTGAGTCGAATAATATTTATTCATGACCGAAATCAAAAGGATTCCTCTGTGTATTGATGGGAAACGAAACGCAGGCAATCATGGCAGGCTGGCACTGGAGTCATCAGAAGGAGAATGAGTACACAACAAATATAAACAAATAAATATAGAAACCCCAGTGAACGAGTATCGAACAAAAGCAGGAGGTCTGAATCTGAATAAATACAAAATCGATCCAAAGCCAAATCAAATGATTTGATTGGGATTTCGATTTGAATTGGGACAAGGATCTTGTGCTGACTTCCGAGAGACGAATGGTTTTTATAAAATTTAAGATGTGGGTTGGCAACAATGAACATAGATTAAGGAACAATTTTATGGAAGAAATTGAAGCTTAATTCATTGGCAAGGCCTGGTCAAAAAATGTTTACCATTGGCAGAAAATGAAAAGAAATTAAGTTTGATAGTTTGGAAGGGGATTAAGGCTTTATCCAAAATCTATGCTTACAAAGGTGATAACTTCTTCTTAACTATTAAATTGATTTGTTTGGAGAACTTAGATAGAGGTACAATTACGACAGCTTATCCATCAGAGTAAAGCTGTAAGAGAATTCGACAACAAGCCAAGTTAAAATAGGATTGACATCCAGATCAATCAAAATCTACTTAGTTGATGGCTTAGCCTGCCCCTTCTTCAACCTTAGCATTAAAAAAAGCAATCCTGTTGGACTCTTGCACATCAACAAAGGGGACCATTGCATCGTCACCAGGTCCAACAGGCGTCATCGATGGCATCAGGAGAATTGAATAAACTGTACCCGATTCTTCTATCCAGATCAAGGAGGTGGCACTAAAGCTGGAGCTGCACATTGTAAATTAGTGAGGAGTACATTGTGGCTCCGACTGTAAGAAGAACAGCTGGTCAAACAATCAAATTAGCGGATCATGCATTTGGAGTAGTTTAATCCTTCAAATACCTTAGATCAATAGTAGCAGCCGATAACAACATAGAAGAAGAAGCCAACAGAGCCTAGTATAGTCCGTCAAAGGTCTTTGAATCTAGAAACCTTACCATAGCTTTCAAGCTTCTGTTGTACATGAGGAAGGATGATTCCGAAGACGCTATATAATCGTAAATCAATCTCGAAGCAGATATTGTAAAAATATCAATTTAGGTAAATTTAAGGGCGTTGGTCCCATTTATTAAATAAGTGCAGAAGTATGTATGCGTCCTTCATTGTTCTTTTTTTGGTAGAACATTCCTACGCTGGAGAGATTGCGTAGACCAGAACGCCCGAAGCCTTGAGATGTGCAACTGGGCCTCTTCTTGCGATCAGAATGAATGGAGAGACTTGTTGAAAAGCCAAGACAGTTGTTGTTAAACTGATAATAAATTATATAAATTTAAGAACTTCAGACACTTACTGTCCTAACAGCATTTAGCCCTTTTTCTCCTTTCTGTCTAGATTTTTTTCGACGTCTCTCAATTTTTTATCGTTCCGTTTCTAGGCGTAGTTTTTGGAAATTGTCTTTATTGAAACGAAAATCATAAAGTATTATTTTTGAAACTGACCAAATGCATTTCTATTAAAATTTCAAAACATCATAGAAAATAAGTTCACCGTCAGACATGTTCTACTATTTCAAATTAAAAGTATAAAATACAAAAAAAAAGTCAACAATAATATTGAAATTTTTCAAAAGATCCACAAAGACCCCACCAATATTCAACCGCAATTTGAAGCACAGTTCAAAAGTTCTTCCTTTTTTTTCCAATAAACTATTTGGTGAGCTGTCAAAATGGCATTATTTTAATGATTCAACCAATGACATTTCAATGACATTTTTTAATTGACTTACTGTCTAAGTCTAAACCGAACCTAAAAACAATCAAACTGACACATTGAGATCAAAAATGTTGATCTAAAAGTTGAATTGATCAACCTCTGAAATTGATCAAATCTCTTTTCAATGTCATCTCGTTTGATTTTTCATTTATTGTTTGCAACTCTACACTTCTACACGAACACAGTTATTTTCTTTTCTTTTAACCTACCTACGCACTTCGCATTATGGCCAAAAGTTGTACAAACTAATACCTCCTCTGCGCAAGAACAAAATCATTGAAAAGTCACACTTGAATAACTGTCATAAAAAAGCTTAAGCCCCCTCAACATGAAATTAATTCTTGGAGAAAAATAAAAAATAAAAATAAATAATTACTGTCGTAATAAATTTGTGTGTGTGTGTGTGGGTTGCCGCAAGGCTTTTTTTTTGATATACATATATTTTATTTTATTTTATTTTATTACTTTTATTACAAAACGTTCATAAGCACACCAAACATTACTTAAAACACACTTAAGTACACTTAAGTACACAAACACAAGCCATATAAGTAAAACAAAGACAAATCATTTTTCTCTCGCTTTCGTTTCTGGTGTAATTATTCCATATACATATATAATGTGGGTTACAACAACAACAACATTAAGAAAAAAGAAAAAAAATAATGCAATCACACCTTAATTTTTTCTTTCTACATACAAAATTAAAACTAATTAAAAAACACAACAACAAAATGGCTGACGTAGGTCTTCTTTTTTTTGAATTATTTTTGTTATTGTTGTTGTTTTTTTATGGCGATTATTCTCGGGGCGACAGGAAAAGTGCTTCCATAAATTATACACCCATTGATGGTGTTCTAATGGTTCCGCTGCGCTGCGCTGCTGGCTGGAACCTCTCATATAGTTAATCTGGTAAGCCCACACTCACTCTGTTCACAGCACTGCTTCGGATGTTTCTCTTTGCGGTTGCTGCTGCTGCTGATGATGATGATGATGATGATGATGGTGGTGGAGGAGGACCGGCAGATGAAGCCGGAGCTGGTGGTGCTGATTCAGTGTCACTGAAGCATATGTTGCTCCGCAAATGGTGCTTGGGAGGTGTAGTGGATGAATGTGGATGTGGGGGTGGTTGTAAAGCGGTCGGTGGCGGCATCATCATTCGTCTCTGTTCATTGTTCCTGATGTCATTGTCTACCTTCGAGTTGTGCGCTTTCCATGGCATCCTCTGTTGTGGAGACGACCGCGACGATGACGACGGCGGAGGCGGTGGTGGTGGTGAGTCTCCGTAATTACTGTTGTACTCGTTGGCGGAGGAGTACGTGAATTCCACCTGTCGTCCTAGTTTCCTCGATAGAACGCCTGCCCCCTCGTAGTAGTTGTTGCGGGCCGATGGATGGCCGTCAACGTAGTCCAAGGGTTCCCGGGCGTTGTAAGTGGGTCTGGGATTCGCGCGTCTTGGAATGTAGTCATCAAAATCCGGATCGGATTCGGGGTATCTGTTGCGAATGGGTGGCGGAAGGGGGCGACTGCGGCTCCTCGGGGCTAGTGTGTACTCATCGTTGATGTCCGAATAGAGTGGCTCCACTGGGTCCAAGGGTCGAGCGTATCTGGGACGACTGT
This sequence comes from Scaeva pyrastri, assembly GCA_905146935.1. Lineage (NCBI taxonomy): Eukaryota > Metazoa > Arthropoda > Insecta > Diptera > Syrphidae > Scaeva > Scaeva pyrastri. The sequence goes on along the minus strand of LR989928.1, from coordinate 11,017,229 downwards.
CGCGCATCGTGTTCCGTCGCCGAGGTGGCCCTCCTATCCTCATATCCCTCACATCGTTTTCAATGAAGTTAATGGCCTCATCTGGCGGATCGAAGGAGAGGTTCTTGTTCTGCAGCTTCGGGCTGTTCTTTGTGTTCCTTTCCAGTTCGACTTTGTTGTTCTTGTCGGTTTTCGGGACGTTATTTAGGTCCTCGGCGTAGTCGAAGAACTCGATTTTAGATGAAAGGTTCTCCTTGCGCTTGGCCAGTATATTTTCCGGAGGCTCCACATTCTGAAGCTTCTGCGGTGCAGGAGCTGCTGTCACTTTCTGGCGATTCCTCCGCAAAGGAGTCTCATCAACTTTGTCATAGAATTGAATACTCGACCGGGTGAACTCCTTCTTGAAGCGTTCCTTATTCTCTGCGTCCGAGCTGTTCGAATACTCTCCGCGAGGAGCATTATTGTAGGCATTCCTGTTCTCGGCTTGAATGCTCGCCCTGCGTTTGGTCCTCGAGTCGACAGTGGACACATTTTGGGTGTCATCGGGCCAGAAGAAGTGCGATTCCTGGCGATTTTGAGTCGGCCTTCGGTCGACCATGTTCGCCGGGAGGCCCGTGAAGAATTTCCCATTTATCATGGCCTCTGGTGAATAATGGTGGAAACTTGATTTTCTAACCCCTTTATTTTCTCTCTAAGCAGCAATAACTTATACTCGTATACAGTTATGATTTTAACGTTAAGCACATTCGAAAAGTGAACCGTTCGTTGTGAGATTTTCGCGTTGACTGAGCAAAGGTGGCGGTGCGAGTCAGCGAATTCATTGTAAGTTCAAGTCACAGAAAGCTTCAATAAACACGAAGAGGTTTGCGTTTGGTGGAAGTCTATTCACAAGCTGGCAGTTTCTTGTTTCTTAATTTGGTAACACCAACTTTGGATTTGGCCCGAACGGATAGGTTCGGAAAGTTCCAGTGTAGGTGCTTGGCGATGGTCATTTTTATGACTATGGCTCTGGCTATGGCAATGCCACCTTCGCTCTGGTGACGGTTGGCATGACAGACGACGACTGCGAAGCACGGGACGTGACGTGTTTGCCAAGGGGACCGAGAGGGGGCGTTTATTATTTGGCCAAAAGCGCATAACTGCGCGGGACAGGTTTTCCTCCGAAAGGTTGTGGTCTCAGTTCAAAGACTTGATGATGGCGGCCGACACAGTGTAATGAGAATGAAAATGAAAATGAAAACAGAGAGCAAATGAATCGTGTTTTCCAAAAATTTTGGCCAGAAAAATGAGGTCACTTTTTTTGTCGCGTGTTAGTGTTCGTGTTTGGTATCAGTTTAAATCTCCAACCGCCCGCCCTTTACCGCAACCGCACAGAGCTCAGCGGCGCATAGGCTGCGATTATATTTTCCTGTTTATATTGTGTCAATTATAAAATAAGAAAAAAAAAAACGAAACGAAACATCGCCATGTTTGGCGGAATTGATTGTTTTTGGAATATATAAATACTCTTAATTTACTACCTCAATCTGAAGCCAAAAGGAGGAAGTCGGATAATGCCAAAATTTATTCCAACCGGGGAACAGTTTTATATTTTGTTGAATTCTTATTATTTCAAATATGTATATTCTTTTTAAGGAGGTAAATTTTGTAGTAATTTATTTAAGCGAATAAAGTGATAGATGATGGAGATGGAGAGTCGGAGGAAAAAAAACACCTCAAACTATAAAAGTTGACGTATGTATATAATTATTGTAAATATTTAAATATGACATGCATGGGTTTGGGGGCCTTGGTTCTGCTGGCTTTCGGCTTAGACTTGTGGAGGCAGTGGAATTAATGGAGGTTTTGGATTTGAAGTTCTACAATCTGAGGTCAAATAGAATAGAATAAAAAAAATAATATTATTGAAAGTTTCGATGTCAAGTCAATGTTATGCAAGAAAATTGCTCTTGCTCTGATTTACATATATTATTTCTGATTCTAATTTGAATTATTACTCTAACTTATTGCATTGTGATATCTCTGTCAATTAATTATTTATGTAGATTAGAAATCTACGGATTGGATAATATGTTAGGAGGGATTGTGCTGGGTTAGGAAAGCAGTCTTGTCTTATTGATCTTGATGACTTTTAAGAAGCATAGTTAATATTGTGAAGTCTTAGATATTCAAATTTTGAAAAAATATAAATTTGTAATGAGTTTTTAAAAGCTGTTTTTTAAAAGCAAACGCTTTAAAGTCAACTTTTCTTATAATCTGTAGTTTTTTATTTAAGAGCTTGAAAACTTGAAATAATTACCTATACGCATGTAATATTTTATCATCAAACTTCCCGTATACATATGTATGTCTGCCGCTGTTAGGAATTACTAATTTCATTCCATCAGTAGAATTTTTTCACTACTTTTTTGCCAATAAATCTGACTGTAAGGTGTCAATTGGATATTGGTTTTTAATTGTACTTAAATCACCGTGACACTGACGGATGACGAAGAGGCCATCAGTGAATAGGATCGCCCTCTACGAACAGAGTTTTCACAAAATGTATGGTTAAGTGTTTTGTATGACAAGTTGCACCCTCTAGTTGGAAAAGAAGAAGAATATCCTCGATGTTAATAGCTGATTAATTTTTGAAACAAATAATCAGCTAAATCACTCAACACAATTTTTGGTAAAAATGTTCTATGACCTTCGCATAGTAATTATTTGTTCAAAGTAAATTTTTACAACTTAAGCCTGTGGCGTGATGGTAAGTGCTTAGGACTGTCATGCCAGATTATTGGGTTCAAAAACTGCCTGTGCCACCTGAAAGTTTGTATCTACGAGTATTGCATCTTGCGAGAAATTGACAAATCCTCCAAAAAAGTAATTTTTGTGCTCAAATTTTACAATGAAGGATGATAATATCTTCAAAACTATTTTCTACTATTTGAAATGACGTTTATGACATCTGGTAAAATTTTGTAAAAAATTAAACTTCTATTTTTTTTTTACAAAAACTAAAAAAATTAAAAAAACATTTTTGAACTCAAATATCTCAATAGCGGGAAAAGATATTGACTTTAAATGAATTTAATTTAAACGTTATCAGTGTGTTCTTAAATTTTTTGGAAAACCTTACCAAACATAAATGTTAACACAGTTTGACATACTTAAATGTTAAAACATAGATAACAACCATCGATCTTTTTAAAATGTGCTTAAAATCTAAGTTAAGATAATTTGTATTTGCATTTACTTTTTTGTTTTTATATTGAAGTAAAAAACTCAGTTTGAAAAATTGATTTAAAAGCTGTTTTATTTTGAACAAATATATTTCGGACTTTAAATTCTGTTTTTTTAGGAACTTAAGCTTAGTTAAGTCACTTAAGCTTAGTTAAAAAGTACAAGACTATAAAATGTATACAAATAAAGCTGAGATCAAAATCACTAAAACTATTTGAGGAAGAATTTTGAATTTTTTTTTTAAAGAAAAACTTAAGTCTAAGTAAAACAAAAAAGTATTTGCTACTTTTTTTAGATTTGTTTATTTTAGAAAAGGAAAAAAAAAAAAAGAGACAGGGATAGATAGTTAAAAAACTGTACAAAAGTGATGTCTGAACACGTTACGTCACATTACGTATTTAAGCGAAGTTCAACTAAACTGTAGTTCATTGACGAAACCGGTCGAATTTTGGAGTTTTTGAATATTGTCCTATAAGCTGTGTGTAAAATACCAAATTAAGCGACGATAATTTTTTATTTATTTAATTAAAAAGTTGTTAATAAAATTCTGATCTCTTTAAACATTTTTGACTTGCGTTTTTTTCGATACTGTGTATAAATATAAGTATGATTAAAAAAATTGCATTCTAGAAGAAATTTGAACTCAAAAAATGTTTTCGAATTATTTTTTAAATATTTAGAACTAGGTTAAAGCACTTTAAAAAACACTAAAAAATTAAATTAATCTTGCTCCATAATGAGACCATAATCAATCTTCTAAATTCGAGAATTCAATATTTAAATTAATTTTATTAATTTAGTATTTTTTTGTTTTTAATTTTTTTTTAAATTTTTTTTTATTATTATTTTTATTATTTTTTTTATTATTATTTTTATTTTTTTTAACAAATTCATAAATTAAAATTTAAAATTTCTTAAAATTTATTAAGTAGCATTGTCTTTCAATCCAAAATTGGTCCTCTTTTCTAGGTTTGTCTATTTTTTCCATTTTTTTTCAAAAAGTTTAATAGCAAACAAAAAAAATCATTAAAAACTTAGAACTTTCGGACTAACCCAATTTTTTCCTTGCTTCATCGAGTTAAAGAACTAAATTACTTGTATTAACAAAAGAAAACTAATTATGCTCAAAAATATTATTAATATTTTTTCATTGTTGTAAACTCCTCCATTAAAACTAAACAAATCCAAATGATATCTCTTCTTTCAGTTAATCCAAATTCACAGTTAACGAGAAAAGGCAACATCCTCTTTTCTTTCCCCTCCAAAAGAAAAACGAACTCATTTATGCATAAAATAATTTCCTTGAAGCTCTAAAAATCTTATTTTGGCCAAATGATACCCCGTTGGGGTTGTAAAGTAGGGTAGGATATTGTATGCAATCCCTGTGGACAACAAAGTCAACGGAGACGATAAAAAGCTATTCTATTATTCACCGATTAACTTCTCATTACACTTAATGATTCCTTTTCATGTAAATGTGCAACTATCCTTCGGACCATCAGCATTGCCATCGCCATCGCAATTGCGCGCATCATGGAATTTAACCATTGCCATCATCAATAATTTAAGCAATTATTTTCCGGAAGAACGAGAAGGAGGGCTTCGTCGTCTTCTACGTATAACTTTTAACAAAGTTAGGTACACTCCATGGGCAGAGAAAGACACAGAGTCCAGAGGTCAGGTCATGAATATATACACAACCGAAAAAAGTATGAAAAGGAAGAAACCATAAAATCATGGAACACAGGAAGTCATGGTCTGCAATTTCAATAACTATCTACTTTTAATTTTCTTCCTTAAGGAAACAACACTCAATGAATTTCGTATCTTCAAGATTCATTTGTGATAAGATAACAACAAAATTTACAGGATTGATGAATTTCTAAATTTAATTATATTTAATTGAATCAAAAATGGGCGCAAATTAAAATAGTAATATTTTCTTTTTTTTCTTATTCACTGATAAGCTGCTTAACTGCTCAACGAAAAATAATGTAACTTTACTTCTTTTGAGCTTTATTGCAGTTGAAAATCGATTTTTCCACAACATATCTTTTTGTAGTGCCCCATGTGCACTGTGCAGTTGGATGCATTGGTTATTGAAATTCATTGCAGTCAACTATACTGTGATCAATTTGAAGAGTTTTTTTATATTTTTTCAGTGGACCAAAGTAATGGCCATTAAGAGTACAGAGAGTTCATCGATTATTCATAAGGTTGGAAGTTAATTTGAAGAATTTTTAAAAGTCTTTTGTAGAATTTGACAGTTGATAGTGGACACATTGTTTGAGGCACAAAACATGGAGATAAGCAATATATTCTTGCATTCACACCCGGTTAAAAAAATGAGTTAAACTATTAATTAATCATCGGTCTATATACATATGTCAAAATATTAGACAGATCTAAATCGATGGAGAAAATTTTAGCAAAAATGCCACAGAGTCACTTTTCAATCAAGTTGCGTATACGCCCAGTGTACCATTGTAAGCATAATATCGGGTGATTCATCATATGCTTTATTTTCAATTATCTTTTTTGACAGATCGTTAATTCTATCTAACTGCTGTCATTTTTATTTAGTGTCGTTTGGCAAATGACGAATCGTTTTGTCATCTTTCTCCAGCAGATAGGCTTGTAGTATTTTACGTGAGAATCTTGGTCTAAAAGTTTACAAAATTTTAACTGTGCAAGAATTGAAACCTGGCCACTTGAACTTATGACCACTTCTGGCTTAATGAATAAAATAGTAGTATTTGTGTTGATGAGCAACGCGAAGAGATAAAAAAAATGGTATGAGTTGGTTTGTGAGCTAGTGGAATCTTGGTCCCTATTTCTTCAAATATAAGACAAGTTAGAATGTTAATGGTAACTGATTTCGCTCCATAATAATGTGTGACTATGTGCTTTCTGAAATTCAAGGTTAAATAAATCACACTTCTCAATGAATCACCCTTTTCAAACATCCTATTTATCTATAGAACAAACATGAATGTTTGATCCTTTTACTCAAAATCATCTTGGACTCCCTGTACACTCTGTTCGTCGTATATTAATCCTGGCATATGGAGCCTTGGAAAATTCCAATCGGCCTTAGGGAATTCACATTCACATTTGAACGACTATACTCACATCAGAGAAGCAGCCAAAGCAACACAGGTATGTAGTATGCATTTGAAATGGTATCTCTTTCCTAACAATTGTGGATCCAGAGCGGATCAAAACGGTTTCGCTTAAATCCTTCAAAGAATTACCCACACGAGAATATAATTCTACCGCCGCGCCGCCCCTGAGAAGAGCTAAACCTAAGCCCCTCGTATAATAATCTTCACCAGAATAGTATCGGACATCGATTTGTGAGATGGGCGCAAAAAAAAAAAAAAAAAAACGGAGCAAATTAATGCCTCATGGATTACGGAAAGCCATGGATTTTAGATTCAGGATCAGGTAAGGATAAGAGGTAGACGGGGTCGAGTATTGGAGTATTTACACTGAGGTTAAGGCAATAAAAAGTAAACTGCACTGAAATAAAATTGAATTCCTCTTTAATGACCAAATAGCATCACCATCATCATCCGCATCAGTGTCATCATCGCTGCCATATCGACAGAGGGCGCTGTTTTGCTCATTGCCTCCTGCGTCTGTCGTCGATGGTTTATTGTTGTTGTTGTCATCGTCGTCGACGATGTCGTTGTCGTAGGTCGTTGTCGACCGGAAGAACTTTGATGCAGCAATAATGCCATTCCATTTGTAGTGTTGGTTGTTGGTATATCATCGTCGTCGTCAAAGTCGTCGTCAATTGGAGCAACCTTCGGCAGGAAATGTCCTTGCTGTAAGAAGAATAGTCCAGGTTCGAATAGCTATATAGCTGTTGAAATTAGCAACATGACGCCTCGACAACGTATATCAGATATGGGGGGGGGGGTTATGGTAAATGAACAAACAAAACGTAGTGGATAAGGAGACGGATGAGTGTCAGCGGCGACAATGATGATGATGGTGATGATAATAATGACGATGATGATGCTTCAAGGCGACATAAATAAGATTCAATAATCCTTATGGTCGGTCGTTATATGAAAACATAAAGTACTTATGTGAAGGGCTTGAGCTGGAAGTAAGAGCGTATAAGAGTGGTGGTATTTATTGGATGAAGTTGCTAAGCCATAAAGTCTCATTGATGAAGATGATTAACTTAACATTTTTAAAAAAAAAAAAGGCCATTAACACACTTGAGGAACATATTGTAAGTAGATAATTGAGTGAGATTACTCTTAACATAAATTATGAAAAATCTGTAAGATGATTTAATTAAGTGATTAATATTGACACTTGCTTTAGCACTTGTCAAAGTTACAATAATGACATGTATTTGTCAAAATGTTAAATAAAGTTTGTCATTGCTCTTATGCATCGTTTGAAGTTAGCTAAGTGTTGATTTTAAACAGGCAACGTAACTTATCATCAAAAAGTCTATTCGCCGAATTTTAGGACTGAATTTGGGCCATTATCTAAGTAATGATAGATTTTATCTTGTCCTTGGAAGTTGTTGTTAAATAAAAACCTGTTCTTAAATATGGATTCGTTAAATTTTCTCCAAAAACACTGTTAAACAGAATGGTGCACTTAGGCGTATACATACTTTTTTACTGTATGGAGTTTAATTTTTTTTTTGTAATTTATTTCAGCTCCAGAATAAAATAGAATAACGAGGACTTACCACCATATGTCTCTTCGGTCTAAGAAGGCAATTGAGAACTAAAGTCATCTCTCGAGCAACTAAGGTGACACTTTATAAGATGCTTATCATCCCAGTCCTTATGTATGATGCCGAGGCTTTGACCTTGGCAAGGCAGGATGAAAGTGTCTTTAGTTGCTTCGAGAGGAAAATTCTACGGGTGATCTTTGGTCCCGTCTGCATAGATGGAGATTGGAAGACAAGATTCAATCACGAACTGTACGGGTAGTACAGCGACATTCAACTTGTCGAAAGAGTCAAAATTCAAAGACTTAGATGGCTGGGACATATAAACCGAATAAACAACAAAGCTCTGGCCCGGAGAGTCTATGAATCTAATCCCGAGGGACAGCGCAGTCTAGGAAGACCGTGACTTAGGTGACACACACAGGTAGAAGAGGACCTCATCCAACTTGGTGTGCAAAACTGGAGACAGCTAGAAAAGGAGCGTGCTAGCTGGAGACGCATGTTGGTTGAGGCCAAGGTCCGTCCCGGATTGTAGCTTCACCTTAAGTAAGAAAGTATATTAAAATGATGTATTGAAAAAGACCGAGAACGAAACTAGACCCATTTTTTTACTTTACCGAGACTAGCAAGAGCCTCGTTAGGTCTCGTCTCGTGGTCAGCTCTAAGCACAACTCAAAAATACTTTCGTTTGCTGTCAGAACGATAAGAAATAAAGTTTTTTTTTTTCTAAAATGACTACCATCAATTTTTACAGCATTTATATAAAAAAGGCTTTATTTTATGCATTTTTTCTATACATATACATACGTACAATATTGCGTGACAAAATTTTAAATTAGAAAATCCGAATTGAATTTCATGTTCACTACCAACACAGAAGCACAGCTTAATATCATACTTAAACACCTTATTAACGCCATTATTTTATTTTATCATAACATTTCATAAAAATAAAAATTATAATAGCAAAAAAAAAAAATTCAACACAAACACAAAAAATGCAAATGTTGTATGTACTCGGGCCTACCTTACCGACGACCTGACAACAACTATCCATTAATCTCCCCCACTAACGAGTATACAACTTTTTTATATTAATGACTTTTTTTCCTACTACTCCAATGACCAGTGCCACCTGCCACCCCCATCCCCAGCTCCACCCCTCCTCTAAGTATCTTTTAATGTTGAATGTCGGAACCTAAGGATAATTATATTTACCCGCCATTTTACAAGCAATTGTGTGGTTCTGCGGTGAACCTTGGGCCTGTACTCTTTTTTTCTTTATTTAGTTTTTGTGTTGCTTTGGGCAAAACAAATTCAAAAAAAGAAACGGGAATATATATGTATATGTATTTAATTGCAACGCCATTGAAACGTAACAGGTATATCCGGTAAGAAAAGGAAAACATCATTGGGGCTCTAAGTCCTGTTCTTTTTTTTTTGGTTTTCTTTTAAGTCTTATAACAGTACATTTTTATTTTTGAGGTGTGTATCCCCAGTGGGATGGAAATTAATTAACCTTTTACAGTTAGTGTGCAACAACACCGAACGATAATAAAGGATACAACCATCATCCACAGACCGACCGTCAAGAGTTACATTGTGTCGTCCTTCTGCTGTTTCCTCTACCAGTTCTGTCCAAGGATCTACTTCGTTCAATTTCATTTTTCTGAATTAAAATAAGGGACAGAAAAAAAAACTACAAGAAAAAAAAAACAATCCCCACTATAACTGTAGTTGGTGTCATGGCAAAGGATATTATTTGATGGAATTATGTCACATTTTTATTGAAATGAAAATTAAAATTTTCCTTTCCTTTCTTTTATTTTTGTTTTCGTTCTGTGTGTTGGTAACTGTGCCAAAAGGAGCATTTTTATTTTTTTGCAGAAAATAGGTCTGTAAACTTCTTCGTCACTCTCAGTGATACACACACACACATAACTATACTCGTCCTATATCCTTTATATGACATTGGTTCTAGGTCAAAATGGTTCTTTTGTTCGAATCATAACTATACACTACTGCAGTTAAAACACAAGGAGACACAATTTTCGTACAAAAGCCCAGAGAGTGGCTAGTTTTGTTGAGTTATGGGGCAATCTCTAGCTTAAAACTAAGGTAGGGATATTTTCAATTAGTGTTAGCGTCAAAACTACTTCTGACATTGTTATACAGAAAAGTTTTACAGAAAATAAGGACCCTCGAGGGAGGTGGCTCTTTATAGAGGAGTAACGAACATAATACAATTAATTATCGTTTGTGTAAGAATGAAAATGGGAGCAAAATGCCAGAGGTGAATTTAGACGAATTTTGAAAGGATTTACAACTTTTCTTCGTTTTCTTTTTTTTTGCCAGACAGAACTTATTTTTTACGTTGAAAATAAATCCTTGGGTTCACATACGAACATACGAGTATGTGTTTATTTTAGAGAAGGCAAATTAGTACGCATATCGCTTCGGTCTAATGGAAATTGTGAGAATCCTTTTTGTACATATGATTTCATTGTCTCTGGAGTCCATTTACTTGGTATTTTTACATATACATATATTTTCTGTATTTTGTCTCTGTGTCTACGAAAAAAAAAGACTTTAATTTTTTTTTTAAATCTATTTTTTAATTTATGACTGGTGCATATGAGTCAGGTTTTTATTTTTGAAACAGTTTTATATAATTTTTAAGAAAACAACAATTTCTCAATTTATCCTTGAATATGTTTGAAAAGAAGAATTTGAAGATTGAACAGCTCAATATAAAACCATTTTGTTTGTTTTTTCTTTTTTAACTAACACCATTTTGAATATTCTTATATAGACTTTTGATTTAAAAAAAAACATGTACATAATTAACATGTAACGACAAATGAGACTGATATTTGAAAAAAAAAAAAAGAATTGGAACGGTATGAGATCTGACAAAACTTTAGTTTGTAAATTTCACCTTAAACTCTAAAATCGATATTTTCTGAAGGAAAATATTAAAAAGTCATATTCAAAAGTTATCAAAAGAAAAAAAAGAAAAATATTACCTGACTTATTGAAAATTGTTCCGGCTCTTCTTGCAGGGTACACAATGTTATCTTCACTTCTAAACATTTTCTGTTTTGATCTCTGATAATTAAAAATATTATTAAAACATCACTAACTGTCGAAAATGGATACAAAGGTGGATAATTAGCCCTTAATAACTCATTAATTAGTTGTGATGAAAACAAATTTGATCTTTTAATATTTAATATTTGCTGATTCACTGTTTTGCTACTAATTTACATATTGATTACCCAGGAAGAAGTATCAACTTTTTGTGTTAAATGATGTGTTAGACAGTAATTTAGCATTAAATACCCATTAATTTAAGTTTAAACATTGATTTCTATCTGTTTTTTCCTTCTATTGCAAATCATATTTAAATTTTAGCCAAGTGAATTTCGGTTGGTTAATTTGTGTCACTCATTCAACCAATTCAAGATTGATAAATTAATGTAAGTATTAAATATGTTTCCAGTGTCATTTTTAGAATAAATATTGACCTGGGAATTTAATTTACTTCAGCACAAAATATCTGTATAACCTTCTCATCAAAATGGTGAATTTTATAACATTGTCCAAAAATATCTATTGATATACATATGTACTACTGATAAGTGTTTCATTTCCAAAATCAATACTCGTATAAGTATAAACTCATCTAACTGTGAAATTAGATAATACTGTCTTAGCTCAAAGCCATTAAAGTAATCCTCTCTAGATTGTTTTTTTTTGCCAATGTCCCATCGATTCCCATAATATTACAATTTCATTTCACTTATACTAACTTAATCCATTTAGTGTGATTTGTGTCCTCGTATATTCAAACAATCGCACAAAAAATCCCAAATCAATAATTCCACAAAAAAACAAAAAAACACAATACTAAAAATTTCACAAAAACTATCTCCTAAAAATACATCATAGTCAAATAATCATTGTTTAACCTTTTTGGTGTTGATAAATCCTGAAAAATAAACCAAAAACTCATTTTGCTCCAAAAAACTATACTTTGGTTTTTCATTGAAATATAAAAACTAAACATTGTAAATGTTACATACTCATGTCTATGTATATGAATGTTTTAGCCAACACCACTTCCGCCATCACCGCTATATAGGAGCGCTGCAGCTTGCTGCTGGAGCTGATGCTATTCGTATCCTTTTGTTGGTTATAACAATTTTTTTTGACAACAATCTGTTGTGTTGCGCTGTGTGTGAGTTTTCCATTTTGGACGGATAATTTTTTGGCATCCGTTTCCGGAGAAAAATTGAAATGAAAAAAATAAAAAATGTAAAAAAAACAAACATAAGATTAGATAAAAATGAATTTTACGAAAAGTGTCATAACGTAAACACATATTTTCATATAAAATACAACAAACAAAAAAAAACAACAAAACTTTTCGTTGTTGTTTCATTTTGCAAACGAACAAGGATATTACGAACAACGAACGTGAAAAGCGAAGGTTCGTGTGTGGTTTTTTGGAAAATATGATATGGCGAGATGGTGAAATTAATGTCACCGGGTCACAAAAAGTACTTTAGTTCAGTGAACCGCCTGCATGAATATGGGGATATGATGACCTTTAATGCGGATGTTTTTGTGTTTTTATGTTTCTATGAATATTTTCTGGAGTGAATTTTGTAAAAGACACTGCATGGCATTTATTTTAATGTGATTTTAAATAAGAACCTGGAAAACCTAATGAGTTTTGGAATATAGTAGTTTGTGAAAGTGCGGTAAGAAAAATGTTTCCACCATAATAATGCTGGTATAAGGTTGGTACCTGCATAAATGTCCTTTCATAGGATTTTATATAAATCTGCGTTTGTGATATTTGGTTGGAGTTCAGTGATATGTGAAAAAAAAAATTTAAGCTAACAAAGTTAAGGTCAACTAAGCCTTGAAATGGTATGACTTTACACTTTGTATGTATTAATTATGAAAATATTTGCTGTGATTTCTAATTCTGACAATTGGGAAATGTCTCCGAAAGATAAAAAGTTGACACAAAATCAAATGCTTTCAAGGAACAATTGACAGATCTAAATTTGTTTTCGAATTTCCTTATTTAAAAAAAGTATCAGTTTTAAGTATGACATGTCAAGTATCACATATTACTATAAACTGGCCTAAAGCCTAGGAAATATGTAGGTGAAATTATTCTTTTAAAATTGTGTACAGAGCATTTTTAAGTGAACCTCGTTTTAATTTTTTAATTGATTTGTTAAACATAATTTATGAAATCAATTAAGAAAAACAATTATGTAATTAAAAAAACTGTAGGCATAGATTTTTACATTCCTTTTTTGAATTTTAAAATATAGAATATATTGTTTTTGAAAATAAATGCTTACGTCATGTTTTTGTTAAATTTTTAACTAAAAAATACAATTGTAACGAATAAAACAAGTTTTTTTAAAACTTGAAATCTTTTAAAAATATGTAATTTGTATTTAAACCTCTAATTTAAGTTTTTATAAAATTTTGAATTAGTGTTGAAAATAATTAAATATTTCACATTTTATTTCATTTAATTTTATTCACTTCGTTTCAATTCATTTTATTTTATTGTAGTTTATTTTTTTCCTTTTATTTTATTTTATTTTTTTTACTTTATTTTATTTTATATTATTTTATTTTATTTTATTTTATTTTATTTTAATATATTTTATTTTATTTTATTTTATTTTATTTTGTTGTATTTTATTTTACTTTTTAGAAGTGTATCATTTTCCTCTAGCCATGCTGTAAAGTCTCCATTCACAAGCAACGCACTACCATTCTCAATAAGTAGGTAAAAGCTCTCAGCCGCTCTCTTTCCAAACAAAAATAAACATTACTCTGCACTCTATGAAAGAAAATTTCACACAGCCTGAAAGTCTGCATATGTGAGTGTGACTAAAAGAAAATTCTCTGAGAAAGTGAATTAAATTCTCCGTTTTCCTGCCAAAAATAATTTGAAAGGAAAAATAAAAAGAACAAATCCACCCATCCACTTTTCCACACGCACTCTCCCTTGTTTTGCATTTTCCTTCAGTCTTAAGCAACAAAAGAGAGCTACATATTTGTATACTCGTACTTGTAGTATGTTTGCGTGTAAACAAAATCGACCGTCTCTGACTCAAACACCGACACACACCATTCGCGATAAAAAGCCGGAAAATATGAAAATTGTTGATAAATTTTGATGGAAATTCCTCTCTCTCGTTTTTGTTTTTTTTTTTTTTTTTCAAATTCATTTTCATTTTCATTTTCTTTTATTCGATGATGTACAATATTGATGACTGTTTTTCTCTCTTTTTGGAAAATTCCCATCATGAAAAACTAAGACGAGTACACCTTCTCTCTGATGGTTTTTCCTTTTTGGCAATTTGTCCAACTTTTCGCTCAATATTGCAACTTCTGCACATTTCCACACAACTGAACTTTTTCAGTTGATTTGAAGTCTTCGGCAAAAATGGACGTGTAACGGGATTTTCACTAAGAAAAAAAAAAAACAAAAAAAAAAAACGAAAAGTAAGAAGAAAAAACAAAAAACATTTTTTTTTTCAAAAACAAACTTTTTTCTCTTACGCTAAGTCTACTACTCCGCGAACGTCTCCGCGTTTGGATGTTGTCATATTTTGTTTTGTCAATTTTCGTCACTTTTCGAAACAGAATTTTTAACCTACAATTATATTGTTATTACTTTGGTACCAGATTTTCAATACTTTCGACTACTTTTTTCGAAACACTACTACTACCACTACTACCTACTACTTACCACCAATAGTACTGTTAAGTGAAAAGAAAGAAAAAAGAAAAAAAAAACAACACATACAAAAAGAAGAAGAACACAAAATAGACCGATTTTTGTTCCGCCGCCGAGTCGCGCTGCTGTGACAAATCCGCTGCCGCCGCATGTCAAACTTCTTGTACCGTTGTTTTTAGCGTATAATATTTGTTTTCTGTTCACCCTGCCATTCCGTTGTTCGTCCGTCGTCGCGTCTCCTTTTTGCCCGGCCTTCGTTTCGTCGTCGTCGTTGTCACCCGTCGTCGTCGTCGCCCCGTCTCACGTCGTACTTTATTATATTTCCATACACACTCCTCGTTCGGCTATATCCATACATATACGTTTATGTTTATTTCGTTCCGGAGGAAAATTCGTCATAACAGTAAAACGAATTTCCCATTTTCTTCGCTCTAGTGGTCGATATAGTATTCGCATATTTTTTCTTGTGTGTTGACAGCGAAAGAAAATTAAGAAAAATTACACATAAGAAAATATATTTTCACAACAAATCACAAATTAAAAAAATTAAAATATGTTATTACTGTAAATAGTGTAAAGTTTGTAAATTAAATAAATTATAAATCAAAATCCTAAATTAAAATTTAATTTTAAATTAAAATTCAATTTTTATTTAATAAAATAATTAATATAGTTGAAAATCAACCGCGTAGTGCTTCAACTGTAAAGTTTATAGAAATTAATAAAATTTTAAATTAAAATTAAAATAATAATTAATACACCAATAGTTATTTAGCTGGGATACGCTTTAAATTTTTAGATTTTTAAACTTAAAAATACATAACAAAATACAAATTACTTAGGAAAATTTTTAATTTCAATCCAAAAACAACAACAACAACAACATCACAAAAAAACCATTGCAAAAAGGAATACCTACTTTTTTTTTTTCTAATTAATAAAGAAAATAATAAAAATAAAAAATAAAATATCTCTCGCGTGTGTAAAATAATAAAACAAAAAGTCAAAACGACAAAATATATATTAAAAAAAATAAAATAAAATAAAAAAAAACTACATCGTCATTATAGTAAATGCCTTTCGGTTAGGAGCAACAAAAAGGAAAAAAAATAAGGATATAAAAACGGATTAATCCTGCTCACGAACCTAAAAGCACCTCATTTCGACAAAAAAAAATAGAAAATAAAAAAATAAGAAAAAACTAGGATAAATATATTTGTAACACAAAAATACCCACAAAAAAGCAAACAACAACAACAAAACACTGTTGCAATTTTAGATATACACAGTCACAGTTACAGTTATACTTAGTTACAGCTACAGCTACAGTCACAGTCACAATCACAGAAAGTATCTAGATACACTCTCGTATATAATAACAACTCATAAGGCAAATAAAAAAAAGAAACTAGAAGGAAGAGGAAATACAAATTCCAGATGCATTCAAATGCTCGTGTATGGATGGCAGCAATAATAAGTACACGAAGGATCTCTGCAACCATTTCCGCTGCAGTAGGCTGAGGGGCATAGAGGAGAGCATAAAATAGAATAACAAAAACAAAAAAAACCAACACAGAAACAGTAACAGTAACAGAAACAGAACACCCAGCTATCCAGCTATCAAAAAATCCTTTTTTTCCTGTCGGAATCGGAATCGGAGTCGGAGTCGGAACTGTCGGTGCGGAAGGATTACAATTTTGTAAATTATAATCAACTTGCATAAAAAAAAGGACGACGAAGAGGGAGGGAGATAATCTGTCTATGAAAAGGATTTTTGTTCCGTTTCATCGTTTATTAATTACATGTAAGTAAATTTTGAGTGGGCAACAAAAAAATACGGTACATTATTTGTAAATTTTGTATCCATTTTTTTTTCTATGAATTGAATGATTGGATTGAAGGAGACGAACAAAAAAAAAAAGATGGTAACTCCTTTAAAGTGGATACAAATATTATATACTCGTAAATTATCCTTGTTTTGGGTGGATCTTCAGGGGGGGTGATAGTGGATTTCGGTTTGTGTGTTGTACATGTGTGTGAGTGCATGTGCGTGGTGTTTTTAAGGAAGTTAGGGGTTTTTGTTTTTCTTTCATAAAAGGAGTCAAGCTGATTTTGATGTCAGAAGTTCCACTAAGGCGTGTTCGTTTTTTATTGGGTTTTGGGGTTTTTCCTTTTTTTTTGTTTTTTAAGTTGAAGTGGGTCAGCAAAAGGACTACTTGATGAAATTTATATTTCTTTTTTTTTTTTTTCTGCCATCTTACGCTACTGACCTAGAGACATGTTTTTGTTTTGAGTTGAAATTGAGGATTGTTCCTTATTTTTTTTTTTTTTTGATGTACGAGTATTTAAAAAGTTCATAACATTTTTCAAACCAAAAATTAAAGTCTTAGTTTAATGATGTAAAGGTCTTACTTAATAGACGGAACAGTTATGATTAGGAAAATAAGCTTAAAGTTCATATAAAAAAAAACATTTCTGTAATATGAAATTTAGGGTCAGAGTTAATTTTTTTTTTTTTTTTGAAGAATTCCATTTTTCCAGATTTCGATAATTTTCTTACTCCGATAAATGCCTATATTAAAAAATGGTTAATTGCGAATATTTAATGTCCTAAATGGTTATTGATCTGCAATCGAGATTCAGGGCTCTGAGATGACATAAGGAACCTCGAAATATGATTTCAAATCAAACTATTCTCGAAAAAAAACATGGGACCAAGTCCAAGACCAAACTCATTTGGCTAAATATACACTATAAAAATTCTCGTCGAATACTGTCTCATAGGCAATTTTATTTAAATGCTTGTAAAATTGTGATACGAATATTTTATACCTTATAAATATTTTCCGGTAATTACGTTATTATAATAATTTTAAACTTGTTTAAGTTTAAACGATTTTGATATAAGGCTTTGTTGCAAATTCTTTTAATAGAAAATTAAAAAAATATTAGTTATATTATTTTATTATATTAATTGGAAAAAATTCTTCAATAAATACAACTTTAATATTTTCAATTGTCTCTTAAAAATAATTACAAAATCAAAACTTTCTTTAGGCCAAAATAAACATTTTTTGAAAATTTGATGAATTTTTAAGGAAACTGTTTGGATTTGCTATTAAATTTAATTTGCAATATTTTCTTATTTTAAAATTCAGCAATTTTCATAAAAATTTTAAAACAAAAAATTCTGTCGATACTTTTACCAATTTAAAGGATTTAAAAAAGAATGAGAACAACATTTTATGTACTAAAAGTTTAAAAATTAATTTACTACGAAAAAATATCATATTGATGTACATCAATGTTTTTTTTTACAACAACCATGTTTTTGGATATATTTTGCTAAATGCAGTCAAGACTGGTAAAAATAAATAACATGACTATAAGGTTTTGTTTACAGTTGATTTTTCAAAAAATATAATCATCTTTACAAAATTGATTTCTGTTTTTAAGAAATAAACATAAGTCACGATTTGGAAGTCTTTTTTCGGATTTTTTTGCTTAACGTGTTATTTAATCTAATTCATTAAAATTATTAATTAATTGATTGCTGAAAACGTGGCAGATTATCCTTCAAGATGCCGCCATAGAACCTTATAATGGGTGTGCATACGATGGTTTTATTTTTACGATGACGCTGTGGTATAATTGAGGTTCTATGCCGTTAATTTGCCGAATTATCTCATCCTTTAGTTCTTGAAGTGTAGCTGGCTTATCGACGTATACCTTTTATTTCAAATAACCCCAAAGAAAGAAGTCCAACGGTGTCAAATCGCCACCACGTGGGATAACGCGGCCATTGAATTTGTCGCGCAAAAGAGCCATTGTTTTGTTAGCTATGAGATAAGTGGTACCGTCTTGTTGAAACCACATATCTTCTACATCTATATCTTCCAATTCGGGAGATAAAAAGTTCGTTATCATCTCACGATAGCGAACACTATTCACAGTAACTGCCTGACCGGTTTTTCGACAATCACTCATGGATTATCATTCGCCCAAATGCGGCAGTTCTGCTTTTTGAGGAATCCAGTAAGGTGAAAATGAGCCTCATCACTAAAGATGATTTTCATTAAAAATTGATCATCCACTATTGCCATTTCTTTCCACCATTCTGACGTTTGAAATGGTCAAAAGGCTTTAAATAGTTCAAATTGACTTAGTCTGAAATTGAGAAATTTCAAATGAAATTCAGAAAAAAACTTGACTTTTAGGTGTGGTTCACATTCAAAATTAGCCCTCAAAATTTAACCACCTTTTAATTAGTTTCATAGATCTTTTGGTCAAAATATGTACAGCTAACAATTAATTCAGAATTTTGAAATTTGGTAGAGGTTACTTTTCGAAAACAATAATTTTTCATTCACAATAATATTGAAAAACATAAAAAACACCAAAAATACATCTTTGCTTTAAGTTTTGGTAGATTAAAAACAATGTTAAGACCTTTAATCCAACTTTTCACTAAAAAAAAAAACAACATTATTATTGAATAATAATTGACTTAGCTATTTTTCAATATTAATGTTTTTTCAATGGCTCATACTATGATATGCCACAAGTTTGGAATAATTGATCCAATTTCTTCTTTCACCTTTAGTTTTGCTGGATACAACTTAGTCTATGTTTTGTTTTCAGGAAATATTGGATTTTTTTTTATAGCATTCTTCAATTTCTATAAAATTGGAAAAGAGATTAATAATTTATTGAATGCAAAATGATACTACACATACCTATACATAAAAAGATATTGAATTTGTCTTCAATGTGTGGAGCTATTTAAATGGAGGGAAATTTCTTTTAAAACAATAGATAATTTTCTCAGTGGTATACTGTGGCGTAAACGTTATTTTTTTAATTTGTTTTGTTTTCTATTTGCTGCAAATTTGTATGTATTCATATTTAATGTAGTAGTGAAGAAAGCAGACTTAAAGTTTCTTGTTTTACTTTGTGAAGGTCTTTTTTTTTCATTTCATTAGAAGCAAGTTTTCTTTAATATCAATTTATGTTATTTTTTTCTGCTTTCGATTTTTCTGGCTTAATAAACTTTTCCAATTTTCTTATAGGAGTTAAATTGCATTATTGTATTTCCGAGTAAATTTTTAATTTCTTCAAAATTATTCAGTGAATTTTAATCTTTTATATATTTCTAAAGATATTTTTGACAGACACAAAGTCCAACAATTTGATTTTAAAACTGACTACGGTTTCATTTACGTTATATCAAAATTCTTTTGTTATATTGAATATATATTAAAATAGTATCCAACTGTATCTTTTTTTTTTGTTTGATCCAATTCTTCATTCCTAGAGCTTGCACGTGTACATTTTTCTTATAAAGGAATTCATTTAAAAAAATGTCTAAATTCCGTAATGCCTCTATCTTTTGTAAGGCCATAAAAAGAAGCACACCTAACCTACCTGCCAACTTTTTAATAATGTCAGGTTGAAAAGAAAAAATAATAAAAAAAATAAAATAAATAAAAGTGAAAAAAAAAAAAATCAATGAACCTTTTCTATTTTTATATTTCGTGTTGATAACTTAAATATGAATGGAAATGTCAATCATCTTATCGAAATTTATTTTAAATGATTTTCACCAAACTCCGAGACGAGAGAGAGTCCAAATCGTTTTTTATATTATTTTTTTTTGTTACTTTTTCGAAATTAATAGACCAAGGAAACGAAAGAGGATACAAATTTAATGGAACTTCACTCATCCCCGTCATCAGGAGTTATCAATTGTCAACATTTTGTTCGAAGTTCGACCAAAAATTTTTATTTGCCAACGAGCTACCAATATTTTCAGCCCGTCGTCGTCGGTGAGGAGGTGTGATGTTGATGATGTCATTTCCAGAAATCCCCACACTTTTTTGTTTTGGGGGGATTTTTGATTTTATGTCTAGTTTTTTTTTTTTTTTTTTGCTGAAAATAAACGTCAATATCAACTCCATATCAGAGTTTTGGTAGCTTTTAGGAAGGAATAAATTTATATTGTTTTTTTTCGATTTTTTTTTTATCGATGTGAAAATTTATTCAGAATCATGAGATTATTTTGTTTTTTCGTCACACACTGCTGCTTTAAGCGGGATGAGTTATTAAGAAAGTGCTTTGATGAAAATATGTTAAAAGTCTTTTCACAAGAAAAAAAAACAGAATGAAAAGTTATTTATCAAAAGATTATTTTTATTGATTGTGTGCGGAAGGGCAAATTAGACTTTGTGAAGTTTTTGATAAAGAAAAGTCAAAGTGCTGTCGTCGTCAGTAGTCGGTCGTTCGGGCGTAATTTCCAACGCAAAAATGCCAAAATGTTTAGAGATGAGTTATTAGAAAATGTTAAAATTATGCCAGAAGATTTTGTAATTTACATTTGGGGCATATTGTGTTTTAGAATTTTTTTTTTAAATTGACTAAGACGATAACAAAAAATTTGGAACACACACATATATTTTAAAATATGTAATTCAAAGAAAATATTATTATGTTGCATTTAAAAAGTAGAAAATGCTAACTTTAATGCAAGTGTTCAATGTTTTTTTTTCAGTTTGTTGAAAAAAAAAACAGAAACATGAGATACAAAAATTTTGACTTTTACAACTAAGTATTGGTAAATAAACAAAATGATATAAAATTGGATAACTACATATCTAAAAGCCTTTAGAAAAATCAAGAAATTTACAAAAACAATTGGATAAGAAGTGTCAAAATATAGTATTGTTAGTAAACATAGAATGCATCGTAATTTCTATGATATCAATTAGAACATTACATATCAACTAAGTATATAATATATTGTAAAATAATCTAGTCTGGCAACACTCTCCTTAATTTAAGGCACAGAAATTTGACATTTACTGTGGCTGTCAGAAAAACGTCAAGTGACGAATAATAGAAAGAAGAACCAACGAGGTTAATTTATCAGACTTTGAGGGGATTCTTTCGTAATTTTATACAAATGTTATCAATTGTTACAAAAGACCTGAAAAATAGCAATAAATAACTGTAAAGGTTTTCATCTCACAACGACAAATGACAAAATTTCAAATATCAAATTGTTTTAAAGCAAAAACTAGCTTAATGTCACAAGTTTTATAAGAGATACATAATTGTTAATTGTATTTAAATATTAAACCAAAAAACATAGAAAACATAGAACTAGAAGAATGAAATATTTACTATAAATTATTTTATTGGTATTCATTTCCTCATGAAACAATTCAGTATTGGAAGCACTGCATATCAAAAAATACATATGTAGATAGACAATAGATCGAAGAACATAGAAAACATGGCATGAACAATTCTATAGTTTTATAACTGTATTTATAACATTATTTTTATTACTGTACTAATCTTAAAAGTTATTGGCCAAAAAAGAACACATTTCAGGAGACGCTATGCTTTTCTTCTCCGTTGGAATATATACCAGTTAGGCAATTGGAAAACATAGAAAACAAAACTTAAATTTAACAAATTATTTCACACAAAAGTATACAATACTTAGCCACAACTTTGAGTTTGTTTTTTGTCAACTCCAATTTAAAAAAAGCCGATAAGAAAAAAAAACATAGAACGACGAAATCTAAACATAGAAATTAAATTTAATGAAATAATAATTATAATTAATAGAAAACTTTAAGGAATTAAATCATACAAAATATTATGTACTTTTTATTACTTTTTTAGAGACTTTTCGTTTTAATAGGCAGGCAGAAAAAAACATAGAACATCGAACTTTAAAATTATCACTGATTGTTCTTGACTACTTTGATGCAAATTAGTGAGTAGGTAATAACGAATAATATAAACTTAGTAAAGTAGGAAAAAATATAGAAAACATTGAACTTAATGAAAAATTATTAAATTTAATCATTGAAAGTAGTTTTTACGTTTTTAGAGACCTTATAATAAAAGTTGATTTATTTTCCATACACCATTAAGTATGTATATTCATTTTAGTAAAATTATGCAATTTAAAGTTACCAACTCAATTGAAAGTTGATAAGTCCTACATTCACCTGTTCTAATTGTTTGATATGATACTCATTTTCATCTGCATCTGCAAATAATCATTCCCACATTTTAATTGAATTCAAAACTCACTTAACATCAAATGCACTTATGTATATCATTTGAAATCACAACTACCAATCTAATGTTTTCAATTAGACAATCCACAGACTATTTTGACAACCAGATGGCTATAATGAAGCTATCAATACTCTCACACACGAACTCACACATAACCTCAAAAATCATTGTAAAATTATGCGGTGTTACAAATGCATCTGGTTATTACAATAAGGGCTATGATTTCATATGATAATGGTTCAGCAGACTGTTTAATAATTAAAAGTTAAATTTTGGCGCATCATAACCCTTCAACCCCTCCCTTATTTACAAATCCATTACATGAATTTTAATTTTATGCATTTGGTTGTCCACAAAATATGTATGTAGTAACTGTTGTGTCATCTCTAATTCGCACGTGATGATAATGATGATGTTGATGATGACGTTTGGTTTGGTTGTGATGAAGTGATGATGATGTTACTCCGGCTCCTCATCATGTCTATAATAATGTTGATGACATGTGCGACGCATTCCCTGAGGTCATAATAAAATGGACGACACCAAAAAGCCACCATTTTAGCTTCTATAAATGCACCACAACATTGTTATGGCCGAGAGAACCTAATTAAGCAGACAATTTATTTCACAACCAACACAACAATACTCGTATATTACACAAAAGAATGGAAAACAACGGATCCAGCATATTCTAGAGCGTCATGGTTGATCCGGCCGGCGGCGGTGGCAAGTAGCGGGGCCATCGCTCACTGGTACACAACTAAACTGGTGCCACTGCATATATTTAGGGTATTGTTACGCGAGTTACAAGCGAATACGTGTCCTCGCTCGGCCACATCCTGACCATCGCCGTTGCGTCCATTGTAGTCCCCATCCACGTCATCATCATGCGTCGTCGTCGGTCGTCACTGTCATCGTCGTCGTTGTCGTTATAAATATTTGAAATTATTTTTTAAACAATTCATCAACTATGAACCGAACAGGATTGTGCTATGCGCCCGCTTAACGCAATGACAGCGATCAACGTTGACAGGCAAAGTCACATTGGGCACACAACATACGTAGTTGTCAAAGAATTCACCAGAGCATTTGTTCCGGTGTGGTGGGTTGATGGCCAGTCCGTCGCCGAGGGATTTTTGTGGAGTAAGCCATCAGTGAAATCGAATTTCCGGAGCATATGGCTCGTACTCGTACATATATTCAAAAGGCCAACAAAAAGAAAAAAAAAACTCAAACAATACAAATACGAGTAAAGAAAAGTTTTTCCATACCTTTTCATTTTATGTTGCATCACCTTTTTGACTTCTCAGTTTCACCGCACCCCCTCCACCCACTTCTACTTTATAGTTGGAAAGTGAAAACCATTTCATCCATCCGGGTTTCTAGGGCAAGATTTCATCTTGAAAAGAACCAACTGGAGGAACTCTGGTACACGGTGATGTGGGAGTGGGTATGTGTGTGTGTGTGTGTGGTGGAAAAGTCTTCTTGAAAATTCTTGAAATTAAAAAGTTAAATATTTAAAAAATCTTCTCCTTGGCTTCTACTTTAATATGTGATATGCGCCCGTTCTGAAGCTCCTTGGCATGCAAATTTACAACTTTTCCAGTGATTTAGGAAACCATCATCATTTCACTCAAGTATAGGTGGCGGTACCATCATTCGAGGCAGGTATATAGGGTAGCGTAGTATACTCTCGCTGAACTCAATGGTATTGTACATGCTTAAATTTTACAGACAAGGCGCGCACTTAGAGACCGACCATCTTCGACATTTACATTCACATCCACAACGACGTTGACTTCGAAGAAGACGGCGACTGAGACGACGACGACGATTACGATGACGATGGCTATAACTACGAGTGTCTCTACTGGAACTGGAGATTAAAGTCTAAATAATTTACGTGTACTCTACACAGAATGTGTACACCGGGAATGAGGACGTTGACGATGGCGCGATGGCGATGTAAATATATAAGTATCTTTACAAACATTCCAAAAATATACCAACACACCTGAATACATATATATATATACTTTTGTACAAATGATGATAACACTCGATTCCATTAGGAAAGGTAGTTTTACGGTGCGGAGAACGTAAGAACGCGAGATGTTAACGTAAAATCCACTTCGACATCGACATCAACATCAACATCGACATAATAATCATAGCAGCATATTATTTTGTCATTTTTGCTTATATGGAAATGGTTCAAGTAGTGCGATACTTTTAAGTGATTTTGACTTTATCCTACAAGCCAAGTATTGGATTTGTGAAAAGTTTTTTTTTTAAGTTGTTTAAAGAAAGACACTCAAAAAGCGTCTTAAAGTTACTAAAATAAATATAACATACAAAAATAAATAAGAGATACTTTGAATACAAAAATGTGTCAAAAGCAAGAATCACCAATTTTTAATCCTGCTTTAAAACTAAACTAAGTTCCAATTCATTGCTAAGACCACTTCTCCTTCAAAAAAAAGTTTTATCAATATTTTATGCAAGTAAGAACATTGAGAATTCGATGATTTGACAAGATTTGACACATACATTTTTGACATATTTTAGTCCCAAAATGTTTTCCAACAGTTAAATGGCATAAAAACTCTTCTAACTTGAAGTTATCACAGATTTCAGGGAATTCGAAATCTTCAGAAACGAAGGTATTATCAAAGCAATGTAAAATGGAAGCTCAACTTTATTTTAATATACGTTTCAATTTTATTTGAATATAATTAAAATTTTAAAACGCTTAAGACATTTTATATAACAAATAGTTGAGTTTTAAGACCGAATTATTTCTGTGTTATTAATCAAAAAAATAAAAGTAAGTAAGTAAGGTTTGAAGATTAGTTTTGTTCGAGTTTTTCAAAAACCCAAATGTTGTTGACAAAACAAACTCGTTTATAAAGTTATACCAAAATTAAATCTCAATGATGAATGATTATATTATTTTTTTTTTTTTCGTCCAGGTAACTCTTCCCCCCCCCCAATCCTAATATTATAAATCAATTAAGAACAAAACTGAACTTTTGGCAATTTCAAAAATGGATTTAAAAATTAAAAAAAAAATTGAAAATTTAAATTTTTTTAAATCCTAATGAAACACAAATTATTTTGGGTATGGTTCGTTTCGTTTTTTTCAGTTGGTTTTTTTGTTGCTTCGTTTCTATCGTTTCGTATTCTGTTTTTTTTCGAATTTTATTGTTTCACTTTTTATTTATTTGGTTTCTTTTTGTTTCGAAAATGTTTGTTTATCTTTTTAATTATTTAGTTTTAGTTTAATTCCGTTTTTGATAGTTTCTTTTTTTAATCGTTTCGTTTTTGAATTATTTCCTCTTACCTTTATTTCAAATTTGATTGTTTCGTTTTCGATTGTTTCGTTTTTTGGTTATTTCGTTACCGTTGGTATATCTTTTGTTTTAATTTTTCAGCATGTAAATAACCAAACAAATTTATCAAAATTAGACGAAATAATTTATTAAAATCTGTTTCATATGGAACTACATTCCATAATTTTACCTCCTTCTTGTCTCACTTTATAAAAACAAAATAATCGCATTCTGAAACAAGAGATAAACGTAAAGGCAAAATGCGAAACAACCATTTACGAAACGACCCATAATAATTAGAACAGAAAAACAAAAGAACTAAAAACAAAAGAAGAATTTCGAAGTAATAGTAAATCGAAACAAACTTAAAACAAAGTTCCAATAAACAAACAAAACGTTTTCGAAGTAAACATAAATAATTGCGACAAAAACGAAACAACAATTTTCGAAATGAAGAAAACGAAACAATAGGCACCCAATTATTTTATATTTAAAACCTTTTAAATCAAAATATTCCAAATATTCAATTGAAAAATAAATATGCCCGAAAAACACTAAAACATTTAAAAATTCTGTATTCTTTGTTCCGAAAGATAATATTTCTAAAACTTGAACAAAAAGACAATAAAGGAGTAAGATATTGATCTTAAATAATGGTATCACATTTTTCAGTCATTAAGTTATCCATTATGATTTTTTGACAGTAACTAAATTTTAAGACGTCTTCAAGTGGACGTTTCTGGAATGTTAGAAATTATAGATTCCAGGGGTTCAGTGCAAATCAAAGGGAATTTTGAAACTCTTGGAAACAAGGCAGAGAATAATATAATTCAAAATTATTTTTAAAGTTATAGAATATATATTTTAAGAAATCATATGTGGATTCAATTGGTCAAAACAGCTCACAAATTTTTTTTGGGTCTTTCAAGTTATCAATATTATCAAAGTGCGCTGCAGCTCAATTCGTTTAAACTCTAATTCTATAAAGAGCTTCCTTCAACACAATACTTTTTCGGATCTTAGAATGTTTCAATCAAGGTGCCGTGACTTAAGACCAGGTGACGCCTTGCGAAAGTGACATAAGGCATACTCCTAAAATTTGGCCTTAAGTCATGGCACCTTCAATCATTCAAATTTATCTATGAAAAATGTTTCGATCTCGGTCTCGTTTCTCTCTCGTATTTACCCGGAGTTATTGTACATGTTTGTAAGGGATTTCTAGTCTCATACTTTGGACCGTAAAAACTCCATGTTTGTGGCAACTAAGAAAGTTAACACCAGTACTCCTTGGACCTTTTTAGGTTCTTGATAATCCAATTAATAAGAGAGCCCTTGGTGTGTCTAACTTTATGAACGAATTTTAAATAGAAAAGGGTTCTAGGGACTTTAAAGATTTTTTTTTTTCTAAATCCGGGTCCTCAACCTGATCACTTCACGTCTGTGTAGCTTGTGATTATAGTGATTTAAATTCTCCATCATCAATTTTTTTTGCAGTCTCTGTTCAATGATAGAAATTTAAATCATTTTACTGGCATTCGGAAAACTAAAAGTAAATGCATATGTCAAAATTTGATAATTTTACAAAACTGATGTCATGATTGAAAAAAGAATTTTAACATTAGCACACAATCTTTTAAACCTGTTAATATTAAATTGTAGAATTTCAATTTTTTTTTGTTGCAGCAAGAACATGCGATTTCGTCACTGAGTAAACTTTTAACTGTTTTTTTGTTGACATTTCTTCCTTCAAGTGTTATATTTGCCACCAACCAGACCCAGTGAACCATCAGTCTCAACCAAAGTGCAACTGAACACTTTAAGGCCAAAAAAAATAAAAAAAAAAATAAGAAAACTTTTTAATATTTCAGTTGAGAGTTTTGACGGATTGAGCATGCAAATGTGTATGTGTTTGATTTTTTTTTTGCAATTTTGTCAGTTTTGCCTTTAGTCAGCTTTTTTTTTTTAATTTTCTATCTTTTTTCTAAACTCCATGCTCACGTTGTTGGTTGGTTGGTTGGGAAAAGCAATTTAGTATGTGTGAAAATGTTCTACATTCGATTTCGGGATTTTTGATTCGGTTGACGATGACGGTATGTCTACCGTTTTCCTCTCCATCAAAAGGTAATAGAGTGTGAAGCTTTTCCTAGACTCCTGCTATAGTGCCACACTTCTGTGTTGGAAAGAAAAAAATTGTGGATAACTAGAAATGGAAATGTTTATTCAAAAAAAAAAAAAAAAAAGTACTCGGTTTCTGATTGAGTGGATGCTTCTTTAATTCAATAATTGAACTTAAGGTTTTCACCGTCGATATATTGTTTGTTTGTTTATTTTGTGTTTCTTTTTTTTGTTGAAAATAAAATAAAGATTTTAATTGGAATTTATTTCGAACGGATTCCTCCGTTGGGATTTTATTTGCTGTTGTGTTAGGTGACGGTTTTTGTTGTCTTTATTGTCCTGTCTTAGTATTCATTTTCATTTCATTTATGATTGAATTGAGAAAAAGTATTTTTGAACTCAAATATCCTTACAACAATTAGGGATCAATTCTCGCAATAAACGCCGGATTTTAGAATGAGGCAACATCAACCTCATTTTGTGACACCATCAAATTTCAAACAATAAATATTTCATTACTCAATTGAACGATTAATTTTGCTCCACCTTGTATATATCTACACATATCATACATCGCATCTTTTCCCTTTAAATTAAAGAATTCATGAGTTCAATCTGTCAAAAGGAAAGGAATCTTAACTCTCATGTCATTTAAATCCTCCATTACGTGGAAGTGAGAGTCATAAAGAGAGAACAACGAACGTTTCCTTTTGACATATTTATAGGATACGGAAATAATTTAACGTGTCTAACAAATTTATATACATTTTTATACATTTGGTTTTTTGGTTTTATTAAGGCCACTTAAGCTTGTCATGGAAGTGATTTTGATCAGGAACATGTGTAATATTATACTCACAATGTCAAGTGGTACATAATGTCTGTCATTAGAAGGAAATGAGATCAATAAACTATTCCTATACAACCTTAACATTTGAGTTAAAAAAGGTTCTCGACTCCATCCTTATTTAACATTATTGGAAGTTGATAAAAGCAGTGTCATTGTTTGATTATTATTATCTACGGATTAGGATTGTGTTCAGAATGTCAACAATTAGCCTTGATTACAAATGGTAAATGGATATACATATTTCGTAACTAAAGTGTGTGAAGTTGTAAATGTTTCCAAAAGTAAACAAACCTAAAAAAAATTCTATTCACAAAAATTCTCATAAGGTACACTGGGCGTATACTTGTTTTTTTTTTTTAATAAAACTGTGATTATACCTGAACACTGAATGTTTTACCAAAATAGTCTGTTCAAGAAAATATACTCATATGTATGTGTTCATATTGATATTCCAACAGCTACTCAAAGTAATGTACAAGCATATGTCAAAAATCTGTCAAAAATGACAGAAGTCTTTGAAAATTATTCGCCTCATTGAAGATTTAATATTCGTCTTAAGAAAACAAATTGTTTTCAATAATTTCTAATTTTTTTAGGATATCAAAACTTTGCTTTTAAATTTTTGATGCAAGTGAGAAGACGATTGAGACTTCAACTGATTGCAATTAAATTGCACAACTTAAAATCAATTAAAAATATTGTTGCACGATTGAATGTTTTTTCTCTCGGTCGGTGGTGGCATTATCGTCGAAAAAACCGGCACATCACAAAATAATAAAAAAAAACACAAAACTCAGACATCATTATTGACAGACGGACATATAAGCAAAATCAAAAGAAAAACAAAAACAGAAACAGAAACAAAAACTAAACACACTTTTAATCCAGTCCACTACTAAAAGTCAAGTATTCCACATCAGAAGAGCATCGGCATCAAAAAGTATTTTTTTTTTTTCATTCCGGAGCTTTTCTCTTGATGCTAAAAATATCGACAACGGACGGCAGCCGGCGGCGGTGATGATGGCGACCAACGACCGACGACGACAACGGCTATAAAACAAATATCGGTCGTTGCCAACATGCCTACATATGTATGTATGTATATAGAATTTAGATACATCTGATGATTTTCGTCATCGATTTTTTAATTTTAATTTGCCTGACATTCACACGAAAAGTCGAAGAAGAACTTATGCGGCACGAGTAGAGGTTGGTTTTTGAAGATATTTTGTTGTCTTCCATCACTCGAAAACGAAAACAGGTGGACTTGAAGTTGAAGATTCGATCGATGTATGTATCACTTGAGTTATTATCCAAGATCATGTGGTTGTCAATTTTTTTTTTGAGTGGATGCAGATGGGACACATATGATGAGCGTGGGAAATCCAAAAATACAATGTATGTACATGAATTTTATTGATCATAATCATTTCAAAAATGACAAATGACTTTAGTGGATATAGTTTTTGAATGTGTATAAATATGTAGTATTATTGGAATGTGTGGAAAATTTGACTTTGAAAAATTGACAGAAAGTACAATCTGGGCTGTACTTTATTGGCTGTTCGAAATATTATAGATATATTTTTCTTAATTTTTCGAAAAATATTTATTAAAATAAAATTAATAGCTGTACAAAGTCAAAATGACAATATTGTTGACTACTTGAAAAATTACTGTTTAAAAATTACAAGAGCCTTGACCATAGCTAAAATAATAATAATGGTTTTTCTTATGACTTTCAACGGGACACGGTGACGTATGTGGAATATTTTTTTGAATATTTTTATTTTTTCTCAAATGCTTACATATTTTGCATGTTTGGGGTATTTCCAAAGTATTTTCTGATATCATTATATTTTTGGTCAGTTTTCATATTGTCAAATTATATGTACTTTTTTTCTGCTACTTTATTTTGAATATCGGTGATTACTTGCTTTGGGGAAAGGATGGGATTTAAGGCCATTTCACAGATTAGAATAATTACAACAAGATTTTATATTTTCCCTGAATTTGATCGAAATTTTTAAAATTAATATATTTTCCTTTTCAAAAATTTATGATTCATTCATTCTACCAATGGATGTAGTTTTTTGGCAAATATCAGGAGTGAATTGAATTAATCAGGTATTACAAACACAACATTCTCACTGCCTATAAAAGTAGAAGCAGGATCCAACTGCTGATAGAATTTTAACATTTTCTCGAGTCTCAAATTAATTTCTCGTCTCGAAGTCATGTTCTCAGAGAACGATAAGTATCTGTATTTTTGGTTAGTATTTTTCGATTGATACTGTACTTTTTGAGATTTCTTGTCTTATCTGCAACCAAACTAATGCAAAAAAAAAAACGTGACAAAATTCAAAACACTGTCGATATAGAAAGCTGTGTAATCTTTTCTAAACTAACCCATCTTTGTTCTAACGACATAAGAGGTTTTAGCTGTCTAATTTTAGTAACTTATGGTTTCATACTTTAGTTACACAGCGACATATAAGATTCACTAATACGATAAATACGAATTCCACAACTAACTTGAGTCTGCGATAAGACTGTCTGACTTTTGTTTTGATATCTGTCAAAAAATACATAAAACAACAAAACAAATCGCACAACTGCAGATACGTTTTTTTGGGAAATCCTACAACAAAACACACTTAATATTAGCAAGACTACGTCTCTTTACCTTATACAAAATATTTAAGATTATTTTATGAATATTTAATGTTTATCTTAATATTTACGTTCCAAAATGTTTAATTGAAAGTATATTAAAAAAAAGTGACTAATTTAAAAAAGAACTTTTTATCAGTTTTTTTTGTATTTATGTTTGTATTTTCCTTTTAAATATAAAATGTATTTTTAATGTATTTTATTATAGCATTTAACAAAAAATATGCATTGCTCTTAAAATTGTGCTACATTAACTTTAAAATTCGAAATGACTTTCGCAATAACAGTTTACTAAAATTTAATTCATTTAACTTAAAGAAAAAGTGCATTTGGGTTGGCAAAAAAAAAAACAAAAAATCTTATAACAAAAATTAAAAAAGAGCTTAAAAAAAAAATATTTAGTTAAGAAAGAAGAAAAACAAAAATACAATTATGGTTCACTGAGGCGTATACGTAATTTTCTTCATTATAATAATATTACACTTGTTCCTAGGACGTTTGTCATACTGTCAAAAAGCAACACTGATCTGTTGAATGGTCTAAGATGATTGAAGCCAACGACTTTGACAGTTGTCATTGTCAATTGGTATCTTATTCTAACTTTTCAATTCAAATATTGTTTGTATGCATTATGTTATATGAATTTCTAGATTTGAATATGGTATTCAATTATTTAGAAAAACTACTTACGTTTGTGACGTTAGCTGTCATTTGGAATCGGTGGCTGTATTTCAAACCCGATTTGTGTAAAAATTCAAAACACGAAGAAATTACTAGTAGGTTTTGAGTTTTGAATGTAACACACATTATTTCGTATTTATTTATTGTGATATCATAAAAATTACAACACATAACGTTGCTATATTATAATTGGACAAAAAAATATGTCTATGAAGGGAAACTAAACTCAAGGTCAATAAATCAATAAATTATAAATAAATACTTCCTACTATTTATTAAAGCTGCATTGCAGTGAAAGACGACGACGTTTGGAAGGAAAATTAGCTCAAAGTCGATTTAATATTCAAATAATTGGAATTTTATAAGACATACAAACTCAAAACAATTTTTTTTATAATTTAAAGAATTGATCTACCTTTGAAAAAGATAATCGTTTCAGAAAAAAAGCTGAAATGTCAATCTTGTCCAATAATTAAGTTCAGAAAGAAGACCTAGTTTTATTGACAAGTAGTTAACCCTCGAAAAATTGTATCCAATTTCAAAAAGGGTATTGTCGAACATAAGAAAGGTCTTTTGCGAATTTACCTTTTTTCACACACTCAAACTGAACATGATTGAAAATAAAAGTGTTTTACTGCTGACCAAGAAATAAACCCCTAACCCCCCATCCAATAAGAGTTCCTCTTTGTGTTGTATTACTCGTATGTATGCACACATACCACACAAAGAATCAAACCATGCAAGTTTCTAATTTGATGGGTGGTGGCTGGGACGGGACAAGTCCATAAACATAAATATGTGCCATTAATCCAACGATTATGGTGGTGATTTCACTGAGATTTGCTGTAGTGTCCTTGTGGTTTCTTGTATCCTTCTCCCCCCAACCTCTCCTCATCCAAAAAAGAAAGTAATCATTTACAACACGATACATTACATTACAAAAAGGAAGAACAAAAATATTTTGTGTTACGTCCGTTCGTCCGTCGTCGGTCGGTCGTTTAGTCGTCCATCCGATCCTAGAGAAAAAAAAAGAGCACTCAATTATCCTGCGACGCGACGACAAGAATGCTACTTGCAAATGTTACTTTTCTATCCTAAATGGATTTCCGCGCGAGTTTTTCGCAATTTTATTTTGTATATTCTGCCTCCTGTATTATTGTATAGTGCTCTTTTGTCCTCGGGCGGGCAGGACATTATTTTGCAGTCGCCCGCCCCGAAGAAGACGAATCCGAAGCTTAGTGGCGCCGCCAATATAATACAGTTTAGTTGTATTTTTTTGTCGTTCCCTGGCATGCTCATTCACTCGCTCAATCTTATTCTCTCAGGGTCTCGAAAGGAAGAATGTTTTCAGTCCTGCTCCCGCTCGCTGCCACCGTTCGTCGTCGTCCGTGTCGTCGTCGTTTGCCGCGGCCTGTGAAAGTGATGACACAGCGCCAAAAGGCAAACTTTGACTAATGTCGACCCAACAATACGACTACGAGAGTTCCTGACAACGAAGAAGAGAAAGTATCGTGGGGAGGGGGGAAGGTGTTGGAGCTGTTAGTGGGCCACTGTACATTTTGTATGGGCCATTTTTTTTGGCGCAGTGAAGTTATTAATGTCTTAACACTTTATGCAGAAAAAAAAGAAAAAAAATAGAGAAGGATGAGGAGGGGGGTTGGACTGGTGTTTATCTAGCACCAAATTCAAAAATCGAAGAGCGAGGGGAAAACTTGGTTAAAGAGGAAGCCCCTGGCAGATATAAAATGGCACAATAGGTGTTCCTTCTTCTTTCGTTGCTCCATCTACATACGTAAGTACTCGTACCTCACCTCGTCGTCGTCCGTAAGTCGTGTCCTAGTCATAGTCAATACATAATCTTTCGGTATAAGGAAAGAAAGTCCAGAGGCAATTTCCTTATTTTCTTGTTGTGTATGCTTCTGCCGCTGCTGCTGATATCGTCTTCGCCATATCGTGCTTATTCTTCGTTAGCATGGCCGACAGGGCCCGGCCCGGCGAGTCGCGCTGCTGCTATTTTTCTAGTTTGCCTTAGGGAAATTTCGTTCTTCTTTACCTTATTCCTAGGTTCCTTATAGAAATAAGGACGAAGAAGAGGAAAACACAAATGTTGTATGCGATTAAGCTTCTTCTTCTTTTTTTTTTGTTTTTTTTTTGCCTCGGCCAACACAATAGTACATCAGAGGGACATTTGTTAATGTCGTAGTGGAAATATTTTTCGGGTATTTAGCTTAATTAAAATATTTTTTTTTCTGTTGTTGTTTTTATTTATTTTTGAAAATATGTATTTCCATTTGGGGCACTCAAAGTACTCGTAGAATAAAAATATACTCGTACAACTTGGCTCTTAAGTTCTTTGCTGATGATTTTTTTTTAGGTTAGGTTTTATATGAGTGGAGGTAGTGTTGGGTAAAAAAGGGAAGAAAATCGATAAAATCGATTAGCTTTTGGTGGTTTTTCGTTTTGTTCTTGTTTTTTTTTTTTTTTTTTTTAATGATGGTCTTGACCTGCAGTAAATGAACTGTTTAGGCGAGGTTATAACATAAACGACCAAATGACCAAAGGAGACTTTCAAGGAGTGATGTGGGGCCTCTGGATGGATTTTAGAAGTTCTTTTGTGTGTGTTTTTTTTTGTTGTTTGGTGGTAAATGTTGGATGATTATGGTTAAACGGTGTTAAATGGGTCAGTTGGGAAATTATGTGTGCTTGCAGTTGAGAAATATTGATTTTCGAAAAATATAATTATTATTAGGTACACAAAGTTACACAATTGTAGTGAAATTATCGAAAATTTAAGGTCAAATAAAATAGTTTAACTATTGGATTGAAGTTAAGAGGGACCTTTTTAAATTTGACAGGGGTGTTATCTGTCATATTGGTTAAGATTCATGTGTCACTAGCTGTCATTTAAGAATTTGTAGGTTAATTTTTTGTCGTTTTCATATTTGTGTTTGAACAAAATTTAAAGAATTAAGAAAACTATTTGCAAAGTGTGTTAGCAATTCATGTTGACGCAAAATTTGACGTTTACAAAAAATCAACGGTTTGCAAATCACATTTTGACAAATAATTAATTGTAACTTGATCTTTCGCAGGAGTTCAGAGTCAATGACGTTTTATGTTAGCTAACTGGGCTTTACACTTTTACAGTAGTAAAATGAAAATATCGAAATTAATCGAAAAAATCGATTTCAGCAAACGAGACCCATTTCTAAGTAATCAAAACAACGTGTCTCAATGTAATACTAAATGTAGGGAAGTTTGTTGAACACCCTCGACGAAATATTTTTCAAGTCCTCGATTTGTTGTACCTAATTAATTTTGAATGCCTTAGGCCCATGTTTTGAGGAAATGTCAACTATCTCTTGTAAATTTTAGATTTTAGTTCTTCTTTTTGCACTCGCTGTTAGACTTTTGACACCTTAATGTCAGCACTTGAAATTGACAGAAGAAAAAATCAATAGCGAGCAAATTCCATTGACAAGAATGAGTCGGCCATTTTGATCAATTGAATAGGTTGCTGGTTCAGGGATGGCACCAAAGAAGTATTCTTTGTTCTCTTTGGTCTTCTTCAAAATAATATTTACTAATTTCCAAAAACAAAATTTGTCATAACTCAGATTTATCGGATTCATTTTGAATTAACTCTCGTGTACCACAAGGTTCGGTTTTCGGTCCACTTTTGTTTTTAGTTCTAAAATGTCATAATTTGATTTTAACGGCGTGTGTTAGTTACTCCCTCATGTGTTGCCTAGATAAAACTTGACCCCATTAGGATGTTGCCAGGTTTAAGTAGTCGGGTATATGTGCCAAATGAATGGGTATTTAATTGTCTTTTTAACAATTTAAGGTTTTCTAACCAAGGTTTGGTAACAACTTAGGGTTGCCAGCATTTAATATTGTTAAGTCTTTCAAAAGTTAAAAATGTATTCCATCTGTTAGTTAATTAGTTATTATTTGTTGACTGTTCTCCAGTTGATCAAATTTAAAGTTGCAAGCAACTTTATTTTTTATTTAATCTAAGAGTAACTTGAAATTCCGTTCATTTTGACATTGGCAGCGACTGTCATTGGTATAGGTTTAGGGGAGCATTCACAGTGGAACTTCAAAAATGTCAACTTTAAATAAGTACCCAGGAAAAAGCGGTCAGAATGTAACTCATTTTTTTGAGGGACAAAAAAACGAAAACAATAAATTCAAATTCAAAAACAATGTAAGTCAAAAATCTGTTCATTATTATGTCATGGTCTGTTTACCATGCTCAACAAAAAAACAACAACAACAAAAATGTACATTATTAATCTTCTTAAACATTTCTAATTTATTTTCCTATGGCCCCTGACGTTACAACTTACAGATACGAACTGATGATAAACTATGTGCAGTTATATTTAGAAAAAAAGGGGCACATAAAAACACTTGTTACAAGCCATAAATAATTTCTTGGTCAAAATTCTAAATTTATGTATGTGGGTGTACAAGTAATTATATTCGTTTCTATTTTTGCAATCATTTTTGTTTTTTTGGAAAGTAAACGTAAACGCAAACGTAACGCAGCCAACCAAACACAAACAAAATTAATGCAATTAAAAGTATTATATGAGTGTGTAGTGCATTGTATGTGAATGGTATATAAACGATGGCAATCAAAAGTCATAGAGAATAACAATTTCGTCCCAATTTCAATATAGCTACCTGGTGCGCCATCTATCGTCATCTGCACCGCACCGTGCGTCGTCGGTCGTCGTCGGCAATAAATGTTAATTCAAAAGTTCTGACTTCTGATGAGCGAGTTGATGTTTTGAGAACACGAAAAACGAAATCTATGTGAATATTTAAGCAACCCCAATTGATCGGTAATTTTTCTGTGAATCACAAAAAAATACCAAAAACGTCAGCGAAATTATTTTGAAATCAAAAAAGAAGGAGAAAATTTATTACAAACAATTTACGAGGGAAATTATTTGAAATTACTTTTTTTTACTCCTAAATTCGGTTAGTGAGTTTTTTAGGGCAAACAATTTTCAGGGCCGGAAGAGCACATTACCCGCAGGAGTCATCAGGAATCGGGATTCAGGTTCATTTTCAGTTGCATGCGGCAGGCAATGACCATGAGAGTGGCGATCCTTAATTGTGCAGATTGTTATCGATGTGATTATGTGTGCGTCGAAAAATAATCGACTCCATCAGGTAAATGAGTGTGTATGGAGAGGGGAAAATGTCGTCCTCAGGGAATTATGGTGATGAGCCTCGAAAGTAGCGCACACAATTACAATGGTTGGAATTTCAATTAAGGACTCGTGCGTCGCTTGTCGTCGTCATGCAGAGAACAAAAAGTCATCATGTCATTTGATATAATGCAACCGCATTACATTACAAGTTTATTGGAATTTGAACTGGATTTAATTGTACTACCAACCACACAATGAGTACAGAACTACAGTAGACTACACTACACTACTCCTGGGAACAAAAAAGTAAAAGTAATTTATTTATCTACCTACTATACTAGGGGGAGTGTCTGTACATAGAATACGCACCTACTACTAACTTATAATTGAAACCCCAAGGAGAAGAAGGGGTTAGAATGCATGTGGAAGTTAAATTATGCATTCGTTAAAAGGATTCAGACTTGGGAGACATGTGGGGTTTAAAGTTTAAAAGTTTGAAATTAGAAATTCGTAGAGGAAGACAAAAGGACCTTCCTACATACATACATAATTAAAGAAAAAGGATTGTTTGTAAAATTACCATATTTCTATTTGAAATAATCATGTTTTTTTAATTGTGTTGAAAAATTTAAAAACAATTTTCTGGTATTGAAATCTTACGAATAAAGTTTTGAATTGTTTTCTATACTCTATAATCTCTTGTTTTTCTTAGACGTGTGGTTTTTAAGAAGATATAAAATGCATATAATTTAATGTCATGGCCAAGAAATTAAATTTATTATAAGGATAAAGGCTTGCCATTATGTTTTAAAAATTATATCGGGCAAGTAGACGTCGCGGATGGCTCTAATAAATTCCAGCGGAGAGGCCCAATTTTCGATCACTTTTTGCAGTAATTGGGGCCGCACGTCAGCAACAACGCGCCGAATATTATTTCAAAGGCTTCAATCGTCGTCTTGGACTTATCTGCGTAAACAATCAACTTCACATAACCTCAAAAAAAAATAAAAATAGTTAATTGGTGTTTAGTCGCACGATCTTGATGGTCACGCCACAGGCCCAAGATACGAGATAATGCGGACCAATGATTCCCTCTGTCCATCCCATAGAGTACAACAAACAGTGACTTTTTAAGCAGGGGGCGCGGGCTTCTCAACAATGGTTTGTAGATTAGGATCACTCCAAAGAAGCGATTTTTCTTATATACGAGCCATTCAAACAAAAAATGAGCTTTTTTTGTGAGAATCGGGATCGGTGGCCATCTTCGATTTGGGTCAATTTATCGAACGTGCTGCACGCTTATTGGATGCAGCGCATGACACCAGAACAAAATGCCAAACCGAACTGAGCTTTAATAAAGTGACAGCTGTCAAAAATACTAACTCATAAAAAAGCATTGCCAGGTTAAAAGCAACACGTCTAAAAATTAACACCCTTTCTATGAATATATTATGTTCAATTTGATTTTAAATTCTAAACCATTACTACCATTTTTTCCTGATTTAATTTAAAAAGCATTAATCTGAAAGAGACAGAAAAATAAACCAAAAAAAAAGAAAAAAATAAAAATACCCTAATAACCTTTTCACATCAAAAATCGGGAAAAAAGTTATTTATAAAATTTATTTCACATTCACGTTGATCAATCAACCAATTTTAGAAAATAACCCGTGGCGACGAACAACGCCGACGACATACAACGCATCGGAATGGGATTTAATTTCCTCAAAAATAAGAAAAAAAAAGAACTACTCACTCGGTCATGAAAACGACTCCATCAATGTCAAAACTGACGAAGGCCGCCGAGGAAAAATTACACTCACATTTTATTTATACAATGTTTGACTGTTTATGTTCTTGTGTTTGTTCCCATCAGGCGCCTAAGGATTCTAATGAAAATACCAACAAAAAAAAAAAGAAAAATGGTGTACAAATATTTTATACAGATATGTACAAGAAAAAAAAAATAGAATAAAAGCTGTAAACATCCTCCGTTACTCAGCACGCATCCGACATCCGGTGCGTATTATAGTGAATTCAATTCATCTTCATGAAACACATGTTTCCATACATATACCTACACAAATAAAGATATACTCATGTTACCGTTAGACGATTATTGAGCGTGAATGTATTAAGCTAATTTCTGTTATACGATGATGATTCGAATCGATGGAAACTGACATAAAAATAGACGAAAAAAAAATGAAACTCCCAAATGGATCACTTAACAATCTAGACAAATTCTATTTAGTGGGCCAACACCACATCAGACGCACGCAGAGGTAGGAGGTGACTTTGAATTGGTTTATCTTTTTATGACTGAGTTTTATTCGCAAAAGGTCAAAAGTCATTTCGTAAAATGACTCATAGAATCCAAAAGTTGGTAATGTACATTTAAATGATGATGTTGGGAATGGGTAAATATGGCAATGAAGGGCTTATGTGTTGGAGCTTTTTTTTTTCTCTCGCTCTCTCTCTCTCTCTCTAAGGACTTGAAGTTTAATGATGAACTTTACAAATGGAATGTTATAATGAGGGTATTTGAAAATGTAAAATAGCGCAAATGTTTTGAGTTGAGTTGGATTTGCAATTCCCTTCCAAGGATGAAATTCATTCAAATGTTTTGTATGGGAATTATTTCATTGAGATTATTTTGAGAGTTTCATAAGCTGATTCAATAAAACACGATTTTATTTGAAGCTAGTAATGTTGTGCCAATATTCATATAAAACAACGACTTTTAGAATGTCAACTTTTATCAAAATGGCAGCGTTACTTTGCTCCCTCTTTACCTAATAATTTGTATATAGTTCAAATACACTACACATACTCTTCATGGGTATGAATAAATACCCGGATGTCAAAATTCCTTTTTACCCAAAACCGATTAGGTGGTTCCCAACAATTGTCCACTTCTGTTATAATATGGTCTTCAAGGTTTGTTAAACAATGTGCTTAAAAGAGAACAGACGCTTAGTACCGTTGTTGTATATGTATGTATACCCCACTATAAAGTTTGTAGTTGACCACATGGAAAAAATGCTACACACAAGTTTACTTGAGAACCCAACGAGTAATTATGTTCTCAAAAACAGAAAACCAAGAAAATAGTAAAAGAACAAAAAAAAAGGGAATGAAATGAAAATAAATAAAAAGAAAAACCCCAACGTATTTTTCGAATACCCGAATACGTCCGTCGTCGTTGTCGTTCCTATGCACATACGAGTATCTGTGAATTCACACGACAAAAGTTGAGAACATTTTTATACTACATTCTGCTGCTGCAGAAATGTGCATAAACCCTCTCCCCCTTCACCACCTTTTTTCCTTCCTTATATCCCCACCAAAGCCATAATACTGTTAAATTTCGTATAGTATACAATATGCATGCAAATATAGTTGCACCCCTTTGTGTGTCATCTTTTTTTGAGGAAGCAAAAGCGGGTCTTATATTGGGTGGCACGTCGTCGTCGTCAAATGGGGGTGGTGGCAAGAGGGGGTCACGTTAAAGTTTTCATTTTCATCAAAAGTTGTTCATGCGGGCAAGTGGGCATATAAGTAAAAAAGCATGCATGTCTGCTTATATTATATGTTTTTAAAACCTTCCACGCCCCCCTTCCTCCCCAACAACCTGACATAACGGTGGAAAAATGACTGAAAATGAGATTTGTCATTCATTCAGTAACCATGAAGAAAATATAGTGTATACAGAGCCGACTTTTGGATGAAATTCACGCGACTACTATATACTGTTCTGAGTATGGTTTAATTTTGAAATATATGTACGTGGAATTAAACGGTCTGTGATGGTATAAAAGTTCCCACACATTTAAGGGTTGGTTGATTGACAGAAATAAACTACAAAATTCGATTAATCTCCTTAGGTAACAATTTATTCAAGGTTTAGTTTTAACTAACTACAGGGATAATGGTTTAATTCACAGCCAACAAAATGAGCATATAAGTTGTAAAAATAAAGTGAATGCGATCTAAATCAATCACAGTTGGCATCAGAAAGCACAAAGCAGATTATCAAAAAAAAAAAAAAAAAATCGTTGGGCGCCAGTTAATTTATTTATTCGTTTTTTTTTTTAATATAATTAAACATGATTTTTAAACACTTGCATTCCTTCTTTTAATTTTTAAATAAACATACATAAATTGCGTATGCTGTTTTCTCATCGTCTGCTATTAAAAACGTATGACAGCCGATGTTGGGCGCCACTTTACTAAATTACATGAATATGAAATGTGGGGGATATTTGTTACTTTATTTTTCATTTTGTTGAATACATTTCACAAGATCGTTTTTAACTGGAATTAAAAGGCAATATTTAAAAATCAACACGTTGGGCGCCACTTAACTTTATTTTTCGATTTTACATATGTTGTATGTTTTTCTTTTATTCTTAAATGAACAGAGGAATTGGATAAGCTGTTTTATTACTTTATAAAAATATAACAATTTTACTAACGCACTTTGGGCGCCAATTAACTAATATGCAATCTGAGGGTTATACCGCACTTTCTTTTATATTTTCTTGTATGCGGTGACATAAGAGCTTAAGATGTCTTTCCACTGGAATGAAAAGACAATATTTAAAAATTCCCAAATTGGGTGCCACTTAACTTGATTCTTCGATTATACTTAAGCAATGTGTGTACATTTTTTATATATTCTTAAATGAATAGTGGATTTGGCGGAACTATTTCCCTGTAAGAATAACATTTACGAGCCTACGTTGGGCGCCACTTAATAAAATTTTCTGATTATTCATACTAGTAGCTCATTATCTACACTGTTCCGTTTGCCTTATGATTATTAAATACGTTATTAAAAATGTGTCAATTAACTATGCAGGATTTGTCTAGGAGTCTTATAACATCTCTGGAATTAATATTTGACTAACAAGTCTCAAATGGGTTCTTGTTTTTTTTCTTCCTTATCTACTTTTCAAAAAAAAAAAAAACGCTACCACTAACGTAGTGAGTTAAGGTGAATACGGTTAACATACATATACTCGTAAAAGTATATAGGTACGAACAAAAATGGGTTAGTAGTTGCTTAACAAAATCTCGAGGCAGTGATGGCCCACCGCATATCGTTTATAAAATGTCGACTATATGAAGGGTTTGGGGAAAGGATGATGGTTTGCAGTTTATGTTAATTCACTGGATTCAACCCTCTTTAGCTATTCAAGCTCGTTTTTGGTCTAAATGAAGTTAAGTGATTGTGTGCGCCGCCATTGACTGCCATACGGCCAACCGACACTATGACGACGACAACGACGAGGACGTTCTCGCGTCGGTCGTCATGTTATAGAAGAGGACGACACAAAATCAAAAGCAGAACGGAAGGAAAGTCATCGAGGAAACAACGAATGCGGAATACTTATTATATTATTTTCTTTTTGTTGTGTTAATGTGTTTGTTGGGTGAGACAAAGTGGTAAAAACGAGGCACAATCACAATACCTCTAGAACGCAGCACACACACACACACACAGTCAAAAGTCAGAAGAACCCAGAGAGATGTGGTGGATTGGAATTGGGTTTGGGATTGAATTGGGATTGGGTTATATGGTGGCTTAGATGAGTTGGTTTCGAAATTGTGGTTGTGGTTGCTCGCTTTGGCGTGGAAGAGCAGCTGGCATTCTGATAGCATGTCTAAAGGCCTCGAAGGGACATCACAACAGCCAGGCACAGACACAGGCATCCAACTTTTTTGCAACAGCCATCAATTGGATGGATTGCCTTGAAGTGTCACCCATATATTGGTGAAAATAAAGCCCAACATGGGTTGGTTCTGGTTCTGGGTTGTTGTTGATTGTTTGGTTAGTTGCCGTGGTGAATGCTGCACACGCTTTTGCGGCTCGCACGATTTACGACCGAGGGCATTGGGCCACATTGATATCTAATACGCAACCAACTATGAAGACGACAGCCACGATAAAAATACATAATAATAAAAATAATAATAAAAGAAAAAAAAATTACCGAGAAACAAAAGAGTTCCACGTTCAAGGCACCACTACCGCACCGCATCGTCATCGTTCGTTTAGACTTTAGTGACATTTATTGGATTATTTTTTTTTTTTTCGAATGGAATAATTTTCTAAGCTATCATTATAGTGTGTTTGGTTTAATGTTGCAAAAAGGATCACGTCAGTGGTACCTATAAGGTAGGTAAAAAAAAAGTTTGCTTTGCCATATTAGAATTTTTTTTTTGACGGAAGCATGAGAAGGTTAGAGACGAGAGAGGGTTGGATAAGACGCTTACCCTTATGGGTGAACTTAAAGGTGGGAAAAGTGTCAAACCAAAGGTGGTCTTCATGTGATATGTGATTAAGTTTTATGTATTGATAGGTACAACAATATGGAAATAGAAGTCGTTAAAAAATATCTATACTTTTGAAAA
This sequence comes from Scaeva pyrastri, assembly GCA_905146935.1. Taxonomy (NCBI): domain Eukaryota; kingdom Metazoa; phylum Arthropoda; class Insecta; order Diptera; family Syrphidae; genus Scaeva; species Scaeva pyrastri. The sequence goes on along the minus strand of LR989928.1, from coordinate 10,973,206 downwards.
TGTAACTAAATAAGACACAATTAATTTTTATGGCAAACTTTGCATGCATAAAAATTCATAAAAAGTTATTGTTGTGTTAACATAAATTCAATTTGAAGAAATCTGAAGAAGTGAGAGGGGTAGTAGAAAATTACAACAGTTTTATTTTTAACTATTAAGATGGAATCTTCCTGAGCTGATTTTTACCGAAAGGACTTCATTCATCTAGAATTTCTTCCAGTCAAGTCTTTTATAAGTGCTTCATTTTAATTCTAGCTTCTCCGTGCAAGACTGGTTTTAAACTAGAAGTGACCCTTGAATCAACAATGAGCCATCAGTTTCACAGCCATTTGTTTCGAACGGTTTCATTCTACCAAAAAGAAAAAGAATAAGCCACTTGCACGGTAAGACTCTAAAGTAGACATAGACATTTAAGAAATATTGGTACTTGACTAAAACTCAAGCTCAAGTTCTTCAAGCTTGCACTAGGAAATTTAAGTACACAGCAATGAATCTTGTACTCGATTCTTTCCATTTCTTTTTGATTCCTCCAATACTTTAATTTCGTTTCATAAGAAAAAAAAAGAAATTGAACTATTGGAGAAATGTTCAACTACAAGTTCAGAAGAATTGTACTGATACTTCCAAAATTCAAGTAGGTTATAAGAAATTGTACTGATAATTGCTCTACATTATTTCCTGCACAAGTTTAATAGTTCTAAACTCTCTGAACTAACAGAACAGAAACTTCTAACTCCTAAACCTTCATTGTTTAAGTTTTTAGTAGTAGTATCATTTACACCTTAATTTTTCCAAGTCCATGTACTTAACCAATATGTTCAATTAGAAGTGTCATTCAAAAGGGTAAAGAACACTTCAGTTCTATACTTGTGGGCGAATTTGTGGTTTAACTTTTCATCCGTGGTTCAACAATTACTATTCGGTAAATATCACTTTCTTGTGTGAGATTAAATCGTGGTTTAAAATTCGTTTTAAGGTTAAAAATCAAATTATTAATGTAACCTCTGTTGAGTTCCATTCAATCCACCAAAATTCATCAATTAAAATTACCCAACCACATATCAACTATTAAACCCCGATTGATAAGTTAATGGTAAAGTAAGGGAGTATTGACCTTTGAATACCATAAGTCTAAAATTTAATTTCCGCTTTTCAATCACAAAATTTTACTTTTTTCGAAAATATCATCAATTTTTCAAATCCTGATGAAAAGTCAACATCATTAATTCGTTTCAATATTAAGACCTTCCATTTTTTTTCCAATGAGTGCTGTTGAAGTCTGTTAATTAAATATCAAGGTAAAAAATTCAACTTCTAAAAAAGATAAATTTTGAAAAATTACCAAGTAATTGATGACCTTTGATGCTTGATGCCTACAATCCTACATATATACGAAGACCTATACTTGACAAGTGCGTAACTTAAGGATCTATTAATCACAAAATAAAGCCTTCGTATAGATACCCGATATCATGCGGTCTTTTAATATGTCAATCATTCAACCTTAAAAATGTAAATATTTGATTTATATTTTTTAGAAGAAAAAAAACATAAATCAATTTCATTCAAGGTCAAAGTCTTGCAATGAACTTTCGAATTTTGACGCAATCTTCTTCACACACACACACACAACACATCCTTCTTAGTTTTCATCCTGAATTTAAATAAAAAACTCATTTAGCATTTGGATTGTTTAAATAAAATAAAAATCCATCTCAACAACCACGCCCACATCCTATAATAAAATCAAACTTTCAGCAGCTAAAACCACAGAGTTATAGTCTTATAGTTACAGCCAAGTTAAGTAAATCCAGATCCGGATCCGGATCATACACAATGACAATCTCTTCAATCAATCTTCTGTTTTTTTTTTTCATTTCACATTTCATTCCATGTCAACCATTACAATCCACTTAATGTTATTTGCGCTTTTTCACATTTGGAAAATTTTTGGAAATTTGTCAAAAGAAAAAAAAAGGTCGAACACACCATCATCGCAGTGCTGCAGACAGTTTTCTGTTTGCATACCGCTTGTGAATGTTATAAATGACATACTCATGTGATATATGTATTTTGTGGGAGGTGTGGGTGTTGGGTGAAGGTGTGTGTGTGTGAATGAGTGGGAGGAAATAACATACCATTTATGCGGTTATGTGATAGAATCTTTTTACTTTCATCTTTCCATTTCCATCTGCAGGACTTGCATTCAATATTTTTTTTGTACATATGTACGACTAGAAGGAAGAAGAAAAAAAACCAAACCTCCCACAAAATCCCACATTCAATAGAGGGCGTTGGATTGACAAAAAAGAAAAAAACAAAAAAAAAAAAAAAATTGAAAGAAAATGGAAAAACAACAAAATCTAGGTCGTCTTTGTTGTGTAACCACAACAAAAACTCGATAAAATTGAACATCAAGGATAATAATATGAATATGTATGTACTCAGAGCATAAACAAAATTATGGTCTTGATTCTCGAAGACAGATTATACACACTCATATACACTACACAATATAATTGAACAAAGATGTGTTGGTTTAGTTTAGTCCTTTTTTGTTTTTGTCTGTCATTATAATTGTTTTTCATCAAATTAAAGCGCGTGTAGGTCCACTTAAGGTAATAAAAATCAAAGTCATGACAATAAAATTATTAATATTGACAAGCAAACATGTGAGGAAATCAATTTTGGATTGTTTTTCGATCCATATACTTCGGCCAGATAGTTCCTTACACATTTGATGGAAGTTAGATAGATCAGGTCCGTGTTAGTGTGACAGGGGGTGCAATTGTGGGTTAGTAGAAAATGTATGAAATTATTTCTTATACTTTTAAGTTAAAACAAAAATTGAGCAGGAAAAAGCAAGGAAAACACTGGGGACATTGACATTTGTGACATTATTTAAAAAAAATTAATTGACAGCTAAAAAATAGTGTTTTTACTAAATGACGAACATTACTCCGAAAAAAAAAATTATCCGTTGTTCAAGTTCAATATTCAAGACTAAAATCATCTTTTCAAATTTTTGCAATTTCTACAAAAAATTGGTCAGTTATTTTTTTCTTAAATAAATCAGCCGCTTAAAAATTTATTAAAAAATATAATCCCCATGTCCTAATATTATTGATTTTTAAAATAAGTTATTCAAACACTTTTTTGACCGGTCTGACAAAAAAAAAATATATCTCCTTCAATTTGTATTTATTTATTTATAAGAGATTAACAATAAATAAAAATTAAAAAATAAAAATTAGAAATAAAAAAACTTTCGGCTCACCAATTTTTATAATTTTAATTTTATTTGTATTAAAAACAATGTCCAACGAATTTTTCTAAGAGTTTCACCAAATGTCAAAAACTATGATTTTCGTGGTTTAAATTCTTCTAAAGTTTACATATACATAATAAAAACGGTGTGATGATTTTTTTTAAATTTTTATGAAGTACTTTGACAATGTACATAATGTTCAGAAAAAGCGGCTAGAATATTAAAATTTAAGAGCTGTTTTTATCTGTCAGTCAAGTTGGGGGTGCATCAACCCGAAAACTTTTTTTAAAAAATCTATTTTTCAATACCACCAATGGATAGTTATCAGTGTTGGTTGAATCCACAACATTTTAAATTGAAATTCATTTTAAAAATTATAAAAAAATAATCAAAATTCCCCTCTCCCCCTTTGAACAATTTTCGGTATACGACTCTGGTAAAGGTGTATACGTTTCTTTTCTTGAAGGGTTATTTGAGCTCATTCAAAAAATTGATTTTATTTTCTTATACATACTTACTACAAGAATTGCTATTGAATAGTTAACCTTTAGAAGTTGGTATTTATTTACTTATTTTTTTTTTTGCTTATATGGGAAATGAGGTTAATATTGACGTTTAATTTTTCTTTTTGGGTTATATTTTTTTTAATATACAAATACATATGTATGTAAGTAGACTAGTTGTTAAAGCTTAAAGGTTAAGTTAACTATTTCATCATTAGTTATATATTTTCTTTTTGAATTCTTTTTTCCTCAATTATACCGACACACTACAGTCAAGAGAATTTGTCGAGACTCAACTTCTAGATTTTAGTGTCTCTCTTCCAATTTGGGAAACTATGTACAGATATTTTTACCAAAAATCTTTTTTTTGTCTTAAAGTCAGTCACAGATGGAAATTAAAAAAAAATTAACCTTAAAACCTTTTTTAACAACTTCTACTCTACACTCACATATTCTTTGATTTTCTTGATTTCTGGCAACACTAACTTTTAAATTCCCTTTAGTCACTTCCAATCCATTGCATTTCTTGACTTGGACCTATCACAAACTTCACGAGACCCAATAAAATTGGAACCCGTATAAAACACTTCTTAAGCCCTCTCTCATGAAACTGTGACCAGACGGGACTACACAATAGATGAATAGATGTGTTTTATTCACTGCTGGGTAGCTAGCAAAGTAAAATTTCATTCGGCAAACAACAACAGTTTGATTGCAGGCAAAAAAGAAGCTAGGAAAAATAATGACAGCTGCTGGCGATGTTATGTAAAGTGAGTTTGATCGTTTTATTCACTTCAATGATGCACTAGCTATATACAGTAGTGAATAAAACACAATTAAAACTCCCGTACGAGGTTAGGACGTACGAGCGAGACTGTGTTCTTGGACAGATTTTTCCCGAGACTTTCTCAATTCTTGTCTTCTTTAAGGAATGTTACTCATATCCTTTACTAATTTGTCATGTGCTTTATAGAATGTGGTATATTTTTAACATCGGAAAAGATCGACTTTATAGTTTGGAAGTGATATTTGGGACAAAATAATGGATTTAAAAATACGATACTAAAAATCGCATTTTTGAATTTTTTTCCGTTCTTATTATTGGCCTATCAAATTTTTGACTTCTCCAGCTCGGCGCAGAAAATGCATGAAGTCGGAATCCTTACAAACCGCAAGGATTCTTCTTGGATTGTTTTTGTTGCTTTATAGTTGCATTCTGATATCGTCTTCCAATTTTGCAGTTTATTTTTGTTTGAGCTTATTTCTTTTTTTCAATTTTAATTTTTTTTTAGTTTATTTTTGGAAAAATGCCAAGGACAACTACACTCCTGGAAGGAGAGGAGTGAACAACGATGGCGTTGCCGTTGCTCATCCACGGAAGAAATAAGCAAATCGTTGATGTTTTTGAGGAGGGGTGGGTGGTTTAGTACACTGAACACTGGCTGATAGTTTGTTGGTATATAACTGACAAGGATGAGCCCTGGATGGGATATACATATTTTGATATATGCACAAATACATACATACATTTATAATATATACTATACTTCCTCCCTCCTTTAGCGAAATGAGCATTGTTCAGAGTTGTACTGTGCGGTTAAATGAGGAAGAACTTACCTTGAGCTGAGAATAGCCGTGGATGGACTTGTTTTTTTGTTTTTGTCCATTTTATTTTTACTTTTTTTGTCGGTGCATAATCCGTGAGATTTTGCGGCACTAAAATTAGTTAATATTGAAAAGTATCGCCCCTCCTCGTCGAAGGTAATAACTGAGGGTTTTTATTCTTACCTTCTTTTTTTGCAAAGACAAAAGTAGATAAATTTTACACACTTGAGTAAGTAAAATGTTTCAAGTATTAAAAAAAAAATTCAGGCACATTACAAATGAAACAGACCTAGGGTCGAAATATGGATGGGAAAGTAGAAATTTTGTATTTTCTTCGGATAGCTAAAAATAAATAAACCAAAATATTTAACGACTTCCGGTTTATCAAATTTAGTTAGCCTCACATCATTTTTCTTAAGATCCTGCCATTATTTCTCTTTATAACCGTTAATAGCAATATTATATTCAATTTATTTTTTAAATTGAATTGTTCACTCTTCAAGTGTAAAAAAAAAAAATAAAATCCATCATCGTACCAATTCCATTATCTGCCATTTATAGAAAAGAAAAAGAAACCCTTTTGGCCTAAGGATTACCAGTTCAAGTTGTGGGTTATTATTTTTATTTTATTTTTTTTTTTCAATTACAAAAGGGATAGCTGGAATTCCTAGTGAGAGAGAACAAGAACACAAAAAGGTTATTCCTTTATATAGTCCTTTTCCTTATTCTATTTCTTTCCTACATTTTTTTTTAGGTCAGGCAATCTTGACGCGAAATATCGACTCAAAACAGCTTTCGAACTAGGTTGCTTCACTTGAGTCACGTAAAATACAAAAACAAATGAAAAAACCAAGAAAAATTTAATTGAATGGCAAATATGGAAATTCTACTGCAAAATAAAGGAAACTAAAAAAAGGAATAAGAACTTTTGATAAAAAAATGAGCTTATTGTATTTATATTATGGACTTGTAACAGGAAACCTTTGACAACTATCAGAGAATGGCATTTGACATCGAAATCGTGGAAATAAAGAGAAACCGAAGTTCATTGTTTTCAAAAAATCTTACTTCTAGTACCGTACCGAGTATACGACAGTGTATTGGAAAAGTTTTCAAATCTTCTTCTTCGATGTTGAAATACGAGTACGCATGATTGAGGATTATTTTTTTTTGTTCCTTCTTATGAGAAAACTTTATGGGAAGAAATTATAATCCCATTTAAGACAGTCTGAGAGGGAATAACTTATGTGGAAAGCTGCTTTTAGAAATATTGTAACTTTAGACGTTTTCAATGGAATATGTGAAGGAGGTGCACAGATCTCAAATAGTGGTGTGTTTTTTATTCTTAAGTGTTTTATTGGATTGAAAATAATGAGTAATGGGATACATCGTATTCTTTCGAGATGACAAAATTTATAATTCTGAAACAGAAGTATGAGATTATGACAAATTAAAAGATATTGGATAGTGTTTGCTTGGGAGTTGTCAATTTTGTCTTACTTTTATTTATTTTTTCAATTGGATAGTAGAAATAAAATCTAACCAAAACCAGTGCAGCCGTTCTACATAACTTGATTGTATTTAAAGCACACTTCAAAATGCGATTTTTTAACTAGTATCAGAGTTTTGCCCAAAAATAAAGGTACAACTATAATTTAAAAGAGCTGACTTCGATGATAAGGTTCTTGTCTATATTTTCAACTTAAAAAAACTAATTATAAAATTAAGACTGAATTTGGTCATACTTAGTCTCAGAAATAAATTTAAATGTGCCACTAGACAGAGCTCGAAATGATTTAAAACAAATTTAAATTTTTTGTTGAATAATAATAAATTTCGTAGCAGAATCAAAATGTTAAAAATTTCAAACAGGTGCTTGCAGTTTTCATAATACAATTTGTGTTTTATAAATCTTCCCAATAACAATTTTTAAATAATTTATTTTCATAGTTAACTAAAGGACCCAGCCAACTTTGCCCCAACACAATTAAGTTCTAAAAGCACTAAAATTATTAAAATTTTATTGGGTGGAAGTTCACCTATTAATTGACATTTTAAGACCAGTAAATCTCAGGACCTGACAAACTGATGATACAAAATTTTACTAACTGTATAATAGTGACATAATCACAACTTCATAACTTTTCGTTAACGTTTGACAGACTACTGAAATATACAAATTTGACAATCAATTGACAATTACAAATATTTTTTTATTTTTCAAATGGAATAAATTGCATGGGAAAATGAAGTTGTTATTTTTTCTATCTTCCACTTAATTTTTCCATTTTTTTCTCACTTTTGAAACCATCCCTGGATGACGACGGCAAACATTTGAAGACCAAAATCAGTAAAATCGGCCAAGCCGTTCTTGAGTTTTAGTGAGACAAACAAATAGAAATTGAAATAAAAAACAAACAGCATCGAAATCCGTTACGTTATTTTAAAGATCTAAGCATTATTGAAGCTTTATAGTATTTTCTACTAAGAAAAAATAATGATTTTGTATTTTTAACATTTTCGAATGAATGTCACTTTTTAATTTTCTAAAAATAATGTTTTATGTGTAAACAAATTAAAAATTAAATTCACAAAATTTAAATATGAAATTATTGAAGCCATTTCAAAGTTAGTAGAAGATACAAACATCTGTCAGAAATGAGTCTTGCTCAAGTCTCAAGAGTCTGATTTATGTCTAGAATCCTTGAGTAGAAATAGAAACTATAATGCTTAAAATTAATAACGAAATATGTTTAAGTTTTGAATACTTCCCATCATGATGACCGCTTTATTTTTTAATGAAATTGTTGTTAGTGTCCTAAAATTGCTGTCTATGGTTTTAGTGTTTTTTTTATTTCAAAACCTACTTAGTCTGCAAACATTAAAATTAAAATCATTACGAGTAAGAACAGAACTTCATCAGCAAAATGATTTTACATTGCAAAAGTTTTTGTTCATAAAGAAGAAGTTTTCACGCTTTCATTTAGTATTCAATTATGAAAAGTCTAAAGGTCGTCAATGACGGGACAACTTCTTCAAAGTGTTAAATTTTTATACTTTCACGATTTTTATTTGTTTTTATTAAACAATAAAACAAAACACTCAAACATTTTTTTGCTCCTCAGAACATGATTTTATGTTTATTTTTATATCAAAGTCAAATGAAAGAATTCCATCATCATTTTTTTGACATTTTGTTGTCCTTGTTTTTTTTTTTTTGAAACAAAAAAACCCAATTGAAGGATCATCATCACACACGCATTATTATATGGGTGTTGTTGGTTTTTGTTTCATTTTTAAAGGCGGTAAATATTTATTCTGAGACATGCGCTTCTCTTTTTTGTTTCGTCCTGTGGAAATTTATATTTTACATCAATTTTACATATAGATATGTTGGTGAATGGCGTGAATTCAAAATTCAAGGTAGGTCACGAATTTTCCATTATCATTTTCGTGGAAACAAAACATTAAATAAACAGACACACACACACACATACATGAACGAATAAAATTTAATAAATTAAAGTCTTGAAGTTGAAAATATATTGTGTTTTAATATAATCAATTGATTTTGACAAAAATGTCATCTTAAATGGGTTAAATCTTTATTTTTGAAAATACATACATATGTACATACATACGTAAAATAATGCAAATTAAGGAACTTGTCAATATGAGATTCAAAAACTAACAATCTTACAATTTGAATAAAATAATGAAACTTCCTTAAAGAAGATTAAATGGATTATTTTCATTAACATACGATAAAAGCTCTCTGTTTATATACTTCCCCAAAAGTCAACTTAAGGACCAAGATGGTTTATACTTAATCTATGATTAATTTGAATAATCTTTAAACTTACGATATAATCCTTAAAATAGACAAAGTTTCAAAGGGTGGTTATTATAGTCATGATAGTACCCGAATGTACTATGAATTTGTAGACATACATATTATTTATGTATATTATATACACAGATATACGGATGCTTTTAATTAAGTGGCTAGTAATTGAATTATTCAAGCAGATTGGCAATACGTAATTATGTGTCCATTGTTGAAATTTATAATAGCCAAAGCCACACTGACCAGGGATTCTTTTAATAACCGCAGTCCTATTGGAGAAGTTGGTCATTATTATAGGGTCTAAAACCCAGACACCAATATTTTCAAATTTTGAAACATAAATTATATTTATTTTCAAGAGAGTGACGTTAGATACACCGCTTGTAACTAAAAAAAACTCCTGAAACGCCTGGACTGATTTTGCACATTTTCTCCAATTCGATCTGGTCTCCGGACAAAAAAGAAGAATACCAAAAAAATATTCCTTTAAAATCGAAAAAAAAATATGACAAGAAATTATTTTCCCATAGATTTTGTATCGAGCGATTTTACGACGCCATTTTCATGATAAATAATGACGTTTATATTTACGCTACTTCTTTATTGTAACATTATTTTGACAATTTTAATCGACAATTTATTGTTTTTGTACTAAATTTGTGCGTGACAGTTGTGTTAAGCTATTTTATGCTTGTTCCGATATTGCCAGTAGATGGCGTTGTGGGCATCAACATGACAGCTGATTCATTTTCACAGCATTTCGAACTGTGGAACAGTTTAGAATAGATTAGAACTAGCTTTTTAGGTGTGAAAAGTGTCAAAATCATCTGTCATAATTTGTGATTGGTTTTCATTTCATATTTTGTGCTTTATATTTCTTTCGTGTAAGAATAAAGTAAATAAAATATTATATTTGGAAAAGTTTTAATTGATTTTTATATCGGAAACTAAATAATTGGTATACTTATCACAATTTGGCTTTGACGTGAGTCAAAGTAAAACAATTTTTTTTTACAATTCCAGATGTCAGATATTTGTCAGTTCTAAGTTGTCTGACTTTTATTGTTCTATCGAATCGAATCCTACGCTGTTCAACTCTGTTCTAAAACTCAGTGAAGAGACTTTATAACACAATCAAATCATTTCGAAAGGTGAAATTTGACTCAATTATTTGTTCCGTTTTAAGGATCCTAGCAGGAAAAGGTTTTTCTGTAAAAAAGTGGAAACCATAATTCGGTTATTTTAGACGATGTAGTTGGAAATAAAATACGTTTTCATTGCATTTTTGGTGAAGAACTAAACTAAGCAATTAAAATAATAGATAGCGCTGAGCTGCGATCAATATCAACCTGATAGATGGCGTTGGTTTAGGTTCTGCCCGAATTGACATAGGTATAATTTTCGCATTGTCATTTTTCTTTGACCAAATGTGATTTTTTCTGGAATTGATTTTAATTTTTTGTATATCGCATATCATAGAAAATGTTATAAGCATTGCCAACATTGCAAAAAACTATAAAAAAATTATTGGATGAAAGGGCAATACTCTCTGGAAAAAGGACTTTGACAGCTTAAATTTTATAATTGAAAGTCAAATCGCTGGAAAACTACATTTCGTATAATTCAGTTGACATTGGTAACAAACGAGTATAAAGTGATTGACGGAATTTTTGAACTTACACATTTTAAAGCTGAAGGTGAAATCGATCGTAATTATGATGCGAAATTTGAATCATCTAAACGGCACAAGGTTTGACGTCAAGGAACTGGTATTTATTCGACTGATCTTCCATCCAAATTAAAGTGGATTCAGTTTTCTGTTCGATTGGTTTTTGTGATGACAATCAATAGATCGAAATCTTTGTGAATAAACTTGAATTTCAGTTCGCGTTTTGGCAAACCGCTTTCATTGAAAAAAATTAAACAGAAAAACTAATTGAAAAACATTCTTTGTCAAAACGCTCTTCACACTAGATTTCATTCGAATAAATCACACTTAAATTTTAAACTATCTGCACTTTATAATCACTCTTAGGTTCTACTTAAGGCGTTAAATTGGAACTAGACGAAGTTTAAGAGCAATTATTTGTCATGGTCATTTCTTTTTTAGTTTTTTGACAATTTTGCCTATTTTTTGTCAATTTAAAATCTTAAATCTTTCAAAGAAAATATTAAAAAGTACTTTGTAATCATTTCTCATTAAAACGAATAAACAGGAATAGGACACACTCCTTAAAGCTGTAAAATAAATGTTTGTATGCAAACAAGCTAAAGGCTATTTGCTGTGAGGATAATGCCAACAAATTAACTTCATTACCTGATGTCTTTTGTTTGCTGGAATGTGACATTCTGACAAATTTGAATTACGTTAGATAAATATTGACTTTAGAATTTTGCAAATTAATAATTATTATTATTATATCGCCAAGGACTTATTAATTAACATAATCAACAAGGACAAAAGATGGAGAATGTCACAATTAGATTAAAGAAAATACAAAAATCATTTTATTTTTCAAAATATTTGAGAACTCAATTCATTCGAAAATATGTACTAACGGATGCTAGAAAGGATCTTATAAGACATAAAAAAAAGAAGTAATTTCCCGTCGCATGTCCTTTTTGGACAGACCAACAATGAGGTGTTAACAATTATGTACCAAAATCTTGTGATTTAACACCTTAAGACATTTTTCATTCATAAAGGATAACTCCATACCTTTCGCTTTAAAATGAAATACAAATTTCATATGCAGTCTTATTATATAAGCTCGATTTTAATTAAAATACAAACATTAATGAATCTCGCATACCCAAAAGAATGAATCTAATTTTACACCTTTTAAATTGCCTTTCCTTCCTAATAGAAATGAATTCCCCAATTCCATTTACTTGGAATTTCAAAAGTTAGTTTGGTGCAAAATAAAACAATTTTACTTCACCCAAAGGACATTCCATAACGTTCCAAGTTTGAGTTTAGTTTTTTTTTTTTTTTTTGGTGCAGTAACCATTTTACCACGAGTAACTGAGATTGTTCCTGACAATTACCTCCTTGCAACATATAAATCACAATAACACTGACAATTCTTACATCCACATGAGAACCACAGGAGAGAGACTAGTTCAGGTGTGCCACGGCTATAGTAGCAAAGACCCAGGACTCGAGTTCCATATATATATTTTGTTGCTAGATTTTATGTGATTTCGCATTGCACAATGGCAGCAGTTATGTGTGTTCCAGGCACAAGTTATTATCCATATAAACAAATAGAACCAGGATGACGGTAGATGGTAGACGAGACGTATGTATATCCTATTCCTCGATTCCAAAGCTCACATCAGTGCTTGCTTACTTGAGTGCACTCTGTATGTATAATTCTATATAAGCATAAGCTCAGGACTAAGTACAGGGTGTTCAAGAAAAGTGTCTCATTGAGTGCATTGTGCAAGGAGGCAAAGGCTTCGGGGCTTTTTTTTCCTTATGCGCTTTGTTCATATCCACCATCATCATCGCATATACAAGACATTTTTAACAAAAGGACATAAAATATAAAAACACACACTCACCCACACACACCGTGGAAAACTGAAAAAAGAACACAACAAAATCCTTTGTCTAAATAGAGAAGGAAAAAAAGGAACAAATACGAATACGAATGTGAATAAGAATACGAATACGAATACGGATCTCAATTACCATTTGGATGGATTAAACAAATGTTGATGTGGGTCCTTATTGTTGATGGGGGTTGGGTTGTAAGGATGTTGTAGGTGGTATACTTTATTTATTTATTTTGTTGTCGTTGTTATTGTTGTTGTTGGTGTTGAAGAAGTAGAAATGACACACTCATCCTAGACGCCTTCAAGACTTTCAAGTATTTAAGAATCCTTCCGAAATACACACTTAACTATAGACTTACGAGTATGTATGTATGTATGTCTGTAGATGAACATGAATGTATGTTTTATCATATCTGGGATGTCTTGATATTCAAGTTTCTTATTTTTAAATTAAGGACCAAAAACAGAAGTGTGAATGTGTGTATCTTGTGTGTGTGTTTGTTTGTGCATTTTACTGATTTAGGATATGACAATGGGTGTGGATTTAGCAAAACAAATAATTGGCTTTTGAGATTTTTCGTTTGTTATTAGTTCTCTTTTTTTGATGAGTCGGATGAAATAAGCCTTGGATTGCAATAAGGAGTTTATATATCTTGAAAATACGAAAGAACAACATAAATACATTCATTTGTTTAAAACAATAAAAGGAACAACTGAATGGTTTTTATTTCGTTTTTTTAAATTCAGTTGTTTGAAAAATAAATTGATACTTTAACTTTTTACTTGGGAACCTTGAAAACGTATGTTCATAGATTTTATTTGATTGTCAATTTGGAATAAAGGAAATCAGATTTGGAAGCTTAAAATTGTTTCAAATTCTGAGGAATATAAGAAAATTATTGTTTTTGAAATGATAGAATTTACTTTGAAGCCCTTATTGGTATTTTTTTTCGTACAATATCGGGAATTAGTTATTCTTTAATTTCGATTTGTCTTCCAAAAACTGTTTCATAGCATTCCATTGATTATGGATGTATTTTTATTCAATCTACACCCAAAATTTAAATTTCTTTTAAGTTAAGTCAAAATTAAAAGCTTACCCAAGCAACGGCTGTTTTTTTTTAGACGTGTGGTTTTCAAGAGGAAATAAAATGCAAATATTTCAATATTATGACCAAAAATTTTGCTTTTTTATAAAGATAAAAACTTGCCATTATGTTTTAATATTGATTTTGGGCAAATAACAACTGCGGCTGGATCAAAAGAATTCCAACTGATAGGCCCAATTTTTTGGCCACTTTTAGCAGCGATTGAGGCCGTATGTTTGCAATAACGCACCGAATATTGTCTTCAAAGGAGTCAATCAACTCGGGCTTATCTATACGTAGACAAAGCATTTCACAAAACCCCTCCAAATATAGTCCAGCATAGTGCTAAATTGCATGATCTTTGAGGCCATGACTCTTGGAGTTACCCATTTACTGTAACATTATGGCCGGCTTCAATTTTAAGCATATCAAAGATTATACCAAACAGTGATTTTTTGAGAATGTAACGACGGCGGCGGTATCTCAAAATAAATACAGATACGACAAATTTGCTTATTAAATGAACCCATTCAATCAAAAATGAGCTTCATCGCTGATCAACATATTCTGGTTTAAATCGGAATCGGTGGCCATCTCGGTTTGGGCCCATTCACCCAAGGTGCGACTTGCTTGATGGTCTTTTGGCTTCAATTCTTTCACGAGTGGGATTTTTTAAGCCCGCAAATCAAGACTCTTCCACAAATTCCATAAGGTGGATGGGCACAGTTCCATTTGTTGAGTGCGATGGCTGATCGACGCGTCTTCTTCGATACTCTACAGCAGTAATAGCGTCTTCAGTGCGCACTGTACGGTCTGTTTCAAGATTTTTTCTGTTCAATTTTCTGGAATTTTCCCTACTTCTTTTACCATATGTCATATTGTTGTAAAATTAAATCAAGAAAAATCTTAATCCAAAAAAAATCTGTATGAAACTAATTGAAAAAAAAATTAACTGAAAATTTGTCTACTCGATTAACTTTCAATCTTAAATTGCTGAATTATCAATATAAAAATATGTGTATTCAGATCTTTCGCTTGATTTAATTAATCTCCTTCAACGACATCTTTCCAAAAATAACATGTGTACAGAAGCTTTTTTCTTTCTAAAAATAATAAAATGAAAAAAAAAAAACAAAAATCTTCAAAGTTCATGCAACCGTAAATTTCATTACAGAAAATATATGTACTAGTACCAAATGTGGATGTGCTCTAAATTCTTCAAAATCAAATCAAAGCCAAATCACAAAAGCCAAACCATGCCCTTTTATCTTCTTCAATTTGCAATGACAAAATCCCACAAAAAAAAAATTTCATTCAATAGAGGGCGTGGCAGTCGCAGTAGCAGCAGCAGCGCGACGTATACTTTCCAAAGGACAAAATCAAAATCAAATTTCTTTTTCCCATCTTATAAAATGGAATGGATACGCTACCACATAGATTTATTTTACACACATGTATACATACATACATATGTACATATGTTATATACGAGAATGTGGTTGACATAAGAATACGTTAAAGTATCTATGTGGGTTTTGAGGTATAAACTTTCAAGCCCAAAATAGGTACTCCAGTGATATCGTTTTCAGTTTCCACACGAAGGACACAAAAAAAAAGAACCTAGGAATGTTGAAGGAATTTTGAATTTAAACTTATAAATAGAAGGAGTCTATAATATTTATGCAGATGCTGACACACAAGGGATACAATGTGCGGTACCCATTTTGACAGACAAAAATAGTCTAAATGAAGTCAACTTTGGTATATGAGTATATATTGGTGATTTACCCGAATGTCTTTGTAGGGCAAAAGTTGACAAATAAATCCGATTTGTATGTATGAACATATGTGTGAATTGTCATCGATTTTTATTGACATCCATAAGGAAAGGGTTACCCCGAGACAGTTGGTATTTGAGTTCCCCAAAATTATGGGTACTTTTCTGAGGCACTTTGAATAACCATGCTAAGAAGGTCAAATCTATAAGTTTCTAAGTTAGATTTAATATTTCTACTAGCGAACCCTTACTAACGTTGCATCGCACTTAAATTACTGAATTTTAAAATTTTGTTTTCTGTTTTTTAAATCATTTCAGACTTCAATCGATCTTCAGGCCACCAAACTCTTACAACCAATTCACAAGGATGTAACAACAACAACAACTAAAAACAAAAACATCATCATCTTAAGTTAAAAAATTCTAAATAATTCTTAATTAATCTTAAATTTACTTAGTTTAGACTAAAAACATCATCAACAACAACAAATAAAAAAAAATAGTAATAATACTAATTTTAAAAATAAATAAATCAAAATGGTTTTCACATAAGTGCTTTAGTGTCTCACAACAATATAATTTTATTAGAAATCAAAATAAAATTAAAAAATAAAAATTCTACGATAAATTTAGATAATTAATATTTAATTAGACTTGTATAATCAACACAAAAATTAAAAAAAAACAAACGGTGTTCCGTGCTTTATAATTTAAGTAAAAAAAAAAATAAACTGCATTAGAAAAATTTTAAACAAATTAAGTACTTAGCCTTTAATTTAATTGAGATATAGTCGATAATTTTGTGATATAATCAAAATAATTTTTTTTTTATATAAGAAATTATATAATAGATTAAAATAATTTTCATAACACGTAATTTTTTTAAAGTGTGCTTAAATTAATTATTTTCTACACAAAAAAATAAAAAAAAAATTTAGAAAACGTGCGAAATAAAATTCAGAAAGTGTTTGTACATAATTTCACTAAAATAAAATAAAATGAAAATATATTGCTTCGATTTTGGAAAATTCCAAGGAAAAAAGTTCGAGTAATCTATTTTTTTCTTTTTTTCATCGAATTTCCTACGAAAAAAAAAGTAAATTATTAAAAATATACAAAATTAAATAAATCAAAAATTCTTCAATGATAGTGCATTATTTTTAATCGTGTTAATTTTTAATTATTGCAAAGAAAAAAAAAGAGAATTAGAGTAAAAATTAAATTTATCAAAAATATTTATAAGCAAATTTTTGTTTTATTTTTTCTTATCAAAAAAAAAAAAATCGGTTCCAAGTATTAAGTCTTAATTTAATAAAAAAAAATTAAAAGTGTTAAGTGGAATTAATTAAAATAAATATAATATAAATATCAATCCAAATACATCTCACATCTCACATAATATAAGGACTCTTTAAATGTTATACAAGAACAATATCCTTCTCAACGTCACCGTTCACTTATGATAAACATCCGGAAGCTGTGTATCTATAGCTTCTTTGGAAATACCGTCAAAATTGAATTAATCACGTAGAGGAAACAGATAAAAAAAAAACCATCACCATTGCCACCATGCCGGTTCGACGAGGACACGTGGCTCCAAAGACCACCCTAATTGAGACGATCATCAGGAAATTCGATACGCACAGTAAGTGGAAAAAGGATTCTATTTTTTTTTTATATTTTTTCTTTTTGGTTTTTCTTTGTTGAATTCTATTTTATATTGATTCAACTAATTGCTGGTTTTAGGTGGTTGTTTTTTTTTTTTTGTTCGCCATTGTTTGAAAAATAAACAAAAAGGACTCAATTCTCTTTCTCTGATGCCAACAATGTTTTGGTCCTGGTTCTGGTTCTGGTTCCGGTTCATCGTTTAGTCCTTTTTTTTGTTGGTTTGTTATCCTGAACATTATTTAATTTTGTATTGCTTTTGCCACCGTGGGATTTGGGATTGTTTTTTCGTTTTTTTTTTACAATGTATGAGGCAGATCGCCAAAAAGGATAATAATGGACATCGATTCAAATGCCAATTACATGGTTTTCCTATGCGCAACAGCTATGTCTGCAACCTCCATCCGCATCCGTTCGACCCACCCACCGACCTGGCGTGAAAAGGGTTTTTCAATTGGAAATATGTTTGTTGGTTTTGTGGGTTAATTTGTATAGGTGAAATTATATTGTTTTTAAAATTTTTTTCCCATCGTCCTTAAATAAATTTAAT
The DNA here is from genome assembly GCA_905146935.1 of Scaeva pyrastri. NCBI lineage: Eukaryota > Metazoa > Arthropoda > Insecta > Diptera > Syrphidae > Scaeva > Scaeva pyrastri. Next base: position 10,955,342 of record LR989928.1, on the reverse strand, counting down.
TATTGGTTCGAATCGCTTTGAAGTTTGATACCTTATTTAGTAATTTGTGAATGGTACGCCACTGGTTTTTTTCTTTTTTTTGGAAATAGTATAATAGAACATTACGAATGGTATTTAATTGAAATTTAATTAAATATGAATTCACGGGTATTTGAATGTATTTGTATAAAACAATAGAAACCAATACTTAGATATAATTACTGTTGCTATTCAAAGTTTGGTTTCGGAAGGTTAAACAAATGAATTTAATTAACATAAAATAATGCATTACAATTTTATTAGTGGGTAAAATAAAGCAGATGAATTAGTTGTTAAAAAATTACTGTACCATAATTAGGAAAGTTTTCGAAAAATAATTAAGAAGACATTTTCATTTATTTTTACATTTATGTATTCATAGGTTTTATGAAATAAATTCATTGGTATATGAGGTTGATTCTTTATTTTTTAAATAAATTGATTGCCTTCCAAAAATTTTGATTTATTTCAAAGTTATCGGCTACAATTTTGTTCACTTATTAGTTCCTTATGACTGAAATGTATCGAATTTAAATCCTAGAACCACATTAAAGCCTTGAACTTGCAGTTATCAATTTTAATTTTTTTACTCTTTTTATTTTCTCGGATTTAAAACTTATTAAATTCATGTTATTGAAACTATGAAGATAAAGTTGCCCTTTCATCGACTAAAGTCATGCTCGTGGAAAGGATACCTACGAGTATATGAAATAATCCTTTTTGTTGAGCTTCACTCTTCAGTGCCTGCCTTTGTAACTTTTTGTTCTTTCCGCACTTTTGTTCTCTCTGTTTTTGATTTTTTTCCTTTTTTTCAACACAGATTCATTCGAGTTCTCATTAAAACCTCATTATGACTGCTATAGTTGGAGTGCTGAAAGTCTTCCTTTCCCTCTTCATTCTCATGTTCATCCGATATCGGAAACGAACAAAATTAAAGTAAAATTTTTACAAAAAAAATAATAAAACTCCTCCATCCTTCTCGACTGTCCGACGATATGATGATAATAATTGTATACATAAAATTTTATTAAAGTTACTTATTCGAAGGAAGAAAAATTTTACATAAATTACAAAAATTTAATGAAGATTTCAGATCTCTGCATCCCATTCAATTATCCGGCTTAATTAAATACATCAACTCATTCACACAGATACCTACTTTACTTTGAATCGAAGTAAGACCGTAGAGACCATTTCTTTTTTTATACCACTCGTATTGAAAACATCAAGATTAACATGAACGAAATTAAAAAAAAACGAAATGAATAAATCGAATTGACAATTGAATGGAAATTCGAAACTCCAATCTGAAATTCAGTCTATCCATCCATAGAAGTATACACAGTCGAACCCGGGTTGGTGAGATTCGATTTTTAATTTAAACATAAGTCTTTCTAAGAGCTTCGATAATCTTGATAGTCTCTGCTGAGTTTTGGCAAAAGAGGAAGAAGTAATTTTTTCGACCACTTTTTGCAACAATTTGGGCCGTATGTCAGCAATAACGCTTCAAGTATTCTCTTCCAAGCCTTCAATTGTCTCGGTTTTATCTGAGTAGACAAGCAAATTCACATAACCACAAAGAAATTGTCCAGTAGTGTTAAATCGCACGATCTTGGAGGCCACCAGACAAGCCCAAGACGTGTGCAGTATGACATGTAGCGCCATCTTGTTGGAACCAAAGTTCGTCAACATCAACGTCCGCCAATTCGTCTACGAAAAGTCATGAATTATGGCTCTATAGCGTTCCTCATTGACTGTAACATTATGGCCAGCTTCATTTTTGAATAAATATAGACCGTTGATCATCTCTGTCCATAGAGCACACCAAAAAGTGACTTTTTAAGGATGTCTCAACAATGTATTGTAGATTTTGATCACTCAAAACATGACAATTTTGTTTATTAGCGTGTCCATTCCACTAAAAATGAGCTTCATCGCTGAAAAAATATTTTTGTAAATATCGGGATCGGTGGCCATCTCCGTTTGAGCCCATTTACCAAGCAAACGATTATTTTGGTAACAAATTTACACGATTTGCAAACGCTGCTGTTCAAGAGTGAGCCTATTAATTATAAAATGGTAAACCAAACTGACCATAAATCAAGTGACAGCTGTCAAAAAGACCAAATCTAAAAAAGATTTTACCAGATTGAAAAAATGCTATTCACTCCTTGTCGTCATGTTTCAATTTTCTATAAATTGTTGTTTAGCTTGAATTTTATCAAGAATGCTGAAATATTTACTCTTTATCTAAGTGGGTTTTACTGTACCCATCATGTCCATCAAACACTATGAGCACGGACATTATAGACACATACAGACATAATGTCAATGTTGTTTTAAGCTTATTTCCATGCCATGGTATAGTATATGGTTTTCTTTGGACATTAGGTACATATACATATATATAAAAAAAAGAAACATGTTTGTCAATCAAAATGTTAAAGTGGCAACATTTTGTGTCGGTCACATCCACATGAGTGGTGCAGGCTTTCGTGATTACACAATAACCCATCAAAGTTTTTTTTTTTTTTGTTTATGCGATTAACATGGCGATCGATTACGATTGTGATTGCTAGACCTACATATAATGTTTACATTGTGTAATACACTTAATAATGTTTCTTAGAGAGGGTTCAGATTGATGTGAAAGGGTCTTTAATTTGTGGGTGGGTATATTTACTGTACATATATAAAGAAGGCGAATATATGAACTGTTTAATTTATATATATTGTACTCACTGAACAGAACATTGATGTCTCTCTAATGGATATAATGTATTATTTAATTGAAGGATTTGTGACCAGTTAGTTATGGATTATATACATATAAGAACGTCACAGTGGTCGAGTCGATTGGTTGAGTTTAAGTGGTTAAGAAATCAATAGACTATAATTTTCTTTAAGTAAAGTTTAACAAATAAAAGCCATTAAGTTGCGAGGTTAAAGGGCTTATCCTTGAGCTTAAATTGAGTTATTTGAGAAATAATAGAAAAATATTCATCACTTAGTATTCGACTTTACTAGTTTTCGTTCGATTACGAATTTTATTTACTAAAAACTAAAATAATATGTTGGTGCACCAAGGCGTATGCGTACTTTTTTTCTCTCATTTTTTTTTCTCCTCAAGAAAAACACTGAATATTTTAATTAAGCTTATTATACATAAAAGAAATAAGAACAAATACATATCTACAAAATTTCCCTTGAGGCCAAATAGAGGTTGAAAGATACAAACATTTTGTTACCATATTAAAACTGGAAAAATCTTCCTCGAATCTATAAATAAATAGAATGTTGACTGCTATGCCTAGAAAAGTACATATTCTTATATATATAAATACTGATACTCGTATGTCCATAAATCCAACCTGAATTGCATCTTTCAAAAGCTTAACTTTGTCCCTTCTTTGGTATAGTATAAGCTTTTATACAATAATTCCTTTATATCCATTATATACCAGAATGGTTTCACTTCATAGTATTATTTCAAGTTAAATAAATGTAAAACCATAAATCTCGCCTAGCTTAAAGTTATCTCCCAAGGGCCATCTCTGAAAATCCCTACCAAAACCCCAAAACAGATGTCGCCTCCTGGCAGCGGCGTGTTAAAACCTTACCTTGACAAGGATTTATATCCATATACATACATACATATATACCCAATACAAACATCTCTCTGACAAATCACATGACCAATGTGTACTATTTAAAATTAGGTCCTTGTAAACTTTATACCCATTGTCCTGTTAGTTTATTTGTTTTTGTCATCATTTAAATTTTGTCCAATAAAGATTTGAAGATCTAAATGGAATTCAATCAAAAAAGGACAATACCTAGAGATGTCCCCAAATCATCGTCATCTTGAAGTCGAATATTTTTTTTTGAAGTTATTCATTAAATATATAAGATGACTGAAAAGAGCAAAAACATTTTCATTTAGAAGGAATTTAATTTGGAATTCTGTTTTTTTAGGGAATTTAACTCTCCACTTCTCCACTGCCTGGTATGAAAAACAAGGATATAAAATGTCACAAATGCCGAGCATGAGGCACAAAATTACGATTTGGTATTATTTTTTGATTCCCAAATCGATTGGGCATTTTTGTAAAATATGCACTTTTCCTTCCAACTAAAGGACGAATGACGACGAACGTCTCAGAATACAGGAATAAGGACGACGAGGACGAATGACCAAAACAAAAATACGATTATTTATGCAAAAATCGAAAGAAATCCCAAAGAGACAACGAGATATTTCGAAATGTTTTATTTGTTTTTTTGCTTTGCATTGCAATTGCAATTGCCTGGTTTGATATTTGAATATCAAATGCATTAGGGGTGACATTAAAAAAAAAAGTCAATCTGTTACTTTATTTCGATTCGATCCAATATCCCGGGTCTAACCATATGGTGTCCTCAAGTCCTCTTCATTCGCAAATAACGAAGAAGACTTTCAACTTCGACAAGGATATACGGACGGCTTGTCCCATCAACCACGTCAACCACAGGAGCAATATGGATTTAAAGAGCAAGTCGTATAGAATCATTTAGGAATCGAATCTGGTTGCAGTTGTTGCTGATCGTTTATTCATTTCAAGGAATTCTTAGATTCCTTTTGAGAATAAATTTAATTTATTTGTCCCAAGTAAGGTTTTATTTTTGCAATTTTCTTTTCGATTCAAGTCGATATCATTTTTTTGTAACAAGGACAAGGCTCTTACTTTCTGTTTTCAGTCACGAATTAAAGATTTCAATACATAAATGATGAACGATTTTTAATTTCATTTATTTATTTTCTTATGAAAAATAAATAACGTACAGGCAAAGGTTGATCATATGAGTATTCGCCAACAGACCTTTAAAAGATTCACTTGAGGGTCATCCTTTAAGATGACCATTATGGAATTGAATTGGGAAAACATTTAACATTGGTTACTACGAAAGTACATAAGTTCAGTCGAAATATAAATGCATCAAGGTATTTATTTCAAAAATAAGTATTCAAAAGTCATATTGACGTCAACTTTGCATTTGAGGTGCAACATAAAGTTGTCTCCATATACAAACTGTTTAAACAAGAAAATTCGTATACCATACTTTTCAAAGTCAAGTTTCTTTTTCCTGAAAATAAAGCTACGGGAGTGGAACGGAATTATTATTATAGTATTTCATGATAGTAAAAATATCAACAAAAAATATTGATTGCAATTTCAATTTTTTTAAGTTCCATTCTACACAAAAACGAGGATAGTCCAAATGGGGCACTTGGGCGTATACTTATTTTTTTTTTATTGAATTTTAAACAAAAATTTACTCCATCGTCAATGTTTTAGTAAACAACTTGAAAATTCAACTTTTGTCAATATTGTTATTTGTAATATTTAATTAATATTCATTTTTAGTCTTTGGAGGTAAGACATAAGCAAAATTTAACCCAGAATGAAATCTCAAGCTTACCCAGCTTTGCATATGTTATGTCGTTGTAAAAGTATATAGATAATAAATCTGCAGTCTTAATCCTTTACACATTAAAATTTTATTTATAAACTTAAGTGCAAGTTACACAATTAAAACAAAGTTCCTATAAACAACAATACATCTGTTTTTATTTACTACCAATACCAACTACCAACTAATGGAATGCAGGGGGAAATAAAAAATAAACACAAGGGTATGAAGTATTATCACCAAACTGCGGCATTATTTTAAGTCAAGTGATTAATTGCATGCAGTAAAATTACTTTGACACAACAGTAAATGAACTACTTTAGGTGACATTTTTAGACGTGCGTCGTCGTCGTAACATTACGGAGTAACGTGTAATGGGAATATGGATATGGATAGTGTATATGTACTCGTATGCACTATTTAGTTTCCTTATAGAGGAGTGTAATAAAATAACTTGCACAAGCTTTATAGGAATTAATTAACTTTTATCTGCAATGAGTATAAAACCACTTCCCTTTAAAGGTGACAATCTATGAGAGATAGTGGAATTGATGATGCAAGGAAATGGGTGCTACTTTATTTGTCAGTTTATTGCACATCAATGCAGATTTTGTAATCAAGCAAAAAAAAAATGGAAGTGTGATGTAAAATCAAGACTCTATTGAAGTTTTCTACGTTTCAGTCATCATAGGATTTGGAAGTTAGCCTAATCTGCAATTAAGCAAATTTGTCAATGTTAAAATATCAAAAGTAAATAAAGGGTGTTTTTTTTCACGTGTGGTTTTTAATCTGACAATATTTTTTTCTGAGTTGGTTTTTTTTGACAGATGTCACTTGATTTATGTTCAGTTTGGTTTGCCATTTGATAAAAGATAGATTAATTCTTGAACAACGTTTAAAATCGTAACCAAATTAATAGTGTGTTCGGTGAATGGTCTCAAAACGAGATGGCCACCGATTCCGATTTTCACAAGTCAAAGAAAGTTTTGTTCAGCAATGAAGCTAATCTTTGGCTGAAGGTTGACGTTAATAAGCAAAACTATCGTATTTCAAGAGATCATAATCCAGAAGCCATTGTTGAGACGGCCCTGTTGAACTCTATGGGGGGAGGAAATCATTGGCAAATATTTCTCCAAAAATGGCCATAATGTTACAGTCAATTGGAAATGCTGTAGAACCATGATTAATATATTTTTCGTGCCTGAATTGTAGGCCGTTGATATAGACGACCTTTGGTTCCAACAAGATGGCACTACATGCCAAATAAACAGCGAAACAATTAATATATTGAGGGATACTTTTGGTGAGCGCAGTATCTCTCGTCGTCGGCCTGTGGGAGGGACTATATTTTGTGGGCTTAAGTGAAGTATCTTGTCTACGTAGATAAGCCCGAGATGATTGACGCGTTGGAAGAAAATATTTTGTACGTTATTTCTGAAATGAGGCCCCAATAGCTGCAAAAAGTGGTCTAAAATTGCGCTTCTCGTCTGGAATTGATTGGAGCCAGCCACTGTTGCCACTTACCGGAAAACACAATGGCAAACTTTTATATTTATATTAAAGCTACAGTTTTGCCCATAATATTCAATTACATGTCTTTTATTTGTTCTTGAAAACCACATGTCTAAAAATACACTTTAAATACATAAATGACTATGTAAATCTTTTTGACAAGTCAATATTTTTGGAGTTTAATTTTACGTGATTTTGGCCCTCGGGTCAAGCTTCAAAAATTTCATAAATCAAGAACAAAAAAGTCTTAATTCAATCCTTTTAATGATGTCTACTTAGTCTAATCAGATGAAGATTATTTAAATATTGACAAAAAAACATAGTTTTCATGCAAAATTGGCGAATGTTTAAGTTTAAGTTCAGATATTGTTTGTGCCATATTGTCCCCGATGCTTTTTTTTTTGTTAAACTGAATACATCTATAAAGAATTACATTTACATACAAAGAAGACCAAGTTCTTGCACATATCTTTCAAATTAACCCTTTTAAGTTATAAATCAGTTAAATGCTTTTGATAAAGTGACCACTCCAACACCTTTTTGCATTCTTTATGTATTCCAGTCACTTTCAGAATTTCTATAAAAAGGGGTAAAAACACAAAGTTCGTTAATTTATTTTTATTATTTGATAAACGGACCTTAATTCCCTTTTTCAAAAAAAAAAGAAAAAAGAACCACTTCCGAAACACTTCCACACTTATACAATAGAAAACTTTTCAATGCATCGCCAGTGTACCGTCAAACAAGAGTCAATTTATTTGACACCCTACTTTGGGTTAAGTTTGTCCGTAGACGAAAAATAGGAAGTAAAAATTACAACAACATCAACAACAAAAAAAAAACATCAAAACAACTAAAAGTATTTTTTAAAATAGTCTTATTGACACAGTATTAGTATAGGTACTCTTGAAAAGTGCTAACTGAGTTCCACCACACATACAAACACACACACATGCCTATAGAGCCCCCGTACCATTTTCCGGTCGATAGTGCATGCTTGCACAGCTAACAAACGCTCTCAGTATATGTACCTACCATCACTGGAAGTGGCACTGGCACTAGCACCATAGCACACTGCACTGATGCAACTGTTTCCACTTCTTATAGCCACCCTCTAAGTTCCAACCACTACAACCACCACCACAGCAGCAGCAGCGCCGCCATGTGCAGTTTCCTGCTGCAGCAGTTGCATAGTGGCTTCAGCGTTCAGCAGCAGGAAAATAACAACTCACGTGCTGTTTTCACAGCCAAGCCCAAGCCCATGGCCTTTGTGTCGTGTCGTCGTTCGTCGTCGTTTCAGTTTCAGGGCATCCAAGTGGGGTGTGCAGAGGGTTGTGAGGGTGGTTTTAAAATGAAGCAGGTTGCTCTTCATTCTTATCCTTTCAATGGAATTAAGTTTTCCGAAGAAAAGCACCCGCGCGAAAGAAGAACCAGAGAAAAGCCAACCAACCATGTGCATTTGTATGCGATGTTCATCAAATAAATACAAAAATGACACAGAAAATGAGAAAGAGAGAGAGTGTAAGAGAGAAAAGGAAATGGAAATGGAAAACCAAGAAAAACAACACCAACTCAAGAAACACAAAAAAAAAAAACGAAAAGGAAAACACATTGCAACACGAGAAGAATGAAAAGCCGCACCTCTGCCAGCATGTTTAACGGTTTTGTTTTTTCCATATGAATTACCTTAATTACAATGCTGTGTTTTTTGGTATGTGCTTGTGTGTGTGTGTGTGTGTGGGGGGAAAAGAGGGATTTTTCTTTTTCAACAAGAAAAGTCTTCTAATTTTAATTCTAATTCTATTTTATTTTCTCTTCATTTCAATCTCGTTTGTTTGGCAAATTGTGTCTTAGTTATTTGTTGACAATGAAGATGACGAAGTTTCTAATTTGGATGCAAAATCTTCAAAAAGAAAATGTCTGTCTTCATGTCCTCGAGAAGGCGTTGACGGTGGTTGTATGGGGATGGGCAGAAGAGACTCAGGATTTGAAAGGTCCTATTATTTGTGTTCATGTATTCAAGCAGGAAAGGTAGGAGCAACTTTTATTTATCTAGCTCTCATGCATGAAATGATTTGGAATTTCGACAACCTTCATGAAAAATAAAATTTATCGTATAAGTTTTATTTATCAAGTAAAAGGAAAGGTGGTTTCCAGATTTCACCTATAGGAGAGTATTTCAAATTGCCAGACATTAAAAAGTAGGGTAAATAAGTTAATGTTAGCTTTACATGAAACACAGTCTTCCAATACGTTCCTTATTCAAATCATCGACTTCACTGACAAAATTGACAGCTGCAATGCCTCATGTGTAATTGGAGCTAGAGTAAAAATAACTGTCAAAAATTAATTAGTATGTAATGAAGTGTTACACTTTTCGTTGCAGCACCGACCTACGATACCAATTTCAAATAAGCAACATCATGTCAAAACTTTAAGGTTTTAGAGAATTGTAATTAATTGTAATTGTAAGTATTTTACCATTTGCACCTTTACAATGTATACCATGAAACTTGATATAGAGAATTATACCAATCTGGTGTCCTGTAAAGAAGGAATTCCCGAGAACAGCTGGTACCTCGAGTAGAAGGCCGTTTTGCAATTTCAGGTTCTAATAAATCCCTTTCCTAAAGGGTACCACGGACAGAGCTTGTCACCGCTAAGCAAAGCACTGCTTATTCTCTAGCTTGTCGCTAATTACAGGGAACCAATCCCGACAGACTCTAGGGTTTTACCTATAGAAAGGTCAAAGATCTAAATAAGTACAAAATGTTTAACTAGGTACTTTAAATAATTCTAATAGGGTAGTTAGAAAATACACTTTGACAGATTGTGTAGCTCAAAATCATAACCAGATGACCGAAAATCAAGAAGGATTGTCAAAACAATGTCATGTCAAATGTAATTATGTCATTTTACCCAAAATATTTTCAGATTTTGAGTTTGGCCACCCAAGATAAGAAATGTTATAAAATCCAAAAACTGAATTTTCGTCCAAAGAGCCAGAAAGTCGAGCAACCTACATTGGGACTTATAAAACACACATTTCCGGGACCCTTAACTGAATGAGCTCCACAGGAAATCCATATTTTCAGAGAAAAAAGCGGGAATGAATATAAAAGCTCAAGACCTAACTATTTTATTTTGCATATCTGGGGGCACGGCCCCCGCCAAATTAAGCGAAAGCAAAGTTTCGCATCATTTATGACACTCCCTCAATCATGATCATACTATTGGTACATAAAAAAAATCGATTGTCATTGCAAAAATCTAGCCTATAGCGTCCCACTACTGGGCGAATGCCTCCCCTTCTGCTTTTAATACGCAAACGTAACACCAAGAAGTGACCACTACGAACCCCATCTAGATGCGAGTAGAATAACTACTATACCACAACAGAAGTTACCACTACTAACGCCATCCAGAAGCGCGTAGACTTACTACACTAGGCAAAACGAAAAAACTGTTGCTACTGTACAAGAATCAGAACCGGAAAAACCGGCACGACTTTGTCTAGATTTCATTACTTTTAAGAGATAAACAAGCAGCTCTATCGCGACTTGGCTAGTTTTTTACAGAATGTTTTTGATGGGATAATACTAATTTACAGGAATAAATTGTTTTTATGTATTAAATTAGACAAAAATATAAGTGCTTCAAAAAAAAAAAATTCGCAAAAACTAGATTTTCGTAGAGATCTTTATTTAAACGTGTTTAACACTTATTTAAAAAAAATACATGTTAATAGTTTTCTGATTGACTAACTTTGATTATAAAAAAATTACCAATGACTAAACTATCAATTTCGAAATAAATGAAAATTTATTAATTCGAAAAATCAAAATTTTTGAAAACTGTTGCTCTAGAAAACTGTAATTTTGATTTCGACAAGACAAAAAATAATAAAAAGGAGTTTAAAAACTCGAGACAGCACTTTTTGCATTTTACTTTTAACAAATCATATCTTGGTTATGTTACCTGAATTTAGTTGTAAAAATGAATTCGAAAAATAACTTTCAATGGGTAGTGAAAAATTTTGCAATCGATACTATATTGGAAAATTCGAGGCTTTGATTCTAAGTTGGAAACACAAATTTGAAATCCCATAATAAATTTAAAGGTAAAGTCCCTTTTATTAACCCTTTGAATTTTAAAATGTCTTCTTTCTATATTTATAAACTAAATAAAGAAAATAAAAAACAGAAAATGTTTAAAACAACCTTCAAATTTATTTTTATTTTTAACAAAAAAAAACTTATACTCCATATACACGCAATTAAAACCCTCCCTCCACATTAGTTATTTATTACTCTGCAAAATATAGAAACAAAAAAAAAGAAAGAAAATCCGCAACTTAATGAATAAATGATATTGAAAAAAAAAATACATAACAATACCAGTATTTATTGGCACAAGAATATTATATACAATTCCAACCTCCTCTGTCTATAGATAGTTCGAGTTCCATCCGACACAAAACACGCAAACCATTCATCGTTAGGCCAAAGATATAGATAGTTTAATTTATATATAGATACTGTGTCCTTAATGTCACAACCCTCAAGTTATATACGAGTACAGAATATCATAACTGTCAAATCCATTAATACAACGTTGTACAAAAAAAAAAACAACGAAGTTAGTCAGAGTTATGAAAAAAGAAGAAGAAAAAACATAAAAATATAAAATTTATGACTCTCCACTGTGGTGTAGAATATTATATTGCATATAAAACCACTAAACGGTCACAAAAAGATGAGCCTAAAATGTCCTCAACAACTAATACCATAAAACACAACATCCTAACCAACACACATAATGTTTGCAACATGTTTCATGGATTTTTTATGTATGTAAACATCGTGTTAACAACTGCCACTATCTACTACTACTACCACCCTTATTCAATTTGTCAAATACGAATTAATCCGCAAACTTTATAACCGATACGATGCGATGGTGAAAAACCCCGCCCGGGGAAAATCGAAACGGGTATGATAAGTTGTGACTAACAAAATCCACAACAAGAGTCATTCATATATAGAAGTGGGAAAAGCTAGTATATCGACCATCGACCAAGTTGTATACAAACTTGACCTCATTTTAACCCCATATTTATGAATACCCCTATGCAACACCCCTTCGACACCATCAGTCCCCCTTATTTTTGCCGTTTTGTGGGTTATTCGTCATCCTTTATGACAGAGCCAAATGGGCCAAAGTTGGACTCGATATTTCCTAGGAATACCCGTCTTTAGGCTTCCAAAGGCTGAATTTTGTCGCACTCCTTCTAAAGGATATTTACTCGCATGTGGGTCCAACTCTCGCTAGGAAATACATATTATCCTTCATGACGAAACGTTGTTATAGAGAGTGTCCTTTTGAGGAATGTCCATAACGTGCATTTCAAAGGAGGAAACAGTTGCAGTCGTTTGGAAGGACGAAAAAGTGAAATTAAAGTAATGATGGTCCCAACATCATGCAACTTTAACATGAAAATGCAATTGCATGATTGTTTTTGTATATACACACACACACACATACATATTTATAACAATGAGTAAGGCGCAACTATGATATGCATATGGATAGTGGATAGGATATTTGAACCAAAACCATTATAATTTGTGTGAGTTTAAATGAAGGTCCTTTCTGTTCATGTTTGAAATTTAATTTGTATATAATAAGGATGGCATTTTTTTTTCTTCTTCACATTCACATAAAAAACTATACATATACGACGACGTCAATTTATTTAATTTAAATTATTACGTAAATAGGAAAAGGACCAACAACTACTTGCATATATTTTTGAAACCAATAAAAATATTAAAATAAATAAACAGGAATGAATGCAAATTTATAGATATGTAGATGGGTATGTATATAATCGAACGGAAGTACTTAAAGGTTGTGAAATATAAAATACAATAAAAAAGAACCAAGTCCCCATGTCGGCCACCATCGGATCAAGTACAGAAGTTGGTCGACTCCGAGTATCCTTCCCACTACTACTACTACTTGTTTCAATATTTTTTTTTTTTATTTTCCTCTCAAAAATATCGAATGCAAAATTATAGCAATTTCCGATGTAATAAATCATCGTGGAAAATGGAAAATGAAAAATACAATTTCAATGAAAATTATTTCTGAGCACTGACACGAATTTATTTAAATAAAATTTCTTTATGATTTTTTGTTATTTTTTATTATTTTGTATTTTTTGAAAACATGATGTTTTTATATTTTGGCATCGATTTCTTTTTTATCTGTGGGTGGGTGGGATTGGTAATGGGAAAACCGCGAGCGATGACAATCTTTTAACATGTTTACATATTTCTGTTTTGGTAGGAATTTCTCTTTGCAAATATATTTATATACATTTTGTATATATGTAAGTACTTATTATTTGTTGTTATTAAAATTTTGGAATTTATTTTAAAGGTGATTGTCACAGGAAGGAAGATAAATACTCGTATGCAAATGTATTGCGGGGAAAATTCATTGATCTTTTATTATTTATTTTTAAAAGAGCTTACAAGACTTTTTAAGCGTGATGATTGATTTTACGAAATTTATTCAAGTATAAGAAATAAAAATTTATCAGAGATAATATAGTACTTTATTTTTATTTTCATTATTTGTTGCTATTATTTTTTATACTTACTTACTTACATAGGTCCACCCCTACGAAGTCTGTTGGTATTTCCTTGCGGAACATGGGGCTCTCAACTACTCCTACGCGCCCGCTATCGGTTTCCAGCGATGTATTTTAACTCCCTCCAGCTCTTTCCCAATCTCACAGATTCCTACTCGAATGTTCTTCTCCACGTGCTTCGTGGTCTACCAATTCTTCTTCCTTCTTCCACTGCATTGTCTGACCCGTATTGTAGTCATTATGTATAGTCATTACCTTTTTCAAAGCCTGTGTCCAATGCACTACAACTTGCGCCTTCGTATAATAGTATATCGACGGGTTCCTGACCTGTTCGCCTATATAATAAGTCCTAGTTGAACATACGATTAGGGCAGAAAACCCGTAAGATGTTTTGAAGAACGCAACCTTTGCTTTTCTGATACGGCTGACGATGTCTAGTTTGGTTCCTCTTTCAGTAGAGACGATGCATCCAAGGTATTGGAAGCTCTCTACTTTCTCTACTGCTTACTGAGCAATGTTCATCGGAGCGGATGATTGCGAGTTAACGAGGCTGAAAATCTTTGTTTTTCCCGATTTTCAGCCCCATGCTACTTCTCTCTCAAATCTTGTTGCCATTTGATCCATGATCCTATGAAAAAGTAAGCATACGTTGTCCATCTTATTCCTCCGCTTCCTGTCAGAGCTATCCGCAGTACATCACTTATAACCAATAAAAACAGGATTGTTGACAGTATGCAGCACTGTCTGACCCCACTTTTTACTTCAAATTCTTTTGACAACCTACCTTCGTGTAAGACGCAGGGCCGGACCCACCATATGTGCAGGATGTGCAAGTGCACAGGGCGCAGCATTCCGGAGGCGCATTCTCGGGAACAAAGAAAACCATAAGGTGCAGGTTTTTACTTTGCACAAATGTGTATTCCACAGTTCACACCATTCTCATACTCGCACAACACAAAAAAAAAAAAGAAGAATCCTAATACACGCATCCACACCAACTCATCAGTGCGAGTATTTTTCCTGCACACTGGGTCCCAAGACTTACATTCTAAGAAAAGACAAAAACAAAAACTGATTCGAACAAAATTGTATGCGCCAGTAGGTGCAGGTTTTTACTTTGCACAAATGTGTATTGTGTATTCCATATAGGCCACAGTCCACAGGCACACACACAGTCCACACTCATCCACACCAAACCAACTCATCAGTGCGAGTTTTGTTCCTGCACACTGGGTCCCAAAACTTACATTCTATTCCAATTACCACGGCGTACAGTGTGACAATTTCCGTATTATTTTTGAATAATTATTTTTTTATTAATGAAATAAATTCAGTAGATACAATATCAGAGAATTGAAAATAAAATAAAATAAAATTAGTGGTTAATTATATACATTATGTTGATGGATGGGATGTTATAAACTTAAAGAAAAGGTTAAACTTGTAAGCGCTATTAATTTAATTCCCCTAAACGAGTGAAATGTCACACTGTAAGACGGGAGCGGCGAACGGATAGTTAAAGGATTGCAATGTTCGGGTGTTTTTACACATCATAGAACATAGAAGCGATAAAAAATGCGTGTGGGTTTTACAGTCGCCTTTTTGTTCCTTTTCTTCTTCTATTGAATATTTTTTCAGTTAAAATTCTTTGTACTCTGGTCTGGTGCAGATTTTTTAAAACTTTTTTTCGCTTACGATTATTTAAATAAAATCAGATTTGAAAGTCAAGTGACGGCTTGTGAAAGTGTTTAGTAACTACCTATTTACTATTAAATTTTTGTGTTGTTTTTTTTTCCAATATGGACAAAGAAAAGCCTTCGGGGGCAGAATTCAGAAAAAAGCTTGTTGAAGCCGAAAACAAAGCATACATTTTACTAAATTTCGTATCGATGAGGTTCTGGTAGGGAGTGCAGTGGTGTCAGAAGAAGAGGTTTCTGATATTGTTTCAAATGAAGATTTGGGTGACCCTAAATTTTCGTTATTACGTTAAATTACATAGTACATATCAGATACTCATACATACAAGTATTTTTTTGTTAGTGAGGATTAGGCCTACCTCAATAAAAAAAAACGCATTGAAAGTCTACCTCCGGGGTAATGTGGAAAGGACTTAATATGTGTATTAGTATGTGTATGTATGTATATTATATGTATTTTCGCAAACATAAAAAGGGCGCTTTCTAAAAATCTTGCACAGAGCGCAATTTTAGCTAGGGCCGGCCCTGGTAAGACGTGACATTTGGACCCATAATAAGTCGCTTTTATAATAGCATTACGTTTCTCCGATATACCATCTTCCGCAAAGCAAGACAGCTAGAGTTCCCCTTGATTCTGTCAAAATCCTTCTCGAAATCAATGAACAGCTGCTTGTTTTATATCAACACTAAACTGCTTTTTTCACATATTTTTTTTTAAGAAATCTTTTTCTTATTTTTAAGATAAAAAGTTTTTTTTTTAACCAAAAGTTTATCAGGATTTTATTTATTTATATATATATATTTTTTTTTAATTTTTTAAGAAAAGTAAAAAATTCTGACACAGTCGAAATTTTGATTTTTGAAAATCTTTAAACATTACTAAACATATTCCGAAGTTATCATTTATAAATTAATTGATTGAAGTCATAAAAAAGTTAATTGTAAATATCAACTTTAATGCTAAATTTAGCAAAGCTTAAATTAAACATATATTTTTTGTATATATATTTTTATTTTTTTCCTTAATTTTTTAATTTTTTAATAATTTTAATTTTAAAACTATAGTTATGCTTTGAAAAGTTATTCTTTAAAAAAAGCTAATGATTAACTCATCTCTAAGAAAAAGTGCTTTATATTACTGATTTAAGTTATGTTTTTGAATTAATAAGAATATCAGGTTAAAAATCATGTGGTCACCAACTTTTTTGGCACCATGGTAAATTAACAAAAACAAGCGGCAACTATTTAATGAGAACTTAGAAGGAACTAAATCAGATATACATCATTTTATTAGTTTTTAAAAACAGAACTTTAAATATTTTTTAAATAATTTAAAAAAAAATTAAACTATGAAAGCAAACCTTAAATATTGATTTTTTTTTGAACAAAAATATTTTTTTCCAAAAACTGAACTTCCAAAACTTTAAAAAGAAATCAATGAAATAAAAAAAGTTAAACTTTGTTTATGTTGATTAGGCAGAATTTTTGAGAAGCAGAATTATAGACCTTGAATTTTGACATTCTCTTACCTGACTTGATTTTTCTACACAAATAAGAAATATTTTTTGAACCCTTTTTTTCAATCACTGCAAAATAAGTCAATAACATCAACTTAAATAGTTGATAAACTGGGTTAATTTTGGTGGGACAGAGTGAAGTTTAACATTTTGAAAACTACATTTTCCAAAAGGAATTTTTATATTCTTTAAAATATCATATACAACTTTTTCATCAAATTTTAGAAAGGCAAATTTTTAATAACTTGGCTACTTTCCTCTTTTTGACTTAAAAATTTTAATTTAAAAATACAAAAAATTCTAAATTTCATTTACTAATTTCAAAAACTATTTAAAAATAAGTATTTTTTTTTAAATTAGTTTAAAGTCAAAAATGGAATTCAAATATTTAAAATTAAATATACTCCAATGAAAATAACTTAATGCGTGATTTGAATTTTATTTTAATGAAGAAAGATTCAACCCAAAATGATTGTAAAACAAATTGTAATATATATTTCACCAATTTTTCACGCAAATTAAACTCATATTATTCTCAATTGAATGTAACAAATTGTTAATATTTCTATGACGCTTAAAATTCACATAAATCTTCTAGAAAATAAAATGCCTCGACAATAAATTACATACATTAAAAGTGAAAGTACATTTTATTCTCTGTATAAATTTTCAAAAATAAAAATAAAAACTAAAAACTTTCAAGTTTAAATTTTATTGAACTAAATATAGTTACTCAACAATATTTTTAAGTTATATGCAATTCAATTTGAATAAACACAACAACAAAAAAAAATAAAAATCAAACAGAAAATATCTAACAATTTAATTTTATCCGCTGGAAAATTGAAAACGGTACCCAATTTCATGCATAAATTCGCTCTTATTTACATCAACATGTTTTTCATTGGTCGTCTTTTTTTTTAATAAAACAAAACAAAATAAAACAAAAAAAAATGAATACAGATTTTGTTGATTTTGAATATGATATTTCAGAATTAAATTTTTTTTTGTTTTGATTTTGTTACATATACGCCAGAGAGCACGTTCAACCAACCAAGTGCAAATAATATACATTTTACATTGCTGCGAGAATTTTAGTGGGAAAATAATATTTAGTTTCATTTTTTTTTGTTCGTTTTTCACGCGAGATAAAATATTTCCCTTCAGTGAAAAAAATATATCGGTCGCCGCCGGGCTTTTATCGTCGTCGGTCGTCGGCGTAGTTGTTCGCTAGTTGTACTCGTATAGTTGAATATTAATGGGTACGATATAATTTTTTGTAATTTATGCATTTTTATTTTTCACACGACGAGTTAAAGTGGGTTAAGAATTATTAGTTATACACATACGAGTACATATATGTATAATATACCGTACCTGAGTAAGTGTGTACATCAGGATCATTGTTAAATAAAGTGTTAACAATTAAAATTTATGTAGTTTGAAGACAAGAGGTTAAAAATAAATATTTAATAATAATGAAAACTATGTACATTTATACATTTTTGTTTACATTGCGGAAAATTTATTTTATGCTCGTGATGTACTCGAATACGTTTTTGATGAATTGAAGTTTTTAATATTTATGAAATAGTTATTAGTTTTTGTGAAAAATGGAATTTTCCTTAAATCCTACATTGAAGCAACTTGAATCAGTATATTGTTCTTAAGATAAAGGAAAATGTAGGCGGCAGATGTTTTAAACAATGAGACAGTAAAGATGAAATTAATATTTTTATTGTTAGGAATTTTTTTAAACCGATTTCATCTTTTTTTATATTTTCCAAAATGTTTTTTTTTTTGACATTTGAACTCAATGCAGCTGCAATTATAAGTAAGTAAAAGAAAGGGAGGTTTTTGAGTGATGACAAAAACCCTTGCTATGAACTTACCTTAGAAAATGGTTGGTTGAAATAATTTTTTTAATTCAATAACAGTCAAAAGTTGTTTTTAAGAAATAATAATTTATTTAACTGTTCTTTACGAATAAGGAAGGAGAGTTCAAAGTGCAGTAAAATACCAACATTTTTAAACAGTAGATATCGACAATTGGCATATACTTAATTGGTAAAATTTAAAGTTATAATTTTTGGACGTATTGAATTTTTGAGAATTTTCTGTAACAACATTTTATAACCAGAAATTTTGCTTACTTTTTTGTTGTTTACTTATTTGAATACTTAAGGCGGCATCAGCGTTACGTTCTGGGATGGACTTGGGCCTCAACCAGTTTCGTAGCCTAAGTTTGTTGAGATCCACTCCTGGGTGTTTCACCTGAGGAATTAGAGTCCATTGACTCTACATGATCTAACCATCTAAGTCGTTAAACTTTGCTTCTCTTGACCAGACCCAGGTACAGTTCATGGTTATGTCTTTTCATCCACTCTCCATCTATGTAGAAGTAAAGAGGACTTAAGATCCTATGGATAATTTTCGTCTCGGTCATCCTAAAGCGATTTCTAGCTTCCTTGACAAAGTTCAAGCTTTAGCACGTCTCGTCCAAAGTCAAAAAAAGCAACAACTCGCAAGAGTTTTAAGGTTCGTAGAATCTAAATCCGTCATTTCTAAAGAGATGTCGGTAAATGCTTATGTACGTACGTTTTTATGTTTGTACGTTCGTACGTTCGAGATACCATCCTTCGTCCTTGGTATATAAAGAACGAATAGAGATATCGACTACAATTAAATTTTGTTTGACTGATTATAACTTCGAAAGATGCAGAAAGGACTTTTATAAAAATTTGTCGAGTGGTTGTTCACCATAGCAGTTTAAAAAAAAGTGAAAATTTTAGTTGGTTGCAAATATCTCAAGAACGGATGATGCTATTGACTTGAAATAAATTGTATTGTGGAGATAACTAGATAATACAATTTTGGTATAAATTTTGAAATAGTTCATTTTGCCGTTATTTTTTAAAAAAAGTAAAAACAAAAAAAAATTTTGGAGTCCAGTGAAGGAAAAATGATATCATCTTCGAAAATAATTTTTACTATAAAAAATACTGTACTGTCATCTGGTAAAATTTTCGAAAAAATTCAATTGACAGTCTTTTTACAAAAAAATAAAAAAAAAACTACCAAAAATGTCAAAAGTAGTTTCTTGACTAATGTCCAGAGTGGTCAATCATTTTAACTTCGAATTGATTTTATTTTTTGTATGGTAGAATTTTGAACATATGGTACTTTTTTGACAAATATCGAATTGGCAATTTTTTTATAAAAAATAAAAAAACCAAAACTGAAATTTACCGAAAAGTGTCAACAATTGTTTTTCGACTTAAATATCATCACATCAAGCAATAATGCATTTGTCAATACCTAAAAAAATGGTAAAATATTGACGAATATCAAATTGAAATTCTCACAATAAATACAAAAGTACAAATATTTCTAAAAAAAATTGGTAAATATTGTTTTCAGATTCAATATCTTTGATATTTTTTATGTTAATAAAATTGTTATCAATCAACGTCAAAAGTAAATCGATTAATATAGGCAATACCAAGTTTTTAATTTATAATGGGAAGATAACAGTGTAGGTCTCAACCAGCCTCTTTTTATTTTTTATTTTAAAAAGTGGAAACACTCTTACTACCTAAAACATTCTTATTGATATTAAAAAATCTTCAACTTCCGTATTTATTGCAATCGATAGATATCAATTCACATCCAAATCTACTCAAATAAAAAATTTCCAATAAACACAATTCTTATGAGCAATCAGAGATTAATTTGGAAAATAATAAAACAATCATCATCAATTGCCCATGATATGATGTCTATCCAAATGGATGGCTCCACACATAGCTTGTCCATTATGAACATGTGAACATGATGAAGTATTAATAAACTTTTTTTAAGTAGCTACTCAATTCAATATTATGTGTGTTTTCGTTTTTTCAATTTTAAGTTCCTTTTTTTTAAATTTCATATAAACAAACAAATTTTGAAATTATGTCGGACTAAGTGAACCAAATACACTCGCTAATTGAATAAACAAATAAACGTTCTTAACTTACTCACCAGATGGATATAGTCATAGCCATAGACATAATCATATGTAGAAGAACTCTCGTGGCAGGCGGTGCTGTGCCGCATAAGTTTACATTAATAATGTTCACTGTGCCACATCAGCTAGTCGTAAATGTTTGTTTACACTAAATCTACTCCTGCTTTTACACAGAAGACGGTGGCGTAGACCAAGACGACAATGGCTATGACTTCGACTACGACAACGACAACGACGACGACGACACAGATCTCTGTTAGTTTTGATTGTTCAATTAAAGTTCGTCTTCTCCAGTTCTGTGTTCAAACTCAGACTGCATTATACAAACTTCCATACAGACGCATCTTCTAAAAGGATATTCAAATTTACTCGGTTTGCCTGCTTTGAATTAATCCCTTGGTTCACCTCAGGAGCCCGAGATTTGCAATTAAGTTGTTTTAATTGAGTTTACAAGTTTTATCTAACCACAAACAAAAATATCTGGCTCCTTATTTTCAATCCAGATTTAAAGAAAAACCCGAAGGATACAAAAAATACATCAGCCGACAAAGAGTTTAAGACTTTCCTAAATATTTTGTATTTTTTCAAGGCCAAATGTCAAATGTATATCAAGGAACTCCTCCTTGATCTGGTCATGGTAATGGAGGAATGCCAATACCACACTACTCATCGTGCGTCGTCGTCGTTGGTTTATATGATAACGAGTTGTGTATAGAATTAATGGCGTGTGACGTTCTCGGTTTATGACACACACAACACATTCTATACGCATAATAACACATCAAACGTATGCGCGTTTATCGCTTACGCTTGGACGGTTAGTCGTTTGTATTTGTTATAATGTGTGTCATTTATAGGCAAGCATGTTTATTTTGGGAAAAAATAGAGGACACTTGGGATGAAATTTATCCATAAATAAATTACAAGGACATGAGTTGTTACAATTATCATATATGTATGTGATATGACACAGTGACACAGAGTAAAAATATTGAACCAAGAAGGTGTGAAGAGGAGCGGCTTGACACTGGGTAACAAAATGAAACGATTTTGCTGTCCTGTATTATAATTGGACCTTAAAAATTCCCTAATTTGTAACAAAATTTTCATTACGATATTGCAAAATCAAATCTTTAAATCTTCGACACGGTTTAAATCTTTTTACTATTTGGGAACTTTTTCAAGGTAATTTTTGATGTTGAGTTCGAATCTGAACCTAAATTTTGAGTATTAACACAAATTAAAAAAAATACCCATTCTCAACATTATTTTATGATTTTTTTATTTCTTTCAAAAACTCAATGTAGACCAAAAATTTGGTATCAGGTCAAAATATTGTTTTTGAACCGTTTTTAACATGGCTTAGTATTTCTTAATTCTCGAAAATTAACAAATAAAATTACGTAAAATTTTCATTGACATTTTTGAAATAAATGTAAAATAATAATAATACAATAATATTATTAATTTTTTGAAAAAAATGCTTGCTGATATTTGGAGACATTTTTTTTGATTGGATCATTGGTTACTCAAGTTAAACCGTCATAAGAAACTTGTTTTAAAAAATAAAACTTTCTATTTTAAACAGTTTGTTTAATTCAAACAATATTTAAATTTAATTTATATTATTTAAAAAGTATTATTATTCAAAAACAGGGCTTAGGTGCTTAGGTCATTTAACAAGTATTCTAAGAAATTTGGCTTTGTTTGTTTGTTTGTTTGAACGCAATAATCTCAGGAACTACTGGTTCGAATTACAAAATTCTCTTTGTGTTGGGTAGTCCATTGGTCGGGGAAGGCCTTAGGCTATAAAACTTTACACTGCGATCAATTATAGAAGCGAATAATCAGTATAAAATGTTGTAAAAGTAGGAAAAATTATTCATTTTCCGTTCCGTTGTCAAGATCGGGTTTCGGAAAAAATCAGTATGTTCTTCTGTCACAAGAAAATAAAATAAAAATATTCTTTACGCAGAAGTACTTTAAAATATATATTTTTAAAAAATGAATCTTAATTGCTATCATAATAACTGAAATTGAGACGGACGAAGTCGCGGGCAACAGCTGGTGGGAGATAAAAATATTGGCTTGTCGGTGTTTACCTGGGCGTATACGCATTTATTTTTTCATAAGTGTTTTATTGTTTGGCAATAAGCGTGGAAGCACGTTTAAGAAACGGATCCCAATTTTAATTTTTTAGTTTTGTTTTACTAGAATTTTTTTAGAGCATTAGACATTCAGAAATAAAAAGTTAATTTTAGATGATCTTGAAATTTGAATTTTGTCACACTTTAAATATAAAATAGTGTCAATGTTTTGCTAACAAATAAAATATTATGACTGCACTAAAAGTGTTTTATGGTTCAATATACAATATATGTATTTAGAAAGCATTTACCTTAATGCTATTTTTTTGTGAGAACATTCTTTCAATTTGTTTTAAAGTGTTTCAAAATTCAAAGACAAAATTTGAATTGCAGTTTTAGTCTGCTTTGTGAATTTTATGGCCATATGTAAAGGGTGTTTTTTTTTTAAGACGTGTAGTTTTGAATCTTTCAATCCTTTTTATACTCAATTTGGTTTACCATTTTATATGAACTAACATCAAGTGCGTCGCACGTTCAGTGAGTGCGAACCCAAAACGAGATGGCCACTGATCCCGATCTTGTAATCCACAAGCCATCATCCTACATCCTAAGAAAGTGAGTCTTTGGCGTAGCCTCCAAGATCGTGCGATTTGGAATTTATTCGAGCCAGCCGCGGCAGCCACTTACCCAAAATCATTTTTAATAGCATAATGGCAAACCCTGATCTTTATAATAACGCTAAATTCTTTGCTAAAACATTAAATAATATGCGTTTTATTTATTCTTGAAAACCACATTCTTAAAAAAAAAAACATTTAAGATAAGATTTGGAAAAAGTAACTTAGTAGTTTCGCAGCACTTTTTACTTACAAATGTTGGCAAATGTATCCATTTTCTTGTGTTTTTTCTCTAGAAATCAATAGTTTCTATGAACCTCTTCTTGAACTAAGTTTATAAGTATTTTATGTTCTGTCTGCACCTAGAAATGTTTTTCACTAAAATTGCGTTCTTCAGCTCTTTGCGATGTACCAAAATCAAACTTTTTAATTAAAAATTCTTTTCTTATTATAAAAATCAAGTTCAACGAAGAATTTATATACGACTACAATTATTCTGCTTCTGACAACTTGACAATTTTAATTATTTCCATGTGCATTGTCGAATGGTTTAAAAAGAATTCATCATTCTGGAGCTCATCACAACCGCCAAGTCCTTCATTTCACTACTATTATACACAAATCATCATATGTACAATACACAAATACATTCATGTATGTATATATTTATAAGAAAATATGTTAATTAAGTTGTATGCCATGTTTGGATTCAATTTATGTTATATTTTCGTTTAATATTCAGTCATCGTTCTTTGCTCATTGAAAGAGTGACAAGCTGGAAAATTGAATGTAGGATTTTATGGAAGATGCAGAAAAGAGACACGATGTCTAGAGGATGTCTATTTGGGCCAGGATAAGAACCAACTATGTTATTAGCTTAAATTTTGAAATGACTCATACATAAATGCGGAACTCGAATTGACCTTTTAGAGAAGATTGTTATGTTAAATGCTAAATTCATGGTTCCAATCAATTTTAAAAATCGCAATAAAAATTAATAGTCAGACCTTCATGTTCACAGTTGTTAAAAAAAAATCTACCAATTTTTTTTTTCAGCTTAAGCCATGTTCACACGAACAATAAATCTGAAGGTTCCTCCAGTGCCGAGTATCTTGTGAAGTAATTTTGTCCTAATAGCCTTCTAATTTATTTTTCCATTCCCATTGCTCAATATTGCTCTATATCGTCCAATAGTTGTCAATTGTCCTTTCTATGGACATACATAATTCTTTAGATTGTCCAAAAGGACAAACAACAAAAAAAAAAAATACACCAATTGCATAATATAAATCTCTCTTTCGATCTTCGTTTGTCTTTCTCTCTCTCTGTCTGTCTGTCTCTCTAAATGCCATTAAATATAAAACATTGCAAAAGCTAAACTCGAACTCGAGCGCAAATTGTTGGCCCAGAGTGAATTATTGGCAGGACATAGTTTTTCCATAGGCACATTAATTTTACTGGCGACATTTTGGCTTATCCTTCTACACTCAACTCGTGCTGCTGTTTCTCTGTGCCTGTATAAAGCTTCAACACATTCGCATATATGTAAGTATCTAAAGGAAAAAAAAACTATGAAAACCATTTGGAAAATGCACTTCAAGTTAAATGGAACGTAGCTCAACCAAATCCATAAGTCAACACATAAGGATCTGTAGCAACAAAGAATTCAGAAATACAAAAAACAAAAAAAAAAAAAAACGGACAAAAATCGGGTGAAAAATTGCCCTAAATAGAATCTAAACGACATTACTGTACTCTGTAGCTAACAGATACGAGAGTTTATACAGTTTCTGTATTTTCATTTTTATTTTTTGCAAAATGTTTCTTTTACTTTCAGATACAAATGTGACGACAATAAATTTTGAGAAATGAACTCGCTGTCGCATGAAAGTGCTTGAGTTCTCATTTAAGAAAAAAGGCTTGGATAAATTTTTAAAATCAAGGCCCGTTTTTTAATTTTAAGTTTTTATTTCAGTGAAAAAATATTCAACATGATTTATTCTGGCTTAAGTTCAAAATTATGTGATTTTCATGGTTCCGTTGTCAAAATGTCAGAATTCTATTTTCTATTACGATAAATTGATTTATCTTTACGCTTTAATTTCATTTTGAACATTTGAAGTGAGTATTATAAATCTTTAGCTTTAATAGTAATACGAGTAACTAGAGGACCTGGCGAACTTTGTCCCGCCGCAATGATTGTCCGCTCTATTAGATTGTTCGATATGTCACCAACTGATCAAAATTTTCATTGCTCTCGGAACTTACAAAAACACTTTTTTTATATAATTTTATTTAAATTATTTTGAGTTGAAGTTTGTCTTTTCCTTGGAATTTTAAGACCAGTAAATCTCAGGTACTGACAAACTGATAATATAAAATTGTAATAACTCTATAATAGTGACAGAATGACAGGCAACTTTATAGCTTTTCGTTTACGTTTTAAATAAATATAAAAATTTGACGACCAACTGACAATCGAAAATTTATTTTTTGGCAGGTAGAAGAAAATTTATGGACAGTTTTTCCATATTTTGTCACTTTTTAAACCTTCCAAACACTTCAAACAAAGATCAGCCAAATCGGTCAAGCAGTTCTCGAGTTTTAGCGAGACAATCAAACAGAAATTTATACCACCTTGAAGAATACTTTATTTATTGCAAATCTCAACTTTGGTATAATGTATTGCAGCTCTTAGTAAATGATTTTTTATTTGAAAAGAACATAAACCTTCCTCTTAAATCACTCTATCTATTAAAAAAATTTATCAAAATCCGTTGCATAGTTTTGAAGATCTAAAAATACATAACGACAGACAGAAAGAGACAGCGTTAAGTGACTTTGTTCTATGCTATACTCTGATAGTGATGACTAAGTTCCTTGTCTTCTATTTACAGGTTTAAAAATAATTTACTTTTTTCCAGTTTTTTAGTTAACGGTCAAAAAAATTAAATACATTATTTTAAATGTTTATAAGAAGAATTCAAATTTTATCCGATCGAATTCGAATTGATTAAAAATCTATTGAATTAGAAAATTAAACTTTTTTGCAAAATAAAATAAAAATTGAAATTTATTTTTAAAAATATTTGACAACAAATTTGAATATTTGACTGACAAATGGCCAAAGGGCCCATAGTTCACTAAGAATTGATTTTGAAAAACCATACAAAAATTAAATTTTTAACTCTAAGAGAACTTAATTCTCCGAACAATGACATTTATTAAAACTGGAAACATATTCAAAAGAATCAATATTATGTTCGAAATTTTTGTTCAAAAAAAAAAATAACCGACGATTAGAAAATATCTAATTTTTGTTTTGATGAATTTTTCAAAAAAAAATATAAGATCGGTTTAGTATCTCAGTCCATTTTCTTAAATTAGATTTTCAAAACATCTAAAATCTTAAATGAAATTAAAAAACCACTACAAAATTTTACGCCTTTTCAGTAAAAATAACAAAGACCACTTTTTCTGATTGTTATCGTTTTTATACTATTTTAAGTTATTTGAGGAATTTCATCAAAATCCGTTAAGTTGTTTTTCAAAAATGCCTCAAAATCATTCTTTGTGCAATCCAAATTGTTTTGCCCACAAGGAAACCAATTTTGACAAATTTCTTTCCTTAATTATTTTCAACTTTTTATCATTAAACACAAAGCAGTTTAATAAAACAAAAAAGGACGAAAATATTTGGAATTTTTAATTAAATTCAAATTAAAGTTTGTATATTTTTATTTGCACGAGTCCAATATTCGTCCTGTAAAAAAAAAAAGAGAGAGCGAGGGAAAGTTAAAGAAAAACTAACTGAAAATTCCGTTCGTAGTTGAAAAGTCATTTCATTATTAGAGACAGACCAAAAAGTGGTATCGTATATAAAAGTGTGGAGGCGAAAAGAAGTCATCCAGAGCGATTGCCAGAAGGCCAAAATGGCGTGTTTCTGATGTTCTGTTCTGTGGAGTGTTTGTGTGTGATTTCATGACTTTGTCCCTGTGCTTTCCTTTTTTTTTTTTTTTAATTTAAGTTTTCAGGATGATGATGACAACATCGTTGTGTTGGGTTGCCCCTTGGGAATTTGATTGTGTGCTGCACGCGCGAACGGTGGCAATGCATGGCGGTCGCAGCGTTGATTGCCGCTGAGCATTATGTCAAACGGAAGTAATGACTCCAAAGTGGTTGGGTAGGTGAATAAAATCCGATTAAAAAAAAATGGCAACGAGAGATCAAATGGCAATTTAGATTTTTTTTTTGTTGGAATGGGAAATAAAAAGGAAATTCTAAGAAATATTCTTAAGGATATAATTTTTATTTAATTTGAATGTTTGATTAGGGATGAGATTAATGTATTTCTTTGGAATTAAAATCATTATGGTCGTTCATCTAAAAGGTTTTTTGTTCTTGAAGAATTTATTTATCTTAAATAGAAAAAAACCTTATTGATGTAAGAGAAGGAGAGACAAAAATTCTTAATTTTTGTGTACATAATATGCCTCTAATTCAATACATCCACTTTTTTCAATAAAAATGTCTTTTTACTATAAAAACAAAATAATAAAATTATGAAAATATAAAAATCATATCATATCCTGTAGATTCACAAAATTAGGTCACGTATATCCTTTTTCGATATATGTATTTAGGTATAAGATGAAAAGCGATAAAAAGGCAACAGTTGTTTCCTTACACATTCCCTTCTTCGTATATCCTTTATATTTCAGGATATTTCTTATGATATTTTTCTTACTTAAAGATTCATAGTTCTTATATCCTTTCCTTTTTTTTCAATATATTCGACTCGAAAAGTCATAACTATAAACTCAACAAGGTTCCTTCTGATAGTCATCATCATCATGATGATGAAAACAAGGATATTTTAGGTGATAAGAGGAAAAACTGAATAATGATGGTGTTTTAATAACAATTTATACCAAGGAAGCGAATAAAAAGGAAAAATGAATAAGGAAAAACAAATTTGGTTAACCATCACTATATAACCACATTCATGTTAACATAAGGTATAAAGGACCTTCGAGTTGAACCCTTGGCCTCTGATGATGGATGTAATGTTTTTATTTTTCTTGTTTTCTCGGAACTCATTAATTTTTGTTGGAATTTTTTTTTATATATGAACACGAAACGTAGTTTCCGAACTTGTAGTCTAGTTATTTAGGTTATAGTGAAAGTCAATTTGAGACAGTTTTTGGTAGAAGATAAATATGTTATTCAATACTAGAGGACCCGGTGAACTTTGTCCCGTCGTAATTGAATTCTAACAGCACTTAAATTACTAAAATTGTATTGAGTTGAAGTTTGTCTTTTTCTTGACTTTTAAGACCAGTAAATCTCAGGCACTGAAAAACTGATGATACAATATTTTAATAACTGTATATTGGTGACAGAATGACAGGCAACTCTTGTTGTTGGACAGATGACTGAAATATGTATACAAATTTGAACACCAACTGACAATCAAAAATATTTCTTTGTTATCCAGATGGAATATATTGCATGGAAAATGAAGTTCTTTTTTTAGTGTCTTCTTTGCAATTTTTTCATATTTTTTCACTTTTCAAATCTTCCCTAGACTACGACAAACATTTCAAAACTAAAATCAGACAAATCGGTCAAGCCGTTCTCGAGTTCCAGCGAGACAAACATGCGTCTTTCAGTCGTCAACCGTACGATCGCGTTAGTAATAGTAGTAGTAGTAGGGTTCTAAGGTGTTCAAGAATGATGTTTTAGGGAATATTTTGAAGGGTTTAACCAATACTCTTTTCAATGGAGGCCCATGGATATTTCAACAGGAAGATTGACTGAGAAACAATATCTCAGGTTTTATAGCAACCCACGTTAGAATCTTTTGGGTGACTTTTTGTGGTCAGTTCTGAAGTACAGTGCCTGCAAGACTTCTCAAAGAAATTTGAAAAGCCCCGTAGGAATATTGACAGAAGTAGTGGCAAAAATGTCAAAGGATACAGTGTGTGCTGCTAGAGCTGCTGGCTGACACAATTTAAGAACTGCATTTCTTTAGGTTTTAGTGTTTGGAAAAACATTCCTTTAGATAATACTGACAGGTACCTACTTTCGCTTCTGATCAAGTACTAAGCAAACATTTTTCATAAAATTATCTACAGAAATGTGAGTAACTGTTATCCTTGAACAAACGAAAAAATTTCACATTTTCATGTATTTATTTTTAACTTCATAACAATAGACGACATTCCAATACTGATATCAAAAAATCGCGATATCAACGTCGCGAAACTCAACTAACTTTGCCAATCTTTTGAACTTTTTAACATTATCCTTGCTTGAGAACAGAGTAAACATTCTCCCACATACAAATGCATACAAACATAAATATGTGTGTGTATATTTACCCACCATATCCGTGGATGGATAAACTCAAGAAAACTGATTCTTCTTTCTTATTTTTTTGCTCGCAATATTTATCCAAGAAAAATATAAAACCAAACTTTTTTGTTTCGCAGACTTTTATGCAACTTCCTCGGTCTTTCTGTCTATATTCCAAGGGGAATAGTTTATGGATAGGATATCGTATTTGTATGTACCTTCTTTCTAAATTGTTTTTAAACTTCGAATCGCGACCGAAGTGTTTAGGGAGAACGAAAGAAAATATAAACATAACTTATTGACTTGACTTGATATCTGCGATGACCTACATTTTTGAGGTTATGTCGCCTTTTTAAACTTTAACCGTCATCGTCCTTGCAAAATGGAGTTTAGGAGGGGGGTTGTTGGTTTCTAAAGGTTAGTCATCATTCGTCTTTATAGTCTCCCCTGTGTTTATCGATCCTCTATGCCAAAACAACGGCAAAATGAACTTCTCGCTATTTTTCTTTACTCGAAAATAAATTAAAAAATAAAAACAAAATGGAAATAAAAAAAGAAGATGAAAATAAAATTCCAATTTAAATTCCACATTATTTAAGCACGTTGCGGTATTTTTCTGTTTTGATTCTGTTGTTCATGATGGCTCTGGTTGCAGGCTCCAGGTCCTGGTGCGATGGGCCTCCTTGATTAACGTAACGTATAACCGGTCAATGTGTATGGTGCCGGTGTCTGTTCTTTACCAATTTAACACTGTAGCTTGTGGTGTGTTTCTATTGACTTTGATGGACACTTTAATTGTTGGGTAAATACCCTGACCAATTCCAGTCCGAGTCCAGTGTTGCAGGACCTTTACAAAAGAAGGATAACGCATTTAGAATCATGAACCAAGTTTCGTTTGATTGCTGTGGTTTTATTGAATTAAATAAAATTATATTCTCATTTCTCTTTTTCGTTCGTGATTCTTCATCCCTATGTACTGCAAAAACGTGATGCCATTTGAACTTGTGGTCCAAGGAGAACTCCAAATGACTGGCATGGCGTCGATGTCATTCGGTTCGTTGGTTATAGTTAAATACTTCCGTTTGGCAGTTTTTCTTGTTTCCTTTCTGAATCTACCTCAGTTAGAATTTTAGTAAAGAATTTTATTGAAAGAAAAAAAAATTGGTTGCTCTCGGAATGGAAAATAACTGATGTAAAATTATTCAAAATCACAGTTCTCCATCTTTTTTTTATTTTCCTGGTAGTTCATGCCACCCCCAAGGCTCTACTTCTTTATCCTTAAAGTTCAAACGAACTTACTACTACTGTACCTTACCGCACCGCACAGCACAAAGTTTTGTTGGATTAACATTTCTCTGAATTAATTTACCATAATGGATGGTATTTTGCCGGAATTTGAATTTTGCTTTATTTGAATTTTATGGTTGATGTTTATAATTTTGTCGTTGATGTTGATGATTACTAAGGGTACAGTGGAGAGGGGAGGGGGGAGGGGTAAATTTGTAGGGGTTGTGATGGTGTTTTGAGGGTCATTTGAATTAATTAATTGTTTTTGAATTATGTCAGTCCTTTTTCAAAAGATGTTTTTTGTATATGTATGTAATTATTGACAGTTGGAATTATTTACATTTTTTTGGGTTGATTTTTATAAGAATTGACGCATTTTTAGATCTTTTCTTAAACCAAAAATCAATTCATTTTAATTACCAATTCAGAACGGGATGAGTTTCAACTAAAAGGAAGCTGAAAAACTGTTCAAAATATGTACTCGAAATAATTTAAGAAGATAAATCCGTGCATTTAAATTCCCTTACATTAAATTTTGTCCCATCATTTCTGTGAACATTAATTCAATTTCAAATTTAAACAAATCCAGAGCTAAATGTCCTTAAAGTCAAAAATCTCTGCAAGATTTATTTAAACATTCAACATTAGTCTCTGAATCCTGACAATAGTCATTTCTACCAATTACGTCATTAAGTTAACACTCTCTGGCCAAAACCACTGTACGTACATAATAGGACCATTTTACATAAAAATAAATATGTAGTAACATAAAAGGACATCAGTATGCATTTCCTTTTATAGCCATTCAACCAAGCAAAACAAGACAGACAAACAGACAGACAGACAGACAAATAGACAGACCGAAAGAGTGTGAGTGAGTGACATAGTGACTGTCCAGCCAACAGCATTTGGCATTATTACCACCACCACCACCAACAACGTATTTCTAGAAAAAGGATATGTTTTTTATTTTAAACAAAATAAAAAGTCATTTTCATTTCCATTTCTGTCCTAATTTCATTTGCAATGTCCTGTGAACAACAAGGATACGAGAGAAAGAACTTGATACGTTTTTGTTCGAGTTACATATACCTACTTATACACTCGTAATGTTGTTGGTGTGGTTTGTTTATACGTATTTTATTTTTCTGCTATATAAAGTTGGTCTGGTTCATCCAACTGAAATGGCGTCAACTTGTGAATAACTATAAATTCTTTTTGTTGTTCATAATATTCATTCCTGATAAAATATTTCTTTTCCATTTTTTTGTTTTGTTTTATTATACGTGTTCTGTATTGAAGAGGTGTGTATTTGTGCCCGAGGAGTAGACACACTCATACATATACCTAATTAACTTTCTCCTGTTTTTATGAACTCATAAATAATGGATTCAGTAGCTCACTAAATACTACTAGAAAAAAAAAATATGGAACAAGAATTAAGTTAAGGGATACTGGCCTACAATGGGGCCTAATTGGAAAAACAAAATGGCGTATCGGAGTTTTAAACAAACTCTATCGGTACTCGAAACAATAATAATTGTTTTTAAAGTTTATGAACTAAAATCAATAATTATATCGAAGTTGTAGTCTGTTGAAAAAGATGATATATTAATGGTGCTCTAGGCGTATACGCACTTTTTTTATTTGAATGACTTTAAAACTAATTGTGACTCATTTTTTATTGTGTGCAATGTGTTTTTATATATTTGAAATTGTCGAAAAAGTTAGTTAATTAACTAAAAGGAATAGACAAACATTTTTCCTTTTGAGATTTTTCAAGGAGCCCAATTTTAGACATCATTCCTCTAAATGATATTAAACGTAATTTTACTGTGGTTTCAACATCGAATTTTCTTGTACACACTAAAATAGTAATTATTAGTATTTCTTTAAATCATCAATGAATAGGAAACATTATTTTTGTTCTTTCATAAGTTTAGAGGGAATTAATGATATATAACTCGTGAAACTTGTGTCTATGTGTTTTATAAATATCGTCATTAAAATTTTATAGGGTTGTATCTTTGGAGTTTTAGTAAGGATCCCTTTTTTTCAATATTCAATATGATATAGAGCATATGTCACTTGGGGATAGTATAGCTTTCCAAAAGTGAAAGAATTTTTCAAATCGGTCTAGTAGTTTCGGGGCCTATTCAATTTAAACAAACAAAGTAAAAATCAAACCTTTCCTCTTTTAGTAGATTACGAAAATTTGTGTAACAAATTGAAAAATAATTCAAGTTTTTCTAAAATTCTGTTTTTCAAAATTCTCCTTACAAAAATGTACATAGCTTTTCAAAATTATTCCTTTTTTCATTCTGTTTTACAAAATAATATTTTAAAGAATTTTATAATTTTCGAAATTCTGGCAACTCTTAAATAATTGTATTTTAAGAAGAAAATCCAAAAGAAGGATTCAGTGAAATTACGAGGTCTGTGAATTTTCATTTTTCTCAAAAAAAATTTCAAGATAGTCCCCCTCAGATATAATACACTTGTGTCAGCGTTTTTTCTAATCTTCGAAACAGTTCTGATATGCACTTACCTATTGGTTTTATAGGCTCTTGAGCTCTGTCAGCGATTCGGTTTGTATCTCCTCAATAGTCTCAAATATAGCCGACCGTCCTTTCATGGGTTTCTTCAATCTTGGGAACAGAAAAAAGTCGCAGGTTTACAAATCTGGTGAATACGGTGGCTGAGGCATGATTACGATGTTGTTTTTGCCCAATAAATTACAAACAAGCAATGCTAATGTGACGATTTTTGGTCAAAATTCAACAATTTAAGAACATTAAACTTTGCTGCCACACGCTTCATGCCAAAAATTTTCGAAAAAATTGCATGACATGAGCCAAACGATATGGTGACATCCTCAGTAACTTCTCTAAAAGTGATTCAACGATTCTACAATTTTCTTCACTCCCCCAACGTCTAGCGTCGTCATTCATATCTTCTCGACCTTCTGTGAAAAACTTATACCCCTTGTAAATATTTTTTTTGACTTAAATTAGACTAACCTTATATGCCACTTTTAACATTTCAAATGTTTTCAAGAACTCTATTCCATTTTCCACACAAAATTTAATGCAAACTCTTTGATCCATGTTTTTCAACAGCAGAAAAATGCCGAAATGTATTACATAGCTAAAACTGTCAAAATAATATGTTCGAGACGAGTGTACCAACATAAAAAAATAAAATAATCGTTACATAATCTAATGTACACACTTAGCCCACGAAATTTGACAATTCACGTTATTTTTTGAAAAGTCCTCGTGACTAAGTAAAATTTAAAAAAAATTATATTTTATATTTTTAACATTTAGTTCAATTCAAAAACCCTGATTTTTAAACGTTAGCATTCATGTATTTATAAGTTGTTTTTACTGAGAAAAACTCAATATTTAGACAAAATGTAAAATTTCTCAAAAAAAGACGTCGAGGTTTTAAGCAAAAATGCACATAAGAACAAAAAAGAAAAACGCTTGCTTTTTGACATTTTCAAAACCTTTTCATATTATTTTCAGAATTTTGCAGAATTGAACAGAATTAAAAAAAAAGAATGAATTTCGACCTTGTCAGAATTTTGATCATAACCTTAATTTATTGCAAATGATTGCAAACAAGTTGTTCAAAAATATCTTTGACTTAAAAGGTTTTATAAAAATAGAGTATTCTGAAAGCTTTACATAAGCATAAGGCATAAGAGAGAATTTTTTAAGTCTCCAGGACCCATGTTCTGTAACTCAGGCGATAACTAATCACATCGTTAAAAAAAACAAACAATTTGTTTCCCACTGGAAAAATGTGTGTTTCTGTAACTTGTTGCGATAAATTCAATTTAAAATATATTTTCACTGGAATTTCCATTGGAAGGCGATAAGAAAAACTGTTATGTTGACATTTAAAAACAAAAACATTTCTCAATTCAGTGTTTTTAAAGTTCATGTAAACTTTTTTTTTGTTAATAATGAAATGCAAACTTAAAAGTTAATGAAATTATTAGTTTTTTAATGAAACGAAAAAACACAAGAAAAACACACCGTTTGTCGACGAGTTTTGTCGCTTCAAAAGTTACATAACATGGGTCCAGTATTCTTAAATATTAAAAATATTCAAAAAAAATACTATTTTATACTTTCAGAGAAAGTTTTGTTTTACAAGTAGAAATTTGATTCTGTCAACATTTTTACTCCTTTCTTATAAGTTGTTTTCTAAAATAGCATAGCCTTGATGAAAGTGAGGGAATCTATAGATAAGACAAATCAAAGAAAGATTTTTTAACAACTGTCAGGATTTACCTCTATAAGCACGACGTAATTTTTAAAAATTAGTTTGAATAAGATATCCTTGACAAAAAAAATCCTTTTTTACGACTTAATTGATTTAAACCAAATTCCTCATTGTGATATTTTTGCTTAAGCTTAAGATATGAAATTAGACTTCATAACAATAACTTTTTGATGACATCCAAGATTACCTCCTCTAGGTTTCAAAATTGTACACAAAATAAGTTCAAATGAGTTATAAAAAAATCCCTTGGAAATAACTTTTATCAACAAAAATACGAAAATAATCCCTCAAATTCAAATAAGGATTACCAAGTGCTTATTTGTAAGCATTTCATTTTTTTTTTTATTCTTCGTCCATGCAAAATTATTAAATAAAAGAAAATGCCTTTTTAACAATTTTACTACGCCATCGACTTAAATTTAAATTTGAAAATTTGAAAAAATAAAAAAAAAAAAACAAAATCGCTAAAACTAAACTCATTATACCATTGTCGTTCTTGATTGAAAGATGAATAAGTAAAAATTTAATTTCCTTCTTTTTATTTGCTTTTATTTCCTCACAACAACAACAACCACAACAAAAAAAAATTGAAGAAGAATACTCGGATTATTTCATAATTCCAAGAACAAATTTTTATTCGTCTGAGCAAATCAAAGATAAAGACAGAGAGAGACAGAGACAGACTAAATAAAAAAATATATATAATATCACCGTCGTCGTCGTCGTCCCAAGGATATACGTTTATATATTCTTGCCTCAATTTCACCCCCTCCCTTCCTCGAAATCTGGTAATCAGACATTCTTGTTCACATTCTAGTCTGGCTATGGCAGCAGCATCTGTATAAGGACACCATCAGAGTAAAAAAAAAATATCTAGAACGAAAATTTTTAAAGAAGTCGGAAGTTTTCACTTGGTCGCTGCGGTACGGGCGACAAGACTGAAACTATGATAAAAATTTGTGTATAAGGATATTCATGTCCTTCCGCAAAAAAAAAACACAAAAAAAAACGGAAAAAACATCGCGACTAGGAAATTATAAAAATGAAAACATCTTGCTACAGAATTTTATATATATTGAGATTTTTTTTCGTTTTGTCTCTCGATTATCAATAAGGACAACTACAAAAAAAAAACTTTTAAAAAGCATCCAAAGAAAAAAAGTAGTTAGTTGAAATATGGAGGATAAAAATAAAGCAACAAAAAATTAAAACAAGTGGTTAAAGAGGACATAAAATGCAAGCAATTTTTTTGTATGCTTTTTATTGTATGCTAGGAGGGTTTTTCGAGAAGCCTCATGTTGGGCGCCATTATAGGAAACCTTTGTTTAAACATATTTTTTAGTTTTGTTGTATATGTATTTTGGGAAGAAACAATTTATTTAGTACCGTTACTTACATATAAATTTAAATAGATGGAACCCTTGCTTCAAGTCTGGTAATTCCACAGCAAATAATCTCACTCCTTTTTCGTTTACTAGCATGTTTTACGATACTTAAGCTACTGATCATACTAAAACTTGAATCTAGAACGGGCGACTGAGTTTGTTGGTTAAGGATTTCAGAAAAAAATTGGAAAAATCTTTTATCAACATTTTCCTACATTTTTTTCAAATTCTGATCTGAGTTAAAAAACAATTTTAATTTGTATGAGGTTGAGGCTAGGGATATCACCGAAAGAAAAAAAAAGTCTCTCGAAACCGAAAGAAGACGTAAGGATGCATCACCTAAAATGTAACCAAAGGACCCGGTAAAATTGGAAGCAAAAATTGAAGGGGGTAGGTTAGGTTAAGCTGGTCAAAGAAGGCCAGAACACTTCGACCAATAATTAGTATACTGTGATGTCACTTGGATCCAGAGATCTTCCTTACTCGTTTAACTATTTGGGACTAACAATAAAGCGTTTAAGACTGTAAATGTCTGATTCCTGTACTAACATCACTATAGGATCAATATTGTAGAAGTCTCCGAGGTGGAGTCTACATCCTTGTGACAGGGCAGGGACAATATCAAAGAAGGTAAGGAACTGACTACTCCTTTTCTTCTTCTATACAACTTCTTCAGAAATCGTTTGTGGATCTCCGAGACGTGGAACGGGTCTGTCTATTGTATTAAACAGTGTCCAGTAAGGACACTTATAACAGAGTTAAAGTGCAGTTTACCAACCGAGATGAGTTGCTTTGAGCGTTAAGCACATTAATTGAAGAGACTCTTGCGAGTCACGTCACGTCGCGTCGGTCTGGTTTGGTTTACTTAGTGTCAAATTGGAACAAATTAAATTCCAGTGAATTTAGAAAATTCAAAAATTCGTTCTTAAAAAATTTTAGTAAAAAACCGTATTTAAGCTTCGGATTAAAATTTTAAACAAGATATTAAAACAATGTTAAATTGGATTTGTTATTTTTATTCAAATTCATTATTAGTCAAGTTTTATTGAAGGGTATATAAAAAATGTCAATGAATTCGAAATTGACTTAAAAATAAATCTTAAAAATAACATGCTGTTTTAGTAAAAGAGATGAGACTTCTTCTAGAACGGAACTGGACAGAAGCTCCACTTTAATAAATAAATAAGTTATTTTTTTGAAAAATCCAATTCAAATCAATTTCAAAAAATTTTCTCCTAGCAACTATGGAAAATACTAACTTTGTCAATATAAATTCATACTATAAAATTACAATTTACTTTCACTTAACTTTAACAATTCGAGAACTACTTATGTATTTAAAATTTAAATTAAATCTTAAATTTAAAAAATCAAAAAACTCCACTCATATACATATTTGCCACTTGTAATCCAGTTCATTGCCATTTTTAATACCTTTTCAAACGTTCAAATATACGAACCATTTTCTTCTGCATGAATAAATCTGAAATACAACATAACTCCCAAATAAAAAAAAGAGTTAATATTCTCCACTTGATATTGAATTTCATAGATACTCGTACTCGTATTATAAAATAATCTTTTTTACCTAACATACGAGTATACTCATAAATAGTTATATTTTTTTTGTATGTATTTGTCTTCTTTTTGAACTCTTATACAATAAGTGGCTTCTTTTATTCTTCTAAGGAGAAAGGATTTCCGGGAAAAAAAAATCAAACACATAAAAATGAAACAATAATAAATGGACTACCTATACCAATACCTACACATTTATTGCAAAAATATGAATATAATATTTAGCCTTTTCTATGTTTAGCCTTCAGGTGATGGAAAGTATTATATTTGTCTCGGGGGGAGGAATAAAGAATATAATATGGAAGCTATACTTTTGCCTTCCTCAAAAGAGTGCCTTATAAATTTGAAGACAATAATTATTGTTGTGTGGAGAAGGTGATATGTATGGGATATTTATTTGAATAATTTTATTCAAAAGAAATGTGACATTGGCAGGCACAATTTGTATGTATTGTATTATCTTTTTAACATGCCTTGAATATTTGATAGACAGAACTTATCTATCTTTAAATAATCAAATGTGCTCTCCATTTAAAACTAGAATCTGTTTCATTTTACCAAAAAATATTTTAGATTCAATAATTCTAACAATTTTTTTTGAAAGAAAAAACATTTTAATTTCAAAATAGGAAGGAAATGATCATCGCTAGACTTATAAAATTTGTGCTTTTGGTTTGTTAAATTTATAAAAAAATAAATTGAGGGACAGGTCGAAATTCAAGACTATAATAATTCTTTGTCAAAAATGTGTTCGTTTTTTTAACATTTAAACACAGACTTATACTCAAATTACTATGAATTCAAAATTTCTCTCTATCCATCTTTAGTAAAATATTTTCTTATAGTTTTCAAATGACAAGTTTTTAGCAGTTTTAATGGGCTTTCGGTTTTTAATTTTTAGAAGACAAATCCATTAAATATTATTTCATACATTTTTGAAAACTACTATTGCCAAGTGTTGAAATTCGACACTTTCGGACTTTTGTTCAAAAACAGCTTCATCGAAAATATTGAAGGAGAATGTTCATGTTTTTGAAATTTTACAGTGTTCGCCAGTGCAAACATCAAAATGACCCACAGTCTGTCAATCCTTCTCAAACGTACATAATGATACAAAATTCTTCATAAATAAAAATAAGTAAAAAATTTAAAAAAATCATCTTTAAATCCTTAACAATAAAAACAAAAAAATATATTTATTAGAAAAATAAAAAAAAAAATCAAATAGTTTAGTGCATCAACTTACTGATAATTCATTTTATTAAAAAAATAGTTCACACAATTTTTTTCTCAATTAATATTTGCTTAAAAATTAAAATTAATGGCGCAAAATTTTAAACGATTTATCAAATTGTTAGACCCATTTTTAGCAAATTGCTAAGCTAAAAAGATGGTTTTGATAATTTTAAACGATTTTAACATTTTACTATCTCTTAACATATTGCTAAAGTTAAAATCCCGAAAACCCTACTTTAACTTTTAGCAATTTGGTAAATCCATATGATATCTGTCATCATCCTAAAAAATTTCTATCATAATTCGGAAACTAAAAATTGTTTTTAATCAATAAAATGTTATCGGAATACGAAGATTTCGAAATATTTGAAGACTTTGTGCAGAAAAATGCTTTTTTTGTTAGAAATGTACATCAGGATGATGGAACACGACAGTAAACCTGTGTTCATAGTTAGCAAAAAAAAAAAACAAAAAAAAGGTTTAAAATTTTGGAGTAGTCGTTACCAAATTGTTAAATATTTAGCAAATTGCTAGTTAGTAAAATGTTAAGTCCTTAACAATAGGTTGTTTAAAATTTTGCGCCAATTTCTTTATTGATCTTCAATTTTTAGAATCTTTAAGTAAATAGACTATTTAAAATATTTTTTTTTTTTTTCAATGTTGATGAAAAAGTTTTATGAGAAATATTTTGTAGTTCTCAAAAGTTCCGATACTGATTTTTGAAATATATGAAAATCTTTTTGTGGAATAATTGAGTTAAAAACTTGCCAAGAATGAAAAAAAGTTCATCAAAAATGTTATGTGTATATCAAGACTTTAGCTATCAAGTCAAAAACAAAAGCTAATCACCATAAAATTACAAATTTGTATAAAAAGACTCTAATTGATATTAAAATTTACTTTTATATTTTTACACCATTTCTGTAAAAAGTAATGATTAAACTGTAATAGTGTAGAATTTTACACGTTTTCATTATGACCGAAATAGTATTGATTCATAAATAAAATTAAAAGGAGTGGGCCAAAATTACCGCCTTGACTAACCCCACAAGTCTTTGGGCGTCTTATTCTAAGCCCGCCATCTCTCACTTAACATTAAATGCACTTCAAGAATAAACTCAAAGATTTAACAAAAAATAACTAAAATTTAAAGTCAAAATACACTTTCTGACGGCAAAAACAAACCTTTTCTCATAATCCCTGGAGTATTTATTCATCGCCATTCGCCATTTATTTTGTCCATATATACTTCTATATAAGTTTGCTTACATATTCTGTCTGGGGACATCACATGTAATTGAGTTTCAGAACTAGAATGAACAACAAAAAACTAAAAAAATAGAAAAATATACTTCCCTGATAGTATTCACGTAGCCTTATACTTTAAAGTGGAACTTCTGACTTCTGATGGATGATGAAAAACTCCCTAATGATAACTGGAAGCTAGAATATTCCAGTTGAAAGGATGACTGACCCTACTTCACCCGTTTCCACCCCTCCTAAACCAAAACTACCTACCTACAATATACACATACATACATACTTCGAGCCAAAAAAGTTGTTCGCAATCATCTTCACTCTTCATGCTCTCTGCATGTTTAGTTTCATCACAACAACAACAACAAAAACATCATCATCCTTCTCCATTGAGAACAATATACACTACACTCGCGATAAACTTCATTTTGACGTTTTGCCATGGTATGTTACAAGATTGAGGGAAATAGTTTTTGTCCAACTATGACAAGTCTTCATTTAAGAACATAACCTGAAAAGCTGAACGCTGAACGCTGGCGCTGCACAAGCACACTCTGCAGCCATTTTTTTTTCGCTGCAAGTTTTGTATTGTTGGTGGAAATGAAAAAAAAAAATCTTCACTTGCCCGCTTTTAGATGAGCAATGGAAAATATTATTGTCACCGTGGCAACTGGGGTAGTAGAGGAGGGGGGTATCCAACTTGGATGACAAATATAGTTTGTCGTAGTTAGAAAACGTGGTTGTTGCATTTTTGTTTTAAAATTTCAAACACAAAAAAGTCAAACATTCCAAAACAGTCCGTCTCAAAATTGGTTTTGAAAAAGTTGACTTAAAGATGACTTTCAGAAGTCCTGAAAGGCAACAGACTTATTCTGACCATTTTCCAAATTAATAATTCATGCGTAGAAAATATCAAATATCTTAAGTCGACTTAGAAGAATTTTCATTGTTAATGAATCTTGTTGCTTTTTTATTCTTCTATCTCAATTTTTTCTTTTCTGCTCGTATCTATCGTATATAGGAAAAAAGACATCTACTTTAGAAAAATCCTAAAGTGACACATGGTAAAACATCTTAAGTCCAAGTTTCTGCTCTAAACTGAATCAGTAAATTTTAAAAATAGGCCATATTAAGCTGATTTACGATACATTGCCATGGACAAAAAAATACGCTTAAGATATATGTATATTCAGAAATTCAGAAATAGAACTTAAGACAGGTGTTTTGTCTTATGTTGAGATAGGTTTTTTGAGATCAATCATTTTACTTTCAAAAGTCATACTTTAATACGGTAAAACGGAATTTCTTCTTACAATTTTTTGCCCTTCTTCAATATGTTCAAAAATAGACTTAAAATAAATTACCATTTCACTCTAAGTTTCTAACTGATGTCACCTGGCAACCCTATAATTTAAACCACAATAGGCAATGACACGACGACGACGAGTCCTATTCTTCAAAGTAATAACCTCTGTGCTTCCATGAGGACATAAGGTTGGTTCCATCATCATCGTAGTGTTCTATGGCACATATTTTTGTCCAAGAAACACCGTGTTCTCCGTCAAGCTTAAGTGATGAACATGTTTTTCAATTCTTCCATTAAGTCCTTTTTTCCTCTACATACATACAAACATATACATTCATATGTATGTTATGTAGTGTATGTATGTATGCAACTAGTTTGTACCTCCTGTATAGCCGTTTCAATTTACAACAGTTGGAATTTAATAAAGTCATCTCTGTGCGCCCGGTGAACTATGAATAATATTTTCTGATTGTGATGAACGAGTTGTTCCAGGACACAGACCCCCCCACAAGGACATTATATTCACAAGCTGACATTTGGGGTTACACGTTACACGGAGACGACCGACGACGATAGGGCTAATAAAAATGTATGTGGCTTAAAAAACATGAAAACGAACACATCCAATAGCTATCTATTATTTTTGTTGTTGTTCTCGTTTTTTTCGTTTTTTTTTAGTTTTATATTTTTTGTGGTAAGAGAATGACACAAGAACAAATTTAATCATGGAAACAAATTAAAATTTATGATCCACAAATAAAGTGCAAGACACATGATGGTGGCAAAGTGAACTTTAGATATAGAAAAAAAAGGACGACGATGAAGGACACCAGACTATGGAAGATTCTATATAATACACAATTATTATGTACATACATTTATTATGTATTTAAGAGTTCTGTTCAATCTGTGAAGATGATAAGGAGGTTTTGAAATTTCTGATCGGATTTTTAATGAATCTTCTTTAAAGAACAAAATCTGGTCCATGATGTTTGTTTGACATCTGACAGTTCTTAAGATTTTCCTCAGACTTTGATACTTTGATTTATGATAAGTTATTTTCATGAGAACTAACTGGATTTGTTATGTTAAATTCTTTGATATCCCAAACTCCAATCTCGGTTAAGATCCAGTGACCAACTGGTTAATGAGGCAGCTTAATTAACCTACATAATTAACAATAATGGACGTAAAATGGAACCTTGGGGAACACCTCTATAGTCTTTCATTATTAAGAAGAGCTACCTAGCATTTGGAATCAAGGTATGAAAAAATTATTCAATACAAAGTGTGGTGGTTGATGATGACTAACAATAGTCCTGGATAGTTGACATTCGGTACTGCATTCATTTAACAAGTCTTTCCATTTATCCCGCCAATGGCGCCATCCATCCAGTTGCGCACCAGAAGGCTTTGATCGTCCTGTTCTACATCATCTTTCCAGCATATAAGCTTTAAGAATACGTCTATTTTAAAAATGTGTCAACCTCTAAGACTACAGGTTCAAAACTTAAACTTAAAATTAACCACCTTCAATGACTTAACACCTTTCGAGAAGCCCTTAAAATAAAAAATTATTTATTTAAAACAAATTCTCGTTAAAAATAGCTTACATTTGTTTACTTGTCATTTTATTGTCTTGTCTATAAAAGCTTCTAGACGTGACTAAAATTTTCCTGTCTTTGTCTGTCTTATCTTTGCTTAAATATAAATTAATTCATTGACAGTGAGTTCGTTTTTATTTTTTTCTTGTCCACAATTAAATTTCACTTAGATGACCTTAATATGCCAATTACTCTTCCTTTTATCGTAATCAGTGCCATTTACAGGTGTCCACCCACATAAACTTCATCCTTCGTCTCCTTCTCTTTTTTATTCTTTATCTATCCATTTGTCTCCTTTTTCTTTTCTATACATACGAGTACATAAGTATATGCGAATATAAGGTGTTGTTAATGGCATCAGGCAGAATTGCTAATTTATTTACGTGAGATATGACAATACCCTAACCTACCACCACCCCCCTATATTATAGTCAAGTGTAATTGATCGGCAATTAAACACCGATGTTAATTACCCCATATAGCCCTGTCCCATATAGTCCACACGTACAACAGCAAAGTCCTGTCCCTGTGCCAGAACCATATCGACTGACATCACACTGCCATATCGTACATACCTTCCTATACTTTATACTTTATACTTTATACCTATCCTCGATAAGGACATTTTCATTACTAAAAATTAATTTAACAATATGACTCAATGTGGCATGCAATTGGGTGACTTTGAGTCAATTAAGGGTTAATTCAATTTGTCTAAGTGGTCACGATTGCGACTATACGACTACCAGTGTTCACATAGCCAAAAAGAGGCCACAATCACCCACACACACACACACAGACACAACTTAATCTACCTAAATTCCCACAGCAACAGGAGATATATGTATTCAATTAAAATAATGTCCTTACACGATTCGGTCCTGTGTCATCTCTCGAGTAAACGAGTATAGAATAATTTATTCATTTGTTAAACTTTTGGATGTAATGAAATACGATTCAAGTGTATTTATCTTTTGATTTGTGTGTGTGATTTTTTTTTTTAATTGCAGATCGAAGCTTCCTTGTCGCCAATGCTCAATCAGACACTAATCATATCATTTGGTGTTCGGATGGCTTCTGTAAAATGACCGGCTTTCCAAGG
The DNA here is from genome assembly GCA_905146935.1 of Scaeva pyrastri. Lineage (NCBI taxonomy): Eukaryota > Metazoa > Arthropoda > Insecta > Diptera > Syrphidae > Scaeva > Scaeva pyrastri. The sequence goes on along the minus strand of LR989928.1, from coordinate 10,910,368 downwards.
GCCGAGGTAATGCAACAATCTAGTACAACAGAGTTCCTGCACGGGCCAATGACATCACAAATGGCCGTCAACCTAATTAGAGAGGCACTCGTCAAGGGCTATGAGAAGCATTTCGAGATCCTCTACTATCGCAAAAACGGTAAGTGTGCACCACTATAATACTCAAACCCAACATCAGCATGACTATATGATGTGAAATTTAAAATTTCTTCCTATATCCGTTCGTTCTACTCCCAGGATAATGATACTCTTTGGTATATTGGTGGAGTATGAATGCAAAGGTAGGAGTGTATTCCAGCAATGCCAAACTGAAAAAAATATAAAGCATTTAAAAAAATAAATTAGGCTCAAAGAGAGTAATGAAAATTGTACGTCCCTTAGTTTGTTTGACATTAGCAGTTGAAATCCAAGATTCGAGTTCAATGAAAGTCAATCGATAGTTCAACCCATGAAAACGCGTGCAGGTTGTCAACTCACATTGTGTGTCATTTTTCGGACAACTGTCAAATGAAAAGTCATAATTTTGTAATAAATAAATAATCTAGGTGGCGCTACAGCTCGTAGAGAACCTAGGTTTAATATAGTGACTTACAACTCTCAACCATTCCTGTTCGCAAGTAATGTCAGAGATGGAGCGGACCTACAACTTTTACGACAAATATTATTCTAGCAAAATTTTAGATGCCACTGGCAGGGAATGCACTCAGGCCTTTGGTATGACAGTTGACATCATGCTAAGGGTACTTCTTCACTACTATAGTACCAATAGAGTTGCCATCTTTAAAAAAACCTGTATCAGATTTAAGCTTTAAATTTTAGATATCAAATGTTTTTCAGAAATATGAACCTTTTTGACGTTTCTTATTTTCCCAAAAATTTTTCGTCCTTTTCTGTTTGTTAATAGTGACTACCTGCTTGATTAATGGAAGCTACATCAAGTTCTTACCTATTAAAGAGTTCTAAAAGTGGTTTGGTTTAGGATGCTCATCTTTACCAGGAAATTGGTGTTCAACACAATTCAGCCAACAGAATTCCTTTATTTTCTATCACTTATAATAATTTCAAGTAGTTGTTTGAGTTAATTTATTTTAGATGCCAACCGGCTAAAAAGTAAATCCCCTTTTAGACGATGAGTTCAGTTTTTGTTTCAGTTGAGCTATCAGTTAAGCTTTCAGTTAAACTGATGTCTAAACACAAAAACTGAAACGTTTAACTGATACTGATGGAATTCCCATAAGCTGTCAGTTCAGTTCTCAACTGATAAACTGAACACCAAACTAAGTTTCATTTTAACTGAACCGACAGTAAAACTGAAAAATGAACTGATAACTGAACTGAAAACTGAACTGAAAACTGAACGGAAAACTGATCATGTAAAAGGGGCTTAAAATGTGAATGTCTGAGAAACAAACAACTTGACAGTTTACCTCCACATTTGAGTAAAAAAAAGGCCTGTTCCGAGTTCACTAAACGCGGATCAAAAAGGGTCCGCCCTGCGCTTGCTCGTGTTTAAAGGAGCAAACGGTAGAAATGCAGCCGAAAAATACATAGATTCTACATACTTATGTTTTTTGATGAATTTTTATTCTAAGGATGTTGAAATGTATTATGGAAAGTTAAAAACTAAAAAAAGAACTAAAATATATTTTCCATTCCAATATCTTTAAATTGAGCAATCATAATTGAGGTTATTCGCAGCCTCTTTTTAAGATCTTACTCATCAGTTAAAAAGTCATTTTTAATTTCCAACGAGACTTTTATTAGTTTTATCTTGATCTCGTCAAAATTGCAAAATGTCTTTCCGAACCTATAAAAAACGTTTAAACTTTAATAAATGCAAATAATTTTAAATCAGTAGAAGATTTAAATCAAAATAACTAATAATTTATATGCATGTTTGGCAACGCTGCATTATAGATAGGTATAGGTACATGCCCCACAACTCACCTCATGCATGCATGAGTTAATCCCCATGCAAAACGGATATGACCCATACACTTGAACCGGATATGAAGAATGATAAGAGCCACATAGTTCCATATTATTTTTTTTTTTGTGTCGGTCTTTCGGTATGGCACATACCACTCATAGGCTCATACCTATTCGGGAAGGACTCATGGTTGTCGACAGAAAAAAAAAAAAAAAACACAGAGATGATACCTGAGAAAGGATGTCAAACTGCGCCGCATGCTTCCCTTATTGATATGCCATTCATGGCCCGAAGAGGATTGAAAGTTGTGTATAGTTGTGTATACGTATGTACACACAAAGAAATATGTTTTTTATCGTCCTTTTTTTAAATTGTTTTTTTTTTTCCCTTCGCACATCTCTATCCCAGTCCCAGATAACGATTATTTTTTTGTATAATGTCCTTTTCTTCGTCGTCATCGTATTAACGCGATGGGCTCAATTTTGGTCCTGGTTTATAAGCGTAATGGGTGTGTTTGCCAAAGCCTTACAAATTTATTATTCTCACTAAGTAGCTATCATCCTTCTGCGTGATGTTGGTTATAGAAGTAAAGTTCCTCAAGCAAGTGATAGACAAACATAAAAGGAAAGGAATTCAAAAGAAAATATGAGAAGAAGAAAAAAAAAATGAGAACGAAGCGACAAAGTGGCATAGAGATAATATGTCTAAGGATGCTCAACTCATGTTGACTAAAATACGAAAAGGGCAAACAAACATTTTCCCGCCGCCGCAAATAGAATCTTTTTCCTTACTTCTTGTACTTTGGCTATGTGATCCTGTTTATATGATTATGGCTAAATAAGTTCAAGGACGAATCAGCAATTTTTTTGGTTATTCTTATTTCACTTTAATTCTTTTTGGAAATGCTTAGATGCTGATGGGGATTGTTTTTTGGGAGTGTGTTGTACAAGTGTAGATAATAATCAATGTTTCGAAAATTTTATATTAAATACACGAAAACTGATGTTTTCTTATAAAAAATTGAAATTTTGATTTACGAGTAGCTTTACTCGTATGAGATGAGAGTTGATTTATGCGTACGCAGCAGATCAACATCACATGCAGCAGACAGCACATTATCTTTGGCCGATATCTTTATTAAATCTTTCCAAGAATGTTAATTCTATTTTTTGAGATTGTGTCTTACAAATCAATTTTGTTTATCTATAACTTTGGTTGAATATGTCAAAGTACAAAGTCCGAATAGGATTATTTAAGGCCATTTCCATTAATGATGTATTGACAGACGAATCACGATATAATGACTTGCAATCACAATTCACAATCACAATCTGTGATAGATTCACAATAAAAAAATTAAAAACGGTGAATAGATTGATTGTGAATTTGTGATTTGTGTCCTCAAAATTTCAAAAAAATTGTGTTACCGTGATTTATTTGAAAAAACAGTATTTTGATTGATATTCTTAAAAAAAGAACAAACTCACATTATGTCAAAGTCTGCCAGGCCTGTAATTGTGACTTAATGTGAAAAATGAATAAGGTAAAAAATTCACAATAAATTATGTCAAAATTACAGAATAAATCTCACACATCAATATTAAACTGTTTCTTAAATAAAGTGTGTCTAAAGAGTGATTATTGTTTTTTCTATAAAATTTTCAATGACATTTTGTCACAATTGTGAATGAGCTGAGTTTTGATTGATGAGAGATAGAATTCTCTTGCCTAAATTTACTCTTCCATGAGGTTTGAGGTTATTGTGAATGATGCCTTATCGATGTTCCTGGGTTTTTGTTATCTATTTATTATTTGCAGGAGCAACATTTTTGACAGATCAGTTGATCGTTTTGAAAGTTGTTGAAATATGGAAAGTTGAACTTTAAATTGAGAAGAAAATGGTTCTTAGTTATCTGTCAAACCAACAGAGTTATGTAAAAACTTTTATCTAATATTTAACCTGTGAATTTTTCTTTTCAGGAACAAAATTTTTGTGTTCAGAAATAATCGCACCAATCCGCTCCGAAGTTGATGACATATCCTTATTTATTATTAATTTTGAGGATTTGTCAAATCCATCAGCTGTGGAGCCACCATTAGTCGCAACACTAAGTAAATGTAAGTTAAAAATTGTTTCAATTAAAAATTTTTGTAGTATCCTTTTCTTTGATTTTTTCTTTTTAAAATTTTTTAGCAATTATAATATTTATCCTGGGTGAATCATTAATAAAGTTAAAATTGATATTGCAACTAATTTTTGACTCATCCAAAACCTACCAACTGTATACCTACCTATTCCTGAAATATTTTTAACCCCTTTCCCTTTTACTTCCAGTTGATAGAGCTCGTGCTAGTTTTAAGCGTTCATTTAGATTTGGTAACTTAAGAGAAAGGGGCCTTAGATTAGCTGGGTACTTGACACCGCCTTCCGATGTTACCCAAGAAGAGGAGGAAGCGCACGAAAAGTAATTTCAATACTATTTTCGTTACCTTCATACTTATTACATATCTATGCATACAAAAATACTATATTCTTAATTTTTAATCCATTTCATCAATCTTAACAAACACTCCACGTCACTTTAATATGATACTAACCATTTATATATTTCTACTACATCTACTACTAACTACTACTACTACTTCTACTACTATTTCATTCTGCCTTCCACACACACAATCTACATTCACTGATACTAGTTGTCAAACCCATTGTTTTGTTCTTTTTTTGCATCTTTTCTTTCTATTTTGACAGTTCTACTTCTAATATAATTCCAGCCAAATAACCCTCCCTAAAATCGAGTCTGGTAAACTCTGGACGCCAATGTCAACACCAACACTACGAAGCAAAGAGACTGAAAAATTACGTGATTCCTTACGTTTAGAAGATTTAAAAGTCATTTTACCTGAAGTAACATCTGTTGAGTACCGTTTTGATTACAAAAATGTTTATTCTGTTAGTATAGATAATTCTTTCAAACTAATAATATTTCTTTCTTTTTTTTTTCCTCTCTCTTGTCTCTCTCTCTCTCGACGTTTGTGTTTTTTTGTTTTTTTTTCCTTTTTATTTTTGGTTTTTGTTGATTTTTATTTAATTCCGTTTTACGTAAAATGTATTGTATTGCATACCCATGTGTCAAAATCATCACTCTACTCTGTAATATTCTACTTGTCATCTGTCAAAAATGTCGATGTTTTTCTACTCATTTGATTCACATGTGTCATTTATATTGTTTACCCTCCATTTTGAATGACGGCCATAAAATTAAATCCCATTTCATTTCGTCTCCCTTCTCTCTCTCTCTTTCTCTTCTCTCTCTTTGTTTTTTTTCTCCTTTTTGTGTATTTTTGCAGAAACCTACAGTTATCACAACAACACAAATAACAACTGCAAAAGACAAATCAGAATTTGTACATACCAAAAGTTTAGATTTCGATAGTAGCCAAATAAGAGGTGAGTCCATTCGTGTTTTAAAAATAAAACAATATACAAAATATGAGTGTGGAATGTAAATTTGTTGTGTTTTACTTTGATTTTATTAATAATAATAATAAATTTATCAAAAAAAATAACTTAACCCCCTTGGTCTGTACTAACACTACATTACCGACTGGGGTTTGAGCATACAATTTAAATAATTATAAATTTAAACAAACAAACAAACAAACAATGAACAAAAAAGCTCTTGCAAGCGCTTTTTTAAATAATTATCCACCAACCAGAAGTTGAGTTTGCATCTCTGGTTGCTTAACTTTAACACTTTAAGTTCATACAACAACCACAAAGTTCAAAAAGCTCGTTTTTTGGTTCCTTTTGTTTGATATTCATGACATTAACCAATATCACAATTTATAACAGTTATTTATGCTTGGTTTAGGACATGACTAAGATTTGCTCGCCAGGCTGTTGATTTTTCTTTCTATGTTATTCGATGTTTTGTTTTAGGTTTGTCATTTTTTTTTATGTTTTTCTACGTTTTTTTACTATTGTGGGTGAAGAAAGTTTTAAATGTTTCCTTATTTTTGTTTTCGAGTTTTCCAGTGTTAATAATTTTGATAACCGTTAATAAGATAAATCGCTTTCGATGTTTTTTCCTTAAGGATTATAAATAATATTAGTTAATTGCGTTGTTTATTTTTATTTTCTTTAATTTTTCATTTTGAATGAAACTGGTCAGTGTTTTTTAAGTGTCGTATCTTTAATTCTGCTCTTTTTTTTAAAAATCTTGCTTATTTTTTTAAATAAATAAATCAATATTATAATGTACTTATTTAAAAATTCAGCCGACAACCGGCGGCGGTTAAGGAAGTTTTAAGGATGTCATCTAGATTGGAAAATTTATTTCAACCATTTTAGGATCGGCTTCAAGGTGAAGCCGATATTTTATAGTTTTTATTTTTATAAGCAAAGGGTTTTTTCTCAAAATACCAATTACTAACCTAACATTATTCTAATCAAGCTTAAAGCCTTATAAACACCAGAAAAATCAAAAAATCAAAAAAAAAAATCACTCACTAACACACTAACAACTCCAACGCACACCCTTCCAAATAATTGTTCTTCTTGTAGTCTAATCCCTGACTATTGTTTTTCTTTTTTTTTCCTTTTTTTCAACTTTTTTTTTATTTGTTTTTGATTTTTGTATTATTTTATTTTATTTTATTTTATTTTTATTTTTTTGTTTGTGTAAAACTGTTCTTTGCTGCTATTATAGATGAGGAACAAAGACTTATACATGTTAATGAAGTAAATGAGACCGCTAAAACGGCAAGCGATCGTCGTGGTCAAATGCAAAAGCGAGCGCACACAATAGACGATTTTATGACAGGTAACCAAATAAAAAATAAAAAACAATTAAAATAAATTTTAACAACAAAAAAAACAATCAACTAAAAGAAAACAAGAAATACTAAATTAACAAAAAGTAGCAAAGGAAAAAATATAAATAATTATGTAGTTACCTATACATAGTTATATTTTGTTTTTTTATAATTATTCAAAAAAATGTATAAAAATTTTTAATTATACTTATATAAGTCTTATATAGAAAAAAGACAACGAACTTTTATCAAAAAAGAAATTCCAAAAAAATAAACAAAAATTAAATTCCAAATAATCAGGAACAATTTTTAATTTAGAAAAATTAAAAAAAAAAAGTATTTTAAAATATATTTTTAAATTTAATTGCTTCCAATCCCAATTTTTTTGTTTATTCTATCATAAATATTATTTTTTTTTTAAATAAAAAAAGTACCTACTTTGATTTTTGACTTTTATAAATTTATATATTTAATTTTCGCTTTTAGTGCTTAAGAATTATTTTTTTAACCGCTTTTTAGCAGGAAGTTAACAGTGATTATGCATAAAATTAAATAAGGATTTAAGAATGTAAGAATTAAAAAAAAAAATTATATAATTGATGGTGTCCGTTATTGTTGCATATTTTAGTAATTGTTTTGTTAGTAGATGGCATTGCACGAATGAACCGTTATGTGGTTTTTAATATGAACTAAAGTAGATTATATCTTTTTACATAAATATCAAATAGTTGCAGTTTGATTATGATAATTGAAATGTTTCGGGGAAGACAAGAAATAATACAAATATTTATAAATATTTATTTTTTTGAAAACACTTAATATCTGAAGCTTATATAGAAAATAAAAAATTTTATAATAATGTGACCTTTTTAAATCATTTGTAGACTGAATGCACTCATTTGCGTTCTTTTGAATGAATATAAAGAATGAATTAAAAGAATGTCCGGAGAATTGAATGATTTGAATCAATTTCTTTAAGCAACAAAATGATTGCAATCTTTTCATTATCAAGTTCAAAGTGTACATTTTTAGACTTACAAAATTTAAATATTAATTTCATTTCAAAAAATCGTCTAAGTTTCTGGCAACTTTCGTCTTAAGTTAAGTCTTTAAACATTGGCCATTTTTTTTTCCTTAAAATTGAACGTTCCCATTTTTAATTTTGGAATATTCTTATATAAAAATTAAAAATACATAATTGCTATTATATTTATTTCCTGTCTTCACCTTAATAACTGTTTTTAAGTAGTTAAAAAAAAAATAGTTTGGCTGAAAATGATAATTACATTTTTAAGAGCAAGACTGTGTGTATTCGATGTAGAATTTTATAGTTAAAATAATTATTGTAAATGGCTTTAAATATTTATATTTTTTATTAATTTTAACACACAAAAAATTCTATATATAGTCGGAGTGAGAAATAAGGCTTTGATCTTAATTAAACCATATCAGTAGATATTAAATATTCATATGAAATCTTAAAAAAATAATATACTCTCTTCTATTTTCGAAAATTAAAGCCTTCTAATTCACTTATATAGAAAATACATAAATGTACATGGCGATAAAAAATACTTTGAAAAAATTATTTAAAAATATTAAATTTAAAAGAAAATTGAAAATTTTTACAGGTTCAACTGGTCAAACGTCCAGACAATATTTTCCCTATGTCTCCTCAGAAAGTGATCTACAACGATATAAAGCAATTCCAATCCGTCAAAATGCATGTCAAAGTGAAACACATCACCAACGGACAACAAGTTCATCACTGTCAAATGTGCCTTCAGATTTGAAATCGGACCGGATAAAGGTGAGAAATTAGATTTTCCAAAAAAAAAAATCAATTTTTTATGAGTATGTTTTTCATTTTCACAAAAAAAAAAGAAAGAAAAGCTTTTGGTTTTTTGAATTGTGTGCGTTTTGGTTTGAAACTATTTATAATTTTTTGACAACAGCAATCAATATTAAAATATATATTATTACACTCTAAATAAAAATACTAAAAATTCGTTTCTACTCGTACATACACTGGCAACACATTTTTTCTTCGAATCTTAGTTTTTTTTTAATATTCTTAGTTTTGAAATTAAATTTTGCTTTTTTTGAATAAGTTTTTTTTTACGAATACAAATGCTTACCACTTCAACGACCATTTAAATTATCTAAACATAAATACAAATAAAAACAAAATAAATCCGAAATCAGAAACAAAAACAAAAAACAAAACAAAAAAAAAAGAATAATATTAAATGTTGACATAAATAAATTTACCTACATTGACAGCCATTGAGCACGCATAGCACGCCAAGAAGCATTGCTAAGCCGGTGGTGGTGGATAAGCATGAAATCAAAGTAACGTATTGTCTCGTTTATATATAAAAAAATAAAAATAATTAACAAACTACCCACACCCCTTCTTTAGACAACTTATACCCTCCTTATAGAGTTTTGTAGTCTCATTTTATAGCGTTCATGTACCTTTCCCTTTTACTCGTAGTTCAACGTCCAATTATACAAAAATTAGCAAAAAAAAAGTTAAGTGTTTAAATACTTAGACATTTTCTATTAACTATTAGCTATAGTTGCACGAAATCTTCTTTCTTATTAACTTTAACTTCTATCCTTGCTCTTGATACAAAATTTTGACAGACATCAATGTTTTAGATTTCAATTCTAGTTTCGCGTGTTTTAAAATTTTAAATGTAAAGAAACAGAAAACCATCACTTTAAGCAAAGTTTAAGGAAAAAAATATTTAAGGATTACAGGATATCTCAATTCTAGACTAAAAGGAACAACTTAAGATACCTCATTCTTACATAAAAGTCTTAAATTGTTTGAAATTTAATTTAACAGTTTGGGTCTTCTCTTAGAATACTCCTGATAGCTAGATATTATGCGCATTGAAATTGGATGTAAAAAAATTCCAAATTTCGATAAAACTTGTCAAAATTATTCAAGCCTTTTGACGTTTTGAAAACATTGGTATAATATACTTTAAACAAGAGTTTAAGTTTAAGGTGACTGAACATTTTTAAAACACAATAATTTAGCAACCTTTTCTAAAGGAGCTTTGAGTACCTAACATGTTATAATATTTCAAAAAAAAAAATGGACATTTTGTGTTTCGTTTGGTTTTTTTTTTTGAAAACATTGAATTAAAAATTAAAAATAATGAAAATGGTTTAATTTAAAAAAAAATTACATGCATACATAGCTCTCCGAAAAAATCGGGAACCTTGTCGTGTTAGGGTTACGTCCTAAAAGATCTATGTATTATGCCCTCTTTTAGATCTGGATGAGATTCTCTCTCTTCTTACTTTAGAGTTCCAACTCTTTTAAAAACCTGAGTATTTGACTTCTTTTACTTGGTAGCTTCCCAAAATATTACCTTCTTGTCTCCATGAGTACTTCACAATTTTCCACAATACGGTATGATCGGATGTTTCCTAATTATGTTTAGGTTCTTATTCAGTTTAGTGGCCAGTGAGTAGACTTCCTTCTTAATCATGTAGTCTGTAAAACGTTTTTGGTTGAGATTTCCAAGTGATGTTTTTGATTTGTCTGCCTAATTTTTGGAAGATATTTCCAGATTTTTACTCGTTCCATTTTAAAGACTTTTTTGACTCTTAATACCATTTCTTCTATTCCACAGTATGGTTTGGGGCCAATTTATGAAGTTGTGGCACTAATTCTCGCTAAGGAATCTGCCTCGTTATTTCCCTGTACATTGTGACAGTATTTTCCTAACCGAGTTCGTTCGGTGTGTCAATGCAGTTCCACACTATTTTCGAATTAATAACAGCTTGAATATGAATATGTTCTGATTACGATAATTTCATTCGATATTACTTTTAGTATATTTTGCAATGGCATTTATTTCTGCCTGGAAAAATTTTGTTTTGGAGTAAAGATTTCTGAATCAGTCTCCTCGGACCTCGACACATCAGTGTCACCGCTTTTGCAACGTATAACATACTATTAAAGCAATTACTCAATATAAAACACAATAAATTAAACCAGCTATTGGACTTAATCCTGCACAAACAAAGAAGTAAAAATTCGTTGACTTCTATTTCAAATTATTCATTTCCTTATTTCTTGAAATAATTTTTACTTTAAACAAGATTCATGGTAATGGCAATCTTTATGTGCAAGTTTATGTTTTAGACTTTTTTTGAGCCATTAATTTATTACAAATCATCTGTTTTTTGTTTGGTCCAAAAAGCACGCCAAAATACGAGATATGAAAAAGGTCACTTACGTATGTATACATATTGTTGCCAAAACAATGTGATCATATTTTAAGAAAGACAACCTTATGTTTTTTTTTTTTTAATTTTGAGCTCGTCGAAATCTACAGTTCCTATGAGTTAAGCTATTTTTAAAAAAGAGTACTGTAGCAGTTCTAGTCAGTATTGGTATACCATTTTAGTCGATTAAGGGCCAATTTTTCAGTTCGAGATCATCCTCGAGAAAGAGCTAACTCTGGTTTAACTCTTCATTTCAGTTTTTCAGTGTTCAATTTAGTTCCGAAGTTAACTCAGAGTTAACTCTCGATATTATGTGAGTTAACTCTGGGACTAAAAAAATATTTTGACAGCTTGACAAATAAATGTTTTGCAAACAATAATTCAGAAGTGAAGATATTTTATTGAATTATTTTTGTTCCGTGGACACCCGATCCGTTTGTTTGGACTCTATTGTTTTTTTTTTTCCTACTTTCAACAGACTGAAGGAGACATTCAATTTCAATTGTTGAAAAATGAAATCCTCTTTTAGAAATTTTTTTTAATTTTGAATATTTTTTTTTTTTTTTGCTGATAGAGTTAACTCTTCACTGAAAAACTGATTCAAGAGTTAACTCTGGGATCAGGATTAACTAACTTCAGAGTTAACTCTAAGTAAAAACCTAGCCCTAAGTATGATATTACAGGACGATACTAGGTTAAAATGTGTTTACAGTATAATTAAACATCTACAAATATTTATGAAGTATTATCTACTAAATTTAAAGTTAATATAAAAACACATATTGAATTTATTTTGTATTATTTATTACGTTAAGACACTATATGTGTCTTAAATTGGGTCGCTTATAAACTTTATTAGAAGTCTAAAAATTACTCTTATTGTGTTTATAGTATTTTTAAGCTTACAATAAAAAAAAAAACAATTATTTTGTTTTATAAATTTTTTAAAAAGACTACGTTAAAATAATTGTTAGCTTATTTCTTAAAGAACAAAAACTAAAATTTATTTTTTTTTTAACTAAAGCATTTTTATACATCGTTTTATATGTTATGTGAGTTAAAGTTCATAAATAAATCAGTGCATCTAAAAATATTTGAAAAACTTTCAATTTATTTAATTTTCAATAAAATTTTGAAAATTTTAAAACAACTTATAGCAAAAGTGTTTATTTAAAATTTTCGAGTCAGAAAAGATAAAAAAAAATAAGTGAAAAATATTTTAGAGCATTGAAAGCTTTGCTGTTTAGAATAAAAAAATTATTAGATTAATCTTTAACTATTCTCTATTTAAAATAAATATTTAGAACAGTAATGGTATTTGAATGGAAACTTTTAATTCTAAGGTTAAATGTTAGATAAATGAGTGATGTTAGGTGAATTTATGTTTTTTGAAGAATATATTTTTAAGACTTTTTTATAATATAAAGGTCTTTTTTTATTCTATTGTTTTTTTTTTTTTTCAATCGTATGTATTTAAACAAATACAACCTTTATGTCTATTGTAATATCCAGAAATTAAAATTTACATTTTTCTAAGTAGGTATTTTAACTTTCAAGATTTTTTTTTATAATTTTTAAAGTCATTATTTAGAAGTTGACATGACACTTGATGTGATGTTGTATTAACCATATTTTTTTAATATTAGAATTCTTTATCAAAGTGAAAAAAGTGCAATTTTATTATTGCTTTATTCGTTACAATCTGTCGCATGCTGTTCAAAAATCCACGAGGATTTACCCTCAAAGCATGAATTTTTCTTTTTTGTTGTTTTTTTTTTTATTTTCTTTCTTCTGTTAGTCATGAATAAAACCTTATTCAATATTGTATCATCCCTGTTTATATTTTAAATATCCATTAATTTTAATTTTTCTTATTCCAGGATAATGGATCGGGGAAATTTTTTCAAGGGAGTCGTCATACTCCCAATATGGGAGAAAAAGTAGCACAGGTAAGTGAGTTTTATGCATATGAATGAATAAATAAATATAAAAGTAAAATTTTGCGCTTAATCATGCAATATTTTTGGATAAATCTAACCATATATAAATTTGCTAAAAGTGTTGATAAATCAAAATCAAAACAAGTAAGAACAACATTTCTATCATAATAATCAAGTTCAAAAAAGAAACACCATCTACAGTTTTCTGAATACGTCATCAAAACTGATATATGTTTTATTTTTTTTTGAAATAGTCATTTTTCAAGGAGAAAACTCGGAGAATTTACCAGAAATTTTAACTGGAAATTCGGGATGGGAACTGAAAAGTGAAAAAAAGTAAATCCTTTAAAGATTTGTCTTACATTAAATAATATTTTTCAATTAGATGTCAACGTTGATAAATTCTCTCTTGATAAAATACTCTCTCAACTAATTTACGACTAGTTCAGGGGCGTAGATGTATCATTTATACGTGGAGTTATAGGCACCCCCAACCATTAAAGATCTGATATTTGTAAAAAAAAATCCGTCGAAAAGAACATGAAATAAATCGTAAATTGTAAGTAAGGACTTTTTACCAAAGTATTTTAAAATAGTTTTTTTAAATCGTCGTATTTTCATAAATATTTGCTAATTTTTATGATAAAACAAAGTTTACGTTAACCTATAAATTGTGACTGTCAGTTTGTATCATTTTGAAATTCCAAATCCAAGATTTTTTTTTTTTAATACATCAAGGGGCTTAGGGGTCAAATTAATATGGACACAAATTTGTATTTATATTTTCCAGAAAAAGACATTTGTGTCACCTCTTAATTATATCATTTCACCTTATTCCCAAAATACAATATAATTAATGACTTTTGATAACCAAATGTGAGGTTCCACAGGGAGGACAATTAGAGCCACTTCTTTTTATTTAAGTAAATAATTCAGCCTTCCTTGACATCAAATTAGCAGGAAAAACAAAAAATCCCATAAGAAACATTACACGACAAAATCAATATTGTCTTAACTAATTAACGGCTAATTAACAGAAAATTTTGTCATGTGTTTTGTCTCTTATATTATTTGATCTCTCTCCTTTGTCCCAATCTCTGTGGTATATCATCTGATAGCAATAGTCGATAAGGTGAAGTGTTTCTACCTCATATATTTATCTGTGTTTATTATTTTACTTAACTTAATACTCACAACTTTTTCTATGTTAAGTCTATTTTATCCTCTCAGGATAAAGTATACATGTATTTGATAGAAGAAAATCAATAAATTGATTGAATTTTCGGTACTCATACAAGAGTGTATAGGATTCCTACCATCATACACGCAACATAACCCAAACCAACCTTCAATTTATCATCATGTGCCGCACCGACACCGACACCATCACCATCATATAGCAGACATAAATCAACTAAAGTGACAAGTCATATAAATGAAGACCAATAATGAATCGACTCTTCAACCAAACACTTATACACACAAACGAAGGTGACTACTCTATACTAACTAAATATGTATGTACCTCATTATAATTAGCATCATTTTGTCAGTTCCCACTTAGCCTTAATCAAAATGGCTTGAGCCTTTTATTCCCGCATATACTCGAACTCGTACCTTAAAGGAAAAAAGGAAAAACAACAAAAATTTTAAGAATAATTATTGAGAATGTCGATACCAAGACACTTTTATAGACAAGCGACACAGACAGACACAGAATTGCATAGGTGTCCATGTCCACATTTAAAGGTCAGACCAGCATAATTTATGAAAGGTATACAATATCATTAAATGTTTCTGGTTCTGGTTCGGTTCCGTTTCCAGATGCAAAGCAATAACCTTGATGGCTATCGGTTGTCGGCTTGGCACAAACATACAGTTTTGAAAAAAACCACCACCCATCTACAAATCAAACTATGTGTGACAGTGACCTAAATGACAATCCAATTATATTGCACTTTCATATTTTGAAGTTCAATAGGCAAGAGCATACGTACATATACAAATATGACAGTCGATTACGCCATTGACAGTTCTAAATCCTAAACCCGCATGTATACGTTTACGTTTACATTTTATAACTGACATCAGTCTGTCAGAAAATATATACTTCGGTTATAATATGGTGACCTTCAAATGTGGTAAACAGTGTTGGCATTAGAATTGGTAATGAAAACCAAAATGTGAACTCAACCTAACGATAAAAAAAAACTTCAGCCATACTTTACTTTCACGAAAAAGAGATTTATCGCGCGGGGGATGAAAAATTCCTGAGCCAGAGAGACAGCAAGATATAGCGGAAAACTTTAAACATTAAATAGAGAAAAAAGAAGGAAAATAAAGTAACACACGATCTCACCCCGCCGCCGCCACCATCTCCTTTTTGCCTTGGGTTAATTTTCCTTTGGCCTGCCATTATGGTATGGTCTGCCCGTTGGGACCGTTCAAGTGAGACAAGCGAATCTATCCCTCAACAGAACCAAGCCACCTACGAAATGCAGTCTTCCCTCTGTAGTATAGTCAGGGTATAGGTTAGGTCGGTACTATGCTTTAAACCTTCTCCATCTACCCCCCGTTTAAAGACCAACAAGAAACAGACCACGCCATCTTCTTAACCATCAGAGTTGCAGAAAAAGGACGAAATAAAAAAAGAAACACAAAAACAAACAGAACCAAAGCAAACCAAACACCGAACCATCTCTGATGTTTTTGCCATGACCTAGTTAAAGGCGAAAGGCAAAAATGTACATTATACATTCGATGGTGGAGGTACTGAAAACGTGCAGAGTGGAGGAGGAATTAAGGATTCTTGTTTGTCCTTTTTTTTTCCTTCTCTCTTCTGTATGGATTCTTTATATAGTTATAAATTCCTATCCAACCAATATCCAATATCTTTTCGAACCTTTTCGAGTTCTCTTTTTTTCCTCGTTTTTGTTTTTGGGGATTTCTATGGGATCTAAAGCTTAAAATGCTATAGCTTACCAAACAAAGTATGATGGGGTTCAATGGAAGCTGGGATATAGTATATCGTGTAATAGAGATACCCAAAACTTTGTTCCATAACATACCATACCATATACCCACCACAGGACACCACACCACATCACACCACACAAACATGGTGTGAACAACGACAATAATGTTGAAAAATTAATGAACTAATCTTTGACATATGTTGGTATACAAGAGAACGATGCTGGTTCTGGGTAAGGATTTTTTTTTCTCCCTTGGATTTAAAGGTTCAACAAGAAAAGCACCATCATCATGGAGGTCAATTGGAGTCAAACGAAAAATTAAGATACTTTTAATCTTTTGGACAGAAAAATAGAGAAAAAAAAGAAGAACATGAGAAGGTCCGAGGACTATTTTTGGATTAAATTGAAATTTAATTTGAAAGGGGGGGAAATTTAAAGGGGATTTGCTTTGAAGAAAATTTGTGGGTAAAATTTGTGACAAATTGATTTAAAATTAAATTAAAATTACGAACTTTTTAGTTCGTCATACTTATCGAATGGTGGAAAATGTAAAGCCTTTTTTCGGGGAAGAAGTTTAAGGATGCTAGTCAAAGCTTAAATTGTAGTAAAAAAGGTTATGACTTTAACCCCCCTCAAGACCAAATATATAAGTAAAAACAACAAAAGTTTAAGCATTTTCTGTGGGTTGTTAATGACAGGAATGGTGGGGACCTACAATTTGAAGGCTAATTTGCAAAGTTTTGAAAGTTCTGAACAACTTTTTCCTTTAATTTTTGTATTTACACAACAAAATTAAAATTCTTTTTCTGCTTCTTCGTTGCTATTTTTGTTAGAAAAACTTCCAAAGGTGTCAAGATTTTTGATAAATTAAATTAATTTGTCTCAGCTTGTTGGTCAGCACCAAATTCAACACTGTGAAAAAGTGATCAGTAAATTTATTATGTCAGACCTGTTTGACACTTTCTCAAGGAATTTTACTTTTAGTAACTATGTGAATAATGATCTGATAGTCTAATTTAATTCCAAATAGAAAAGTGTCTATGAACTGGTAATAAACTCTTAGACTAGATCCAGGAAGACTTTTTCTTTGCCTAACCAAATTTGAAAAATGTCAGCATTGCTGCGTTACTGGGTCAAGGCCTTTTTTAATATCAAACTGAGTCTTGCATCCGTCTCATAACTTTGATACAAATGAATAAAAATGCGGTCCAGACCAATAATCAAAGTGTCAGAAAATGTCGGTCTTAAGTAAATGGTGTAATCTCGGATTTCTACAGACTGTGTCTTTTCTCTAGTCTGTTTCTAAATGTCCTACTCTTGGAGCCTTTTTGCAAGTGAATGGAAAACAGCATTGCCAAACTATATATTTTCATTTTCTCTAACTTTCTGTCAAACTACACTAGCGCCACTTCTTTCTTTAATGGTGAAAATATTGATTAATTTACCATCAATTTAAGAAACATTAAGCAAACGAAAACTTCTGACAGTTTTGGATTTCTTTGCTGAAGGTCGATTTCCACAAATCATTAGATGACCATATTTTTGAGAAAGCAGCAGAATTACTGCATGATTTGAAAAGTTTAACATTTTTGAGGAACGGGTGAAAAAATATCCTTCAATAAAATTTTTATAAGATAATTTCAGGTCTTAACTTCAAAAAATATTATGGTGTGCCTCAGGGTTCCATTTTGTCACCGAATCTCTTCTGAAAGTTTTATACCATCAAATTGTCTTGCTGATGGTAATGCTTTTGGATTTTTATATTCCATTCATTAGGTACATCCTTGTTCTTTTAATGAAGAACTTCAAAAGAATATCGAGGCTGTATTTAAGGAAAGAAAAAAGGTTCAGAATGTACAGTATGAGATTAAAGTTTAACCCAAGTTTACTCAACAAATTTGTGAGTCTAACAAGGAAACTAAATTTATTAAAAGTTCTGTACAGCACTTTAAGAGTTTCTTAATAGAATTCCGTATATTTATATTTTGTCCCCTCAAATATTCCTTAACAAAAACACGATCTTAAGTAAAAAACAAAATTTTAAAACTTCCCAACAAATTGAAATAAATCAAATTATAAACTATTGTTTCGACCTCGACAAAATGGTCTTCTATTTTGTTATGTATTTGAAAAAGAAAAAAATGATTGTTTCAGTACTTCCTTCCTATCGAATTAAAAACTTTATAGGTATACCCACAGGGGTTATAACCCTAAAGCTATATACATACACATACACATACACATACACATATAAAGAACTAGCCATCATATATATATAAAAGTAAATGCCCTACTGAACTCATGACCAAAAGTTTTACTACTTTTATATTCCGTTGATTTATCTCTTATCGTTCTCTTTTATATTCATTCATTCTTTTAGTGTCCTGTCTCAGTCTATCCTGTTTTTGCCATCAAACACCACAGCCATAACCTACAAAAGACCCTTTTTTATAAACAGAAAAAAAAATAGTTAATCTGTAAAATTTGCGTGGATATAATTAATTAGAGTGAAATAAAATTGCATATACAATGTTATAAATATGTATTTGTATATGTATGTGTGAAGTGAAACGAAATCCTTACTAACTTATGGTTATATTAAGTTCTTCCCTCTATTTTCAAATTGGGAGGGATGTAACGTGACTAGAAGCAATTATTTTTTGCTAAAAGGTAAAACTATGACCAAAAAAAAACATGTAACTTTGGGTTGAAAATTAAGTGAAAGAGAGAAACGAGGTTCAAATTTCCTTTTTTTTTTTTTGCAATCAAGTTTACTCAAGAAAAAAAGAAGGACTAAGTGAATTAATTTTTTTTTGTCATCCTTTTTGGATAAAAAAGTTGTCATCTACAGACGAGTCGTCTCTGTCCTTTGTGAATATTATGTTCCCTTCAATAACTTATTGGACACAAATTTTATAAATGTATTCAAGGACTTCATTTATACGAGTATAAGTTAAATGAGGTTATGTAGGTTGCTGATAATGTGACACGTCTTCCTTTAAGTTTGTTTGGTTAGACTTTTAAAAATTATTATTTATGAGCTTTGAAAACTTTCCATTTTCTAGTAGACGAAAATATTGTCAACTGAAAAGAATTGTATTGTATGTGTGTGTGTGTGTATTGAATCCTTTGAGAAATGAATGAATTACTTTATTCAATTTTTCTTGATTTATGTGACAATAGTGTCGGATAAAGTTGTTGTGAGTATTATTCTTATTTCCTTGAAAAAGGATATTGGTGTATCGATGACAATGATTGATAACTTGCAAGAAGTGATTGCGAAGAAAAAGTCTCTCACAACATGACCAGACGATTTGATATAAGATGAATTTATATGAAAAAGTTATGGGATACCACAAGGTTCTACTTTGTCTCCAACTCTATTTCTAATCAATAGTAATTATATTGCTTTTAAACTGTTAAACATTGAAACAAATTTTATTCAAAGAATTATCAGGCAAATGTGCATAATCCTTGAATTAAAAAAATATTAAAGTCCATGATCAAACGCAACATGGCAATTAATATAATGGTTGCTGATTATAGCCATTTGTCAAGCAGAAATACCACTTTTTCCTTTGCCTAACGATGCGATGGTTCTTCTATTTTTTTTTATTTTGTACTTTAATTGTCTTTTTAAAGAGGAAAAAACATTGTCTCCCTTTCATTGTTGTTAAGGATACCTTTTTGGCAAGGAATATAAAAACAAAAAGTAATTTTTTTGAACAACATCCAAAATATTTCCTGTCTGACTTTTTTTGATAAAAAATGTCCTCTTTTAATATTTTTTGTATAGTCCTATCCTTAACAAAATTAAAGGGAAAGGATTTTAGCAAAAACAAAATGCAAAGGACCAACATAAAGGACAAAAGAAACACAAAGTTTTTTTTATCAGAGTTTTTTGAGCCCACAGCAGAGAGACATGAAAATGGACTCGAAAATATGTTCACACCACGTTGAGGATTACTACGGAGGCTGTCACAATGCCCTCCCACCCTCACACACACACTCACTCACCACTCACACACAAAAAACGAAATCCTTCTTGAAATTGAAACAACTTGTTGTACTGTTGCAGCATTTCGTTTTCATTTTCATTTTTTGAGCTTTCTGCTAGGACACTGGATTTAATGTTGTTTTTGTTACTCTCCCTTCCTCCCCCCGAAAACATTGAACCACCTGCTATCGAGGTGGTGTGTACTTAAAGCTTGAAGTATGACAAACGCATTGTAAACAGGAATCCCATATATACGAGTATAGTGACAATGACAATATTTGCTTTTGCTTTTCCAACCAAATGATGCCAATATATTCAAAGCAGGATTTTCCTACCAACGACGAATCGAGCAATCCATCTTCGAGAAAAAAAATTACTTAGTGTGTGAAAGTTCGTGTGATGGATTTTTCGAGTGAAATGAGAACCAAAAAAAAACCCGTTATTTAAGGAACTTTCTGTTTGGCAATCGATTTTGGAAAGAGAGTCCTGGGGTGTACATTTTTTGTTGAGGTTATGCCCTCATTTACACAAAGCAACATTGGTATTAAGGAACTCCCCTCCTTGTATTTGAATGTTGTTAGAAATTCGAGGGAATATTTTCCACCCTCCAATTTACAGTTAAAGTCACTTCACTTCCCTAAATTTCATACTTTCGTGTGTTGTTTTGTTAGCCATTGTATTGTATAACCTTTTACAGGATTTAACGCTTGAACAAGAGGGGATTTCGAAATAAGGTTATTGGATTTGACCTATATACAATTTTCCTAATATTATAAACTTGTAACTCATGATGGGACAGGATTTGTATGAAACCAATTGCGTGTTGAATAATATGATTTTTGTTCACGTTGTTGTTTGGTGTTGTTTAGTCCCGGAAATAACTGACGGCCATTTTTTTGTTTTTTTTTTTTTTGTATCATGACATGCAATGAACATGCAAAGACTTATAGAAAATAATAAAGATATTATTTATTTATCATGTTTAGAAATTATTGGGTAACATTCTTAATAATCATTTTGGTCAAAAAAAAACAATATCAATTTAATGATTTAATTCCGTGTTGAATCCTGTTTTTTACCAATCTTACAGAAAAGAAAAAGAGAATGTCCTTAAGGTTAATTGAAAAGTCACTTGAATTGTTTATGTCTTAGGGGGGCAAATTTTCACCGTTTTTTCAACAAATCACAATTTAATTTATTTGTAACTTTGAACACTTTCTTCTTCGACAAATTTCAGTCTCACAGTTTGAGTCTTAAACCACTTTAACTAGATAATTCCTCGTTGAGCTAATATACTGTTTGTAATTCTATGTAATTCACTTCAGTTTATTGATAATAATTCGATGATAGAAACAAAGGCAACAAAAAATAAAATTCATACAAAAATAAAAAAGTGCGTATACGCCCAAGTGTCCCGGTGTAAGAAAAGTCGTTTTTAAGTATCTTTAAGAATAAAATTATAAACAAGTTTTCTTAATATAATCATAATCTATTATTTGAAGAGTTAGACGAAACTAAGACTTAAGCCTAAATCAATGATTTCACGTAGATCCAACAGTATTCAAAATGCAACTCTTCAAACTATGAATTTTTATTTATGATTTTGATGTATATAAAGGGTTTTCCAATACGAGGAGTCATTTTGAATAGCACGCTAGTTCTGTAGATTTCACATTTGAAGCAGTAATTTTTTGACATTTGACAAGTAGAAACTACGCCATTAATAAAAATGGAACGATAGATGCTCAAAAAATGGATTTTGTCTTTGCTGATTGGGTCCTCGAAATGTATGGAAATGATTCGGAATTTTTTCGAAAATCATCTGCCTCTCTATGGCAGTAAGCAAATGCGTCTGGGGATCGGAAAACCCAAGATTTATCGTTAAAACGTCTCTTATTCCCCAATGTGTAACTGTTTGATGCGGTTTAGTATCCGACGGGTCATTGGACCTTACTTTTTCGAAAATGACGCTGGACCAACAGTTACGGTAAATGAATTACTCTATCGAGTGATGATTAATGATTCTTTTGGCCGGAATTGGATAGTATTGATCTGGACAACGTTTAATTTCAACAAGACGGGCGAGGTGCTACGTGCCACACAAGCAACGAAGCTAGATCTTTTACTTGAAAAGTTTCCGGAACGTTGGTTAGGTTAGGTTAAGGTGGCTGCTGGTGTCAAAAGAAAGAAGACCAGCACACATAGACCAATTAAATTTCCACTGTGATACAACTTAGATCATTAGATCCTTTTATTTGTTGAATCATTTAGAGCTTACAATAAAGCGTTTAATTTATTAATTATTTAGATCGCTGGGATCATAGTAGATAGATCTCATCCATTCAGCTCACACAGAAATCGTTTGCCGGAGCTCCAAGCCGTAAAGCATGTCTGCCTATTAAGCAGTGACCAGTAAAGACACCTATCGAGATGAGTTGCTTGGAGCGCTTGGCCATCGATATCTTGTGATTTAACACCTTGCGACTTCTTCCTTTGGGGCTACATGAGAGATGAGGTCTACGTCAAAACCCCAGCATCGATTCAAGACCTCAAAGATGGAATTCGTGAAGCTATTGAGGGCATACTGCAGAGCCACTTTACGTTTTGGTGATGCATAATTTCATGAAAAGGATACGGTTCTGTAAGAGAATCCGAATCATCCATTTGACTGATATTGTTCCTTCCTCTTTACACTGAAATAAACATCCAACCATTTATCTCAAAAATGCCATTTTTGCATTGAATATCAAAATAACAACTTTTCTTGGAAAACTCTATATTTATCTGGAGGCTGCAAGCATAGTGTTTAATTTTCGACTCTGACTTTACTTTAATAATGTCAAATAATGTCATTCAGAGTTTACTATAATTTTGTAAAAACCAAATCATTTTTTGAGATTGGTTCCATTCGATTGAAATTTGAAATTCTTTGAGGATTCCATCTGTTTAAGCCCGTTGAAGGTTATTCCAACTGTTCAAGTTTTTATTTGGAGAATTCATTAAGAGACATCATCAAAGTTGAATTAACCTCCTGTCTACGTAATCAACTAAACTTTACGTGTAAATTGCCATAATTAAACCACACAACTAACTATAAATTATTCTTTTGTTGGAAAATAGAATTTTTGATAGAAAACAACAATAAAATTCCCATTTCAATTATATTTAATTATTTTTCAACAACAACAACAAAAAAAAAACTTTGTCCTTTTCCCAGATATAATTCCAAATTTGCCACCCTATTCACATTTCTATCATCCATCCATAAAATACTTTGACAACATAAGAACAGTATAAAAGTTTATTGAAGCAAATCACTGCCTTTCTATACTCAGTAATTATATATTTCTTGAAGACGACGTTGACGACGTGTTTGTCAAAAGTCTTAATACATATGTAGTATATATGTAGCGCCAGCCTATAGATAGATTTACACATAATGTACTGAAGCTATAATCTTAAACATCGATAGCTATTAGGAAAAAAGAAAGCCTAGACCTCCCTCAAATAATCGGATCTATAATGGGTAAGTGCATATGTATGTACACATATGTATGTATGTAGTGACCAACAACTGTCAGTTACGTTAATAATATGATTTTCACTCAACACGTGAAGAAAATGTTACAAAATGAACAATTTCAGAGTTGCCACACAGTTTGTTTTTTAAAAGAAAAATTAACAGAGTTCTTGACATTGACACTATCATCCCTTATGACTTTTTATGGAAGCTTAAGTAGAATTGGTATGACCAGGATTTTTTGAAGTCTAGAAAGGACCTTTTCTAGTACTAGAAAAAGGGGTGGATCTTTTGTTGTTTTGTGAACTCAAAGTAAAGTCACAACTTTGGTTTAATTTAAATTCTAAGCTTCATAAAGAACCTTTGGAGACACAGGGTCCTTTAACACTTCATCCATTTAACGCAAATTTAAAATACAAAATAATGTATAAAATGTCTCTTCTGGCAACCCTTAAAGTTGTGACGTTGAACTTAAGCTTTTTTTTTAACAAAACACGGCCATAAAAATAACCGATTCAAATATATTATTTGTGTATAGGTATGTATGGTGAATTGCATAAGATTTATACATACATACAAACATATACAACATTGAAATCAAAGAAAGATACAAAAATGTCTTCCACATTAACCATAGGTAGACAGAACTAACCACAAAAAGGTCTTCTTTTGGTTGCGGACTTGAATTCTTTAATATTTCAGAAAAAAATAAAATAACACCAACAACAAAATATGAGAAGGTATAACGAATAAAGGTGAATAGAAGAAGAGAAAAAAAATGAGAAGGGTGCAGTCAACTTACCAAACCTAAAAGAAAAAAAAAGTTTCATACCCTTTCATATAACTTAAAGGTTTCCATAGAGTTTCAATGGCGGGCGTTGAATGTTGTTAGGGATTTTAGCGCGCCATTTTTTCAACTTCCCAGAATTTTGTTGAATAAATAGTAATGGGTGTGGATTCTATAAATAAATTCTTGTTTTGAATTCATAAGAGGGCTTCAAGATTGTTTCTTTCATAGTTGTTCTACTAGAAAAAAGTTAGAAATTATTGAACCAAAGCAAAGGCGCCTGAAGCAAAGTTGAAAGAGGGAACTTTGGGTCCCCTTAGACCTGGACTTTTCATTTAAAACTGTAAATGGATACTTACATGTTTTTATTTCCTATTTGATTCTGTTTCTGTACGTATAAGGTGACGTACGGTAGACCAGTGGATTTGTTGTAGATTATTAAATATAAGCTTAAAACTAAGTGTCAAGTCTTTATAAAGTTCAAAGGTCCAATCGAAAGATTGAGTTCAACTGAGAATTGTCCAAAAAGTACTGCATCTACTCTTGATATGGTTTCCATCTGTCATTTTCAGTTACAAGTCAGTTATGACATTTAAATTTGACAGTTTTTGTCATAAATGGTATACCAGATTTGTCAGATTGAAGATGTAGTTTCATTTTGACATTTCTTTGATTAGTTTGTTCAAAGCTTGTATCAAAACGATACATTGGATTTGATAACTATGTCTTGCACAAATGAAAGTAAGTGACTTGACATTTTTTGGCATATAAGATAAATTTTTGAGGGTAGCTGTGAGTAACTATCAAGTCTGCAATGGCACACTGACCTCTCTTATTTCTCTCAGAAATGTATATTTAAGGGCAAGGATAAGGATGAAGTTTTTTGGCGCGTGTTGGTTTATTTCTTTTCACAGAAGTCCAAGGTCAAACTTTTTCTTTGATACAAAAAACAAGTGATGGTTTTTGTGTCTAGAATCTAGATACAGACCTAAACCTTTGTTTATTTTTTATCGGATATTAAAAGTTTTATAGCCAATAAAACAACTGCAGCAATATTGTGATAAATAAATAAGCAAGAACTTTATATACGTGTCGCATTTTATTCGAAAACAAATGTTTCTATAAATTTTGAAACATTGCCAGCTTTTTAAAAGTTACTTGTTTCTTATCCACACTATATATTTATACTGAGTTTTTTTTTCAAAGACAGTAAATCAAGGTCCTTTTTTTTTCTGTCATAAGATCCTTAACCTTCTCCCATCTCTTAGAGAACCTTTTGTATTACTTTTAATTTTTGTTTTAATTTCAACATATAGTTTTCTAAGAAATAAAGATGCCTAGCCTCGAATCTTAAGCAATTCAGAAATCATACATTGTCGATGAACTTTTGTTATACTTTCTTGTTTTTCTTAGAAATTTTAATTTAATTAAAATTTCACTGTTTAAGAAGGAATCTCTAATCTTCATATAAAGGACTTAGTTTCATCTTTAGATACATTTGATATTCACAGGATTCACTGACGATATATAAAACAATGATAATACGTAATAACATATTGTGTACGAAAATTCTATGACAGTAAATTCTACAGAATAATTTTTTATGTTTTACCAGAATCATTAGATCTTTTTATCATAATTTATTTGATCTGAATTCTGTGTATCAAAAGATCTCACATTGGGCGCCAACTAATTGTACCAAGAAAACCCTTTAACAAAACAGAATTCAAATACATTTTATCTCTTAATAAATTTCATGGTATTTTAACCGGTAATTAAAGTACCTAAAGCTCTAACAAACAGGAAATTTCTTATTTGAATTTTGTTTCCTTGAAAAATGTATTTAATGAGTTTAACCTTTCAAACTTGAGTACCTAGTGTTTTATTCGGAAATCCTACGCAGCTAAAACTGAAATGTTCTTCAAATATATTCAACTCACCGAAAGATTCTTCTGGTGTTCTTCCTTAACTTTAGAAATGATGAAAAGATTACTAAAAACAGAAAAAGAATAAAGGTATGTTAATTAATATAAGTTTGGTAGCTATTTAAAGTTCATCGAACTTTCCATTCTTAAGATATTTTTCGTCTTTATCTTCAATTTACTATAATACTTGACATCTCACGTTTCAGAGCTCCAAAAGGGTGATAAAATGTCTGGTCTCTGGAATAGGTACCTCTACCTTTGTCATAAGATATGATTTCAAAAAAAAAAACAAAAACAAAAAATACCCACCACTGTCAGTGACCGTTAAATTCACGGGCAATCGACAACACTATTCAACCAGACGTAAAATACTTTCCACACAGTCACACACATACAGATGAAAGTACATTAACTTATTTTCTAACATAAAGTATAAAAGCTTTCACCTTTCTTCTACTACACTTACACATTTTTCTAACAGTAGGTACTATGCTGCAACTGTGTTAAAACATTTTCACAGTTGGAAAATTTGCTCTCTCTCTCCTTATCTCTCTCTCTTTTACTCTCTCTCTCTATCCTTTTTTCACTCTCTCTCTCTCTTGACAATCAACCTGTTTTATTCTCTCCTCACCACACTCAAAAACGAAGCAGAGCTGAATAACAGTTGATTTTTGCAACTAAACTTGGCGAACAGCATAGCTTGATGTCTCAGATTATAACGGTCAGTGAGGGTGGAAAATTCGTCACCACCAACTTTCAACGTTGTCGTTGTCATTGTCGCTGTCACTGTCGTCGTCTGTCTTCTTCGTCGAACGGTTTATCGTCGGAGTTCAGTTTCCTATTAACGGCGGTTTTCCACTAAAAAATTTATATTTCTTCTTTATTTTTTTTTTTTGCTTTATCTAAACAACATATAAAGGTACATACACAAATGAAATTAACTGTCAATAGAAAAAGGATATAAAAATAAAAACCCATTCACATGAGAACGGAGTGAATTTGATTAAACTACGCAAAATTAAATGTAACGACAGTATAAATCTACTTGACTGTGGTACTCTTCCAGGATATTACTCGTATTTGTGCAATTTCCTTCGCAATAGAATTTCGTGTCTTTGGTGTACACTATACACATACGGAAACACACAGAATACAGAAATACCTATACTCGCACTCAAACACACACACACACGAACACATTATCATCCATATAGACACACATCCTTTGACAGAGCTTGGTCTTCCTTCAGCTGTCATTTTCTTCAACTCAAACTCATACTCAACTAATACGGCGAAGGTTTGTTGGTTTGTTTCGTTTCGTTATCGTTCTTTCGTTCGTTCGTTCGTCCTCGAATCCTGGTTTGGCGTTGAGCGCGAAGTGGGTGTAGTTTTATCCATTGAAAAAAAGGGATGTGCATGACGTCATTGATGTGTACACTATCACGTCATCAGTGAAAAAAAAATTACACATATTTTTTTAAAAATTGGCCACGGGCTGAGAGCTCAATTATTATTATC
This sequence comes from Scaeva pyrastri, assembly GCA_905146935.1. Lineage (NCBI taxonomy): Eukaryota > Metazoa > Arthropoda > Insecta > Diptera > Syrphidae > Scaeva > Scaeva pyrastri. Next base: position 10,882,704 of record LR989928.1, on the reverse strand, counting down.
CTCGTTCATTTCGAACACAAGAAGAAAAAGGAAACCAACACAGAAAAAAAACGCGGCGAATTACACTTCAAAAATTGGAACTCGAGTTCGTTTAATTCCTAAGGATTCAAAATCCATCCAAATAGTGTGTAGTTGTGTGTCCGCGGCACAAATTAATTTTTAATCACTCTAGATACTCCACCACACTCATACACACAAATCAAACCAAACCAAAAAAAAAACGTACACACTCAAACACACACACGAAGATAACCGCAAGGAAGTTTTGTGATGTGCCCGTCGTCGTCGTCTTGCCTTTCCTAGCCTACCCCTGATGTGCATCCGCTCCGCTCCGTGAAACAATCGTTTTATCTTTGTTCTTTTTTTTGTATTTTAATTGTGGCAGATAAAAAGCAAAAAATAAAAATTAAAAAAAAAAAAAACAAAGGAAAGAAAAATAATTAAAATCTTGTGAGATATGAAATTTGTCATAAAAAAAATATTAAATGCATTATGTTCGTGTCCTGTCTTACGGTAGATACGGTAATTGAAATGTCAAGTGGAATAATATCTTTATTTAAAAAATAAAAAATGAAACCTAAATCAAACAAGGATATTCTCTTTGGCAACCAAAATACTAGTACAACAACAACATCAAAATAAAAGTCCTTTTCATTGTTTTGAAAATACAAAATTCAGTGTGTGTGTGTTTTTTTGTTTTCTTGTGTGTTTTTTGGAAGGAAGCACCAAAAAAAAAATGAAAATCAGTGTATGTAAACAAATTAAACTTAGTGCAGTTGAAGGACTTCAAACCTCATCTTACACACCCACACTAGCAGCGCAAGGATGCATCGAATGAATTCGTACTAAAATTTAAAAAGGAAAAAAGGATACTCAATATTTTTCTCATCTCTTGTCTGACACTGAATGCGGAGATACTCGTACCTATATACTCGTACACTCTTACATAACTCTTTTCTTGGATACAAAACATAAATCAAAGTCAGAACTCAGTTGTTCAAAAAAAAAACACAGCTGTAAAGTGCGTTATGCTGTTTAAAAATTAAAACCAAAAAATTACCTACACACATCCTTGGTAAGGAACTCTAATTATTATTACCTACATACGAATGTATTCTGTGTGTGTTGAGCATAACCATTTATGGCGAACTTTGCAAAATGAAAAATTAAACCAAGTAGGCCTACTAGGCGTATGAGTGTAAAAATAAAACACCCACCTGTTTCTGGGCAGTGTTGGGTGTACCGAACTACACATACTCGTACATACTCCCTATGTCAGAGGCGTTGTGATAATAATAATGGACTTGGCCAGGAAGAGCTAGAATATTACCCAATGTTGGGGTGTCGTCGTCGTGTCGGACTGTGGGATGAGGCCAAGTTTAGGCATGGGTGACAGTGATAAATTATGGTGTTAAAGTTTAAAATTACACACCAATCTACCTTCTGGGATGCGTGGTTGTTTTGTGGGGTACGGGTTTTAAGTTCTCGGTCCTGTTTTTTTTTTTGGTATGGTGAACTTGAAGAAAACAGATACGGCAACAGCCCGAGAATTATTTGATTATTATTCTTCTTCTTCTTCTTTGTCGTTGTTCGTTGTCTGTTGACAATAAAAATGTGCTCGACAAGGAAAAGAATTTGAATTTTTCGGCTTATTATCCGTTGTCGGTGTCTCCCTGACATGACCTAACTATACCTACATCCTTGTAGGTCCTTATGTCTCTGGATATGGTTCCTTTTTTTTTTCTTCTTATTATAATTGAAATAATAAAGTGAGGATTTGCTGATTCTGTGTGTAACACGTTCGGAATAGAGAAATAGTAGAATAAAAATTTTTATGAGAGGCTATAAATTAAGAGGGTTTATTTGGATGCATATAGTAATTTACTCCTTCAAGGAGGGAAAAATTGTTGATTGGTGGAATTCTTTTATATTTTTGTGTGAACACTTACAAATAGGAGGTATATTTTTTTTATTAGGCTAGATACAATGTATGTACCTACATAATTTAATTAATTTCGTATGACATCCGTGTATTTACAAGGATAACGGTTGAATGCTTTTAATACTTCGATTATGGTTTGAATGTTGATTAATTTCAGTTGCGTACAAAAACATTGATTAGTTTTTCCAGCCAATTAAACTAATGTTGGTGTTTGTTTTCAGCATGTTATAGACCGGTTTGTAGAGCATTCCGATAAGTCTTCGGGAAAATACATATGTGGTTGCGACAGTCAGAGTTTATAATATGTTCTTGATAGGTTTTCCTGGTAACTTATGAAATTTGTGAATATATTTTAACAGATATGTGATAACATCAAAAACATTCAACTCGACAAATTTTGTTTCTAAGCATATAATTAATTGTTTTATAAAAAGCTAATTATTAAACTAGAGTTTTGTTGTTAAGATTTCTTTAGAAAAAAATGTCTTAAACAAAATTAAAAAAGAGGCTGGGTGTGACCCACACTGATAACTTAACATTATGCATACTTTGAAGACATGGAATTTTTTATACTAATCAATTGATGGATGCATTGATGATGGATGTTTAACAATTTTTGTTAGAACTTTTTGTAGTTTTTATTTATTGTAAAAAAAATGTCAATTTGATGTTTGTCAACATTTTATCATTTATTGACAAATGTTTTATGTTGAAAATAAAATACATCTGAAATCATGCTTATTGTGAAGGTATACACATGAGCCGAAAAACAATTTTTGACACTTTTTGGTAAATTTTAGTTTTTTTTATTTTCGTAAAATTCAATATTTGTCAAAAATGTACCATATTTTAACACATTGTATTATGTATAAACTAAACTGGAGATATTAGAGTCAAAAAACAATTTATAGATACCAGTTCTTGAAAGAAAAACTGTCAATTGATTTTTTTTTTTTCAAAATGTCACCAGATTTCAAATACGTCATTTCACATATTAAAAAATTGTTTTGAAGATAATATTATTTTTAATTCATTGTATATTTGAGCTTAAAAACATTTTTCTTAAGTGTTTTTATCTTAAAAAATCTGGCGGTATATCAAACTTTTTCCAAATTTATACCAAACTTGTACTACACTGCAATCTAAACAATAAAATTTATTTGAAGTCGATATCTTCACCCGTTCGTATCTCAAGAACGTGGACGTGGACAAAAAATAGCATCTCCAACGTTAGAACTTACGAATGTACACACGTACACACACAAACATCTCTCTAAAAATGACGGATTTAGATTCTAGAAACCTTAAAACGTCTAGATTTGTCAAAAAATTCAATTTAAATTTGATGTCTGTTAAATTTTTGTCAACTTCAGCAAATGACTACACATATCTATTAAATACAAAATCATAGATTACTATAGGACCCGGTGAACTTTTTCCGGTCCAAATTGAGAACAAATTAAATGGGAAAATTAATTTTTTTTTTTCATTTACTAACTTCCCCACAATTTTTTAAAATTTTCTCACTTTGTAAACCTTCCCTGGACTGCAAGTAAACATTTCAAAACCAAATTCAGACATATCGGCCAAGTCGTTCTCGAGTTTTAGTGAGACAAACAAACTGAAATTGATTTGTATAAGTTTAATTTTGAAAAATTTAGGTTCATAAAAATTCAAGTCCAAATTTTTGACAGTGGAACATGTTAAAAAACCAGAAAAAGACTACAAAATTTTCGCGGTATAGGACTTGCTTCAAATTTAAAGTCAAATAAAAACTATTATGTTACATTGAATCTATTCCGAAACGTTAAAAATTTAATTTCTCTCAATATCTGTTTTAAATGTCTGTTATCTTTTGAAACATTATCAATTTATATTCAAGAAAATAATTTTGAAAACTGAAAGTAAAAAAAAAAAATCTTTCTTTAAAATACATATTTTCATTCAACACATTTTGTATTCAAATCGGTCCACTAATTAAATTTGACTGATGTGCCAAAAAATAAGATTTATTTAATAAATCTAAAAAGTAACAAATCTGTCACTTTCAAGCGGATGTGTTCTCCATTCCCCCTCATAGTTAATTTTATTATTTAAATCTCTTCAAAGGAAAACATTTCAATCATCTAAAATCCCTCTCTTAAAAATTAATTCAAGGTTATTTACAATTTAACACATCCCACCTCCCCTTCCCTTCTAAATATTTGAAAAACTTTGGTTCTTCTTTTTCAAAAAGAAAACAATCCACCTTAAAATAAACAACAACAACAACAAAATTTGTCACACATTTTTCAAACTTCACTCCCGATCCCAAACAAGAAGAAAATCCTTAATCCATAAAAAAAAATTTGTTTGATGAATTTGATTAAAAACTGTCGCCGAACAGAGCACCATCAGCATCAAGTGCCATATTTTTGTCTCCTCCATTCTCACTCAAAAACGCAATAAGCAGAAAATATGATTCGCTTCATTATTTATAAATCTTCGTTATAATAAAATTAATCTGAATTGCAAAATAGAATTCATCAACTTCATTTTATCATTTTGCTTATTCCTTCTTACATAATATTTTAATGCTAGTTAATTTGTTTGTATTTTTTATTCTGCATACTTGAAAAATATATGTATCTAATGTTTGTAAAGAAAATCGCCTGCAAATGTTCATCATTGAAAAAATCCCTGTTTTTCAAGTACATAGTCGTATTCACCTCATTTTCCTTTTTTTTTTTTGGTTGGTTTGTATTCAAATATATACCGTAAGTAGTCTTTTCGAGGATATAACTGAAAGTGGAAGAAAAAAGAAACCACAACTAATGGAACCCTTCTTTGGTGGCTCATTTTGCTTAATTTCCGTCAAATTTATATTTTGTTCGTCCTTAAAAGTTTTTTTATTTTTTTTTATTTTTTGTTCACTCATTCAAAATAAATGAAAAGATGTCTGAACGAAGAAGAAGGCTTGAATAAAACTTTATTTTCATCGTAACGGAAATTTAACAAACAAACAAGAAAATTCCAGACATAATGTTCTTCTGCCAGCAATTCCTGTTGAGGTACACTTGGGCGTATACGTAACATTATGTCAATTAATTGTCGTTTTGATCTTTTTATATAACTTTGACGGTGTTTGCGATGCGATGCGTTGTGATGCGATGATGGTGGTGTGCCACAAAGAATTTATTGTGATTTTATGTAAACAATAATATTTCCGTCAAAACAGGCTGCGGTGTTGCACGCTACCGAACGACGTGATTGTGGCATCATCGAGAGAGTTCTGATGCAGCATAAGAGCAAAATTGTATCACCACAGCATCAGTCGCCAACTTCATAATGGCATGCGAATGGTTTTCTGTGTGTTTGTATTTGTGTGTGCATGTATGTGCGTGTGTGAAATGTATCTGGGAGGCAAAGGAAACACGAGGAACCGGAAATCACCACAATTTGCTCACAGATGTTCTCATGCTGTGTGGTTCGATAGGAATTAAAAGGGGAATTACTTTAGTTAAAGTGTCGAAGAAACCATTTTAACAATATCCATAGATTGCAAGAATTTTGAAATATGAGAGGGGGAGGGGGTTTTCAATTTCATTATGTGGAAATGAATACAGAATTTATATTTCACTTAATGTCCGTAAATTGAAAATTTATTTTCTGAACTTAAAACAAGAATGCGGTTATGTGGTTTTGATGATTAAGAAGAATTGAGTTGTGTTCTTTGGAAAATTCTTTTGGAGAAATTCAAAAAATTAGGAGTAATCAATATCTACGGGCAGATTGTAAATTCTAAGAATGAACACTGTTTGAAGAAGGATTGAATGATTTTAACCAAAACTACTGTCGAAAAGTTAGAATTAAAAATGGGATTTTGTTGAGTTTGAATTGATAAGTTTCAAAAACCATTTACATTTACATTTCAAAAAAATGTTTCCTATACGAATTTCCCATCATTAAAAATGTCGTTAATTTAAATTGACAACATTTTTTCCCAATTGATATGCAAAACAGAAACAATCAATCGTTGTAATCGCCCACAACCATTCATACTTTATATTCAATTGAAATCAAAATTGAATCAAAATTCAAATTAAAAAACAAAAATGATGCAATTGAAATAAATTTGTTGCCTCAATCGAATTTCCTTTGAATCTAATTAAATTAATTCAAAATAAAAATATGAAAACAAAAAGAGGGAATACAAAATAATGTGTTTAAGTTATTAAAAGTGTTTTTCATTCCAAGTAAAAACCGTTATGGAGATTTAATTTAATTACATTTACATACATATAATAACTGACTGTGACTTATTTTGTGGCTTACTTAAACCTCATTTAAATACCAGATGCTATTATAATACAACCATCCACCATCAAGTACATTACATATTGAATATAAATTTAATCGAAATATAAATACATAATTATAATTTAATGATTTATGTCAATGATATTCTCTTTTTCATATTTCAATGATAAATAAATTAATAATACTTAAATTTAATGGACTGATGTTATTGTTTTCGAAACTTTTTGACTTTTGAATTTGATTAATTTTCATATTTAACGGACAATCAAAATAATAATAATAATAAATTATTCAAAAATATAGTTTAGGAGATAAAATGATTTAGAGTTCGATATTTATATGGATCTAATGCTGAGAAATAAATCAATACATTTTTATCCTTGATTATTTCCTATATTCACCAAAAGTCTTCAAAAAAACAACTGAAAATTTGACAACAAGGATAATCCAAAAATCGATATAACTAATAATTTCTTGAAGTTTATTCTTCCTTTGAAGTACCTATTAGTGAGTCAGGATCCATTAAACTTTTTTTTTTTTGCTCCTTCTTCAACCTCATCTCGAACTTCAAGTTCATAAAAAATGTCAACCCATTAAGGACATCACCTTAACCTCAATCCCTTAAAAAAAAAAAAAAAACGAAAGAAAAAGAATCATAAAATATTTTTGTTGAAGTTTTCCTTATATTATTATATACCTACTAGAATACAGTATTGTATAAAATCAAGTCACAGAAAAAAAAGGACCAAGAAGTCCTTTTTTCCATGCAAGTCAGGTAGTCGCAGAGGTGTACGATGAATATTTTTATTTTTATGGATTTTCGTAGAGAAAAGTTTTTTTTTTTATTTTAAGTAATTTATATTTATTCTTATAAAGAGATCTTTCACTAAAGTCATTTTATCATGTATTCTCATTGAATTTGGAAAAAATAAAAAGTGAAAAAAAAAGGAAAGAAAATGAAATCGAGTCACATAGACTTTTGTTCAGTTTTATTGTCTTAAATATAATGAATTTTTCCACGGACTCGTGTGTATATGTATGTGTAAATGAATGAGTTGGAATTTTGGATTGGGATGGAATCCTTTAGTTCTGGGAAATAGTTTTCTGAATGAGAATAATTTTCATTTTCTTGTATAGATATATTCACAATGCCATGGAACTTGAAATATTCCTTTAACTAACATTTCTTGGTGGTATATATGTGGAACTTTTGGGATGTGTTTCTTTTTTATAAAGTTCTTAAATTACTTCCGCAGTTATGTGTCTGGAGGCTCATAGAGTTAACCAATTGAGTTTTGAGTCTCTGGAAGAAATAAATGATGAAATTGAATTAAAGCAGACAATCTTGACTTTAAAGAACTTTGAATTCACTTATTTTAGATATTTTAGGAAAACTCAAAGATTTAGAGACTAATTAGTGTTCAAGGAGTTGCTAATTTCAAGACTTTATTGTTGTAAAAAAAGACTTGTTAAATTAAACTTAAAACTCAGTATCAACTGTCATTAAATTTGATTGTTCTTGAGTTAGTATATATTTGGCTTTTAAAGAGAATTGAAGAGAACTTAAGCTTTTTAGGCTTACGTCTCCATTTATCTAATTTTCGTTCTTCTTTAAAACCAACGAATTGTGAATAAAATTAAGATAAGTACTAGTATAAGAACTGCGAATGGTCAGATCACATTTCAAGACTCACACGCAAAATCCTATCACATGATACTTAAGACTTATTCGCCTCAATAGTAATTCAAAATTACTCAAAGTTAAGAGACTTAATTTTTCACTCGAAATAATAGAATGGTATGGGATTATATAGATTTGTATAAAGTTTAGGTGTGGTTTTTATTTTGAAAGAAAAAAAAAAAAAAAAACAATAAGAAAAGCGCCATCAAGTTCAATGACTTTATAAATATCTTATCAGCTTATTTTTCTTCTTCTTCTTTTTCCAAAGTAAGACAAAGTTAAAGAAAGTTGAAATAGAAGTCTAGACAATAAATCACATTTGCAAAAAAGATATACATAAAGTATTAAAGGTAGATACTTAAAGGAAACATGATATATCTACGACTTTTCTCTTTTGAAAATTCCTCAAGATATAATTTGAAATGAAAACTTATGATTTATGAAACGTGAAAAGCTGTTAAGCTGTAATTGAAGATTCCAGACAATTGAGATACATAACTGACCACAGTTGAATTCCACTTAAGTTATAACTGGTCACGTATTGGTTAAGAAATCAATAACTTGGAAATACTATATCACAAAGACTTATTGGATTTCAAGTTCTTTTCTGCGTTCAAAAACGCGTGAAAACATTCAAGTCTCTCTTAATTTTATAGTCTCGTCTTGGTATCGATTTTGTGATAACTCTTGTCTCGGTTACTTTTATAATTAACTTGAGGACTCGTCGAACTTTGTCCCGCCCCATCAACCGATCAAAATGTGTATTACTCTTGAGTAAATCTCAAGCACTGAAAAACTGATGATAAAAGATTTTAATAACTCTATAATGAAGACAGAATGACAGAATGACAGGCAAACTCATAAATTTTCGTTAACTTTGGATAGATGACTGAATTATTAAAATTTGACAAACAACTTAAAATTTTTTGCAGATAGAACAAATTTTATATGAAAATAAAGTTTTTTTTTCCTGCCTTCCTCCCCTTTTTAAACCTTTCCTGGACTACAAAAAAATTTCAAAACTAAATTGCCAAAATCGGTCAAGCTGTTCTTGAATTTTAACGCCTTGCAGTATACTACATTTATTGCAACAAATCTCAACTATCGTATAATTATTTCAACATTTAGGAGTAAATGAAATATGAAATCAAATTCAGTCTAGAATCACTCTATCTATTAAAAAAAATACAAACACATCAAAATCCGTTCAGTAGTTTTGAAGATCTAAGCAATCATAGGGACAGATAGAAATAGGGAAGCTACTTTGTTTAGTACTATGTAGTGACAAGAAACTATAAAATCGATATTTTTTGGAGCAACCAAATAAAATATTTCCATTTTCTAGAAGAATATTTAATGAATTTCTTACCATCACCGTCTACCACAAATGCTATCGATCAGAGATGATTAATTTATTTTTCTTCCCAAATTGAATTTAAAGATAAAGATACCTCTTAATGGGAACCCTTTTTTTTAATACTCTATGAACCGAAAAAGGAAAAAAAAAGATCTCAGTAAGCTTATGTAAATATAACCCACAATAATATTTACATCCAATTGAATAAATATTGTTATTTTTTTTTTGGCAAAATCAACCGAAAACAAATGAAAAGAATAAATTATTCAAATCCATAAGAAATTGATTACATTGTAAATAATAACAATCAAAATCCCAAAAACATCAGATATCATTAGATAGAGATTTACAAATTACACTAATACACTCGAATTGATACAGTATTGTTGGTTTGTTAAGAGTGATAACAGGTTAAATAATTGCATAAAGACAAACACTCATGCAATATACATACGAGTATGTATCTAATTAATTATTCATTTTGTAATTAGTATTGGTTGTCTATAGATTTGTTTACTAACAAATACACATACTTGTACATTTTCATGGATTTTTCCAAGTGAATGGTTCTTATGTGAATTGAAATGACAAACAAATAATATACATAACTATAATTTTGTTAATATTATAATATCATAACCCAAACAAAATAAAAAAAAGAGGAAGGTTTTCAAGGTTTCATCGTCAAGCCGTATGTAAAGCTGACTTTTCTTATAGAAATTAATTAGGTGAAGAGAATTAAATTTTAGTTTACTTTTTAGAAAATAAATTAGTCCATCTATTCTACTACTTATTAAAATTTTAAAGGAAATAATTGAAATAAAAAAGTACGTATACGCCTCAGTGCACTTCAGCATAATTTGTTGAAAAATACAATTTCCATATAGTATTTTTAAGAAATCGTTATAAATACAACTTTAAATACGTTTAGTCAATTTATTAATTTATTTGAATATATTTTTTGTATCATACATTGAAAGTCTGGGACATAAAGTACAATCAGCCCTTTCGCCAATTTTATGGGAACTTTTTTTGCCCAGGAAACATTTCCGCAAAAACTTAGTTAAGGAATTTTTTGTTTATTTTTGTATACAAATAAGGAAAAAATTCTTTGGAAAAAATTATTTACGATAACAAAGTTGCCAAGAATGAGAAAAAACTCCGGGGAATTTTTTTTCGTGATAAGGCTGATTGATAAATGATCAAAATTACCTCGTCATTGTCACCTTACATTTTGATAAGAATCTTGTGATGTAAATTCTAGAAAAACAGAGTTCTGTTTTTTATAATTAACTCATTTTAGCAGCAGTGAACACATTTTTACCTTTAAAATATAAATATAAAAAATAACCAAATAAACTTACTCAACAAAACATTTTTGTTTAATCTCAAAGCGATAGTTTTAAATATTTTACAAAAATAAAAAACGTGGTTCTTATAAAGTACATACTTATTTTTATTTCAAAAATAAAGTTGCACAAAAGTTTTTCTCACAATTTTCTATTACTTATGTTGTTTTGCCATGAATTTTTCAATTTTGAGTTTAGTTTTTTCTGCATTGGTTTTCCATTTCCACCTCGAGAGTTAAGTTAGGGAGCTGGAAGCAGTTGTTTGCCTTGTGGCCTGTCAATGTAAACGTGTGGACTGGAAGGTACTAACACCTCCAACAATAGGCTATTAAGTTTATTGAAAATCAGATTTCACACAATTTTTTGCAATATAACCTAACTTCTTCCAAGTGCGTTAAAAAAGGAGTTGTAATAAAGGGTTTTTCAATAAGAGCGCTACAAAATAAAACAAAAACGGTTTTGGATATCATTGAAATTCTTTATTCCTGTGAAAGTACATTCGATGCCATTATGTATGGAACTCGATTTATTTTGCATGGCCACCACGGGCACGTTTGCAGAAGTCCAGACGCTGAACCCAATTTTCGAAGGTTTTCAAGCATAAATCGGCCGATACTGCTTCAATTTCACGTTCTATATTCGTACGAAGTTCATAAATCGTCGCTGGCTTGTTAGAATAGACCATAAACTTGAAGTAGCCCCACAGGAAATAGTCTAACGGCGTCGAATCGCACGTTTGAGGCGGCCAAGCGACTGGACCATTTCGTGAGATAACACGTTTTCCAAACTTTCCGCATGTCCTCCAAGTCCATATCATCCAATTTGGGGCCAAAAATATTCGGTTATCATTGAACGGTAGCGAACCACATTCGCAGTAACGTGTCGGTCTTGATCATCACTGAAGAAGTACGGCCCAATGACGCCGCCGCCGCCGCGCCGGCCCATAAACCACACCAAACTGTAATTTTTTTAGGGATGCAATGATGACTCATGGAGTACGTGTGGATTGCTGCCTGACCAATACCGCATATTTTGTTTATTGACGAAGCCATTCAGCCAGAAATGAGCCTCATCGCTGAAGATGATTTAGCGCTCTTAACGTTAAGGCCACTGACTCCGAATTTCGGTAGTAAATTTTAATAATTTCGACACGTTGTTGGCTTGTATATCTTTCCATCATGAAATGGCAAACCTTACTGAAGAGAAATGTCAAAAGAGCGGCAAGAAATATGGCGACGTTTGGTGTTCCTGTCGCTCTACTTTTGTAGCGTCCCTGTTGAAAAACCCGTTATTTAATAAACTCTACCATGAAAAATATTAAAAACCTTAGTTCTGCAAAATTTCTGCACATGTATCTGTAAAAAAATAATAACCCATTATGAACTCTAATTGGCTTAAAAGGTCTTCAGAAAAATTCTTTGATATCATCATTGTAATCTTTTGTGAATGCAATCACTGTAACTTAACTTAACTTCGAGACTGTGACTTCAAATCATCAATCATTTGACAGTAAAAATATTGCAATCAATCAATTGATTTTTATCATTTTTGAGACTTAATGCATTCATTTGCATCCATTTTAAGTAATTTCTCGCATTTATTTGAATTCTTCACTTGCTTTTGTAATCTTTGAAGTCTTTTGCAATTAATTGAAGTCTTTCCTGTTATTCAAAGTCTTTTACATCGAAAGCTTTGTTTCAAATGATTGCAATCGATTGATTGCAGTGAAATGATTCAATGAATGCAAACTTTTAAATGAATTCAAGAATGATTAAATTCTTTTACAAATCTGAATTCTTATTTTTTTGACTCCTTGAAAGGATCGAAAAAAAAAATGGCTACGTTTTTTAAAAGTGCACATCTACTGTCAACTTACGTAAAAATGTGGCCAAATCGTAATCTATTTCGACAATTTTTCAACTGGTTTTTTAAATCTAAAACTAAATACAAACGTTTATCTCTTCTGCCATGTCTCTATCATCAGCTCCTTAAACTTCAAGTCCTTTTACTATAGATACAAATATTTTTTGTGCAATAAAATGAAAGAAAAAAAAACACACACACACAAAGTCTTTTATCAGAACGAAGTAAGTTTTCCATGCTTTCGTTTGTATTCATTTCTTTTATCCGACGCGGCGCCCTTCACTTTTTCACATTCCAATTTACGAATATATATAAAATAAGGATATACAGAATTATGTAAAAATCAATACTGCATTAGCATAAATGTAGTGCTGTATAGGGATTTACGAGAATTTTATAACAAAAAAAAAGGGATAACTTAAATGAAAAACGAAAAAATAAAACACAAAACTTTTAGTACTTTAAGTGCGATATCAATAATAATACATAATTTTCTTTATAAAACTTTTATATAAAAAAATGAAATTTCACTGAAAAAAAATTCCTCACTTTATTTCAAAATTTTATAGCATTTTTTCCTCCAAAAAAAAAACATAAAGTCCATAATCCCATTAACCCATTTTAAGACACGTGTTTGAAACTCTCAACTTTTATGAATATTCTTATGTTTTCATAAAGTACATATATATCTATCTGTGCACATACTTGTAGTACTTGGTATTTGAAGATTTCCCAGAACTTTGAATTGGTGTCACATGTATTTTTTTTTTTTTTTTTTTTCTGAGTTAGATACCCCATCAGGACTAGAATCCAATTTTTGGATGGTTTGGTTTTACTCGTTAGTAACGCTGAAAACTCCTGAAAAAGATATTCAACTCTTACATGCAATTCTGCCCTTGTCACGCAAACATTTTCCCTGACTGACACTTATCAACGGCAGAATAGATTTTAGCTTTCTCACAAAAATAATTCCCTTTATTTTTTTGATTTCTTTATTTTTGTTTTTTTTTTTCTGTTATTGAAATCAACAACAGATTTCTGTGAATTTTTCGCCTCGAATAAAATTATTAAAACGTGCATGACATCATGAACATTATGTAAATCGAGTATCTACATACATACATATATAATAAAAAATACTATTTTTTTCTAATTTAAAAGGATAAAACAAATTGATAACGTGATGGAACAGCTGCAGCTGCTGTTGCTGGTGGGATTTTGTATTTTTGGGTGATTTTTTAAAATAAAATAGAAAAACAATAAAAAAACAAATCATACATATTTAGAATCTGGGTGAATTTGCTTCATGCAATCATGCAGCTTTAACTTATATAGAACTTTTATAAAAGTTGATAGTTAAAAAACTAAATGAAAACAAATAGGAAACCTTAACTGATGTGTTGTTATAAAAAAGTAGAGCAAACTTTAACTCTTACAACAACTACATTTCAATGTATTCTGCTAGGTTTTTTTTTGGAAAATTACAGTTTTTGGAATTAAACCGTTTTTAAACTTTTACAGAATTGTTTTTCTCTTGAATTGAAGAATAAACGAGTACTTCGTAATATTCCAGTAAAAAATGGGGAATAGTATTATTTTTTGTATTTAAAACAAAACAGAAATACGAACTCAGGTTAAGCTGAAAAATATTGCCTAACACTAATTCAAAAATTGGGCTTAGCCGAGAAACTATGAGATCCGAATAAATAGTTGATAGTCTCCTCTTAGTCTCATCAAAATCGAAAAAGTAGCTCTCGAATCACTGTCGATTTGAGTTTCGTATAAGTGTCTCATCTCGTCTTAGTGTTAGCTTTGTGTTTTTTTCTCCTGAATAGTTTAATTTGAACAGCTAAATGTGAGTAGTAAATATCAATTGATAGTTGATAAATCACGACCTTAGGACAATTGGGTTCTAACTGCACTCAAGTCACTTTTAAGAACACAGAGAATGAATTTTTGAATGCCTATAACTTTTTATTTTTGATTGGATCTTTACGATTTTTTGAAAGCAAATATTTTGTACTAAAATATGTTGATCTGAATTTAAAAATATATAACATAAGTACTAATTTTGCAGTAATAAATGTTTAAAAAAAATGAATAGAACCTTGTTACTCAACGCTAAGGCATTTGAGCATAAAACAATAAGGTTTAAAGTACCTGATAAAACATTTCTTGCACCTCCAAAGGAAACGTAAACATCTTGAGGCATTTTTTGGCGACAGATGGCAGCATTGAGTTTTCGAAGCATTAAGTTCTACGCGATTTCATAATCCCCATTGTACAATGCTGTCTAGATCAGAGTTTAATGTACTTATCATATTTAGCCGTTGCAGTTCCACGTCCGAAGAGCAGGGATGTGAATCTGGAAACGAATAGTGTCATTTTAAGAATTTTTTGTTCAGATGCAACTCTGTTAGCTTAAAAAAATACGTTTTTTTTTGCAAAAGAAAGCCGTGTAAATCACACTTTTAATAGCTTAAGAACCGCTGATCGGATTTTGATGGAATTTGGCACAGATATAGATTAACTAACTTTTTTAAATTTAAAGCTTATATATTTTGAACAATGAGAAACGTTTAAATATTTTGAAGTAACAAAGTTCTATCTACATCCTGTCGTTTAACAAACTTCTATGTCCTATTTTTTAATTTCTCTAAGTCCACTAGGTTCTATTTACCACTTTGAACTTTGTTTACTAAATTTTTATAGACTACTAGCAGACCCGCCCACGCGTTGCTGTGGCTAAGATTTTTGTTAAATTGTATTGTAGTAAACTATTTAAGGGGAACAGTACCCTGTTTAAAAATATTTATTGAAAAAAATTGACAGACGTGCGTCGCTCAATGCAAATTGTGTACCAGCACCAAAAATTGAAAAAGTACGAACAATTGAATTTCACTGTATTTACTTAGATACTATTTAGGTCCTCAGACCTACGAAGTCCGTTGGTGTTCCCTAGCGGGACATAGGGCCTCAACTACTCATACTCTCCATCGTGTGCGGTTTCCGGCGCAACGAAACTTTGACTACCTGTAACATTCGAATCCTTCGACCGATTTTAAATTTTTTTTCGGATTCTGAAGCTTCCAATATTTCCCAATCCAGTAATCAAATTAGTTTTGGATTTGAAACATACACGAAAATTGAATTTTGCAAGCACTTTTGCAAAAAGGCGCCACAGTGCGGCGATGTATTTCAGCTACCTCCAGCTCTTTCCCAATCTCGCAGATTCCTCTTCAACTGTTCTCCTCCATGTGCTTCTTGGTCTACCATCAACTCTTCTTCCTTTTTGTGTGAGTGGGTATTTAGCTTACTTCAAAATAAATTTAACTTGTACTTTAGCTGTGCTATTATATTGTAGCTTACATGAAACGTACCATAGCGCCATCTATTGAATACTTACTCAATCCATTACATATCGCCATCTTTTAAAATCATTTGGAGCTAACAGATAATTGTGACTGTCAAATAATAAATTAAGATGTAAGCTACTCTGTAAAGAAATTCGCTTAAGGCGCCATCTGTTCTAGACTTATGGAAACTACGATCAATAACAACAATCAAAGTTGTTGATCAGTTTATTATTTATTATAAATTATTGGGACCGTTAATTTAAATAATAACTATCCTATCATCTAAGTTGGACCAAATTACATATATATGCCAACTTTCATGAATATCAGTTGAGTTGTTTTTGAGTTCATTCAAGACATACACACGGACATTGAATTTTTATATATTAAGATAAAGGAAACTAAAAGAAATAGAAGAATATGGATAAAACCAATCGAAAGAGCATACTCCATTTACTACTACCACATCTATAACTCAGTTTTGGAAAAAAAATAGAATTTCTATTGTTCTAAGGTCGAGAAATAATGTTGGAATTCTGTTTTTTAAAACTTCATTTATTAAACTGACCAACTTTTTGGAACAGAATTTTTCTTGTTTTTCACTTTTAGATCATTCCTAATTATTAAAACTTATATCGATAAGCTTAGAATGTAGTAAAGTCTGATCAACTATTGATTTGATTATGCATAGTTGATCATTGCAATAAATCATCTCGTCTTGAGTTTTTAAAGATAAGCTTTTAATTTTAATAATTATATTTAACATTTTACTAATAAAAACTAAATATTTTTCACAACAAACAAAATTGGATTTTTTAAACAAGAACAGTTGGCATCCCTATAACATTCCATTGCAAATGTGAATCTGAAGAAATAAAATCGCAGTTTTCTGAGGATGTTCTTATTCGAAAAACAATGATTTTTAGGACAGAATTTTGATTTCACACGAAGGCAACGATAACAGACCGAATTTTATGTGTTTGAAAACTTAAACAATATCGTTTACCTTGGGTCCTTTTTGTGAAAATTACCAGCCAATTCCAATTTTTGGAAAAACTTTAAAAAATACTGAACTTTTACTATAAATTATGATTTTAGTGAAATTTAATTTCTTTCAATACCATTTTTCAACATTTGCATTGGAAAATATTCAAACTTTGACATTTGGTATTGAAACTGTTTTAAACTTTGAAAACAACGTAGCTATTGATATATTTTTCAAGACTGATTTTATTAAATGTTTTCTTTTTACCTAAACTTTTCGGGCATCTGAAATTTTCAAATAAAAGTCTAATACCACTGTGAAAGGTGGGTTTTGAGTCAAGTATAATTCTAAGGAGTTTTGATTGATTTTTCTTAACAGTGTAAAATAATAATAACTGTTCTTTCTTCTCCTTCTCCTTACGCAGGCAAGTGGTCGCAAAGATCATTTAAAGGGTGTCAGTAAATTTCGAAGAACAATGTTTTTGAGATTCACAACAATCACAACAGTACCATGAAATTGAAGACCTTCTAATTCTTTAAATTTCCATTCAAATCTTCTTACTTGAATTTGGAATAAAATTTTAACCATATTAGTTCAAGTAATGTGATTTTATGTTCCTAAATTTGTGGATTGGATTATATTTTAGAGAACTTCATTCTTTCTCCTTTAAGTTTACACTTTAATAGTTCCCTCTATTGGGTTAAGGAATCCTTAAATGTAAACTCCAATATTTGAGAACATCGAAAACAAAAAGTACATCTCTTTAAGCATCAGTTTTTAAGATCTGAAGTAGTCCAAGTTTAGTAATATTTGGAAACCAATTAATAAACATGTTACTCAAGAGAAAGCTAGAGTTTACTAACTTTGGTGAATAAATTAAGGTTAAACTTTAATCTCACACTCTTTTCAAAACTTTTTGGACTGGATTCAAAAACAATCTTAATGAATTTATCAAAAACAATTTGGAACAAAAATTTACACTGTTTTTTCACTTGGAGCGTCAAAAAAGGATTTTAATAAGTATAAGTGGGCGTGGTTAATGGTAGTAAAAAAACTTTATAAATTATCAAAAATCACATCGTTATTTTTTACGTGGAATAATCTTACAAGATAACTTTGCTTAGCTCATAAACTAGACAATTCTTTCTGACATTCTAATAAGTGCCAAAATGGATTCTGCATTTTTTTGGTACCAAATAAAATAACTTCAAAAAAGGTAACTTCAGTCGCCCAAGAACCCTTCTCCAGTAAATGGTTATGCTCAGCACAATTTTACCAGAATACTAATTTTCCTAAATTTTTACCCCCAAAACAACAAATTTTTTTACCTTTTTTCTAGTTTTCAGTTAAAGCAATAAAATGACTTTCTTAAACAAAAACACAAAAGAAAAACTATTTTCACCATAAAATAAAAACTAAAATTCTTCTACAGTGAAAATCAAAAACAACTTTCTGTGAATAAGAAAAAATCAAAAAAACTAACTCTACTATGCTCATTACGAATGGCAAGGTTAAACTAAAAAAATGTCCGATTCTGATGTTCGTACAAATTCTTGCATAGAACTTTCGGAAATCCGCAAGCTTGACAATCTTCTGACACAATGTGAGACGAGTAGCTGTGAAAATATATGCATGGACTGCTGCGAGAGTCTCGGCAATTCACGCAGTGAAGTCGATTATGCCGAAACAGCTGCAGCCGCAGCTGCAGCTGCTGCAATTCAAGGTAATTTAATTCCGGCAACCAGTACCACATTGACCAGCACAACCACGGCTACCAGCACCAGTATTGCGGCCCTCTCCAAGCCACCATATTCCTCAACGTCTGCCAAACTGCCATCAACTCTCGCACAAACTCGCGAATCATCTGCAACGCAATTGCTGTCGTTGGTTTCGAAACTAAATCGCAGCATAGATCGTAATACCTCTGCTTCGGATGTCGTTATGGAAGCCAACTTCCTGGTGCAGGGAACTGTATCGGGAGGTGGAGGAGGAGGAGGAGGCGGAAAGCATCATGACGGTGCGAGTTGCAATCATAAGCATCACAAAAACACGAGGCCATCGAAGAAGAGCACCAGCCTGGATGGCAGCGAGAATGACCTCTCCGAGATGGTGTCGTCCAAAAAGAAGGACCTCGAAAGTGCGAAACGCTACTACAGTCTGGACAAGGAGCGTAGCGATCGCGACAAAGACGGACCAGACCACTTTGTCGGCAAGAAACACTGCTCCTTCGAACGGTCTGTCCTGATCAATGAGAATGACGATTTCAAGGGAGCCATGGACTCCCAACACCAAAAGATGCGAAGACTCTCTGTTCGCAACGAGTGCGTTTGCATTTGTGAGAATTGCGAAAAGGGCAATGTCATCTGTGTCAAGTCAACAACTGGTGGTGGCGGCCTGTTCTCGCGAAAATCCAGAGACTCCACTGCCGGAATTGGTCGTTCAAGTATCGGCATGAAAAAGGTTAAGTCGAGTGAAACGAGTTTAAAGGACCGCGAGTCGGATCATGACTCGACGCACGGTAGTCTGCGATCGAAGTTCTCACCGCAAATATTCGGGCGCAAGATATCAACACGAAGCCATATGCACCACGGGGACAGTGACCATGACCCCGAGACGGCCGACAAGGAGGCCCTGTTGGGCCATAAGCTCGATATTAAACTGCCAGAGCCTGTCGAAACTGTAAGTTTTTTATTCAATATTTTATAATATTTTGAATTTTTTATTAGAAAAGTGGGAACAAAAAGAAGCTCGATGCTTTTAATTATGTTTCCAAAGAAGATATATTCTGATATTTGATTGTTAAGAACTTTCCAAGAATTGTTTTTGAGGTGCTAAAATGTTTGAGAAAGGTCGAAGGTCTATTTCCAAGAAAGGAAACACTTGTCACGAAAGTGGTGTTTAATGCTTTTGACATCCAGAGAAGGAATCTCATTTCTGTGCCTAGAATTTTTGCATCTCAAAAAATTTAAGAGTTGTATTTGATTTCGGTGAATTTAACTTAAATTACGAATATGCCAGAAAATTTAAGTAAATAAATGGTCGTGAAAACTTCCGAAATTTTTCGTTCCACTTTGGACCTCTTGCAGTTTTCACAGTGTTTTAAATTTGCCTTGAATATACAAATTTGCATTTACTTTCGTGTGTATTTGTATTTTTTTTATAAATGTATGTATATTTTTAAAGCAAATAAAATGAATGCCAACAACGGTTGTTGTTGTGATTTCCATCCCTTTGAAACTTTTGAAATGTTAGCGAAAAGGATTTCGTATTTCCGATTTATGCTGAAGCAATGAAAGAAATGTAAATGCGGTTCCTTCCGCAATTTAATTTTTTTTTTCTTCTTTTATGTGTACATATTTACATTGAGGGAAAAAGGAAATTATCAACATAAATTTAACAAGTGCAAATTGGTGGATTTTAAACATTAATTACAATTTGATTGTGTACTTGAATAAAAAAGAAATCTGGGTGGAAAAAATGGGCATAATAATGTAAAGGTTGCTTATATTTTTCTTAGATACAAATTTTCTATTACTTTTTTGACATTTTGAAATAAAAAATGAGGCAAAACAATTGAACTGTCAAACTCTAGGCCATCTCTGTACAAAATTTCATTTAAATCGGCTCAGTAGTTTAATCGTGAAAGTGTAACAAACAAACCTAAATTCACATTTCTAAAGTAAAAAAAACACTGTTTTGCAAATAAATTTAAATTATTTTTTAGGCTAAAATAGAGTCACTATTTTAAAAGAATTGTTTTTGTTGCATGTTTTGACATAAGCCGCTTCTCCTTGGTTGTGGCTGAGTACTCGTCAGTAGATGAAAACCACAATCTAGTACAATCATCTAGCGAGTATAGATGAACCCAATAGTTACGTACTTAAAACACGCCAGAGGGCGTCTAATAATGTTGATATATTTTTCTTCAAATGACATTTCTTACTATTTTTAGATTTGTTATTACATACTTTCTTACAAATGAAACTTTCCTTAACTTTTACCGCTCAATTTGAATCTGAAAAATCTGAAAATGACGTCTATTTGAAGTGTGTGTTCCATTGAAAATGGCGAATAAAGCACGCTCTAGTACTTAGCCACCCCAAAAGAAGCCCTGCTTTTGACAGTTGAGACACCGACTTAAGGGTGCATTCACAGTGAAACTTTAAAATTATTATCAAGTATTCAAAATTGTAAAATTGATTGAAATGTTTTAATCATAAATTTTTCACAAGAAGGATAAAGAAGGGATTTTCGATGTGTCAATTTGAAACACCAAATATTAAGACAGACTTAAACGATGTTCGCACAAATAAACTACAGTTTTTCTACACAAAAAATGTAAAGAACGAATATCTATTCTTTTTCTATTTATATACATTAAATTTCAATCTCTGTTTGTTTATCTAGCTAAAATTCGAGAACGAGTTGTCCAATTTGACTGTATACTTTGGAAATGATCGTAGTAGTTCAGGGAAAGTTTAAAAAGCGGGAAAATATGGAAAATTTCAAAGGAAGCTTAAAGTTTTAGCTCAGTCTAACGTATTTTTATGAAATTAATATGTTTATCTAAATAGAAGTCACATTAAATTAAATAGTTAACAGAAAACTTAAAAAAGGACACAAACTAAAGATTTTCCAATTCAATTGTGCAAAATCTATTTTTGTATTGTTTAAAAAAAAATCAACTTAATTTTAAAATTAAAACTTTCAAATTTCAACCAACGGCAACACCCCCACAACACACAAATAAATTAAACTTTTCCAAAAACTAGATTACTAAAGTAATTTTTCCTTCGGCTACAATCCAATTTCCTTGTTTCAGTTTTTCCACAAAAACTTTGAACAATAAATTAACATTTTTCGGAAATCGCTGTCAAAGTTTTTTTTTTGTGTTGAGTTCCCTGTAATAAAAAAAAAACAAGACAAGTGGTAAACTCACAGCTAAACTAACTTATCACCCAATTTCAATCATTCTCGTGCTCAAGAAATAGGATACAGTTTTGATTTTGGTAATTGCATACGTTTTCCTTCCATTACCTTAAATTAGAAACAAAATCCAACAACAAAAAACCAGGACCTTAAACAAGTAAAACCTGATGTGTGGTCGATTTTACTTGTATATATAGAACACCCAAAAGGAAGACGTCAAAAAGTTAAAAACTTTAAGTGGAGAGGTTGCACTAAAAATGTCCATATTCCAATCCGATGCACCTTGACCCCTTTTCTCCGCATACAGACATTTTGGCACCAAAGTATTAACTCGACTTCTATCCATTTGGCTATTTAGCTTCTGGCTCCTAGCTGGTGATTTGTTTTTGTGTCCTTTTGTGTCCTTTTTTGTATTTTAGTTTCCTTTTTGTGTCGTATTTATTTTGGCAATCATATTGTCTGAGAAGTGAGAGGATGAAATGTTCGTTTTATAGATTGTGTGCATGTGCATCCTGCTGCTCCTAATGGTGATGCAAAAAACGTCCTTTTATTATTCGTAGGTGTGTGTGTATTTTATTTTTTTTATTTCACCCGTGAGTAGGTGGAAGATAAAAGTATTGATTTTCGCAATTTCAAATGAAAAATAAAAATTAAATAAATATATTGAGGGAAATATGGATGCACATAAGTATACGAGGACATAGGGACGAAAGGATGTGCTATGGTATTTTATTTTAAGCATACTTCTTATTTATTTTGTGTTTAATGAGTCACAGGGATGTCTGTTTTTAATGCTAATTATTTTGTATGTATTTTGTCATTAATTTTTATATATTTATTTTTTTACTGAGTTATGTGTGTTTTATAAAAATGATGATAAACAGAAAAGCGTTATATTATTCTGGTGATCAATTTGATTGATGGCCTTAATGGAGATTGAGTAATAATTTTGGTATTTTTTTTATTTATAGTGAAATGCAAATTTATTTCTATTTATGGAGAATTTGGGGCTTTATAATCATGAACATTGAGTACGCTTTTTTTTATACTTGAGTCCTTGAGTGACATTTTAAATTGGGTATTTTTATTGATAAATAAAGAGTCCAAGGTTTTCATTGATAATCCTTGTCCACCTGATGGGTGGCTTTTATGGACAGTTTTATGTGGAAATACTGGAACCTAGGATCCAATATATTTATGTACATACATACGTACATACATATATCCTAAAAATTTGGTTTGCAGTAGCCGTTAGCTATGAATTGTGAATATTGTCGAGGTTCAAACTTAATTTTTGTATACTGTCAAGGTTGTTCTTATATTTGGGGCTCAAATAAATTTAACAAACAGCATTTAATTGAAATCGGCTTAGCCGATCCGGCAAACCTTGTCCCGGCTTACTGGTAGATTTATGTTTATATCAATAAACCGATTAAAATGTTCATTGCTCTCGGAACTTAGAAAAAAGTTTATAAACAATAATTAAATTATTTGAATTGTATTGAGTTGAATTTCGTCTTTTCCTTGTCATTTTAAGACCAGTAAATCTCAGGCCTGACAAACTGATGATAAAAGATTTTAATTATTGTGAAATGGTGACAGACAGAATGACATGAAACTTTTTAACTTTTAGTTAACATTGGACAGACGACTGAGTTAATAAAAATTGACATCAAACTGACACTCAATTTTTTTTCCCAGGTAGAAAAAATTGTGTGGAAAATGAATTATTTTTGAAATTCTTTTTAAACCTTCCCTTTTGACAACGAAAAACCATTTCAAAACCAAAATCAGCTAAATCGGACGAGCCGTTCTCGAGTTTTAGCGAGACAAACAAACAGAAATTGATTTTTATGTATAGAAAGATTATTATTGTACCGCCTTGAAGTATACTATAATATGTACTGCAAGTCTCAATGTATTACAAAAAACAACCGCATCAAAATCCATTGCGTAGTTTTTAAGAACTAACTATACATTTAGGGGCAGACAGACAGCGGAAAGCGACTTTGTTTTATACTGTGTAGTGATTTGCGAAATTCTTATCGAATATTCGTTTCAAATCTCTCTTCTTCAGTCCCTCTTAATCTAAATCTGGGATTCCTCAAGGCAAACTTATTGGTCCCTTCCTTTTTTTTTTGTACAATCACGTTCTGATTTATTGCATCAGGAGATAAGGTAGTTTGTTTATTTATTAGAAAGTGCGGACTTAACTTTACGTGCTTAAATATGAATAAGCCATTTTGATTTAAGTTTTCTGTTTTTTTTCCACGTTACTAAAAAGACAATATTTTCGATAAACATAATTTTCATCAAAACCAAATCTGACTTCATGCCTATAAAATACAAAACCAAATGGTGTTAATAATTTAAATCAAAAAACAAATAAATATAATTTCACCTCCACAATAATAAACTGCACAGAACTACTACATACATAAATATCTATACAAGTTAAACTGCATCAAATAACAATAAATTCTCTCTACACACAAAACGATTAAATGTAAATCTCTTGGTTGAATAATCACTATTTAGAATTCCATTTATATTGTTATTTATTTGTATTTGTATTTGTATGCAGATTTAAATATGTAGGAGTGTATAATAATCCTGTATTGCATTAACATTCTAATTAGGCCACTTTACTTGCAATTTGATCCTTCAGATTAACTCCTTCATTTCGAATAAAATCATATCTTAATATAATACACAGTGTAAGAATAACTGCAAAGATATGCAAACCGCATCACTAATCATTTTGAATTCGTATTCAAGCTTAAGTTGGAATAATTCAAGGCTTGAAGGTGTATGAAGATATATTCATAGTCTCAAGTCTCAATTAATTAACATCTCAGGATTTACAGAAGTCAGCAATTAGCTTAGGTGAATATATACTGAATAATTTATCATTTTCACTCTTGTATATGTATTTTTTACACACACAGATTCAGGTACAAACTTGCGTGGAAGTGTGGTTTGCATGAATAATTTCATTTCCATTCTCCTTAGAAAAGATTGATGTGTTTTATTTGCTCCTTTTATAAATTCATATTTCCTTTTTCTGTCACACTATAACTTGTCACAGATTTTCACTTTTATAGTTGGATTCCAATCAATTTTAGAACACGCAAAAAATGTTTCTCCCTCATTTACAGTTACCTATTCTAAATTTTGATGATTAATTTTAGTTATTTGGCAACATTTTTTGTTAATAAACTTCAGAATGTACTTAAATTATGTTTTGACATTGACAGTTTGGTCATTGATCAACGACGCCGCATTCACAATGATAATTCAAAACTGTCAAATTCCAAAAAACGAAAGTTAAATAAAATTTTGTTTTATTGGTTAAAAGATTAGCCAGTGTCATAAAATTTTAACTGGCAATAAAAAAATATGGCTATAGAACTTTTTAATGCTGAAATGAAGATGGCGCTGCTGATTGGATTCTTTAGAATTAACTTTGTGCTTTGAAAGTTGGTACACTTTCATTTTCAAAGGATGGATAAATGAGTATTTGTGTACCTTCAGACGATTTTTAACTCTTGTCAAATTGATATTAAATTTGTCGAAATATTTGTCCAAACCCTCATCAAAATCATTTAAAAGTTCACTCAACCCATTAGGTTGAGTTGCATCATCTAAATTCTAAAGTATTCTTTAGTTGAGAGTTCAAATTCAACTTTAAATGACAACTAATTTGCGAGCTTACCAACTGTGATAAATTAAAAAAACAGCGTTTTATTTTGACATTTTACTGAGCTAACTATCCACTTACGTATAAAACCCGACTGAATAGTAAATAATTATTATGTTTAATTAATGACACGACGCACGTCAACAAAAAAAAAATGACGCAAACTTCAGAGGAAATGTCAAAATTCTTTAAGTGGTTGATGACATATGAAGCATTTTTCAAATACTAGACGTCATGTCAAAGAACTCGTACAGCAAAATAATTCACTGTCAAAAACGTTGTCGCATTATTCACAAATTTGTAAATATAGAAATGACTTATGTATGTGTTCTTCGAAACTTTTTTTTAAAAATAAGTGACGTTTTTCAAAGATTTTTTGGAAAATGTGTTAATTTTTGTAGCCTTACCCTAATACATTTTTTACGCAGTTTTTATTCAAACAAAAAAGTTCCACTATGCTGCCAAAGGAAAAGGACAGACATTTAACATATTTTTGAAACTTTTTTGTTGAAGCAATTAATTTGGACTTTATTAATGGCTTATTCCAAAAAGGATTAGTTTATGTCAAATTATCGTAACGTAAATGTTTTTCCAAAAATCTTAAATGCAGTTTTGTTGCAAGTGTTTTAAATATTTTACATAAATGTTAAGCCGGTTTCAAATTTCACTCAAATAAAGTTGCAACTAAATCAACATAACTTTGTCAAAATTCAAGTGTCATTAAAATCTCGTGTTTAGTTTGATTTACGAATGCAAAAACTTTATATTCATCTCTATTTTTATTTTTTTGTATTTCACCAAGTAAACGTGTAAAAAAACTGCGTTGAGCCTCAAAAGCTTTTAACAAAATTAAATTCATTCAACTTTGTATAACACTCCTTACCTTGGTAGGCATTTTATTTTTTAATTATAAACATACACATGTATGTATCTACCTGTCCAACAAATACCTACACAGATAAGGAAATAAGGAATGGAATAACTGGATATAAATTATATTTTGAGATATACAATATACATATCTACTTTTTTAAAAGTATTTATGTTAAGTGACGGTACTTTAAATTTTGAATTCTTATGTTCTATCTGTTGAGTGGTCTCCTTGCAATATCTTTAAATAGAAAATGAAATAAAATTAGCCTCGTAAATTTTATATCGATTTGGTTAAAGGTATATATTTTTTAATAATCCAGTGACCCCATTCTGTCTTTAGAAACAAATACAAAAACCAGAGGTAAATGAACTTTTCCTTAAAAAACAGCCCCAACCAAAAATTGTCTTTTTCATTTCAAAAAAAAAACAAACAAAAAGAAAAAATCCTTTTTCATCGATTTCAATCCGCAACTCCTTTTTTCACCAACATATCCACATTTGAAAAATATAAACAAATTGAGTTGACAAACACTGATGAACACATACAAATACTTTGACAAATATAAAGCTACCATCACCAGCACGTTATCGACCAAAACGATTTGAGTTTTGTGAAATAAAAAAAAAAAAAAATAAGGAATAAAAGATAAATAAATTGGCAACAAAAATCAACTTTACACACACAAAGTACACTATCTACCTTTTTTTTATACATACATGTGTTTGTAAGTATGTATATCATTTATGTATACAGATACAGATATAAAAAACTAGCTACGCCAATAACTTTTGTCGAAATAATTGAAGAGGACACGCGATAAAAACATGCCACAAATCATTTAAAAAAAACTCTAAAGACTGAAGTCTTTTTCCTTATAACGATTCGACTATAAGAGCTTTTATGTATGGTGTTTTTTTTTGTACAGGGTGTTTCAAACTGGATTTTTTGACACTGAATTCAATTTTCAAACTAAGTCCCAACTTTCAGCAAATTCATAGTAGGTTTAAAAAGTAATCTCTGTTTGCTTGTTTTAAAAGTAACTTCAAATTTCAAAAGAAAGGCTTATATAAGAAATATCAAATTTTCAGGCTTTTAGGATTTTCTAAAAAGAATCTATTTATCATAAATACTTTTTAAAACTGACAAATAAAGTTAAGTTAAAGTTTTTGTCACATAGAATTGTTAAATCATTGAGTAAAATTTGAAGACTTGTTTTTCAATTTAACATAATCTAATTTGAAGTATTAACTTGTTCGTACAAAAAAAAAACTAATTTAAATGACGTAATAATACTTTTTGAAAACTAAATTAAGTTCAGAACCAAAATGCGCGATGTGAGGTGCATGTTTAACGTTTTTAACCACTTTTATTTTGTCAATTTTTAATGAGTATGAGTTTTGATATGAAAAATCATTATTAAATGACACGAATTATAATCAAAAATTGATGAAAAACTTAGAAAACAGGAATTTCGTCATACAATAATATTTACTTGTCTAATATATGAATGTAGTACATATGTATGTATGTATGTACATCCAAGTCCGCTCATATACTTTAATTCGAGTTAAAGTTTTAGAACATTTATGGGTATTATTTTGTCAATTTTGATTCTAAAGCATGTTTTATATTTGTAAGCAATTTGAAAAATTAAGATCTGCATTAATTTTTCATCAAGCATCAGCTATGAATAAAAGTAATTGTGACTATAAAACTTTTAATCTTAAAAATAAATGGTTGCATTCCAAACGACCAATTTTCCATTCCAACTATGGTTCATAACTTACGACGAATTTAACCAATAACTTGTTAAATTGCCCTTCATTGCGGTCTCTAAAGTAACATAATTGGAGTAGATTTATGAGTAAGTTAAGTTTTCAAAAATTTGTTCAACGTGATAAAACTTTTCAGAAACTTATTCATGGGCCGATGGACCGAATCATGAATCCTAAATTCGACAATTTTGATTGTCAAGTTTATTTAACTAGAAATTTAGGACAATTAAATTATTTTAAAATTGTACATAAACGTTGTAACTCTTCATGTTGATTTTTACAAAAAAAAAAGACTAAAAAGTTGAAAGCCAATTTGGCAGACTTTGTTTCAAAAACATGGCAACAATTAGTTGTGAAAATTAGAATAATTTTCATAGACTTTACATAAAGACTTTAATTTTCTTGATGAAGATTATTGTATTTTAAGATTAAAAAAAAAAACTTCAAATATTTTTGAACGTTGAAATTTACAAACTGGAACTCAGAACTCAAAATAATTTCTAAATACTTCGATTTTTGGTTTTTGTTTCCTTCAAATTATTATCATTACAGTTGTAGAACTGAAACATTGTAATTTATCACTCAATGAAACAAATAATACTCATAATATGTACGCTCAAAAATTATTGAATAGTGTTTTGAAAATTTTGAAAATTTTAAAAATTACAATTATTTTAAACAAAAGTTAACACTCAAGAACAACACTTCAATAAAATTTCTTCCTTGACATCACATTTGCAAAATGTAATTCAACCGGTTTTCAATCGTCGCCGTTGCAAAATGACGCGTCACCTTAATGACACAAAATCGTAAGTCAATTTATGCTAATTTTCAAGAGAGACAATTTTGTGATTTTTGTATGCATTATTTGTCTCATAAGAGAGTGTTGATTCGACTTGTGACAACTTCTAAGCTATATTACTTAGAGATACCTAAAATCGCTTGCCACAATATAGATTGCTATATTTTCAAAAAATGGGCATGTGACAAAATAATGTCATATAGTCAGTGGAACATTGTCTCTTCGTGAATTAGAAAACCATCTCCTTTGTTTCCTATAGCTCTTCACTGATTACGATTCCATTCAAATAAAGAAAACACTGAAATTGGAACTATCCGGGTTTTAATTGGACATAAGCTGAAGAAAGCCTTAAATTGGAACTTTAGCCGGGTCTATTAATTAAGCCATTTCAAGAATTTAACTCGAGTTCAAAACTGATCAAAAATGTATCGGGTTTTCCATTAGGGACATATGTAACAATTTCGTATCTTTTTATGAACACTCCTTTAAACTTTTTTAAGGAACTGTCAATGTCAAACTGTTAGTTAAAGTCAACATTCTCATCATTGTAAAATTCACGAATCAGCAACAGTTGGAAATTATTAAAAATTACTACCAAAATTGGGCTCTTCGCAAACCTTCAGGAAAATGAAGAATTTCATCAAAAATCATCTTCAGCGATGAAACTCATTTCTGGCTCAATGGCTTTGTTAATAAGCAAAATATTCGTTATATTTATGTGTAGGTGTGATTCGAACGTATTGTTTTGTGGATGAAAACGACCTTCATGTTACTGTTAATGGAGAACTCTTTCGCGTTTTGTTCGAAGATTATTGGCCAGAATTGGATGAACTTGACATCAACGAGATGTGGTTTCAACAAGGCGGTGACATTAGCCACACAGCACGTGTTCCAATTGATTTATTGAAAGGCAAATTTGGTGAATGTGTTATCTCGAGAAATGGTCCGGTTCAATGGCCGCCTCGTTCATGTGATCTAATGCCACAGGATTTCTTTTTTGGGGCTATATCAAGTAACTGGCAACTTTAAACGAGCTCAAAAACAATATCAAACTTGAAATTGACAACTTTTCAGTCGAAAAGTGTGCCAGAGTGGTGGAAAATTGGGTCCAAAGAACCAATCACTGTAAACAATAAATTTTAATTGAATATCTCAAAAAATTCCGTGTTTTATTAATAGACCCTTTATCAATCTACTTTCGATTGCGTTTTAAAAAGTTGTCATTCTGTTGTTTCAAAAAATTTCGCTTAAATATTTTAAGGTTAAATTTATTTTCGAATACATAATTTAATCAGTTATTGAACTTGTGTCAAATTTTCTTCTGGATGATTGTCATTTTGTTTCCAATTCTTTTCATATACTAGTCAATTTTTCATCTCGGTATATCTCTAAAATAATTTCTGCTTGTAAACTTTAACCAGTAAAGTTGTTACACCCTTTTTATAATTGCATGACTTCATTATGATCAGATTATCAACAAAACAAAAAAAACAAGTAATTGCTCAAAATTCCTACTGCCCCATATTCCATATAAATGTGTGGTGAATAGGTATATCTCTACACATGTCCTTTCCAACACACATCCAACCAAAATCACCCACAAATTTAAACACCTTAAAAGTTAAAAATGTGCGCGGTTGTAAACAGAAAAAACTTTAAAAGCAAATCACCATTAGCATCACTTCATTTTACGTGTCTAATTTAACGACTAACGAGTAACGACCACGTCCAGCCAGCCCTGATGGCTTGTCGACTTTCCAAATCGTTAAAAAAAGAATTGAACCCAGTTTCTAGTTCAAAAAACTCAACAAAAAAAACACAAAAAACAAAAACGTAAAAAACACAAAAGCTCCCTGCATTCATAAAACGTAAAAAGTAGACACACATAATAAATTTATGCTTCTGAAGGAATTTGCTTACAAAAAAAATCTCGTATGTATGTAATTTACTGGCTGCAAATTTGTACACGTGTTTGCACTGAAAGGATATGCAAGGGGATATAATAAAAATTGTACCCCTTTCCCCCACCAACTCTTATGTGTATTTTGCGTTTTAAGGGAGTAAAACAAAAGTGAAACAAAAAAAAAAACGTAACTCAACATAGAATAGAAAATGAAAACATTCATTTTCTTTTTGAAATGTGTATTTTCTTTGTTGACTGCGGATGTGAGTGAGAAGGCATGTGGGGGGTGGTCTTATAGCTTTTGGCTATAAATTGCTTTGAGCCAACGAACGAATAAACAGGCATCGTAGCCTGGCCTGAGAGAGAGATATTTTCCAAGATGTAAAAGAAGATAGAAAATGTCTCATTTGTTGGGCTGTTGGTTGGTTCATTCTTTAATGACATTAAGTTTCTTTTTCAACCCAAAGTCGTTTGTCGTTTATATGCGAATACATACATAGTTGAATATCCTCCTGACATGCAAACAAACCGAGTTAATATTGTCAATGTTTGTTTGTCTTAGTTTAAAAAAGTTGAAAGCTTATTGCAAAATTTTTCGTTTTCTTTTTCTACTGTTTACGTTTCTTTGAATAGAAATGCATGTGTGTAAATGAGTTTGAGTTTTTTTTTGCAGGAAATTCTTAAGGAAGATTAGAATATTGAATTAAACGTGATTTTTGAATTAAGGATATTTGATTTAATCATTTTACTTTTTATCAAGATTTCTTATAGCCTGAGTTGAATCTAATTTTAAAAGTGTGCCAGAATTTTAAAATAGGGATCGAGTTAAAATTGGAATGAGTTGAAATTGTGTTTAGATAGTTTTTGACAGAAATAGATAAAATACTAATGAAAGGAAAGTTCAACTTGAACAATTAATTCAACAACTTGACAAAAATATATTTTCTTTTCGCTTTAATTTTCTGAATGGTGTCCATTTTTGGTAACGTCGTAGACTGTAATTATCAAAGCTGGCAGTTTCAAAAGTGACAGCTGTCCAAATAACGAAACCAATTATTGGAAAAAGCCTTTAACTAATATTTATTGTATTTCCAAATATCAAAAATCATAAAGTGCACATTTCTGTAGAATAGAATTTAAAAAAAAAACTTTGATTTTTAAAGGATTTTTAAACAATGTCACTCTAAGGAAGTGTTGAGTAAGTTTTTCTAATTGACTTATTTTTCAGCTGAAAATGCCTAACTTGGCACAGAATGTCAAACCATAAAAAAATAAGAGTTTTGATTGCTTGTGTTCAAATCAAATTTAAAATTGAAAACCCTTTTTTTTTTAATGTTGACAAAAAAAAAATCAGAAATTGAAACAAAAAATATAACGATAGGAAAATTGTTGTTTGAAAAACTGATTGATTCTAAAATCAATTGCAATTTCAAGAAATCAAAATTGAATTGTTCGGATTATTAAGAACAAATTTGACGAAAGCCTAAAATGTAGTTTTTATAATTTTTGGAATTATATGAAATTTATTCAGAAAAGTTTCGTTTCCTTAAATATAGAAAGTGGTTTGAGTTTTTATTTAACCGGAATTCCGAAGAAATTATTAAAACCTTACTCAATTAAAGAACTTAAGTGTTAACTGTGTATTTATAGTTCTATTCAAACTACTTGTCTCATGAAATCCTTTTCTTTGACAAAAAATTAAATACACATACAAAATTTTTGCCATAAGTAAATAGGTACCTGTACCCAGGAGAAAGTGTTTCAATTTTTAGTCACAATTTACTACGCTATAAAAGAAAAGTATGTATACATTAGAGTACATGTGTGTATGTAAAATAAATTCCCCGAAAAAGTTCTTTTAATTACAGAGTATAAGTTTGAATTAGTTTATGTTTGTTTTTTCTGAGAACTATAAAAACTCACTATTTAAAAAAAAATCTGAATTTTTTTGGAGGGTGTTTATTTTTTTAAATACTTCTTTTGTACTTAAATAAATATAAAAGTTTTTTAGAGAATCTTTTCAAGCAAATATTTTATTTAATCCTTTCTATGTAACTGCACATGAATTCATAAGTAAATGCTTCTTTTTTTCAATGTAAAGGGTGTTTTTTTTAACTGCATGAGATGTTTCGATGGTTCTTGTCTATGATTTGATAGCTGAGAATATCAAATATCGTTGACAGAAAGGTTTGCCAATTCACAAAGAACCAATGAAGACCAGTTCAACGTTTCTAAATTGTATAAATTTGTATAAAATACAGATCACAGAATTAAGACCAAATGACTAATTTGAAACTGGCTGAAGATGAACATTTTTACCAAAGGATTGTGTTTAATGAAGCAAAAAAGCAAAATTTGAGTACATGGAGCACAGACAATCCTCAGGACATTAACGAATCAACATTAGTCACAAAAATTTAACAATTGAAAGTTGTTTTTTTAGACGTGTGCTTTTCAATCTGGCAATACTTTTTTCACAGTTGGTATTTTTGACTCTTGTTACTTGATTTATGCTCAGTTTGATTTTCCATTTCATATTCAATAGGCTGATTCCAGAACAATGTTTACAAAACGTGCAGTGTTTTTTACCACAATAACCCCAAACGAGATGGCCACCGATCCCGATTTTTGCAAGAAAATTTTGTTCAGCGATGAAGCTGTTTTTTGGTAGAAGAATAGATACTTCACTAAGAATTTACATCCTCAAAAATTTACTGTTTGGTGTACTCTATATGGACATTGGACAGTGAGAATCAGTTTTTTATTGTGACGTGGCCTCCGAGATCGTGCGATTTATCACGGCTGGACAATTTTTTGTGGTGATATGTGAAGTCACTTGTCTACACACACAAGTTCGAGATAATTGAAACCTTGGAAGAGAATATTCGCTGTGTTGCTGTTGAAAAAAGACAAGGCCCAAATTGCTGCAAAAAGTTGTCGAAAATTGGGTCTCTCAGCTGAAATTAATTCGACCCACTTACCCAAAATAATTTTTTAAACATAATGGCAAACTCTTATCTATCTAATAAAGCCGAATTCTTGTTCATAATATCAAACTATATATGTTTAATTTCTTCTTATAAATCACACATCTAAAACAAACAGTCTTTACAATTACCTACTTACTCTTTCATTTTTATTCAGTATTCTTGATATATGTACATCCCACTTTATTCTAAATTTTATTTCTCTACGACGATTTGAATAGGAGTAACATATAGTCATAAGTATAATGAAAAACGTCCATAACTTTCAAATATGCTGAATAAGTAACGATCGATAGTAACTTCAGACTCCAGACACACAATCAATAACTTTATAGAATTTATTAATACATAATTCCAATATCCTTTTATAATGAAAGTCACTCTCCATATACAGTCTAAGAGTGTGTAGTCTAACTCAAACCATTCCAAAGATTTGCATTCAATATTCATTGGTGACAGCAATTTTACGTTGCACTTTGACAATTTCCTTCGACTTAAATAAAAAAAATACAAAAAAAAACTAAGTCCTTAAAATGAACAACCACGTAGACATTCGCATCGTCATAAATGATGATAAAGGATATGCTTCTAAAGGGATGTGGTTATTTTACGGTTTGTACTTTTTTAGTTCTAGTTTTTTTTTTTGAACTGTTTTTGTGTTTTATTTGTGTGTGAATGCTTTTTCAGCCGGAAGTCGAATGAAGCGCAGTTAAAGCATTTTGTCAGCAGCATCATCCTTCGTCCTCATCGTCGGTCGTTCGTCGTCGTTGTCGTTGTCGTTGCCATATTCATTTTTTACAATAACACACGCTTCTACCTCTTCATATTCTCGCATAATTGAAATGCACTCATGAATATGACTTTCACAACGAACGACAAAGCGAGCGATAGAACAGAGAGACAGACCTGAAGAACGCTGCAGGAAACACTTTGCAGCACACTGTCTATAAGCGCCACAACTGCGCCCTTTTTTCTTCTACTGGCTTATAGTTCAACGACGACGACGACTACGATAGAAGGGGAAACGAGAAAGACGAGGTTGAAGTTAAGCTGAAAAAGTTACACACACACTCAGACCTTTTTGAAGGGTAAAAACTTCAATCCAGGATATATGTGTGAATGTAGTAGTTGGTAGTTGGTCCTTTAACCCAAAAATGTCGTTAGAACAAAACAGCTGCTCTGACTGAATATGGCATTGGAAATTCAAATGGAAAATGACTTTTATCTTGATTGCTTTGTGGTCGATGTTGGTGCGGCAGGAGGAGATTTATCAAATGTAAAATTTGCAGGGTTTGGACTTTTGTGAAATATTTAGAAAAAAAAAAAAAATATCATTGAACTCGAATTTGTTTTACTCAATTATTTTGTTTTTGATTACTTTTTGATAAAACTTCTATAACGCGGTTGCATTTTTATAACCTCACAATCATGATTGATTCGAGTTGTACAGGAGTTTTTTTTCCAGCCAGTAGGTAACACTTTAAATCTGTTTTTACTTCTGCACTTCAGAGCCCCCCTAACACACTGTTTCATACAACAACAAAAAAAACGTTAAAGCCTTTTCTAATGACTTCCCCGGTTTTTAGCCGTTTTCTTTGTTCTATAATCCAAATGCAAAAAAAAAGAACACTTCTAGCACCACCTTAATTATATTTAATTGATCTATGATTATCCTGAAATCTTCTTCTTTATTTTCTAAACCAACACCAACCAAATGACATCTAAATTAAAATAGGAATAAAATTGTCTCACAAGAAGGTAATTCGATAACATTGTTGAATGAATAAAACAACGACTAAAATTCAATTTAAAAATGCTTGCTATTGTGTTTTGTTGTATTCTCAAACCATTTATAATACAACTGTCATGCTATTCGATTGGTTAGGGTTGCCAATGTTAGTTTTTGAATGAAAAACAAAAACTATACCTATTTTTTGTGGGTAAACTCATTTACAGTAGTGGATTGTTGAGATTATAATAAGGCCTTTTCTTTGATTGAAAGCTTTCGGAAATTTAAGATTTATTTTTTTTAATGGATTCAAAAAAACTATTGTTCTCAGTATTTTTAGTACGTTTCAAAGTTTTTGTTTATACTCATACTAGAGGACCCGGCAAACTTCGTCTTGCCCCAATTTAATGCACAAACTCAAGCTATGGAGAAACGCTAACTAAAAAATTATTAATTTAACGTATACATTAGCCTCAGCAACATGTTGTGGTTACGCTATTAAATTGTAGGTTATATGAAACTTTTGGACGTTTGACATAGCGCCATCTATTAAACGTTTGGACGTTTGACATAGCGCCATCTATTGAATACTTACTCAATCCAGTCAAAAGATATCGCCATCTGTTAAAATCGTTTGCAACTAGCAGATAATTGTGATTGTCAAATAATTTGCAATAAAATAATATTGTGATCTTAAATTGAGATGTAAGCTATTTCAAGTTGGGTCAAACTGCACACAGTGTACAAATTTAATTAAAATCGGTTAAGTAGTTTAGGAGTCCATAGCAGACAAACAACTTGACACGTAATTTATATATATTAGATTATTACTAAGTCTGTGGAGTGGGGCCACTGCATTTTAGCGACTAAATCTATCAGGTGATACAGTATGAGCCTAACATCATCGGTCTACCTCTTTTCATGGGAATTTTGTGACCAAAATTAATTATTATGGAAAGTTTAAATGAGGTTAAATAACATTATATTTACTCTTGATACTCCCCATACAAATCTGTGGAGTGGAGACACTGCACCTTATCGATTAAATCTATTAGGTGATACAACACAAGACTTTAATTCTAGACAGAAGAAAGAGCATCTGTCAACCACACTCACTAATTTTGGGGAACTGATTCTTATAATAGTGAGCAAATGATAGAAAACAAATGTCACTAATTCCTTATTTTAGTGAGCTAAAACGTCACTGTACCATAATCTGAGTTATTAAATGTCATTAAATCATATTCATTTACTAACCCATACATAACATGTGTCTTTAAATATCTTTAAATGTCAATATAAAATATTACAATGTATCTTAAACCATTTTTCTTTTTTTTCAATAATATTTTTACGATTGCAAAAAGTTTTGTTTTCATAATCATCACGAACTTTTACCACTATGTGTACCTTAGGGGGAATTCTTTAACCCGAAGTAGAACTCTTGACATTTGCACATGCCTGGCCGCAAAACATAACACAACTACCTTAGGCAGAATCGAACTTAAATTCGTCGAAGTTACCCAGAATATATTGTTTTCCAGGAAAAACTACTCAAAACACTTATGAACTTTTTTCAATCTTTTTTACCTGGAATATTTTAGAATTCACCATTTTTCGGGGACACACAAATTGATGTATGTATGCATTCCTCTTACACTTGATGAAATTTTTCTGTGAATTATAAATTCCAGTGAAAAACTTTCGTCGGCCCCCTTTGTGATAAATGTGAAGCCCCATATTCGCACGACACGTGCTTTCACTTTTTCCCCAAAACAAAATCCATCACTGAACTGAAACGAACAACAAAACCACCACACATGCAGAAATATTCAATAGAATCGAAATCAATTGTTTTCCATTTTCATTTTCACAGACTTTTCGATTGGAAAATCAATTTTTCCGTCATTTTTACTTTTCACTTCAAAAACCGACCACAAATGGAAAATGGAATCAACAAACGAAAACGACACGTCAGTTATGGTACGGTATATGGTTTTATGATTTTTATTTTTGCAATGCACTAATACACACATACGAGTATGAAGATATGTATGTTTAGTCGAGGAAAACGTTATAAGTACAAAATGGTTGTACCGGAAATGTTGCTGCACCTCGAATAACACTATTATTATATGAGGTCGAAAGCTTTTCGCAAAAAGGAGAACCTTGACTTTAATAACCAACAAAACTCATCATCGATTCATCGACCTGAATTATTATAAAGTCAGGGCTCAGGGGTAGGTAAATGGTACGAGTAAATGGTAAATGGCATACAAGTACGAGTGTGTACATATTTAGGCGGTTATGTTTTACACACACCACCGCACCGTATCGCACCACACCCCTAATTATTTTTAAGTTTCTTTTTTTTTTCAAATAAATAACTAAGTAGGGAACTATAAATAAATTATATTGTACGTACGTAAAGTATAATTGGGAAAGTCATGTTTCTTGTCGTCGTCGTCGGTCGTATACGTACCGTAATCGTATTACCATTCCACCATAGATTTTAATCCGGATAAATCAAGAGACTCTTAACGGGGGTGGCTAATTTAACAATTATAGAATTTAGCAACAGTTTTGCTTGCCTTTTGGAACTTCGGAACATTGCGTCCGAAGAGGACAAGGAGCGTTTAAAGGAATTCATTCATGTGTATATTAATATGTCAACTTATGACTATGAGTTTGGAAACTATTTTAAACTTTTCATGAGTATACCATATAAATGAACTTCCCCTTACCACCGAAGCAATGGACAGAACATAAACTGTATTCATAAATTGAAAACTTAAGTTTGCAAAAGTTAGTAACTCACTGTCGATTACATGCTCCGGGCTTTTTGGGGAGAAGTTTTGATAAACTCAAATTCTTATTTTTCTGATTTATTTATTAATATAAACAACTTGGGGAAGCTTGAACAAATTTAAGTCTTCAGGAATTTCAAAGGTTTAATTTCAAACTTGTTAAAATACCCTCTCAATCATTTTCACATACTTCTTATGATTAATTTCCCTTGAGGAGTAAAACCATGTAGGTATAAATAAATATATATGTTTTTTTTTAAATGTTGATAGTTGAGGGAATTTAGTTGTAAAAGTTTATTGTTTAAAAGAAAAACCTTTCAATGAACTTAAAGATGTCAACTTTTGGTCTTATGATATTTTTTAAAATTTTTTTAGGAGCATTATACTTAATCGATTCATTGAATATTATTTTTGACCATTTTGTTACACACTTCGAGTTACCAGTGTTTAAATTGCCATTTAAGTTAACATATTGTATAAAATCAAGTGTCTTAGAAGACTGATTGACAAGGCACCATTTACTCGAATTACAATTTTTAAAACTTTATGATCAAAGACTGTTGATTCCAATACAACGATTCCGGAGACGCTATAACCATGAATTGTAATCTACCTCGAAGTAGATATAGACTCTGGTAGACTGGTTACCTGGCTCGCTTACGCTTCAGGGGCTTAGACCGGGACGCCCGAAGCCTTGAGGTACGCAATTGGATGGAGTCGCCTCGCGATTGGGATACATTGAGAGACTTGTTCAATAAAGCCAGGAACCAGTCCCAGTTGTCAAGCCGATGATAATGATGTAGCAATTTGTGTTGAGTTTATCTTAACAATCATTTTCATTAAACCAATGAATGATATTGCATAGTAGTTTCACAAAACAGTTAGTTTTTGTGGTCAGATAAAAATTTTATCTTACTAATTGCAAACAATTTTTCAAATCAAATAAGTCAAAATACATTTATCGAAATTATTTTACCAAGAACTTGCATTTTATTTTTTAAAGAGGATACTAATTGGTACTTTAAAATATAGGTTGAAGTTTTTGGTTATTCAACTTCACCACGATGAAAATTTTGTCTGTAATTAATATCAAAACATTGACAGTTTTATGATTAGTTTAATATTGCCTTGTTCAAAATTGTCATTTTCCGTTTCAATTAAAAAAAAAAGAGAATGCAAGATTGTTCACTTGTGCGTATACGTACATTTTTTAGTATGTTTTTAAATACATTTTCGTCTGGTTTTGTTTATGAACATTTTATTGAAATGTATGTAAATCAATAACTTTTTGAATTTATTGATAAATATTTACACTTCTTTAATACCGATAAACAATTATGCCTTGCATCAAATTAATATCTGAGAATCAAATTTTTAGTAAGAATTTAAAAATTTGAAAAAAAAACTAAAATTTAGTAGGAGAACCAGAGGCCGTACTGACTTACAACTCTCAACCATTCTTGTGTGAGATTAAAGTCAGGGACGGAGGAAGGGACCTACGGCTAAAACTTTTAGGTAGCGCAGAAAGGGATTGAACCTAGACCTATTACTCTCTTGGCCGAAAATCCTTCTTGTCAGGGTTACAATGTATTCAAATTAAATTTCAGGATATTGTCAAAAATAAAACCACAGACATAGCGGCCGTTCGTAAAATACGTTCGCACAATATGGAGGGGGTGTGACAAGAGTGCGACAAGAGGGGACAGGGGCCCAAGGCAACATTTCCTTTTCTGGAGTATTTCTCTCAACTATTTTTAAAAATTTTTTTGTCATGATAATTGTGTACTTTTAATCAAAATTTATTATAATTTTTTTGTTTTTTTTTTTTTTTTTGGGGGGGGGGGTAGGTACTTGGATTTTATGACGTAAGTACGTGCCGTGTTTTATGAACTTATGAACTGCCCCATATCGTCAACATAACAAAATTAAATTAAAAATAGAAATATTTTTATTAAAAGGTCCCCAACTGAGTCTTTTTCACCATAACTATCCAGCAGGCACGAGGCGTGACTTTTTTGGAAGCGGAAGCACTTATGATTGAACTTAAATACAAAATTTTTATCAAGATCATATTTCTGTTATTACACAAATGTAAAAGAAAATTTTATAAAATTCATTTATTAAAATATTAAACTGAGTAATAAGTTAAAACTAATGTAAAATTAAATGTTATTTTCATTTTTTAAGAAATAATATCATTCATCACAAAACATTAGCATTGTTGACAATGCGATTTGCACACACACAGATAAAAAACATAACAAGAAAAAGGAACACACAAGTGTTAAATGAACTTTTCCACCCCTATTTCAATGAATGAGAAGAAGCAAATAACTCATATCTCTCCTTTCCTGCTCTACTTTTGTTTTCACAAATTTTCATAATGAGTTCACTCAATTCAATCTTCACTTCTTATGTGAACGCCAAATAAAAAAAAAATGCTTTGAA
Source organism: Scaeva pyrastri (assembly GCA_905146935.1). Taxonomy (NCBI): domain Eukaryota; kingdom Metazoa; phylum Arthropoda; class Insecta; order Diptera; family Syrphidae; genus Scaeva; species Scaeva pyrastri. The sequence goes on along the minus strand of LR989928.1, from coordinate 10,841,918 downwards.
CGAGATTGAGTGAGAGTTGAGAGTAGGCGATATATCAGAATGCCTAGCTGGTATGCATTCCAAATATTTGTTTGCAAGCGTGAGTGTATAATGGAGCGATATTGTGCATTCCCCGTGGAATTGAAGTTTGAGTTTTTGTAGCTATAATAGTTTTGAATTGTTTTTCTCGAATAACTTATAATAATGAGATTTTATTAATTTACAGAAGAGATTAAATAAAATTCGATTAGGTCAGTTTCGAATTAAAATTTCTTTGCTTAAATCATATAATTTTTTGAATTGCTTTACGGAAGCACTCATTCCACTCAATATATGGACGCTTCGTCCCTGCTATCCAGTGCTGGTGAAAGTACTATAATAGTACTCTTACTCCTATTATTTCATTCGTTTTATTACTATTCGTCTAAAAACTATGATTGCAGCAAGTTGTGAACTTAACTTTAAAAAAATCTTTGGATTCCACTTAAAGTTCAATACAAAATATGGCAACACTTTTTTCAATGTGTCGTCGTACGTCTTCATTTTAATTTTATGTTAAATAATAATTGATACATTTTTGGTTTGTCATTTTACAATTTGTTCATTGTGGGTATTGTAAATTTAATAACGTCTTTAAAAAGAAATCCTGTGGATTCTGTAATTCCTTTAGAAAAAAATTCTACGGCAACACTGGCCTAACCAAAAACAAGCATATTCGTGTCTTATTAAAAATCAAAATATCCCATTAAAATGTGTTCAATAGATATTTCGTTATGGTTTCCTTCGAAGACTAATTTCAAAAGCCTTTTTGAACCTTTTATTCCAAAAATTCTCTCTTATCGCTTAGAAATTTTTGAAACACATTTCCATTGAGTTTTCAAATACATAAAAACTTATTGGTATACCGATGGATAAGAATTGATTGAGTTTTATGGATGAATTCAAAACACCGTAACCCTTAAAACAAATCGTATATTGACTAGGCGTAACGTTAAAAAAGGTCTTACTCGGTTAGAAAATACCAATGTCTATTTCCCAAAGGATCAACACAGTATCCCGTCCAATATAGTGAGTCCCACAAATTGCAACGATTCCGTCCGATTTTTTGTTGCTTTGTTTTTATTATTTCGAATTCCAATCCAATGATTGAGATTATTTTTTTTTTTTCATTTGAATTGATTTTAAACCCAAACAATATTTATCGAAATGGTGGCGGAAGTTGATAATCCGTGCCATTAGTTCCGTTTGGATGTTAAATGGCAAATCAATAGCAGAGGCATCCGGTGTGGTGCTATAGCTGGGATACATATGTATATTCAAATGGATTCTGTTCACCATTATCCCACAGGCCTTTGTCAGTCATCGTCGTCGTCGGTACTCCTGGGCCAATATTTCATCCAAGTGAATCTATATAAAGGTCAAGCTCTGCTTCCCTGTTGTGCATTTTTATGGAGATACCTGGCGGGTATCTCTTCTCTGTGTGTAGAGCCTCTGACAAGTCAAGAGATGCTTATTGAAATTGCTTAGCTGCTGGAAGCATCATCATCGTCATCGCCATCGCCATCATCTCATGCTCATAGCTGCTCTTCCCAGAAGATGACGATGATGGTGATGACTATATACGACTACAACTACGAGCATCATAGGAGGCAGTGGTACTGGCAGCCATGATGACGGGTTGGGTTAGGTTATGTTATAGGATAGGAAAGGAAGGTTCTTTAAAGTGGAATTAAATGAATGCTTTGTTTGGGTGTTTTCCCAGCCTTTTTTTTTGCCAGCTCTTCTCCTTTGTGTGCTTTAAATGTTAAGTCCCGGTGCTGCTGGGGTGAAAGGGTGTTTTTTTTTTTTGTGCATGTATTATTATTAACAAGGGTTAATATAATGAGGCTCATGTACGACGAGATCATAGGAAAAACATTTTTCTTTGTTTTCTTGTAGTTTTTTTTTTCAATTGAATGAAAAGAAAAAGAACAAAGAATAGAAGAAGAAAAAAATACATTCGCATTGTATTCGTGTATATGTGTATAGGTAAACTGAATTTTCTCTATCAGAGATATCTGATTTTATGTTGAGATTAAGGCAGAAAGGGTGTGAAGAATTTTCCAGGCAAAATCCAATTTAATGAAGTAAAAGTGGTTTTTCTCTTATATTTTTCTTCATGCCTAAGTAATGGATTTCCCAATGAAAATGCAGAGTAATTAGCCTTACGTAAGCACTATTGGAAGTGCGTCTTATTAGTTGATATATAGATACTCAATATAGGAAAAGTCGGTTTGACCTTTAACTCGATTTTTCTCTAGTCCATCAGATTTCTAAGAATTTCGGATCAATATCAAGTTTTACCCTGAAGGAATCTTTCATCAATTTCAATAAAGTTTATGCAATCATTTATGATGGTTTCTTAGGGGGAAGGGGGGCTAGGTGATGAATTTAATGGTGATTTATGCTTTTACGACTTTGAAAGATTTTATTTCATTTCATCAAATTTGACAAGAGACTTAAGAATCCATCAGAGAAAAATGTGTGTTGCAAATATGTTTCAACATTTTGGTTTTTCGTAATACTTGTCAGATCTTTAAAATGTGGTTTCTTAATGTCGACCATAAAGGTTTTATTTGAAATCGTCGATCTTTATTTACTTTGACAGTGAGAGCCCCAGAAAAGTTATTGACATTTGCAAATACTAAGTTACACCACTGTCAAGTAAAACAAATTCAAAGGCCTTTTTGACAGTGACAGTAAAAAGTAACAAATTGCGTTTAAGCTGAACTACTGCCCTGTAAAGGTTCTTACACAAAAACTACAAATTTCTACCAGTTATCAGTTTAATTCAACCAGATTGAGGAGTAAATTGTTCACTCAAAAGTTATTTGAAAAGAGCTTTGAGCTTTAAAATGATTTCGAAAGCTTAAATGAAATTTACATCAAAAAGTAGCTTTCACTTAGTTACTACTCAAGTTATCACCACAGGTCAATCCAAACCAATCCAAAAGTCCCTTTTCAGGACTTCATCTTGTATCTTTTTACATTGAAAATCAAAAGAATTAATTTCTTATTAAAAAAAAAAATAAGAAAAAATAAATTCAAAAAGCTCGAGAAAAAAAATTAATTCACTGCATTTTCACGCTCCAATTCGTTTCACAAACAAACTCCACTCCAGGCTGTGTATTTAATTTTCATTAAGCATTAAAATTGTTTTACTCGCAAAAAATAAAAAAAAAAATATATACTTTTCCTACACATCAGATATTCTCGGAAACATGACCAACGATGACGACGACGACGACGACGACGACTACGACGACGTCGATAAAGTGTTAACGGTCATGTAGCCATAGTCGCCTTTCCATAAACTATGTAGCCCCATCTACACTCATATACTCGTACTTTTTGTGCTGCTTAGGTTACGTCTGATGTCTTTAGACCTTCCTTTCACACAAAATGGCTGCATCCAGTGGTGATGATAAGATATTTTCCGCTTAATAACACACTGAGGGGTGAAATAGATGGGAAACTTATACATTTTTATCCTTTTTTTTTGCCATCATCAGCGTCATCATCATCACCTTCATCATCACCATCGTCGTTGTCGTCCTGTTCGTCCTCGGTTTTTTTATGTCCCTAACTTCGATGAACCGGTGTGGAGCTGTCACTCGACAGCATGTCGTTCTCATTGTCGCTGTCCTCCGTCGCCATGGTTGACGTCTCAACCTCCTCCTACAGGACGTAGCCATATATTTATTTTCTCTATAGATGCAGTCCTTTTGCAAATACATATATACTATACACACTCGCACGGAAAGGATGGATACAAAAAGAAATGCAAACATCGCAGTGCATTCTGAGCGTGTATAAATAGCATACAAGATTAAAATTAATGAAAATGTGTAGAGAACGTAACCGAGATTTAACTAACGTGGCTAACAAATTGTAGGGACAAGATCTCTCTCTCTTCAATTGCATAGAACCCACACACCGCAGACGACACACCTCCTCCGTCCGTCCAGACCTTCATCATTCCAATCCTCCTGTGAGATTTAAAGTTTAAATATACAATACATACAAGGAAAGAAAGTGCGGGGAAGGGGGAAATACGGAGTGGTGATGATGGACAATTGGGGCAGGAAATTATGGTCAACTCTGAGGTTGTTGCTATCATGAATGATAGAATTTGAGTAGGTTGGCCACCCCTGCAACCACATCAGACACATTGCAGGTAATGCCCTTTAAGATTCTATACAATTAATTTAGTCACAGTCGTAATTATTGAATCTGGCCTATTTAAACTGGTTTAGATAAAATCGTCGATTAAGATAAAATTTGGATTTCTAAGAATTTTCCTTGAAATTTTATAACCATTACTAAGTAATCAACAAATTTTCAAAAAGGAAGTTTTCGACTTAGACTCGGTAAAGTTAAAAGTCTATTTCAATCGTTTCTTAAAGTTGGGTTAAAAGGCAGCGTTGCAGAAGGCCAAACGTCGGGATGTACATATAAATCAAGAAACTATCTTTTTTAGCAACTTTATTCTAAAGCATGAGAGTATTGATTTCCATTCATACCACGCAGTCAAAGTCACATATCACTTACAGAAATTGTCCAAAGAAATCAAGCTCAAACGAAGATTGAATTTCTGACTTTAAAAGATTTTTTTTTAAATTTAAATCGAAATATGTTAAAACATAGACATCCATATTAAGATGATTTCATAATATCCATAATCGAAGTTATTTGAAGAATTTAAAGCATAAAGGTGTATTTCTTTATTTGGTCACTTTTCTCCAAATTTTATCCTAAAGCCCTTTTTGTTTTTATAATGCTACTCGTCCTGTCATCGTACGGGATAAGGTAGATAAAAGTAGAAAAGCACGTCATAATAATAGTAGTTTTTGAGTTGAGTCAAAAATCTGTTTATCTATAAGATCTCTGTCCCATATTTCATCCAAATCCGTTCAGCCGTTCTGGTGTCATTGCAACAAACATTAGTAGGAAGTATAGGATTCAAAAATCTAGATGATATTTTTAACTTCCCATAGAGAGTTATTGATATCGGTCCGATTTGTCAAATTGAAATCTGGATATTTCAAGGTCCCTAGTATCTAGATTCGTCATATTTAGAGAGATGCCTGTGTGTGCGAGTGTACGTACGTTCGTAGGTTCGATATACCATTTTTCGTCCACGGTATCTCAAGAACGGCAAAAGATATCGACTCAAATTAAATTTTTTTCGACAACTTATAACTTACATATAATGCAGAAAGGATTTCAAAAAAATTTAGTCAGCGGTTTTTACACAAAAGAAGTTTAAAACAAAGTGAAAATTTTGCTTGGTCGCAAATATCTCAGGAACAGATGAAGGACTTTAAATAAATTTTGTTGTGTACACTATGATTTGATACAGATTTAGTATAAATTTGGAAAAAAATTCAAAAAACGGTTATTTTTATCAAATACAAAACTAAAAACAAAATAATTTTGGCGCTCAAATATGCAATGAAGTAAAAATTAAATTATCTTCAAAACAGTTTTCTTCTATGTAAAATGACGTTTTTTCAAAAAATAAAAGAGTTTTTTGGCTTGAATATCTCAATTATGAATAAAATTATGTATTAATATATGATACAATTTTGACAAAAATCGAATTGAAAGTTTTTGTACGAAAAATAAAAAACTAAAATTAAAATTTACAGAAAATTGTCAAAAATTGTTTTTCGGCTCAAATTACTTTACAACAAGCAATGATATTGACTTCAAATGAATTTTATTTTCAACATAATGGATTTGTTAATACATACATACATAAATGGTAAAATATTTACGTATATCAATTTGACATTTTTTTACTAAAAAAACTAACAAAAATTGGTAAATATATTTTGGTTTTCCAACCCAATATCTCTAGAAATTTTTTAAGTCTGATAATTTTTTTTGTTATTAAAAGCATCACGAGCAAATCGATTAAGTTATCAGTGTGGGTAGCACCCTGCTTCTTTTTTTATTAATTAAAATTTTGTCAACATTTTGCTTAAGATATTTGGCTGAAACTTTTTATAACACTACTCTCAAAAATTTGTCTCAAATTTAAATGCAAATTTTCAACAAAACTGCACGCCTACAATATCACATGCTCTGCTGCTTTTGATTCACTTTGAAAATTTTGCAAATCGTGTACAATATTTGAACTGCTGGTCAAATTAGCTTTCAATCCTGATGGTATGAATCTGGAACCATGGTCAAACCTCATTTAACCCATTGAAATTGATGAATTACCTGTTGTTAATTCAGAAATTTTTACTTATGTAAAGCTATGTACAAAGTTCTGATTTCCATTCCGTGAATTTCTGTCATTTATAAATTATACAAAATTCTTCTCATTTCTCATTTTATTTAATCTTTTATAGATTTACTTCTAAAAGGAATGTTTAAGTTGTTATATTTGACATTAGAGACATTGACATAGAGAGACATTATGAAATAAAAACATTTGCCAAATTATCAACCCACATAGAAATTGAGAAAAAAATGAATTTCACAATCATAAAAATAAAAACACGAAACACAAAAAACAAATTGAAGAAAAATACAAAATCGACTTAAAAAAAAAAAAAAAATCTGCAGTTATTTTAAATTGGAAAACACTTCAACCCCAAAAACTGTCACTTTTATATATTTTCAAATAACAGATATAAAATAAAATTCCAAAAAATCACGTAGTAGCCTAAAAATGGTTAAAAGTAATTGCATCATTTAACCAATGATATTAAAATACACCAAAATGAACAAAAAGCCATCAGGCAGACATTTTTGTACAACATAGATTGTGTTACAGACATGTCACTGGTTACACACACAATCATGTCCTTTGAATAGTCCATTAAAAATTCTGTTCGCAATCGGTTTGGTTTAACATGTTGAACGTGATCAAAATACCTTAGGTAAATCAATCACATACATATACATTTGTACATATTCGAGAGTTCTCGAGTATGTGCCTTAAATTTTTTACTCGAAAGGTGTCTTCAGTGATTTTCAATGTAAACATATACCAATACCGAGTTCGTGACGTTACTTTAAGTCGTAAGGATTATTTGAAAAAAGAGGAAAAATTATAGGTATTGCCTGAATGCAATGAAATATCATCTCGTATCAATAAATCGCCCACAACCTTAACCTATAGCAACCCGGACCTGGACGGGACGTGCCATCAATTGCGAATTTACAATCCAATCCACATCAACACTGGAATGGAAATGCGAATAAATTAGATGAAAGTGCAGCGCACGTCATCCTCCGTTGAAGTGTACGAGTACATAACTTGTAATAAATTTAATTTACAAGCTCCCCAAGAAGACGCCACCGCCGCCGCCGCCGCGCCGTGAAAAATAAAAGTTCCAGGAACCCTACTCACACAAAGTGCATACCACCACCATCGTGTCCTGGTATACCTTCATTCATACAGAAAGGGAGTTTAATTTTCTATTCTTACCTCCTTTTTTATCCTGTTACATATGGCACATGAGAGCATTCATCAAATTTACATATCCTATACGAATACGTATCACCAAAGGACTCCCGAGTGGGCCGCGATGAAAGTGGATATGGGGTGTGGGGGTTTTGCAATTCCATAAATATTAGGTGAGTCGAACGGAAGGGACCACCCGGCCAGTCAATTTGCCAAACGCTGCTGCTGCTGCTGTGCTAATGAAATATTCCTGCAGGTTTGATGTATTATGCACCGCACACAGTCACAAAAGAGAACCAAACCGACTCTGGATACGGATGAAAGGACCTCAATTTAAATATTCCTATATCAAGGCGGAACACAGAAAAAAACAAAAACATAAAATTCCAAACGATAACCTCCAAACCACAAAGTTCATAATCATGAATCGACACCCGTCTCATGGTGAAACCTTCTTCCCTGATGTAGCAAATGAAGGAGGTTCCTTTTTCCTTTATCCTCTTGGCTTTTTATGACTTAACCTGCGATAAATATTCCTTCTTATAATGTGCGCCGCTTTCCCGCTTAATGACCCACATAGCAAGTTATGTGGAACGATATGCTATACCACTATTCTCGTACTCCGTACTTTATACGTTACAGAGGGGTATCCTTTATCCTTGTATAACGAGGAAATCCAGAATGCAAAATGTGATGTGGATGTGACTGAAAAACTAAAAGCATACTCGTACTCTGGTGGATCCTGGATGACGATGACGGTTAAAGTGTTAGCACCTGTTCCACTTCAGTAAAAATTTCGCTCATGCTTCTGGGAGGGAGTAGCACTTTTGTTAGAACTTAACGAAGTTAGGTTGGCTGGTATAATATGCGAATAGTTGAGGAGGCTTTAAAGTCGTGTTCAAGTAGACTTTATTTTAAGTTATAACAAGGTCAGTTCTTCTTATGCAAGCTTAAAACAAAAAAAAAAAAACCAAGTGCTTGGGACTTGAAGTTATGCATTTTTTAAACTCCATCGATATTTTTATGGAATGCTGTAAGGAATGAAAGTTGAGGACTATTTTCGTGTTAAAATTAGGTTAGGTAAAAGTGTTTTGAGTTGACTTCATGTTGAATATGAACAAAAAAGATCTTTAATCAACATACCCAAGTGTAATTTAGTGTTATGTATTCATATTTCGTACCACGAGGTAAGACACTAATAAGCTATAAATATTTAAATAACTCAGGCCCAAAAGCACACCCCTATGGTACTTCATAATGAGGAAGGTAGTGTATGCGTATGGAGTAGGAATATAATCCTGCTTGGAATAATATAATCGTCATCCCTAAAATATCCGCGTTCATATGTGGTATGGGACAATTTGGCGCGAATAAATGGCGGTTATTTGACAGTTGTTCTAACTTTAATCAGAATTTAGACAAATGACATGATGGATGCTTGCAAAATTATTAATTATTTGACAATTTATAATTAACATTATTTTTTTTTCTTAAAAATATGATGAAGGAAATAATTATTCTCAAGGAGTTGGGTATCTATCAAGACAGTTGACAAGCCATCTAAGACTCTAGTCAAAATCTGTATTACATTCGAACAAGTTCTTCGCAAACTATCTGACTTCTTCTTGGTTAAGAACAAAGCCTTCAAATTTGTAACCTTTATGCGTGACGTATAAGCAACAATTTTGAACGAATTTCTATTCAAGCTCTTTAAGGATTCAATTTAAAAAACTAAACCAAAGCAAATGAATTTTGTTTTCAACATCTGCTAAGCCAAACCACAAAATGATTCTGTTTTAAGTCTAAAAGCGACGATATAGTGATTGGTCACTTGGGCGTATACTCACTTTTTTTATTTCATTGAATTATTATGTACTTCAAAAAGAAAGAATTTTGTTATTAGTCTTGTCTCTTTTATGTACTCACTTTCACATCCTGCAAGTCAATTATCCTTTGGTTTTTGAGAGATTAAAAATCCGGTTGCAAAATACCAAATATCGGATTATCTTAGCTTATGTCTGTTCTTCTTCTAACCCTCTTAGTGGTTCCATATGGACTGCAGGTTTTTTGCCAACTTTGTACTTACCTTTTCCATTTGTCCACTTATCTTCATTTAGTATCTTTAGATTACCAATTATTAAATCATACTAATCCAAGGCTCGGTTGCAGTTTAGAAAGGACCAATATAGGTTGACAAACACTCTTAACTTAAAGTTCCATTAGGCGCAAAGAGTCGTAATTTTAGGAAATAAAATTGGATTCAGGACTATGTACAATGTACATACATAGGCGTTCTCAGACATTTTTCGAGAAGGAGAAGGTGTTTTATCAAACTTCTATGAAGCCAGGGGGAATGAACTCGGAATTCATTATAAAAAAGAAATAAGGAACATTTGTAACCCCTCCAGGGACTTCACATTTACCACGATTCGTTCTACAATTCAATTCAATTCGTTATCCGAGTAAAAGTGTTCCACATCATTTAAAAGTGCTCAAAAATAATTTTAAGAATCACCTCATTTTCAAATGCAACATGAAATAGAAATTGTAAAAAAGCTTGTTAAAAGTGAGTGACAGAAATGTCACTCAGTCGTTTTTGAATCACCAACATACATATTTAATTTATGATTTAATTTTTGACCACAAAAAAAGCACACACATAAGAATTGAGCTGTCCTCATTGCAAAGGATAGATATTGTCGGACACATCAACTCGACCAAAAGCCCATCATCGTTTAGATGCATTTAACAACTCAACTCAACTTAACGAAACAAAGCTCACTGTCACTATTAACAAAAGTCATACATACACACATGTAAGCAAATCAAATAAAACAAACACGCACATCTTGAAGCTTTCTTATTGCTAAAGCTGTACTGCAAATTATAGACGAAATTTTTTCTAAGCAAATTGCACTTAATTTATTAAAATATCCTTTCTTTCTTTTATTATAGCCAACACTTGACCAGGTAAACACAAATATTTGCAAAGAATACCCACAGCCCAACACAATTTTTTGCAGGTTAAATTGTTTCGTTAAGTAGTGAAAGCTTTTGAAGCTTTTTTTGACGCTAAAAGTTTGATGATGCTTTTTGTTTGTGAAAACTTAAACTTGAATAAGAAGTTTTTGTTTAATTTCTTGATTATGGTTTATGTTTACTTTTTTGTTTCAAAAGCTCAACTTAAATGGCTTATTAGCTAGCTAATAATCAATAGATGGCGCTTGAAAACCTCTTTGTTCGTTCTCTTTAAATGAAATCGAACAAGAACAAAGAGTTTTTTTTTATTGAAAAGAGAGAAATTTGGGTAAACCACAATAGATAAAGAGACCCAAAACTGAATTAAAAACTTATGTATGTAGGTTTGTGTGTGTGTATATTATATATTAGTATGTAAGTGTGTAGAAATATGTATCTTGGCAATTATCCTAAAAGGATATTCCTAAAAGGATATTTTTGTTTGCACTTCAATTAATTTGGTATGGGGTGCGAATAAAACTTACCTACCACAATTTTATCTCAATAATCATTATTATAGAGGAACAAGGATAACACAGATAGTACACTACGACAAATACCTAATCGTAAATGGTTGTGATTTTAAAGGGAACACAATAAAAAAAATACATAGTTAGTATAGATAATCTGGGTCTGATCCAAGCCTTATCCCTTTTTGCTTTTGTATTGTAAATTTGCGCCTTTAATTATTATTGCTGCTTTCAGATAAATTATGAGATTTTTTTTTTTGTAGACAGGAAATGCGGACAAGGTTAATTACTAAAGGTATAATTTAGGTTTATTTATGAAAATTCAAAGAAAAATTGATGCCAACAAATTATAAACCGACACACTGCATACTACTGTACTCTGCTCTGATTTTAACTGTTTTTTCATATTAATCAGGATTAAATGGTCGAATAGATTTGGAAACTTTTATTTGTGTTTCTACTTTTGAGTAAATTTCTTTGACAAAAAGGAAAATTGCTGAATGAGTTACAAAAATTCTATTTGACAGTTGACAGTCATTAAAAGTAAAATGAATTTTTATGACATTTAGAAACGTTCTGTCTACCTGAAACTTGTCAGATGTCAAATTATATTTCTAAAATATGAAAAATATAATAAAATGACATATCCATTTAAATTTTAATGCTTACATTCTTATAAAGTTTAAGGGCACGCACCCATTTTTTTTAAGAAAATGGCTGCCATTTTTCACAATGAAAGCATTCAGTGCTTAAGAAATAGACATAAGAAATATTTTATTTTTCGCACCGTCATTTAAATGTTAAAATTTTAAACAACTGTTTATGTCAAGTTTTTAAAATCCCTACAGGATTCAATAATTTTTTGACACATTGTTATAATGTGAGGAGAAATTAATTAAGAATTCTAATAGAATACAGAAACTGCTTATGGCATTCAACCAAAGTGAAACATGACACTTAAAATTAGAATATAGTCGTTCAAAAGCTTTCGTCAAATTATATTGATGACATCTCATCGATTGGCATTAAATGCCGTTAGAAATTGACTGATGTTTAATTTTCATAATTATTTAGGTATCTTATTATTCTCAAACAGTTATGATTGATTTGCTTGTTAATAAACTCAAATTAAACTAATTATTATTATTCAAGTCATTTAAGTTGCCAAATAACATGGTCACTTTAAATAATTAGTCTGATAATCTTTATCATTGACATATGTACATTTGACTAGTGACTGTGAATTTAATTGAATGGTAGTTACCTCATTAAGTCAATATATAATTTTGTGTTTCGTCTAAAACAACTGTTAATTATTAAAATTAAAGTTGATGATCAATCACTGTCGAAATCCATGATTACTATAATTTGTTATGAAATCAATGGCATTAGGTGTTAGCAAAAGCATAAGATTGGTCTTCTATAAATCTGGACTTAATCTACAATCCCTGCCAGGGAGAGAGGTCTTTACTTAAGTGACAGAAGTGATTTCAGAAACCCTAGGAAACCCTAAAAAAGGAACGTCTCTAGATCCATGTATTATCAAAACGGGACCTTAAATTGTACTTTTTAACAGTCACTCCAAACTAAGTGCCTTCTAAGTAGAAGTGGCTTAGCTGTAGTCTAAGTAAACACGCTCCAGAAATGCTTGGCCGTTTTAATAGAGGTGACATGCATAATGACCATGACCTCTTAACAGCTGGGGTCAATGAGCTGTTCATTGTTCTTTCTTTCAATCAAACAAAGAATTTCTTACCAATGAAAAAAACTAATTGCGGTCAAACTATTTCAAGAAATTTGCTAAATTAAAAAAAAAAATAAAAGAAATGGCGACGCGACATGTTGGCACAGACACATTAACCCACAAAACCCCAAACGAACAATATTGTTATCCATCATGTAAAACGAACATAAGTCTCAAAATGGTTTCTTAAATTAGAATAAGAATGATTTATAGACATGCAATCGATTTTAAAAATACATACACTTTTGTTGATATACAAATACATAGACATACATAAGAAGGTTTATAAATTTTGACTTCTAGAATTGTGACAATGAGAACGGGCATTTCAAATAGTTGGCAGTTCTTTGACAATCTACCTACTTTAAACTTTTTGGCAGATCAAACGTTTGGTGGCCCTTATTGTGGTTCCATAGGTGGGTAGGGTAAGTATCAAGATGTTATCCAAAATATTTGTAATATCGTTTACAAAAGCCGCAAAAAAAAATGCTCTCCTTCTTATGACTATGTTAATTATTGTGGCCAAATAAAAACACACACACACATCTACCTCATCTTCAGGAGTTAATGGAATCCTTTTACCCAAACCCTAAAAAGGATTTAGTTGGTTTGTATGTGGAAAACTGGAAACACTTATCCTCAGTTGGCCCACACGTTTTGGAGGTCATCACACATATGTATTATAAAAGTGATGTTGGCTCTGAAGATGTAGTATTCTAAAAAAAGAGAAGAATTATAAACTGTGTTACAAATGTTCAAGCATGGGAACAATGTCCTCGCCAAAAACACTTTAATTTTTGGTTTGGCAACATTCCATGTAATGCCATACCCGTTACCCGTGTACCCACACAACATATACCTGCCTGATCCTGTATTCGCGTGAAGGAGATAGATTAAGATTCGAACTTAAGTTCAATGTGTTAAATATAAATATGTATACAGTTTGCCAGAAGTTGTAAGTAACTGTTTGATAAGGTTAGAGGTGTTTTCGACGTCCTTGTCTAGACGCCAACTATGTACAATTTTACTGACCATGAAGTCAGTAAAGTGTTTTGGGGGTAAACGAAAAATATGTTGACGGATAAATACATAAGTTTTTAGAAAAGGAGTTGACAGAATCAAGTTATGATGTGCTTAACCTAATGGTCTTAATTTTTTCAGAATTCTAGAGTTTTTGAAATTGATGTGGTGTCAATTGGACTTTTGCTTCTTACTCCTTAAAGTCAAAAATCAACCAGACTTTTTAGACCATTAATAAAAGGACTTAAGCAACATTCTATAAAGAACGACTATCGAATGACAACTTTGATAATTAAATAAGCAGTTGGAAGTTGACATGGCAGCTATTGAATGGTATAACGTTGAAGTATGACAGTACTTTGTTAAAAAAAAAGAAAGGGCAAAATTTGATAGACTAAAAAATTACTGGCGAGACATATTTACTCTCATTCAAATCCAAAAATCTTCATATTTCTACACTCAGACAAAAAAAGAAATATCTAATGTGTCATAAAACGTCAAATGAAACGTCAAGCAGTGTTGCCATTCAAATCAAATTCAAAGTTATACAATAAATTTAATGAGTGATGCCAAATACCCTAACGAAAAAACGTCAAAATGAGGTATCATTTGCCTGTGTTTTAAATCATTTAAACTACTTTAATTTTTCATTTTGTGAAATGACGTTTTTCACAAGTGACAGTTTTAGCCACTGACAGCGGGTGAGTTCAGATTCCAATCAATTAGAATTGAATCAACAAAACCATCACAACTTTAGTTTTGTCTTGAAATGTGCTTCCTAAACTAGATGTCCGGATCCGGCTAAAAGCCTTCTAGCTGACTTTTATCACGAACCTTATAAGCCGGTCATTTAGTTTTGAAAAAAAAACAAGTGCTGTCACTTTTTCTGGCTGGATGCAATGGCATCTCTTAGTTCACTTCTGGCGTTTTTGAATCCCATACGCAGAAGTTTTAAAATGTGCTTCCAAAAACAGGTGTATGTTTATTTATGTCGTCTATATTGTGAACGGTCAGTAGACTAATTTGATATTTGTAAGAATAGAAATGCAAACCCAATGACAGCTGCGTTTGACAGTGGTATCGAATTCCAGTGCTACCAACTTCACACCACGAAATGAATGACCATTATATCATTGATGTCTTATCTCTTTAAAACAAAACCTTTTTATCTATTTATTTACATTGCGACTTAACTATCGCACCTTAGGGCATAAGACCATAGATAATAACACGGCTGTTATTGAAGCTTTTTTTTATGTTCACTACAACCGTAGGATATCCATTTTATGTTTGCTTACTGCCATTAATACGCTTGTGTCTGTGATATCCTTAAGCTTCCTCTGTACAGTTAACTAAATACATAAAATAAAAATGTTGTTTTTTTTGCTCCTGTTAGAAACACGATACCTGTCCAATATTTACCGATAAACGTTATCTTATTTTGGGTGAAATCTTTTGATCTGTCAATTTTGACGAAAACTCACTAAAAAGAAAGACAAACAATGTGATTTTCACTTTCACACATACGAGTATATGTATTCCAAGTGTTTAACTTAATTGAATACTCACTCGTATGTGTGTAATAAGACGAACAAGGCGTAAATATCAAAGCTTAAAGATATATAGACATAGACAAATAATATTGAATTTACCAGGAATAAAAAAACATACGTACCTTTTATCATGAATGGAAGGATAAGTCATGATTCACCCAAATGAAAATCCTTCGATTGGAACTCTCTAAGTGAAAAAAAGCTCACTTAACTCAGTTAGAGAATATAGTATTCCTTCGGGGGTAAATGGCCTCGAGATTAGTTTTTTTTTTTTTTTTTTTTTTGTTCTACTTGACAGACTTAGGGGTAGCTAGCGTGTGCTGTTTCTTATTAACATGGGATATTTGTATTTATTTGTCATAATAACACGCACCTGATGGTACAAGTTTCACCAGACAAAAATAATGTGTGTATGGGTTTCTTTTTCTCGTTTTATACAATTTTGTATGTGCTTCTGGAGATTTCAAGGGCGTTTTGTTTAGTCCTTTAATGTATAGCCAGTAGCGCATTCAAAGGGGAACTGTAGGGGTAGAAAAATCTCGACTTCTTTTATAGTTGTGTTTCGTTTGTTTTGATGCCCTAACCTAGTCTTGGTGTATTTTTTTAGACGTGTGGTTTTTAATCTGGCAATACTTTTTTTCGGAGTTGATCTTTTTGACAGCTGTCACTTGATTTGTGTATGATTTATGATAGACTAACGATTTTTACTATTTTAGAATTTTATCAGTGTCTATAAGTCCTTAAAATCCAATGACCCTTTCACCCCCCTCAAAGCTAAATACTAGATCCGCAACTGATTGTATTTGTATGTCTTCAAAATCTCTTTGGAAAATATTTATGTTTTTGTTGGGAAATTTACGATGAAAACTTAAATCTTGTCGAAAAGTTAAATCGAAATGTCAGAAACAGCAATGATTTAAGCGCTCCAAAGCTTAGAGAACGAATGGGATTAAAATTTGAGCCAAGAAAATTGCTTATAAGTTAATTTTTGGTCAACATTTTCTAATTTACTAAAATTTAATTGCAAATGCATTTAAAAATGTCATTTTTGATTTGGGTCTAAGGATTTAAAAACAATGGATAAGGTTCACAAACTAATCTTGAAGATCTTATATCCTTTTGACCAATTGTTTCATCTACTTGATATTTATCATATTTTTGTTTTACTTTCTTGAATTATTCTCAAAGTTAAACAGAGAAAAGAAAAATATTACAAAAAAATCCGATTGCAACAGGAGCAAACCGGGAGTATTTTATTGCAAGAGAAAGTTTCGTCCTTGAGAAGAAATACTTTTGAATGTGGTTGTATTGGAATGTTGGTGTACAAATACCTTTCACAATTTCACTTTTTTTCTATGTGTATTCCAATGACTAACCAAATAAATTTAAAAAAAATTCTTTTGAGCTTTACCAATTCGCCATTCCAACAAAAATATTCACAAAAACATCGCATGGACCAACTTCAAAAGTTATAACTACTAGTACATACACTGACATTTTACCTTTTTTTCTATTTGTAGTTGTAGTTTTTTTTTTTTGCATTCTTAAATCACTTAATATGTGAATTGTGGAATCCTTGTCAAAAACGTGTACGTATACACAAACACAATTTGATTTGCTGGTTACACATTTCTTCTTTTGTGAAGTGAATATCAACCTAGAGATGTCCTTAAATTAAGTGTACACCTACACACATTTGTGTGCATATCGAATGTGTGAATGTATGTTTGTTCCAACGCATACGCATATAAAGTTTCTGATCAAAAGTTTTGTGTATGGAATTCTTTTTGCTTTTTGTCCTTTGATGTGTAATAAATATGTGTTCTTACACATATTCTTTGAAAGAAAATTATCCTTTATACGAGTATATACCAACGAAATGTCAATATTGGGTTTCCTTAAACTTATTTGTGGTAAGGAAATTTTCTTGTTCCTTATATAATATTATATTTGCAAATACCGCAAAAGTTAAATAAGTTACATTAAATGAAGTTTCTTTTTTTGCAAGTATAAGGAAAGTATGCAAGCTATGGAAATGAATGAAAGGATTTCGAAGAGTAATTTTATGCAGGTAGATTGAGACCAAGACCAAGATGAAACTACATTATCTACTTTCAAGGCATTCTAGATTGTGATGATAAGAAGGAGGAGGCAGGAGGATCATTTTTTAGAATAAAGTTTACCAAAAGTTGTAGTGAACATTTTCCAGTGGAAAAAAAATTCAGGAAAGATTTTAGAAAAAAAGGAAACAAATATTTTTACGAATCAAAAAAGTAGTTAGAAGGATGTTTTTTTCTGAATTTCGAAATCAGTTTATTTTCTGGTCGAATTTTTGATTTTGATGGAGTGAAATACTCCTAATTAAAAATTATGACAAATCTTGACATTATAAGGTCCTTAGAAACCAAAGACACTCGTTTTTTTTTCAGACCTTTTTTGGTGATTTTGACTTCAAATTTCTTTTCGAAATTATAAAAGGTTTTCCCTCTATTTTGGTAGATGTCACTTTTGAAGATGTAATTTGGTTTGCATTTGACAAGTAGAAAATACGCCATTGAAAAAACAAAACGGACCGATACACTCTTCAACAACGCATTCTGGTCTTTGCTGATTATGTCCTTTAAGTGCATGAAAATGATCCGAAAATTTTATCGAAAAATCATCTTGACTGATGAGACTCACTTTCACCTCGCTGGCTATGTCATAGACAAAATTAAACTCAGTCTGCTCAGTTATTTTATTCTCAGCTCATAGAGTGCGCTCTGAACAAGCTCAGAACATGTTCAGAGCTAAAAAAGAAACATAATTTTTTGTTTGACAGTTCAGGCTCAGCTCTGAACTACGAAAAACTTCAAATAATTAAATTTGAGCAAATTGTTGAAAGCCTCTCCATACTTATTGGGGTCATTGGATCTTACTTTGGAGAAATTCAAGCTGAGGCAACAGTTACGGTGAATGGATAGCGCTATCGAGAGATGATTAATGATTTTTTATGGCCGGAATTGGATGGTATCGATCTGGAAAATGTTTACTTTCAACTAGACGTGCCACAGAAGTAACAAAACCATAGATCTTTAACGGGAAAAGTTTCCGGACCGTGAAGGGGTGATCACAATTGGCCACAGAGATCTTGCGACTCCGTACTTTAGGGATACGTGAAAGATAAGGTATATGTCAAGAGCCCAGCGTCGTTTCAAGACCTCAAAGATGGAATTCGTGAAGCTATTAATTGATGAAACATTTCATCAAAAGGATACGGTTGAGCGTAACCGAAGTGGACATTTGACTGATACTGTTTTTCATTATTAATGGCATAACTTCCTCTTAACATTGAAATAGACATTCCATCATTTATTTCAAAAAACGCCATTTTTATTTCAATTTTAAAACAACAAAAAAGTGTTATAAGGACACCTACAAATCACATTTTTTTTTTTTTTTTACAATATATACAAAATTGTTGTCAGATAAGATTTTTTAGCAAAACTGATGTCATTTTTGAGATAATAATTTCTTTGTATAGAATAACGCCTAATGAAATTCATAAAACGAAATTTGAATTTGATCTCAAAAAGAGTCTGTAATTTGACTTTAACCATTTTAAGTCTTGAGACGACAGAGTTGTCACAATTGTGTAGATCAGAATTTGAGGAAGTTTAATTGGTATTTTGAGTTTGAATTTTGTATGAACAACAAATTTAACCTTTTGTTAACCTCATATCGCAATCAAGTGACTTTTTTTTTAAAGAAATAATTTTTAAGAACCCAAAAAGTTGTATGTACATTGAATTTTATACCCTTTTGCTATTTCTTTGAAAACCATTTCCAAGTTTTTTTATAAAAATTCTTTTGAATTTATCATGACATATATCAGAAATCATTACCTGTAGGCAGGTATTCAATATTATTGTATGTATGTATGTATATTATTTACTTTTTCAACACAAGAGAATATTGTGTTGACTTTCGACAAAAAAAAAAATGCCATCGACTTCAATATTGTACCCTTACTAAAGCAAATAAAATGTTTGCCTTTTTTTGGTTTAAATCAATCAGGAAAGTAAATAAAAGTTTAATTCACCTTTTATATTTTGGAATTCTTATATAAAATTTATACACACATGCATATACTCGTACACATCTGCATTGTTCCTTACATACGAGTTAAGTTCAATTTTATTGAAAGTCTTGATTTTATTTAGAAAGTAAAATGGAATTTTCCCAACCATGTAATTGGATTTTAAATTTAATGACATTAATTTTTATATTATTTTTGTAAATAAAAACAATTTAAAGTTTGTCTTCTAAAATTACTTTTATTTAAGTCTAATGTTTAACATTTGCTAGTAATTATTCCTTAGACTAAGCTCAAACTAATTACTTCCTTTTTTATGCCTTACTGGCAATTAAGGGGTTCTGATTACCCTTTAAATAATCTTTACAACCATGTGACTAATTTGACTTGTATACAGATATTGAAGATATTTTATTTATTAATTGAAACTTACCAAATAAGATTAAATCAATGTTGCCACATTTTTTTTAAATCCATAATTAACTAGTTTTGATAAAAAAAAGGTACCGGACCAAGTCAACTTCCCTGCGGAACTCCAAAGTGTTCTTCTGTAGGACTTAAAGAGTTTGCATTTGTCGTGTTCCATTGGTAACAAATGAAAACATGATTTTGCTTTGACTAAATCACGTTTCTTATAAACTTCATATCTCTTTTATGTGATTGAAATAAAACTGTTGCATTGAATCCTTAACATCAAAATGGCCACGACTAAAAAGAAACTCCTTTTCCTAATAACAATTCTCTAGTGGTGCTTTAATATCATAGTCCAACTGTTAACACCGCCATATACCAATACCAGTAATCCAACTCCTAACTACCTTTAATCCTGTATAGCAAAATCTCTTCTCTGGACAAAAATAAAACAATAACAAAAAAAATCATATATCCTTTATTGGATTTATTGAATTCAAGGATACAATATGTGTGTGATTATTACCTCACACATGTTACACACATGATTATGTGCATGTGTCCTCGTTTTATACTGATGTGTATCTTGTCTATCTATATATAAATTACATATGTATATGTATTTTGAGGTTATTATATAAAACCAAGAGTTTGCAAAACTAATAACATATAAGAAACAAAAGACAAGGAGCAGGATAAACGTTCCTATATACATATGTATCATACCATAACTAAAACTGTGTATGATTTACACAATACCTAGGATGTTACGAGTAAGTCACAAAACATAGTTATCGGTCACAAAGGTATTAAATTGGTCCTTATACAAGTGAACAATTATTGGACATATAATATCCTTATTAGAAAATCAAATTTACTGTTGCTTCATTCTGTGATAATAGTTTTTTCAAATTGAAAAAAAAGTTGGTTTTCCCAGTAACTTTAACTGGCTAAACGTTAAAGGGTAAAAAATTAAATTCACCCAAGCAATTTCGTTTCTTTGTTTCGCATCTTCAAAAAAAAATATTTAAAAAAAACTTACTGTGAAGATAAGTTTTTCTTTTGATTTTCTTAAATTAACTAAAAGTTTAGGGAGAGTAAAAAAAAAATCAATTAATTTCAACTCAATTGATTGAAAGAATTTCAAAAAGAAAACCTTGAAGATAAAGTTCCTGTTTTTTTTGTTTTCTTTTTAATTTCTTACTTTCCATCCAATCTATGCGAGAAAGTTTTAAATGAGGCAAATTAAAAATTAAATTCGAGATAAAATTTAATAAAATATGGAATTTGCCATAAGATGGAGGAATGGAGTGTCCTATCGGAAATGGTTGGACATGGACTACTATTAGTTGACTGGGGCTATCAGTTTTCTTATAGTGTTGTCCTTAACATCTACGAAAGTTGGTGGACCAATTTAAGGTACATATCTTAAATCAATAGATTTTCTTTATTTCAGAATATGGGTCAGTTGAGAGGTTCAAAGGAATATTTAAATTGTGGTTTTGTTGTTGCAGTAAATTGATTTTGTTGGATTAATTGAGGTTCAACTGTGGTTCCAGGTTTATTTGCAAATTAGCTCTGAAACTATTCACTTAAAAGGTACAAATAATTTTGTGCAAATAATGTTTGGCACAAAAGTATAAACTCGGCTCTTGATGACTTTCAATAGGTTTGTCTTCGAGAAGAGAAAAAGATATAAGACGAAACAGTATTAATCAAGAAACAACTGAGCACAAGACCCAGACCAGACTGAATAATTTAAAAACCATAATTTTTGAGACACGAGCTAGTCCCTTGTTCCAAAAAAATGCGGTTTTATAGTTTTGAAATGACATAAAGAATAAATATGGCGTAAATCGCTCGAAAATCGAGAGGGGGAGAGACAGGGATTCAAATTAAACCATTCAGCAAAAATCACGACACTGTGACCGTGATCCGGGTCCGAGACAGAAGTCATTAATCATTAAACGAGATAGAAACAGATAGCCAAAAAATATTGATATTTGTTGGATTTTGACGGGTCTAAGACGATATTTACAAAAGGTTTGGTATTTGGTATTTAAAAATGACGATAAACCATCAAGTGCACCTAGGCGTATACGCACTTTTTCACATTTTTCATTAAGATTTTTTTTATTATTTACTGGCACTCAAGGGATTATATGGCCTTTAAGTTATCGTTAAGAAGTACAAGAATGTCACCTCTCTCCATCTTTTAACATTTTATAAGGATCCTGGAATATTTCAGGTAATCATTGACCAACAAGAAATAAATTAAACATTTTTAAAGCACTGAAGTCGGCCTAGGTCATTGCAAGACTTACTTACTTATCCGGCTCCCGATCGTTTGAGGGTCTTTTCTTGAGATATTAAGTCCCTTGCAAGTTCTCTCCAGTAGGCGGCGGCGCACTATGGGACCAAATGAGCTTGAGCGTCTCAAAAATCTGTAACTTTTTTGTTTCTTCATCAAAATAAATGAAATTTGGAACATACAATCTTGAATGTATATGTAATATAAATTTTCATGAATTTTTAAAATCCACTAATATTATGAGTATAAAAAAAATATTTAAAATTTAAAAATAAAATTTTTATGTAGAAATCTTGAGGATAAAAGGATATAAATGCATAAAATCACCTCTGATATATTATTGAAATATATTTAACATAAGTAAAATTCGAAATTTTAATATGCCAGGGTTGCCATACTCACTTTTTGCTTTTCTTAAAAATTGAAAGAAATTATATTCATAAAATATATATTTTTCAAACTTTTAATCAATGACTGTTTTTGAAAGTACGTTATAATAAGATAATTTTTGTACTTGAAGAGTTTATTAAACTTTTAATTTTTTTTTGCGAACCAAACATTTTTGGCTGTAAAAATATAATACGCGAATAAAGCAAAAATATAACCAAACCATCAAAATAATTAATGCATGAAATTTTATGATTGGAATCCACGCAGAAGATTATCTTATGCAACAAAGCAAAAATGTTCCAAAAACCCTTAAGTTGGCTTTTTGTAAAATCACAGTTTAAGGGGGGAGATTAGGAGGTGTTGCATGTAAGAAAACTGACTTATTCGTCTTGGTACATTCAAAACGTATGATACATGATTTTAGAGTAGAATTTAATGCTTAATCCATTAAAACCAAAACCAACAAAATTGAACTACCCTTTAAAAAGTTATGGTCCTTTTTATGTAAATTAATAGGGTTTCAAAGTGAAAATTAAAAATGGGATAGATGACTATAAAACAGGTGATAGAATTTTATAACGGATTTACTTAGAACAGTTTTAAATAAGAATTTTTTACTATGGGAGAGGGGGTCTATCTCTACCTATTTGGACGGGAGGGGCGATTAAAAAAAATACTTTTATTGTAAAAAAAAATTATTAAAAAATTACGGTAATACTTACAATCGAGTACCATACATATATTTAAAGCCAAAATTGTGTTCTTTCGGCCTATATTTAAATCAAGTTACAGAAATGCGTAGTTTTCGAAAAAACTAATTATAAAGTTAAAATGTAAACAAAAATCAGGTTAAAAAAAAGTTCAAAATTTATTTTTTTTCAAAATGTTTGGATTATTTGCTAATTTAAAATTTATGATTCGATGCTCCCAATCATTCTTAACAATAAAAAAAAGCTTATTATTAACTGTTCTTTACAAAACCGTTATTATATCTTGTCGCTTAAGTTATCGTATACTTGTCAAAATATGCTCTTTCTACACAATTTTGCTCATCAATGAAAAAAGCGGACGTATGCGGAAAATTTTATTTTTGATTCTTAATTTACACTAAAAAAGCAATAGAAAAAAACTTTTAACTCAGTGGAGCCAAGTGGAGCTCACAAAGAAAACTCAAATTGAAAAAAACTCAAAGCGTAAAAAAAACGCTTTTTCTTTTGTTTTGTTTAAATTAAATTTGTAATTGAAATTTAAAAAAAATAGCTGTGTTGTAAAGAGAAAAAAACAAACTTTTAAAAAATATGTAACATCATTGTACTTTATCCACAAATGTATGAAATATGTGACTTCAAACTTGTCATTGTTCAAATTACAGAAAAAGAAAAAAAAAATTGGCTATGTTCAGGAACCAATTTAGGTGTCAGAAACAACAAAATTGAAAAAAAAAATTACTGTTTCAAAAAGATGAGTTTTTCTAGTTTCAGACCCCATCATTAGATTTTTCATATTATGAAATTTTTAAATACCATTTTTGAGACGCTCAAGCTCATTTGGTCCCATAGTGCGGCGTGACCATGCGCTCTTGCGTCAGCAACCACCTGGTCTTTGTAGCCGAGGTTCGGTCTTCTTCCTCGTCGTCTCGAACCTGGGGGCTCGCGGATTCAAAGATTTTCTTTGCTGGAGCTTTGTTGTATATTCGCTTGATGTGGCCGAGCCAGTGTAGTCGGCGTGTTTTGGGCTTTTTTAATTATCGTCCAGCATTTGGCGCCGCCGTAGAGTGGAACTGGTAAAATTAGTGTTTTGTATAACGCTCACTTTTTCTTGTAGAGAAAGGATTTTTGAACCCTTTTGTTTGGCCAAACCGAAGAAGCAGCGATTCGCTAGGGTAATTCTTCGTCGGATTTCAACTTAAATGTAGTTTGTGGAATTGATATCTTTTCCGAGTTGGGTGAACCCCTTGACTACGTCCAAATTACTGCTAAAAACAGTGACGTGTTTTCCTGGGCGATAGCATATATTTAGCTGTAAATGCTTTTGGAACAGCTTGCTTTTGGAGCAGCCTATGATGTCGATGTCGTCCGCATAGCCAAGTAGTTGTGAAGACCTCATAAAGAGAGTGCCTTTCTAAAAATATTTTGAATCACAAATAAGCAAACATTTGTCAAAGCCAAGAAGCTTGATTAACCTGTTAAATCTGCTTAAAACCTTGTCAATCTTCATAAGACGTAGTGCCCCAAAAATCATGATTAGTTATAAACTAGGATAGAGCTCAGACATCTGTGGTATCAGTCTTGTGACTAAAAATCTCTTCCCTGACATAACATGCATAAGTTTACAGGGTAATACTTTATCCTTAAAATTAGCTAAATTGTTCAAATTATATTTCCCATAGTTTAACCCTTAAAAAATCCTATTAAATTTGATATGAAGAATAATTGCAGGACGAAAAATCAAATGTCACTTCACTAAACCTCGATAAAGTGCTAAGTGCCTACTTAAATCTTTTTTTAAAACAAACTTCTTTCCTATTCTTGGTTAAACATTCTCAATGACAATAAATATTCATAGAGATAGAGAACATCCACTATTTCCCCGCCTCCCACTTACATTCCACTGCAGTTTTTTTTTTGCAGTTTTCTTCTTTTCTTATCCTTCTAAACAATTAATTTACTCACCACTAAGTCCCCACTTCCATCCCATTGATTCGAAACGAATCTCCTTAGCGTCAAAATTAACACATAAAAGCGCATCTCATATAAAAATATAATAGCATCTTAAGTTCCATTCAATTTTCCAACACACACTTTTGTCATTGTTCTTTCGTTTTTTATTCGTTCTTATTTTTTTTTTATATATATAATGTACGTACTTATAGAAAAGAGCATATCACCAAAGAATAAATTATAATTTTGTATGAATAATAAAAAAACGGAAAAAAGAAAAGGACGTTAAAAAGGATGCATCTTAAAACAAAACGGAGCGGCTTTGATTTGAAAATAATGTGTGCCTCATACTCACTGACACGGCGGATATTGGGTATCCTACACTACACACACCCTGTGGTTTTCTATGTGTGTTTTATTATAATATCTATAAAGCTCATATCCTTGCACAGATTCAAAAGTTAAAACAAACAAAAATATATTTGAATGAGCTTTTTTTTTAGCGTTGAGGAGGATGTACCTATACGAGGTAACTTAATACCGAGCAGCGCAGGATTGTTAAATCGAGTATCGGATTGCGATAAGTTTTAGTTTAGGGATTTAAGCGTATCATGATGATTTAGAAATATATATATATGTTAGTATGTGCGAGGATTAGTTTTGTTTATTGCAAAATGATACTTTAAGGCTGATTTATTTCACAAAATTTTAACTTTTAAAATGAGACTGTGTAAGGGACTTTTTGTACAAAAGTTACACCGTGATTAGGCGAAAATAGAGAGAAGTCCGAATAAATTAATGGAAATAGGAGGAATTTGTAACATACTAGCGGACAGTCCTGGAATTGCAGGATGAAAAAATTACTAAAACAAATCTTTCCTCTTTATAATTTTTCCCAAAATTTAACCTTTAAATGATTCACTTCGTAAAACAAAAGACTTTTCAAAAAGACTCAAAAACTGTATGTAATGGGCTTTTATAATGTGTATGAAATACTTTAACGAACTCCTGTTTTTATTTGATAAGGATCAATACAGTGTCCCTTGAAATTGCCATAGTTTACGGGATCATTTTTCAAAACATAGAATGGCTATAGTAAGAAGCTATTTTTAGAAGATAGACATAATGACATTGTGGACTTTTTTGTAGACCTATAAAAGGGAAACAATCCAACCATTCATTATTTTGTAATATCTGAAAAGGCTTAGGCAGCGTTTTCGACCGATTGAATTTTTCCGACACCTTTAACACAATTATCGTAACATTTCAATCAATTTCCACAAAACCATATTATACAAGTTAGGCATCTCAGGAACCACTCTTTCGATAAATAAAAATCATGAAAATCCGTTAAGTAGTTTATGAGATTATCACTATCATACAGACAGTTAGACAGGGAGCAGCAATTATTTTAAAAGTGATTTTTACTATATCAAATATAATCCCCAAAATTTTAATCTTTTATTTTTCTCTTCGTGCACTGAATAAATAAAATTTTATTGGGCATTGTTTTAACATATCACTTAATGACATAGAGCTGTCGAATTGGCTATTATTTAATTTTGTCTCAATTTTTTCCAATAAATCTTTTGCCATATATGCGGGACTTCAATGGTTGCTTGAATATTGACTTTCAATGCTTTAAGAGTTGCTGGTTTCTTGACATAAAATATAAAATACAAAATGACGAAAAGGCGTTAAGTCGTAGAAACGAGAATGGAAGTTAACTAGACAACTTCTGGAAATAAAGTTCTCACCGAATTGATGATTAAGTAGACAAATAAAAAAATCAGTCGATTTCTTCCTAATTTTGTAAACATCCTCAAATAGTCAACTTCACTGGATGAAATTTTAAGGGCTTAAGGATTGTCTTTAACCAGATATGAACTTCTGACCAAGCTCGATTCTTCATTTAAAATGCTCATCTTTGGCCAGTTCTAAACTAGCTCAATGCTGATGGTGATTTGTCCTTAATTCTTGCACGAGCTGTGTTTCATATTTCAAAATCCTTTAGTAAAATTTTCCACGTGTTCAAAGAACAAAAGGCAACTAGTTGAGAACGGTAACGTCCTTGAATGAATGAATGAAAGTTGGGGTTTGTGCACTACAACCTAAAAGATCTAGAATTGAGTGAGAATCTCACTTAAAAATCTTCCTTTAATTTAATTTCTTTTAAGAAATTGAGTATAGTGTCACAAGTGTTTCTTTTTTTGGTGTATGAGTGCCCTTAATTTGCTGTTTTTTCAAGAATCATGAGTGTTACAATACATGCAATAAAGCATTATCTGTTAGGCTAAGGATTTTTAGGTTCCTACTCAGTTTACAGTGACCATTGAGTAAGCTTGTCACTATTCTTAAGTTATTCCAACTGAAATGTATGCAGTCTTTAAAAAGGTTTTTGGTTCTAGTTTCCAACTAAAGTTTTGGCCTACCTCAATTTAGGAAGTTCTTTCCAGAGTTGTGAACTTTTAGCTTCTTCATCTTTTTTGATTTCTTTTAATCACATTTTCGCCTAATCCACAGTAAGGTTCTGGCAACGTCCTTAAATCGAACGAAAAAGTCTATGAACTTCGCAAAAAGATTTCTGATTTGTCTCTCTGGCATTAAACACTTTATGCTGAATTGTTAAACCTTACTGAACAGAAATGTCAACTCTACTCACAAGGAAATCACCATTTTTACAATTACATACATGAATATAGGATTCCGTTTCATCAAGCTAACCCACTGACATAATTGTGTCACATTTTTTTATCTGACATAATAAGAAAAAATGTAGATGTCAAAAAAAAACAGAATAGGAAGCAAGAAGCAAAAATTATGTCAGCTTCAAAAGTTCAACAAGAAAGTAATTTAAAGAAATACATACATTTTTTTATAAGTCCCAAGTTTGAACTCCAAAAGTTCAAACTCAATGGGGACAATCAAAATTTACATATGACGTTTAACATTTCCATCGCATTTGTTGTCAAATTCATGTTTTCTTGCCAAATGGGGATACGGTATAACAACCCTGGTTCATTAGCTCCTCGATTAAACTTTCTATAAACCGAACTCATTTGGTAGATGCATTCTTTACCAACCATCATTATCTTTTTCACTGAAAGAATTAGAACCGATAAAAGACAGAAAATAAAAATGGCGCGTAGAAAATTCCAAACCTATCATTTTTTCTTTTCTTTTTTTTCCCTTTTCAATTAGCTAATTAATAACGGTCAAGTAGAAGTGGAATGAAAGAACAGAAAAGTAACTACGAAGACAAACACATACACAAGCACACACACGCATAAACTAAATAGCTGTAGGACATAATTTGCATGATAAATTGTCGTTGGCTATTGTTCGTTGATTATGCAGTTTTCCAACACCCACTATATACCGTTATATCCTATCCATATGTATTCAAGTATAAATGAGACAAAAAAAGAAAAACAACGATATAAATGTTTCTCCTTTTGAATTTATGAATTTTATAGGGTCGATAGCGCATTCAACTTTACCAAATAGATCACCCCCCTCCCCCCTCAAATACCCTCTCTTCCCACTTAAAAAAAAAACACAAATATACATATGTCTCAAACAAAAACGTTGTAACGAGGTTATATCCGTTCACTTAACTCGATGACTTACTGTGGCAAAAGCTTGCTTTCACATTTCACCAGGCCTAACACACTTTTAATAATATTTTTACTCATTTTCTTTCTTCTTCTTTTTTTTAGTTTAAGTTTTAGTTTTATGGCAAAAGTTCTAAACAATCCAAAAAGACTGTTTTCCTTCATGTTTTGTCATTTGACTACAAATGCATACACAGTATACTACACGACATGGATGAGGAGAGGATATATAGATTAAGGGCTGTCTTTGTCATGTTTGGCCTTAAGTCGGGAGGGGGTTTGTCAAAGAATGGCACAAGCAGAAGACAAAAAAATAATAAAAAAAAGCTCCCAAAAGCTTTACGATTTTTTGGGAACTTTCTCTCCCTGTATTATTAAGAGCGAATTATAAAACACAAACACAAACTACATATACGCGAGCGAAACGAGTGCCGAGTCGAGTATACAAATATAAATTAGGACGAACCAAGAGAGAGAGGATTTATAAGCATTTTTATAGCATCCCCAGTTTTTGATGGTCGGTCGGTTGTATTTAATTCAAAGGATTCCTCAATAGTCCTTACGGGTTACGCTTTGTAAAATGAACCAAAAAACAAACCGAGCCAGTTGCCCTCTTTCTTTTTGCAATCGCGTTCTAATTTAAAAAAAAAATAATTATATATAAATGCTGTCTCAATATTTTTTCATTTATTTTTCAAAACTAAACAAAAAAAAATTGTGTGTGTGTGTTTTTTTGGCAAATTGTGATAATTTCAGTCGTTTTTAATTTTCTCTAAAAAAAAAATAATCAGGATGTAAATCGAGTGCCGGCTTTGAAAGTGAAAGAAAATTAAAATTAAAAAATTGTCGAAGCGAAAATGAAATAAAGTGTTATCGTGTGAATTCAAAATCTAATTATACATAAATTGGAAATTTTGAATTTACCTATCTTCAAGTGTCATAAATTTGTTTTTGTAAGAAGGAAAATTTTCGAGGGAATTGTGTGTGCTTCAAATTTCAAAAAAAAAAAAAAATAAAATGTAACACTCTTTATTTGGCCCATTTCGTGTGTACCTAGACGCATTTTAACTTAACTTAACTTAACATAACATAACTAGAGAATGTATTATATGGAATGGATCCCATTTCTTGACGCTATATATGTATTGAAATTTAGCTCACCTCCTCGGAGTACACATTGAGCTCGGGTATAGCTCGAATGACAGACATTTTTTTGTATATGCATTTCTGAAAATCGATAAAATGTGGTTGCAGAAGAAAATTTATTTTTTTTATATGGTTTTTTCTTCCCTCGTTGGTCTTCTAGGACTGACCACCATAAAATTTATATTATTTATAGAAATTAACACTATAGCCTTAAGGGTTGCGGGCTACAAACAGGGGGTGGGTGGTGGTGGTGTGTGTTTTCCTTTGTTTGTATTCAGAGTTAAAGTTTGTTTGGATTCATTTTTTTTTTTTTTTTGTTCCTTCGAGTTAAGTTACCTCGTACTCGTACCAATGCATCAAAGAAAAAAGGAGTTTATGCGTGTTTTCGAGGCTAAGCTGCAAGCTCAGTCAGTAGTTCTTGAGGAAAGAAGAGGATTTCAGAGTATAACAGTTGGTGGTGTATTTAAGGACATCAATAAATATGACTTGGTGACATTTTATACCCCCGTATGCGTTTGCACAGCTTCGTTTAACATTTGAGTGGTTATTTTTAGAAAATCTTCTGCAAACAGTGTTAAATTGAATTATGGTTCTGTGGAAATCCCCCCACAAAGAACTGTAAGGGGAAAATTAGCTTGACAAGTGTGAGTTCGCACCATTTTTCGTGGAAGAAAATACACAATGGAGGGTTTATTTTGATGCAGGGAAAATTCAAAAACAAACAGATCCTTTTTGTTCGCCAAAATCATAAATGCATTCCATGATTTATACACTAACTTAACTTGGCCAAAAAAAAAATAAAGAGGAAGACAGCAATGCCTGGTATTCCGTCTGCACGAATATTGTGTGTATCTCTACAGTGCGCGTGTGTCTGTCTGGGAATGTTTTTTTTTTTTCTTTAAACTGCTTTTTCCCTGAACTGGATTTTGTTCTTTTGGAATTTAATTCTTTTAAATTTTTTTATGGTAAAAACTAATATTTTTCCATGAATTTCAAACCTTCTACATACATATTTACATTCAAATACATTTACCTTACTTGAAACAATGGTCAAAGAATACTACTTAACTAACTCCATGAGTCATAAAGGACAATGAAGCTATTGCGATTTTTTGAAGTTCGTTAACCTTCATGTTATAAAATTGAGTATAGGTGTCCTGTCCATGTTAAGGATACACAATTTGATGGGAACTTTTTGACTCATTTTAATTAATATAATTTATAATTATAAATGTAACTAAAGTAATGGTTGTTTTATAAATTGGCAAAGCTTTTAAGTAGGTATATTAAGAGAGAGCTGTTTATTACTTAAAACAAAGTTGATTACCTTAAAATAATTTACTTGTTAAAATGTTAACAGATCCTTAACATTATGATTCCAATATCGAAGAATCCCAACTTTGGATTTGAAATGATTTTAAGAAGTTTTCATTGAACGAAAATAACGAAAAAGTGATGTCCCACAAGGCTCCGTCTTGTCTCCAGTTCTTTTTTCTTCCGGTTTTCTAAAAAATCTGTTGACTGACGATAGTTGGAACCTTAGTTTTTTATTCATCACGTGTTATTTCTTCGAATAACGTCCATTATTGTTACAAATTTCGATTTTGAGTTTTCCCAGAATTTTTTAATAGAAGTCAAAACGGAAGTCAATGTGTAAACTCAAATTCAAATTAGATCATTCAAAAATTCCAAGTTCGTTTCATAGGAATTTCAACTTATTTCACTCTCATATGCAGTGTTTATTCTCGATGAGATTGCAGGAATACTTTCAATTCTCAGAATTCTCAGAACCGAACTATTAGGATTTGCCTACTCTTTCTATGGTAGATGGCTGCTCGGAAAAAGTTCAATTGGTTGTGTTGAATAAAGTGCCGGGGTTTGACTTTATTGAAAATAAGGTTCTTCGTTTAAAAAACATTTGATTTGATGGAGTTTTTAAGCTTATTAAATTTCTTCTAAATAATCAATCCAAATTGCCTGTACTTTATCAAAACATTTCCCTGCGACAGCACTGGCAACATGATTATCATAATCCTTTCAATTTCATTGAAATTGTTTCAGTCGTTTCATTTTCTGTTAGAAGAATGCAATAAAACTACATGCAGCTACATTTCGAAAAACCCAACTATCTATACGTACAACTACTATGCATAAACTAAAAATACAAACGTCATCATTTTATTCTAAAATTATTCTATTTTTGCGTGCATCACATCGCATCGGTTTCCAAGGATGGCGCACTTAACCGAACGAGATTTCTTTCTTTTTTTAGTATTCCAATAAATTCTTGTTTCTATATTTTTCCTACACACATTCCATTAAGCTCCATCTATGGGAATTTTTAGTATCTACAGTTGTATAGCTGTAATTTCCCAGATATACATATACAAGAATTTACAGTATCTATGTACATCTACACGATGCCATACCCGAGAATACATGAGGATATTTTGCTGTGATTTTCGAAAGGATGCGATATATACCGCTATGATTGCACCATTGATCATTAAACCAAATGGCCCATGTGTCTGGGGGTGGATTGTCCTTATTTGTTGGCCCTCGTATAGCTTATAGATGTAATCAACATTTTAATGTACTTCCAGACAGTAAAAAATGGAAAACAAAAATAAGAAAGTCATTGTCTGTTTGGTGGGGACCAAGATACCCTTGGAGGAGGATGTGCGGGAAGGAATTTATGTAAACATGCATTTTGAAAAAAGAAGGACGAAAAGTATGCAGTTCAACAAAAACAATATTGTCATAGTGTGATTGCTATTTGACTTAAAATAATATTTCTAATTTACTTTGACTACCGACAGAAATGGATACACTTTGTTTAGTGTTCCCTCTGTAGGAAAAATAACAGTTTGTACTTTCAAAAGTGAAGTGAAAATGACTGAAGTGTTAAAAGTCTCCACTACTCTACAATCAAACCCGTAAAGGTTGTTTTTTTCAACAACTTCAACATTTTCTCGCTTTTCCATTCAAAAATTTGAGAATAAGTCTTTGCATAGTTGAACTTTCATGTGTCATATATAAATAGTACAACGTGGCACATTTGACGTTTGACATTTGACGCCATTTGTAAAATATAGCATCTTTCCATGGGATAATGACTTTTATTACTTTAAACTCAAATACAATTGAAATTGAAATAGTTGCATTTTAAGACATTTTGCATTCTTAAATGAACTAAGACTACTTCCACTCAATTATTTTAAAATTTGTTAAATAAAACAGCCATTTTCTTATTTTTCAATTACTTCGAAACGTTTAGGGTTTCTTAAAAAGCAATTCAAATTTAGCAAAAGGGTTTTTGGAGGTCTTCTGGGAGGGACTTCTTTGTGTCATTAAACACTCCAGAACTGAGAACGAAGGACTTTCTAAGATTTTCAAAAATCATAAAGTTTTCTTGTCGATAAAATAATTTCAGAAATGGAAGACAAAGAGAGGACTTCTGAGACTTTTTTCTTACTGAAGAGCTAAGTCCACTAATGACAAGACATTTGACTTTTATTCCATCTGATGTCATATTATTGAAACCAATATTGTTAGAAATAACTGATAGAAAATAGACTGCATGTGAGAAGTTTTAATGTAAATTGTTGGCATTTTGAAATAAACCCTTGGAGGGTTAGAAAACAGTAAATTTGACACAGACATCACTCGTCGTCAAATCCGTTTGAGTTCGACATTTTGTTAATAACGCACACTTAGCAGAGAGTTGATGTTACAAGTCACAAGACTTGTCTTCTTTATGATTTTATTGTCTAACCATCAAATTCCAACTGAAATTATGTATTGTTTTTATTATTAGACTAGAGGACCCGGTGAACTTTGTCCCGCCCCAAATTGAGTTCTAACAGCATAGATCAAAATTTTCATTACCCTCGAAACTTTCAAAAAACCTTGGACAGACGACTGCAAGTAGAAAAAATTGTATAGAAAAATAGAGTTGTTGCTTTAACTATCTTCCTCGCAATTTCGATAGTTTCTCACCTTTAAAAACTTCCATCGATTACGACAAATATTTCAAAACTAAAATCAACCAAATCGGCCAAGCCGTTCTCGAGTTCCAGCGAGTCAAAGAAACTGAAATTAATTTGTATACATATGTAGAATATTAAGATTGTTCTACCGCCTTCAAATATGCTAAGAATATATTACAAATCTCAACTTGTGTAATGTATTGCAGCTTTTAGGAGTAAATGAAAAAACATCATCCTGTTACACATACAAGCCTTCCTCTCGAATTACTCTATCCATAAAAAAACAAAACGCATTAAAATCAGTTGAGCAGTTCTAAAGATCTAAGTATACATATTGTAACAAAAATCTGCATTGGCAACACCCTTACGAATAGAGCTGTCAGAGAACTGTCAGGAATGACAGTCAATCACCACGAGGTGATGACAATAAATAGAGGATGGCAGCTAATTCTTGCTTTCATTATGGATTTCGACTTTGAATAAAGAGATTGTTTTGTTTAAAAGGTTGCCTGTTTTTGTACTCAATTTCTTTCCAGGTTTCGGAATATTTCCGAATTTTGTAATAATATGGACAGATAGATAGCGGGAAACGACTTTGTTTTATACTATGTAGTAATATGAAAGTTTTTGATTTGATACTTTACTTTGATTTAAGGCTTTGCAAACAATCTTCTTCATTGAAACTTAAGACTAACAATTTAAAATTGTGGCTTTATTTCTGAAACTTTGAAAATGTAATTATTTCTATTTTTAAAAATAAATTAAAATCTTCCTCCGAAAAAGAATCTTAAGTTATAAGAAAATCAAAGTCTTAAAAAACAGCCTTGCTTATATTTGCACCTTCAAAGTTAAAAAAAAAAACTTCATCAACCACAATTGTTATGGAGGCCGCAAATATAACAGAACTAAAATAAAAATTTTAAATTAATTTCGGAGTGTCCTCCAAAATTTTCATTCTCCGCGATTCACCCAAACCCCTATACAAAATTTGAATTTTTAATTTAACTCTCAGACATCATAAAGTAATTCTTTACTTTATTCATTTCGTCCTGTTTCAGATTTTTCGAGCGTCCCAGATAAATTACAATTATTTTTTGTTATAATTATTTATTTTTATTCATAAAATTTGGAGGTGAATTTAACTTGCATCCATTTTGACTAGCTATGTGCAAGTTTGCTTATTTGCAGACGTCCATCCGGGAGGCGCCTTTACTTTTCCTAGAACATTTAATTATAAATTAATATCAAACGATGAATAAAAAATAAAATTGACTAATTAGACAATATGCCATCATAAAAATCTGATCCAGAAAATTGATAATGACGAGCAAAGCAACAACCTTCCAACGACATGACGAGTTCGAGTGGGTGTAAAGAACTCCATGACAAATGGATGGTGTCAAACTAATTAGAGCATTTTTTTTCTTCGTCAGTATTTTAATGTAGGTAGGTAGATGAAGTACCTTTATAAACGGCCATTATCAGATTTTATCTCCAATTAAGATGAGAGATGTTTTATAGAACAACATTTTTTTAAACAAATTGAATTTATTTTTTACAAATAGGTTCGTTTAGGTATATGACACTCTTTTTGTGCCAATCAAAAGTGAAATTTCTTTCAACTTTTTATTCGCAGAGAAATCTCAATGTAGTAATTGCTTTTTCGCATTTTGATGATGAATTAACAATAAAGGCGGACCCTCTACTACCCTATGCCTCTCGATCTTAACTTGACTGTGTTTGCAGGACATTTCATAAAGTCTTTCAAGTTGAAAATTCGAAGTAAAAAGATTTGATTTCGGTGACACTTATTTAATTTTAAATAAAAGTTAAATAGAAAAAATATAAACTCTTTTCATTTAATTGTTTGATTTTTAACCAAAAGTTACTTTCAAAATCGATTTCTTCATCTTCAAATTGGAAACTCTTTGAATTAATTTTGTATTTAACTTGAATTTACATTTAGAGAACTTTTTTTTAACTTTTAATAAAATGAGATGTATGTATTTAGTCTGGAAGTTTCTAGACATGGCATTGACTGATAGGATCCTTGAATATTCATATTGTTTCATTAAAAGGATTCATAGAATCTGTTTCAATTATGTATATTGAAATGTCTATTGAAAAAAGTTTAATATTTAATTTGAGTGCCAAAGAACTGATATTGAATCTTTTACGCAATAAGAATTAAATTCCAAGAAAGAGTTTATTAATTTCTTTAAAAAGAATTTAATATTTTACAATCATCACCTGTCTGAATGACACTATACCATGACAGGTAGACTGACAGTCAATTTCATGACACATAAGCACATTTGACATTCATTAGACGTTGTTTTGTCTTTTCATGCAAATGGTAAATGTTTGAAAAATTTGCTTCATAAAAAAAGCAAGTATACGCCTTGGTGAACCTCAGTGTTTTATTGTCATTGTAAGCACTTTACGTGGAGTATATTTGAATTTTATTTGACGATCTGTCTGAGCCATTTTCTGCTTCTACGGAAGCTGTCACTTTGCTATCTGGTTGATCAACCTAAAAGCCCATTTCCATACGACATTGAACTATAACTTACAAAGAGTGGACATATATTTTTTCACTTCGAGATTGTTTGCTCTTGAAGTTGTCAAAGAGTTTTGTAACCTAGATATAGTTAAAAAATTACTGTCAAAATTTTATATTTATGATACCTCATCCTCATTCTCAGAAAGAAAAAAAAAACCCTCATGATTCGTTGAACCCTTCATTCAGATACTTGCCCAATGCCCACCCTCTCGGTAAGGGTGTTTTTTTTGTATTCCGATGAAGTCATCAGTACTAAATAAACGAAGACAATCAAAGTGGCCCTCTGTGACTCATTTTGGAAAACATTTTTTGCTTCAATTTTAATTTTAAAATATTCTTGGCTAATACTTTCGGCCATAAAAGCAATTATGCGGAACTCTATGGTATGGTAACTCGTACCCTTTTACCATCTTTACTCTTTTTAATGTGATGAAATTTCTTCGAACTTTTTTTTTTGAATTCGATTTGAAACTTTTTCTAATTGTAAAAATGGTCAGTTCTTTTTTTTCCCTTTCCCTTCTTCTATGTTCTCGGAGGTATTGAGTTCTCAGAGTTAGAAACCCCCTGAGTCATTGATAATAATAATTTACCCAATGTATCCCCAAAGAATCCGAAAAAGGGTCTTGGTTTGGCAAAAGCTTTCATCAAAGTATAATGTGTTAAGTTTGAGAAAGAAGACACAAAAAAGAACATCCTTTCTCTGATGGTAAATGTGTCAGAATTTTAAGGCAAGCATATATTTTCCGGAACTATACATAATCATCGACCGGAAGATACATTTCATATCCCATTGCCGACAAGAGTAAACCTTTTTTTTATAAACTTTTTATTTATGTTTTGTCTGTAAAAGAATAATGTGTATAAGAAAAAAGCCTTCAGGTAGAACTAAGGTTTAAATCTGATTAAATAACTTTTTTTTTATTCAAGGAAAACCCTCATCTTCTAAGACAACATATTCATACGTATACGTTGTATGTATGTATTTTTGGCAAAAAATCTGAGAAAAACACAGATACAGACACACATAAATATCTAACACGTGCGACTTATCATATTTCACCAAAGATATTTTTCCTTCTCGGAACGCACACAGTTTTCTAACGAAAATCCCTCGCAAAGGAAAATATATTTTAATGATCTCCCAGATCCAATGTCAATTGTTTTTTTTTTTTCTTAACATAAACTTAAAAAAACATGAAAATAAACAAAGTTTTATTTAACATTAACATGGGATGACACACACTCCCTGAGAATAGAAATGATTCATGTGAACCAAAACTGCCTTAAGTAGATCAACCACTTAAATTCGTATCTTCAGAAATGCATACTCCAAATTTATTTCTCAAAATTTCAATTAAGAGTCCTTTAACATGTCTCCAAACAGTGCATCAAAATCGAGGAATCAAAATCAATAATTCTTAAAATTTAATAAAATTCCATCCAGTTGTTTAAAACCAGAATAAAAAAAATACAAAAAAAAAATGTTATCAATTAAAATTTCTAAAAAGTGTTAAATCAATTTAAAATAAAAAAAAATTAAAAATTTGAAGTGAATCAAAAATAAGCACAACAAAATTTTGAATAAAATGAGCAAATCGGGAATAATAGATAGCTCAAGTGTGCCGCTTATTTTGACAAACACAAACAACAAAAACTTCACCGGCATCGACAGTGACAGTTCGGATGTTGATGATGATGACGATGCAATCGCCGCAACAAAAATCCTCATAGACTCTGCTGCAAATGGTGGCCGTGGAATTGGAATTGTGGGCAACTTGGTTGGCAATGGAGGTGCCCCAAATAATAATCGACCTAACCACGGTGGCGGTGAGGACACTGACAAAGACACAACAACAGCAACAACAACTGCCGGTGGTGGTGGCCAAGGAACAATGCATCGACGACGTTCGTCGCCATACAGCAGAAAGTCTTCTTCAACAACAAAAACTGCCATTGGAGGACCCGGACAAGCGACACCACAACCTGCCACCACAGATGACAGCGGCGATGACAAGGTGAACAATTTCAACAATAGTAGTCATGCCCCCTCATCGTTTGGCAGTAGTTGTTCGGGACTGACTTTAGCTGCGAGTCAGCAACAACAACCACCTACAACAACGTCTTCATCTGCATCCGCAACTCCTTCTCAGCAATTTTCATCTTCATCTCCTGTTTGTTGTTCAGCTGCTGTTGTTGCTGGAGGTGGTGGCGCTATAGTCGCTGCTAATTCACCACCTACCAGCCCTGCTGCTGCATCCACCAGTTCTTCCGCTGCTGCTACTGCTGCTATAGCTAGTGTTGATAGTTCTGTCGCTGCTAGTGCTACAGCCACCACCGCTCTGGGTGCTGCCCCTGCTGTTGCTACTGCATCCACAACCACATTGTCCTGCGCTTCGAAATATCCACCTGCAAAAAGCTGCAACAACCCCAACTCCAAGAATACTAATAACGCACACACTGATAATAATGGTAACGGTAACAGTAACGGTAATAGTAATGGTAATGGCGGCTATGGCAACAACCTCACCGTGAGTAACCAAAGTAGCACAAGCTTTTCGAATGTCATTAACATTACGGCCAACGAGAATTGTTATCCATGTTACGCCAATCACACGGACTACTATGACCCGAATGCATTGGGATATAATATCAATAATAACGGGACGCTGACAACACTGCTGGGTACGCACAATGGGAGCGGTGGTGGTGGTGGTGGAGGCAATAGGCCGACAGCATTGAGCCCAGATAGCGCAAACACCATCAGTGACCATGGTCTCGAGCTCAATTTCAAGGACAGGTCCTGTCGCAGTTTTGTGCGCCAAACGAAATTGAGCTCGGAGCATCGCAATAAATCCGTTCCGCATAGTTTACAGGTTTCAGTATTTTTTCAAACATTTTTTTTCCTTTTTTTTCTTTTTCTGTTTTCCGTTTTCATCATTATTTTTAGTGAAACTTTTTTCTGTTTCTTTTCTACATTTTCTTTTCCCTCTTCTTCTGAATTTGATTAAAGCGTTAACATCACACGAGACAGAATGGTGTCCTATAAAAAGTTTAATATTGTGCGCATGTTTGCTATAATTTTCTTAGCAAATACTAAATAGTATACGAGTTTTGGGTTGGGCGCCATTTAAGGGGGTTCTCAGTTCTCATGCTTGTGTTCATTTTTTTGACAGTTCCATTTCTCTTGTTTGATTTTTATTATATTTTGTGTACTATATGAGTGTGTGAGTGTATGTGTGTGTGGGTGGGTGGGTGTTAAAAGACTATGAGTATGTGTGTATACGTGTCTGCTGTTAATAAAATCTTATCATTTTGTATTTCAATTGTTTTGGTTTCACCTTATCACCGATATTTCCATAGAAATGTCCTGTGTGTTTCGTGATAGAGTTTATTGACGTACTGTAATTATTGTAACTGCAATTACACACATATGTATGTATGTCTGTAATTTCGTGATACAAATTCACACAAATAGAGTTTAATATGACCCTTAAGTTGAAAAGGATAAATCCAGATTTGTCTCCAATGCGAACATTATTAATTAAGTAATTAAGAGGAACAAAAGCCAAGAAAAGTGAGCAAATGAGATCCTAATAAAGACAAACAAGGGTCCTTTGAGTCAATAGCGCACACCTCTTTTCCCATAAAATACCGATTCACAACTTTATATCATATTCGTAACCTTCTTAGCTTCGATGGGGAAAAAAAAGAAGAACGCACAAATTTTGTTTGCATCCTTTTTCACATAAGTGGCTTAATGGATTATATTTTGTGTTGACAGTTTTATCAAATTGGTGTAGTATTATTATTTTGGTTTGAGTTATTAATACATTCGAATAAACTTTTTGACATTTGAATGACTTAATCAAGCTATGTGGGTGATTTTTGATTTATTTGACTTATGTTATTACAAAAAACTTGAATGATTAAAAAAGTAAAAAAAGATTAAAGAAAAAGATTATGAAGATAATTAAAAAAAGAGATTTAGAAGTTAAAATTTTGGTTAAGATTTTTGAAGATTGACAGTTGACAGCTTGTAGGAGATTCTTAGCTTCAACATGACAAATATAAATCTCATTCATCCTTACTTAAACCTTATGGACAAAAATAAACCTCAGTTGACCAAATTCACTTTTTAATCTTCTCAATCCTTTGTTCTTTTTATTTTTGAGAAATAATTTGTCAGTTGCATGGCTTCTCCTTACCAATTAAGTGGCCATTTACCATTCAGTATAATGAATTCCTTCACGTTTTAATTAGATTTGATTGACACCAGACGAGACTTTTTTTTTTTAATAGTTGCGTGTTGGTCTAATCAAAATCAAATCACCTCGGAATTGGTCATGTTTTGTTACAATCTCGTATTTTCCATGTGAAAAGTTAAATGTTTGTAGTCTTGAATCTTTTAGTCACGATATTTTCAAGTGATTCTAAGTGGATATCAAAAAACTGCTAATATTACGGTTTCGCTTTCGAATGCTTTGAAGGTTGTATTTTTTCATAGACTTTTGTGAAAGAATTTTTCCAATAAAATATGGAAATTTAAACAGCTTAAATTATTAATTGGCCTATGTTCTACAAGGTCTTTCATTAAGAACTATACCATCTTTAAATTTAGGAAATTGTATGTAAAATATCAACTCATGTTTTTTTAAGGTCTAATATTGTATCAATATTTTCAAATCTTCATCTCGTTTAAAACTCTCAATTTGGTCTTTGCCTCGAATTTTGAATGGCTTAAATGCACACTATAAACTTAAGAACTAGACTAATAAGTTATTTCATATACTGCTTAACTTAACAATAATTGCTTCATTTATCTCTAATGCTAACAATTTTTTTCTTATATATTACAAATGATAATATAATAATATAACACGGTACTTCGTAGTATAAGTATTCCTACAATACCATCGGAGTTCCGTAACCTGTCCCTTTTAAGCACCAAACTAGAGAATAAACGTGTAGACTTAAGCCTTGCCTTAGAACTTAGAAGAAGTGGACTGCGAAATAAAACGGGGTACTAGCCGTCCTCGGTTTTTTTTTCCTTTCTGTACTCCAGATTGATACACAACGGGTAAAGGCAGAAGACAGTAAGATACTCTTTTATCGAAATTCCACTTACCTATATGATATTTTGAGTTGGAAGTAGATGTGAATCGTAAACGTGCGAATGACAAAATAATAATAATAATGACAAAAAATTCCGCAGCACCTAAGTTTTTAGCTAAGCTAGGTTTCGGTGTAGTGCTACAGTCTCTCAGAGTGTGTAATAGCGACTAGTTCATTATTTTTACCCAAACACTTATTTAAAATTTAAAGATCGAGATAAAATTTACTTACAATATTATTTTCTGTATAAAATGAAATATGAATTTATTCCATTTTCATAGACATTTCATTTCTATTTAGTCTCTCCAAAACGACATCAAAACCAGCTGTGGACACTCTGGCGTATACTTACTTTTTTATTATTTTAGAATAAAATTTATAATTGACCTCTATGTCCACGTTTCTCATGCAAATGATGATTTAATACAAATTCAATTAGATATAATTTATGAGGTGCTAAATTTCCCAGACTTTTATAATGAACTGAAAATCTATAATTTTAAAATTTTGCAGAAACCTCTATTATATATAAAATATAATCAAATTTTCCATTCTAGGAAAATAAGTTTAAATAATAACTTATCACAGTTGGATCGGATTAATTTCCAATAAACACAGGCAATACACACCAATACATGTTTTTTAACACTACAATAAATTTTTTATGTATTCTTAATGCTAATACCGACAAAATGTTCTCTTCAATAGAAAAAAAAAATTTGAAACATATTCACTTTTATTGTTTTATTGTCCTTGCATACAAAAGTCTAGTGGTGTGTATGGTGACTATATAAATATAAAACAGAATAATGTAAATAATAAAAATTTAACTCATACCCTATGAATGCATAAATAAAATGTTTATATATTTGTGTGTGTGAATGAACAAACAAAGCATTCACAAATACATAAAAGTGTACAAGCAGATAATATGCTATTATTTGTTTCACACAAAGGCAATAAACGATTAGCATATTGGAGCACTTTACAAGGGCCAATAAATGCATATGCCAGGAAAATTTTATAAAGTATATGTACCTAACAGTACCTACAACAACTGTTATAATATCCTTGTGTACTGTCAACATTGAAGGATGTGAAAAAAAAAAATATGTGACATAAAAACTTTGATGAAAAAGCTTGGGTCTATCTAAAGGACGGACGTTTCACTTAAAAAAAAAAATGTGAGATTTAACTCGTATTTTGACTTTTGAGTTCAATATTAAACGTTGTTCTTGTTTCAGAATAAAAAAAAAAAGTTTGAATTAATTTATAAAAGGTTAAATTTAAATTAGGCGAAAAATAAACTTCCTTCAAAATCTCTAATACGAGTTTGCGATGAACGCCCTCTGGTGTGCAGATTTGCAAGTTAAACTGAAATAATCCATTTAAAATTTGTATTCCTTTTTTTTCTTATAAGGCTTCAAGGTAAACCG
This sequence comes from Scaeva pyrastri, assembly GCA_905146935.1. Taxonomy (NCBI): domain Eukaryota; kingdom Metazoa; phylum Arthropoda; class Insecta; order Diptera; family Syrphidae; genus Scaeva; species Scaeva pyrastri. The sequence goes on along the minus strand of LR989928.1, from coordinate 10,798,965 downwards.
TTCGTTGTTGTATCCTTCTTTTTTTTTCTTAATAATTTCATGGCTCGTAAAACAATTTGACCTTCTATAGAAACAATTATGATTTTAACCTTAGTCATACTAAACCTTAACCCCCATTTGTTATTAATGTATGTACTTGTTTTTGTTATTTTATATTATAATGTATCTTTTTTTCTTTCTATTTGGAATATTAACCTTCTGCTGATGGTTTTTTGATATTTTACGTCAAGGAATTCCATTTTAAGTGCTCAAAATCATAATACATTTACCACAAAGTAAAAAAAAAAAATAAAAATGGAGTGAGTAAAATTTGTACGCATTCCCATAAGGACAAATATCTATTTCAATGGGTCTTAAGCAATATAGAGACCCTTTTAACCTTCTTAAGATACTTATGTATCTACAACTTACTTATCATCGTAAAATGTCTTTTATAGAGAAATTCCTTCAAGGAAGTCTATATCGAACATAAGACGTGAAATATATACAAAAGATAAATTATGTATGTTCATTTGTATATATGTATGTATGTTTGTAGAGATACATACATATGTATAAACAAAACAATTCAATTCCTTTAATGTATTTAAGTATGTATGAATAAAAAAAGTGAAAAGCAAAAACTCATCGATAAACATTTTAAGGGTAAATTAAGGAAATCAAAAAAAGGAACAAAACGTGTGTTTTTTGTATTTCTTATGAAAGGTATTTGAATTTTTTTTTTTATAAATTGAAAAGCTTCTTGGAAATCTATTAAATGCTAAGCAGATTATAGAAACTCCTCAAAGTATTCCACGAATTTTTTGATTCTCTATTTTTCTAGCGCTGAAATTAACCAAGGGCATTAATTATGTTGTCTTCTAGGGCAGTTGCCGTTTTTTGTGGTTTATTAACATAGACCTGTGACTTGATAAAATTCCAATGAAAAAAAAAAGCCTAACGAGGTTAATTTTGGAGGTTAATTAACATAACATCAATGTGAGATAATCATGACCGGAAATCGCTTGTGCAAAATAACCATTTTGTCATGGGTTTTTAAGGCACGTAGCGGCTTCCGGTTGAGACCAAAAGTCATCGGGGCTCATAATCATCCAATTAGGACAAAAAGAAATTGTTCATCACGTCCGTCATCCTCAAAGACATTTAGACAAAAATGATATCGCCAATTCAAAGTTCATTCCAAACATTGACTTTTTTTGGATGCAATGATATTTGTCCAGTAATAATAGAGGTGGATTTTTCAGTGTAATTTTTGACAGTTCAAAAGTCATTTTAACCAATCATAAAGAAGTTATCTTCTTCGAACTTATGAATTAATTTTACGCATTTTGAACAAAAAGTGTTCACTCTGAGCTCTCAAAATTATTTTTGAAACACACACGAACGCTTAACTGTCACTATTTGACATTTATCAATTTACATGTCATTTTCTTTTATACAGAAAAAAGAAATAAGATTCAAAACATAAATTAAAATGGAATAACTAATTATAATCACACAGCACTGCCCTCTTGTGCCATTTTAATTATTTGACATTTGTCTTTTCAATTTCACCTGTCAAAAGCTTGTGTTCAGCATTCAACTCGGTTTGCTCAGTTCATAGAGCGTGCTCTGAACGAGCTCCGAACACGTTCAGAACTAAAAAAGAAACACAAATTTGAAGCTCTGAACGTTCAGAGGTAAAAAAAGAAACAATTTTTTTTATTTTACAGTTAGGAGTCTGCTCTGAACTAAAAAAAAGATCCTTATGTCATCAAATTTGCAATATTTTCTTAGATCATGAATCTTAAGAAACATGTTTTCTCTACGATTCAATATAAACACTTCGTGATATTGGAAGTGCAAACAAAGATATAGGAGGCGTGGTGTACGCCTACTTTTAGTTACAATATTGGAACATTATTATATTTTGAAGAGTCATAGAAATTCATGTGAATACCAAGAAAAGGATTGATATTTGGGTACTTGACAAGAAGCTGATATGTTTTGTTCAGCTTTGTTTGCGTTCCAAAATTTAATCGACCTTAAAAAATTAATGACAACTTAACTTACTTTCATTCATCTTCCGACTAATTAGAATAATCTCCCTTAAACTTTTTTAAAACGTCTTCAATTTATTTTTAGACTTTTACATTTAAAGATAAAACAAAAAGTTGAATATAAATAAAAAAATATAAAAAATACAAAAATGCTAACTGCTTGTGGGTTTTTCAGTCGAAATAAAAAAAAAAAACTTTGAAATTCTTTATTAAATATTTAAAATAAAATATAAAATTCACAATTTAAAGAAAAAATAAAACAACATTAAATTAACAAAAAAGTAATATAATCTCTTATAAATTCAATTAGGTAAGTGAAATGTATACTTACACGTTAACGTACACCTACAGCAGCATCAAGCTAAAAAAAAAAACGATGAAATGATATTTTCTTTTATGCCAATTAAAAGTAAATTTTTTTTAACGTTGTTATGCAAAAATATAAAAATGTATTTGTACATACATATAAACACGTTGTGAAGGAATGATTTCTTTTTAATTTGCCTTCTTTTCTTTTGATTAAAAAAAAAAATAATAAAAACAACACAAAACAAACAATAAAAGATGGATGGTCCTTTAAAGTCAAAAGAATTTAAATTTAAAACTTTTCTTTTGTCATATTTGTTTGATAAAATTTGATTTGAGAAAAAGTTTACGAACGATGAACAAATAAAGAAAAATATATACATACATATGTAAGGCTTTTTTCTTGACAATATTTTATTTAACTTTAAAAGAGTTAAGGCTACAAAAAATTTTATATCTTTGTGTGATTTATATTTTGATACAAATGATTAATTTTGTTTATACGTAGAAATACGAGAGTCATTGAAAAAAGGCCTAGAACGAACATAACTTTGCTTTAAATTCATGTTTCAGCTTTAGTTTTTGCATTACAAGCTGACCCTAAAAACTTAGCTCAGTTTCTTAACATGATGAGAGTGGAATAAATAGTATCTCTGATAATGTTAATTTAAAAAATGTTCATATAGTTTTTTGACAAATCTTCGTCTTTGTTTCTACAATTAATAAATTTTGCCAAAAGTCCAGTTTTTCATACAAACTATGTACTATACATAAGGCCGGATCCTAAAAAGATAATAACGCCATCTTTCTTTGAATGTTACTACATTTTATTTTATATTATGAAAATTGGTCCAATCATTCTTGAGATACCCATATGTAAATGCTTTTTTTAACTCGATTTTTTTTTTTAATTTGTTTATATTATTACAAAATTAGGGAATATTCCGAAACCTGGAAAGAAATTGAGTACAAAAACATGCAACCTATCAAACAAAACAACCTCATTATTCAAAATTCTGAATACAAAAATAAAGAAAGAATATTAGTCGCCATCCTCTTTTTAATTGTCATTACCTCGTAGTGATTGGACAGTTCTCTGACAGCCCTATTCGTAGGGCGTTGCCAATGCAGATTTTTGTTACAATATGAACAAAACTTCTTCGTTCAGTTTATCGTTTCTAGAATGTCAGAAAAAGAGATGACCATAGTTGGTAGTCATGGATTGCCTTCTTCAAAGCTTTTTTAAAGAGATGACGGGTAAGACCATGTCCTTGACAGTTAAAGATAAGTTGATTGTCAATATATTTGACTTAACTTCTTATATTGGTCATCGTCATTGTCAATTCAAAAGTATAAAAAAGAGCTAAAGACATAAAGACATCCAAGGGTGAGAAGTAAAAGTTTCAAATAAAAAGGTTCTCATTAAAATTTGGACTTCTCCAAAATAAAAAAAAAATAAAAACGAATAAAAAATCAAATCAAAGGGAATAATTGAAGAACGGGCTCCTCAAATCCCAAATTAACTGATAATTCAATTTGATTCATTTTGTTTTATGGGAATTGTTTCAAGGTTTCATTAGCCATGTTGCGTCTTTCCAAAAACACGATGTGTCATCAGTTTGTAAACCTCTGCCTTCAGTTACCATGATGCTATAATATTATTACTCTTTCTTTTTATATAGGGTTAAATATCTTCAAGGTCTCAAGATATAAAAGTTGGTAATATTATAAAATGTATCCATGCATGCTTAATAAACACACACAGCAGACATGTTTTGAAAAAATTATATTCAATGTCAAAGAGATGAATAATAGAACAAAAAAAAATATAGATGAACCACTTATGCACTCAAATAATTAAAAAAGTCTTTCTTCAAAAAGAAAGTGAAACAACCGCACGATTCTTGAATTTTTAATTTAAAAAAAAAAATTGTTTTAGCCAAAAAACGGCGACAAGTTAGATAAGTCAGTCAGTCAAAACTCAAAACTCAAAGGAGTATTTTGTTGTTTCAAATTGCTCTGTCTGTGTCTGACAGACTTGAAAAACATTTTCTCTTTTCTTTTGTTTTCCAAAAATGTATTTCCTTGAAAAGGGAGGTCCTTTAACCCATTTACTCGTTTATAAACCAAAATGAAAAACAAATTCAATTTAATTTTCTCGTTTCTAAATAATTCATTGTCTTTTGTTTTTTGAAAATGTGATTTTAATTCGAACTGGTACAAATCATACATTACCTTAAGTCCTTCCTAAAAACATTATATCAATTACATGGTCTTAAAATTTAATTATTATTCCCTTAAGCATAAAATTTATTTAATTTTAATATATGTATAAAAGATTTATGTTTACTTTTTTCCAATATACTTATAAATGAACTTCACTATAATGTTGTTTCAAAATCATGAAAGGATACAAAAAGGATACAAAACAAAACAATTAAACAATTTACTTCGATTTTATTATTATATACAATACATACTTACTTAAGGAATTTACAAACGAAGTATAATGAATTTGTAAATTTAATTAAAGGTCTAGAAATTTTATCTTAAAATTGATTAAAATAAGAAGTTGTCATAGCTTAAAGGACATTACACGATAAGCCAGCCTACAATAATAAATGTAATTAATTGATCAAAGAGATGAAAGGAGACTTTTTGAGGCTTAAGAAAAAAAAAAAAACAAGTTAAGGAGTGTAGACTTTATACTTGGATACAAATATGTTTGATGTTGAAAGGAAGGAATTATGTGGTAACATTTTTACTTAATTTTGTGTGTTACTTTTTTTTCTTAGATTTAAGGAAATTTAACAGCTTAATGATGCTTAAAGAGTTTTAAGGTTCTGAGGGAGGTTTTCTTTGAATAAAAACGAAAGGGAAAAAAAGTGACACAATCGCTAAAACTTATCTGACACATGCTCAACTGTCAAAACTTGATATCTGATACCGAATATTAGGCTCTGTAAACCTTATTTCTTTCAAAAGTAAATGTTTTTGTTTGTCTAAGTGTTGTGACGAATTTTGCAAACACTAAAAGACTTCTTATAAAAAATTGACTTTTTCCTAAGTCAAGTTTTTTTTACTATTTAAAGTGATTTCCAGTAATTTTTCTCAAATTGGAAAAATAAGTTTTACCCTGTATTTTGAGTCACGTAATTTTTGTTTTTCCTCGATAGATGAAGTTCAGTGTCAAAACAAAACACCCAAACTTTGATATACAAACATCTTTATTTTTGTTGATGTTGGCAATGCTCCAATAAAGGTACTCTTCTTGCAAAACACATGTCGATAAAGTAGTGCTGACTGCATTTTTTTTACCATAAATCAACACAACAACATCTAATTCGTGGTTTGACTGATTGATTGATTGATTGAAATACGTATCCAACACACGTTTCAAATTTATTTTTATTGCATCACATATGCTTCATCTTTTCACAGCTATGACTGCCAAGTTCTAAGTTCATTACCTGGATCTTACATGGCAAACCAACGCCAACGCCTTCAGGATTTCAATGCCTTCAATCTGCCCCTAACGGCATTATGCCATATGTCTTATTTTTCAACACCCATCATGGATGTTGTGGAATATGAAAAAATACATATACATTTGCACTTTCCAGGTACGAACATGAGTTTATGTATTTTTCACTAGAATTGTCGATGTTTGACAAAAACCGAACAACAACAAAAAAAAAAGGTTTTAGGTCATAAAGTGAAGACTTACATCCCACTATACCATAGGGATATAATATTTTCTTTATTTTTCTCTTTTGTTTTAAAAAGACATCTCGTGGGTGTTCTCCACCGTCGTCGGTCGTTTTATCGATTTGGCTCCATTCCCATCATCATCTACACACAGAGCATCAAAATCAATTCTACGGTATCGTAAATTTTTCCCACTTTTCCTGTGAAAAACAAACGAAGAACGGGATTTTATCTTCAATTCGAACAATTTTATTTGGCTCGCAATCGTAGACTCTCTGGGACACTCGCCATCTTTATAAACCAGAAATTCCCACCTCCAAACTTATATCCTTTATCCTGCTATTTATCGAAAGCCATAATTAGTAGCCGTGTTGGTTTCCGACCATAAATTACCCAGCTTCAAAACAACATCATTATCGTCATCGTTATCGTTTCGTCCTGTTTTTCTTGCTTCTTCTTCATTTTTCTTCGTTCGTGTGAAACCTGAACCCTTCGATTAACGAACGAACGATGGAGGCTAACTAAACTATGGCTACCTAACCTACCTATACACTGATGAAGATTATATCAAATATAATAAAATAAGCTTTTAATAGATTGTAAATTAGCATAACCGATGTTGTATAAACGCCTCACACGCCCTCTACACGCGAATCCCGATCTGATGCGATGATGGATGCCCAATTTGTCTTTGGAATATTTTTGATTATGTCCTTGTTCATATTTTCCATTCGTCAAATCTTATAAATAATTAAAAAAAAACTTCGCTTCTCATTTCCATATATAAGTAATTCATCGGAGTGATGTGTTTAAAAATAAAAGCTTTTCTGGGGATTTCGTCAGGACGAGCGACATTGCAAATGGAGATTTTATAGTAAATCCACTTATTGAGGTAGATCATGCGCCCATTGAGATTTGTAGAGAAAGATTTTCCAAAGCCTGAACTTTAAAAAAATAAATCAAAACAAAAAAACACCTAAATTCAGAATTACACAAAACGAAAAACTAAAAACTAAAAAAAAAAATCACACATAAAAGTGATACTAGATGGCGGTGTAAGTTCATTCATGCGAAACCAATTTTAACTTTACGCCTGGAGGATTTTCAGGGAGAAATTGATATGACTGTCTGTGTGTGTGTACTTTCTATGTGTTTTGTGTATCACTCAGTTTCAAAAATAATATACAACACATCGTAAGCATAAGCATCGTTCTGGAATCTCTAAAAATCCTTTTTTGTTTCTCTCTGATTAAAAATAAAAGAAGTGCAAGCGGAGGCGTTCGGTCTTAAAATCGTTAAAATTGCTTTTGTTCTAATGATGATGGAGTTCAAACCAAACAGTTTACTAGAGAGTGCAACTTTAAAATCTGCTGATAGTGTTGGTATGGGATTAACTTTTGTTCTAGTCTTGCATATGGTATAAATGAGAAGTCGAATAAAAGATGGAAGGTCACGACGACCAGGACAATCCTGAAAGGACTGAGAACATAGTCATGTACAGAGTAGACTTTTCAGAGAAGTCAGGATAAAACGTTGACTATATTTACAGAATGAATACTTTTTATTGTTGACTTATTTTGGTAAGGCAGTATGTGTAAGGACGAACTGACAAAAATCTTTCAAGAGTTACTCCTGTCATAAAAAGTTCTTTTCATCATAGGTCCCCTCGGTAATGCAAGTCGATAGGTTTTTCTAAGTGAATTTCCAACTTGGGGATTTTTTATTTTTGGTTTTTCAATTAATGTAAAGATATTCAATTTTGAAAACTTGACTGAGGGGTTTTTTTGTCGGTATCCCAGTACAGTTAAATATTTTTTAAGCCTTTGTTTAGGTACTATTTAACGTGAACTCATATTAAAAAATAAACTCTTTATTTAACTTCCTTATACAAAAATTCAGGGAAATTGAAACTTTGTTTAACCTCTATACAACGTTTATAAATACAACACACTTCCTTACCATTTTCTTAACCATATGTCCATCTATCTAAAATAATGAAAACAAATTTTTTAGATGAGGAACTTCCTCTATTCATATGTAAATAGCACATTGAAATTCATGGAAGCAGAATTCCTGGAAAAAATCGTATCTGTTTTGTAAATAAAATTTCGGTTGAATTCTGCAAACTGTGATAGCATTCTTTGTATTTATATAGTTTTATATTCTAATTTTTTTGTACCTATTCTCAATTATTACTATTTGGATGAAATTGAACTCAAAATAATTATAGGAAAATTAAGATATTAAATTGTTTCACTTTAATTTCATATTTCAAATTGATTTTATCTTTAATTTTGGTATTCGCTTTGCTTATTTAACTCCTATTCTCAGCGGCAAAGAATCATTTTAAAAGTTATTTAATTATTCTAACAAGTCGAATATTATATGAGCTTAAATTTATTAACCTACTTTTGTTCATTTTCGAATTGAATATTGTATATGTGTGTCTCCTGCACGTCATAATATTCAAATTGCTTTGAAAAATGAATGAGTCATTCTAATAATAATTACTCGTAATTTTCGACAAGGTAACTTAAATAATTACAAAAATTCACATACACAAGAAAAAAAGTAAAATAGAAAAGTCTTTTGGGAAAATAAATTTTCCTGAAACTTCGTTTACTTAAAAATTTATTAAATTGAACGTTTGAACTTTTGAAGGTGAATAGATGAATTTATTTTGATTCACATTCTAATCAAAGTTAGACAAACATTTTCAAGGTTTTTTTTTTCTTAGAACTTTGTGATTTTTAAACTTTACATTTTTTCTGAGATTTTCAAAACTTTTTCATGCTCGTAAAATCCTATAAATCAGTTTTTAAAAAACCATAAAAACATAAACTTTTTGGCGTTTTATTCAGACTTCTTTTTTCTGTGTAAAGTTTAGACAAATATTTTCAAATCAAATTTTTAAGCTCATGTTAGCAGAAAATAGTTTTTTGGTACAGAGCTCGAACAATGTGAACAAAAGTATCAAATACATTTTCAGTCCAATTTTAAATATAATGTCAAAATGGTGATATTTATTAAAAAAAAAAATTTCAAAAAATGTTTATATTTTGGCGTTAAATTTGGGCAAGACGAAGTTCGCCAGGTCAGCTAGTAATTAATAAGTTTCGTCCGTAGTATTGTAACGAAAGGTTACACTTCCGACGCCGCCGCACCGACTCACGTCACCGAACCCGCACACGCAACACCAACGCCAGCACACGCAACGCCACACCGAAGCCAGTGGCTAAGCTTACAATGGGTGTCTCAGGTTTATTAGGTGATTTTTCATTCGCACTTTTTATAATTCACATCCACTTCCAACCAGAAATATCATGTGGGGAAGTGAAAAAGTGATGGGAATTCGTCTTCTACCTTCATCAGTTGTGTACCAATCTTGAGTACGAAAGGTTAGAAAACCCGGTACTCCGGTATAGGTTATCCACGAATACTTGGGTCCTTAAAAATCTTTTCCCCCCGTTTATTCCGCTGTCCACTTCTTCTAAGTGTACGACGAACAAGGCTTAAGCCTAATCGTTTATTCCCTAGTTTGGTGCTAGGGACTGAGAACCGAACCTCAACGTTTATTCCGCAGCGACCTTCTTCTAAGGGAGTTACGGACATCGCCTACCGCCGTGGGTAGAGCACCGTTTATACCGTTGGTTTGCTGCCACGGAGACGGACACGAAGGGAATTTGAGCCCTGTTTTATTCCGCTGTCCACTTCTTTACCAACTATTTCATCACCAAAAGAATACGACAGATTTTGCTGCTTTATACTTTTTGCAAACGTTTTCGTTATCTACTTAAACGATTTTGATAAAACTTTTTTAAACTCTACAACATGGCATAGTGGTTTTTATATCGATGAGATACAAAATAAAATAAAGATACAAACATACATAAATAAAAAAAATTACTAACATGACTTAATTTACAGCTTTTAAGCATTTTGTGTGCATGTTTATCATCAGTTATCGACATGATCTATAATTGTCTACTGACCAAAACAAAATGTCTATACCACTACCTACATGCATACATCTACCCATCTTAATAATTTTAACTGTTGCATGTCATGAAATTAGGTCAAATACCTCTCCCTCACTGCGGCCGTCATCGTCATCACAATTCCCATAAAACTCACTTAAAACAAAATTTGAAATTTATTTGCCGTGTTGTTAAAAATCCGCGATAAAATCTCTGCAACAAAAAAACGAAAACTATAATTTGAGGTTAAGCTCACACATACACTGCATTACACATTTTAATATTAAACCGCTAAAAATTACACTTCCACCAGTAAACAATTTATGAATTTACTGCAATTGTTATACCTAGTGTGTATGTGTGTGTAGTGCAATAGAGAAAGAGAGTCCAAATACGAGTATACATACGATACTCTGACATAGCATGCCCCAATTGTTGAGTTCCGTTCTGAATTGTTTGCCCTTTTCAAAATTTCTGTATGCACAAACAAACCTTACTGCAAATACATGCTCCAAGTACATAAACTCGACTAAAAGGACCTAACTTGTGGTCTATGGGTATAAGGTGTGCAGTGCTCATAAACATTGAACACCTAACCCAATTTGTGCATGTTCTCGTTTCTTTGCTTTAAAAATTATATTTTCAAAAACAAAACAACAACAACAAAAAGTTCGAAAAACCAATTTTCTAATAACACACAAAAAATAGAAAAAATAGAAATAGGAACTAAAACTTTAACTCTATTTCGCACATAAATGAGTGTTGTAAGGATATCTACTCGAATTTGTATTTTTTGTGTGCAGGTGTAGGTGCAGAAAAAAGCTCTCACTTCTGCTTCTGCTTCTACTTTTACCCCCATTCTCTCGAAGGATTCTCATTTTGTGTTTGAACCAAACTTGCGCCCCTGGGATTTCGAATGAACGAATGTATGTAACTGCCACTTGTATACATCGAGATGGAGATGGAGAGGGTTTAGAAAATAGATTTGACTTTGGAAAATATATTAAATTTGAAAGAATTCAAGACGAACAGAAGAAGAAGGACGAACGGTTGGTGAAGGACGAACCGAACAGCAATCAGACAGTTTTCAAAATGAACTTCTGACAGATCTGACACATGCGAAGAAGTCGAAAGGGTAAACCTCTACCACCTCTATTCTATCTACACTTCAATCCATTTGTGTGTGTCTCTTTTTCTCTGCATGGTTTGGTCCTTCGCGAATCCCTCATTTTCATTTTCAGAGGACATCAAGAGAAAACTTACTCGTTATACTCGTTTTTTTATTTTTTGAAAAGAGACCAAATTTATGAAATTCATTGCATCAAAGTCAAACTACAAGAATATAATCCTGCAATTGGAGAACTATACTCGTACATGTTCTCCCCCGTCTAAATGTACGAGTACGAGAAGTGTCAGAGTGGGTTCCATGTTCGATCCTTGATGAGGACGAGAACCAGAACCAGAACGAGAACGACCGACGCGACGACGACGCAGCGGCGGCGGCAGCGAGGATATACTCGTATAAATGCAATCGCATGTCAGATAAAATCCTGAGTTGATAAACGATGTCCTTCGATAAAAGAGGTGTGTGCTCCGTTTGGGTCAATTTATTATTTTTTTACTCGCGTCGTCGTTCGATGTTCGTGTAATTGCAAATTCATGCATTTTCTATTTTCCATTTTGCCCATTTTCCATTTCTATGCAACGGGAAAGGAAATTTTAGTTCGTCCTTATTTTCCTATGTGTATGTATTTCTTTTTTTGTGTGTTTTGTTTAGCTGCTGCATTTAATTAGTACCTGAAAAGTTATTTTGTGAATTATGTATTCGGTGCAGAATTTCAATTTCATTAAGGCGCCGCGCCGCCACTGCTGCATGCGGTGGTAATTTTTATATCGTGTGTAATCAAGGACAATCGGCGGCGGCGGTGTGTGTAATTAACTCCTTTTGCATTGCAGCAGAGCAACAGCAGCTGCAATAATCGAGTAATCAATGCAAGCGAGGAGGCAGTGTTTTCGTAGTAGTTTCGTTTCAACTCGTGACTCGTCTCGATTCTTTTATTTGTTAAGTCGTCCTTGTGTGTCCTCCTTTACAAAACCCCATCTACTTACATATAACAACAACAACAGAAAAATAAAATTAAAAATTGATGACGGGTGAAGTGGGTGATCCGCAGAAAATACCCATAACAACCGCGCCGCACCTCAAAAGTGTGATTGTTGTTGAAATACGGAATCTCAAGTGTTGACTGCACCTCACCTTTGCTTTCCACCACAAGGACGTGTTATCCTTATACTTATCCCATAAATATGCATGACTCGATCCTTGGCTTAAACGATGTGATTGTGGCTTATTCATTGTTTTTTTTTTGTCCGCTCTGGTTGTATTGTATATTCCATCTGTGTGCTTCAATTACAACCATCCGCAGATAGAAAGTGTGCGGGTGCTAGTGCGGGCTCATCACCTGAATGTCCTGATATCCTTTTTCGCTGATAAATAAAAAATCGATTTGGCAGTTATGGAATTTTTTTCCTGAGTGAGGAAAAAAGAAAAACACACAAAAATTTATTTTCTCTGTGCTCTCGATGCTGATCCTGACCTATCTCAATTAAAAACCAACACAACAAAACTAAATCGAAAGGGAAAACCGTAAAGAAAAAAAAAAATTAACACGGAATATGGAATTAATTAATTTCTGTGAGTAACTGGCGAATATACATTTATGTATGTGAATTGAGTGTGTTTCGTTTTGTTTATATTTATTTTGTATTTCACTTTCTCCCTTTCTCTCACTTTCTTCGACTTTGTGTTAATTTTAATGAAAATTCATTGAATAGAAAAATAAAATCCTAAAAATACTCAAACTTACTTCATTTGCTAATAGGTCCTTATACAATTTTTTTATACAGAGAAAAAAAAAATAAGCCACAGGTTGGTCGTTTGTATATTTATGATTGTTATCATGGAATTAATTTGATTGCCACGAGTGAATTTATAATCAACACAAAATTTTCAACATGAGTGATTTGTTTATTTCATTTTATCACTTTTAGAGAATCTTAATTTCTTAACGTCTAAATCTATTTTTGTTTTGTAGGTATAAAAGAATGTGAAATTTAAAAATTTAATTCGACTTTAATTGACTTATCAAAACACAATTTCAGAACAGTTGACACACAACAACAAGAAAAAAATTGAACACAAACAGAACTTAGATTGGTTTGATTGAGATTGATTGTTTTAAGGACGAAAATTAAATCTGTGTGGCTTGGTTTGTGTTATGTCCTTGTGTACGTGTACATGTGTCTGGATTTAGATAAAATTAATTTCATTGTTTGTGGAAATAATCCTAACTCGATCAGACTCCAATTTGACCCAGAACAAATATTTTTCACTTTTGATTTGATGTTTTGTTTTTTTTTTTTGTTCATGTTTTTTGGCAACTTAAATAAAAACATGTCACGAATTTTAAAAAAATCCGACTTCCTTTTCCGATTTGTCCAACGAGACATGGTTTGTTTGTGTTTAGATGCAAACAACAAAGGAATATGTGTTTTTAGATTTTAACCGGAAGAAGAGTGTGTTAGTTTTGGAAATTGGGCGTGGGAAATTGGTCAGTGAGAAAAGATATAAAACATAAATTACGAATCCAGTGAGAGAATTAAGTGAGTAATTTATCACTTCTAAATAAGTCTTTCGACAGCTGACAGAACATAAATCTTTTTGTTTTTCTTGTTTTTTTAAGGATGTTTTCATGTCTTTTTAAAATAATTGACTCAGGAATAACGAGCCGATTTTTTTTTTTGTGGGACTCTTAAACTTTAAATGAGATTTCAAATCAAAAAGAAAATACTAACTTAAATTCATCTGCTTGAAATAAAAAACTAGCTAGGGAACATGAGTATTTACCACAAGTATACATTTTTTTTTTTATTTCTTGAAAAATATCTTCTCTTAAAACATGAAACTGATTTTCAAAATCTGTAATGTATATTTGTTTTACAAAATTTCAAAGCTAAAAAGTAAAATTGAAAAATTGAATTCCTCGAAAACGGTTCAACAATTTAAATTTTCCAACAGAATTAAAATACACAAAATATAAAAACAATTTTAAGGGATAAAATGTTCTTCATGCTAAAAACACTGTGCCAGTTCTTGAGTTAGTCTTATTCATCCACTTTTTTTTTAAATAAAATTTGATAAACAAAATCGAACCAACCAACACAAATTCGTATGGCATTAAAAAGTAAACGTCATTTTTCGTACACAATTAAGAATTTCATGAAATTAATTGATAATTTTTTAACCTATTTCATTTTAGAATTACTATCAGTAAACCTCTATTTGTTAAATTAAAGTTAATGTATGTAGGATAGATTTGGCAGCACTAACGGGCTGGTAGCACTTTTATGAACTACTTTACCATTTTATCAGCTATCGAACAATCTATATAAGGAGATGGGTTACAGCGGTTGCTCTCTGTCTCTTTTCTAGGCTGCTCATCGTAACCTACCATTTTTCCAACCTTATTCACAATAGATATGTATTTTCTCCTTTTATGTATCTTTCTTTTTAGTGAATTTGTTGAACAAACCAAAACATTTAAAAAGTTGACTTCTAATCCAACAAAATTGGGGGCTCAACCGGGATTGTTAATTTGAATACATTTTATTGAAAAATGGTTCTTACCTGAAATTTGTTATTAAATGACCAATTTTAACTGGCGTACTTCTAATTCTAAAATCTATTATAATTTTTAAGTTACTTCTATTTAAATTTTTGAAGATTTTTGTCTCCATTAAGGAAATTTAACAAGACAAAAAATGAATGTTTCTTCTTTAATCTTAAACTCTTTCAACCACAAAACAAATCAAGATTTATTTAAAATTCATAAACTTAAGGCGTATGTAAAGGAGAACCAAAATTAAAAAAAAAAACATGTGTTTTAAAAAACATCATGATATAAAAATTTATCTCCTCAAAATTCATATGAAAATCAAATCATTCTTTTGAGTTTGATAAGACTTTTGACAAAGTTCTCCAAAAGTTAAAAATATAAATCAAATTGCCGACTTGTTTTACATACATACATATATACAAATGTAGAATATAATGTACGTATGTATGTGTGTAAATGTTGTCAGGAGCAATTTAAACTTTTTGATCACGTAAAAAACATGTGTTGGTACACCAATGAGTTTTACCTCAAAATTTTGGAAATTATTTTCAATGTGAAAAACCTATATACGTAAAACTTTTTAATCAAACAAATTTAATTCGACAAACGGGAATGGGGAAAAGAGTTAATGGGGTTTCGTCTAAATTTCCACCACAAACGGGATCTGTTTCAATTATTGGAGTGATTTTATTTTGTATCACAAACACAAAAAACAATGAAGGTCAAAAGTGACATTTTAGCTAAAATTCTGCTGAGTTCCATGTTTTTTTGGACACTTGTTCTTAAGTCAGTATTCACAATTGAGTTCGGAGAATGGCCTACCAATTTTGTAAAACTCTGTTACAACTTTTGAATTTTAATTTGGATTTCTGTGAGATAGAATATTTGATGACTTTAAGCTGCATGATCTCAGAAATTTACAAAAAACTGTGCAGTTAAAAATTTCCTGTCAAAGACAATCAAATAGTTGCAGAAATCATCAAATATTCAACCCTCTTGTTAATGGAATAATAGAATAATTTGCTCTTACTTTGAAAAACAAATAAAGTAGAATTCTCAAAATTCTCATTGAGTACAAGAAGCTTCCTTTGTCAAACAAAGGAAGCTGCTGAATTTGTATAAATTATTTTATTTGATAAAAAATAAAAATAAGAAAACAAAAACCGTTCCTAAACAGTTCCTTTTTTTGTTATAAGTTCCATGATGAGTTGCGGGTTTATTTAAACCACTCGGTGGTTATAAAATTCAAATCTTTATGCTAAAAAGCAGCCAACACCCAAAACAACACCCATTTTGGCATATCATCCGGCGCTATGCACACAAATCTAAGCTACACCAAAGTATCTCTGTGCATTTCGACAAAAAACACTATGAACTCATAAGACACAACAAAAAATATTAAACAATAGAATGAAAAATACCTTCGCCCCCACATCTTTAACAAAAAAAAAAAAAGCACAGGACTTTATACCACTTAACCACTTAAAGTTCAAGGATTTCATTTCTCTTTTCTCATCTCACTAACTCTCAATCTCTCTCTGTCTCTTTTTCTCTCTTTCATTGTCTCATTCTGTGAATGTTTAAATATTAGAAAACAAAAAAACACAAATCAACTTGCAGAAATATAATGAGCAAACCTTTACAGCACACCACCAATGATAATGGCGCCCGGGCCAGGACAAATGGAAACGGAATTGAAGAAATGCTATACGCGGTGTGCATAGTTTTTGAACTTCTTGTTAACACTTATAAAATATGAAACCGTATTTAATATGCTTTTCTACATTTTCTCTTATACATATATATTTTTTTTTAATATTTGTTCTTACAATGTATAGGCGTATAAATGTAAAAGTAGAAACAAAAATCGTGTAAAAATGTGTGTAAATGTCGAATGAATGTTGCTAATAGTATAATTTGATGTCATTAATCCTTGTTTTCAGTCTCAACTTAACAATATACATATAATTGTGCATTAAAAATGAATGTTATGTTGTTAACCTTCATATTGTATTTTAAGGTCTGCTTGAAAAAACAATTAAGTATTTTACTTGGTGTTGAAATAAAATTATGAAATTACAATGTGACGCACAAGTACCACAAGAATCTTGACTAAGACTCTTCAGTAAATGGCATAGGGAACAGTTAAACTCGATGTAAAGGTCAGGAAAATTTATTTTTATATCTTACTTGATTTTGAAATCTTCAAATGTCTAAATGACACAACACAAAAAAATATAAATATAAATTAATTTGAGGTTAAATCACGTTTAAACGATGTTAACACTTTAATCAAATTCGAAGTTATTTAAAAATAGATTGTTCATTGAATGCTTAACCTGTTTTTTTTAGTCTTACCAATTTTTTGTTAATATTTTTCGTACTTAGTTGTTTTTTGTTTTTTTGTTCTTGTTAATGTTGTTACTGTTAAATGCAAATTAAAAAAAAAATAATATAGCAGTTAATTTTTAAATCAAATTTAATATAAATCAACTGTGAAATTACTATTATCAATATTTAAATTAAACATAAATATAAAACAAACAAAAATTAAATCTCCTCAAAATCATCCATAAATTAATTATACCATCAAAAATACATATATATACTATACATATAATATAGGCAACGGAAAAATGGTCCAGTGTTCGTTTAAGTACAGACTCGAAAAATAAAACAAAAATTGAAAATCATATATCGATTAATTCGAATTTAAATCTAAATGGATTTGGCAGTGAAAATAACAGTATTAAAGGCAAAGGAAATCACGTTGGCAAGGAGGTAAAATTTTATTATTTTATTGTTTAATTTAATTTTTTTTCTATTTTCTGGTTAACAATGTACATACCAAAATTTGTATATTTCCAATAAATTTTATTTTAATTTTTTATTGTTGTAAATTTTACAAAATTGCACAAAAATTGAAGAAGTAATTTTGCAATGTGTTGTTTTAACCAAGTTTAAGTGGACCAATTTTATCGATTTGTTTTTTAATGCTATCAATGAAGGACATGCCATTAAACACAGCAATTTCATTGGAAAAATAAATCTATCATCAGTTCGATTTAGGAATGAAAAAAATTCTCCGAATTTCAAGAATCAAACAAAAAATAATACTCACACACAAAAAAAAAATGATTTGGATTTGAAAAGATAGCAAGGATTATTGAAGACTTAATTGATAGAGCTTATGAAAAATTCCATTTAATTGTCATCGATATTTTATCAAAATCTTTCATAATAATAATTTGTTCTGTTAAGTTTTATACAGGGTGTCACAGTTAGAAATCAATATAGGCATACAAATAATAATTATAACTTAAAGGTCTATTCACATGAGAGCGACCAACGACCGAACGAACCTTCGTCCATTTTGACAATTCGTTCAGGTGCGCGAATGGCGTTTACTTTGAGGTTAGTCGAGCGTGAATAATTCATTCTTTGCATTGTGGATGGTATGTGGAACTTAAATAGTGTTTGACAGTTCGTAACAGTCATTTCGCAATTCCCGCCGAACAATTTATTCTCTCAAAAAAAATTCATCTGTGAGACCAAATTCTTTACGAAATAAGTGTTTTCATTATTATTTACTTGATATTTTCACTGTAAACGCACCCTGAAACCAATATTTTCAAACTGTCAATGTCAAAACATTAAGATTGAACATAATTCTATTAAATTTCAGAATCGAACAACGTTTAAAAAGGACACGTTTCAAAGAAAATATTCTTTTTACCAAAACTTAAGTTTTTACTTCAAGAAATTGCGAGTCTCGAACCCTTATCTGATGACATTTGAAACCACAGAATTCCTTTTAAGGAAGGCTAAAATTTCTGTACAGTTAAATAAATTGCATTATGAAATATGAAAACATTTTATTTCAAACCAAGTTCTTTAACTTTAATTTCAAGTTGGTTTGAAAAATATTCAAATTAAATACTAAAATATTTTAAAATCTAAATTCGGAGTTGGTGAGTACCATTAATTCTCTAAGTACAGACTTCAAAATTCAGGGATATTTTTTTTTTTTTCTAAACGGGTTTGCCAACAAACAGAATTTACAAAATACTTCGTTTGTATTCAAAATCAAAATCACAAGTTGAAATAAGATCGAGTTATTGGTTTAAGATTTTTAGAAAAGAAGTTGAAGGGTCGAGTTTAAATTGAGTTGAAATCGATTCACAATTCCAGCCAATAAAATGGGTTGAATTTTAGTAATTCATAATAGAAGCAAATAAAATTGGATTTTGACGGATGTTTCTAACTCGTATTCATAAAATTCAATCCATGTATTAACGATCACATAAAATAAATCAAATCGACTTCTGGACTAAGGTTTTATTTACAAATCTCGACTCAACTTCAATTTTTCAGTGCAATCAATTTTTGAATTAAATCACCTTAAACCAATTTCAACTTCAAACAATTTACCAAAGAGTTGAAATCAGCTTGAAATTTTGTCCATTACCTTTTGTAATCGTGGAGTTTATAAAATTTTATTTCTTGGTCTTTTTTATCTTCTTAGTTACCACCTCTCGACTTTTACTTGACACTTGTCTAATTTGTTTTTGCTAAGAAGTTTCCGTCATAAGAGAAAGTCAATATTGAACATTAGATAGCAACCATTTCCGTGAATTTTAATGTTGAACGTTCCCTTTAAGTTTTGGCTCAACTCCAGACATCTGCCGCAACTTGTTCGTTATAGTTTCTTCATCACATGAACGACATTTTTGGAAATTCACATTTTTTGAAATTATTTTTTTTATATTTTTCAAAATATTCAATCTTCATAAATGTGCTATTTTAATCTGTTTTCAGTGCAAAAATAAGTGATTTGTCAATTAATGTTACTTCGGTCTTTTGATTCCATAAAAAACTCACAATGTCTCCGAATCAAAACCAAAATCAGTCTTCTTTTTATGTGACTTAATGAGTCTTTTTTAACTTCTTCATAAATGAGTAGACGAGACTTAAATACGCAAATTTTTCCTATACCTAATGTTTTAAGTTCCAACCCCGACATTCTTTTTTCATTCAAAAACATAAAAGTCTCTTGGGATTTTTGGGAGTATGAATTATGCTATGAAATTTGTATATTTTTTTAACAAAATTATAAAATGACCTTCCTTTTCGATGAGGATGAAAAAAAAACCCATCAGACATTGTGTCGAATTTATAATTATTATCGATAATAATTTTTATGTGATTTTATATGAACCATACATTTTTAAAACTCAATTAACACCATTTGGGACATCGTTATATTAGTTTTTTTTTTATTATTTTATGTTTGATTTCCCTAAGGACATAGCTTTATACTAGTGCCTCATTCTTTAATGTGCCTCATTCTTTAATCTTCATTTAATTTTCTTCTGAGTTTTTGAAACCCAAATTTCTGATGTTGTTTTTAACAAACGTTTTCTAAGAATTCATAAACAAAAAGGAAAAATAAACTTAAAAACGAGTTTCTTTAAGATTGTTTTTTTTTCAACAAATACAAAATGGGCTTTTTGACAAACTGACTAAACTTAAAAGAAACTTAATTATGACAGAAAATGGTTATGTTTTCCAGAGAAAGGAAACTTAAAAACATGAAAGAAGAAGAAAACAAAAGATATTTTTAAGATGTTTCATGGATTACACTACAACAAACATGAAAACACATTTAAACCTTCATATTGTAAGATATCACCTTTGAAGACTTTTCAAATTATACAGGACTTAAAAATAATCAGTTTTTTTTTAATCTTCTGTTCCCTGAAGGTAAAAAGAAACGAAGATTATATTTAAAAAGAAAAGTAGAGTTGTTACTTAAAGATTATTACTTTTTGTGAAAATAAGGGATAAACACACATTTCTTAACAAAATTAAAAAACAAATGGGTTCTTCGGACGGTTTAATGATTCACAATATAATGTCAATACGGTTTGACATTCTCAACTGACAAATCATAAACAAAAACCATCGAAATATCTCATGCAACTTAAAAATAAAAAACACTCTTTATAAAGAATCTTAACCTTAAAAAATTGTTCTTGAAATAATATTTTATAAATTCAAATGTCAGTTTTAAGATTAATTGTAAAACAAATTTTCTTTAATTGAATTTTCTCACAAAAACCTTGATGCTTGGCAGCACTAAGAGAAAGTGAGGTCATACATAATCATGACGTTTAAATTAAAATACAATAAAAACTGATTCTGATTCATATGAGTTAATTTATATACAAAATAAACATATGTACATATCTACGAACAAATATTGCATTTATTTGAGAATGCACTCTGTTAATATAATTATGGGATAATTTGAGTTAAACAACAATACAATATTCTGAAATATTATAATAAAATTAAATATCTGAAAAGCAATTTTTAAATTAAATCGAATTTAAATACACACATATGTTTATATAATTATGTTTGTGAATGTAAATAAAATTTCCTTTAAATTAAATTTTCCATTTCATCAATAAAAATAAAATAATATTCAAAAGAACAGAAAAGATAAAACAAAAATACAAATTGAAAATCATGTTAAAATAAAAAAAAAAATCTTTTTAAATTAACCGGAAATCGATTAAAAGAGTTTCCCTTCCATAAAAATTCGGTTCGAAATTATGTTTTCAAAGAAAAGTTATTAAAATAATATTTCTGCACAATTTTGTCAATATTTGTTTATTAATAACTTTGGTAATTTGTTTCTAATTAATTAACACAAAAAACTTTGTCTGATGACTTCGAATGTTACTTATCATTTTATGATCGATTTCTAAGATGTGTAACCTTGACAAAACCAATAAGTTCAATATTTCGAACCTACCAAGTTATGTATGTATATGTAAATATTTGACATTGAACTTATAATGACACACAATAAAAAAAAAAAAAGAACTTTATTGTCAAAACTTAAAGGTGATTTATAAGATTTCGTTCAACTTTATTAAGTATATCTTAAGACATTGGCAAGAAAAATTAATTAATTGATTTTTTGCCTTCAATTTTTGTAGAATATAGAATCTAAGAGTGTATCATTTTGAAGGATATTAACATGTCCTTTATCTCCTTCTTCAAGTAACAAGTACTCAATACAAGTACGTACGTATCTAATATAATTAATGCAACTTAAACAGCAAACAAAAATCAATACACTAAAATAAATCTTAACTATCTTCTCTGATACGAGTATCTCACTTTGTTCGTCCTTTTTTGATGAGAAAAAAAAAATGTGAAATATAAAATAAAAAGCCTTCCAATGACAACAAAAGACCAAAGTCTATCCAAAAGATTGCTGATAAAAATAATGCTCAAAGCCGAGGCGGCTGCCACTTTTTTCCTTGTTTCCTTTTTTTTTTCTTTTTTTGTTGTTGTCCTTCTTTACAAAGGCGAATAAAATAAAAGGATCAACACTGAACAATAGAGTAGATACTTCATGCCAAAGCTTAAGTATGTGTAGTGTGGGATCTATATATTCAAGTCCCGCTATTAAAGATATAATAGTGTTTGTGTTTGTGCGTGTGTGTGTGTAGGTATAAGTTTTTTTTTCTCCTCGTATTTTGTTCATAACCAGACCGATCATCATCCTTGGCCCTTACCCCTATTGAATGAGGGCGTAGGGATTAAAAAAAAAACATTGTAAATTTAAGTATGTATGTATGTATGTATAAAGTGTAGAGTGTACATATACACTACACATGCCAAAGTTATCTGTAAGACCGTTGTCATCATCATCATACTCGTCATTTTTGTGCATCCAGCAACCGGATACGGATGTCTCGAGCTGGATAATACCCAATTACATTTCATGTTGATATATTTCTCTTTTCTTAGTTTTTCTATCTATTTATTTTTTTTTTGTTTTTCTTTTTTTTTTTGAGGAAACAAGAAGTTTATATATAAGATTTGTAAAGAAGGGCGCTGTCTTCTTAAAATTAAGCTCTCAATTTCAAACACAGAGAGTTTTTGTTTATTGTATTTGTATTACGTTGGAAAACATAATTCATCAGATCACAGGAGTGTGGCTCGGATTCTTTGTTGTCTTAAGATTTTAGTCATTTTGAATGTGAGTCAAATTTGGATTGTAATTTATTACACGAAAATGTGGAAAAACAAGTCAATGGCGGGTAGATTGACTTAACCATTGATACGGTCACTGTGGCGTATACGTAACTTTATTTCATAGATAAATGTGAAAAATTCAACTACAACAAAATAGCCAAATTTTTATGGATACTTTTCGCTAATTTATTTCTTGACATCTCTTGGACAAGCTCAAAACTTGTCAAAACTCTGCCTTTTAAATGTTTCTTGTTGTTTTTTTAAATACTGCTTCTTATACCTTTTTTGGGAATTTTGTTTTGGTAATCTTTTGCTCAGAATGCACTTTCAACATGTAATTTTCTTGAAGAAATTCTAACCGATTCTAAATTCAGCAAATAAACTATCAATGAAAACATAAATCGACTGCAATTAGTAATTATGTAAATTTTATTTTATAGACTAAGGAAACAATTTACAAATAATATTTTGTTACTTTATATATGTACATACAGAGTATCGAATAAATTGAATACAAATTTAAGAATAACAATATAGGATTAAGTAATGAACAAAAAATATTTCTTAGCAAGAAGACAAAACATTATTTTCCGTTTTAAATTTCTTACATGTATGCTGACATTTACGAATTCATATTTATGTATATACACGTATATTTTTATGCATCAATTCGACCATCCATTAAAGGAGAGCATGGGAATGGGAATTGATTTTACAAAAGAATCCTATTTTTTTCGATGGTATCCTTTTTTTCCAATTTTCAATGAATATACAAAATATTCCTGATTTACATATTTTTTAGGATTTTTATCTAAAATTTATAAATTTCTATTGGATATTTATATGAGAATACTTTTACGCACATGTTATCTCATACAAATATCATATTGAAGAATTATATTTCAACAAGAATACAAAATATTACGCATACGCCAGAGTGACCACATTGAAAGATAATATCTTTTGAATGTAATTTATTTACAAGCTTGTAAAAGAAAACTTAAAATTGTGCGCAATAACAGGAACGAAAGAGTTTTGTATTTCTGAAAACTGAAGCACTCCAGAGTTTTTCAATATTTTGTATTAATGATAGAAACAAGTTAGACAATATAAATCCCTCTTTTAAAAAAGGTTATCTAATTATTATTAAACTGTTCGTGATTATTAATTCATCATTTCAAAGTTTGGATATTTAGTCCTTGTTTTAAATCTGCTATACCACAATGGGACTCTAGCCCCGTTAAGGGTATTTTTGAACTCCAACTTCCAATGAAGTGAGATAATTCAGATCTTCTATCTCATTCAGTCTGTCAACATGGTTTCTCATGAGTCTAGAGAAGGTGCTGTTGAATGTATCATAGGTCCTTATTTCCTTAAGACCGAAGTTGACTTGATCATCACCAGCAATCACGACTACTATCAAATTGGATACCATGTAGTTTCAAAAGAACGGAGTTTGGTAAGAGAGATTTAGTTGAAGAGCTTCTTTAGTCAAAGGTCACAGGACTATAACGTGTTTTATTTAAAGAGGCCAACACTTACCTCAAAGCCTGCAAAGTTAAAACTATTGTTTGAATTCGTCTTGACTTATGAGCTGTATCTATGGAAAATTGGATGTTTTGGATGCAAGTCACCCAGTGAAGTTCCAATGCTCTTAAATCCTTTTTTATAAAAAATGTACATACATAAATCGAAACACAAATTTAAATTATTTTTTTTTTTTGAAAAATTTTAAAAGTCGTTTTAAAAAACCATTAAAGCTTAACACTTTTAACCCCCTTACCATTTCACGTATACACATTGATTACCGTAACTTCAACTTCGATAAACTATTCTGGGGTAAAAACAATTCCAATTTTTTATTTATTTTTTTTTTTTTTTTTGTTTAAATGTGTAAACAATAAAAGTTCCATATCGAACACGAGAAGGCACCAATAAAGTAGATTCAAAACTTTTACACGCGAACTAACTTAATAAGTCCTGAAAAGCAGTTTTATTCAAATTAAAAAACAAATGATTAACCAACAAATAAAAGCCCAGGAAAAGCACGATGACGGGGGAGAGGTAGAGAAAGACGTGAATAATGGTTGAAAACTCCTTAACCTGTATATTTATGTATGTATTTGTATATTTTTGTTCTCATACATTGAACGTGCTGCATTTTATAGTCCTTGTGTTCCATGTGTGTTTTTATTTTTGTTTTAATTTTTTTTCTTTTTTTTTAATTTCAAGAACACTGAACCAAAAGAAAGAACTTTTGAAAATTTTATATTTATTGAGGGAAAGAGTGCGTTGCACATTTTTAATTAAACTTAATAAAGGTACTCATTTACAATGATAAGGAGTCTTTAATTAAACTACGAGAGTCACATTTATACATAAGAGAGCGTATCCTGGTCCTGGTGCAATAGAAGTTTCATTAGCAATTTAACTATAATTATCTGTCAAATGAAAACTAAAACAAAACTTTAACAGTGTTCTATTTACCATGTTCTATATTCTACACTCATATATGTATACTAATGTAGTATGTGTGTGTGTGTTAAAGCCTAGGAGGTAAATTCTGTGTGTAATTAATTTACCCTCAACTTCAACTAAGTACACTAACATTTTAATGCTTTTAACGTTCGTTGTGTATACCTACTCGTATGGTGTGGTATGGGTTTTGGATTAATCTCATTTATTTAACAGACAGTTTCCTAAATCAAAACAAAAAAAATAATAATATCCTTTTTGGATTTTTATTTATATTTTATATACATATGTATGTATTTTTTTAAACAATTTAATTGGTAACATTTTATTTATCCTCGAACGATGTTTGCTTGTGTTTGTGTCATTTCAGGTATTATCGCTTGGTGCTGATGTCCTGCCAGAATACAAAATGCAAAGTCCTAGTGTACATAAATGGACAATACTCCATTATTCACCATTTAAAGCGGTGTGGGATTGGGTAATACTTATATTAGTTATGTATACAGCAATTTTTACACCATATGTAGCAGCTTTTTTACTCGGCGAACCTGATTATCAGCGACGTACTAATAAGTATATTAATAACGATCCAATTGTGATAGTAGATTTAATTGGTAAGTTAATTTGATAATTGTTTTTTAACATTTCTTAATAAAAATAATATAATAAATTAGTAAATATTTTTTTTAATATATATTTAATGTGTATGTTATATTTGTATGGTATTTTTTTTTTATTTAATTTTCGATGTTTTTTGATTGTTTGTTTGAAAATTTGTTTTTTGTTTTTCTGAATTTTATTATAACCAAACAAATAAACTTTGATTTTTGATAAATTTTAAAAATATAAAACACAAAACATCTCACACTATTTTGTATACACATAAATAAATTCAACATTAAACCTTACATACATAAATATTTATATTTAAAAATAATAATATACTTATTATAACATTACTTATACACATTTCACAAAATATGCATTTACTTATACATACATATACTTACCACAATTTAGTTTAATTAATAAAACTTAAAAAAAAAATTAGAAAAAGAAAAGAATATATAATGAATAAAATAAACGCTATTTGCTTTTTTATGCTTTTTCCTTAATTGCAAACAAATTCAGCAAAATAATGTAATCATAAATCATGTTTGAATTTTAATTTTTTATTAATTTTATTTTATTTATTTATTTTTTGTTTTAGTTTTAATTTATTTTTAACTTATTTTACACTAAAATCATTAAATTTAATTTATTTTTACTGATTTAAAATAAAAAAAGAGATCACAAAAAAGTTTTTATCTTCGCAATATAAAATATTTTGAAAAAAATCATCTTTAGTTTGGTTGACATTTCACAAAAACAGCTACAATTTTCAAAATACCAATATTTTTGCTTTTTAAAAAATTAACACCATTGAAACGATTTACAACTATTAAATATCTTGAAATGAGATAATTTTGTATCTAATTTAATAATATTTGAGTAAATCAAATAATTTAAGACTAAATCAATTTTATTTAAATCCAAATTGAATCCTAATTCAATTCCGTTTACAAGTTGAACGGGTTGAAATTAAGTTTGAAAACTACTTTCAACTTTAATTACTTCCATCCATTAATTCGATTCGAGTAAAGAATCAATATAAAAATATTGATTAATTGCAAATAGATTTCAATTCAATTTAAGTTCATTCATTCAATAACGTAACCTCTCAAATTGAAAGGATTTTTTCAATTATCTATTACGTTTTCAATTTTCCTCAATTCCATCAAATGACACAACTTTTGGATTATTTGACTTTTCACAAAATTTCGCAATTTTTCAAGCATTGGCACAATTATTTCAAAATTTTTCGTAAATCACTTTCATTTATGTAAAATTTTAGAAGAATTTTCACCAACTAACTAAAAATGACAGCAAATATATTTTTGACATTTTTTACAAATTGATATCAGTGTCCAAAAATAATGTAATCCCAAAAAACATGGATGTAAATTGAGCTTTAGTTCAGAGAGGGGATTGCTTCTTCATACCAATCAATTTTGACAAGAAAGTTTGTGAGTCCCCTATATGACAACTGTCAGAAACGTCAGATTTTATGGTTACCATGTGTCTTCGTTTTGTAACATACATTTTTTTTGCTCCTTAAATTAAAATGTGATCTAGTTGAGCAAATTATCTCCTTAAAAAAGAATTTGACATTCAGAAAAACATTTTCCAACAATAAAATACAAATATGGATCAGACATATTAAAGTACTACTGTCAGGTGACGAAACAAATCTATAGTTCATTAGTTAACAAAATTGAACAATATTGAAAATAGCTGAAGATAGAGCTAAAGGAGAAGTAAGGACTTCCTAAAGGGGAAGCAACATACGAAAATTATTATGATTGTAGGCAAAAATTTTAAGTTTCCTTGTGACAGAAAATGTGACTGTTGAATTTCTGCATCCATCCATAATCATAGATTTAATATTGAACGAAAAAGTTGAAGCTTAGTTTTTGAAAAAATTGTCTATTGTTCTTCCATGTTATAAAATATTTCAAAAATTTAGACATTTCTTTCCCGATACAACTACAATCTGGAAGACTGATCCTTTATGCTTTATATTTGCCGTATTGATGTTCACTCCATTCGATTTAAATATTTGAAGAGTTCACTGTATTCATCCGTTATCAATTTATCACCAATAGAAATAATATTGGTCATAGTAAACAGCCTTGGGTAACCCCAACGTTTTAGACTTCAAAGTCCTCTGGGAAGCTTGTCTTTCATAAACTGTTCTCTGCAACTTTTGAGAACATATTCGACATAGCAATACATTTTGAAATCGAATTAATAATCATTGACATGTATTTAGAATTTGACTTTGTCAATACAAATTCATCCCTGGAAAAAAATCCAATATGTACCTATGTTTGATTTACTCATCAGTGAATGTGAACCCGATTAAAAAAGCTAACCCCCCTTAATCCCTCCAAAGAGCCAATATTTAAGACTCAATGGAATTTTAACACCGTAATGTATAACATTCACACACAAAATAAACGTGTGTTAGACCGATTTACACCAACAATTTTATGTTTCAGAGGCGTGACATTGTTGAATGTGACCTTGAATAATGTGTTAAACTAATTTATGACCCCAAAACTTTAGTCATAGTTAAGTTCTATAAACAAACAAAAAATATTAACTTTTAACACTTAACAAATTAGTCACGGTAATGCCAGATTAAAAAAAAAAAACAGAAACATGGTTTCAAAAGTTGAAGTTCACTTTAATAAAACAAAAACACTTCTTCAAGTATATTTAATTTTTTTGTTTTAAGGGTGCACGAATAGAGTCATGCAATTTATTACATAGACTGTTTAATTGCCATCGTACCAGGCAGACTTAGGCTCTATGAGTCATGTCATACTGACGAAAATTATTCAAAACCTTCCAAAAACACACGACTTTGAGTAATTAAAAGAAGAGAAGAGGGAATGTAAAACAATTTAATCGATTTTTTACAGGTTATGCCCTTTCAGTAACCAACTTATACACTTTCGAAATGTGAATACATGTAAATGAGTAACTTCACATATTATAATTTCAATTCTTGTCTAGAGTATGAATATCAGGAACATGAGATCCGATTTTATAGTAATTTGATAATTTTTCTGAGACAGTCTTTTTTTAAATTAAAAATAAAACTTAACTAATAATTTAAACTTGAGTTAACATAATGTAGGTTAGTAATAGGAAATGATTAAAATGTTTTAATTTTCTTGGAAGAACTTGGATTTTGGTGTTCCTTCGCAAAATTACCAATTTTCAGAATTCTTAAAATCTTCAAAACTGCCACTAAAACCTTGCAAATTCAAAAAAAAACTAAATGCCTTTATATTATATTTATGTAATTTAATTGGGAATTTTAAAAATTCCACTGCTGTTGCGGTTAATTAAAAGGAACATTTTAAATTTTTTCTCTGAATTTTTGAGTTGTGTTTTATTTTCCTCGGAAATGAATCCAAATTCAGAACTGCATATTATTTTTAACAGAAAAGTAAACGAATGTAAAATATGTTTTATAGAAATATTCCAAGAATTCTACTTAATTTTGTTTCTTTTATTTGATGACATAAATGTTTGTCGTTGTCCAAGCGTGTTTATAATTACAGTTTTTGATTCTTCAAACTCTTTTAAATTTTCAGTTTATAAATAAAAATGAATTATGTAGGTTGTTGGGAAGTGTAAAATGGATTTGATTTAGGTACCATTGATGCTTTTAAACTTGCAAATTGGAAACCAACGTTCAAATTAAATTTTTAACCTAACTTTTTGGTCAAAATGCATTATTAGTAGTGTTTTAACCTGTTTGAAAAAAAAAAAACAAAAAAACACTAAGTAAGTGTTTTTGGGAGAAATATCGGCAGTGAAGAAAGATTTGAATACAACATCCTAACTGCCCGTAAAAGTAGACTGCAAATAGAATTTTGACGTTTGCTCGAGTCTCGAACATAAATGTGTACCTCGAAGGCATGTTCGTAAAGTACGATAAAGTAGTTTGTTGTTTATCAATTTTTTATTTGTAACTTTTACCGTTTTCTGCACTTTTGAGATTTCATATTTTTTTTCCAACCATAAATCCAACTTTACTGTGGATATTTTCCAAAAAAAAAACACACCTAATACTACAGTAAATACAGTAAAGTTTTTCTGAAGATATTTTTCATAATAAAATGCATATTTCCAATATTCACCATTTAAGCATGTCAACAGAAGACAATCTATCAGGGACTTGATCCTTTTATTTAGAAATGCAAATACATAATATACATTTTTAAAATTAAAAAAGAAACTGTAATAAACTGTAAGTTTTTTACAACAACAAATAACCAAAACAATTCTGATCTTAAATTTAATTTTCATGGATTAAATTTATCGACTGAAATCAGGAAAAGAAAAGAATGCTAATTCGCTTATTATGATGATGATGATGGTTATTTTTATTTTACGGATATGAAGTTTTAATTACAATTGAAAGAAAACCTTTTTTTTTTCAATTTTAAACAGTCTACTTAAAACAAATCTCGACTAAAATCTCTCAAGGCGTTAACGATTTCTCGTTAGAAATAGAAAAAAAACCTCTGTAAACATTTTAAAGATCATTAAAATTTCTTAAAAGATTTGTAAGATAAGAAGTACTTGTAATTTTAAAAATTAACAGCTTTAATACTAAATTTTATGAAAATCGTATCAGTGGTTAAACGTTCAAGAAAAAGTTTCAAACGATCGAATAAATTCAAAAAAAAAATATTGCTGTTAAAATACGATTTGAAAAAAAAAAATCAATGTTTCGAAAACCTCTTTTGTTACCATTTCAATCTTCAGTGTACATAAAAATAAAGGATGTCCAAAAAAACTACTTACGCCAACAATCATTGGAAATCTTGACAACAACAAATTGAGTACCGAAATTGTTTCTCCTAAATTTTAAGATTACTTTCATTCAAAATTGAATAAAGTTTTTTAAACCAAAATAGAATTCTTAAAACAAAGAGTTCAAATTTAAAAATGTTTACATAAACAATAAACTTTGCAAAGAACTGCCAAACAGAAATTATATATCCTTTGTATCTTCAATCCAAACTTTTAACCCCTTTAACCTTTAAACTAGAACGAGGTCAATCCGGTAGTGTTTAATTAATATTTTTAATTAATATTTGGAAAGTTTAAATAACAAAATGTTACTTAAATTCTTCCTATTTAAAGAGCTTTCCACAACATAACTAACAATGTTTTTGAGTCTTATTATATTCTTTCTACGAAAGTCTTAACATTTATGAAATACATATTTTGAAAAAAGAAGAAAAAAAAAAAAAACAAAGATTATCCCCAGCAGTTGTTATGTTGCAAGTTTTGGTCTCGTTTTTTTTTTTTATTAATTGGAAAAATAATGTGTTTCCAGGACTCTCGGGTATTTGTTCGACTTTTACTATAGTGATAGGTTATATAAATGTTCAACAAAAGTAATCTTCGAAGTCTGCTAAGTTTAATGTTTTTTTTGTTTTATTTATAAACGAAATTGGTTATTGTATGTAGGTAGGTAGTATACATAATATAAGTCCCTTTTGCTAAAGGGTATAATATAATATTTTGAACCCCTCTAATTTCTATGTATATTTACTCTTATATACCTTTGTATGTGTTTTATTGTGGTTTTATATCTATAGTTTCATCAATTTCTGCATCTTTCTAGTTAACTTTTCGTAATTAATTGACCCATTTAATGTGTATGTATGTAGATAGAGTACATGTTGTAATGGTTATATAATAAGGCACAAAATAAGATTTTATAATAATTCCTTATAGAATATGAACTTACATAAAATCATTTCCTCATCTTAATTTCTATACATTCATGGAATGGATGTGTTTTTGATGTGGGAGTACTCGAACTCGGTATGTTAAGTTATTCCCAGAAGAATATTGTTGGTAGGAATATATTTTATTTATTTTACCATCAAGATTTAACAAAATTTTAATTCATTCCAAATAGAACTATGAATTAAAGATAAACACAGCTCAAAATTGATTGCAAAGGGAATAAATATTGTTCATTAATTTTGTAGCATGTATTTGGAAGCACTTTTCAGAAAATTCACTTACACAATAATTTGAAGTAAATTTCTAAACTTATTTTCTAATAATAAATTAAACAACAGATGATCAAGAGGTGACAATTGGTCAAATATGAATCAATTTGTCATAACTAAATTGTAGTTTAAAAATGTTCTTCGAATTCTCTCAGTTATTTTATTGAAAGAACAGGAAAACCAAATTTGATAGTTTATATTTCTAAAACCTCATCAGGGAAATATAAATAAATTCCTCTCATTAAAATTACCCACTTCAGATGTCAAAACTCTGAGAGTTTAACATCAAGGATTTTTACTTTATTCCTTAGCTCACATATTGTTAAAGAAGGAAAGAGAGAAAAAACTGTCAAATTGACAGAATTGATTCATATTTGAACTCCTAAATTTCGTGGAAATCTCGTAGCTTGTCATTTTCTTCGAGCTCTTCTTTTTCCAATATCAGCTCTTTCATTTTGACAGGATATTTAATTTCATTTTCTCTCGATTTTGAAATAATTGGAAGTGGAACGCTTTTTCCGCAGCCTTTTGCACATCATCAATAAATGAATGAGGGATCTCAGGTTTATAGAACTTTAAAGTTTATCTTTGAATTTCTTTCCAATTTGTTCTCTTTTTCACGCTCTTCTCTCATTGAATAATTTTCCTGCACTTAGTGAATTTTAACTTTAAATTGACGTTTAATATTTTTATTGACACTTTCATTTCATGATAAGAAAGAACTGTCATTCTAAGATCAAAAACGTCTTTCAGAACGATTTACACGCATTCCAAACGCTTTCGAATCACCAATCAATCAAAAGAAAAATACCATAACTTCTTTTGAATACCTGTCTATCTCTATAAGACCTCTTTAAATGCTTCATTTCTATGCTTTCATATACAAAACTTTTCTTAAATTTAAAATTATTATCATTCTTAATTATCATGAATTAAATTTTATATCTATTTATCTATTAGTAAAATGAAGGCATGTGCTTGTGCATTAAAAAAAAACAAAAAAAAGAAAACATCAAAACAAAAAACTCTTACAACATTTCTAACCAACCCTTAACCTATATATTTATGTTTTTTCTTTTAAACAATTGTACAATATTTTCCTAAGTTAAACATATTGACAAAATACCTATACAAAATTATTTTCTTTTCTTTTAATTTATTTTGGATGTTCAAAAAATTAACCTACATAAGTGTGTTAGATTTTTATTTTGTTAAATTTAAATAAGAATATTTAAGATTTTGTGAGTATTTTCTAAATTACATAATTTTGTATTTTCTAAATAATCTTTTTTTTTTGGGTTTGTTCATCATCCTTGAAATTTGTCAATAATAAATTTTTCCTTAACTTGACTTTAACTTTTTTTCCTCTAACTTAAGTAACTTTAACTGTCAGTGAGTGGATTAGCTACTACATAATATAAAAAAAATGTTATCTTTTGTAAGCTTATATTTTTATGGAGTTGATGTGCGGCAAAAAGAAAAACATTTTCCAAATTAAATAAGAATACAAAGTATAGGTAGGTACCAATAAAGCTACTCGTATATATACATTTTCATTTGGAAAGTGTTAGTGAAAGAAAATTTATTTCGATCCAGATTAGAATTTCACATTTTTACGAGTGAATCCAGAGCAAAGTACACGGGATGGGAAGTGTAAAAAGGGATTTCGAGGACTGGCACAGAAAATAAATTAAATTATATTAAATTAAAAACACATTTGAATTTTTCACCTTTGAACTTGATTTTATTTTTTTGTAGATGAATATTTTGAAAAAAAAACCTTGGAAGTGAAAATTTCAAGATTATTTTTTGTGTAGGTTCTTAACTAGATTTCATATTTTGACAGTGATACATACTCGTATACTTACAGGGGAAAGATGGGAAAGTGGGGTCTATTGTCTTCATTTTAAGTGAAATAAATTAGCATTGAAAAATATGGCGACGACAAATCATTCATTTAAGTATTTAGTGGATGATAAATCACTTGAAAGAAAAATGCAAGGAATTATTAAAAAATAAATTTTTCAGAATAAATTATTTTTTGTATTAAGTTTGATTTAATTTGATAAATTTTAAATTATTTTATTGAAAACAAATAGATGGTCAATTGTTACTTTTCTGTAGTAAGTGATTAATGTTTTCTGTGATACCAAAAAAAATATAAAAACAAAGTACAAGTTCAAAATAAACAGTTTTCTTGAAATAAAAAAAAAAAGTGAAACCACATAATTGTTTCATTAACTAATTTATTTATTATTATTACATCTTTGATAACTATTGATTAAAGTTAAAAATACAAAAAAAAAAACACGCATTTTTCCTGAAAATTATCTCCTTATTTTGAAAATTTATGAATTGTAATTTCATGGGAATTTTTCAATTCTTTGAATCTTTGTCATTATTTACTAAAAATTATATCGTTCCTTATAATGACAGCAAAAAAATGTCTGTCCTTTAATTCCTCTAATAAATCGCAAAACTAATAATTTTAAGGACTTATGTACATATGTATGTTTGTTTGTATGTCCTACCTGAAATTCATGAAAAAACCAAAAAGAAAACAACCGTGAAATTAATTTAATTATACTAACAAAATTATTCACTTTAATTATGCACACACTACCAAACAACAAAAGTCACGAAAACTCTCATATTATGTACATAATACAAATGTATGTGTGTATTTACTATGCTTGTATTTTTCAATATATTGAATTAAACATATGCAAATTAACCAAAAGGATTCAACCACAATATGGTCATGTTATGCTAATAATGAAATTTAATAAAAAAAAATAAAAACCAACGAAAAAAACATCAACATTTTGAATATGCACATATTTAATTTCAATTGAAAACAAAATGTTTAAAAATAAAATGTATATATATATTTATTTTTTATGCATACAAATTAAGAACACAAAATATAAAACTTTTAATCGGTTAACGATTCAATGTATAATTACAGTGCTGCCAAAATAAGCAAGATACGAGTATGTAATTATAAAAGTACGAAGGAGATGCACTGCATCTTAGCAACTAAAGTGGTTAGATTATATAACATAAAACATCGCATAAAATACGAAAATTACAACTTTAGCATTTAAAAATTATTTTTAGTTCAAATTCAATCGAAACTTGTCATCAAACTTGTTGTTCAAACTACTGTCAAAAAAATGACATTGATTTTTGTTTGTCGTTGGCTTCATACAATTTTTGCCTTTCGAAATCTTTTTGTTCCAATCTTTACAACAATACAATCCTTTGATTTCCAAGAAGCTTAAAATGAAGAACCATTTTGTGCACTGAACTAATTTCTGACATTACTTTCTGGCAACACTGTATGTTTACAGATTACTTAAATAGCAAATGTTGTTGAAACGTTGTTGATAAAAAAATATCACTAAAATGTTAATTCAAAAGAGTTTGAATTCTCAAATGCTTCCAATAAACTGAGCTGTTGAAGAGATATATTGTCATCTTTTCATTGAAAGCTCTCCGTTTTTCTTTTATGAACAAAAAATTAAAAGTCAGTACATAACTAAATCATATTTTCTTAAATAGGGCAATTCTATTTGAATCGATTCCACCTGAAGTTGGCGTTGATTTGTTTTAGAATAGTTCATGTGAAGACAACCAGGTGGCATATTCATTATGAAGTAGCTTAAGGCTCGTATTACATTTAGCAATTCTTTTAGTACGACAAATAAAATGACACAGTAAAAAGAAAAAAAACATTTTATTTTTTTTAAACTTGCATTGAACTTACATAATCGTCTATTTTTCAATATTAAAATATAAATTTATCCATAAATCAAAATAAAACAGACACATTTGCCCTTTAAAGTCGATAAAAACTATTTAACTGATTTCAAGTTGTGTTATGAGCATAATCTATTTATCCCACTTACGAGTTAATGTCAAACTTTTTGATGATTGATGTTTTTTTTTTACGAACCCAACGAGAGAATCGTGATATTTATTTAAAAATATAATATTTTATGTTTCACATTTAATATACAGTTTTTACTTCCTGCAGATACTTTCATTTATATACATAGATATAAACCTAAACTCGTATGTAGGTTAGGTAATAATATATGAAAAAAGTAATTGTTTGACATACCCTTGAGAGTTGAGTTTTAAGTTTTAAGAGAAACTTTTCACATTTCCGATGATAAAATTAAATAGTACTCCAACACATTCGCAACATAACTGCTTGTTTGAGTTTATTTCATTTTATCACAAATTATATTTTCATATAGTTATACATACATACATATGGAGATATTAAAATTGCCCACACTCAATTTTGAATTACAAATTTAAAATCATAGATATTTGATTTTCCGGGAATTAAATTTAAATATTTGAAATTATTTTTATAAAATTCAAAAGAAAAATATTTAACTTTAACATATTATTATTTAAATAATGATCAATTAGTTAAGTGAATAGGTAATAAAATAAAACAATTCAATAAGAACTTTTTAATAATCAAAAACAAATGTCTTAGTGATTATTACAACTAAAAATATAAGCTGACAGTGTGAGAGGGGCATAAGGAATTTTATGGAATAGGTCTTAAATAATTTTCAGCAAAATAACGTTTTTTGTTTTACTTCAACTCTTTCAAATATTTTATCAAGTTTATTTTTGTAACTCAATTGTTAATTAAATATGTAGTCATTTGGCTGAAAAATAACATACATGCATAAGCTAAAAAAAATTTAGTTTTAAAACACGGATTATTACAAACTATGATACAACACTCGAAAAATTAAAAAAAAAAACAAAAACAAAAATTTCGTTAACTTTTTCGGATTCATTCAAATTTAAACTTAAAATTTATTTTGTACGTAACGAGAAACTTCAAATGTCTTTTCTAAAAAAAATTGAAGAATTTTGACTAATGACAGTTTGCTTTTCAAGCAACTTATAACTTTTGAATGACATTTAAGAAAACGAGTTATCTATCTGTCAATCTTAGAAATTAGCTGGCGCTGATTGCAAACTTTGAACATTTCAAGTAAAATTGATTGTTTTATTCTGTTGTTTTAGCCAGTATACATACATACATATATGTATTTAAAATATTTTTTACAGGAATATGATTGTCACTCTTAATTTACTCAATAAATACATATGTATGTTTACAACAAAGGTACATTAGTATAAAATATGACA
Organism: Scaeva pyrastri; assembly: GCA_905146935.1. Classification (NCBI taxonomy): domain Eukaryota; kingdom Metazoa; phylum Arthropoda; class Insecta; order Diptera; family Syrphidae; genus Scaeva; species Scaeva pyrastri. Next base: position 10,761,886 of record LR989928.1, on the reverse strand, counting down.
TTTGTTTTATATTTTTTATACATGACAATAAAACATGAAAAGTTCTTTAAAAAAAAATATGAAAATGAAAAAACAGATGTGTTCCTTAAATTTATGTAAGTAGGTATATGTAGGTATGTAAATGTTAATTTAAACTTTTCATATTGAACTTGTATTTCTAGAAAAATATTTTACAAAATTCGAATTCAATGAATTTGAATTAATCAAATTGCAAATCAATTCGTTTCTTTTGTTGTTTTCTTCAAATGTGAAAAATATCTGAATGTGGATATCTGAATTAAGTATTCGCACATTTTAAGAAAACATCTCCCTTCACTCACTGCCCCCTTTGCTCTGGATATAAACACTGTATAGGTACGTAAAAAATGATCAAGGAAGAAATATTTCTATTTTGAAAAGGAAATTCAATGTAAGGGAATTTAAATTTGTTTTCATTTCCTTCGTTTTAATTTGAAGAAAAAAAAATAAAAATAATAATAATCAGGTTTCTGTTAAGTACTGTAGGAATCATTTTGAGCTCCAATACACACTTTTCCAGGACCAGGATAAACATTTATTTGCACCCAAAACCAATACAACATGTGACATTAAACGATTCCTAGGTACCTTTAATTTCTTTCATACAAGAAAAAATGTATTATTTATTCTTTATCTTAATTTTTTTTTTTTTTTTTTGGGTGTAAAAACCTGCTCTGGAATATTTTATAAGGACATAAGGCTCCTAGATGACACTTCAATCAGCATTAATCGACTACAATATATTAAGGACCTCTCCCAACCCATCAAACCCGCAAACTAGTGAGTAGAATGAGGCAGTCTTCTTCAACCTCCAACCTCGAATCGAATCGGCTCAAGCGACGCACGCGACGCGCAACGCAGTTGTATCCTTGACTTCTTAATTCGATTTCGAAAATTACGCCCCCCACCCAACTCAGAGCATAAAGTTTAATTTATTTTTTTGTCGAAAATATCAACATTGATCTGAGCATAATAATAATTAATCATCTTTCATCGCATCCTGCAAGACCGAAATTGTATACGTATGTATGTACAATACGTAGGTAAATGTATGAGTAGGTATCCTTGCCAATAAACAGCAAATTTCCGAATATAATTATATAATTATTTTGATAATCCTTCAACTTCAACATCTTCTTGACTCTCATACACATGGTAATCGAGCTTCACTAATTAAATAAAAATAATCTGATTAACATCATCATCAATAAGCGAAAAAGAATTTTCTCTTTTTCAGATCCTTCAGCATCTCTTCTTGTGATTTATAACGTTGTCTTTTTTTTTAATTTTGAATTTTGTGTTTTTTTTTTTTCATTTTAATTTAAATTTAATTTAAAAATTGTGTCATCAATTTAAATAGAACGAATGTAATAGAATATTTTTAATAAAAAATATTTTAATTGATCTACTAAATTAAATGTTTCGATGTTTGTTAATTATTTTTGTTTTTTTTTTTTTTTTTTGTTTTGTTTTTGTGGAATAAATTTTGTTTTGGTTGTTTTGGATTTTTGAATATTTTTACATTGTTCATTTTGCTGAATCGCTGCAAACTCATAGAATGCCTTTCAGAAAAAAAAAGAATATAGTTATGCTTAAATGTTATTATATATCTAATGCAATTTGTTACGCAAAGCAAATAATATTTTATTAGCAAAATAAAATGCAAGAAAACCAACCATACACAATATACTACTCAAGTTTTTACATTTAATAAATATAAACTACCTACATTAATAAATTAATTAATTAATACATATTTTAAATAACACAACCCACACAACAACAACAACAAACAACTACAACAAAATTCCTGCAGTTAATCTATGAGGCAATAAATTTATTGAAAATCATAATTTTTTTGTCATATACAAATTTGTATGCCCGATAAATAATTAACCAACAACAATAACAACAACAAACAAAAAACAATAAACAAAAAAAACTATAAAAAAAAATGGTTGCAAAGAAAGAGAAACAACAACAATTTTTTTCTTTTCTTAATTTCCATTTACAGTGGATGTAACATTTGTGATAGATATATTAATAAATTTTCGCACAACATTCGTAAATGGCCAGGACGAAGTTGTATCACATCCTGGACGGATAGCGGTTAACTATTTAAGTGGATGGTTTCTAATCGATTTGGTAGCCGCGATACCCTTTGATTTATTATTAGTTGGTAGCGATACTGATGAGGTAAGTCTGATTTTTGTTTTTAATTTTATTTAAATGTATTTTATTTACTGGTTCGTTTTATTCTTTTTTGGGATTATTTTATTGATTTAATATAACAATTTTTATATAAATACATAATATGAATACCAGATATATTTATATGTTTTTTTTTGGTTTTGTTTTTTATCGATTGTGAATCAATGAGTTTGTTTTAATTTTTTTTTAATTTTTAAAATAATAAATAGTTTATAGTGTTAAAAGTGAAATCAAAAAATAAAGAAGCTTACTTCAATATTTATTTGTAGCTTATTTATTGAGATTGTGTTTTTAGAAAGTAGTTTATAGGTATAATTTTTTTTAGAAGCAATTAGGTACCTACTCATAGTCAAAACTTTTTTCAAAAGTTATTTTAAACCCAAAACTAAATTTAACAATTTTAATTTATAAAATTAAAAAATTAAAAAAAATACTATTATTTTTTCTTTTAAATAGTTTTAAGTAAAAACGTTTGTTGAGATTTACCAGATTTCTAAAAGGAACAAGGTGACAAAAAAAAACGTTGATTATTGACAAATTTTTCTTGTGCTTTTCTGTAGCCTTATATCAAATTTGATAAAATTTTGCAAAATTGTACAAATTGAACAAAAAATTATAAAAGGAATATAAAACTTCATTGTTAAGAATATTTTTTTCACAGGCAAATAACTTTTAAGGCTTGAAATTAAGAACCAAGAAACAAAATGTTTTTAATTTCAAACAAATTTCTTTTATTTTATCGATAAGTCTTATGGAATTAATGTTGTTAATGTTGAAATATTATTTTCCAACCTGAACGTAAGCGCCATCTTTTACATTGATTTGCAGAAACTGACCAAAGTATAGTTTTGTTGAATTTTTGACATATTTTGACAATCATTTGGCCTATTAATAGTTTTGGTGGAAACACTAGTCCATTTCTGCTGATAAATTTGGAATTTTATAAAATATTCTTCCTTCTTCAAATCCGGTAGTTTTTCTCGTCTTTCCGGTCTTCAGAGAGGATGAAATGATGTGTCTTCTTATCCCATCAAAATTTACACAAAACCATTTAAGTTCTATTTTGTCAAAATGGTTTCGAAAGGACACAACTTTAATTTACTTGAAATTATACTTGAATTGTGTTTCAAATACATATCCATCAAAATCAATCGGTTGAAAAATTCCAAAGTTTCCTGAGTGACTTTCAAACTACCTACATATTTGGCCACCACTGACGATGATTTTTCAAACTGCCAGCAAAAGCTTCTCTTCGGTTTGATTGTTAATAAAGTTAAAAAAAAACTGCAAGCATACCCTTATTTTATTTTTCATTTCTAAAACAACTTTGTACGACTGTACAGTGTACAGTGACTGGAATAAAAATCAGTGCTGCCAACCTCAAACGATGTAGTTCTTTTTTTTTTGACACTTTAATGTCACTTTGATTTGAAAGAATTTCATGAAACTTAAGCAACCAAAAAAGAGTTGCTGAAACTATAAGTTGAATTCTAAGTGATCGAAAATGTTTATATACAACTTTAACTAAAACATGAAATATTGTTTCAAAACCTTAAATTAAATAAATTAAGCCTTATATTACATGAAAAATAGTTTTAAGTATCTTCTCTGCTACTTGAGGTCTTAATTTTTGCTTGTAAAGCCTTTTCGAAACATTTTAAATAAATAGAAGAATCCTGCAATGTCCTTTTTTTATTGAAACTCATTTGATATTTAAGTTTAAAATGTACATAAGAAAAATACGTACGTAGCACACAAAATGGCAAAGATAAAAATAACAATAATTTCAAAGTTCAAAGGAATAACAATTTTCCTGTTGATAGCTTCATTTCCATATCCATTTTTATATCGAGTGGAAATTATTATATGTATGTATTGTATACATATGTGTTACTATAGTGATGATGCTGATTACGGTGGTAGTAGTGATATGGTAATTTGAACCATAAGACATTTACCTACTTATTACCATTTGTGGCAAATAGTTTAACGTCATCTGGTATACTGACCAATGTATGTATCGTCTTTGTCTCGTAATTTCAATTTTTATTGGTATTGATTAAAATTTGAATTTTCTGGTATTTTGCTGCCTTAACAATAAATGAAAATTCATAACGATATCCTCGTAATAACCTTATTCGTTCATGTATTAAATTTGACTTCATATAAAAATGAGATGATATTTAGAAGTTTTTGAAAAAAAGAAACAATAATGAAGTGAAAAAGTGTTCTTCTAAAATGTGTTTATTTAAAAATTGTAGATGGTACGAGTAATATTAACGAATAATTTCCTTAGATGTATGAAAAAAACATCATGAACTGTTGTTAAAAATGTTTGGTTGATAAAATTCAGTTTGAAGACCACAATTTTTAACACTAATTTTTAAGACAACATTTTTATGGTTATGAAATTTAAAAAACGAATTGTCGACCCCCTTTCTTTTTATGTACTGTACATAACTTTCTTCCTTAAATATCAAACTCACATTTAAGGACTTTAATTGTGTACAAGTGATTTTAAGTTGAAAATTTAATTTTTCCAGTGTGAGACTTAAATAAATAAGCAACCACTTAAAATAAAAAAATGCCAAGTATTAAAACAAAAATAAAAACAACTTAAAATTTTCCTTAGGATTCTTAACTTTATTCAATAAAGTATAAAAAAAATCAAAATAGAAACAAAATTTCATTGTTGTCCTTCTGTGACTATTTGTTCATTTTTTTTTTTTTTTTTTTTTGTGACTTGGAATGTGTCTCGCATCTTCAATTATTGTTTTTTTTTTTCATTTCTCCAGAAATGTATTCTTTATGAAGAATAAATATTGATCAATCAATATGGATATATGTCTAAAATTCTCGTTTTCTTGACAAAATTCTGAGAACACTCTCAGAATTAAGTTGACATTTTTATTTATCTTAACATGATGTTCAAATGGTAGCAAAGCAAATTGATTTTCTAAAAAGAACTCAACATCATCATACCTTTACATGTTTACCAAAAAAAAAAAACAATTATTTAACTTATGTACATACAATATTGAATTTGAAACCAAATACGGAAATAGGTACCTTTACAAATGTTCATATTATACATATACATACATTATGTATATGTAAAATGTATATCCTTGTCAAAAGAATAACTTTATTGGTTTATTAGTATATAGACCATTTATTGACGTATCCATGACATTTGGAAAAAAAGAATGAAATATTTAACTTCAATGAATCAACATTTTAAGAACAAACATTTAAGCAATTAAAGTATGATATGTATGTCTCTTTAACATATTTTATGTGTTGAAAAATATGACATTACTAAGACAACAGATGTGTCCAAATCTTACATGGGTTGCCTGAAAACTTTAGGCTGCAAGCGTTTAAATACGGGTCATTTCTGGTACGCTCTTTTAACTATAACCTAGCTAATTGGGTTCAAATTTGAAACTACTCTCAAACTATAGAAGATATCATCGAAATAAACCAAAAAATTTATCCCGATCTTTTGACCTCATATGATTCAAATTTAAGAAAATAAGTGACAAATACGATTTCCATCATTACTTCTTGTTTTATTCGACTTTGACAATGCTTTTCAGACTTAGAAGTTCGATGTAAATTTATGTTAGACAAGTTATAAGAAAAAGCTAAAACATCACAAAAGTTGTTTTCTAAGTTGTGAATTTAAAAAAAATAAAAAAAGGGAATTTCGAAAAATAGAGTTTTAAAAATCATAATTTGAAACAAAAAGGGAAAGAAGCATTTTGACCGCCATTCAAATTGTAATTTATAATTTGCTAAAATAAATTTAACAACACAGTTTAATAGCTTCTCACCAAAATTATTAGCCCTGTTTTTTTGGTCACTGGATACGCTCCAACACAAAATTTTTCATGGAAAACAACAACAACTGATTAAGGAACAAAATTTAGTTAGCAATCCATAAAAGTATTGTAATGAAAATAGAGTTTCGAATTGTGAAATGTAGGAGGCAGTATAGTGGTCGAAAAAATAAATAAATGTTGGTAGACTTGAGAATGTGTTCGTGTAAACATTCTGCATTATTATCAAATGAATGACCTTTATAATTAAAAGTTGTGTGCTAATTTAAATAAAATATTGAACCCCGATTGTGCAACTGGCCTTTAAAGTTGCCTGCAACTTATTTCTATAAATTGTGTAAGCGAATTCAATTACTAGCTATAGTTTGCCAATGACACACGCCTATTGTATATAAAAATATTTACCATGTATGTACTGTACCTTTAAAAAGATAAATTATTATAATATTGATCTTTTGAAAAAGTCTACAAAATATTCTTCAATGTGCGAACATTCCAAAAAAAAACCAAAAGAAATTCTAAATCATTTTGGATATCATTTAAATGCAAATACAGAGAGAAATCTCTCCTTTGTTAAAACTTTTTGTATAATTTCATCTATCCTTTCATTTTTTCTTTTATTTTATTTCAACTCCAAAACTAAAGTCAAAATCTTATCTCGAACGTGACTTTTTGTTCTTTTGAATCAGTCATAATTCCTCTATAGGAATTTAACATTTAGGGATGAGTAAGAAGTTCTGTTTGATTTTGTGGTTTATAAATGACTGTTAGTTTCCGGGATTATAACGTCAAGAGTCAACTCTGTTTTCTGTATAAAAATAAACTTTAAAAATATAAAACTAAATGATATTTAAAAAGTTTTTTAATAAGTCACAATGATACTTCTGGATAGTTATTTGATTCCAATATTTTTTTTTTAATTCTGCGAATATATTTATGAAACTACTTAATAAAAACACAATCTGCATTGTTTTTAAACTACAAACCAATAAATTAAATTTGTTTATATTTTGTCTTATTTGAAATTGTTTAAAAAAAAACTTAAACTTTTTTACAAATTTCATTTAAATATACTTAACTATTCAGTAAATTTATAAATCATAACTAATTGCATGATTACAACTTTTTTAATAAATTAAGTTTAGAATAGGAATTTTTATTTTTTTTTTTATCAATTCTCAAATATTAGAGAAAATATTTTTGAAATAAGAAAATTTATGTTGAATAAATTAATATATTTTTTTTAAAATAAATTTATCACATTTTTTTAATTTTAGTTGTTTTTATAACAAAAAAAAAGAATAGAATTTAATTTTTCTTATTTAGAAATAGTTGAGAGAGATTTGAAGTGGTGCCCGTGGTTAGTCCTTAAATTAGTCCTTTTTTTGTTAAATTTATTAAATTTTTTTAATATCAATGTCGTAGAAGATATTTTTTTAATAAATTATGTAACCTATGTGTGTATTTAGTTTTTTTAAATATTCTTATTTAAATTCTTTTAGTAACTTTTCATTCCATATTCAAACTAAGAATTATTTGACTATTTTTACCTTAAAAATAAAATGCAGTGAATAACGTATTTATGATAATAACTGATGATAAATGTCTGTGTATTTTTTTGAAATTAAGTACCCCCTCCATTAACACCTCCTTGAACCATTTTTATTGAGTCACTTAAATTCAAAAATTATTATACTTATTTTTATATTCATTGCATTATTCAAACCACTTCAAATTTCGCAATGAAAATTAAAGAAACAACAAATATAATAAATCTAAATACATATCCTTATAAAATAAAATTTATTAAGTTTCTTATAGGAACATTCAAGAAAATGTTAATATTTTTATCTAAAATATATTTAGATAAGATCTCACACACACACACAAAAATAAAAAAAAAACACACACACTGAAAATCCTACATTTTCAATGAATGTCTTACAACAAAAAAGTAATCCAAAATTTTTAAATTAAAAATATTTTACAGCTTGGCTTGGACAACGAAGAGGTATTATAAGCCAAATACAAATTTTATATAAAAATTATAATAATCCAAAAAAAAAAAAAATTACAAAACAAATACAATTTCCACAAACTTAAAGCTTGAAATTATGTAATACAAAATTTTCACTCAGACAAAAATAAACAATTTGAACACAAAGCTAAAATCGATATAATTTAAAAAAAAAAATAATATATAATATTTTGCTTTCCACCCACAATTTAAGCAAAAGTAAAATATTTTAAAATATTTTGGTTTCTTGTTAAGTTAGTTAGTTTTTTTTTTTTTCTTAATTTTAATTTAATTCTGACTAATTACCAGATTGATACACACACACAAACTTAAATTGAATCTGTTCGTTTAACTGAAAGTTTTGAAATGATTGCTATAACTATTTGCTTTATATATAAACACAAGAATAATATTTTAAATACTAACCTTACTTTTCCCTGAAAAACAAAAACTACATAGTATAATATTTACCAATACACTCACAAGAACACACACTCACACACAGATACACTGATAGTTTTGTGTCCTTTTTCTATGGGTTTCCGTTGTTAAGTTTTTTCAAATGCTTTCAATTAAAAAGAATTAATTTAAATTAAACTATAATTGATGATGATTTGTGAAAATATTTCTTAATATTTTCTTCCTTCCACTGCTGTTGTTTATACACCTTCCTGCCGTACTATATATTATATATAAATATTTAAAGCATATTGTTGTAATTTGTTTCGATTATCCTCCATTTTTATTTTTATTAAATATAAAAATGTTCAGGCTTAGACCTTCAATTAATCTATTTATAAAATATATTATATTTTACCACTTACCAAATACAAAAATAAAAAAAGAAACACTATTGCTTTACCTCAGACACTACAATTTTTATTTTATTTTATTGTGTTGTTCAATTAAACAGTTTTTTGTTTTTAAATATAATTTTAATATTTAATTTAAGTAATTTGTAGGTGAATTTAAGTCGATATTTCAGACAAATTTCAGCGAATACTATTTTCACTTTCGAGTTTCTTTGTGACTGATTTGTGATATTAAATTAAAAAGAAACTTAATTTAAGTTAAAGTTAACATAGCTTAAGAGAAATTAAACAATAATTTGAGGTGGATATTTAAAATGCCTATAGATTTTATTTATAAATTAGAAAATTTTTAGAATTTCAGGGAAAACAAATAAATCTTAAAAGAAATATAAGATTTAATAAATTTAAATAAAATTATCTTCTTCTGTTTGAAAATAAAAACACTTCTCTACTTTCAATCTCTAATTCACGCAATCAAATTTGCACATTTCAAAAACAAACAAAACAAAAACAATTTCGCTTAAAACGCTACACTACACAAATATGTAATGTTTTATGTAAAATAATGCTAAAAATGACAATTCTTTTAGAGCTTTTTAAAATTAAGTATTATATAAAGAATGCTACGTTATAATTTTAGCAAAGTGACAATTTTCCAAAATAAAGTCACTTGTCAAACCGCTAAAATTTGTATCAAAAATTTTGATGCTTTCTGAATATAAAAACCCCCAAAAAACTTTGAAAACTTAATTTTTATTTTTGTTTTAAATTAAATACAATTGCTAACAAAAAATTAAATAAAAAAAAATTCAAATTTCACAAACGCAAATCTCTCATCTTGTTTCTAAAGTCTTTCACACATTTGTGCTGTTTAAATGCTTTTCTTCACTAAACATTAAAAACTATATTTTTTAAAATATAGCTACTTTATTTTATACGTAAAATCCTGGTACTACCTATTTGGGCTTATTTTGTGTGTTTCAATATGAAAATAAGGATTCTAATTAAGTTGGCCAACTTGGCATAAAATATCGACAACTCTATTCCTTAAATTGAGTCATTACTTCTCGAAGTTACGTGTAGCACTTTTGCTGATTTAGTTTGAACCAGCATAATTATATTTGTGACAAAATATGACATAATTAAAAATACAGTCCACTAAATTGCATTGTATAAAACATTTCATTTATTTACAGACAAACAATTTGCGTATATTAACAATTGAGTTGAATAAATCCTTTTTATTCTGAGTAATATTTATGACAGGGGTATATACTGTTGAAAAACAAATATATACATATGTATATTTATAATTTAAATTATTTCTTATATAAAAAAGAAACATGAATAAATAAGAATTCATTAATAATAATAAATCAAATAATAACAAAACTCTTAATGAAGAGCAGTAATTAAAATAAATAAATTAAGATCTAAAAGTTAATTAAGAAGATACAAATAAGTATGATTTTAATGAAATACATTTTTGACAGGAAAACACATGTTTACATGCAATTGACAATCAAGTAGAATAACAGATATTTTTTCACTGTAAATAGCCAATACATTTTATATTTTATAGCATAAAACACAAAATAACTTTTAAACATTAAAAAACTAACAGTGAATTGCCAAAATGTTTTGACAGATGATGGCTGTCATAAGATAACAATAAAACAAATAAGATCCGAATAACAGCTAGTCAGACTGGTGTCTTTCAGTTTTTTTTTTATGGTCGTGTTCGAAAACGGCTTGTATGTCAAAAATTTAATTTCATGTCAATCGTTTGAAAACCCAAAACGAAATAGTTCCCGTTATTTTCAGCTCTGCTCTACAGGGTTACCATTTGACTGCAGTTTCAGTACATCTAATTCTTTTTTCACAAGTAAATTTAACTTACTTTAAAATTAGAACTTTAATTAGGAGATATTATAAGTTCAAGACTGATATTTTATTGATCTGTTTTTTTTAATTTTAAAAATAAAATAATACTAATCTTAGAAATGGCAACCCAGCCTTATGGTTAAGAATATCAAAACTACTTCTTGGTTAATGCAAACACATTTTATAAGATAAATGACTGACTATTTGATTTTATAGAACTTGTACAAGACGTTGATAATGGTCATTCAGCTGTCAAATTGACAATCATTTGACGTATTCGAAAACGGAATATTGTCATGGATATTTATAGACTAAGCCTTTGATTGACTAATTCAAGTTTGAGATCTACATAAAAAGTATCAATCTTTTGGATCATTCATTTTTTTTCAAAAGTCATTTTTTAACTCGTAAATTAAGTTAAATTAATCTCTGAAATATTTCTTCACGATATTCTTAAAGTGAACAAAATAATTACAATTCTTTCTTAAGAACAACATAGATCATCATTTATTAAATAATTATAATTAGGTATATATTTTAAAATAATATTTAAGGAAAAAACTGAAATATTACCACCCCTTATAGCATTCAACCTATCCATTCGATAGTTATGGCTTCTTTTTTTATAATTTTATTAATTTTTTTTATCGAATATAAATTATAGAATTGGCAAAATTTTTAAATATTTTATTAATTTATTTTTACTGTACCTAACAATAATGTTCTTTTTTTTATTTTAGCATTTGTATTTATTTTATTTTAATAATTTTTGTAAATATGTTTTATCATTTTCAGTGTAAAAGCATTCGTACTACATCACATTTTATACAAAAAAATATATTATATACTCAAACAAAGACATTTAATATAAAAATAAATTTAATTATTAAATATTTTTTGTTTTTATAAATTAAAACACAAAACGTATTTAATTAAATACTTATTCATAGGTTACATTTTTATACAAAAAAAAAGATAAAACACTTTACACAACTTCTGAAAAAAAAAATAAAATATTTGTGTTTTTGTTTGCGTGGAAAATTGTTTAATAAAGGTTTTAAAGTAAAATGCTAGAAACGTATATATATATATATATAAATATCTTATGATTGTACAAAATGTATACAAACTAAATTTAAACAAAAAAAAATATTTAAAACAGTATTTTAGTCCAGAAATCAATTGTCCAAGTCATCCTGTAGTTATATTTTTTATTTAATTATTTCTCTGTGTTTTAGTTTTAGTTTTTTTTTTGTAATTTTTATGTTAATTTTTTTCCATTTTAAAAGTATTTTAAAGTGTAAATTTTATTAATACAAAATTAAATTTGATGTTTTTTTATTATTAATATTCTTGATTGCTGATGTATTATTCTCATTGTATTTGTATTTGCATTGCATCTTATATATAAATAAAAAACTAATTTAAAAAATGAGTTGAGTAGTTTTGATAAAAAAATTATTAATCAGTGTTGTTTTAAGATAGTTAATATTACTAACTTTTATATAAATGTATATTTCCTAACTTCATACTAACTCTAATTTATTTGAAAAAAATTAATGTTTTAAAATTTAATTAGCATCTTTCTGTGTTGTCATTAATATGTTGTCTTTTATGAAGCTTCTGCAACGGGTTTAAATTAAACTAAAGTTTAAAGGATTTCATTTTAAAAAAAGAATTGCATATTGAAATATTTTAGTTTTTATGAAAGTTTATATAACAAATATTTATAATAAAGGAAAATTTATATTTTTTCGCAAAAAGGTAAAAATAAAATAGAAGTCTGGCAACGTCACCTTTGATTGGTTCTCGAATTGATTTACTTAGTCAGCTGTCAAATGAGGATATAAGACAATAACGCCATCTGTTGACTTTTCTTTATTTTTCTAAGCTCTAAATCAAATAACTGAATAAATCTAAGCTTCAAAGATATTAGTTAATGAATAAATTGGACGAGGAATAATTTTACAAAAAGAAAAACGAATAATTAAATATTCACATTTTAAATGGATCTGTTGCTAGGTGAAAATTTATTGCATGGCAAATTTCGTGTCTCCAAAATAAAGCCGAGTCTCGAAACAATCTCAATAGAGCCTCGATACAGTAAAATCCATCTTGATCAATTTTTGTACTATTAAACGTCACTTCAAGAATCGAATATTGCTCTTTTATGGAGCGAAAATAATTATACGAGTATTTTTCTGAGAATGAAATTTGACAGTTTATGGCCTTTAAAATGGAAACGAAAACTGTATATTTTGGTGTTCATTAATAATAATAAATGTTGTTCCAATTATAAACAAAATTTGACACCGAGACTTCTCTTGCTTCGTGGGTTGCCCTTTTCAAAATTGATTGATTTGTCAAACTAAGTTTTTCTCAATAAGTATTTTAGTTTCCCATTGTTTCTGATCTTTTTCCCGGTGGGACAGGCCGAATTTTCTACTGAACTTTCTATAATAAGTTTCTGAAAAATCATTTATTCTTTCACAAGCAAGTTTGAAAAATTATAGGAGACAGGACATCACCATTTATTTTCCATCAACAATTTTTGTTGTGTTTAAATGATGAATAGAAATATTTTTAAATTGTATAAATTTTTTTGAAAATCGTAAATATTATTTTAAAAAAATTGTAAGATTATGAAGAAGGTGAGATAAGTTCTCTTTCTTTTTTTTTAGCTCCGTAAATTTTATTTCTAATGCAATACCAAATAAAATGCACTTATTTATTTTTCAAAATATTAAACAAACTATAGATTTAGTTATAATTTAAAATAAAATTAAGTACAAAATTTCCCTCTAAAGCCATTAAATAAAAAAATGTACAATTTTATAAAAATCAAAATAATATATTTAGTAAAATTAATACAAACTCTAGTTTTAGTTACCTATACCCATTTAGAATAGTTATTTATAAAAATTGTTTTAATTCTCTTAATATTTTTAATAAAACTATGCACAGAGTTTTGATAGTATCTACGACACGTTTTAACTTTAGTTATAATAAAAAATAATAATAATAATAATTATATACTTTCTTTCCGCAAAGATCTAGGTAAAAAAAAAGACATAACTTTTAAAGGATTTTCGTGCTGTCAATATTTTCGAAAACAGTTAATTTTTCAGTAACAAAAAAAAAAAAAAATACATTTATCCTACTAACAAAAACAAAATATAAATTTCTATTGGTTTCTTTAACTTTTTTTAGAACAACAAGCAAGTGTCCGGTCACTAGGAGGAGTCTGACAAATACTTGCAGTTATTCTTTAAAACGTCGAATTAAAAAATAAAACGTTTATTTTTAATTATTAAAATAACAAAAAAAGAACAAAATCCTAATAGATTTTTTTTGTTTTTGGTCTCACTCGATTTAATTATTTACCTACTAAATTTTTAATTTAATTATTTGATTTTATTTTTTGTAGCAAAAAAAAAATATTTTTTATAAAGAAAATTAACACCTTGTAAATTTTAATACGAATTGAATACATTTAAAGGATAAAGTTATACAAAATATCAGTTGTTTTAAAAAAAAATACTTTTACTTTCTCAAAAATTAACTAATAATATAAATTTAACTAAAACGACACAATTGAAAATAATTTGAATCTTATTAAACATAAAAAATAAAAACGAAAAACTCAATGCTATTAATTATTTATTTCTTCAAGAATTTTAAAGATCCTTAATTTGTATTCAGTTAATTTATAATTAGAAAAAAGTAAATACGAACCAATTTTTTTAATTTTCTTTAGTAATTTTTTAAAATAAATTTTCAGACCTCCTTTCGAATGGCAAATAAATGGCTGACTTTAGTCAATTTAGTATTAGATAAAAAATTTAAATTATAAATTTTCAATCCTTGCATAAGCCTACTCTTCTGCTTCAATATAAAATCTTTTTTACTGATTATTATATTTTTCTTAAGGGGAATCTTGTGATATTATCAACAATGCAAAAGAAAAAAAAATAATTTTAATTGCCTGATGAATTAAGCACGAAAAATGACGAAAAAGGCATGAAAAATGGCTGATTTAATTTAATAAAAAAATTAATAGATACTATACAAATATTGTATATTAATTTATATTTACTCTTGATAAAATTTAAGAATAATAAATAATATTATACTTAAGGTCATTCAGCCATAATTATTCCATGCTTTATATTTTCATAAGAACAAAAAATAAGAACTTTTGTTTTCAAATCAATTCACTTGAATAAGGACAATTAATTTGAATATAATAACAACAAAAAAAAATATGAAATATAAATTGATAAATTATTGATGCATAACATAATCAAAGACAACAAGTCATTGATGTTAAGATGTACTCACACATTAAGTGTTTTATGCTTGAACGTTTATTTTGTACACTTAGAGAAAAATTGTGCATTAATTAGTTGATTGTATTAGAAATATCAAAAAAATATCTTTATTTTACCGCTCCACTGATTAATAAAGTTGACATCATTTCAGAATTAATTAATCATCATCATACACAATTGTATCGAGAGTAGGGGTAGCTCTCATCCTCATTGAAGGGGAAATTAGGACAATTACAAAAAAAAAGAAACTGCTTTTAGTAACTCAGCCTTCACCCTCATAGGTCATTATAATACCATAAGAACAAAATTTATTAGAGTTAGGTCTACGAAGTTCATTATATCATCAATATAGTTTCAAATTTAATTCTATGTTTTACTTGATTCCTGTAGCGCCCCACACACAAAAAGCCAAATATAAAGTTATTTGCATGTTATAAACTTAATCGAAACAATATTTTATGTACGAATATGAAAATTTTATAATAAATAAGTACCTCCGTATATATCCTTTATAAAAAAAAACAATAAACAAAAAATAAAAAACCGCTTTAAGGCACAACAGCTAGGCATGTTCTATCTCTCTATATATGTGCTACAATTTTAAAATTTACATATGTATTTTAGAGAAAATTATCAAGCCACTAAATATTTAATATTATAAAAAGCTGTTGTCCAAGAAAAATGTTTTTCTAAGTTGATATTATGTGTGTAAAAACTGCAAATCAAATATATGTATAGAAACATCGCACGACAATTTCTGAATTTTAAGGACTAGATAAAAGCTAATTAACTTTTTAAGAAACACAGAAAATAACGAATAATTTAATTTCTGTTTAAAAGCAAATTATCTTCCGAAGCGCAATTTTGAAATTTTGCAAAGCTACAGCTTCAAACAAGAAACACAAAAAACATAGAACTGAAATTTTCAAATTTTCAAATTTAAATATAAAAAATCAGAGAACGAAATTTAATTTTTGCAAAGAAAAAAATGCAAATGGAAAACATAGAAAACATCGAACGACAATTTTTGAATATTTAAGTTTATAGGAAAACTAACATAAAAAACATCGAACGCCAAGTTTTTAATTTTGAAAGCAAATTGTATCTTCTAAAGCACCATTTTGCAGTTCTTTCAAAGTTACAGTTGCAAACAAGAAACATAGAAAACATCGAATGAAAATATTCAAGTCCTTCTAGGAGGAATTTTTTTCCTAAAACTATGCTTCAATGTTTGCTTACTTACTTATTTTTGTTATCACTCACAAAATTAACTTCAAATTTTCTCTAAGTGTACCCGGAAAACGTTTACAAAAAATGGCAAATTATCTTAGAAAAACATTGAATACATAAAACACCATTCATTGCTTAAGTATGTTTGCGACAAAAACAAAAAAAGATTCAATAAAATTTCATAAAATCATTTCCTCCCTCGCTCTCTCGCTGCTGCCTCTTTCAAATCAAAAAGCCAGCCCACTTCAAAAGCTTGATATCACATTAATAACCAAATACATAATTTTATTTAGGTACTAACTTCTACACAAAAAAAAAGAAATAAGAGACTTTAGAAATATTAAAATTAAAACATATTTCAATGCATGTTGAATTGAATTAAGTTCACGCCATGTGTCAACTGTCATGTGTCATGTATCATGTGTCAAATGTAATGAGTGTGGTCGTGGTGGTGATGATGAGCAAGGCCGATGAATCATAATTCCTGTAGCGCCCCACACACAAAAAGCCAAATATAGAGTTATTTGCATGTTATAAACTTAATCGAAACAATATTTTATGTACGAATATGAAAATTTTATAATAAATAAGTACCTCCGTATATATCCTTTATAAAAAAAAAAAAAAAAACAAAAAACAAAAAATAAAAAACCGCTTTAAGGCACAACAGCTAGGCATGTTCTATCTCTCTATATCTCTATCTCTATATCTATCTCTTTTCTGTTTGTTTTGGTTTTGTTTCCGTTGGCGTTGCAACAACAAATAGCATGTCCTTTTTGGTTGTATACGTATTATAGCATAATTTTGTGTAACTCGTAATGTTTATGATTTTGAATTTATTATAATTTAAAATTTTATTCTGCTCCCTGTCCTTTAGAAAAATATATGTATGATTTTTTGTTTCCCCCCAACCCATTGTTTATGAATATTTAAAAAAAATATACAAGAAATAAGGACATTTTAGTAAAATGACTTAATTTTTCGGTTTAATCTTCTCCTTTTTTTGTGTTTTTTTTTTATTTGAGCAGACAAAAACTCAAAATTGATTGCACATTACAGATGAATATGTTTATGAAGAAAAAAAAAAAGGAAAATAAATAGAATCCTTATTTTTGAATTTTTGTTTTTTTTTTTGATTTTTGTATTTCTTTTCTTTTTTCATTTTATCCTTTTTGTAACGCAACACAGTAAAAGTATGTGTATGATGGTTGGGTTTGTGTTTTTTTATTTTGTGTTTTATTTTTTCGTATCCTTCGTTTCATTGAATAGACTACAACACTGATTGGACTCCTTAAAACCGCCCGCTTGCTGCGCCTGGTGAGGGTTGCAAGAAAAATCGATCGATACTCGGAATATGGGGCAGCGGTCCTTGTGCTACTCATGGCAACGTTTGCCCTTATTGCCCATTGGTTGGCGTGCATCTGGTACGAACAATCGAAGTTTTTTTTTCACTTATATTTTACTTTCCATAATCATAATCGTCGTAGAGTAGAGTCATGTTTTTCTGTTTTGATTTTAATTTTTATTTTAATCTTTGTGAATGTTTTTTTTTTTATTGTGTTAATTTTTGAGTTTTTTTTTTTGTTCTCTTAGAATTTTTTAATAAATTCCATTTTGCAGGTATGCAATAGGAAATGCGGAGAGAAGTATGCTGCCAAATAATGTTGGCTGGCTGCATTCATTGGGAAATGATATACAGGAGCCGTATTATGATAACAAAACAGGAGGCCCGTCGATAAAGGTGATATTCCTACGATTTACAAATTATTACGAATTTTGATTCGATTTAAACAGAAAAAAAAAATCGTTGACAGACACTGCGGCGTATGAGTAACCAATCGAAAAAAATTAATCGAAATCTGTGTGACATGTTTGGCAAAGTTATTACATTGTCTAGCTATTTTTATGCTGTTACTGCAGTATTAATTTTTCCAACAATAAGAATACTTTTATTTATGAGGTTGACAAGAAAATAATAAATGTCAATTTGACATAAGATAATATAATAAATGTCAAATTGACACGTGATTTTGTTTTTCTTCTTTTCTCATTCATTTTTACAATATTATATTTTTATTATGTATGAGAAAAAGTAAATTTATTTATTATATCGATTTTTATCCTATATATCGTTGCAGTCACGCTATATTACGGCACTTTATTTTACATTCACATCGTTAACATCGGTGGGGTTTGGAAATGTCGCACCCAATACAGATGCGGAAAAAATTTTTACGATATGTGTTATGTTAGTGGGATGTGAGTATTGTATATTAACAGTTTTTTTTTTTTGTATTTGTTTGTTTTTATTTTTAAATGCAAAAAATATATATTTATATAATATTATATAACTTTAATTAAAAAAATATATAGTTTAATTTCAAAATTACAAAATAACTCGATTGACAGTGGTAATTGAATTGATAAACACATTTTAATAATTTTTATTTTTATTACTTTCATTTAAATACAAATAAAAATTAAATTAAATTTCTTTGACACTTTGCAAAAAAAAAAGAATAATATTATTGCACTTAAATTGCTACTATTCACATACTACTTACATACATATACTTTACCCATAGGTACTCGTACATAAATTAATTTATTTTATTTTATAACACTGCTTGAAATTCCGGTGAATTTATTGACATCAAAGGAAAGTAATAAATTTTGCTAATTTGTCGAAATTTGTCCAAGTTTGCTCGCAAATAATTTAGTTATGGAATTATCGCCATTATTTTTATTTAAGGCTTATATCAAATCCAAATATGTAGTTATTGCTCAGTTATTTATTAAAAATAGGAAACTAAGTCACAAAATAAACCTTGCAAGTCTGAAGAAGATAGATTTTTTCCGGAAGTTATTCCTCTTCGAAATCCTGCCACAACTGACAGCTGAAGTGACACATGTGATTGTCACAACTCATAGAATACTGACGTGAAAAGATGTACAATATTTTATTGGGGTCATCTCACCATTTCCTATCTCATCTTAAAAATCAATCGCTCCAAAATAGTCAAATGTGAACACTGACATATTGAAGAATTTTGTCTTTCCTGCTCTTACACATATATTAAAACAAAAACAATGTTTTCGTCTCACTTCAGTGTAAAATACTCAGATTTATTTTGACGTCTTAATATTTAATTTCACATTGACAAAATGTTGCCTTAATTCAAAATCTCTCCCGTTCCACCAACATAATATCTTGAGACGTCAAAATAATTCATCTGGAGTGAGATCAATCAAATTCTGTCAGTTCACAGTTTGACATATGACATTAAAATTTTGTAAATGAGTTTGTTCTTCGATTTCCATTCAGAGTTCAACAACTATCAACTTAAAACGTCAGAAATTATTATATTGTCAAAGAATCAATGACAATTGCGAACAATTCTTGACATTCAATATAATCATGTGAATTTTAGAATGATCTGCATTGTGAAAAGTTAATAATTTGACATCTGTCAAGATTTCATCTTACAAATATTTATTTCTCTCTTTAGGAAACCTGATCTCGCGCTTTAATCAGAAAAATTAACATGAATCAAAATAGAAGGTTATTCATCAAATTCGAATGTGATCATTACTTATCCTCTGCCCTGTTCTTTTCTGTCATAAGATCTGCATTTTTTCTCATATTGGTCAAAGCTAATTTAGATCAGTTTTTTGCACGGCTTTAAGATCAAAACAAAAATATTTGCACTCTAAGCTTTTAAAACAAAATCACAAAATAATGTAGTTTTTTAGTGCCTCTTGGTTTTTGCAAAAAAATATACATTTTTAAAAAATAAAAAATATTGCTTAAGTGTTTTTGATACTTTTAGTCACTTAGCAAAAAAAAAATTAATACTTAACAATTTTTCAATAATATGTATTGTATAAACTAATTTCAGCAAAATTAGTAATACAGAGATTTTTTATAATTATACACAAAATAAAAAGTAAATGGTAAGTACAAAGATTTTTCCATATAAATAAATACTTAACAACTTTAAAAATACAAAATAACAACAGTTATAAATTGTTTCCCGAAAAGAATTCCATTAAAGAAAATGTGATTATTCTTTAAAGTTTAAGAATTCGAAAAGGTGCAAAGTCCTGTAAACAAAATTTTTGACAGCTTAGAATTTAGATTTTTTTTTTGAAATTGTGTAATTTAAATTTCAATAAAAGAAATCGTGTTGTCTAAGTTCAAGGGACCCCCTTTATGTATTGTATTCAATTTAAATTAAAATAACAAATAGTTTTTAATAAATTAATTAATAATAAAAACTATAATTTATCCCATGATATTTAACCTCTTTATTGTAATTTTTGCAACTCTTAACTAACAATTAAAAAATAACCTTACTTTAAACACATACTGTAGACAAAAACTGTCGATTATATTAAAAATTATTTCTTAGTGTGAAAAATAAATTCCAAATGTGCGACAGTTATACTGCTGTCATTTTTTGGCAAAATTCTTCTTATAAAAAAATAGTGCATTTACATCTGAGGTAAATTATAACAAAAATTCCTTAGAAATACATTTTTAGTATTTGGTTTTTGATATGGTCTTTTTGTTTCTACAGTTTTAACAAAAATAATTTTCAACTCATCGAAAAATTGCTCATCTGGTTAATTGGGTCACCGGCTTCTATATTTGTTAAGTAATGAACAAATTAAAGTTGAAGAATGAAACAACTTTGTTTGAAAAATGTCTGCCATTTTGACTTTTCTTATTTGCTTAGAAAAAATTGCAACCATCTTCACGTTGTACACAATTAGTGTTGCCAATTGTGTTCAATAATTTTGTGGACTGATTTGCGATTTTTAGAATTGGATTCTTATTTTTAATAACATTTTTACTGTATGAATCATAAAGGATGTGTTTTTAACTTAAGATTATTGCGTCTGTCATTCTTATAGCGTAATTTGACCTGTTGTATGGTTTGCAGCACTGTATACAACACATGTTCAATATTTGTTCAAAAACGACTCTTTCAATTAATTGATTAAAACGAAAACTTTGCTTATGATCCTCATTAACGACTTATGAATTTAAAAGTATAAAATTCGTCAAGTTGTCTTCTTTCTTGTTACTTAAAATATTTTCGTATGGTTTAGGAAAAATTAATATTTACATTTTGTCTTAGTAGTCAATACTCAATAGTATTAAAAAAGATAAGAGGGTCAAGATCCAAGAAGTTACTGAATTCCGGTGACATAAATATTCTCTCGTTAGTGATTTATCGGAATAGGCTATGAACATAATGAAATCCTACTTGAAAATAGTTTTGGAAGTTGATGGTAGAAAATATCCATTGTATACCACAAGGCGTTTTCCGTGACAATGCTGTTGAAACCACATGTTGCGGTTTCCATATCATTCAAATTGGCCTCAAATAAATTGGTTATATATAATCGAATGATAATTTTCAATTCGGTGAATTCTCTGTTAGTTTTGATTTGTTGGAGAGCAATTTCTTTAAAACTGTAAAATTGTATCCATTTATTCGTCAAAGCTGAGTTAATATATGACGGCATATTGTTATGACAGATGCAAGTTCAACCATATGAACTGTCAAAGTTCAAAAATCTCCATTGAAAAACCCTTCACGCATCAACATAATTCTCTTTTTCTTATTAATCTTCCAACTTCTTATTTTTAACATCTGTACTTATACCTACTTTAAAAACTATATTATATTGTGAGGTTCCTTGTATTAATGTACTTTTTTGTATTTTCAACAATTTTAGGTGTCAATTTTTTGACAACTTTCAACAACAAAATTTTAATTTATATTTTATTTTCTTACAAAATGATTCCATAAAAAAACTAAAAACAATATCCACTTTAAATATGTCAATTTTAAGAAGTTCGATCGAACCAAACAACATCAACAACAATACGTTTTATTTTTGAATATTATGTATGCTGCATCAGCATATTATTTTCGACAGAAAACTATATAGATATACTTTTACCAACACTAAGAAGCAAAATATTCAATTACCACTGGTATACCGTGTCTCATCCATTCATCACCATTAAACCAAAAAAAAAAAAAAACCTAAATCTAAATCTAAATCAAATTCAAAATGTCCATCATCCTCCGATTCAAAATTCTTACTTTTCTGTTTGCTTGCAGCCCTCATGTACGCCAGCATATTCGGTAATGTATCGGCGATCATCCAAAGGCTCTACTCTGGTACCGCCAGGTATCATACCCAAATGCTACGCGTACGAGAATTCATTCGATTTCATCAGGTAAGTTCGGATCAGCTCCGCTGATCGGTGAGCACCGAGCATCTCTCTGTCTCTCTCTGTCTCTAACTCTGTGACTTGACGTGGTTCTAAAGAACGCAAGTAAAACGAACGAACGAACAAACGATTTTAACGAAAAACTAAGAACGAATAACGAAACACGAAAACTTAATTGTGTGTGGCGCTAATGTCTGCTCATTTAGTGTCTTTTTGAGTTTCACGACTTATTTTATGTTTTTATTAAAATTTCATTCTATCATCCTTTTTTGATTTTTCAACAAAAAATGAATTACTATCAACACACAACAAACTGAAAATGTTGCTTTGAAAAAACCTTTTTGGATTTTTCTATAATTTTCCGAGTTGTTTTCATTTTTTTAAATAAAAAGTTTATTCAACAACCAAAAACTCCTTTTTTCATAATTTTGAAAAAAAAAAAAGAAAAACTAAACAAAAACGAATTTCGTCGAATTATTCTTTAACTCTTTTTCGTTTTTATATTATCTATCCTTCTGCGTGCTCTGTTTTTAACACACACAGATACCAAATCCATTAAGACAACGTTTAGAAGAATATTTTCAACACGCCTGGACGTATACCAATGGAATCGATATGAATTCTGTATTGAAAGGATTTCCCGAATGCTTGCAAGCTGACATTTGTCTGCATTTGAATCGTAACTTGCTGACAAGTTGTCCAGCTTTCGAAGGAGCCAGTCCTGGTTGTTTGAGGTAAGAAACAAAACAAACAAACAAAAATCAACTTGAAAACAGGCAAAAAACCGTTTTCAAAGAAAAAAAAATTAATAAAGATAAACAAAAAATACAACCAAAAACTACTCAAAAACCTTGAATCAGATTTGGATGTGTTGATTACGAGTTCAACTAGATGGCGCTAGCATTTTGACATTTACAAAAATGCACTCAAAGTAGTTTTGTTTGGTTTTTGATTGAAGAACTTCAAGTCAAGTTGAGGCTGTGAAAGCCTTTTTGCTTGGGACTTGAAGTATTTCAAGCAACTTACGAAACTACAGCCATTTACTTGTACTCGTAATTTGGAACTGTCCAAGCCTATCCTATCCGCAAACGTAATGAAACATTGAATTCATATTTTGAAAGAAATACTCGAAGACCTCTGTGTAGGTGTCTGCAGAATGATGAATGGATGAATATTAAAATTGACAACTCGGCGCTTTGGTCGTGAAATCGGATGAAGCACTCTTTTAAATGGCAATTTACTCATATTTATCGTTCACCTTGACATTATGTACATAAAACCAAAATATTCAGAATTTTATGACAGATTTATAAAATAGTTTTCCATATTTTTGACAGGTGTGGTATAAAATAATAGTTTTTGTTTTGACAGATCGGTTCGATTTCATCTCTTATTGTTCTGACAAAAATCTTGTTAATATTGTAAATATTATGTAGTGTAAGTATATAGTTTTCTCTTTCTACACAAGAGAACAAATGCATATGTACGTATATAGTATGCATTTGTACGTAAATGCATAAATCATTTTTTTAAGTGACATTTACACGTATGATATATTATAGCTAAAAGCATGCAATTGACATTTTTTTTGAATGATCATAGAAATAAACTGTCTAAAAAATTTGAAATATGAAGAAACCAAAAGTGACATGTGGATTGTGGATACCCAAAGATCAGGCAAATAACTAATCTCTGATTGGTAAACGTCAAAAATTGTCTCTTAATAAATATAACTTTTGGTAGTTGATGATTAAAATTTTGTCCAAAAACGCTGATGTCAAATCTATGTATCCTCAGTTAGGGGTGTGGAACATAGTTTTTCATGTATAAAGAAAGCTCAATCAACACGTTCGTCGATTTTGACATATCCAAAACGTCAGGAACCAAGTTTTTGTTTGCAGACATTTTTTTTTATTTTAGAGTTGAAAGTTTTATAATTTAAATTTAAAAATAAAATTAAAGATTATTTAAAAAAAAAGTTTACATAATGCATACGTGTCCTTAAATAATTTGCAATACTTGTGTTGTGGTGAATTTCTCATTTTAAGGCCACGCTTTAATCCAACTATGGTGGAAATGTGATAAAAACCAACTACACTAAAAAAATGGCGTACATCTAATTAATTTTTTCAATTTCTTTCCTTGAACTTTTGTGGTAATTTTGTCAAATTTTGCTTTGTTTTTCAATTATTCTGGAAGTTTTGAGCAATCAGACTATTCTCTGAGAATTTTAATGATGAATAAAGCTTCATTTTAATTTAAGGTAAAACGACATCGTTTTAGTGAGAACAGTTCTGTTTTACAAGAAACTGACTTAAATTCTACAAGAATAATATTTTTTATTAACTTGTTTTTAAACTCTTCATAAATTTCTATGATTTGAGAAATTTATAGAAGGAACAATGTTTCGAACAATTCCAGGTCATTCATTCACTCTACAACTCTTAAAAAAGTTATAATAAAAAGTACAGTGGTAAAAACACCACCTTATTGATTATTCTTCAACAAGACTATGAATTAGATTTCCCCCTTACAATAGTGTGTAGGAAATAGAATATACTTTCACACATGAAGGCAAAAATCCAGGTACATAATATAAACATAATATTATAAATTGTAGAAGTTGAAAATACGTAAATGTATATTATCATTTTAAAATATTTTTGACAATTAAGAGTCTGTAAAAATGTGTGAACACCCTTAGCGCAAAACTGTGATTTTTCTGAAATCGTTACAAACATACCTACAACTTGACTTTTTGACCTAAGTCAAAACCATGAAGAATATTTTACCCAGATCGATTTGTTTCGAAACCTTTTTGAAATGAAATATTATTTGTTTTAACTTAAATAATTTAATTTTGGTTTAAAATCAAAACAAATCATTTAAATTTTATTCACAATAAGGTACTCGATTTATCATAGTTTAAGGTTCGGGAAAAAAATACTACTTTCAAATTTTGAAAAATTGGCTGTTGATTTTTTGTCCCGGTCTTCAATTATTATTATGAAGGTATGAGTACTTTTACCTTTGAAAGTGTGCTTTATCAAAAAATCAAAACAGAAACCCCGCAATTGTGTATAAAGCTTAATCAAAACCAAAACTTAAAAAAAAAAACACAACAAATGCTCACTCGTACATCGCTGTTGTATGCATTGTAAAATTAATAATTTAAAAACAAATGCTGTAAAAAGGATCCATACTATAAATCATTTTTACCACCATATCTATCTGCATTACTCGTATAATATAATATGAATGCTCGTCAATTTAAATATACATACATATATATTCTATAATAATATTAAAGCTCTGCTATATATAAAATAAAAAATTGAAAAATCATATTCCTGTGTAAATAAAAAACCAAATTCGTCAAAAATACGCTCTGCAATCCGATTAAATATTTTAATAAATAAAAATCTGCGCCAGCCTCTCTTATACGCTTATCTTGTTTCAGCATTTAAAGATTTAAAATTAAAAAAAAACAATATCTATACAAACAAATAGAATAGATGAGTTTTCATAAAATTATAATTGGACAAAAAATTAAAATTATAATTAACTGTATATACTTGCAAAGATATATAAAACACAAAACAAAAATCAAAATCAAACAAAAAATTTAAATAAAAACAATCTGTTGTTTCAATATTCTTTGTACCGTTGTCTTGTTGTATTTTGGTTTTCATCTGGTAGACTTGATGATAGGATATCTATCTATTCTTAAGTAAAGCTTTAATATCCTGCTGCTCTATGGCTATATAATATACAAAATTTTAACATCTATACTATATGTCTTGGGTAATATTAATTGCAATTTAAGAATGGATCCATATGCCTAGTGTTAAAAATATTATTTTAAAACTTATTTTTGTTTTTTGTGTATTTCCATCACTGACAAGAATTTTTTGTTTTGTATACATATATATACATACATATGTATATGTATATATGAATCAATTTTGTGTTAAATGTGCATATTATTTTATTTTGATTTTTTGTATCATGTCACTCTGTATTTTATTTTTTTTTTTGATTTTTCCTTATTATTTTAAAAATGCGAAAACAGACATTTAAGCGCTAAATAGTTTTTATTTAAAAAAAAAACACATCAATATAAAATATCTAAATGATTATTTGTATATTCTTATATAACTTTAACTATAATCTTTATACTTTTGCTTTTTTTCTCTAGCTATAGGTTGTGTTGTGTTGTGTTGAAGTGCATAAAAATGCAGCGCAAGGAATTTAATGCTTACACACACTCCCTTATATATACACACAGATATCCACACACACCACACAAACTCACATATGCGTGAATAATTGATTGCTATCAATTGATTGTCATCATATCTTACTCCTAAAACAATCGTATTAAAACCGCTCAGCAATTTAAAATCTGTATAAATTTAAAATAACATTTTTAAAGTCGTTTCAGTCATCAGGCCTCATTTGTGTAGATAAGCGACTTCTTGTAAATATTATCCAACCAACATAATTATAAGACCATAACTATTCCCTCTCTTTCTCTATTTTTTGTACAATAAACAATCATAAAATTATAAATTAAAAAAAAAAATATTTTACTGGAATTGGTAAAAATAGCGAGATTGAGAAGCAATAACATTGGAATAGGATGAATATTGCTCTTTAAAATTTCCTTTTTCTTTATTTTTTAATTTAAATATTATCAAAAAAAAAGAACAAAATATTTTGTTCATTTATTCAATTTATCGCTCGAGGGAATTTTGATTTGCTTTGATGCAATCACATTGCATTGCAATTAAGATGCATGATGTTGTGTATTTTTCAGTAAGCGCCTGGAGAAATGTCATGTCGCATGGTTGCATCCCTTTGATAGTATTTTTTTACAATATAACGAGAATAATAAAACGACTGTATACATACTCAAATCATTATTAAAATCAACAAGTTAAAGTTCGATAAACAGAATTTATTATGACATTATTTTAATTTATTATAAATACAAATATCCTCAGCTTTTTCCTTTTCCAATGGGAACTTACTCGAATTAGGGATATTTGATCTGAGGAGTTGTTCATTCGGAAACCTTTTACGTCATTATTACATTCTACACGTAGGTTCAAGTGCAAACCTACCTTAATAGTGGTAATTTTGTCTTACTGTTTGATCATACAAAATATTTGTTAGTACTGTACAAAAATTAGTGTTGCTCTTGTTCGTACTGTACAAAAATTATTCTCGTAGCCGTCATTATGGCTTCCGATTTCTTTGTTTTTTTAATCGGGCGGAAACACCTCTAATTTTTATTTTTTTAATAAATAAATTATTATCAATTAACTTTTGTAAGATATAATATCGTGTCTCGTTTTTAAGAAATCAAAAATAGAATTGGGTACGTACGAGTATAAAAATCTCATAATCATCCTTAGATTATGACCGTTTTGAACGGAAATGTTATTCAAATAATTTTGACAGATGTATGGTTGTGCCAAAAAAACTTCCTCGACGGAATTATACAAATTTAAAAATATGTTCTTTAAGTGCTTTTAAACCAATGAATCTTCGTTCCAACTCAGTCCCCCAGGTGGCCTTGTTCGAGAAATGTGCAGTGTCAAGTTTCCCTGGAAAAAGTTATATTCACGATAGCAAAGTTCCGAAAATTTCAAAAAACTCCGGGCTGAGTAAAATTATTTAAAAACAGTATACAGAGTATGAATCAAGTGTAAACATATATTTATGCATTGCCTTTCACTCAGTGAAAGGCATCATTGAATTTTATTGATTTGTGTTTTTTTTTTTTGGAACACCTCAAAAACTTGAACTTGTTGATTTGAAAACTTATGTCAAATGATTTTTCGTTTATTAATTGGATATCCTGCCAAAGAATGTTCATCACATCTCTGCGAATACCTACCATAATGCAGGTTGCAGCTTATCCCCCAAGGCAATTCCAATTTCGGAGTCTCACCCTGCATCTCATTGCAAATTAATAACAATCTCTTAGAATTATTGTCTCGTTTAAAATTCTCCTCTTGAATAAAAATGTTATTGACACAATTTAAATTGAATTTTGAATATTCGATCCCAAATTAAATTGGACAAGCACATAATTCTCCTCCAAAAAAAAAACACCAACACTTTCTACTAACAAAACTATATTCTTCTCTGGTGCTGTGTATTTTCAATTTTATCCATTTGTCTACTTGTTCCACTCCACACATATAAATTAAACACAAACTTAATTAAAAGAAAAAATAAATAAAAATCTGAAACAAGGAAAGATATGCGGAGGACAAAAAGCTGCGAAGGGAAAACATTTGGTCAGAAAAAGCAAAACCAAAAAAAAAAAAAAAACGAACTCCTCCTTCTTCTAGTATTGTAAACAAGCTTGCTTGGCGGTCCTGGTAAACTTTATATGAATGTTTATTCCCACAAATCCGACCAAAATTCCTTGATCCACAAAAAAATCCAAAACAATATTTTAAACTTTTCAGCAAAAAAAAAAAAAAAAAACAAAAAACATGAAAATAAATAAACCAAAAAAAAACATCGAAAACAAAAAATGTGTGTAATTTTTCAGAGCTTTGTCACTTAAGTTCAAAACAACGCACGCACCTCCCGGCGATACGCTAGTTCATAAGGGCGACGTCCTGACATCATTGTATTTTATAGCACGTGGATCTATCGAAATCCTTCGAGACGATGTAGTTATGGTTATTTTAGGTGAGTGTGATTTGACGTACCTTTCGGAAACTCCAAAAAATGAAAATCCCAATTTTGTTTTGTATTTTTGAAAACTCACATTTTCTCGTTTAAATTCTATTTGTTTAGGAAAAGACGATATTTTCGGTGAAAATCCGTGTATATACTCGACAATTGGAAAATCAAATAGTAATGTACGAGCACTTACTTATTGTGATTTGCATAAAATCCATCGGGAGGATATGCTCGATGTCCTTGATCTCTATCCGGAATTTTATGACAGTTTTGTAAATAGTTTAGTGATAACGTACAACATGAGAGATGTGAGTATAATTTATCTTGAAAATATTTAATTTTTTCTTTTATAAAATTTGTATTTATATTAATAAAATTACTCAGATACCTAAATGTTTAGTAATAATATAAAAAGTTGTTGATCAATATTTGTAAAACTAATAATTTTCTTTTTAACTATTCGTATACAATATAAAGTGTAACATTATAATCTTCTTGAGTAAATTATATAATTGGTAAAATTTTGTTAAACATAAAAACTATATTATATACTCGTAAATTTTGTTTTAAATAGAAAATTTGAATATGCTTTTAGATGAATTTAGAAGTAGATAGTATTTTTTGTCAGAATAACTGTTTGTTGTAGGATATTTTTGAGGAAGAAATAGCCTCATTCAATATGTAGTCTAGTCTTAATCCCCAAATTGATCAGAAACATCTTAAAATATTAGAAAATATGTAAGAATTCAAAATGGTAATTTAAGTGTTCATTTTGGCTGCGATGTATATGTAATTTTTAAGCAAACAAGCATCTACATAATTCCAACATCGATTTCAGCTTTTGCCGGTCATCAAGTTCATGGTTTGTGACATATCTTTTTCAATACCTACATATGTCACATCAAACTGTCACTCAATGCTATTTCAATATTTGCCATTTTATAGAAAAGAATAATAATACATTTCTGAACTTGTTTCAAAAGTTGTGATTCGAATATTTCAGGAGGGCATGCTCTGGTCTAGAGTTACATTCAATCCCATACTTACTAATACCGTTAATTCTTATAACGTAAACTGATTTTGAAATTTTTCATACGAAAGTATCATTTCTCACTGAATACATTCATCTCAAAGCGCACTTCCTGTTTTGCAATTAGCATTATTATTTGACAACAAAAAGATTACAATGAATTGAATTCAATCTTTTGAGAATTTATTTGAAGATAAACTCTTCTGTATTCTGTAATTGGAGTTTCTCTCCATTTTAGTTATTTAGTAAAATTAAATTGAATTCGCAACTTGGAAAAAATGTATTTCATATAAATTCACACTCATATTGAACTTTTGATTACCTCTGTTCCAAATTTTACTATCGATCTTTTACTGTTAGGTTCGTATTCTTACTCAAATTTCAAAACCAAATTTCAATTGAAAACTTGAAATTAAAAATCAACCTAGAAAAACTGCATCTTAAACTAGAAGTAGAATTCCTTCATGCCCCCCCTAAAAAAAAAAAAAAAAAAACAAATATAACGTATTTATTTATGCTTGTTCCGTAAAAAAAAAAGTAAAATATTATTACTAAATGTTACCTACTATACCACTTTTTTACAAAGTTTACCGTTATTATTGTTGTTTCTTTTTTCTTTTCTTTCGTTTTATGTAATTAAACAAAAAAAAATATAAAAAAAACATAAAATATTAAAATCTGGATGCTTGGAACACTGTCTCTACATCAAATAAACAAACTTTAACAAAAAAAAAATAAATTACTTAAAATTTGATTCGGCTTCCAAATTTACAAAAAAAAATAAAAAATATTTAAAAAATACAAAAAATTCCAACACCAATGCACCGGCATGCACACAGGAAGAACAAGCTGGTGTAGAGGTTAAACATAGATACATGCGAGCCACATCACATGATAGAGACAGAAGTACTAGTGATACTAGATCAATTAGGCTGTAAGTACTTTTTGAATGTTAATTTTAAATTTTTTTACAAAAGTCGATCGATTTTCCCTAATTTTGAGTGTTTTGGATTTTTTAAAAAATTAACATTTTATTTAATAAATAAATTCTATAGTAAATGTGTTTTGATTTTTATTGTTTCGGTTTTGTGTTTCTTATTTTTGTGCCAAATTGTTTTGATCTGAGAATCGTAGTTTGTAAAAAAAAGATATGAATTTGAATTTTAATTTAATTAATCGAAAATAAAACTTCAAGAAAACAAGATTTTTTTAAACTAATTATTTCAGTACTGGAGTTCATAACAGACCGTGCAAGGCAAATATTTGTGATAATCCCAACGAGCGACTCTCGCCAGGCGTTCTCAGTGATACCGATAAGGATATTACAATAGGGAGTAATGGTAAACCCCATTATCCGCGAACAGGTAAATTTCCACAATCCTTCAATCTGAAATACATAAAATTTTCTGTATTCTCTAGTTAAATTTTTGTATACCATTTCAAAGTTACAAGAAAACTAATTTTCTATTGTTTTGTTAAATTTTTTGTATTTCCAAAATCTTCAACCAAAAAAAAAAAAAAAAATGTTTTTGTACTCATGTGTACATTTATGTTTGTTTTTTTCTTTTCTTTTTTTGCACCTTCAATTTTTCTCAAACTAAAATTTAAACATTAAACTAAACAACAAAAAACTTAAAAACAAAAACAATTGTTTAAAAAAAATAAATAACTAATAACACACAATTTTCAAAATTTAAAACCTAAAAAAACAAAAATTAAACCAAACAAAAATAAATTTGATATTTTTTGTATGAAATTCAAAAACAAAATGTTATAAAACAATGAAATAAAAAATTCTTAGGACTGTACATGAAACGAAAAAGTCAACAATATCATCAATACGATCAGAGAACACTTAAAAATGTCTTCAGCATTCCAAATGGTGCTTATAATTTAATTTTTTTGATTTTTTGTATTTTGTATTTTAACATTCTATATGTGTAGGTGTTGTGTGTGTGGGCGTGTATAGTTGTAACTTAATTTAAGATCATTCATTTTATAAAGCTTTTTTAACTACAGTGTTAAGGCACAGGTTAACAGTTTCTCTTTCCTCTAAAAGTTCAGGTTAGGCTTACGATTTAAAGAAGTGAAAAAAAATGGCCTAAAATTTTACACAGCCTGACTATAAAATCCATATTGACATATATTTGAATGTCAAGCTGTCAAAAGTGCTAATCTGATTAGGAGACATTTTGTGGCTTTAGATTTAATAAAAAAGTACTGAATGAAACTTTATGCGGTGCCTAATTTAAAATTTAAAAAATTTATCACGCCAATGTAAATATTTGTATTTGAGGATATTAAAAATTGAAAATTATTTTGCTCCTTACAAAATAGTCATCATCATTAACGAAAAAAAAAATAAAAATCAATAAACTAAATTACTTTTTAATCTTTTTAGTTAGACCCAATGTAAATATATTTTAAAAATTCATAGACATCTAAAAAATCAAAAAAAAATAATATTGTATAATACTTTTTGAATAGTGTTTTGAGTGCATTAAAACTTTTTTTTTGCGTTTCCAGTGCAACTGAAATTATTCTTAATTTTTTGTACATATTTAACTATTTTTTGAATATTTTAAACTAAAAATTATAACTACCTTAGCTAGAGTAGTATTTTAAAAAGCTATAGTACAGTGTTCAAAGTATCAAATTAATCATTCAATCAATATTGATGAATAGACATCTGTTTTAATTGAACCGACATATTCGTAGAATGAGTCTTTGGAAGGAAATAGATTGTTTACATTGTACGTATATACAGTCAAATTCAAAATGTCACAAAAGAAACAACTTAATAAACCCCATGTGTCAAATTTAACTGTTGTAAGTTGAGATGGATTATGCTTTTAGGTAAATTAGGGAAATCATTTTATGAATTAACCTTGGAAAACAGGCACAATTTCAATTAAGTATTATTTTTTGCTAAAATGTTACACAAAAATTATATTTATTTAGTTTTATTATAAATACTCGTATAAGCTTTTCAGGTTCAAAAGTTAGGTCTTAAATTTTTTACCATCTGAGAAACTGTTTAAGTGCCTTAAAATATATCTAAGTAGAAAATACTAAATTACATACATTCAGCTTGTTAATTTTTTTTTTCTAACTATAAATCTTCAAACGCTGTGTCATGTAGAGATTTCTAACATTTCATGCCTTAGATTTAAATTATACATACATAAGTGTAAATTGTTTGTCTTTGATGTGCAATAAAAAAACTTGGAACAAAATCTCAAATTTACTGATATTGATATTTTTAATTCTGCTACAATAATAGCAACGTCACCAACGGAAAGTCATCAAAACACGCACAGAACCCGAACCAGTATTGTTGGAAATTTGGGTGGTGGTGTTGAGAATGGTGGCAGTAATATGGGAGTGGGTGGAGTTGGGAATGCGAGTGTTCCAGGTGTTGGCAATGAATCATTCGATCCACTGTTAGCACATCGACGACGTCATCAGCCTCATTCGTCAATACCAATGGGAATGGGTATTCCTATTGGTGAAATAATTCCCGATGAGCTGCAAGAAACCGAAACCATCACACTGTGTGCCACATCGCAGAATACCTGTTGTTGTGGCCAAAAGGATCCACAGCCATGCGGCAGAGTGAAATTGAATATGCGAACTGAAAGTATTGGCAGTTCGGGAGGAGGTGGTGGCCATGGTGCCGAACAAACATCACATTCAACATGTCACCATTGTACGAAAACCTTAGAAATCAGGTAAGTACGAAATTTTAGTAATGACTCTGGAATTTTTAAACTTTTCTGATAATTTTCCTTTCAAAGCTCAATAAAAACTCAAATAGGCGAACTAACTCAACGTATCGACACACTAGAAACGAATTTGCATAAAGACATTCGTACAATTCTCGACATTCTGCATCAACAGCAACAGATGCAATTGACGCTGCATCAGCAACAATTGCAACATCAATTAGAACAGCAACAACAATTGCAACATCAGCAGCAATTGTTAGCTAGCAAACAACAGATCACAACATCCTATCAGCCGTCCGAAAGTGATTTCTCATTTGATTTATGTGGAGCAATCACAACTGATAAACCTCAACAACAAACGACATCAACTCAACTCCAATTACAACAACAATTGCAACTTCAACAACAACAACAACAACAGCCAATGCAACATCAACTACAACCACATCCATCACCACACATGCAACAGCCATCATCATCATCAATCACAGCGTCATTACAACAACAACGAACCAATGTACAGAGATCTGTTTCGCAGCCCGAATGTACGGTGGCGACCGGTGCTGACAAAAGTTTGTTCAGGTAAATGAGTTTGATAAAATAACGGTTTAAAATAATACTACTCACAATTTTTGTGGGACCAAGAATTAGCTTAAAGTAGCTCCTAACTGATAAAAACTGGAGTACCTTAGGGGAGCCAATTAGGACCTCTTTTATTTGTTATCATTATTTCGATGCTTTTCAAAGTAAAGAAATTATAACTTAAAACTTGAAATAAAACTTTCACATAAGACAATAGAAACTGACACTTCTAGCACCAATTTACAATTAATAACTTATTCAATTTGTCTAAGAACAAATACTTTGCCAAGAGATGATTCACTTTTCATGTAGGGTCTTTCACTTGTGTTCTGAATGAGGTCTGTTTTAATAAAATTGATTAAAAATACAATAAATTAACTTCAATAACAATCAATTTAAAAACAATACTTTATGTGTCATAAACATTCCAGGTGCTCAAAATACTCATCGTTCAACCAAACAATGGATGATACAGAAAATTGGACAACAGTTTTTGCACCAATTGCAAAATTAGAATCATTAGACGAAATAGATCAAGTATGATCCATGTGATTACCATAAAAATCAACCAGCAAACAGTTACAACCAACCAAATAAGTAAACAAAAAATTAATTAATTTAAAAAATAACAAAAAAAAAATATTACTCTGCCACAGAGAATAACCAAAAAAAAAATTAAAAACAAAAAAACAAAAATGAATTAAAATTATTTACTTGTAAAGCCATAAGCTAGATTTTTTTAAATAAAAAAGAATTTTTACTAAGAGAAAAAATTTATAAAAAAAATTGCAAAATATAAAACAAAAGAAAACTAAGCTGATTTATTAAACAAACAAAACAAAATACAAGAAAAAATGTTCAATAGTTTTGCGTACATATTAAATTTAATAAAAGCAAGTTATAAACAAAAAAAACGAAAAACATTAGATTTTCTATTTAAATGCATACAAAAGTTAAAAAAAAAAACTGAAAAATACTGCTACTTTAAATTAAAGATTAAAATTAATAAAATTGATTTAATTCAAATTCAAATTAAGAACTCATGAATTCCTATTTTTTTTTATTTTTTTTTTATTTCTTAGTTAAGATTGTAAGTATTCCTTTAGCCGAACTTAAAATAAATTCATTTTTGTCATTTAGCCTAAGTTATGTTAATTTTAATGGATTTGAACATTCCCGAAAGCGTTGCATTAATTAGTTATAGAATTTAATTGTATTTTACATTAAGATTATGTTCCTTAATTTTGAAAGCTAAAAGCAATGCTAAAATAGAAACCGAAATCGACTTCAAACAAGCAGCGACGCTTTTCTTTTACGTCAAGTGTTAATTATGCATACGACTGTTAGTTTATTCTTAATTTTAATAAACTCAAAATAGATTATAATTTATTAGTTAATAGAATTAAAAAAATTTAAAATCAGGCATGTGGAAGATCAAAAAAAAACAAAAAAAAAACAAACATAAAGAGACAAGAGTTGATTGTTACACAAGAAAATCAATTAATTTATTATCTAATTTTAAATTTAAAGAAATAAAACTAAGTTATTTATAGAAAAAAAAAGTATACCATCTGCAAGATGAATAAACAAGTTTTTTACATTAAAAATAATGAATAAATTTAATTTGAATTTCACGTAATAACAATAATTTATGTTTGTGTATATATTTAATAGTAAAATGCTCGTTAAATAATTTTTCAATGCAAAATCTTTTAGTTTATTATTTAAAACAAAATTATCAAACAAACAATGATGATAGATTTAGTTGTAAGTTTAATTTTTAAAAATTTCAAAAATAAAATGATTTTAAGTTAAAATTTTTTAAAATGGTTGTTTTGTTTATTTTATTTTTTTTATTTTTATTTTTATTTTTATCACCAAATTTAAAGCTTACTCATAAACCACATATCAACAATTAAAACAAATTAACACGTTCATTGGCACTTGGAATAATATTTATTTAATTTTGTTTAAATATTCATTTTACGTTTTTTTTTTTTGGTTTTTTAAGTGTGTTTATAAAATGAACTTAAATGTTAAGGACAATAATGTAAAATTATGATAAAAGAACCTCAACCCGCTAATAGATAAGTATCTGTTTATAATAATCGATAGTCAGAGTAAAAAATTACTGATGCAATATTTTAAAATCAAATTTATTTAAAAGAAAAAAGACAAAAATGCAAACAAAAGAAATAATATTTAATAGTATAACCTACTAATTACCTACTGGAAAATATACTTTCATGTTAGAAATCTTATAAATGAGTGAGGCTTTCGCGAATTAAATAATGAATTTTGATTTGTTTTCTGCATGGATCTTTGATGTTAAAACTGTTACAACACATAGATAGTTACGAGTATAGGAAAAATTATGTACGTTGAGCTACGAGAAAATAATAATTTTATTATTTCAATTTAAAGAGTTTACATTGTTAAAGTTTTGTCAGGTTTTTTAAATCATATCACCCTTAACTTTATACTCTGATAGAACAAAGGAGATTCATAACTGAAGGCTTAATTATTCAGCTTCACTTCAAGTCTGAGTATTACCCGACCGTGAAATTGTAAAAGAAGTGGAAATAAAATATTGAAGGACTTCAAATATTCGTTGAAATTCAAATCGCAAAAACCAAAAACATTTTCAGAACAATCTTATATGCTTTGCAATAATTTTCGATACTTCAAATTGATTAGGTCTGTTCATTTACATACATATGTATGTGCTTTGAGTTTCTGTCAAAGTCAAGTGAAGTTCATATATTATACAATAATCAAAATGACAACTCTTGTGATAGGAATTAAAAGAAAATCGAAGAATGAGAGTAAAGGAACATATGTAGCTTTTGTAGTTTCCAAAATAATTGTTAATGACATGACCATACATAAGATTATGCACATTTTGATATGACTGTTAAGGAGAATACCGTTATATCATTCTTCTCACAGAGTGTGATACTACAATAGTTTTCTTGTCTTTTTTCACCTGAATTCTATGGTTTATCTTCTTTGATGGAAAATAGATGCATTTTAAAGAATGTTCAACAAGGTTTGTCTATTCTCCCCGATATTTCTAATATGTATAATTTTTGTCCGATTTTCTTTAAATAATCATCTATGTGAACATAACCAAAATAACAACTGTCATGTGTCTGTCATCTCATAAATACGTATTTCCATGTATCGTTTTTATGGAAACTTCCACTAATGAAGAGATACATTAGTGGAAGTTTTCATAAGTTGCCATACAGTAATTTTATCTGAAATCTAATAGCAGTAATGATTGCCTTTAATACACCCAGACATTTTCTTGTACAATCATCGCAATACAATAGCCTTTTGATATCAATGTCGGTGTTTTTTGAGCTTTAATAATTTTCCATTCAATATGTATGTACATTCGCATACCACGGATAAAATTTATATAAAATGTATGGCATCGTAAAAATTTATCAAATAAAATTGAAAGAAAAAATAAAACTTATAATATTCCTTTGTGTGAATTTGAACGAATCTGATCGCTATAATTGTACCCTTAGATACATTTACTGACCTGGAGAGAAAATATTCTTGCACATTTTTGAAATTTCTCATATTTACATTGTTTATTCTTCCTCGGAAAAAAATAAGACATCAAATCAAACAGATGCGAAAAACAAATTAATTTGTTTTGTATTTACTTTAAATTTGAAACATCATCTGGTTTCTTTTTGGAAATGTTAATTTTAAACCAACCTGACTAACTGTTTAAAAGGTGTAAAGGCATTTTCACTGAGAAAAACGTATTTGGCTTCAGAAATAAACTTTTTACTCTGCCAGTGTTGCCAAGCATTTAATTTAACAAAATCAACTGTTAATTAAAAATTTGATATGCGTAAAGAAGTGTTCTTTAAAAAATGCACAAAACATGACGCATATGCGACTCTAATTTTTTCATCTTCTGTATAAATCCACCAATTAAGTGACATTTAATCTCTAACCTCATATTCTAACTAATTAACCCATCGATCGGCGGCGTTTGGACTAATGGAAAATTTTGATTTATAAATTTTAGAATCGGAAAATATATATTCTTAAATCTTAGGGATATATTTTATATGACTTTTTGAGATTTTTTCCTTCCACGAAGTAAATGCCTTCCCTACCAACACTGCAGTAGGTAATACTCAGAAGAAATTTCAATATAATCCTGAGAGCTGTTTTCGAAGAAACAAAATGGCTTATAATAATTTTTCCATTAAGTACCCGCTATATAGCAGTTTCAGCATCAGCATTTTTCAAACTCGAAATTGAAAATTTTCCACTGCGTGTTCAATTTACAAATCCCCTAAAACACCCCTTCTTAAAAAGTCTGCACATGCTAAATATGCATAGGTACCTTGTTCGAGAAGTTGTAAAAACAATAAAATATTATGTTAATCAGTTTCAGGTAGAAATGTACTTCAATAGGAAATTCTATTTACACACAAATTGGATACAAGGATGAAAAGGAATATTTTTTCAAAAATTTTCCATTCGTTTCAGAAGCGATTTTGTCTCAAATCTATTTGGACACTTATGAACAGGAATAAAATACATCCTATTTTATGAGGTCATAAAAATAATTTATAAACTGAGACGTGGAAATTTTTAAATCAGCCAGACATAATAAGTTTTTAGAATTGTCGTTTGACAAAAATTTACAAAAAATGGAAATGCGAAAGCCAAGTGACATTTAATGATTTTTAAAAATAATGTAAGTGGAGTTTTCGAAAATATGAATTTCAAAGTACCTAAAAACCACCTAAAACGAACGATATCTAATGAATTTTCTCAAAGATAACTTAAGTGCAATAAAGCGGAAACGACTGTAAATACAATTCATGATATGATGCAGTTCGAACCCGATTTCGAAGAGCTGCTTTTAGTAGCTGATAATAAATTGAAAAATCAGAAAACATATAATAAATTTCAACTGATACCACAGATGCAATTTGACAACTTTTGAATTTTCCATCAGTCAGAAGACAATGATTTACTCATTCAATTATTTTTTAGTCTTGTATTCCCTGAAAAATGTTTCACCGGAGACTATCAAGTACTAAGTGGATGATAAGGTCTTACTTCTCCTTTCTCCAGTTATTCAAAAATAACCTTTAAAGATCTTTTCAATGTTCCACGTTTTTTTCTTCTGACACAATTTATTTATAAAATGCAATCCTCCAAATACTTAATTTCTAATTTTAACAAGATTAATTAAGCCAAACACTCCCATTTGTTTGACAAAAAAGAAACAAAAATTAATAAAAATCAAGTAGATAGATAACGAATGTTCAAATTTTTATCCAACATTCTCTATGAGAATTTGTGATAAGCTTATTTCATCAAATCCAAGTTACTTTTCAACCCATATCTTTAAAATTACCTTATCTCACAGTGGCACATATCACACTGCTTGTTTGTTGGAATAAATTAAAAAAAAATATATAAATAATGTGTTTACCCTATCAAAATGTTATCCCCATTTCAAAAGTTTAAAATAAAAAAAACAACAAAACCAAAACAATAATTAATTACATAATACCTATATTTGAAATAGTTTAAATTTATCACTCATTAATTCTATCTGTCAAATAAAATGAATATAATTATGTAGATAATCGTAAGATAAATTAAATATTTAATAAAAAATAAAAATAAAGAGTCAAAATAAGAAGTAAAGATTTATTCAGTGCCTGCATACAAAAGTAGCAAAAGATTTATTATATCAAAATAAAACATTATGCCTTTTCCTCCATTTTAAGTTGCATTTTGTATTTTCTTTTGCGTATAATTTTTTTTTTTTAATAAATATTTTGATTTCAAACATTTTTTTGTAAGAAATATTTGATGTATTTTATTGGCAAACAATTAAAAACAGAATTAAAAGAGCAAAACCAAAAAATGTTATTTATATGTGAAAAAAATAAAATAAAATACAAAAACAAAATACTGAACTGCTTGCTTCTAAAGCTAAAAACAAAAACAAAACAAAAAACATACATATAAAATATACAATTTATCTCCTCGTGTAAATATTGTTAACATAAATAATTGTATAAACAAGATATCTTATAATATCGTCGTCCTTGTATTTTTTATCTAAATGTACATTACTAAGCTAAAAATATTAAAATAATAATAACAACAACAACAACAACAAAACTAACTAAAACCAAACAACCAGCAGTAATATTCACATTTTTTTCATAAATTCAGCATCTTTTTCTTACTAAAAATAAAAACAAAACAAATAAAATGGCATTTTCAATAGCTAGCAATATCGCAATTTTAATAAAAAAAACAACAACAAAAAAAAACTAAATAAAACACAAAAAAATAATACAGAACAAATAAGCAATAAATAAAACTTAATGAATTATTCCATAAATACAAAGTTCAATTTTTGTTTTAAATAATGCCACTCACATTTTTTCATGTTTTGTTTTTAGATTTAAAAAGCACAAATTTCAATTTTAATTCATCGAATTTTGGCTCAACAAATTCATTGTTTTTCATTTTTTCTTAATCACAAAATAAATATTTAAACTTAAAAAAATGCGCTTATATGCTAAATTTGCCAGTTTTTCATTCAAAAAAAAAACAGAAGAAACAAAACTAACTAAACGACCGATATATAAGAAACTAATTTATTTTTTTCAATTATTTTTTTAAGTTTTAATTTTCAAACAATTTTAAGAGAAAAGAAAATTCAATTGCATAAAAAAGGGAAAATTAAATAAATTTATATACTTAAGTTTAAATCTGGAAACAAAGAAAAAACTCTAAATTTATTTATGACTTATATATATAAATATGTAATTAAAAAATTGAAAAGCAAAACAAGACAGAAAAAAAAACAAAAGAAAAGGAAACTTTTTAAACATATTAATAAATAAATAAAACCAAAAAGCCTATGCTATAAAATATTTACATATGAATATATTATATAAAAAATAACTTAATAAAACAGCATTGAATTATTTTAGATTTAAAATTAAAACAAAATAATGCCGCGCGGAAAATGAGCTAACATCATAAGCAAACAGAAAAAACAAAACTAAAGCAAAAAAAAAAAAACAAAAACAAACAATAAATGCTAATTATATAAAATTATCACTTTTATTTATGAAAATATAATTATGATTAGTTAAAGAGAAAAAAAAAAACAAATGAAAAATAAAATGACAAATTTTTAATAAAAAATACATTTAATTGAAAAGAGTCTGTGTTTTTATTTGGTCAAAAAGTTTTAATTCAAGTTGGTAAAAAGTTGAAAATGCAACCCTAAGTGTCATTGATTGCGTCACTGAACTAATGACAAACAGAATAGTGACAGATGCTTTTATTCATACGTTAAAATTGGGTACAACCTCAATCCTCACTTCGCATTCTATTCAAAATCCAAACCATAGCTTATTGTTGAACAATAAAGATAAAAGTATGTACATTATGTTTATTTAAATATTCTAAAACAACTATTATGTGGTTGAGTTTGTAAAATATCGCAAATGTGTTGTAAATTGATAAAACATTTTTTTTTTCTGTTTCAGGGTTAACATTTGCGATAATAGCGAAATCAGATTTGTTTTAATTTTCCGCATTGCAGGGAAAATATTAATGTAATCTGCTTAAAGATTGTGAATTTATTTTTATTTTGCTATGCGATATATTTTAGAATTTGAAAGAACATTTAAAAGAACGCTTAAAAATTGAAGCAAGATTCCAAAATGCATTATAAAATCACCTACTATTTAATCGACATACAAGTCAAAATTCAGCATGACTATAAACAAAACTCCAGGGATGGACTGGGTAATTAAAAAGCACCCAAATAAAAAACAAAAGAGCCTTACCACTAGATGTTTGTAAATCCTTTTAAGGCCTTTACAAATCTTAGATATCAGTACCCTCGGATTAGAAACATATTAAATTTGTAAGGGCCCTTCGTACCCTTTAACTCGGA
The DNA here is from genome assembly GCA_905146935.1 of Scaeva pyrastri. Classification (NCBI taxonomy): domain Eukaryota; kingdom Metazoa; phylum Arthropoda; class Insecta; order Diptera; family Syrphidae; genus Scaeva; species Scaeva pyrastri. The sequence goes on along the minus strand of LR989928.1, from coordinate 10,719,256 downwards.
CTTTTCTAAACGGTCGGCCGGCCCAAGGGGATTCTTAAGTTCTTTATTAAAAATGTCAAACTTTAGATTTGACAGGTGTTTAAATAATAGCAGTTCATGCAACACTTCGACACTCATGTCGATTAAAGAATCCAACGAATGAGTTGCAAGATTTCGTTCGAGGATTCGGATTCGGATTCGGTTTTAAATTTCTATTTCCAAAAATTTATTGAAAAGCAGGGCAACGCTGCTCACTGTGTTTAACTCCAAAAAAAATATACATAGATACATATCCACAGACGACAGCTAAGCAAATTTACTCAACTACAAGTACAATAAAAGTTTGCTCAACTTTTTATTTTCTTATTATTTGCTTATGGAAATAAGCTGGCTTGTAGATACTTACACCTTTAGAATTCTTCTAATGACAGGTACCTATTTAATAATAATTAATTTCCTAGTGAACTCCTTGAATCATAAAAAAATAATTTGTGTGCATCTGCAAACACCAATAAATTAATGTCGTTATTAAAGAATAATCATATTAAATATTAACCCATAAACAGACTCTGCGATAGTGATTTCAAAAGCAAGACGAAAAAATTCCATTACTCTTATTTTTATTTTTTTTTTTTGATGTTTCGATCGACAAATTGACCATATTCCACTGAGTGAACTTCAAGAACCCCCACAATGCTCCAATTTCGTGCTCAATTTTCAGTCTCAGCATCGGAATTATGGATACAAATGAAAACCGAAACCAAAACCAAAACCAAAACCGAACCGATAGTGAAGTCACTTTTTGTTCATGGAAAATTTCCATATTGAGTCAGTGTGCTGACAGAGCATGATATCGCTCCCTGATTTCATTTTTGTGTCCAGTAAGTACACTGATTGTTTGGAATTTATTTGTGCTTACAGGGTAAATTTCCCACACCAATATACAGTAGAATTGAAAGTCATGGTATTGCAATAAATTCTAAAATTATATAATAGATTTATGAATTTTTTTTAATAAAAGGAGAATTAAAAATTTTAGTTTAGGTATGTTTAAATTCTAAACATGGCCTGGGGAAAATATGAACTGGAATTACCTAAACTAGTTCTAGGTTTGTTTTCCTGGGTGCAACGAATTATGTTTTTAAAACTCTTGAAGTAAGAAAGAAGTTCAAGGAGCAAACATAAAAGCAAAAATACTGTAGACAAACCTACTGAAGGCAATTTATTTGGGTTTTCATTTCTCCCAATTTAATGTAAGGAAAATTACAATATTTGACAGACTTATTTATTTTACCAATCGGAAATTTAATAAATTATATGATTTATTGAATACGAGTAAATAAAATGAAACACTACCCTACTGTATATTTTTATTGCAGATGTTATGATGTTCAATTCAAATTTTCTAGTAGCCATCGTTGTTATACCTTAGTTGAACCGATAGACTCACACTCAAGTGATAACACAGAAGTACGCCTCATGACCTTTTCCGATTTATTGTTGTTGAGATTTTTCCAAGACAATATAAAATTTATTTGTTCCATTCGAGATGAAAAATTAAACTGACACGTGCTGCTCTGTCTGGAATAATTCCTATAGGCACAATATTGTCATTGATAAGAGCTTCATAAATAATATGTACTTATAAAATATTGTATTTGTATATCAGTTTGTGATGTGATTGTTCACCTTCACATGGTTCCAAAGTGGCTGGCCAGCTATCGTTTATATTGTTATTGTGTTTTTGATAAGTTAATTTCATTACAAAAACCGCATCTAGACATAAACTTAAGAAGAACAACATACAATGTCATTGCTCCAAAGATCACAGTCATTGAACTTATTTTAATATAGGTAAAAACATTCAAAACATGTATAAATATTGTACGCATTATGGTAATTGATAATTTGCAGAATAAATGAAAAATGTTCTAATTAAGATTTAATATTGCTAATGACCTTTTGAAAAAAAAATAATAATTTAAAACGTATTTGAAAAGAATTTTCAAAAATTTTACTGCCATTGATAACGTTTTTTTCTGTTTTTAATTATTATTTTTAATAATACCTATCACGTCTGTTTTAAAAGGGAACGATTATTATTTACATACATATATATACATTTGCCGGTGACTTGAGCAAATATGGGTTATCATTACGACTTAAAGTTTTGGCCTTGTGTCTTTTTGAGTCGAAAAAATAATCTCAATTTGAATTTTGTTTTGGATCCTCAAGGTCGTCTTTGAGCTTATAATCGAAGAATGACAAAAACCTTGCTAAAGAGGGTGCATTTTTTACTTTCTGTAATATGCAAATAAAGGTGAATTTTAAAATTGGAAAAAGGATAATAATGGTATTATCAAGTTCCTTAACTAATTGGTGTGAAGCACTAGTTGAGTGCCTTTGTTTTTGTTTTCCAAAGACATAACTCTTTGCTTAAAAAAGCAAAAGAACTTTAGTCGACTTATGTGGTTTTGACTACTTTTTATTCACCCTTATTGCGGCAGTCGATTAAAAAATCGACTCTAGTCGACCACCGAGTCGAGTCGATTTTATTTTGGTATTCCAGAACTTAATCGCCATCTTTCTCTTCAAATTTTGCATACCACAATACATTCCTTTTGAAAAACGGATATTATATATATTATATTACTAATATACATATTTTACCTGAAAAACTATCAAAATAGACTCAAGAGCTTTTTGCCTTTCGAGTACAGAACTTAAATCAGAATTTTAAGACTCGAAAATTTTGAGGAACATTTTATTTACGATAGTTCTTACCTAGTCACAAATATAAATAACAGCTTTGGAGTCATAGGAACGTTCAATAACACTTGAGCATGAACATAAGTGACTAATAATTGCTTATCCGGAAAAATGACTCAAATTCAAATTAACTGCCACACTTCACCGACTTGAACTACAAATTTAAATTTAAATGACTAATGCATGTTATCTTCATAACTTAAACCCTTAAATCAATGAAAGCTTACCTCACGTAACTCCATCCTTGATATACGTATGTTTTAAAACTTGAATGATAAATTCTAAACTCAACACATACATTACTGCTATAATATAACTTTATTTCTCAAAGATTGTACATGGTATTTTTGTATGTATTCTTATATTTTGTTTAACATTTTTACAAGATAAATATATATTTAAATTTTAAGAGTACAAAGAAGTGTCTTATTGTTGTTTCTATTATAAAGGTTTTCATTTCATAACAGATAAATTGTTTATTTTAAAGAATACATTTTTGTTCTTCTGTTCATCCTATCTTAGTAATCTAATAATATTATTGTCATATGTTTTTCTTCTTTTTTTTTGGGAATTTGTCCGCACCTTTCTCTTGGAAATTACAAGCTTAACTTAAAATTTATCAACAAAATAAAATTGATAGATATTTTACATTTATATTTTTCTTTTTCAAAAGCACCAAAGTTTTTATGGTAATTATTGTCACAAAAAGCAATCATACACAAATCTAATTAAATTTTTTTTTGGTACATAATTTTTGTTAAATATTAATATCATCTTTACAATTATAATAACTAACTGAATCCTATAGACCACTTTATTAAACAAAGGGAATGTTTACACACGTAGATTTCGTTTAAAATAAAATAAACAACAAAAATTGTTTAATATGGATTAGTCTATGATAGTACATAATTCTAATAGTTCTCTATTAAACTTATTAATGGAACTAATCTTTAAATACAAAGTAATTGGCAATTTACTTAAATAAATCACAGAATAAATTAGCAACATAATAAACTTAATAATATATGTATGTAATATGTATACATATTATAGGTATGTATTTTTCCTCAGCACCGAGTTTGATAGTGAACAAACCAACTTGATATTTTGTTCTATACTGTTATACATTGCGATTACAAATTTAATTAAGAAAAAAAAATAATATAGAGGGTGGTTTTTGAGCAACAACAATAGATTTAGCATTAAAATGAGATAAATCAGTAAGTATGAAAGATCAAAAAATATGTAGAAGATAAGATGTTCTTAATCTCTGCTTCACACGTGTTCATAAACAAAGCTTTAACTCTCTAAAAAATAAACTTGAAAAGCAGTTGTTCCCTTTTGGCAGTAAAATAGATTGGGACACTTTAGATTTGGCATCTGCTAACAGAGCCCTTACTTTTGATTTAAAAGAAAAAACAAATAACTAATTTGGAAAAGTGAATTTACCGAATAAAAATGCACGGAAATTAAATGAAATTTCTTGAATGCAAACTGAAATGTTTTCAATTTTTTTTTACTTAATCGACAGTATGAGATGTTTAGTTTTCTAAAAAATAAATGATTCTAATGTTATTTAAATATACAGTCATCTAATTTTATGTCTCCTGGAAAATGTAGTAGACAGTTTTTCAGTATTTTGTTTCAATTGAAAATATGTGTTTGTTACTTGTTTATCGACAAAATATTTATTTTATTAAATAAAACAATAATTTCATTAATTTTGGAAGAACCGATTTTTTCACATTGACAATGATATTTCGGTTTTAGTATTGGTTTAAAATAAAAAGCTATATTTTTTGTGTAATTACGAGTATATTGACCTAACAGCAATAACTATTTTTGTGCTCAAAAGTTAGCGAAAAATGTTGAATTTGAACTGGAATTTTTTACTCATGCGTAAGAAGAAGTTACATAGTATGTATGTACTTAAAATCAGAAACTGTGCGAACACTCATTAAATGACTTATTTTGTATTCAAGTTATGACTTATGCACTGGTGAAATTTAATACTTTAAGCTTTTTCTTTCCAAAACGTCTAATCATATTTGTCTTATTCATGTAGTCTTATTTTAATTAAAATATGCTGATTAAATATTATTTTTACATGAAATATATTTTGCATGTACTGAACGGGTTCAACGGCAGTTAATGCTGAGAGCAAAGTAGAACATAATGAACGTGTCTAAATATAACATGAAACATCATTTAAATGTTTAATCGACCCAACGAAAAAAGTAAGATTATCTCCACAAAAAATTCTTTAAGGTTAACAAATAGAAGGAAAATAAAAAAAAACGATACGATGATTGTAGCATTCAAAATGTTTAGTTTGTATCAATTACATGGTTTTTAAAATGAAAATACATTAATTGGCCCTAATGCATTCAAAATGGGTCAACAATCAAAATAATAAAAATAAAATCTATTTAGCACCGTTACTTTGGATATGATAATAATCTATGTATAATGTATATGATTAAACTTCAACCACCCTCCTAAACTATTAAATTATAATAATGTAAATATAATATAAACCTCACTGGCTTTTGTGTTAAATTGTTTATGTTTCTGTTTAAGAAAACAAAAAATAATTACCTTAATATTTTGTACGATCATTCATTAAATAATAATATCAAGTTACTTAAATATTTACTGGTGGGTTAAGAATTTGTGCTACGCTGGTATATGTTCCAAATACAAAGCCCAAAAGCCCAAAGATCAAAATTGCAATATCTTTCCAGAGCATCCAGTTATAGCGACCATAGCCCACTGGCCAGAATGTTATCATTTCAATTATAGGTGGAGCAATTAGGGCAACTATTGAACTGGATACGGCTCCTACAAGCGAGATGATCGGTCCAAGATTGGGAATGCAGGCAGCGAGGACAAAGGTGAAGGTTACCATCATAATGCGAAGTCCATTTGCAGCTAGTTCCTTTCCTCTTTCAGTCTCGAAATGATCTCGAACTGTGGGTTCAATAATGTTGACGGGGACATAAAATTGTAAAGTGTATGAGAAGAAAATTGCGACAGCCATTGCCAAGCGGACAACTTGGGAGAGAATCTCATCAGCGGGAAGATTGAGTGTAACACTGCCTTCTACTTTGTCACCATACTTCAAGTAGCCGAAGAATCCAACAGCTGTATAGGCGGACGCGACTGTTACCATTCCTGTGTTCAGAACTCCAGTAGCACCTCCGAAGTCTTGGGGATTTGCCATGTTGTTCTCGAGCGGCAAAACGACCCCGATACCCTCAAACGCGTAAATAGCTGTCCCGAAATAGAGCGGCAGTGTAGACCACGACCCCACATGGGTCACCGTGTCCACATGAGGTAAGTTGTCCAGCATGTAGTAGAAAGTGATACCCAAGCCAGTGACAGTGAGTACGGATGCAAACAGCGACATCGGCGTGATGAATTTTAAATTCCTCACCATATTAATGAGAATCATCGGAATGAGCAGAATCATTAGGTATATTCGGACGTCAAGTTTTACAAAATAATGCGAGACCACCTCTTGGACGTTTAGCGCAACAAACAGAAAGTACACACAACAAAAACCGAATTGCGTCACGCATAGAAAAGTGGTGATGGTTTTAGTCGCTGCTCGAGAGTATCTTCGTAGAGCTATTGGACCCGTGTCCAAACTGGCAGCCGCCACTTCCGAAAAACTCAACGCTGGCACTTGCAGACGCATGCAGAGCTCGTGAGAACAATTTACCAGCATATGCATGCAGTGTGTGCATATTGCGCCCATAATCAGAGTTCCCACTAAACCAATGTACAAACCTGCATTTTTAAATGCGTCCGGCATAGCTAAGATACCAGTTCCAATATTTCCCTTGAGCAAGTGCACCAAAGTGTCCAAATTCGAGGTTGGATGTTCGTTTGTGCGATGTTCTGAAGGATTGTAGTCGTTCTTTGATTGTTTTTCCAATGAATCGAGATTGTTGTCGCTCTGGACATCGACCAGGCCATTGTCAGGGGAGTTGCGAATATCAGGTCGAGCGATGATACGTCCATGACTTTGATCCAGTTGCTCCTGGAGCTGTAGAAGTGGTTGTCGTTCACTCATTGCCAAACAGAATATGTGCTTCCTCCCAGTATCAGATTGGTATTGATTTTTTGTTCTTTTTACTGTTCGACCGTATTGTTGATGGAATTTTTTCAATGTCAAGTTTAAAAGCAACACGAAAAAGGTTTTTCCATTAAATGTTAAGGTTTTGGGTACTTTTGACTGATTATCACACTTTGATTTAGGGAAAAATAAGTAATTAACTAAAATTTGGAGTGGAAAATTAATAAAAAAATGTTCACAGAACACTGAAATTGAGATTGGAATTCAATTGATTTTTTCACAAAGTTTATATTCTTGAGAACCCGAACGGGAGTGATATCAGCGCTGGCCAAATGTTGAATGAAAATTAAATCATAGGAGACACTTTCTCTAAGAGAGTTCGCGTAAACCTGCGCCTTTTGGACTTTGGGAAAAATATTTCTTTGTTTTCATTCGATTGGTGTTTTTGTGCTGTTGACAGAAGATAAGACGAATGACAGATGCCAGCTGATTTTCTTTGTGGGGTGCGTTCATAAAGTAATTATGAATGCATTCAGCGCACAAATAAAAAAGGGAAGTATTTTACTTTGAATCAAGAAAGAGAATATAAAAATGTCCTAAAATGTATACACTTTGATTGATGCGTTATAATAGAAAAAAAATTGATAAATAAGCCGAGTGGGATCATTTTGGTATAAGGATCAGTAAAAATAAAACACATACAATGTAAAGTGTCGCCATAAATACATATTTTAATCAATTAAAAGTCAATATATCGAATTTTATTTCATAAAAATTAAATAAAAAATATTCTGGCTTTTTACATTGAACTACTTGTAGTATTTACTATTCTAAGTTTTGATGCCACTTTTTAATTATTGCTTAGTATACGTTTAAGTATATAAATCGTGAAATAAAATTGACTGTGTAATATTAGCGTCTAAAATAAAATTCCAAACACTACAACTCATATAACTAAAAACCCTACTGCTAGATGTCGCTTTAATATCTTCCAGTCTGATAAAACTTTTAATGCATGCCCACTTCAAACGCTAGAAGTTGGTATTCTTTTTCTCAATAAAATATCCCTAAGTTATTTTCGTAAATGTGAGATTTTTCATTTTTATATTTTTTGTTTGGAAATACATAATACTCAATTTATGTAGATAAACAAAAATTGAACATTCATGTATTCTTGTAAAATGATGATGTTTTATTTAAAACAAGTATTAGATATCGATACATCATAGTCAAATTCAATTTTAAATAACTTCTGCGACGAACCTCATTTCCGTTCTAAAAGTCAATGCGTTTCTTATATTATTTCACCATAACCCATTCCTTACCAAACCATTCCGCACCCCACACCAAAACAATAACAAACCCATACCCAATCTACACACTTTCTAACAATTTCTAACCACAAGAACCACCCCAATTCCATAAACAATGAAAATCAGCTGCGAAGAAAGCTTCTCCGGCCAGAAAAAAACTTAAGACTTAACGCCTAGTAAATTTTTCAAACTGAAAGCCATTATTGTTTATTCTTACCTCGGCTAAGTTGAACTTGAGGTCTAATTGGATTTGCGAATTGAAAAGAGAATTTGTTTTGACCAAAGTGCAGTCCCTTACAGTACCGGAAACGCCTTCGTGCCTTGCTATTCGTAGTCTCTGTATATACTATTTATACTATATTCTTAGGAATTTAAGTGATAAAGAGAATTAAAAGTGACATATTCCAAGTGATTAAAAGCTTTAATCCGGAATTCAACAACAGAGGATTGAATTAATTCAGTTATAATTTCGTTAGTGATGACGCCTAAAAATATGTGCCTTACATAAAATATTAGTTTAAATTGTTGTGAGTTGAGATTTTAAAATTTTTAAGTCATAATTTTCAATGGGGAATAAAAAATGTAACTAACAAAATTCAAAGAAAATAAATGAAGAAATATTTTAAAATAATATAGTGTCAAATGAAAATCAATGGGAATTACAAGCCTCCCACCGCTTAAGTTGTTTTGTTATGTGTGATGTCCAAGTTTGTACATATTTTGCCTTTTAATAACTAAGTTCAATATGTAAACAAAGAAAATCAAAAGTGATGTTATAATTTAAAAAAAAAAGAAAAAATATATATGTATATGTAGAAGAAAAAACGACACGGTTGAAAAGCCTTTTCGAAAATAAAGAAAAAAATATTTCAACATGCAGCAGCACAACAAATTGATGTTAACTATAAATATATAAATAGCTATAAATTTGACAAAATGTAAAATTCTACCGTCAACAGCTATTTCATATGAAAAAATGTTATTACATTCAATTTTCGATAGTATCATCGATAATAATCATTGTGGATTAGAGAAAAAAATATTTTCAATTTTTTTTCTTTTCATTTTGGAGTACGCGAAAAACATTATCAACAGTAACAATTCAAATAAAAAGGATAGCATGAAATCAGCTTTTAATTTAAGGTATGAATTGATTGTACAAATTTAATTCAAAACTTGTCCAAAAAAATTAAAAATATGTATCACGTTTCTGCAAATTTTATTATTCATTTATTTATTTTTCAAACTTTTTAAATTTGAAATGTGCACGACTGTGCAACTGACGCTAGGTTTCGACTATGTATTAATAATTTTTTTTCTATTTTAGAGGTAACTCACAGTGAGACATTTATTTAAATTCAGGACCCATCTCTTTCAGCAAACAACATATTATGTATGTTTATACATATATATCTGTATAAACTCGTATACATATACATATGTATATATATATACATTATATTAAATCGGTACAAACTTAAGCCTGTTCAAATTGATTACATATGTTATTTAAACCATATTTGTAAATCTGCTATCGATACCTCAAGATTTTATGAATATGATTTTCGAACGGTGGTAGTTTATGAAATCCGTACATTTATTTTAGATTTCAAATACTTCGCTTGGGCCTCCTTCAAAATTAATTTAAACAGTTCCTTATTTTAAGATTGAAAATGAATGAATTTTGAAATAATCAATCGTAGACTTTAAGGCCTATATATGTATGTATAAAGTTCATATTCTTTAACCAATAAAAACTGCAAATAAAACTGCACAGTAAAAGCAAATAGAAAAAGAATAGTGCATAAAAGAAATAACCAATTTTATTTAAAATATTCAACATTATTTTATAACAATTTCAAATGCTGCACTAGTTTGTCAATCTTCTCCCCATGATCTGGTCCAATACCCAAAACAGTAGCTGTTCCTGGTTCAAGTTGCGTACGTCCAGCATCTTTCACAATTTCCGCAACCAAATTCACTTTGCTTGCCTCATCACGAATTCGTAGAATCTCTTCCAAAGAATCAACTTTCAACACGATTTTAGGTTGACCCCAAATACACCACGATTCCAATGCTTTGGCATTGACCTTTTGTGAACGTTGGTAGCAAAGAATGGAAGCATGTGAGCATTGGGCCGCTGTTTTGCCCTTGGACATTTTAAGATCCGCTCGAACAAGCAGGGCTAATTTGTTTTGGTTTTGTCTCTTTAGGTGGGAAAGAAGACGGAAGAATTTCGTCAGCATTTTTAAATGAAACGTTATCGGTTCACTTGATGTTTTTATATTTTTCAGTTTGTTCTTTCGTGTATTTAAGCATACACTCTTTAAAATCCTTGACTTTGTCTTGGCAGCTACGCCAGTCTCCTGTTTCTGCAATGCACTCCTGCAAGTTAAAAAAAATCATTCAATTTGTTCAAACAAAATGCGGCTTAGATATTTGTACCTGTACTTTGTAATGCAATTCAATGCAACCGGTCTTTTTGAGCATCAATTCGACAGGATCTTCGATATCTGACATTATTTAAAAATAAGTATTTTCATTAAATTCAACAAAACCTTTTAAAATTTAATGAAAACAAATTCAACCTCTAAACTACCAACTACCAGCTGACATCTCAACTCAAGTAATCTATTCTAATTGTCAAAAAATCTCTGACACATTTAGGGTAAATGCACAGGTGGTCTTCTTATGCTTTGTTTGCACTGAAAATTACAACTGAATATAGACATTCTTATTAATTTTTGTAATCCATTTGAATAGAAGGTATTTGGTTGAAGCTTTTGAAAAGAAGAAAGCTGCATGTTGTTGACTTGCGTGTTAAGTGTTTCAGTCATCAGAGTTATTTATGTCTTATATTTCTGAAAATGTGTTGTTTCATGTGATTAATATAAAGCACGTGGCTTCTTCAGTTTGTATTTTCTTAAATTAATTTTGTAAAATCATGAAAGTATATAATTTTCTTATCATGTCCCTTTTTGTTTGTTAGGTTGTTAAAGATTTAAATCATAAGTTGATAGGAGTAATAGGAACAAAACAGAATTCCTAATAATATGTTCCATGATTCAATAACTTTAATTAATTGATTTAGATGTTTGACTGTAATTTGAGCTATTAATAACTTAAGATCATACATTTTAAATATTATAAATATGTTTCTTTCTCTAAGAATTAAATTCTGATTGTAGGTACACACAACTTCAGCTATTCGTTAGAAGTTGTGAATTTGAGAGTGGAGTGTTTGATTTAAAAAATTAATTATCTGACCTAGAGTCTATTGATGTTAGTTCGCTTTGATGTTCAAAGAAAAAAATCTAGTAAAATAGTTTTTAATTTGTTTCAAAAATAACGACCTAGTATGAAATGAAATATATGCATTTGTTATAAAAAAAAAGTCCTTCTACTATCGTGCAAAATTCATTACCTTCGAATCAGCGAATCAGATTTTCAAAATCATGCATATTAATTTGAAAACAAAAAAATCTAATAATAACACGTTCACATCTTAGCAACACGTAATAGAGCAATAGGGGAGGGGGGGGGGTGTTCTTCTGAACAAATAATAATCCTCGATTTTCAAATGTGACATGAAATTCTTCAATGTACTTAGCAAATAATATCGTGATTCAGAACTTTGCATTTTCCGGTGGCCTTGTTCCATAAGCATTATTCCTTGCAGTTTTTGTTCTTAATTCTTGAAGACGTTGAGGTGGTGGTCCTCTGTCGTCACCTTCTGGCAACAGTTTATTTTATTTTTTGTTATGTGATTTGCTAAAGCTTACAATTTTTTTAGGCAAAACAAAAACTTTAATTGGGCAAAAAGTAATAAACTTCAAAACTAACATGCATATTGCATTGCAACATGAAGAAGTGCTTTCTTTTCAACAGAGGGTGGTTCAAAAATTCTAAAGCGTTTATTTACGAGGACAAAAGATTTCCAATGATATCTTTAGTCTAGAGTATGAACAAAAAATAATTACATATAATCAAAATATCAAAAATGTTAAATTTTTCGGTTGGTAATTTATAGTATTTCTTTTTTCTTTTGTATCACCCTAAAAAATGAAATTGATAAAATTCTAGCACGATTTTAATTCAACATCAACATGCATAATAATCCAGCCAATCTAACCCAAAAACGAAATTGAAACCATTAATCAAAATATTGCCTGATTTCTAAAGGTTTTTGGTTTCAGTTGATAGTATTGTTTTCACCACTCGAATTTAAGAAGTATGTACAAATATAAATGGGGTTTGTATACAAGTTTTATTAAGTTAAACTACAGGATTTAAGTCCGTTTTAAGATTTATAAAAGTTGTTTGGCTTTTGACATATGAAAACTTGACAATTTCTAAACGCTTTAACTTTCCGTATACATGTTTGTCATAGTTTCATGTCACCTGTCACAATTATGAATTCGTTATTTCCATATAATAAAAATCGGAATTTTGACAGGTTTAATATAAGAAAAAATGATTTATTTTACAAATCAAGTAGAATAAATCATTATTTTATTTAATACAAAATAATTAATTAGAATTTTCTTTCAGAACTCCTTCCACCTTTCCAATAATTTTCTTCCAACATTTTTGACCGAAGAAAAATTGTTCTTTTTTGAAACAATAATAAGTAATGACCATGACCTACAAATTTTATTCCTACCTAACTAAATTTCTAAAAAAAATATTTCTCTTCGAAATAACTGTGATTATTTTGGTACTTTTGATTTGGAAAAAAAACATATTTTATCTTGTTTTCTATTCCAGCCAAATGAAGTATTAATTATTTTCATATATTTTTTAATCGAATGGATAAGTGTGGTTGAGTAATAAAACTAATTATTGTTGAAAAAAGAATTGTGCACAGATTAACCATTATTAATCATTCTCTACAAATGCTGATGGATAAGGTCTTTCCGTTGTTTTTTTTTTGAATATCCTTGCAAGTCCTGAGCTACCCCTGAAAATTTCTATTAGCAGCTAGATTTTTTTCCTTCCGTGCTGAAATTATTAGTTGTTATGTAAATTAAAGGGGACACGAACATTCTTCTTAAGTACATACCTACTTTAGTTAAGCAGTATATTATTTAATTCGTCGGGATTTGGACTTGAGTTAACTTAGTATAATATGTAATAAGAAACGACGTATTACAAACCAATAGCCAGTAGCAAGTACGAATATGTCTGGTTATTCAAAGTCTATTGGTATGTAGTTAAATTCCCAATGTCAAGAGGTTGTACTAATTTGGACTCGAGTTGGAAGCTCAAACTTCATTGATGTTGGGCATTTGTTTTTTTAATACAAAAAAAAAAAAAAAACAGTGTACGTTAAACCTATGCACATAAATAGAACCTTATTTCAAACTGATTTTTACACTTACATATTTTTATTTATTATCTTGAAGAACACATTAGGTATAAAAATCCGTCATCTGTAAAATGAAAATTAACTAAAGAACATTTCAAAATCACATTCTTCGGATAGTTGTTTAATTAATTTGTTTCTAGAGCTGAATAAACTTAAGCTTGTGAATTTTGTTTACAATATATTTATTAATATACATAACACATAAGGAAACCAGAGAAGAAATACATATACATATATGTATGTGGTTTAGAAATTCCTAAAGAATTTAAAAATAAAATGTATTTTTAGATCAATAGTTTTCTAATTATTGTCTCTCATCTTTACGGTACAATACTACCAATTTAAGTTCATTTGTTGAATATTGACATATCTTTCAAAACTTTTGTATCCATTTTAATATGTACATATGTACATACATATGTATATTGTTTGCTAAAAAAAGTGTCATAGTCTTTATTCAAAACCAAAAATGTGGAAATTCCAAATCAAAAAAAAAAGGAAAAGCTGAAAACGTACTCGAGCGTTTTGTTTTATTATTTTCTCACAAAAGAATTATGTCAATCCCTGTATAATGAACATAAATAATTTTCTATGTACATACATTTATATAGCTTTATTATTATGTCGTAAGAACCACAATAGGAGACACCTTCTTCGGCACAAGTAAAAGGTATCGTATAGCTACGTTTCTCTACCCCCAAACGTCCGAGCACCATTTAGCCTTTAATATTATAATCAATTTATGTATGCATAAATATTTGTGGGGCAAAATGTTAAAAAAAGAAACAACAAATCTTTGAACCCTTAATCAAATTTATATTGTAAGGGTTGAAGAAAAAAAAGACCCCAGAATTCTTGTAAGTGGTTATTCGCATGATTGGCCAAATGTTTGTTAGTTTTGGCGCCCGCCCGTTACACCAAAAAGAAAATAATACCCGTCACGCGTTTGTTTGGATGAAGTGTACGCATACGTAGTTGTTGTTGTACCTACCACAAGGTGTAAGTGCATTCCATGCAATAAAATTTGCGTGCCATGGTAATGTGATTACCTCACCTCTTTAAAGAGTTAAATGCATGCCTCATCCGACGACGTGTATGGTTTGTCTGAGCCTGGTGATGGAAGAGCGAAACGAAGAAATAAGGTGTGGTCCATGTTGTGTAGCCTTCTTGGACTTGGATGGCTATGTTGCTGAAAAGTGTCACGCTTCTGTTCGAGTTTTCAGATAATTACTCCGGGCTTGTTGACATGGTACAAGACTCATACACAATCACGTGTGAGACATAAGTCATTGTGTATAATATTCTTTAGCTATACTCACTAAAAACTAACCCACTAATGTGTGGCTTTTGAAAAAAATTGCGATGGTTTTTAGGTTAAGGTCGAAGGACATATGGAGACTGGAAGATATCCATCGCTGTTTTTTATTACATACATTCAAAATTTGAATTAAATTCGGTTCACTTATATCATTTATGTACATCCATTATATGTTTTACAATTTTACATAATGTTAATCAATGATGTACCTCTTTGATCAAAAAGTTTCCGGAATTACCAAAGTCAGTGGCAGTCCCTTTAAAAAATATAAATTTCCCACAAATTTCAACAATTGTACTCAAAAGTTTCTGTATTAAAGTTGTTTTTTTCCTACCTATAATTTTTGTTTATTATATTTTGCAGTTTGCTGATGTTATTGCTTCTGAAAAACAATGATATGATTACAATGTCCGAAAGTGTGAACTTAAGCTCCTCCTTAGATTATCATATGGAAGATGGATATGACAAGAACCAAAGACCAAGTAAGTTCTTCTTTATAGTATCTCAAGTGTAGGTAATTTAACCATGTGGACATCCGCTTTAAGGTATTGAATTAAATTTTTATTTCGAGCACTGTGGCGTATGAGTAACATTTACATAGTATGCTAACTTGATATCTGAGTTAATTATTTCCCATACATTATTCTGATAAGTAAAAAATAGGAAATATTACAGATCTGAGATAAAGACCAAAAATCCTCAGCTAAATAACTCAGAACAATCCCCAAAATCACATTTGCAAATAAGGAAATTGATTTGTTCATAAAACGTTTAAGCACATCATTGTTGACAAAACAAATTTACTATTAACCTTAATAAATGAAGACCACACCTAGTGTTTAAGTTTCATTTTGTTAGTTTACTTTCTTCATTTTGAGTGAATTTCTATATTAACTGTGTTAACATGTTTGATGTAAAAGGTCATTCCACGTAATAACATTAAAGAAGACATTCGAGCGTGAAACACAATCAAGAATGTATCACAGTATTTTATTTTCCAATAATAATAATATTTCAATCATATTTTTGAACTATACATATAAAAGTTCTACGACTACTTTCTACCAAAAAGAATTAAAATCGCATTCATAAAAGTGGTGCTTTATATTGTGTACATATGTATATGGTTTGCATTTTTTTATTATTTGTAAAACAATTAATCATTACACAGACATAAGAGTGGGTTGTTTTTTTTTAAGTCCCCAAATTTAGACAATCAATCATTACCATTAGCAGGCTTTTTAACTCAATAAATGTCCACCACCCCTATTTTGCTAAGTTCAAAAAAAAATTACGTCCACCCCAAAAGCAAATAACTGCCATTGATATAACGATGATCTGAGACTTCTAATATGTTGACTTCGAAATCATAACAGTTTATTTAGACGACTAAAAACAGATAGCGTGTTAATATACGAGTACAATAAAGTTTTATCACTTAATTAGGTTGAAACAAAAATGTTTTCGATATCAGAACCTTGAAGGAACAATACATTTTCAAAATCTAAAAATAGGTACTTTAGCCATACCTAACTAAACTTGTGTAAAGTTTAAAGAAGTTTTAACAATTTTAATTTTGACTTATCCCTGTACTGTTCTGCTAGCTACAAACATTGCTCGCTTTCAGTTCTGACAACGAGACGACATTTAATAATTTATCCAACTTCAATCTTTTAAATTAAGAGGATTAAGTGTCGATGGCCGTTAAGGACAAACATTGAAACATCCTTGCTGCCCACTTATTGCCACCTTGCGCTTCACTTCCGATTGAATTGCGTCTTGTGCTTTTACCGGGATCATGGCTCATGGTTCATACATGGCCAGGCCATTGATGATGGACTCTCCTTACAGAATGGCGCACCTTTTCATTGATTTCAATATTTATGGTATCCCCTTCGTATGATGGGGTTCATTTGCCCGGGGACTGATGTTTAAATTTTTTGTCTTGACTCGCTGCCAATTATATTGAAAGTTATTAGAGTATTTATAGATATTTAGCCGAAGGGCATCAGATAATAATTTGAAATTCATTTTTTTTTTTTTGTATGTACACATGTGTATTTCAGGATGTATGTTTGTATGTATGTATGTTTATTTACAGATTCAACAACATATGTCGATGTGGGCCTTTTTATTAATCGTATCTCGGCAGTGGAAGAGAACAAGGAAGTAAGGATTTAGCCAATTGGCCGATACGCAATACCATTTAAGCCGATTGATTAGTTGTCTAAAAAATTTCAGGAAATTTCATTCGATGTGTTTTTGCAAGTAATATGGACAGATCTGAGGATACGACCGCGCGAAACGAATTTAACACGAAAAAAAAATTTCACCGAATTACAAATTGAAGAACGACAAAAAATATGGGTATGATTTAAAAAATAAATAAATTCTAAAATAGAATTTTAAACTTTTTACAAAATCTATACAAAACTACAGGATTTCAATCAATATTTAGTATGAATGTAAATTCTTATCTTTTCGTATACATTTTGAGAAGCATTTATATGTACGTAAACTCACTTAGTCACTTTGAGTGAATATAATATCATAAGGTCGTGTGTTGATATTAAAAAAAAAAATAAATATTTATACAATTTCTTTTTGATTTAATTAAGCGTTTTCTCACCTCTTTTTTTTTTTTTTTGAAGGTACCAGACTTGTATATAAGACAACTCAAGGAAATGAAAATAATTAAATTATTTGAAGATATATCTAGTTTACGACTTTATCAAAATAGTACAATTGTTCTTAGTATAGGGTAAGTACCTACATAATATGTACATACATGCATAACTAAAATAAATTATTTTTATTCGCTTTTTTCCGAGTTCTCGATTTGAAATAATTTTGTTAAATGTAAAATTTGGTGAATAATAACCATGTTTTACACGTTTCATAATTATACTTGCATAGTAGCAAATTCTGAAAATGAAGAATTTTTAAAAACTTTGCTTTTAAACACATTTCTAAATACATACATATCTATTCAAATAAGTTTATGTCCTTAATAAAAAAAAAATGCATGAAAAAATATACTGTACATACATACATCAACAAAATCAAAATCAGCAAATTTTGTGTCAGAAAAAGTATGTTTAAACTTTCGTATTAGAATGTCTCGAGAATTCAAGTTCGGATTCTGAGTATCGAAAACCTTTAAGAATGTAATGATAGGTGTCTTTCTTTATACTTACAGAGCTACCATTATTATAAAATGTGATATGGACTTCGTTTTGTACCCGTTAGATGTACAAAAATGTCCAGTAGATTTCAGTAGTTGTAAGTATTGAACTCATATATTTTTAGTTTTCTTTTTTCAATTAAATTCTTCATTTTAATTTTATTTTAGATAAATATTCGAGATATGAAATGGAATTCCATTGGAAACGAGGCAATGCCATTACATATCCCAACGATTTTGGCAATGGCTTTTTTCGACTGCCCAAATATGTTGTATCCTTTCATCCTGAATTGGATATGCGTATAATAAACTATGGTGATGGTAAGTTACAGTATATACATATATGCATTAACTGCAAATTATTGTCCAATGTTTAGAGGACCACTCCTCGGCTCGTTTGGAAATAACACTTTCTCGTGAAGTCAAAAGCTATCTCCTCGAAAATTACCTGCCATCGACACTGTTCGTATCAATGTCCTGGGGAAGTTTTGTAGTAGTCCCAGAAGTTGTTCCTGGCCGAATGGTTCTCCTAGTGACAACACTTTTATCGTTAATAACAATGTTTGACACGGTACGCAATAATTCTCCAGATGCTTTGGAATTAAAGTGCCTCGAGGTGAGAATGAGTAATCGTTTAAATTGAAATTTGAATTAATTATATTATATGTACAACTCGCAGTTTTATTTTTTTGCTTTGTTTGTCCATATTCTTTGTATACATAGCCAAGGATGACTGAGTTTATTTTGAGAACAAGTGTACACACCCCCGAGCGCATATGTAGCTCTCAAAAGTGTCTTCCTGACATTGTTCAATGTCCATGTCCAGTGTCCAGTGCTTATTTAATTCTGTACAGTCGGGAGATGGGGGATTTATTTCGCTTTTTATGTTATTTTTTATTTAATTAAACATAAACTTTAATTTTGACTATACAAATACATATACCTTTAATGGACTACAGTGGCGTGTATGATAAATAGATTAAAACAACATGACCAGGAAAAATGTTCTTATTTAATTCACGTTTTGCAAAATTTAATAGATTCCTTTTTTGAGCAAAGCTCCATTAGTACATCATGAACGTTATTACAATTTTAGGTGTGGCTTATATCATGTACGCTCTTTGTTTTTCTCGCACTAATGGAGTATTTTATTGTCCTGTTTGGTATTCGTTATGACAAACACTGGCGCACTTCAAAAACCCTCATTCCAGGATTGGTTTCGCCTACAATAAATTTGGCAGCAAGTGGAATGAGCTCGGAAACTCCCGTAAGATAATTAAATCAGAGTTTTAGCATATCAAATTTTCAGAACATAATTTTTTATATAATTCAAGATGACTACATTTCGTGGTCCTCGAAAGAATGGCATTGAACACGCTGCAAGGGGTTTTCAGTTAAACAGAGTAAATCCCGAAACGAAAACAATTAAAACGAATAATTCACTGAGTCCGAATGTACCTGCTTCTTCAGAACATCCAAATGCAACGCAACCACAAGTATCAGAAAATGAGGACTCCAGCACAATTGATCCGTCAAATAGTAATCCAATGCATAGAAGAAGGTTATAATTATTTTTTATTTTCATATTGAAAAAAAGGAAAAACTGTCCTAAAACATATTGTTTTATAAATCTAGCTTTTACAGATTCAGAAATGCTGCTGAGTATGCTCTTCTTTATGCAGGATCACAGCGAGGCCGATTAGATCAAATATCCTTGGTTCTTTTTCCATTGAGCTTTTTGGTCTTCGCCATTGTCTACTGGGTGCTGTATCTCAGTGAATCACGAAAGAAAATATGATACGATATTGTTATGTTGTACAGTCTAATGAGGTTCTATTTTATTAAACTCTTCAGATTTATAGTTCTTTTATTAAAGATTTACTCCTTAAGCTAATTTAATTTTTGATTATTTTTTTAGTGGAATGTGATACTGTACAAAATACCAAAAATGATAAGAAAAATGTAAATTTTGAACTATTATTTCAATTACAAAAAAACTTTGAATTCCTAACTTTTATCAATATTCATCATATTTAAATACTTCTATTTCGCCAATGTCTTGGAATAAAAACAAAAACATGCTGTGTAAAAATAAATAGATTAATAGAAAAAATACATTCTTCCGATATATTAATACATATAGTAGTAAAATTAGAAATTCAATCTGTTTCATAAAATCTTTTGATTACAAATATAACTTTTAACTAAGTAGACCAATATTTATTGTATAAAAAAAAACAATATATTTACACATTCGAAAAGAAAGAAACACATAAATAAAGTTTTCCAATTGTTACGTGCCTTCATTCTAATATCAAATATTATGTATTATATTTTAAATATATTGAACAAAATAAATTAAACAAAGTTGTAAATTTTTAAAGTAAATATTTAACTTGAACGCAACAAAGATAAAATAATAAATAAATTTAAAACAAATGCTTTATTTTTTCTTTAATTAATATAGTTGATTAGAATTACTTCCTGGTAAGAACGTTCTCCTTTTTCCCGCTATATGAGGAAATCAGTTCCAATACTGTGGGGGTAGTCTATGGTATGGTTAAGCATCTTTCTTTTGAAGACACAAACAACAACTTCAATTTCAAACGTTTAAAATTGACCAAATAAGTTTACAACAAAATTAGAGTGGATGTAGAAACTAAAATATCGTTGTTCTTCTATAGACAAGAAACTATTCTTGTTTTATTTTGTATTCCTGTGTTATTTCAACCAAAAATCTTATTGAGCTTCAAATTGAGTCCTGTTTATTTCGAAAACAAACATTTGTTTCCTCTTGCGCCTGCTGTTCTTATTTTCATTTCAACAAGGTTTAATTTGTATTTATTTTATTGAAGAAAATTAACTAATAAATAAAATAATAATGTGTCCAAAAAAACAGTTGAACTTTGTATATTTCTAACATAAAACAAAATTAAGTAGGTTAGTGCAAAAAAATAAAATCTATCAATATTTAAAAAAAAAACACAATAAATTGAATGGAAAACTAAAGAATACATAATATGTAAAGTATGTATGTATATAAAATTATATATAAATGTTTTTCTTTTTAACTTGGCTGTTTCGCCATTATCCTTATATCTCCGAAATAAAAATGTTTACACTCTTATTTCATAAGAATTATTGCAAGTTTGCAGTTTTATTTTGGCATATAAGATGCATACAATTGTTGTTTTGTTTATGTTTTTGTCAATCGCATAAGGTACACAATACTATTTGAATCATTATCAATCGGTTCAAAGAGCCTTTAAAATGATTTTTTTTTATGTTCCAATCTAAATATTTCTGTTATACAAAAACACTTTAAGAGTAGGTATTTATATTGTGGGATAATATAGTGGAAGGAAGAGAAGGGAAGGGAGAAATTTAATGCAAACTAATTAACTACATAAAAATAATATAATATGTAAAAGTATATATATAAAAAGGAATGTGAAGGAATTATGTAGTTTCATTTGCCATTCCAATAGCAGACTTTGCCATTTTCAAACGCTAAATTTATTCGTGGGTGTGGCAGGAGTTTTCCAATTTTAATCAGTCCGACATTTTCATCTTCGAAATACTAAAACAATAAATATGTATCAATACACATACAATAAATTTTAGTATTTTTCTTACCAAACACTGTTTGATGAACTTGAGGAACTTTTCATTCATTGCAGCGTTAATTGCCGGTAATCGTTGTAAGCTAAAAGATATTTATGATATAGATCTAGACTTTTATTCAATTATTCTAATACTACCTTTCATCGTTGCACAAATTTCGCACAATATATTCACAAATCCGTGTATTGCAGTCGACGTCAAAGAGAGGAACGCCAAAGTTAACATCAAGCACAGTCCAGGGCTCACCAAAGTCTTCATCTGACTGGGAATCCAAGGAGGAGAGCCTCTCATTAGATTGCATTGGAATTTCAACAGAACCCTGGGATACCAGTTCTCTGGTAGGTTCGCAGCTGGCGACCTCAGATGCTAACAGTTCGTTGCAGTCTTCCGACATAAAAACATTTGATGGAGACCCATGCTGAGGTGTCACCGAAAAGTAATCTTCATCGGGGCTCTTCAAGTCCGACCGTTTAGTCGGTGTTTGACGATTAAAGCTGGTCACTTCGGAGGCATCTTGGGGTGATGTTATTTCGGGAGTTATAATTTTGTTTTCTTTTTTGGTGTCTTTGGCTGCAGGAGGCTCGGATAGTGTTTTCACCTCAACTGCTCCACCGGGTATACTCTTTTTCTTTACTCGTGGACGCTCTATATGCACATCAACGTCATAGTTTTCGCATCCAATATCAGACACGCCAGTGTTTACAAAAGTTATAAAACCACAAGTATTTTCCAAATCAAGTTGATTACGCAAATTTCGAACAGCCTTATGTTCAGACCACATAGTTTGGCGACCGTCTTTTTCATTAAACGGGAATGCTTCATAGCGAAGTTCACCTGGTGAACGTATTCCATAGCCTTGCAACAAGATACAACCATTTTTAAGTTGATCATTTAGATTTCGAAAATTCTCTGAATTTATAACATATGAATCGCTATGAAGGATATTGACCAGAAGTTTGCCATAACCCAAGAATAGGCGGGGTAGTGATTTTAATGTAGTTCCCTTACATAGGAGTAAACTTGGTGGCCCATATCCAGATATATGGTAGTAGAATAATTTGGACCATAAATGAGAGTTCTCAGAACTTCTATAGAATTGGCCAAAAAATGGAATGTTGAACACATGCGTTGTTAAACCAGTGAGGGGAGATGCCGATATGATAAATCTGAAAAATGGGTTTTTCCAATAGAATGAAGTCGTACAGCAAAATAATTATTAAATGAGTTTTACAAAAATAGTAATAGACACAAATTTTGTTAATCAAAGACAAAATATTGTTCCAAAATAGTAAAATGGTTCTACTAATAGTAAAAATCCATCAACATACATATAATAAATTTAATTTATTTACGAGGATAATAATGTACTATACTATAAAACTTTATCGCAAAAAATCTTCTCATGATGCCAACAATATAGACCAACATCTAGCTTGCCCACGCACCTCTTGTGCGTCAAGAAATTGTTTATGTGAAATTCTAAGCAAACATTTGTGACGGATGCGGATCGTCTGACGATGTAAAAAATAAACTAAAGCACAAACAAAAATCGAAGGATTTTTATTTAAATCAAATACAATACTGAAAATTGCGTATACGCCCAAGTGAACATCCATTTGAGTATCGTTATTAGACGGCTGAGAATTGAGAATGTACAATTGTACATATTTGTTGAGAATCTCCTAAGATTGAGCACCTGTAAAATTAGATCTTCTTTGTAAACGGCAATTCTCTTGCTCTTTAAGCTATCTCATTTGTTTGTAATAGCTTTCATGTGTTTTGATTATAAAACAATACAATGCAAATAGCTTATTCAATGGCTGTAGACTAAAAGTCTACGTGCGAAACCTTAGTTTTCAATAAAAAAAAAGATTTTACTATAAAAAAGCAACAAAAATTCTATTAGCATTGTGAAGTAAAACTAAAAACTAAAGTGAAATAAAATGTCCACTACATTTACAACTAGTGCTATTTTACTTTCCAGGTACTGTAATAAAAAGCAATCGTGAAGTTTTGTTCAATGGCGTTACTCTCAGATAATATTTAAATTTAAATTATATTCGAATTTTACTGTGGTATTTCATTCATTTATAAATAAAATTCCTATGTTTTGCACATTTATCAAATGGAAATTGTTTTCATTACATACATATATGTACGTGTTAGCATAAACTCTATTCAAAAAAAAACTCCAAACTAACTGTCCAAACCTTGTGATCGTGTGCCAAAAAGAGGCATACCAATGAAGTGGTAATATTATTCTTGTTTGTTTTCGTTTTCGTTTTCTTTTTCTTCTATCAATAGAAAAATACAATATGATTTCTGTAATTATTTTTTTTTTCTGGACTTTGAAACACTCTTCTACCAAGAGCAAAGATTCAATGCCCAATTTAAATAGAAAAACTAGTTTGATGCATTCAAGCACTGAATTGATATTCAAAGTCTCACTTCATATTATGGGCACGAGTAAATATGTAGTAATTTCATATTTCAATTAAAATGTTTTTGTTTATTAATAATGCATTTTAATTTTCATTTAATTTTTTTTTACTAATATTACCGCATTTTTAAACAACTATTTTTGTCTTTTCTCTATTCAGAACATGGTTACTCAGAGCAATTAATCTTCTCCACCCTTCAAAATTCATAATGTACATATGTTTACTTCCCCAAAGTGCAAATTTCTTAAATTTTAAGTCCAAAAATCTGTTAAAATTAACAAACAAAAAATAATTATAGCAAAATTTTAAGTTGTAGAAAGTTAACGAACAAAAATTTTTTTTAGGTTATCAAGACAATTAGTGTTTCTTAAAACCAAAAATCCCAGGGTTTTTTGACAACTATTGGGTTTCTTGGCTGAAGTCCAACAAACAAACTTAATACTTTTCTTATGAATTCTATACAAATCTATTTAAGAAAAGTGAAGTTCAAATTTATCATAGATAACATACATACATAAGTGAGACATTTTTTGGTAGAACAAAGATTTCACAAAAATCATTACATTTTGAGGTTGTGAAATTTTAACCTATCAAACAAAATGCATAATAGGAATAATATTTTTCTAGAAAACTAAAAAATATCCATTCTACAAGTTTTATTCATTCTACACTTGCTTTTGTGTGGGTTCTTTTCATCCGACACTATTATTTAGTAAAAATATAACAAAACAGCTCTGCAGTCTAAGATTTGAGAATTCTTAACTGCTTATCTGTTTTTATAATAAATTCAACAATTTCCTAAATGAAGACTAGACTTATAAAATAAAGTTATAATCTTTACTTACGGCCTGTGAATTCAATTAAATTTTATCCGAGGCTTTGTTAGACCATAAAATCAAACTCAGTCAAAATTCAGTCGTTAATTTAAAAAAGTTCACATAATACTTAAAAAACCTCTCACCGCTTGCATGCCAATGCTTACAAACACACCTTTTCAATGTATTCTTCTAATAATTGATATTTTATCCTAAAATCAAACCTATGTACATCGGTACACCCTGTTCACTTTATCCAGACAAACTTGTTTTGTTTCCATTTTTACGAAATAAGCGCTGAAAGCAGCCTCTCGGACTGTCATTCCACTGTCACACAAATTAATTGAGCTTGTGACGTTTCTCTCGACTGCGACTCGCACTCGCCTTCTTCACAAAACATACAACAAAAATATGTATATCAACTTTTAACATTTTTCACTATTTTATTTTCAGCATACACTGCGGTCGACTCTACGACAGTCGCACATCTAATTTTGATCTCATTAGTCTGAGATCCATTGCAATAAAATATATACCTACTTTACGATTAAAAAATTAATATTTGAAGAAAAAAAAGTTATAAAGCCCTTCTATTGGATAACAATCGATTTATCACAGCAAACCAGTGTATCACGAACAATTTATTGAATTAAAACCTTGAAGAAAAGAAGGTCTTGCTGCGGAAAAAACCTCAAGTGTTAATTTATTCACAGAGAAAAAAGGGGAATATCAATTAAAGAAGATGTTTTCAATATTACCAAGAATATCACGACAATCGGCGTTTAGGTGAGTACCACAAACCACACAGCAATAGAATCTGCTGCTTACAAACAGGCATATATTCAACTTCGAGCAAAGTTAATTCTTCCAATCAATTGGATTAATTTATCGTGATTGTGTACACAATTGACAATGGCAAACTGGTATTAGAAAAATGAAGCTAATGGAATTTTTTTTGCAAATAGCTGGGTCTTTCGGTGTGTAATTCCAACTTCATAGACCACAAGACAAGAGTTAGGATGAAAATATACAAAGCAAATTCGTATCTTACATAAGAATCTCGTTGCCTTTAAACCTCGTTATTAAGTGAAAGTGAATAGGGGTGGGTGTTGTTGGAGTGCCAAAGGCTGGCCGTACGTGCTTCGGGGACCAGTTAATTGGTTAAAAATCAATTTTTTTCTAACTGCAAACTCGTATTTAAATATTTTTGTGTTTTTAGAATAATAAAAATATTTCTCGTAGGCAAAGAGCAGCTACTTTTGTTGTTGGCTTCCCCAATACACATTTGTAATTATTAGTTGTGTGTAAAAACTGCCAATTAAGAGACAATAGAACATCAATATGTTCTGTTCATATATTATTATGCACTGTCGCATTCATATTAATAGAACACGATACAAAGAGAACGTGATAAACGCAATAATAATTGAAATTATGCAAAACAAAAACAATTCTTGACCGATTTAATTTTATACGTCTTTAGTTTTTTGGACAAGATTGCAACAAATGAAAGAGAAGTACCATACGTGTAAATATACAACACGAACAAATCTAGAATCAAAAAACTATTGGAACATTTTGCGACGTATCGATTTTTTCAGTTCATGGCCGGAGAACAAAAAAATATGTAAATAAAAATGCACAGGAAACACACGGTAGAAGAAGACTTAACTTCCCTTTTTAAGGGGCTTTACATAAATGAGGTAGGTATAAAGAGGTTTTTCCGAAATCAGTTAATAGGCTTATTTTATGCTAGCAGGAAACACTTTGAAAACTAAATGCTTATGAAGAACAACTAGGAAAAGTTTGTATTTATATTATATTTGTTTATTTTGAATAAAAGCCTTTTAATCACAGAGAAAGCAATATGATGCTGAAGAGTTTTCGTCAAGGAAGCTCTTAGAAATTAAAATCAGAATTTTTTTCGGTTGATATGGTTGAGATTATGTTAGAACGAATCTTAATCTGGTGACAAAGCAAGACCTCAGTAAGATCTTGTTATTTTTAATTTTCACTATTAAATTGGTTAAGCACATAATTTATAGTGTGTGGTAAACATAATTATTATTAACAGCACATCTAGTTCAATTAGAGGAATGTCGTTTGCTTGCACATTAGACATAATTAGGATGGTTTGTATCTATCTATGAAAATTAAAGAATCAGATATCTCTCTAATAAAAAACCCAATTGGAAACAAAACAAAGAAATTCATCTAATAAGAACTATATGTCATAC
Organism: Scaeva pyrastri; assembly: GCA_905146935.1. Taxonomy (NCBI): domain Eukaryota; kingdom Metazoa; phylum Arthropoda; class Insecta; order Diptera; family Syrphidae; genus Scaeva; species Scaeva pyrastri. The sequence continues at coordinate 10,692,124 of LR989928.1, read as the reverse complement.
ATAATCAAATTCATTCCAATCTTTTTTTTGATAATAAAAATCAAAAGATTGAACAAAAAACTGACCTATTGACATACGAGTCTCAAGAATTTAAAATGTTTTCTTTTTATTACTCTATGGGAACTGTTATCGAGTTTTTAAATATTTTTTTATTATTTCAGATACCACGAACGCTACATTAGTTCCGTTGTACCCAGTGCTAATCTTCCCGATACTGGTATTGTTAATGAACCCATTTTATCATATGGCAAGGATTCTCCTGAAAGAAAAGCTCTTAAAGCTGCCCTTAAATCGACCGCTGATAAATGCGAAGAAATTCCCATTGTTATTGGTGGCCAAGAAATAAAAACAAAAGATGTACGATATCAGGTGATGCCACATAATCATTCGCACAAAATTGCCAAATTCTATTGGGCCGACCAAAAAATAATCGAGAATGCAATCGAAGTTGCTTGCGATGCACAAACTAAATGGGATCGTACACCATTGACCGAACGAGTAAAGATATGGAATCGAGCTGCCGATTTAATGGCTGGAAAATACCGTCAAGAATTGAATGCCGCTACAATGTTGGGTCAAGCAAAAACGGTTATTCAAGCTGAAATTGATTCAGCTGCTGAATTAGTTGATTTCATACGGTAAGATACATTTTTGGAGAGATGTTGAGATTTTCTTCTTTATATATCCTCGAAAACAGAATGAATGCGTATTTTCTGAAAGAATGCACAAAATATCAGCCAATTAGCGAAAATGCTAAAGTGACTAAAAATTCGATGAGGTATCGTGGTATCGATGGTTTTGTTGCTGCTGTTAGTCCTTTCAACTTCACAGCCATCGGTGGCAACTTGGCCTATACCCCAGCACTAATGGTAAGCTAAAAAGATTCTGAGAATAAAAATCCTAATCTTGATTTACAGGGTTGTGCAGTATTATGGAAACCATCGGACACAGCGGTCCTCTCTAATTGGCGAATTTTCAACGCTATGCGAGAAGCAGGCGTACCAGATGGGGTTGTAAACTTTGTTCCTGCTGATGGACCAGTTTTTGGTGATACCATCACTAAATCCCCCTATCTAGCTGGTATCAACTTTACAGGATCAGTTCCGTAAGTTTCTTTCCTTTTTTGTCTGCACTCTTGAATTGATTTTAATACAAACATATCTAATGCTTTTAGAACATTCAACCGGTTGTGGAAGCAAGTTGGTAACAATATCGACAAATACAGAAACTTCCCTCGATTAATTGGTGAATGTGGAGGCAAGAACTTCCATTTTATTCACCCATCAGCAGACTTAGAAACTGCTGTGGCGTCAACTATTCGAGCTGCATTTGAATTTTGTGGACAAAAATGTTCAGCCTGTTCAAGGATGTACGTTCCAGAGTCATTATGGCCAAAAGTAAGTATCAACTTAATATGTAGCGTAAAGTAAACAGCTCACACAATTTTTTTCTGTTCATTTACAAGATTAAGGCCGGACTTGTGGAAAAAGCTGCCAAATTGAAAATTGGAGATGTTCAAGATTTCTCATCTTTCGCTTCGGCAGTTATCGATGACAAAGCATTCCAACGCATCAAATCGTACATTGAACACGCGAAAAGCAATTCGAACACTGAAGTTTTAGTAGGAGGAACATATTCAGATGAGAAAGGATACTTTGTGAATCCAACGATTGTGGAGACCAAGGACCCTCTTGATAAATTAATGACAGAAGAAATTTTCGGACCTCTCTTAACTGTGTACGTTTATAAGGACAGTGCACTAGAGGATACCATGAAAATGGTTACCACTTCAACACAATTCGCCCTAACTGGCGCTGTTTTCGCCACTGACGAGTGAGATAAATGATCTGTGTCTTCATAATGTAATTTGTTAAATTCTTTTACTTTGCTTATCAATAGGTCTTTCTTAACTCATGCCCTGGATAAATTTAAAATGGCAGCTGGCAACTTCTACATTAATGATAAATCAACTGGTGCTGTTGTGGGACAGCAACCATTCGGAGGTGGTCGTATGTCTGGTAAGCATTCAATTTATATGATTTAAAAGTCAATAGTTAAAGTTCTTTTGTTTTGTTTTGTTTTGTTTTCAAAGGAACAAACGACAAAGCTGGTGGTCCCCATTATATACTTCGTTGGACATCACCTCAAGCGATTAAGGAAACATTTGTTCCTCTGCGAGATGTTGAATATCCCTACATGAAGGAATAAATAATACAACATTTCTTTATGCTCGAATAAATGTTAACTATTTAAATACACGTTAATTAAAGACAATAAGAAAAAGAAAAAATTGTTGCAAAGGGGGCTAAGTTATATAGTTTCACATATTTATCACAGCATTTCACATACAAAAAATTAATAATAATAATTTAACTATAGTCGTGCGTGTGGCTTTGTGTCTAATTAAAGTGTAAATCTATAACAGAAATTAAAATAAATAATAATTTAAATAAAAATTATGTGTTTGCTATTTCTCATTTTGCGATATTAACTTTGATTTAAGTTAGATCACATGTTTGCAAGCATTACACAGGTGGCAGTTAACCTATTTTATTAAGACGCCAGTTAATTCGGTACTTAAATAAAACTGTTATGGACTTATGTAGTGTTGTTGGAATTGTTGGTAAATAAAACGCAGCTGTCAAAAACCAAACGCAGCTGTCAAAAACCAAACCCAACATTATTGTATAAATTCCTTTGTTTAAAAGGTGTCGGCACCAGGTTTTGTGTGTTTTTAAGAACACAGTATAAAACAAATATTGAATATAGAATTTAGAAATGGAGATGGAAATTAAAGGCTTTTATTAGCAATGTCGTTCAATGTTCGATGTGAAAAAAAAAAATTGTTAAATATGTTTGTTTAAAATGTAACTCAAAGACGAAGTCCTCTTAATGCAATTCAAGGCCAATGATATAAATATATTACTCTTAAAGTGATTTTTCTAATAAAATTAAAATAAATTGCCAATTAGTTTTGAAAAATTGAACTAATTTACTTGCTACTTTGAAGATGTAGAAAAATGAAGCACCACTTTTTTTGGGAACAAAAAATGCGACTAGGTTAGGTTAAAGCCTAGGTCAGAATCTCAAATTGTTTGCCACTGAAATAAAATGAACCAATTGTGATAAAAATTGTGACATGGAATAAGGGACATTTTTTTTTGGAAGGTTGAAACTTGTAGCAACCATAAAATATTTGGTATGTCTCAAACACTGCAGCAAATGTAACAGAAATAAGAAATCCTTATTTTATTTTCTTATACGAGTATTCTCTTTCCATGTATACCACGTTTTAAAATTCAAACGAAAAACTCTACACAAAAACATAACAAACAAACAAACTTACTTGTATTTCTTTTCCAAAAGCCGATCCCTAGTCTTGTGATCTAAGCTCTCAAGACACTCTAATCGTAGTAGATCCAGTCCACCAGGAAGAACATTCCTCAATGCAATTATTGTTGATCGCAAAATAATCTGCAATACAAAATAGGAAATAATCATTTTCTTTTAAATTTTAACAATTGGTAATTTTTAAATCTTACCGCATGAGCAAAATATCTGCTAACATCTCCTTCCCCCTCGGCATCGAGAAGTGATACCTTCTCCAGCTCCGCCAAGAACGTATCCATACTTTCGTCGCACAATTTGCCCACTTCAAACATAGTTACTGCATGATTTTTAAGTCCTGGCGATAAATTGCCCATCATTAAAAACGCCGTAAGCGTCGAATCAAACAAAAATCCAACACGTTTTCCACTCTTCGGACTGGGACTTTCTTTTAGAGATTTATTAGCTGCTTCACTCACATCCTCTAACTCTGAGCTCAATTCATTCTCTGAACTACCTTTGTCAGTAACTGTTCTTTTTGTCTCTTGCACCGGCGATGGTGTGGGTAAGTTTGGAAATGAGAAATCACTATTATTCTCATCCGAAATATATTCAATGGAATTATTGTCTTTTTGTTGTTTTGGACTATTTTCCTGTGTTATGAGACCCGTGCCTTCTTCATTGATCAATAGTGAGTGATAATTCAGAGGGGTAACTTGTGGACGATCATCTTGATGTGCTTCACGTTTGCTTTTGTCCCAACTTGCATGATAAATTGCCGTGAAACTATCGTCGAGTGGATCCTTTCGTTTGGCAAATCCTAGACGACAGAAGAGCGAAACTGCCTGTTTGACAGTGTCCAGATCAATTTGCAGCATATTGGCTAGTTCAGACATAGTCATATGCTCATCGGTGCTCACAAAGATCTTGTAAAGGAGGTTCTCAAAATAATCGCCGCTTACGCGATTCATTACAAAGTTACGAAGCGGTGGAATGCATATTCGATCTTCTCCACTGATTGGGACATCCAGATAGATAAGACCTTTCCTATAATATAGAAAAGGAGTTAGTTACTAAGGTTTTTGTATTTTCAATTAATTTAAACCACAAACCTATAAAGACTATGAATGACATCATAATCACACTTGCCAGCTGTCTGTGAGCCAAAATCAATCAAATCGTCAATGAGACTTCTCTCAGCGTCATTTACGTACTGAAATTTCATTTACCACTGATTAATTTAGAAAACCTTTTTCTAAATTTAGCTCATCATCTTACCCTAATATCACTTTCCAAAACATATCCAACTTCGACTTTCCACCAAGGTTCAATATTGATTCTGATTGGAAATTTTGGCAAAAATGTCATCGGATTGGGTTTGCTGAAGAGTAACTTGGACGTATTTGTTTTGAGATCGCTTATTAATGCCAAATACTCATTTCGACCAATACCAAGGACTCTTAGACCTTAATGAAAAAGAATTGTTTAAAAATCATAAAATACCACATTATAGTGTAACTTACAGTCAGCAGCTGTGAAATTTGGCAATGTATCATAACTTTTATCATTTTTTACCAATGTACTTATGACATCCAGATAGTAATTGAATGGAGTAACTCGCAATCCTTTTGTTATTATGTCGGCCAAATGATATGGAAATAGGCAAAGACAATTGACGCTTTTTTGCACAAGTAATTCATAATAGCGTTGTTCATTACGGAATACTTTTCGAGCTAAAAATATATGCGCACAAAAGAAAACCATTATAAAAAGGCGTTTTGTTGATTCAATAAATTATTATTTACCTAAGTTCCCACGATGTCGTAGTTGATTTTTTAAACTGTAGTTGAATACGTAACGTTCATAGTCTTTCTGGTTATTGTGGAGAATCTGTAAAAAACAGAAAGGTATTAAATATACATTTTGACCCAACTTTTATACACATACAAATTATACATCCCCTCCCAAGAATTTTTTTCAACTATCGGACAACGATAACGAATGATTTATAAAAATAAAGATTCTCAATTTGGAAATATTGTGAAATCTTGGTTGAATTCCCGATTTTAATTCAGTTCGAATATGTTGAGCTCATAATACACTATCTATTCAATTTGAAAATTTGTTGTATGTGTAGTGCTGTTCGCCCGCTTTATAAACATAACTAATTTATAAAAGTAAAACAAAATAAAAAATACCTGTTGTTTCTTTAATTTTGATCGCCTTAAAAATACAAAAAAGAAAAACATTTGGACTCCACGAAAATGTATTTCTCTTGTATTCAGGCAACCAGCCTAAACTCCACCTGCAGTTTGATCTTGACTAACTAAATAATAGCAATGGATCTAAAGGAACTACATAGTGTAGTAATCGTGTGTAGACTATTATCATCGTGACGTCGTAATCAGCATAGATATTTTTAAATTAACCGTCAAGTGATTAACCTTTCACCCTACTATTGTTCTCTGTATGCCAAAATATATTTGTTATGTGAAAAAAACTATCCTGCAAAAAAAAAGATCAAGCTTGATAACTTTCTGTCGTGTGAGAGTCAAAAAATGTTCCTAAAACTAATATGTAGATGTTTTCTTTCTGTCTACTGATGCTGATACTTCGAGTCAGGAAAGCGGTGCGTTGAACCAAGTGAATGAATAAATAAATTAGTGAATGAACTTTTTATTGACAACATAATACAAATCTTTTGATTTTGTTTACAAAATAATTTTTGATACCAAAACAAAATGATAAAATTATATTTTTTAATTAAGGTAAACTCATTATTCAAAAATTATTTCTTACTTATGATATGAAAGTTAAAAAATTAGAGGATTAGGCATGTTGAAATTAATTTATTATATTAATTATTCCGGCTTGTTTTTAATGTTTGCCTTTGACGGCTAGTGATATCTAAGAAGCCTCTTTTAAAATCCAATTTCAGACTTTAAAGTATGAACAATAATTCTACTTCATTGGTTTCTGTTTTGAAGAAGTAGTTTTATAAAAAATGTTATATTTAAATTTAATTCAAAGTACATACAAAAATGTTAAGCCTATTAGGAATTAAATACCAAGATTTAATACAACTCTTTATTCATATATAATTGTTTTACTATTATAATTATAATTTCTTCTCATATTTACCTCGTTCTATTATAAATGAGGTGAGAAATAAACCGAAGAAATAATTTCGAAATTCTAATGATGATTTTATTATAGAGTAACTTAGTACTCTAATTCAGAATGCCACTTAATCGCCTGTCTCTCAAAACTGTGGTATTTCCACACAATAGAATGTCGAAATTCGGTCACACCAGAAAAATAACTTCTTAAAGCCAATAAATGTCAATAGAAAATGAATTAATAAAAATAAATAAAACGTAGGACTCGGCAAACATTTTATTCATTTATCGGAAAATATCGGCAGACGGCAAAATCGACATGTCCGTCGTATTCTATATAAACATAAACAATTGTATAATTTTATAAGAAATAAAGAAAAGTATCTAAGTATATATCTATCTATCGCAAAATAAAGTTATTGTTTTTACAAGTAAATTTATAATATCTCACTTTTACAAAACATGTTTGGTTAGTTTGAATAATCTAATATTTTTTTTTTTCTTACAAAAATTAAACTTAATTGCTTCTACAAACTTACCCACCTATAAGCATTCTAACTTTGCTACAGCGAGTAGAGATAGAACAACTTTGATTGCACAAGTGGGTTTTTTCGTTTATGAAACATTAGATAATTCAAATAAAAAACAATTTCAACTCCAACTACAAGAATCACTTCACATATCTAACAACGCATACGTACACATTTCGATGTTATATTTATTTGTGCTAATAAAAGTACCAGGGCTTCATATTAAAATTTGATGTTTTTTTTTCTTATCTACTGATAAGAAATGCGTATTCAATAAATCTTACATTTAGCATACATTTAAAGATTTCTAGTTAAAATGTACAAATAATCACTTGCACGTGATTCACTTTCAGTGCATTGAAAGATGATCAAAGAGGTGTGTTAAATAAACATGCACTTTAACCACTTATTGTAATTCATTTAATAAGTTTACTCACCTTTCAGGTCAGAATAACTACTATTATTTCCAGCTTTCAAGTTCTTAGAAAGTAAAAGTTTATTAAATGGGTTTCTTGAACTTGTCCACGTTACTTGTGTGTCGCAAGCGCAGCTACTGTATACTATTTGAATCTTCCCATTACCTTTGCCGCAATACTCCCATTTCTTTAATTTTTATTGAGATTAATAGTTGGAAATAAAATCTTCGCATATCAGTGTAAGGTTTCACCATTATTACAAACCGAACAACAAGCGAAGGTTATTGTTAATATAATCTGTGCTCTAATAATTTTTTTATTGAAGGACAATTATTCTATGCATTTTTATAAAATAATACACATATGTATGGGCATGTGTATATAAAAAAAAAATAAAATACCAAATAGAATGTCCTTTATCCAATGACTTTCCGACAAGCCCATATTTAAGCCGAAAACACGAAGCCACTGAGTCGAAAATTCAACTATTATTAAGTTAATAACGATTACTTTGCTGATATATTTCAATATAATTATTTTTGTTATCTTTTAATAAGATTTAAGTGGATTAAGGTATATGAATGTTTGCTTTTGCCTGCTTACCTGTTTGAGGTGAACTGGCAGATTCGGCCAATTGATGTTGTTGCGAACACAGTTCTCAATTTCTGCATTTATTTTTCCACTCATTTTGTTAAAAGGACTGCTAACAATTTGAACAGGACTATGAATTTTCTATTTCTTGTTTTTCTTTTCTAATAACCGTGATTTCTACATTGTTTTGAGAATATTTTTTGCAAATGCAACAAAAATCTTGATTCTAGTAAAATGAAAATATTTTGACACCTGTCTGGTGTGGAGTACTTTTGACATTTGATGGAATATTTTGGAAATGAAATGAATGTATTCAGAGAATCTTATGGTTCGTGCACAGAGTAGAGGAATGAAAGAAGACAGCACATTTTAATTTTCATTTCTTATATCTATTTTTTTTACTGTAACCAAAGTGAAGAAAATCTAATTGCAGTTAATTTAGAAATAGAAATTGTTTTGTTTTTTTATTGCAAACGTTTGGTTTAGATTTAGATTAGGTTACTATTTTCATTTGACGCTAATGGAGCTACTTTTGGGTTAGCCTATTTTTTAGTGTTTTGTTTTCAATACAAAATTTTACTTTTGCTTTTCCGCTGCAAAATAATTCTTGGTGTTTAAACAATAAGTTATGATGTTTAAAATTGCAAGGCTTATCAAAGCATTTATTTAGACTAACTGAGTTGATATATTTTTCATTCCATGCCCATTGATTTATTTCCAGAGCAAACAAACTCTAGTTTAACTTTGCAAACCACTGTGAGTTATTTTTAAACAAAAATGTGTGTTTTAGTAACACACAAGCAATTATTTTAATGCAATAAATCTAATTTATTAATGAATTTGTATTTCATATTATTCAAATTCAGTAAAAAATAAAACACCCTTCAGAATTATATATTAATTTTATTTAAAATTCTTAATAGTATGTATCTATTTTTATAAACGATTTAAAATTAGTTTCTTAAATTAAATTACAATAAAACTTCAAAAGCTATTTTAACTTTAAAATTATTAGAAACTTTCAAAATCATCTACTTATTTATTCTTACTAACTAAATTATGACTTTTTTAATTGATTTCGTCTTAAATACTGCATTTATGAACTTCATTTCATGAAATCAAAAACATATAATTAACTACTCTTATGTAGATTAAATGCTCTTTAAAATCATTCACATTATTCTTAAATAACAAAAATACATTAATTTTAATATTTAACTTATACACTCAAAATAAACGTATGCTTATATTGTTCTCAAAGTATTCCACACTTTTTCAATACAAGTTTCTTTTTGGACGATTTTTTTGCCGGCCTTAGAATTATTGTTCCATTTGATTTTGTAAAAGTTGGACTTAAAGGACCTTTTAAAGGAAATTAAAGTTTTTAATTAAGCATAATTTTCTGTATGATTAAACTTACTTATCTGTGGTTGACCAATAGGCAGAACTGTATTATAGGATTGTGTCATTTGTTGATGACATTTTGTTGCCAAATATCGAAATACTGACGCCACGTTAACATCTTCTTTGACGGAGGTTCTTATCAGTCGGCAGCCAAGGTTTCTTGCTACAGTTTCTACTTCATCACTGAAAAAATAGTAAAAATTCCATTAAGGCGAGTTTAAATTAATTAATAAATTATTTAAAAATAAAAACTTACGCAGTAACTATTGCCTGATCCATAAGATCGATTTTATTTTGGACTATAACTGTGGGAATTTCATTGCACTCATTTTCTACCTAAAATCAGATGGAAATAAAAGTAGTAAATGAATTAAAAGAGATTTACTATTTTAAATTGAATATTAAGAAGATTATTATAAGAAGTAAATAGAAATATTTCCTTATATTTTTTTTATATTTGGAGATGAATTTTTGTATTATGGTTTTGCTCTATAAAGATATATTTTATATATGACCTATAGGGTAAGACCATATCCTGACAGTGTTCACACTATCAATTATTAGATTTAAATTAAAACACCACGTATACGCCCAAGTCCACAAAACATAAAATTGAAACAAAACAAATCTGCTAATTTCCAAGATTGTGCCCAGCCCATCTTATAGCGCAAACAAAAATAAGAAACCTTCAAGTTGAAAATAAATTCTAAAGCCGTCACCACGAAATTTCGAATGTTATTAGACACCGACTGGCTGGCTAATGCGGTGCGTGCGTCGCTATCGCATCGTAGCAGATGAAAGTGTTAATAAGGAAAAATGTAAGGCTATATCATTAGTGCATCTCAAACTGCATGTTAATTCGTGTTTCTCCCACCGGTATGCACCGGCGAGGCAAGGAGCGGTGCATTCAAAACAGTACTCCAAGCCCCTTGGACGCATACGAAGCATTATCAGAAGCTAAGACCTTCAGCACTTCAATCAAGAATGCATAATGTATGTATTGTACATTCGATCCTCAATAAGAAGCAAAGACCATCACACACGGGGCAGCATTTAAATTCAAATTACCTTCATTTTCCAATCCTTTAAGGCTTCGAATGACGTTCGATCCGTTGTACTGAACGTCAGCACACACGCTTGCGCACCACGGTAATAGGCTTTGGTAATAGCATCGAATTCCTCCTGGCCGGCTGTGTCCCACAGCATTATTCTGACATCTTCACCATCAATTCTGTGTACGAGTACGTAAATGGAATTAGGCGTACGTTATTAGGACCAAAGATACAATATACATGCACAAAGAGGTTTTAAGCCTTTTCGAGTGTGCATACATATATGTAGATAGACATGGCTAAGTAAAAGATATACTCACTCGATTTGTCTCTCAAGGAAATCAACACCAATTGTTTTCTTGTAGTCCTTTGTGTAGATTCCCTTGCAGTAGCGTTGTATCATTGAACTTTTCCCAACGCCACCATTCCCCACAATTACAACCTGAAATGAAAAAAAAAAAAAAAAAACATAGGACTCTGGTTGAAAAGAGTTGATTTTGTTTTGTTTTTGTTTTGCTATTGATTGGAATTTTATTTGATCGTGCTGCGGGTTTGAGTTGGAGAAGCACAATCAAAGGAATTTCTGCCTCCACTTAAGCGAAAAGAAATTGCTTTTGTTTCTTTATTATTATTTTACGTTATAGTATCAGGTTCAATGACCATTTAAATGCAAAGAGAAACTGTACAATTAGTATATTTTGCACACTGTAGTCATATTTGGACTTGTTGCTTGGTCTTAAGCCTAACGGAGGTAGGTTAGGTAAAGTATCTATGATTTAGGGGAAACTATTCTCTGATTTAATTTTAATTGCATACACAACAAAGCTCGATTCTTTAAGTGAACTCAAAATACTACGAATATGATTATTGCTTTTACGTACATACATACATACATCAGCATTTGTTATTATCAATAATTTACAAGCACGCTAAATATGTTCAAAAGTTCTCTTATGATTAACCCAAAAGTTTTTGAAAATTCATTAATTTAAAAAGCAAATCTGATCTAATGATCCTCTATAAATTTAATTATGCGTTCTTTTTCTTTTAAATCTAGCTGTTAAAATGAAAATTCTTAGAAGAATTAAATCTATCAGCGATTGTTTATTTGATACAAAAATATTGGAATTAACCCACGGTTGTCCCATCTTGAGTACGCATCCTAGACTATGCAATTTTTGTACGAGACTTACAAAATTAGCTTAAGTTTCACACAAAAATTATCCTATCTAGAAATCTACATTTCGGAATCTTCAATTGAAATCATATTAATTCCACTCCCAAACTCTTATTACAGCACTTAACCCAGGCACTAAGGATAAGGAATCCCCCAACAGAGCTCGCTCCTCTCTCTCAAGATAAATCTAAAATCTCATTTACAAGACAAGAGTAACGAGCTGACTTCAACATCAATTAAGATTCTCCACAAGACTCCTTGACTCACTTTGATTGCAATTTCAATATCCTCTTCTCGCATGCTGCTCGTCCCACTGGCGCTGCTGCTGCAGTAACCTCTGTCGTAAACAGGTTGAAGTCTCATTCAAATTCTTAGATGTTTACCTTTTCTACAGTAATGTTTGCAAAACACACTTTGGTCTTGGCCAGGCCAAAGATGTTGGATATTTGTTTCCGGATGACAGTCCTCTCTTTTGACTTGACTAGACTCTATAGCGATGGTTAAGGTGTCTTCAATGTCAGATACAAATCAAAAGAGTGTGTCTTGAAAGATGCTATCGATACGTGAATCCTAAAAGTAAAAATTTTGTTTTATGAATTCGTCAGACATACATTTCTTTTTTTAATAAAAATATTTGTTTAGTGATTTCTGATTGATGGAGAGGAAAAAATAAAGAAAGTCTGAACTTAAGACCTTGCAAGATGAAAAAGAAATGGGATTTTTTTTTTTTGTTCAAAATGTGGATTTAATACGTCTTTATGTAAAGAAGTTGATTCAATTGAGTTTTTTTTGCAAATCCGTAGTTTTAGCAACACACGCTCATGCTCACACTCAAATTGAGGAAACAACTATTTTCTTGCGTGTTAGATTGTGGTGCGGTGCCTCACCACAATAAAAAAGCAAGAATAGTAGAGATGTCTTCCTTGGAGTAGATTAAGTGTAATTAATTAGAAAACTCTAGTGCATTACTAATGGGAAGTGTGCGTGATACTTTGAAGTGTGGTACTTTATTTAATTAATCTCATTGTACCAATACATATGACGTAGATTTTGATCTATCTTTTAGTTTCTTGTGTTTTTGTTTTTTTTTTGTAATGTTTACTAATTTGGCTATAAGCTAAAGATCCAATTTTTACCTAATGGAACTAAATAAATAATCAAAATCCAATTTTAATAAAATTCAATTTAATGAAATGCAAAATGCCAGCTACGTAATCAAAAGAAAATTAATCAATTAATCAAGGTTTTTTTTCAAGCCAAAAAGTTCAATGCAAATTTGAAATTTTAAACTGTAGACTTCAATATTCAGAAATACACTTATGTACATAAATTTAGTTGAATAACAAGTCTGTTTGCCCCCTGATGATCTTGTTGGAGAAATATCGGTTTCCACCAAAGCAACAAATCAAACAAATATCAAACATTTATGCACACACAAGTCCAATCCCAACTTAAAGCCGTTATGTCATTTGATTTATTTTTCAATCAATTGCACAGTTATGAATGAAAGTCAGTGACGACAAACTACAAGTATGCTGCAGTTGAACGTTGGTTTTTTTTCCATCGCTCGACCTTGTCTTCCATTCAAGTTAATACATACGAACCGAAATCCAATAGTGAGGTCCATTTCGATTTCTTTGCGGTACTCACTCGTTCGTCCACGGACCATTCCACAAGCACGGCACACAAGAACACACTGCATTCTAAGGTGTGCGCATTTGTATCTTTCATTCTTTGGGGCACTTAAGATTTGTCTTGATTTGGATTAGCTAGTCTCTTGGACTTACCTATCCTATCCTGGCTTGGCTATATCCAATCAATGAAAGCAACAAGAGAACGAACATGACTTCCATTCTATGTTTTCTTATGCACATTTCTGTTCCATTTAAGTTGGTTATTAAGTTACGAAAATGCGATATAAATTTCCACCAAAGACTGTCTGATGGCCAACTATAAACCATCATCAGCATCAAACATCAATTTATATAGCCTCTTGCAAATTCAATGTCCAACGCGTGTTGAGCATTAAGCCAAGTTGTAGTTTTCAAGACAGGAGAATCCAAACTATTTCTGTATATCTTCATATCCATAGCATACACTTCTAGTTTAGGTTCAATGAACTCGCTTGCACTTGGAATGAAAAGTATCTAGCGAATAATATATTCGTACACTGAACTATCTGAATTCTTTTCTATGCTCTTCTATGATCAAGAAACGACTAAACGACCACAACACCGCCGCGCCGCGCCCCGTGCCGCCTCGCCTCAAATCCATCCAGGGAGTTGGTCTAGCTTCCTAGAGAGAAATGCTTTAGATACATCTTTTTATCAAAACAGATGGCAGTTTGATGGTATCTTATTCTGTTGGTTTGGAAAGAGCTCACCTGTGGGCTATATAATTAATTGCTATAAAACTTTGGGTGTTGTTACATAACATTTGAGTTTCCAAAATGATCTTGCAAAAATAGCTTCAGGAAGCATGAAAGACACACTTTAATGTGTAGGTAGGTGAATTTGGGAATTTTTATTGCGCAATATGAAAGGATATTTAGTGTCTTTTGTGTGACAGAATTTGTTATAAATTAATTTAATTGATACAAACATTTATCTAAAATCAAGTCAAGAGTTGATTTCCTTTTATGTTTGTGGATCAATTACAAGACTTGATTATCAGATTGAATAATTCGATTAATAAACAAGCTGTAGGTTTCAGTTCATTTTGAAAGTATCACTAGACTATTTTCGATTATGCACGACATTGATTTTCAAAGCACCGATTTTGTATTCCTTTTGAAAATCAAGTTATAACGTAATTGATAAACATTGCCAGCAGAAAAGGACAACATTTCCTTAAATAATTCCAAAAAGTACTTTAATTTTTTTCATTTCTAGCTTAAAATAAAAACTGTATCAAGATTTTTTTCTAAAACCTGATTCAAAGTTAAATAGCTAATTTTATGTAATCGCTTACAAAATGTTCCTATTTTCAATAGACTTAATTAAATTAAACTTCTTATTTATTATGACTCATTTTTGTTTTAAAAATTTGTTTCATGATTTGTTTATATTCTTTATATTTATATCAATTATTTTCACAGTCGAAATCAAAAAAAAATTTAGCAACCCTAGTCACAGTAACAAGAATATTGTTTCCTATAATTTGACTGAGTTAATTATATTCACACCTCTAACTACTGATAAAAACAGATTGCAGATATTTGATCATCAATTTTGTACAGAGGCTGAATTTCACTCTAAACGTTATAATAAATCAGTCAGACAGACCTCCGTCGTCTATCTACTCTAGTAGCTATTTAAAGAAAGTGCAAATTTCACCCAGAGACTGTTTTTCTCAAAATAAATCTTTTTCCATCGAATTTTCTCTATTTACGTTCATAATTGTAGATAAACAAATGAACTCATCAAATTATTCAAACAGCAAAAACAAAATATGGTAAATCCGAATTAACAAAATAAAAAAAAAAAATCGTACACATTCCTTCGAGCCGGATTTGAACCAGCGACCTATGGATTTCAACTGATTTTATGAGGCAAACATGTTCGAATCGCTTTTACACTTTCCGAGCACATCATATCATTATTTACTTCTACAGTCCACCGCTCTACCAACTGAGCTATCGAAGGCGTTGCATCTGTCTTCGCCAATTCTGCATACAATCCGTCGAATTTGCAAACAACTGTACTGACGAACGACTTGGCCTTGGGGCTAACCTGGTGCATCTATGAGCAAGCAATCTATCTGTAACTATTTATTGGTAAAGTATATAATATAAACTGTTTGTTTTTCTTTATGAGTAAGATTCTCGGGCTGACACTCGTGAATACTCAAACGATGTCATATTCTGCCGAATGTAGCTCGGAGGTGTTATTGCTGTTTCGGGTGTACTGGAAAATAAATTTAATTTGCGTGGTGGATTAAATTATTTTGTCATTTTTGTTTTTGCACAGTATTCTGTATCTGTATCTGTTTCGATGCCACCTCAACATCAACTTACCAACATTCTTGACAATTTGTAGCTTTCAAAGAGAGTTGGGCGGCTTTGAATTATTGACGTTCAACGCCACAAAGCGAAAGTAAATAAGTTGATTGTTGGGCTTTCGATGTCCGATGACGAGGCATGGTTTTGGTTAAGAAATGATTGGAACTATGCAATAACTTAAGATTTTATCTGAATGGAGGTATCCAGATACGCTTGTATTGTGCGATGTGGGCTTGAAGTTAGGTACTTTTGTGTGTGCAGTCCATTGAGAGCGTAATTTCTTTTAGAACGTTTTGTTGAGAAGATTAAGATGGTAATTCTGTACACATAAAAAGTTATTATACTTATGGCATGATGCAAATATGAATCGGTTAAGTTAATTATTTTATTAATTAATTTTTATTTAACTTGTATATTTTCCCCTCGCATACATGACAACGGGTGTGGCCGTTTGTTACAGTTAGTATAAGAAGCATTGGTTAAAACTAAAGCCAAGCATTATAGCTAGGCGGTCAATTCATTTCCGTTTATTTTGCTATTGGGAACATTATTGACATCATTTTGACCACCTTTTGGTAAGTTTGTGCATTACTCACGACTCACACAGATGTTTGCCCAAAAGATATCATTTTGACCGATTTGTGGATTGTTGACTTTCTATATACATACATACATGTTTTAATAAACATTAGTAAACCAACCATTCAAAACTAACTTGATAGCTTTTTTGATAATTTTCTTTAAATTGTTTTATAATTTGACTTAACTTACTGTGGTTTCATTCATAACTATAAACTGGAGACTAAAAAAGTTCAACATACGCCACAGTCACCCAAATTGAAATCCACTGACACAAATTAAAGAATTTATTAATTTTATTTAACTTATTTTTGGTGAAAAAGGATAATCTATTCCTATTTGGGAAGTTGATTTTGGCGTGATCGTGTTAAAATTTGCCATTAACTAGTTTTCATGCCTAAATAAAATATTTTTATTGAACATAGTACATACAACTTAACACATGTAAATCCATAATGTACATATTTGAAGTAAATTAAAAGAAATCCATATTCAATGCATTGTTTTGTCATCTTATAGACGTCAATTAGTCTTATATCATGTTGAAGACACTGTCACACGCAAAAAAGTAATAAACTCATTATTAATTCAGGTCGAGTCTGACATTTCCATTCATAAATCATCTAATCCGTCTAGATATGTATATTAGTAAATTGTAGCGTCTAGATGGAACTGGGAACCATATGCACGCACAACATTTTATTTATTGATGCGTGGGACAAACTATAGTGACAGGTTCGTTTGTAGTTCGAGGGGTGGAAAACATACAAAACTGAGACCATACAAATGTCAAAACTGATTTTTTTAAACTTCTATCACGTTTTTCGGTTATTGCTATTTTTTTAATTCTTACTAAAAATATACTACTTGCGTATTGAATGCTTTAAGTAATATTTAATTGATTTAAATAAGCGAAGAGGTGTCCGTCGAATAATTGATCACATGAGATGGAAAGAATTTAATGTCACTCAATCCATAAATTTACCCAAAATATAAACAATTTAAATAGTGCGAGTTGCTTTCTTTTAAGTGTATAGGGCAACCCTACTTTAAAATTTCTATGGTCTCGAAATGTGATTGCTCTTCTAAAAGTACACCAATATGACCTTAATTCGACCTCAATCAACTCATAATAACGTCCCTTTTAACTATGATAGCGGCCCTGGCTCATATACTGAATTCTGTATAGATTTGTACCACTTATATTTATGTTGTTTTTCAAGCGTAGGTAGTTATATTTAAATTTTCATCATCGTTGATGACATAAAGATATTCGTAAATTTAACTATTTACTATACTAAAAATACAGAGTTCAAAAAACCCAATGAGAAGAAAAAAAATGAAGACTACCAACTGAACTCATGAGCTCACAAAAAACATGGATTCCGTTTAAAATAAATTGCGCAGATCATGCAACTCCATGTGTGATGCCATTGTTTCACTTATATGCAAATCCAGATCATGAACACAACACGACACAACACAATCTATCATTATCTCCAAGGTGGAACAATGGGATTTTGTCACAATGGCCATTGGGTCCACGACATCAAAGACAAATGATTACAACTGAACTGTTGGTGCATCCTCTCTTTATCTGTGTCTTTAGCATACCACCATGCCACTCGATCTCTTGCACTGGAAGAGAAGAGTTTCATTATGTCGCCTAGTTAATTAATTACACGAACGTGATATGCAGCCGATGGCGATGGCGATGGAATCTCACAGATCAACCACTTCGGAACGCTAACTTGCAAAAGCCTAAGTGTTGCATGATGGTGTAGGCGTAATTACTTTGAGGATTCATTTCATAGTGAAGAAGACTCGCTAATAAAATGGAGCGAGTGGTGGTGGATGAAACGACACCAACAACAACGTCTTCCTTTCTTTTCAATACTACTATGTTGCACAAAGATGGATGCCAGAATCTGGGATGTTTGATGCTTGATGCAGATGCAGAGACGATGATATAAATGACGAAGACGAAGATCGTTTTCTTTTAACTGTTGTCTATAGAGATGCCAAACTGTTAGTGCCAGCGATATACCCACAATATTTATACGGTTTGGTAGATATGTAGATATCATATATGATGATGAAGTTTCGTTTAGCGTATATAGCTTGAGCTATACGAGTATTCCAACAATGAGTATGTTGCAATTCAATTGTGTATCTTCTAGGTGTTCCGTTTTACCTATTCTTCTATTTGTTCCCAACTCTAGTTGTTGTTTTTTTTTGTATCTTACATTTTTTTAAATCAATGCAAAAAAGACCTCCGGGGACAATCATCCCATGCTATCCGACCTACTTAGGTGGGATGTTTAGAAAAAAATGCAGCAACTTTTAAACTGCAACTGACTGACTGAATCAAGAGGATGGAGCTTCGAAATCATTATTTATTCAGCTTGCATCAGTAGATAAAGCCGGAGGTTGCATTAGAAGTTGGTGAATGCTTAAGATCACTGGAGAAAATCTTCGTAATCGGTCTTAAAAGAGATTTATTATGTGAACTCTGCTATATTGAATTGAGTAAGTATATAATGTGTTTAATTTACAATGTAAGTTTTGCTTTTCTAAGAATTTTAAGCTGAAACTCCAAGAGTTTTTTTAAGACTAAAAAGAAACCAAGAAAGGCGGAAATTATCGAATTGGTACAATAGATTTACTCTTGGAAATCTCAATTTTGTTTTATCATACAGATCCCTATTTATATGTACATATATGTATATCTACATATGTATTTACATATGTGTATAAGTTTATTGCTTACATTGAAATCTTTTGAAGCAACTCATTACATCGTTTAGGGATGTGATGGGGAAATACGCCAACCTACCTACCCATGAAACTACTCATAACTCATTATTGCTAAAAATAACACAGATTGGATTCTCAATTACATACTCATTTAATATACCTACGTTTTTTCATGATGTTTTTATCATAAATTATAAACAGTATATCAGATTACCGTGTTTTATAAAAAAAAACTTAATTGTGTCACCTATTTGTCTATTATACGAAAAAATTACCTAACCCATTTAAAAGAACATTCAAACCAATGCAGTGTCATATACTTTCTATTGTCCTAACCTTACCATACATTTCTTCTGTCATGTCATCAGTCTCATTTAAATGTCATCAATCATAAAAATAACACAGCAATCTTTTTCTAACTTTGACTTTACCTATATTCATTCGATTGTCCTCAATATGAAAGGTACATATGTATGTACAAGTACATACATAAATTATTATATAAAATATCGATGTATCTATAGATGCACCTTAAAGGAGGATCCTATAACCGTAGAAGTATACTCATAGATCTTTATGCAGATAAACATCTAGTCCACTAGACATCCAGTGACCAGAACCATAGAACCATACGAACATACATTCCCCACAATGCTATTCCGTAGAAGTTTTTTGCACGCATTGAATGAATAATCATAATTTTTGCCGACCATTGCAATCGCATCGCAACTATGTATACTTACATTCATACTCGTATAACTACTAACACACACAACAATCGAAAGTCTTATTTCATTCCAACCAACCGACCAACCAACCAAGGAACCAACATATGGATTTCACCGCATCAAGTTGGCACGAATGGTTGGTTAAACATAAACATGGCATGCCGTTCACACCTTTAGCTGACTATGACGCTATAAGCCAAAGCAAACATTGCGCTCAACATGAGACTGACTTATTCATTGGACTTTAATGCCATACTCGCATTAGGTTTTATTAATAAGACTGTTTTTATCTTGCGGTTAGTGTGAATAACTGAACAGATTTAAATGGACTTTTTTGCAAACGGGTCTGTTCGATTTCATTTCTGATGCGGACTCATGATCCATAATTGTATTTGCACATTCCAAATAATTTATTTGATGTAGAGGAAAGAATAAAACTCTCACTAACTGATGTTGTAGTGTCCATTTTAGTGGCTGGACAGCGCCAGCAGCGCAGCGGTTGAAAGTGAAGTTAAATTTAAATTGAATCTGACAGCTAGTCGGCAGGGTGTTGTTTATTAGTTCGTACTCACTGAACCAACCAAACCAAAAGAATAGATTCCTGTCTGACAAACTGCATCCAAAAATAACATTTAAAAATCATGTGAACCATATCTGACTGACTGACTGCCTGAATCACTGAAACCACAAACGAAAAGAATAGAAAATTAAATGTTTTTAATTCGGGAGCGTGGGTTTTAAACCCACTAAAAACTTCATATTTGATAAAGTAGGCGTGGCATCTATACCCTCTTTTCCAAAACAACTATGAAACTGAATATGATTTCAATCGACAGAGAGTAAAGAGTTAAATTTTAAAAAAGGATTGAAATCTCATGATCAGCCTTGAAAACTTATGAGATCTTAAAACATTAAGTCAAAATCCAAATCATACAGCAAAAGTATTTCCTACAATAAAAACAAGCCGGTTTACATTCTTTCTGATTGAGTTCAAAAGCCATCTTGAACTTAATAAACAATACATATGCAAAACAACTTGAAACTGAAAACCCCTGCCCCATGCATTTTATATTAGAACATTTCTTTTATAAGCCTAGCCTATTAAAATACATAAGGAAAAATTGAATACTATTTTATTTTACTTACATCGTTAAAACAGAGTTAAACTTTTTTTAGTCGACGTATTTTTCGAAGTTTTCTTCTTTCTTCTCATAAATTAAAAATGATGGTGTCATTTTAAAATAAAACCGTTTTTATGTAACCGGTTATCTAACTACATAAATGTAATATGGAAGATACAAAACTCAGCTTTATATAACACACCTCACCTACTCAATGAACATTCATAATTTATGACAAAGGTTAGAATAAACATTTCGGGATTAAATATGGAAATGAAGTTGACCTTTTTTTTGTTCATGAACCATGACACATCGTAATTCACTCAATGTTTTATCTCAATAAATTAATTTCCATGGAGAAAGCATATAATTATTATCTCCAGAACTTTAACATACAATGTTCGAGTAAATCCGAAAATATTTGAAATGAAATGCATGACTGACTCTTTCTATAATGTTCTTCTAATAACTATCTATCCTATTTGACGACTCTAAGCTGAAAGCGCAGCGCAGTATTTGCATGCTATTCAACTCAACAATTTTTGTTTTCCATTAATAAACCGTAAAGAGTTCACATTCAGTGTATTCCATGTAAAACATCAATAACGGAAGCAATTGAATAAAATGAAGCTAATCGATAAAAATTTGCATCGTTTTTTGGCATTTTAAATTTTTAGAAAGTGATAAGATTTACAACATCAATTAGAGTTAAAGTACATACTTAACTATTAAGTAATTGATACTAAATCATTTTTTTAAGAATAATAATTTTTGTAAATGCTGAAATATAATAGAGCGGCAGAAGCTGATGTGTACAGTGTACGCAAAGTAAAAAATTACCAACTTAAGATCTGTTTCATGTGGCGTCAGACATTTCACACAAATATTGGAGTGCTAAACTAAGAAGAGTCAATCCTGACAGTTAGGTGGTTTAATTAGTATTTCAAAAATATAATTTCTAGAAAACAAAAGTAAAGTTATTTATAAAAACGATATGCATACTTACAAACATTATACGAGTATTTGCTTCTATTTTTTTTTTAAGTTTTAAATACCTCCAACAAATATTTTGTTTTTACAAAACTTTTGACAGCCCTGTTCTGTTTCTGTTTGGTTTTTCTGTGAATGGTCTAATTATTATGTTTTGAATTCTTTGGTAGTTACATTCTTTCTTAACTGTTTTTGGCCATCATTACCAGTTATATTAACATAATTAGTATATATTACATATTCGTACAAACCAAAGCTTTTAAATTTAACTCACTTCTCTTCTAAAAGTTAATTAATATGGCATAGATAAACCTTATATTTACCTTAAGTTACTCTATATATAAAAATACATTCAAGCCCATTTAGGGAAAATTTAAAAAGTAATGTATTCTGTCCCAAAAATACAATATTTATTATGCTTATTAAAAATAGAACGTTTAAGATTCGAATTAAACTTAAATAATAAATTAATGTTTCAGTAAATGGTTTTTTACCACTTCTGAGAGGTCAACACTCTTGCACATTTTCTTGTAGATTTATCCCATCTGACTGAGATATTCAATCAACTTGAACATTTTAATGATTTATACCTTTTTCTTGACCAATTAAAAGGTCAATGCTCCTGTTTATAATGGTATATACATATAAACAAATTGGCAGTCGATTTTTGTTTTATTTAAAAAAAAAAATCAACCACATTGGCAATGAAATTTATAATGTTCTCACAATATTGATCAGGTTGTTTGGCATTATTGGTGTTAGATTAAGCAATTTATGCAAATTCAGAATGAATGATAATTTTGTTTATTTATTTCGATTTTTTCTTAATTTGGTGTTTGACAGACATAAATTAAAAAAAGTTAAATAGTTATGATTCGGCGCTTAAGAAACTGGCTCTTGGTTGACTTATTATACATAATTTGGATTAATATTAATTCTTTTAATCGAAACATTTAATCAGCTTTGATTTCTGAATGCAACGAATTAATAAATGCTTTTCGGTTTAACCAAAACGAAATGTTTAATATATTAAATTATAATTTTTGCATTGCTTTACGAGTACTTACGAGTATTTTAACTTTCCTACTAGGTATCGTTTTGATCTCTATATTGTGGCTATAACATACTACCATCTGTTATGATTGCGAATAAAACTCGTTTCATTCTCAATTAAAGATGCCATAATTCCTTGAGGTCCATCATCTGGTAAAGAAACATGTTCTCCTACATAATGGTCACGTAATCGCACACATCAGAATCAGAATCAAGATTTTCCTGACAATTTGTGAAAGAAAATACTTTATATTCCTGCATAACATACATTGTATATACAAAAAAAAAAAACTCGCATATTAAAGCAGCTCAAAAAATGATATAATGCGATTAAAGTCAAGTTCGTTTATGGGTTTATATACAGCCGTTATAAATATAATATAAATTATTGTAACATATACACATGTAGGTATTTTGGATTTTCATAATTAGAAACAATCAGCAAGGTTCCCTGAATAGAATAAGAATCTTACGTTTTCAATTTCTTACTTAGTAGACATACTAAACTCGCTAAACTACTACAACTCTATCCAATTTTATCATTGAACAAAAATCTGAGGTTTTTCATATAAACGGTACCTATTAACTGAAAGACAAGAAGTAGATTGATAATCAAATTATCAATTTTAACAAAAAATATTTTACTAGGCTTTAAAATTACATCACAATCATTGTATTAGCATGAATACGGATAGCTTTAAATATAACGATATTCGAGACTTGAGCTGCTGTAATTAAACACTTTAAAATAAGTAAAAGGCAAACTTCGGACTGTCATAACATCAATCTCTTTTTGTTTAATTTAACGTCTTCATATAAAATCACTCGAAAACTAAAAAAACACGTTTTTCCTAAGTAAGATAAAGATTGACCCAATAAACTTGTACGATTGACATGTTCCGATTAATTTGGGAATAACATATCGAGCCACCATCTTCTTTTATTTATGATATTTTCAATGTCATTTTGACAACGTTATGGCACTTATTGGAACTGTACATGACCTGCTGACATTAGTTCCCTGGTGTATTTGTCGAAATGCACTGTTTGGTACTTGGGAAAACTCGGTTACATGATAATTAACAGCAACAAATTGTTTGACAGTCCATTCGACGCATAGAAGTCGACATAAATTTGAACTGTTCATTCTTATTTCTTAATTTCATTTTTTATCAATTTCACTTGGCATTTAGTGAACTTTTAACAAAAATGGCTACATACTATAGTCTTGTCATATATAATTATAAAGTCTACTTTATCAATCAAAATTTATTAACATATGTAACTATTATTAAATAAGTGCTCTTCTTTTAATTACACTCTTCATGGCTAAGCCTCTCGTCTCGTGAAATAATTTGCAATAGTTGGAACCAACCTTAACCTTATTATAAAAATTTATTATAATTTATAATTAATTCAGCCTTTGATTTTAATTTCGGTACGTAGATATCCACTATCTTTTCCTTATTCAATTATTTTTGTACTTTCGTTTATGAGCCTGATTTTTGGAGGAAGTATACAAAGTTGGCATATTTTATTTTAATTTAAGAAATTTATCATTAAGATAAGATGAGATAAGACTTTCAAAAAGTTTGCAATGATATATTCGAATGTCTTGAAATTAGAATTGCAAAAGCTCTAAAAGCAATGATGTATGAGAAAAGTTGTGAATTTTTAATTAAAAATATTATTGAAGTCATTTTTTACCTTAAAATTTAATTCAACTTCAATTCCACTTAGTCACACACTACATTTAAAATAATTTCAGATTTATGTTTAACATAATATAATTTCAAAAGCTTGACCTTGAATACTATTTAAATAAAGTTACTTTTATGACTTTCTGTGAGAATTTCGTAAATAAGTAATCAATAAAACAATCCGACTTTAAACAATTCATTTTATCATTCAATTATGTATATACATAATGTAGTTTAATTATTAGTTTAATGACCTTAAGAATATTAAGCTACAGTCACTTTTAAAAATCTTTTGAAACATTACTACAAATTAACATCTTTGTATGTATTTTTACGTGGTATTTATTTCATCTAATTAAAAAATATATGCATTTTAAATAAATCTTTTCTTTTAAGATACATAGTACCTTTCTCTATTCCTTTTTATTCTTATTTTGTTCTATTTTTTTCTATTTTTAAGTCTATGGATGACAACAAAAAATACAGAACCTGCTCATCATCGTAACCTGCAAGATACTCGGATTCCAATCTTTTTTTGGTGCTAACTGGTCAATTGTTTGACGTTGGTATTTTAATGAACATAAGTTATAATAAATACAAAATAAATTCTGGAAAAGTTTTTATTTTTTACAATACCATAAAGAAATTAAGAATGTTGAGAGGTGTGTTTTTTAGTTATGTATATCTAGCTACGAAAAGACATTTTCTTATAACAAAGTGAAGAGAACATAATTTTTATTTTTAAATTAATACAATTTTTTTTACTATGTATTCATATTTCCCTAGAATTTCATTGTGACAACTGTCTTTCATACAGTTAACTACTAAAAAATAACCAAAAATTAGTAAAAGATAATCCTAGGGTTTCATTTTAGATCCAGTTCAGAAAAGAAAAACCTTTATTTATTTATTGAATTTGAATTGATTTGCTTTAAAGGCATACATAAAAAAAAAAGAATTAAATTTCTAAAACCGGTGCTATGAGAATAGACCAAATTTATGATTTCTTTTTAGTCTGAAGAATGCATAAGGTGAAAATCACTTCGTTAAATCAAAACCCAAGGGAACAACCATACTATTCGTAAGAAAAACAAGAAGGTACATAGTAAATAAATGCATTGGTCAAAAAGTTAGAAGTAACTAAAAAAAATAAGCAGTCATTTTCAGTCAGACATACATATGTATGTATGTTCGTGTACATTCTTTTGGTGATTCCCGAATAATTTGTATGCACACATTTTTTTGTACTTAAAATTGGTAACTGATGAAAAGGGTATATTTTTCACAAAAACATAAAAAAATCGTATTAAATAAAAAAAAACATTTTCTAAAAGGAATAACAAAAACAAACTCACCTGTATATTATAAAAGCCAAAGGTGAATATATTTTCAATTTAATGATTATGCTAGAATTAAGTATAGAATAAGTATCTAATAGACGTAGAATATTCTCGCGGTATGTGTGTGTGGGTAAATACAACTCTTGGGTTTTTAATCCACACTTTATGAAACCAAACACAAAAGAATGCAAAAAACAATCTTAATCACTTCTCTCTAGACTTGGATATTTTTTTTATCATAACTTCTTCCTTTTATAGACATTTCTTGTATCTTTTTAATTTTTCAAACACACATGCTACACTCACAGAGCATAGTATATGGTACAAGAATAACAATAAAACAAAAACATATATTAATCCATCTATTTTTTTATTTAATTTTCTCTTTTTTTAGTTGTTTTAGATAGAGGTGTACGAGTATGTTGGTTGATGGATAGATAGTTGTACTATAATGGGGGAAAAGATAAACCAAAAGCCAATGGCTATGACGGCGACGCACGGCGAAGACGGTCGATCAAATGCGATCTTTGCATTACTCACTGATCTTCACCATTGAATACCTTCGAGAAGCTAGTTTTCTTCGGCAGTTTTCACTTTTCTGATGCAAATCTATTCGGAATTGGAAAAACTAGTATACTGAACCGTTCGCAGATACAAAATATTTGAATTTGGATTTTTATATTTTATAATTTTATAAAATGTTGTGACCGACACACTAAAGTCTCACTCCACAGAACCGACGATCGCAGAGTTTGAACTGAACTGAGACTTAGTTATTTTTATCTCTCACAGTTGAGTCGCGACCGTATAAAATAAACAACAAGAAAACAACATAGAAGAAGAGTGAATAGTGGAAATATAATTTTTAGATACTCCAATCTTTCCATACACATGAATTTTCTTACTCTGCTCAGGTGTATCTTGTACATAGGTAACCAATCTACCTGTTGTTTTGTGTTAAGTTTGAACATCAGCTCTTTTGAGTTTCTTTTTACGTTGCGTTCTTTGTGCATGTGAATCTTTTAATAGTTCGTTTGGTTTGGTTCGGTTCGGTTGCAGTTAACTTAGTATAGAAACATTTTTGTTGATAGCTAAGGTATGTTGTGTTAAACTAGTAGCTTGTGACAAAAACAAAAACAACAACAACATTTGACTACTTCAAAAGACTCACATCAATGCTATCATCATTCCGCAGTCCGGACTGTTAGGAGACTCTTTAACTTTGCTTCGAATAGGAGTAGGTATACGAGTAACTTGTGGGAATGGAATCAGCAAAGTGTGACCATAGAGGACATGAGCATTCGTTTATGGTTGCTCGTCTTTCTATAGATGGATAAATGTTGTGAATTTGTTATTTGAGTCGAAACTGTTAGGGTGCATGCATGGAGTATGGTGGTTGTGATTGAGGTAGTGAGACTACATGTTCAACCTCATCATTTAATTATGGGGTGTTGCTAAGATCTTACGTAAAGTGTCATAAGATATCTTTCCACGCTTATATTTTTTTTGTATAGATACATGGGTACCTACATTATGAAGTTAAAATTTTAATATGTTTTGTAAGGATATGGGAATATGAGTTGGAAATTTGCAGCGTTTTAATTGTGGACAATTGCTCTTATTACATTTTTTTTATATCTTGGTTTAATTCTGCGAAAAGTTATAGATTTCTTAATTTCATTTAACACGTCACGAGATACTTAAGCGAAACACAAATTATTTAAAAGTATAACTTTGTTTTCTCTTTAGATTATGAATTTTTAAATACTTTGTTAATTAACTGGTATTACATACTTGGAAATTAGAATTGGCAGAAGAGATTGTTTACCTCTTATATTATCATGATATAACGTTTAAATCGAAGGACACATTCCATAAAAACTAATAGCCTTCGGCAGTGCGTCGGAGTCAATGAATATGTATTCATTTTTTAAAACACAAAACTTCCCTTGTAAATTTATCTTTATTCGGTTAGATTAAATAAAAAACACATCTTTTTTTTTGTAAACTTAGTCCCTATGATACAATACAATACATACATAAATTGTTGTAAACAATACACTCTAAACTACTTTTAAGTCTTTCTGTTTTTGATATTCTAATATAATTATATTTATGTTTTGTTTAAATATTTTATATTTTTTGTCAAAGTTCATAGATTCAACAATATAAGCTTCTGATTAAATAATAGACAACAATGGTATTCGATTGATAGTTTTACAGAAAGAGGTAAGCGTTAAATTGACATATTTTTATTTAATTTTGTTAAAGAATTTATTGAACAAAAAAATTATTTGTTTGTAAGTTTTTTTTAAGCTTAAGAAGCATACATATGTTTGTACCTATGTATTTTGTTGAAATATCTTTTTATTATAGTTAAAGCATTTGATACTTTTAATTATTCAAATAATAATTTTATTTCGTCAATATTACAAATTTAGCGATTATTTTTTTATAATTGAATTTATTTATATATTTTTTTAATTTTTAATCATTTAGATTTACAGCTTCATTGTGCTGTGCGATATGATTAACTGAGAACTTCATCTATCTAAGTTCAAGACATTTTAAGTTATTTTTTAATATAATTAAAGCGTAATATAAACAACGTTTTTGCATTACTTTTTCGTCTTTGCATATACGAGCATATTTTTAAATAGATTTATTAAGTACATATTTAAAAATATTAATTTTAATAGTCTTGTATAGTAATATATGTTTGTTTGCATTTGTTTGTACGTTAATCAATCACAGATTTTCAAATATGAATTTTTTTATAAATTAAAGTATATTTTTTTTAGTTAATTGTTCTTTTAAATCGGTGAGCGATATAGTACTTACAAGATATATTTTTATTTTATTCCACTAATGTTTTTATTTCTTTGTCATTATTATTTGACTAAAATTTAGTTTGAAACAAGAAATCATTAAAATTTTCAATAAATGTATTATTCGACTAAATTAGTATTAAGAAGGAAGATCAAATAAATGAAAAAAAAAAAAAATAGAAAGTATTTTTCAATTTTTTTGCGTAGTCGGAACACTTTGTTTTGGTGGTATAGCAGGTAATTTAATTTGCACTAAATTCTAAACAAATTTAATTGTATTATATGTATGTTTCCAATTTTGAAATAAATTAAGAGACCTCAGCCAAATTAATAAGCCATAAACGTATTGAAATACACTTTTCATGTCGACACAAAAAATCTTTCTCTCAAAAGCCTTTAAATTTTGAAACGAAAAAAGCTGCGAATCTAGACACCAATGCATAATAATATATTTTCAAAAACTATTTTCCAGATATTTTATTTTCAATCAGTTTTGATTTTAAGAATACATAAATTGAAATAACAACAAAATGAATATATTAACAGTAAACACAATTCAAACAAAAATCGATCTTAAATTTTTTTAAATATAAATAAACTTAGCTTTTAGCTTTTTTATAAATCTTAGCAACACTGGGACTTATAAAATTTTATTTCCATATATAAAACTGATCTACTGTAAAATTGAGCATTTCTATTTAAGCGCTCATATGAAGAATGCACGAACTGAATTCTAAAACCATAAGCGCTTTTAAAAAATAATTCACTGTGATATGTTATGAGGCCGAATTATTTTGTATAAAATGATAAAATTATGTTACGCAAAGTTTCAAACCTCATTGTTCTGATGGCGTTGCAAGACGTTATTGATCTTTAACTTGAGTGGTGAAAAATCAATTTTTTTAAATCTAGGCAAGGAAGTAAACTTTTTCACATTACTGAGATCATTATTAGTTGCATTGGTTTTGCCTTTGGAACATTTTTCAATGTATTTGTTGCTGGGAGTGATTCTTGCGAGAGTGGCATACTTTTGGTAGATCCGCGAAGCACTATCCGAACCTTGCATGCAATTGTTCTTCAAGTCCGATTCATTTTTAGTGTCATCGAATCGAAAATCGATGTTTTGCAAAGCAGCTAGATTGAGAATTCTCTGGGATTGACTGTGTGCTAATTGATGTTCGCCTACATCGTCGATGTGTCTTGTAACCGTGTAGACATTTTCAGAAATTTTTCGCGCCATTAGCGGCGATGATGATAACTTTTTTGTTGGACTCCTGTGTATGTCACTATTATCTGGAACAGTGGTGGAACGCAAGCGCTGATCAAGAATTTTCTGCGGGGAGGATATGTAGAGGTTTTCGCGGCGTATAACCTTAATGTTTGCCAAGTGACGGAAATTACTTGAATTTGCTGATTTTTCGGCAATCGATGGACTGCGACGTCGTGTTTTGACTGTGTCACAACTGTTTGGGTAATAAGATGGAATTTTATCATCAATGCTTATCACTGACTTACGCGGCGTTTGATAGTAGCTCTCATCGAGATCAACAGTTCTTTTTCCTTCGGCTGGGAGGCATATTCCTATGTTCTCATAAAGGTTTGATTTGTTTGAAGGAGACGAATTGGCCATATTTTCATAGATGGCACTTTCATTGTGGATTTTTAGCTGTTCATCTACTTTGTCTACTTGTTGATCATGATCATCATCATTCTCTTTATCACTATCCGAGGATTGCTCTTTAAGAATTGGTGCCATGGCACAATAACCCGAATTGTCATCAATGAGAACTTGTTGTTGACTACTTTTAATATTAAAATTAGAACCAACCAAATTTACACTCGATGTATTGCACGAAAAATTAAAATTTGGTTGTATCTGCTCCGATATATTTAAACTTTCCAAGGACTCACGCTTTAACGGTGAATCCTCTTTACGCGCTGTGATCTCTATAGAAGAATCATCAAGATTTTCTAGTGGTAACAGTTCTGATGATAATGAAACATTTTCGTCCAGATTCGATAGGTCTTCGAAAACATAAAGTTTAGATAAATCTGGGCTTGAAAAACTATTGCGTTTATTAGCCATTGCTTTTTTGCGCCCCATCGATATGTTGTGTTGTTTGTGGCGCACGTGACTGTTGGGCGTGTTTGCATAGTATTGTTCGGGAGGCTGCTCTTTATCCGGACTGCTCCTGATAAGATCTTCAGCAGTACTTACCTGTCCTTCGCTAACACTTTCAGAACGTTTCGATCGTCCGAAGATGTTTTCCAAGACATTTTTGTATTTTTTTTTCTTAGCCATTTCCGATTCGGGATTTGTATTGGACCGAGGTATGCCAATATCCTGTTCAAAAGTGTTGATACGTTTTCGTGGTGGGAGTGGCGGTGCAGGTTCAAGGGCCTCCTCACTTGAAATTAAAAAAAAGTTCGATTTTAATAAAAATCTTTTCAAAAAGTAATACAAAAAAAGATAGGTACTTCATCAAGCAAAACAAAATGTCTGGGGTTCGGTTATTTACAGTTGTATACTGAAATTTAGCATGCTGATATTAAACTCAAATATTTATATTTAACCTTAGCGTAAACAGTCACATAAGCTCCTAGGTTTAAGATATATTTTTAAAAAGTACATGTTAAAATTCTAGGGCTGCCCACTATTTTATGTTAATTTATTTTTTGAGTTTCAGACATTTAAAAAATTATTTCGTTGCCAGATCGTGACTTAGAGTTAACTATTATGCCATCAAAAAAATCTTTTTGTCTTTACTTTGCACTCTAAACTACTTTAATTTGTATAATATATATAAAAAGGGAATACTAGTTTAGTTTCTTAGTTTGTTTTTATTTAAGTTTGAAACATATTATAATTGCAGTACATGATGTATAAACTTGAGCATCAAAATGAATTTTCCTTGTTAACTCTTTTAAAATAATAAGTAATCCTACTCTTTCAATGTGGTGAATAATTAATTCCACTTTGACTACAAAAAGTTTTATTTATAATTGGGGAAATATTGCAGTAAGCCCTTCTATTATTACAAATTTTAGAGGCTTGAAACACAACTTTTCACGTTATTCCGTGAATTACATTTAAAAAACTAGGTATGAAACTCAATACAAACATTCTACATCACTGGCTTATAGTAAAATAGAATAAAAAATCGTACCTTATTGCTTTGCATTCAATAGCTGTGGGTTTCATCTCCTCATATATGCCAGATGCTACTGACCCGCGTGGTTGTGGCATAAGTTTGTCAATTCCATCAGGTATCTCTTCATAAATCCCAGACATTCCAGATACTCGCCGCGACCAATTTATACTAAAATCAAATCAAAACTCAATTAAAAACCAAAAATTTTAAAATAAGAAATATTTACCTATCATTATCGGGAATTTTAGGAAGCGGGCCTAAGATGGCTTGTAAATTCTGTTTACCGGATTTGGTAGTTGAAGTACCTTCAAGACGACCTCGACTCGATCGCCGTGTTTCTAGAAATACTTAAAACAAAGAATATACCAATAATCCATTTTTATAACAACATATACAAGGCAAAATAACTTACTCTGTCGGTGTAGTTCGAGATTTTTTATAGATTTCTTCATCCATTTCATGTGACGGCGGCAACTAGACTCTGAGTCAACAGCAAAATAAATGAAACACCTCTTTCGATTTTGCATCCAAAAAATACCATATGAGTGCTGTTTAGTCCTCGACGACGCCAAACTGATAGTAATTCCAGGAATATTGATGGACACACTTAGATTGGCGGCCTCTTCTTCTACATTACGTATAAAAGTGATGCGCAAGAAACAAGGAAGACACTTAATTGCTTCGATTTTAACTAAACATTTCATCCAGGACTGTAAAACAAAGAATCAAGAACCAAGAATGCATTTAAAAGGGAAACTGTGAATGCAGAAACAAAGTTCTTTCAGATTCAGTAAAGAAAAATCAACAAAAACCGAACAGACGCAGCTCAGACAAAATAATTAAGCTTAAATTCCAAGTGTTCCAAATATGGTTCAGGAGACGTGGTTTGAATCAGCAATAAGTACCTAGATTATTGTACCCCCCGAGTCAAGTATGTGCAATTAATCTGCTCAGATTGTGATTGTTATTTTTTATTACTCACCTTAAATTTTAGTGCTTCAGACTTCTTATCATGGATGTCTATCTTGACGTCCATAAACATCGAAATCTCGTTACTCTCCATTTTTCGAAGGTGACGGACAAGAGATTTCTTACTTAATTGTCTTTTTTTTCTATAATTCTGGGGCTAGTGTGAAGTTCCTTATGTATATTTAATGCAGGAACAATTTTGTTATTCAAATCTGCATTGTAAATTAATAGTTGCCAATAGTTGCTGGTGGGTTGGATTAACACGAAATAATTTTAGGATCAGGATTTAGGAAAAATAGTAAAACAAAATCAAGAACCACCACACCCGATAAAAATGCTGCTGCTTCCACTAGGAGATGAAAAATGATACCTATATTTCTTTCTGCAGATTTTTTGACATGCTCAGTGCAACAAGAAATATCCTTCTGGGAAAAGGGATATTTGTCTACAATAATTCAAGTTGAATTGCCGCTCTCAAAAATGTAAGCATGTACATAATGCATGACTGATTAGTTTCTTTCTTGCATTAAAATGATCAAAAATTGTGTTTTGTTCCGAGAATTCATAAGAATTGTGACTATAACTTAAAAAATAGCAGTAAAAGTAAAATGCCCACCATACGCACTTTTTGAAAGATGAAAGACCCAGTCCCAGAGATCAGGATTTTGAAAAAAAAAAACTGTTGATTGTTGAACTAACGAGTGTACCATTGCCAGATGTATTGTTTTTATTAATGATTCTACTGACTGCATTCAGCACTGAAAATGCTTTTTTAATTTTCTGAAATTTTATTATTTTCACTTATAGGTGTATTTTGTATTATTTTTGCTTACTCGGTGGCTAAACAACAAAAAATCCACAGTGAATGCGTAACATATATTATAATGGTGATTAACTCTGTGTGAAAAAGTTTAGGACAAGATAGTTGGTACTTTTTAGGGAGGATTTATTTGAAAACATGCGTCCTTTCGCACTAAATAGACATAAAAAGACCTTGAATTTTATATCAACAATCACAAGACAGCAACACATGTTTCACAAATGTAAACCGTAAGCTATGAATCAATTAAAAATGGGCAGTCATGGTTCAATATTTGATATGTAATTGAGAAATAGTAAATTACCCATTTTGGTTGATTAACTTCAGTTTTAAATATATAAATAACATTTTACTACACTCTAGAATATTAAGCTTCCATTGAATCTCACCAAAAAAAATCGGCGAATTAAAATTGTTGAACCACATATCAACTACTACTACATATTAAAAATAGCCTTAAGTTTTTTTATTGTTATCTGACGCTCAGGTTATTTATAATTAATAATGGGCATAAGAATTGTCTACCATGTAACTCGATTTCACTGAAGAAGAAATAAATTTGAATTTGAACACCCTTTATTATTCTCTGAATGAAATCAAAAACCATATGTTCCCTAAAGTTTTGTATGAGTATGAGTTCATGTCAATTATTTGAAATCGTCAAATCGACAAGACGACAACAAAAAGAAAAATCTATTGCGTTAAAAAGAACTTTTTGTAAGTTCAGTAAATCTAAATAAATTAAAAACATAAGCAAAATTAGTAATCTACTATGATGGTTCAAGTCACTCATGTACCTCATGAACTTACACCTCTTTTCTGTGTAATTCCTTTGGTTTTCGTCTTCCTATGGACTCTTATAATCGGTGACTTCAAGGTACTTACATACAGAATACTTGCTCTGTTTTCAAATCCAAAATAAATTTCTATACATTTTATTTAGAATTTTAAAAGCAGCAGAAATTCCTGTTCAAAATATACAGCTAAAGACCCAGTCAATTGCTACCAAGATTTTGTTCAACAAAATGGAACAAAACATGTCATCAAATAGGAGAATGTCTTATATTTATTATTCCTTTTATAAAAAATAATAATAAAGTACAGAATCATTTACTGATAAATTGTTGTGAGCCATTTAAACTTTTAATTCTATAAGTTTTAGGATAAATAAACGCAGAAGTCTAAATGCAATAAGGCTTTTTTTGTTATCATCGTTGTAATGTCCACATTTCGCTTTTCAATGGTTTTAACTAGAAGTTCGCTTAGAAATCAAAATTGCTGTTGCATGTTTTTTACCACACGAACGAAAAGTTCTCCATTTGCCAGTTTCTGGATTATATTCCTCGATGTGTTTAAATTCACCTTCCTTCATATCGACCAAAACTAATAAGCGGTTATTCCATGAAATACATTGAAAGTACTGCTGAAACATCCCCGAAGGAGAAAGCTCAGTCCAGGAATCGCTTTCGAAATTATATCGTTCAACTATTGTACTGCAGCCATTCGCAGTCCAGCCGCCCACTGCATATAATAAACCTTTATTTACACATACTCCTGCTGCAATACGTGCCATGGTAGGTGGATTAAGTGGGGCCCATGTATTTGTTTGTGGATCGTAGAACTCAAACGTTCTGTGATCAAAGTTGCTGCTGCTTCCGAAGGCGTACAAAAGCCCATTAAATGTGGTCACACCTGGTCCATTGCGCTCATGAAGCATAGGGGCAACATTTTGCCATTTTTGCGGGGAATTAGGATCCCATTTCTCTACTGAATATAGGTTTTTAGTACCATTTTGACCGCCAACAGCATACAGGTGGCCATTTAACTCAACCATTCCAAATGAGAAGCGGCGCTTTATCATTGGTGGAAGTTCACTCCACTGCTTCGTTTTCAAATTAAAACAGAGAACGCAGTTCTGATCTGTGCCATTCCGAAATGCAATAAATGAGAAGTACACACTTCCCTGCATGTGAATGCCATTGGTATACCAACCGGATTGTGCATTGACAGGCCATTCCAAACTATTCCAAATGCCTGTTATAGGATCAAGTACCTCGGCAATAAGAGGATCGTCCTCTTGAGTACCTCTCTTTATCAGAATTACTTCATCGACTTGGTTTCTCGGTTTGCAGAGCGCTTCCTCGAAGATGGATGTTCGGCTTGAAGGTGACATATGCCACTTCAATGCCTTCATTATAACAGCTTGCTGTTCTGGCGCCGTGAATTTATCAGCTACTTCATTCACAATAAACTCAGGTGTTAAAAGGGGGAAACGTAAATGCGACAACAACTTAAGACAATGGCATTCCCGACCCGGCTTGTCATGTGTGATCCAACGCACTATTCCATGGAAAACTTCCTCTTCTGACATAGCATATAGATCATTTCGCATTAAGAGCAAGGTTAAATCTTCTACTTCTAGTTGCAAGTATTCTTGCTCCTCTATTAATTGGCCAAAATGTTGAGCTGCGTACATAGAAGCCTTTTCAAAGAGTTCATTATAGCTACTTCGCCTGCAAGAAACAGCCAACGGCAAGCAATTTGATTTGTCTAGTGATCTTGATATAAACAGAGAGCATTCTGCTTCGACCGTATTTAGTTTTAAAAAAATTGAGGCACGCATTATGTCGAAGACAGTTTCACTCGAAATTTCAATTGTCGCTGTGTAAATATAATTCAATAAAAGCTTTAATATTTCACTGTTTACATCGGCAATTATGAGTTCCGTAACTTCAGGATTTTGCAAAATATCTAGGAAGTATTCACTTGCCGCTGACAGTATTATTCGATGAGCCGCAATACGAAAATTATCCACAGAAGCTATCAAGTCAACATCGCAAAATCTCTGATCCTCGTAGAATAGTTTCATTTTGTTAAACATTTCATTGCGGTTTTCACATTTTATTGTTGCTCTTTTATCGCTAATCGATAGGGGAATAATTTCGATCCCGGACATTTCACTGTTCATTGTTCAATAAATTATAAATATTAAACAACTTGGCTTGGCTACGTTGTATTCCCGTTTAAAAGGGGATTTCCCGTCTCTTGTTTGCGGTGAAAAGTGTTCCGTTTAAATGGAATTCACGAACAAATTGAATGATTAAGCTGTCACTGTCATACTGAAATAGTTGCTGACAATTTTGAATGAAGATAGCCCAATATTCGATAATTGCCTGTACCATATGCGTTCAATCAAAAGAAATTATATATAATTTAACTAACACACCCTCAAGCTGTCGACTTTAGTCATTTCAACCCTAATAAAATAAAAATGATTGGAAAATGACTTATTTGCTTATCTCTGAATTGCGTTTATCCCAAAACTGCAAAAACTCAAAAACATATGTTAACGTTAAATCCTCTTTCAATCGAAAAAAGTTGCTAAAATTTTTGTTTTCATAGTTTTTGTTCCCTTTAAGTGGAAAAAAATTGAAAAATAGATGAAATCCGAATTTTTTTTACCAACATTCCATTGATAAAACATCAATTAACGACAGCTCAAAAACGGATGACCAATTAAACGAAAAACGGTCATCCAATTCCAAATCGTAATATTGCTTAGATTTGCGTTAGTTTTTTATTTATTAAATTGAAAATATTGCTTTTTATTTTTTTATTGCAAAATTAACTTTAAGAATTATGGTTTTATACTTAAATAAAGTAGTTAGAAAAAAGAACGCGCTATCAGTGTATCTCTAAACCACTGAATTTACAAATGAAAGACAGGACAAGGAATAAGCTTTTGATACAAACAAAATGGTTTTTATTGTACAAAGGAATTAAGTTTGTTTTTGTTTTCATCTTTTATGACATCAGAAATAAAGCTTTGAATTGGTGTTTTTTTTTTTTTTGCTTGTTATGCATTATTTATAAGTTTGTTGTTCTGGGTTTTTTGGTTAGTAATCTTCTTGCAGCAATTTTAACTCTTTTTAATAGTGTACTTCAAGTTGTTTAATAATTTGTCATTTATACTCTTGTTTTTAAATAGTTGATCAAAGTGAAAACTGCAATGGCACCTATTCTTGCCCCCACCATCTCACTGAGCAACGGACAAAAAATGCCAGTTCTTGGTCTCGGTACGTGGCGCTCCTATGAATCGGAAGCTGAAAAGGCCTGCAAAATTGCTCTAGATTGTGGCTATCGGCACATTGATACTGCTTTTGTTTACGAAAACGAAGCCGAAGTTGGGCGCGCTGTTAAGTCGAAAATCGCCGAAGGGTTGATTCGTCGAGAAGACGTCTTTGTCGTCACAAAGCTGGGTGGGATTCATCATGAGCCCAAGTTGGTGCTGCACGCATGTCAGCTGAGTTTGAACAATTTAGATCTAGGTTACATCGACCTGTACCTGTTACACTTTCCAGTGGGTCAAGTTTACAACGGTGATGGTAATGTTCATGGAAGTGGTGAACTTTCAGATGTCGACTATTTGGATACATGGAAGGAAATGGAAAAGCTTGTCGAAATGGGTCTGGTGCGTGGCATTGGCTTGTCTAATTTTAACAGCCAACAGATTGATCGAGTGTTACAAAACTGCCGCATCAAGCCATTGGTAAACCAAGTGGAATGCCATCCTGGATTCAATCAAAAAAAACTCATTGAATTTTGCCGCGAGAGAGACATAGTCTTGACGGCATACTGTCCATTAGCAAGACCAAAACCAGAACTAAAATGGCCACCATTTATTTATGATGCTACTGCAGAGGCAATTTCAAGAAAATACAACAAAACACCCGCTCAAATTTGCCTGAGGTATCTGATTGATATCGGAACAGTACCTATTCCGAAGTCAATAAGCAAAAATAGAATCGAAGAGAATTTTAATGTGTTTGATTTTAAACTAAGCGACGAAGATATTAAAATCATCGATCAATATAATACCAACGAGCGGATGATACCGTTCTCAGGTATGAGGAATCATCAGTATTTTCCATTCAATATTGACTTTTGAACTAATTTATAAACTCACTAGACCTTAAAATAATGTAGCAAGTTGTAAATAAAAGAAAGGTCTTTTTCCTCAATATTATAGTCTTTGTTTTACAGACATATGTACATATTTGTAATGTGATTGTACTTTAAATGTACAAGTTCAATCTACATTACTTTATTTTGCAAAGAACGGACGGCAGGGTAAGGCTAGGAGGTCCTGCACGTTGGTGGGTAGTGTCAGAGATGTATAACATTTGCAAAGAAAATTGTATATATGTATATAAACTGCACTCATGTATTTTATCTTGCATTGGTTGTTAATTAAAAAAGAAAGATTCCTACTTCTTAAAAGAAGGTATAGCATGTAGTAATACATAAGAAGATCTTTCAAACATTTTTTAAAATTACATTATTTAAAATAATAACAAATACATATTAATAAATAATCTTACTCTCGTTATAAAAAAGGTCCCATTTTTGGAAAGTTCTTATTAATATTCTGCAAGCATTTGTTTATTGTCATACACATCTTACCTTACCTTTATTATACAGAAAGCGGAATGGTGTCTTTTTCAACAAAAAACTCCCTTTTATATTATAAACTCAAGCATATCATGCATTTTATATGTTCCATTGACTTATCATATCTTCATAATTAAGTACAATTTCCATAAGAACTTGCACCTTAAATGCTAAAACGGATAAAATCTACACTAGCCCCCTATTTTCTACTTGTTGAAAGATAAATGACATTTTTTTAAATGTATTTTCTGAGTGTATTTTTTATTCTTAAAAGTGGTATATAGTATTTTAAGCAAAACAATTATTTGAATATTCAACTTAATTCTTTCATATCGATGAGTTAAATTATTCTCTTAAAAAATTGCACTTTTTTCGTTTTTTTATCAATTTTCAAATACATACATACATATGTGCAATATCCCGCAACATAGTCTATCATATATTTTATTAAACTGCTGGATATATAAAACAATCTTTTGTTTGAAGAGTTTACCCCAGTTTGTCCCCAAGGGGAAAAAAAGTCTTTGAAAAAAAAAACCTTTAAAAAGGCCCTTATACTAATAGATTATATTTTTCAAGATGACTCTTATACAACAGTGACTAGAAAACAGCTCCATGAGCTGGTAAAAGGAAGCTCAACAAGGCTGTTTGACAAATAACTTAAAGATATGGATAGAAAACTTATGGATATAACAAAGTGTCCTCCAGCTCCTTAATATTATAAAGGATTTCAAACCAAATTACAAACGGAGATGGCAATTATGCAATAGAACAGAAATGCGTTTCTTGGATAAGAATGAAGAGCATAGTTCCCGCTGCCGGAAGGTTTAAACAAAGAATTGGGGAATCAAGAGACCCAACCAACGTCGAAAAACAGCTGAACTTCGAAAGATTGGTCTGTTGATGAACTGACATACGCGGCACAGATGAGTCAAAGAGCTGCGGGAAATATTGATGTAGCTAAAGTGATGCAGGTTGTGACCAAAACTCCAAGCAGGACTACGAAGTTCCGGAAAGCAGCTGCGATTGGCAGTAAACCCTGGAAATGGAGAAACACACAGCTCGCAAACTTTGCTGAAGGGAAAACAAAAAAAAAAGATTAATCTGTTT
The DNA here is from genome assembly GCA_905146935.1 of Scaeva pyrastri. Lineage (NCBI taxonomy): Eukaryota > Metazoa > Arthropoda > Insecta > Diptera > Syrphidae > Scaeva > Scaeva pyrastri. Next base: position 10,651,910 of record LR989928.1, on the reverse strand, counting down.
ATTGAATAATTGACCTGTAATCATAAAATATACAGAATTTTATCTTAGAAACTAGATATAATATATTTTGCAATGAGGTTCTTAGTATTTGACTAAAAATTTATCGGACCATTGAATATTGAAAAAAAAGTTTTTTATATTGCAACATTTTATAAAAAATCAATTTCGTCTTTCATACTTAATTTCTTATAAACTATTTAATGAATCAACTTAATCAAAAAACAAAATAAAGTTTTTTTTATTTAAAATATTTTTTTTCTCCCTGCTAATCGGGAGAAATGGCTAAGAACTTAAGTGGTTTTTACTGTATCAAAAAATGAAATGTTATCCTTCCAAATAACTTTTAAGTCATTATTAGCCTATAAGAAGTGAAAAATATGCCCAAGTCACTTAGCCAAAGCGCCCAATGATTTGTTTTGAGCAGTGTTAGTTTTTAGTATCCACAATCCACAAAGAGCTTTTGTCGGTTGATTTTCAAACAAATGAAAATATTACTTGAAACGTATGAATCTAAACTTTGGTGAATTGATTATTTGTATCAAACAAAGTATATGTATCTATATATAAATAATATACATTATATAAAACATCTCCTTACTAAAAATGAAATAAGAAATTAATAATAAAAATAAAAAGCAACTTACCGACGGCCAACAAATTTTAATTTTGTACAGCGGTGCTTTTCTTATTTTCAGAAGAAAAAAAAACAGAAAACATAAGAGCGTCAATTTTCTCAACAACTGTCACAAATGTCATTTTATATATGGCCGCGAATAAAAATCCTCTTTACTTCACCGTCGGTGTATATCTGTTTATTGTTTTGTTTTAATTTTTCTTTAAGGTTTTAATCGAATAATTGCATTTAATAAGTGAGAAAAATGTTCCACAGATTCAATTAAATAATTTAAGTGTCCCAGAGTGTTTTTTTCAGTGAAAAGTGGACCCACAAACGGAAGCTAAAGCATCACACTTTTAACAAAAAGCAATTTCCAATCCCAATCTGCATTCATCGCGCCAGAATGTCTACAAATGATTTCATAGATGATTTTATTGAAGAATATAAAAACCAACCATGTTTATGGAAAGCCAATTCAACAAACTATAAGAATCGCACTCGTCGCCAGGAAGCTTATATGAAACTGATAGAAGTTGCGTCCAAGCACGGAGAACTCTACAACATTGAACGTACTAAGCAAAAGATCAACAACTTGCGGTGTGCCTTTCGGCACCAACTAAAGAAGTACACCGAATGCAAGAACAATAAATCTGGTAAAGAAGAATCGTATTGCCCCAAGCGAAGATATTTCGAGAGTTTAATGTTTCTAATGGAGGAAGAGAAACCTGCGAATCGTATAAAGTTGGCCGAAAAGCTTAAAGAGATGAAAATGACAAAAGTCATAACAAGGAAGGCAAGTCCACCTGTCTTTAAAAACAAGTTGCCAGTTATCAAACCTGAGCAAATGGATATAACAATCGAAACCATAGACACATCAAATGGAGGAGAAGAACAGCAACAACCAGAAGAGGAGATAATCGAACTGGACCAAGACGAAAATGAACAGCGAATAGAGCATGAAGACTTGCAGCAACAAGAAGAGTCTCAGAATTGCCACTCCGAAGACATATCAGTGGCTGAGGAATCAGTTAAAGATTCTGGAGGAGTCGTCTATCACACGGATGTACAACACAGTGACGAGGAGGAAGAGGGTTACAAAATCATTTGGCCGGTTAACCAATCGTCCAAGCCCATAGAAACCATTCAGACTAACTATATCCGCATGGCCCCTCCCCATTCGACGCCTTCCACGCCTCCTGCACAATCCCATAGTACGACACCTATAATAACGTCAGTCAGCAGCTCCGTTCCACCGGCACCGATGACAACGACAATAATTCATCATGATCTCTCAAATTCTGTTCAAAATTCCTCAGCAACCCAGATTGCACTTCCCTCGTCGATTACAATCCAACCAGTTCCGAAGCAGGGCAGTGAAACATCGGAAGGAGGAGGTGGTGGAATTCAGCACTCGGCAATCCGGCGGAGAACGATCTCGATTTGTTCCAACAAATCCCAATCTCAACTAAGCACCAACGCCACCGATAGCTACGAAGCCGCTCAGGAACCTTCTCCTCCGGCGTCGAAGAAGGTTAAAATCGATTGCACGTCCAGTGACTTTGAGAAACTGCTCACGCTAGCGTGTAGCAAAATGAATGCACCTGAAGCTCAACCCGAGGACAACTTTTCGATGTTTGGAAAAATTGTGGCGCACAAAGTGCGCAACATGGAACCCCAACAAGCGATGTACGCTGAAAAAATCATCCATGACATACTCTTCGAAGGCCAAATGAAACAACTTAAGTATCCCTATCCGGCACCGTATGGTATGAGCGGAGCTCCTATTCCTGTTGTGTCTCGCTCCAACATGTATCCCCTAAGACACAGTGGGCCAAGCAGTCAGGCGACAACTATAGTTGCAACGAGTAGTCAGCAACAGCAGCAGCCACAAACGTTTGTCATATCCTCTGTAGACTGCCATGGAGCACCAACGGAAATCCATGCAACAAGTTCGGCTCATCAGTCACATTACTCACCGCAAGGAGGGCACTACACGACCACAACGACCATCAACGAAGAGGTCGAAGATTAGTTTTACATCCCTTCGAAAACATTCGTCCGTAAGAAGAATGGTCTAAATCCCCCTTCCCCCTAAAAAACAAAAATTTGCATACAAAATATTTTTTAAGGAGAATGCGAATCGAACGAAAATTAAAATAAATATTATCATCCGTAAACTATTTTCCAATCAACCGTTTTCAACAAAATTTTGTTTTACATACCCGACAGTTTATTGTAACAAAAATATACCAACAAAGTTAAATTAAATTTAGGAACAAAAAAAAGAAGATAAATTGTAGTTGCTAATACAAATTAAAAAAGTATATATTATTATCGTTTAGCTATTAGAAATGGATAAACAAAATAAATGATTATTTTTTATTTAAAAGATGTATCGTAAAGACATTAAAATAAAAATCTCTTAAGCTGTAAATTGTTATGTGCTTTCTTTTTTGCTATTTCAATTAATTTTTGTTGATCTATTTTGGTACACAAAATTTGGTTTAGAGTACCAGTGGACTGTATTCGAAAGTTGTATAACAAGCTCAAGAGAGATCTTTGGCTAGCACTTATCTAGAATACGAGAGAAAAACATAAGCGCTTAAAACACGAGTATTTTTTTATTTAACGTGTCCTTTATTTAGGATCCAAAGGCATTAGTTATTAATCTCAAAAACAGCGAAAAGGATTTTTAAATGTTTATTTATAAAAATGTACTCCCATAAAACTATTCTTGAATTTTCCATTTTCTCAAACACAGGTATCCCGATTAAAGTTCCTAAAAAGGATTCTATTAAATAAGATACAGTTGACGCCGCTTATAACGACCAGCCGCTTTTAACGACGTCGACTGTATTTTATTTAATATCTTATTATTTTCTTATCACCATATCCATATCACATTCATGTGAAAATGTGTTTATTTTCCAACTTTTGTAAAAAAAAAAACTTACCAGATAGGAACTTTTTTATAAAATGAAAATAAATGCATTTTGTTCATTTCAAATCAAAATGTGTTTATATATTTTGTTTAAACTTTCAAATGAAATTGATTCTTTTAAATATAATACATTATATACCCTCTTACTTTAAATGTAATAATACAATAACTATGCATGTTTAAAACATTTTAATGGCATTCATCCGGTGTACTGCACATGACAAAATTATGCACTGCTTAACAGTTGATTTTTAAAAAGAATTTTTTTCACACAACATCTCCAAATTGAATATATATGTTTGCATTTAAAATCCAACAATAACATAATTAACAAGATCATTTAATTGAAATGTATTCATAAGAGATGATTGTATTGCAGATAGAACATACTACAATCGGACAAAAAAATAAACGTAAAGTAAGTACACATATTACATTTATACGATAAATAACAATAAATCTATCTAAAAGTGCTTTACAGTGTATCAAAAATTATATGTTCAAAGACAAAAATTCTAAGTATTTACTTTATTTTAACTTTAAGAGCCACATATGTACATATATATGAGTTCAGAATAAAATTTAAACTATTTTTTAGTATCTCGTGTTTTCGCACTAAAATACGCAAATTTTGTTCAAAAAATGAGGAGTATTTAATTGTTCTGGAAAAAAATATATTTTTCAAAATTCTTTTTTTATTTTTCAAAAACTTCGAAAACTTATTCAAGATATTAATCTTAGGTTTTTCCAAGGCTGCTAGACATAATTATTCTAAACTCTTTTATATTATAAGTATTTATTTTTTGTCATTTTTGAATTGTAAGTATTTTTAACATTTTTCCAACAATATTGTACAGGTATATTGTTTTTTCTAAAATTGTTTGTACTCTCTTTAATACATGAAGTGATTTGAATGACAAGTAATAATCTTTTTCTTCTGGATCTCATATTTAAACAGTGGGATCTGGGACTCTATCCGTCTTTGTTAATTAGGAAACTGATACATTTTTCAGTAAGTCAAATTGAGTTAAGTAAACAATTGCTCGTGATAAAAATTTTTGAAGATTAGTTCAATTATAAAGAAAATTAAAATTTTATTCAAGATAAATTTTATAAATTTCCGCAAAATTAATTTTTTTGATGGCTCATTTTAAATATGTTCACAAAATCACCGAAAATACCTTAATGTACATATATGTATTCACTGTAATCTTAATAATAAGATTCAACTGATTTATGTACAAGATTCGTATGGTAGAATATCTAGGTTTGCCATTTTAATTAGAATAATTCTTTTGAAATTATTATATTGGGGAGAGTAGAGTTGACGAAAAACTGTCAATCTTATATGATATGTTAATGACTTACGAACAGCAAAACAAAATTGAAATATTACAAAAAGAGAATACATATTCATACCACGAAACTTAATGTGTATGTGTATTTTATCTTGAGAACTTTTAGAAGTGTTTACAAAATCTTCGAATATTAATTATTATATTAAATTTCAATGTTAAAGTATGCATGTAGGTTAACTGACTCTTTACATACTGGAAGGAAAATAAAAATATGAAATCTTTAACACAAATACGAGTAGGGTGGGTGAATGGAAGTTTTTTTATAATTCCAATTTTATTTTTATATTAATCCAAAAGAAATTGTTTGATTTCATACATTCAAACGAAGGCAATCCTAATAATCGGTTTTATGAATTAACGATAAATTATATTATCAAACGTTTGAGAAAAAAAAATAGATATTTTAAACCTTACAGTTGGATTCTAGACTATAATACAAAATGAATTTTATTGAATTTACAAACATTATTTTTTTTTTTAAGATTTACATTGGTACAAGTTTTTGATTAATATACATACATAAACATTATTACGTTTGATTTTTTAGAATGTTTTATTTCTTTTAAGTATTTTTATTATTAATAATATACAACATAGTAATACATTGCAACAGTCCTTTATATAACATTACATACAGTTAAAATGAGTTAATAATATATAATATGTAATATTTGTTCATATGTTATTGACAAACTGGATACATTGTAAAAATTATTGCCACCAATAAAATATTTTTAGGATTTATCTTTTAAGTCTAATGTTAAGAATAAAGTTATAGGAGTGCGATTAAAATAGAAAGTGTGAATGAAAATGAGAATCAATAGGAACAACGTAAATAGGAAAAATTATTAAGGAACATTTGGGTAAATTATAAACAAATTTCGTTACGATTAAAAAATTTCAGAATAAACATTAGTTTTTGTATCAACACAACTACAAAATGCGCCATAAAAGACCCCTGAACTTAAAATAAAATTAAAAAAAAAAACAATAATTTACTTGTTTCACAGTTCGCGTGTTAAAATTTCGTTTAAATGATATTACCACCGAAGTTAAGTTGGAATACCCATAATTCAACTTAAATGCAAGCAAAAACACATTGACAGTCGACACTTTTATTCTTTCATATTTTGAAACCCACTACAAGTTGTATTGGATTACCTGACGCCAGAGGAGTATCTATTTTTTGTGTAAGTTTCAAGAATTTCAAAATCATCAACTGATTATCATATATCTCTAATATATGTACTTCTCACAATTTCACAAGATCAGGAATTGCTTTTAGTTTTAAGTTACACATTTTGGTTTCTAAAAATTAACAATCTGAATTCTTACTAAAGCAAAATAATAATTTTTATTTTTTATTGTACAACATTATGGACGAAGGAAAACAGATTTAAGAATTTAATTTACTTTGTATACCTATTGCTTGAAAAAAGGCCTCAAAAAAGAGTATTATATAGTTGCAATTAACCTTAAAATTTATATTGCCATTATTTTAGTCTGCAGACTAACAATTCATACTTACAAATTATATTGGCACTACTCGTAGTATACATTTGTTTTTAACGAAACAAAACAAATCGCACTCCCTTGCCAAGAAATAAAATTTTATATAAATATCTTAACAACTTACCAATACACAATTATATATTAATAGATGGACTTTTGAAAGCCTATACCGTGGAAGAAATTTATTTTATTATGAATCAGCAACTATTATGCGACAACCTGGCGAGCACGAGACGAGCCTGTCTTATGAACATAAACTTGCTTACAGTTGACTATTTTGCACTTGGTCACCGATGGCACTGATGACTGGCAAAATTGGTCTTTGTTTCGACAAATCTATACTATTTCCCGAGTGTAGCGAATCACTTGCATCACAGGTTGTGTCTATGGAATCGTTGGTCAGATCGCTGTCATTGAAGTTACCATTCGTAAGCATTGCTTGCATTGGAACCATTTCTGCGGTGGAGGTAGTGGCTGATGAAGCGGTTATATTGCTCAGACTACTGCTGGAATCGAAATGTTTGCCAGTCTTTATGTTCGGACCAGGGCTTTTATCAAATGAATCGCCAACCATCGAATCCTGAGAAACTTGAATAACAGAGCTTCGGTTTGAATGTTTATCTTTGCGAATTGGAGGTTTGGGTACTTCCTTTGATTCGGCACTAATGTTGCCATTTCTATGAAGAGTTGCCTTACTCTCCTTTTCTTTGTCTTTTTCCTTTTCTTTATCCTTCTCTTTGTCTTTTTCCTTGTCCTTGTCTTTGTCTTTGGATTTTTTGAAGCCGGCAATTAGAGCTTTGTGAGCTTGTGCTTTGATGCCTTCTTTGCTGGTTCTTATAATCGAATTTCGACTGCTGATGGGCTGCTGTTGATCACCGCCTCCGCTCTCTTCGGTAATGCTCGTCAAAGCTGGCGGCTGATTTTGTGTTTGCGACTGCAATAGATGTGGATCATCGCCCTGGATTGGTATGTCGTCTGGAATAGTTTTTTTTTATATTCAAAAAAAATTTACGAGATTATCGAAGAAAAATGAATTTTTGCTTTGTTTTAAAAATTTTGAAACCCGTTTTGGGTGAAATCAAGCGCGCACAGAGCAACTTTGCATTTAAGAATATAGTCTTTAGTTTAAAATAAATTGGAGTTTAATATAAGCTTTGGGTTTAACAAGTTTTTGCTTTTTTATAAGAGAAAAAAAATTGTATCGTGTCTTTATGTTTAAAAGGAACAATAAAGTGAACTATTGAAAGATTAAAATACTCTGGAGCTTTTTATATTTATGTTTGATAAATCATGCTTAGCATTTGCAAAATTTTAGCTTAAAAATTAAGGTTTAATTGGTTTTAGGACAGTAAATATATGAATATGGAGTTTTGATTTTGCGTTTCGATTCTTTTTTATCTAACAGCGTTCCAAGCATGATACAAAAATAAACCGTTTAATGAACAATTTTTTAAAAAGCAAAAATAAAAAGTTTTTGGAAAATAGCCTCATAACATACAAGGACAACGTACGAATACTAAATACTCACTTTTTCTTAGGGGAGATTGATTGGACAGATTAAGGGGTCTATACTAAGGAAGAAAGCTTTGTTTTCTGGATTTCACACAAAAAAAAAAACTATTGGTTTTATTCCTTAATCTGTGTATGTAAGTTCCCTTTTATTGTATAAATGTTTGATTCTTTCGAGTTTAGTCAAAATTAAGAGTTTTTCATAAAGAACTATTTTTTTAATAACCCTCGAAATTGGTAAATGAATTAACTATAATTGGCTGAAATAATTGTTTTAAATACATCCGTTGAAAGTGTTTTAATTATAATTTTCGTTCTATGCTTCGAATATTCCTCGCTATATTAGAATTTAAAAGATCAAGATTCAATAACTTTTAATCTCTTGGAAATTATAACGACAAACTTTAGTGAAAAGTAAAAAAGTCTAAGTTTTTTCTTTTAATTTAAGTTGATTTTTCTTAAATCAACAATGACTGACTCAAATCCGACTAACTTAGTTGACATACATACGTATTTTGTATATAAAAATGCTCAACATTATTTGAATTAGTATTTTTTTTTTCTTATATCATAATATTATTATACACACAATATTATTTTATGATTTTGAGGATCATTGCAGATAAAAATTACCTTTTTCCACTTTTGTTAGTTCTTTTTATACCAAAAAATAAACCCAAGTTTTTTTTTTAAATACAAACCTGTCAATTAAAAATAGAGGCCTTAAAAAAGACCTCAACAAAGTGTATTATTTTACAATAAAATTATAACTAAAACGGAAATGACAACTTAGCTTCACTACTTAAAAAAATCTAGCAAAATTTCATTTTATATTGAATTTATAATAAATGTAATACAAATAAAAAAAAATAAAACCCAATTCAAGCGCATCTCCAATAATATAATTTGTATGTAAAAAAATTTGTGTATGTGTGCACATTCTCAAATGTCGTTTTATTAAAAACAAAAACATAACCAATTAAATATAAGAAGAAAAAATTATATGTATAAATGTATGTAGTATTAAATTTGAAATATTTACCCATCAAGTCTTAGATATGCTGAGAAGTTAACCCATTTTGCTTATAATGGAATCAATTCAATAGTTCAATGGTTTTTTGTTTGTTTTGTTGTATTTCGTGTATAGGTAGTAAGTTTAATGTAAATAATTATGTAGGTATTATTTTAAATAACTTCGTAACATGCGTTAAATAATAAAATTACTAAAACAAAGTAGTTCATAAGTTAACTTTGTTATTTTGTACAACTTTTGTTTAGAGGAATAAGTTTGGAATTGGATTTTTAATTTGATTATTTTTATTTTGTTTTTTGGTTATTCTGATTTGACTGATTTCCCAACTGCTTTAGTGATGAAAATGTGTTTTTTTAGTTATAATTCCTTTTTTTAAGATACCGATTAGGTTGTGTGAGAGTTTGCATTTTAAATGTAATTTATATGCAGGCATGTATTGTACGGCTATGTATGTTTTAATTTTATTATAATATAAACTTTTTCTTTGCAAATATCACAATACAAATATGTAGTTTAATTTAACAATGAGAAGAATAAATTTACTTTTTATGGCCTTATATTTATTTACATAACATAACTGATTATTTGTTGCTTCGTTTAGTTCGTTTTTCTTATTTGTACGATTTTTTTGATTAATTTATCTACTAATTGAGAATTTTCGATATTAAATGAGTTATTTATATTCAATTTGGAATGTCAGTTCGGTCTTCAAAGGATCTATCTAATCTAAATTTTCGGTGAGTGCCGAACATTGTCTCAAAAGTTCAACTCAGTTAGTCGAGTCGTTACCGACATTTAATCTTATAGCTACAGATTTCGGCATTTTTAATTGTACTTACAAACTTTTTTCTAAAATAAAATGCATACAAGAAAATGTTGGTTTTTGTTAAATTGTATTAAATACTTAGTAAATTATGACTTAAATGTAAAATTTTAAATATACATACATCGATAAAATTAATAAGTAAAGTAAGCTTTGTAAACTTGCTCAGTCGGGCGGAGTATTTGACGATAAGAACGGGGCCAATATTATTTTATACTGGAATAAAATGCACTCAATTATACGTTGTGTAAATATACATAGTTATCAGCTTTACATAATGTGTAAGCCTTTTTGTGAAGTATATTAGGTGTATGTATTGATATTTTTACATTTTTTGAGATAAATAGATACATTTAAACGTAGAGACTTAGATTTAGAGGTTCTGATTTGTTTTATTGCCCGCAAGCAACCGTAAGTTGTAGTATGTTTATCGAATCATCCATGATGAGCAAGATTAAATTGGAATTTTTTTTTATTTTTTCTTTGAAGAGAGTATACAAATACATTTTGTTTCTTTTTTGAAATGGGGCAGTATAAAAAAATACCTAGACAAAACTAACTAACTGTTGAGAAAAAATATTTTACAGTAAAAATATGGTAGAGAATTTAAAGTATTTTTCCTAATAAAATCATAACCAGCCCAAAACAGAGCACAACAAATTTGATTTGAGTTTGCCTTACGCATCATTTTGAAATACTAGGTTTACCCTGTTATATTCCGTCGAGCTCACTTTTTTAATCTTACTCTTAGCTATTGTTCCGAGGTTTAATTAACAGTTTTAAAACTTGAATCACCTGCTGCGCGATTCTGCCGTAAATAAATGCAATTTTTAACGTTTTTTTTGTTTGTATTCTCAGATTAGATAGAACCTTTATGAAGACATATATAATTAAAATAGATGAAGTTATATTTGTAAAAGGCAAATCATGTAAAACTTTTTTTTTGTTTGTAATAATGAATGCTCAAAGAAATATACATACATTTATCAATAAAACAATAATAAATAAATAGTCAATCAAAGCTAACATCACATTCAATTCCTTATGCGACACAAAGCATCAATTAAAATTTTTTGTTTTTAGATATTTAAAATAATACACGCAATGGAGTACCATAATAACAATTAAAATACGAAACCGATCTCGAGAAGAGCGTTATAACATATGTAAGTGATACAAAAAATTTAACAAACAAAATGTGTACATACATATATACTGACAAAAATATCCACATCACCTTAAATTTGTTAATACTATTGGCGCGTGTTTCTATCAATATTATTATTTCTGTTTTTCTTTTTTTGTGATTTTTTTAGAAGTATAATAAATTTGTTTATCTACTATTTATTTATGATTGTATAGCCAGATGCTGTTTGTATAATATGTATACTGGCCGGTCGGCCGTTTGACAGCAAAGCATCTTTCTCATCACTCGAATCGCATGCGTCCTCAAGTTGGCTTATCAATCGAGCACCCGCACTTGACCTCAGTTCGGGCGATTGTTTGGCAGGTGATGAAGACTTTTTACGGCGAATTGCTGCTACCATTGATGAATTTGTAAAACTGTTTAGAATCTCTTCGGTCGATTTTGTCGAAAGTTGGGGTTTTCGTATTTTTGGCGATGCATTTGGCGACGAATTCTTTGACGACGATACAGATTTTTTCGGCGAGTCGGGTTCTTCTTCAATGCTTGACGTCTTACTGCCGGGACTGTATTTCCAGCCCCAAGTTTTCCATCGTAATGGATTAATAAGGCTGCCATCACCACTACTGCTATTATTGCTATTATTAGTCTTCTTCGAACCATCCCGATTTTGTTGATTTGTCATGGTGGTGGGATCAATGTTACCATCTATCTGCATCATTACATCCGGATTGCTGTTGTCCAATGTCCGATACTGATCATTTGCATTTGGCTGATGAGGCAAACTAGCCAGAAACTCCATGTCCAAATCGTCTAACAAAATTTTTGACACACAACACAATATACACATGGAGATTTTATTATGCAAAAATATAGTGATTCTTTTATTTTTAAACAGATAAGATTAAAAGACAGAATACTTAAAAATAGATATAGGTTTTATGTTTATTAAATAAAACAAATTGGAAAGAAAGGTTCATTGGGTTGGTGTGGTTGTGGGGGTTGGTGAAGACAGAAGAAACAAAATTCGGTACAAACAACAGTGAATATATATTTTTTTTTTGGTTTTTGTTTTTTTTTTTTACAGAATAAAATTCGTTAAATGAGAAAGGACCATCAATAAATATAACTTTGTATAAATTAATTTATATTGAATTATGTACATTATATTCACTAATACAATTTCTTCTGTTCTTATGTACTAGGTCGACTTTAATTTAATAATTTTTTTTATTGTTTATGGTCGATAATTCGTTATAAAATTTATATATATAAAGTGAAAGCAGTTAGGATATTATATTTAACGGTTTGTTTGTGATTAAAGACACAAAAATCATAAGAAAGATATATTTGGTGTGCTCTTTGAAATGATAAATCAACTTAACATTAATGAAACCACATGCAACTAATGAAAAAATAATATTTAAGCATCTAAATAAATCGGAAAGGGGATTTGCAACATGCATCTTATAAGACGTTTATATACACTAAATACACTCAATTGATATGTTTGTAGATTGTTTTTTTCCTACTAAAATACGAACAAAACAAAAAATAAGGTAAATGATATTTTCAATGTGAGAATAAAAGCAAGAGGGGTTCAAGAGAATTGGTATTTGTTTGACTGATTAGAAATAATAGAAAATAATATTTTGTATTATATCTAGTGCTCTGAACCTAGTTTTCGAATTTTTATGGATAAAAACAATTATGTATAATTTTCATTTTATTAGTCGTAATTAAAAAATAATATTAATTTGAGGATAATGAACTAAAGTTTAATTCTGCAGTAGTAACTAAAACTATTAAACTCACCTGGAAGTTTCTTCGTACGAAATGATGCATTTGTGATCATTGATTTTGATACTATAGGTGGTGCATTTGTCGATGGAGTTAATGCCACACTAAGCCCCATTGGACCATCGCTCGGTTGCCCTTGAAAATTATAATTGATTTGTTAATGATTTGTTTGAATTGTTTTTTAAATTATGAGTTTTTTCTAAAACTAAACTAAGCTATAAAGTTATAAAAACCTTATTGACAAAAGCCCTTGATGTTAATATTAACATCCATCTGCATAATGCTACACAGTTTCACTAGTCACAATTTTTAATTTAAATTTCAATTATTTTATTTAAATACGAAGTTTACATATTATTCTGTTAACACTCTCCTTTGCACAAACGCTGCAAATGTTTATGCCAATTTTAAATACACCAATCGATAAACTTTGTAAAGCATCGGTTCTAATCTCCAAAAAATGTATCTACCTTCCCCGATCGCGAGCCGGTGTAATTCATTTCGACTCTAGAGCTGGGTAACTTGCCAACCTGAGTGTACAAAACATAATTTTTGTCGAGGTAGATGGCGTAGACCAATTATAACAATGGTAAACAAGTTTTGAAAACTGATTTTAGAATACATCTACCATTCAATGCATATACATTAGAAAAAATCTGAGGTCTAATTTTAGGTTATTTGATACAGATGTATGACAGAAATATGTACAAGGTCGGCACTAATTAAAAAACGTATCACCTTAAATAATTTCATTTTTGGCTCACCTGATGGATTTGCGTGCAACGAATTCTTAACAGCACTTGTGACCAACACAACATCAGTATACATTTCAAATAAACCTCTATTATGTATATCTTCTAGAGTCTGAATAGCAATCGTGCCGAATCCGTTAAACATGGCAAAATATATTGCATGTACCAATTCTACGAGGAAATTAGATGATAATGGAATTCGCGGCGGGGGCCTCGGCACAAGTTCTCTTGTTGGATCTGATCCGTATGATGTTCGATGGGCATGTCCAGGTTTGGTGAATCCCTGGTTGACAATTTGTGAGGCCATTCGGCATAAATGCAGCAAAGTATTTTTCTGTGTTAAGCTCAGATGATGATTATAGGAGAAAAGCAAAGCAGACATAACTTTCATTCGACTCTGGGCGTTGATCGATTCGATTTGTGAGAAAGGACCCCACTTTATTTCTCGATTACAATTCTCTTCCCATCTTCGCAAATCTGTCAATGGAAGATTTTTTTCCTCAAAGAGAAATTAAATCAATTAGGTAAATTATTTAATAATAATTGTATTGTTATTTATTTAAACTTACTTCATGATAAATTGATGCATGTGCCAGTAAAGGTAATCGGAATGAGACTACTTTTGGAGTGCCATCTTCAGCGGTTATTTCAGAATTATATATGCATATAAGAAGTGTTTCGACACTCCGACAGCCTTTTTTATCGCCAACGGCGACAGAGTTGAGATACACATAAATAAGAACGGGAACAAACTGCATTGGAAATTTCTTCAGTCCTTCTTCATTAGATCGGTAAAAACTGAGGAATTGGTTACAAATTCCATGGATTAACTGTGAAATAAAAACTCGGTTGTGAAATCCTTTTTAAGTGCGTACCATCTAACTAAATATCAAATAAATAAGTTAACTTCAGTTAGTTTTCTTCTCGTTATGTAGGCATTATTATTATATGATCAAGCCTTGCTTACTTTTTTAAAATATAATCATTATTAAGGAAATTAACTTTTTATTAATCATTAGTATTACCACATAAATATAACTTTAATGGCTGAGAACTCTCGGAAAACCCCCACTTATCAACCAATTCTATAAACGATGCATTCGTCACATTTAACCATCGTTTCTAGTGAACATACATTGTATATCTCTTTTGGAAGGCTATGGGTAATAATAAGTGGTAAAAAAATGTTTATGCTGTAATTGAAGAAATAAATCGAAAACTATTTATATAGGCTATCTAACCAATTAATTGTGATTTCGAAGTTCGTTATTTGAATTGATTGTTTTTGGTTTTTTAATGTCAGCGGTGGGACTTTATATCACTAGTTTAAAGTAAATTTTATTAGTCGTTTTGAAATTTAAATGCAATTTCCATGAACATCAAGAATAGGGAAAATAAAAAATTATAAATTTGTTTTAATAAAACTTACCTCCGGGTACTTAAGCCTTTCATTGAATATTGTATAAATTGCTTCTGCGATTTCCTGGTTATTTTCATGCAAGCTTGCAAACGATTGCATCTCAGATGGCTGCAAGCTTTCATATTCAGCCAACCAATCTTGAACTATTGCTTCTGCCATGTTGCACTTTAAATATTACGATGATCTACTGTAAAAATAAGAAATGTATAAGGTTCTTATCATTCAATAATAGAAATAGAAAAAAAAAACTACACGGGGTGAGGTAATCATTCAAACATAGGGCAAATAGAAAACTATGATACATCGATGGGAACGTGAACATGAACAGACAGTGCTTAGATTTGTTATAAGTCCGGAAAATTTAACTTCTTCACCCCCGAAATTGACCTTTTGCACTCATTTTTTTATAATTGAATTTAGGGATACTTTTTTTTTTTTTTTTAATATAGCCTTGAAATAGTGCCTCGGCGCTGGTTGGTTGGCCTTTTGATATCGGTTGCATTCTTTCGAGTTGTTCTTTTTTCATTGAAACTTTGCCAGGTGATGGGATCAAATAATTGATATTATTTCACACTCAGTGTGTACTTTGTATATAGTAGAAATAATTGGAAACAATTTAAACTACCTGTGATCTCTTTAAATTGCATAATTAACAAACTTTATCAGACTTCGTATACATACCATACAAAATAAAATTAATGTTGATGTTTTGACGTAACTTCTTTGACTGAAGTGAAGTGAAGGCTGGAGTGCAAAATTGATTTCTGCTAGAGTTCAGAAATAAATCTTTAAAGGGTATGTTCGCAGGGTAGAAAAATTATAAATTCACACGAGTGGCTAATCCGACTAATCTTAAGGTCTGAAAGTCTAATCTGATGGCAGTAAGAATTCCTGAACCAAATCATAAAATTTTGTTTGCTAGAATGTAAGATTTAATAATTAGCAGGCAGTTGCTATGATTGCGCTTGGAACTTTGGTGTCAGCAACTGATGTAATTTCAGTCGCTTGCCCTCACTGATCGACAATGATTACCTTTCTTGCTGCTCCAATTTAAATTTTGAATATAAAGATATTAAAACCGCTATTTTACTAGTCAGTTGCTATATTTCTTTTTCTTTTTTATCGATGTTGCTGTATTTTTGCTCCATATACATTGTAATGTATATGTTAGTGAATTTAAAATGTTGAATTGCCCTCATGTACAATAATCAACTCAAACAAATAATAAAAACTGATATGAAAATATTGCTCCAGAATTACCTAATTGGCTAAAGCGCAAATATGTACCCATAAATAAATATTCAAATGATTGCATTTTAAATAACTGAGGTTGAACGCAGCCAATAGCCACCCCAATACCATAATTACATTTCTAAACGCTGCTCTTCTAAATGACATATTTTATGTCACTTTTGACAATTGCAATTGTCACTGTTCTTGCTCAGTCGTAACAAGATTTTTTTTTAGAAAAGTAAAATCTCTTTTCCAAAAATGTCGGCCCTTATCCGATTGAATAATCGCGCTATCTTGCGAAATATCATCGCCCAAACGCGCTCCATCAAAACATCTCCAAAAAATCGCGAAACCGCTGCTGTTTCGCCAACCCTAAATCAAGCCAAAGAAGACACAACCACCAAGAACAAGAATTGGGTTAGCTGGGGATTCGATCACCACGATGAAGCAACCGATCGCAGCTCAACCAAAGCTTCATTCTTCTTCTCTGTAACATTGTGCATTGTTTGGGGAACATTCTTTTGGGCTTATTCACCCGACAGCAGATACAGAGATTGGGCGCAACGTGAGGGATTCCTCGAGTTGCGTCGCCGCGAGAAAGCTGGACTGGATTTGATAAGTCCCAATTACATTGACCCCAGTACCATGAATCTGCCATCGGACGAGGAGTTGGGAAATACTGAAATAATTATTTAAAAGAAGATGCCTTTACTTCGTGACTTCACGGACTTATGTCGGCCTTCCCAACAATGTATTTCCCTCAACTTATCAATATATGTTATGTAATTGGATTTTAATTTTAACGAAAAAGCCGAAATAAACACTGATAAAGATAATGTATAGCTGGATTTGTAAATAAAAAGTACAGCTTATGATACATAAACGAAATGAATTGAATTTTATTAAAAAATAACATTTACATCAAAAAAAAAAATTCCACTCATTTGGTTTGTAAAAAATATTTTTTGTTTCAAGGCCCTTCTTCATAGTTGGAAGTATCCAGATGAAAGAGACTACACTTTTTAGAGCTATATTGGATGTATGTACATTATTGTTAGATTACGACCTAACACAATTTTTGATGTAATCAAATGATAATATTGAGGTAATGTCCATTGACCTAACGAAACACAAAACAATATTTGAATTCTTCAATGGCCGTTTTTTTCTACCGCATCTGTGTCAAAATACGTTTATGATATGGTACCTCTAGGCAGATGGTGATAATATTAAATTAAAAAAGAGACAATTTTAAGGCAGTGCCACAGTTATAAACCTAGAAAAAATACAAGCGAATAAGATCGACTTTTATAAATAGATAAGTTTTGATGTACAGGCAAATAGTTTACTTAGTTTCCACAAATTAAAATTCAATTTGGCATATAAAAAACCTTAGAATTACCTTTTCAAAAAATTTCATAAAAATGTTGTCCACTTCTGATTGTTGTATACAATCATTCACTACAACCATTACTAAACTAGTGTGATAAGTTATCAGAGCATAACATTACGAAATCAATCATATCTAAATCTTATTAATTGAGGAACGGGCAACAAAAGTCTACAACTTGTTTTTGGATGCTTAAATGATTTTAGCATTAAAAGTTCCAATTTAATTGAATCGGAAACGTATAAGCACTAATTGGAATATCCCTGATGAATATTGTATATGTAATAATAAGAACAGTTGACCTAATTCATTTTGAAAAAAAAAAATATATCCGCCTTTATTAAATACAATAACAAAGCAAGCAAAAATCATGAAAAAAATGTTGCTCTAGCATAACAAATTTATTAATATTGCATCTATATAATATTGGTTTTTATATTTTTTTATTCGCTTGTTTTATTTTTAAGTAATAGTCTTTAGTTTAATTTATACATATATATTATATATTATAACATTTGTTTTCGATTTATTTAATTTATTATACTTTTTAATGAAGGAAAATAAATTGGATATTAAATTACCAAGCTTAAGCTAGGATGGGACACACACGATATATTTCTGTTTTCGGTCCCCTGTCTCGATCTACCCTCGGATAAAAATCATTCAATAACTTTATTATTATTTTTTGTTGCCGTTATTTTAAAATACTTTGAACCACTTTCAAAAAATACAATCTACCTCGAACCTCGAAGCGGATGGACATAGAATCAAGATTATAAAACTCAATTGGAAACGGGTGGATATCCTTGAGATGGCTGCACGTTCAAGCCCTCGAGCGCCTGTGTGGGTATGGTTGTGTTAACGGTAAGTGGCGGCATTCCTGGCAATGAAATCGGAGTTGCCACAGATGTCTGCTGAACCTGAGGGTAAGAAGCGAATGTCTGCATGTAGGGTAAGCTTACGTTCGAAGAATTAGTTTGATAGCCAGTTGGTGGTTGACTGGGAACAGGGTAGTTGTTCGGATTGTAGAATTGCGGTTGCTTAAAAGGCAGAATCTTAGTTAAAAGAAAGCGATAATCAATTAAAATATTACTTGTTGGGACGCAATGAATTGATTTGAAGCCGATGATGCAGCTGGTTCGATATATTGTCCGGTCATATTTCCAATTGAGGCTGGTGGAGGAAGATTCGAAAAAGGTGACTGCTGTGCGAACATGGGAATTTGACTGGGTGGTGGAACTGACGATGGAGCTGGAATAAAATTTGTTTTAAAATATAAAGGAATACTTGAAAAAACACAAGAAATGAAAAAAATGAAAAATTGCGTTTCATAAAAAACACTTATACAATTTGAAAGACTTAAAACCTTAGAGAAATAAATAAGGTTTTCGTTTTTTTTGGACAATCGAAAAATAAGTCGATGAATGAATAAATTCGAAAACAATTTTAAATGTTAAATAGAAAATACTCACTAGCAACGGGATATTGGTCTGAAGATTTTTGTACAACTTGGGGTGGCATTTGCGGTGGAAATTGAGTTGCATTCACATCGCTTGGCTGCTGAAAGAATGTGCTTGCACTGCTGGGAGCTTCTGGCATGACTGCATTCACACTTGGAGCTGGTGGTTGTTGCGATGCGTTTTCAGAAACAACAGAAGTTTCTTCATTTGGTTTTGGTTGCTCCGAGTTAGGTACTGTAGTGGTCGACGTTGGTGTTATTTGAAGATTTGCCAAATTGTTTATATCGCTTGAAGCTGATGTCGCCACCGTTGATATTTGTGCATTTGCATTGGTCGGCGGCAAGGTAAATGCATTTGTAAGAGGCGGTATATAAGGAAAGCTGGGATTAACCGAAGTCGCCTGGGACACTGCCGGCATTTGTTCTGTTTGCCGAGCCGCCTGCAAAGCCACATTAGTATTGACGTTCGCGTCGGTAGATGGCAATTTTAAAGCTGACTTGGTTTCATTGGACACGGCTTGAATAGGAATACGATGCAGGTAGCCAAAGCCGATGCCACAACCCAAACTTCCATCACCGCCCCATTTCGAGTTCGGTTTCAGAGATACCTCACGACAGGCGTCATCTTCTACGTTGTACACATAGATTTTCAGAATTTGATTTTCATGTGTCTCGATCATGGTAAAGAGGTCATCGGTTTCGTGGCGAATTGCATCAGCACCTATTATGTAGTCTGTGAAGGCTCGCAAACCAGAAGCTTCGGCAGGTGACGATGGATGCACCTCGAGGACGTGCCAAACATTTTCGTTTGCACCTTCAAAAGAACAGAATCGTATACTCACACCAAGCAGACCTTGTCCACCCCATGAAGTACTGGGTGTAATCGAAACATCTCGCACTGTTTGAGTTTTGCTGCTGTACACTGTCATTTTAGTTACTTTGTCTAGATTTTGCTTCAGAAGTTCTTTAAGAGTATCATTGTCTTGATCCAAACGAGTGTTTCCGATGGCTACAATAAAATCGAAAAAAGCTTCCAAGCCAGCCTTTTGGCCCGGTGAGTTGTCTTGAACCTAGAAGAATTTTTTTAGGAAAATTGTTATTGAACATTTTAAGGCATTTTTAAGTAATTTGCCTCACCCTCAGTACATGATATCCTTCGGTACCACCTCCAGGAACTTCTACACTATGTCCGGCACCCATTTTTTGTTTATATTTTTAGTTTTTTATACAATTATTTATTGAGTGAATACAAAAAATACGTGGCACTAATTAAAAAAATTGAAAATTTCCAGCAGCAGATTCGATGACATTTGCAGTGACAATAGTGACATATAAGAATAAGGATGACGTTGAAGTGGCATTGAATGGTTTCATTTTTTAAATGTACACTAATGTTAGAAAGTATGACCACCAAAACTTCTACTTCTCACATTCGGATTTATCAGTTATTTAAGCCGAGAAAGGTAAATGTAACCTTATCGTCAAAACAAAAGAATGGAAAATTTTTAAATCTTAGACCAGATAAGGTCTAATTTGTTAAAGCCACACAAAATAAAAAGCGATGCTTTTTTGTCGTATAAAGTAACAACATATTTCATAAAAATCTGGTCTGTCCCAAAAGTGTGCAAATTATTTTAAGTTATTAAACATAAGAGATTTTGTTAGAAGTGTATTATAAAATATGTCAAATATGTGTGTTTTTATTAGTGTACACAATTTCTTATCAGAAATTTTACTACACACAAATAGAAAAGAGTAAGCCACAACCACAAATTAAACAAAATTACTGTTTTCCTTTTTCTTTTCTACAATCCACACTCCATCATACTTCTTAAATATATCTCTTTCTGTCGCTCTTCTTACAAAGGCCCATTTGGCGCACTTATCAAACATCTATTTATCTCAGTCTGCGGTCTGCTTAAAACTGTGAATTGGAAAAAAAAAAAAAAAAAACGAAATACAATCGTTGTCCTCTTCGTTACCGTCGGAAATTGGAATCGCTCATTGTTGCTGTCAAAAAAATTTATTATGTGATTTTTCTTCGTGCGTACTTTTCATCGTTGTGCGTGTTAATTTATTTGTTACGAATTTTATATAAAGGAAGGAAAACTTTCTCAATTGGGAAGGCGTTCATAATAAATAAAATCGGCTCGCTTGAGGGCAGTGTTTTTGTTTTGAAACGGAGTAGTGAGTAAAATCAGGATTTGATTGTCAACTTCGTCTAAGCACAGAAAAAAGTCCTTCGCTTCATTCTGCAGAATGGCCGAGCAAAACGAAAAATTGCTTCAGGAACTTTTGCGTCTTAATGGGAATAATAGATGCGCCGATTGTGGAAGCAAACGTAAGTGTAGCTAAATGTAGCTATAGCTAGTTCTATGTAAATTATGTACGAAATAATGCCTGTAAAAATTAATTGAATTGAAAAATATAGCTGCGTATTTGTCGAAGTTCATTTTTTAAGTACGAGTATTATTTATATTATTGTCAAAGTACACCTAGGGGCGGGTTTGGTTCGTATCTATTTGTCGACATCATCCGACAATACGCTTGGGTTTGTTTGTGAATGTGAAGTGATGTGCATAGCGCCAGGGGTTTGAATGCTTGATCGTGCGGTTGTTTTTCTGCTGTTGTTATTTATTTACCCCCAAGAATTCTCTCCCTGACCCACCGTTCTATCATCATCGAAATCGAAACGCCACCCTGCCGCCTGATAGTGCCAAAAAATAGAAAAAATGTATGTCTTGGCACAAAAACAAACTAAATGATATTATCATCTCGGAGATGTTTTTGTTGTGCTTTCATTCAATTTAGAAGGTAAACTTTTTACTACACACATAACGTTAACGTATAACTATATAAGACAACGCAGACGATGGCGAAGGCGAAGAGTGTATGTCTTTCTCGATTCGTGTATTTTTGTTGGGATTGCCTTTTACAATTTTACAAATGTTCATTCATAAATTTCCGTGGTAGTGGCATTGGCAGAAAACTTTAATCAATCATCTGTGCGAGGGAAACAGTCTAATGGTATGTGGTCGGGAAAAAAGAGAAATAGCTATACGAAAAAGGCTTAACAAAATACTAGACTAGATTGAGTACAACTTAACTTGCTGCAACTTTATGAATATGATGTGATGATTATGGATGAGAAGAGCATAGGCGAAGCGGCTAGAATAGAGAAATAAGTTGGCCATAGATTTTTGTCAATGCTATGTAGGCCGAATGTGGCCGCCCTCTCGGCCCTCGTGCTCGTGTGATTGCTTGAAGTGTTACACATTGCGCTTGATTCTGGGTGTCGGATAACTTTAAACGAGTAATGACTGCAAAGTGAATTGTATATAAGAAAGGTGAATGCACTTTTGCGGGAACGTTTAATAGATATTTTATTGAAGTAGGTATGTGGGTATGTTTACATATATATAGTTTCCTATTTAGGGCATGTATTTGTGACTTCGTTGATTGATTAAATTTAGAAGACTCAAAATTTATCTTTAGGTCTTCCGTTGCGTCTTTAATTTCGACTGCCATTTTCGAAACCAATTGAAATCCATAAACGGGTATCTCTATCTACTAGTTATTCTTCAGATAAAGCTACATAGTTCTTCATTTATGCCTGATAGCTGACTGAATCTTCTTTTCAAACTTTTTTTTAATCGGATCGGATAGCATGTATTCATGTCATTCAAAAACAAAAAAAAAAGAACAAAGCGAAAAACAAAATATCCTTAAGTTTTTCGCCTTAAAATGACTAGGACATTATGTAATTTTCAACAAAAACCTATGTACATATGTCAATTAAATTAAATGAAACAAATCATTTTGTTGTTCTGGCTTTTGAAAACATTCACATGACATTTTTCGGTGTTTTCCGACGGCGACCGACGCGACGACGACACGATGGCGACGAAAACGTTCAATAAGAATTAAGGTCAATTGAGAATTTGTTTAGATTTAAAATAAAAACACCAGACAACGAGATAGATGAACGAGGACAAGTAAAATATTGTTGTTTATATCAAAATTTAATGTCTCGCAGACACTATGAAACTTGATGTTTATATTCATGCATACATAGTTTTTTCAATGGACCAAATAAATTTCTTAGAAACATTATAATTATAATACATTATATTTAAATGTGTACATGAACGTGGGCGTTGAGAATTTTATTAACTTCTAGTATAAACCGTACTTCATTCATCTTATCCATTTGAGAGTTGTTTTGGACGAAAATAGTTATTTTTCAAATGAAATTATTAAGCATGTATTAGATGGATTGCTTAGAATAGTTAACAATAATTAAATAAGTTGCTCTAATTTTTGGTAGTAAAAAACAAAAACAAAAAAGCAAAACTTTTTGGTCGTACGTAGGTAACTCTCCTGAAAATTAGCAAATATTGACATACTTTTTTGTGTCTCTAAAGCGACGTTATTAAGGTACTAGTCGGAGAAGTCTGAATTAATAATCAACTACGGCTGAGCTTTTCTCAATCTATTAAAGTTAAAGAATTATTTAAGGTCACATATACACTATGTTAAATTTAAGAGAAATTATTATCTTATCCATAAATCACTTGGATGTTTTCTCTTGTTCTTTCTACAGACGTCGAATGGGCCTCATATAATATTGGCATATTTCTATGTACCCGCTGTGCAGGTGTTCATAGAGCAATGGGTGCACATATTTCCAAAGTCAAACATTTAAAGCTGGATAAATGGGAAGACAGTCAATTAGAACGAATGAAAGAAGTCGGGAATCAGAGAGCGAAATTAAAATACGAATACCGAGTGCCGCCCTGCTATCGACGTCCGTGTGAAAACGACCCACAGTTAGTAACGAACAATGAAGATTTGATGATGATTTTTTTATACCGTTTCTTTTGTTGTTATTTCAGAGTCCTAATAGAACAGTGGATACGAGCTAAGTACGAACGTCTTGAATTTTCACAAAACGGTCGACCAAGTTACATATCTGGACACATGGAAGGATTTTTAATGAAGCGCGGTAAAGAAGACAGTCGCTATCAGCCGCGGAAGTTTATTCTTTCCGAATCTGATGACACTTTAAAGTATCATGTAAAAGAAAGCAAAGATCCCAAAGCAGTGCTTCGAATATCTGAGCTAAATGTTGCATTTGCACCAAGAAAAACCGGTCATCAGAACTCATTGCAATTCACATACATGAAGGATGGTTCAACGAGGCACATTTACGTGTACCACGATGAACCAGAAGTTATCAACAACTGGTATATGGCAGTGCGATGCGCTAAACTACATAGACTGCAAGTTGCATTTCCAAGTGCATCTGAAAACGAACTCACTCCCCTGCTAACAAGAGACTTTGCAAAAGAAGGTTGGTTATTGAAGACCGGTCCAAGACCATCAGATGGCTACAAGAGGCGATGGTTCACTTTGGACAATCGAAAGTTAATGTATCACGACGATCCAATGGACGCGTATCCAAAAGGAGAAATTTTCCTGGGTCACAATTTAGATGGATATAGCGTGAGGGTGGGTGTTCCAATCGGTGCTAAGGAGCAACGATATAGCTTTACATTGTTTACACCCGAGAGAACGTACAATATGTGCGCATATAGCGATAAAGAAAGAGAGGATTGGATGAATGTAATTCAAAATGTTCTAGAAAGACCACTGACACCGCAAGACAGTTCAAGTAAGTAAATAATGCAAATTCAAGGTACATACTCGTAATTCAACTACTGGACTTTTCATTTTAAGTACATTTTTCTACAAGGTCCCAATATCTTAATCTCTTCAAATTAATCTTTTATGAACAATTTTCAAAGCTGTTACATTTTTATTTTTTTGCAGTGTCTGCTCGATTAATACGAAAGCGAACTGGAACCCATGCGATGAGCATGTTTTCCGGCAGATAAAACCAACCTCGCTTATAAACATACTAACTGAAGCTACCACTACCACTCAATAGCAATAGATTTCGCTTTTAAAATAAATTATTTTACATAAGCAAATAAAAACACATTTTAAAAGTAATTAATAATGATGATACAAGTTAAGGCCACTTCAACTACACCACTAATAATATTAAACATTACTACATTTATATAGATATATACAAGAAAAGTTTGCATATTATACAAATTGATTACAAATCGTGTTCGTTATACCTATACCTATATTATATAATAAACAAAATATATGTATACAAATATTAATATTTATATTAAAAAAAAAATAAATAGCGAAATATTATACATCTGTGCCAGGGCTAAGACGGATCATATTATTCTATTAAACAAAGATTCAGAGAAAAAGAAATTATATACCTAAACACAAGAAATGTAAACAAAAATATTACGTGTATTGTTTCTTTCTGTGCTGGTTTGTTTTTGTTATAATCGAAATGTAAAATGTTTAAAACAAAAGTGTTTATTGATTGTTATAAAAAACTTGTTCCATATTTGTTTTGTATGATTTTATGATTATTATGAATATGTATATTAAAAAAGAGCATATCAATTCAATTTCAAATGTTTTCATTACGAAAATAAAACAAAAAATATGTACTTTTAAGATGCCCATAGAGTAAATATAAATTCATTAAAATGTGGATACATTTATAGGTAGCAAATAAATACAAACAGCACTTTACAGGAATACTTATACAATTAAAATTAAATTACATTAATGCGTTAAATTAACTTTGATACGATGATGTTTGTTAAAAATAAACTGGATTTGCTGAATTCGACAATATGCAGTTATTCGGCTGGATTCTTGAAAAAAAAAAAATAATGAAAGGCCAAGCTTGCACTGCCCTTAAAGTAAATAGCATACGATAACTATACTCTTATTTTCGATGCAGAATTGTTGGCTAGATAAATATTTTGATTTTCTTACTTGATTGTACGTACCTACCACCTATTGTATTTTTATTAATAAACATCATTGTTTTGTTTATAAACTATCGAGAAAAACTTATGTAATTACTTAAAAAACAAAATTGTGGTTAAACGATGCCCAACAACCCGCGTCCCTACTAGGCCCTCGAATCATCTTCCTGCCAAACTACTGCCTTTTGAAGTGAGCATAAGTGGAATTCGCGATATTACGATTTCAGTCATCACATCACACAAGTGACCCCGACCACTGAAAATTAAATTTTCACGGGGGGAAAAGAGATTTCGATGACAATTTGTGTAAAAGTAGCCCAAGCGTCCATTTGCTGACAAAAAAGGTTGTACATACTTACGCCAAATTTCTAAAAGCAAAACTTGCGATGTTTAGAAAACGGCTCCTAAATTCCAACGTAACATCTGCTAAGCAGTTATTCCCTAAACGTAGCGATTTTATTTTTATGTGCAAGTGTTACAACTATCTTGCCCACTTCCCTTGCAAAATTCAAATTTTTATTTATTTGCCATGTGTTTAGTCCATCCCCATTGCAAAACTGACTGAAATGTCGGATGTCTCTGCCCGTGAAATGGTAAAATGGCGACTTTGTTTTTTTGGGCAGGGGAAATGTGAGTACATATGGCCTCCAGGAATTCGACATAATTGAGATTGAAATTTTATTAATTTATTAAATAAAAATACTTGTTTTAATCATAATCACGTTTTTATTTATTTATTTAGCACATTAATACGTTTTTAAATCATCTTTCAGCCCTTATCAAAATGACTTCCTTCCTTCCTACACAATCTGAAAAAAAAACTTAATAAGTATCTGGCCACGCACGTATTTCAACATAATAGATTCAATTTTAAAACAATTTCAGAGTAAACATTCTCATCAAATCTATATATGACAGGGATAACTGTTACAAAAAACATTCATCATTTGCTGAAGTACATAATATTTTAATTTAACATATAAATTTAATCACCTTGGCCTTTTTTGAAGGTTTATCCCATCGGATACTGGTTGTTCGGCGCACGAACGATAATAACCAGCAGGGTGCAGCGATCGCTTATGAAATCACTTATAATAAGGGCGCTGTTCCTAAAAAAAAAAAAATATTTAGATTTCCGCAAATTTATCGATAGCAATTACAACTCGTTGATTAATTCAGACGTAAAAGTTCCACATAGAAGATTAAGTTATATGCTTGTCTATTTAATAAAATCATCAAACAATATTTCTGAATTATTCAAGAATGCTTGCCTTATTATTACCTCTAATCAATTATTTCCATTGACACGCGGTTTGTTTGGATGTACATGCATCAGTCTAGAAAAAAGGAAGTAAATTAATACAATTATCTAAAATTTGGTCTTCACACGTGATGGGCCTAAAATGTCAGCAATAAAAAAACCAATCGTCACAACTTTCGGACTGGGGCGGTAAAACACACATCATGAAAAAGCATCTTGTAAATAAAAAAACGAAATCGAAACTTACCACCAGGTTTTGTTTCTCTTGGGCAACACCAAAAAGCTCCAAAATTTAGTGACTTATTTGAGTCAAATTTCCGTTGCAAACAAGGATTGTTTTACGGGCATCATTCTAAAAGAAAAAGAAGAGTAAATTAATACAATTATCTTAAATTTCTAACACGTGGTGAATGGTGATCCTTAAATTTCAGCAATAAAAAAACCAATCGTCACAACTTTCGGACTGGGGCGGTAAAATACACATCATGGAAAAGCATCTTTAAATTAGAAAAGCAAATAATGAAAACGGGACTTACCACCAGGTTTTGTTGCTCCTGGCAACACCAAAAACCACCGAGATCTTAGTGTAGACCTTATCTTTTATCAAATTTCCATTACAAACGAGGATGTTGTAATTTACGAGCATCATTCTAAAAGAAAAAGAAATTAATACCAATTATATAAAATTTCTCACACGTGGTGATCCTTAAATTTCAGCAATAAAAAAACCAATCGTCACAACTTTCGGACTGGGGCGGTAAAACACACATCATGAAAAAACTTGTTTCAGATAGAGAAAATCAAATAAAGAACTTACCACCAGGTTTTGCAAGACAGCTTCTAAGCCCCAAGGGGTGACATCTTGCGTCTCCCATTTAGAACAAAAGATGTTTCAAGCACTTGATGCAAAAATTTATTGAAGTTTTTACTCAGACTCAGTATACCACAAGAACTAGTGAAGGCAAAAGACAAGAGTACTTCTACCTCAAAGTCTCAAACAGAAATGGAAGACCGAACATCGAAATTCGAAGGAAGTAGAATTCTATTTCTCAAAAAATGGCTAATTTAGGCGCCATTTTTCCTGTAAGTGCTGCCAAAACTAATTGAATCAATAATTACACTAAGGGCCCTCTCACATTAAATAATGAATGCGTTCAATTCTAAATTTAAATTACACCTTTGTGTTGCACCTTGCAACTTAATTATTTAACCGAGCTACATTAAGTTTCACCGCCTTATCTGCATTATGTAGCTATTTTCTTTCAAAATACGATGAAAAACGTGGAAAAATAGTTTTATAAGAATATTTCACGTATTTACTTTATTGTATAATAATAATTCTACAAACAGAATTATATATTTTTTGAAATTCCCAGTGAATAGAGTACAGCTTTGAAATAGGAAAGATAATTAAATAAACTCTAAAGATGCAAAATTATGGTGAATTTACATGTTTCTACAACTGAAAAATGCAAAAAAGTAGTGAGAGCCAGATATACATAATATGTCGATTAATCCGAAAGTGCCAATGTGTACTCTTTTTTTACTTTCTATAAACTACTATAACTTGTTGACAGTTGTTAATAATATATTTTTCTTCAAAGTTAATTTGTATTCAACGTAAAATTTGAAAATGGAAAACAATGATAGATAAAGAAAGGCCATGATTGAGTTTCCTTTTGGACAAAACCCCACACAAAAGTCCCCCCCAGGAATGGAAAAAAAGGTGAATTTGTTTCCTTCCATTTTGATATGTTTTTTTTTTTTTTAAATACGAAGATGCTGGTGTAAAAAGTTGAAGCCGGGTACAAAACCTAGTTGGTGCAATACCTAATACAAGTATCGAAAATCAAAGTCGAGTCTTGATTTATAGCAAAGTACTGCGCTGCGCTAATAAAGAAAAAATAAAACTAAAAAGCTTTTTTTTCGGCCGATAGAAGTATTTATTTCAATATTTCTCACTTTACTATTACTTGCTTTGCTCGATTGATTTAATCAAAGGCCGTCTTTTGTCAAGTAATCTTGTGTAGAATTTCAGCTTTGCAGTTTCTATTGTCATTGCTAAAAAAACAAACGGTAAAGCAACATTACTCATTCACCACTAGCCTTTGTTTAATCAATATTCTTTTCATTTATTTTTGTCAGATTAAGTATACCCAGAAAGTGAATTCTGTTAAATTTCACTATGCTAAAATTAGTTTTAGCTGTGTGCACCCTTCTTGTGGTAGCAAATGCGGATTTTGTTCAAGTGAAACTTCACAAAATCCAAACTGCACGTAGTCATTTCAACGAAGTAGGCACTGAAATCGAGAGCCTTCGCTTGACATTAAACAAGTTAGCTGGGCCAACACCAGAACCACTCTCCAACTACCTTGATGCGCAGTACTATGGTGCTATCAGCATTGGGAATCCACCACAAAGCTTCAAAGTTGTATTTGATACAGGTTCTTCTAACCTCTGGGTACCCTCGAAGAAGTGTCACTTCACGAATATTGCCTGTTTGACCCACAACAAATATGATGCCAAAAAATCTTCGTCATATATCAAGAACGGTACTGAATTCGCAATTCAATACGGATCCGGATCCTTGTCTGGGTATCTTTCAACCGACGATGTCAATATTGGAGGATTAAACATCAAGCAACAGACATTCGCTGAAGCACTAAGCGAGCCAGGTCTGGTGTTTGTCGCAGCCAAATTCGATGGAATTCTTGGTTTAGGATATAGTTCGATCTCAGTAGATGGAGTCGTGCCACCTTTCTATAATCTATTTAACCAGGGATTGGTGCAATCTCCAGTGTTCTCATTTTATCTCAATAGAGATCCCAGTGCATCCGAAGGAGGAGAGATTATCTTTGGAGGATCCGATCCCAAACATTACAAAGGCGATTTCACATATCTACCCATTACCCGCAAGGCTTATTGGCAGATTCAAATGGACTCTGGATCCATTGGAAATGTGACTTTCTGCGATAAGGGTTGTCAGGTAATCGCCGATACCGGCACCAGTCTTATTGCCGGTCCTACTTCTGAGACTTCAGAGATTAACAAGGCTATTGGTGGCACTGCATTGCCTGGCGGACAGTACTTTGTTAGCTGTGAGCTTATTCCTAATTTGCCAGTTATTAAGTTTGTTCTGGGTGGAAAAACATTTGAACTCGAGGGCAAGGACTACATACTGCGCATTGCCCAAATGGGCAAGACGGTTTGCTTGTCTGGATTCATGGGAATCGATATTCCGCCACCAAACGGACCCCTATGGATCCTGGGAGATGTTTTCATTGGCAAATATTACACAGAGTTCGATATGGGCAACAATCGTGTTGGCTTCGCCGAAACTGTTTAAAGAACAACAGGGGTCTTAATGTCTTATTAAAGTTATCTTTTTAGGTATTTTGCTATCAATCAGTTGAATTGCTATTTGAGTACATAACTACACATACAGTCATTCCAATTGTGAATTTGTAACTTTATTTTGTTGCTTTATTTTGTGTTTGTTTTGAAAATAAAGATTGACCTATCTTAAAGGGCTATCGCGTTTCTTTGTTTTCGACAGATATTTTAATAAAAGTCGGATTGAAGAGAACTCGTACATGTTTAAGAGCATTACAATGTCAATATTAAGAGTAGGAACTTGAGCAAAACAAATAGAAAGTGAATCATCGCATGACATCGTTCTTATCATGTCTCACAAATAAAATGAGATTCGTAGTACAGAAGATAACACCTATACTGATGATGCTTCAAACCCCAACCTAAGATTAAAAAAGTATCAAATACGAGTATGTCTAAATTTTTTACTATACATTTGCGAAAAAGAATTTGTCTATTCATTGAAGGAGGCAGTACTTGTGCAACACAAATAAAAACTACTTAATCCCTTTAACTTAAAGTTCTTTCACTTCAATTTGTGTATTTTAAAAGTGTTTGTTTTATATGTTTTTATTTTAACTTTATTTGTTGCAGAAACACAGCTATGTTTAAACAACCGTTGTTTCGTGTGTAGTTAAGTAGCCCATTAATTTTCCTGTTTGTGCAACCGTTGCGTTGCCGGAAATATATCGAACAATTTGATATTTTCGGTTGATTGCTGCAACCGTTGTATCATTGTGCACCCCATTTACTAATTCAGTTCTTCGGATGTATGTACATACATAAAGTAAACAAAAATGGCAAATTTAAAAAATTAAAATTACATTAACGAATATAAAAAATTGAGACACAACCAAAAACATCAACAAATATTTTCGGAAGTAGTTTCACGTGTGAACGAATGCTTACTATAAAAATTGCTACTGCCCCAAACACTAGTTGTCCTTGTCAGTCTTGATTCGAAAATATTGTGTAATATGTACCTCTCATTTTGTATTGTAATTGTATTGAATGAGCCCTACAAACATTAAAACGCCTTCAATTTTTTTTGTACTTTAAATGTTGTGTTGTGGCGTTTAATGTGTTTGTTCTTTAATAAAAATTTGTTTGTAAACCTGAATCGGGGAATCGAGTTATTGGTGTGTGAGGTTTTGCTTGTGTGCGTGTTATATTTTTTCTCTCTTGTTTGTTTTGAGATGCGTTTACTTTGGTGCTCTGTATTGTGTTGTTGTTGTAAGCATTATTTTGTTTGAATTATTTGAGAAAATATGCTCACAAAGTCACAACACAGTACGCACACAAATATAACCAAAATGTTATTTCGATTCTATTTCAATTCGATTCCTCGATCCACTGACATCGTATACCTGGATCGAAATCTCAATTCAATTTCGATTCGATTCCTCGATCTCCTCTTGTAACCATGGTATAAGTAGATGGTGTCCCGAATGCTGGTAGTGTTCTCCATTTGGTAAATTTTAAATTCTAGAATTATGTACATACTAGAATTCACGATTCTGTACGTGTATTGAAGAACACAGATACACGAGTAATTATTCTCTTATAGTTATTACCCGTGTACATGGATCTTAATTACACGGTAATTATTAATACACAGATTCTATTTTGATGGTGCGTTGCGGTGTGGCGATGCTGAAAGCATGGTTTTGAATATTGTTTTATTGTTGTAGTTTGTTAATTCTAGCAAATTGACTGGATTCGCACATTTTATTTAATCACGTAAAAAAAAAAAACAAATAATAATAATAATGGAAACAAGGATAATAAATGGCACGGATGCCCACGCATTGCTATGCGTGTAATTCAAATACACGGGTAATTATAATCACACAGATTCAAATCCGGATATCCGTGTATTTGATTATCCGTATAATCGGGAGCTCTGCTCTAGTACATATGTATGTACATATGTATGTAATGTACATACTTACGTATGTATGTAAGTTTGAAAACGAACCACAACCAGATGAACTACTGATGCTGAATTGAAAACCAGGGTTGTGACTATTTTACTCTACTAACCGTTATTACGGGAATATAACTTGCCTCAAATAAATGCAAATTGCATTATTTTATTTGAAAAAAAAAAATTATTCAACTTTTGGAAACACTTTATTAAATTTAAAAAAAGTAAAAGTTTTCTCTTAGACAGCTTCAGCGAAGCCAACACGATTGTTGCCCAAATCGAACTCAGTATAAAATTTACCAATGAAAACATCCCCGAGAATCCACATTGGTTCATTTAGGGAATATTGGTCCATTGCACTAAATCCTGTCATGCAAATTTCATCACTCAAATTAATAATATAGTCCCTGCCTTCTAAGCTAAAAGACTTTCCACCCAGTACAAAGTGAATTGCTGGTAATTTTGGAATCGACTCACAATCGACAACGTAATTTCCACTTGATAATTGCATTGCCCCAATAGCATTGTTAATAGCAATGATATCAGTTGTTGGTCCAGTAATAAGGCTGGTGCCGGTATCAGCAATAGCTTGACAACCATTTTCACAGAAGGTTACACCACTTATTGAGCCTGAGTTCATTTTGAATTGCCAATAGCCTTGTTCAGTTACTGGCAAATATGTAAATTCACCTTTGTAATGTGCCTTATCAGATCCTCCAAAAATGATTTCTCCACCAAGTCGTCCGTTTGCATTTCTATTCAAATAAAATGAGAAAACCGGGTTTTTCACCAATCCCTGTTCGTAAAGGTTATAAAACGGTGGAACAACCTCATTCTCTGAGATTGAACTGTAACCCATACCAAGAATTCCATCGAAATTGGCTGCAACAAACATACTACCGGGTTCATCCATGGCTTCAGCAAATGTTTGCTGTTTGATTTCCATTCCTCCAATGTTGACGTTGTCAGTGGATAAAAAGCCTGACAAGGAACCAGAGCCATATGCAATAGAGAATGGGGTGCCATTTGGGATGTAAGTTGATGATTCTCTGGCATTGTACTTATTGTGTAACATACAAGCGTAGTTTAAATGGCTACACTTTTTCGATGGAACCCAAAGGTTAGCTGATCCCGTATCAAATATGACTTTGAATTTCTGTGGTGGGGTTCCAATAGTTATGTCACCATAATACTGAGTATCGAGATAGTTCGAAAGTGGTTCTCGAATAAGACCATGAGCTTTTCGAGAATTATTTACTTTACGGTTCTCTACTACTGTACCGACTTCAGCAAAATGTCTACGTACAGATTTGATTTTTTTAATTTGTACGCGAAAAAGTTCAGAAGAACTCCCTGCAACTATCAGACAGGATAAAAGAATAATAAACTTCAACATAATACTTTTCTTATATCTTGCAAACAAAAAAAAAAACACAGTTTTATTATTAACAGATCTGAAACACTGTTAATGAAGACCAACGTTTATTTTGCGCAATACGAATTGCAACTGAATTTACTGTTAGCAGCTGTCGCTTTATAAATGAATTTCTTTTGAAAAGTTATTCAAAACCTAGCCAATCTGTTTTAAATCAAAATTATGCCCTTTGTACAAAATAAAGATAATACTTTTGGTTTTCAATCAAGAATGTTATGGGAACTCTAAGATATGGCTTTGATTGATTGCATTGTTTTGGTAAAATGAGACAATAAGTCATTTTAGTCCAAAATTTGACAATTTCATTATGAACAAAAGAAATGCTATTTGAATTCTACAGTTAGAAGATTGAACTTCTTTTGAAAATACTTATTTTTTTATTAAATAATACAGTACCATACATATGTACATATTTATATTTATATGAATTTATTATAAATATTTTATTTAGAAACACTATAAAAACACTAAATTCATGGAAGTTTAAAACACTACACCATCTTTGAATCTGGGAGCTGCATTTATATTATAAGAAATAATTAAATAGATTTTTGTGAGTGCGTCAAAGAGTTTGGTTATTTTCATTTTGCTTAAGTCTTAAATTTTATCACTATATATATACAGTTTACCTTTATTTTTGTGACAAAGCCAATGTACACACGTTTTACATGTAGTTTGTAATATTAAATATTCATTCTTTGGGAAATTTGATGAAACATCAAAAATGCATGATCGAAAATATTAAAATTATGACAAAAAAAAACCTTATAATTTAAAATCAAAACGGGTGTACGTGTATTTTATCTTGGACAATTAATAAATTTCGCTTTTAAATAAACATGCAATTTGCTATTTTATTTTTTTCAACGGCAGACTTAAATCGAAATATTAAAGTATTGTTAAGTTACACTTTCTTTAGTGCAACAAACCTGTGACCTAGAAA
The DNA here is from genome assembly GCA_905146935.1 of Scaeva pyrastri. Lineage (NCBI taxonomy): Eukaryota > Metazoa > Arthropoda > Insecta > Diptera > Syrphidae > Scaeva > Scaeva pyrastri. The sequence goes on along the minus strand of LR989928.1, from coordinate 10,617,107 downwards.
AGGTGAGATTTTGCTAAGTCTTCCGCTGCACCCATAAGGCTACAATTTTAATTCGCTTTCATTAACTTTTATTTCAAATAATCAACAAACTTGTGTAGTTAAGTAACCATAAATAATAATTAATATTATTCATCTAAAATTCCAAACTTGAATTGTTTCACATCAAAATCGATTTGAAAATTTAACACAATAAGTTATTTTAAAAAGAATACCAAAACTTAATTGTAAACAAATAATGATAGCCTTTTTCCAATTTTATTCTGCATTGTAAAATTTTCTTTGCCCGGAAACAGTCTTAAGCTGTAAATCTAGAAATAAATATACATATATTTATTTGTTTTTAATTTTTAGACTCAATCATTATTTAATGAATTTCTCTTCCGCAAATAAAAAATAAATAATAATATACACACATCGTTTTTTTTTTAATTTAAGGAGCAAAAAATTATTTTGTTTGCTTAAAAATCAAGAATAATTCCTATAATTAAAAATCTTGCACATTTGTCAACCATGTAATTAATGCAAGTTATTATAATTCACTGTTCTAGTACTTTAGAATTATGTACTTTGAACGCTACAAAAATAATTTATATTGCTAATTGTGATTGTATAAAATAAATAGTTTTATAGTTGGCTATTAGCTTTTATTTTTTTACCGTAAATATATTTAAAAACAAATAATTGAATAACTTTAGCAACGAAATTAAATTAAAGGTAAGTCATTTTTTACGGTTAACATTTTCAAATAATTTATCAAATCCTTCAGAAAAGACTTTCAATCAGCTTTGCAATTTTTTAACAATTTTTTTCTCAATCTGAAGTATAACAAATGAATTGTTTACAGAATAAACTATCCCGAAGCACAACATAACTAATAACTAAACAAGAGTGCAAAATGTGAAACAGCCAATTGTAGCAGATTATTATAAAATTAACAAATACATTTTAATCTAATGAAATACATTAATCCGTTTTGTTTTTTTATCTATCAGAAATCTTAACAAACATCCAACCGTGTGCAGACGGAAGGATGAATATTGCCCACAAAATGTGAGTAAATTCGTGTGAAAAAATATCAAAAAATATAATACAAATATGAAAAATGCAACTAAGAGAAATATCAATTTATTCCACAATAATTTTTTTGAATCAAAACCAGAAAAATAGTACATTTTCGAGTTTTATTAAAAAAAAAATAAAATTCCTGAACACTAATAGCCATTGTATACAAACAAAAATCTATGTAACGATTTTTTTTGCAACAACATCAAAAATATAATATGTACTCATGCTTTTATTATTTATTATAAATGTAACATATCTTTGGGTATTACCATTTTGAATACTATGGTATTTCATTTAAAATTGGATAGAGATGTGCATAGCTATACAAAAATACATCTAATCTAAAGTGAAATGTAGATACTATTGTGGTGAAATAATCTAAAGTAAACTAAAAAAGCTGAGTCATCGCATATGCTTCTATAATCGATCGGTAGATGATTAATTATTAATAAAGAATAGAAAATTCGTCTAATTAACTCTATAAATTTGAATTGAGGCTTTAAATTTGAAAATGGTTTTGTTTATTGTAGCAAATTGATAAATTGTCGCAGCATTGATGGTACTTACATTTATGTTTTTGTCAGTAAAATAAGATATACATATGTATTTACAAAATAAAATTTATTGTGTTTTATTGAAAAGGCAAAACATATAAATAGGCATCAATTTATCTAATACATTGTATAAAGTAAATAGTATGCTTTTAACTTTTTATCTCTTATTTACATAAATAAAATAATAATACGAAGGAAGATCCCAGACATAAGGCCAACTAAACAAAAAAACCTACTTTCTCTTCAGATTCGGTTGAGCGGCATTTTCATGCTCTTCATCTGACTCTGTCGATTCCCGAATCTTGTGGCTCTGTTGGGCGGCTTCTGTTTGTGCTTTTTTAGTTGCCTCACAGGCTTCATTTACGTACCTATTGAATACTTCAGGCTTGTCGGCATAAACGTGATGTCCGGCACCAGACACTACTTTTATGTCCACCGAACTATTGATCCTTTGCGATTTAATTAAGGGCCCAGACGAACTGTCCATCCAAGATCGAGACCCATAGATGAATGTTATAGGGATATCTTCCCGAATATCCTTTATACGTTTTACCATGGGATTTTTGGCCCATCCAAAGCCTTCCATCATAGAGTGGAACGCACTCTCTCCACTAGGGCTCTGCGCATTGCACTGATGAATATATTGTGCTAGAAGACTGGTTTCTTCTTCAACTGCCGATGAAAACTTTCGCATGATGTCAGGTCGGGTTTTTTGCACTACCCATTGGCCAAATGGGCCTGCTGCTCGAAGAGCCCAGAGAGGATTAAGCGGTGTAAGAACAAATGCTATTGCACGAACCCAAATAGGAATTGATTTCGCGGTTGCACTGTCGGGGCTGGGTTGCTCAGGGAATCCCCATGGGTCAGCGAGCACAAGGTGTTTTACTCTATCTGGATAAGATAAAGCGTAGCTAGATGCTATGTATCCACCCATGGAATGACCTAGCAGTATCATGTTAGGAATATTCATCTCACGGCGCCATTCCTCGACCGATTTAACGAATTGTTTTTCACATACATAGGCATCAGTGGAAAACTGTGGCCTAGTGCTTCGACCAAAGCCAAGGATGTCCATAGCGTACACAGGTCGGTGTTGAGCCAGTGAATCTAAATTCATAACCCAAAGAGCAATGCCAGCACCCAAGCCATGAAGCATGACTAATGGCACCTCTTTCGATTCAGTATTCATCTCGATTGTCCATACCTTATCAGATTCTCCAATGGCGGGGCCAATGTCTACATAGAACCCACGATATGGTTTTCGGAGGAACGAAAGGATCCTCTTCTCGACAGCGCGTAACATATTCGGCGAACTTTGTGTCCAATTAAATGCCCATCCCCAGAGCCACGAGCCAACTCCTTTATCCTGTTTCTAAAAGTTTTGTTTTTTCAAGGAATAGAACAAATATTTATTTCTTTAAGTAGCGAATTTAATGACAAATTGATTAAAATCTTAATTACAGAATAAGTTAATGCGTAGAGCAAGATTTTTCAACAGACCTCTATTACGTCCATATTAGCCTGACAGCTGCGATCTGTTGCTAATGTCATATTTGTGTGTCGTCAGAAAACTATCTACACTTTCAACAACAAAATTAAACTTTGGTTATTCGATAAGCTCGATAAGGCCAGTGGTTGATAAAGATTTGTCGGAACACTTGCTTGCTACTAACTAGCAAGTGCCAAGTAATTGCACTAATGAAATTGAAAAGAATTACCAATCGTTTTTGTTTCACTTTTGAATTTAATCGATGACAATACAAAAAGAAAACAAAGTGAAAAAGGTTGTTGTTAGATTTGTGTTTTGTGTTTTGTTATCACGAATTTACGAAGTTGAAGGCAAAGCCGATTTTAGGTGTGTTTGCTCACAAATTTATTAAAAGTTCCTTTTCAGTAAAATTAATGGCAAGAGATTTATATTAAACGGTTACGGTTGTTTCCAGCAATTGCACTCGATACGAACCATTCATGTCGGTATCAGATGTATGCCAAAACGCAAGTGTTTAAAATTATTTCAAGTAGTATTGTGAATTCATTAAGGTCTGTCGCAACAAAATGGACATACATTCAAAATTTCAAATTCAGCATCAATATTGAATTTGTAATAGAGGACAACAAAAAATCTAGTGTTTTATACGAGCAAAGAAAATCTATACTATTTAAATAAATAAACAACGAATGTCTGTTTTTCTCAATATAAAAGAATTGATTATCTTAAATTTTACAAATGGCTGTATATCCATAGAATAGAATTAATAAATAAATAAAATAGAATAGAATTGAAAATATATACAAATTGAAAAACTAAATTTCCCCAGAACTGAACTGCTATTGTATATTTATTAGTTACATAAATGCTATTCTTGAAATCGGTGTCAAAAACTACAAATTGGAATGAACCACTGTGAGTGTGAATTAGTCATAAGCATAACATTTCAAATTTTGGTCAGCTTCTAGATTAAACTAGACACGAAATTCTTGCTGTTATGCTTTATATTTAAGTGCTTTTTAGCTAATAATGACCGTTATTCGGTACATCCAACACTCACTCTTGATCTCAAGATTTTTCCAAATGCACCTGTTAATCTAACAAGCAGCATCTAAAAATCCCACCGTCAAATCAGTTCGTTGTAAATATTATTTCAATTGCTGAACGCTACCCACTCTTATTCACAAGACACACACCATTGCAGTGGTACCAACATAACATGCAACTATAAAAGTCAAGCTGATTTCGTTGGAGTTGTCATTACTGTCATTTCGCTTAACAGATTCGGTTCGATATTACTGATCGTCCGTCATCAAATATTTTTCCTTTTATTTTTCAAATTTCCTTCACATCATCTCAAAATAAAAAGTGTAAAATCAATTAAAAATAATCAAAAAAGAATTTCCATGGCATTAGCATAAATTTCCATCTAATCATAAACAAGCAAACGATTTTACAGTATCAAACAAATAAAAGTTTTAGTTTCGGCAAAAAGAAAAGTTCCTCCAACCAGAACCGTGACACAAGAAAACACCTTTCCAATATTTAAAAAGCTAATCCAACTGAATACCTTAATAAAAACGAATCAACAAAATCTACAAATTCCAATTGAAAATTTTATAATTTATTAAGTTTGTGATAAATCGTTAGAGCACACAAATATGTCAACGAATCTCCGGCAAATCCCATTGACCTGCAGCGGCCATACCCGTCCAGTTGTCCACTTGGATTTCAGTGATGTCTGCGACAGTGGATATTTTTTAATATCAGCATGCAAAGGTAAGTTGTAATTTGGATTTGGATTTCTAGAATTGTGTCCTTAAAAGGATCTTTAGTGTTCATCCTAGAGAACAAAACAAAAACAGATTATCATTGAGAATTCAGAATAAAAAAAAAAGAAAAAAAAAAAAGACAACGACGACAGCTTTGAACAAGACCTTGACCCACATAGAGAAAAAAACTAGTGTTCGTAAACGATTTGCGCTATTCGCGTAAATCGTGATTGGTCTTTGTGCAAAGCGCTTTCTCGCAATCAAAACTTACACTATACACTCTCTGCACTTGAACAAATAATAGTCTGATCCAAAGGTAGAAACAAAAAACATTGAAATCAGGTTGCGCTATTGTTTTTCATTTATTTTCAACTATAAAGAATGAAACTACCACATATTCAGGCATTCAGGAAAAGGAAACACCTTGACACTTCGATTAGGTTGTCCATTGTAGGAACATGACCAGAAAGCGATATGGGGAACAAACAAAAGACTCGGAGGAGTGAACCAGCGAAATTTTTTGTTTTTACTCCTGTATTAATTTTCACTGTTACTGTGAAGCTACATCATAACCAGTTTAATCGTTGATTTTCTTTTGTAAGTTGCATGTATGGCATAAGTTTTAGGAAATCGCGTGAATTCGGCATTCTCCTTGTAACGCGTTGCATTCTCAGATTCAAGGTCAGAATGCAACGCGCTGCCAGGAGGTCATAAGTGTAATTTTTTTCTGTAACGTTTTTGCTTTAAAATTATAATTTAATATTCTTGACATACAACTTTTCCGAATCGATTATAATACCTAGGTATGTTAGTAGAAATGGTGGTTTTCGAGAAGCTCAGTGACCCACGATTGGAATCAAAATATGCAATTTTATACTAAACTGTTTTGGTTCAGAGTAAAATACGATTTTTTCATTTCCTTCTTTTGTTTATTGTTATTTTGTTGCTTAAGCCGGAAGTTACACCGGCGACTAATCTACAAGTGCAAGTGCACTCATTATACTTACACAAAAGATTGTTCGTTATTTTTGACCAAAAATAACAGAGCCAGATAATAATTAGTCTTGATTGACTTATGTATAAAGGATTATATAATTTTTAGTACCTATTCTTCAACTGGCTCTAATTTTTCAACATTTTAAAAGGCTGAGTGCGATTTTCCCACGACAGTGAACAAAAAAACAATACATTTTGTGTAAAAAAATAAAAGACTTAAACTTAAAAAACATTAAATATTATTATTATTATTATATAGAAAGAAGCTTATAAAATTAATTTACTAACACTTGAGTTAAGACATTAGGGTAGCAAGACCATACCATTATTTTAAGTTAATATTTTATATTTCATTATTTTTTCCATGCAGGGTTGTGCATTTTTTTATTTGTTTGGTCGTCTCTAAAGTTGTGGGATCAAGAAGTTTGGCTAGTTGTATTGACACCTCTGTAGAAACCGAACATCGTCTGGACCTGGGGCATTCCAATAGCATGTGTTGAACAGTCAAACCTACTCTGCAGTCTACGCATTCTTCAATTTCACCTTGGTTATACAGATGTTTGGTGTTAAAAAGTGTTTTCCCTACTCGGAAACGAAGCAATGTGATACATTCCTCCCTTGTAAATTTTTCGTGATATGGAGTGCGAATTCTTTGTGGGTGGTGTATTCGTAGAAAACTGTTGCTATGAAACCATTGTTCATTCAGTTCAATATTTTGTTTCTCTTGCCAAATTTTTTGAACAAGCTGGTGAAAATTTGGTGTTTCAACTGTAAGTGGTAGGTTTTGTACTTCTTTTGCAGCCATATCTGCTGCTTCATTTAAATATATTTAAGTGTTTTCATTTACTATTATTAAGTGTATTCTTTTATGTCTACCTCATAAACCAATTACAACAATATTAGATTTTTCGTATCATTTCATCACATATCACTTTGAGAGTTAATTCGCGTCCTCAACTGGCCTGCAAAAAATACTAGAGTTAGTTTAGGGTGAGTTTTTTGATTTTTCAAAGAAATATCCCTTTTTTTGGCAAAGAATTATACAAACTTCCGAGGTTGGTCTGCAAAAGTTGCGCCAATCATTTTCACCCTTATTCAAGAGTTAAGATACTTCCGGATACACACAATACACGTCCCACTAAAAACAAAAAATATTTCTTCGTTCGTGCTAATTCTACAAAAAATATTTTCTCTTCCCTTTTCTCGCAAACATGCTTAAACGTTTCATTCAAAAAAGTAAAGATGTTCTAAAAAAACTCTTAATAATAATGGTATTAACCCAAAATATTGTTAGATATCTTTTAAAATATGAGTGATAATCTCTTATTGTTTAGATTGTTTAATAATTCCATAACTGAGATTGAAAAGCTTTGTAATTAAACAATTGCATTTACGATGAAAAAATTTACGGAACAATTTTTTAAGTGCGTTTTGTTTTCTATAAATGAAATGTTTAATAAAACTGGAATTAACATAGAGAAAACACACAAAAAAGAAATCTGTAAAAAGTATAATCCACATATTAAACGTTAAAATTGAAAAATGTCCACAGATCAATTTGTTGAAACTTTGTGCCTTTTTCCAAGAAAATCGATTCTGAAAATTTGACTTTATAACTTACACATCAGTTTATTAAGTCAATGAAGACTTTTTTAACTGATCGAATGTGGTTTGTTTTGCCTCCTCGGAATTGTTACGTATATATATATTTGATAATTGTTGTTCTTCAAACTGTATAGGATCCAATTCAGCAATGATTCACTTGCTTCCTTGAAGGAAGCAAAGAACGTTTTAATAAACAAATGCTACTTGAACAGCAGGTGTACTCTGTAATTTTTGTTTTCGTTTAACAATAAGACATACATAACTTCTAATTTTAAGAAACACCAAACGGTCAAAAAATAAATAAAATTCGCATTGTATTTTCATTTGTTATTCACAACAATTGATCGTTGGCTGCTAGGAACGCAGCATTAGTCCCCACAATAGGGGGCGGCGGCGGGCGAGGTGCAGGCACTCACACAATTTATGGCCGCAAGCGCTCTCGTTTACCTTGATTTCGCTTCATTTGCAATACATTAATAAAACAGCACTATAGGCTAGAGTGGAGTCTACACACTCTAAATAATCAGCTTTAGCTGGCTACGGCAACTACCATATTGCTGATGTTATTGTTGTTTTCGCGTTGTATTTGTGATTTTTTTATATTACATTGTATGTATGTATGTATATTGTCTTGTTTTTTGTATTTTCAATTTCAAGCTCATTGACGATCGGGTGAGTTGCATATGTGTACCAGCTTTGTGCGTATGCGCGCTTTCCTAGCTGTAGCAGAACAGCAGTGCCGGCACTTCACTGTTCATAATAGTCAGGGCCTAGCCACAGCAAACTTCCAGAAAGAACGCCTTGCATTCGCTTCGGACTATAGGATAAATTCGTGACGATGATGCCAGAAGGGTATTTCTAGAAATATGGCTTACAGAATAACTTAAGAAAATATCAAGCACAGTAGATAAGTAGAAACCTGTATAGGAACTTTGCATTAACACCCGATCGATAGTTGCGTACATTCGGATCGGATCAAAATCAGAATGTAATTCCTGTCAGTGTGTCGTGCAGTCTTTTTGTTCGCTGTAAAGCTGTTGCTGTTTACAATGCTGCTTATTGCAATTGCCACTGCACTGCTTGGCTACCCGATTGTGGCAGGTCGTTGGCATTGGTGCAGTTATTGAGTCAAGGTTCCTTCCGCTAAGTTGCTGCAATCATGTGTGCACAACTCGTTTTTTTTCTTTTTTTCATTTTTTTTTTGCTTCTGCCTGTCTGTCTGTTGTTGATGCTTATTTTTTTCTCTTTTCGCAGCTTCTTTCTAGCTGTTGTAGCACAGTGTCGATGCTTTTTGTTGTTGTTTGCAATTCAATTTTCTATCTACAATTAATTGCATTTATTAATGTTGAGATTTAGACAAAGAATTAAAAACAAAATAAAAAATAATAATACAACTTATTCGTTATCCGCCTTGCGGAAGCATTAGTTTGAATCAAAAGGTGTGTAAATGGATTGCTATAGGTAGGTATTTGTTGTACTCTAATAGAAAAGAATGTATGCTTTTAACATTGAAATTAAAAATCAATGCATAAACTATGCAAGTAGTGCCAAGAAAAAAAACTGATTATATTATTTATTAAACATTTACTTGATAGGTAGATACTACAGAACCAAAGATTATTTGTGACATGTTTATTTCATCAACTTATAAATGCATGTAGATAATTAACAATAAATAAGATAGTGCTGAAGAAAATAAGTTCAGCTTTTACTTCCGCATATACATAATTAGATTAATGGGGAAGTTTGAATGCCACTTATTTCCTTGCTAGCGAAATTATTAATTTATTAATTTGAGTAAATATGATGCACATTTTGTGTGCTGTTCTTTTTTTGGAGAGACTGCTATTTAATAATTTTAATTCTACTGTTTAAACTGTTAATTAATAAATGGAGTAAGACTTCGTTTTTGTGAGCTGAAGAATTTATTAATCATTTTCGAAAATATTTAAGTTATATCGTAACGATTCATGACAATTTTATTCCAATAAATGGATCGAACTTAATAGTAGGAAAAACAAGACCGTTGTGGTTTATTTCCACAATTTTATTATAAATAATATTTGAAAGTATTTCCGGTGTACCGAACTAAAAAAAATTGTCCAAAATTAGTATTTTTCAACTCTAGATTTATTTGTATCTAACAAAGAAAAAACTTTAGAATTGTGTTCATAACAAGTAAAGTATTCATTTAACTGAAGATGGCAATTCATTTACTAAACCTCTTATTATCTTCGGATTTCCTTTCCCTAACTTGGTTTAATTCAGCTCATGAACCAGCTCCATTTCCCTAGCCAAAACTTAAACGTAGTGGCTATTACCTTCATCAGTTTTTCATTAAAAAAAATGATCCTTATTATTTTAATACAACTATTACTTGAGAGAAAAGGCAATTCAAGAAATATTTATCTAAGAGGAGAGTTGAACAAATTGACCAAGTATTGAATTTTTGCATTGTATAGGATATGGATAGGAACTTGAGTGCATGGATACAAAATTATACCGAAATAATATATGCAAAAATTAAGTCGTCTTAAAATAAATACATTTTATGAAAAAAGGTTTTCAGGACTGGCTGACATTTTTCTGCCTCTTATTAGTTTAAATTTAAATTAAGAAAACTGATTTTATTTAAACTTAACACAAATGCAATTTATTCTTCTGTTTTAATTTAGATGGAAGCCCTATGCTTCGGCAAGGTGATACCGGAGATTGGATTGGTACATTTGAAGGCCACAAAGGGGCCGTTTGGGGTGTAGCCTTAAATAAAAGCGCAACCCTAGCTGCATCTGGTGCGGCCGATTTTACCGGAAAAGTATGGAATGCCGTAACGGGCGGCGAAATTCATAGTTTCCAACACAAACATATTGTGAAGACGGTTGCATTCGATCAGACGTCCGAAAACATTGTCACCGGCAGTAATGAAAAACTAGTACGAGTTTTTAGTTTGCAAAGTCCCACCGCTGATGCTGAACTATATACTGGTCATACAGGGGCTGTAAAAAGAGCATTATTTTGCCGTGACGACAAGTGCATTATAAGTGCGGCCGAAGATAAGACTGTTAGGCTCTGGGATCGTTTGACTGGCAATGAAGTACAGCGTTTGAATTTACCAAATAATCCCAATAGTTTGGAAATCTCATCGGATAATCATATTTTAACAGTCACTCATGGATCTAGCATTAGTTTTTGGGAAGTTGATACCCTGAAGAAGCTCAAGGAAGTCAAAATGCCCACTAATGTTGCATCGGCTAGCTTGCATCCGGATAAGCATGTCTTTGTGTGTGGTGGTGAAGACTTTAAAATGTACAAATTTGATTATATAACAGGAAATGAAATAGGTAAAAGTTTGATTTAAAGCTGAACTTGGTTTTGTGTACTGATTTATTTTTTTTTTTGTTTTGTAAAGAATCTTTTAAGGGTCATTTTGGGCCGGTGCACTCAGTGAAGTTCAGTCCTGATGGGGAGTTGTATGCAAGCGGTTCTGAGGACGGTACATTGAGATTATGGCAGACGACTGTTGGCAAGACATACGGCCTGTGGAAGTGCACGGAACCCGGTGAATTGAACAATTCCTTAAATTCTCCACGCGAAGTTCATGCCAATTAAATGGGTTTTGATTATAAAACTGTCTTTATTTAATATCACGTAATATGCTGATCGTGCAAATGGCCACAAAGAACTTCAATTTTTCTCGATACAACAATAACATAGAATGCAAAAAAAACCATCATCGTTAACATTTATATTATTTTGTTCGTTTTATCATTTATTCATCATAAATATTATTTTTTTTACAAACAATATTTTGTTTTTGAAATTGTGTTGATTATTCAATTCAGTTTTACCAGTAGCTGCCACATTTTTCAATTTATAAATTGTGACTATTAAGAAGATAAAATAATTAAGGAATTTTTAAAAAATAAATATTATAGTTTTATTTTAAATTGTTAAAAGTTGTGTGTAAATACAGCTCTATTATAGCTTTGAAATATGAACATAATATTTAAATCTTATCAACTTAAAGGTGCGAGATGATTCCAATTACTTTAATTAATTTAGCGTCTGAAAGAAAGTAGATTTTCATGGATCATGGGAAGGTTTAAAAGGCCGACTAACTTCCAATTTTCTTGCAGCCTCTTCAACATTCAATATAAGTTTTCGAAAGCAGTCAGTTGAACCTTAACATTGATAAAAAGCCCCACTATAAGGACAAATTCACATCTTGTTTAAAATAAAATAATAATAATTATATCAAAACATGTAAATGTGTTTATATAAAATATCTATTTTTCTTTTCAGCGGAATACAATCATCATTATTAAATGCTTTTTAAACAAACTCGATTTTGCATTGAAATCTATTTGTGTGTAGCGGATCCATGTAGGTAGACAGTGGTAAAATTAATTTCATTGTCTTGATTAACTTCAGGCCTGTGTTGGATGTGATTAAACCATCTGGAGAGGTTTAAGTAGTTCTCCTTCTCCACTGGCGATAACGATTTCTAGTGATTCGAAAAACAGAAACCCAATATTCAAATTTTGTGAAATCAAAAATTTAATTTTAAATACTCACAATGAGATCAGTAATTGCCACAAACACAGCCAGGTCTGCCAAGGTCGGAGTGTAACCAACCAAATAAGATCGTGACAGAAAGTATTTATTAAAGTCCTTGAGTAAATGCTGTGCTACATGCTTGTCCTTTGATCCAGGGGCTACGTACAGTATAGCATATTCTATCCATTGCTGGACTTGAGCTTCTACTTCCAACGATGATAAACTATTCTTAGCAGCTTCGGAATTACTTTCCTTAGCTAATATCGATAGAATGTTGGCAAAACCAGTCGCCGTTTCATTGTTGTTGGTTCTGGTTACAATCTATTTAAATAAATATTTGAAATAAAAAATGGTTTAACAATAAAATAAAACACCTTCTATGGGATAGGTTATGAGTATTTAAGACTTACTTTCTCGCTATTGTATCCGATTTTTCCAATTGGAACTCCAAGGCAAGAAGCTATTTTAGTAACTGCTTCAACGTCACACATTTTAAGTGATTTATTTACTACAAATAAGTGGTTTTTCTGGGTATAATGATTAAATAAATAAATGTGAAACTACCACCCGAAAAAACAGTGCTTACTTTTCAGACTTGAGTATTTGACAGGACAGAAGTAAAAAAAAATCAATATGATGTTGACGTATCGTTACGTTAGATTACGTTACATTGGGAGCATGTGCATTTCTGTTAAACAGTACCGGCCATTAAAATTAGTATGATTAAACATTTTGATATATTTTTTTAAAAACAGTGCAAGTCTGTCATTGATTGTTCATAGAATTCTTTTCGGAGCTTCAAGTTGCTTTTGAGTTATTTTATTGGAAAGAATATTAAAACATGGGTTCATATTGTTCCACGATGAAATTTAACATAAAGGGACTTCATCGCATCCATATTTGAAAGAAAGTAGATAACTTTTTTAAAACCGATTTCTATTTAGTTTGAAAGTTATGAGTTTGTGGTCAATTGAACAAATACCTTAGATAACTTTTCTAATTCTTAAGAGCAGCTTCGCATAAATTAATATTTACTCACAAAGAAAAGCACTTCGCATACAACGCTTGAAAAGTTTTAATAAATAAAATCGAATAGTCTGCAGAGCATATTTACACTCAGATAAAAAAAATAAGTACAAAAAGTATTAATTTAAATATATTAAAAACTGATACCTCGAAAAGTGTACATTGCATATCAAAAACTAAAATTTAAATTTGACATTTCAAAAAATATCATGTCGAAAATCGTTGTTTTTAAATTTACATACATATGTGACAAAAATTCGAATGTACACACCGTTGTGTGAGGAGAATATTTTTCTATCGTCCACAAAGTTTCTTTTAAGAGGAAATTTATTAAACTAATATTCTTAATATTAGTAGATCTGTGTTTGGTCATGTATGTAGATATTTACATACATTACATTGAATATAATATTTCTGACTACAAAATGGCGCCCAATGAATCGTCTCTTATTTTTATCCAGCCTTTCCAGGAATCCGAGATTTTTAACTCACCTTTTAAATGCTCTGATATCGCTTAGCTTTCAAAAATATTTATGATTAATTCAAATCTTAATCTACGAAATATGTAGATCCTAAAACCTAATCTAAAGAAATGTTTGATTATGCTTCAATTAAATGGAAATAAAAGACGCATGTTGTATTTTATGTTATATGTATTTCTAGGAAAATTTTAAATTCCTTATTATAATTCTAATGTTTTTGTTTTTAATAAATTTGTAATTACTCAATATATATATATGTATACATACATATATATTTATATACTCCTCATCGTAATTTTAATCAATTACATGAGAGAAATTTAGTTTTGTTCATTTAAAATAAAAAATAATAAAGTTAAACAATATTTAAAATAAAAGTATGTATAAAAAAAACTTAAAATGGATATTCTCTTAAACAAATAACTAAACAAATAAGTTTACTATTTATTTTAAATACTTTTTAAATATAGAAAATAATACATACATACTTAATAGCGCGATATTATTCATATTTATATATTATTTATTAAGTGTAAATAGTATTTAGTTTAGCTATATTAATTCGAAAACTTATTTATTTATTGATTGAATATAACACTCAAATGTATGTATGTTTGTTTTACAAAATTAACTTACATTATAATATATATATATATATATAATATATTCATATTTTCTTCTGTTTGTGTTGTTTACTTTTTAGTTATGCATAAATTATGGTAATATATTTGCCTTGTATATTTTGCTTTTGCTTGTGTGTTTTCTTCAATCAATTTAAATTTTATATAAAAAAATAATTACATATGTTTATTTAATTTTTACAAAGAAATTCACCGTATTGGATTTGTTTTAAGATTTTACCTATATACTATTTATATATGCGTTCAAAAACTGTTACTTGTCAGTTTCTATATTAATGAATTAACTTAATTTTGTATTTAACTTTAATTTGTTTGTTTTTGTTTTTCTTTTTTTTTTTTAATTTACAGTTAAGTTAATATGTAACCCTACGATACTAAATAAAATAACGATTTTTTTGAAAAGTTAATTTTAATTAATTACTACATAATAAAGACAGTTTTTTCTTTCTTTTTGTATTTTGTTGTATTTTTGTTTTGTTTTAATTTATTGTAATGTTATTTTTTTATAGTAAATAGACACGATGATATAGTTATAATATTTACTGAGATATATACAGTTAATAATTAAAATTTATTAAATTTCTACTATGTGCCATAGTTAAATAATTTTATTTTAGATTTTTGTTTATTTTTTCAAATATAAGTAAAAAGGAGAAAACATTAATTATATTTTTAAATGTGGTAGTTTCAAATATTATTATTATAATTCAATTTCTACAACATTCATATATTTATATATTTAGAAAATGTTATTTTGTTTTTTGTTTGCATTGAATTGTATAAAGCTCTCTCCGAGTTACGAGTTTATTTTGTTTTATTTAACTTACTTTTTGTTCCTTATAAAATAGTTTTGTATTAATTATTATTCACAATTACAGTCAAAAATGAAAAAAAATCAATTAAAATTAAAAAAAAAATTGTATCATTTCCCAAATGGATTGCAACTATGTATACTGTTGGTTGCTATGGTGTCCGATCTTATCTCTTGGATCTGTTGTTGTTGTTTTTGTTCGCATGATAAAAACCCTCAATGAAGTGTAATCGCCAATTTAAGGTGGTTCAATGGCGAAAGTTGTTTCATTACTTCATATATGGATTTTTATCACTTAGCTGATCTCATTTAGTGGGTCCAGGCGGGAATGGGTTTATCACAGCTACGGCGGCAGCCTGTTGGCTAGCTAGAACGGCAGCTGTTAAAAATAAATTGAAAATTTGTTTAAATAAAGCAATTTAAATTTTCCTCAGTTTTTTGTTCTTAACATCTAATGTTTATTTTTTACTTTTGTTGCGAAGGGTTTAAGTATGTAGACATTTTCGTCAAGTAAATAAAATCATAAATAAATAATTGCTAAACTACTGTAATAAAAAAATAACAAACTGGACAAACAATTAAAATATTAATTTAATTGTAAATCCAACTTTACTTTATTACTACTTCCTACTTTCAAACTTCTTTCTATAGTTTTCGTGTATTCTTTGGTATCAAGTCGAATTTCCCTAGTTTTTAATTTTCAATTTTAATTTAAACAGGAATTCATTTACAACATAATTTCATAGTTGTAGATTCAATCGAGTTATTGGATACATTTTTTTAGTCGACTTGATTTTGTAGAAGTTTTTTCAAAAAAAGCCATAACTTCGTTGTTCTAGTTTTTACGATTTTACAATAGTTTATTAAACCTTGCGTCTAAATTAGGATTGCAACTTGCAGCTAATTGATCTACACTTTAAGATTGGATGGGTTGACAGAAGTAGATTAGGTTATGTGAAAATAGACAATTAACTGTCCGATCATCTAGTCAATTGATTTATTTATAGAAACAGTAAACAAACAAATAAAAATAAAAACTAAAAATGAAACATACATGACCGTTTTGATTTTATTTTTCGTTGAGATCGCGCAAGATTCTTTCTAAACTGAAGCAATTTAAAGCTAAAGCTCACCTCCATAGGGCGCCGGATACATAGGATAGCCAAGTCCAACGTGCGTATGATGGTGTGTGTGCACATGTCTCTGAGGTGGCGGACTTCGACTATCGGCTGGATTACCACTGCCACTACCAGGTATACCAGCGACACCGCCAGGACCCTGCTGCTGTTGTTTACCCAGCAGCGGATCAACCACCATTGATTTGTTGTTATCACCTTTTTGTGGCGGTCCCAGGCCACCACCACCACTCAGGCCTGGAGGCATTGAGTTTGAGGGTGGTTGTAGGTTTAATGGACCCGACGGATTGGCCGATGGAATCCCAAGTCCTGAATTGGGTCCTCCTGTCACAGGGTTATTGCCGGGCGATGGGCCCATATTGACTGGCCCGCCTGGTCCTCCGGGTGGTAGAACGCTACCGCTTCCACCAACTCCACCACCACCGCCGCCTTGTTGCGACACATTCGGACTAGAAACACTGACTTTTACGTTGCCACTTGTTGGACTCTTAAGAGCACGCTCGCTTAGCTCGTGAATCTTATGCGTTGTGTAATACTGGCTGGCGGCATGATGTAATGCATCGAGGGCCTTCGTACCGGGATTCCGGGAGAGATCTTCGGGAGCATGATAACGTGCCATTGGTAGATGATACGGTGGTGTGTTGTAGGGCGTCGACATTAGCACGTTGCGATACATAGGGTGACTTGCATCGAAACCGAATGGACTCGGACTGATGTACGATGGATGTAAGAAGTATTGTGATGTTGGAGGAGGAGGTGGACCTTGTGTTTCCATTGTTGGCTTTTGTCCTTCTTGTTTAATTTTTACATCCTTTTCATCCTTGGAAGAGTCCTTTATAAGGTTTGTCGCCTTTTGACCCATAGATCCTGACGATGAACTTGATTTGGAACTCTTCTGACTACTCGAGTTCTGTTGTTGTTGTTGTTGCTGCTGCTGCTGTTGTTGTTGTTGTTGGTGCTGCTGTTGTTGTTGGTGTTGTTGCTGCTGCTGTTGTTGGTGTTGTTGTTGCTGCTGTTGTTGGTGTTGTTGTTGCTGCTGTTGGGCTTGCTGTTGAGCTTGTTGTTGAGCTTGCTGTTGAGCTTGTTGCTGTGCCTGCTGTTGAGCCTGCATTTGCTGCGATTGCTGATGACTAAGCTGCTGCTGCTGTTGTGCCGACATAGGTAGATCTTCGGGCTTCATTTGGGAGCCGGGTGGCGGTTGATGTGACCCAGACTGAACTTGCTGCAGAAAATTGTTGCGTCTCTGCTCTGAGAAGATGTAATACCTGGAAAAAAATGTGTAGCCATTACAATATATTAGCGGCTTAACAACAATTTCGATCTTGTACCTTCTAAGTTCTTCATTCTGCGCAAGATGCGGAGAATGCTGGTGCGGCATACTAAGTTGTTGTCGCTGATACATGCCTGGATATCCGCCAATCGATTGCACTGGGGGATCTTTAGGGTGCATTGGGTGGCTATTGGGTTCTTGTTTGATCTCCTTGGTTGTTGGCTCGCTCTTTATCAACTTTGATGATATCATCTATAAGCGGTCATGTAAAAGTAAGTAAACGGCCAAAAGCATTTTAAACAAAGAATTTACCTGTGTCGAAAGTTTGGCATTCTCGTGAGGACTTTGACTCTCCTTGATGCGATCATCCTTCAATGTTGGCGGTGGATTTTGCAAAGCATGTCCGAGTTTGTTTTCATCAGAGACCATTGACACAGGTCCATAATTTGGCTCTACATTGTAGGGATAACCTTGCGCAGCCATATAACTGTAAGATAGGTTGCAAATGATAAGGTCAAATGTCGTTCTTTGAATGTTATATCTATTGGACTTACTTGAAAGGATAAAAGTGTGTAATTGGCTTCGCAGGCGAAGGATTTGGTAACGAACCTGGTGCACCAGCACCTCCTGGAGCACTACTAGACACTGGATTTGGTCCACCACTGGTTAAACTCATTCCAGATCCAACAGTCTGCACACTTTCTTTGATATTCTGTTCCTGTTGCTGCTGCTGTTGGTGTTGTTGTTGCTGCTGTTGTTGTTGCTGTTGTTGTTGTTGCTGCTGCTGCTGTTGATGTTGTTGCTGTTGTTGTTGTTGTTGCTGCGAGGGCTTTGTCATCAAATCTAACGGCGGATCCTTATTCTTAGTGTATTCGATTTGTGGTGATTGTGGAATAACCGATGGTGGTTGACCAGGTGCACCATGTGGACCTTTAACTTGCTGATGCTCCGAGGGAACTAAATATTGTTGTTGTGGATAGAACTGATACATTCCGTAGTTGCTTAGAGGTGGAATTGGAGGTGGTGCACCTTCCTGAGGCTTTTTAATATCTACAACGTGTTTGGGAGCTTGAGATTTGTCTATAGAAAAATTAATTAATTTTTGTTTTAAATTAAGTTGATTTTGATTAAGACAATAAATACTAACCAATCATCTCTGTGTCTACAACCGGTGTAGAATCATCAGATATATCACTGTAAGCCGGACTTTGTACATCGTCTCTTGACATGGAATTGTCAAAGTCGCCTGGAAGTGGTGATTTACGATTTTTCTTTTGCTTGCCAAATGGCTGCTGGGATTTGCTCAATGGAATGCCTAAACATTTAGGAGTTTGTGAGATTGGTTTACCTTTTTTAAATCGTTATATTAAAATCGTACCTTGTTGCGATGCTTGGGAAGGAGCACCTGGATAGCCAACCGGTTGATGGGCTGTTTCTGGTGTACCTGGAGGTCTGGACTGCGGAGCCATAGCAGGAGTTGGGGTAGGTCTTAGTGGACTCTGCACTGGCAGTGTGATCGGGTTGCCCTGAGCATTATCGGTTTGAGGACCAAATCGAAGAACTCCTGGTTTAACTATACACAAAAATGAACAAGTGAGTGTTTGTGTCTTTAAGACTTAAATGGTATTGCTTACGAGGCCCAGAGTGCATCTGTTGTTGCTGTTGTTGAGGAGGTGGCTGTTGTGGTTGCACGATCTCACCCATAATTTGATTAACTATTGAATGTTGTTGGTGCTGAGAAAGAGCCTGTCCTGAAATGCCAGCAGTGATACTGCCTCCGGGAATCGCGTGCTGTGGAGGTAGCTGCGAAATTGGAGGCAATCCAGGTAGTGGTTGGCTTGGAACACCAATTGATGGCGCAGATGTCTGTACGGCGTTGAGGATGCTACTGCCACTTATGCTAACCGAAGCCACTGGTGCTGGAACTGACGGAACACTTATTATGGGTGGCGGTGCTGGCACAGTGCTTGCCGATGCTACCGATACGGGCGCCACAGACAATGTTGGCTGCGGAGCCTGTACCTGAGTGGCAGATGGTGGCGTTGATGGAACAACTGCTACGGGCGAGGGTGGCGCCACTGGTGTCACAGGAAGAACCCCACTTGTGGGTGTTGGCGGGGCGATAATGGGTGCAACTGTTGGGATTACTTCGGGAGTGTCTGGTGCTACTGCCGCTGTTGGTGTAACCGGTGGCTGAGGAGTACCAGCGGGAGCTGGTGAAGGTGTTGTAGGTGGAGCCGAACGCACCGGTGACTCTGGTAACTGCAACGAGTCCTCATCCATTGAACCCGATCCATGAGCATGGCTCTGGTGATAGCGCAGACCATTGGCATGCTTGAACTTCTTGCTGCAGTCTTGTTCCGGACACTCTAACAACACCGGAGAGATCGCGCACGGCGACGCAGTCTTACATTTCTTCGTAGAGATTTGAACATTTAATCCAGTAACCGGATTGACAAGACTCTGAGGCTGTGCTCCCAATAAACCTGCGCTTAGAGCGGGTGTTTGAATTCCACTGGCATTGGCCAAAATAGGAATGGCACCATTGCCACTGGTGCCGCCGGAAGCACCACCACCCGCACTTGCGGCTGAGTCACCATTCACTGGGGATGGACTCTCGTCTTTGGATTTGAGCTTCTCTGGCCGCGGAGGCAGGAATGCCGTTGGCGAGGTCGATGGCGTGTTGGTTGAGTTAGCGTTCGAAGACGACGTCGACGATGTGGAAGAAGACGTCGATGAGGATGCAGTACTGTTTGTTGTGGTATTGGTGGTTGCTGCAGCACTAGCTGTTGTGACTGCACGACCGCCACGACCTTTGGAACCACCGTTGCGGAGTTTGGAATGAACCTATAAAAATAAGAAATGTCAATTAGCAACGGAGTCTTATGCGCGAAAGCGCGATGTTACTCAAGACTCACAGAGCTACGAGTCTCGGTGAAGTTGCTGAGATCCGGAGCAAGGACTGAACTGCGTCCGCGCTTGCCACGCCCTTTGGGAGTACGTGAATCAAGCTCTTCAGTTGGTGAATCACAGAATCTGTGAGAAACAAAAAATATAGTTTTTATTTTAATTACATACACATTTATCTTCGTCCAAATATTTTTACTTACCTTGGAGGAGCCCAATCGTGTCTAGTGCAATCCAACAGTGTGCCGACGTAAGTCTTACCACGCCATGTGACGTTCACGACGAGAACGCCACCTTCTGTCTCATGCCAGACAATTCCTTCGAGAGTAACCGATGTGCCTGGTTCACATGGACCCAGGCAGTCTGGTTCAGTGATCGTGCCTACAGAAGTGCCAACACAAATATCGATCATGTCTTTGTTGTCACACTTGGCACGTTTGGCCGGAGGGCTCTTGGTTCCATCATCAGTTGCGGCAGCTGCTGCTGCCGAGTTGGCGGGAACCGAAATTGTGTGGTGAACTGTTGCTGAGATCATTCCGGGGGCTGTCGCTGACATTGCTTTTACGATGGCGCCGGGATTTCCTGCTGAGCTAGTGCCACTATTGCCGCTGGCATTGGTTTGTGCAGCCGAATTGCTATAGGATGATGCTCCCCCCGTTGACACTGAAGCAGAATTCGAAAGCTGGGAGTTGCTAGCACCTAGAAGTCCCACCGATGACAATTTTGTGCTGTCTTTTGGGGGCCCAGGAGCATTCGGTGACCCACTATTCGATGACTGAACATTTCCAGCGCTACTGTTCGTCGAAGGGGTAAACACTCCGGGGGGAATATTTGAACTGGTTGTTGAGCCATTGTTGCCGCCATGGGAATTGGAGCCATTCCCACTGCCGCTATTCATTCTTTGACCTAGCGCATCCATACCGCTGGTGCGGTTTCGAATGCAGGTCAGATTTGTGCATGGCCCTTGAATATTTCCTCCGCTATTTTCGTGGCCACAGTTGCAGGATGACACTGAGTTTGATCCTCCTCCAAGTGACCCAGATGACGAGTTTGCAGTTGCGGATAGAGAAGAAGCTGGTGTTGAGCTTGACGACCGATCGTTGGTCGAATTACTGTTGTGAGAGTTAGAGGAATTGTTAGCGTTACTGCTGGCGCTTCCATTGCCACTGCCATGGTCAGATTTGTCACGAGAGTGTGGCGTCTTGTCCTTTGTCTTCTCGCGACGATGACCGCTGCTCCCGCGCTTTGTGCCCTGCTGTGCAGGCACCATTTGCACTGAAGATGATTGATTGCTCTGATTTCCAGAGCCACTGCTACTTCCACCAACGCTTCCACTTGTGGCGTTGTTATTGTTTTGATTATTACCACCACCGCTGCCGCTATGCTTCTTGCCTGACGACGACGATGAGGAAGACGATGAGGACGACGATGATGAGGAAGAGGATGACTGAGATGTGGAATTAGTGCCTGGGGAGGCGTCTTCTAAATTAGTTGTGTTGCCGTTTTGTTGTTCGGCCTTGACGATTTCGTGTTTTGCCTCTGAGGTTTTTGTACCGGGTTTGGTTCGCTTGATTTTCATTTTTAATCCTTTGTCCAATGTAGCTTGATGGTCTATTGACATTTTTGTGGCTGATTTTCCAGCACCTTGTCCACCGCTCGGCTGTGATGACATGCTGTTCGCTTGTGCTTGCAGCAGGGATTGCGATGTGGCAACCGATGGCTTGTTGCAGCTGCTTTTCGGGCCACTAAATGTGTTAACACCGGTTCCGGCTGACTGATTCACCAGATTCCCACCTTTGGAGAATCCGGCAAATGTGGATGTGGCTAGCGAGGTTGAGCTGCTCGTACTGTTGCCGCCGCCGCCGCTAAGTGACTTACTATTGAGCTGTGCCACCAGCGATGGTTGCTGCAGCTTCAGACTTTTGCTACTACTATTTGTGGATTTCTTCTCCTTGCCCGATCCACTGATAAGGGTATTCCGCAATTGGGACAGGGTACTGTTTTGTTTTCCCAACTGCGGTGGGAACACCGACGATGGGGATGACGATGAAGCTGACAATGCTGCGCTGTTTGCGGATGTAGTTGTTGATAATGAAGACGAAGTTGACGAAGATGACAATGCAGCACTTGGTGACTTCGATGTCGCATTTAATTGACCTACTGTCGCTGTTCCTGTTGCTGTTTCTAACACCACCGTGGTGGATGCAAGACTGTTTGTGGAAGCAGTGGTTGTTACACCACCACTACTACCACCACCACCCGAAGAACTAGAACTAGCTACTGCTACTGCTGCGGCCGCTTCTGCGGTCGATGAGGACTTTTCAATGTCTGCGTCCAAGTCGATTATTAATTCTGGTATCCCACAAACGTCCCACTCGTCTTCGTATTCGAAATTAGTGTCTTTAGATTCGGTACTTGATGCCGATGATGACGCTCCTGATGATGAAATTGATGAAGTCGACGATGACGCTGACGATGATGACGCCGATGAAGACGACGATGAAGACCCCGATGACGAGGACGTTGTTGACGCTGATGATTGCGAGGAAAGGGATGCAATTTGTTCTGTAGCGTTTATCCCTTTTTTAATAGATGTCGTTGTTGATACTAATAGATTATTATTGCTTGATTTAGTACACGTAGAATTCGATAAATTATTTGCTTGTTTTACATTTACTGATGATGCTGTTGTGCTCACAGCAACCGCTGCTGTTACAGAATTATAATTTAATTTATTATTATTGTTCAATTGTAATGAACCACTACCACTCGATTGTTTATTGCTTTCCGTTGCTAAGCTGTTAACGGCCACCTGAAAAAAAAAGAAGTTCCCATGTACTGTAAATTTAATCAAAAACGAATTCTATAAATTAAATACTGTTTCAAAATTGCAATCTTATCTGGAGACCATTGAAATAGAGATCAAGAAATTCTTATTTTCGCATATTTATGTCTGTACAATAAGGATAGTAAATTTATTGCTGAACAAAAACACATTTTTCTTATGAGCTTCGTCAATTTTACAGTGTTATTCTTTTTTTTTCGTTTCGTTCGATTGCAAACTTCTGTATTTAATATGACTTTTGTTAAAAGTTTAAATTTTACTATGTTCTCTCTAGAACGTACATCGTAGGTAAAAGAGAGTTCTTTTTAGCTGTATGTTAAAATGTTGAATTGGTACAACAAAACCCCTCCCAAAATTAATTCGTTGATAAAAGTTGGTTGTTCATGGGAAGCAAACTCAAAACTTTATATTCAATGGGTGGTTTTTGAAAGATTAATAACTTACTTTCTTTGTATCGAAAATGTATTCATTTAGACAACAGTCCAAAAGGAATCAGTAAGTTATCATTGATGAAGTGTAATTACAGCTTGTTTTTTTTAGACATTTTATCATGTCTACGAACATCAGAAAAACAAAACAGTTATAATGTCACCGTTTATTTAATAATCCAAGGAACAAAATAAAAATCCAATGCAAGATTAGAGTAGTTATAATAAAGCATTCAAGGTTGTTTGCCAAATCTGGAATACCTACATAATAAAAGGGGGAGGCCTTAAACTATTGTGATAAGATTGTTAGTGGGGTTTTGCAGAATCTTGGCATGACAATTGAACTCTCACATGCAATAACAATTTCTCTGTGAATAACTGATATAGGTATGTATCTACTTACCTACTTATTAGAGTTACTTAGCTTTGAAGCCAAGGGTTATCAACTTTACTAGCTTATCGACAATCGGAAAAAGCTTTGTGGAGTAGGTACTTCATTATTTCTGATTTAGACTGAACACAAAATATTTATACTTACTCACTCTATATTCAGGTGTTAAAGATAGAACCTCACGGCATAGAGATGTAGAGTTCGTAACGGCGTGTAAAAATAAATTAACAGATTTAAATTATTGCTATACCACTAACAACTGAAAAAACAAGGCGGAATAGAAAATAAATTCGCTCTCGCAGAATTTCGAGGCAGCTCAAGCTCAATTGATTTGAAGTAAACAAAACCACTTCGTTAAGATTCCATTTCTATGAAGCATCCACATACACAAATGGCTTTGCCACAGTCTAGCGTCTGAACCTAGTGAGCAGTATTCAATCAATTCAAGTGTAAATTTGTGAACGTATCCCATTACATTAACATAATTTATTAATAAAACTTCGTACCCAAAAATGTAAAATCT
This sequence comes from Scaeva pyrastri, assembly GCA_905146935.1. NCBI lineage: Eukaryota > Metazoa > Arthropoda > Insecta > Diptera > Syrphidae > Scaeva > Scaeva pyrastri. The sequence continues at coordinate 10,592,609 of LR989928.1, read as the reverse complement.
GCGCTATTGTCCACACATTTTTATTGAGAATCATATCAAAAACTAATTATTTACCTTACTATCTTCCATCCGAAATAAGCCGAGTTGTTTTTATTGTAATCTGAAGCATCACATTGAAGTTCGGCATTAATGCTTGGTCTTGGTTAAAAAAAATATACACCGAGAAATAATCTACTTCCCCCCTGCGCGATGGAATATTTTCTTTTTATATTTTTCGACTCACTCACTCATTTGCCGATAGATTGGTTATTCCTTGTCTTTCTCATCCACTATTGTTATATTTTCATTTCGGAAAACTAAAAAGTACTCGTGTTATTTTATATTATAAACTACATTTTGTTTAATAATAAACGGCAAACGGGTAACTAAACAAAATAAAAATAAACTTTATTAAATAAATACACACACAACGCAAATACATTGTTTTTTATTTTAATTTTTACATGGCGGCTTTTGCAAGAATCTACCGAAAAAAGGAACCGAATTCACTCGCTTCGCTTCTCACTCACAGTCGCAGTCACAGCGGTACGGGTACGGTATGTTTTGTGTAGTTCTTCTTGGTTTGCTTTCTTGTTTCTTCCCCAGAACAAAATGACGCATTTTTGACAGATGCCTGTTTCTTTTTTCCTTTTCCAGAAAAAGGTTTGTTTGGTTTGTCAGCTGCTTGTGCGCCATGCGTTCATTGGTTCATTCATTCGCTACTGTTTGTTTGCTCGATGGTTCATTTGTAGTGTTGGGTGAGGTGGTTAGTTTTTGTGAAATGTATTTAGTTTGAAATGAAATTGGGTTATGAATTTAAGGAATTTAAACTTAACATTTACACACTTGGAATCAAAATTTTTAGAAAAAATGCGTTGTATGTAAAAAAATACGTTTTTACTTTTTATACTTTAATTTTTGCATACAAATTAACTATTACGAAAAAATAGGAATGTTGTCAAATTTTTGCTTCATTTAAGGATATGAGCAATGTATTTAACTACTTTTAGACTCATTTGTTCCATGGTTCAGCATTCAACCCGTGATCTAATAATTTTGATTTACCGATTTAGGTAGATCAAGAGGAATTCAACTGAGAAAACACAGCAAAATAAATGTAAATTGCTTTTAGAAAGAGATTGTAAATGACCAAAATAACCTCAAAAATCTGTCAAATAAAATTATTTATCGTATTCTAATTTAAAAACCGATTACCGATGGTAAAATCTTTGTAATTAACGAAAATGTCATGTTGGTTTCAATTTGAAGTCAAATTCATTCTTATTTAAACAGAGTGAAGTAATCAAAATGAAAATAAAAAAAATACCAATTATAGAATCACGTTTTAAGCTTCCGTCCCAAATTAATAGTTGTGCCTAACATTTTATTTCCGACTTCATATTATTTTGACAGGAATTCTATGAATGAATATCTTAAATATATATGTATGTATATATGTAGGTAGGAATAATTGAAAGGACTAGTGAAAAATAATATGCTAACTCAACCGCTCCACTCTTCTTTAAACTTCAAAATTGCAACTCATTCCTGTTTTATGCAACATTTCAATTTTTGCTTTTAACACGTTCAAAAACAACCAATGACCCAATTTAACAAAAGGATCTACCGTTTCCTTTTGCGATTCCAATCGACCCTTTTGGTTTTTTGTTTTCATTAAAATTATCATCCACTTTTACCCTCGTTTGCTTTACTTGTCTGGATTGTTCACCCCATTTGCGTTTCGGTTATTAAAACCACTTTAGAGAGAAGAATCTTTGTTATAGAACGGTGTTTAGAAAAATATACACAGTTGCCTTCCCAAATATACTACAAAGGGGATTTAGGGTAAAAAGATCTATGGTAATGACAGAACTCAGGCGCAAAGTAAACTATATATACGAGTATACTCGTACGTCAACAATCGGCACAACCACGGTTGGTAATTTAACCAAATGTAAAAGACAGCATCATGGTGAGGGTACCTAGACCTACCTATTATGAATATAAATGTTTATCTGAACATAATCGGAGTGCGTGGACAAACCAGTTGTTGGAGAAAAAAAAAAAATAGGTATTAACAAAAGACTTTGTTTTTATGAACGCGCAAAACACTACCCTTATTGCCCATTCTCATACATAAAAAAACAGGAATTACAAAAAGATACGATTCTCACTTCTAAGTGGCACCGCATGATAATATTTAAACCGATACACGAAAAAAATAATTCCAAGATTCAATTCAACTTATTACTTGTCCAACTTCTAAACTCGGAATGAGTTACAAGTTTTGGAATTTTATATTTCATTAATTAAAATATAATTTAATTTCGAAAAAGAACTGTCACTATTAAGACAAATTCTACAATGAGAGTAAGTTTTTGTTTGTCATTGAAAAACACAAATCGACATTACCCCGTTTACATAGAGATTGTAATGTTCGGGGTTAAATTAAGGTCGGATTTTACGACTTAAATTTTTTTTGGAAAACGAGTAGAATTATAAACTTTTATTTTAAAATGCACACTTATTCTTTATTAAATATGAAATAAAAAAATATGGTATACTAACCTTATTCGGGTGGTGGCTACTATTCGCCTCACTACGTCTCATTGACTCCATGCAGACAAAAAAGATGGGGCTGCCGCACAACGCGGGCCCACAAAACTCAACACTTCGTTGTCGTTGACTACTAATTGCTCAGTTGTTATATTTTTAATATTACTTTCTAAGCGAAACAACAACAACGATATAAATCCAAAATTAACAATATTTTCAATCAATTTAGAATAAATAAACAACGATGATCGAGATGTTAAATTTTTATATAATTTTGATAAAATATGACTTTGAGCAAGAAGTTGTTTGGAAGTAGTAAGAATGTTGAAGTTGAAAAATCTTAACAGGTGGCGGGAGACACAGGGCCCCGGCCCTTGGGCCAAACCGTTCATTTTAAAACTGTAATGATAAAAAAATTAAAAAGAAAATTAATTGAAAATTATTTTTAAAATAAAATGATTATATTTTATAAGAAAATAAATTTGACAATTGCAAAATCAGCGTTTGCACTAAATTAAAAAACCATTTCAGTTGTGTCCAAAGATTATTTTTGTTTAAATATTTACGTTCAATATGTATGTATGTATAAAATATGTATAATATATTTTATTGGAGATCCGTTGTTGATATTAGTTGTGTTTTATTGACTGCTGTATAGCTATAGTGCAATATTTAAGTGAATAAAAAAATCAAACTCACCTTACATGTACATATGTAGTATATACATACATATATGTATAATCAGCACAGATGCCATTTTTTTTGCTGGCGTCTTTTAAATTTTTGCTGCGTTAACTACCCAGCAGTGAATAAAACACGGCTATTATGGCATCTGGTAAATATATCAAAATATTTTAACTAAAGATTCCGTAGGTCCTTAACTATTTACTCATGAACGTGGTTCTACACATCTACATCTGATTTTGCTTGGCCAGTGCCCATTGCACTGCATGATTTATCAAGTGTAATAATTATTTGTTAAAAATAACCCACTGTGAACAAATTAACCCTTCAGTAAAATTCAGACACATCTTGAGGTTTGAATATTTATGATAACTTAACATAAAAATAGCATATAAATGACGATTTGTGAATTCTTTGAATGATATTTAGCTTTTGATTTATTTTATTATACTTTTTGGGTCGACGTTCGACCCGTCTTGTCAAAACTTATTAAAATTGATTGACTAGATAATTATAACAAGTAAAACTTAATCAGCGGAAGCGGAGCTAGAGGCCTATACTATACGTACACATATACATATGTAGTAATGGGAGTCTGATTAATGGTTTGATGAAGTTTTCGATTCGATTCGTTAGATAAGTAGTACACACACATCTTGACGGAACTTTTATTGTGTTCTCATCTAATAATATACTATTAAGGCGTGGTGAATAATTCAATTTGTATTATTGGATTAGAGAAGTTTTATGTGGCGCCATAGATAATCTTATTGTTAAGATAACTGTGTCAAGTTTAATAAAATACAATATTTAACACAAAACAGGAAAATTTACAACCTTATAATGTTCGTAGACGATCTTATACGAGAATAAATCTGTAATGTAAAACGCAGGAGACAAATAAATCATCATACCCTACAATTTTTAAAACTAACGGTTTCACTCGCTCGAATTTTCTAAATAGCGAGTGATTTGTTCAAAGTTTGCCTGTGATTGGAAATTCAGCACTGAACATACTCAGTCAGAACTCAGAACAGAACGGCAAACTTTTTAGTTGTGGGCTGCGTTCAGACTAAATATTTCGATGGCTGCATCTAGTAAACAGAAATAAAAAAAAGGTGTTTTTATATAAAAATTAGGAAGACATAATACCTATCTATATGGAATTTACATATAAATTGTTCATTCTTCTTTAGTGTACTTAATTATGTCACATAAAGTTAACTTTCTTACATATTACTTAGTTCAGTACCAACGTCTCGGAAACTATTGATTTAACGCTTCATTTTCCACAATTTCATTGCAGAACAATATTCAAAATTATTCTGACAGTGACATAAAGTAAAGGTAAGGTGAATACACGAAGAAGTAGCTTGAAAATGTATCACATCATGTCATAAACACTTGAACTTTTCTTGTTTTACATTAATTCTCAACTCACTTCAGATCGAATTTAGCTTTGTTCACATGGGCGCTTTTTTGAATGTTGTTTCTTTTTATATGTACCAAGTATTCATATTTTATTATGTAAATTTTCCAAGCTCAAAGCAAGATAATTTTAACTTTGCGGCTTGCCGCTTGCGGTAGTGTGGGGTAGGTTGTAGGTAGGTAAAGTATAAAGACGAACACGTGTGACGTTTTGGGATTTTCGTTTTTTTGTTTATTTTGTAGAGGTAAGAGAAAAGTGATTTTGTATTTTCACATTAAAATAACAAAACGTTAGGGATTAAGGTGCTATAAAATATTAAAATTAATGAATGTTAAGAAAGTTGTATCATATAAGATTCAATGTGTTTTTTTTTAGTGAATATAAGAAAATGGATTTTCATTGTTTTCAATGGTTGTGTGAAGTTAGGTGTAAATGTCAAATAGCTGCTGTACGTGTACATAAATGTAAAAGATGCAGCTGTGACCTTAATGATTTTATGGCATTTTTATGATCTTCTAGGTCTTGAATCTTTTAAGAGAGAACCAATAAAAATGAAATGATGGCTTTAATATTATCGGTGTGATTCCTTTGAGGTTTTTTTTTAATGATAATAAATAAGATAGTGTTCTATATAGAATTGAAATATGCTTCAAGAGTGCAAATTTATGTATTAAACATAAAACAAAATAAAATTAATTCGTATTAGGTAACTAATTTAAGTTAAAAAACATCAAATAGCCATGCTGTGGCCTAAACAAGGTTTAAAGTATTAAAATATTATAATAGACACAAATAAATGAATAAGCTATAATTGTATGTGCATAAGATTAACTCTTTGATGAAGATTAAAAAAAAAGAATCATAAAACAACTAATGGCAAATAGTTGAAGATATAATTTATTACCTACCTACCTCTTACCGATTAACATGTATCGATTGATTTTAAATATTTATGATGCTGCAATTCAAGCGCCATTCAAGCCAAACCGACACAAAATGAATAATTAATTTTTAATTTTTTATTTGAAAACATAAAAAATATATATAAATTTACATACTGTACATACATACATAAATCATGATCAAATGTGCGAATATGTGTTCATAAAAATTCAATTTATAATTAAGTATTAAGCGTTTAATAGGGATTTATATAGTTAAGGAAATGTTTGGATGGTCTAAAATCTTTAGCTAATTGTTGTTCAGCTCTTTCAAAATCACCCAAAAAACACTTTGCGAAAATTTGACTTAAGCAACCTAAGATTTGTAGTGGTGTGAAAAATAGTATAATTAAAATAGATCCATAGATCCAAATTTGAATTTTGCAATTAAAAGTAGTTATTTTTTTCCTTCAGTTATACGAATCAAACATATGTAGGTTCTTTGGTAGATACAAAGATACTTTTATATTATGTATGTAAATGAGAATTCAAATGAGATGCCTACAAAAAGTTGAAGAAACCTTATCAATATCTAATATCTACATAAATTATTGCATATCTACAAAAATCTTATATTGACTAGTAATATACCTTTCCAAATATATAACCTCTTTTTTTTTGTGTTCCAAGTGGGTTCTTCACATGCGAACATATATTATTATTATCAAAATGTTAATTTATTTATCTTCAGTTAGTGATAAATATATTCTACTAAATCATTTTAATTAATCATTAATTTCGTTTCTTCGAAAAATTCTCATATTTATGAATAAATACCACCCAAAATATAGAAATATCATCTAAAGCCTATACTTATATTGTTATGCATAAATCATCCATTGTTCTTTATAAAAAAAAAAATAGGTGAGCGATGAAAGCTATTTTTCATAAAATGAGTTACGACCTCAAAATAGAAATAAAAGAACGTCCGTTTAGAATTATTTTCTTTTTTTTTTCAAATTATAATTTAATATAATTTCAAAATTTCATTTATAAAAACACAGTCTAGATAGTGTTAAAAATTCATAACTAGTAGTGAGGAAAATTAATTACTTAAAATTTATCAATTAAAACGGGCAGTGCGTTTCCTTTTTTATTTGTTATTAAAAATTAAAATAATTTTTGTTAAATGTTGAAAATTCGTCTTAACGGTGCAGTGCAGGAAATCTATAATATCGTATAATGTACGTAGTGGAAGATCGAACGGTGAACGCAAATCAAATTTAAATGTCATTTGAATTCTCAGATGAGAATTTTATCTTAAGACGGTGTTCACATTGCCTTTTAATGAATTTTAAATTTTCATCTCCCTCTCTTGTATGGACATAAGTAAAAAAATAGAAACAGCATCATATACATTTTTAACAATCTCTATAGCGCGAGACGTCAAAAGAGTTCAATGTTAAATGTGAACACCGTCTAGTGACTAAACGCAACTAAATATCACTAACGTCACCAGAAGCTGTTTGGTTAAGTTTGATAAAGAGGTTAAATAATGAATGATTGGAATTTATTTTATTAGTTTATAGAACCATAACGAAGTAAATATTATATCTTTAATTAAAAAAAAAGAAGTGGTAAGATGAATGCATATTATTTGGGGGTGTATTTTAAATTTATAATATTAAAAGCCAAGCCTTCGATAAAATAATAACACCCCAAAAATGTGAAATATGTTTTTTTTTTTTTAATTATTCTACTCAAAATTCAAGTACCAATACAGCTCTTTCTCGACTGGGGCGTTAATTATATGCAATTTCTATCCCATAATTAAAAGCACGTAAGTATTCACACAGTATATGAGTTAAAAGTTCATTGAAAACTTACAAAAAACCCATTCACTTAAATGACATACACGAAACTTTATTTTGCTCCCATTCATCAGCAGCGCCATCAGCATTTTTTTTTTTCACAAACAAACAAAAGCCCCCTTACTCTTCTGTCATTATAAATAAACTTTTGCCTCTTGTCAGTTCGGTACGTATGCATAACTAAACTCCCTTTTTCTCTGCCCCCAATGACAAATTGTTAAACAAAATAGCAGTAAACTGCAGCAATTTACCATAATAATTTATTTACCATCATTGAGCAACAACAGCTCGTTTACAATTTCAATTGAAATGCAAATGCGATCCGAATAATTCCATTAGAGAAGCCAATTAACATGGCTTCTGGTTGTTTTTTCTTTTTTTTTTATGTTCATTGCTTTATTTCCCCGCTATATTCCTATACTTCCATCATTATTTATTCAATGTTTTTTTTTTTGCTTTATTTATTCGCAACAATAATCGTGGATTATTTTTCTGAATCATAAAATAAATTATTATTTCTACAGCTTTTATTTTTATAGTATCCCGTCCGCATTGTCATTGCATGTGCGATGCCGTATAATGCAAACTCAGCCTTAATTAAATTATTACTTTTATTATTGCTGTATTTAGCTTTTGAAGTACATGTCATTTTATAATGCACTTTTTATAAGCGTTATCTACATATTTGTTAATTAATTTTTGCGTGTAGATTTTTACCAACTAAATCTACAACAAGATTGTTGATATTAAGGTATTTATAATAAATCGATGAAAATATTGGATTATTAGAAATTATTATTGTGCACAATAATATGCACTAAGCACATTTTGTATGTAGGTATGTATGTACATTATATCTGAGCCAATAACAATAAACGAGGATTAATGTAGATTTAGATGACAGTTCATTTTTGTATTGGTTTCGAATTTGTAAAACTTTTACAACTAGAAAATAAAAACTCGCCTTCCCAAAGGCTTAGGGTGATTTAAATTCTAAAATAATGTATGTAATATGTATAATATATATATACCGTCATTAGATATTTGTACAATATAGATTTGCTTTTGTTTTGAATTCATTCATAAAAGTCAAAAGGTTTGCTTTGTTACAATTGACATTTGCATGTTCCTTTTTTAAACAGAAAGACATTAGGTATACTCTTTTCATGCTACTCATTTTGATGTTTGATTATATCTAAGAATATCTGAAATGTTTTCCATCAAATTTTAACAAAATTTCTCACCTAGAACTAGAAGTCACATGAACATTATGTTTTTTATTTTAATTTTAAATTAAATTGAAGTCGGAAAAAAATTAGCAAATCAAAATTGGCTTATTTGTAATCACTTTTCAGATTGAAAGAGTGAGTATACTAAGTGGAAACATTGGCGGTTACGTGGGACGATGACAGTTAAGAGGTTCCGACAGACAAATAAAAATGTCAAACATCTCCTTCTAAGCTTTTCATATTGTTAGCTGTCACTTTTTGTCGATATACTAGTTAACATTCTTATTCAAAATTTTTCTGAGCTTCCATTTCAACTAAATGTTTTTCTTTTTTGCTATGCTATGCTATCCAAAGACTCATTTACGTCTACATTTCTATGAAATCTCCGCAATTGGGAATAATTGCTATAATATCGGCACAACACTCAGCAAAAGCAAACACCCATGAAAGTAAAATTTGGAATTCGTATGAATTGTGATGGAAAACGGCCAAAAAGGGTGACATGCCGGCTAATTGATGTTTCAAACTGAATGACAGTGAGGATTGTGGACAACTGATTTTATTGGGCGCCATTTTGTGTATCTGCATCAATCATGGTTTAAATTAGTTACATGTTTTGTGTCTTCTGAGATTCGAAATTTCCTTGAAAAAGCAATTAAATTTAATCGAGTAATTAAAAATATGTATTTTAGACATATATACTTTAATCAATTAGGTAAGCCCACAAAAATGGATTGGCAGTTGCTTTAAATTGCCCGATAAGGCGATAAAATGTGAATGTTGTTTGGATTTTTGAAGTAGATAATATTTACGAATCAGTATATGGTTGAGATTATTCATTTGGCTTGGTATTAAGAAAATAATAAATTAAACTCTTGATAGTTCAGAGTTTAAATCTAAAATAGCAAGTCTTAACGAAAGTTTTTCGATTAATAGTTCTCTTTGAGTGGATAACCAACGAATTAAATAGGTATTGGGTCTTACCAAAGACTTCAAGTGCGTCCAATGATTAATGTATCGTGATAATAAGCTGAAAGATAAGTGTTTAAAGTTCAATTATACAAAGTTCGTAAACATAATGATTGTTCATCTCTTTTCTTCTTTTCAGTCCAATTAAATTATAAACAACATCATTTACTTAATTAATTGTCACGCTTAAACTCAATCAACACAAATAAAACTATAAAATTTATCACCACAACTTTTAATCACTTTGTTAAAAGATCTCCGGTTCAACTACTAGCTTTTTGTGTAGTCAATATGCACATATTTTATTACACCCAAAGCTCATAATGCTATACACAATTAAATACATGTATGTATATTGTATATAGTATATAACAAGATATACAGAAACTTCAATGCCAATTATTAAGATTTATTAGACTTGCCTCTTTAGCCCATAATAGTACATACAAATATGGCGGCAATTAAACCATATGAAAATAAAGCCATAAACATTATATAGTAGTTTCTCTAATAAATATAATGCCTATACAGTAGGAACTTCATGTGCCCACATTTGAAGAGTATCTATAAAGAAATGGACACACATCAGAGTAGAAGTGGATACATGACAGATACTTGTAGCAAGAGAATTATTAGAGATATTTGATTCGAGTTTTGTATAATAAATCTATGGTCAAAATGATTACTTTCTACGAAATACTATTTGAAATGTCGGCATACATAATATTGTGTATTAGATTAAGTTAGAGCTCGTTAAATAAGAGATAGAGTTTCGTTAAGTTATCCAAGTTAAGAACTAGTTCACAAAACTGACATCTGTCAAATGTTGATTTCAAATTGACAGATTATAATTAAAACTGAATCTGTATTTAGAAAAACAATTTTCAAAATCATACATAATAATTCTACATCTCCAAATTTATTGTTGCTGGTGGCAGTTTCCTTTACGCACATATTATGACTTCAAAAATTTCAGAATGGACTCCGCTAAAAGACACTGAATTATCATCATCCTCCCATTGACTATAAAGTACATATAAGCAATCTATAAATTTGATATAATCGAATCATGTAATCGCATTAAAAAACACAACGGCAAAATAAGACAAGGAAAAAAGAACACACATCACGAACAGTGTGTGTCCGGTCTTATTAGGCTTTCGATGAGTGTTGTTAGGATTAAAACAACAACAGTTTGAACCAAAGTAATGGCTGCTGTTGCAATGACGCTGATGAAGCAGCTATCGTTGGGTAGTGAGCACAATTCACCATCACCGTCCACAGTCGTCGTCGCCGTCGTCGTCGTCGTTGCTATCATTATCGCTGTCGCCGTTTGTGGAGGCAAATTGGGTATGGTCAGACTGGCCAATGGTTAAGCTTGTTGCATGAAACACAAGCACATGCATACATACATATATGTATGTATACGAGGGAAGGTAACGTTTAGTTCCACATACTTTCATGCTCTCCATTTTTAGTGTCGATCTAACACGTACATGTTGTGAATTACTGCCAAATGGTTGTAAAGCATAATGCAGGTAAGCTCTGCACTCGCTCTTGGCTATCATCAACATCTCGTGGTGCATTTTTATGGCATTCGCATGGTACGGTGAACATGGAGCAGTGTGTTGATGATGACACGTTGAAGTGAAGTTGCACCGCTATAAGAGTATAGCTGACGCTTGAACTCTGTTGTTACTATAAAGGAGATGGTTCAATGATTGTTGTTTTGTCTGTTTTTGGCTTATTGAATTGCTGAATTGTGTACACAAAATTCAATATGTTATATGTATGATCAATCAAGAGGTTTCTTATTGGGTTCTTTTTGCGTTTTATTAACCGTACACACACAGTGTGAATGGCAAAAGAGGTAATCTTTGAGAGATACTTTCGCAAAATAATGTCAATAGAAAGGTTTAATCAATTTCAAGCGTTACACGGGAAGTCATAATAAATGGCGCCCAATGTAGGTCCAACAAATTGAAAAGGTATACATACATATAGTAAAAGCTATATTTTTAACTGAAAATCATAATTAAGAAAACTGGCATCCAACGCAGGAATAATAAATATTAATTTAACTGTAGAAATAACGTGAAAAAGTTTTAAATATTTCTACTACAGCGCAGACAGAAATTTAATATCAATTTTGAATTTTCTCAATTCTACATCGTAGGTTTCTTAAATGGCGCCCAACGTAAAAATAAAATAAAATAAAAAGGTTTCTTGAAGGTACTTCGTTGACATTCTACATAAGAAAAATCCAGGTCTTTTCTATTGGAATGTTATAACTAATTAGCAACATAAAATCCTAATTAAGATATATTTGAAAAATTATGATTAGAAATATTATTTAACAATGTTAAAATTGAAAGCTTTAAATTCTGTTATATCAAAAAATCCAACAGCAAAAACCCCAATCGCATAAACTTTTTTCTCAGTTAAGGGATTTTCTTTTCAATCGAAGGATAATACACATCAAATCTTATATTATGTACTCCATAAAATCCAAGAACAAATCGAAAATCTAGTTTCAACGACTGAGAAGAAGTCCATCCTAAGCCAACAGAGCTCTCTAAGAAGGACTCAGCAACAAAACAGCATCTGTATACTCTAAATGTACTTCTCCGTTTCGTTTTTATATCAGTTTAATTAAAATTGATTTTCCATTTGTGTGCGGACTCTTTTTTCCTTTGAAACTTTGGATTTTCTTTTTATTTTTATTTCATTTTATCCATAGTACTGCAACGTAATAATCCTACTAAGATGTTTTTTTTTTTAATGCTCAAAAAATAGAAGAAAAAAACACAAAATGAGGATTGGAGAATAAAAGGAAAGGACATGATTTTAAAGAACTCGTAAGCTGAATCATTTGCTGTTCGTTAGGGGGTTTAGAGACTTTAGGAGAAATGGTCTTTGGGGAAGATAAAAAAGCAAAAGAATTTCAGAGCAAAATACATTTTTTGGTTTTGTGTTTTCGTACGAATATGCTTAAAAAGTTCAACTGAATATTGCAGTTGTCTTTAAGAGAATAACGAAACTTTGAACATTAATCGCATTTTTTTTTTAATTCTGATTTTTAAAAAGAATCAATTTTAAATTCACATTGACACTTAATAAGAACTTACGATGATCTCGTGTAACAATCAGAGTCTTAGCAATATTTTCTGACAAACTAACCAATATCTTATGTTATGTGACCAAATGCCAACAAAATTAAATTTTCTGATCTGTCAAATGATCAAATGTCATTATATCAATGTACAGAGGCATGAAAATATTACAAAACATAAAATGTGGGCTTGTAATCATTAAAATAAATAAATGTTTTACATACTTTCATAAACAACTAAATGCATTCCAGTAGTTTATTAACAACACAAAAATGAATGATGTTTAATAATGCGATATAGAATAAATAATGGAAACTGCATAATATTTGAATAAATTAAAAGAATGATAAAATATTCATTTAAATAATATGCATTTACATTTAAAACTAACATAACGCATAAAACGTTTTTGCTACTTGGGTGGTTTTTGTCATTTGATATGTGTGTATCATAAATTGAAAGTTAAATTTGAATATTTGTGAAGAGATTAATGATTTTTTTTCCGGCATTCCAGAAGAACAAATATCAAGTCAAAGCTTAAAAAATTAATTCAAAATCCATCCCAAATCGTATTAAAAATTACACTCTAAACTCATTTTGAAAATATTTCATTGTTTCATCCTTGAGTGTATCTAACTGCCCACATAGGTTTAAATTATTATACCGTAAACGAAACTTTTTTCTTCAAGAAAAGTAACATGTAAACTCGAAATTTTAAAACAGATAATTAATAAATAAAATATGTTGAACATCTTCAATAACTTACGATTTTTTGAAACTTCATCCAAAACTAACCTGTAAATAAGGAAAACAAATATTAGTTAAGACTCAAAAATACAAGTGACTAAGTAAGTAAACTATTTATAACTAATTTGTATTTTCTACTAAATCTTATCTTATTAAATGAGTCACTTCAAAATATACAAAATTTATGAAATTGAAAAAAAAAAAAAAAACAACCCCTTTATTATACCGATAACGACAACACCTCATTTTATAACCTGCCATTATCATTGTCGGAAGTCTGCATTGATTAATGAATAATTCATGTCATATATTTTTTTTTGTACAATTGACATAAAAATTGCCTTGAGAATTATTGTTGTTGTAGTTTACAAATTATATTATCTTAAAACTAAAAGCAAAGCAAAAACAATAGAATATGAATTCAACTCATATACAAATCTGTAGAAACAACTTGCTTGTCAAAGTAAATCAAATTCAATTAAGACAAAATTGAATTTAATTGAACGCGCGAGCGTACACACCCAAACGTCACCATCACCGTCATTCTCATTCGTTTGTTTTGTTCGTTTGTTACCTATTGGCATCGTGTGTCGTCGGTGGTATTCGTTGTCGTAGTTGTTCATGTCAACACTATTATTCCTAGAGTCCGTTGTAGATTGTTATTTTCAAATCGAACGGTACGATGACATGATTGATTTTTCTCAAATTGACAAGACAGTTTGTTGTGTTATGTTGGAATAGGATTTTTAATAAAGATCTGTTTGTTTTCGAAATTAATTGGGAATGTTATTTCAAAAACTACTGTACTCCTATTAATTTTTAGCTCAAGTTCAATTTAATTTGTGGTCTACCGTCTCGATTGTACGATAGATCTAATATAATTCGCCGACACGATTTGAAATCTGATTCCACAAGCAACGGCAACGGTAGCAACTACATGCCCGTAACGTGTAAGCTATAAGCACACCGGTTATAAACACCGTCTGTGCGCGCATACTGTAAATTTATCTGCGATTAAAGTCACTCATGTCTACCTAATAACTTTTTTAAGTTGATGCCTAGCTATGTGTGTTTAAAGTCGAAACTCTTCGAAATAGCGCGGATCTAAGGTATATTAGTAACTATTAAGAAAGGGAATCGTTTGCGTTTCATGCCGCAGCAGTGGTGGCGGCAGAGCAGCGTTAATTATTATTCTTGTGTTTTATATTTGTGGTGTCTCGTAAGATTTTGTTAAGCCAAGTAATTTACGACATGGATAATTGTCTACCGCAATAAACAAACACACTGGGAAGGAACCCTGGGGCCATTTAATACGCTTTTTGCAAGTCAATATGTTTTATGACTATCACGATTTAAATTTATTTATCGGTTAAGTACTCCGCACTTCGCTCCGATGGAAATAGAAAACAGGGCGATAGTATCGATGTATATGTATAGTAAATTGTGGTTGAATGTTGAAAGACTTGCCGTTTTTTTTCCATCGAAATATACTCACATAAATTCAATTGTAAAATATCTCATTTGAAAAACTATTTAATGTTATTTGAGTTTATGGTTTCCAGTTAATTAGATAATCCCGGGTTTATGTTAAAGTATATTATTGACAGTTTGATATTTCACAAGTGACATTCAGAACGACAACATTTTGACTAAAAACCTGCCGAACCAATGAGAATGGATTCTATGATATTTTTTATGATATTTAACAAATATTAGTGAGTGATTAAATTAAAGAAAATGACTTGCATGTGGAGAAAAATACAACAAACATATTTCACCACAAGGGGGAACATGGTAAAACAAACAACATATACCCTCTTACGATAAAGAATATGTATGTAAATACAATGTGTAGTGTGTATAGAGGGCGCTACTTTCGAATATACAAAATATCTTCTCCAACTTGTGCAAATTGAGCATCTTCTTCTTCACTTCTTCAGCACCGACCGACAATAACGATGACGTTCAAGTACAGCTCAAGACTATGATAATAAATCCCTAAGCAGATGAGAAACATGTTTTCTTTCTTCAGCAGCTCAGCTCCTCATCACAATAGCAATCACTTTCTGTCCGTCCGCCAAGGATGAGAGGTTATGTTACGAAAAGTCGGAATGCTGATAGGTGGCGTTGGTAGGTCGTGAAATATGACGTTGGAGTTTTTGTTGCTGTTGTTGTTATTTTATTCCTGTTGTCTGTTCATGCATCGTCTTTCTCCTTTTAATTTAACATAGCTAAAAGTATGCATGAAAAATAATATCAGTTTATGCGCAGCGCATGCATTTGCATATACGAGTATGTATCTGCTTTATGCAAGAAAAATTTCCCATAGTCTTCCGTTTATTTTTTCTCTTTTATTATTTTTTGTTTTGTTTTGCTTTTCTTTTTTTTTTTTTGCAAGAAATTGTATTCTTTTGTTGTAAGCTGTTTTTTTGTGTCATGAAAATGTTTTCATAACGAAAAGCCATCAAAAGCAATTTGTTATTTTGTGTGCTGCTAGCTGTGTTGTGTATGTGTAGTGTGCAGTGTAAAGATGATGTAGGCACAGCTTTAAGGTATGCATACATAAATATATCCATAAATGGTGTGTTACATGGTGTGGAAAAAAAAATGTATGGCGTTTAAGAGTGAAGAAAGATTGTGAAGTACATTCATTACATTTAAAACTTTATGTAGGTACATCTACATATGTATGTCTATGTATGTATGTAGGTGCTGTGAATATAATTTTTTTATTTTCTGAGGTACATTGAAGATTGAATGGGTTTTTACTTTGATGAGGGATGAGGAGGTGGTAGCGTGGTGGTGACTTTTTAAAGCCGCTTATGAGATTTTAATTGAAGCATTAGCCTCGTGTTAATTATGTATTTAAAAAAAAGGTGTTGGGAAAGAGATTTCAAAAATGTAATTAGCCACTGAAATAAGAATTATTACTCTATTGTTCCTATAACTGCCCTTTTTTTACTTTAAAAAACATTCACAGATAAAAAATGTGTATTTTTGGTAGTTATTGTTGTAAATGTCAAAAAAAAAAAAACTGTCTAAAGAACTGGTGTTTGAAGATTAGAAAACACTTTTTACCACAAAATGAAATTAAATTTTCAATTAACTTTTGTATTTAAAATAAGTAAAAAACAAAAAATAATCTCTATTCAGTGTTCTATTAGAGTTTAACCATTCAAAATAATTAAATAAATTATAATTTAACTCACAAAATGAAGCATAAAATAAATTGACAAATTGTCAATTTTAATGTCGTTCAATAACAATCAAAATAATTTTTTTTATTTAATTTATTGTCTATATGTATAAATAATAAAGGAACTAACCACAACTCAATCAAACAGATCAAAAGGCATCAAACAATCTGTCAATATAAAAAAGTCTGTTTTATTTTATTTTTTTATTGTTAAAGGCATGTGAACACTTATATTTATTAATGGCTACATAATACACAACGTCACAATTTATCTGATAAATAAATAAACTGTCAATAATGCTTAATATGGACTTTATTGATTTGTATAAAATAAATTTGAAGGTCAGTATACATATATGTATGAATGTAGGTATTATTATTAATTTGTTTTAGTTTTTTTTTTCATGCACATTAATTACCTTAAATGTCACATTTTAATCGATAAAAATATTGAAATTTAAAGAATTTTATGTTGATAACATTTTTTAATTTATTTAAATTTTGTTCACATAATATTTGTTTGTATTTTATTCTCTCATATGAATATGAAGTTGCAGTCTAGTTTTAGAATATTAAACCAGTTAGCAAATGATTTAATTGTTTTGACATTTTAGAGTATCAGTGATTGAATGAAACAAGGTTCGTATATTATGGTCGAAACGTACTTCAAGCTATTTTCAAACTTTACATAGTAGATAATAATTGTAGATAGATGAACGGTGGAACACAAGGAATGAGACTTACAACATTTTGTGTAGAGTCAGCATTCAGCAAGTTGGATTGGAGACAAGGGAAAACCTAAATCGGACAAGGGGCACAGCATTAAACAAATTATTTTTTTTTCAATCATATTTCCTCTTTGCTCATATTTTCACCAAAATATGTTTTGCATATTAGTTGGCCAAGTTTTCAGCCACCAGAATCAATTTCGAAGAATCCATTTAGGAGGCACAGAAATGCATTCATTTTGTGAATGCATTTGGTTTTCATCAAATTAAGGATGCTCTAGTTTCTTTCTGATGGTTAGTATATAGTACATTTACTTTTTACCATTGCCAGGATATTCAACTCATATCAATTTGGCACAATATCAATGTACAACATTTTGGCTAGGGTTTTCATAAAAATATAATGAAAAAAAAATCTCTTCTGTTTTTTTTTTTACCAATGTGGGTGAGAAAATATCGAGAGTATGATGATGGGGAACCGGAACCCGGAACACTCATGCACCCTTGGTATGTTATGGTTACGGATGTTCCCCTTTAATTATAAATTGTAATGTTGTTGCCATCAAAAACACACATTCTCACAAAATTGTCCATTCCAGCTCGGATGATTAATGATTGAAAATAGGTTTTGATGAAAATTCGTTCATTTAATTGATCGATTTTAGGGTATAAAAAAAATGGTTTCAGGATTATGTCATTCACATTCACCTCAAACATCTCCATCCAACAAAACACTACAATCTCATACCTAAAACATGCAACATACACAAACATACAACAGCTTTGTATGAATTCACTCTCTAGTGCTGTCAGCGTTGCCACAGTTTTAAGTTTTGTTACTATGTTTCCTTTTGTTAAACATTAACACCCTTTTTTTATCGGAAACTTTACCCAAATTTACTTTTGTTTTTAAGTTAAAAAGTAAATCTTAAATTATTCTTTTTACTTTCTTTACTTCTCATTGCCAAAAATGTTAGATACCTATGTGTTTAAAAAAAAAAAAATGAATTGCAAAAATCTGTGTCAGATATGTTCATCTGGTTTATTGTTTTAAAGCTTTTGCTACGGCAACGCTGAGTCCTAACATGGACTCAGTCAGTATAGTGAGTATAGTTCATTCCTAGCTGATGTAATTGAGTTTACCTCGTCTCCATCCAATTGCTATTGCATACATAAACACATTAAACCAGGGATGTGGTTTGTTGGGGTATGGGCTCGGGTGTGGGGTAGTTTCGTTGGTATATGGAGGTGAATAGGTTTGTTTCACAGAAAAGTCCTTGTCATCCTTTCCCCAAAGGCGAGGTGATGTACTGTATCGTTCATTTACCATGCACAAAGTTAGCTCGGGTATAAGTGTACGTTGAGTATGGGTGGGGGAATATAGGTATAGGTGATGGCAGCATGGGGGTCGTTGTCGCCCTCGTTCTCGTTCTCGTCCTAGTCCTCGTCCGTTTCAGTATACGAGTATATACTCGTAGTTGGCCGACTTGGGACGGGTTCGTTCACTTGTATTTATCTGGCATGTTAAATATGTCTACCTGTGTAATTAATTTCATCATCCAGGGAATGGGGGTAGCTGAAAATTGCTTGGAATATTGTGGTTGCAATGGAAGCGACACTAGAGAATTGCCAAGAATTATTGGATTAGAATTTAGATCAAAGTATGTTTGTATGGAACTTTATATTGTATGTATGTATGTAGGTATACAAAGATGTAGGAAATGCTTGCTTACCAGTTTTGCTGAATAATTAATTAAAATGTTAATTACTTGAAATTGAGTATAGGTAAAATGTCATCGCAAGAACAGTCATCACATCTAAAGTCACAACCTTACCTGGTTCTAGAACTAGCAGTTTTGAGCTAGATATAATGTTAAGATATATTTGGAACATCATAGACATGTATATGTAGGAACCCCACTTTATAAATGTAAGTTGTTGGTTTATTCTTGAATGTTGATGGTACGATTACTACCAATCATTGATTTGTGTGTGTGCATCAACGAACATATGACAGCATAATTTATATTTATTGACTAATTCGAGATTTCAAGTGGAAATTATATAGACACTCTTAAGAGGCATCAGGCATTTGCATCAATTAAAGTTCATTGATTATTTAAGTTCCATATACTTGTATGAATCTAACAATGAAAATGGGTTTATAAAGATCGAGCATGGTTCAAATTAAAATTGATGTTTCATTGAAGATTCAAAATGGTTATCTCTGTTAATTCTGTTCCTTGCAAATAACATTAAATTAAAGACATTTTAAGTTTGCTCTTGATTGAAGTAGGACTCGATGTATAAGATTTTTATTATTTAAATGATTTTTTATCAGTTTTTAATTCAACAAAAATGGCGCCCAACGTGAATCCTTTTTTTAAAAGGGACGCTCATATATGTAAATCTTAACAAGTCTAACGAATAACATATACAACTCCCGCCTCTTGTTCAAATTCAGAACTCACATCTCATGTTTTATTTTTTGTGTGTCTTTCATCTGAACTACCATCAAGCTTTGAATGCATATTATGAAGTGCGAAAGAAAAACAAAAAAACATCTTTAAATAAGACTCCAACCGAAAGGAAGGGAAAAAACAAAAACACTGCTGCATGAGGACACAACACCTTTTTGTTCCCTCATACATACATACTCGTCCAGAACACCATCATCATCCAGAAGGACTCATGGTCCTACAAAGCCAGCCTAACTTCGTGTTGAGCATCAATCCAAATTTCAAAACACTCTGACATCTCAGAACTCAGACCATAGTAATTCTAACTGAAAAGCAAAATACTTCTCCTGTTTATATAAAAGAGTATGTATGAAGGTACGTACTTTGCCTGCCTTGTCCAAGTCCAATCTGCATAATTAATGAATAGCAGAGTCCACTGTATCTTCATCAGAGATGTTCATAAAATATACCAACTGACTGTAAGTCTGGTGAAATGTTGAACAGGGGCCAGAGTCAGCATCACCAGAAAGAGGATGACTTCCACTTTAGTAACTTCACTCTTTACTGTACCGATATGCACAGCATATACCTTATCCTGCGATATAGAAACTACAACAACAACAAAAAGTTGTGTCTTGTCGGATCGGGCTGGGCTATTACTTCTGGAGTTGGACTTTTCTGCACTTAAGTAACATAGTTATAGCTTATAGCACTGATGTCGATGTATGGTGTGTAGTTCGTCGAGGCTGTCTCTGTCTCTGATGGTGCACATCCAAGTTTTGGATACAGAATAAGGTAAGGGCCAAGGGGTCCCGAAAATACATTAAAACTTGTGCTTGGTGTTCTTGAAACGTCTACCCAATAGAGAAGCCACTTGATGTATTCCTTCGTTTTGTCATGTATCCAAATGGAAGCGGAAAAGTTACTTTTTTTTGTGTCCCTTTTCGTTTGCAAATAAGATTTTGCTTCTTTTCGTGCTCGTATGACTCTTCGTCTTATATGGATAATATAGCGTCTAGGCATTTCTAGTTTTCGTTCATTCTTTAAAACGTCTCTGCCGTTCGACGTTACGTTCTATACGACAGACAATGTGAAGTGAGTCTGAGTACATAACCTGAAGCACGAACCAACGAAAGATGAAAAAAAGAAAAATCGATTCAAAAAGGACTACCTAGGATTTCTAAAGATGTTGACTCCACTTAAGGTATCTGCGAGTCTGTCACTGTTGAGAATATACTTTCGGTACGATAAAGTTCTCGGAGGATGTAAAAGATGGCAACGGCACGGGGCGTAGCGACAACTATATGTCCATGCATAGAAATAAATCATGCGTTATTCGTATAAGTCTCGTTCTTTCCATATCAAACACCTATATCCAGACCCAGCCTCTCCCCTTCGTCCCTTAAACTTAATAACCAGAAATTTAATCAAAGGAAACATCAAAGTCAAAACCACACTCTGGAAATGTTATGCTGATGCTGAGGGTTTTGGCATCCAGATTTCAGAGGCAAGTCGTCGGATGATGATGGGTTTATTGGTTGGAAGATGATAAATTTATTCCTTTCATCGTGTGTTTAATTGTCGAGTCAAGGGGTGACTCTTATAGTTTATTTATTTTTATAAAAAAAAGGAATTTTGCATGTAGGGTTTTTTAATATTCAAAACTTTTAGGGGTGATTTCAAAGAGAGTGCTGATGGATGCTCTTCTT
The DNA here is from genome assembly GCA_905146935.1 of Scaeva pyrastri. Lineage (NCBI taxonomy): Eukaryota > Metazoa > Arthropoda > Insecta > Diptera > Syrphidae > Scaeva > Scaeva pyrastri. Next base: position 10,571,059 of record LR989928.1, on the reverse strand, counting down.
TCTGATACTATGTGTTTTATAATGACATTCTTAAGAACACAAGTGACAGTTCCAAAAAGACAATGACCATAATGTAGACTTTGATGCGTCGTCGGTATTGTCAAAAACCTAAATCTATCTATCTAATTAAAGATCATTAACTGGAAAAATTATAATAAAAAACGATAACATAAAGTCTTAAGACTGATAATATGTTTTTTGTTGTTGTTTTTTTTTTTTAAATGATTTATTTTAATGTTTTACCCAAACAGAATTTCTGGTATCAAAAAATCACAAACTGAAGTGCGTTCAGTAAACCTGAGATAAGCATTAATTTATAATGTTTTAATTTAGATTGTTTGATAATAATTTTTAAAGGCAGTCGTTTATAGGTGACTTAGTTTAATCTTTTAATGAGGGGTTCATTTTATTAAATTCTGAATAGATTTGAACTATCTTATCTGCAATTTTAAATGCATGTTTTTTGTTTTATTTATCACTTTAATTCACTTTAATTGATTTTTATATTTTGTGGAAAAAAAATCTGTAAAATGGCAATTTAAAAAAAAAATCAAGAAAAAAGTGTTCTGAAGCTTGTTCTCTTCAGAGAGCTTTCAATTATGTTTTAAACAGACCTAAACACTTAGCTAGCACCTGTTTGTGTTCAACACTAAACTCCAATTATTTGAACGCACCCTGAACGCGTTCAAAAGAACACAATATACAAATTTTCTATTTGACAGCTTAGGAAATGTTCGTAAGTCAGTGAATTAGTTTTAGCCCTACGTAAAACAATCTAGAGTTTGACAGTTGACAACATTAAATAAGTGACACTCGATAACCATTTCATTCGTGTACAAAGTATTCTGACATTTCCATGCTAAAATAAAACCATTGTTTTCAGAAAATCAATACACATTCCAACAATAAATATATGTAAGAAAAATAACAAACGATTCCAATCTGAAAAGCTGATTGCAAACATTTCAAATAATTTCAATGAATCAATACAAATACTATTTATAGATAATGTGCTTTAAATTATTATCTCTATTTATATTTTACAAAATCATGTCAATATTGCTCATATTTCAGTATATTGCAGTATTTTATTTGTGTTAACTGTGGAACGACAGCGGCGGTGAAGGCGACGACGGAATGGTGGGTGAGGCAATCAAGCGCCAAATTGATTTTCAATAAATTAATTGGCACAAACTTGATATCAATTTCTAAAATAATAATAATTATTTTCCGCAATCAATTTTGTTTTAACTTGTTTTCTGTTTTTTTGTTTCAGTTTTTGTTTGCTTTTATTTCGACGTAGTTTTCATTCATAAATAAATTATTTTCTAGATTATAGACAGATAATTCGAAAATGGTATTATTATGTGGTCAATATTTTTGATATTAGCTCATTTTTAAATATACACAAAGTAAAATTGTAGTACATTTGGTACATTTGGATCTTAGAATTCTTTTTTATTTCGTCTAAAATGTTTATGGTTGATCTTTTTTTTTGTCGATTAAAATTATTATTTATCCCACGATTGACTGCAAAAAGTTTAGAGTAGCTAATCTATAACTAAAATAATCATCTGTCAAATAAACTGTCACACAGGAAGGAATGTTGTCAATTTCAAAACATCAAATACTTTGAAATTTTTATGACGGATCGCAAGCTCTAGAAATTCAGTACTAACTTTACGTGTATTGAACGTTTGACATTTCAACTGTGTGATAGTTGTTTATTTAATATAAACGTAAACAATGTTAAATATGGTTCTTTGTTTCTTGAATTTAATTTTATTATATTTTAAGCAAAATAATAAATTTAAAAAAAAAAACTCAAAACTACGTTTTATTCGAAGATGGAGTTTTTGCCAAAACCAAAAACTTTTTGGTTATTTGTAGTTATTATTTTATGAACCATTTTTTTTTATGAAAAATTTAGTACACTCGTGAAACAACCAAAGCTGAAGTTGGTGTGCTGAGCGAGTTTGAATTCAAATTTCCCACAGTACCATTTTTTTTAACGTCCCCATAGGTTTTCGTTCGTAGTGGAAATTGTTGGAAATAACTTCATGGGATTCGGATAAAATACACATCAAAAACAGAAAACAATATGGTATGTGACAAAAAATACATATGCACTGTACATGAACAAAATATTCATTTTGAAGTTTATTCATTCTGGGCGATTTTCAGGCCAATGGGAAAAAGTATGTTCATAATTTAGATGTTAGGATTCTCGCCAAAAATTCAAATAAATGATGAACCGTTGTGTTCGTTTGGAGAAACCTTTTTCCAAATCAGGATTCAGGAGTGAAGAGTTTAGCATTTGTTTTTTTTTTTTTTTTGCAAAATTAAATAGAAGATAGACAGAGACGCAATTGCGAGAGTGCTTTCATTATGGTGGTTGGCAAATAAGTGTACGAAGCAAGCATTAAAAGTTAATTTAAAGTGGTTTTTGTCACGGAAATTATTTTTTGACGTTTATTTTTTTGTGTTCTAACTTCACGTCAGGATTCGAAACATGAAATAATAAGCAAACAAATTAAATGTGAACATATCTAGGTACCACCTAAAAATACTTTTGCAAATGTCATGAGCAGTGTTGCTAGTTTTACTTTTTTTTCGAGACAAATCCGAATGGATTTATAATATCTGGCTGGAAAAAAAATTCAAATGAAGCCTGCTGTTTTTTGACTGACTTCATTTTTTATTTAATTACATATTATTAAATATTCAATGTGAGCAATTATGCAATTTGAATTGACAGTAAGAATAACAAACAGATCAATCAATTGAGAAAATGATATGTCTAAGGCCTTACTGTCACATTCAAAAAGTCAGATTATGAAGTGGCAACACTGGTCACAACAATACATTATACATTTTAAAATTTTAACACTGTTCGCGTTCATTTTTGTAAACAAACACGTATAATCATATCGAATGCAAATATACAATAATTTATAGCAATTGTATACTAAAGTCAATAAAAATTTGATTAACTACTCTCCGAACCTCTATAAATGTTCCTTTACTTCCGCCGCCGCCGCCGTCCTTGGTTTAGATTTGTTTACAAAAAAAATCAATGATTTGGCAAAGTGCGAGGATTTGTTATGGTTTCATTATGTTGGCTTTAGGCATTTATAGAATTTAATTTATTTTTCTTCCGATTGTTTTATTTGGAACGACCGACGCACGACGACGATGAGATTATAAGAGGATGAAGGCGATGAGTATTTTAAAGTTTTAATCATGATGTTTTCTTTTTGGTTCTTGATTGAATTATCTGGAATTTGTAAACAATGAAATATTCATATAGAATAAACTAAACAATTATGTAGGTATACATTCGGATAACTTAGGTCTTTGTAAAATAATCTAAATTAGAATACCTATCGCTTTTAGCTCTTAAACAGATTTAAGGTACCATAAAACTCAAAATGAATCTCATCAGGTTCAGAAAAACAAAAAAATGTCAGCTGTTACTCGCTACTTGAAATCGTTCAAAATTACCCATCACTATCTTTCATCGAGAGAAACAGCCCAGCGGCTGTCAGTTCGAGTTTACGACTATAATTTGTTTCTTTAATTGTTAAATAGGTGAATGAATAAAAGATTTGTCACATAATCATCAAGAAAATGCTTATACACACACATTAAAAAACAACCTCTTAAATAACTTTTCTTATATCTTAAAAGAACCCTGCTCTGAACTCGTTGTTCCATATCAAAAAAGAAAAACTTCCTGTCATTGACGTTATTCAGTCGAGATAAAAATAGACGAAGAAAAAAAATAAAAAAAAAACAAACTTCCCATTAGGTCATTCCATATCTGCAACATAAATAATATATAGTATATAAAAATTCAAACACGAATAATCTGTCATTTTTCGCTCTGTTTGTGGTTCCTAATTTCGTCAGAATCCATCCAAGCGAGTTAGCATTATGTATATACCCAAGTCAGAGTCAGGGAAAGGGCAAGCGGTAGCATAGCGCCATCACATCATGCTGACGTTGGCATCCCTGCTGGTGCGGATAGGGTAACACACAATTTTCCACAGATACTTTTCGCATAATAATAATTGTGGCATATAATATTTTTGAAATGTATCTATAAATATACAGTCATGATCCACCTAACCATGAAATACTCGCTGTGTTGGTTTTCAGATACAGATAAAGCAGCAAATGGCAAAAAATGTAGATTTCAGCAAAAATAAAAAATACAAAAAAAATAAAATAAAACCTCATCTTGCCGTCGTGCGTCGTCATCATCGCCACGCCATCGTCATTCTTTTTTTTTTTTCTTTAAATGATTTTTTATTATTTAATTTTGTTTTTCAATTTTCTCTGTTTTTTTTCGCAATGTGCTGATTTTGTTCTTTTTTTCGTGTATTTTTTTTTTGCATTATGTGGTTTTCTTTTGTAATCAAATCGTATTAAAGCGCAAATTAGACAAGTTTGTGGTTGGTTTCGTTGATTCTTTTTTATTTTTACATTTAAATTTTTTTATTAAAAAAAAAAAAACAACAACGACCAATTTAGTTTGAGTTTTGTTTTATTGTTTGTGAATGAAGTGTTGCCACATTGTTGGAAATGACTGTTGGGTGAACTTTCACATTTTAAATCTTTTTTTTTGTAACTTGCTCTAAAAGGGGGTTTAGCTGCCCTTAAAATATATAATTAAAATTATCTATTCGTCTTGTTATAGTTCATACGATTGCAGGAAAGATAAAGAGTTTATTTTAAACTATATGTAGAAACTCTCATATGGCAACCCTAGAACAGGCCAAAAGGGAGCATTAAAAAAATATTTATAATAATTCAGTTGGATGAGAGGATGATGTTCTTGCTGTGGAATGTTTTCAAATGCTTTCACGTACAAACCGACCGACAATAAAGATGATGATACTGGGGGGATGTCGCTGGATGCGGTGGTGATGGTCGGTCGACTGTATATCATTCCCTCGCAAAGTAGGGTCGAGCGAGGCTCGAGGAAGAGAAAATCTGGTTTAGTCAGGGAAATAAATTCAACAACTGAATGCGAAGACACAAAACAAAAAAAAAAAAAAACAACACGCAGTATTAAAAAGGAATATATGTACAAAGGAAAGAAAAAAAAATAAATAAAAGTTCAGAAGAGGATGATGATGGTTTTATGCTACCAAAGCCCCAGTGTTTTGATCGTATCTTCATAAGGTATTTATATGAAACCACTTAGTGAGAATAAAAACAAAAATCTTTTGATACACAAAACAACCCAAACATAAACAGAAAAAAGATAAAAAAAAAAACTGAAAAAAAAAATATTAAAAGATACCAGCCAAGTGGGAATGAGGTTGAAAGTAACTTGTTTCTTTTTTTTTTTTGTTTTTGTTATCTCGTCATCGTCATCTTTGAGATTCTTTTTCGATTTAATTTGATTTTTTTTGTAGGTATTCGTTTTATTTTCTCAAGTTGAAACATTCGGTGTGTGTTGTGTACGCCACCTACCTACCAACTTACGTACCTACATACATAATATATGTATGTAGGTATATTTTCAATAATAAAGTTAACAAGCGACATGTTGTCAGAATAAATTTGAAATTAGCTTATAAAGATATACCCTCGTACCTACCTACGAACACACAAATTTCCCCTTGAGATTCGTAAATATGATTATTTAAAAGCTACTGTAAAATTAGTGATGTGTATATAAAAGGCGTGTTACGCCTCTGAACCCTCCACCGCACAGCACCTCGACGCCCGTTGTCACCGGGAGATTTCTGTAGGCAGGATATGTTTTTTTTTTTTTCCTGCTTTTCTTTTTTTCTTCTTAAATCTTCTGCTGTTGATGTTTTATTATATTGTTTTATATATTTTTTTTCTGAAGAGACTTATTTATGATAAGATTTGGTTGTGTTTATTAAAATGTTAAAGGAATAAAATCGTTTGTTCAGCAGAGTGAGCCCTTGAGCTGTGTAGGAAAAAAGGCGAGGTGGATTTGTTGTTTTCTTTTTATTATTATGTGAATGGCGCCCAACGTCCAATTATTTAAACATAAATATACCCACATACAATGTTAGATAATAAAAGATTTTAACTTTTCAAATCATCTTTTTGTTGTTATGTATTTAATGTTAATAGGAATACTAAAATTTGCAGTTAATTGTGTCATAAAAATAATTAATTTTTACAGACTATAATGGAAAGTAACAGAAATCAATTAAATTTTTTTGCTTGAAGTTATTTTTAGCAGTGCATTTGTATTATTTAAATAGTTAACTTTTTCGAATTTTTATAAGTTCATCAAAATAAATCAAAAATTTGAAAATCGTTAAATGGCGCCCAACATACACTTTTAAATTCTTTTTAAAAACATGGTTATAATTCATAAGTTACTTGTTTTTTTAAAATATAAGTATACAAACTCTACAGATTTTACCTTAAAACAGTTTTGCTATTTAAAAATTCGAAGGTTATTTAGAAAACAGAAAAACAGTTTAAAATTTACACAATTTTTTTTTAATTTCTTAACCAGCTTCTCCTCTTTGAAAAATTCATTTGACATGGGGAGATATCGGAAGAAAGAACGCCCTTTCAAGATTTTGTTTCTTCATTAAATGGCGCCCAACACTTAGAGCTTTAAATATTTAAATTATACATTTGAATTTTATATATTTAGGTGACGTATAATAATACACTTAACTTCGAAAAAACCGATTTAAAATTCGTATAGATACTTAATTTAAATAATGAATTCCACCTTAACTATTATTATAATTAAATTGAAATACATAATAATTATAATATTAAACAATTCATTAAAACAAAAATGCCAACGCCCTCATTAAAAACGAACAACAATTTTATATTTTTCCAGACAACACAAATAAAACACTCGTCGAAAAACCAAAAAGCAAAAAAAAAAAAAAAAATAGTAATAATAATAATAAAAAAAAATCAAGCCAATCGAATAAATTTTAATTAAATACGGAATATTTCTACAAATATTTGCATTAAATCGAAAATGTTTTAATTTATCATCATCATCATCAACATCATCAACAGCCTATATGCGTTCTCGTGTCAATGATACAGTTTACGACAGATGAGTACGAGTACGAGTACGGCTACTGGACTGTTCCCCTTGTGAAGCTGTTCAGTTTTTCATGTAACTAACACTGTTGATGATGCACTGTTTCAGGAGCACCACCATCCTCGCCTTGATTCCACTTATAATTGAATATTTACCTCTGCATGACTGCAGCCTCGCCCTAACTTTCGTTGCAGTCTCAGAAAACGACATTTGGGTGTGTGTGTCCTGGGTTATAGTGTAGCACATTTCGGATGTATGCATGAATGTGTGCCTGTGCATGTTTCAGGTGGAGACACCCGAAACAGAGGGGATAAATGCAAATTTACATCCGGATGTAAAATATTTTACCAATATTCAATGATGAATGGGTATTTTGGAAAATTCCTGTTTAAATATGAAAAATAAAAAAAAAAACAAAGTAAAATAAAAACGAACATACCATTGGATTGCCTCAATTTATTCATTGTTGTCATTCCGAGAAAATTTCTGTTCAAATATTTAATTCATATGGCAAATATAACGAGTAGAAAGCAAAATAATATTCGAAGTAAATAAATATTTATGATGATGGTTGGATGTGCAATGTGCATTGTGCATGTGTGTTATGGCATGTGTGTATTCTCGAGAATGGTTTTGTATATTGATTTGATTTTGAATATTCAGACAAAGAATTGATTTAGCACATTTATTAAGGAGTAAATTTTATACTAAGTACATCAATTAAACATACATATTATGTATGTACATCGAAATGCAAATTGCATAAGCTGAGAAGAAAATAGTTTGCACATTTAGAAAATGGCACCCAACGTGAAGGTCGAAGCAATATTGATTTTATGAAGCTTTATTTTTAACTACATTCAAACACTAGATCCAAACACTCTATGTGAGATGAAAATTCTCAAACATTTTTAATATTCTTAAATGGCGCCCAACATGGAGTTTTTTGCTATGATTTTAGTTGAAGGCAATTTTGAACATACTAAAGTACAATTTTCAACACACGAAACTTCATCATTAATTTGGATTTTTTGAAAAAAGTTTTTGGCAAAATAGATGGACAGTAAATTCTTTTAAGTGGCGCCCAACGAACACAATAACAAATGTAAGAAATGTCGTTGAAACATGTAAGGGCCAAGAATAATTGACTTAAATTCTGTACAAAATGTATGTATTTTTGTTGGATAAAGACAATATTGAAATACGAGGAATGTGAAAAAAGTGGAATGAACTAGATTCAAAGCATCGCTTTACCATCAAAGTCCAAAGCTCGAAACGTTTCCACAAAATGTTCAACGTCTTGTGGGAAAGCACAACTTATTCCATTTTTTTAACTGTTTCCCGAGATAAATTCTATACTTATACAAATACTATGTTTGCCTAGAATAAAGAAAAATATTCTTAGAAATAAAAACTCCATCATTCGAGGAAGAATAAAAAAAAACACACAAAATTCTATTTATTCCTAAATTTGTTCTCAGTACTTCCGTGGACACGAATTTACTCTACATTCTTGTCAAAGAAATAAAAACAAACATTAAATTAGCAAGGTACTAAAAAGAAATTCCAATCTTTGCCTACCTATACCTATTCGCTTATCCGTCAGAACAGAACACCGAAGGTACGTTAACATAGAATCCCTAAATTGAAGAGAGAAATATCATCTTCATCTTCATCGTTGTCGTTTTTGTCGTGTCGTGTAAATTTGAATTCAACTAAACCAAGGGAATAATTAATTTCGTATAACGCTTTCATCTATTCCGGGCACGTACTAAAAATATTTATATAATTCCATGCATTCACTAGCACTCTGACGTTTGCCTTTCCTTTCCTTTCACATTCACATTCACCGTTGCGTTGGTTGTCGTCGTCGTCGTCGATGATGTTGTGTCAACGAGAAGGACCATGGAGGTTTGTTTGTTTTTCTATTTTTTTTATTTTTTATCTTCAGATACAATTCATGAAATTCTTTCCTCTTTGCATTTGAAGAGATACGAGTAGCTACAGAATATCGTCCATTTTTGTGTAGTTTTCATTCGTTGCTTACTTTTTTTCAGCAAGTGTATGTGTACGAGTATATGGAAGTTATTTTTCATCATTCATTCATTCCTTCCAGGAAGAAAGTCAAAGGGATGTATGGAGGATTCCATTTTGAACATTTGCATTTTGCCCTCTAGGAGCACGTTTCTAATGTAGCATTGATAGAATTTTACGAAACTGAATAATAACGAAGAAAAGAAACTGAAACTAGAGGGGGAGAGAATAAGGGGCGAAATAAAACAAATAAGATACCTACAAGGACATAAAAAGAAATCCAATAGACAAAAAAAAAAACGAAAAAGAAAACAACAAAACAAATAGAAACAGAAATGAATGTCCTTTGTAGTAAAAGAGGCAATGGGTGATGTGCTGGAAGAAGACGGCATCATATCGTCGGGATGAGGTAAAACCCGGATTTATCTGTCTCCTGCGATCGATATGATTTTCAACTCGCAATGTGAGAATTTCATAAGGAAAAAAAAGAGGACAAATTTATTCATCCATATGTATAGCGGGTACATTGGGAGTATATAAATTCTATAGATACAAATTGATGAAGCACTTTGAAGACAGCAAAAGGGAAATTTTTGTGAATAAATTCTGGTGAATTTATTTGATTTGATTTTGATTTGAATTTTACATGAACAACGAAAGGGATAAGTTAATGTAATTTAGTCGAACTTAGGGTTTTAAGTTTAGTTCAAAAGGACAACTCAAACACACCTACTTGAGCTCAGAAATGAGCCAAAGTGAGTTATTTCTTCTCTAAGTCTTCTTTACTCATATACTCTTAAAGGTTCCTAGAAAAAAATTCTAGATCTGATTTAAAGCCTAAATAGGAAATATTTAAGGACCAACTCTTTTAATCCATAAACGATCAATAAATTTCTGAAACATTTGCATAAAATAATCTTTAAAAAATAATTCACAAAATCATAAAAACTTTAAGAACAAATCCTCTTAGTCTTAACAGCACTTAACTAAATTAAAGTCAATACTAATGGTTACCATATTTCACTTATCATCCATAAAGGTTTATTTAATTAACCAATTCATGACAAACGATTATATTAATAATATTCAATCATTATATACAAAATACCCAACCGCATTAAATCATTTACAATCTCCCACGAACCATCAATAAATTGCTCAAACCCGCCAACTATTACGAGTTCCTATATAAATAATTAAAAATAGCAAAAAGTATAAATAATGACAAAAAAAATACATAAACAAATATAATTCTGCCAGTTGAATAATTTAATATTTATCGCACACATATTGTCCAGAAAGAATAAAAGTTTGAATGTGGGTGGTTGGGTGATGATGGGAAACCCAAACCCATTAAAATTCAAAACACACACCAAAAATGTATCTACGGAAATATTTGCATTTTGAAATTCATAGGTAAAAGTTGAGATACAAAAAAAAAAAGAAAAACACCACAAAATAAATATAAAATTCTGACAAATTAAAATTTATGATTTATTTATTTGCTCGCCTCTTTGTGTTTAATTCATTGCATTTTATAACTTTTAACGAATTGATTCAAATTAATAATTCAGGAAAATGAAAAAAAAAGGAAAAAATATAATTTGTAAAATAAACAAAATTCCCCATAATGCTGTGCTTTATGGGTTAACCAATTCTATCTAGATATACCCTTGTGCTTCTGGGTATATTCGGATTCGGATATGATCAACGGGGGGGCTTTTAAAATTCAATTTAAAATATATCCTTCTCTTGAATTCAGAAAGAACGAACCAACAAACGAAACAGACAAAACAAAAAAACTGCGAAAGGGCAAACTTCGGGACATAAGCTGATTTCATAGCCATGTGCATCGACCTAGGCGAAACTTTAAAAGGGGCCGCGAATGTTAAACCTTTGGATCAGAACAGTAAAACTGTCAGGTTGTTAGGTTCTATCCTATAGGCTATAAATCTGGTCTAAGACTTGACTTGATTATTGGTGACTTAGTCCTCTTTTAATCGGGGTAAACAGTATTGATTTTTTTAAAAAATATTTATCTCTCCACAGCGCCCCCCTCCCCCTCCCTGAATATGATCCAGTCGAATATTAACTATAAACATAAAACTTCAAATAAATTCTCATTTGATAATTAAATGTTCTTAATATTGATATAGTTAAACAGGGTTAAGTGTACTTAAGACTTGTTTTAGAAATTCTAATTTATGTCATCTGCAATTGACTTAAAACAATTATTGTGTTAAATTAAAATCTGTTTCTTGACGAATAGAAATCAATAACAGAAAGATATTAGATTAGTTAATTATGACTAAGTCCGGAGATTACTAATTCTTTTAAGGGTTTTAAACAAGTTTTTAGAATTCATTATATAGAGTGAATGATTTTGCGCGTAAGGAGTTGGAAGTAGATTTAAGCTCTAGTTAAATCTCAGTTTAAATTATTCACCAAAGAAGGTGGTGGATTAAAGTTTTGATCCATTAATCCATACGTTAGTTAGACAAGTTGAACTCAGTTCAAATCAGAGATAAATTATGTTGCAATGGGGTTTTTCAAAATTTATTTATGCACTGAATTCGGTTGAATAAGTGAGTTTAAAGAGGGATTTGAGCTTAATTTATTTAGATTAATTAATAATCCCCCGAAAAGAAATAGCTCATCACTGAATTTGGACATTACAGCTTTTAGCAAATAGGTATGTTTTCCTTTAAATTCAAATATCCGATTTCTCTCTCCCCATTAACTTAAAGTAAAATTTCTCTTCATTCTTTATTTATTTTTTTTTTTAATTAAAATTGACTTTTACTTTGCCCCCTCTTTAAAAAAAAATTCTTCCCCCTGTCTATGCTCATTTAATGTCAAAAGTAAACTTCATTTTAAAAATGACATCAGGCCGTTTAATTCATTTATAAATCCACCCCTGTCATGAGAAAATCAACAAGAGGCGGGCAGTGCCAGTGTGATGATGAAAAAATGTATACATACATACATACACATACATATGTTATGTATGTTTGTATAGATATCATGACTTTTTAAAAATAAAATCATATTTCTTTCCCATCGTTCGTGTCCGGGTGCGGGACCGTCCAACCAACGAACCATCATCCATCCATCCATCCACCCAGCCATCTATCTATCCATCCTGACCTGAATGAAGATTAATAACATCAAAGCGTTTGCCCCAATTAAAATAAAATTCATTGTAGCGAAAGAGGAGCAAAAAAAAAAGATATGAAAAAGTTTGAAGGAAATTGGGGGTGGCTGTGTGGGGAGACACAGAAGAATGATGACAGTTGGGGATGGATAGTGAAATAAAGTATCACGAACGTTTATACTATATATGCAAAGAGAAAGACCATTGGGGAGGGGGTGGGAGGTGTTTGAATGCTGACAGAGCAGTTGGTTAGTTTTATTGTAGCCTTCCTCTGAGACAAGGACATGCACACACACACACATACAAAAATACCGATGCACAATTTCTTTCCCATAAGTCAGTAGCGCCATCTATAGTCTTTCGAATGAAAACTAGGTAAACTTTTCTTTTCATTTTACTTTATTGTGTTTTAAAATAACAAAAATGAAAATTAAATAAAAACAAAAACAAAAACAAATACAAATTAAATTGATTTTTATTTTTAATTTCAATGAAATTTATTTAGAAAGCAAAAATGAACATCACTTTATTTTCAAAATTAATTGAAATAAAATTATCACTTGTGAAAATAAAATAAATTGTTTGTTTTTATTTTCTATTTTATTTTCAAAAGGATTCCGGTGGCGGCGGCACGGGCAGTGATGGTGATGGTGGCGGCGGGGGTGCAATGAAGAGCGCTACAACTAAAAGTGCTAGGCAAAATGATGATGTTGAAAACAAATACGAATTAATGCATATAAATGGAATTAGATTTTTAATTAAAATAAAATGTATGTCGGTCGGTCTGGGTTGAAAAGGCAATTGGTTTTTATATAAAAAGCCAAAAGCAATGTTGATGATTTTGGTTTTTTTTGCGAGAGATGAAAAATAAATTTGATTAGCGCTGTGGACCTAACCAAAAAAAAACGCCGAATTATTTGATTTTAATTCAGTTATATTCGTATATGGGAAGTTGTTTTTTTTTGTGTTTAAATAAAATTGTTGTTGTTTTTTTTTTAGATTGATGGCTATGTTAGTTTTATTTAGTTTCTGATCGATGTTAATTAAAAAAACATATGTTTTTATGTTTAATTGATTAATATGGCTTACCGAGTGATTATATGCTATAAAAATTCTCTAAGCAGCTTACCTGAAAATAGAGAGATAAAAAAACAATATTTTATTAGTTTTTTTTGTGGTTAAATTTTGGATTTTTAAGTAGCTTATTTAGATTTGTAATTTATTTACTTGTTAAAAAATAAAATAATGAATAAAAAATAAAAAGGATATAAATAAATTCTTTTGGTAATATTTGGAAAATACTTTAACTGATGTACCATTTGTGGTCTGTTTCGCAATTAGGGACACTAAACAAATTGAGCCATGACTGTCAAATGAAAAAAATCAAAAATAATTTTTGAAATTGACACTCATAATAAAATGGGACCAATATAGTCTAACATTTATTGACTGAACTTTAAATTTGGATATACATGTTTTATACTTAATCTATCAGAGTTTGAGCTATTCTTCAATATACTTTGACATTTTATAATTTAGAATAATGACAACAGCCAACATTTTGACATTAATACATCATTCAATTTCATATGACACTCTCAAGCTCGGTGTAACATTATACTTAAATTTAAACAATTAAATTTTCACAGCAAATTCAAATTAAGGGTTAAAACCACTAGTTCAAAAATATTGACGAAAAATAACCAGATCCAAGAGAGATTCTCATGCAAAATTCAATCCAAAGTCGAGTCCGAGAATTTCAGTTACTTAGTTCCAGTCGAAGTGATGAAAATCGATTCTTTTTTAAATTCAATTACAATAATAATTAGTGTTATTAAAGTTGCTATAATCTAACACTTCTTCTACTGTCGCAAAAGTTGTCTCTTAGTGAATTAGTTCATTTCACGAAAAGTCAAACTAAAATTGACATTTTCCACCATTTGCAAAAATTGAATTATTCTCCGATAGGGTGATAGCATAAAACACAACATAGTAGAATTTTTGCGATTGATCACTATTTTGCAAAACTTTTTTTAATTTTCCATAATTTGAATATAGATTTAATTTTAAAATAAAACAAATCAAGATTATCTTTCTTTTTTTCATTTAATTTTCATCTCAGCAATGCCTCGAGATAAAGATACAAAAACAGTTTTTTTTTTTATTTTTTAATTTATTTCGAAAATTTAATTTTAGCTCATTTTATTTTAATAGATGTTTCGTTGTTTTTTTCTTGTACATTATACATAATGGCTGTCTGAATTTGTACAATTATTTAAGACCGACAAAAAATAGGACCACATTTTATTTAAAAATTTTGTAAAAGTTTGTCCTGGCAGTGAACCAAAAAACTTGGCAGTCACTAAATAATTTGTTTTAATTTATTTTTTTGTGTTTTTATCTTGATGATAGATGTTGAGGGCATTAGAAATGAACATAATAAAATGAAATATATTTTGCTTTCTACATTCTGTCAAAATAATTTAGTAAATAAATAATTTTGTCTATGAGTGTTCTAGTTCATTAGACAGATTAGACATTTTAGGCTTCATTCAAAAAAAAAAAGAAACAACCTAAATAAAAGTTTGTTGCGTGTTTTTATTTTTATTTTTACTCAAAAAAAAAAAAAATGTTATAACAAGTGAAACAATTTCGAAAAAAATGAACAAATATTTTAATTTATTCATCATCACTTTGTGTGTAATTTTTTTTTGTGTTGTGGTGTTTTGTTTTGATTTTGCCGAAATAACAACATATTGAAATCCGAATTTTGGAAAAATAAATCATGAGGGTGTTGCTTTTGGCATGTGTGGTCGGTCGGGTCGGGGCTTTTGTGTTAGGGTTTTAATTTGTTTTTTGTATTTAAATTGAATTAATTATTTTCTTTTTTATGATTGATGAGCTTTTCAACTCTGATGTCCATATATACAAATGTATAGGTAGATATGTATGTAGTTTATCAAAAATTAAATGAAAATGAAGATAAATTGGTTTATTATTTGTGGTTTTGGTAAAATGAAAATTATGTCGAAAATTAACTAAGAAGAAGTACATTATAATGTACATGTATGTAGTTATTTATTTTTTGTATTATTTTGTTTGAAATAAATGTAAATTATTGCAAATTGTACATACTTAAATTATGTATGGATATTGGAATCCATTGTAATTTATGCTTTTAGGTTTGAGATAATTAAAATAATTGATATATCTGTGTAATTGAATTAAATTAATTGAACAAAATAATAAATAATAATCAATTTCAATTCTAACTATGTATTACGCATAAAAACATGGTGCTTTTTTACAAAAGAAAATTTGTAATTTTTTTATCATTTACAACGAAATAGTCAAACAAAGTATTTACAGTGGTTAATCAATTGAGTTATATTGAAATGTAAATATTTACAATACAAGTATCAATATCAACTTTATGTGCAAAAAGAAAAAAATCCATGAGATATCTCTGTTTTCAAAATCTCTTTTTTCAAAATCAATTAAGAATATCTCCAAGTAAAATGTACATCTGTCTTTCATTCTTTATGAGATTCAAAAATGATCAATCCATTTAAATACCACTTATAAAAACATCTCATTGCGAAATGGTCTTAATCATATAAATTTAACACATTTTAATAGCTTTAGGTATGTTTACCTCTCACCCGATAAAATTAACTTTAAAAATCCTGTTTTAATAAGTTGTTTTTTATTTACTTATATATACATTTTTTTTTTCAAATTTTTAATTGATCAATTATCAACACGGCAATTATATACTTAAAAACAGGTCTTTAAATGTATTTTTAATATTCTAATAAGCTTATCAGAAGTTCATGCTAATTGTCAACTTCACTTATAATAATTGAAATAATGTGTTTGTTTCTTTTTTCTATTTATTTTTTATATTAATGACTATGGGCATTTATAAGTAGTTTTTTTTTTTTTTATTACAAATAAAATTTAACTGATTTGTAACAAGGGCTATTGAATTCTTAAAAAGATAATAATTATATCAAGTTATTAAGCTGAAGTGATTTGAACTAGTTTTATACCTAGGCAAAGTTCCATAGCAATTAAAAGAAAAAATAATGTTAACACGCCTTAATTATATCAAATTAAAATAGACATAAAAAACTTTGTTCATTACACATTACATAAAGTTGGGAAATTTCTTATCGTTTGGGTCAAGGCAACCTTGTTTTCAGATTTTTTTACATTTTTCAATAAAATTTTTGTAGTCTCCATTTTCTATATTTTAAGAGCTTATTACAGACTACTTCTAATTTGCACTTTGTTATTTTGTTAGGAGCAGAACTGTCATCGATAGCCCAATAAAGTAGCTCAGTCATGGATAGCTCAATTACAGTAGCCCAATACTAGTTTCTTTCTCGTTACTTTAAATATAATTCGTTTGTTTGTAGTATCGTTGATAGCGCCAAATGTTTTAAGATGTCAGTGGAGATCGAATATAAAATACTGGTAAATTATTTTTATCTATTTAAGGAATAAAATGTAGACTTATGACAGAAGCAGAAGGTGTTAGAAAATTCTATTTGTGTATTGAGTGCTTTCAGCGTTCAGGATGAAAACTGCGCCTAAAATAAAATCTTGTTGGGTTTTCCAATGGTGATCTGTCAAATTTGAGTTTTCATTGTAAAACGCAATTTTTGATGTCCAAATATTCAGGACAAAACCACTAATGGTACTTTGTGACGTCCACTGTGTAGAAACGCCAAATCGTGTCTTTCCAAAAGAGTCTTATGTGAACACACCATTTTATTTTGCTCAGGTTGTCAGAGCTTAAGGTGTCAAAATTCAGAAATGGCTGCTCAAGTTATGATGAGCAGAACTAAATAAGTCAATAAATAAGAAGCAGCAGTCATTTCTGCTGAAACGTGTTACAGAGCTATTGAATTGTTTTTATCGGATCGAACACTCCAAATGTGTCGAAGTTTAATTCTTTCAATAATCAGTTCTAATTTTATGTTTCTAAAACCAAAATATCTTTTCACACGTCAATGTTTGATTTCATATATGTAAATCTCTATTCTCCAATATCGAATAAAGAGTGTGGCATTTATAATGCAGTCATTATTTGACAGCTGTCAACTTACAGAAGTGACATTCCTTAATTGAATCATCTTTCAATCCCAACAAATTTCAAATATATTTTTAGTAAAACCCCCCCAAAAAAAACCTCATCTAATTGCAAAACTTAAATCAAAAAGTTAGCAAAACAAAAACAAACAAAAATTCTGTAGAGTTTTTTTCAAATCTGCTTCAACTATAAGGAACAACAAAATTGGAGCAGATGCAACACCGAATGCGACAAAGGTGTCGTTTTGCTGTTTTCTTAATTTCAACGAAAAACAAAAATGTTCAAACATTAACCCGCTGCTACTTCTGTTTGTACATATGCGACAAAGGAAAACGAAATACAAATAATAAAAAAAAAACGAAAGCAAGAAAACTCTTTGAGAAAACACTAAATATATACGAGTACAGTAAAACCGAAAACACTCTCTTAAAACTAAAATTAGCATATTTTCCAAGCTCAGTTGAATACCGGCTGCAGCGCAGCAGCCGTAGGAGCACTGCACCAGCACCCAGTACCAGTATCCATGTATACTTTGCAGTGCAATTTTTTGTCTACCCCCTAGCCCCGCCATGGTACACTCTCAGATTGCACTTGTAACACCTATTGCCTGAAAGGTACCAACTGGTTGTTGTTGTTGCATGTTGTTATAGCAATAATAGCCAAAATAACAACAAAAACAAAAACCATTTACCATAGTTTCTGTCGTCAGTCGTCGTTGTTGTTGACGCTGTCGTTTTCGTCATCAGCAGCAAGTAAGTGCACATAAATCCGGGCAGGCACGGTAACGAACTCTATGTTACCTCTCGAAAGCGATGAGGTCGCTTGGGTATGGGAATTTACGAACCCTATAGTTGATGTGCCTACTGAGTTTAAAAAAAAAAAACGAACAAAACGAAACAACAACAAACTGAAATGCAATTTAATTTTTTTTTTTTATTTTTTGCTGAATTAAGGCCAATTTGCATTGTGATCCTTGGCGCGCACACACAATTGCTAATGCAATTTACTTTGTCGTCGGCTTTTTGAGCTACTCCTATATGAGATACCTACATACACTGACAGAGTTCATTTTATGCACTAGTATAGGTATAGATGCTTATTTGTATGTTTGTTGTACATTAAAAATTAATGTGGCAGAGTGGCATTGCTGATTAAAATGTGTGCATCTTATGCTTTTGAAAAACATCGGAACAGCAGAGACGGAGATGACGGACGATGAAAGTGACGGGGAGGGGAGGTAGCCATAGCATGGCGGTGCCGGTGTTATAGCTTGTGGAATGTGAAGACAGATCACTTAGATATAGACAGCAGCTGTGAGATGAATTCATTTGGCTTCAGTTCTGTTCTGTGTTGATTGATTGGGTGTTGGTGGTTTTGTGAAATTTTTTAAATACTATTGAGAAAATTTCAAAGAATTTTTTTTAAGTGAAAGCTAAAGCTGTCAAGCACTTATGTACAGCTGTCGAATAGAGTTTGATTGAGTTCAATAAAATAATGTACACTTTTTATCGATGTGCGATTTTAATAATAGAATGCAAATTATTTCGCAGTGAAAAGTCGAAAATTGATAGCATTTATCCTTTCTTCACAAAATCATTTATCAAGATCGGAATTATCAATATTCTACTGTTTTAATATATGTAAGTTACAAAAATAGGTATTGGGGCGTATAACGTACTTTTTTGCATTCTGAAATTTAAAGGACTCTTTTTGAAAATAAGCTGAGGTCGAATAAGGTCACATTGAAGATCTTAAGGTCACATGATAGACATACTACCAATCTAAGCCCATTGGAACACCACTTTTAGAAAATTAATTTAAAGTGCCAATATCGGTACTTTTTCCTCCTAGGAACTTTCAGAAATTGTACTTTATTCTTTTGGTACTTATAAATTGTACAAAACACGGAGTTGAAAAAGTGTTTGAAATATAAATAAATGTATTGGTACTCAAAAGTTCAAGTATCAGTATAAAGTACTTGACTTGTTGACTTTAAAAGTCAAATTCAAAGAGTCATCAAATGAGAAGAGTTGCCATCTTAAAAAGTTCACAATGAATATATGTATTTATCAAGTTTAAAATTGTTCTTTGTTTTTATTTCTCTTAAACAAACTAATTGATTTTTAACGATTGTTTTTTTTTTTAAACCTCTACTAATAGTACAAACAAGTTTTTGCAACAAAAAAAAAAATACATTTGTAGTCAAACCATTCCGTGTTATGTGCACCCATTAAAATTTGTTTAAATTCAAATAAGTTTATGTTTACTAAAAATTCATACGAATCTGTAAATTAGATCTTTAAAATTTCAGTTCTATATGCTAAAATACTCGTTGTCTTATACTATATCTTTGTTAAATTAACATATTTATACCAAATGAGTGCACATACACACGTGTTTTAATGGGATATTTAAAGCATGTTTATATTCATATGCATAGCTTCTGTTGTACAGTATACTTGAATGAATATACTCAAACTATATGCACAAGGCTATAATGAAAATGTTTCAATCAGATTATTGCTTGTCGTCGCTTTTGGTCGGCTATTGAACATACGAGAAATTAAAAACACTCTAACACGTGTGTTTAACTATAGGAAAATTCATAGAAAAGATATGGAACAAAAAACATTGCAGTTGAAAAGAAAAGGCGAAAATATTTAGTAATTTTTTTTTAAGCAATTAATGGATACAAATGTCATAACTTGCTAACAAAATGAAAGCTTTCAAATAAACATAACCACAACTGTCAAAATCTCTATTTGCATCAAATCACTTGAATAGAAAAATACAACAAATTTTGAGCGAGAGTGAATTCGATGAATAAACTACATTATCGATCTTTGAACTTCCTTGTCATTTTTTAAACTGTTTGTACTAAAAATCATGCTGTTTACATTAAACGTCAAATTGGAAAAGATAATATTAATTAAGTTTCAAATAACTCAAAATTTGTTTAATTTCGTTTTTGTCAACTCAGAGTCAGTAAAGTGTCAACTGCAGAGATGTTTCATTGAATTGTTGTGAATTTGACATTTCATTTTATATCGCTCAAGAGTGACATATGTCATAATTGAAATTTTGAACTCTTGATTCTGAACACATTTAAAAGCACTCGTAAGCTTTCAAAGAATCTAATGAAAAATTACACTAATCAGCTTTAAATAATGTTGTCAGTCTAACCTCAATTTCTGAGTCCATACAAATGAACACATAAACACAACTTTTTCATAAAATCTTACAAACCTTTTAGTATTTTAAAACCCTCATTTTTCTTACAAATGAAATAAATTATTGTCAAACAAATTTTAAATCAAAATTTTGTTCTCTCCATACTTTTAAAAATAAGGCAATATTATGTCAGGTGGTGTGTCGGTCGGTGCGTTGCATTATGTTTTACTTATAAAGCTAAGTACTCTACAACCTAGAAGCCAATCAGCTTTTGATATTATGTACCTTTCATAAACAGTAGCTATTTGCTAAGGGGCCGAACACACTATGCGGCATTGCTGTGCTATTGGCTTTTTTGTTGCAACACAAACACAACACACAACTTCTACTGTTAGTTCCACTCAATAAAAATGATGTAATGAAAAATTGTATTGTGATTGAATCGTGCAAACGATTCGTTTGTCGATACGGTAAAGTAAGGTAAGGTAAGGTAAGGTAACGTACTGGGTAATCATGGGCGGTCGGGGATTAGGGGGCTTATGTCTGGTTTTGTTACAAAAAAATGTGTTTTGTTTCTATATTTGTGCAATGAAATGACAGCAAAAAACAACAACAACAAATAAATATTGTTGAGACAAGAGATTGCAGCACACGCAGAGTTGGTTGTTGGCAATTTTTTGTTTGTTTCTACAGGATTTACGTTATTGAATAAAAATAATAAAATATATTGGTGGGTTTTTGAAATATCTACATCGCGAGAATTAATTGTTTAGATTCAGCTAGATAAATATTTAGACAAATAAGTTGATTTGATTGTATGTACATATACGAGTTTGTATAGAATTGTGTAAAAAAGAAATGAATAAATGCAGCTGCAAAGGTGCTAATTGGATTGTAGGTAGCTTTAAACAGTTATAGAGGTAGGTGCATTTTTGAAATTCCTTATTCTAATGATTTTTAGTGAAAAATACCTTAGAGTACTTAAAAGACAATAAAAAAGTATGTATTTTTATTCCCGGTTAGTTGCACACACCTCTGATGAATTCGTATTCGTTTGTTTATTACAAATAACGAGAGTGAATTCATCGAATGAACTACATTATCGATCTTTGAACTTCCTTGCCATTTGTCAAACTGTTAAATCAACATTGTACACATTAAAAGTTAAATTATATTGAAACTTGGCAAGTCTTTGAACTTTTTTTGAAGAAAGGTTTCTCGTTAAGTTATTAACAATTTTAAAATAATTCGATTTAAATCAACTATTAAATACACTCAGAAGGAAAGAACGTTACTTGACTTCAACTTGAAAGATGTATTTACTTTTAACAATATGGTCGATGTCATCTGTCAAAGTTTGAAAATCCCTTTTTGAATTTTTGTTTTATATATTTTTGTGTTAAGTGATAGAAAAACTAAATCCTGTACCTTACATGAATAAAAATAAGTCCAATGTTCCCTAATTGACGTTATTAGTTGTAATAACTTACCAACATACTACGTCGTAACGTAAAAAGCTTCTTAATTAAATAAAACACAAGTCCTACTCTTGTTCAACAAGAACAATTAAATAAATTGTAATTACCTACCTAGCTTACTTTTATTAAGCATTAAACACAAGTAAAGTGCCTAACTACTGCAAAAACCCAAACCAACAAAAACATTCCGTCTGTCAGTTGAGGTTAGTTTTGTTTTTTTTTTTTTGTATTTTGTAATTGTCAATGTCCTTGTTCCAATCTTTACTAACAAGCCCCAGAACTTAAGTACTTAATTTGTTTGCGATTATTTTTCAAACAAAAAAATGGAAGAGAATATTATACAAAAGGAAATAAAAGCCAGAAACAAAAACAAACAAACCCATAGTCGGACTCCCTGCTGAATGCACATTTTTATAGCCTCAGCAATGCCACTAATGTCTGGATGTCCGTCCTCAGTCCTTTCAACTGAATTCGTTGTGCAATCAAAAAGAATATTCCAACAAAAAAAAAAAAAACTAACTGAGACTCCATTGGACGGCACCATTTCGATTTATGGCTGCTTGCCATGCGACCTGCAAAAAGGACGACAACGACAACAATTGGAACGACCCATGACGCTTCGACCGACTGACAACAACGACGACGACGGAGATAAACGAAGAGGGGACGCAAAAATATACACCGCGACACAACCAAAAAGCTAAAGGAAGCACCACCATGCCATTTTGAATTTTATTTTCGCCTAGGTTCCGGTCGGTCCCTCTGGACTCGCCATACGGACGGCGGATGGTCATTTTCTTGTTCCCAGTTGTATTTGCCATCACCATCATCATTCGCATATATGCCCAAGGGGCCTTTTCCGTCCGCAAAACTGATATACCCAGGAACACGGGAAAGAAGCGAAACAAGAAGAAGAAGAAAAAAAAAAAAACTAAATTAATTTATGGATATTCCTCCTGTGTTGTCGTTGTCGTCGTGGTCGTGGTCGTCCTCATCGTCATCGTCAGAGTCATACCTGCCTGAGGTATAGTTAAGTTAAGTCGACGAGCCTCAACCCGAAAAAGGAAGGCATTACCATTACCTGAACGAATGTGTACGAAGGCTGCTGCTATATGTTATGTTAATGATAATGATGATGACTGAACACAGGGAATTGTGCATACCTGGACAAAATACAAAAAAAAACGTAAGAGCAGCGAAAAAACGACATCCAGCTCCAACCAAAAAGGTGTGCGCACCCTTTGGAGCGAAGAATAGAGCCGGAGCGAGGCTAAATAGGGTGCGGAGCAACATTATTTAATTCACTCCTCGTCTTCTTGTTCTTCTTCTTCAACATCATCATCGTCGTCATTTCCTTAAAAAGGGGGCGTTCATTTACACTCACAGCACCTTACATTGAAGGCAAGTGTGAGCTGAAGGACACCCCAAAGGCTATGCCTACACGTGTGTTTGTATCACAAATGCCTGGGCCTTACATACCAGGGTAATTATGGGTCCAGTGCGGCAACACGGCGGTGCTGGTGGTGGTGGCGTAATGTGTATAATTTTCCAAAGTGAAAAATTTCAGGTGAACATATTTAAAAAAAAAAACACCAAAAGTAGCAACAGCAGCTTATTGAGGCAGAAAACACTCATCATGAAATGAAACATTCACTGCGCACATAATGATGCATCACGAGTACTCCTATACGTACGTACAAATGTACATACATACATACGTCGAGTCGAAGTGAAATTACACTTTTATCACCCCGAACAGGAACAACGAAATATAAAAGAGAAACAACGTTAAGTGTGCAAGGAAACTTAAGATTAAATGAGGACAATTATAATGATACCCTATTCTTGTTTTTTTTTTTTTATTCTCTTTTCTGTTTTGTTTGTGTGGGAATCAATCTTGAATGTGAATAACGCCCACTTGGATTGGAAGGCGTGGTTGTGGGCAATTTGTTATGTTTTTGTTTATAATTATCTTGTATACACAATAATTGAAATGTGCTTGATGTGATCTCCTACGGTCATGCAGGGATTTAGAATATAATCGCCAAGGGGAAAGGGGGAAGGGAACCCTTTGATTTTTACAAATGTCTTTGCCTCGTTTCTTTTTTCCTAGTTTTGCAAAAAAAAAATGTTGACAAGCACCCAAATCTGACTGTAATTGAAGCTACACACTTTTGACGTTTCAAAACTGTCAAAGTCAATTTTATATAAATTTCTATAGAAGTTGAATTCAGTCCTATCAACAGTTCGAACTGAACAACTGTGCAGCTGCATTTCGAGAAAACAAAAATGGCGTATAAAACATTTTTTGACAGCTAGTGTCACTGGAGATGCCATCCAAAATGTCAAAAAAGAAAAAAAAACATAAAGTCAAAGTCCAAAATTCATAATGGCTGTTGGAGTGAACTAGTGCACTAGTCACAGTAAACAAATCTGTCAAAATCGAAAGCATTTTGACAGCTACTCCCACTGCAGCTCTGATGAGGTTGTCAGTTACAGTTAATCGGTTCTATTATAAGAAAGGGAATGAAAAGTGTCATTTAAAGATGAAGTGGACTATGAGCTGGAACACGCTTGAATACACACCTGTAATGGTATCACCACCTTAAGTATCACTCCTCTTTGTTAAAACCCAAGCAACAAACGCAATCCACACTAACCGATCAAAAATAAAAGTATCACAATTAAATTACTGGCAAAAAGCCTCACACCAGGACGCAGGCCCATCACCACCAGCAGCAGCGGCCAGACCCAGAGTCCAAGTATAATATAATATGTAAGTACATAAATTGCGAATGCCTTTGGCTTTAGCATAGCATGTCCGATGGCCGTTGACCATGGAACACATGCAATGCTCCCATGTTACCGAACCGAGGAATGTGTTAAGATAAAATGTGAACCAATGCTGCGAAATGACACCATGCTTCACCACCGCCCGTCACTACTGCCGCCGCCGGCCGCTGGCGCTGCTGGCTGGCAACCGATGGCACCCAGGGCGTTTATAGCTAATTCCAAGCTGTGCTGTTGATCTGGTTTTCCCCTATTTTCTTGTTTAGTCTCCTTTTTAGAGCACATTTTCATAATTTCCATCATTCGAGTTTTCATTACTTGCAAAAAAAAAAAAAAAAAAAAAACATGTGCGTGGTCGGCGAAATTAATTAGGAAATGATTGCACGAACAGGATATTGCTAATTATTTATCATCGCACTACGAATACGAGTATGAGTACGAGTATGTGAAAATTTTAATGGAGACATGAAAATGAAAATCGGAAAAATTGATTTGTTGTTTAGTTATGGACTGGAATTGACGATTTAATCCAACAATGAAAAAAAAAAACACAAAACTGAAAATTAAGAAGTAAGTGAATAGCGTGAGCTAATGGTATGAGTTTAAATTTTATTAGATTCTTCTTCTTTTTTTTTCATTTAAATTGGATTTATGATAAGGTTATTATGTACATACATTTATACATATCAAAAAAAAAAAAAAAAGATAAAAGTGAAAAATAATCGACTTGGAAAATTGACTTTTAACACGCGCTCCTCATGAAACAACTTGCCATAATTTTATTTTATAGCTTTTGACTAATTTAGTATTGAGTTGAATTTTTATATATGTATGTAGATAATGTTCGAATTAGCCCAGCAGCGCAGCGGGGGGTTTTAATGGTTTAATGGTTCTTCTATCCTGTTATGTGTGTTTACTTAAGCTAATAAGTTTATTTGGTTTTTATGTCTGTCGGAATAAAAACCAGCTTATAGGCATGAATGTAACGTACCATTTGGCCAAGAGGCTCATTTATTAAAGTAATGATAGAGCATGATCAATTTATATTTGGATAGTTGTTAAATTTAAATTGAAATGTGCTGTGAATTTGATTTGACAGGTGAATTTATTTTAATACTCTGGAATTTGGAGAAAATGAACTGTTATATTTGAAAATGAAGAAGGATGTGACTAGCTGACCCTTGAAACTTCGTAACACATTCTTATCTCTCTCTAAAAAAAATTATAGTTCATGTCAGAAAAGTTATGAGTGTTTTGTAGAAATTCTATGTGATGTCAATTTTGTGGTACAATTTGGATGATTGAATAACTGAATGATCTCTAATAATTGACACTAATCAATTTGGCAGATGTGTTGTCATGTTTGTTCCTAATTTTTTGATTTCTCTGTAAATTTAAATAATTTTTAGACTTAGTGTTATTTACCGTCGACGTCAATTATTAAAAACAAAAAAATTAGTTATGAGCGTGTGTGACATGAGCTGTCAATTGTGTAAGGTTGAGAAGAATAATTCCAAGAGTTCTTTAGAGAGTCTTTCATTTTTTAATCATATGATTAGTAAAACTTTCATCACTAAGAATTTTTTGAAGAATGTTCAACTAAGAATGGATTTTGTTAATAATTGTTGGGTAACGGCTTAGTCACTGATAAAAGCTCGGTTCCCATCAATCACCGAAATCAAGCATCAGTGTGCACGGTTAGTAGAAAGATGGGTTATGGTTCTTTTTCTTCTCTGTCCTTCTGTCTTGTATTAATAAGTCTGTTCACTGAGTTTTAGAGTAGGACAGAACAGAACAATAAACGTCAGATAAGTTAGAACAGTCAAATATCTGACATCATCTGAAATTGTAAACAAAAAATTGTTTTGCTTTGACTCACTTTACTTAGTTTCCGATATAAAAATCAATTAAAACTGTTCCAATTTCATTTACTTTATTCTCATACAAAAGAAAGCAAGTAATTTTGACACTTTTCACAATTCTGTTCTACCTAAAAAGCAAGTGTAGAAAATGCTGTTGAATAGCAAACTAGAACACTTTAGAACAGCAAAAAACTGTTCTAATTTGTTCGGAATAGCTTCATTGAACAGACTGAATATCTTGTGTTGTGTCACCTTACAAAGCCTCAGTCGCTCTAGGAGCTAGTGTCTATACTCTGTACATTTGTTTATTTGCTGTGTAGTATATAACTTAATGTTAGTAACTGTTATCTGCTCTTATTATTTGCAATTGGTTTCTGCTTTATGTTTTCAAATTCTGATCCTTATGCTAACTTAATAGTACTTTAATTATGTCTAAATACGAGAGTAAAATAAATGGTACACTTAGGCGTATACGTGCTTTTCTTTTTTCAATTGAATTTTAAACAAATTTTTATTTTGAGAAAGGGTGAAAACAAATTTTCAGAATCATTTATTACTTCAAAGAAGGATAACGTAAGAAATTTGTGTACTAAAAATAACTTACAATTTACGAGTTTTAATTTGTTTAACAGTTGTTAATCGAATTGCTTACCTAGAAAGAGAAAAAAGAGAAAATATTATTGTGGGTTTTAATTTAAATATATTACAGAGATAAACTAATTAAATTATATTACAAAGTTAGTTACTAATTTTGACAAATTTATTTCAAAGTTGTCAATTTTGATGTTTTTTAATGCATGACAGTTCTTGAAAGTTGTACATATCTGATTTTGAATTTAAGTGTTTCTTTCCTGTGAATTCTTCTGTATTAAATATTCAAACTTACATAAATTCATAGAATATATTTTTAATAATTTAATTTAAATGAAATTTGTGTGCTTAACAAAATATGACAAACATTTTTGACTAAAACTCTCTTTACTTGGAAAAATTCAAGGTTCAGACTTTTTACATTTCTAAAGCATTTTAATAATCTATAATGTATCTAAAACATTAATTTAGATTTTATTTTCAAAATCAAAAAATCTAAACAAGAAAAACTTTTCAACACATTGAAACAAATTCGTTTTACCATCAACCTCGCATTTAATTGATAAAGTTTAACAAAAATAATAATAATAATAATTAAAATAATAAAACAGAAGGAAAAATAAAAAAAAAAAAACAAATTAAAACGATTTTCATTTTAGAAGAAGAAGAAGGCAGAAGGATTCTCAAACAAATTAATTATAACAACTTCTCTCTCATTACATTTTTCCCTATACAGAAAAACAGAAACATTTTCTCATTATTTAATATCTTCTCTTTTTTTCTTTTTTATTATTTCCTCATTCCTTGTTATTTGTTGGATTTTGTTTTTGTGTATAGTCTTTATTTTTATTGCCTTTTTGTTGGGACTTTTGGGTATTGTCGTTTATATTTTCCTTTGCAATTATTTTAAGGTTCACCTGCTGCTGTTTAACCTTACTTTTTTTTATATTTATTTTTTAGTTGTTTTTCGTGCAGATAGAGGGAGAAAAAGTCGTAACTTATTGTGGAAAATCCTATTCTATTTTTAAGGATGTTACCTTTATAAGAATTTAACCTTTTATCCTTTTGGCTATTACGACCCAACAAAACAACACTAAAAAAAAAAAAAAAAAAAAAAGAAGGAAAAATAATTTAAAAAAAAAAAGGTAGCATCTGGTTGTTTGTACGTTTAATTTCAATTTCAATTCCTTTTGCTATGCTAATGAAAAAAAGGTAGCTACATGGATATTCCACTTTTCGCAAATGACAAAATATACGAATTCCCTATTGGTGAGGTGAGGTGAGGTAGGCAAGTACATAGGTATACCGATCCTTGGAATCCTTTTTTTCGTTTGGAAACATATTTTTTTCCTCTTTAACTCTTTGACAGTCACACAAAATTTATAGGCCCGACTGACTATGCATAATCTTATTTTATTATGGAAGATACACACACACAAGATACAACAAGAGTAAGGGAGGGATATACATACATAGTGTATTTTCATAAAACGGTACTCTACACATTAAGGATCCCTCTTGTGTGTGTTTTTTGTCTGTCTTGTGTAAGGACAAGGGGGTCCTTTTAGAGTTGTAAAGTGAAACCGCCCCATTAAACTAATGACAATGTTAGCGCAAACATTAATTTGAATGATTTTGATGTGGGGTATGGAAATGAAGGGGCGAGGATGTGAAGACGACGAGACTGACACCATTGTCTGTCGAGTCGTTGTCGTTTCGTTGGTTAGTGAAAAAAAGAAAAACAAGAATTGAATGACATTTCACAGTTCAAAGACCAAAGGAACATAATCAAGTGAAGATTTCCATAAATTTCAACATTCTTATAGAAGAATCTATGCTCACACGCACAGACCGACCGACGACAAAGCACGACGACGACGACCGTCAGAACGACCTTCTTTTGAGTATTAATTTTGATGAGGGTTGAATTTGCTGAGTTGACTTAACTGGCTGGAGTATATTTTTCCACGTTATTCTCAATCTTCACCCCGAAACCATAACCATCAACCAACATCACCCTTTTTTTTTTTGATAATGTTCATAGTTTCAAGCAATCACTTAAGCCTAACCTTCCTTTCATATTCCACCCCCATCCCTCCCTCCTCAACCCTTCTTTGTTCTCATAAACCAAGAAAAAACAAAATGAGAGGAAACAAAAAAAAAAAACGATCTTAATTTTCCACAAGGGGAAAGGGTTTTCCCAGAGAATGAAATTCATTGCTTTTAACGACATTTTTTAACGTCGTTCAAGGGCTGTTTCTTTCATTCTTTCTTTCTTAAGTTATTTTGCTGTTGTTTGTGTGTATGTGTGTATTTTTATACACTTTGCATAAGGATCTCTGGAGCTGTGTATACTGTGTACTGTGCATATAAAGGACACTCTGCCACAAAGAGTACACATTCTTGTATTTTATTTTTTTATTTTTTAAGTGTACCTACTTCACTGATGGTGTAATGCCATACTGTATGTGGGGACATGAATGGTTGTTTGTTTGCTTGTGCGTGTTAACTTGCTTCCATTTTATTTTTCATTGATGTGCTTATAAAATGGCGCGGGTCGTCATCGTCGTTGTCGTCGTTTTCGCCCCGCAGGGTTGACAGGAAGTTTATACTTTGGCGCTTGCCACCCATCACAGCAAAACAATGTAAATGAAGAGGTTGGGTTTCGTTTTCTTCTTGTTTTTTTTTTCTTTGTTGTTGTTTTCGTTTCTTTTGGTTTAATTTCTCATCGTGGAATGTTTGTGTGTGTATCTTTTGTATCTTACCACCCACCCACATCACATCATATTCACACAAGGAGTATAATATTGATGAATTTTAATTAGGCAACTTAAGCCTCATGGGAAGTGGTTACACGCCACGCCGAGCGGCCGCCCACGTGTTTGGAGAATTTGTTGTGAATTTTTCGGAAAGAAAAATAGGAACATTTTGTACTTCTCTTATGGTTCATTATTTAATTTGATTAGGTTACCCGAGAGTTTTCCACATCCCTAATTTTATTTTGTTTTTGATTAAAATTTCAAAGGAAGGTCATTATCAGTAATTCCCAAAATAAGACTATTCGTGTGAATTTCAATCGAAGGATCCAATTAACAGAAAATAGTTTACGACCAAAAGGAAATGTCAAAAATGTCAAGGAGCAAACTGCATTCCATATTTTGAAGGACGTGCAATTAACCCTTAATCTTAAACAACTCTGCAAACCAACAAAAGTTAACTCTCTTAATTCGACAACAATGATGTTGACAGTTACCACTTTGGAGAGCTCAACACGGATGAAGGATTAGGTTGACGCGATGATAAACGTCATTTTTTTTTTAAATTCGCTCTGTCATAGAATAAGATAAATAGAGAGCGACTAGTTATAATGTTCGCAAATGAAGCGTTTTATGACATTTTTGCAAAAAGTGACAGCTGTCAAAAGTGACAACTAAATACACTGGCGAACTGAAATTGGGTCATTAATTTTAAATAAAAATAAATCCGATGGTTCACTTGGGCGTATACGTACTATTTTATAAGAATTCATTTTTTATGATTTGTTTATCTTTAAAAACCTCTTACTACATGAAACAGAAGGACAACGCCTGTTGGGTCACCTAGTTATTGATCAAAAAGAATAAAAATTGAAATTTGTTGACAGAAATAAAATAATAAAATTAACCTTTTAAAATATAAAATCAGAAATCAGAAACAAATTTTAACTTTGTCCTTGTTTTTAATTAAGGGGCAAATGGTCACCTCAAGAAAACATCTTTATTCCCCTATAAAATTTATATATTTTTTTCCACTGTGCGTTATTAGGTCAACAACTAAAATAAGGAAATAAATAAAACAAAAAAAAAAAAGCATTGAAATAAGAATTTAATGGGAAACTATTATGGGAAAAACCATTCAAGTTTATTATTTTTATTTTCAAAGTTTTTTTTTCTGTTTTATTATGATTTTGTGGCTTAAGGTTTTTTTGTTGTCTGTTTATTTGTTATAGTTGAACGGTTCTGATTTTATATATGTATATACGATCAAATGTATACATACATTTATCAGATGTTTTTAATGGATGCATATTATAAAGTGAATTTTGTGGTAGAAAATAAATTGAGGGAGAAAAAATATGATGATATTTTAATTTAAGTGCGCACACAGAACAGAGCCAGAGATAATAAAGTTCATTTTTGTTAATTTGTTGTTTTTGTTTGGTAATAAGTTTAATGATGGTGGAAGTTTTTTTTTCTTTTTTTTTGAGGGGATATAAGTTTTTTTTTTTTATAATAAAATAAAATGGTGTTAAGTGGAATGTTTTATGTGAGAATTTTGGGATTATAAATTTCTCTTCATCAATATTAAAATAAGTTATAAGAGGATTGTTTTTAATTACTTCTTAATGGAGATCGATGGTCGCCATTTTGGATTATAATTTTTGGTAGGAGCTTTAAGATGGGGTTCCTCAGGGAGGTCATTTAGGACCAGTTTTGTTTATTTACTAACTTAACTCAACATTGACAAGAAAATGAAACTATATTGCTTTTTCTTAATGGTTTCTATTACCGTGTGGCTGGAGTTCCTCAGGAAGGGCACTTTGGACCAGTCTTGTTAATCTCAGTAATTAATAAGAGGGATAGATTATTACGTACGTAATGGCAAAATTCTAATTATGCACTTAGTTTCAATGGACACAAATCTGATACTAAGAACAAATCAAGAACCTACCATACTAAGACAAAACGACGCCAGCGATTTTGGTCAAATACATGTCAAAGTTGGTAAAAAAAAACATTTCTCCAAGCATCAAGCAACGTCCTTGATAGGTGCAGAAAAATTTCTTAAAATAAAAGTCTTAGTTAAAATGTCCTTCTTAAACTTTCAAGCATGTTTAACATTCGAAAGTTGTTATAAACTTCGAAGTAGAAGTTTTTGCAAAAAAATTTAAAATTGGTCAAATGTCAATTTTTATTCTCAATCCAACGACAAAGATAACAATTTTGAAATATTTTAAACTTATGATTTCGTTTTGAGTTGCATTTTTTGAATTTAAAAGTTTTAAGTTTTTGAATAAATCAATTTTTTTTTGTTTTTGCATAATTTCAAAAAAAAGAAAAAACTTTTCAAAAGTTACCACATGGCAACACTGAACAACACCATAAGCTAAAACCCTAAACTCACTTAAAACGAGGAGAACGTAATTCGTGTATATTTATGGATGTAAGTATGTAAGACAATGTATGTTGTACTACATTCAAACAGGAAAACTAAGTCTTAACACCCAAACTATACAGACATACGCAACTATACCAATGACTTACGCCAATGCTTTCCTCGTCGTCATCGTCCTTCTATGTCGACAGGATGGGATGGGAATTCTTGAAACGTGACATGTAGTTAAAATGTAACAAATTTTCCTCAAACACACAATTCTACACAAAACTTTTATCCATACCTACACATACCTATCTACAGAACCAAAACTTTAGCTGTGTTGCTGCTTATGGAATGATTCTATATTCGTTTTGGAGTTCAGAAGTGGGATACACAAAACAGAGAAAAGAAAAGAAAAAAACCAAGAAGTCTTCTGTGGAAAAACACTGTGAAAAGACGTTACATAAAAAGCAAATCTCGCTCCTTGACGCCATTTTCTTTTTAACATAAAACGAAGTACATACATATATAAAAAAAGAAACAAAAAAAAAAAACGGACCCAAGAAAGAAAGAAATACAAAAAAAAAAATTAACAGGAAAAATAAAGGACGAAGAGCAATTTTTAATGTATTCCCTTCTTCTGGCAGCTATTTTGCCGCTTCACTGTAGCTTTTTCTATTATTTCTGTTGTTTTAACTCAGGGTGATGCTGCCAGAGATGGAAAGAGATAGACAGACACAAGAAGAGAGTGTATAAGAGAGAGAGAGAGTGAAGGTGGTTTTTGGCAAGGCAAGGATGCAGGATGGAACCCATAGAATTTTCTCTACAAGCGCAAAAATGCTGCTTAGAAAACTTTGTTTTCCCGAGATAAATCTACCCCAAATTCAAAAAAGCATGGAGAAGAAGGAAGAGGGGCAGAGACAGGGACAGAGAAGAAAAGAAATAAACTTCCAGATGGTTTTTGTTCGAAAGGACCAAAAAGGGCTTTAAGCGAACGAGACTTCCAACGACGATAACGGCAACGACGAACGACAAGACCGACGACCGACGACCGACGACGAGAAAAGGGAGAGAAAGCAAATCAAAAGAAGAAAGTCTCTTATTGTCTTTTTGTTTTTTTTTTTCGTATCCATTTTTTTTTTGCAGTTTATTTTGCCTTTGTATGGTTTTTTTCCCACTTTTCCATTTCACCCCACCACCACCACCATCACCATCGCATCGCATTGCTTCGCAACCATTCTCAATTTATAAATCCGGATGATGCACATAAAGACAGCTCCAGGACTCAGGCCCAGGACAGAGTGTGTAGAAAGGAAAGGAACTTTCAGAGTTGCGGGCGAAAAAAGGGTGTTTCTGACAGCAGTTTACTTGGCAAGGACCAAAGACAACGACAACAACGAAGACGACTGGGGATGGGTTGACGAGAAAAAAGGACGAGGAGCAGAATTAAGCTTTAGTTTTATACTGGGATTTCTTTATACGGGGATACTCTTCTACCAGTATCCCGCCGATCCCCATGTTTATACAGTGTACTCTATACACACTCTCAAACGCAGCAGGAGGATATTCCCATTTTGCTTTGTTTGATTTTGTTGTTGTTGTTGATGATATTTTTGCTGTGTTGTGCAAAAAGAAAAAAAACAAAAAGACAGAATCAAGCAAACAACGAACCCTTAGCTTAATATTACACAAAAATTGGTATTAATGCTTAATGTTGGTATATTTACAATCCGGCAAGGACTATACACTCTTGGTCCTGTGGCAGATACTATCGTTGGATATATAAATGTCACTGGAAGGTCAGTCGTGACAGTTGCTTGGGTGGCTTTCTATTGCTGTTGTAAGAGTATCGACCAACGACTTACACAGAACAAGAGATTTGTATTTGAACATTTCTATTCCTATCCCCAATTCTTATACCCCCCCCCCCCCCCCAAAAAAAAAAAAATTCAAAGGACATCGAGTAAAATATATTTCTCCTTGGCACCAAATTCAGAACAGCACATACATACACATGATGAAAAGTAAGTATATGTATTTAATTGAATAAGAGGGTGATGGTGAAATGAAATGTAGAAGTGTAAGAGAGAGAGAGAGATAGAGAGAGGGGGAAGGACATTGTTTGAATACAAAGAAAAGATATATTTATTTAGATTTTATGCTTCGAACACAATGGCAGTGACAGATTTTCCCTTAATTTTAATTAACTTGGCTTTCGTTTTATTTTATTTTATTTTTATAGCAGGGGGAAAGGGAGAGAGCTTTATTCTTTAAGCTTAAGGGTGAGTTATACGAGTATGGGTATCTATATAATGTTGAAAAGAGTGTGAGATTTCGTTTTTGATGATGGATTAAAATGGGATTGATGAAACTCGATGAATACAGTTTTGTGTATAGAATTGATATGCGAACTTCGGCACCAAGGAGGGGAGGGGAGGGAAGGACGAGAGAGATTAAATTGACAAGCCAATAAAATAAGCCTATTTATATTGAATTCTGTTTTTTTTCTTTTTTGTGCACAAAGTTAATCAATGCAGCGATGGTTTTATAAAGTTTTATTTTTTTTGTTTGTGAAAATATTTTGTTTTAACTTTGAATATTCAATTAACTTTTTGCTGATGATTGAAGTTTCGCAGATAAAAGAAAAATTTATTCAGAAATTTAAATACCCATGCTGAAGGCCAGAAAAATATAAAAAAATTTTAATATTTTTATTTTAATGAGCGACAACGACAAGTGATGACGATGAGCAACAAATATTTGAGTGACACAGTGGGAAAGAATGTTCGAAAAGTTGGCGCCATAAAATTTTGATATTATTATTTATAATTAAATCGGGTTAATTTATTAATTTTTCAATTTTTATGGAAACGGTTTGTTTAGGGTTAAAAATGCCTTTAGAAGGTATTGAAACTATTGATCATTTAGAAGACGTTCATTTGCCTCACTTACAATTGCTTTCTAACACTCACTTTGTGGAAAACAGAAAGCTATACGTTTTACCAAACCATTTCTAGTTTAGGGCAACCTTTTTCACAATTCTAAACCTTTGTTTTACATCTTTTCATTAGATTTTTATTGTAATGATTCAAAATATCAGCCTACTTCGAATTCTTGAAAAATATTCGGATGCAAAATCACTTATTCGAATGAAAAATTCGAACACCAAAATATCTACAGTTGAACTGAATCTAATGTCAAAAATCCGAAGTATCCGGATTGCATCAGATATCATTTTGTTCAATGAGAAAGATAACCAGGATAGCCGACACTATCCGGATCCAAGTAAGAATTAAAATTTAAGATTTTGTATGTAGACGTAGAACACGGAGTACAAAGTATGACTTTTTTTGACGTAAACCGGATTGTCCGGATCTCAATAATTTTTTTTCCGATTTGTTTGAAGATTCGGATATTTTATTAAAAAACTACCAAAATCTGTAACTTTGATTCTTGAACAATTTCTAAGGCAAAAAGTACCATAAATGAAATTCTCAACTTTAAAAAAACTTGAATTAAGATGGCCTTAGAAATAATATATATGTTTTTGTTATAAGCATTAACTTAATTTACCACACAGAGGCTTAATTATTTCAGGAATTCAAAGCCATAAAGTTCGGAATTATATCTTGTTCCTAATACGCCCACATATTATACACCACTTAATTAACCCTTTAATCTTCATAAAGCCCGAAACAAGTTATACCTACACTAGAAACATACACATTTTGAAAACTTAATTCTTTTTTCCTCTGAATTCTGAAAATTCATTCAATGAAAACACATTTCCCTCGAATTTACAATCAAAAACAATGAATTTCCATCAGTTAACCATTTAAACATTATTTTTATCTATTAATAAAAATGTGCTAATTTAAAATTCCTAGAATTCAATTGTGTACATTTATAAATTTAC
This sequence comes from Scaeva pyrastri, assembly GCA_905146935.1. NCBI lineage: Eukaryota > Metazoa > Arthropoda > Insecta > Diptera > Syrphidae > Scaeva > Scaeva pyrastri. The sequence goes on along the minus strand of LR989928.1, from coordinate 10,534,757 downwards.
CTAAAATTATAATTTTTCAAGAACTACATATACAATGAAATTTTAAAGCACATGGCTCATATCAATTAATTTTGGATCATCATAAAATTTCAAAGCACGTAAACATTCAATTTTTGTACAGACTTGCGGGGGTGCGCACATTTCACATTGTAAATACAAAAAAAAAAAAAAACGATCAAAAGGTGCGAACTTTCAAACACTTCACATTCAGTTAAGACTCAACTCAACTTAATAACAATCTGGTTTCTGTCCGATTACATTGCCAAGTCGAATGAAATCAGTTTGTTTGCCAAAAAAAAAAAACAAAAAAAAAAAACTACAACAACCGATTAGCTTAAATTACCTTGAAACGATTATACCGTCCCCCTTTGCAACCGATTGCAAAGATTTATATTTTTAGAAAACCACAATTTGTGGTGAGCAATTTAGCAAACTATAAATGTAAATTAATTTAATTTTATCACACGTCAATCAGTGGCGCAGTTTTTTTTTTTTTCTTTTTATCAACAACAAAAAAAAAATTAAAAAAAAAAATTGAAAATAAATTTGAGCTTTAATAAAGATATCTCAATACTTTTTCGGTTTAAAAGCCTCGTGGGCCTAACGATTACGATGATGATGGCGGGCAGCAGAGGTCAGCGAGATTGTACGGGGTATGAAATTTGAGTTTTGAACTTTTGTCTACATCCATTTATTATAATCTTTATTTATACAAAAAAAAAAACAAACAATTTACTACGAGTTTCACATAATAAAAAAAATATTTTCTAAACGCGCATATTTGTTCTGCCGTCGATACATAGGCAAAATAATCTACGCACAAACTTATTTTCGGATATTTTAAATTATTTTAATAGACCAAATGACATAATGTGGTAATCAGAAAGGGGCACTTGCCCCCTAGATCCGTATTTTTTGAAGCACTTTTCTTATTAATTTCTTTTTGTTTAAAACTTTTGACAGATGTGACTCTTGATTTAGCTTGTTTCTCTTGGATTCGATATGGTTTGACTTTTCACTTCATTCATTTGAATTTGAATAAATTTTCCAAACAAGAACCCCCTTCCCCCTAGACAAACTTTCTGCTGGCGCTCATGACAACATATTGTCATTCCAAAAAGATGACTTAGTTGGTTATTATTATTTTTTATTTTTTTCTATTTTGTTTTTTATTTTTGTAGGTGATTCGTTTCGCCTTGGCCGTTAAGGGGGATTTCGTTTTGACAAATTACGACATTTTAACGATATAACAAATGTGTTTTATTAATGCGTGGCTTCGGAATATTAAAAAAAAAACACCCGAACTGTGTGCTATATAAATTGTGTTGGACAAGATTTTTCGTCTTGAAAAGAAAAAAATGAAAACGGCCATTAAAATGGATTTGCATTTTTTTTTTTTGAAAATATTTCTTTTTATTAATCCTACATACATAGATACAAATATATGTATGTAATGTAGGTATGTATTCATTCATATGGGAGTATTAAAAGCTTTTTGAATTTGTTGTTTAACGAGGAAGTTGACAATGTGTGAAAATGTTTTGGGTATTAGTTGGGATTTGAATTGATTTATTTGAGAAAGAAAATGTATGTAATGTACATACTACATATTTATATAATTTTTTTTTTTGTTTGAAATAACAGATAAACAGGAAGTGGTCATTAATTAAACTTAACGGTATAGAAGAAAAAATGGAAGTGTAATAATTTTATATACATATGCAAAATTAAAGTAATTTATGGAAAGCGTAGGGGATTTCAAGTTTCATAAATAAAGAAGAAGAAAGCCGATAGGTGTGAATGTTAAGTCCAAATGTCAAATTTTCTGTCATTGTCAATGAAAAATGATTACTAAGAGTGACAATTTTAATTCAGCGGCCATATACGGCGTTTCTTTTTTAAGCTCAGAAAAAAGTTCTAATTTCTAAACAGAGTCCGAGATTTGAGATTTTTTTTTTCAATTTCATCTGTCAAATGTTTGTGTTCAGCATTCAACTCGATTTGCTTAATTCTTTTGTTCTGAAATAATAGAGCGCGCTCTGAACACGTCCAGAACAAAAAACGAAACACTAATTTGAAGCTCTGAACGTTCAGACGTTTGTTTGACAGTTCATGCACTGATCTGAACTAAAAAAGATGAAACAACTATTAATGAACGTACAAATGTCAAATTGGATGTCATTGCAAAACTAAAATGGGTACTTGTAATTTGTCCGAACACCATTTAGTGTGTTTCTACAATTTAGCGATCACCCATAATCGCCTTTTCGAGTGATTGATTCATAACTTGGTGAATTAATTATGTAAATTTAATAATCTGATAAAACAGTACGTCAAGACCTCTTCTCAATGGCATATCTTAATTATTTCTTCAGAATTTTGCCAAAATGTTTCATGTCCTACACAAAATGTCATTAATTGTCGCCTATTAAATAAATGAACTGTCAAAATGTTATATAAAATGGTGAATCTAGTACATTTTTTAGGGGTACAGATGTCATTGTGACAAAACAATACGCAGCTTCGTTAGAATAACGTACGATGCTCCCCAAATCTAGACAGGTCTTCGATAGTTTTGAAAAAAACCTTTTCTTCAATCTCGAAAATTACAATTTAAATCAATAGTGCCTAGAAACTAACCATTTCTCAATAAAACTGAGCATTAAATTTTTCCCACAAATAACCCACTTAAACTGATCAAAGTTCATTTCGACAAATAAAAGTCATAGTCCCGCCATTCGTTCATATCTCTTAAGACTCTCAAGTATTATCATCGCTTTAAGTTGTCAGGCACTGATGAAGTATCAAGTAAACAAAATCAAAAAAAAAAAGACGATTATAAATAGCACCTTAAAAAAATTAATTGAATTCGAAGAACAAGCAAAAAAAAAAAAAAACAAGACGAAGAAGAAGAAGAAAGCTCCATACTGTGTGCGACTTGAGCACTTGTCAAAACAAAAGAAATCTGTCCGACAAATGACGCACAGGGTGGAACTCCATTAATGAGGGGCGTTTCGATACAAAAAAAAATAATAAAATTGAAAAAGCAAACGAATAATAAAACTATCAATCTTATAAAAGCACATAAATTCATTCTACACATAAAAAAAAAATTAAAAAAAACATAAATGAATTCAATGACTGCTGCTGCTGCTGTCGCTGCTCCACAATGACCACTCGACCCAAATGGAAGGAAGAAACCCCCTGCTGCTGGTTAAAGGCTGTCAACCACTTATCTTCTAAGTAGCTGGAACGAAGAGCATGCCATATCTAACTAACGAAACCCACCACACACCGACCTACCGACGACCGACCATTCCATTTTCAAGTTTGACTCTGCGATTTGGACTTCGACTGCGACTTCGACTCCAACTAAGATTGCGACTCTCTGACTCTGACTCTGACACCGACCCGACACTCCCTGGCGGCAGCAGTCAATAACTTTTTGTGTGTTAAGTTTTGTATTTTTTTTTTGTATTTTGTATCTCCTCAAAGTGAATACAGCAGTTAAACGAACAACAACCAAATAACACACTCGACATGAGTTGAGTATCATAAAAGTAGATACCTATCTAGATATTGTATCTTTTAGCTTCGAGCTCGTCTCGTATCTATATGTGTGTACTCGTATATAGCGAGATAAACACTCGTAGATATACGATAGACACTCGTTTTCAATTTGGAAGCACTACTTGATGAACACACTATCTTTGTTTTTTGTTTTGTGTTTTCTATTTTGATTTTATTTGTTTAATTTGTTCGTGAGTATCTACAAAATGTATCTATTCGAATTTATAAAATGACTTGGTCATGACAACCTCAATCTCTATAAAGATAGTTTTTATTTTTTTTTTTTGTATAGCATTGAAAACGAATCAAATTAAGCAGAATTATAATAAAAATCTCACACTGAATTTGTTTTTATACTCGTATATAGATACAAAAGTATCTTATACCTTAGCTTTGTATCTTTCAAAAGCAATTTTCACTTCTACAAGTCGTCGTCGGTTGATCGTAACATTTATACACAACTAATTGGCTATCTATCATTGTCATCTTTGTGTGTCGCGCACGAGCACCATATAGTTACAGGTGAGATAGGTATTCTGGGATACAGGTCCACCAAAATATCTATCTATAGAATGTTTAGATAAATATCTTAATGTTGTTACTTTATAGAAATAAAGAATATTTTGCGATTAAGCTACAAGTTATTAAATAGATACATTATGATGATGATGATAATTTTGTATCTTAAGCGATGAGAGAAGAGTCACTCTGGATAGAGCTTAAGTTAATAATTCAAAATATAGAAAACGGTCTTGAAACGGTCTTTGGTGTTTAAAGTTTTTGTTGTTGTTGTTTCATATTCACACCGGGGGTATCCAACTGTGCGCACAGTAGATTTATTTATAGTGTTGCACATTTTGATTTATTACTTTTGAAAGACATTAGGCTGGATGACTGGCAAAATGTATCTACAAATAGAAAGATATTATATCTATACACACAGAAGTTGTGTGATAGTTGTTTTTTTTTAGTAGATACGAGTAAAATAATTGTAAAATGTTTTGATTACCATTTTTAGAGAGCGAGTGATGTTTTTTTTCTTTTTTTTCTATACTTTACGTTAAAAGAGGCCGTCAGGTATTTATAAGACAAGGCTTTTTATGGTTTATGATAATGTGCGCTTATAGCTGTCAAGCTTAATATTGTTAAGAGATTTTAATTGATTTTGAAGGGGTTTATTACAAGCTGTTTACTTTAACTACTGTGAAGTTAAATGGCGATGATTGCTTGGGTGAATTAGAAGTCGAAATATGTTTATTTTGACATTTTTTAAATACTTAATAAAGTGTTAACTGTTTCGAGGACGATTTGTATATTGTAACAAGGTCTCAACAATATTTATACAAGACAACTTGACCGAACTAACACATTTTATTTCATAAAAACTTTCAACTGTCACTTTGTTTATCAACTGCGATGACAGTTCATTAGGTGACAAATTTTATTTGTCTCAAAAAATAATGCAACCCAATTTCATTAAAATTCACTGTAAAAGTTTTGAAATCGAAACAAATCAGATGACAGTTTTATTTGACATTTAAAAATCGGGTGATTCATCTTGAGATTTGATTTTTAATAATTTTTTTTTTTTGACAGATCATTCGTGAGTTATATCAAAGTGCTTTGTCATTCACACCATTGTTTTCATCTCGAACGAAATCTATTTGTTTATAACTTAAAATTATCAACAATATTTATAAATATCAGTGTTCCTCAAACTTTGGATCTTTTTCACCAAAGAAAGCATTTTTTTTTTGTCTTCCAAGTCAACTAAAAAATCTTCCCAAAGTCGATTTATTATTTTTATATTTAACTTTAATTTTTTGATTATATACTCCAAAATATTCATCATAATTAAGATAGTCAAATTTAACCTTATTTTATTTTTGATTTTATTACAATTCCCTTCTTCCAACAGAAAATAAAAAAAAAAAATAAGTCGTATAAAAACTAAATTATACTTAAATTATTATGTACCTTCATATAATTCATCCTTTATCACGAAACCTCATAAAAAAAATCTCAACTTGTACTTTCCATCAGAGAGCTGATGAAATAATACAAACAAAAAAAACCAAAACCAAAAAAACACGAGAATAAACAATTTAATAAATGCAAAAACAAAACAAAATAAAAAAACAAACAAGTAAAGTCAAAAAGAGTTCAAATAAACAAAATAATATTATTATTATATTTTTTTTTTATTTTTGGTATGTGCCCCGAAAAATAAAAAGGAACTTTTTACGACACAGTGATTTATTACGGACATTCAAATCTAAGCCACAACAACTGTTAATATATTTTTTGGCCTGTGTGATCACATAAAAATGCGTACACAGTTTTTAATACGCCAACCAGGCCCGGAGACTTGGGGTGAGTGGGGGGGGTAAGGGTAGTTCTATAGATTGAGGGATATATTTTATATGTTTATGGAGAGGAAAAAAAAAATAATAATATTAACGACAAAAATATAAAAATAATACACAAACTCGTAAAAGTAATCGTTTTCCTTTTGAGTTTGGTGTTCTCATAATTCGTGACATGATTGCAAATTATGGCCATTAACGTGGAGCAGACCAAATCGCCACTCCATGCCGCTTCGCCGCGACAAAGTAGGTACTCATAATATACGAGTAAGTATACATACTTGGTTAAACTCGAAGTCTTGACAGCAAAATCGAGTACATTAATTAAAGCTACTAATTTACAATATTTTCAGTAACATACAAACATATTTCTTAATTTTTTTTTTTTAGTTATTAAATAAATACAATTTTATAGATGAGGAAATATTATGAACATATGTATGTATGTACACAAAAAAGCTGATTTGGAAACGAGGGTAAAGTTGAGAAGGAGGAATTGGTGACAGAAGGCGGTATCATGATGTTTATTCGTGTTTTCACGCTTGTTGAGTTAGTTAAAGTCTATGCGAGCTTAAATTCAACTTTACATTATAGGAGGCGAGTTAAAATTAATTGATATTCAATTTTTTTTTTAAATCTTTGAAGAATGAGGAGATTATTGGAGATTAAATGTTTTTTTTTTTTTTGTAAAGAAGTCCCGTCCAATAAAAGTATAAATTACTTTTTAAATCTCATAAGAAGATTAACTAAGAATATATTATACAAAAAATAAAAAAAATTAGTGATTTTTTTATACGAACAAATTGTACAAACATGATAGGACACGTTGTTTATTTATAGCTTTACGCTTATTAAATTAGTCATTGTTAGACAATTAAGATTAAATTTTCAATGTCTTTTGTGAGTATTTTTTTTTTTTATAAAGGGGATTTAAATCCGTGGCGTAAATATTTTTTTTTGTTAAGTGGCGCCCAACATAAAATAATTTGTGTTAATTAAAAGTTAAATTAAATAATTTTGAAATATGTTTATTTTTGTGAAAAAAAAATTAATAAACTTTATTTCTTAAGTTGCGCCCAACATGATGAACTTAGCAATAGGCATCCTGTGTTTCTAGTCTAGATTTTATTCGACCTTTTCTATTCTCTTACATACTTTCAAACATATGTATGTATTATAATTGAAAATATTCTTTCTGATTGTGAAAAATCATGCTTTGAGTAAAAGTGGCGCCCAACATGGAATACTCAAATTCTGATTAAGGGACTTCCATTCCAAAACAGATATGTATTTATTCATCTAACAATCATATTTATCAAGCGTATCCAAATTCTATATACATATATTCCATTTTATCCATAACAAAGTGTTTATAAGATTTTTTCACAAATATCGATTTGAATTGGAGTTTTAAATACTTGAATGAATTCTTTGAAAATTTACAAAATACATACAATAAAGTTTCTATTTGAAACTAACCACTAAAATAATTTAAATTCCAATTATTCGTTTACACATATGCATTTTGTATGAATATACAAAATTCTTATTGCATTCGACATTGTTTAAATGAACAGATAGAAAACATAAACCACAGATACAACCAGAACTATGTTCTAGTCATTATTTACATTTGTTGTTTCAAATCATACACAACAGATTGTTTCGAAAATAATATGATTTATGTATTTTACAATGATAGTTTTGGGAATTTCTAAACTCACGTTGGGCGCCATTTTCGATAAAATCGACAATATTTCAAAATAAACAAATTAAATGAATTTTTGAACAGTAAACTGATTTATAAAAAATAAATAACCCTAATGTTATTACATAAGGTACATATGTTTTCTACCTCGCATTGGGCGCCACTTTTGCAAAGTATGTATCAATAATTAATTCAATATGAAACAAATATGTAAACGATTCAATGAATTTCTGAATAGTAAACGACCACCCTGTTTATTGTGCAACCAACTCTCTATCATTAAATTATATTTTCAAACTTCAGAACTGTGCAAATATTTATACCAACTATAGGAATACTGCCCCATTCACAAGTATGTACATTGTACATGCGCCGCCATTGAAAAGGAACATACAAAGAAAAAAAAAAAATATGTGTATAAATCATAAATAAGCGGTTATCAAATGGAAAGGCAATTTCCAATTCCATCCTAACAAGACCAGAAACAATTTTCCAAGTGGGCAATAAATTTCGTTTAATGACTTCTCTCACTCCGTTTTTTTTTTTTTTTGTCTTCTTTGGAAAAACCTTATCTCGCCAAAGTAGCCCACTACTACTCCGTATTTGCCATTGAGTCCAGTGAGAGCATAAGCCAAAGCACCACCATCAGAGTATCTCTCTGTTTGTTGGTGTGTGTACGAGTATGCATATTTAAGCCACAATCGGATGATGTATCTTTTAGATACAACACAACATTATACATTGCATACTGGGTATCTACGAGTATCTATATATACAGTTACACCTCTATACGAGTATGTAGGTATAGACTCTTGTAAGCTTAACGGTTTATGCATAAATAATAACTTGGATGGTCCTTTTCCTAAAGCCATACACTTACCATACACATTCATACAGATCCGTTTATTTAAGCCACAAAAAACAACAACTACAAAAATAACTATTCATTTCCATTCGTAACGTATGTATTGTATGTATGTATGGTATGTATGTACGAGAGGAACATAAGCTAAATGGCAGGAGGCCAAAGCTTCGTAATGAGAAGAAGAACTCATAAACATTTCGCTTTTAAATATAAATTACTATTACCACGCTAAAGCTTTATGACCTCCCATATAACGTGATCCTATCCTACGTTACGTTAAGGTTATAACACATTGACTGAGTGAGTGCGGAGAGGGTGGGTGAGAAATTATTCGATGCATGTTCGTTGTTTGTAAGTTTGGGTTGGCAGTCGTCGTCGTCGGTCGTAGGGATGGGCTCTTTTATTTTTTTGGGTGGATTTTCTTGTGTTGGCACTCAAAACTCATTCAGCACACCACATAAAGTCATTAAAGTCACTCTGACAGTTATAGCGCGCGATGGGATGCGACCAACGAACGTCGACACTGACGCCGCCATCATCGTCGTCGGTAGTCGTCGACGACGCAAAGAGGGGTTATTTATTCTCTGTTAAAGGAGATGACCCCATTTCGGAGTCATTCAATTTAATTGAATAATTCATTTGCACATGCAATAGCTGCTGTTCATGTGTGTGTTTGTATGTGTGTATGATGGTTATTGGGTATGTGTAGTTTACTGTGCTGTCGGCGGCAGCTATCATCATCATCATCGCCATCGTTGCAAAAATGATGATTTATACATTAGTCTATCCCATCAACTGACAGGTGTCAAGAATTCCACCGCACACATTCACCCATTGCTGCTATTATTGTACGATTATGAATGATACGCTACTTTTCCTACACAAGTACATATATATTAACGACTATGTATCTGAGTGTGTGTGTATTATGTAAGTATTTTATTTGAATTGACATCTTAAGTGTCATCGATTGCGGTTTTTAATTAAAGTGTCATTAGGCAAATGTCAGTTGGTGCGGTATGGTGGAGGTAAAACAAATATAGTTGGCTGAATGTGAATATACGTAAGAGTGACAGTAAAAAAGACAATCTCTCATACATTGCGCATTCTGTCATAATTGCTTATAGTTAAGTACTTTATTATCATTTATCAATATGATATACGTACTATGTATGTACGAGTATGTGTGTATTTGTCTTTGAGTAAATGTAACATTTGTGTGTCAATTGATGAGAAAATATTTATTTTTCTGATTTGATTTGAAGTGAGAGAGATAAACCGAGAGAGAGAAAGAGAATGGTTTAATTTGTAATTCAAATATTTATTTATTGTGATGGAGTTCTTTTTTGATTGAGAATATAAAACGAGACAAAGAGTGTATAATTCTTAATTGAAATTAATTAAATGTTTAACATACCTTTTGTATAAATAATTTATCTTCAAGAGCACATTTTTTACACTTGGATTTAAGTACTTAGAGTTTTAAATGTTTTTAGCTCACCTGAAAATAAATTAAAAAAGTAAAATTAGAGTAATTTATTTTAGAAATGTGCGACGATTTAAAAAACTTTACTTTGACAGTATTATAGGTTGAAAATTTAAATAATAACTGTAAAATAAACTGTCTTCATTCAAAATTTAAAAAAATACATAAACTGTGAACTCGAACCCTGAAAAGATAATTGGTTCTTCTCTTTCTCATTTATTTGAGTCATTCAATTGAATGCATTCTTTTGAGGAATTACATTTAATCCGTCCCTCTCTTGTTTCGTTTGTGAGATAATTAAACAAAGTATTTATTAAACTATGTATTTTTAAGTTCATATAAAAATTAAAAATCCATGAAAACCGAAACTTTAAAAGTATTGTTAGATAATTTAGCAATAAAACACTTAGTTAGTGATAATAACTTTATCGACTAGGCCCTTCTTTTTTGTAATTTGAATAACCTAAATTTATTTTCTTCAATCAAATTTGATATGCATTAAAATTATCTTTATTTTTTTTATTTTTAAAACAAAGTATTCGTTAAGGTCAAAGAAAATTAAAGACATGAAAAAAGAGTTATAAATAAAAATTCAATAAACATTAATGTTTTTTCCAATTGGTTTTTTTGATATCTTCATCGAAATACTTGACCCCTATGGAGATATATCATGTACATAATAAAATGTTAATACCATTTTTTATTTCATATGTACTTATAAAATTTAAAAAAAAATCTTTTTTTTTCTCTCTTAGGTATTTTATTATGCATGAAGTGAAAATAAAATAAAAATGATGAAAAGATATGTACAAATCCAAGGAGAACAAAAATTAAATTATTTTATTAATTTTAAACAAACAAAACTAATTAGCATCTTTATATAGGAAAATGTTGAGCTGCTGTCGAGTTGGGGTATTTTTGTATAAATTTTAACTCGACCATGCTTCATTCGTTGTCGTCATCGTCATCGTCGCGTCGGTCGGGTCGGTCTTTTTTTTTATCTCTTTTATTTTTCAAAAGAAGTTCATTTCAAATTAAAATAAACGAAAACTGTCTAATGATTTCTCAAAAGACGTGATAATTGAATGAAAAATATTTGAATTTAAGATTAATGTGAATAATAAAAAAAACAAATAAAATAATGGAAAGATAAATTTGTTGTTGTGTCTCAACTTGGACAGCAGCAAAAGCAAATGACTGACAACGACGACGATGACGAAGAGTACGAGTGATGATGACAATGCATGAAGATGACAAAGAAGACGACGAAGTAGACGGGGTGATTGCGACGGGAGCGACGACAACTGTCGGTGGTGATGAGATGACCAAACAATTTTTCTATGTTGGCCGGGTTAATTTCTAGGTTAATATATTTGTTTGTTTGCTTATATTTGTGCTAATAGATATCGGAATGAGATTTATTTGAGTTTCCGTTTGAATTAAGAACGATTAGCTGTTTATTTTGCAAAAAGATTCAATGAGTTTTTTGAAATTGACTCATATTTGCCACTTAAAATATGTCAAATACGAGAAGCAAACAAACTGACATTTAACTATAGTTTTCTGTATAAACTACTATTAAATAAACTAGTTTATAGTTAATACAGTTAAATCATTAATTACATAAACAAAAAGTGGCTTTACACGCAATAAACGAGTAAACGTTGGGCGCCATTTAATTCAAATGTTTTAATTTAGGCCAAAATCAAACAAACATGAGTGTTTTATAATAAATTTGTGCCTGAGGAAATGATTTACTAACACTAACACAAGCTTGTAATTGAACCCAAAAGTTTGCAACCAGATGCATAGGATTTTGTCATTAAATATCCAACAACAATCTAAATCTATATAATTTACATTGTATCTAAATTGTAATTTTTTCCTTACTCCAAACGCCACCATTATATACTCCGACATTTAATTTAACTCACCAACTATAGCTGCCTGTTCATAATAATCAAGCCAGTAGCATTTATTATAAATAATCATCAACCAATCTACAATTGCTACTTTATTAAATCCATTTTGTCCCAAGAAAATTGGTCATAAAGAAAAATAAAAAAAAAAAATAAACACTCAGATAGTATACGAGTATAAGTTAGGTTTTTATTCCTTATACCAGAAGATAGAGGCAAAGTATGAAGATAAGTTTTCTGATTTTATGAGAAAGTGAATAGAAAAAAAAAAACCGGTCAAGATTCAAGATAAATCTAAACTCATTTAAATACTATTAAGTTTGTGCAGTGTGTTTAAGCATCACACACCCTTTTATGGAAAATCACTTTGCCGTCAACGTTATCATCAGAAGTATCAATAATTTTAGGAAAATTATAAAATAAAAATCTATAATAACTTCCACAGCAATTTAGATAGTTTGGATTTGGTTTGCTGAATGAGTTTTTTTTTGGATAGTTAAATACTTTATTTCTAATTGAAAAGAGCACTGTTCACAGATGGTGCAATAAGGGAGAGTTTAATATAATTCATAGTATAAATTATTATCTTTTTAATTGATGATTGGGGAATTAAAACACCCACTTTACACGGGCCTGGAAACGTTTTTCTGTGAAAAAATCTCTGATTTCAAATATAAAACAAATTTGGCAGCACTTATTTCTCAAACTAGCTTTAAAGTGAATTCCCCAATTTGTACATTGTCTTGGGCTTCTCGTATTAAATGAGATTTTGTCCCTTTGTTAAATGTGACAGAAGTGACATTATATGATGAAATGTCAAAATAAGTCCCTTCAAATTCAATAGAGTAATTGATTGACATTTCTAATCTTCAAGACATTTGTGTCAGTTTGCACCTCTCTTTGTGACAGTAACTACTGAGGTTACAGATCGAAAATGTAATCTCAGCTTCTTTAAAAAATAAGACGCACTAGAAGTACATACTTTTTCTGGGACCTAAGTAAGAAAACTGTGCACTAAACTGTTTTGCTCGGTCGGTCAGTTCAGTCATTTTTAAACGAGCCCATCGAGCATATTATTTTTGACAGCTATCCCCGTATCGTGACATGAGAACTTGTCGCTGTCTTTGAAAGACCAGAAGTTAAAATTTTTGACAGAAAATTCGGAAACCAATGGGCAAATTTATCAATGGATTTTTTTTTCTGAGGTTGGTTCTCGAATGTCAAATTAAGTGTCATACGCCCTTTCTAAAAGATCGATAAAGTATTGTTTGCTTTCGAATTCTTTTAATTGTTTGTCCAACATGTTTTTGACAACGTTGAGGCCGACAACAGCTTCAAACTCTTGACTTTCATTTGAATGTAATAGTACTTTCCTATTCTACCCGCTTTGATGACGTTTTGTTAATTGCACAATTGCACGTTGCAACTTTAAAGTGACTTAAGTTGAAGTAATGAAAAATGAAAAAAAAGGAAAGGCTCCAATTAAGACAAAATGTAAAAAAAGGTCAAAGAGATTAGTTTAACCGGATCACTTTTCCCCATTTTTCAACTCAAAGGAAAATGTAGGAAAGTACCAAGTTCGTACATTTGTACATGCAGCAATTAAGGCAATTCAACCCGCCAAGGCTCTTTTCAAATAAAACCATCAAACTGAAAAAAAAACAAGGCATGAGAATGAGAATTGAGTTCCATTTTCAGTAGGTATACGAGTTCAAGTCCTTTTTTACTTAAGCCCTGACATAAGCCATTAGGTATAAGCCTTTCAACGCCACGCTACCGTGGTGTGTAATTTTTTGCCACGGTTCTTAACTGTCAAAAAATTTAAGCTTGACAAACCAAAAATGTCTACCTAAACAAATTCATGAACAATTTCAATCGCAGACCTCAATGCATACACAGACTTTGTTTGTTTTTTTTTTTTTCGTTTGACGCATAGAACATTGAATTTAATGCAAATTGTCACTTTTTCTGTGTAGAATCCACCATTTACCAACTTACCAAAAAAAAACTCAAAACCGACACGACGACAAATAAAATGAACATTCAAAAAAACGAAATAAAAAACTTTCCTACCTACCTATTGACAGTGCGCCATGTCGACATGCCATAAAAGCGTTGTATAAGTCGTACAAAAAAAAAAAGTGGATATCTCCGCTTCGAGCTGCTCTTACTAGACGATTGATATGCAGTTGCCTATCCATATGCATATGCAGTATCTAGATGTGCAGCTATGTTTATATGCATTATAACTGCGATCTGCAGCGAACTGAGAGCTGCGACTTTGCGAATACAACAATGCATTCGATTAATTTGTGCAATTGTCAGAGACCAAAGCAAACATGAATAGATAGACGAATAGGAACCCCAGCTATCAAACCGAACGGCAACAAACCAAACCTATGTATCTATAACGGCATCATTGTGAGGTCCGTCCGTATTCAAATATACGCACAACGACGCGACGGACGACGACAATGACGACTACGAGCGACGTCTGGTGTTCGTTTGCATACAACTATACAACAGCAGCGCGTCTGTCTGTCCTCTGTGCCTGTCCTGCTATAACAACGCTGCTGCGCGCTCATTCGAGCGAATGACTCTGACGGATCGATAATTTGTCAAAGTGCCCCCGAATCAAGCCAATCACCATAATAATAGTAGCGAGTGGTGTCTGCAATGCACGCGTTCGTATATCTACAACGAGTCTATCCAATCGACAGCAGCGCAACATATCCTGGGGGATCGGTTTTTGCCTCTCAATTTTTACGGCTATATATTTGTCTATTTGTGCAAATAACGGCATACGAGTATACGATATACCTACGACTTATCTGACATATTTGTACACACACATATGGGTATCTAAAAATGGGATATTGGACGCGAATGGACAAAAAAAAATAAAATAAAATTGGCACACACATTCAATTAATACGGCTGCTGCTGCATGCAAGTCACACAAAAGCTTTTGTCCAGACGACGAACGACGACGGACGCTAAAATTCGAAAGCGCGCTCCGTCCGACCGGATCCCCCTTCAACTCAATCCGAACCCGAACCAAATGGAAACGTATCTTTTTGTGTGTTTGTTGTTGTTTTTGTTGTTGGAGTTGGAATGGAATTGGAGGGTATTGGACGAGAAATTCAAAATACCGTCATTCATCTCCCGCATCTGGGAAGTTTGAATTGAACGTTAAGCCCACAATTTTGCGGTGGGCAATTTGCATATGTTATGTTGTAGGTATGAATATAGTGTGTGTGTATGCGTACCTATCTACATGATGGATTTTGTGCATTAGAAATATTTTTGAAATTGTCAATATAAGTACTGTTATTTAGCTTATACGCAATTTTATCCATTGGTAATTAGGTACATATATATATATATATGTAAATACATATGTATATATGTCTTTATGTATTGATTGAAGTGAGGGATTTATGTTTGTATGTACGCATGTAAATTTTGTCGTTCTGTGGAGACTTTTTTTGACAATTCACCTGTCATCTGTCATTTGTAGAAAAAAAAGAAACATTTTTGACGTAAGAGTTTGCAAAGACTTCGCAGACACACCTTTTGCCAAACTTTAAGAGTCAAAAGATTATTTATTGATATTATATTTGACAATTTGACAGTCGTTTAAATAACTTAAGAGGCAACACTATTGATGAGTGTGTTCAGCTGATTTTTAATTTCAGAATGGACACGTTCAGGCGACAAAAGGTATACTTGAAAAATGGAACAAGTTTTAGTTGCTGATTTGGTGGCTGTCAAAAAGTGGACTTTCATTTCAAATCTTTCAAAATTGTTGACTAAAAATGAAATCAAAAAAAAAAAAACAACTGTCAAAAACTCATATCAAAGTTGTGTATTATTTATTTTTTTGCATATTAAATTTAAACGATTTTGCAAAATTTTTCCTTGTCAAATATTATGTAAAAGGAAGTATTCGACGTCATTGTAACTTTCAGTTAAAACATATGGTTTTGGAAGTAGAGTTTAAAATGTTGCGTCCAGTTAGCTTTTTTTAGTTTGCATTTAAAAATACAGTTGACTTTTTGTTCACTGAACGCTGCCATTATCGGTTTTGCTTCTTCGATAACCATATTCAGCGCCTAAAATTTCAAACTCATCATCGAACTCATCTGTTATCGTTTGTCTTTGATTCTGATGTCATCCCAAACCAATTGAAAAATTAGCCAAATATGGATACTGTCTGCAGTTCACTTTTTCCATGCCTGATTAATCATGGATTAGGGTACAAAAATTAAAACCGCTGCGCCGGTCAGTCTAATCAAAATGAAAGACTTACTTAGTACAATGAACCAACGAAACGGCAAATCTTCCTACATAATTTGACAGCTGGATGACATTAGTGACATTGACAGCTGATGAAAAGAAATATCACTGAAAAAAATGTCACATGTTATCAAAAACCGTATACCACACTATCTGTTAATTTTTATGCTTCATTTGAAAGTCACGTACAAACTATGTATTTATTTTTTAATCTAATTAAAGAACAAAGGTTAATTAACGGTTTTTCTTTTTTTTTTTTCTTTCCACACTGATAACACACTGAAATGAGTTTTGTAATGAAAAAATAGAAACAATCAATAGCTACACATAACTCATAAAATTAATCTTTTTGTTATAGGGTAAAAGATAATTATACAACTCATGTCTCGAGGGTAAACCAGGTTATCGCTATAGTCACTTATGAATGATTTTTATTTTTATACGAAACAACTTAACTATACTTTGTCTCCTAAAAATTGTCAGTACAGGGAAGATAGGATGTTTGCCTTTCATTCGCACTATTTTCTTTTTTAATAAGTCTTTTTCATTTGAAAGCTCTTTCAAGCTCTTTCAGAGTTGACTACTGCGAACAATGAAATGGCAAATATTTAAAGAAAATGTGTTGAGGGTTACCTTCGTTTAATATTGAAATTCTTTTTTATTTATAAAAATGAAATAATATTTATCTTTGCCATGTATTCTTACATATTAATGTAACAAAAAATAAAATTAACAATCATAACATAAAACAATATCACAAAAATACACGAAGTATCAATAAACCGAGCACACGGTACGAAAATCTACGCAAATAATCATTTTCTCTGCAGAAAAGAGCTTATACTTTTATAACTGCATTTAAACGGATTTCCCGCACAGTGCAATGCAAAATGTTCAACACCAAGTAAACACTTTCTGCTTAAGAACTTTTTTAAAAGCCCTAAAAAGAAAAGCTCGTGAACAGCATCCATAGGAAGAACGACGATACAAGTTACCTACATTGCTAAGGCAACACTGCATATCATAAATATAACATGAGGGTTGAAATGCCATAGACTATACTCAGTCCACACTCAGATGTGTGGCAGAATAGTTGTGTGGGAGTTGCGTCAGATTAAATGATAAATTCAGTGGCGGGTAGTAACAATTTTGTTTCGACTTTTTTCAAGTCAGTATAGTGTGAAAATAGGGCAAGCTACTGCTTCAGAAAAAGCTCTCCCATAAGGCCTGTACTGACAATTTTTAGGAGACAAAGTATACATATTTACAATAATTATAATTTTATTATTAATATATGTACTCAGGAATGCTTCTGTAAATGATTGCTTTAGGTTGATTGATTTATTTTTAACTTTAAGAGTAAGAAAAGATTAAAAATTGGAAAAAAAGGGGGAAGTAATAAAATTAAACAATAAATATGCAGTGAAATAAGAACATGAAATAAAAAATCAATTAAACTAACAATTTATGGTTACATTTATTTCTGGTTTTTTTTTTTTTCTTTCAACAGATTTATGAGCAATTTTAATGAAATATTTTACTATGTTCTTTGCAATGTTATTTTATAGCATTTTCCATCTTCTAACAATAATTAAATAAATTGATTTCCCCATTAACCTCGCTTACTTGGGGATTATTTTATACTTATTTGTTTTTAGTTAAGTTAATTCAAGTCAAGTTAACTCGGGTTAATGTCGGTGGCGGATTTATCATTGATTTATTTTTAAGAACCTTTTTTCTTTTTTTTTTAATTTTAAATTGCGCCACAATGTTTTTATCAGTCTTTCTTGCATTTTTCAAACTTAAACGGGTAAATTGTTAAATTTAATGAAATTTATATAGGCCCTCGTAAAAAAAGATATTTTATCTTTCTTACATAAAAATCAACGCCTTATAATATACACGTCGTCGTCGTCACTGTGCCTTGAGTATAAGTGCCTATATCTACTTTATGGCAACCCTAAATAAAAAAAAAAAACATAAGGGAAAAAAAGAACCCTTTTTTCATTTCTTTTATTTATAATTTTCAGGAAGCAATTTGGGTAGGAATTAAACGACCCTATACGAATTGGTGTTGAAAAAATCCTAAAGGGTTTGACTTTAGCCAGTTTGATGACTGCCAACGACATCAAGAAAGAACTTTAAAAAAAAAAAAAATGAGGTATTGAATTACGACGACGACGACGATGTTTCCGTCTTCTAAATTAGTCATTCTATCACTGAAACCCTTCGAGCGTTAAATTCCCCTTAAATAACACAAAAAAAAAGAAAAAAAAAGAAAAACAATAATAAATTGAATGACACCCCTAAGGGTTCTACTTTTGATTCACTGTCCTTTGGCTAAATGTGTGTATCTTTGTGTGTGTGTGCTTCAAAAGGAAAGAGTTTGCTGCCACTGCGCCCGCCATCCGTCACGATGCCAGTGGCATTTCAAAGGGTACTTGGTTTTCAAAACAACGTACTTTCCTTTCAATTTTTACTGCTCAACTCGCAATGTACATACCTTACCCTCCCCACCCCAGGGCCATCAGGCTTCATGAAAGACTACTCTTTCTGGTGTTTTGGTCGGTTGGTCTGTCGGTGCGGTGAGTGCGGTGGGTACAAAAAAAAAAGTATTACAGGAAAGGAAAATGCGCGTTAGTGCGTGCTAAAAACATCGTAAACAGACTACGGGCCTTACCCGTATCTATAGCCAAATAATATCTATAGATATACCTTCTTAAGGGAAAACCAAGGATGGAAAATGGAAAAATAGATGGTAGCCCATTGCATCACATCGTCTCATCGACTTGGTCTTCTTCGTCGTCGTTGTAGTCGTTGTCGTCGTTATTCCTTTTGCGTTGTAATTTTATGGTGAACATCATAGTTGAGCCTTCTACTTCTAAGAGTTCACAGGAAAATGGGGAGAAAAGAGTTGTTTATGATTTAAGATGTTTTTTTGTGTTTTGTTTTTTATTATTTTTTTTTACGAGCCCAACAGAAGCACATAAAGATACATTCCTACCATGGCATCGCATTGGGACTACACGAAGCCGCCCAAAAGGTATAACCCAAAGGGGTGCATGGCAAATTTCAATACGGTTCGTGTTAGGGCCACGTATAGACGGTGTGTCTGTGTGTGTGTAACGATGCAGAAATAATAATTTCAAGCTGAATTCTTTCGGTGTAATAAGCACACCATATGTCGGACTAATGTCCCTTTTTTTTGCTTGTTTTTTTTTTCGTTCTCTTATTAATTCTTTGAAAGCAGATAGGTAGGCCGGCCCTACATCGTACACCATCATGCATGCGAAGCGAACTGAAGTGATGATAATTTCACAGGGTGTATTTGATGTTCTGGGAGGAGAAAAGCGTTGTTTTGAATAAAAATGCTTAAATGGCGCCCAACGTAGAATTCTATTTCGTTCATCCTTATCGCCTGAGACTATATTTTTAATTTAACTTTCATGTTAGATTCTTATGTTTTGTGTCAAGAAGACATGAATCATTCTATTTCTAAAAATTAATAGTTAATGGGTGAATGTTCCCAAAATTTTTACCACATTTATTATTATTAGTTTAAGATTGTCTTCAAATTTTAACTCGGAACGGTTTTGACTAAATGGCGAAAACGTTCTAGAGGGCTCATATCTGTTACCTAATAATAAAAAAGTTTAGTAAAAAATACTTAAATGGCGCCCAATCTGGAATTCACCTTATGTTCTTTAATCCACAGAATAACATGTAAAATCTTTGACTAAGATCAGTTAAACAAAATCGCCACACATTATTCTCAAAAAATTAATGATATAAGAAATTTTACCTAAAATTGTTAAATGGCGCCCAACAAAAAACTACATTTCGTATAGTTAAAGCATAAGACATTTCGTTTTTGTTTTGGAAATCAAACAGATGAGTAATATTCCCTATTTCTTATTGAATATAGGTAAAACCCGATTTGTAAACCATAAGTTTATTTCACAATAAGTCAATGGAAATTATATTCGAGTAAAGATCCTATTTGTAAAGTTTTTTTTTTCTGTTCAATAATTAAGTTATATGTATTATATGTGAATTGACTTTGAGTTTTAAATTCACTGAAATAGCTTCATAATAATTTGTATTAAAATGAGAAGTTAGTTGAGTATCATTAATTGAATTAAGGTTTCTCATTGGGCGCCATTTAAAAAAGTTTAGTTTTGTTTTGCTCTTTTTTATTTTTATTAAATGAAATTATTCGACAAACTTTTTAAACATTTTAATTATACTTCCGGAAACACCCTGCACTGTCTTCTATTGATATAAATTCATACAGGGTACTCAACTCATACTTAAAAATTTCTGCCATGCCAGGTCTAACAATTCTATTGCCCTTTGGGTAGAACGAATATGGCAAATTCGTAGTAGCTAGCTGTTAGGTTGTGTTCCGCAATGTACCCCTTCAGAACCTTGTTTCCAATTTGTGCCTCGTGTCCATTGTTTGAGGGAAACAAAACAAAAACCAAAAAAAAAAAAACAAAAAACCTAAAACAGCATGACTTCGTTCAGATCGTATAATGTAACGTAGTTCGTGTCCATGTTTGGTTTTCAATTCACGTTCCATGCATTATTTCAGGACCAACGACTGCAACGATGACTGTCATGGTTTCGTTTTCGGGGGTAATTTTGTTGTTGTTGTTGTTTTTTTCTTTGCCGATGTCCTCATCCTGTTATACATTTATGATATATGTATGTTCGTGTAGTTAGGTTATTCCCTTTTATTTGCACTAACAAAATGTATTTCTAAGCACATTTTGACAATTACTCGTGAATGGGTATGAAGAAGATCCAGCTGGTTTAATATGTCACATCGAATTCTCTAACCCACCACTATGCCAGTGTTTTTCATTGTGAATGTGGTGTAAAACTAAAACCGGTGAATATGGTGTCGAATTAGAAATTAATAATGGAACATGGAACCCGAAAACAACCAAAGATACGACCTTTTGTGGTAAGGTTTTATGACCGCAAATTTTAACGACCCAGGTCATTCATAATAAACGAGTGTACATATATCTCCCTACCGATACCAACGACGACCAACGACGATGACGACGACGAATACTGACTATACAAACATCGACAGCAACAGCAACATAATAAATATAAAAAAACACGTAAACGATAAGCACTTAATTTATGAGCCGTATCCATGTGTGTGTGGGTTTGGCATTGGCAGACAGATAGAACAGGGCATAAATAAAATTGTAGATATTTTTGGAGCCCGATTGGGGGAGGTGGATTATTTTTCTGTTTTGTATTGTTTTGTTTTTTTTTTTTTTGTGTTTGACATTTTTGGGTATAAAGACTTTATAGGCCATTATAAAAATGGAAGACCATCCATAAGGGACCAAAGGAGTGTTTTATGTTATTCTATCACTTAGTAAATTTAATCGTTTATTTATTTTGATTTACTAAGTTATGCAAATGGTGAATAGGGTAGCAAAGGGCGGGCTTAAGGTTGTTAAAACGAGTCTTGCAAAACAAATTGTCAAATAAGGTTATGTATGTATATGATAAAAAGTTCATACGGCTTAGTGAACCAATAGAATTGTTTTTTAAGGTTGACAGTTGGCAGATGTTTGTGTGAAAATAGACATTATTTTCGGTAATTTTGTTAAAATTAACATAAAGTTCTCCAGACTGGGCCTTTTCTTTTCTTTAATGTCTACTTAGTTAGTTGGCGCCCAATGTGGGATAATTAATTTACGTTCTTTCTCTTTTATTTCTTCTGGAAAATGATAATTTTCATGCTGCCAACCATAAATAATAATCGACACTCATCTTTTCATCCGTCACTTCCTTATTATGAAACGATTTCAGGAAAAGTTTGTTAAAAAGTGTAAATCATCATTGACATAAATCGTACAAAAGAATCTTACAAGAAACGTGAGGAAAAAGTACGAAGCTAAATTTCCCTTTCTAATTTCTATGTTCATATTCCATTTATTTTGTATTTAAGGAACTCATTTAATCACAAATGTCAAAAAATGTCACTTGTTTTGTTAGATGTCATTCCCAATTGACAAGTGAACTAACATCAACTTATCTTGGATCAATGCCATCACTTTTTTATACAAAAAAAACAACCAAAACAAAAACGAAAAAAGCAAAATCAATATGTCGGTAGAAGCTATAATATAAAAATAAAATGTAACACAATCCACAAATTGATTTATTTGCCAAAAGGTCAATGTAATTTAAATTGCTCACTTCTAAACAGCAGCGCCAATGAACACACATACCGATTAATCACTGTGAAAAATCCCACGATCATGTTAACATTATGTGTGTCACCTGTCCGCAAACCAAAAGAACACATCAGGGACTGCAGCAGCACATTTTCAACTTCAGGAAAAAAAAACTGAACAAACAAATAAAGGTGTATTTGTATGTACTATACATTGTACAACCGCGCCATTGCGCATAGCAATTAAAAATAAACAAGACCTCATTAAGACTTCCAACGAAACACGTGTTATAGTTTCCCAAATGTCAAACTAATTGCTTCATTTACAATATGAAATGAATGAATCGTAACTCAACATCAAGTGGAGAAATAGCGAAACACAAATGAATTCAGAAAAACAAAAAATAAAAAAAATGAACTCCCATATGTAAGTGGGGTGTAGAAAATCGATTAGACTTGACGTTTGGGGACTATACAACAAACAGCAAGACAGACTTCACTCTGACAGTCTTTATGGACATTCACAATAGAGCGGCAGGCAATAAGGAAAAGTCAGCCTTAATGACAGTTGGTGTTATTTTTGTTGTTATTCACGGGACAACAAAGGCGACATACATAGACAGGCAGCGGCCGCGGCGAGAGAGAATAATCATATAACAATGGCGCTGCTGCTGCTTGCGGCTGCTGCTTACAGAGTAGTTATGTAGTTCAACCTCTTGGAAACACCTATTCCTACCGTGCCGACTTTCGAGCCGCCATCCACTGCCATACCTGCATGCCGCTTCCAGCACTACACTTCTGGCTAGCTGTGTATCGCCCATACATACTCGTATCGTAACGTAAACAATAGGAAACCGATTCCGATTTGGCATATTACTCGTTCACAAGTTGTCGCGCAACAGTCAAAGTGACACAATGACAGAACGTCGACGATAAAGTTTGTTTGGGACTTGGTATGTCAACTCGCTGTCATTATGTGGGTGTTGACACAGAGGTTTTTGTTCGCTTTGCTCGTTTTTGTTTATTATTTGTTTTTCTCTTGTGGTTTTTCTTTTTTTTGAATTTCCTTTTATTTTTCATTATCTATTTTTTGTTGTCTTCAAATACGCCAACGCTACTGTGACGGAACTGTTCAATGGAGACCGTCTCTATCTCGTCGCCGTACCACACACAGTGGCCGAAATGTGCACAATTTAATTCGCATGAGAACGCTGATTGTCTGCGATAATCGCACAACGCTCCACAGATAATGGAGACGGTGGTGGCAGCAGTGACGAGAGAGTGGGCTTGTCCCCGTCCGTTCGTACGTCGCGTCGCGGTCGTCGTTGTCGTTGTCGGCTCATTCATTGTATAGAAACGTCGTCGACGACTACGACGACGCGACGGGCGATGGCGAAGCAAACGCGATTTTCAACAACAATTTCTATTTCCGGTCATTAAAAGCCAATCTCTGAGGTCAGCTACTCGAGAGTCGTGTATAAAGTGCATTTGGAATAGCGGTTCGTCTTCCACGGTCGGTGGTGCAGTGCGGTGGGATGGATGGCGGGCGATGAGATGAGATGGTGTGGTTGAAGTGAGCATAGCGATGGCAAACAGAGCCATCTCCTGACTCCAAATGACTGATCACAGATTTCATGAACCCGACCGCGGCGATGGATGGGTAGCAAGAGATGAAGTTGCAGTCACAGTCACTCAGCAGCGTCAGCATCAGGAGAACAATTGAGAATTTACACCACGACTACATCGCCATCGCACATCGCATGCTTCAGCGCTAGAACAGGAAAATAAATCACAAGGGAAGAACTCTATAGGTTAGGTTGAAGATATAGAGATTCCTATAAATTCGTTTGGTTGATTGGTTTCCAGATTGAAGTTTAGTTCCAATGAAAACCCATGGGAAATTAGGTGATTACCTGCCTTATCTTATGGACTCCGTGAAAGGGAACAACAACGACAACGACGTGCGATGTCGACGACGAGTATCGTTGAAGTTAGACTTGGATTTGAAGGAAGAACAATCTGGACATCGAATAGCTTAGCGTGATGTGCCAATAACTATGGTACGAGTTTATACAAGTCTTCAGAAACGTTTGAAAGAAATTACAACAACGTAACGGGAGAAGAGGGTGCGGCAAAAAACGTCTTTGCTTTGAAGACGACTTTATTTCTTTATTTTTTAGCTGTTCTACTTTAAGAGTGAAGACCTTTTGGCTTTGTTAATTGACTCTGATTGCTGATTTGTTCTTTTTTTTATTGTTTTTGTTTTGTTGTTGAAAGTTCTGTTTTTTTCTTTTATTCTCCATTTGCAAAAAAAGAAAAGAAGAAACATCATAATGACATTAGTAGTTCAAAGCAGAATCATTTGTCTTGTCATCTAATTGGGTGTTTACTGTCACTTCTTATGATTAGTCTTTATGTATGTCATATTTTCAGACGGAACTTCAATAATTAGGAAAGGGGAAAGCATAGAAGTTACTAAATTAAAAGTATGGGTTCTAAGTGACTTCCCTGTGGAACTTCTAACTTTGCAATTTGAATTTGATCTGGAGAAATTGTGTTTTAGGAATAAATAGAAATTTAAATTGAATATTTAAAATTTAAAATTCTTTGAAAGTTAAATTAGTTACCACTAAGTCTTATTAAAGTTCGTTGGACTCTAGTCTTTTACCTCACATAAGAAATAGACTTGGACAACATTTTGTAGCACATTTTTTTGTATGGACAAGAGTGTGACAAATGAATTCTTCCACCAAACTGACAGTTGTTGTGTTTTATTCACTGAACTCACTTTACATATCGCCAGCACATCCACCATTTTTATTTTTGCTGGCTTCTTTTTCTCGAGTAATCAAATTTTTGTTGTTAACTGGGGGAAAATTTGCTGTGCTTGCTACTCAGCAGTGAATAAAACTCAGCTAAAGTTTTGGATAGGTCAATTAAATGGTTCGAGATCAATGATGATGGAAGAACTTGGAAGAAATCAATCAAGACTGGATCCCAGTTCTTGAAGCGATTAAGTAAAGACTTGAGAATTGAAAATTGAAGAATATGTATTTTAGTGGAATTTAATACGATTTTATCTTAGTTGACGTTTATGCCATCAGCGTTATAACTTTAAGAATTCTGAAATTTCTCTTTTTACTCCATTTCTGATGTAGTTCACACTATTAAAGTTTATCATTTCTGACATATAAAATAGTTCTGTTTGATTTTGAAGATTAAAAGAAAGAGACATACTTACTAGTTTATGAAACATTTTGATATTTACCTGCAATAGAAAGAGAAAAGATCGAATTAATATAAGAATTCAATTTATGAAAGATCAGGAAAAATAAATTAGTCAACAAATCATTTTCCTCAAAGTCCTTGAAAAAAAAGATAAGAAGTTTCCTGCATTGACAGTTAATAAATTGAATATACAAGCAAACAAAACAAAACACTTCCCATTCCGGGGGAAAAGAAAAAACTTAATTTAATAAGGATAATGACTCTATGTTCATACTTAAATATGTACATATGCTCATATAGATAGATATCAATCTAGATACATTATCTAACAATAACAATCCATCAAACAACTTTCAACAATAATCGATTCGGCCAGGCAATTCAGGATAGTATAATTTAATTCAATATGCACAACACACACTCAGACTCATTTAACATTTCACATTTCAAATTTCACACACGCACATCAGCCAAATGGAACTTATAAGTGCTAGATTTTCACTTCGTCCATATACACTATGTATGTATATCGTGAAAACATTCATCATAAACCCTCCTCGTCCTCGTCCTCGGTATCTGGAATTATAAATCTTCTATGTTTGCATTACCATCCTAATGCCATAACAATTGATCAAGTTCCGACCATAAACTGAAAGCGGAGGGGAACGGAAAAAGGAAAAAAAATTGATTGTGAGTCGTTTGGGTTTCTCGTTTCGCATTAATGAAATCCATATGACGCATCAGTTTTCCACAATGATCGTGTCCCTAATGACTCTCGAAGAAGGGTCAAATCCATTGTGTTCTTTTTTTTCTTTTGCTGAAGTCTGAAGCTATATTATTCCATCAATACAATTACTTTTTGTTATTATTGATGAGCTCATAGTCAACGACTACGACACTACGACTACGACCACGACAAACTACAACAACAACTCCATCGTCGTCGTCGACTGGTGGACGAAGTGAAAATGGGAATGAAAATGATGAAAAAAGCAAAAAGGAAGTGAATAGTTGGACGGAGTGAAAGAGTAGCTACACATCGATTACAGTCGAACAGAGCTAATTTGTCCATTTGTAATAGTCTTCTGGGATACCTTCCTATGGTCGTTCGTCCGTCGTCCGTTGGTCGTCGTCGTTACTCGTTGTCATAGTGGGTCCCCGGCTGACCAAATTGATGATGATAGCTGTGCTATAGAGATATTCCCAAGCTAACGTTTCACTTAACGAAGTATGAAATTTTCCATTGTTGTGCGATGACAACAACAAATTATACACAAAATGAAATGAAATGAAGTGAACCGGCCCAATGCCAGTCGACCGGATATACTACCAGAGGACAGAAGAAGGAAGAAAAAGGAGAAAGAAGGAAAAAGGAACAAAAGTATTTCAATCGAAAACTGCTATTTCTGGTTCTACTGGTAATTTGCTTCCTTTATTTTTCCAATTTTCAAATGAAAGGACTCTTCTTCAACAACTGCTGCCGAAGACAGGCACTTTCTTTTTGTATATTATTGGATTCTTTTTCTTCGTCTTCTTCTTTGTGGATTGTTGTAAAAATAAGGAAATTATTTTATACCTTCTTTTTCTTCTTCTTTTTCTTCTGAGGGTTTACTACATTTTTACCGGTTCGAAGGATTCTCTTTTACCAGAAGTCCGTTCCCCATCATCATCATCATCATCATCATTTCTTTGAGAAGGAATAAAAAGGGTCTTTCTTTTTGAAGAATTCAAATCGAGTAGCACCAGAAGGCCGAACAACACAAGAAGATACAAATAAAAGCAGAAACATCTGGTAAAGGTGTCGTGTAAGAGGGTATGCAATTTATTTTGTTGTTGCCAAATACTCGTACCTTTATAAGTATCTTCTTCTTTCATCTATAAGTTGATATGAGAGTGAAGATGTGAAAACACTCCTTCGGTCGTATATCTAAAGGTGGTACCTTCTGTTCTGTGTGTATCTCGGAGATTGTTTTGCTCAGATAATTTCATAATACCTCCATAGAGGTGTAGATACTCGTATTTTCCCAAAAAAAAAAAGATACAAAGAAAGAATTTTTTGTTTTGATAGAATTTGAGTATAGAAGTTTTTTCTTCGTCATCTTGGTTTTTTGGTGTTGTTGTTTTTGTTGTTGACTGTTTTTGGATGGATTAAAAGATAAAACATGAAGGTACGTTGACATATTCCCCTTGCTACGACGACAAGGAATGAGTTCGAAGACCTAAGTTGACGTAATTGAGAAAGGTTCGTTGTTTAACGAGTCTAACGAGGCGTGAAAGGATTAAAACACACGACTGATTCTCATGTAAATTATAACCGAATTATTTTTATCTAGATACTTGTATTTACATACATATATTACGTTTTATTGTTGAATGGTGATTTTTTATTGCGATATTTTGTTGTTGTATCAGAAGAAAAAAGGAATTTTTTTTTTTTGGAGAAATAAGAAATGCGTTACAGGTAAGGAAAATGAAATCAAGAGAACCTTACTTGGTATTTAATGAACATCACGCAAGAGTACGAATTACGTTTAGTTCAAGTAAAGTTGATGCTGACTAAACACAATGGAAAAGAAGTTGGAAGTGACGTTTTAGGCGGAATAGCTGTCAAAATACATTGTGTGTTGAACTTAAGATTTCTTTGGCTTCTTGCAGAAAAGTTCAATAGGAACTGTTAAGTTTTAAACTAAATAAAGTTTTTCGTTCAATTTGTAACAAAAAATTAAGTTGACATGAACGAAGTGACTACAGACGACACTTCGAGCCGTTTTCTGACAGTTAATGTAATTGCACCAAAAATCTTTCTTTTTTCTAAGACTAAGCTTTTATGTTTATAATACGATGAAGAGAATGCAAACTCTTGGGAAAAATGGAGAACAGTTCGTAGGAGATCTTGAGTACCAAACCGAGTAGTTGACATTCAAAATAAGCTGTCAAAAAATAGAACTTCTATTTGTGACACTACGGTTCTATTTGTGACAATTTGCAGTTAGAAACATAATGATTGACTGATTGATGTATAACTTCAGAATTGATTAAGAAAGGGAACACACCTCTAAAGCTTTTTCTTTAGAGCTTTTTTTGTAGAAAAAGCTTCGAGGCAGTGAAGAACACGAAATTTTAAACGATGGTGGTTGAACGATAAGGTTTAAGAGTTGTAGACCCCTCTTCTGGATTCTGTCCAATAGACTTAGAAGTGTAATGGGAGTATCAATGAATATTACATTCAAGTTTTTGTGATCGGAAAAATGAAAAAGAAATAAATTGACTGCATCTTCTAAGAAAGTTTAAACATTTTGCTGAATTTTGACAACAACGATTAAAAGATGGAAAGATTTTCGGTTAAATTGATGCAAATGTCATTTATTGTCATTGATAAATATGACATTAGTAGCGTAGATTCTGATTGGTCAATGGCAATTGGGTTGAAGATTTCATTTCACGACGATGATAATCCTTAAAATCTGTCAAATACTAGACACAGTTTACAAATTTACCTTGACATAATTTAAAAGTATAACTAAAGGAATAATTAACAACAAATTTACTAGTAATTAACAGCAAATGATCTCTCCAAAAAATGTCTACAAACAATAGGAGTACCTTAATATCAATCCTCAAAGAAAATCAAGTGAAAAAATACAAAACACTAAAAAGTGAAAAGATATAAAAAACAGGGTCGTGACACTAAACTTCGGTTCAAGCTCCAAGTTGAATGGAGAAAGTAGCAAAATGTTTCCACTATTCACAAAACAAAAAAAAAAAAAAGAAAAAGATTTTATATTTATAAACATAGATTAAGACAGTGAAGGGTCTTTTGTTTTGTCACATACCTACACAAACAACTAACGTACGCATTTCTATTAATTTTACCCATACACAACAAAACAAAAACAAAAAACAAAACAATAAAACCCAAAGGCACTCCCCTGGTGTTTGCCAAAGTAACTTCAAAGGAATGGTTTTTGTTTTTTTTATTTTTGTTTGCTAATTTCATAAAACATTAAAACACTACCAATTCGAGTTTGGCTGAAAAAAAAGAGCAGCAATAAAAACAACCAAGCACGCACACAATTTGGCCATATTCTGCATGAATAAATTTTTGTGACTTTTGCAAATACCTCCAACTCATACCCGAACTGAGGAGTCTCTGTGTGCTCTGTCCCGCCACTGCTTGTCTCTACCTCTGCGCCGCGCCGGCCGCTTCTGTTGCCAATCATTTGTGTATTTTAAATGGTTATAATAATGCGAACGCACGCAGGGAAAGAGAATAATATTATTGCCATGAGATACATTAATTTTGTATCTTTTTTTTGTTTCTGTCGCATATAAGTAAAATACATAGTCACAAATATACAAAGTCACTAACCACACATAAATAAAAAAAATAACCCTAGACTTATGTGAGCATGAGCTTGAATGGATGTCAAACAGAGGGGACTTTTAGATACTTTTGTATCTACTTACATGTAAATATCTATGAAGTAGATTCGATTGTTGGAATTTTTATTTGATAACTACAAAGAATTTTCCATTCCTTTTGGACTTATTAATTTTGTGGCTTCACAAGTTTTTCTTTTTTTTTTTAATGATGCGGTCGACAGCACACACCAGTTTGAGGATCAAATTAAGGGTATTTAAAAGATATTTTCCAAAATGCCTGAGTTTCGAAACGAAAGAAACTACAACAACCAACAAATTCCAAAAAAAAAACATAAATAACCGACATTCAAGTAGACATTTAGTGCATTTCTAATGATACAACTCCCTGCGGCGCGGAGGTGATTCGATGACGAAGGGAACCCCTATCTTTTTGTAGATAGATACATGTAAACTACGAGTATCGTGAGGTAACGCTTCGTCCTCATCCCACAGATTTTCGGATATCTTTGGTGGTTATAAAAAGTACCTATATCGATCTACAAGGAACACGATATCGAAGTCTTTCGATTGTTTGACCAATTTTCTACTTCTGCAAAAGAAAGAATAGATACAGATACCTAGATATGTATCTAGCGAATTAAAATTGTATCTTTAAGCCGCACCAGAGAAGGTTATATCCATAGGTTCAAGCATCATGCGATGAAAAATAGATGAACCATTTCAGAAAGTCTTCCAAGTTTCTATCGAAACATAAAACGAAGAAGAACGTTCTCAAGAAAAAAGAAGAAGACGAAGAAGAAGCTTGAGTCAGAAAGAAAATGGCATATAATGAAACGTTACGCTCTGGACCTCGTATTTCCCCCCCTACCCCCGTTCCCTTTAAGAGCCACTACGATAAATATTTAAAAAGATGGACTTGAGAGGATGAACAAAGTGAACAAAATAAGAAGAAAAAAAAGTAATACCAACAACCATGATAAATTTACTGGGTTGTCTCTGCGCTTGTTAAAGCCGACTTTAACAAAACAGGACGCACAGTCGATGATGATGATGATGGGGGCATACCTATACAGAGCTGTAGATGTATCTATACAGAACCCAGAACATGGAGGAACGATTCAAAAAAGACACGCTGCACAGGAATCTGTGTAAATTCAAAAGCGGACCCTCGCTTACGCTATTGTGAATGTGAAGTTGTGAAGGAGCAAGTTTTATGTTCTTCGTCGTCTTCTTCTTTCTGAAATTCCTTTAGCTGGTTTTCCTTGATGGTTTTTTTTGTTGTATTTTTTGTATTTTTTTTTTTTGAGCCAGAACAACTGAGAGTCCTCCGGGCACATACAAACTACAAACATACATACCATTGCGGGTACGTGATCATGTTACAAAAAGTTCACACTCTTTAGTTATTGCTATATAATATGGCATGGGGAGAAAGAAAGACCCTCTGGGCAAAAAAAATTAAAGAAAAAAAACCATAACATGGCCAGAAGTGGAAGCAGGGAGCGACAGCAGTGCAGAGCAGAGCGGAGGTAGAAGTAGAATATTTGCTTCGCGTCGCGGTTTCTTTTGTTCGTTCATTGGTTTTAAGTTTTTTTTTTTTTTTAATTCAATACCCACTTGGTACTGAGTTTTTTTTTTGTTTTATTTTATATTCTCAAGTTAATGTTTTTTTTTTATTTTTTTTGCATTTTATTTTATTTCGTATGCTTTTTATTATTCGCAACGTGGTGGTTTGGTTTATTTTTTTTTTGTTTTTTTTTTATTTTATTTTTTTATGAACCTGATCT
Organism: Scaeva pyrastri; assembly: GCA_905146935.1. Lineage (NCBI taxonomy): Eukaryota > Metazoa > Arthropoda > Insecta > Diptera > Syrphidae > Scaeva > Scaeva pyrastri. The sequence goes on along the minus strand of LR989928.1, from coordinate 10,502,938 downwards.
TTGGAGAAGGGTTTTTTGTTACCCGATTGGTATGGATATTTTATCGGGTTATTTATGTGTGTAGTAATATGAACAATGAGTCGAGGTTAATTTTAATCATTTTTTTTTCAGTTGGTTGTTGTTTTTTTTTGTTTTTTTTTTGTTTTAGTAAAAATACTGAGAACTATAAGAAAAAAAAAAAAAAAAAAAACAGCACAGATAAAATGAGATTGATATGAGTTATGAAAAAAAAAAAAATAAAATAATATTAATCAGAGAGGTTATTTTTTTTTTAATTTAGAGATACAGATTAGTTCACAGTTCAAATATTATATTTCGTCGTTGATAATGGCTAAAAAGTCGTAAGTCAATTTTCTAGAAATTTTTCAGAATAAAAAAAACACAAGTTAATATACGTATCTGATTTAATATAACAGCAGAATAAATTATTACAAAAAAAAAACGTCCAAAAATTGTACCGTTCCACTTTAATTCTCTGTGATAGGAGCTGTGTTTTATTCACTGCTGCATTGTAAGCGCAGTAAAATTTCCCTCGGCTAATAACAAGACTTTGATTACTGGCAATAAAGAAATAAGTGAAAAAGTGACACCTGTACTGGTGATAAAATAAAGAATGTGTTTAATCGATTTATTCACTTGAATACTGCACTAACTTTGCAGCAGTGAATAAAACACACATAGTGTAAGTAGATTCAAATGATTGAATAACAATTACTAACATTAGAAATGTTTAAAACCAATTAAATGTCGAAGAACTAAAAATTAAAAAAAAAGTTAAGTATACGACGTAGTGTACCATTTATTAGTTTTAGGTTTTGATTCATTATTTAGCTTTGGCTAAAGATCAGTAATTTTTTTTTTTCAACTATTTATGAACTATTTAACGTCCAAGAACCTAAACAGGTAGCTGCGAACTTGAACATTGGAGAATGTTGAATGAGAAGTTTAAACTATGTACCATATGATTCCAGTGCAGTCCTTAGGAAAGCATTAAAAAACTAGAAAGACGCAGTCTTAACCTAAATACAAGTTCTATCTACGAACTACAACCATAAGCTTTTGTATTTCATAAGCCTCGAGGTTACCAAGAAGAGTTGCCAGGTTTACACTTGGAGTGAGGATTTTTTTTTTAAACCAAAACACCTTAAAAAAAATTTAAAAAAAAAAGTTATTGTATGCCAAATTTTTAAATCTTTTTATGAGCTTCAGAAAAATATGATTTATTATTGCAAATTTAAAAAACTTAAAGCAGTAATTTATATTTTTAAAGATGTTCCCTATTTTTGATTTTTTTAAATTAACAAAATCTTTTTGAAAAGAAATTTAGTTTAAAGCTTAAAAATTGCATTGTAATAAAATGCGTACCCTCTTAACCTTCGATTTTTCTACTTTCATCGTTATTTCAAATTTTGTAGGTAGTTGACAAGAAATTTTGTAATTTTCCTTTCCTTTTCTAAGGGAGGTAAAAACAAAACAAAAGACATGAAATAACTAATCAAAATGTACCCCAAATGTGTTTACAATAAGTTTTCATATCAATCTATCTACATGCATATGGTCATGGCTTCGAGAAATGAAACCGAGTAGCATTTTTTTTTTTTAGAATTTACCGCTAGTATGCTCATTTTTAGAGAGAATACATCTCATAGGAACGATCGATATCATTATCAACAGTATAAACATTTCTAGTTTGATCTAAGCCACAGTTAAAGTCAGGCTGTTGAGCTTTTTGAAAATGACCGGAAATTCAAGTGCTCGTAAAAAGGTAGTTTATATAATTTTTAATATTTTTTTTTTTATGAATACACTTAAGTTTTTAAGAAAAGATATTACCTTACCTGATTATCTCATTTTTTTGTCAAAAAAAAAGTTTCAAGTTTGTAAATTTTAAATAACCAAATTCGTGTAATTCGTGTAACGTTATAAGACAAAATTCCTTAAAAGTTTTTTTACTTTTGATATGAACGTTTTAGAAATTGAATTTTTTGAATTTTATTGAGTATTTTGTATTTATTTAACAAAACTAAAAAAAAAATATATATAAAGCGACCATTTTCATTTAAACAATAGTTAAGGATGTGTAACGTTATAAGACATTTTTTGCTAAAGTCAATGAAGATGAAGTTTAAGACTTTCTTGGACTTCAAATATATTAGTGAACTGTCTTGATTCTTTATTTATATGCCAAATTATTTATCTGCTTCAAATTTGACGAAGAAAAATTAATTTTAAAGGAAATTTTAAAAATATTTTACCTGCTTTTCTAAAAAAACACAACATTTCCTGTAAAGGACTATAACTTCTTACAGGGTTGTCCAATTTCTTTGATTTTGGTTTTAATGGATTAAGCATTGAAATCTACCCTAAAATCATGTATCATATGTTTTAGGTGTACTAAAACGATTAAATGAGTTTGTTTTACCTGGACCACCACCCACCCTCCCCCCTTTAAATACGATTTTACAAAAATGGGAATTTTGGAGAAGTTTTTGTTGTGTTGCATAGAATGATGTCTGGTGTCATAAAATTTCTTAAATCAATTTTTTTGGACCTTTCGGTTATATTTTGGCTTTTTTATCCGCCCATTTACGTTATAACAAAAAATGAAGTACCTTACGGTAAAAAAATTATTTTTTATATAAATTTGTTTTCTTGTTTATACTTTACTAGAATTTTTCCTTTCAGTCATATTTTCACCAATTTTCACACAAGAATTCGGAAGGTAACGTTATAAGACTTTTTTCTGTAACGTTATAAGACACACATTTGACCTCAAATAACACATACAAACATAACTTTTTCTTAAACAAAAAATGGTAAACTGTTAATTGGAATTTTATCTCAATTCTCTAAAAGAAAAAAAATTAATTAGCACACCAATTTCGCAGAGTTTTTTAAATATGTCCAGTAACCTCAACAGCTACTTCCAAAAAATGTAACGTTATCAGCCAATTCGGAGGGGAATATTTAAAAATCTAAAAGAGATAATACAAAACTTTTTTCTACAAAAATTAGATTTTGAAGAGATCTTTCAGACGTATGTTTAAAAATCAGATTAGCATTGCAGTTTTTCTAGTAATAAGGAAAAAACACGTACAATGTAACGTTATAAGACGGAAGCCATGACCATATACATACATTATGTACCTATTAAATAGATACAAATCATTTTCACTTGTAAATTTATAGACTTTACAGTTCTGCCATCTGCTTTCTGCATCCATCGCAATTTCCTTGATCATAAAAACGAACAAATAATAATTTTGTAAAAATCAATAAACAATAATGTTTTCTTCATCGACCTACATTCATAATATTTATGGCACACATTTCCGTAATGTATAAATAATTGCACCTTTACCTCTTAAGTACTTAGATAAATGTATACATTGTATGTACATAGATACCTATACCTACAATCTTATCTTTGAACAAGAACATTTTGTATACATACATATATGAATATTATAGGTAAGTCAATTCGATATTGGCTTTGGTATCATATTTGCACAAAAATCAAAATCAAAAAATAAATATTTACCCATAAAAAAGTCATTTCAACAAAAAGTCTACACACATAAAAACCCCCTCCTCTTATATTTATCTAGATTGCAATAGATAAAAATATATAAAATGTCGCACAATTAGATACTCATATTATCATTCATTACACACCTCATCGATATAATAAATCTACTTCAAATATAAACAACAATAATAAAAAAAAGTCTATAGTTAAACCCTCCCTCCCTACACCACCCACCTTTCCGATGTGGTATGTAATCAAATAAATTCCTAATAATATAAATATTATGTGTGAGAACAATAATCACCTATTAAGCCCTATAAATGTTTGTTTACAAGCTCAAAAGCATTGTGATTCCACCTTCAAAATACACAATAGACACAGAAAATACAAAATACAAAAAAAAAACTGAACGAAACAAATCGAGCGAAAAAAACATACACACGAGTATGTATGTATCTACATGCATGTTCGTGAATAGATACACATTACCCTATAATACCTGTTATATTTTGTATCTAGATACAATATGGCTTTGCCTTTATTTAGCTCTTCCCTTCACACAACCCTCCCCATCCTCCCCTTGACAACATATATTGTGTTATTTTCACATCACGCTCTTTTGTGTGAATGCAGTCAATTATCACTCACGCAAGCTTAAACGTCGTCGTCGCGCGGGAGAGGTGGTGCTCAACGGCAGGCGGTTACAAAAAAAAAACTTACCAAAGCGTGAACACTGACAACCATCTAAAGCAACAACAACAACGACAATGGCATCGACATCATTATTATAGTTTAATTATTATTCACCTTCATTTTATTTATTAATTGTGTACAACACAACATACAGCAGCAGCAGCGGCAGAGACAGATAAGCAAATAAAATATCACTGCCGGCAATCTGTGACAGCAAATTAAAAATAATCAAAATAAAAAAAAAAATAAAAAAAAAATAAAAAATAAAATTGAAATTGAAAAAGAAAAAAAAAAACAAAAACCATTCATCAGCGAATTGTGTCATTTGATGCTTCATTGCTGTTCTGTGTAAAGCCGCATTAAGCCATTGTCAGTCACTAGATACATTTACACACACACACCTAGATACATCTATAGAGAGTGAGTATCTGTGTGTTGTGTATGGCTCGGGGGAAAACGAAAAATGAAAAATCCGAACTTATACATTTTAGATCCATCAACAAACATTGAAAAATCAGATAAAATATTTATTCAACACAGGAGCGAAACTAAAGTAACGAATGATATTTAATTACTCAGCACTATCTTTTTCGTTGTTGTTGTTTTTTATCGTTTTTTTCTTTTTTTTTTCTCTTCTTTTTCTCCGTCCTGCCACTGCTGATGTTTTCCCCTACCCTCGTCAGACTCGTTCATCTCGACGTTCGCACTACCCACTCGAGTTCGTGTATGTGGAAATTATCCCACAAAAAAAAAGAAAAAAAAAAAACACAAGTTGAAAAATGTTTATCTGCTCACATTATTTGTACGTACATATATCTGTATCTTTATATATGTACCTGTTTGTTTGTAGACAGCCGGGGGTAGGTATGCGGCAGAAGGGAAATATCTATAGAACGAACATCCTTTTGCATCGTCGAGATTTCACTGAACCAGTAACCAGACCCGAGTGCCATCCATGGCATTAAAAATAAAAACAACAACAACAAAAAAAAAAAAAAAAAGGAGGAGGATGATGCCATGCCTTCAATTTAAAATCCTCTGATTCCGTATCTTCATCTCTGGGATTCAATTTTGTTCAATATTGTGGTGCTAAGCACAGTCTGGGGAATTGAGTTGCATTCACTTAAACTTAAAATTTGAAACTTAAATTGAAGAAGATTTACGGAAGTCTAACTTAATCCTCGTTAAGTTTTTGTTGCAGAAAGATAACCATAGCTGTCAAAGTAAATAATCTTGTCTTTTTTAAAAAGGAAGATATTTGAAGCTATAAACTCATTGTATTTATCTTCATATGCTTATGTCCATTCTATTTACTAAAACAAGTTTCAATATTTAATCCGGATTAAAATTGACTATACATTGAATTAATTGAAACTTTTCTAGGTTTGAATTCTTCTCCACAAAAAAAAATTTACAAGTATGTATATGCATACAATTATTTAAGATGAATTTAAATAAATTTAACGTTTCTACTAACTATTTAATCAAGATTAACTTTGACTTGCATTGAATTGTAGGTACTGAATGAGTTCATTGGAACATGAGCAGTATAATTAGTTAAATTATCGTATTGTGGTATGAAGATTCGAGATCCTATACAATGATAAGAAATTCCCTCATCTTCAGAAAAAGATTTCAAGAATGGTGTTTTCTAATCAGTCGGATTTAACCATGTTTAAAAACTTAATTTCTGAATTCTTTATTTCCAAATGATTCTTAAATACAATAACTTTAGTTATTATCATTTTGAAAAGAACCATAAAATTAAAATTTTTACATTGGCAGATGAATGTAAAAAAAATGACATTGCTCGCTGAATGCGTCCATTACGATTTTAAGTTTATATTGCTTCTTTATCAACACTATTGCATGATCTTTTATCTGTCAAACTACAAACTATATCGAATATCCAGCATTTGAAAGAAATGTCTTTAACTCTTTTATGTAGCTGTCAAAGATATTTGGCTGAATGCGTCCCGAATCCCAGTGACAGTTCGTTTATATTCTTGTTGCATGTGCAAAGGTAAGATTATAATATGTAACTGACAGTTGCAACTTAATTCCCCAGACTTTTATATCGAGTTTTATAGTCAGTTAAGGTCTTGTTTTATTTACGCCTTCTCCCTGGAGGTGGCGCGATGCTGGCTGATTTTCTGGATCGGAATCAAAGCAATGTTTGTACATAGTTGTTTTCAACTTTTAAGTTGTATCCTGTGTGTGTGACGATTCTTGGAGTTTCTCACTCTGTCCCGAAGACAGATGAGAAGCCATCTATGGGACTTTTAAGCAACAATTAACGAGATTCTTCTAATTCTTTTTTTTTCGTATTGAATGATTTGTTTTTTTTTTTTTTATTTTTCTGTAGCAAGTTGAAAGAAGAGAAAAAAAAAAACGGAGGATGAATTGAATAGTCAGACATTGGATGTATAAATTTTATGTGATTTTTTGTTGTAATTTCTTATAAAGAAAAACCTGACGAAGTTGGCGTGATGTTACTTTGCCGTGGGCCTTAACATACAATTGGAAGCCCGAACTGTGACTTTGGGGTCGTGCGTTGCATCTCGTCTCTTACCTACCTACAAAATGAACATGCAACCCATGGTGAGTGTGACAATCGTTTCAGAGAACTCCAAACTCAAGTATATATAATTAAGTGATGTAATTGACATTTTGACAAACATTTTACGCTATTTTAATTGCTCCTCTGTCTTGTCGATGGGACCTGAAATCTGGGACCTGAGTTTTTTGTTTTTGTCTTAAGCCGAGGTGAATATTTGATTAGGTAGTTTGAAGGTAGATAAGTATCTTTTGAGTGCCTTTTTTTTGTTTAAGTAAATTGTCGATACCACCTACGGTTTTTATGGCCTAAGATACGAGTAGATTGAATTTATTTTTTCTTTAAGAAGAAGTTGTGATTTGAGATCTTAGAGTTTGATAATTGGGTGCATCATCAATGTTGATTGAACTCGACCTAAAATTCTACATCAATAGGAGTAAAACAACGTCTGACGGATCAGCTAGTAGTTTAAACAGAAAACTTGTATTTATTGGGATTTTGAGAATGTTTAAACTGATATTGCATCAAAATGGGGAAATTTCGGGTACTACTTTTCTTCGATTGAGTTAAGACCCATTTTTGGGGTAAAGTTTAAGTGAAGTAAATTTGATGGTGATTTGAGGACAAATCAGAATAATTTAAGGACAAATTTGTGTCATTAAAAGTACAAATCAATCCAGTTCTCAGTTCTTCCCCCAATCAGTCAGTCACACAGGAAGTTAAAGACCCCAAAACTCCCCTAAGACCGTTTTGGTTTATCTAAATTTTGTTTGGTATACTAAACCCATCTCTAGGTACATTGATAGAATAGGAAAATCATCAATTCCTCTTATTATCAGGGTAAGGGTAAAGGCACTTTCGAGAATAAATATCTTTATTCAAATTGATGCATAAACATCAGCATCAGAAAACCATAATTCCCCTCATCATCTCATGTATGAATTTATCCCTTCTTCCATGAATACAGAGATGCCCAGAGATGCAATAAAAAGGGAAAAGACAAAGAACGTTGGAGTTGGAGTATAATATCGACTTGGCCAATGTTCTAAAGCATTCTTATCTTATATTCTACTTTTTAGTTAACCAAATGCACAAAACCATTATGTGCTATGCGCCACTAAAGGAGCTATTGTTTTCATCCAACATTATTATGTAGAATCTCTCTCTGCCTCGATTCCCAATAATAACCCCTCCCTTCATTCTGTTGGTTCTGATGGACTCTGGGAAAAGATATAGATACTCTATTCCTATCTATCTGAGTTTGGTCTGTCTGGGTTTGTACTTTTTGTTTGTTGTTTTGTGCTAAATGGGCAAACTAAGCTCTTGGAAATATTCCTCCTCTTCTTCTTCATCTTCTTCCTTCACTACTTTTGCATTACTCGAGTTCATACTTTAACGCCCTTCTCTCTGTGTATCTATAGATATACTCGACTCATATAATAGTCGTTTTCGTTTAGCCTCTCCTCACATCAGACCTAACCCCAGTTAGGCACATCTTCTATACACAAAGTTCTACTATAATGCGGTACCGGTGCCTGTGGTATAGTGTGATGGTGGCAAAGTTCTGTGCGGTTCCATGGTTCCACATGGTGCCAGAGTCGAGTTGAGTCGAGTTCTATTGGTTCGGCAAAGGGAACGGAAGTAATCCACCTCAACCGACGAGTGTCGAATTATCGCTTTGAATATGTTAAGCTTCACAAACACACACACAAAGATACGAGTACACTCTCGTATATGCATAAAAAGATAGATATACATATATCTTTATAGATACTTTTCTATAAGAACATTTATAAGCAACGCCAGGCTTAAGGCATTAAATAAAGCCAAAGCACTGACGGACAATTGCACCGTCTAGTGCCTTAGCTCAACCTAATCTATACGTACCTACCTGTATCTTTATATCTATCTATAGATATACGAGAGTATCTAAAGAGGGATATCAGGTTTCTCCCGGTGTTTATTTTTATTTGCGATTTATACTTATATGTATGCATATAAAGAAGTAAGTAATGGAGAAACACAAAAGAAGGTGTTTTAAGTTTCAAGACTACAACGACGACGACGACGACGATGATGACGACGACGACGACGGTGAATGTATGGAAGGTCTATGGCGGCGGCAGCTCAGCTCAGCTCCGGCAATGACTCCATGTTCATGGAGTTCCTTTTGTCGTATACAAAAATATAGATACTCCGTTCTTTACCTAATAGTTGGTTGGTTGGTGTTTATATCTTTTGTATAGACCCCTAGACCCCATAATATCTTCAACATGAACCCTCTCTATCTTTTGCCTAATGGCGTTCTAATGCCAAGCTAATAGTGACATGAAAATTATCAGGTACGTGAATAGCTTGTATCTTTTATACTCTAGGTACCTTTAAGTCACTCACTACACTATAGATATAGATACAGATACAAACGAAGATATAGTCTTTTGGCTTAATCGCCTTACACTTCAGCGCTCCGCGCCACATTAGTTTCTCACATTTTTTTTTTTTTTTTTGTACCCTTCTTCGTAGAAGTTTTTGGTTTCTTAACGTTCCTTTATTCAATTCGTATCTTTTATCTTTTTTTTTGTCTGTGTTCTTTTATGTTTATTGATTGAGTGTGGTGGTTATGAAATCAACACAAAAGAAACCAATTATTATATTTTAAATCATAAGGTAGAACAATAAGCTGTTTAAGATATTATAGAATATAAATGTAGAGTACTGCCGTTTAATAGACGCGGGTGAACTCATAAAAAAACACCATGTATCTACGATTGCCTATCTAAGGTATCTTAAGAACCTTTAATATTGACCTAAGATTATTTTTTATTGAGTATGAGTGTGCATTTATATGAGTAATTGATTTAAAAATAGAAAATGTTCGAAATAAACGTTTTAAAATTGATATACAATCGTATGCATAATAATCCGATACTTTATGACTTTTGTGCAATAGAATATTTTATAGTATTAAGGTGTCAATTGAGTTCTTTGAGTTTTCGAAGCATATTTCAGAATTTATACACTTCGGTAATAAATTATGTATTTGGAAAACAACACAAAACTTAAGATCTATAGAAATGATTTTACATTTGTTAACTTGAATCTAATAATAGAAAAATTATTATTAGTGAAGAATAGAAGTTTGTCAAGATAGCACTATCACTGATCAACACAACGATATATGAAAAACTCATTAGAAAGGTGTTAATTTAGTGCGATAATCCGTTAAGTTAAGACTTTATTCCCACCAACACCCTAAGATTGCTAAGTTTTGATGATAAGACAGCAATTCTTCGAAATAAATTAGGAAGATTTAAGATATGATTCCAATAAAATTGATTGTGAAATTTGGAACCAAATAATTAATAATAGTTTCGATATGTTAATTCGACTTCCAAGAAATTTATTTCAATACTAAAGAGTTGAAGAATTGGAGTAAGAAGTAGAAAAACTGCATTTAATTTGAGGAACGGAAAAGTTTTAATAGTTCTTTTAGAAATTTGTGGAACTTGTTGGTTGAAGAACTTATGATTCAAAACTTAGGAAACAGTTTAGCCAAGTTAACTTGCCATTGAAATTCTCGTAAAATTAGTTCAAATATTAGACCCACTAAGTAACAAAAATACGTCTTCTAAATTAAAGTTCATAAGTTATCAATAGTAAATGGATGAAGTGCCCCCCTGAGTGTAAAATGTAAATTTTTATTTTTTGATTTTATTCCTATACTTCAGGATTTTTTTAATACTGAAAAGTGTTTCTAAAAATTGACAATCAGCCAATTTTATGAAAAACTTTTTAACCAGGGAATTTTTTCCTAGCTTACGGAAATGTCTGCATCTAAATAGGGAAAAAGTTTTCTGGAAAAGATTTATTTACGTTAGCAAAGTGCCCTTATTTTTTTTTAGCGATAATGCTGAATGTGTTAGTGATGGAGTCACTACTTCAAATAGTAACTGTTTTTGTGTTTTTTGAAGTGCTAATTTACCGAAACAATGTTTTTCTACGGGATGTAATAGTTTAGGCCTGTAAATTGAATGGTTTTGACTTTCCTACCTTAGGCTAAAGTTGAAACTATGAGAAGAGATTAGACCCAAAGAAATTAATTGGAAACTAACTTTTAACTTTTACTTTCATAACTTTTTTGAAGGTAATACTGGTATTTTTAAATTGTATTTCCTATTTCCAAAACTGCAATATATCTTCAAGAATGATATAGAAGTCATTGCAGCGATCTCAGATCGATGTTAATTTAGAATTCTAATTTCTGCAAGTGCAAAATTTTAGGGACACTCGTTGACTATTAAAGAGACAAGACTGCAACTGGAAGCGCAGATACAATTTCCGTTTAAATAATAAAATTTAAAGACTTTTCTAACTTATAACTTTTACATGCAGTATATTTGACATTTTCAAGGTATTGCACTTAGAATTGAACACTATTAAAACGTTGTTACGTATTGCGGTTATTATCGTTAAAATTCGAGCTTAATCGTTAAAATGCGATTACGTATAACGTGAATCGTTACGGAATTACAATGCTCGTAAGTGTTTACGATTGACATTTGGCTGTCGTTCATTTTTAGAAATAACTATAACCCAATTAAAAACTTTGCTTGAAATTTTGTTTTACAAATTTCTGACACTTCATATTAGGTGTGAAGTTTGTTGTGCTTCAAAAAAAATATATTTGTTTCGTTTTACATAATCGGTACATGTCACAACTATTGTTGTCTTCATTATCGTTAAATTTACGATCGTTTCGTAATAAGTAATAGAGCCCCAGTTTTGACAACTAGTGTTAATACAAATTTGATATCACTTGTTGAAGTGCACCAATCTCTTAGAAAGCTGTTATTTATACTACTCTTCAAGAAATTGGAAAGAACAATATCAGGGGTGGAATCACCGCATGAATTATGTCAACTTGGCATTACCGCTCTCGTTAACGAGCAATCTAGTACTTTAATTTGGAATTCTGTGATCAGTTATCAAAAGAAATTTCATTCGACAGACTAAAAGTTAACTGATGGTATGTTTTTGAAGCGAATTGTGGATCAAAATGTAAAAATTATAGTATTTATTATTTAATGGTTCTATTTTAAACAAGGTCATAAACAAAATTAACCAGGAACACGAAAATGCTATGGCAGAATATATGTCAAGACGCCCCTTATCTGGCCAAAAATGTATTGCAACCTCAATAAGACTTTGGCGTGGGATCTATTGTTTAACTCAACTTCAGAATCACTTGATAAGAACAAATAAACATAATAAATTATTTAACTGTTTTTTTTTCAATCAATTCGCAATTCACGTAAACACAGATATTATCTGTCACAACTATAGAGACTCGATGAAAATTAGAGAGAAGTTGATGTAGTAGATTATAACTACTACAATTATTAAAATCTAAACGTTACGTTCACGTCCCACTACGTATGCCATCATCCTAATGTAGTCACTCGTTGGTTCGGTAAGTGATGGCATTTACTCACTTGATGACTGATGCGATAATTCGGCTCCAGTTTAAATTAGCATTTGATATTGAAATTGACCTTATTCAAAACTTTGTATTTAAAATTTGAAGAAGTTGAGATATAACACAGTTGTTGAAATTTCAGGAGAACACACTTCAAGGTTCGTTTGGAAATACGACCTGAACAAGTTCCAAGAACAACTGAATCAGTATTTCAAGTTCTAAAGGCTTAAGTTTAAGAGCAGATTAAGTTAAGCGTTTGCTCTTTTGGTGATGATGAAAGTCTTAATTATAATTCATAGATTTAACCAAAGGGGGCTTAAACTGCACAGATCAAGTTAATCATTTATGGTCTTCAGCGTTTTCATCAACACTATTGAAAAGGATGTGTCAAAAATTGGATTCAATCTCAAACCCAATCTGTGATAGCTCATTTAACCAAAATATCCGTCAGTATACAAATATTTGGGATTTAAATAAAACCTTTTCGTCACTTTCACCATATAAAATTGTGTAAACTAGGAATCAGAATTAACACACCCTCTGTCAGTTCCTTTCCCTCTTTGAAAATACATATTTGTTAAATAAGCACATACAAAAAAAAAAAAGAAGAAACAAACAAACGAACACATCAACTAAATCAACATGGCTCCTAAGTGATAGATACATTATCCCCTAATGGCACTTTTAGCTCTAAGTAAATACTTTAATGCGCCTTTCTCCTCTCAAATGTATAGGAAGTTATTTTATCTTCATTTTACTTATATGTATATACATATGTATGTATGTATATGTGGATAACATAATTGACAAAGAATATTAATATTGAATCTGCTCATTTCAATTTACAGTCTGACAACGAGACGGACGGAGACGCAATGTGACGTTCGCCAAAACTATATATATAGATACGCTGACAATTGAACGCTGCTTCTTAATTGTATTTTGCCATTCTCTACTTCAAATCAAATATTGACTTTGGGATTATTCCACGACACAAGATAAAATTGAAAAAAAAAAAAAAAAACCAACAACATGAAGTATCTCAGAATCCATTCTGCCCGATGCCCGCTCCTCTCGTACTCGTAACTTTTGCCTTCGTTATTTATAGTCTGGTGTGTATCTTTTGTGGATTGCCTTTGTATCTCATAGTTTGTATAGATAGATACATTCTCCGTATGGCGAAGATTCTTTGAAGAAGGCGCTTCTGTGTATTTTTTTTTTTTGCTTTTTCCTGAGTCAAAGAGGAGGCTGGAAGGGAAGGGAAGGAAGAGAGGTTAAGTCCCAGTGAGATGCAATGTAGCTAAAGTGGAAGATTTTCTTTCTCGCCATTAAGCAAACATTTACAGTGGGCATTTTTATTTATTTATTCTTTTTTTTTTGGTTTTTATTCCCTGCCAAGTCAATGATGGAACGGAGATGCGCCTTCATAGTTGTACAGAATCTATACCTACCCATCATCATCATCATCGTTCCAAACAGACCCGTTCGTTCGGGGATTCGGATTCAGAGATATGGCCTTTGGAAGCTGGGAGGTATTATAATAGTGTGTGGATGTGGATGAATGAATCCGATTAAATTCTTGGAATTTCATTTTCAACGAGAATAAATTTGTTTGATGGCCTTCTGTTTATTTGTTTTTTTTTTATTTTTTTTTTCTATCCAACTTTGTATATATACATAATTAATTTATTATCTAAAGTTAATTTTTGAAATATGTAATAACCCATCCACACATGGTCGTTTTGTATTTATAGCAGATACATATATATATTCAATATTCATTATAATTATGGTTATTTGAAGATAAATTTATTTGACACATAAATAATTATAATAAAATTGTTTAAGAGATTAAATTTAAAATTAACTTGTATAAGGTAGGTTATGGGTATTTCAAAATCAATATAAAAACTTAACTATTTGTGTATTTTTATTATTTTTTTTTGAAATTTTATTATAATGTATTTATCAATTTACGAATTTATGCGAAGGAGAATTAACTTTGATTAAACTAGAAAATAAAGGTTTCGTTGTTGTTGTTGTTTTTGTTATTATAATTGGATTGAGATGAAGATACTAATCCGGATTGTTGCCATCATCGTCATCATCATCATCATCTCCGGCTTCGACACCGTCCGTTCGTTGGTATGGTAATATAAATTAAAGAATAATTAAATGGTTGTTGACCAGTTTTTGTTGTTGTTGTTGTTGTTGTTGTTGTTGTTGTTGTTCATTGTTTCTCCGTGTGGGTTATTTTTTTTTGTTTTATAATGAAACAACATAATTTGGTTTGAAATTGAATTTATGTTTAATTTTTAATTAAGTAGCAAAAGCCGATTAACATACGAATAATGATATTTTAAATAAAATAAGTTAGGTAGCTTAGCTGGATAATAAATATTAATAAAATATATCTTTGAATCTGTTTTTTTTATATGTATTGGCAAGTCATTGTTTTTGTGGATTTTTTTTTTTCAATCTGCAAAAAATACAATTTACAAAGATAAATTGGTTTCTTTTGTTCTTATAATTTAGTTTCGATTAAAATATTTTAATTTGGCAGATAAAATTATCATCATCAGAAAATTAAATATTTATAAGAAATTCCATGTGTCAGTGTTAAATTAGTTATTTACTTTATCGATTTTTTAAGCGTGTATATTTTTAATAAAATGTATAGCCTAATTATATTCATTTACTAATAGATACGACACTACACGAAGTCAGTTTCGAAGGAACAAAAAAACGTGAAGTGACATTGTACACACATATACCAAGCTTCAAATAAATCAAAAAGTTCAGAGTGAGGATTTAATATGAGGCTGTGAATGCAATAGTGGCCTATCTGCATTTCATTATTTTCTGTACCTGGAGGGTAAGCTGCCAAGTACCCAAGTTAAAATTTTTTTTGAATTTGGTCTAAGTAAAAAAGGCCTCTTACTATGTTAAGAAACTGAAATATAACAAAAATATATCACAAAATTTAACAGCTTAGGTGCAGTAGCGGATTACCTTCCAGATACACAAAATAATGCAAAATTGTACTCACGGTCACAAATGTCATTTATCATTACAAGAGTACCAAATTCGGATATTTGTGACTTTAAACTGAATTATAAACTTAAGTTGTTCTAAAGAAGTCCGAATTTCAAGCAATTTCAGTAAATTTAAAAAAAATAACAATTCAAAAAGTGCCCATACGCCATGGTGCACTTTTTTTATTCACTTTTAGAGAACCGTTTGTAACTCTTGGTTAATGTTTTCGAATTAACCTTAAATATTAAATTAAATCATTCTTACAAAAGTCCAAGTGCAACACATGTGTTTCTTACTACTGAACCGATTGACAAAACATTACACAAAAACACTCGATATAATTAACGACCTTAAAAAAAGAAAAAACCATGTAGGCATGTTCAGAATATTGTATCTAATTTGTCTTTGACAATAAAAACAAATAACACCATCAATAAAAGTAATTTATCATATTACATTCTACTTAATCATCTGTCCCAAAAGTTCATTAATAATAAAAACGAGAACAATAACAACAATAAATTACACATTCGAATGTATGTACATAAATTACGAATGTAATAATAACAATAAAATAAAAGAAGTAAATATTTAATCAATTTTTCTTAAATATAAATATTAATACAACAACAAAAAAAAAAGAAACTTCACACTTCTTGATAAAATATTTATATTTATATTTTTTGTTTGTTATTATTGTTTTTTTCTACGTCTCTGTATGTCTCCCCCCTTGGGACAAATTCTTTGTGACAAAAGCAACAAAAATATAAGTAAAAGTACTTATGTACATAAATGCAAAGGTAAATATTGACATAATATGGTTTCCTTGATAATTCTTGCTACCCTCTCGCCGCCCTGATCCCCCCTCAGCATGATTACACGCTATATTCAAGTTGTTGTTGTTGGTTTATTTTTTTGCGATTGTGGTGAAATTGTTTCTTATAATAATTTTTTTTTTTTCACTCTGCATTTTGCTGACTTCTTTGCGCGCGCCTGTCGTTTATTTGATTTATGAAGCGTAAAAACGCTTATGAGAGCGTTAAGCGTTTTGAAATGGAATTCCATGGTACAAAATGGATGAAGGGTGTACAATGTCTAAAGTAGCCTAGCCTAACCGAGCCGAACCTAGCCTAGCTAGATAATGTGTGTGTGTATATCGTTCAATCGTTAAGCCATAAAACATATTTGTCTATCTACGAGTAGATACTGATACAGAAAAAAAAAGTATCTATAAAATATTAACTGTAGTATGACTATAACGACGACGACGACGTGCATACTCGTAGTCTACTCTGCTACTTCCTTTGCTTGGCTTGAAGACTGTAGGTAGTCGGTTCGGTGGTTACAGAAACATACATACAACTAAGTAAGTGCGTCAATTCGTAAAATGTATGAAATTAGTGTTGATGGTCTCTAAGAAGTATTTCGTGCGTAAATTGTAAGCGGATTTTATGACGCAGCACAGAAAATGTATCTTACAAATACAAAATTACACACAAATGCCTAGTATAGAGAAAAGTGCTATAGATACTATTATATGTATGTTTGTATGTATGTTAAAGCTATTTGAGAATGTAGAATTAATTTATTTACTCGGTTGAAATGTAGCACTGAATTAATTATGACACCACATGCAGGCAGGTCTACATAGATAGATAGATAGATAGATAGAGATATAAAATTACAGATACATTGTTTACTATAAAATTCAATTTTATTATTTTTTTCTTTCTCAAGACTATATAAAATTTTATTTACCAACCTGAGGTGTGTTGTTTGTCTTCGATTGGGGTCGATATTAAAGGTTAGGGGTAAATTAAGTTTACCGTCCTTTTTTGTTTTTAGTTTTCAATGTTTAATCGTTTCGGTTAATTATAGGACATGATATCTTTTGAAACATTTGTAGGTTAGGTTGACTAAAAATATATTGAACCTTATAAAAATTGTGTTAATAGTCGTCTCCAACATACGCAATTTCTGAAAATAACTTCACAGAAAAAGTTTCAAAAAAATATCACGTATACGCCACAGTGTACCTCTTTTATTACATGCTTTGTACATAAGCCAAAGTAAATACAAGATTTCCAAGGTTAAAAAACATTGTTTAGCTTAGTGTAAAACTATAAACTATTTCGAAAATACCCCAAACAGTTGTCAGTTGCCAACCCCATTGGAAATTGTTAATTAAAATCAATAAATTGTTAAAAATTTTAAGCTGAATAAAGATCGAAATTGTTTCAAAATACTTACATTCTCAGAGGGGAAGAGAGAGAGGGAGAGATAATTTTTAAGTGCGTATGTTTGAATTTTTAAAGCTTATAGACAGTTACAAATTACCTAATGTATTAACAGATGTTTTTTTTTTTTTCTTTCTGTGAAAAATAAATATGAAAATATTGATTTTGTTACTGATTAATTTCTGTTAATATATGTATATTGTTTTAATTGTTTATTTAATTTCTTATTTAAATATTGATTTTCAAATTTCAAAGTTTTATGAATTATTTCATTCGTTTACATTTGAGTGTTTTATTTGTAAATTGTCTGTTGGATTAATTTCATTGAAAACTTTAAAATTTGCCGTCAATAGATATCAAGGATGATTAACTTTTGCTTAGTTTTATCGATGAAGAAATAAAATACACAATATAACCAAACTATACTTTTTTTAGATGCACATGTATGTATGTATGTTGTGGATACATATTTATACAACTTCCTCCTTAAAACCCAAACAATAGAATAGGTCATGAAACGAAACATTTCCTATATTATTTTTTTTTTTTTTGCACGTATAATAAAATACTACGCCGCACCCAGTAAAATTTGCTCGTAAATCATTTTAACGATAAGACAAAAGTAGCAGCAAAAAAAAGAGAAGAGAAATCTACAAGACAAAAAGAGTGAAAGAGAACGAAAAAGAAACAAAAATACAAAAATGATGAATTTCCTATCCTGCTATACACTCTGGGTTTTGCCTCTTCTTTCTTTTTGATTGTGCGTTCAAGTTAATATAAACAGTAGAACTACTCTAATGTGGAAGAATTTCAAGTGACAGCATATAATTGATAAAAATGACAGTTAAAATGATGGAAATGTCAAAATAATTTGTAATATATTATACATAAAATTTTGTCTTACCGTTTTCAAGAAATAATTGGAATATTCCACTGAACTTTTTGACAGCAAAACCTTAAAATTTTGACAGCTAAAGGGACACCTAAAAATGTTTTGTTTGGTTGAGAAGAGGGGGAAGTTTTAAAGTCTTTAACTTAAACAAACTTCTTAAATAAGAGAATTAATTTTAAAAAACAGTTTATAATATATTTTTTGAGGGGGAGGAGGTGTCATAAGGTTCGACCGTTTTTTGTACCGAAATAGCGAGACATCACTGTAAAATACCATTTAACTATGCTATATTTTCATTATTTCATTAAAATCCCCCCACTCCGTTTTGTCCTTCGGTGACTTTTAAATTGATGATGACGACTTAGTTTTCAGTATACACTCAGAGTGTGTCCATTTGCGAGTTTATAACATAAGTCAATCTTTGCCACACCTTTCGTCAATATTTATTCTGCATAAAGGATTTCAAAAAAAAAACATACATATCTACACGAAAGACGAACTCTTCATCAATAAAATGAATCTTCTGACAGAAAAAAAAAAAAAAACGAATTCGCATCACAAAATGACAACCAGTTTAAAACCAGTAGATATATGTATGTAGGTATAAGTTAAGTTATAGATAAGATTATATATACCCAACCTTTTCGATCGATATCCAACAAAGAGGCTTACTTACGAATGAAATAGTTTTGTGCAAAAAACACACAAAATCAATCAATTGCCGCATGATTGACTGAGCAGCAAATGAACACAAATAAAAATGAGAAGAAAAAAGGAATAAGTAGCCGTCAGGTATCTACAAGATATTTTATGGTTACCGCAACCATCTTTGTATCTGAGTTTGTTTTTTTTTTGTTTGATTTGAGTGCGAATCTATCTATCTGCTGTACTATCAAGTGCACAAATTAAGCACCACTTTGAGTGATCATTTTTATGCTCTGTTTCTCGGGTGTTTGTCATCATCTTGATGATGAAAAAGATACATAGATACTTTTGTATTTCGTATAAGTAAAATTGAAACGCACCACTTATTTGTTGTGTGTATCTTTGATAGGTTTGATTTGTATGAACATACTTAAATCTATCAGATACATATCACAAGTCGGTTTTTTTTTGTTTTTTTTTTGTTGTTGTTGGATTTTTCTTCGCATCAGCTTAATGAGGTTGACTGGTTGTCATGATTATTTTATCCAACTTAAGCTTGTTGTATAAATCCCATACTTGGTATGCATACAATGAACTCTGAAACAAGTGTGTTGCTGTTACTGGTGCTGGTGCTGTTGGCTGCTGCTGGGCAGGTTCTTTGCTCAGATACGAGCACATTAATGTATGTATCTACATATATCTATAAGTCGGTATCTGCTGACTAAATACATTCCATTCAATCAAAAGTGCAAATTAATTACCACATTCAGCTGCTATGCTTTTTGCATTTTATGTATATGGAAATAATCTTGGTGTGTTAATTTTTTTTTTATGTTTCATTTTGTATTTTTATTTTCTTATTTGTATTTTAATTCTACATTTTCACCGTTCGTTGAATAAAATAATTGCCAACGCGAAGTCTGTCTGAAGAACGATTATGATGAGGGTAATGGTGAAGAGGGGAGAAGGGAAAAAGAGAAGAGAGGAAAAGATACATTTTATGTGGACGACTGACTTTTGCTATTTCATGAGTTTGAGAAATGCCTTGAGCGTATTTAAATATCTATATCTACATATATAAAACATAGTTTCAATTCAGAAACTAGATATCTATAGAAACGGAAAGAAACGAGGGTGCCAGAGGGGAGAGGAGAGAGAGGAAAGAATTGAAATAAAATAAATCTGCCTCTAATTTGACATTAATTAATCAAATATCTGTGTTAGTTGGTTTTGAATTTGACGAGGCGCGCTTTTAGTCTTGAATTTTTTATACATACATTATTTATATTTATATTTTTATTTTATGAATATGTTTGTGTGTATTTAAGTGTGCTGTTTATTGAGTTTCTATGTTAAGATTCATTTGACATCTCGTCTTAAAGTGGTTCTATTAGATACACATGGACTTTTTAACAGAGGTAGTTTAATTGGAAGAAGAAGATAGTTGTTTTTTTTTTGTTAATCAATTAATCTTATATTCTCAAAGAAATGACATTTATAAATTGTAATTTCTTAATTGACATTTCTTTGATTGCTTTATTTGGAATGTTCTTGACAGTTCATTTAATAGATGGAACTTTTATCTGGTTTTAAGTTGAGTAGAGAACTTTTTTTGTATAGAGTTAAGGACAGATCTTAAAAAAAAGCTTTAAAAGCTTAAATTGAAGATCAAAATGTCAATATCCAAAAAGTCATTGGAAACATTTGTTTGATGGTGAAGTTTACGAACTATATGAGACGCTTTAAAACAAAAAATTTTCGAGGTACCTACGGGTGGTGCCGTTGGACCTAGTTTATTTCTTTATTGGATTCTGTAAAATTTCTGTCGAAATACTTTATAGTTCATAGTTCGTGGAAAGTTTTGAAACCCAAATTAACTGATAATGATGTCTTTAAATGAATCTAAGAATAGTTGTTACCAAAGTGTCAACATTTTCGGTTCAAACTTTGTGCGATAAATTGACAAACTTCCTCTGAACTGATTTCTCTTTTCACCCGATAAAGTTCTCTAAAAAGGGCTCATAACTTGTGACGCATATCAATTCTTCTAAAGAATCTGAAACACCTGGATGTATCTATATCTTTTTTTCAACAAATCAATCTAAACCAATATATCTACCGCTTTTATAGTAACTTTCATAAGTTTATTAATCCTTTCCTAATTCTCATTTCCATATCAAACGTACAGCTGCGTGTAGATGTATTTGTGGGGTATAATCTATTAACAAATTATCGATTAATGGCTCAACTTTGAATGTCGAATTTCTCGAATGCCAACCTATCATTTTAATTTAATTCTTTTTTTTTAATTCGTTGTCTATACTCCATAGCACCCACACAAAAGCCATTCAAAAATTTATAAGGTGCGAACTTGTTTCGACATCATTGCCGACGACGAACGTTGTCGGTCGCTGCCACCACCGCCGTCATCGCCTTAAAGATATTTATGTACGTTAAGATAGATAGATACAAAGATAGAAAAATGTTTTTTTGCCTTCTTAGCCTTCGTCAGCTTGTGGGGCAGTCGGTACGATGAATATTTAAAGAGATTCACTGGTTCATTTGGTTAACGTACCGTTCATAAAAAATACCTCCATCCCCCGCCATTTATCAGCTAGCTCTAGACAAAATGTGTTAAAATTTAAATAATTTATTTATTATTAAATTGAGATCCTATAAAGAAACAATATTTATCTATGTATCTCTATCTACATTATAATGTATCTATCTTCTAAGTGTGACGGATGAAAACAAATTACAGAGCTCTGGCATTACTCTCTCGTTGTTGTTGTTGTTTTTTGTACATTTTATTTAATTCGATATACACTCCCCTTTGAACGCCTTTTATATTAAAAAATTTATACAACAAATTTATGTTGACAACTAATTTGCGACAACACACGCGGCGGCACACACTTAATGTGGTTTAGACAAAAATGTTGCACGAACTATTTTTACTTTTTGTGGATAGATAATAAAAATATATATGTATACAAAAATAAAATATTGATTTTTTCATTTTTAACCACGGGATTGTGGCAATTTTGTTGTGGGATTTTGATTTAGTAATAAAATTTTTGAAAAAGGGGGGAAATTTTTAATCTCATGAATTAGTGAGGTGAGAGAATGTTGAATAATAATAATTTGCAGAATATTATTTTTAGTGGAATTTATGGATAAATTAATAAAATTTAATTAGAAAAAAAGTCCCTTTGACAGATGGCGCCCAATGTAAAGCCATTAGATTAGTTTGTGCATATTTACTACTTTATTTCTTAAGACGGTGTTCACATTGGGCTTATTTAAGGTAAATCACTTTTGACGTCTCATAAATTTAAGAAGATGAGGCGATAAAAAAAATTAAATGATGAAACGTCAAAATGAAAAAAATGTGACATGTGAAAACTGTCAAAGATTTTAGAAGAAGAGAGAGATTTAGTGATGAAATGTCAAAATGAACCAATGTGATATGTGAAAAATGTCATAGATGTCAGATTGCAAAGAAGTAGAAAGAGATTAACTGATGAAACGTCAAAATTAACAAAAATGAAAACTGACATTGATGTCCAAAAGTAGAGAAGTAGGTTTTTAGTGCGTGTTTTAAGAAAACGTCTCTTTAGTGCATTCCATTTTTTGATGAATGACTAGAGTTTGACATTGATAAACTACTTCATTCTCTTACTGTCAGAGGTCAAGAATGATGTCACTGTGACGAAATGGTACATTTTCCAAGACTATGTTTTTGACATCAAAAATTGATATTCATTGTAGTCATCAAATTTGATAAAAGAATTTAGCCAAAAGTTTTATTGTTAAAAGAAAAATGGAGTACCTCAGGGTTCATTGTTTCATACACTTCTTTTTCCTTTCTGTTATGATCATTTTTGCTATTGATCATTGTTAGTTAGCACTATGATTAAGTTCATTTTAAGAAAATATTGCTTTCCATCAGCTTCTTTTTTTCCAGTAATAAAATTTTACAGATTGAACTCAAAATTTAGCCTTTCTCTAGAATTTACAGACCAGACAGTTGTTGTTTCACCTTAAATGTGTGGCCTATAAATATTTTCTAGGAAAAAAAAAAAAAAAAAAAAACAGAGAAAGCAAACTATAAAACGGCCCCACCCGAAAATAACTTTATATTTCATTTTACCTAAATTGTTTCTTCATAAATTTTATGTTCAATCTGATGTCACCCTAAAAAAAAACGAAAACGAAAACTTAAAACTGAAACAAAAATATTTTCATTCTTTCGTGTCTACCATTTGTCATAACATTTGGATTTTTGATGTCTCTCGGCCTTGGTCGTGCCTTAATTTATTTTTTGAAGACAACAAAATAAAATAAAAAAAGACTTAAATGTGACATAAAAGTTATGTTTATTTAAAGATAAACACTATGACTGCATCATAAATCAATACCGTAAATTGGAGCCTAAAATTTTATTAAAAAAAAAAACAAGCACAGGGATATTTTTGTTTTATCCCAAAAAAGCCCCCCCAAAAAAAAAACAAAAAATAATGAGATGATTATGTAAATTTTGTTTCTTTTTTTTTATAAATTAAGACAGAACCGAATTGAATTGGTCCATTAATGTGTCTTAAAAACAAATACAAAATTTTTTGCGTGGGTCTTAATGTTCTTAAGATACTTTTGTGTATATAATTTTTTTTTTAAATCACTTTTGATTATTTTAATGAGCTTAACGATTAAATGCGGTTAAAATACAAAATTCCTATAGCTTAACGGGTGTCATAAAAATTGTATATTTATGGAATTGTAAGAAAATATTTTTCATTAAGGTGCAACCGCATTGGTTTTTAATTTAAAATTATGATGATATCGAATTTCTAACTGAAACTAATCGATAAGTTTTTGTATTTTATATGTCAAGATGGTGGTGGTGGATCTTGTGGGTCGCCACCGTGAGTTTCCGACGGAATAAATTAGAACTTTTAAGATGATGTTAACAAATTTGGTTCCACACATAAATGGAGGTCCAAACTTCATTAATTCAATTTTTTACCTTAAGGGCTTTTTGGAGGAAACAAAAATGAAGATATGAAGATTTTTTCAACGTGAGTCATTTCAGACTGGCATCTTTTATACAACACTGTAATAAAGTCACTTTCAGAAGTGAGTTTACCATATTTGACTTATATACTTTAATCTAGTGACAATGACGTCTGTTAAGTTAGATTTAAATGTTTTGATATCTCCTAGTTCTGTCTCGGATTGTATTTTAATGACATCTGTCATTTTAGGCTTGAATTTGATATACTTCTGTTATGACATACTGTAATTTTGTGACGTTTAATTTAGTCACAGCATTCTTCTCAGACTGAAGGATTTAACTGTCAGTTATTCAAGACAAATATTAAGTGACGTATGGTATTTCAAGTTTCAAATGATTTGACGTCTGTTATTTCATAAAGGAATAAAGTGACGTTTGCAATTTAAGACTATGATTGAATTACATTATTGCTTTTAATCAGTTGACGTTTGCTTCGATTTTTCTGACTTTTCTGACATTATAATTAAGTGATGCCTGCTAGAGATATCTTAGAATGTATTTTAGTGATATCTGCTGAACGAGTGGTGTTGTGTGAATATCATAAAGTGACATCTGCTAGTATAGTGTCATAATGCCCAAATATGTGATGGATTAGAATTTAGAGACGTTCGCTATTTAAGTAACGTCTACTATGTCAAACTTTAGGTTAGTAATTACTAGTGACGTCTTCTAATTGAGTGACATCATACTTGTCAAATTTAGTGACGTCTGGTAGTGATAACTTTGACCGTATTTAAGTGACGTTACAGTAATAAGGAGTGAGA
This sequence comes from Scaeva pyrastri, assembly GCA_905146935.1. NCBI lineage: Eukaryota > Metazoa > Arthropoda > Insecta > Diptera > Syrphidae > Scaeva > Scaeva pyrastri. The sequence continues at coordinate 10,478,035 of LR989928.1, read as the reverse complement.
TTTTCTAATCGAGTGACATTTAACGTCTGTTAGTGTAGACTTTGACAGTATTATTTTTAAGTGACCTTTGCTATGATTTCTGACTTTAATTTAGTAATAAGAAGTGACATTTTCGCATCGAGTGACATTTAACGAGAATTTGGTGACGTTTGACTTAATCTGCATTTAAGTGACGCCAGATTTCAATCAAGTGACATATATTAATTCAGAAAGAAATTCAGTGACACATGGAAGTATCATTATAACAAAAAATGTAATTTTTCAAAAGACTGGAATTTTCTGTCCCAAATTTCAACTTATAGTGTCATTCGATACTTTAAAGACTCTTTCTGATGACATAACTCAAGTAGGTACACTTCTTCGATATAAGCTCTAAGTGAAAAAATTTCTAACAAGAATAATAATCGCTTTGAATTGATTGGCGCCATGAAGTCAGGATCAAATTCAACTGATTGTAAAAAATGCCCTAAGAGCATTTACATTCTCACCTACAAATATAAAATAAAATAACATCTGAAGCCATAGTTTCTATACCTGGCAATACTAACTCGTGTATCTGTGTAAGTATATGGAAATACACACAAATACGTCTTGTATACAATAGGGGGGTATCAAATAGGTACCTTCCTACATTCAAGATTATTACAATTTTTTTTATGTTTTTTTTTTTGCAAAAATTCCAGAAGAGTTCACATGACAGACATGAACTCTGCAAATGGAATTATTTCCGCTTCTTTAACTTGTGGTTTTCTATGCTTCGTCTCTCATAACTACGAGAAAACGAACACGACGAGAAAAAAAAAGGAAAAAAAATAACAATAAACAATGAAAATGAAGATGAAGATACAATAATACCCCTAATCGATATTCTATCGTTCCAGTCCCGTTCCGGCGAAACGTCGTCGTCGCATCCCGAACCCGTCTCCTACCTTCTGTATTTGTATGTGTGTGTGTGTGTTTGTGTTTTTTTTTATGATTATCTTTATAACGATTTATGTTATTGCCTGATCAATTTAGATTCTATAAGTTGTATCTTTTTGTATATATGTAGATACAATATCTATACACAATATTAGAGGTTAGAGAAATCAAATTAAATTGCTTCTTATTTCATTTGAGACTCGGATTAGTTTTGTAGTTTTTTTTTTTTTTTGTATTTCCACAGAAGGAAAACGACAGCAATTATTTTATTACGTTATTTGGCTAAAAAGCTTAAGAAAAATAGCTCTGAAAGTTGACAATTTTTTATGACGTCATAAATGATAACGATAATGATATGGAAATGGAATGTTTCTGTATACAAGGGTGGTTGGTGTATTGGCCATAAAAGCCAACTTTAACCTCTTTATGGAGAGGGTGTTTTGTGTGGTTGTAAAATGAGAATGCTCAAAGTGTTTGTGCTTAAAGCAAAATAACTCTGCGCGCTACTTTATTGTGACATAATGGCTGGTGATTAAGCTCAAGTTTCTTTTGAGCAATGTTACAAAAAAAAGAACACCCACACACTAACTTTATACCCACACCATCATCATCATCACCATCACCATAAACCTACGACGACGATGACGACGTCAGAAATGGAACTCTATTAAAAGGCTAATGTTTGTCATTAGACGTGATTTTCATTTTAAGTAAATAGAGGTTTCAATTTCACAGTAACAAAAAAAAAAACAGAAATGAAATAAAATGGAGTTTTGTAATTTTCATTTGACATTTAAGAAAGTGACATGGATAATAACGGTAGAATTAAAACTCATTTGGACATTATTAAAATGGTTTGACGTTTACTATATAAAAGTATTTAAACGATTCCAAGGAAACGTTGGAAATGGTGTAAACAGCATTTTGTTAAATGGTGTTTTAGATAATTGGCAAAAAACCTTAATAACTTTATATAGTTCTTTTTCTTATTTGTGTGTAATAGACTCATTTTAAATCAACAAAGAAAAAATAAATGTGTTGGGTAATTTGAAACGAAGTTCAAAGCTTCTCATTAAAACATATCAAAAAGAAAGATCTTTTAAACTATTTCTAAATGCTCAAGCGTTTATAAAATGGATTTATGGTGAGATTTTTGTGTAACTTTGAAGGTGTTACAAAGAAATGTTTCTCAGATCTTATCAATTACATCATTCGTTTGGTATTTTGACTTTCGGTGTAATGATTTACAACAATTAATCTTTCCAGTGTGGGTGGTGTTGGTTTGAACTTTGAAGAAAAAGATAAATGGAGAAGACCTACAATATTCCCAGAGATGAAATATTAGATGAGAATGATAAATTCATAATTTACACACAAAAGAAAACCGATTCACTTTAGAAAGTTGAATTGTATACTTAACTGGCGCCCAAGGGAAGAACAATCCTATTTAAAACTCAATATATTTTCTTCAACATTTGCAATTAATTGTTTAAAGAGCTTATTTAAGAAAGAACAATTAATTTAACAAAAAATGTTGGCACATGGTTGAATATAATTTTAAAAATGGCGCCCAACGCTATGAAAATATGAGTTTATCATCATTTAAGAAAGGTATTCATGATATTTTAAATCATTCTATTGTGAATCGCTTTGTAGAATTAGAATAAACACTTTGAATTAAAAAGTATAAAAGGTAGGAGTGGCGCCCAACTGAGAAAAATTTCATCAAATTTAAATGAAATGTGCGTAGGAACAAGTTGTAACTCTTAATTTTAATCATTTAAATACTTTTTGCTTAATTACACTCTAGGATTAACATTTCAGAGGAAAAAATCCGGGTCGAGCCCCCAGATTTATAGAAAAAGTAATTATTTTTGCCATGCGAGTGTTTTTCGGGCTATCCAACATTTTAAATCCTCATTTAAAGGTGATATTTACTCTTTTAGTATTCTCGCAATTGAAATTCGAACATAAAGTACATTTACATCACCTAATAAACATTCATTCAACGCATTTAATATAAAATTCTTTTCCTATAATAAATAATAATTCTTTTCATAAATTTTTCTGAGTCCTGTGCTCAATAATTTATTATTTATTTTCCCCCAAACTGGCAATGCTAAAATTTGTATCCTCCAGCAAATACAAAAAAAAAAAAACGAACAAAACATAAGGCACACCAAAGTCGAAGTCGTTCCTTCCTGGAGATGATGATGGTTTGTATCTTTTGGGGAATTGACGACAAAATAATAGCAAGCGATTTCAAATGCCGATTCGAGAGCTAAAGGAATATGCCACCGCTGTGAAAACTAAAGCCCTCCGACAAACAGTAGATAGATACACGTATTCGTGTGGAGTTGTGATGAAGAGAGGAGAGGAGAGGAAAGAGGAGATAGCTCCCATTGGCTCCAAACAATCACCCTCGTATAGTCTCATAGAAATACAAGATAGAAAGATAAATACACTTCCATTCACTTACTCACTCAATTCTATAGAGGCGCCCGCTGCCGCCACCACCGTCACCACATCAAGAGGCAAGCAGAAAGACAAAACCCCGACAGCAAGTATCGCAGCATAGAACACAGAAGTGGATTTCGATTCCAACTCGTAGATATCGCTCCTCGCTGCCAAAAGCAATTTGTAGTTTGTTCTTTGTACACATGCGTTTGCCTTGCAAACGGAAAACTCTTTGAATGTGTGTATCTGTGTGAGTATGGAGTATCTGTGAGATGTCATTGTGTATTTTTGTAGAATATACGAGTATACTATAGCAGGATTGGATTTCCTTTGCTGTGTGTGGTCGTAAAGTGGCATGGAACTCATGGGGTGGCTTGGCTATAAGCCTTCTGTTTGATGACGCGGCGGCGGAACGGAAAAGTGAAATGGGCAAGCATCCAGTGTACGGATGTATAGAAGTGCGGTTAAAATTCAATTGAAAATTACAACTTGTAGTGCTTGATATTGAAAATGTACGGCATGGCGGATATATTCATACACACACATATCTATCTGTTTATCTACATTAATGCGCCAGGGATTTCGCTGTAGAGTAGATTTCCATCCAAAAAACCACATAGGGGATGACTGTGGTCGAATAGTTAAAATTCCACACGGCGATGATGACAAATAGTAATTAATTGAAGTGTAATTATATTTTCTGAAAACAGAGACAGAGACAGAGAGTGAGAGCGAGAGAGGAAGTGAAAAAAAATTACACTGAACATGATTTCCCAAAGATATCTACATCAATGTACATACTTTGAATTTTATGTAAAAATTTCAGACTACCTACAAAACGATACCCATTAAGAGTCTCATCAAACATAAATATATTGTATGTTCGTATGTAAACTCGTTCCCTACCTGAAATGGAAGAGCAGGTTTGTTTTTGTTTGGATTAATATTAAGTACTTTACACCTCATTATCTTGCTTATTAAGCTTAACACACAGATCTATACACACACACATATACATATATGTATGTAGACACACAAACACATTAAATAGGTTAACTGTATAATCGGAAATCGGAAGGTGTGATTTTAAATGAGCTAGATTGATATCATCAATGTTTGTTTTTTTTTTTTTTTTGCGATAAAGGTTTAGATTTTAATTGGATTTTCAAAGAAGATAAGGGCAATTTTGTGAAAACTGAAAATTACAATAAAATTAGGGTTTGGTTTTGGGGGTGTTGACAAGGGTCTTGAGAAAATAAAAATAAATTGGACACACAAAAAGGGTTTGAGGTCGTTCTTTTATGTTTTGAGGTAAGTTTTCATTTGTTTTAATGAACGGAACTCAATCAATATAGAAATAGAAACTTCATTAAAATGTAAGCAATTTAGCTAAGAACTTTTTCTTATTTAACTGGCGCCCGAGAGGGGATCAAAACTATTCTTTCAACTTCAATCAATATCCTAGTCTATATTGTGTGACTACACAGAAAGAATACTACAAGATCAGTTTAGTTTCTTGATATTGTTTTATTTTTATTGACTTTTTTTCTTTGTTGGGCGCCACTTATTCGTATGATAATTTTTGAATCTATGAAGAATTTTTTCAATTTCAAACCTCTTTCACATTAAATTTAAGTAAATACTGTATTTGCTTTTAAGTGTTTTCCGAGAGCAGATGAAAATGATTTTTTTAGACCAAAAAGTGGCGCCCAACATACACAAAGTAAACAGTAACTGTTCGTTTCTCTTAATATAATATGAAAAGAACATGTGAAATCTCAGTATGGACCCTTGGTAAAATTGCTTCACAATTCTTTATTCATTTCTGGCAATGTTTTGTTTTGCAAAAGTGGCGCCCAACAATGACATAATTGATTTAACAAAACAAAAGAATAAAGATAAAATGAATCAATTAGATGCACGAAATGATATGCCAAATAGTTTTTCAATCATTCCCACCCACATGAAAAACAGTAGTATCAATTTATTTTCTAAGTGGCGCCCAACAAAGAAAAACAAAAATCAATGCGAAACTTTTAAGAAGAACCATAAATTTCACAAAAGAAAAAAAAAATCAAAATGAAAAACACCTAAATCAAACAAAACAAAGCCGCAATCTAATCTTTTATTTTTACTGTAGCAAATACATTCATCATTCAGCATTTGACAGCGCAGTTTTTCACCACGAAAAACTTAAACATTCCAAAAAAAAAAGATGTATCTACCTATCTATCTATGGAATTGATCAAAGACCCCAAAAATTCCATGGATACAGATACATACATTCACATACCTACCGATACCTATAAATGATGGACCATTATGCTGATTATTATGTATATAGAAACAAAATTCACGGTTCAAGTAGAAATGTTAAAAATAAACAAGACAAAAAAAAGTTTATTGAAATGTGAATAAATACAATAACAAAAAAAAACCTAAGTAGGTACTAAAAAAAAAAATAATAATGAACACGAGAATTCCAATTCAACATTACAAAAAAAAATACACTATTGAAACAGAAAAAAGGAACCCTAATACGAGATGCATTCATTTTCAAAAAAAAAAAAAAGAATACAACAAAATAAAATATGTTCTTTTGTTAATTTTCTTGGCTTTTATTTTTTTTTTCTAAATGGAACTCAAATGGAAAAGAATGACGGCAAAGTGTTGGTTGTGGGAAGAGAAGGGCAAAAGAAAATCTCCCATATATTCTGTTCTGGATTTTTGTTTGTGTATTACTGGTGTTACCATAACTCTTTTTAAAATTAAAACTTTACAAATTTTAAATTGATTATTCTTAGTCATCTGTCGTGTTGACAGATAACAAAATAACGAAATAAACAACGTTACCAGATAAGATATTCGTGAGGAAATGCCATTTAAAATAAATTTTTAAAATACTTTACTGTCATTCTTATATTTGAAAACTATTTAAAGAACTGGAAAATGGAGTGGAATATATTTATTTGAAGAGCACTCAAAAATATAGCCAGTTAGAGGATCTTGTTTTTATTTATGTAGGTGTATAAAAACTTAAGTATAGCTTATTGTTGTTAAAAGTCTAAATAGAAAGGTATTTTTTCCACTAACAACCACTTCAAATTAACAAAACTTTGAAGTATAAATTGATCTTTTCCTTAAAGGGTTTATAAGTTTTTCCAATTAAATCAACAAAGTACTTTACTTAAGAAAGTTTTGCTTGTTGAATTGGATATTTTTTAATTTTTTTACATATTAACAGTTGAACTTGTAAGTAAGCTTCATTTAAGTGGTTATTACTGTTTTTTGTAAGTGCTTTTAAACTATAAAATTGATACTTGTTCTTATAAATAATAATCAGCTCCATGCTGCTTAATAGTTTCAAGTGAAAATCAGTATTCTGTAAATTAGAGTAATTGGTCCAAAAAACTCAGATAAAATTTTATTTTTTAAAGTTGGATTAAATTTTTTTTAAATGATACAAATTTGTAAAATATTTTCTTATTTATTTTAAGAATAATTACAAAAAAAACGGATAGAACAACTGTGGTTTATTGTTTTCACGTTGATTCTAATCTTTATTTTAGAATAAAAGTATAATAGTCACTTGATTAAATTTTTTAACTGTGGATTAAATGAATGCTTATTAACTCTACAAATAAATCAAGGCCGTTTCATTCCAAAAAGACTATTATACATCATGTATAAGATTTTAAATTCTTCTATTTTAATTATAGTATATTGCATAGAATTTAAAATTTTGGTGCATTAACTCAGATTAAACTTTAATCCTACGATTAAAAAACACTAGGCATATTTTGAGTGTATAGATCAAAAGTATTCTTTTAAAAAACTGTTTTAAAATTAAATGAATGCCCAAGAACCTTTTTACAATTCGAATTATTAGTCAAGTTTAAGATTTCAGATTTACGATGGTTTAACTTAAGTGACCGAAGGCTTAAAGAAAATAAGATCTGTTGTGCTTTTACTTTAAGCTTCTTTAACATATTCCTTGTTAGTTATAGTTATGGATGGACTTGAAGATTCAAAGACTTAGTACCTATTCTTTTTCGAGTCATCATGACACAATTTAAGACCTATTCGTCGTCGTCAGCACAGTTCGTGTATTCCTATTTTTCACACCTAAACTGTCTCAAAACAACTTAAAATTGTTTTTTATAATACCTTTCCACTAATCTTAATAAATTGATTAAAATGGTTGAAGTTTTGTATTTAAAAAAAAATTGTATGCTCGTAAATTTATGCAAAATAATTAACTACACTTTGGTCACCCTAATACAAATACTGCATACTTTTTCCTATAGGGTAGTGGCGGGCTTATGGACTTGAGTTTTGAGTCGAGTGTGGGTACGAAAACGGATAGAATAATTTTTCGTGCTCTCCGGTCCTCTCCATATACAAGTGTACTTTACATTGTACAAGAGTCCATGTAAAAATATCGATACACAATATAATGTGGCTGTAGCTGTGTGTATAGGGACTCACGACTACACACTACACTATACGCGTTAAAATGTTCACATACATACATGTACTACATATGTATGTATGTATATTTGTAACAGGTTTTCATCAAGACTATAAGCATAAATCGCTTTGTTAGTAGAGTGGTAGAGTCTCTCTGGAATCGGAGCAGAGTGTAGAATAAAAAGATGTCCTTTAAGTTTGAGGATGACTGCTAAAAAGTATCTACTGGATATGTCCCGGAATTATAATATGAAGGTAACAAAAGGGCATGTTCATTTTTTTTTTTGAAAAAATATGAATCCAATAAGAAAAATAGATACCCATTTGAAAAAAAAACAAACTTACCTTTTTAGATACGAAAATTAATCGCAATTGATAATCCACATTTAATGTAAACGAAAATATTTGTAATCCTTTTTGGGGCTGGTTATTTTTTTTTTTTGGAAATTTTGATATTTTTTTGCTGTTTATTTCAAAAATTCAATTTTTGTTCTTATGGAATTATTTTGTTTCTCTTTGGTTAGCCCATGTGTGGGTTGGGTGTTAAGAAATGGCGCCTTAGAGATTTGCTAAAAAAAGTTATCCACAAAATTAGGTTCCAATTAAAAGACAAGGAAGCTTCCTTTCATTTAACACGCGGGGGCGCTGCATTAACGGGGTTAGAAAAGGGTTAAGCAATGTTGAAGGAAATGCGAAAGGGGGGCACGGCCAAAGGGTGTGCGAAAATTATACCCTTTTCGCGTCTTTTCTTGACGGTTTATTTTCTTTTATTTTTATTTATTTTTTTTTTCCTTTCGAAGAGACACGATGAGAACGACACAAGAGAGAGAGAGAGAGTGAACGACGACGACGGCAAAAGATATTTTCTCTCTATACTCAACTATCTCTGTCTCTCTTTTATAAAGTGTGTGTAAATTTTTGAACCTTTTCCGAGATTCGAGGGAGAAAGAGAGCGCCGACACGACACGGATGATAATGATGATAATTTTCGATTTGTTTTTGTTGTTTTTTCTTATTATTTATTATTTTTTTCTTCTGTTGTATTTTTCTGGTGGTCGGTAGGTCGGTCGGTCGGTATGAAGGGGGGGTTATTGTGTACTTTATTTTATTCGGAAACCGAATCCATACCCCAATGGGTCTGGTGGGTAATTTTTACTGCGCAGCCACTGGCTGGCATATTATTTCACTTCACTATGCTCCGTTTTTGTTGTTGTTGTTGTCGGTGTTGTTGTTGTTGTTGCAAATGATGCAAAAGGCGAAAAAGGCGGTGGATGAAAAAACACACTCACTGGCACTGGGAATTGAACTCAAGAGAGGACACCAAACCAACAAGAACCAACAAAAAAAAAAAATATGAAACGAACGAAAAAAAAGTGGACCGAACGGCGAACACCGCGAACTATATAAGAAACGTTGACGAAATATCACGAATTTCTTCTTATTTTTTTTTTTTGCTTAAAATTTTTTTGTTTCCACAAAGAATTTTTTCCAAAAAAAAAATTAAATAAAATGCAAAAATTCACGGTTAAACACTTTCAAAGGGCTTTCGATAAAGATGACGTACTTATTTGAATATTTCTGCACTGCACATTATTTGTATTTTATATAAGAAATTTAAGAACACTTCAAAATTTATTTTCCCCCAGAAAAAGAGACACACTTTTTCATCAAATTTCCAATTTCCATCTTATTTGGGCAAATAGGGATATTGAGATACTTTTGTATCTTTAACACTTTTCATTTGATTTTATTGTATAAATTTTGGATTTTTTCCTTTCACTTAAATAACTATGAATTTTTATTCACATTTCGTATCTGTGAGATACTTTTTATTCCACAAAGATAGATAGGTATTCAGGATTGAACTGTTTTGAGTATTATAATTTTTTTCCGAGGATGAGGAATTGAAATTCCAAATTAAACTTATTCCTAGAAGTTAAGTGTATCTATATTTTTTCTCTCTGTTTATTTTTTTTTAATTTTTTTGTTATTCCTTTTATTTTTGAATATTTTTTCACAAAAATTTTAAGGTAATTTTTTTCCTTTCTGTTCGAACCGTCGTCGAACCGGGGTACGAACGTCAACGTACAGCGCGTACAACGAACGAGCAAAGTTCTCCCGTATCTATACACAAAGCGACGCGGAATTTCTATGAAAACGAAATAATATCTTTTTTTTTTTCTTTTGGTTTTTCTTTTTCGGTGAGATACACTTCTCTCATTTGATTCGACTCTGTCGATCTTTACAACATAGATACATACATTCAAACAAATCCACGCACACCATTGGAAATGTTTGGAAGTGTTGGAGAATAATAATGGCGGAATTGGGTGCAGTTTGAGAGCGACTATGAGGGCATTTGGCTGAGTTTATGTGTGTGTGAACGGGTCATTGGCGGCCATGATGGATTTTGTGTTGTCGTCTCGTGTTGTCTCTGTTCTCTGATTGAAATCGACAATAGTGTGATTTCGTCGTTTGGTTTTGGTGTATGGAATATGGTGTGTTGTGTTTGTTTTATTTCTTTCTGCAAAGAGAATGGTGAGAGAGTTAATTTGGTGTTAGTTTCAGTCTCATCTCATTGATTGTCAAACTTTGTGACTCTCTTTATTTTGTGGATAGGTAGGTATCTGAGAAAGGTTTTGATTATTATAGATTGTTTTGTTTTTATTGTAAACAATTGTTTATTCTTTTGAAAATATTGTAAATTGCCTATGATTGAGAGTTAACAGATAATTACTTCTTATTTCGTATTTATTAATAAGGTTCAAATGGTTGGCATTAGATCTTAGAGTAATTTATCAGTTGTTCTCAAACATATAGTAACTTAAAGTGTACATATTAATTTCTCTATACACTGAGCATTGAGCATGAAGTTGTTTTATCTGTACCGGCTTTTGTTGACAAATAAGTGCAAACTTTTACGTTAGCTCCCTTGTCCCTTTTCTTTCTTTATTTTTTTTTGTGAAGGGCTATACGAGTACGTAGGTAGGCAATTATTTATGGATAATTATGGTTGAATGGTTTTAAAGGCAGAAAATGGTAGGTACATAGGAAGGTGGATATTATAACTACCTTATACATTACTGGGTTGTTTTTCTCTTAAGGCTAATTTGTTTTGACAAGAAGGAAACCAATAATATAGGAAATAAGTAATGTTTATTTTTGAACTTGAGTACAGATGAGTTTTTGACGTTGAGTCAAAAAAAAAAGATGATTATGAGTTACATATGATGAAATTGAGGACTTTTGATCTTTTAATTTATAATTAAATTTCTTGACTTTATTAAAAAGAATTATTTTTGAAGTTTAACTTAGAATCGGTAGGAGAATAAATTTACAATGAAAAGGTATAATTCGATCACCGAAATCAAGTATAGATGACTGTGGTTAGTTAAAAGATGAAGGCGATCTGAAGCCTGTCGTATGGGGTTGTCATATGTTCTTTCTTTTCTATTCATTTTCGTTTTGTAATGTATCATCTGATAGTCTCAGTCGCTAAAATGCAGTGTTTCTACTCCTTACATTAATCGTTAGAGCTCCAAAGGACTTGTTGATACCTAAAGACTTGATGTGAACACATCCTTAAGCAAATACCTAATAATGTATGTACATCAATTCAAAATAAATATATCAGCTTAATAATATCTCAAAACAACAATATGTAATACAATAGTGCCCTGAGGCGTATACGCACTATTTATTTAGAATTAATTTTAAAACTAGTGTCTTCCTTTCTTTGGAAGATGATATCCAAAAATAAGTTTATTCCTTAAATTCATTTCAATTTTATTTCAAAAATAAACCCCCCTCTCCCCAAAATTTATTCTGTAATATCTTGATTAAGACAAAAGAAATACCAAACAAAAGAAACTCTTGTACATACTCGTATTTCTAAAGTTTAATGTAAAAACCTAAATCTATTCCCAAAACCATCGGACACGGATATTGGACATATATTTAGTGTCACTTTAACTAAATCTCTTTTGAGACCATTAACTTTGTAAAAAGAAGACTACCTACACAAAAAAAAGGACCAGAAGATAAATTCCAAAAGTTCCTTATAAGAGTATAGGAAGATATATTCACAAGAGAAAATCCATTCAAACCTCAGCTGAACATTTTGTGGTTAACACAAATTTCCATATAAAATATGCCGCAATACACAGAAATGTACACATGTACAAATATATAAATACCTACACAAGGCACGGCACACCCAAAGGTCAAGTCAATAACGTTTATTTAATTTTTATACTCATACAAAATATGTAGAGGTATTGTATGGTATATCCTTCAGGGTAATATAGAAATAAAAGAAATCGAAATCTAGAAAACTTCGCTACCTCATCGCTTGCGCCGAAATATAAAAAAAAAAGAAAAGAAGGACATAAAACACCCACACAAACACACACACATATAGTGTGATACACACCACCCAAAAAAACAGTCACATACATGTCCTTGTGTCGTGTCGACAAAATATATAAAAAAAAACGTATTTTAAACTTAAAATCCCATAAGAAGACGAAAATATGTATATCCCTTAAAATGGCTTCCATTCTTGTTTTTTTTTTGTTCTCTTCTTTTCAAAAGGATTTGGTGTATGGTAAATAAAAAATATATATTTAAAAAATAAAAAAAAAAATAATAATATAAAGGAAAGAAAAAAATAACGATGACAAAGGGAATCATTGCAAATCTCTTGGCAATCATTTTTCTTTTTTTTTCGTCCTTTTTTTTGTGTTGTTGTGTATAAATTCAATTCAATTTCTAATAACAATACCAGCACGCACATTTCTTCACTCAATTTCATTTTTATTAGCCCAATACTTAAACAGGGATACCATTTTCCAAGAGAGCTGTGTGGGTGTGTGTGTAGCTTAAGTTATGTGGAACAGAGTCAGATTCAGATTAGAAAAGGGACACTACTTGACAACTTGAATCCATTTCACTCAAGTATGACTTAAATCATTTTTGCTTAAAAGTTTAGTTTTAATAGCTGTCAATCAAAGCTGTCAAAAACTAGCTAACTGTCATATTAAAAACTGGTTCTATAGTTTGACAATTGAATTTATCATGTTCAAAACTCAAAATTTATTTATCTGCTAATTTGGATTGTTTGAAAGCAGACATTTAACTAATTGCCAAATGGAACTGTCAAAAATGTTTTTATTTTGAATTTTGACAGCCAAAGCATTGGTTTTCTATCTAAATTTGTGTTGACAACTAAGCTTACTATATCGAACGAATGACATGCTCTCTAAACAATCTTGACAGCTTGAAGGCAAGTCATTTGGCTTACTGTCAATTAAAATTGGTAAAAATATTGTTGAAGCCCAACTGTAATTTGATCAACTGTCAAAAAAAGCAGATTTTTACAATTAAGTGACCAAGCATGAATTTATTTCACAGATTAGTTGACAACCAAGTATTATCTCCTCGTAGTTAATGTCAACCAGACATCAGTCAAAGAATTTTAGACGCAAGCAGTTTGAAAAGTCAAAACTGACAAAGCAAATCCACCCCTGCAAAAGTGTATGTGTTCAGTCGAATAATAAATACCAATAGAAATGAAATCATATTATTCCGGATGTGAAACGAAATAAGGACATCATAAAATTTGCTTCTTTAGAGAACAACTCTGGGGGATTGAATATTATTATGACGTATGTGCGGTGGAGATGAATAAGTGTGTCAGAAAGGTAAGGTGAAGGTAAATATACAAAAACAAAAAAAGAACTGACAGAACAAAAAGAAAGAAAAAAAAATATCCTTCATCTGATTTGATTTTCCTTCCATCTTTTTTATTTTTTTATTTTCGTCAACTTTGTTGTTTCTTTGAAAGCTTGAATTTCGTCTTTTTTTGTTTTCTTTTTTTTAAAGTTTTTCTTTCTCTTTTACAAGAAGAAAAATAAAAACAAATATTATGTAAATCATCCAACATTGAAATATTTTTTTACCTCAAGTCCTGTGTGTGAGTGTTTGTGTGCTGTTTTTGATGTGTGCTGCAGAGGCAAAAGTGCACAGAAGCGATTGATGTCATCCTTTTGATTAAAAATCCAAGAAAAGATTGAAACTAAATTAAAAAAAAAAATCCCTTCTTGTTCTCGGCAGGGAAGCCTTTTTCCTCGTCGTAGGTAGGTAGGTATTTCATTTTTTATCACAGTCCTTATTTCACAAGAGGACTTTGTGTAAAGTCCTTTTTTTTGTGTGTTTGTTGATAAATTGTCATATCGATGGGGCGCACAACGAGAATAAATTTACTTTTTCTCAGCTCCTTCGTCAACCTGCAATCTGTCAGGATATACTATACCTACGATATGTTTATGACGTAATGTTAGGAAAACATCAAGGATATACTTGAGTTTAAGACACTCAATGACTATATCCTTGTATATACTATACACTACACACATGCGAGGAAGTAGAACATTAGACCTAAAGATGTGAAGAGTGTAACCCAAGCACGTGCCCAGTGTAGGTCTCAAGAGCCATTGAAAAAAATTGGAGCGTGTGTATGTGTGTGGTGTGGTGTGGTGTGGTGTCCTGGTTTAAGCAAGCAGGGGATTGGTGAAGGATAGCTTATACAATATGACATGCGAAAGTAAAATGTGTTTATCCAGAGTGAATTTTAGGCAACACAACATCAACAACAACAATAAAAACAACTACAACCATCAGGAAAAAAAATAAAGTGTCTTAAATGGAAATTTTTTCGAATTGATGTTTTTAGAATTTCCTTTTTTTTATTGATTTTTATATTGTTGTTGGTAGTGTGATGGTGTGTTGTGAGAGGAGATTCGTCCCTAATAGCTCGGAAGTAGATTTAAGCTTCAGAAAATAGGGGTGATGTGATTTGGTGATATGCATCATGAAGTGGTTTATGAGTTTTGGCCCCTAAATCAGGGCCACGTGTCAAATTCGTTCTTAAACAGATATATATATATTTTTTTTTTTAAGAAAGGGATTACACGAAGGTCGATTGGTTTTTTTTTTGTAATTTTTATCAGATTGACCGAAAATTGATAAAGGTTGTAAGGATTTTGAAAAATTATTTGTGTACCCCGCATATACGTTAACCTGTAACCAAAATGATGAAAGAAGTGTGTAATGACAATCGGTATAGGTTTTTGACAGGAGTGATAGAAATTAAGTGTCAATTCAAAGGGAATTTTCATCTATCTTTGCCAAGGGGGTCGAAAAAGTCAGTTTGGGTGTTTTTTTGGGAGGCAAAGGATGAAATGGTTGCAAATGGTTATCCAGTCAAAGAAACTCTTGAAGATGACGAATTGAAAAACTATTTAATCAATGAGATAGTTCCTAAAACGGATATAGGTGTTGGAAAAATTTCAAACATTCATCTTGAGATTCTTATAAGAACCAACCAGATGCCAAGTTCTTTTTAACAACAGCTTTAATTTTTTGTAGAATTGTATTCTTTCTCACACTTTTTAAAGATCTAACCAGAGAATTGTAAATTTACGGAGTAGAGGCATTGCACCTTGTTAAATAAGACTATCAAATGATACAACACGAGATGTTAACACAAGACAAAGTTACAGAGAGAAAAAAGAGCAAACGACAAGAGGAGTACATATGAGAACAACCCATGCGATTTTGTGCACACGGAAAGTTGATTTATCATTGACTTTGCTGCTTCTAGTCCTTAAAGAAATAGTTTTTGATTTATGAAAGATCATCACTGGGAAACTACTGAATCAATTGCTCAGTTGAAATAGGTATTAGGATTGTAACTTCCTACGCATAAATGATGCACTTTAAGTCCTTCAACACGAAAGCTTATATTCGTTTATTAAATTAAATTAATAGAATAGGACCTAAATGCCTACCTTGCGGGACTCCAAAATTTCCAGATTTGAGTGTCCAAGTTCGAAATTGGAAGTATGAAAATTGTAACATCGTCTGCATAAATGATGCACTTAAAGTCCTTCAACACGATAGCTAAATCGTATATTAAATTAAATTAAAAGAATAGGACCTAAATGCCTACTTTGTGGGACTCCAAAATTTCCAGATTTAAGTGTTCAAGTTCGAACGTTGAAGTATGAAGATTGTAACATCGTCTGCATAAATGATGCACTTAAAGTCCTTCAACACGATAACTAAATCGTTTATCAAATTAATTTAAAAGAATAGGACCTGAATGTCTCCCTTGTGGGACTTCAAAATTTCCAGATTTGAGTGTCCAAGTTCGAATGTTGAAGTATGAAGAATGTAACATCGCCTTCGTATATGATGCACTTACAGTCCTTCAACACGAACGCTAAATCGTTTATTAAATTAAATTAAAAGAATAGGACCTAAATGCCTACCTTGTGGGACTCCAAAATTTCCAGATTTCTGTATCCAAGTTTCATGTTGATGATATAGAAAAGTTCTTTCATATCATTCTTTATGGAATGATGATGAAAGTTTGGTCAATGATATCACTGTCGGTCGGTACCATGGCATTGTCATGAACATTCGGTGACAATTATAATTGATCAAACTTATCCCGACCAAGTGTGAACCATAGTCTCATATTTTGTTCCAATTGCTTCAAAAAGAAACACCTACTCACCCCCCGTGTTACATTTAAAATTCTTCAGATTCATTCAAACGCATTAACGCACCAGACCATTTAATCAAAGAAGCCTTATACCTATAATGCCCTTAACTTATAATCGGTTTATTGCTACAAAATAAAATGTTTCACTCGAAAATCTCTCAAGAATGCCCACCATTCATCTCATATAGGAAATAAAATCTGTTTCCAAATGGCCCAAGTTTTTATACAACTCCATCCTTCGTACCCCACATACTTCGCATTGATCAAATATTCTATACAAGAAAAGCCTGATTCCAGAAAATAAGTGGCTTACCCTAGAGAAATAATGTCTGACTTTATGAGAGAACGAATATTGAACAAAACAAAAAAAAAAAAAAAAACAGGAAAAAAGGAAGAAAAAAGGAAGTATCCTTTTAATATTTGAACACTGACTGAGGGCGAGAGGAAAAGGTGAAAACCAATCATATTCAAGTATTTTTCTATTCATAATTCAGAGGCAACAAATGCCACTAAGCACATATAGACATTCACCTGTCCCTGACGATCCCCATACCCAAGTTCCAGATTCAGTTCCGTATAGAGTGGTTCCATAACCAAGGAACATAACAAAAGGCAATGGAATATACGTATAAGAACTCTCTATGCCACCAAATGAATTCTTTACTTGCACCATACCATACGAGGAGGATGCGTTCCTTTTGTCGTAGAGAGAGACGTATACAAAAACTGAAGAATGAAAATCAACGTTGGTATCGTGCGTCGTAGTCGTCGTCGTCGGTTGGTCACATCGTCAGTCGGTTGTATCGTCAGTCCCATATCAAATGTGTAGAAGCGTTTCCGAGGCACGTAAATGGTTGAGTTCATGTCTGTGAAAATAGATGCTTTCCTGAAGGAAGACGCAACACAAAGGTATCGCAATAACTGAGGGAATTATCGGAATGTAAGAGTACATCTGTACTTCTACTCTGATTCTAGGATGAGGACTAAAACATTCATGAGACACCACACATATGTATGAACATATGTGTAGACTATAACAAGGACTCTCTACTCTATACGATGAAAGATGGGCACGATATATGGCGAGAGTATAGTATGGAGACGGGCCAGAGGCAGAATTGGAGCTCCAGCTTTTCTATATAGTGATTGAGTCCTTTCGATAACAACAGCAGCCACAGAGTGGGCTATAAAAAGCAAAAACCTCCCCCACAAAACGTATGTTTGCCAAATTGAATTCCATTTTCTTCTTTCTTTTCCTTTTTCCGTCTCAACTTTGAAAACCTTTCTAGGAGATATAGATACATATGTATGTGTTTGTGCACTTGTGTGACAGAAATTTAACTCTTAAGCAAGATGGTGGCAGGTGGCAACTCAGCGGAAGAACAGATAAAATCGGAAGTACCAGAGCCAAGCGACGACGACCAACTACTGACGGCTGACGAGGACGAGGACGACGACGACAACGACGATAGGGAGTGCTCCCCAATGAAAAAGATTATGGCTTAGATATTTAAGTGGATGATTGTGTATGTTAGCTATATATGTAGCTATGGATGAATACCAGAAGCAGGAATGAGTAGAAATGAGATTTATTCTCATCCATATGTTACTCTAGGTTTAACCCTAGATGTCGCATTGTTGGTTTAGGGTGGATTTTTCCATGAACTTTATTTTATAGAAATGAAAAACTAATATTTTTTTATGATGAATTACAAGTGGACTGTCAATATATGACTTACTGTCAAAAATTATAGAAAAACTTTAATAGAACACAAAAGGTCAGTGATGGAGTTTTTCTGAGAGTTCCATAATCACTCTCAATCTTTAAAGGGATCAAAATTTTTAAATGAAATTCTGATGGTGATTAGTGATTTTCACATGTTTAATAGTCAAATCTTATAATCACCAAGGACCAAGCTCTCCACCTGCGTAAAGTAATTCAATTCAATTCAAATTGATTCAATCATTTCCAATGAGAACTGTCAAAATTGCTATACCTAATGAAATTCTTAAATTCTTAAAATTAGTACCTACATAGGTGGTGAAGTTCCTGAGATATTCAATGTTGAAAAACCCTGACTTCAAAGCCTCTATACGACGACGCTTATTCACAGAGTTTAGGCCTCTAAAAGATTTCAATACTCTTGACTCTCCGACGAATTTCGAACAGCTGTCATTCGAAAACACATGAAATAAAGTCGAAAAAGACATTTTGAAGCTTCTCATAATCATCGTTATCTCCGATTTGTGTTAAACTCCAATATCTGAATCTCAAAAGTCCTTAAAATCATTTAAGCTGATTCTAATGAAATTCACCTCTGTTCCTAAAAGCAAGGCACGAAACCTCCATGATATAGAATGGAACTTCAAATCGATTGGGCGACCAACAACAACAACATCATCTACTCCGAAGACCGACGACGACGTCGACAGTGATGCTGATAACGACAACGTCGACGACGACGATCCTTTGGCAACCGAAGACTCCATGTCCCCATTTGCGGGACGATAATTACATAGCTGATTGCTTCGTAAATCGGTTTTGTCGAATATGCTATGCAAACTTGTACGAGTATATCCCATGCATATACATACATACATACATTACATATGCATATGTTTGTCGTCTTTTCTTCTTTTTTGCATCAGCCATCAGCATCCAGGAGATATACGAGAGCATAGTTTTCCTGTCGATGCTTTGGCATTGGATATGTCGATGTCGATGTTGAAAGTTAAAGTCGATGGTGGAAGTCGTCGAGGTCGAGGCCAATAGCAATTAATGTGCAAACTAAGGTGCATCATGGAGGAGAGATTGTTTGAACCACGACTGCACCATTCCTGGGAATCCTTCATTTTAATGCATTAAATTATGTAGAATGTGGCTAGGATTTTACTTTTACATCGATGTAAAACCTATTAAAGGCGTTAGCTTGAAGAGGTTTTGACTTTTTTCTTTTGCTTATTTGTTTATTGTCGAGTCCTTATTCACATTCCTTTGCCTGTCTATACAAATGTAAATATTTCAAACACAACACACAAAAAGTAGAATGAGATGATCAATTACTGAATAAGGACCTTTTCAAGTGTGTATACAGTAAAACAGGACAAAGGTAACCATGCACACTAAACAATCCAATCATTTTATACATATACATATTTGTATGGAGTATATAAATGTGATTGTGGTTGCATTATTAGCTTTGATTTGAATATGCATATACATACATATGTACATATACCTTACCTACATTGTGATAAACATTACATATATACAAGTGTATGTATGAATCCCACATCAATGTTGAAAACCCACAAATTGGAGAGACGGACGAATGCTAATTTGGGGTTGATTGAATTTTGAATGGATGTGGCTTTTGGGGCTAAGGTGTTCGATTTTGATTAACTCCTGAAGATGATGGCAGGATGAGATGTGGAATTTATTCTTCATCAGTTAATCTTTGAGGACTAAGATATGGACAACACATCATATTTAGATATTTGAATGAATTCAATAATCATTTTAGAAGAAAATGAACCATTATGGAATAAATTGTTTTAAATTTTCTTAAAGACATTCACTAAGATACTTCAGTTCTTGAATTGAATTGAAACTTCGTATGAATCAATAGTTGTGTTTTATTCACTGCTGCGTATAGTTAGTGATGCAGCATTCAAGTGACAAACATTTCTTATACATATATATCACCAGCTGTCATTTTTTTTTGTTTTTGGTAGCTTCTTTTTCTCCAGCAATGATAATGTTGTAAAGCAGTGAATAAAACACAGCTAATGTCAAACTTTGCAAACTGATAGTTTTATTTCGACTTTCATAGTGAATTCATTCCAAATGAACTCTAGATACACACGTGTCTTCTTTTGACAGTTTACGAAAAAAAGATGGCGTCAAATATATTCAGATTGTGTTATCACAGACTTGTAACGTGCTTTTTAGCACTTTCTAAAACAGACGACAAGTGAAACAAATATGACCTCCATAAACTGTTAATTTATAATTCGTCAGTTCCTTTGATTGGAAGTTCAAGCTCTCAATAAAACCTCAAACAAATAAGGTCATAAAATTTGCTGTTAAAATTTCTTAAGTATTTTACTGACAGCATTTAAAAAGTTTCTTTTTTTTACACTGCAGATTTATTAATGTCAAAAAATTAAGAACCCTACCTCGTCGTAAAAATAAACTTCATTGCGTCACTATCTACAGTCGATTCCATCAGGTCTTGATTCCTTTGTAATAATTTACGAGTATAACGGAAGGACGTACGTCCAGCAGTGCGGGAAATCCGATTACAAATTAATTATACATTTTTATAAAATGAATATCATGCAATAATTTTTCGACGTCGTCGTCGTCGTGGGTTGTATGTAATAATAATAATTATTATTCTCCTTGGCGACACCGATTCCATTGACTTTTATACGATGCAATTAAGATGATGATACAAAAATTAAAAATTACCCACTTAAAAACCTCTGTTTGATGATCTTAAATATAAAATTTTGAAAACCACAAAAAAATTAACAAAAAAAACAAGATAAATGTGTGATGCGTGTGTATTAACGCTATCGACATCGGACATTTTCATTCAATATTATAATCGAATCCGATGAAATGTTAAAAACACATTTCATGTTAATTTTTATGCACCGTCCCCCTTTTGGCCGACCGACCGACCCCTGCCTGTTGTGTGTGCCCCTTTTTACTCGTTCGGAAATAATGATCGATTACACGAATATACACTTTTTCCAAACAGAAACTGTGAAGACGCGAGGGAAACGAAATGCAAGACAGATAGACAGATGAGCATAGATCATGTCATACGTATGCAATGCATCGTCAATGCACTGCAACTGCAACTGCAACTGCAATGCACTGCACGTCTTTTACGCAAACCAGATAGAAGCATAAGAGGAGTGATGCGCGCAATGGAATCGAAATGATTAATGAGCACGTTCAGGTCGGTTAATTGCACAGTTTTCTGCAAATATAATAATAACAGTGCTGTGCGAAAAATGATGACCAAATAGAACTGTCAAATCAGTGAGATTTTTAAGAAAGTTTGAAGACCATTATTTGTATGGGCTTGTGACGTAGAAAGAAATTGTTTTCGTTCGTTGAACAAAATGGTTTTTCTCTAATTTTTTGACAGTTGTTTTGAATTGTAATTTGACAGTTCAAGAATACATTTTTTTTCACAGCACATTTTACTTATTTATGTTGAATATTACAATGATGACACTTTGCTCACAACTGCTAATAGAGAGCTGCTGCGAACTAGTAGATGACTTCAAAAAGCGGTAGTTCAGCTCTGGAGTGATGCACTGCACAACATTGAACCGGATTGCGGATTGGTGTATAATACAAGGCGACCGATGTGTGATGAGGAGGATTGCACCGTGTAGGCAACAATTAACTTGTTTAACATCTTCATCAGATTAATTTCACATTTTGGTTTGAATTTCAACAACTCTACAACTACAAGTATACATACACAGCACAACACAACAGTTCGAATTTGTGTTTGTGTTTCTGTGTTGTTGTATTGTTGTATGTTGTTTTCAGGGAATTCACACAAGGCGGCAGCACCATCGCGCATCGTATCGTTCGCGTGAAACTAAGTCAAGGATTATGCAAAAGCACGGGCTAACAATGATTGCATGGTTCAGCTCTTCAACCACATGCCCCCATCATATCATTGAGAGTTCGTTGCTGGGGCAAAACATGGCGAGATGGCTAACAACAACAACGACGTAACCCAATGCAAAGTGCACGCGTCACCCTCCTATTCCTATATTACTAGCTTACCGTTGCTATTGCCGTTGCCGGAGTCATCCCCCATTTCTACATAAGCATCAGATTGCAAATTGCTTTGTAATGCGTGTAATTTGATGTGAGTGAGATTAAGTCCACACACAATCGATGCCATCAACATTTGCAGCGCTCGTATAGTACATACATAACGAACAAATGTGTGGTGGGCGGGGGGGATGGTATGAGAGTTGTGCGTAATATTATGTTAAGCCTTTTGGGGGAACACGAGGGGTAGTTTACCACTTACACCGTATGACGTACATATAGTATCCTCGCACAATAGGTACACAAACCAGATTTGCTAACATTGTTCATTCTATTTTTTTTTTCTTTTTTTTGTTGGCCCAAAGGAACGGAGTTAAGCCCGAGTGTACATTCAATTTTACAGAGTGTGTTATAAGGGGGATTGGTTGTGTTGTATGTCATTGTTTTGAAAAGTGCCAGTGATATCGTCTAATACCTACCTGTGCATTTATTTAATTTTAAACATACATAAGTTGTTTCTACATGACGGAGAACTATTTGTCCGTAATATTGTTGTCAATTAGATAGTTGATAGAAAAAGAAAATGGAACTATTTATGCCTGCCTTAGTAACGTAGGAAAACTAATTTTGTGAAAGAAATTTCAGTGGTTTCCAGGTATTTTGTGAACACCATGCCAGGAAAACTACTGATCTCTTTCTGAAAACCATTTTTGGAGCCATTTTCTGACTTCCTTGAAATTGTTGAAGTGTTGTTCTGCAAGAGGGTGTTGGCTAAATTCCATGTACCGGGTTTTTAACCCCTCCAGTTGCTTACAAAGTGTTAAAGGAGTTGGGTCAGAGTTCAGTTAATTCGTCAATTGTGTGTTTGTGATCTACCAGAGTTTTCAATGCCTTGAACAAACACCTTTCAATCTGTCAAAATCATATCTCAGATTTGTTGATCCCATTTTGTCCTATTTCAGGTACAAAACTCGAAAGAATCACTAAGAAATGATAGTTTTTAGTGGATTCAGCTTGTAACATATTATTCTATTTTTTTTAGTAATTTTGTTCTCCTCATACTATTAGACTTCTTCAAGGCTTTTGATACCGTAAATCACTTGATACCTTATAGAAGAAGTTTTGAATTTTTAATTTAGCAGACAGAAATTGTTGTAGCAAATGATAGATCGTCTAACTTTGCTAATGTACTTCAAGGGGTCCCACAAGGATCAATACTGGGGCCACTATTATTATCTTATTGCAAATTAGTGGTTTACAACATAAAATTTGCTTTATCCATTTGTTTGTTGAAGATGTGCAACTTTTGATCAGTAACCTTATCTGCAAAGACTTAGGCAGTCTCTCTTATGAATACTTACTTTACTTACTTCATCAGGCTCCCGGTCCACGTAAGATCTCGAGATCCAGCACGTTGCTTCCAGTCATCCAGACCAAGCGTTCTGGCATCTGCGATGGCTTGATCTTTAAACCGGAGGTCCAGTCTTCCTTACCGCCTCAAACCAGGTGGCTGGGATTCGAAGATTCTCTTAGCTGAAGTGAACATTATCATTAAAAAATTGCACCTTAATGCTTCTGTTAAAAAGGAGAAAATTTATTTCGTTAGGAAACTCTTAAAGAACACAAAAATATTCATTCCTTAAATAACTACGCTATGGATTTCTAATGTCCAATTCGAATGTTGGTTCGAAAGATAAGACTTAAAAGACTCATTTTCACGATGTTAAGTCACTTTGTATTTGACATAATTTTTAATACTCATGTTAATAGTGTCAAAACTCTGTCACATCAATGTCATTGAAAATATACATTTTTTTTGGTTGAAAAAAGTACGCATACGCCACAATGTCCCAAAGTAGCAAAAATCAATTGGTATATGAAAAAATATAGTTATGCGTTGTTAGCTGAATTAAAAATAAAATCAATTATCAAATTCAAAAGACAATCATCGACTAATATAATGGAACATTCAGATAATACCATATTCCAACTTTATTCCATATAGTACATAATTGCACACCAAAAACACAAAGCGATACGAGGGGCGGTAATCATTTGGGATTATTCCTCCACTTCAACTACTATACCAGTACCTAGAAAGATTTACGTCTTAATAATTTCAATATTGCTCGAAGGGATTCTTAAGAGTATCAAACCAAAGTGAATTATTAATTCCAAATGGCAGATATGTCTAACCAACACTCAATTATGTATCCTCTCCTGATCCATATACGAGTATATCAATCCATCCATGCTTTTGCTTATGCATATATATTCCAATTTAACTTAAGCTTAAAAGCCTCTCCAAGTCTTCATCAATGTACATAAATTTGTTCATCATCATATTCAAAACGATGACCCGCTTCAATATCTGGTATACATATGTATATAGGAGTACAAGATGCCTTTTGCTCTTAGATATAAACATACATCCATATGTTTGGATGTAAGTACTTTGGATCAATCATTCAACATCATCATCGTACACAGTTTGTGGCAATATCCACTCAATTGCAATTCGATTAAATAGTTTCTGCAAATCTATTGCTAATATCAAACGCGTGTGGACTTATACAGACAGAGGAAGAAGATAATAATTTAGAAAATCAAAATCAGAAGAAGAACATTACTTTCAAACTGCTCGAGGGTATTCTGGTCTGCATAATTGTAAAAGGGGTGGAACAGTTAGAAGTTGGATGAAGAGACAATTAGGGCTCCGGAAATGACTTTTATCAATCACTGTGATGGTCTTGTGTAATAAATTCTTCCTTACTTCTTCTGATAATACTTCTTGTTCTGTTCTTTCTTCTTTTCTGAATTTGATGGTTCTAAATTTTCTTCAAATAATATTTGTTCTTCTTTTCTTCAATTTCCTCTTTTTCATTTACTTCTACGGCTTTAATTTTTTCTTCATTTTACCTTATTCTCGGCTTCTTCTTTTACTGTAACTTTACTGTTAAATATCTTCTTCTGCTTCTATTATCTACTTCGTGGTAAGCTTTTTATTCTTCTCTTTTGTTTCTGCTTGTGATTCAAGTTTAATATATTTTTATTTCTTCTTCGGTTCCTTCTTCTTATTCTTTTCTTCGTTTGATTTTGTTCGTGTTTTTCTTTTCAAAATAGTCTTCATCCTTTTTTTGTCTTTTGATTTCTTCTTTTTGTTGTTCTTATTTTTCTTTTGTTCTTCTGTTTCTTCTTCCACATGTTTGCTCTGCTTCTTCCTTGTTCCTTCTAGTTCTGTTCTTCTTCTTCTAGTTCTTTTTCCTCCTCTGCTTTATATTTTTTCTGTTGCTTCTTCACCTTATAATTATTTATCTTCAGTTCGGTCTTAGTCTTTGTCTCTCACGTCATCCTCTTTTTTTTTTTGTTTTCTCTCTATAGCTTCTTGGTTAAGCTTGGATTTTTTTGAGGGCCCTGTTTTTGGCCTTTTCCGCCAACACACTCACCAAATCCCACCCTGAATCCTGAAAGTCAAACCAGATTCAAAACGCATGAGCAAAAAATCAATATTCATCCCGTTTTGCGGCAGGGATTTCAATGATAACACATCTCTACATCGCACTGTTGGATTTTGTCCCCCCCCTTTGGGCAAAACTCATCAAGGGACCATCGAAAGTCCCTGGAAGCGACAAAAACCAGATTCAAAAACTCTGTGAACTTCGTCTTTGTCGTCTCCGTACCGTCGCGTCGTCATGGGTCGCGTCGTCATAGCGTTGCGTCGGTCGGTCTTTTCTTCGTCCATCGCATCGCATCGTGTCGTTGACTGCTTCGCCTTTGCTCTCTGTCGTCGTCATCGTCATCATCGCTCGTCGTCGTTGGTTGCTGCCACTGCCTGATAATTAATGAAGCAAATTACTGGTTAATTGGTAGGTTCCGCCATTCGACTCTGTTTCTTTTGTATCTTTGTATCTTTTCCTTTTGTGCCATCTAGCATTTGTATATATGTTCGAATATATGTACGTATTATAATACACAGGAAAAGCCAAAGCCAGTGCAGCAGTGATTTTGTGCCTTAAAGGTTACACTGGTGCGCAGCGCAGGCACAACAAAGGGAACCGTGTCGGTCGTTTATAAAGCCGTTTGGATTGTAAAAGAAGAACTGGCATGGCGTAAAGTTAAGGAGGATAAAAGTTATCGAGAATGGTAAATGAAGGACGCAAGATGGAGGGCCGTTCGTCGTCGTTGTCGACGTCGTCATTGAAGTGGTACGTGATGGTGATGCCATCAAGCAAAAGTACCACCATAATCAATGGTAGTTTGTTGTATGGCCCTGGCTTCTTCCATTCCATCCATTTCACGATAAAGATGGCGCATTATGATTTTTTTTTTTTTTTTTCTTTTACTCCCTTTTTCTTTTTGCCAAGGAAAAGATAGAGGAACATGGTGTGAATTGTGAGCCATAAATACGAGATGAAGTGTTTCATCGTCTTTTTTTTTTGTTTTTCTTTTTTACTGATTTTTGTTTTATGTTTTTGCTTTGTTCCATGGACCGATCCGATGTTGTTGTTGTTTTTTTTTTTTTTTTTGATTTTATTTTAAAGCCCCTTTGGCGTAACGAGCTATTGAAGCGGAAAGTGTTTCGTAATCGTGCAAGTGAATTTGTTACGGTAATTCATTAGGACTTTTGTAAATTGTCTATGAAGATGTATTTATTATTTTATGTGCGGAGGGAATGTCTTCAATCAAAATTGGATTGGAATGGAGGAGTTTGGTTTGGAGAAAGGGCGGATATAGAAGTAAGAAGGAATAAGTATTGGCGTAAAATACCCTCGAGGTTATCTTCATTTTCTATTTTGGAGCGAATTGCAGGGATTTTATGAAGAAGTCCTGAATACTGATAGATGATGTTATAACTTGAAGGACTTTTGGTTGAGTTATGAAGAAGACTAAGGGGTTTGTTTTTTAATTGAACTTCAGTTAAAATAAATCGTAAGAAAATAATAAATAAAATGTATGCCATCAGAAGGATTTCATTGAAGATCATTAAGGATTTCATATTTTAACCTTTTTGCATGAATGCTCTCGAATTCTTAACTTCTGCTACTGTACAGAGCGATGATTATTCCAATAGGTATTTATATATGGTTCTGAAGTTCTGAGAGCTGGGTGTTTAGTAAAGGGCGCTTCAACCTTTTCTAGAGTAAAATATGACGGAGAATAGTCGTCGTTGGCCCCGTATGTGAGGAAGGGCGATTGCAATCATAAAGTGTATGAGGTCTATCTCGAAGCAGGTATCGAATTAAGATTTGAATAGACTCCGATAGACAGATCACCGAAGAGGAACCAGCTCGGAAAATCCTTTGTATTAAATTTTATGGTAAGCGACAGTACGGCCTTCAACTGGAAAGCACCGTTGGCTCGTGATCGGGATAACATGAAAGACTTTCTGAATGAAGCCATGACGGGATTGATGGTAGATGAGCCAGTAAGGACGATGACAATGTAAACACATATAACCTTAACCGATGCATCATGGTTCCATTACAGTTCTTCTTTTCATTAAATCGTCATTTTCTCAGACTTTGTAACTCAAACTTCGACTACGGGATTCTTATATCGTTTCAATATTTTACACATTCACTATGAAGCATTAAATATTTACTGTCAAGGGGCTTTCGTATAATAAAAAGAGAACAGGCTGCACCATCAAAGAAAAACAGGAAATTGAAAGGGTTTGAATGTCACAACAACTCATGAAATATGTAACTGTAGTTCATAACGAATTTTTGTTGTTGCAAAATTCACACCCCATTTAAATTATTTACCTTAAAGGGGTGACATTTAAATAATAATAAAGTTATAGAAGTCACGCTATGAGACATTTTAGACTTCTATGAGCTAAGAGGGTCAATTTATCAATCAAGAGAAGGTATAAAGTGGTAAAAACAAAATTATTTAAGTTCTCAAAATTAACTAGGTAACTTCTTTTTTATTTATGCATTCGTTATTAATAATAATTATTCATCAACATTTTTACTTGAATCAGTTCTTTAGGGTATGACAAAAACCTTTTTGAATTGACTTCAGGACTATTTTAGAGAAAGATGGAGAAGTGAAAAATGTTATCATAAAAAATCGATATGGTTTCGGTTTTTCAAAATCCAGTTGGAACCACTTTACACATTTATCATTTCAATCAAAGCAAAACGTTCAATCCATTGAATAAAGTTGAATCACTTTAAACTGACAGAAAGCTTTGTAATAATTCAATTTGACAATGTATAATTGTCATATTTACACTAATCACCGTAAACTATTCCATCATTGAGTTGATAAAACGTCAAATGAAAAAATGACAAATTTACTTAAATTTTTAAGATCGCTCATCACACACTATTTTCTTGAGGGTTTTCCTATTCCTATATTTAGAGTATGAAACCCCAAAGAATATTTGAGAGCAAAATCCTGTTAATCGACAAGGAAGTCCACTTTGACCTAAGGCAACGGAAACATTTTAACATCAAACATCAAAGTATTTCAAGTATTTACCCGACACCCCTTCGACGCAAACACATGTGATTAATATTTACTGCCTAAGGACTTTGAAATCACTGCTTACAACCATCACAACAAGGGAAGAATGGCAATTCGAAACCGGATGTCAGGATGTGAGGCGCGACAAGGCTTTCTAATCCCACGAGAATGCAAACTTAAAATTACCACCAACTGATACCCCAACCCTCCTTAAGTTTATAATTTTTTCATACTATCAGATTTTGGTCAAAAAACTTAGTTCACTATTACAAAATTGATAAAGGGTAAACAGTTGATAAGGGGATGGATAATAATTAATAACAAAAATAAATAGAAGTGGCCTTTAATGACCACCCTCAGGTACACCTTATTTAACAATGAAAGCCATTTAGAAGGAGTTTCTAGATTTTGTTGATTAATTTTGGAAATACCCTTAGTAAATAGACAAAATACCCTTAATGATGATCAAGTTAAGACATTTTCTATGAAAATATGGTGACCATTTTTTCTCATATGCTTCTTCCCCCAAACTAGGAAGCCCCCTTGTCTTATATTTATTAGTGCTATGATAATTATTAAGGTAGATACGCCCCCGAATTTTTAGAGTAATAGAAAGTGCCTCAAAAGAACAGTAACAGTCTGTAAATTCATTCAAAATTCCCCCTAAATTTCAAAAAAGAAACAACTTAAAAGTAACTGTTAAGTCTGCATACACTTTTCCTTAAAATAAAATCATTTTTTTTCAACAAAGTAAAAATTAATACCGACACAAAAAAAAACTAATTCTTAAACCTACCCTTGGTAGTTTTTCACCATCCACAAGTTTTGTCTCCCCTATCTTCTGTGTCGGACTTAATTCATTTGCATTGAAGGAGTATAAGCTTTTTCTTCTTCTTTTTTTTTTGTTATTTTTTTTTTTTTTTGTATAAATAAGGACTTCCGACCTTCCGTCCCGACTTATATTTCCATGAATTTGTTTTTTCCTATCAAATTAAGAAAAAAGGATCCCTTCCTGGACGAATTCAATTCGCAGTTGCCAATTTATTTTTATTTTTCTCGTTTTTCTATATTTTTGCTTTTATTTTAACGATTATAAACCAAATGAAAGAGAGAGAGAGGGAGAGAGAAATAGTGATGAAGGGAGTTCGAAAGAGAGAGCGAGAACTCATAGTCCTGCGGGGGAGTAGTAAACTACAAGGATAGAAAATAAATAATATCGTCCATTTAGCCCTTTTCAGTAATTTTACATTTCACAAATAAACTTTATCCAAAATAAAAAAAAAAAGAGAAAAAAGTTCATCACCCGTTTGGCGCACAATTTTAAGTCCTTTCGAATGTAATTCTGGCACTCAATCTCATAACTGCCAGGAGGGCAAAAAGAGACGAGAAGGGTGAATAGAAAAATACAAACAAACAAAAAAAAAAGAAATAAAAACGGAAAAGGCCAAAGAAGGGAATTCAAAGAAAATATACTCACTGAAAATGGCAGCGGAAGTGGACTTTTTCGGAGACAAGAAAGAAAATAAACATCAGCAATGTCTGCGGCAAAAAGCCGTTATGAGTATAAAATGATGGAAACTTCGTTGTTCTTGTAGAGTGTGGGGGGAGGGGGTTAAATTCCGTTTTGTGCGAGTACGGAGAAAGTAAACAGAAAAAAAAAAAAGAAATATGATGTTATTGAAAAAAGGTGATTTGATTTTTCAGTTATAAAAGCGATGATGGGGTAAAGATAAGGGGTACGAGGGTTCTTGAAATTTGACAAAGGAAAATTATCGATTTGAAGGGGGAGTGTAGAGTTTCTTGGAAATTGTTTTTGAATTACAGTTAAATGGGCTAATTTTATAAAATGGTACATTCCCCATTGTGATGAAATGTTTAAATGGTTTTGAAAATTATGTTTTGTGTCATAAAAATGATTTCAAAGAGATGAGAAATGCAACTTGAGTTAATACCCACCTTCAATGTGTTAAAGGGAATCATCTGAGAAATCATCAGGAACTTTATTTCAGCACTTGAATGAAATACTAACCACTGCTTCCAAGGACTTATAAAGCATATTAATAGCAAAGCCCTCCAGAGCAACAAACTTCGTTTCACTCCAATTTAATGCTGAGAAACTCAAGCTATGGAAAAATACTGTTGTTGAAACTGGATCGAGCGGGAGGACAACCGAAGTTCATGTCCCATTTGTTGAAACCATCTGTTTCGTTGGGCTGAATGTTTAATCCTAATAAAATACATTTAACTGGGATAAAAAATACCCTATGTACTTCTGCAGACTATAATAATCTATCTTTGTGCTAAATTTTATCCAGATCCGTTCAGTCATTCCGGAGTGATTGGAAAAAAAAATCTATCCCGCAGGAACCATACATTTTAGAGGTGCTATTCCAGAATATATCTCTTTCTCCTTGCCAAAATTCATCCAGATCCATTCATACATTCTACCAGAATAAAAAGTAGGCTATAGACTTTTCCAGACTATAAACTTTCTCTATGCCAATTTTCAGCCAAATCGGTTCAGCATTTCTTGAAATGTCAGTAGTGTAAATAACACGACTTTCTCTTTGTATATATAGAAGAGGATTAGTCATTCCGGAAGCATAAACATTGCACAAGTCATAGACTGTCTCAAAAGCGGATGGGAAAGTGTCTTCACAGACTATTGTAGAGGGAATGAGCAGTTCTCCAACGCAAAAAACTTAATTGCAATTAATTCTCCAGTAAAAGAAGACTTCACACTGTTGAGAAGTTGAGAGGGTACTTATTGGGTATATTTGTGTCCGAAACTGGAAACAATTAGTCTGGGATAAAGAAAAAAATGTCTTAAGAAGTTTGTTAATTGAAGTCCGGATGAAACTCCGAACTGGAGACAAGAACACCACCCTCCATTATTGTATGATCTATATTGATGAAGTGTTCTTCCTTGAAACTCAAAAAGTAGAAAGGAACAATAATTCGTAAATTTTGTTCTTGACGAAGTCATTTAATCAAGAATGCTCTTACAGTTACTATCAGGGTTCCGAATATTCTCCATTAAAAGCTGTTCCAATTAAATAACCCTTATTCAAAAAAAGAAAGTAAAAATTAAAAAAAAAAAACATCCACAAAAATTATTATTGAACAATTTAATATCAGCAAATTTATAGACACAATAATCACACACTAAATATTTCCTCTCTCAATAAAAAAATAAATCAATTTTATTATTTTTCTTTAATTTGTGTGATCAATTTACAATCATGTATTCATTTTTTTTTTGTTTTATTAAATTAAATATTAAAAAAACAACAACAAAAGTTGAGCAATACATATAAATATATGTATGTATTTTCCAACAGGATGTTCGCAAATTGCATGTTTGCCCTCGTAGTTTTCCTTTTAATCAAAAATTGAATTGTTATATTGCCTTGTATATTTTTTTGTATTGTTTCTCAACTCAACCACCACCACCCCCCAACTGCCCCTTCTCTTTACAAGAACATGCTCAATTTTAATTGAGGTTTTTGTGTTTTTTATTTTATTTTTTTTTACAACACACCATCGAATCGATGATGACTCATTCGAATAACAATTTTCACCAATTTAAATATTTCTTTTTTTGCATTTTTCTGTCTCTCGTTAATTTTATTGGTAGATAAACAACAAACAGACGAAAATTAAAAACGAAACAAAAAAAAAAAACGCCATCAGAAACAAAAAGGACGAAAATATAAGGACACACGAGTACTGTGATGTCAAAATGATAGATTTACGATAAAAAATAAAAATAAAACAAAACTCAAAAACAAATAAAAATAAAAAATATTCCGTACAGCAGTGTGTGGAATATTGATGCAAAAAATTTCACCACACTTCTTCTCACTTATCGAATGACATGTGACAACAAAATTAAAAAAAAAAAAAGGATTTATCCAGAAAAAAAAAAACTTTACATGGCAAAAAGGATAAAACAACAAAATAAAACTCTTGTGAATAAATTCATCGATGTAATCGATGTTAAGCTCTCTCAATAGTTACAACAAAAAAAAAGGATATTTTTTTTTCAAAAAATTCAATAAGGCAGGATATTTTGTGATTTTTCTTTTATCCTTTATCCATTATTTTTTGTTTTAAATAAATTTATATTTAACGAGATTTGTGAGGAATATTAGCCATCGATATATATGATGGCAAAACTAAAAGGAAACAGGACGAAGAAAATAAATCGAAAACTCAACCAACTGTATGTATGTGCATATGATGTACCCTATACCCTTAACAGGCTTGTCCTGATTCTGGTCCTGGACCTTTTCATCTTCCCTTTCTCCCAAAGGATGATATAGGGTGAAGGTATACATTGTCTACGAGTATGTATCCATATTGAAAAATAATACAAAAAAAAACAAACTCCTTTATGGACTTCGGCTCCCCCTTTTATAGTATCATCTGAATAATTCAACTTTCCACACATATATACAGAACAGATGATAAAAGAAGGAAAACAAAATACATAAATTGTAGGTAGGTTGGTAGTCCTCGTCCTTCGGCATCGTCATCGTCGTCGGTCGTCGTCGTCGTCCTTGCCAAATGGGTAAAATGGGGATGAAAAAATCGATCAAAATGAAAAAGCATTTCATCATCGTTCTCGTCCTCTTCGTCGTTCGTTGTCGTTCTCGACGAATGGGAACGACATACACGGGGATTCAGGAGTTGTTGCCGGCATCGACATCCCAAGTTACCCATCAGTAAGGTATAGAGGACAAAAACAACAACAACAACGACATAAAAAAAAGTTAAAATCAATGTGCCGAACCATCATCATCATCATCATCAGGGGACCATAATGTGGGGGATGAATAACAGAAGAATAAAAAAAAATAATAATAATATAGATTGGATGAAAGGACAAGCTTCAAGCTTCGAGGAATTGAAAGTTGAACGACAAAGGGAGAAAATGTGTTGGAATTAATAAAGTTACATACAAACATACTCGTATGTATATAAAATTATGGAAACAAAGTATGATGTTGAAGTTTTACCACTTACCAATATCTTTCCCTTCCTCTTTGAACCCTACACCTATACATAGTGGACTTGGATAATGTGTGGACTTTTTTTGGTATTTTTGGAAGGACGAATTTCCAGCTCCTCATTTCATAATTAAGTTTTGAATTAAAAATAACACTCGACAATAATTTAAAGCTGCCGTGAAATTGACCCTTATATTCATGCATACATATAAAGATAAGTACGTTAATCGCACATGGTATGTTTGTATGTGTATGAGACTGGAGATGGGGATGTTATTTATAAATAAGTACGTGAATTGAATTCCAAAACGGAAGTGCTGAATTAATGAGGAATTATTATTAACACATGTGCTAAGTAAAAATTAACAAAAATGTTTTAACTTTATTCGATTGATTTGAAATAAAAATTCAAAATATGAGAAATTTTAGAAAAAGATTTTTTTTAAGCTGATCTTTATTTATCAACTAAATATCGATTATGAAGCTTCATATAAAGATCATTTATCTTCCATTGTTTTTTATGTCAAAAATGACGTCTTATGGCTTGAACTGCGCACTAATTATTATCATAATCTTACTACTAAAGGGTGGATAGATTTTTAGGGCCGATATTGATTTTGAATAAACACAACCCCAAAAGAAGAAGTCTAACGGTGTTAAAGCACATGATCTCGGTGGCCAATTGACATCGCCACCACGTAAGATAACGCCATTGATTTTGACGGTCAAAAGAGCCATTGTTTCGTTAGCTGTGTGGTAAGTGCAACAGTCCTGTTGAAACCACATATCGTCAACATCTATATCTTTCAATTCGGTTCATAAAAAGTTCGTTATCATCTCACGATAGCGAACACCATTCTCAGTAACTGTCTGACCGGCCTCATTTTGGAAAAAATACCGCCCAATGATGCCGCCAGCCAAAAACCCCACCAAACAGTCATTCTTTGTGGGTGAATTGATTTTTCGACAATCACTCTTCAAAAATTGATCTTTCACTGTTGCCATTTCTTGCCATTTTTGTAATAAGCCTGAATAACTTTAACGCTTTGCTCGATAGTGTATCATTCCATGATTCAAATTGAATTAGTCTAAAAATGAGAAATGTCAAATGAAACGCTGAAAGAAACTTGACGTTTAAGTGTAGTGCACATTCAAAATCGGCCCTTAAAATTTAACCACCCTTTATTATAAATTTGAATGTTTCGATGCATGGGTGATTGTTGCTAAATGGCACCCGAAGGACTGAACGGATTCGGATGAAAATTTGCAAAAAGATATTATAAAAAGAAACGATTAATAATTTTAAAAAATAAGCCGAATAAATCAAGGTTAGTACACCTGTCATACAGTCATTGTTGTAATGAAGGTCGCTACAGTAGTTAATAAAACATATGTTAAAATATCACAAACTTTGAAAAGCCCCAAAAGTAACCCAAGAGTCCTACCTAATAAACGAATGCTTTTTAGATGCTATTCCTAAATAGACCAAAGTGGGACCTTTATGTCAAGTGCTAAAAGTTTGCGATCAATCAATTTAAAAATTGACTCATGTGTCAAATTTTGACATTTCTTCAACTTGATAGTTTGAATGGACATTGTTTCTAAAAGACATTTTCAACATCCGGCGAATAACAAAATTCAGGGATAAATTGATTGACAGTTTTGAAACAAACATTTTAAGAATATAGGTAAATTATGCATTTGTGTAATTTAAAAGTCGGGACTTGATTGCGTAGTTTTTGAATTCATTTTCAGAATACAGAATTTTGTATTTTTGAATATTTTATGATAAAATCTCTCTCTGGCTTGGAATGTCAAGTCGTATTGAAAAAATAATATTTTAATTTACCCTCTTACTCTTTGTGAAACATTTTTTCGGGCACCTATAAGTTAACCCATATCAAAAAGAGGGAATTTGAGGAAGAGACAATCAAAAATAGACTAAATAAGTAATTTTGAACTCCTTTCATACTTTCAAACAGAGATGGGAATGTACTAACTATGGTAGTGTTGTATTAATTTGGGTACTTTTTGCTACTTCGTTGCTTACTTTTAGTTATAATGTTTTTTTAAATCGATATAAGAAAAGTTTTTGAATGCAATTGTTATAATAGAATGTTTAAAGAATAAAAAATTGAATTTTTGAAAACTACTAACTAATTACTACTTATTTTGAAACATCTAACAGTAGCAGAATTGTACTCTGGGACCAAATAAACAAATCATGAATTACAACGAATAAGTTGCCTTATCTTTATAGTCAAAAATTGTTTCTTACATAAGCTTAATGATTAAATTCATTGAATCAACGAATAAGCTTTAGATTTTGCAATGGAATATGATGTTATGAAGAAAATAAAACAGTTTATTCGTAAGGTATGAATGTATTACTTTACTAATCTCCACAAAATGTACCTAAACGATTTCAATTAATAATTTAATAAATCCAACTAAATGTTTCATTGATTTAATGTATCTATTTATCAATGGAAAAGTGTAAATCTTCTTTCTTATCAATATGAATGCATATTTCTATAAAATTTTACTGTTTCTAATTCAATTTGAAATTTTATTGTCCTTATTCTGCGATGCTTACATGCATGTACGAGTCATTTACGTATATAAATCATCTTTTGTTCATTAAATCTATACAATATATAAATTAAATCAAGTGCAAGTCCTTCCCCTTCATTGATGGATAACAATCTCTTTTTAATCTATCCATAAAACCACACAATCAATCTGTTAACTTACAACAACATGATCTTTCTAATGTGTTCACAAATCCCTTAATAGCACTAACGCGCCTCAATGGGCATTTAATATACACACACACTAACACAAATACAAACACATAACCAAATACACACAATTCTATATACGCAACGTACTACATATACATATTCCTATATTTACATACAAACAAACAATGTATGTACGTAAATTTGATGTAAACCTTTCAAACGCATGGAATGTTATCACATCAATCGGCCAGCAAAATGTCCTTCTGTTAATATGTTTGTTTGTGTGAATGTGTGTGTCTACCTATCCAAGCAAATAACAAGCATGTAGGTACACACAAGGATACAAACACACACACACATCCTATGGACAGAGAAATAGAGGTATGAAAAAGTACTACCAAGCAAATCCCTTAGATTATCCACATCCTTATACGACCCAAGTACATACATATAGAGGTACACACATATTATATGTCACCGCTCACCATTCGTCCTGCGTCCTTCCATATCGGTCGTCAGTCGTTCGTCGGTCGTCCGTACTAAAATAGAATTTTCCCTCTGAGGGCTTATCAATTTAATCATGTCGCATGCAATATCCTTAAACCACACAAAGTACAACTACATCAATCCCCTGGATGATGATGGTGTGGGCAATATATTGGGGTGTTGTCGGTCAATGTACACTATACACCCAACTTATATACTTACATATTTATGTATGTATGTACAGTACCATACATATAGAGCAAGGGCTTCCTTTTTATAGAATGTCTCTAGTTCGTTCTATATAGGTACTCTTCAAAAGCAATCGCATAAAACCGCCATCGCCAGCTCTTGTGTCACTAGAAATCCCATAAATAAAACAAAAT
This sequence comes from Scaeva pyrastri, assembly GCA_905146935.1. NCBI lineage: Eukaryota > Metazoa > Arthropoda > Insecta > Diptera > Syrphidae > Scaeva > Scaeva pyrastri. Next base: position 10,440,707 of record LR989928.1, on the reverse strand, counting down.
GAGTTCGCTTTAGTGAAAAGTCCTTTACACAATAATCAGATGGAAACGATACGAGAAGGTACGAGTATCTGTATCTGTATGGCTGTACGAGTATGTATATGGTTGCCAACTGTGGAAAAAATAATTTTTTTTTACTATTGAATAAAAAATTAACATCAGTCAGAACTTAGCAATCTCAAAACACAGGAACTTTATAGCGATATCCATCATCTCTTCATCGATTTCGAGGATGTGTATGAAACATCTTTAGAAAAGAACTTTACAGAGCAATATTTAGTTTTGACATTCCTGTCAAACTTCTTCGTTGGTGGAATGACAATGGAGAATGAGCGAACAAGATCACAACAGTAGATCGGCGCACATTCTTCCAAAGGTCCTCCCAATTCCTCTGATACGCTGATAATATTGACATAGTTAGAAGATCAAGGCTTAATGTCAGTGGGGCGTTTATAAGCATTGATATTGTAGCGAAGAAGATGGGTTTAATGGTCAATGAGGTTAGGACCAAGTTTATGCTATCATCGAAAAAGTACATTAAACGACGACCCATACTCATGTCTCGGACAAAACGTCTCCATAAACTGCTAGAAGTTTAAAGTAGCTGAGAACTTTGAAATTCAGACAGCGACACCAGCTCTAAAAATCAAACGGAGAATAACCTGGTTGAAGCCCAGGTCCGTCCCCGATTATACCGCCACCTTCATTTCATTTTTCTCAAAAAATTTAACCAGTTTAGCTGTGGGAATTTATTAATGTTTTCTGACAGTCCATTCCGTAGGTTTATCTGAGTAAAATAACGGGAGTTGAACAAGGGGGTTCAAGTGCTTCCTTGATCTGAACATTCCTGATGATTGTTTTATAATTGCTCATTACTTAGGAATTGTGCCTGAGTTTTCCCATTCCATTTGGGTTCAATGGTTTACCCCATGCTAGTAGTTAAGGGAACAGTCTTAGACGAAATTCCCCTTTAAAGCACATTTCCCTGCCAAATTGCCTCAGTTGGCAATCATACTCAAAAAGGAAAAACACATTTAAACAATAAAAACATTGTGAACGATATTGTTGTTTTTGACGCGCGTGACGTACCTACAATTCAACGTCGGTCGTCGACGAACATTTCGCAATCCCCTTCCATGTCCATGACACAAGACATACAATATGTATCTAGTACGAGGGTACAAGGGTGGCCATCTAATACTCAATAAGTCCACTACATCAGCAGCAGGGTGAACGGGTAGCAAAGAACGGAGGTTAGAAGGGCACACAAGTGCCTCGCCTTACAAAACATACGTCTAAAAGTGGGTGTCTATAAAAATACCCATTCCGTGAATTTCATTATTATCCTTGAAGTTCGATTAAATTGTTAGATGTTGGATGTTGGGTGATGTATGATGAGGTCGGTGTCTCCTTTTTTCGATGATAAGTACAGTACATCACATCATCGTCCTCTCATATTTGATGTCCTTTCAATTTTCCGAGCTCACTCTCCATCTACCCCCTCTTTCCTAACAATTTCATCACAGGGTCTGCATGTTGTTTAATGTTGTGTAAAAATTCAAAGAAAAACCCTATAACAACCTCTAAATTGACGACGAAGCAAGATTAATCAAGAAATGGATATTAGATCATCTCTTTGCGTTTTCAAGCGTCTTCATCTTCGTCTTCGTTGTCTTCATCTACTTCTATACCGTCTTTCCTTTGTAGCCCCCTTCAGTTAAGGTATACGTATATATTGTACCCGACAAGAGATATATGTACGAGTAGATAGCTCCCCTAAAAGTTATAGCATCATAAACGATAGACGACAAACTCATCATAGACGTGAAAGTACTTTTAATAAAGAAAAAACCCTCAAGCTTGAAAATCTTTTACCGGCGTTAGGTATGTATCTTTCTTTCTGTCCTTTAGTTTTCTTCTTATTTTGTATTTTTTTTTTATTATTATTCCGCTTTCAACACAAGGAGCAAATGTATAATTTTTACAAGAAAAAGTCCTTTTTCAAGTTATGTTCGAGTTAATTAATTGGTCTGAAGTGAGGGTAATGTTGATTAATTTAGCCCAAAAATCCATTTGCTAACTTTAACGTTGTCGTCGACTCCACACCACTTCACTCCACTCAACTCAACTCGACTTTAGAAGAATGTTTGATGGGGAAGGGTGGAAGTTAGTTGGGTAGAATTGTATAGGAAGCTTTTAGAAATGGGTATAGAGGGGTGGAGTTGAAATGTGCTTTGGTCATTAAATCGATATTCCTCTCTCTCTCTCTGTCTCTCTGTAAATGACCGTATTGTGGTTAAGTGCGGGTAATAAATTCTACAATAATAATTACGCTCCGACCAGGCTCTATACGACTATAGGAAATAAATGGTTCAAGTGTGTACTTAGGTGTGGTTTAACGCTGTGTTAGAGGCACAAAACAATTCATGCAGCTGCTTAAGAGTCTATTATTTTGATTGTGGCATTTGTGGTGTTTATAATATGAGGCGAGTAATATTGTGTTGTGGTATATACATATTATTTTAGCTAAAGGGTATTTGAATTTAGTAATTAGTATACCTAATAAACTTTAATTTTGAATTAAATTAAGCTGATTAAATTTTTTTTAGTCCTAGGAATACCCAACTTTTAAAAATTTGCAGAATTTTCATATAAACCCTTCATACTACCCAGGGAGATGGGGCAAGGGCAAAAGAGTGATAAAAAAGTATGATCGGGTAAAACAGATGCATTTATAAAAATACCCAAAAGTATATTTTTGTTTGGTGAGGTTAAAGGGGTTTCTTTTGCCCCTCTTTCAGGAAGAAGATGTTTATTTCATCGTGGGTTTTGTCTTTGTTCATTAAATACCCTATAACTGACTGTGAATCGGCATAAATTATTACATTCCCGTTTTTACTCCTTATTTGATAAACTTGTGTAATTTCTCGAACACAATTATGAACTGCATGATATCGGATATCGGTGGACTGCTCAGGGTTACCTAGATCTCATGAGTGAAGAGGAGCAAGCTCGGAAAGTTTTTTGTAGTACATTTTATGGTATAGAAGACAGCCTGATGGCAGACCGAAGCCTTGGGATACTCAACTGGTTAGTTTGAGCCTTATGCTTTAATCCATAATTTTTTAAATTTTGACTAAGATCTCGATATCTATTCTGTCAGTAATTTGATCAGCTTTAACTTTCAACTAGAGACTTATACGGGGATTCTATTCCGCCTTTAAAAAGTGAGCGTCAAATTAGGACTTACAATCTTAAGAATATTAATTGAAGTTGAGTCTTCAAAAAAAAACATGTACCTTGAATCTGACCCTACCTCAGAAATTGACGAAAATTCATTCACAGTTAAAATATTCATAAAGTGATGATGATGTAAATTGACGACTGTATACCAACTAAAAAGTCGTCAAATTTTGAAGGCAGCACAGCAACCCCTCTGAAAATGTTCTACTATTTCAATAAATCACATTCAGTCGTGGTTCAAACTCATCCCTCCCTCCGCCTATTATATAAGATTTTCCCCCTGGAAAAATTCGTTTGCACAGCAAAAAAACGTTAACCTTCTTGTGGATATCACCTTCACTCTTAAAACTGGGAAATAACTTAACTTTTTTAATTACAATCCAACCATATTATATAAAAAGAAGGAATTTTACTACACAACATCGACTTTGCATATAAATATGTATATGTATGTATGTGTGTTCGTCCTTATTCTTATCATCAACAGCATTAAACCTCTCACCACACACAAAAAAAAAGACAAGCCAAAAAAAAAGGACAAAAAAGTATACGCACAGCACAGCAACATCCTTCGCATTGTACTCGAATTGCTTTTTCCTTGTATTCCCGAATCCGGATCTCATCATCACAAGTTCAGACACTGCGAATCCCTCTGGCTTCATTTATTCAAAAATCCCTGAATACCATCAAATATGCATAACAAAAGCAGTCTCCTTTTGCCGTAAGTTTGTGACTTAATTAAATGTAATTTTCATGTTGGATTTCTCCCATGGCATAGTGGGGGGAGGGGGTGTAGTGAAACCCAAACGAGATTTAAAGAAGGTTTCTTCTGGGTGGCAGATGGGTGGTGGTTTTGCTGATGATGGAAGGATATTCCTATACCATTCCTGTTATATTATAAGGAATTAAATGCGAACCGCCATTGTTGTGTTGTTTTCGGAATATTTTCACTGGCAGGCGGGCATCAAGAGAGCAAATAATATAAAATGAGTAGAGTATAGATCCCTCAGGACCGTATTAAAATAAACTCAAATAAGGCGTATTTTATGTATAAATGGGAAAATTGACACTCGAAATCGAAGAGTGTTAAGGGAAGCAGCGTAACAATCCCCCCTTCTAAATTTAGGAAAACCCAAAAAAGAACCATAAGTACCGTCACTCGACAAAAGCGACAAAAAATGACACACTCAAAATTCATTTTTGACAGAATCAAAAAGTATCCTGGTGATTTTTTTAATACATTTTTAAAAACGACAAAAACACGACAAATAAGCGGCAATTGTAAAAAGTAATTAATCATTATTTAAAAAAAAAAACTGAAAGAAAAATGTCAGATTGACAATCCTCAGAAAAAAAAGCAAAGCGGCAATTTTTTCGTTTTCATGGCATAAAAACGGCAAAAAAGCGGTAAACGTCGCGGTCGTAACTTAAAATTCAAAAACTCACGAAAAAAGGATTGTTATGGAACTACACTAAAACACCCATGATCTACCACGTTGACCTTCGATCCTTGATCTCGCGGTAAAGTTTACCTGAATCCTGTGACCCAAACAAAAAAGTCAGAACTTTCCAAAATGAATAGCTATCAGGATCCATGCCATCATCAACTCAACTTAACCCACCACGACACCGAACATGAACTGTAATGAAAATTCCTATAAAAATATACACAAAAAATAAATACACAGCTAAAATATTTTTTAAAAAAAGTAAAAACAAATAAAAATACAAATTTTATCGAGAAAACAGAAACAAAAAGAAAAAAAAAAACAAACAAAAACAAAAAAATAAAATTAAAATTAAAATAAATAATCGCATCCGAAATTTTATTCGCGCCACATACCAACAAACATGACATACCTCCATTCTCATATACATACATACAAAAGAAAACACCGAAGGATAATAATTTCAACATCAACGCCATACGCAGGATAAAACACAAAAGCACAGCAACACAGTAAATGCAAAAGCAAAAGCAACACGAAAAGTAATTACCAAGCAGAATAAGCACCACTCTAGCAACAAATAATTATAAAATAATGAATCCTTCGTCCTGCGTTTCCTGTTTCCTGTTCTCATGGTATATGGGGGATCCATCGGGATGTGCGAGAGTGGAGGAAGTGGATCTGGCTTTTGGCTCTGAGCCTGGGGGGGAGGTTGGTTCTGATGACTGTGGCTGATGATGTTCATGATGTTGATGAGGGCAAAAGGACAATGTTGGCATACGTAACGTATTAAGGTTTTAAGGCCTTATAACTACATAATACAATACATGCATAAGCAGGAGCCTGAGGAAGGACTAAAGGACTACTCTCGTATGCGTGTGGATGATTGCCACGAGTTTTAATCGTTTGGTGTCCTTTCTTTTCTACTTGCCACTATTTTTTTTTTATGTATGTATGTATTCAGATGGAAGGATATGTTCATTATGTACTTATAGGGTGGATTTCTTAAGTTGATTGTGTTGTTTGATTTATATTCGAGTGACAGGATGTCATGTTTGATTTATTGCAGAGTGTAAAATGTCAAAAGATAAAATTAATACAAAAAAAAATAAATTATGAAAAAAGATTTCAACTTTATTTTTCGCCATAAATTTAATTTTTGGAAAGAAAATTTAACCAAAATCGTTGAAGTGGTTTTGTAGAATATTTGAAGATCTTTTTAGGATTCGTTCTAGTTCCAGTTTTTTCATACAGTATTAGATTTTTAGCAAGGAAACCAAGCATACATGATTACAGACGGTATAAAAAGTTATTATCTAATTTTAGATTAAAAGTAGTGGCCCTAAATGGCTGCCCTGAGGTACCCCAGTTGATCCCTGAAAGCCATTGAAATAGAGCTTTAGAATTATATTTTTGAATACAGCATAGTCGATTCAAATGAATTCTACTCAAACTTTATACGTCATTCCATTGAAGTACTTGAATTTTGAAGTGACATCTAGTGGTGACAGCTATAGTTCGGTGTTTCTAAAAATTAATTTAAGATGAAGAATAAAAAAAACAAGCCCAAAGTTGTGGTATCTAAACTGGTCTATGTAGTGACAGTTCATAAAAAAACAGCAAAGCTAACAAACTTAAACGGCCCTTTATGAATTGACGTGTCAGATACTCAGCTGTCAGAAGCCAAAGTTAAAACCTGAAATCTGTTGTTTTTTTTTACTGTTGTTTATTGTATTGTTGAAGCTCTTTCGAAGGATTTTCTCGGGTCCTTAAACATCACACTTTTATACATGGGGACATGAGGTCAAGTCTTTAAATCCACCACACACTTTAGAAGGCACCCCCCATTTCCTGAGAATTACTGCTCTGGTTCATAAATAAGAGTATAAGGTCGCAAAGTGACAATAATTAAATTACTGGTGAAATTTCTCGTTTCCAAAAAAAACAGAGTTCCTGGTAAAATTTCGAAACTTATGATATGACTGCGGCGCCAGTACTGTTGTCGGAAAATTCCACAGTCATGATTGTCATCGTCGTCGTTGTCGTCTACGTGCGTCACGTCAGTCTTCGAAATCTTCCCTGAGTCCTTTATTAATTATTCAAAATAAAGTATCATTTTCATACCAAAGCAACAAGGAACACTCGGAACACTTGGAACACCAAGAGAAAACAAGCATCCGTTGTCGCTTAAGTCTTACACTTTATATTCAACGCAATGCTGCGTTCGTTGTTGTGTTGTGTGTATATGTATATGTATCCATATCCTGTAACTCTGTAACTGTACGTATGTATGTACAATTTACAAAGTTGTTGATGTTCACAAATTTTGGCATTTAAGGACAAAGTTCTTCCTTGCACTTCCCGCCCCCCCGAAATTCACCTACCAACTTTTATTCCTGTGATTCTTCCTTCTTAAGTCTCATTTATAATTTTAATCAACGTAAAAGCTCTTAAAATACAAAACAACAACAACAACAAAAAATAAAGTTGAATCAAAGAGGACAAGGACGAGGGAAAGGTTGAGAGTGGAGGATGGAGGGCATATTTATCCTGTACACTGTAGATGTATATACAGATTACTGTATAGTGTATACTGTGTCCTGGTGTACTGTATTTGAGATGGAATGTTGTTGAGAGACGTGGAAAGATGGGTAAACCAAGTTAATCCCTAAAGGGAATGGAATATCTTCTGTGTGTTATAATAAATTGTGGTGTTGATTCTCTTTTGCCTGTGGTTTTATTATTTTTTCCTTCTTTTTTTTTTTGTTGTGTTCGTCTTCCTTCGTCCTGTCCCCTTATGTATACGGGTTTCATTTTCAACGTTTTGGTTTTTCTTCATTTTGTTTTTTGTTTTTTTTTTTAATTTTTTGATGGGTAAAAGGAAAATAATTGTTCTTTTTGCTTGTGATGCTGATGCGGTATGGGATGTGAATATTGAAACCCTGAAAGAATTCGCGGAGTAAGCATCAAACGAACAACGATAAGGGAAGAAGTTGTTGTTGTTGTTGTGGGAATATAAAATAGGAGGAAATTACCACAATTGTTTTGGTGAAGTTCTTTTAATTTTCTTGCTGCAGTGTATATAATTCTTCTCCGTCTCCGGGGAATTGAGCTTGAATGCTTAAATATTAATTAGAGGACATTTTGAGTCAGATTATAGGTTATAGAACTTTCTTTTGGGGGATATACAAGAGGGGGGGTCTGAATCAATTTTGATTGGGGATTAAGGGATTCTATTATATGCGTGTATGAAGTAAAATCATGTTCGAATTACTTTCAAGAACTTTGATGAAGGGGAGGACTGGATTTTCCATTAAGGTATTTAAAAGAAAGAGAATCATATTCTAATTATTAAAGTAAGACTCTTAATTTTTTTTTACAAAAATATAAGCCATTTTAATTAGGAACATAATTACCTCTGACATAATTCGGTTATATACATTTAAACTAAGCCTTGAACCAGGGAACCATCATGGCTTTTAAGAAATTAAAGTCAAATAGGCCCTAACATATTTTTTCTTATAATAACAATCAATCTTTATGGTTTTTTGTTATATCAGAAGAAAAATAAATCACTAAAAAAGATTTACAAAAAAATGTTCCACATACGCCACCTCACACCGTTTATGAAAATACTGCGATTTTTGTCTCATTTTTAACACTTTACAAAATTGAAAAGTCCACACACTGTAAAACGTGTTTTTAAAATAAAGGCAACAAGCCTTAAAAAATGAGAGATTTTGAAACCAGTTTCTTATGATACATGTATGATAACGTATTTCCAAATGTAACACCTGCCAGCTGATAGTTTAAAAACAGTCCGATTGTGCCAATTATAAGAACGTGATTTTATTGCTAAAATTATAGTAGTGGTCATACTTTAAAGGACAGACCACAAATAAATTAATTTTCGAGAACTTTTTATAAAATTCAAAATCGAATTGATTTTTAAGATTAATTCAAATTTCAAATTAATCATTTTAAATATTAAAAAAAGTTAAAAAAAAAGGTGGATTTCTTTTATCGCCAAATCAATTGACACGAAGTTGTTTCAGCTAAATCATCTTAGGAGGCATTACTTTAGTTTTAAACAATCATATTGTGCTTTAAAACTTATGCTAATATTTGTTAAGATTCAAATTCCAACCGCTTGTCTTAGCTTAATTGAAAATAGTTCTGAGAACAGTCTCAATGGAAAATCCTCTTATAGTCGAAAATCCTTTGAATTGGATAATGATTTAAATTAGGTTATATTTTATGTATGTATATTGTTATAACGTTCGTTCATGATTTACAATCCTGATCTTTGATATTCTGCATACAAAATTAATTATTCAACTTCACTGGAATTGAAACTACAGCAGAATTTCAAGGACTGAAATTAAACTTAAATAAAATTGAAAGGATTTTTAGTAATGGACTTTAGTAATTCAAACGAACTATACTGAAATAAATGAAAAGGATTTGTTCTGACAATAATATTGCTCAGACGCATATATTATGTACTTTCTTAAAATTAATTTTAATTAAAATTAAATAAAATTAATAGAAAACCTTAATATAGCTTCAATTGTTTTCAAATTGATTTGGTGTTCTTTTTAATTTTCTTTACTAACAGTTCCATCTAAACACTATCTTCATACTTTGACTAGTAGTTGGTATACTGTCATGAACTTTCACAATGGGGACACATTGTTAACATAAAGGAAAACTTTGATTCCTTTTTCAAAATAAAAAAAACAACAAAAAATCACCCACAACTTTTCAAATCATCCTCAAATTGGAGATCTTTTAAAAATCGAAACAAATAAAGGGTCTTTCAATCGATAGACTATTCATACTTTAACAGTTGGACAGATTTTTGAAGCTAGATAAATACATGTGTCAAATTTACTCAAATTGTTTTTTTTTTTCAAATGACTGTGGTTAGAAATTGTGTTTACCAACACCTTCAAAATATAAAATTTTGTTTTAAATGTGTTTTTGGTTTGCAGTCTTGGTCAAGAATGACGCCTTATTGGAAATTTGGAAAAGAATTACAATAGGAAACCATCAATGCTACTTCGGATTGGAAAAACAAAACGGGTTTAAAACTTCTCTCTCGAAAAAACCAGTTCTGTTATGTGGTGCTGAGTGCTGGACTCAGTCGAGAGAAAAATTCATTGTCAGATAATTGGTCCTGTAACCACGAACTTTGAGCTGTACAAAGATGTGGAAATTGGTCAAAAAGTTAACGACTTCATTGGCCCCTGATTCACGGTGACAAGGAAGACCAAACACTTTGTCTAGATGACTGAAAGCAACGTGCTCGGTATCGTAGAGGATGGCATTTCAACTTAATCCTGCTCAGATCCTCCATCACTGAATGGAAATTGGAGCAGATGGAAACTGACCCTATTATTCATAGTCAAATTCAATTCAGCGATAAAGTCACATTACGTCAACAAACAGAACTGTCAGTATTGTACCAATCACTGTCAACTGTATCTGTTAGGTGCATGATTACCAACTTCTTAGACTTGGAGTTTCAACAAGACACCGTGCCATTCATTTCAACTGTCCACGGAGGTGCGACGATTTGATACCCGTTAGACATTTTCAAGTAGGATTTTCTGACGTCACTGTTACATACTCACCCTGTGGATTAACATTGCTACCAACTATCACAATTGGATTTTTATCTGTCATTTAACACACGAGGTGTGCACGTTGAACATTCGCATTTAACCTCTTTCACAACGAACTACTACACAATAACTTTGATATTGTATTAAATAAACTTTAGTCACAGTACATCCATCTAGGTTAGTCCGGCTTATGTGAGTGAGTAACTGAGTAATGGAAATTTTGACACAATTTTTTTTTGTTATCATAACGGAATGGATAGACCTTTCAAACGACCATAAAGTTGGAAAAATCTGACACACACGTTGTCTTAAATAAACCTTAAGATAGTAAGCTCTTCATGAAAGACCCTGTACTATGAAGGTGGAAATAAAAAATGTACACACACATCAAACCAAAAAGCTAAAGTTCATAACCAAAGAAAAAAAAAGACTAAAACAACAACAAATTATGAAAGGAAACAAAAGATGAGAAGGCGCTCATCTCGCAGCTAAAATCCACCGCCACCGTTGCCGCCGAAGGATACTCGACTCATATCCCTATCTATATTTATATCTATGCATGCTATTGTGAGTGAGTAGGAGGAGGTAGAATATATATATGTACATACATAGGATGATAATGGGAACCCTCTTCCTCCATTCTTTTTATACAGTTTTGAATTTTAATAAAACTCAAGTATCTCCATTAAAATCTGTTGTAGGAGGGAGGAAAATTTTGTGTGCGGAAAATAGGTACTTCTTTTCGTTCTATACGTCTACGAGTATACAAGGATAATTCTTGCCTGCCATGTACTCTCGGAAAAGTTTTCCGCATCAAGTTTTTTTTTTTTTTTTGTATTTTCTCGTCTTCTTGTCTTCCAGCATTCACTCTTATGTTGTACCTACCTACTGAAGCACCATTTTACTCCATCATCAGGATGAACGACAGACGAAGAGCAGTGGGTGGAAGGGTCGAGATAGCACATAAATTCTCGGAAGCAATACGTATAAATTCATTATCCTTACATAATGGAACGTAAGTGCTTTATGGTGGGACCTAAAGCTACACAAAGAAAGACGAGAAGGGTGCCCAATCCCAATTTCAATCCCTACACCAATCCCAATACCATATATAGCCCATTGCCAAACAGCCAAAGGATGTCGGTTCGGTGGCGGTGAATGACGTCGTGACGATGGTGTGGAGCAGTATTATAGGCAGGAGTATACTAGCCAAATCGATAATGTCAGAACAAGTGGCAATGTAAAGATAAAAGTCTTCCTTTTTCCGTTTTTTGTCGGTTCTCCTACTCGAATAACACAAAAGTTAGCATCATCAGAAAGTCCTTCAAAAAGATAAATACACATACACACACACGAATCCTTAATATAAAATCACACACACACACACACACACACCAACACGAACCAACGACGACGACCAACAAAGAAGGAAAACTGGATTTTCTTAAGAAAGAAAAGTTATTTTACATTGAAAAGGAAGTAATTGATTCGATGGCATCAATAAATCAATTTTCTGGGAATTTTAAGATTTATCCGAATAAAAGTCATCGTTTCGTTACGCAATCACAGAACCAAGGATTCAATACTTACATACATATATATGTATGTACGTATGTATCCATATTAAGGACGAACTGTTATGGTTTGGGGGATGGATGTTGCTCCTCATCGTTTTCGTCGTCGTCGTCTTCATCGTCATCGTCTGTGTCATTTTGAAAAGGATATGGGATTTGGCTTTATCCTATTTCGAAGCTAGGACGTATCTATTTTCTTCCTTTTTTTTCCTGAAATTGGGTGGGATGTTCCATTCTCTCTTTTTCTCTCTCTCTCTCTCTCTCTCTCTTGCTTTTCCTTTTTCTGTATATAAATTGAAGCAAAGTGTGATTCTTTTCTATTTAATGACGATAAGAGGATAGATGGGATATTTTCTCGTATGGATAAGTTTTAAGGAATCTGAAGGATCATTGGAGTTGGAGTTTCAAATATTTTAACACGAAAACATATTCTTTACCTTCTCCATTTGCCATTGTGTTGTTCCTGTGGGCTGTGGTTGATGTTGGAAAACATCTAAAAAAATAAAGGACTCCAACTTTATAGCAATTTGGAAGTTCTTCATCTTGTTCGTATACTCGTCTCGTCTCGCACCTAAAAAGTGTGTGCAAAGTATTTATCCAAGCTGCTTCTCTTGCTCTTCAAAGGAAAATAAACAATGCGGGAAACGAGAGTTTATGGTGACACTTCAGGTGTTTGGGAAAATATAGAATGCGATATGAGTTGAGTTTTATTATGTGAACCAGGAAGAAGAGATGGTTCTTATATTCTTACCTTTGGATAGGAACACATACATACAATGAACTTGGACATTCAAGATTCTTGTCTAAACAAAAAAGAACTTAGCGATGTTTTGGGAAAGTTTAAGTTTAAAAATTGAAAACTTAACTTTTCCGTGAGGAAGGAATGTGTATTGTTTCGTGATGGGGTCCTTTAACGGTTTTAATTTTAACTTTTTCATTTGGGGGTGGATGTCAAAGTTTATTTATGACATAATGAAAGATGTTGATATTTAAAGGATGTTTCAGATGAAGTTTTGATAGACAGCAGTTGTCAATGTGACAAATTAGGTTTTTCTCAAAAATATTAATAGCAGTGTTGCCAGAATATATCAGTTACTAATTCTCATAACACTGGTCAACAAGGTTTTGTAATTGACAATCAAATTATATTTTTCCGAAGATTTTTGTTGGTCTGAATTTGAATCCGACTTCAAAATCACTTTCGCAAATTTGAAAAACACCATAAATTAGGCTTTTTGAGGCTATGTGAATTCGTGAAGTACTCTTTTTTTTAATTTGTGATGATTTCTGAAAATTTATAATCCCATCTTTAATATTCAGTTTAAATATTATCAATATCTCATTTACTTTTAGAAAAATTCTAATTAACTGGAGGTCTTCTCCGTGGGACAGGGACTTTCAAGAAACGTTTTATGGTTAAATACTAAAACGGGCCCTAACAGAAAAAGGCAAAAATGGTTTAAAATTATATTTTTTTGTCCTGAATTCGAATTTTAGCTTAAATATTTTCCATCACATCAAATTTTTGAAATATATTTAACAAATATAAAAATAATGTTGAAAAAGGGTATTTTTTAAATTTGAAGCTGAAATCAAAGTTCGGATTCAAAATCATCGTCAAAAAATAACTTTAAAACCTGTTTTTCAAAGCCATAAAAGCATAAGATTTAGGGTTTTTCAAAACTTCATATAGAATCAAATGAAAACTGTTAGGAACTGTGTTGTGTTTTTTGCCTTAGACTTAAAAATATCATATTATGGTTTTTTTTTTACATTTTTAAAGAGGTATGCATATTTCAAAAACCTGCCTTGATGGAAAAATATAAAGTGAGATTCGAATTCAAGATAACAAAATCATTTGGAAAAGTCTTGTTTGAATTAACGGCACGAAATTAATGCGAATTTTCTCGACCAGTGTATTGGCTATAATATTTTTTAGGTGTGAATTCAAATTAACCAAACTTTTTTTTGAAGAAATATAGAAAATAGCTTACTATTGAAAACCAGAAAAAGAAGGAATTTTTTCGGAAAAAAATGCAAGAAAACAGAGGTAGTGGTCAAAAACTACTAGGTACTAAAAAACTATTTAAAAAATTTATCAGAAATTTCCAAACTCAGGTGGGAACCTTACACATTGTTATGCCTCCCGTGGGATTAATGTTCGTATCTATCCCGCTCCAAGATAAAAAGTCTATTTATTTCTTTATACTATTTATTCCTGAACTTTGACAGAATGGAAATTTTGTTTTATATTTAATGTTTGACAGTTGATTCTTTGGTTTAAGGGTAGAGGTGCATTCACATTGAAAAATGAAAGTTGTTAAGTCGGGAAGGTCTCTTGTATTTTTTTTTTTTATACAGACCAGAGGGCCTGGCAAACTTCGTCTCGTCCCAATTAAATGTAAAAACTCAATCTAAGGAAATATAATATTTTTGTTGCTTATTCGACTTTTCATGCAATTTGTCCATAGTTTCTAAATGGTCCGGTGTACTTCGTAAGTTTATTAAAAAGTGGATCCAGTGGGCAGGACAACCGAGGTATACTAATACTAATAAAATACTTTTTACCGTATATAAAAATGTTCTATGTACTTTTCTGGACTATAATCTATCTCTGTACCAAATTTCATCAAGATCCGTTCAGCCATTCTCCTAGAAAACTGTCTCTGTGCCAATTTTCAGACAAATCGGTTCAGACGTTCTTGACTTATAAATAGTGTATGTATCTAACAGTACTGTCTTTTAGATTTGGAAAAACAAATAAAATTTTGAAATCATATAGGGACCAAAACATAGAATTTGAAACTAAATTTGAGGTACTAAAAAGTCTTCCAAGAGCTGGATATTTCAAATCCTGGAATTTGTCCACCGTTTCTATAGTTTCTACAATTTGAAAAAGCTGTTAAAGCTAGCGTTAAGGAATTAATGATGAATTGCCGAACCTTGGAACCTTGCTGAACAGAAATGTAAACACAGTTTGACATTCTCTACTGTCAAACCATAGAAAACAAACACCGAAACTTCATATGCAGCATAAAAACACCCTTTATAAGTTCGGAGGCTTGTGTCAACCATAGGTACTAAATTACTCAACCGGGATTAGAGCATTTTTTAGAACACACAGAGCTCTAGAATTTTAAAATTTGGTTGGGGCGGACTTTGCCCTTTTGGCCTGAAATATGTCTGTCAAAAAAATCGGATCGGATTACACTAACTTCCATCAATGGGAATTGAATAATGCCCAATGTTATATAAAAAAGTATAATCATGCATAAAATCACTCACCTAACAAAAACCATCATCATCATCATCTTTGACGAAGACTTCTATCAAGACACCCATCATACCATCATAAAATTTCAAGAATGTTAGCACCTACTCAAACATGTCAACATCTCAACAAAACAACAAATTACAACCTTTTAAGACCTTTTCAATAAAATGAACTTGTATATAAAATAAAAAATAAAAGAAAAAAAAAAACCGTAAACTGGTAAGAAGATCCTTTTTCAAATTGACATCAAAGTAACCTTAAAAATAATAAAACAACAACAACAACAACAACAAAAAAGGGAACAAAAGAAGGAATGTTAAATTCTATCTGTAAGTAGTTATGTCTTAGGTATAAGGTACAACAATTCCTTCCGTGCCATTATGCACGTAAAAAATTGACTTTGACTCTTCAGACTTTTATCGTGAGGATCTTTAGACCTACCATCCATATACTTATACATACCTATCCATAGATGCTCTTAGGTCTTTGGATAGTCTACGTACAGAATAGGAACAAACTTACGACTTCAACAACAACAACGATGACGACCAGTTAAGTGAACATGCTCGGTTCCCAGTTCTGCCAGTGCATAAATTCCAGAATATAACAAAGGTGAAGTATGCGAACGCGCCTTCAAGCAATGCGACCGACCACCAGACCAGACCAAAGCATCAGAATTCAGAATTATTCGAGATGACGACGACGACGATGGAAACAAAAAGAATTTTTTTTTTTCTTCAATAAAATTGAAAAAAGTAAAAAACAAAAACAACAATCTAAAAGGAATATCCATACAAAATGAACAAAAATCTCATCACTGACGAAGAGAAGAGTCCTCATTTCAGGAGTTTTTTTTTTTTTTTAATTTTTGCTTCACTACTTCTGATGCTGCTTCCCGACGACGACCGACGATGCTTCCATTGTATCTATGTACGTGCTTAAGCATCCCTTCCATTCCCTTAATGTGTGCTCATCACCATTCACTACCATCGTCGTCGTCGTCGTCGTCATCATCATCATCAGGCGAAGCCAGGAGCAGCAGCAGCAGCATCTGAAGCATCTCATCTCACCAGCAAACTCCATCAGACCAAAGCATAGAACCATATCGTCCTCATCCTTGACAGTATGCACAGCACAGATAAATACATATATTCCCGCCTGGTATACACACACATACATAAATGTGGATGTCCTCTTTTCAGGTTGGCTGCTTACCTCTTCATATACATAGCTCTTTATTTTATAATAATATGCAAAAGACTTTTGACCTAAACATGCTCTTCTTGTGTTCTTCTGTATAACTGGCATTTTAGACGGTAGACGTGTATTATGGAGCTCGCAGTTGTCAAAGTTGCCAGTTGCATTTTATTTATGTTTTTATTTTGTGTCATTTGCAGTCAGACGTCAGATGCGTGGTTAGAAATTGTACAATGGGAGTGTTCCATATTTTACATGGCTATAAAGTTCAATAAAAATGTCAAATTATTAAGAGTGGCCACAAGACGAGACAAGTCTCCATTTTGAAGTTCCAAATTCGAAACGTCAAAACTACAATAAAACAATGCAACAATATTTGTTTATGTCATTGACATTTATTTTTAATAAGGTACGTATTAACGCACAAGTAAAATTTAATTTTAATGGTGCCTAAATGCTGACACATTGCCCATACATTTTTGAAAGGAAGACAACAAAGCCTATAAAGAATGTCATAAAGCTAAAAAATATTTTTTAAATGTCAAAAAGTTTGATTGATTTAACACTTTTTTTGCTTACTATGTCACTTGTAGAATTAGCACTTAAAATTGTTATGAATTTACCCATTTAAATAATTTAGACCCTATGACATTTTACTTAGGTTTTTGACATTTTCAAGTCACATACGTCAAAAATAAATGTCATATTGTTCAAACTAAAAATCAGCTAATATTTTTGTTGATATTGCATTTAGAAATTGTTTTGGACATTTTTAGAATACTTGTTCTTAGTTTCTATAATTTTCGTTTTTAGTTCTTATATCATTTTTCAATTTATAGAAACTCTCTCGTCTAAGCTGTCAAATTTCTTTGAAGGATTGCAACAAACTTCATTGAGTTATGAAAATTTCTTGAAAATCTAAATTTTTGCTCTGAAAAATTGAATTTGTTTAAATTGTGTTTCTGGAAATGATCAATTTTGGGTCTATAAGTTGACATTTGGGAATAAATTTCAAATGAGACGTCAAATTTAACTTTTCCCAAGAAAACTTGTAATAGAGTACGAGACGGAGACGATACTTGGACGATAGGAGGTAGAGACTAGCATAAGGCTAGTTTAGACTTTTAGTCTCTTGGCCAGAAAACGGACTGAGGATATCTCCAAAATATTTACTTTGGCTTGAAAGCTCTTCCTTATTTTTTTTGCGGGGGGGGGGGTATAAGTACCCACAACCGGTTTCTATTGATTAATCTGGATTAGTAAACATTTCTACCGTATGTCAATTCAGAACATTGACTAAGCAACTATAACTAAACCCACGGAATGGTCGAAGCAAACTAAGTGAGTAAAATGTGGGTATTCGGTATTGCTTAAACCTGCATACCCTATAAAATACCCTATTTAAAAATATATTTAAAAAAGACTCAGATAACAACTAACCCAATGTTTGGGGGTGTGAAATTTGTAAAAAAATCGGTTCTGCATCGATATACATGTACTAAATCATGTTAAAATTAAAACGAGACATTTGGCAACCCTGTACAATGATATAATTGTGAAAATTTAACCCAAACCAAACCACATTGCTTGTTACTCTCTGTCGCGTCACAGATTTATGCCCTTCGCAAAGACATATTGCGAATGCTACCGCATCATGATGGTGTGGTCAAAAAGAGATGTGAGATCATAAAGAGGTAATAATACCCAAAGCTATATATACATACAAAACGTCACCTACATACATACATACATGCATATACGTAGGTATGCAGTACCCATTGGAATAAGGTATATACCTTTTGGACTTCAGTCTCAGATCAGAGTGTGGTTGAATCTCCTTCAAGATAGAAATCTTTGTCTATTCAAATTCCTGATGCAGTAGACTTACACTCACTCGCTGGCTCTGACTCTGACTCTGGTTCTGACGATGGATGGCATAGAACAAAAGTCCCTTATGCAGAAGAGGTACCCCGATTTATATGCATGTCCCCTGATGATTGCCATGAGGCAATTGGCTTCGCATCTTCAACAAAATGCCAAACAATGTACACTGCCTTCTAATGCCTTGGAATATGTACTCGTACTAAATTGTCGGTATAGACGAGGCATGCATGCATTATAGTCCGACACTGGACTGGACATAGTCGGGCCATATTCAAGGGAACCACACTTTTGGTCGTGACTTACATATAGGTGTACTTCCACTTTAAGGCTTAGGAGGGAAGAGAAGATTATGTTCCTGATGTGTATAGGAATGGCATAGCAGCTCCATTTTCTGTGTCGTACTTGTACAGATACAGAGTACGGCAAACGACACGACGATGACGATGACGTTGGTTTCCGTAATTAGGTTTGTGCTTCCATTAACATGGCCACCATGCAAATTGCTCCATTCTGACCAACATAGTCGATGGCATTGTAGGTGGTGGTGGTGGCGAGTGGCGGCACGGAGCGGCTTTGGTCTATATGCGTCGTAAAATCGTTGTTGAATCTAGGAAATTACATTACTTTCCATATACGAGCGGCTATACACGGAGCCATAGGAGGTGAGGTTCCGCTCCGCAATCTGAATGTGGAACGGACACATGTTTAAGCTCGTACAAATCAATTTATAGTACCTAGCCTAGTTAGTGCCTTCACCTTGCAATCCTTTATACCTTCCTCCATATAAGTATTAGTATAGTACGAGTATATAAAATTACCAATCCTGGCACAATGGCTTATACTCATTTATGAATGTGTTTGTGTGTGTGTGTGTTTGTGTGTTGGGCTTCGACCGATGATATTGTTATCGATTTCATCATCGATGATGGGGTGTTTTGGGTTTGATATTATAATGATGCAGTTTAATTGAAAAAGTAAATTTCATGTTCATGGACCAAACCATCATAATTAATTCCTATCATCTGGTATCAAGGTAGGAGCAGGAGGTCCATCAGGTAGATACCTACTTTTGTGGTCATTTGGATAATGCAGACGCAAAGGGTACTTTCGGTTGGTCAATTCAAATTGTTTGATATGGCTTTGAATGTGCAAATATGCAAATTGGATAATTTCATTTCATATACATACATACATTCATACAAATATGTACAAACATTTGTATATTTACACATGATTATTTATGTAGTATTTACACATGTATGAAATAAGTATAGACATTTTTTTTCGATGGGAAATTTTGTAAATAAATTTCATGTTTTAAAATTGGGAATTTATTTTAAAAAACATTTACCATCTGTAGTAAGCAACTCAATCAATATTTTGTTAGGATTTTCAATATTTGACTTATTATTTTTTAGTTTTAAAAAACATATGCTTAAAATTTTAACTTAGAAATCAAATTACGTATGTATATATAAACTTTTTCTAGAACATTACTTAAGACTGAAAAGCGTAGATACTAAAATGTCTAAATTCAAATGTTTTTGAATATCATTTGACAGAATTAAAAAAAAAAATATGTCAAAAAATCGTGAAAACTTGTGCCAAGTCAGACAAAATTTTAACTGAACGCTTTAAGGCCAAAATTGTTTGTGAAAAAAAAACTTAAAACAAGGTAATTTTGATTTTCCTGAAAACGCAAATTCGGGCATAATTATGTTATTGTTTCTTATACACAGTAACTGTCAAAGATTTGTAATTTTTTAATATAAAATTTTATAAGTTGAATGTTTCAACGATTTCTTAAATGGTTTTTACATAAAATCCAGTAAATATTATATGTATGTTTTTGAGTATGAAAATTTTGTCAATGTTTTTAAAAAATGTATAGATTTTTTTTCTTTGTAAATTTGATTTCTTGAAACAGATTATTTTAAAAAATGTGATGTAAATTAGAAAAACTGTACACAGCTAAGCAGTTCCAGAATCCATGATAAAATTGAATTTTTCGTTTAAGCCTTTATTAGAGTCTCCTTGTACAGGAGAAGCTATCCACTTCTACACCGATGCCGATGGATCAGATGAGGAAGTTAGAAGAGGCGTATACCTACTCAGATAGACTAAATTTAAGTCCCTCCTTTCGTCTACCCAAACACTAGTTTACGTTTTTGTGAATGTGCAGGACAATAGCAAAGAAAATGAGGAACATAGAACTTCTACAGAAATCCTTTACCGGAGCTCCAAGTAAAGGCATGTCTGCCTACTAAGCAGTGACCAATAAGGACACCTATAACGGTGCTTATGTGCCGTCTAATAATCGAGATGAGTTGCTTTGAGCGTTTAGCATCAAGCTTTGGCTAGATTAATTTTGTTGCCAGACAGGTGAGGAAATTAAACCACCTGAGATTCACCTTCGCTTTTGTATCTTGCTTTAGCATGAGTTTACACGTAGCTAGTGGTTTACCGATATTAGATTTACTGTCTAATAATTCTTATTCCATTTTTTGCAAGTCCGTCTGCTTTGCAATTACCTGGAATGTCTCTATGGCCCGGCACCCAGATTGCTCGGCCATCTCCACCAGAGATGATCTACAATTTTGACTATCCGAGAAGATGATGCGTATATCAGTAGAAGATATCAGGTTTTCCTTGAGCGGAGATAGGACTTCTTTGATGGCCTGGAACACATTATAAACCTCGGTAACTTCTACTACGATGATCCCAAAATGATCTAATTAACATAGACATTCACAGTCTCAACCGCTTAATTGTTAGCTCCAAATGGTGCAACGAGTAGGAGGATCTTATGATCTATGTGGTATCACAATGGACTCATAGCAAAACCCTTCTCTGTTAAAATTAAAAAAAAAAATATTCCACATACGCCGCCGAGTACCTTCAGTAAAATCAATTTTATTCTTTGTCTCATTTAAAATTCGCTTCAAAAAATCATCTTCATTATATTGAAAATATCCATTTTATTAATAATAAGTGTTTTTTTTTATCAAAAACAAAACAAAATTACCTAGACTCATGGATTCAGATTATTGCAAACAATACAATCCCCCTCAGTATCTCAACCCGATTCATTACAATTTCAATTATTCTGTCAATATTTACACTTTTAATGTCTCCTAAAGTAATTAATAGCAAAAATAAATACAAACAAACAAAAAAAATCATCATATCCGTTACAAAATGGCCTGATGCTCTGCGCTCACTTTCAACAAAATTAAAATGTCCGACAACGACACGACGAATATACAGCATCCTGTGTAGATTAATGTTGTAATGGCTGGCATCTAGTTTTCCAACCGGAAAGAGCAGAAATCAGACTTAAGTAAATACACAAATTTAACTTTGTCTGGAAGTTTGTTAGTTCATTTGAAAGTCAACATTTTCTTGCATATCATCGTAAACCTAACCTATACTAAAATGAATTTTACAGTTAGAGAGGAGAATAGCTCAAAGGACATTTAGCTGTGAGTATAGGTATGCATGTGTACTCGTACTTTGTCTGTTATTTAATATTTTAATTTAAATCCCAGTTTGTAAGGACGACGGAAGGTTGAGCTCCTTAAATAAACAAGTTTTAATTCATTGCAGCACCTTTTTGACTCATCATCCCTCTTCATCCTCATCGTCATCATATTCCTCATTGCCGCCGCCGCTGTGTCGGTCGGTTGTGATGAATGTCATAGGACAATCCATAAAACTTTTCTGTGTATAGGTTCGAGTAGTGTCCTTTTTGTGCGCCGTATTCGCATTGTGGAGATACCCAAACAAATCATGGACAATTTATAAAAAATAAAGGTACACAAAATATCCAGGTATTCCATCGAGCACAAAATAAAACCAACTTGAATAAAAAATAAATAAAAAAAAGGATGTGCAAACGATCTGAATAAATCTGACATAAAATTGAAATTCAAGCGTTCGTCGTTGGTTGGTCGGGCGGAACTCCGAATCCGAAGTCAGTCTGTGGGTCCTTTTTTCCACATTATATATTTTATCAGCATTGTGTGTTCGTGTATTTTAAAATCAAATCCGAAAAGCAAATAGGCAGACAAAAAAAAAATGCCACCGCCGGAGTACCTCTTCGGCTCAATTCCATACGCCACCACAATGTCTGATGTGCATAACCGACTTTGCAAAATATTTTACCACATACCGACCGACAACGAGGACAATGACTATGACGACGTCGAGGACGACGAGGACGACGACGTTATAATCGCTTAACGTAGGTACCTACCTAACCGACCCAGCATAACAACAAATAAATAGACAGACAGTCAGACAAATAAGGACTTCAAACTGCAGTTGTGTGTGTTTGCCTCTTTGTTTGAAAGTAATTTGGTTTTTTAAATCATCATTCAACTTTTACTCTTATTTTTTATTTTTTTTTATTTTTTATATGGAGGAAGAGGATACTCTCTGGCATCCTTGTACAAGAAGTATCATTGAACAAAATAAAATAATGCACGTAAAGCTGAAAAGTTTTGTCTACAACACACAGTTATGTTGAACACTCATACATATGTACATGAGTATGATATTGTATGGAAGGTGCAGAATATACTCGTATAGAGGTACCTACTCAGTACTCAACTCATGGAGGACAGATTTGAGGAAAGAAAATGTCTCAAGTTTTCAGAGAATTCAAATTCAAGGAGGATGAAAATATTCTGAATACCTAGATGTCATTGTCGTGTGTGGAGATACTCGTAGAAAGATTATATGTACCAACATAACTACATCATACATTACATACACATATCAACTTAAAGGACAAAATATAGTGGCACAGACAAATCGTATTTTTCTCTCATTGCGGTTGACTTGATGCAAAAAGTCGACAAAAAAAGGTAGGTAAGTTTTTTGTATTCATTTTGAAGTTTTAAGTTTTGTTTTTTGAAGTTATATATAAATGTACATTGGATATTGTCTTAAATGACAAACGCACGTTGACAGTAAAAACTTGATTTATGGATCTGTCAGTGAAGATAGTGGCAGTTTGATGTTGTCTTTAAAAATGGTCTCAATAAAAGAGAACAACATTGTTCAGGTTGTCATAGTTGAAAGTGAAATATTTTTGAAAGTATGTAAACGTCCGTCGCCTTAAAAATCATGTATCATAGCTCAATAGAGCAATTTCTTCACCAAAACAGTTGCGTCAGTCTAATTTATGAATTATTAAGGTCCAATCACAAGGCAAGTACGAAAAACTGCCCAAAACAATGACACACATGACTAATTCTAATGATCGAAATCGACATACCAAGGTTTTCGTTAATATTACTACATCCTGAAAGTGCTCTAGTTTGTTGACCTATGACTAGAATATGTTCACCATTTTTGCAGTGAATTTCAACAATTTCAATGCGTTGTTGAAACATGTCATTTCATGGCGTAGTTTTGTCAAAAGATGACAGCTTCAAAAGTGACAGCTGCACACATAGCGCTGTGTTCAAAATTAAACATCTAATTTTAAAACCTTTCAGCATGTTGATTGACACCTGAATGTAAAATAAAACTTTGAAATATGACATTTGAATGACATTAGAACTGTCAAACTTTAGTTGTTCATGATTGAAGTATAGAGTTGAAGGTCTTAAAAATGAGTTTAAAATCATAAGTCATGATACTACCTAAGGATTTGTTACTGAATTCATCTACTGAAGATCAACGTAATTTTGATATCAATTTTATTTATCAAAATGTCATACACCATTATGTTTGATCCTAAAACCAAAATTTACGTGTTAAATTAGTAAAAGGAGATTTTTAGTCAGTAAGTAAACAAATATATTTCGTGAATTAAATTTACCAAAAATGTTATAATTATTGAATATTTTGACATTGACACATCGATTAATTGTTTGAGGGTGCGTTCAGAAAATTAAACATAATAACAAATGTTAAATGACACTAAGAAAATACAGCTGAAGCACAAAATACCAACAATAAATCATAATTTGCACAATACCTACAGCAACAACAATGACAAATCACTATTTCGATAACACACAATTAAATCATTTTCAATTATCTAATTAATTTTTGAATTTTTACTAAAAATTCAGACAACAACAAAATCATTAAAAGGACTCATATCACCTCCAATCTAACCAAAATTAATTCCAAAAAGGATGTAGTGTTATGAAAATTATTTACATGGATACATTTTGTGAACCGTAAATTTGTTGTTAATAAAAAAAACATTGAATACTCCCGCCATATTTGCATTTTGTTTTTTTTTTCATACTCATTAAAGGGTGGCGAGGGGACAGGGGAAATGACTAAAAAGTCAAATCAATGAAGCCAAAAAACGGTCATATCCAACATCATCATGCATAGACAATGAGCCAGCACAGTATATGTCTTCCAAACACTCTGTGCTAGGTGATTGATGCCTTAATCCTATACAAAATAATTAAGCCCAATTTCTCATCATTAGTAGACATTTTTCAAAAATATCTAAGCCCACAAAAGTTTAAACGTTTCAAATCAGCTAGGAATTTTTATTCTAAGCAAGACTTTTAAGGTGTCCCCATCTTGGGATAGCATACCACCCTCTAATCTCCCTTTGAAATATTTTTACTACAACGTGTTGGTACAATCAAGTGATTCGGAGTGTCTGAACCAGAGTCAGCCAGTTCAATGCCAATAAAGAAAAGGATGGTTTTAGAATTACCCCTTCGAACGCCACCAGATTTGAAAATAGTTGACATGGCTATAATCTCATTTTGGTTAACTCATTTGCATTCCCCGCACTAATTCAGTGTTCCATACTCCACCGTCGCCGGTCACCGTCGCCGGTGATGTTGGTAGCTCCCTCTTCAATAGCAGACCACCATCCACCGTGCTTCAGTTGGTCGTGTTTCCATGGAGCTTGATTGCATTCATCTGATTAAGCCATGTAGCATTGGAATATACTTTTCAGCTGGTCGTGCGTCTCGTCGTCGTTTTTGTTGTCATAGCACACCATCAACAATAATATGCCAATGCCATACCAGTGAATCATCAGACCATCAGGACCTTCGTAAACTCTGAATACTCAATCAAACAAGGACCAACAGTCAAAGGTACAACGTACGACGAGAGCATGGAGGAACTTATTTTTAGCCAAATAATACACACACGCTGCGTCGTCCGTCCAAAAGCTTATATAGAATAGGACATGGGGTAAATCGTCTAAATTTAGAATACCTTCGGGATTTATTCATACCTCCAGAATTTCTAACTAAAAAAAAAAAACCATCAGGAGACAATAATATAAACATTTGAATGACGATGGCGAAGCGATGATGATGAAATGGATGGATATAAAATGGAATGGACAAATTTTTGGAATCGCTGCATCCTCTGTTTAAGGTTTAAGGATGATGAATGATTCTAAAGCTAATTCTTGTTTTGCATAACATTTAGGGAACTGGAACTGGCACAGAGTTATGTGATGGCAGAGTGAATATAATGATATTTAACATTTTGTGAATAAATTATTTCGACGCAAAGGGATTTGATGGTGGCACTTAGAAAGATGAAAATAATAAATTATATATACGACTCTGTGATTGTGATGGTTTTGAATTCTGATAATGACGAACGATGCTAAATTGCTTTTTTGGTAATTTTGTAAAATTGTACGTGAGTTTCTGTACGGTAAGGTGGGCATCATTTTTGAACCGAACGTGGGCTTACAGTTAAGGTAAGGATGAGACTGTTTTTGACTTGGGATTTCTAAGGTGAACCATGATCCGGAATGAAAAAAATCCAGAAGCTAAGAACCGAAATTTGCACCAAAGTAGAATTCAAAAATATCGAACAATAAAGTGTCTTAGTGAGTATACAATAATTTCCCTCAAGTCTGAAATACCCATTTTTCATCCAATTGATTTTTTTTAAATTCGAGATTTGTGCATTCGTCCATTCCTAACACCCCTTTTTTGTGACTCAATACTCACTTCAGAAATCCAAAGGCGTTGTGATGGTTATGTTTCTGTTATATCAGATTCACTTAAAACAAATCTACACACATATTATACACCTAAATGATTTACACTTCCACACCCTCCACCCTCCCACTAAACTCAAAGTCCTTGTTCCTCATAGATATAATATATGTATATGTATTTATGTAGTACCGGTGGAAAACCAAGCCCAAATGGATGCGACATTCAACACACAACAAAGGCGCTTAAGCTCATTGTGGATTTATTATTCTCATAACAATTCTGGTATAGGGTAGTAGTACATTTATACTAAAGCAAACAATACCAATAAAAATGTATACATATATAGATACACATTAGATAGAGATACACCAGGATTCAGAGGTACCGGTATACCTAACCTACAAGAAGATAGGTTATATCCCTGTGGGAATATACAAGGTGGATCAAAATGAATTATCCAATTTAGTTTAGAATTACTTTGAGCGATGGAAATTTGGACCTTGACAGTTTTGTCTTTAAAGTGGGAACAGATGATAACCAAGTGGATGTCACTGAAGTATTGATACATATTTCTGTCTACTTCACCAAGTTTTCATTATGGCGTTCCGCAGGACTTCCAGTGGTGTTTTTGGAGTGTTTTCAAGTTTTCCAATTAAAGGATAAAGCCTGTGATCATTAAGTTGGGTGATCTTTCTCGTCAATCCAAATCGCCAAAACAAGAGATTACGTATCGATGAAACGCCTCCTCGCTCATCAAATTCCAAATGAAAGAAGAAGTTTTAAATGGCGTCAATAACAGTGACCGTATTGTCGATAGCGTCGTAAAAAAATGTGATCAAATCACTGCTGACACGTAAACAGTTGAACCACTTATATAGTAGCATGATTATTTTCTGACGAATTTCTAGTTCCCCTGATTTATCTTCTTTACATAACCATACTTAAGTGAAAATGGTTCCTGTCGCTCGTGATGATTTTTGACACAAAATCGTCCTTTTCGTAGTTGAAATTGATGTTCTCTTTGAGTTAATAGTTATTTACACACTCATTTCTAGCTCACAAATGTCAAATATGATTGATATACTACGACGCCATTTGCAGAAATTATAACATCATTCGATTTTGCGCCACCTGTTGTTTAAAGTAGAAAAACACTTTCTACAGGAAAACATTGTTTAGATGTTCACCTTTTACAAAGTCGACTTTATCGAAACTTGTAGGGATATACAAGTACGAGTGTGTTGTGTACATACATTTTTATAAACAGAATTGCGTCATATAGAAGTGTCCTCTCGTGCACACATGGCGTGTGCTTTATTTTCTACATAAATACGTGTGTGTGTATAATGTTGTCAAGGACCAAAAAACAGTATACATAGGTGAATATTTTGCAGTACCAACCGCGAGCCGCCGACATGAATAAACTTAAAAAAAAAAACAACTGAAAATTATTTCATTCACATCCTCTCAGTTAAAATTCCTTCGGGATATAGAAATAGAAAATAACAAGGAACAAAAAAAAATTGTGTTTCATTTCCCAACCAGGCATGTTTATCACTATATTTTTCCTCATATAATCTCATTTAGTGTTCATGATGGCAAAAAGGCTACCATAGATACTTTTGTATCCTGGTGTAGTTTGCCTGCTTCTATACATTCATTACGAGTATATGTATGTATGTATGTACTTGCGGTACTTAGTATATGTATAGCTAAGGAAAAGTGATGTCACCGAGAGAAGAAACAAAACATTCACAGTAAGTTTTTGGTATAGCTATTTGTGGTATAGAACTGGCGCTAAAGTGGTTGGTTTATAAAATGTTATGAGAAATAACAGTGAATAGGTACTTAGTTGGTAATTTATGTGATGTTTTTTTTTTTTTTGTTAGAAAGAGAAAAGGATTATGAAATTAGAAGAAACGCCTGCTGGTTAAAAGTATAAAACGATAAAAACTCGAATTTATTGTGGAAAAAAGGGTGCAACTACGTAAAATTTCCATTTTTTGGAAACTTATGAATACCCAGCTGGTTTGTTTTATATATTTATACTCATTTGGATGGAAATACCAGCCCAGCCACGAGGAAGTTTCAGCAATATCCAAACCAAAGAGTGTATAGATATTTTCGAGGCAAAAATATAGGATCTGAAGTTTATCCAACTTCATTTGGTCGTTCACTTCGCGTGTTGTTCTTTGCTTGCCATTTTTCTCATTATTTGTTATATAGAAATGAAATTAAAATTTTAAACAACATGGATGTAGTACCAATTTTATTACATTTGGATTCTCACATTGGGCGCCAGTTAAATTCTTTTTTTAGATAATTTTCATGTAAACAAACATAATAAATCCTTTTCTTAAGATCCAATTCATCAAAAAGTCATACCGTAAAACATTTAAAATTTCGAATATCATATTTTCTACTCACTTATTCTCACATTGGGCGCCAGTTAAATTTTTCATACAATATCTTATAATCATTGATTAATAAGTAAAACAAATAATTTTATAATGAAAATGACCGGTATAGAGGGTAAAGGTTCTATCCTAATTCAAAGACAATTTCCCATGACAACAAATAAATATTCAAGTCGATTTGTCAATTTCTCTCCAAAAGGCAATATCCGAGTTTGTAAATTTCAAGTGGCATGACCATCCAAAAATAAATAAAATGATAAGATACCAACAAAAAAAAAAAAGAAAACCTTTTAGTTCAAATTAAGGGGTCTGGTAAAATTGAGTTTGGTCTATTGTTCCATGAAATTTTTAAGGCGTAAGAGGTTTGATTTATGGAATTTCAGAAATACGTTTCATTATTTGCAAATTCAGGAAATTGGAATTTTGGTAAAGAAAAACAAAAATCACAAGGATTTAAATAATAAATGGGTTTGATTTTATTCGAGTCGATTGAGATAATTTTTAGGATGTGAAGGATTTTTTACATTTTTATAAGAATTGGAAAAGGACATTGATATTAAGTGTATTTAGTGAAGTGTTAAGAATTTAATTTAGTGTTTCCTGTTTGACAGTTCCATCTCAAACTAGGTGGAAATTGCTCCTGCCCTTATTTATCGAGTTGGGATTAAAAATGTGGTCTCAGTCCAGTCAGTTACGGTTTATGTCATCGACCAACTTTATTTGATTATGAATTCAGAGAGGGATTGAAGATAAACTAAGCCTGATGAAAAATCAGTTTGGCACTGTCATCACCTTAATCTTAAAAGTTAACATGGACACACAGAATTTTCTCTAGAGTTCTATAGGGACCTGAATCCTGAAATAACTGGTTTGTTAAGATTGCTTATCGCCATTACTGTGGAAGTACCCTTGATAGTTAGTGCGTAGGATTGTCTTGGCAAAATCCTCGGTTCAACCCCTGCATGTGACACCTAAAAGTTCTCAGCGGTACTACCACTTACAGGGAATTGACAAATCCTCCAAGAGTAATTCCACTCATGAAAAGTGCTTTAGCTCTTTAGATTCGAAATAAAAATTGTAGGTCCCTCCATCTCTGACATTACTAGTAAGGCCCTGGTTCTCTACGAGCTTTAGCTCCACCTAATTTATTTATTTACATTATATAAGTGCGTCCGCTTTAATCAGGAGTATTCCGAAGGGCTTAAGTAAGAGTTAAAACTTACCCACTTTCATATTCTTTTTATTTGTGAATCGCTTTAATTGATTTTGGTAAACACGATTTCAATTCAAAAGATTTAAATAACGAAGCTACCTTTATTATCATATTATAAAAACCAAATTAAAAAGAAAAAAAAAAACAACTTCCTTCCTAAAATACCTTCCAAATTCAGGTGCGAAAGATGGGAAATTAGGAAACCACCTGGCTTGCATGTTCGGTTAGAATCAATTTAGGTAGCTAGTCGTGTAAACTTGACTCAAATAGCTGCCTCCTATATAAACTATAATTTTTCACAATTCGTTCTTCCATTATTTAAATAACACGACTCTTACCGTTCCACATCATTCGAAGTCGAACTCCCGTCGTCGTCCATTTCAAAACCCTTAACACAGCCCACCCAAGAGCTATATAAATTCATGTATGTCAGTGTATAGGTAGGTATATTGAAATCAAACAAGCGACACATCGCATGTCAAAATCAACAAATTGATGGAATTTATATTACTTCCACGTTTCACCCCTCAATATACATACATATACTTACGTACGTACGTTCCAACTTTATTCACGCGAATTGATCCCCTGCCCCGCGAACACCCATTATACCAACCCTCATTTCGATAACAACCTGATATAATAAATCTATAAAAAAAAAAGAAAAGAAAAAAATACATAAACCCTCTCTCACATAAAACGAATCCATTGACATGCACACAATCATCGAGTAAGCAGCTATCATCCCTCAAACCCGTCTTCCTGTTCCTCATCGTCATCACTATAAGGCTCGTCAGGACCGACTTTAATACTTGTAGCTATCGGAGAGGAACAAAAAATGAACATGAACCGTACATATTCACCCCATTACGAAGTGCAAATAAGTTGGACAAAAAAAAAATCAATAACAATAAATACGACGACGGATGCCGGGGCGGCGGCGGTGGGTGATGGCGGGCGTGCTAAATGCCACATCACACTTACTTGTACCAATTGAATGCGGAGAGGGAAGTCTGATAGATTAGTTAGATATCTGAGGGTGAAAAGAAGATTCGAATTTCAAGATTCACTATGAGTCCATGGAACGAACGTTTCGTAGACGTACCTAAAGAGAGCACCAGAACAGAGAACGGAGGTCGAGAAGGACCATAAGGACTACGAAGAAAACCATGACTGTCGTCGTTGTCGACAAAACACTTTGTATGCCCATAAAAGCGGATGTTTAACGAGTGCAATAGACATATCCGTAATCCATCCACCCCACACCCACATGCCTGCCCGTATCCGGTGAAGCGATAGACATTAGTTCCCCTTTTCGGCACAAGGAACATACCTACCCTACGATATGTGAATGGGATTGGATATGGATACGATATTTGTACCTTCTCTCGAATCGAATCTCGATTGAACAAGGAACAAGCAACCAAAGCAAAAAAAAAAAAAAATGGAAATGAAGAATTTGATATAAATTCGATCGGTCATGTGGTTGTTCTTGTTCATTTATGTGTGATGCTGGGAGATGAACGAAGACGAATTGGAAGTTAAACTTGAAGCCAATGTGTCCTCTGTTCAATGCAGATACTTGAGAAGACCTCTCTTGACAGAGTAAAGAGATATGATGTATAAATATAATAATAATCGAGATGTACATATCTATTCCATATGGAGAATGTATCTTTTTTTTATCTTTTGTATCGGATTTCATTTTTAATAACTTCATATTGAAATGGTGAAGGGGTGCTGGCTGGATTTGAATTTATTTCAAACTGTCTGTAAGGAATACCCATGAGCGTTGAAATTCTTGTAACACAAAGCCCCAGTCCGAATAAAAATCGTGGTAAGAAAACATCATAAAAAAAAATCTTGGACCTCAACGTTATTTCAAGGATTCCAAAAATATGTACGGTCTTATGAGCGTTTGGTGTTTTAAGATTGGATTTCCAGTCAATTGAGAAAATCAAAATTTGTCATTTTTATTTATGAAGGCACAAAGAAGGACTTGGTATTTTTTTCGAGCTTTCATCCTTTCAGAAAATGAGTAAGATTCTCACATGTTAATATTCAAATTTCAGGATAAAACAAAGATGGAACTACCTCAATATGGTTACCAAGGAATTCGTTGAAGCAATAGTATTATCCTTGTAACAAAGCGTTACACTTCCGACGCCACACCGACCCACGTTACCGATTCAGCAGTACCACGCCGAAGCCAGCATCTTAGCTAAAAATTAGTATTTTGGAATCACAAGGTAATTTGTCATTCACACTTTTACTATTCACATCCACTTCCAACCCAAAATATCATATGGGGAAGTGGAATATTGCTAAGAATTCTTCTTCTACCTTTACCCGTTGAGTACCAATCTTAAGTGCATAGAGGCAAGAAAACCCGAGAACGGCTAGTAATAGTAATTAAGTACGGGGTAGTCTCTTAACAATATTTGGGTCCTTAAAATCATTTTCCCCGCGTTTATTCCGTTATCCACTTATTTCAAGTGTACACGTTTATTCCCTAGTTTGGTGTAGGGACAGAGGACCGAACCTCATCGTTTATTCCGTAGTAACCTTCTTCCAAGGGAGCTACGGACATAGCCTACCGCAGCGAGGTAAAGCACCGTTTATTCCGCTGGTTTGCTGCCATGGACACGAAGAGAAACCATATTTTATTGCTTTCTTTGGGTAACATCCTGGACACCCACGAGTTTACCTCAGCCTCATACAAAAAAGCACCACATCCTTTGATATAAAAATGATATTAGTCATGGAGGAATGCGCTGATGAGTGAATTCGTTGGCTTAATCTTTCAAACATTGGTCCAATTAAGATGATTGAACTAAATCATCACGTCAAAGCTAAAGGCATTTGTATCATTTCCCTTATTCGATTTTACTTTATATCCAATCTAAGTTAAATTCCGTATTATCTACTTTAAAACAACTTTCATTGCAAAATCAGAGGTCCCACAGGACAACCATTTAGGACCACTTCTTTTAAATGTTTTTTATAATGACGTATGGCGTATGGAAGAATGCCCAGAAAATCACCACCGCTAAAAATCTATTTTAGATTTTTATAGATGGGGTAGAAAAAACAATTAGTGCTTTCTCTTAATTGAATAAAAGCCCCAACCCCTTCTAGAATTCGATTTATGTTCTCATAGAGATATTTTTCCTATTGTATTTTGGCTTTTCCTTCATACTTTATAAAAAACTTCACTTCAACTTGGAACTTAATATTCAGGCTGTTGCAACCTCGTCCCTTTATAGTTCAATTCAAATTTAAAGGATAATGTAGACGACTTAATAGCTTTGATAGACTATTTTTTATATTCAACTTGAACCAAAAATTCAGCCCATCAAAAATATTACCTTGTTCATACAATTTGGTCTCAGGAGGAATGTAAAAGTATTTCCACTCAGAGTACCTACAGATTTATTACAAGACCAAATGGAAACATTCTGACATTTAAATGGAATAACATAAAATTCTTAAATTTAAATATTTAAAGTGATTTAAAGAATGATGATGGGACATCGTGTATCTCCATTAGCAATAGCCTTAAAACAAATTAATAAAATATTATAATCTGTCATCAAAAGCACCACAAACATCCATTTTCCACGTTCCTCTAAAACTTAACACCCGAAATCATCTTCAAATAATAATTTGAAAGCCATTAAGCCTTCCCCTTTTGCCCCTTTCCCCTTACCGTTTTGTATTATATAGAGACAAAATTGTGTATAACCCAAACCAATATTCTTACCCATTTAATTACCCATACAAATTAAGAGACCATCCTTAATCCCATTCCCATTTCCATTTCCTTTTGCTGTTCTTGCTTATGATGCCGCATGCCACATGCCACTCATTTAAATTATTATCCTAAATCCTGAGTACACTTTGAGTGGAGTTTTGTTGGGTACCCGCCGCCGCGCCGCCCGAAGAGTCTAGTCTGTCCCTGTCAATATATAGTAAGTACCGAGTATATGACGATGGTGACGACGGCAGGCAATCCAGGGATAATTTACATTAAATTTAATCATCCATTCAATGTCAAACAACAGGAAGAGAGCAGGAGCGAGGGGTATGGGGATGGGGATGGAGAGTGGGGAGTGTGAAGCGTAAGACAGGATGAGGGTTTTATAACACAAACACGAACATAAAATGATAAACAATTATTATACACACACAGGATAAGTAAATATAATTAATCCCACCAGAGAGAGGGTATACACTATACAGGCACCGGCACATCAGGGAGAGAGAGGTCAAGCAGTTTATTGCGCTTGGCTTTCTGTTTCTGTTTCTGTTTGTGTCGTAAAGACAGATGGCTATAAGGCAAACATAAGAGCCCCAAACCCAACCAAGACTCCCTCCGTTCCGAGACCCGAGTTATAATCGGCAATAAAAAACAATCAAAATGGTCGTCATCGTTGGCGTTGTCATTGTGGTCGGACAAAGAAAAAGGATACACATCAGACATCACGGAGTGTAACGACATAACAACGGCAAGAAGAGAATAAGGACGAGGAGGCACAATTCATTTAATCACACGAACATAATCAACCCAAAAGGATAAACATAATATCCTTATTTTTTGGAGAGAGAGGGACTTTTCGTCCAATGAAATTTATTACCCGAAAAAAAAAAACGCCAGATACTTATCCACAAACACAAACAGAAACAAGTCCTTTCATGGGAATTTCTCTTTCGCATAACAATACTTACACGTTGCACCCTCGCCCTCTCGCCTCGAAGGACATAAGCGAATTATTTTTTTTGTTGTTTGAAGTTTTACTCGTACTCATCCTCGTCCACGTATGTTTTTCCGTCATCTCGCAAATGAATGCTATTATCACCGATCGCTCGCCATCGCATCGCCATCATCGTGCGCTCTGTCGACAAAATTCGCATGCAAAAATTGAATTATTATCCTGGCGGTTAATAGGATATTCTCTTCGTCAGTCTCATTCACTTTTTATTCGAGTTTGTTTTTATTCCTGAAAATCCATTACAACGACGACAGCCGACCGACGATGGTCATCGCATAACCAATATGTGCCCCAATTGAATAAAAATGTGCAGTATGCAACATGGTCCTGGTACTGGGTATATGGACTTCCTTTTAAATGGCTATCGAGTGGATATGTTCTGTTCCATATTTTTTTTTTTTTCTTTTTCATTTGCAACAATTCATTTGACTGCACTCTGTAAAATTCAAACCCCACCCGCAACGTATATGGACCTTCCTTCTATCGAAACAAAAGGGCAGATGGTGCCAGTGCCAATCATCGTTATGAACATGAAAATCATTGAAGTTCCTGTTGGTCTGGGGTACATCCCAGAATCGAGTCAGAGCCAGAGCTAGCGCAGTGTACATATTGTCGGTAGAGAAGAAAAAAAAATTACATTTATAAAAAACAGAAAAAGAAAAAAAAAACGAAATTTAATCTAAAAAAAGACCAAAAGACCGGATGAAAAAGAAAAAAAAAATGAAAAATACAGGAAGTCCTGATATTCATTCGTTAGGGTGTTCAACGGATCTGAAGTCGTTAAAAGTGGTATTCTGCGGACCCGGAGCTCATAAAAGATTTAAATACGTCGAGTGTTTTTACTCAATCCTTTAACAACAAATACAAATTGGATTTGAATAAATTTCAGGGTATTTGTCTCGTTTGTACAACAAAATATCATTTAGAAATCGTTGTTGATAAATTTTGGGAAAGTAAACCGGAGAGAAAATGGAACCTTGTGGCACACCAAACTTGTGTTTCAGATCAAATGTTTTTTATGAATTGAATTTCAATAAAAAGCATACAAAACCAACTTAATTATATGACGTGCTTATCACGAGATTCCGTGTGTATTTGAAATGTGATTCAACTGAATTCAATTCAATTCAATAATTTCTAATGAGATTTATCAAAATTATGAGGAAATTTTAAAACTTTTAAGTATCGGAACAGAAGTTAAAAATTGACTTTTGATAAGATTTTAATACACAAAACGTTTTTGAACAAAATACAAGGGCGGTTTCTTAAACTTTGTAGTAGTTTTAGAAATATTTTGGAACTTAAGTCATATTGCAATATTAACGGCATTGGTTTTCGGAATGTCAGCCTTATTTTTGTTGTGATAGATTTTTTAACTTCCCATAGGGAGTTATTGTAATCGGTCCGATTTGGTAAATTGAAATTTTTGCCAAATCTGGACGTTTTATGGTTCCTAGAATCTAAATTCGTCATTTGTAGAAAGATTTCTGTGTGTGTGTGTGTGTACGTACGTACGTTCGAGATACCCTTTTTCGTCAACGATATCTCAAGAACCAGTAGAGATATCGATTCCAATTAAATTTTGTTCGATAGGTTATAACTTCAAAAGAAACTGAAAGGACTTTTATAAAAAATTGTCGAGCGGTTGAAAATTTTGGTTGGTCGCAAATATCTCAGGAACGAATTGCTATTGACTTCAAATAAATTTTATTGGGTAGATTGCAATGTGACACAAGTTTGGTGTAAATTTGAAAACAATTTAACATACCGTTATTTTTTTTTAAAGTAAGAACTAAAAAAAAAATGTTTGGCGCGCAAATATACAATGAAGGAAAAGTGAAATCATCTTCAAAACATTTTTTTACTATGTGAAATTTGATCTTTGACATCTGGTAAAATTTTTGAAAAATTGAATTGACAGTTTTTTTTACAAAAAATAAAAAAGTACAAAAAAATTCTACCAAAAGTTGGTAAAAAATGTTTTTTGACTTGAATATTTCTAGAATGGTCAACGATATGGACTTCAAATTTATTTTAGCTTAAACAAAATACAATTATTGATATACGCTACAAATTTGAAAAATATAGAACTGACAATTTTTTACAAAAACAAAAAACTTTAACAAACATTAGCCGAAAAATGTCAAAAGTAGTTTCTTGACTTGAATATGTCCAGATAGTGGTAAATCATTTTAAATAATATAAAATTCGGGTAAACTATAATTTATCATCAGAAGAGGTATGTGTTAGTTCATTGATTTGTTCAAAAAGTTCAAAATTTTACAGTAAAAAGAGTAAGTTTAAATCTAAGAGGCTAATTTTTTGCAACACCTATTGAGTCCGAGTTTCCATTCAATTAAAGTTTTAATTTATAGCAGAGTTTTCCCTTATTGAAGTTGAAATGTCAACAGACGTCCATTACGTAAGCTATCTTGCACTTTTTGAGCCACTTTTCAATCGTGGTTCAATGTTTTAAGCCCACGGGTAAGGAACTTTACTTTTTGGATTAATTGGTTTTCAACCATGGTTCAAAAAAGAGTCTATATGGGTAAACTCAATTTATATGTCTTTTGACCTCGGTTGAAACACAGTTTATTCACAGAAATCTACAAATTAAAATTGTTGAACCGCATTTGAACAACTAACCCTTAAATTATACCCTTTTTAGAAACCCATATTGAAGTTGAACGGTCTTGAAATCTGTATCAAAACTAAGAGTCCTTTGGTAAATTGTGTTTAAATTATTGTATCAGTGGTAATGTAGCCAATCTTTGATGTTTCTCCTTAAGATTATGTTGTCAATATTTTATTTTATGAAGCCAATACTTGCGGCATTGTTTCGACGCAAACAACAACAAACAAAACAAAAACACATTTGCCCCATGTCTATACGTACCCTCTAAGAGCCTGCCTGGGTATAGAAGTAAAAAAAGGGAGACTTTATTGAAGAATGAGGGTTAAACAAGCAGGTGGAGGACATAGCCCAGAGTCAGAGTACCACACACACGAGAGGGTGGTTTAATAAAACACACATAAACCCAAAACGAAATGAAAACCGAGGATAGATTCACCCCAAAAAGAAAAAAAAACAGGGAGATAATCCCCTAACGGATATTGACTAGAGAGAAAGAGCCCAGCTACAATTTTGGCATACAAATTCAACCATTTCAAAATCTCACTCCCTTTTGTGCACAGAACCATATACATACATACATATATGTATAATAATTTTGTTTTCCCTCTCTGCCCTTTTGTCCGTGGAATACACAGGGACATGGACAGAGACAGGCTAAAGGAATTAAGGGTGGGCCGAACGAGGGTAGCAGCGGCCAGGATTTGTACTACTTGTGATGTAGTGTATAAATGCTCACATCGGATATTGTATAGGAAAGGAGAACAGTGTAGGTAAGGGCAGACACACACGGGAGTGAAACCTGTGATGGGAAAGTAGGTTTTCAGGTTCAGGATTTTAGCCGAGTGAAACTGCTGAACGTGAACACTGAACAGGAAGACACCATGTGTGTGGATATAAAGTATGGTACACGTATACCCTGCTGAACACAAATGCTAATAAAGTTTCTAGGATTCATCAATTGTCAAGGGAATTTCGAGTTCGGTCGGAATCGGAGTCGGAGTCGGAAGGGGGATTGGACAAAAGGATCAAGTTGAAATGATTGCAGAGCCAACACAAATGGATTTGGTGTGTATGGATTTATTTTTCATTCCAATTTTTTTTTCCTTTTTTTTCAAATGAATATATCATGTCTGTAAATGTAGGTATGGATGTACGACTTATGTGTGTATGTATCATGTATGCAAGGATGTTTAGGAAGTGGTATATAGTTATGTGTAGTAGTTTTATTTGTGTGTTCACATTTGAATTGTAAATTCCGGACACAATTGCTTAGAGCCCAGGAGGGTAGAAGTGCGAATTGAGTTCTATTTTTTTTTTATTATTTTCATTTTTGCTGTAAGGTCAAAACATATACAAATACATACATAATATTAATTTTGCCTGTGCAATGTATGTAGAGAGGTTATACGAGTGTGAAGTGTGAAGTTGTGATTTTCTGAATATACCCCTCTGTGCCATTAGACGAACTCCCCGGTGAGGCAAATTTAGTTTAAGTGGATTTGAGTCATTATGGGACGTTTGTCAATGTCAGTGATATATGTACATACCTTGTCTCTAGATGTATATGTATCTATAGGGCAGTGAAAAGGCCATATAAAGGCATCAGTGGTGGAAATTAAGGAAGAAGAAAAAAAAATGAAGTCAATTATTTGCCAAGCTTTTGGGTTTTGATAGATAGATAGGTGAATGGATGGATATGAGCGTAAAACGAATTCCAAATTAATTGTTTGAAGGGTTTTGAAATTTTGTGTATTTATTCCCATTTGTTTACCCGATTGGTTTGAAGGGAAAAACAAACCGCAAAGAGTGTCTGGGAAATGGGTGGGTAGGGTATATTAACCTTTTTGCCTTAATTGGTATGTAAAATGCTATAAAATTTGGAATAATTAGTGCTCAGCAGTAGGCGACAAATAATTCCCCAAACCTATGAATATGTACACACTTTGAATAAAAGGTAGATTGGAATAGATCATTGCTGAACTTATGGACACGTGACGGGTGGAAAAGATGGTGCAGTGGATGGAGTGCTAGACTACTAATCTAGAGGCGGGGAGTTCAAGTCCAACTCTTTTTATTTTATCCAGTTTCTACTAGACACCAATCGTGGAAAGTACTCGTAATAATTGTCCATTCCATCGAAATTTTCTTTCCTATCTTTATTCTTTTTCTTCTCCATACTCTAGCACGTGGTCGTAAAGATCATTTAAAGGGTTATCATAACCCCTTGAGTGCCAGTAAATTATCAGAAAACATTCTCAACTTACTTGAAATTTAGTTAGGTATAAACCCTGGTAAATCATTTCAATATCATAAGGTCTTGTAATGTTTGAAAAAATGGTTACAAACGCTTCACGAGTCATACGAACTGCACGCTCTACAAAATCTTCATTTAGCCAAAGCTGCTAAAAATGACTAAGTCCTAAAAAGTAAAACTTTATTGGACTTTTCTGCGTCCAATATTGACAATGAGGGTTAATAGTCGATAAGGAAGTGGTCTAAAATGTCAAAACACATCAACTAAATTACTTCAACCACAAATGGTAAACCTTGAGTGTTTCCATTTCCCGGTCACCAGGTTCAAGATGAAAGAATAAAATGTTACCTTTGACTTGGAGACAAATAAGTCATAGAACATTTCAGAACACTTGATCTAAAATGACAAATGTTGTCTCTTAGTTCAAAAACATTAAAGTTATAGGACACGAACCGCACTAAATTTCATATCTAGGGCACGTTCCTGGTTCCAAAAATTTGCCAAAACCATTACAGACACTTAAAAACATCTCAGAACCTTGAAAAGGCTAAAAGACTAAAGAAGTGTCTTACGACAAAGTACATAGTATAAGTTAAAATGAATTCTTCTAATTCTGATAAGAAGATAAAATTGGATGCACAACTCGTGCGTGTCTCCAATTTTCGTTTCATAAAAAACATAACCTTGACATCAGACTTGTTAACCACTGTTCAAAATTTGACAATACTGTGGGCATTGGTTTTTTTCGTAATTTACTTTTGGTGGACACAATCAAGGGTAGGAAATTAAATATCACTTACTTTTTAAAACGGGACTTTAGCCAACACGGTTATGATAAAACAAAACTTATATTTTATATTTTCACTGAGAAAAAATTATTAAAAATCTAGAATTGTTTTGTACTCTTCCTTCAAAATAAAAAGTGAACATAATCCTTCGAGAACAACTCAATGCCAGATACTAATTTGCTGAGCCGATGCATTTTACATTTTTGTTAATATGAATAAACCCTTTGTCTTTTTATTTATTTTTTTTTTATTTAAGATTCAAACAATTTTTTTTTTTCATTTTCCATAAAAATCCTTCTTTCTGTCTGAATTCGGTGGCCATCTGAAATACCACAGATTACCTCCATGATGAAAGAATCTCAATCCCTCTCTAACTGAAATCTCAAGCACAAACAAAATCTCTAATAGATACGAATTTCATGCTTGAAAAAAAACCCGACTTCACAATTCACAACACCTTTTGTGATAACAGTATTTTATTTTAATTAAGTCACTGGCTGTGAAAAGATAGAAGAAAAAAAAAAATCAAAAGAAATTAATAGACGAGTTTTTCATCAAGAAGTGTTTCATAATAAACCGCAAATTCCGCTTCGGTTATATTAAGCCAAAATAATCTTTTTCATTCACCGCATCAGCAACCATTCCACACCGCGCTGCACCGACCACCACCACTCTACCGTAGTCAAACCATCAGGACGAAAAAGATATTTTTTTATCAAAAAAAAAATATCTACAAACTTTCAATCAAAGCCTCTTGCACTTCAGCCAAAAGGAGCGCTCCTCATAGCCGCGTTATATGGATAGGGAAATTGCTTTAGCATAGTGATCTGGGGGAATCTGGAATGAAAATGGGGAATAGACGTTGAATTGAGGTACAAAAAAGAAAAAGTAGTTAGAGGAAAAAATAAATTCCAATAAACCTAGAAAAACGGTCCAAACAAACTCTTTTGGACCGACAAGAGGCTTCATCTCCGCCACTAAAACCAACAAGGAGAAAACATTCCAAGTATATAGGTGTGCCACCTTTCTTTACCCACAGGGAGTAATTGAAAATGTTTTCGCAATGTTGTCGTAGTGTTCGTTGTCGTCCTTATCGTCCTCGTCGTCGTCTTTGACGTCCTTATTTGTTTGAATTTTTTTTACTATGTTCGTCGACGAACGTCGTCGTCATCGTCGTTGTCGGTGGTTCTGCGTTCTGTATTCTGGTTATGGTCCTAGTCCTGGTTTTGGTCCTTTTTGGTGGGTCCGGATGATGCTTTTGTGTACAGTGAATTTTCGTAAAATCCGCACGAATGGTCTTTATGATGGGAAAATTCTATTCCACGAAAATATAATTTCCAAGAAAATGTGTACCCTCATACAGACGTACATACAAACATTTTCAAGTTATGCAAGTGCAAGGCAAGCAGTGCACAGAGTGAGAGCGAGAACAAAAGAGTTTTTCCAACTCTTAAGCACTTCAACTTTTAGCAAGGAGCTAAGTTCATTGTAAGTGTTTTTTTTCTGTTTTTTTTTTTTTGCAATGTTTTTAATGGTTGCAACTTGAAGTGAGAACCTTAAAATATTACATAACTGCTGCAGTGCATCAGTTGTATAACTTTGTCGTTATTTTCATCATTTATCACATCATCGCATTCGTATGAAACGGAATTATTTAAAATTTGTGCAGAACTTAGAATTCAGAGTTAAATTCTTGTCCATGGAGGTAACTATATGAAGGTATAATTGTTACAAAAAAAATCTAAGAGAAAATATAAAGGAAATCGTTTCGAAAGTATCTTAAAAATGTCTGCAGCTAAAAACAATTTTAAGTTGAAATTGACGGATGTTTTTGTGAAAGTTTTTTTTTTTTTAGTTCTGCACAACAATTGCATTCTTATTTCTCAGAAGAGAAAATTTCTTTACATAAAATATTTTGTTAGCGTAAAACAAATTTACAAAAGAAAGTCGTTTCTTAAAGTCTCCTTAACTACTTAACCTTGAAATATCAAGTAAATGTCAAATTTGAATCCCATTTTAACTCATTAACGAAACTAAATATTAAGTTAAGTTTCGTTAAGTTTCATTTAAAGTTAAAAACTACCCCGTTAGGTTTCGAAAGCGTCCAAAGTTTCGGAACTAATGTAAATGCCAAATTTGAATCCCATTTCAATTGATAAACCAAACTAAATGTATAGTTTCGTTAAGTTTCATTTAAAGTAAAAAAAAAAATACCTCTATCTTATCTGCTTAGTTTCGTTAGGTTTTGAAAGCGTCCAACGTTTCGGAACTGATGTAAATGCAAAATTTAAAGCTCAATTTAAATCTTTAACCTAAACAAAATGTTCATCGTAAGGTAATCTTGAAAAATGTCTCCGAAATCTATTCCAAGCAATTAACAGTGATAGCTTTTCGATAAGTTTCGTTAAGTTTTCTTAAATATCATTGTAATGTCTCGGAGTTTACGACATTTCATTTTTTTTTATTCAAATCATGATTCAACTTGGTTTCGTTAAGTTTCGTTAACTATTGATGTAAATATCACTACGCCCTTATTTTTACTGAAAAATCACGCCCAAATAAAAAATCATTCACAATTACATATTTCACTACTTCATATATTTTAGAATTGATAACGATTCTACATATAAATCTATCTAAATCTAAATTAGAATTTAAAGTTTAAAAACAAATCACTAACACCCTTGAATTGTCCACTTAAATCTATCATCACTCCTTGCAGAGACTACACTTGATGGCATCGTAAAGACTCTATGCGACAAATGAGCCTCGTCCAGTTCATCTCCGACATACAATAGCTCATTATAGGCGGAATTTCTTATCAAACAATCATCGCCAATAGGTTCAATTTCCCATTCACTACCTTCAACAATTTCGGTCGAATCCAGCGAAGCTGCTACCAATCGACTTCGTCCATTGGGATTCACATTGTCGGCAAACAAATACCCACCGTAGGGGAATTCAAAACATGTTGTATAATTCAAGGGCCTCGGAATCCATCTCAATTGATTACCCGCGGCCATAACTGCATACCGCCGAAGTCTCGGATGACCATGGGCGATGTGTAAATAGTCACGGTCGAATTTGTTCTTCAAACATACCCGATCGTTGAAGATAAGGCTATGAATGGACAGCGGGAGCTTCTGCTCAAGGCTGAGCAATTTGGTTTTCCTATCCGGATTCAGAACTGTCAAATTCGATCGAATCAGCAATTCCCTGCAGTAGTAACCCAGTTTCAGGATGTAGGGTTTGCCGTTGATATCATTGGCCTTTGCCATTTCGTGGTAGACAGCACTGAAGGCGTCGATCAACTGTGGAACTAGATGGAACTTCTCAATGTTCCTCATCAACTGGTGCTTATCGGTCAGGGGATACACTGCCACCACAACTTTGGAAATGATATTGCTGAAGAGATCTGGGTCCAGAGAAGATATCTCATCAGCCAACCTGGGAACACTCATATCACGCTCAAATTGCAGGCTTATGATGTTATCGATCCACAATTTCGACACCCCAGTCTCGAAGAGCACCATCAGATTGTCTACCATATTGGTAGCCAGATTGCGGATTTCGTTATTCAAAGAGTTCTCCTGCACAACCTCGTCCTGAACTCCTCGAATTATTCGTACAATTTTCAAGGGCTCATCATGCCCACGACGAATGAGTTCTTCCAGAAGGTTCTTGTAAACCAGAAACTTGAGCTCCGTGTCTCGTATGGCAGTGGCGAAGTCAACTAGAACGACGAAGTTCTCCAAACGATTGTCGTAGACCTCTCCAACAATAAATGGAACATCACTCAAGTGCCCCAGAAGATCCTGCTCGGCCAGAAGGAATCGTCGTCTGCGAATGAGATCACCAAGTCCTTTATTGGGAACAAACTGCTGATACGAGGCTCTGGGAGTTTCTTCATTCCGATAGTTCAGCAACTGCTCGTCGATTTGACGCAGCTCCTCCCGCAACTGTGGCAACCTAACTTGGCAATTCACATCTCGCTGGTCGTAGGAGCAAAAATACTTGATCAGAATATCAACATCCGACTGCACTCGATTCCTTCGCTGCTCCATTTTTGTCGCCCAATCCGCTCCTCGTCCATCCACAAAAATGCAGTGCAATATAAAAATCACTGCAACTAGGAAGCAAATCCCAAAATTAACTTGAAGTGTCATCTCTCGACCGCGAAAGAACTCGAACTGAATCCAGTCCAGGAGGATCTCTGGTTTACAGATTCGAATTCAGATTCATAAGAGATGAACTTGGTGTGGAAGATTGCATCACCAAAAATAAGTACTGATAAGACAAATAATAATAATTGAAATGTGTAATACTTTCAATTTTGTTTGTTCCGATAGCCATAACAAGACATTAGACATTAGATTGGAACCGAACATCAGCAGCAGGCAAGATTAATTCATTGCACAGAGCTCGGAGCACAGAACACAGAGCACGGAGGGGTCAAGAGTTTAAAACCGTCCGTCGTCGTTCGTCGTCGTTGTCGTTTTCGTGATGATGGAATGGTGGTGCAGGCTAATAATTGTGCCTCTGATGCGAGTTAAGTGGTTTAATAGTTTCTATCGCGTCTTTGGACGTTTGTCATTGTAATTGTTGTTGTTGCCGTAGTTGTCGTTTTTACCGCCGCCGCCGCTGCTGACAGTCTACAGAATTATCTTTGGGAAACAAACCAAGCTATTATAAGGTTGTAACTGGCG
Source organism: Scaeva pyrastri (assembly GCA_905146935.1). Classification (NCBI taxonomy): domain Eukaryota; kingdom Metazoa; phylum Arthropoda; class Insecta; order Diptera; family Syrphidae; genus Scaeva; species Scaeva pyrastri. Next base: position 10,395,720 of record LR989928.1, on the reverse strand, counting down.
ATGATGGTGCAAGCTGAGCTGACAAGAGAGGACTCAAAGATTATTTCGTAAGAATTGTTTTTTTTTTTGTTCAAGTAATGAAAATGATTTATTTACAGTTTTGGTTGGGAAATGACGACAGATGAAGCTTAATAGACTTGGATTTTAATTGGAAAGTTTCTCGTGTAATTAGCTTGCTGGGGTAAAAAATAATCATTTGTAATAAGACTTAAAGGTGGATAAAAATAAGGACTTATGTATATTTTTAGAATCTCTTGTGATTTGCAATTGTTCGAAATTAAAGACTCTGATGTGAATGGAACAAAGGAATAATTGTGGAAAACTTTCTTAAGTGATTGTGCTTCCATTATATTTACAACTACGTTTCTGCACGACTGTATCTGTTATAATAAATAATCGGCAACAATGTCTAACAAGCAATCAACGCCACCTTACAGAATGTATCCTTTTGATAATCATTTTCCTGTAACCTTAACTTTAACTAAAATAAAACCTTTTTCCTTCTTCTTACTTGTACTTTCGCAAAACTCTGGATCTCTGGACATCATCTTCATAACTCTACAGTTTTCTACAGTAGATATCAGTGAGATTTTTGCAATGCATTACATTCAATTCAAACCAATTCAATTCAATGTCAAAAATGTCATAAGGAACACAATTGAACTGTCACTGTCATCCACAACGAAAAAAAAAGTCAAGTTTTAATTGACCTTAATTGCATTCTTTTACAGACATCATCAAGTAAACACTCCCTTGAACTCTGAGATAAAAAGAAATACAAATTGAGCACATAAAATCAGTTTTACTTTTGACAGCTCATAGTACCGCTAGACTTATATTATGAATTAGTATTTGAACGAAAGTTCAAATTGGGTCTATTTTTTGACACAGCATACGAGTTGAGGAATATATTCATAGTTGAGTTGAAATGTTTGTTGGAGTTATGTCAAAAATTATGTGATGAATTTTTGACATATGAAACAAAATAATTTTAATATAATTTAACTGTCACGAAAAAACGACTTTAGGATTTAAAACTTTTCCAATACGTTTCAATCGAATCAAGCTCATTTAAAATTGATATAAAAATTTAAAAAGTTGAAGCAAACATGAAGTTCATCTATTGAAATAAATTGAAAGCGAAAGATATAATTATAATATAATAAAAAACAAATGGTCGATTCAATTGTTAAAAATAAAAAATTTAGCAAGAACTTTGACAATTTAATACATTCAAAAATGCAATCACTCTTTTCTTGGTTTCTTATCAATTTTAATTCAATCGAATATTTGATTCAATTAAATTTCTGTTGTTCCTCAAGGTAGTGATCTAGGACCAATAATTTTTAATGTAACTAATTTATTGACGTTGTTTCATTTTTAAAAGTTTGAAAACTCTAAAGGTTACTTATGCTCATCCCGTAATTAAACTTTTTTTTTCAATAAATGACTGTTGGGAATAAACTTTCTGAATTTTATTTCCTCTTTAAATCCTTTATTATGAAGGCAACTCCCAACTCTAAGTATGTACCTGCAGACAAGAACCCCCAAGCTCTTCATACCATTTGAGTTATTTTTATAGTTGAAATGAAATAAACATTTAAAACCTAACCGTACGTAGGAAGTAAATAGATATACATATCTACAATCTACATCCATACATAAAATATGAAGTCAAAAAATCATATGTTTTTACTTAACAAATGAAAATCCCTCGTTTTTAGTCTTGTGTTAAAAATTTACTTTTCATAAAACAAAACATCATTTATTTTGCATAGTTCATGAAAAAAAAAATCAAAATGTAAATTTCCATTCTATTCGTGTGAATTTCAAAAAAAAAAGGATAGACTTTTAATTTGTATATGTGTGTTTCGGTTTGTTGTGGAATTGTTGCAGAATAAGGACGAAAATACCAACAGGAACTGGGGGAAATAATATTTTCAGTATTTTCCTTCGTAACCAACCCGTTCTCCCGTGTAGTAATAAATTTGTCTTAAAACATTCACAACTGACTTTGGACGCCCCCTAATATTCCTACAACAATTACGTCGCGTTGCGCCATTGCCACTACAATGAAAATAATAAATGTACACTCCGGTTAACTTAAAGCCAGAATCCAGAAAAAGAAAGTAGATACAATAGAAGTGCAGTTTTAGAGTTTATGGATTTAAGAAGGTAGAAAAGAAAAAAACATTTTCGAGGGAAGGAAAGGAAATTCTCTACATATGGCCGATAGGTTCCAATGGTCGTAAGTTTCCTACAGAATTAATTTGCTTCATCATAAAAATATGAATATGAATGAAATGAAGGAAATATTCCAAGAGAACAAAATCCAATTTATAATTCCCGACCCAACTACATATATGTAGGTACTTTGTGCTCCAAAGTTTCCCTCGAAAGTGATTGGCATCGGGAAAAAAATGTCCAGTGTCCATCAAAATACCAAATACATATCTCTAAAAATTTGTTACCTGATACTGATAGAGTAAAATTCTAAGTGAACAATTTTATTCGTGATAAATCCCAATGTTCGAAAATTGCCTTGGAATTAATTATTATCAAAAAAGAAATTTTCATGGATATTTGCCCGTCATTGATTTCTATTTTATTCGAAATTAATTTCTAAGGAAATTAATTCCAAAATATTTTTCGTGGAAAAGAAATATTCCAAACGAAACGAAATAGAAATTAGGAGATTTCCGAAACCTTCCAACTTTTTGTAAAATTTCGCTCAAGAATATTTCTAAAATTGACTTTCCCAAAAAAATTTCATCAATCCTTATAAGACAACTTTACAGAATGCCTTATCATTTACCGCTCCATAAGTTTACCGGTTCAACTTGATTGCTTGCATTTTTGACGAACTTTTTGATAGTGTTTCATCACCTTTGGCTCAGTACAGTAATAGGATTTTCGTAACACTGGTGTAATTCTACAAAATGGATATTTTCACTTGGTTGTTTGTTGTTGTGAATAGAAAATTAACGAGACAAAATTCTTGTTTCTTTTTTTCGTTTTTTTTTTTTTTAATTAAAATGTTGCCTTTATTCAAGTGAACCGCAGTTTATATCCTCATCCTGTCGTCTAACAGGATTTTTCTCTTTGGCTTGCTATGAAAAACTCCTGTTCCTGAAATAGTTGAAAGAGTTCAGTGGAAGACGAAAAGCAATGTGAGAGGCTGATGATGATGGGGGCGCGGCGCGGTGGCTGGGGAGGGGATAAGTTTTCTAGATGGCATTAGCGTCGTCGTCGTCGTTGCCATTGCCATCTCGTTGGTGCGGTGAGGTGCGGGGTACTGTACATCCTTGTCGACATTTGTGTGTATATTCGTGATATATGGCGCAATAATGTTGAAAGCAACTGTTAACTTAAGCACGGATTCTCGCATCACACGGTTGAAGTTTTCCAGCAAAATTGGCGTAGGAGATGTAGGACGCCAACGCTGCCGCTGCCGGCCGTAAGGCTGGTGCGAATCGCGGGGCGTGAGCGTGAGCGTGGGTTGTGTGGCTGATTGCAGTACGGAATGATGGTTGAAAAATTTCCTCAACTGGATTAAAAGGATAAATGTTTTTCTTTTTTATTCGTTGTTCCTAACCTCTTTCTTTTCTTTGTGTTCACTTTTTTTCCTCATTCATCTGCCTGTAGTTGTTTTCATTTTCTTCGTTTTATTCTGAATACTTTTACAGCTTCTTCGATGGTCCTTTAGATCCTTGGCTATAATCCATACAAGCCCCCTCTGTCTGCACCCTCATTTTACTATACATTTACTATACTACATGAATATAGGTATGTCCTTGAGAGGGAACCATCTTCTTACACACATAATATACATGAGTATGTACGTATGTATAGGAGTATGGCTGATGCGATGCTGTGGGGTGTAAAGTGTGTTGTGTGGAAATAATTCCGAATTGAGTGGAACATGTTTTGTCGTATTATTTGACATGAGACAGGAGAAAGATGTTCTTGACAGGCCATTCAGGGGATTGGAGTGGTAAATTTAAATATACACGCCATTATAATCAGATGAATTGAAATAATGTGCTTCTTTGATGGTTTTGTCAAGGAATATTTAAATAAGTGTACAGTAAAGAGTATTAAATACATACATAGGTATAATGTAGGAAAGTGGGTAGGTATAATTTATAGGAAGTCTTTTTTGACTTGACATTTTCATTTGCCATCATTCATTCATAGACGGAGGTAAGTACCTATCTTTTGTAAAATTACATGATTGAAAGGGTTTAATGTTAATAAGGTATGATTAACCTTTTTATTTATTAAAAGTAACTGCCTGTGCCTATATTGCTACAATTAACTTAAGTGAATATTTCCTACACATAGAATGTATTGTATTGTATGTGTCAACGCAATATGTAATGTTTAATTTATGAATGTGAAGACTGTTTCTTCTCTCGCACTAAACATAAACATACCCTGAAATTAGGTCTTCTTTTGAATAAAAAACAATACAATAAAAAAAATGTTAATATTTAAATTAAGAAACTGGTGGTTGGCATAATTCACAGCTAAGATAAAATGTGTAATAGTAGGTATAGCATTTCAGTTTGTAGAAAAGCAGGACCTAGTGACTTACTACTCTCAACTATGGAAGTGAATGGAGAGGTCCTAAAAAGTTTTGCTGAAGTTGAGAAAGGAGTCAGTGCTCGTAAAAAAAAAAAAATCGGGTGACAAAGACGGATTTAAAAAAAATCCTCTGATATGACAGTCCTGCCCACTAATCATCATCATCATCATCAACGGTCACTCTAATAAGATCAGAAAATGGATGAATAATTAAAAAGTGTAAGTTTTGAATTTTGTTGAATTTAATTATTATTTTATAGATATAATGATTTTTTATAAGTGTTTTTTTTTTTTTTAAGATGCTGAACTTGGATGCATCCCGTCAAAACAAAAGTGAAAATGTATTTAATAGAAAGAACTTTTAAAAAGGAATAAGAATTAAGCTTTTCCAACAAAAAAAGTAGCCAAGGTAAACCTACCCTTATGGCGTTTTTAATTGGTATTACTTAGAACACAAAACTTATTCTAACTTTTCAACTTATTAATCTACCTAATACCTACTTTCTCCTCGATCAACTACAGCCATGAAGTGCTTTCGAAGCAAAGGTCAAAGCTTGATAATTGTAAAACCATTGGCGTTCGAAAACTGCAGTTGGCTGGAAAGATCCATATAATGTAATATCCTTTAAATACCTTGAACGTACGTTACTATATGACACTTCATTTCATATGCGTCCCTGTCGATATTTAAATTTTAATCATAAATTTACTTCAAAACTGCAGAAACGGCAGTAAAGATTTTAATAAGTTGTTGTATTGGTATTCTCTCCGTTACCCTTAACCTTAAGGCTTTATCTCAATGAACCACGCATTTGACGTAAACCATTTCCTTCCAACACATATAAAACTCACTCCTCAGCATCCACATTACGTACAATGACACTTACTTACATAATTTGGTATATTAAGTTTAACGCAACGTGTTTGTTTTATTATTACCTACTTATTTAATTAATTGTCTTAAGTACCAACATAATAATAAACTAATATCATTATATCTACTAAAACTATAAAAACAGCTTTCACAGACATGAGTTTACCTTCCTGCATTGTACATCATCTGTTAAAAATAAAACTCAGGTACATCTATAAATAAGGAGTAGATGAACGTACATATAAAACAATAAAATATCCCTTAATCTTTTTCTTAATTACATTTTCTTACTAAAAATGGTTGAAAATACGATACCTTCCTGCTTTTCAATAAGTTTCCACTTAACAAAATTTAAACAAAAAAAAAAAAAAAATATCTTAAATATTCCTCGAAACATCCTTCTTGAGAATTAACACAAAAGTCGCCTCTCTTTTATTACTAAATTCACCCCACAAGCATCAACTACTTGTGTGTATATGTATATTTAACTTACCTTTCTAAAAGTAAACGCTTTAAGGACTTTTCTTGTGCTTTTAACAAGAAAACTCTGATATTGATCTAAATGCCACACCCACTGCCTCACACAACACATCTTTTCATACTCGTACAACCAAAAAGCAACCATACATACATACATATATAATATATCCTCTTTTTTAGACGTACATACACACACTTTGTAAAGGTATACACATATATCACTTTCATAAAAGTGGATTTTAAACGTGCCCCGCACATCATCGCATCCGTTTTGGTTGAAAATAGACAAAGAGAAAGAGAGAAAAACACTAAAGGCATAAGTTCTTTAGTGGCGCACAAGAAAAGGGTATAGGTACCCATCCAAAGCCACCCACTTTTCCATGATGGGCTTCGTCAGAGAATAAGATAAAAGGACGAAGAAGAAGAAGAAAAAAAATGAATAAAAGCAAAAGGATGTGTACCTATTTTAAAAAATAGAATTTTAACTTTAACTAAGAGACATACATACATATAGACACATAGCACAACATACATACATATACGAGTATAAGACATCACACACACACATACTATCATACACACAGGACCTCTCTATTTTTGTTGATAAGGATGCTTTTCACTTTGAATTGAAAAAGAAAAGTTTACTATCATACTTTCCACCTCGACAGAGCCAAGAAAGAAAATCATATAAAATCATTTTTTTTTTCTTTTGCTTTTTTGTATTTCTTTTATTTTTTTCTTCTTCGGCAAAAAATGCTGAAAAGTTCTTTGAAAAATCAAGGTTTATTTTTGTTTACTTTTATTTTGTTTAGGGTTTGTATTGGTTTCAAAATTTAATACATTAACAAAAAAATGTTAGGTTTAGGTCAAAAAACAGCCAATTAACCTTTTGTAGTACCACATGAACCTTAAGATTGTATCCCAATTGAAAACAATATATAGTAGCTCCTGAAGAAGTGTGAGAAACAATTGATATCTGTGTGCCAAGAGATAGTCGGGTATGTTCCTTCATTTTTGTCGATCACACAACTCCTCCATTTGAATACTCACCAAGTCATTCTGCTTTAAAAATATCCAACTCTATCGCAAAAATCTATAGAAATGGAATTTAAAATATCACAGATCCATCGTAGTGAAATTTCTTATAAACTTTGTCATAAAAAAGTAAGTATACGCCCTGTCATCCACTCACGCCAGTTTCTCGGCATTTAATTGTCTAGCTGACTTAATTCTCTTTATAATCTTCAAGGTTTTCAAATAAAGTTCCACTTACACCCGCAAATGACCAAAGATGGAATCCTGAATTTGCAAGAACCTGCAACTCCCAGGATGTCCTTATCTTTTCTGTTGCGTAATTCGAAATTCAAAGTTTTCAAATCGTTTAAGGTATAGAATTTACATTGCAAATCTTATAGTTGTACAAAGTTAATCTACTAACAACGAAGAATATACTTTTTCTTGCCTCTGCAGAAAAAAAAAAATCCTATAAAAATGAACAAAAAAAAACATGTTGCCCAAAGTAATAAAGAAAATAAGTAAAATTGAGTAAAGCTGTAAGGTAGAAAAATATTTCCTTTTTCATTTTAATGTAACTTTTTTATGGAAAAAAATATTGCACCAAAAGGCACTGATAGAGGAAAACAAATAATATCCTTTAGCCATTGGGATATTATTCTACAAAGCTGCATTTGGATTTACTTTTTCTTCACTTCCCTATGAAAGCAAACCTACATATAAATACATTTATATTTCTATACACGTTTCTAAATCTTTGTAGATATCTTCTTTTCTTAATATCAAATAGATGATGGTAGGGCAATGAAAGTAATATTGGTTGGGTGCGCGGAACTGATTAAGTAAAAGAAAATACAATTTCTCTTATTTTTTTTTCATTTGTAGAAAGGTTGAAAGAAAGGAAGCCTTTTGTTGAAAATGGATTTTCTCTTTGAAATAGTTTTGTTCAGGATCAGAAGAGTTGCATATACAATGATCGGAGTGATTGCTATTCAAATTGTATCTTCTTTTTTTTTTTAAATAGTATTTCCTTGGAATAAAGAAGATAAATACGATAATATGGAAATGCAAATCGATTAACAACTCAAAAAGAGATTTATTACACTTGATTGATTTTTTAATATCCAGGATGTGATTTGAAAATGATTATTCCAGCTTTAAATTCATTTTAAATTTATAAATTTTGAATGATAAACTTCAATAAAAGCTGACACTTTGTTTAAAACATTCAAATTCTACCATTCATCATCCTGGAACCATTTCAATTTAATATAAGGCAAAATATTCATTTATTCCTTTTTATTTTTAGTTCAAAAGTCCAAATTATTTTATTCCGCCAAGTACATACCCACCCATAGATATTTATTTATATACTCGTATATTTCTACACACATGTTTTTGATAAAAATCTGCATTCAAGCACAAACACTTGGAAACGTACACTTCATATTTTTATTAGTTTCTAGAATACAGCATGACAAAAAAGAATATAATATAAGCATTAGCACGAGGCACACACGCGCCAGTAGTTTGCCTAAATCCCAAGTATCCTATCTAGGACATTTTATGTAAATGAATCATTAATTATGTTATTCACGTGTGTACATTTCATTTTGAAATTCTCGTATTTATGGTATCTTCCTAAAATGGGGTGGTTTTTCTCTTGGGATTCTTGTGCAAATAACATGACGTAAGGATGTGTGTTGTGTTTATATCCCATAACAGAGAGAAATATTATTGTTTTAACTATAAAGTACGTAGAGGTATTTTTGTTGTGTTGTACCTTTTGGTATAATATTCCTGAAAATTGTGCTCTTTTGCTTTTTCCGGGAGAAGGTAATAATTTTAAAGAAGAGATAATAAAAGATGATTAAGGAATTATTGTTGTGTGGTAAAATTCCCCAAGGTACATAAGTGATTTGCTTGAATTAAATTCTTCAAACGATCATTATTATGATTCATGTTATTTCACTAAAAGTACATAATTCTCTAGGTAAATATACAGAGGTTCTATAATAGTCTGATAAACTTAAACATTACCAATAGGGAGAGTCCTTATTTACCCCCCATGTTCATTTAATTCAAATCGGATATGGAATTGATATTCCATTACTTTAAATCTGAAAACAATCAATTACCGATTTATAATTAATGACGGCTTTTGCTTTGAGTAAGGAAAAAAACATTGTTTTTATTGCTAAGAATATATAATGAGTAACATTATATTTATTTTTATTTTCTTTGTAAATTAAAATTTATAAAAATAATGTAATTTTTTTTCTTCAAAAATAGTTAATATCGTAGATAAAACTATAATTTTGAGACAACGTTTAAATACCGAAATATAAATTTTTTTATAATTTGGTAAATACAAAAATAAAATGTTATATTTTTTATTTCGTTAAATTCATATTTGGCCTTAAATATTTAATAATTTTGATTTTAAAACATTTGTTAATTAATATCTTATCATTTAGTTTAAGATGCTATTAGCAAATTATTGAATATCTTTTGAATTGGGAAAGAAATGAAACAATAATTTTGTGTTAAGATACTAAAACACTCGCTCAGTTTTTTTTATTGAAAAATTTTTCAGTATAAATCATTGCTTTGACTTTTTTATAGATTAAGAATCAGCTTATAATCTATCTGACAGTGGTTTCTAATTTGTGCTAGTGTTATTTTTTGGGAATTTCTATTTATGAACAATGATATTCGTTTGACAAATGTTGATTAAATTTATACATGAGCTTTTCAACTTAATTTTGTAACTTAAAAAAACAAAGCTATGTGTTAAAACTATTCAATTTTGTTTGTCATTTTTTAATTCGTCAATGTATTTTATAATGGTGCTCAGACATAAATTTAAATTTTTTTTTCTAATAAAAAAAAAACACAAAACTTTGAATATTTAGTTATTTTGAAAAATTTATGAAATATTATATTCAAATTCAAGTTAAAAAAATTTTAACTGTTGGTATAAAATATATTCATAAAAAAAGAGTACTTAACGAGAGGAAAAAACAAATAATTTTCTTATTGCTTTTCGTGAAAAGAAGACGAAATTCCTTAGATTTTTTGTTGTGCGTATGTAAAAACAAAATATACATTGATTATTGAAAATTATTCTCATGGATATGACCAAATCTTAAAGCTTTTTTTCAACTTTAAATATTAATTGTGTTTACTTAACAAGTTTTAAGTTTTTAATCATTTTGTTCTTTAAACAAGTTTAAAATTTATTTCCGTTGATTTATATTTTCATATTTATAAACATAAATTAAAATCATACTTGTGTTAAGAATCATTGCAAAAATAAGGCAGTGCTCATAACATATTTTTTTTGTCAGGGGGAGAATTTTTGTTCTTAACACATAACATATTTTATGAATTTTATAACTATCCATAAAAAATACATTAATAATTATGGTACATACAATACATACAAATATATTTTAGTATTATTTTTTTTTTCAAATAATTTGTTTAAGATAAAACATTGTACTTTTTAATATTTACATCAGGTTTTGGTTATTTTCCATTTTTTGTATTTTTTTTATATTTTCAATGAAACAAAGCTTAAACTTTTTATAACAAAAGTTAAACAAAAAACAATAATTAAATGTGTTGGTAATGATGTATGAATAGGTAGTTAGCATTAAAAAAAAATTAACAATTATTGTAAATATTTACATTGTTAAGAGTCTTTATTTTAATGTTAACAATACTATGGGAAATATTAAAAATTAAAGTCAAATTAAGTTCGAAGGAAAAGGAGCACATTAACACTAACTTATCCAGCGATTTGTTTATATGTACATGTATAATGGGATTTAGTTCTGAATGGCAAATCAAAGAATATTCTCTGGACGCAGTCTAATTTTGATTCCTGTGCAATTTCATTCTTTTGTTTTTGCTATATAATTGGAAGGGAACAAAAAAAAAATAATAACAAATTAATAAAAAAAATTCTTCGGTGAATTTTTTGAAATATCAGTTTTTACCTGCTAAATGCCAATGGATTCAGTAACATCCCAGGCCCAGCACTATCACTAGAATTCACCGTCTGTGGCCCGGATGAACTTTTTGTTGAGGTTGTTGATGAGACGCCTGTGCGAGAGAAGGAGTATTCACGTTGATTAATTTGTATTGTGGTGCTCTTGTTTTTAAGACAAAGAGTGATATTTGGGTACAGCTCGCAATAAGCTATGTGTTAAGCTTAATGCGCAGTTTTTATTTTTATTGTGTGTGTGTTGTTTGTCTTTATGACATACCTGTGTTTTCATCAGATGTTTGCAAAGGACTTGATGGCGGTGAAGGTGAATCCAGTGATATTATTGATGATTCTAAAAAAGAAAAGGAATATAAAGTATAACACTTTCAAGCTTTTGGTTGTAGTTGATTTGCAAGTCATTTTTTTTTTTAGTAAATGAAACTTAAAACCAAAACCTGCGAAATTCTACATGAACATATTTTTAAATCATATGAACATTTTTACTATACAAGAATGACTTTGCAATAAAATTTTAATGAATTTACAGTTGAGCATGAGTTAATTTTTTGAAAAATAACAATTTACTTACAAAATACATATGTATGTTAAGTGCAGTATAAAATAGAACTTAATAGATATGAACAACTTTACGAAAGTTGAAGGATTTACGAGCTGTAGTTTTGTTTGTTTTGCTCAATTTACTTCCCATAATTACCACTAATATGTATTTAAAATCTGAATATGAACATATTTCTCAGAATTTATTTTGTATCGTCAATTCCTCATTAAATAAATCTGCCTCACACAAAAATCTTAAGAAATGAAAGCCAAATCAACGAGAGAAAATGGTATTTATGATACGTAAACGTAAATGATACTTCCTAGGAATTTATCGGCAGTGGGAACTGAGCTGTCATTCAGCTTTAAGATGGGTAATAAAACCATATCTTAATCCCCAATTGCGACTAATAATGCAGATGAAAATAAGAGGAGGTAAAAATTATGAAAGCACGTTATTTAAATGAGGTTTGATGGAATTTTATATTTTGTTAGTAAAGATGTTAATAGCTTGAACTAAGCTTTTTTTACTTGTTCACTTTTTTTAAAAGCACGATTATCCTTAAATGAACAATTCAATATCATACTTACAAAAGAATAAGGAGAAGGAAAGGTTGAAAGAGATTTGTTTTGTCATAACTGTTCCTCAGTCTAAAGTTATTGGATCTAGAGGGCATGGTTTACTTTGGTTGAGATAGATTTGGAAAGGTCATTTCCGAGAGAACAAGAAAACACCATATTCGAATTTTTATTAATGTCTGTCTGGGTATCGACTTACATGAAACTAATTCCGATTTTTAATTATTACTTATTCCCACTGTTTAACAATCTAATAATCAGTTAATCCAGACTTATCTAGCCACATTTGGCCATTAAGCTCCCAGTTTTCCACAAAGTATGTATGTAAGAAATTCACAGAATAAAAAAAAATAACATTTTTATAGTTGATGCAAAATTTAATTTTATCTCACAGTATTTATGTAAATGTGTACATTTTATTTTACAATGAAATGCAAACATTAATATGAAAATGATTTTTAAATGTTGGGAAATTTCATCCGTTTCCGTCTTAACATCATCACCAAAACCTTCGCCTCTTACGTCTTTGGTTACGTTGAAAATCATTTAGTTGATTATTGCGATTGCCACTGTTTCCATATACAACCTCAATTCGTCTTGGCAAAGGAACAAAACATTTGTATTTGGCCATTTCTATAAAATTTTATTTGAATTTTAGTGTAATACGAGTAGAAAAAAGCCAAACAAAATTTATAAAACAACAATCAATTAAATTATTTTTTGTTTTGTTAATATTTTTAATGAATTTGAATGCATGTTTTAGTTAAGAAGACGAAACAAATTAAATATTCTATCTGTAAAACTATAGATCAACAGTTTTGAAAGAAACATTTAAACAAGTCTTCAAGAATACTGGTTTTACTAATTTTTCTAATGACAGTCTGCTAAAAGAAAGATTTTGTAAAAATTTAAATGATTTTTTTCTTCTTGTTAATTTTTTCTTCTCGAGCTGACATTGTATTCGAATTTTTCAGTGTTAATTTTCGAGTTCTAATATTTTTGTATCCAAAATAATGGAAAAAATAATGTGCTTGTTCTAAAAGTACCTAATTTTGAGGATTTAGCAATTTTAATATTTTTATTTTCAAATAAAACACACATTTAGTTCCGTTGGCTGAAATATTCATTTTTAATTTTGAGATCTGTTTTACTAGTTGTGTTTTATTCACTGATGCATAGTTAGCGTAACTGACGAAACTATGGCGAAAAAAAGCCAGTAAAAAAAGGGCAGCTGTGCTGGTGATTATGTATAAGGATAGTTTTGTCACTTGAATGCTGCACTAGCTATGCAGCAGTGAATAAAACACAACTTATATTAATATCGACATAATTTAAGGACACGAGCATTGGTTATTTTTCGAACTATTTTTGCATTTTCTATCTAACTGACTTTCTATAATAAGGAGAGTACGTTTATAAAAATTTCTTTTCTTCAACTAATATTATAAAAATATTTATTTTATTATTTATTATTTCATCATTTCTGATTCTGGATTTTCAATAAAATTAACTAACTTAGAAAGTTTTAAATTAAGAAAAAAAAAACTATTTCACTTCTTTTTATTTTTTAATATTTCACTGAGTAACAATAACATAACTTAAAAAAAAAAAATAATCATCTTTACTTCATAAACAATTTTAACACTTAAGCAAATCAGTTATACTGTTACAAAATTCGATAGATATAAATACATATATGTACGAGGCTGTGAGTGGAAGAGGCTTGTAACCCCCCTTTTTTATAATAAAAGCTATCCATAACGTGCTCCCTGATTCTTGAATTAAGCCTCTTATAATGCGACTTTATATAATAAATGAAATAGAATTTTAGATCAACTTAAATAAATGCAAAAAAAATAAGTTATACTTATGCACTCACAACCTCGCATTAATTTAAATTTTTAATTACAAATGCAATTGCTAAATTAATCCTTTTTTAATAGCTTCCTTTATGTTCTTAGGAGGGTGTAACCAATTTTTGCACCTCTCAAGCAACTGTCGAGCAAAATGTTGCTTTTCTTGAAATTTTAACTTTTTTTCTGTGCTTAATTTTTTTATGGTGTCAAAATTAATAGTACCGTATTCTAATAGTGCACTAATTTTTAATCCCGGGGGAAGGCGTCGTCGATTTGATTTACTATTTATGTCTTTGGGAGGATTGCATAGGAAATTGTACACATTATTTAGCCTGTTCAATAAGTTTTTGTTACGTTTATCACTTCCATCAGGTGCAGGAGTAGTGATGGAAACACTTTTTGAAATACCACTTTGCAATTGTGGTGAGTTTCTATTGCGATCCTGTATAGGGATAAAAGGTTTGTCCCAAAATTGGCTGGCCGCCGAGGGCGATGGGAAGTCCATAACTGGACTATCAATCATACTCGACAGTGGTAGTTCAACAGTCTGACTACTTGTCGAAGGATAATTGCCTTGATCATAATTGGATGTAGCAGTTGCTCTCGAATTCAAATTTCTTGTTTGTGTATTATTCGTTCCAAGCAAACGATTTTCCATAGCCCAAATTTGTCGTAACTGTAATTTTTGATGATAACTTATACTATTTATATCACAGTCATAAAATTCTAAAAATTTTGCAAAAGATCCCCCAGATGGATTTCTAGTGTTTTGCACTGAATTTGAACGTTTTTTTGATTTATGTTTTTTCTTGTGTCTTTTTGGCAAAAGTATTCCAGAAATTGGCTCAACAGTTGCATTATTTAAAGATGACAAAAAATTGGCTGCTTCCAACCTTCTATTGAAATTGTTGTTAGCATCTATTTCTTCTGCGTTTTGGCTATTATAATTATCATTATTAGATAGGTTCATAACGAACTTCCCATCTGGATTTGTTGTAATTGTATTCGATTGGTTTTGGTTGGAACTTTCATTCAATATCGAAGTGGAAGTTGGTGTAATTTCTTTGTGTTTATTGACTGGCGGTTGAATAACTGGAAAATATGACGGAATTTTGGACGTCTTTGGACGTTGTGGAAGTTTATTTGAGATTTTGAGGGATTGTTCCCCAAGAATTAAGGATCCCTCCAAAGCTGCAAAGAAGATAATGAAAATGATTTACCGAGCAAAATTAGGACATCATTATGAACATTGTCAACATACATACATTATGTATAAGTATATGCACGCGTTTGGCAAGGAATCATAATGGTCTCAATTATAATGCTATAATAATATGGTCGAATAAACAAAGTAAATATCACATATAATCGGAGTATTAATTAAGGGATCAATATTTTATAAAGAACACTGAACACAAGGTTGTTTTTAAGACACGGGTCATATAGAAAAAATGATTGTCAATAAATGTATGACACAATTTTACAAATAATTAAGAATATTCAATAAAGAATACGCATTGTTATTGCAATGAATGATAAATAATATAATTTGTTGGGGCTGTAGGTCAATCAATAAATAAAACAAAGGATTACCTTATCTGTATACGAATAATGTTCAGATTGCATTACAATTTTTGTGAAAAATGTAAAAAAGGCATGATTTGCTCTTGGCTTTATTGAATAAAATCAAATTGAAAAAGACAACACTTTGACTGCGTTTGATTTGTAATGTTAAATACTCATTCATGAAAATAAATTCAATTGTGCAGAGGCAGAAACATTTCAAAAGACCACTGGTATTTAAGTTCAAAATTATTATTTTAATTTTTGTGTTTGAAATTCCTTACAATGTGCTTCTGATATAAAAGAGATTAATGGAAGCTGAGATATGTTTTCTGAATGTTTAAATTTGCTGAAATACAAAACATAGTCTAAAACACTTAAACGTATTTTAAAATTTACGTCTTCATTGAGTGTTAGTGGCTGTGGTGGTGTTGATGGAAGCAGAGGTAGTAGTATTGATGGTGGCAGTGGCGCTGATTATAATTTGTTGGTTTCTTTTTTCTCAAACTGTAATTTTCTGCATTTTTTAAACCCAAAGTACGAGTGTATTTTTCTCATTTCTTCTATATAGTATGACTGCACTATTTTTATTGTAAACTGATTCAATGAGTGTATTTACTTTTTTATTTTAAGAGTTTAGCTGAGCAAAAGAATTTAAATTCAAATGGAATGTGTGGTCTCAACTTATTACAAAAATTACGTTTTTGTTGCCAAAAATATTCATTGATCATAAGTTTGTAGTTTTATTTGTTAATACAGTTCTACTCTTTAAACATAAAAAGAGATTAAATACATTTTTCGTATATTTCAAAAGTTCAGAACACACTTTTGCTTTTAGGTATTCTTTTCCGCAAGCTGATTTTTAAGTTCTATAAAGCTAAACCGTTTATTTTAACTTCCGTATAAGCTTTGTTGAGTTACAGAAAGCAGCTCAAAACGCAAGTGTGCTAGACCACACTTTCTCGAATTTCTCAGAAATATAAAAGCAAGTAATGTGTTTTTAAATTATCTCAAAAATTACGTTATTTATTTTTATCCACTGTTGTTTGTATTCTTTTCTTTGTGATCTGATATTTGTGGAGTTTTCAGCGAAATAACTTGATACTAGAATAGAGATAAAAAGCATAGTAGTAGGGCCCAAAATTTCTTTATTGCTTAGACCACACTGGTGTTATCTTTTGCATTACATAAGATTTCTATTAAAATACGATGCCACATGAAAACGCAAGTGTGGTCTTAGCTTAGTTCAAGAATTACTTGGTATTTGATTGTCCTCCTCATCTGACAATGCCATTTGGCTTGTTGTTGAGTCAATACTCTTTGTGCGCTGAAGCTTTCATAGTTGACGAATTATGTATCACAGAAATGCTTAAATTCTTAGTACTGCCAATAGTATTTTGTGCACCCGTATCTGAATTGAGTGGAATACTAGAAGACAATTGATGATTTTGATTGATTTCTGTTCTTGCTTGCAATTGTTTTCTTTTTTTTTTCCACCGTCGAATCCGTTTTACAGATGATTTTTTTTTTTTGGTTTTGGCGCAATGATTGCTTTTGCAATCAGGCAGTTTTCAACATTAGCTTTTGCCGTTGTAACAACTAAAACAGAGATAAATTTTGTATATAATGCTAATATTCCACCGATCAGCAAACCGATATCAAATTATAAGCCACTGAGTTTTTTATCACAAAATTAAAACTTTGACTTTTAAAAAAGCTGTTGAAATAAAATATTTTCAAAATAATTATTTTACTTAAGCTTTTAAAATATTTAGCTGATTTAGAAGCTTTCGCACTGTAATCTGTTCATATTTTATTGTATTCGATGACAAATTATTACTTACACAAATTTAACCCCAATAACTATTTAAACACGCTCTCGACTTTCGAGACTAAGGTATTTTCAATAGAAAGTGAGTAACACGCACCATACGACATTTGTAGAATAAACATAAATCCCGACAGTGGCCCAGTTTGATATTTTTGCCTAACGAACGATATAAAACTACACACTAAATGCCGCATAAAAGTATCCCAGCTAGAAAAAGCATTTATGAACGAAAATAAAAGACTTAAATTATAAAGAACTTTTGCAAAGCAATGTACACTTTCACTCTTCAATACGATTCGATCAAAACTTTTACTTTGTTTAAAGGTTTAATTTTTAAGAGAATTTAAAGAGAATTGTCAAATTCCAGTTTCTATGAAACACACTTGATTGTAGTAATTAACAATCACAATCCATCGATTCGATCCTTGTAAAAATAACTAACCAAATAATTCAAAATCCAGCTGATAAATCGATGCGGTAACATTTAAAATCAGCAAGAATTTGAAGAAAAATTGTCAACAAAATATAAAAAACAAAACAGTTTACACTCAACACGTAAGTATATCTTAAAAGAGACAGAAATCTTTGTTGGACACCACTTGAAAATGGATTCTTTCAATTAAACAAATATTCAATTAAAAAACAAAAATGTTAAATTCTGTTTTTAAAATTATTTAAAATTACCATAATGAATTCCTTACTTTTTGATAGAAATAATAATAAAAAAAAACGAATAATTATCCAAAAATTAGATATCTCAAGAATAAATTTAAACTTAAAAATTTTACTAAATAAAACTGTAAGAAACCATTTCAGTAGTGTGAGTGTGCGTGTGTTTGTCTCTTTCAAAATAAAATAAAACAACAATATTTCTTTTATTTTAGATAGAATTATTATTATATCTTTTTTATTTATTCATTTTTATTTAATGCGCTTTTTCAAAAACAAAAAACTATTTACACAAAAACATAAAATATGTATGTATATTTTTTTATTTAATTTAAATACAATCGCTACTTAGTATAAATGTTTTTTTTTTCTTTTTTTTTAATATTATTCTTATCCCTTTTTATGATTGCAGTACAAGCTTCTCTTACACAAAATCTTCATTTTCTTATTCTTTTAATACTTGTATATGCAGTTACAGAAATGATTTCATTACAGTTTATGCCTTAAATAATAATAATAATAAAAAAATGTTAAAATGTTTTATGGAACAAATGATGAACTATTTACAGTTTGTTTTTTAATCTATTTTCGAGGAACATTATGGTATAATAAATAATTTCAAAGGAAAAATAAACAATTGATCTAAATCTTTGTAAGTTAAATATTTCGAATGAGATTTCTTTTGGGATTTTAGTAAAATACAAGTTTTTTTTATAGATTTGTTTGAATTATTTTTCGATATAAATATAACCAATTATTTCTGATCCCTTCGCACTTCTGTTATTTGAACTTTAAAATAAAATGCTTATATATGTTGCTTTTTGTTTTGTCTAAAACAACTAAATATATGTATAGATATTTAAAGAGAGGGTAAAGAAGAATTACTTAGTTAATAAATTAATACTAATTATTACTAGCTGAATCATGCTCCATGAACTGTACACCCTCTTCAAATTCTTCCACTTTATTATCATCCACTAAAGTTGTGATTTTGGTTATTGCATTTTTTGTTTTTGTTTTGTTTGTTTAAATTAAGATTCGATAAGAGAAAATATTTATTTATTTTGTAAATTTTAAGCTTATTTAACTCATTACATGCGAATAATTCATAACTATGTATAACAAAAACAGTAAGAAACATTCTCAAGAAAAAAAAAAAAATTATACGAATAAATTAACAAAAAAAAAATAAGATTTAAAAATGGGAAAACCATAAATTACAAAACAAAACATAAGAAACAAATGATCTGGTGAAAGACAGACAGCGACTCTTTTTAACGTTTATCATTCGTTTACTTTGTTTAAAATAAACACACTTGTTTGTTGTTTTTTAGCTGTTTCAAGCATAGTAATCGATTTCTCGAGCTTACTGAGTCTAACTTGAATTTTCTCAAAATTGACCATGATACGTCGATAAGCCACTGCGAGAAGAGAGGTTTCAAGAAGTAAAAATAGAGATTCTTATTGGAAATTATTTTACTTTAGTACAAACTCTACGAAACACAAACATATTTCAACGAAGACACTTTGGGACATGACACCAATGGGTTGACAAAAGACAGAACATTGAATATTTAATTCACAAAATATTCATATTTTCACCACAGAATCTTCATCGCGATCAGAATTGTTCTGCAAACTTGCACAATTTATTATATCGAAATTCTAATCACAGCAGAATCATTGGTTAAGAAAATAGAAAATTTTGATTTCTTATTATCTTATTAAATTTACATACATAAATAAAAACTCAAAATAGAATTTCTTGGACATAAATATAATTGGCAAGTTTTTTTTAGTTTTTGAATGAAAAACAATGTAAATTTATGCTTGAAGGAACTATATCAACATATTTAATTTGTTGTTTATTTTTATTCTGTTTACCAGAGTTGAAGTTAAATCATTTCTTATTTAAAAATGATCTCAATAGTTTGAAGCCTTCCGCTATTCGAGGGGAATGAAACAGAAAAAAAAAAAAACTTGTTAGGAAACTCTTTGTGATAATAGTCTCAGTATATCTAATCTATACACGGAAACTAGTAAACAGGACGTTATTGTACTTTACTTGTAATCTAAATAGAATAATAAACCTATCCTTTTGGAGCCGCTTGTGATACATTATATTCAGCCCTATCGAGGTATTCGTTCGGAAGAAATTTTTCTCCGATTTGTTCGAAATCGGAGAATTTTCTATCGAGGTATCCGTTCCGATAGAATTTCGTAAACATTTTCCGACAAAATACATCGGTTTCCATCGCTACGCGTTGTAATACGATTTTTCAATAATTTTTGACAGCTATGCGTTGAATTTCTCAGAAATTGTCCGATGAAAAATCATTGCGGAATCTATTCGGAAATTTAAACAACAAAATTGTAAATAAAATATTAAAACGAACGCGATTGGTTGCTTCATATTATTTAGTTCCGCAACGGATACCTCGAAAGTAATCTGAGTTCCGATCGGAATTCACTTTCGTTTCTTAAATTCTCCGAACGAATACCTCGATAGGGCTGATTATCTCTTCCTATTTTCTATCTATTTTCCGTATTCTAAAAAATTACAAAAATAAAACAATAAAAAAAAAAACAAGTAAAACTTTTTATACGAGTGATGTAATGTCGATATTATTGAAAAATCAACCAATGCAAATCGGTATAAGTTTGGATAACAATTTTGGAAAACGTATAGAAAAAAACTTTCTCACAACTTTTAGCAGAATACGAAAGTCATTCCCACTTCCTTCTTTAGCTTTATTTTACTAGGTTACAAATCAAGTCTTTCGGGGGGATTTTTTCTTGAATTTTCAATTATCGCTATTCTACTATCCATTCGAAGTGAATCTGTATTAAGTCGGTAATACTGCGTGGTGTTTTTATTTTCTAACATTTCTCCGAAGCTCTTTTTTTCAAGGATTTTTTTAATCCTCTTCTCATAATTGTAAAAAGTGCAATACTTTGCATTAGGTGATCGATTGAAATTAAATTTTGAAATAAAAGAAATTTTCTGTTCACGAAAGGATAGCAGAACGGAAAGGAAGTGTGAAAGAGAATCGAATAAGTGGATCGGATATAGGTAGATATACGATTCACGTGAATAGCAGAATAGGGCTGTTTGTTTATACATATGTATTTTGAACAGTTTCCAATAACTTTTGAATCTTGAAAAAAAAAATTCCAAATTAAAAAAGTATTATAATTTGTATTTAATTATTGTATATTTCAGCAATGATAATCATTTTGTATTACTTGACGGTTAAGCACAACTTTTCTCCTGTCTGATTTTTTTCTCTTTGGATTATTCCTTTTCTTGTGGTCATTCGAATTTTCTTTTTCGGTTTCGTTTTCACAATTTTCAAGTAGTGCATTAAATGTGTTTATATCAAATTCTTCAATCGGGCCAAAAGTCTCAGTCTTTGAAACATAGTTTTTGAAAATTTCACCAATACCAGTAATTTGAAGCATAAAAACGAAAGAAACTACAGCCAATGCAAAACGAGAAAAATAATAACTATCATTTTTTATCCACTTCGATATGCTTGGCGCATTTCTTGATAAAAATTGTTCATTTCCAAGCAAAAAATTTCGTCCGACGTAAGTACAGGTGAAATCCAAGAGCCACATCATAGGAATCCATACTTGTCGAACTAGAAAATCTGTCCCATACAGTGATAGGAACAAATCAATTAAGAATGAAAAGAATTTTGTTGGTTTTTTGAGTCTTTGTGGCCACCAAAAGGTTCGTAA
The DNA here is from genome assembly GCA_905146935.1 of Scaeva pyrastri. NCBI lineage: Eukaryota > Metazoa > Arthropoda > Insecta > Diptera > Syrphidae > Scaeva > Scaeva pyrastri. Next base: position 10,373,971 of record LR989928.1, on the reverse strand, counting down.
TTTTGAGAAAATACAAAGTATTGAAAAAACGAACAGTGTTGAAGCATTATTCGGTTTGATACTAGCCAATTTTGTATCCCTTGGATCTATAAATCTGATACAGTTTAAGTGCATGTACATTCCTGTTGAAATTATAATGATGGCCTTGAATAAATCTCCAAAAGAAACCATTTTTGGCGTGATATAAAAAAAAAATCTGAACAAAATTTAAAAGTTTTGCCGAAAATATAAAAACAATTGAGAATTAGATTGACTGATTCGAGTGAAATGATTTTTTTTTTTATTATTAATAGAAGATCTTTTACAGTGGAAATAAAGTGAGTGAGAAGACAGTTCCGACATGCGTCGGCTAGCAATCTAATCAAATTTATTCGAAATAGTTATCAGATAACTCAATAGAAAATTCTCCGATTTTGAACACATAAGAGAAAAATTTCTTCCGAACGGATATCTAGATAGACGTGAGTGTTACAAGAGGAATTCGTCAATGGCATCATTTTGTGATGATTTACTGTTCTTAAATTCAAATTCACAGAGGTCCGTCATCAAATAGAATGACACATTTTTGAAAAATACATCTTTACACGTTGTGTAATTTAGTTCGGTTCATAATAAGAATTATATAAACTAAATTTATAAAAATGCTGACAAATTTTTAACAAGAACACTTTTCTTGTAAATAAATACAAAATTTATTTTAATAATTTTAAAAATTGTCAACAATAACAGAAGCGAAATTTGCTGAAGACTAAAATACCGATCTCTGGAATAGCTGATTTGGTTATGTAAATTTAATAAATTAAAAACAACTCACTATTGTGAGATCATTGCAGAGCAAGCAGTTAATAAAAATGTAAACTATGTATTTGTCTTCTAATAATTCTTCATAGAAAAATTAAATTTTGACTATGGTCGAACTTAAAAACATCACAAGTAAATGTTGATTTTTGATGATTTTATACGAAGCACATATTTTTCTATAATTCGATTCAAAATGTGTTGCGTTTTATATGTGGATATAAAATTTACGATAAAGGGAACACTTTGAATGTAGAAAAATTCGTATCAATAAAAATCAAATGTGTTCTAGAAACACCAATATTCAACTTAATTTACTAGGAATTGTATAAATGATCATTTTATGGAGAAATTTATATTTCACTTAAGCAAAATCTAAATATGTACTCGTAGTTGAAGAATATGAAGAATGTGCGCGCATAAACCTTACAATTAAATTTGATTTCCTTGATTTAGCTTTTTTTCTTAACTTTTCCATTAAAAATAAAATTCTTGGGCTTTCATTAAAAAACTAATTGCAACTAAATGATAGTAACTAAAATCTAAATAAAATAGAATACTAAACTACAAATCTATCTATGGAAATATTATGAAATTAAAAAAAAAAGTATGATGCAACTTAAATAAATAGAAATAATAATTAATTTAAAAAAAAAACACTCAATACGCATTTTTATAAGACGTACCGCCTTTGGATGTCTGACTGGATTGTACTGTTGCTGATCTTTGTCCATTACTTGTTGAAACGGCGGACGAAGTTGTTGCACTCTTGGCTGCAGATGTCTTTCTTTTAGCCAATGGCATATCGTCATCTGAATCGCTTAATGTAAGATCCACCTAATTAAGAGAAACAATATTTTTAATCAAAATAATTACAATTTGAAAGAGAGAAAATATAAGAAAATATAAACTTACAGTTTCACTGTTGGTTGTTGATGTCGGCTCATTGGAAATCACTGGTGGTGGAGGGGCCTTTGTTAGTGGCTTGACGTCATCTGTAATTAATTCTGTCAAAGAAAAAAAATTTATAAATTTAATTAAATATTGAATATGGAGCAAAAATTAATAAACATATTCTCTTGGTTGCAGGCCCAGGCATAAAAGTCGATTAACAAACTGTTTTAGGTCTTCACAATAAGTAAACGTAAATCAGCATTTAAGATGCAAAGAACTTTGCAAGAGTGTGAATAACAGGCAAATATCCTTATTTTCCCTACACTTACTATTTTATTTATGGAACTGATATGTTGCGAAACTATATGCAAAAAAATGCACATATAAATAATACAAGAGCCAAATAACATAGGTACAAAAGTATCTCTATTTTATAAACCGGATTGTAGCACCCCTATTAAAAGCTACTTTTTTAATTTTAAGGGATGCTTTTTGGATCCCTATATTTGTATGTAACATTTTTTCTAAAACTTATAATTCACATACACTTTGTGCAGATTTTTCTATAACAGATTCTAACGGGAATTCAATCGTCCTTCCTTGTCCTGGGGAGCATAATGTCCAATGAACGTTTAGTGAGGACATTGATGCTGACACCCATTATAATAAAGCCCCCGGTCGACACGATTCATTTCTGTCGGTCGGAATTTTTGGAAAACCCTCTTACTTTATAGGGGGTTATAATAAATCATTAATTATTCAAAAAATATGGATAACATTCAAGAATAATGAAAAACCAGATTTAAAATATAAGAGATAAAATGATCGCACAGCACTTAATGATCGTTTTGAATATGTCGTAAATTCTGACACCTAAACGATCGATTTAGATTGGCAAAAAAATAGGACGCACACTGAATACTTCCTGGAGCATCAGTTTTTTTATAAAACTATATTAAACTCACCAATATCATCTGAGATAAGCTCAACTTTCTCAACGGGCTTAGATGGCGTATCAATCAACTGTGTTTCATTCCTTAAATTATGTGTACTCCATGACCCATCTTTGTGTAATTGAATTTCTGTATCATCTGATCCCAATAGCGATGAGGCAAGAACTTCTTGGAAGTATCTAAAAATGACACAAAAATAGAATAGCAAATTTAGACGACTTGGATTATTTTCCAAACAAAAAATGCATACCCATCAATAACCAAGTGATCATAAATTGCCGGTTTGTCACAAACCGGACAATTCCACGTTGGTTTACGTTCATTCATTTGTAAATACAAATTAGCATCGAAGCATTGTAAATGTGAACAAGTCGATGCACGGCATGGTATGGACATCTTCATCTTGCCCAGAGGACAATTTAATGAAACTTTAAGCATGGTAGTGGCAATTTCGCAGTCTGCGTCTTCTGTTAGCTTCTCTTTTACTAAAAATGTATTGATTGATTAGGAATTTTTAAAAAGAAATTATCATCCAAAGCAACTTACTTAACCCTCTGGTGTAGTCAGCAGGTTTGATACCTTTAGTCTTCATACGATGCAACAACTGTGACGATGTTAGTTTTTTCACTAAATACGCAGCAATGCAGTAGCCTCGTGAAAAATCTGGACACCATTGAACCGTAATTGTGTTTGTAACGGTGGGCGATAGTTTAACATTTGATGTAACATTGACCGGACGAGGTGGTCTCTTTGGCTCCACATTTGGTCTGTTTGTTGGAATGGGGTTCTGAGGAACAAAAAAACTTGTTTAACCCCCAAGTCCATTAAAGTGTTTGAAAAAGCAACTTACAGGTAAAGGACAAAGTTTGTTATTAACTTTGACAATAACATTCGACGGGAAACAATCTTCTTGTTCGCACGAAGTTTCCAGCAAGCAGAACCTCAATTGAACTTGGATGGAATGTTCCACTTTGGAGCCGTTGCGAATGTCACGGTTTGTTGCAATTTCAGTGGCTTGTTGTGGAGTCAATGTGAAATAGAAGGGTAACTCTTGTATACGTTGATTAGATCGAGGCAATAGAGATGATGGTTTAATAAGAGTGGCAAGTACATCATAGAATGCCAGCTTTTTAAGACGCACATCCGGATGTATAGGCATTGATGCACCAATATTATGTTGAAATGGTACACCCATATTTCCGGGAACAGCCCCGCCACCGTTACCAGCGTTTGGCCCAACACCGGCGTTCCCTACATTGCCAACACTCACCATAGCAGAACGAACGTCTGCCGTTGATTGTACTGTGGGCATCTGCATATGTGAAAACATTCTTTTGGGATCTGGTGGTCCGTATTGAATGTTTCTATCGGAGTAGTAATCAGTTCTGTTAAAAAAAATAATAATAATAATGTTAGACAATAATTAATTTGAGTTTTTATGTATGATTTATATTTGTACCTGTAGATTTCACGAAGTTTTGTTGAAACAAGTTCAAAATTTGTCTTTAATAAATCAAGAACCCTCTGTTGGAGTTCGTGCTTTCGGCCCGCAACTGATAGACTTAGAAATTGTAGAACTTTATGTAGATCGACCACTCGAAAGGTCTGGATCATATCCTGATACTCCTGTAAGTAAAAAATAATTTTTTTTTATGAAAAAGGTAAAAGAATAAAAACGGTTACGATTATGAAGAAGAAAAGCGCTAAAGGCCATACAAGTTTTTCTGAAATTAGGATGCATTGTGAGAGACGAAAAAGAAAATTAAAATTCTTTTGTTTCCTAATTTCTTATTAAATGTGTAATCCCTAAATGTAATTTTTTTTTCTTAAGCTGAAAGGTCAACTCAAATCATCTGTCGTTTTGAATGAGATAATACATTTACAATGCTCAATTTCCTAGAGACAGATATGTCAAGATGGACAATTTTTAGCCTCATAAATCGTTTTGGGTATGTGTATTTAAATCCAGAAACATTTTGAGGTCGAGATATCGACTTAAAATAAATTTTATTCAACAGATTATAACTTTAAAGGATGCAGAAAAATTTAAAATCAATTTTGGAAATAATTATCTCTAAAAAAAAAATTATGCTACTGACTTCTAATTGATTTCATTTAAACCTACAAAATAAATTCTTCTGTTTCTGACACAAAGTTGTGAAATGTTTAGCATGTAAATTGTTTAATTTAGTCCCTTAATTACACATTGCACAAGTTTGAAAAGTAATGTACTGTAATTTTGAAGAGGAACATTTTGTTTTAAAAGAGCTTTGTTTCTAGATAACCTTAAGTTTTGTCAACATTTCTGCATCCTTCATTGGTTTAGCGGCTGTTGCCACTTTTAAAACTTTCTTCATTTCTCTGTGCTCTTTCACTCTATATTTCTTCAATCGAACACGCATTTTTCTGACTCGCTCCCCATCTGATGACATGGTGATAGTTATCTGAATAAAACAGCGTGCACATGAGATATTATGTAGTAAATTGTTTTTTGAGCTATAGGTACACTAAGTATTACTTGCGCTTACCTAATTACAAAAGTTTCTAGTTCCAAGTGCCAAAAAACGCACAATACAAAAGAACAAATAATTTAAATACTTTGGGAACACACTTTTTGTTGTTTTTACATCGTATCACTAATAAATTCAAATATACTTAAACAAATCACAACAATCCGAGTCTGAAAGAACGTGCCACGAATAATTTGTTCACTTTGTTGAATATGAGAAAACAATTACCATGTACTTTTTTGCAGAAACAAGAGCAGCAACACCTTCAACAAGGCCTAGGCTCGAAGACGATGAACAATAATTAGAAAAGAAAATAAGGTAGCGGTATATTTGGTTTGTTCAGGAAATTAGAAAAAAAATTAATTTTTTTCGTGAATTTTGCTTTTTTATGAGACCAAGATATGCAATATAACTGAGATATTATTTCTTAAATACACCTCATTTAGATAATGTAAAAGCAACACAGCTGTTGTGTTCTATTAGTTACTAAACAATGAAAACAGTACAATAGCTTTAGTGCACCTTTTGAAGATTTTATTTTGTCTCATTGTGTCCTTTTGGCCAAACTTATTTGATTAGTTTTGTATGGCTTGGTCTATTTTAAAGGACTTTAAAACTTAAAAGAATGTCGAAAGATATGAGACAATCGAGATAGTGTTTAATAACAAATCCAATTGCATGTGTTATATTTGTCCCGATTACAGATTCCTGTCAATGAATTGTAGGTGGATATCAACAAAAGCCCAAAAATGAGACTAAATCAAATTCTTAAGCATCTAAGGATATTAGAGAATCAAATTTTATCAAAACCAAGCCGACCGTATCAGAGTTTTGATTATCATTTACCTGTTCGGTTATCCGAAAATAGTAATAGTCTAGTAATTTGATACTATGGAGAATATAAAAAAAATCGGAATGAAAATTAACTTAAAATCCATACAAAACTTTTTGACTCAGGAAAATTAAGATTTTTTTTTAAGAAAAAACTTTGTAGTTTAAAATTAACATTCAGTAATAAAGCCTTAATAGATATGTCTACTTTAGAAGGTGTTCTCGCTTAGAAAGTTCATAAAATTACTATAAAAGTTATGAGAAAAACTTTAAATTAATTTAATTATAGAAAGGTCGGCAAACTAATAAACTTTAATTATATTTACCTATATAAAGAAAAATAATACGACATTGACTTTCGATTCTGAAAGAAAGACAGTTCCGATTTTTAATTCATCCCACTCCACTTCAAACTTATTTCTGTTAAGAAGAAAATGTGTTTCACTGTTGATGTTTTGCGATTGGAAAGTCTCTCTAGAGCATTTACTTTGTTCATAGATTTTAGGATAATATTCGCAATTATGGTAGGTCAATCTTCAATCACCCTAGCAACAGACACTGCATATATGTATGTATGTACTTAAAGAAAGAAAGAAAAAAAACAACATTTTCCTACCAACAATTTAGTCAAAGAAAAAATATCTCACGCAATCGACAACTCTTAACGACCGAAGCTTCAGACTTTTCGCATTAAGAATGTGCAGGAAAATTTCAAAGAAAGCTGAAAAAGATTCCCATGCCCCCGAACACTTAGAGCCAACCAAAGCGTTTAAGGTTATGATATGAACTCAAAATCTACTTAAATTAAATATTCTTCAATGAATTCAAAGCCGGCTAAAAAAAAATATACCACAAAAATTTCAACAATAAAAATTCAATACAATATAAATAAATAAACTAAAAAAAAAACATCTATACTTATGAGGTAAAGATGAGAATAATTCAATATTAAATGAGGCAAAAAAAGAAAAAAACCAAATTACTGAAAGCCAAAAGCAGAAGCACATAACAAAAGGAGACAACTTTTTGAGAGCTACACACCACCAAGTCTAGAAGCAATTAATTTATACATTTTTTCACAGCATTTTACCTCAGTTTATTGCAAAGTTTCATTGAAAATTATATCCAAATTTGATGCACTTCAATATTTTCATTAAATTATGAATATTTATTTCCACAACACAGCCGCATTAATAAAAGAATTTACGAAAAGACATGCCCGTCTGTTGCAAAAGTAAACCAATTTTTTTGTGAAAGAACATGGCGGATAGTTTGGGTTGGGGTAATGGCCAGTGCGCCGCAATGTCCCGTCTTTATGTTCGTAAAATAATGGGAAATTTGTGTGTCAAATTCTGTTAAGGTGGCTATGACATTTTGCAGAAATTAATAAGGGAAAACATTTTCAAGGTTCTTTACCCAAAAAACCGAAACATTACATTAGGCTATGAGAATGAAGCTTTCGTCTGAGGTTTAGCTAATATTTGATGCAATGTCATGTTAATACTTTGACAGATTCGCTTGATTCGTAATCGGCGGATATATTGTGTAAGTTTGAGAAGTTTTCGAAACATCACCTTCAAGGCTTTTGAACCACACAAAAAGGATGGTTTTAGATTTCAACTCGGAATCGGGCAAAAGTACTTACAGGAACAAGTAATCAAGATATTTATTTGAAATTAAACATATTATGATAGGAAATCCCCAGGAAGCACATTGACATTATTTGACATTATTTTTCAATGAAAACGTACACAACAATAAGCTAATTTATCCACAAAAACTGAGGATGAAGTTGGTTTGCACTGATAATCGTTTTTAGTTGCGCAAGGCTACATTTAAATGAGGTTGTACAAATAATTCCTATGAGACGTTTGTTAGCCTGGAACTTATGTAATCAATGGATTAAACTAACAATTAACGTTTTGCTATAAACTATATTTAGCTTGGACACAAATGTGTTAGAATTGAAACAAACAACAATTTCTCGTATGTTAATTATTAAATTAACATAAATAATATTCTCTTCAACAAAATTTACTGAGAACTGACTTGAAGATCTAATTTTTGATTTGGATTGGATAGCTGAATGAACCATATTAAATAACAAACATAAAATTAAAAATTGCTCTTAGAAAATAATAAATTCCACTCGAACGTATGTTGAAGAATTTTTACAAAAAAAAAAACAACATTTTTTCTAATTAACTCCTCGTTAAGGAAAAAAATTACTTTCAAACATGTGAAAAAAAGAAACAGTATTCTGAAAAATTTAAAGCCCACATCTTTTAAATTTTAAAATTAATTTAGGAATTGGGAGTTCTGTCGCCAAAAACTTATCCAACTTGTTCAATACACCTGCTAGCACTGAATCTAGCAAAACTCCCATTATGATGGGGGCAATACAAAAATCAAATGAAAATTCCCAATTTGGCGCATTAACTGCTAAAAGGGACATAATTTTGGATTTTGACAAATGGATGACAATTGATTTGATTTCTGATTTGATAATAGGATAGGACGCGCTATGAGTTATGACCGACGATGCCGCTCGATATTTAAGACAGAATCTAAATGCCAGTCCTGGGGAAAATGTTATCACACAATCTATTGCCTACGCTTACCTTTAGCTTGGTAGGATCAAGTTCTGTCGCTTGGCGATTAGACTGATTAGTTGATGGCGGTGGATTTGTTGCCGCAAAAGGATTTTCACTTTTATCACTGTCTTTTTCCTTAGTTAACGACGAATTTGATGTCTTCGTTGCCGATACAGCAGCAGCACGAGTACTTCGGGTAGAAGCGGAAGGGCCATTTTCCGCCTGAGTCTGGGATCGAGTTTTTCGCATTTGTACAACAAATTGATTCAACTCTCAACAGGTAAAATTATGGCACTCGGACGCGTTCACTTTGATTTTCACAAGGACAACAAAAAGACGCAAATAGGAAAAGTGTTATTTTGATTTTTAATTCATTTAAGAATGAAAAAATTGAATTACATTCCGCAGGCAGTTGATTTTTTTATAATGCGAAAGTTCCCTCTACTATAAGCGAACAGAAGTACTCCACCACCAAAATCCAAACAGCAGTTGTACCAACTGTAAGGGGAAGTAAATTAAGTATGGTTTAAATACCCCACTATTTTTTGTTCCCTGCAAGGCTACTATTGCACTTTTTTTTAATAAAATTTCATTTCGATTTCTTTTTTTTGTCAAGAACATGAATTTTGGTACGAATCTATCTTGAAGTTGGAGATTTAGATCCCAATCCCAAAGCAAATCAAATTGATACTTTTGGGTTAACAAGAAAACAACAACATATTGCAATCTACCTCATTATACTCCGGCGGACTGATCACTTAGCTCTTATGAGAAAAGTGGAACCGGCTTAACATATGTACTCTATTCTTCTACATCGAAACTTTTTCAATTTTATTACTCTTTCTTCAAGAAATCAACTTTGGATCGTTTTCCATTCGCTACTCACTATAAAAAATTCTTTCTTTTATTTTAAGTTAAAATTCAAATTGCATGTTGCAATCTAAAAGCTTTCCTTTGTGGCACTCTACTCATCAACATTTTTCTCCAAAGCAGTATCCTAAATCTAATAAAATCCTCAATTTTAAGAAAAATACTCCTATAAATAAAAAAAGTACAAACCACAATGAGATTTATTTATTTAGAATCTCAATAATTATTTATGAATTCATTCACTAGTATATTCCAACTAAGAAATCAAATTTTTTTTCTTTTACATCGAATCGCGCTTTTATTTTATTGATTTTGTTTATTTTTTTACAAATAATATTAAATTCTCTTTACTTTATAAACCCATAGGTGATCTTTATCTTTATACCATTTTTATCCTAACAACATCGAATGAAATTCGAATAGCCCATATTTTTGTTTAATTATAAAATTAAAGCTTCTTAATTTATTTTTAGCTATGAGAGTAGTTTATAAAAGTGCAATGTCATTTTGTTTACTGCTAATACATCTTTTTTTCGTAAAAAAAAACAACTTAAAGCAAGAGCTTTGTCCTTGCCAATCCAGAATTATAATTCATTTAGATGCCCCTACCTACGAGATTTCGTTTAGAAAAAGTCCATATCACCACAATTGACATCGAGGAAGTCATCATCGTAGGTCAGGAGTTCCGGGTCCGCAGGAACATCTTTCGATGTAGATGGTTTTTCAGGACTCGGTTCGCCACAAACTTCGTTAATCGCATGTGACTTGTAGTCTGGGCTATTTTCTTGCCCTACTGGCGATGGTGGCGGGTTTGAAACTTTAAATGGAAACCAAAAAAATAAGAACAAATGCCGGAGGCACCCTGATGCATTAGCTACTTACGAGTTGATTTGAGTTCGGCTTTTAGCTCCGAGCCTAGGTAGACTTCTTTGCGTGAAACTAAAACTGGAAGATTTTTCTCTTTGGCACTCAGTCGTTTCTTTAGCTCTTCTACTTTTCGATGGCGTTTTAAAGCTTGAATCTCTTTCTGAGTCCTATTTAATGCTTTTCTTTCTTCGTAAAAAATTAGTTTTTTCTCATCTTGAGTTATGCGGTCATGATTTTTAAGCAAGAAAAAGAACACCCCACCTGGTGTACGACGTCGTTTGCCGTTCTAAAATCCAAAATGATTAAACATTCTGCATGTGAGAAAATATTATCCAAACTTACCAAAATCATCATTCCACCATCGAGCTCAATTCGTTGTGTTTCTTTGAATAATTCAACGGCTATGTCCGGGCCGATGACTTCAACTATCCTCACTGAAGAAAAAAATAATTGGATTAGAAAGAACTGATATAAAATTTGTTTGCGCCACTTCACCCAACAACTCATCCTTTTCTTCAAACAGCTTGATAGAAATTTCTTTGGCAATTTCTAGAGGTGGCCTTCCCACCACAGGTTCTTCTAGGTCTACAATGTGCCGTGGTTCGTTGTACTCTGAACTGCTTTCAGAAGGTCGATTTGATCTTTGTCCCAGGCGACTCTTGACGCCTCCAGCACGAGAACGTTTCGCTTGCTGGTGAAAATCATTCTCCGAGTGCTCATCACTCGAAGTGGACAGTCTTCGTTTCAGAGAATTCTCTCCATTAAGTCGATACTTTAAGGTGTAATCATAGTTCTCGACATTTCTATCGGAGCGTATGTCATGCCTTACTCCAATGCCACGCATATTTTCTGTCAGGGTTTCCTCTTGCAGACTTGATGCCCAAATATCGTATTTCTTAAAACGACCTTTCTTATCCTGCAAATCACTTGCAGCCTTTACGCGCAGCAGAACGGTGCGCTTTGTCTTCTTTTTTCCAGACTTCTTTGAATTGTTGGCATCTCCGTCGAGTTTAAGGCATTCATCTGAATCCGAGGTTGACGAACTGGTTGGCCCGAAGTCAGAAGGACTATCTTCAATAGCTTCTTCCATTTTAACTGGCACATTAGGTGTTATTTGTGGGGGAATGCTCTCGATTGGTTCGCTAGTGCTAGTGGTTCCCGGTCTTGGAAGTGGTGTGTAGCCTTCATCGCTGTCAGATAGCTATTTAATTGTATTGTCAGTTAGTAAAAAGCAGGTGGGTTTTTGTGTTTTCTCATAAACTTACCTCTCCATCTTCCAAATCATCGTCGAAAGGTTTTAAACTTTCTTGGTCCATCATTTTTGCAAGAACACAAAAACTTGAAAACAAAAAAAAATACTGAATTTGCGATATTTGACACTTTGACGCTGTCGGACACTTTCGGAGTAGAGTGTGGGAACTTTAGAACAGTGCTATATGAGCGGTGTTTTCATAGAGGGATAATTTCTGAAGTAATTTTTTGCTCAAAATCCTTTATAGGTGTAAACAAATGTTTCCTTCCACACGAGACAACTTAGTTTCAACCAAAAGAAAACATTAAACAAAATTTTAAGCAACTTATTTTTAGTACTAAATTACTTCAATTAAAGATATGTAATAACAAAACGAACACGATCTCGTATGGTTGGTGTTTCATGGGATTGACCACCGCCAAGCTATTTGGCTCCCTCCAGTTTTGGCCAAATCATAGTACATAATTTTGTTTCGATTAAGAAATAATTTTCTGTAGGTGTGTGATTTAAACCGAGTTTTAAAAAACCACATCTCAAAGAAACTAGTTGCTTGGTCGGCAACCTTAGGTATTGACATCGAACTTTAAAACCACACACCGTATTTATTTTATTTGTTTTAACTAAAAGTTGATATTTGAAGTCAAGAAAAGTTTTTGGTCGAAAATGACGAAACAGACGTCGAAAAATATTAATATACTAGCTTTTACCCGCGACTTCGTCCGCATAAGTTTTTTTGTTTTCTCCCGGCTGTAAGTCCCCCTGCAACAATGTCCCACTATCGTGTTCCGGTCCTCAACTTCACATCAAAATTTGTTCAAAAGCAACCTAAGCACATAATGGATAGCTCCGAATGTTACCTTCCTACCCTATAAGTTAAGTAGTGTGATGAAATGTCGCTAGGTTTCGATCCAAGTAAAACTGTTAAATAAAGACAGTTGCATCAAAATTTTATCATAAATTCCCTAAATTATGGCGCCTACCTACCCTCTTAGTTAGAAAAGTGATCAAATACTAACTTGAAGTCTTAGTAACACTCAGTTAAAAAAAACATCAAAATCATTCCAGTAGCTATGGCGTCATGCGCTTCTTGACACGATCACGCTAGATTTCCGCGGGAATGAGATATTTTCCCGCCGTAAAAAGTAGCCTGTGTCCGTGCCTAGGATCCTATCTTTAAATTAACCAAGTCTTATAAAAATACGTTCAGACGTTAAGGCGTGAATGAGGTAAACTTTTAAAACAAACGATTAAAAATCACTAACTTAATTAGATTTCTGCCTACTGCCTGCGCCTTAAGTACGATATCATGAATATTAATAGCCCATATCCTTTTCTAAGTTACTATCTATCACCTAATTAAATTTCATCAAAATCCGTTCAGCCGTTTAGACGTGGAAGAGCAAAAGTCCCAACAAAAACGACTAAAAATCACTACCTCAATTTAGTTATCTGCCTACTGCCTACCCCCTAAGAACGATGGCGTGATTATTTATAGCCTATGACCATTTCTAGGTTATCATCTATCACCATACCAAATTTCAACAAAATCTGTTCAGCCGTTTAGGCGTGAAAGAGTAACAGACAGACAGACAGACAGAGTTACTTTCGCATTTATAATATTAGTATGGATTTGTATTCCTCTCCGGTGGTAGTTGACTAGGAAGTTAAACTAAACCTAACTATCTAAATTCTAGTTTTATTATGATGTGCTCATTTCCCTTGGCGTGATGGTTAGGGCGTGGGACTGTTATGACAAAGTTCTGGGTTCAATCCTTGGCTGTGCCACCTGAAAGTTTTTTCGGGTACTACCTCTTGCGAGGAATTGACCAATCCTCCAAGAGTAAATTCTTGTCATGAAAATTGTTTTCTCAAAAAATTTTCCGTTTGGATTCGGCATACAAATTGTAAGTCCCCTCCATCCCTAGCACTGGCACATACATAGGTTCTCTACGTCCGTCACCTAATTTATATATTTATTCTCATCTCCCAATTTTAACTAGGTTTATTCATATTAATTGAAAACTTTTGCTGTCACTGGTATAACATCCTTAAAAATCTCGTAAAACTTGTATTTGTATTCAACGATCAACTTCAGCCCATGTGGCATGGCAAGTAGCTACACAATGGAGTTGTAACATTCTAATGCTATTTAAATGTTAAAGATAATAAATTTTATTTTAACAAGAAAAACATAATTTAACTTTAGACATTTTATTTTTCATTTTTTTAATAAAATTAAAAACAGCAATTCACAAGCTTTACAAATTCAATAAAAAAACAATAAAGCAAAAGAAATTATCAACAAAAAAATGAGGAATGGGATAGGTGAGGGATTTGCACATTGTACAACACAACATCACATCTTTGTGGAATGGAATATATAAAAAAAAAAACTTAAGTACATAGCTAGGTACGTAATTATTAAGTTTTTTGCTTCTTGTGGGCATCAATATTCTCAGCACAGAGTTAGTCTGCCTTCGGTCTCAAATTGTTTAATTTTGGCTGTAAAAATTCCTCTACAATTGCCTCAACCATACGATCTAATCGTCGACCCAACTCCTCCCAATCCTTTTCCTCGGGTTTGGCACACATTTCTGCATAATACTTTATCTTTGGTTCAGTTCCACTTGTTCGCAAAGTCACAACAAGTCCGTTTTCGAAAGTGAACGTTATCATTTCTGAACTCGAACTTACCGGCAACTTGGCCTTGCCATCGGCTTCTGAGGTATCCACACCGTTGGTCAAGTCACGGATGTGTTTGATCTTAAATTCTCCATCTAGAATAGATTCTGGATAAGTGGCTGGCTTGCCATTGTCAAAGCTACGGATGCGAGCGAAAATTCGCTTAATGGTCGGTGGGTCGTAGCAAAAGAGGTATGAGCACTTGGTACTGTGAAAGCCATACTTTTCATAGATATTCTTCAATTTCTGCGTCAGGTTGATTCCCTCAGTTTTCTTGAGATAGCAAGCCATTGTGGCCAGATGAGCAGCAGCACTCACACCGTCTTTGTCTAGAACTGCAGTGGAGACCATGAAGCCAATGGCTTCTTCGAAAGCAAACAAAACTTTGTTACCAGCTTCCATCAACTCTATCGTCCGATTGCCCATCCACTTGAAACCAGTAAGGGTCTCCTCGAACTTGTAGCCTTCAATGGCTCCCATTGAACGAAGAATCTTGGAACTCACTGTGCTCGCCATCATAAAGCACTTTGAGGGATCCAAATTGGGATCTAGAGTTTTAAAATTCTTTAATGCCCACCAGCCAATGAGAGCACCTAACTCATTTCCGTTGAATACCTTCCACTTTCCAGTTGTGACATCTTTTTCGGCACATGCCAGACGGTCGGCGTCTGGATCATTGGCTAGGATGATCGTCACTCCTTCAGCATCAGCTTTCTTAATAGACAGCTCGAGACTGGACTTTCCTTCCTCTGGATTGGGAAACTTTACAGTCGGGAATTCCGGATCAGGGTCTCGCTGTTCGTCAACTGCGAGAACAGGCTTTAGCTTCGCAGCCTCGAATGCGCGTTCTATGAAAGGAAATCCTACTCCGTGCATCGCTGTGTACACAAATCTGACATCGCTCTCCTCATTTGATTTCAGGAACTGTGAAGGCATATTTGATACTAGAGCTTCATAGTACAATCGCAACATTTCATCAAAAGGATCCTCCAGTAGGGGGTTCGCTTGCAAAATTGATGTGTCCCAGGACGATTCCAAGGGGACCAAGTTGGCCTCGATGCATTTCTGGATGCCCTTGTCGTGGGGAGGTATGATTTGCGGCCCATTAGCCCAGTACACTTTGTAACCGTTGTCCTCCTTGGGATTGTGGGAAGCAGTAACAACCACACCAGCAAGACACTTCAGTTGGAGTACTGTAAACGGGACAAAAGGTGTTGGCACCATTTTGCTGAACAACCAAACTTTGATGCCTCGGTTAATCAACACACAAGCGGATAACTCAGCAAAGCGCTTGCTATTATACCGTCCATCATAGCCAAACACAACACCACGTTTGTGGTCCTCCACATTTGGGAACTCCTTCAGAATGTACTCACTCAGCCCCTGAGCCGTCTGGATGATGACCAAGTCATTCATAGAGTTGAAACCAGCTCGCATTGGGCCACGCAGGCCGGCTGTTCCGAAGGCAAGCCTATTAAGGAGTCGCCGATTAAGCTCCGTCCAGTTCTTGGCATCGGCCAGCGATTGAATCTCGTTACGGGTCTTCTCGTTTCGATCCCATTTTAGCCATAGGTCGATTTGTTTCTCCAAACTTCCATCAGCAACACCGCTCATAGTTAAGGTTTTTCTAGAAAGAGAATTAAACATGACAGCGACTAATTCTGTATTATCTTGAAATAAAAATCGATACTCCTTATCCCCCCATTCGCTAATTCAAAATTTTATTGCCAGGAAAGTTCCAAGAGGTCAGGCGATAACGAATTGACGCAATCGGAAGCACTAAATTTCATATCATACTCACTTATTTTAGGGCCAATCTGTTCGCAAGGTAAATAAGTGTACAAAATACAATTTAAATTTTTAAAATGTTTAGTTTCTTTAGAATTAAGATTCAGTTTACGAGTAGCGACACCGGCTGATTTTGATCAGGGTTTTGGGATGAATGAATGGAATGTGATCTGAGAAGATGAATTATTTGTGCCTAGAATTGTTTTCCGAATTTTAATGAAATGTCAATTTTTGTTTGAAAAAATGTTAGAAAGAGACGGGTGTAAGGTTATTTGTTTGCAAAATTTATGTGCAAGCGATAAGGAAAAGCATACTTTCTAATCATATTAAGGTGACCAGAATAGTCTTTTTTATTTTTTCCGTTGTACATTATTGAATGCATTCGTTCTCGGTATTAATTTTTCTAAATTAAAATACATGCAACAAGATTTGCTTGAAACACTTAAATTAAGTGAAAATAAGTCATCTTTACAAAATTACAATTTTCTATCGTACTTAAATTGTTTAAAAAGAGAAACATTGTATTTCTTATATTAATGAAGGAGCCAAATAAAATGAGTTTTAGCAGTTTTTAACAAATTTGACGCTTTTAATCTACATTAAAGTGTTCAACAATTTTAAGTGACCTAATTTGTTGAATTTTTGAAACCAAATTGATTTAGTTTATGTAAAACGTGGGTTAATTTTAACTCGAGGATTTTGGTAAAAAAGAGACTTATCACAAAAATGAACCTTGAAAACTGTTGCACCAATTTTTACCCACTAAAATGCTGAAAACGCTGTGTTTATATAGCTAGACACGGGATAAGTTCATGGTTACAAGATAAATATCGCAAATATTTCAATAATCTATGAGTTTCAATTCAGTGACTTCCTGTACGTGGTAAAAATAAAAAAAATCTCTTTAATTTGACGTGTAATTCGATTATTTCCCTTGACTTTTTTTCAAATTATTAAAAAAAAAACACATTCATATGTATGTAAGGTCAACCTTATAGAAATTAAAAAATTACAACCGAACAGCTCTAAGAAAATCCCCAAACTTAAAAAAATTGTACTAGATTTCTGAATGCGATGTGTCAACGTTAAAACGTATGTCAAAATAATTTTCATTTGCTTTTGTTTTCTTGCGACGACGACAAGCACTTTTTTCAGTTTTGTTATTATTCTCAAAAAATATACAATTTTCACTGTAGCAAAAATAATAAAATATTAAAACAAATCACCTCATACACCAACCACCACCCATGGACCGCAATAAACTTGGTGGGTCCAGGGGACCCAAACCCAAAATCGGAGCTCCACACATGGGAAGCGAATTGTTTGCATTGGGAACAAAAGGTACAACTGGTCGCGACGACAAGAGTAAGGTTATGTCCGCGGTCAAAGGAGTCTCGGATCGCAAGCGCGAAACTTCTACATCGTTGGGTAATGTTGCGAAAAAACCAAAGTTGAGTGGGAGTATTGGCAATGTGCCGCGGCTTTCGGGTGAAGGTAGCAGCAGTTCGAGTTCGGTGTTGGAGCCGTGGGAACAACTTGCGATCGAATGCGAACCGGTCGATCTGGTGGAGACCGTCTACTCAGCACTTGATCAACAGGATTCGGATTCTGTGGTCAGCTATGTGTGTGGAGCGATAAAACTGCTTTCCTCTCAGCGAACGAAGAACGATAATGTTCTCACTCTCGCTCTGCTCTATTTGGCCAAGCTGCGTCCGTCGTTGTTTTGCAATGATATCGTTACTTCGGCGCTCATTTCAATTCTCAAACGCGAAGGCCAGCATTCATTCAAGAGCCGGGCACACCCCCTGGCTCACATTGTTGCTTGCAACTTACTAGCTCGAGGCTACCACGACAAGCGCCACTGGCCCGAGATGTTCCTCAAGACATACATCGATGATGCGGCCAACGAGCGAGTGTGGTCTGACAATGAATACTGTGCTCCATTCGTGGACAACATTTGCTTGGCTTTCAAAACGCGCGTTCCTCCGAAGAACATGCTTCAGCCCGAACTGACAGCGATTACCCAACGCGACGCAACAATCTCCATAGACGATGATTCCAACGACAACTCGATGCATGGCGATTCTCTTAAAGGCTGCGATCTGAAACTCGATTGCACCCTGCAGAACCGCTACGGCTCGAGTGGACACATTGTCGAGAAGTACGTGATGGACGCCATAAAGGAGCAACTGAACAAGCGCCAGCAACAAGATTGCTACACTCGTAACTTCTTGAAATTCCTGTGCACCACCGCTGGTTTTGGCGAGGTTCGTTCACTGTGCATAACTCGACTGGAGTTGTGGATCCACAATGGCAAGCTCATGAAACCAGCCCAGGAACTATTGACTTATATTTGTTTCAATATAACCGGTCAGACATTGAAAGACCACGAGGTCTTGGCCACTTTGGTCAAGATGAGATTAAAGACCAAACCGCTGATCAATGTGTATATGATGTGTTTGAAGGAGATGATTCAATTGCAGCCTGACATCCTGCCGATTGCTCTGAAATATGTCGTCCAGAATGAGCTGTCCAACGCGAGGAATCCGAATAACATGGGAATGCTGGGTGAGTTCCTCCATCATCAAGCTTATTTTTAATATGTCCTAGAATAAATAAGTTTCTTATGTTTATTGCAGCTGCCATGTTCCAGACCAAGCCGGAACAATCAGCGCGACATCTTGCCGAGATCTACAAAGAATTCCTGATGCAACGCGAAGATTGCTTGCGTACGTTGCGTGTATTCCTGCGGGAGCTTGTCCGCACCCTGCGATACGACATTAATATTGTCGAGTTCTGCAAGGCATTCCTCACCAGTCGCCAAGACCTTACACCTCTTATTCAGCAATCGGAATACAAAGATCGCATCTTTCATTCAATGGTCGATCTGACATGCCTATGCATGCTGCTTACAGTCTCGCCACAGGTGCGAGAAGCTAATGTATCGCTGCGCAATGGACGCGATATGAAAAGTAATCCTATACTTTTGAATTTCTACGCTCAAATGTCTCAAATCCAATTGGATGCCCTCTCGTGGATGTACGAGTCAGTGCAGGTGATTTTCAAATTGCCCGGCCTTGACTATAGTCAAGCTTTGCACAAGATTTTGCTGCTCGAAAGCCCAGAACAGTACTCGAAGTGCGATCAATGGCCGCCGGAGCCGGAGCGAGTAACTCTCCTGAGAATGGTTTCAGAGACGCCAATTCACGAAGATTCGCTTCTGCGGATTATACTTATTGGCATTACAAAGGAGATCCCATTCACCATTCCGGACACCATTGAGGTGATTGTGTTGGCCATTAAGAGGGCTTCAGCCCTGAGGAGTATGGATTGCCCGGCTGTGGAGGCAAATAAGTTCGATATTATTGACTTCCTCTTCAGCATGGCAGAGTACCATCATCCGGAGAAGATCAAGCTCCCTGAGAACTATGAACCACCCAAATTGGCCATTACAGTGTTGTATTGGAAAGCATGGATCATAATGCTGATGATTTCCGCTCATAATCCCTCCACCTTTGGGGCTTTCTGTTGGGAGCACTATCCCACTATGAAGATGTTGATGGAAATGTGCATCACGAATCAACTTGAAGAGACCGCAGTCGCCAAGGAAGAACTTCAGGTGGGTTAAAAAATTCCAGAGAGAACCAAGAATTTATAGTTTTTCCTTTATTTTAGCTCTTGACCCTGGAACGCGATCAGATTATCGAATTCGAAACTCATCTCGCAGCGCAAACGTCGCAGGCAATCATCACTGAAGAGAACGCGATTCTTATATCTCAAGTAATGCTTATGGATCCAATGGGAGCAGCGAGGCGGGTTCCTCCGGCTGTTCTCGAACAATTAAGGCATTTAAACAAGACTCTTAAATTGGGCCACTTGCTGTGTCGAAGCCGCAAGCCGGATTTGCTACTTGACATCATCCAGAGACAGGGAACTACTCAATCAATGCCCTGGCTCTCGGATTTGGTGCAGAATAGCGAAGGAGATTTCAACCATCTGCCAGTGCAGTGCCTTTGTGAGTTTTTGCTCTCGAATTCGGCGACAATTAGTGAAGAAAATAGCCGGGATGCTGAGCTATTGAACTACCTGAGGCAACTTGTGAAGGACCCTAATTCGGAGAGGCAAACTGTTTGTGAGGTTCTGGATTACATCTTTCGTCGTCTGGCTTCGACTGTGAAGCAGTCAAGAGTGTCAGCTTTGAGTGGAATCAAGATGATCTTGAAGGTGTTCAATACCACCGAAGAGGAGGAGGATTGGCTGCTATGCTCACTGCCGCAGGTTCCGCATTTCATCCATGCACGATCTTCGATTATTCCCCAACTACGAGCTGCATGTCAGATCGAGAACAATCCAGAACTGGTCATGGTGTATATTCAGTTCATAGCTGCCCACACATTGCATGACCCGGTAACCGATATGCTGGACCACGTTATGGACATGGCTCAGTTGATTGTCGAGCGAAGCACAATGTTCCAACACATTATCCCCATACAGCCAGATTCTCCTCTAGCCGGGAAGGTTTCGGACTCATTGGATGAGTGTCGCTTGCAGACACTCAACTGCATCTTCGTCATGTTCAACAACTACATCATCAAGCTCAGAGAACACCGCGAACCGTATGAATGGACGGAATACCCAGATTTGTTAATGGTTCATTTCGACGACGGAGTACAGCTTCCGCTGCATCTTAACATCATCCATGCCTTCGTCATTCTACTCACACATTCGTCAATAACTCTACCCGATTCCATTCCCATCCTGGACTACTGGTTCCCCCAAGGACGGCCGATTCCACAGGCTTATCTGCCAGAGACGAACGAAGCTGTGCAGTTGCTGCCGGACTGGTTGAAGCTTAAGATGATCCGAAGTCCCGTGGAGACTTTGGTGGAAGCAGCTATGTATGATTTGACTCCTGATCAGATTGTTCTATTTGTACAGAACTTCGGAACTCCCATCAGTTCCATGTCGAAGCTGTTGGCCTTGCTGGATCGTGCTGTTATTGAGCAATTTGACGCAGTGAAGAACGCCATCCTCAACAAAGCCTACCTAGCTCAGTTGATTGAGATTCAGCAAGCTCGTGGAGCCAAAAATGGCCACATTACAGTGCAAGCATTAGAACTGCATTCGCACTCCCAAACTGTCCCCGATCCACCAAAGACTCAAGTAAACACCCTGGAATCTGTGAATTTGGATCAGTTCCAAGTGATTGCTCCGATTCCAGAAAAATCGGCTTCCTCCAGTTCATCGAAGAGTTCGAAGGAAATCGAGGAAATTGTTGAAATGGTGCTGCGAGCTCCGAATCTGACCAAGTTGAATACATATCGATTTAGAAGACTTATTCACCAGCTTTTGGAACGCGACGGTGCAACCCCGAAAGCCAGGCGGGACATGCAGATTCATGCCTCCACCAAGGCCTTGGTGCATTTAATGCGTCTGGTAGAGTCACCGCGTGGCCCATGCTTCTTTCAGAATATATTCCAAAAATCACATGCCTGTACATTCTTTAGGGCGCTCCTCACCTACATCCCGGCTCAGTTGCAAGACTATGACTTCATGCTGCACGTAATTGACAAGATAATTCATAATTTGAGTTTGCAACCGAATCTTAACAATGCAATTCTCCTGCAAATTCTCCAAGTTAAGAAG
Organism: Scaeva pyrastri; assembly: GCA_905146935.1. Taxonomy (NCBI): domain Eukaryota; kingdom Metazoa; phylum Arthropoda; class Insecta; order Diptera; family Syrphidae; genus Scaeva; species Scaeva pyrastri. Next base: position 10,352,286 of record LR989928.1, on the reverse strand, counting down.
CAGTCTTTTTCGAAAAAAATCCATGCCGCTCCTGAACAGAAATACACGGAAAAGGCAAATTTCCTGCAGCTACTTAACAGTGCTGGAGTAACAGAACTGGAATCGGAAGGAAGGAAATTCGTCAATGACATGATCGACTGCAAAAAAACACCACACTTGGTCGATGGAATTATTACCACGTTGCAGAGTTTGCCAAAGACTAGTGATCCGACTACGATTGGATATGATAGACGAGGTATTCTTGTGGATTGGCTGTCAGAAGTGGATTCCGAGCTTATAACCGTCGACAAGGAACTACAAATAGGAGTAATGTTTTCAAGGAATCGTGACGATTTCCGGTTCTATTTGCTCTCATTGTTGTGCCATCAGGCGAATTGGGAAACTCTCTACGAAACGGTGAGCTACCTTCTAGAGAAATACCGAGATAATTTTGACTGCAATTCGGTATTGAACTTTATTGAGGCCCTGATTAACAATCCGAAGCTCTGGCAAGGTCGGGACAAGGCCGTTTCTAAGCATGATCAAGTGGAAATAATTTTGGAGTTGGGAAATGAGGAGGGGAAAGTGTTTACGGAGTACATGTTGCAAGAAGGCGTGAGGGAAATGGAATTGAACGGTGCCGATGCTTACGCTGAGAGACTAAGCTCCCGCATGAATCTCCTCCTAAAAGTAATAGGTGGAGACCGCTTTGTCATTCTCCAGTCCCTGATTTCATTCGTCATTGACTATCCCTGTCCAGAAGGCTTAAAACTGAAGTTCATCCAACAGATGTATCTTATGAATCCTCCTATCAAATTTCTTCAGGAAGATGACCGCCAAAATGTCTACAATTCAAACTTGCAGGGCCTCAAGGGGTGTAAAGCGGACAAAGTGACAAACTATTTGATAACCTGTTTGGGGAATTTGCAATCAAAGAAAGACTACGAAGCGCTATCCACTGACACTGAGCTGCTGCTTAGAAAGTTGGCAGCTTCACACCCAGCATTGTTTCTCCGTCAGCTGGGTGTTCTGTCGTCGCTTCTCCATGGCAAGGCTCATATGGGATTGAGGATTCTGCGTGACGAGTATCATATTCAGAGATTCATACAAGTCATTCGAATTCTGGAACTCCTGCAACCGATGCTATTCGAAGATGCCTACAAATCGGGTCTTCAATCGGCTCTCGACTGTTATTTCACATTCTTCAAGCATCATAGTCGTGCAAAGGAGGCATATCATATTTTAGTGAAGCTGGTTGAACTCTTGCAGGCCTACATAAACACGAACCCGTCGAGTGCTTTTAGTTTCATTGAGCAATACACTGGAATTCTTCAAGAGCTGGCGGCAAAGAATAGTCACTTAGCCCATTTGCACCAACTGGTCCAGGGTCTGTCGTTGTTGAAGCACAAAACCTCGGGTAGTGAACTGAAGGAAGACGAGGTGAAGCAGGAATTTGATTTAGAAGAAACTGATGTTAAGCCGCAGGTTGCTGCGATCGATGCAGCTGATGAACCCTCTACTTCCGCAACTCCACAAGCCACCCAACTTGACATTGAGTCCCGAGGAGCGGCTTCGTTTGCTCTAGCCGGTCCTCAAAGTAGACAACTGCAAATTTCACCGCATTTCATCAACCTCATAAACTTGGTGCGACATTCGAGTGCTGAAGAAACCATCCTCGGACCGCTGCAAGAAATCGAAAGCCTCACCTCGAAGAGATACTCTTTCCTTGGTGAACTCTTTGATCGTCTGCTCGAGTTAATCTTTTCCCATAGTGCACAAATTCGTTCGAATGCTTACATTCTGCTGATTCGCCACCTGAAGCATCATCCAGGACGACCTGATGTCAATCGCTGTGCGGTTAATGCTTATATTCAATGTTTGAGGGATGAAAATTCAACTGTTGCTGCTACAGCTGTAGACAATCTGGTGGAAATGACTGTTCTGTTGCAGGAATACGCTAAGGATATTCTAAGAGTGGCGTTTTCGTTGGGCATAACATCGCGTTTGAACACTTGCACCCAAATTAAGAAAGCTATTCAAACTTTGAAATTACAGCATGGCTGTTAGGCTATGGGACTGAGTGTTAAGTTTGTATTTTATGTAACCATAATCAAAACCCTATGAGAATGTATTAAATGAGAGTACAATAGTAAAATACAAAATTATTATAGGATCTTATTTTAGAAGTTAAAGTTTTATTATTTCCCTTCAAAGACAAGAAAGCATTTTCATGATTCAAATATTTTTGTATGTAGGTAAAGCGTATCTTAATTAAGATTGAAAGTAAAAGAAAAGAAAAGAAACAAGCAATTTGCGAGCTATTGTATCCGGGGTATTGGTGCGTACATTATAAATCTGAGAGTCATTCAAAATCCACAAAAGGCATCCAAAACTGAATTCATCCTTTCACAGCACGAGTCAAATATATACCTACTTAAGGTTTATTACAAGGACGCAATGGTATTTTCCAGTTCAGTTCAAAGGTTTCACTCATCACACATGAAATAACTAGCTTCGATTTACTCTACACGCATTTTTTTTTTAATTCAAGTCTGCAGCTAGTCGTGTCTGAAAGTCGGAACATATTAATAACAATAATTTCAAAAGTTGCAACTTGAGAACAACCAACCCAGTCACATTAATCCAGCCAACGGGTATTTGTTGTGCTAACTTCACCAGCCAAGTGTTGTGTAAATCAATGTGCATGGTCAAGGCCGGATCATCTACAAAATTAAAAAAAAATGTAAACAACAATTGCCCCATCACTCAGGTTGGTTAAAATTTAGTGAAAGAGACTACGAAAATAATAACATACTCGTACTATTCGTGCAATGCTCCGATCAATCATCCTCCACTAATAAAACCAATCTGCCAGTAGGCACATTCAATCCAACTGACTACTGTTGTAATTGTTCACGATTGACGCCCTCCCGTGAATATTAAACAAGATTTAAGCTTAAAGAAAAACAAAAAATTAAATGAAATGATAAAGAAAATTCAAGTGGTATCTATTTATTACGGATGTTCTGCGTCTTTATTTGTTTTTAATGAATTGCTGACCTTTATCCTATATACCTAACATCAATTATTATTGTTTTTTTCTTAAAGGAAGTTAATATATAGTTTATAGATTGAGTAACTTCATCATCACATCAGTTTATTTACTACCTAGTTAAGTTCATTTTATTGATAGATATGTATGTATGTATACGTAAAGTTTATACTTAAAATAAAATATGTGATTTCCGATATGACAAAAAAACCCCTTTTCATCTTTAATTGGCAAAACGACTACGACGTGATCTAAATGTTCAATTTAGTGACGATCAAGAATTGTGGTAGCATGGTTACCAAATAGGTAGGAAACTGGTGAATGCATTGCTGGAGCTAACTTAAACTTACTACGTTAGGATAATTAAAGATTTATTATAGATGTTTTTGGGATCAGTTCTAAATTAGAACACTCGTAAAAAAAAAGTAGAACTGTGTAGAGAATAAAAACATATAATTAAAAACCTATAAAATATGTAGACACATTAATAGTTAATGTTGGCACACTATTTATTACTGATCTTACCTTATCAAAAAAGAGTGGTAATACAATAAAAAGAGGTAATCGAATAAAAAAGGTAGTATTTATAATAAAAACAAAGGTCACCATGGTAATTAATAAAAGCTTAGAGAAATTTATACTTAACTATTACCGATTTTATTTTCTACTTTCTTTTTTTTTGGCGAAATTAGTTTGACCTTGGAACTGAGTTAAGACATATGAATTTTTTGTTAATTTTTTTTATTTATTTTGAAATGGTTTTATTCATGGTTGTTAGCAAAATAAAAAAAAAATCAACCAATTAAATAATATTCAAATGTTATGAGTAACATCGCTTAGCCAATTTAGTCAGTTATTAAATATAAGATTAAATTAATCCTTATTATTTTGTTCCTATGAACATATATAAAACTAGCTTTTTAGCTATGAATATATTGTTTAATCTTTTTGTTTACCTTCTTTAAAAACCGAATTTGAAGACAAAACACCTTGAACCTTTTTAAATTTAACGGAAACAATTTTATTTCTGATGATAGTATTTTGGTTGGTTAAAATTTTTTAAGACATTTTATTTAATTAAATTATTTTGGATATTTTTCTTAAAAGCGACAAAAGTGTATCAGAAGTTGAAAAAAAAACATACTTCATACTATAATTTTATAAAGCTCGGCGGCTTGAAAGTCAGTTTTGTTTTGTTCATAAATGCTAAAGGCTTTTCAGTTAGGACAATATCAGAAATAATATTTTTCTTTTATCATTTTTGACAACTTTCGCTTTCCCTTAAATATATGTAAATATACATGATTTTTTTTTAACTTTGAAAATAAAAAAGGTATAATTTATATTTCCAATCATCAAACTAGACGTCTCTTATTTTGAATCAACTTGTTTTTAACTGCCCCAGACACAGATTCCCCAAAAAAGTCATCAACTGGTTTTTAGGATTGGTTCCGCATTTTAAATATATTTATTATTTTTAATTAATTTGTGTTGTGTTTGCTTATCACAAATAAAATAAAAAGAAACCAATAACAATTTACTTTTTTATTCTCATATAAATATTTATAATTAATATAATAATAATAATCTTTACTAACTCAACCCTGAAATTATTATTATTGCATAAAATTTCCATTGCTTAAAAAAAAAAACTCAAATACAACTAAAATATTCCACATCCATTTTAGAATAATAAGAACTGTTTATAGAGTTATGATGTGTTGTGGTGTTGTGTATTCGATTAAATGAAAACAAAAATAATATAAAAACAAAAGAGCTGAGTTGCGAACCTTTTTTTTTTATTTTTGTTGTCTTACTTTTGTTTTGGCGCGCAATGAAAATGTTTACAAATGAAACCCAGACAAGAAAGACAATAGTTAAATTGTTATTAGTTATTACTCAAATCAACAACAAATAAAACAATTGAAAAATTTTGAATTTTTAATACGATTTTGCAACAAATTCAAAAGACAATAGACGAAAAGGCAATGTTCTTAAAACCTATTCACGAGCGATGGTGTGTTGCACGTACCGGTTCGATACCCATTGTATTAGTATGTTTGAAATGGTTGAGAGATTTCTCAAGAAATTTGAACTTAAATAATATATTATTTGGGAATAGTTCAGGTACAATTGAAGGTAGGTGCTGAATTTTAATTTATTAAAGAAAATTTGTAATAAAGGAATATTCATGAGCCTCTAGAAAAATGAGGTGTATTCTTGTCTTTAATTAGAATATATTCTAGTTAATCCTTAGAGAAAAATTCACTTTCATACCACGTTGATCAACAATAATTAAAAATTCAATTGTTAGTCTTATAGTCTTTGCAAAAGGTCAAGTTTAACTCATCTGATAGTGAGTAATTTTTAAAGTTGTTTTTTCTTTTCTTTTTAAGATGAAATTTAAGAACAATATTTATTTTACAAACATTTAAAATCAACATTTTAACAACATGAACTTTTAATTTTAATTTCTACATAGTTAATGAGAAAAGTAAACAGACATACTTTCAAGAAGGTTCATACTCGTATACTACAATATTTGTGTATGTTATGAGTGCAGGTCAAATACTCGTATAATGGCAATGAAATGGTAAATTTGTTTTGCAGTAAGAAAACAAATAAAGGTAATCGAATGGTGTTATACACTCTTCGATGTTATAGTAAATAAATAACTTGTTTGAACTTTTTAACATAACTTTTTCTTGAAATTTAAATTAAGGCTGATTGCTGACTTTTTTCACTAAAAACTAAAAAATTCTCCAATTTTCTATATGAATTTAAACAAGCCAAATACCAAACAATTTAATGTCTGGACTCGTATAAAATTTCCTAATACTAATCAAAATTCAAACAAACAAATCGGAAACTATTAAAAATAAATAACATCTATTCATCAAAAAATCATTCAAGCTAAACAAAATAACGTAAAACCCTAAGTTTAAACTTTTTTCTTGAAATTAACATTCTACCATGACTTAGATGCTTAAAGTTCCGTGATAATAAGGCCAAGGTACAAAGTAAACTTTTTATTAGAAATTATACAGGGTGTTATTTCTTGAAAACAAACTGTCTCCATAGATAAATTGATCCAAGTTCCCCTTCAGATTTAAACAACTTAAAAGTCTAGAAACTTATAAATCGCTATGAACAGGATGTTATGAGTTATGGAAAATGAATTCAATTTAAAAAAGCACTTGAATTATATACATAGCTTCAAAACACGTTCCGAAAAAGAAGAAATATTGTCATGTCACTGCAAAGATCTGAGATCTATTTTCTCGACGATGATTCGGATGGCCTTAAATCGATATGTCTCTTGAAAAGAATCAAGAAAACCAGCTTAAAATTTTCAATAAAATGTCATTTCTGCTCACCCAAGAAAAGTCGACAATTGTAATTCACTCAGTCTTAATTTTTTATAAGCTTCTAAAACACCGTTTATTTTAATTCTTTAAAGCAAACACACCCTGTGCTGAAATTATTTCACATATTAATAGATACTCGTATGTGTAAGTACATATCTAATCCTCATCATTATTTAGATACATTCATAGGTACAAATTGTTTTGAGTTCGAGTGTTAAGTGCTAAGTGATTCTAAATAGATACAGAAAGTGAGTAAGTGCCTTGCCTTACAAAAATTACAATTCAATGAATTTTCCTTTATATTGTTTGCATAAGTGATGCAAATCGACCAACTTCTATAATTGTATCTAAATTAGTAATCACGATTAGTAACTGCTTAGAATGTAATACATTCACATGTATATTATATGAATTCATATTTTAATTGATAAATAATTAAACGGTTGTTATTGTTTAGAAAAAAAAAATCACAAACTAAATCAATTGATGAGCTCTGGTTAGTATTTTTTTTTTTGTATTTATAAATTGTTTAATTTATTTTTTTCTGTTGTTTAAACATTTAATTAGTGTAGTTCACTTGATGATTGACAGTTAATATATTATAATGTAAACAAAAGGTAGTAAAAGATCAAGAATAAAATAATAATCAAGTTCATGTGAGAGAAATTATATTACAAAGAGTCGAGACTCTTGACTTTTATAAATTAGACCTTAGATTGGAAAGGAGTTTTATAGAAATGATTTTTCAATTTTACTTAAGATATTTTTTGAATCATCGTCAGACTGAAAATCGATTTTCATTTTTAGTTTGATTGATGAAGTCATAATAAGAGGACACATTTATTTTATATGCATCTTTAAACCTAATGTCATACCATTCAAACAATTCTTTCTCACTGATTTTTATTTACTCATACTTGTAGCTCTCAACATTTCACCTTTAAATGGGAGGGTAATTATCTTAAATTGTGAAGCTTTAATCACCAAAGGGCGTACATAAATTAAATGCAAATTATACGATGCACATTTTATTACTTATCTTACATTCTATTTGAGAATTTGAGATGTAAGTTGTTAAATATTTATGAGATCTATTTCTTTATTTCCAGTTGTCAATGAATTCAAATGGATTTTTATAGTTCAATCTTGCATGTGAATTAGCACCTAAGATTAGGGAAAATAATCACACTGCACTAATGTTAATCAATTAATGAAAATATGTCTAATATTCATAGATAAAATAAATTAGGCGCCTGGCATTTTTAACATAAAGTAATCTTCCCTTATGTCGGTCGTCTGAATCTGTTAAATATATGTCACTTATGGCGTTTTTAATTGGCAATCTGGAAGCAAAAAATATCATTCTGAAAGCGATCAATCGGGCAAAAGTGACAGTTCTGATTCTGAAAAAGAAGAGATTTCTCTTTTGGATTTGAAATCAGAAGCAAAACCAGAATCACTCACACATTCAAAGATTTTAAATGTCACACTTGACAATAATATTGAAAATATCTTAACAATAATTATTCCTTATTTGTTCCGTACATAAATACACATTATGTAGTTAACACATCACACTTTGTCAAACCAAACATCAAATTTTTCAGAATTCAGAAAACTGTTCAATTGGTATTCTGCTTCTATGTACTTCCAATTCCGGATTGTCAATTAAAAACGACATTAATGAATTACACAACGAACGTCAAAATTGACAGCTTGTAACAAAAGAAACTAACAGTAGATAAATGTTATCGATCTTGACATGAAGTTTTGAAAGGTTTAATAGTAGCTCTACCAGAGAAAGGTGTTTGCATCTTGGTGTCTAACTAAGGGCCGTTTTCTTTCTTAGAATATATGTAAGTAAAATCTCATTGAACTTGTTTTGTATAAAAAACACTCAACATGACATCACTTAATCCCTGAAAAGTGATTGCATCCATGTTTTAATGGATATTAAGAATTCGTTCGGAAGCATTCTTATCCCAAAACTTGACCTTACTAATCACAGCCAGGGCCACCGGATTCACTCAAAGTTCAAAACTAAGTCCTTTACTTAACAATTTGATGACATTCGCTAAATCTGTCAAAACTGGATACGAGAAACTTATGCTGATAACCTACTTAACTTTATCACATCAATAGCACCACTAACCGACATGTGATATTTTGACATAATTAAACATGACTTAGGACAATATTAACTTCCAACAAACTAAACTTACTGGAAGACCATTTTTTTGACAGCTGACCAATCAGAGACTGGGAACTTGCCTTACCTTCAAGTCCCTTACGTATCTACTTAACGTTCACTTTAACGTAACCTTGAACAAACAGGACTGTTCGTATATTCGTATCGTATCGTAACCGTTTTATTTATACTTGATTTTGTATATTTATTGTATGTATATTATTTTTTTTTTTATACAAACCCCAACCCACAATTTAGATTATTAATGCTTTGATTTGATTTCATTTTATTTTTAATATTCATATATTTTCATATTGGGAACATTTAATCGTACTTAAATTCAAATATTATTATACATATGTATGGATTTGTGTAAATGGAATATTTTTGAATAAATTTTAACCCAAATTTCATTAAAGTATATAAATTGATCCGATTAACCAATAAATATAAAATACAAATTCAAGCTACTTGAAATGAAGTTTACCCCTGACGTAAGACATAATCTTCGTGTCAATATTAATTTAATTTATATCATGAATTTAAACTGGAAAAACCAGAGAATTGAAGAAATAGAGGGTGTGTTTTTTTTTTTTAATTTTTATAGTCATAATTTTGTACATGATTTAAAAATTTTGGGAATAAAATTTATCTTGTGAGAAGTAAGCAATAGTTCGTGGTTACTCGGGTGGGTTTAGTAAGTTAAAACCCTGAACTATAAAGTACTTAAGTATTTTAGGGACGAGTAATAGATTTTAGTACGACCTCTGCATCAGTCTAGATATTAGTATCTTTACTTAAAAGAAATGAAGAACCGGAAGATTTCATGTATTTTGATATAATGTAAGTACCAGAAACAAAATACTTAAGTACTTGATTAGGATTCCAAGTACTAGATCTGTACTACAAACAGTTGTACGTATTTTATAATAATTTAAAGAAAATTATGTTAAAATTTTAGCAATAATTTTGAGAGAACGTTTGTTTTCCATTTTAAAAGAAAAAAGTTATTATAAAGTACTCAAGTATCAAGGAAATGCCAAAAAGATGAGTGCACATCCTTTTTTGTTGGAATTTTGTATTAAATTTAAATACAATCAGGAATTTCGCGCGAAAAACATAAAATATTGAATTTATAGTAATATAATAAAATTCATTTACTAAACACCCTGTTTGTGGTGTAAAAATCTTTAAACATAAAAATGTAAATCTTATCGAGAGGAAACTAAGGCAGGCCGATTAGACTTTTCGGGTTGTGTCAACTGCATTTATGTCTCTCCTTGTGTAAGTGATATTGTCGTAATGCATGCATTGGATTGTCGTCAGTGGAATTTGCTAAAAAAAAAACATTAAAACAAAAATAAAAACAAATAAGAACAAACTTGCCCAAGTCAATAAGGTGGCGCCTGCATTTCTTGCACTATTAAATGGAATGCAATGAAATTGAAAATATATTATTTAAAGGCAGTCCGTTAATAAGAACTGAACAAATCTTAGAATTCTATCTAGTTTTTAACTAATTAAATTGGACACAAAATTAAGGTTAATAAAATTGCTAATGATTATTCAGGTAAAAATTATGAAAAAAGTAACAAAAAAATCAAGTTTATTAATAGTTATTTTTTTGTTATTATTATGACCTTGACTGTTGAATATTTAAACAACAGGATTAGTTGAATCTATTAAAAAAAAAACTTAACTCAAGCATAAATATTATCACATATATTATGTAGATCAAAAAAACAAAAATGTTTTTCTCAAGTTTTTCTGAGAAAATTCTTTAGTATGTTAATTTCGATAACAATATCGTTCATATTTTTATCAATTCATGTTTTTTTTTTGTAAACTCATCCGCACCGGTTTGTATGAAGGAATTAAAAAAAAAGATCATTATTTAAATTTTTAATTTTAAAATGACAAAAGAAAAAAATTTTGGGCGGTCACATGTCTTTCAGAACTAAATTGGACAACTGGCGTGCGACAAGTCGTACAGTGGTCCCAAATAGAAATATGTTAGGACAAAAGACAATATACACTCATGTGTGACTAAGTCAGTAGTTAAAGGTTTTCTAAATGGTATTTGAAAATAATGGAACTTTCACTTTCACATGCGTTTCCCTTTTCCGCATGATGAATTTCATGAACGAAAAATAAATTTATCAACTTATCAACTTACGAGTACTATAAGAAGCAGGATTAAGTGGTTCGGATCTTTTAACCATTGTTGTTAGATTCCTGGGTGGTAAATACAATTTTGAAGAATTAAATGGAATCTCCAGATTCAAGTGTGTACTCAACCAACAGAAGCACTTTAATCTGTTAGAGAACATCAGAAACTGAAAGGCCTAGAGAAGAACCACCAATGTTTTGAGAAGCGCAACTGCATAATGTTGGCTCGTGTTTGGAATAAATGCAGAGACTTGTTAAATCCCAGCCCTAAACCGGACTCTAGCTTTTGAGTCAATGATGATGCTGAAAAGGAAAAATTATTACTGCTTTATCCAAAGAAAGCAATAAACTCTAAGAAAATTTTCAAAAAATCTCGAAAACTACATCAAATTAAATGACTTTTCTTGAATTTAAATGAAGAAAACAAAGCAATTTAAACTCCTTTGTTTAGGTATCTTTATATTCATTGAGGCTACCATTTAAAATCTTGAGTCTTGAGATTCAATAAATGTATGTATGTAAGTAATTTAAAACATCAGTTTATGTATTTAAATTCCATGTGCACATAAACAGCGAGACTTCATTCATGCGCCCGCCCTTGTATTTTCAAAAAAAAAAAATCTTCAAAACAGCAACAACACTATTCACCGAAAAGACTTGATTTTTTTTAAACATAAATATGCAAATACGAGTAAATAAATATTATAATTAAATTAATTCACTCTCACTCTCAACTTAAGTCACCTAAAAATTAAATTCAATTTCATCTGCATTTCACATGCAGCAATATAAAATTTTATTTAAGAGATGCGATTACAAAACAAATTGATTTGCATATTATATGCAAACATTAATAAATAATATGAAATTTAATTCAGCTGCGACATCTGCATAACATGATGCAAAAACTCCCACTTTCTATTAAACACAGTTGAGAGAGGGGGGGAGGAAGGTTTCGTTTGCTTGATGATGGAAAATGATTATGGTTCTATAGTAATAATATTGTCATCTGTGATCTGCATCGATGCGTGGCGAAGAGCAGAGATATCAACAAACTTTATAAAATGTATAGGTTAGGTATGAAGGTACACTGGTAAGGTACTCCATTCCATCATCACGCAAGTTGTTGCAAATTAAATCAATACATATGTGTTCCCCACCACCACCGCCGTTGATTTTAGAGTCTCCCGTATAAATTATTAAGTCAACCAAAGCGGCTTTTGGCCAAAAAGTCATGACATCCATTTGATGTATGTATCTATACAATCTACATAATGTGCATATGTATATTTATAAAATTTAAAGGTTTGCCGTGTATAATTTGCGTTCAAATTTGCATACAATTCAAGAGAGAGAGACATTCAATTATTATTATTACTATTACTAGGTGCTTGTTACATACATACATACGTACAATAAACACAACACATATAGAAGTATGTACTTAAGTCTCAAAAGAAATTTATTATTTACATATTTAGAAATTCTGATTGTACCATATATTGACAATTTTCTGATTGTTGACAGACGAAAAGTGCTTCTTAGTAAATCAATTTAAACATTAATTTTTTTTTTAATTTGCCGCTTGGTTCAACAAAAAAGATGGTTTAATTGTTTGAATATGAATTTGTGATTGATCTTTGTCCAAAAAAGGTTGCATTATGCAAATTAAACAAAATTATGAATTGTTTAATTTCAAATTTTAAGCTTAGGTGACATCTCAGAGAAATGAAAAGGGACTTGAAGAAAAGTGAATCTTATTTTTATAATATTTGATATTTGATTCACGATTTAAAGTTAGAATTTATTTTAAGAGCAATGTAAACTGATAATGAAATTACTTATTTGTATTGCTCCTAAGAATCGATCATTAATCAAGATATTGAAAGTAATTCGTCATTATTTGTTTTGTTAATTTATTCAATCAGAGAAATGAAGTCACTCGTTTTTTTTTTCAAACTCAAATTGTAAACATACTTATAAGTCCTTATAGAAAGTCTTTTTTTTATATGAATATGAAGTCATTTTTTGTTTAATTTGCCAACTAAATAATAATAATAAGGTACAGAAAGTTAAATTTAAAAAAAAAATTGTAAATAAAAACAAACGTTTGAGTATCGGATCTGAAAAAAAAAAAATATTACCAATATTATGTTTTTAATTTTACATACTCGTACGAGTATAAAAAATTTGATGAGATGAGGTTAAAGGTGAAGTGATTAGTGACATGAGTGGAAGGTTTGTTTTTATTTGTTTGTTAATTATATATTTATGAATTATGAATATTTAAATAAATCGTGACTTTAATTTTTGAACTACAGTACAGCCTCGCTAGTCCGGACACTCGCTAGCCCGGACACTTCAGTAGTCCGGACACCTCTATGTTTCGGACATTTTCAAAAGTTTACCTCTACAGTCCGGACAACGTATTAAAATGCTTATGTACAATACACATACATATATTATTTGTCTCTGTTTCTTGGAAAAAACGTTTGTTCATGCGATTACGGGGAATCCCTTTCTAGTTTTGTCGCTTGTAGTTGGCTCTGGAATCTAGACATTTTAAACGTTGCAAATTTACTCATTGGAAGTTTATATTTGTGGTCGTTGATTTTTCATGCTCTGTTACATTTCATCGTGAGCTTTCTTTAAGGATAAGGCATATTTTTTGGTGTATAATTTGAATTTCTCATTGAAAATTTTTAAAACATAATTTATTACTTATTATGGCTTCTACAAAGAAAAGGAAGCATGTTACTTTGACACTTTCTGAGAAATGTAAAATATTGGATGATATTGAAACTGGCAAATCAGTCAGGCAAGTAGCAGAAATTTTCAAAGTCAATTGTTTTTGATATAAAAATGAATAAGATGAAAATTCGGAAATTTGTAAAAGTTTTCGGTTGTCCATTGCATTTAATTTTTTCTCTATAGTCCGGGCATTTCGCTATTCCGGACACGGTAGAAACTTTATGTGTCCGGACTAGCGAGGCTGTACTGTACTCGTATAGCGTAAGCAAAAATACTAAGAAACAGTAATGTAAGGTCCACAATCATCTAATTTGATTTTAATTATTATTTTGTTATTTCAACAATAATAGGAAAATATTTGAGTAGTTGATTATTTTTCATTGATGACGTCATTTAACACTTTTAGGAGAAAATTAATTTTTATATTGTTTAAATGTCCTTATCTCTCCTTAAAATGATTGCAATGAGATAAAGTTAAGATCATTTTAAATGTTAATGTCTTTTATTACATAGTTCTAATTTTTTGTATTAAAACAATTTTTTTCGAGTTAAAAATTTAATTTTTCTTGTATGAATTCAAATAATTTTTTTAAAAATGATCTTAAATTGTGTGTTTTATTTTTTTTGGAAAATATTTGTCATTCCTTCAAATCACAGACAATGTTGTGTTTTTTCATTCAAGTTACAAAAATCACTAACCACAGAAATTCTTGATTGAAAATTAAAAAAATTTTAAATATGAACGTTTGATTAACTCAAATATTAAAAAAAAATTGAATCATAAGGATAAATTTCATTAGTTAAAAAAAAATTAATTACACGTTTTTTAATGTCAACGTTATTAGAAAAATGTATCCTTCTAGAAAAAAAAGTCATGGGAAAAAAAACTACCTGACTTTAAAATTTCCTTAACAAATTAAAAAAAAGTCTCTTAACTGATAAATCATCAGTTTTTGGTTAAAAATAGTTACAATAGACCTTACAACTCTCCTTACTAAGAAATCGAGGTAAAGTATGTAAATGTAATGTTTTTTTCCACTCTGTAATCTTCAATCAAATATATTGTTCTCACTTCAGAAAAATAAACATTCTACATTGTACATTGTATATGTTGTATTTCCTCGGAATCCCACACCATTATTATTTTCGTGTTTAACTGCAAATTAAAATATCTCTGCTTCAATATAATCATATCAATTTGCAAAATAAAAAATAAATACAAAAAAAAACATTTACCATTGACATAGAGCATTCAATGGTAATTAATATTATCAAGGAAAACTTTTATTGCTATTTCTCGGAATCACTCTTGTTTTTCAAGACCGAGAACTTAACAAAATCCCTTTACCCTTCGCTTAGTGCCTGTTTGCCCTTTCATCATTCTCATTATTGTTTGCCATACTGAACTATATTTGTGTGATTCTGATTATAAATTAAAAATTATATACAAAACTAATTAAGATGTTAAGTCCGGAGATCTTAGACAAAATGTGCCGCATCATCGTCCGTCGAAGAGAGTAAGAGTAAAGATGATGTGATGATGCAGATGCAAATAATTTAAATGATTATAATGAATGGAAAGATACGCCAGCAAAGAGAGAAAAAAAAATTATTTTGTCTTATGCTGAATAATAAGAAAAAACAAAAACAAAAAATCTTAAGCTCCAAACAAACATAAGACAAACATGTATCAAAAGGGGCTTTTCAACTACTATACATATGACTGAGCGACTTGTTTTATGGTCTGAGGCAGCAGCGTCATCGTCGTTGTAGCTGCCACCATCTCTGTGTACTCTTTGGAAAAGTTTTCACTATAAAAGCACACTGCCGGCAGCGTCTTAACAACAGTCTGTTCATCGATACTCGATAGCAAACACATACCGTTAATTCTCCTTCTTCCTTTTTTGCTTAAAGTGATTTTAGATTTGGTGAGTTAATATTTAATTTTGTTTCTGTTTTTGTTTTTTTTTCGAGACTAATCGAATCGTTTGCGTAAACGTAACAAGAAAATCAAGTTCGTTGCTCAACTCTTTTGTTTTGCTTTTTGATTTGAGAGAAAAAATAATGAAAATCGATTTTAAGTGAATTCAATGAGTTTTTTTTTTGTTGCTTGGATTGAAGTGAAACTGGGTGAAGTGTGAAATATGTACTTATGTACATGACATAAAATCAGTATCATTTGTGAGATTTATTTCACGTCTCTACAAAGTCTCGAGAGCAAATTTTTACAAAAATGATAGTAGTTGTTGTCGTTTGCCAAGAAACGTTAAATTATTGCACTTGATTGCATATGCATTCACACTTTGATTATATGTTTGTGTTTGTATTTTTCAATCATGCAACATGTTATTTGCAAGTTTTTTTTTTATTATTCTTGTTGTTTAGTTTCGTTCTAATTGGCAGGAAATACATCGCCATCGCCCTCAGTCGTTTGACTCGAGGGGTGTTCATAATTCTGTGCTGTGTGATTAGAGTGCAAAGTTAAAAACATACAACAACCAAGAAAAGATTTTATAATTCAAAGTTCAGTTTAGAATTTTTTAATTACAGTTAAAAAAACCTCTAATAATTCAAATCTCAGTCTAAGAATATTCTTTCGGAAAAGTTTCATAACAATTTAATTGCAAAATTTTGAAATTTCGTAGTATTAAAATTAAAAGAAATAGCAAATTTGTACTATCCCCATATAATTAAGGTGGAGTTAGTTCACGATATCAAAACTGATCAATAGAATTAAAGAAACTCTAAAAATTCTTGCGTGTTCTAGGAATTTTTCATTCGACTCCAATGCAAAGATCCAATTAAAAAATAGATGAAATTCGTTTATCAACATTTAATATGTTTCAAACTTCTCTAATTGTGTTGCTTAAACAATTGATCATTAGGCCTTTAACACTTTATTTCTCCGATAAATTTATGAAACCTTAATAATAATCAAAATTTCTTTTATTGTTTTCATTTCTAGATCACCATGAAGGTCCTTATTGTCGCAATGTTGGCCCTCACCATCGCCATTGTAGCTGGTGAAGACAAATACACAACCAAATACGATAACATCGATATTGAGGAAATCTTAAAATCCGATCGTTTGTTCAAGAACTACTTCAATTGTCTGATGGAATCTGGTAAATGCACCCCAGACGGTCGTGAATTGAAACGTGTCCTTCCCGATGCATTGAAAACTGGCTGCAGCAAGTGCAGTGAAAAACAACGTGCTGGAACTGAACGTGTTCTTAAATTCATCATTGAAAACAAACCAGAACAATGGAAGGCTCTTCAAGCCAAATACGATCCCGATGGTGTTTACTTCAAGAAGTACGAAAACGAGGCCAAGCAACTTGGAGTTAAGGCTTAAGAATTCTTCTGCAAGATCTCTAAATTATCTTGTGTGTGATATATTTAGTAAAAAACAAAACAAAATAAAATAAAAAAAACTATAAAAAATCTAATACTCCTTCTGTACACTCATTAAACAAAATTAAAAAAACAAACAAAAATTAGGCTTAGTTCAAAAATCAAACGAAGGAGAGAATAAAAAAGTACTAAAATTTTGACAAAAAACCAATCAAAGGCTAGAACATCTATTGCCTTGGCTCTCTTTTTAGTTTAAGTAACAAAATGAAAGAAAAATCCAAATCTAAATTAAGAGACAAAAATAAAATTGTGCAAAATAAATAAAAACAAAAATAACTAAACGAAAGATGAAAAGTAAATAAAACAAGTTTTGTATAATATTTGTAAATATAAAAAAAAAACAATATTTGTTTTCATTTCGTCAAGTTGTTGCATATATTCTTGCGCAACATCACGCAATGCTGCTTTCACTTATCCACAACATGTATCTCTATATGATCCTTCTTCGTCTCGTCGTCGTCGTCGGTCGTGGTCGGCTTAAGTTTCTCAAATAAAATCTGTTTGTGTGTTTTGATTGTCAAAAATGTCAATTATTCGATATATGACATATAAACCTCTCTCTCTTCTCTCACTGCGACTGTTCACAGTGGATCGGGTGGTTTTTTTATTTGCACCTGATTGCGCTTCCGCCTGTGGCAATAAATTACATATATTGGCACATAAGATTGTCTCGACTCAACTCGACTTGACTCGGCTTACTTTGGAGCTTGAATGTTACTTTTGACATCCAATAACTAGGGAGACTTGTGTAAGTATTCGTGATGTTGTGCTTGGTGCCATTGAAGTGTTCCATTGGAGAAAAAAGTTATGCAAGCGAGTATTTACAATGTTGCCTCTGATTTTATTATTCGTTATAAGTTAAAATAAAATAAATTTAAATGCTTATCATAATTATGATAATCAGAAAACACAATGACCATGGACTTGATCTTTTTTAACTCGCAGAGTTGTTGTCAATTAGACGAAACGAAACGAGACGAGAGAAGTTAGGTAATTATAATTGTCATGTTTATTGAGTGTTTACTGTTTTATTTTTGTTGTTGTTTATTGACAGTATAGAAGGTGGGACTTTGTGATGGCGTGTTTTTTGTTTTACTCATAGCAACAAATTTGAATAAAAAATAATAATTTTAAATCTAAAATCCAGTTTAAATTTATTCAAAAATAAAAAAAATAATATGATGATTTTACTGTTTTTTTTTGTATCTTAAATGTTTTATTTAAAAGGTGGTTTAGGTAATAAATATCTTCTTGAGCCAGGTCAGTGACAAAAACATTTAAAATCGTTTTTAAAAAATCCCCAAATTGACTTAATTGGATTATTCTTGTTGTAAGAACTACTTTGATAAACATTATTTTTTGGTATTACGTAAGATAGATTCTAGATGATTTTAAATAGGTATCAAATAAGATCTGAGGTTTGAATAATGCTTTACCTTAGCTGGTGGGTACACAGGGTGTCTCGTGAAGCTTATATTTTTTTATAAAAAACTAGCTGTTCCCTGCGAATTCGTCCGCCTCAATTTATTATTATAGCAATTAAGATTAAGTTTTAAAAAATATATATTTTAAAGTACTTCGTAAAGGATATTTAGGTTTTATTTTATTATGGCTGAAGAACATACGGATTTTCTCTGCAACCCGATTTTGACAATGGAACGGAAGCCCTTTAAGATTAATAATTTTCTTTCGTTTTTCAACATTTTCCACTGATTCCTCGCTAATATTTTTCGCAGCGTGATGTTATATAGCAAACTTTGACCTCTTAAGCGCTGAGCAAGTCGCAAGGAGAACTGATGGCCCCCGATTGTAAGGAAGGACGATTCCGCAATCTACCTCGAATTCAGATGTGTCGTGAAAAAAAAATAAACTCGGTAGATTCCGTCGGGCAGGTCACCTAGCTCGCATGAAAGCAGTGGAACCACCTCGGAAAGTTCTATGTAGTACATTTTATGGTAGGGACAGCGTGGCAGACCATCCTTACTTGGAGGGACGGCGGCGGCGGCGCGCGGTGGCGCAGACCAAACCGTCCGAATCCTTTGCGCAACTGAATGGCGATGGCATGGTGTTCGTCACGATCGGGATAAATGAGAGACTCCTTTGGTCATTGGTCATTGGTTATGAATCAGTATAGGAGAATGGTCATTATTGGTCTTTGGTCATAAATGGTCATTGGTCAATATGGGTCATTGGTCATTATAGGTTATTGGTCATTGGCCTGTACAGGTCATTGGTGAAAGGTCAAAGGTCAGAGGTCAGAGGTCAAAGGTCAAAGGTCAGAGGTCAAAGGTACAATGACCAATGACCTATATTGACCAGTGACCATTTATGACCAAAGACCTTTTATGACCAAAGACCATTTATAACCAAAGACCATTTATGACCAAAGACCATTTATGACCAAAGACCAATAATGACCAATGACCTATATTTCGCCTATTGGTCGTAGCGTAATTTTGTATAGCTTAAAGTCTTCTTCGATAAATAAACTATCCAATGCAAAAAGAGTGTTTCAATTCGATCACGTAGTTTTTGAGATCAGCGCCTTGAAACGAATAACGGAAGCCCTCAAAGATGAATAATTTTCGCCGTTTTTGCAACATTTTCCACTGGTTCTTCTCTATTATCGGTCGCAGCGTGATGTTATATAGTCTATAGCCTTCCTCGACAAATGGACTATTAAACACAAAAAGAATTTTTTAATTCGAACCAGTGGTTTCTGAGATTAGCGCGTTAAAACAAACAAACTCTTCAGCTTTATATATTAGTAGTAAGTAGTATAGATAGATGAATTGCTGTTCGTTTGTCTTGCTAAAACTCGAGAACCGCAAGACCGATTTAGGTAATTTTGATGTTTTAATATTCGTGGTGCTTCAGGGAAGGTTTAAAGGGTGGGAAATAATGGTTTCTATTTGTCAATCATTTTATGCATGAGTTCAGAATTTTTGTCTGTGTTTTCAACATCCAGGCAATGTAAGAATTGTGAAAAATATAGAAACAAATTTCATTTGTTTCTACAGGGTGTCTGGTGGTAGATTTATGTTTTAAATACGATTATTTCAAAACGTAATAAACGGTGCAGAGGGGGGGGGGGTAGTGTCATTGGAATCAGTGATCGTGCGGATTTCTCAGTCACGATGTCGAATTGGTCAAGTGAGGATTTAAAGTTCCATCCACTAAAAATTCAAATCGTTCAAGAAAGTTCAAAGAAAGTGATTTTATTTCACGTACAAATTTTTTGTGAGACGATGTTGGAGTGTTTTCTTACTCAGAATCCCATTGTTTGGAGCGACGAGGCTCATTTTCGTTAATAAACAAAACTGCCGTTACTGGGCTTCAATCAAGTTTACTGCAGCGTGTGGCACGTAAAACGATGCTCCGTTTTGAACAGTGCATGCATCTCGATGGAAGATATTTGGATGACATAATGTTCGCAATATGAAATCCGCATTATTAGTCTGTCGTTTAATATTTCAAATAAAACAATATTATATCAAATAGATTTTTTTTAATTTAATTTTGAAAATATAAATCTGCCGCCAGACACCCTGTATTTGTATGGAAAAATCACGGCAGTAGGAAAATTTGACAATTGATTTTTTTGACAAAATGGACGATATAAAGTTGAAAATTCGTAGCTTATACATATATAATTATTTTAAAATGTTTTGTAATAAAACATGTTTTGCTTGAATTTTATGTGGTGACAATTGAGAAGTGACATTTTCAATTCAGTAAATGTGATATTTGCGTTTTCGCAAACTGTCCTTGATCTTTGTTTTTTCCGTGATTTCAATTCCATTAAAATAAATTAGATTTAAATTTTAATTCACTTTAAAATTTATCTAGAGGCACTTAACTGGGGCAAGACGAAGTATGACGGGTCAGCTAGTTAGTGATAAATAAATGAATATTTTGAGAACAATTAAAATTATGTTTTGCCAACTTGAGCCAAATAGCTCTAAAAGCTTATTGTCATTAAATTCATAGTTTTATTCAAGAGAAACAAAATTGACAAATTTAAATATAATAAATAAATAAATTTAAATTTGTTGACATTTTTCGAATCAACTTTGAGCTGCTGTCATTTTGAGGGATTTAAGTCTTTAATCAAAAGCGGATCCATGAACCCTTACTTAAGAATGAAGATAAAAAAATGTTTCAATTGGAATTAACTTATTTTGATTGCAGTTTAAATAATATGTATTTATGTATGCAGTTTCAAAAGCTGAATTAATTAGGTTTTCGAATTTTGCTAGACACTGACTTAATATTGAATCTTTTTCTAATTATCTATAAGCTTAAAATTTCAACATAAGAATTGTAATTTGCGACGTTTCGGCTCTTAAGCTATGAATTTTAAGTCTCGAATGCGTCCGAAGAAAATTCACAGTAAAAGTAAATCTTTCCAACTTATTTTTAGGATATTTTATTAATTAGTGATTTGTATCAGAAATTTATATCAACTTATTTAAACAAAATTCATGTTACTGTATTTTTTTTTTTCATAAAACAAAGTTGCTGACGATTGCAGGAAGCAACAAATCCAATACTTCACAACACAATTCTAAGAAAACTTTATTTGGAATACTAAAAACATTTTATGGTTTCGAATTTAATTATTCAAAATCACTCTTAAAAAAAAAACTAACCTCTGGGTCAATTTTATGGACCATTTAATTGGCTACGTCTACTCGCGTATCTACCGCACCTGCTACCGTTGAATTCAAGTCATGGTTTGAGAGTTTAGCCAAAGTAAACAAAAAAACTCTTTTCATAGACAAGAAGTAGAAAAAGAAAAAAATCAAGTTGGACCACTTCTTGGCCACCATCATCAATTATTACTCTATGTACCGTACGCGCACATGAATATACACAAAACTTGGTCTAATTTTGGTAGAAACACTTTGTGGCAACTTATGGAGCTTACAACAGCCTTCAGCAGCCGTGATCGTCTAGTGGTTAGGACCCTACGTTGTGGCCGTAGTAACCCAGGTTCGAATCCTGGTCACGGCAGGAAATCACTTGAAGGATTCAATTTTTTTGTCCGTGCACTATCACATAATAAAATTTTATTAACAATTGAGATACGCATTAAAGTTGTAACTTATTTTTATAGACTCTCTCTGTCAAAAAATTTAAATAACATTTATCACGGTTATCATGTCAATAGACAATTTAACTCAATTAAACAATCATTTGATTATTATTATTTAAATTTATTTCAATTTGCCATAATTCAACAATGAACCGCTATTATCGTAATTTGATGCTGCCCACCTCCATGGGACAGGCTTATAAAAGGCTTAAACCTTCCCCAGCGCTCAAAGTATCAGATTCGGCAAATAGAAAAAAGAAATGTTCCATCGAGTGATAGTTTTCGTTTTGTTCCTGATGATGACAGGACTCATCCAGGCCCTGCCAACTTCAAATCCTGCTGCCGAAGTAACAACACCTCGGGAAACTTACGATACTAAATTCGATAATATCGATATCGAAGAAATTCTTGGCAGTGAACGTCTTCTCAAAAACTATGTCAATTGTTTAGCTCGTGAAGGTCCTTGTACCACCGATGGAAAAATGTTACAAGGTAGGTTAAAGTTTCTCATTTTGACATATTTTTGAGACATGTATATTGTTTTTGATTAAGCGATCACATCGCCATTTGAATATTTTAGAAATACTCCCCGACGCGGTATCAACCGATTGCATGAAATGTACAGAGAAACAGAAGACGGGCTCGGAGAAGGTGACTCATTACCTGATCGACAACAAACCACAAGATTGGGAGCGCTTAGAAAGATTATACGATCCGCAAGGAAATTATCGAAAAGCCTATTTAGAAGAGAAGGCCGAAGGGACAAAGGAATAAGGGAGATAAGTTTGACGGTAAGAAAGGTATAGTTATGGAAATACTTTATTTTCTTTGAATGTATACTTTATTAAAGTATTTGAATATTTTTTTCAAAATTTTGTCTTTCAGGAGAGTCTTTTGTAAATTTGTGTGCATACAACTGTATCCAAAAAATTTTGTTGACATATATTTACGAGTACTAATAAACGAGCATTGCATTTAAAAAAATTGATTTAATGGTTTTTGTGAGTTTCAAATTATTTCACACTTGCGGTCCGTCCCGGCTTCGCACCTTGGATTACAATATTGAATTTTTAGTAGGGATCCCTTTTTTGTTCTAGTAAAAAATATAGCCTATATACATAACTCAAGGATAAAATAGCATTGTAATGGTGAAAAAATTATCGAAATCCGACCAGTCGTTTTTGAGATTATTCGTAACAAACTGCCACAGATAGAAAATTACCCTAAATAAATAATTTTTGCAGATGGACTCCTTTTTTGAACCATTTGACGGTTTTCTCATTAATTTGACAAAGTCATCATCACTGAAGTCGATTTTTCGATAAAAGTTTTCCCGATTTTTTTAAAACTTTAAAATGTTGGAAATGTTAATTTTACTCAATGATTTAATTATCACGATTTAAAAAACAGTTTGTGTTTAAAATCTTCAATTTCTAATTTTTATTTTAAAAAAACTATAAATAGTCCAAAACTGTTTTTTAACTTTTTGTCTAACATTAAAACTAATTAATTGTTTATTAAACAAAAACAAAAAAAATACTAAAGTCAATTTTTATGATTTTCGAATTTAAAAATAATTTTTACAAAACTTGTGGTTAAAATTTTGGAATTGCTTATTTTTATAAAATAGCGATACATTTTTTTAAAAATTGAATAACATTTTTCTTAAAGTTTTATAAGTTACAGTTCCTATTTATGAATTATTCTGAAGTCAATAATACGTTTTTTTTTTATGTTCCAAGTCAAAAATAATTTTAAGCAGTTTTTTTGATTAAGAAAAGAGTCAAACCTTTTCACTGTTTTTAAATTCTAATTAAAAGCTAAAAATAACACACATCTTGAAGTATGTAAGTTAGTGAATTAGTTTCATTTGTTTCGTTAACTCTAATATTTATAATTATTGCATAATTTCCAACAAGATTTGAAACGCCTGAATTCACTCCACTGTTTAAAGCTACGATCGGTTAAATTTTTCATCAACCATTTGCAATAAAAAAGCTTAACATTTAATAGCTTTGTTGTTTTTAAGAAGCTTAAAGCTTAAAAATTCAACAAAAATCATTTAAAACTTCAACAAGATGCAGAATGTAATTCCTTCGTTAAAGACATCAATAGTATGTCATAGTATTGGTAAATTTAACCAACAAAATTCATAACTCGTAATCAAACAAATTATAGGTCATATCGATTTATTCAAGTCATCTCATCATCATGAACAAGGCAAGGATAAAAGTGTTTACTTTTTTCAAGTCCACAGGTATCTAGGTATCCATCTACTTGACTACATTTTGCACAATTATATCGATTTACTGCTCGTCATAAATTACCTCGGAAGTCCTGACAATGAGACCATCAGTGACCAAGTCCTAGTCGAAGATTAATGTCCCAACACACACTCTCCATATCGTTAGTTGCAAATTAAGCCTCATTAAGATGCGGTTATTGTAGGTTTCTACATAATTCATGTTCATGTATTGATGATAGAACCTTGAAATTTACCTCATTATGGAGTGGACATCGAAGGAGGTTGGTTTCTGTGGTATCTCGTAGCTGTCAACTTGAATAAGTACTCTCCGTCCATTCCACGTGCACTTGCATGGAAATAGAAATTGAAATAATTTATCTCGTCTTGATGCGTCGTGGTGTCGATATTAATGTCCACATTGTATTCCTCCTGTTCCGAGTTCTTCCCACTTTTACACATATATGTACATATGTACTTGTGTTGTGTATCGTGTCTAGGATGGCTGAACTCCATTGGGGTTTGACTTTAAACGCTTCTCTCTTGGGGCCTCCTCATTGCTGAAATACATATTTATGAACTGGTCTTTTATTATTCGCAACATGTCAACTGGTTTCGGTTTCCATGATCCGACAACAGTGATTGCTATTGACAGGTTACCATTTCGAGGGCCGGTATGGTAGTGATGGTGATGGAATAATTCCGACCATGAATCCACCTTGGTCGTACCTAGAGGAAGGGTAATTCTTATAAGACCTGTGGCCCAACCAGACCAGCGCCAGCGCAATATGGCGAGTGAAGTTCGCGTCAAAACAATTAACATTTTTTTATGATTGAATGTTTAAAAAATAAAAAAAAATGTAATACCAATGTGCAAGGTTTAAACAATAAGGCTTTTCTATCTTTGGTCACAAATTCCTACATCATACTCATCTTTATTCTAGCGGGAATGACGCTGCTGCGTCTTCTTCTTCTTCTCCTTCTTCTGGCTAATTGTTTATGGCTGGTGATTTAAGTGGCGTGTAATGGACATATTAACATTGGCCAACATACTGAATTCAATTGACATTAAAAAATATTAATTTGTTTTTTAATAAACGACACATTCGTAGGGCGGGCGTTTTAATGGGATATGCTGAAGATAAGCATAAAAGTTGTGTGAAGTGTCAAAGAAACTTGTCGGGTAAGATTTTAAATTTGTTGTTGTTGTTTTTATGATTTGTTTTTTTGCGATATTATTTTTTTTATTATTTTCTGGTGAAAATTATCGATTCAAAAGTTTTTTTTTCCTTTTTTTTTGTTCAAGGTTGAGTTTTGGTTTTGCATTAATTTTTGGAGAAATAAGTAGGTGAGGTTTAATTGTTCATTTGAAATTCATATTTGAATTTTTACTTGGCGGCGGCGTTGTACATACAAAATATTATATTTTATTTAGTTAAACATTTGTCGGTCTAGGTATATAGGAAAAGAGCGTGGGCAAAGATCAATGTACGTTTTGTGAATTAAATTTAGTGCGAAATTTTATTATTTTAATGGTTTTTTGTAGGTCATATTCTTATAAAGCCTTTTAAAGTCAAATGAGTTATAGATGGGAATATTTTTTGACCTATGACAATTTTGTTTTGTTTATGCTTTCAAAGTTTCCGCGTTTGATATTTTGTTGACGAATATTTTTACAAAATTGGCTATTTACCTTGCAATTTTTTGGGATTGTCATTTTTGCAATAATATTCTTTTTCCTCAAAATCTATTTTGCATATTTTTTTTATTAATTTTTTTTTAAAATATTTTTAATAAAAAAAAAACTTAAATCTAGATGAGGTGTTGAAATTGTACAGGTGAATGTGTTTAAGAAAGGAGGAGTTACAGTGGAAAGAAAAGATCTTCTCAGCAAAAATGAAATAAGATAAGAAAGGCTTGAAACACGGAATTAGAGTCCCAAATCCAACTTAGCATCAACTATGGCTACTTCTCATGGTAAACTAAACATATTTTAAAACTTTCGAGGAAAAAAACAATGTGGAAAGTTTCTGATTTTCATTGTTAAATAATTTTAGTTTTTTTAGTTGTCAGTTGTTCCCCAAGATCTTTTAGAAAAACCTTCCATAAAGTGGATAGGCAGAGATCCAGTTGTTGGGAGCGATGCCAAATGGATTCTGTCGGGTCTTCTTTGATACTCTACTCGGCAGCAGCAAATGCATTACCTATTACCTATGTACCTATTATTATTTCTGTAATAGATTTTGGACAATTTTAAAACATTGTTCAAGATTTACTATATTCACTATAAAATGGCAAACCAAACTGAGCATAAATTAAGTGACAACTGTCAAAAAGACCATCTCCGAAAAAAGTATTGCCAGATCGAAAACCACACGTGTAAAAAAAAACTTTTACAAAACAGAAATTAATTGACAAAATTTTCATACATTTTAATAAATCTAATTGTACCTTTCAAAAAAATAAATAATAAAGTGAAATTTTATTTAAAGAACTGGATATTTAAAAATTAATTTTAAAAGAAATATCTGAAGTTCTTAGATAGACAATAATTTAATTAGAATTTAAAAAGTAAAAAACGGAAAAATTGAATGATCCGTTTTTTATGTAGAAAAATGATTATTGCCTTTTTTGAGATTACCAACTTTTTTTAAAGCTTTGCATATTTCGGAATTCCTAAGCCAATTTAGTGTAAAGTCTGACCAATAAAAAGTAAGCAGTTTAGTCCAGAATCAGATCCAAAAAGGAGAGAGTTCCTCACAATACTCATTTTCTATATGTAAGTAAGCCTCGAGGTGTTTTGCTTTTTTAGTAAAATTGAGAACATTTCAAAAATGTTATAAGAAGCTTACACAGAAAAGCTAATTGTCATCATTGTAATTACCCCCTTTAAGTCTATTTATGATAACATTTTACACAAAGAACTCGTTAATAACCTCCAGCTTTTTTTTATAACTTTTAATGACCATAACTTGTTTTTTTTTTTCAGTTAGAAAGTTGTCAGTAGTTTAAATAATTGAAGTTTTTTTTTTTTCTCACAAAAGGTAAGCGAACTAAATACAAATCATCTACCTACACAAAGCACAAACGTATAGTATAAGGTTTGATAAAATAACTTATATTTCAATTACGATCATTACGATCATTGTCATTGTTAACTTCTATTCAATTGTAATAAAAAACAAAGTTCATTAAACTTTGGAATGGATTATTCCAACTTTCGTCATGTTAGTTGAAAACAATTTTTGCTCTAATTTATATAAAATACCAACGTGACTCTATTTGAAATTTGAATCGTATAGAAAGATTTATGAAGTTTCAAAACGCCTACAGTTTTAACATTAACAAAATCATTTAATGTTGGGAAATGTGTTCTAAATTTGAATAAAAATTATTTAGAAAAAAATAACACAATTTGTATTTAAATTTAAAGTGACAGCAATTATTTTATAGTAGTGAAACTATTATTTTTAAGCCATCCGCAATCATTCATAAACTAAACAGCCTCTTAAAGCAATTAAATTCTTGATTAAACATTCATCAAAAAAAAAAAAAACAAGAAATAAACTTTTCGAAGAATTTCACTTACAGAATCTTTTTAATTAGATCTTTAGAATTGTAATGTAATTGGATTTATTCTCATATCTTATACAAAGTAACCCAGAAGAATATATTTTTTTTTTGTAATAAAACGGAAACACAATTCAAATTTTCTAATGAAAACTAAGGTGTATATTTTTTATAATTAAAAGGAATACAGATTGAAAGATAAGTTAATAGGAACTGAAAGAGAAAATAATTGGTAACTAACTAGTACCATCTTTGTTTTGAAGTAAGTCACTTTTATCATACCAATCACTTTGTGCCCTATTCATTTCTCAGTAAGAAATTGATCTAGAATCTTTGAAGCGTTTTTTTTTTTTACAAGAAATGAAATGTTACAAAGTACAGCAATTATTGAAGTACCACGTTGTTGACCACCTATTAGATCCAACAAGAACGGATATTCCCATAAGATAAAACTATCAGCGAACATAGAAGAAGAAATCGATGGGCCGGCCCTTCAAAGCCAATAGAGTCTCCAATAGTCTATTAAAGCTTTTAAAATCCAGAAACTTAACATCCTGCTGCACAGGACGATCCGATGGTGGCACTGCCATCCATTTCTAAGGTGCATTCGAGAGGAAAATCTTACCGAGAATTGTTGGTCTTGAATGTGAGAAAGGACGATTCCGGAGACACGGTACAATTTAAAATATTTCACTACAATTTTAAGAGAACAGCTGATAAATGAACTTTATAACCGGAAACTACAATTAGTAATTTTATCAAATAAGTCTTATTTCTGACACTTATCCTGAATGAACGTTTCCTTGTTAGTTTCTGACAGGCGTAAAGGTTAGAAGAATTTTGGAGTATTGGTGATTTTCTGCTGTCGAAAGGAATAAATCAAAGTGCTTTCATCTGATATTTCATCCTAACTGTCTAATTTATAAAGCAGTCAAAATAACAGAAGATTATCGTGAATTAAATTGTCCTTTAATATTTTTCCCTCTTAAAAACATAGAAAGTAAAAATAGTCAATAACATCCCTTGAAAAATGTTTGATATCAAGAATTATCATAAGTTTCTAAGAGGCTTTGATACCCACTTAAAAAGGTAAAATAATAATTGTTTATAAAGTAGTGTGTTATTGACGTTTCCTTTTTTTGAATGGAAACATTTCCGAGAGAAGTTTAAGTTAGGATAAAATCAACATACAAACTCGTACATACATATTTCTAAAATCATCTATAGAAATATTGGAATATTAAATTAAAGATCAATAAACTCGGAAAATAAATTCACTCCAGTTACCTTCAAATTATAATAAGAGTCATTCTTTTCTTTTTAAGGTGAATAAAGTAAACTTCCGCAAGTCATAAAAATCCATGTTTGGCAATTGACTATTTAAAAATCCAGATGAGGACCTACATTAAATGTCACCACTACTCCGAAAATAATAATTAAATTTATATCAATAAAAGCAAACGTTATAATATGGCTTTGTTGTTTTGTTGCCCATTGACATTGCCATAAGTGCTAATTTAGAAGCAATAGAATTTGTTAATATCCATTATAAAATGTATGCATTGATTTTTCAATATTGTTCGATAAGTTTATCAACGATTTGTCATTTTGGTTTAATTACTAATAATAATAAAAAACAAAATGAGGAAGTAGCGTTAAGTACGTAATCGGTTAAGAGTTTGCATTCAGATCAAAAAGTGTTTCTGCCACTTCCGTTGGATGTTCGCAATTTAAGTACGCCATTATTATTATAACTTGTCAAATTGAATAGTAATATTTTACTAATGCTACTCAAGTTCTTTTTAAGTACAAGTTAAAGTAAAGTTATTCCCTTCACAAGCGAAAGGACTTGTTATCTTATGAATTGTTATTGAAGGCGTTTAATTTTAATCCGCCTGTCTTAAAGTGAGCCTTGAACTCACAAACAAAAATGAAGGACTACATTTAACCTGAACTTAAATAAAAATATTATCAAGAATTTTGCAATTTTTTTGCTTTAACCAGAACTTAAAATTTTAAAGCGCATTTTTTCTCGTTAATTGATTTTTGATTTTAATTTAATACGGATATAGCTGAAACACAAAAACAAAAAAATACAAATAATCTGAATTCTAAGTAATTATGCGGTACAATTAACCACAAATTAAACAAATACGTAAATAAAACAATAAATTTAATGGAATTTTTTTTTTTCAAATACAAAACTCGTATAGGTAAATTGCAGACAAATATATGTTTTTGTGTATAATAATAAATTAATTGTTAAATTAACTCCCGCCAATTATTTTGATGCTCCTAAAAACATGTTTAGCCACATTGTTATTTGATTTGAGAACAACTTTCAACAACTTGACGATTAAATTCCACAGGAGTATTTATGAAGTTTCATACAATGTTAAAATATTCAAGTTAAACTTGAATCATATACCTACACAATATTATATTATTATTTGAAAGGACATAAAAGAAAATAATTTTAAATGTTCGACTTTATTTTGAGCAAAATTCAAATAATAATAAATTATTAGCAAACAGTTCTAATTTTGAATACCTCATATTTTATATAGTAAACTAGCTGACCTGTCCTGCTTCGCTTTGCTTGAGGTTCGTAAATCTAAAATTAAACTGTTTATAATATTATATTATGAAAAAACGACATTTAAATTTAACAAAAGCATTTGAGATTAGTTGTCATTGCTAAAGTAAGAAAAATTCAGAATCTATAATCATGTCGTTTTAAAAAATTAACATCGGAGCAATGAATAAGTAACTTCCATTGCATTTTTAAGTCCTTAGTTTTTTATATTAGAATATCCCATTTCTTAGTCAATCCCTGAGAACTTACCATTCCAGAACTACTCTAATAAAACGTGCTCTTTTAAATCTTCACACATATAAAATTATAATGACAAATTAAAAATACAAATTATGAACATAATCTTAGAACTAATTAATTTCAAAACGAGGGCTGAGAGTTAATCACATTTATTATGATACCACACTTTATCCAAAAATAATGTTCTTGCGTAATATACCTCCCCTGTAGACGTAGAGGGAAGGTAGAGAGGTAGCAATAGCATTATGGATTTCATTTTTGTATGTTTCCTGTTTCAAATGTTTTAATTGTGAGAACATCTTCGTAAAAGAACATAAAATTTCACAGAATTTAACCAACACATTATTGTATAATTAAATATTGTAAAGGCGTCTTCAAACTAATATTTTAATAGCCATAATTATAGTTTAACAACTTCACTGACTTTTCTATAGAAGATGATATATTTTTTTTTAGGTACAAACATACATATGTATGTACAAATATATTTGTATACACAAAATTTTATTGCTTTTGTATAATTTGTGGGCAAAAAAATTAAATTTATGATTTTACTTAAACTACATTAAGTCTTTTCTATATATCTTTTAACTTTAACCATTCCTAAAGAGAAAAAATTAAAAAAGCAAGTTTCATTAAATTACCTTCAAATTAAGAACCATCACATTGAATTGCTTTTACGAACATTAAAATCTCATAAATGTCATTAAGAAATTAGCAAAATATTAAATTTTATTTATTGCTAAAAATAAATATAATTATAGGTATACTATCGTCAAACAAAATTATTATTTGAATCCATTTAGATTTATAATGAATATTAAAACGTAAAATACAACAATTTAACATCAATTTTGAAGAAACGTGCTGACGAAAAATTAAATGGCTATTAGAAGTGTTGTTACATTTTTGTTTGTTAAATTAAGGAGTGAAGACAATTTTAGACAGTTTGTAATGTGTAACTCTAATTCAAGTTAAAAACCAACTTTAACAATTTTTTTAAATGCTTGAAACACACGGGGTGGTACAAAAGGGAGTAACCTTCTAAGGAAGCTGTTTTCCTTCATCTGGGACAAGTCAGATGGTATTTTTCGAAGACCAAAACCAAGAGATAGAACTATTTCATTTTAAACAATTATGTTAGGTACATACAATTGATAAAAGAGTCTCAAGTTTTGCAAAAATTATTATCAACTTTTAAATATTGTTTGTTTAATTTTTAAAGAACACATTTGTTTAACGAATGCAACAACAACAATTCATGAAGAATCAATTTTTTATTTTTTGTATCATTAATTTTCAACTAATTAACAATTCAAGGCTTATAATATATAGACTTACGTGATTTAATATCAATCTTGCCATAAACGACCAGTGACAAATTATTGATGATACAATTTTTCTATTTGCATTATTTGTTGATTTCTAAAATGAAAAAAAAAAAAACGATTTAGCTTCTGTCACCAAGTGACATTGACAACATAAACACACCCACTCTCATGTCATCATTTTTATTCAAACAATGATCGTGTTTACTTTAGAATCAAATTAAAGTCGTGAATGTTTAGGTGTTGTTTTTTTTTTTAATAAGAATTTGAATTGCATTTATTAGTTTTTATATTTAATATGTATAAAATATTGAAAAACGTCATGAAGAATTTATTTAGAGCAATGATTTTTGGTTAATAAATTCCAATTATTCTTGACTTATAGTCAAGGAAAATGATAGTGAATAACAATTATGTTTTGTTTGTCAACAATTGTGAATGGATTTACCATTCAGGATTTTAATAGTTTAAGTTTGACGTTGAAGATAGAATTTTGCGGGTCTCTAATTTCTTGCAACTTGACCGAGGATTTCTTAAAACGTCCAAGGGTATCTTTATTTTCTTTTGAAATAGTCAAGGTTTTCGAGTGAGTAGCATAATCTACTTTGCACATTCACAAAGGTGACTTAACTTTAATTAGAAATTGATTTTTTTGTTAGACATTTTTTAAAATGCGTAATAGCACTTTTTTAGAAATCAAAAATTTATTTTAAGTCTGCTTTCTCTAGGAAAAAGTTCTGCGCATACCAATATGTAGGTATCAGTATTTTTCAAGCTGCTCTTAGAATTTTATAATGATTTTGCAAAATTTGAATCTTTAACCAAATAAAAAAGGTGTGCGACCCACACTGATAACTTCCCATTATGCATACTTTAAAAAATTGACATTCTTGACATTTTACAAAAATAAAATAAATTTGAAGTTAAAATGATTGACCACTC
This sequence comes from Scaeva pyrastri, assembly GCA_905146935.1. Classification (NCBI taxonomy): domain Eukaryota; kingdom Metazoa; phylum Arthropoda; class Insecta; order Diptera; family Syrphidae; genus Scaeva; species Scaeva pyrastri. The sequence continues at coordinate 10,319,349 of LR989928.1, read as the reverse complement.
TAGACATATTCAAGTCAAGAAACTACTTTTGACATTTTTGACTTCTCATGGGGAGTAATTGCAATCGGTCCGATTTGTCAAATTGAAATTTTTGATAAATCTATTGTTTACAATAAAGGCTATCTCGAACGTAGGAACGTACGTACACACACGCACACAGACTTCTATCTGCAAATGACGAATTTAGATTCTAGGGACCATAAAACGTCCAGAGTTGTCGAAATTTCAATTTGACAAATTGGACCGATAACAATAACTCTCTATGGGAAGTTAAAATCTAAAATTGTTCAATATCTTTCATTGTTTTCGAGAAGATACAAAATATTTGAGTAAATTATCAAATTTTTATTTTTCGATCGATCAGTTTGCTTATTTTGCACTTGTCCCAAAATCGTATTTGGACAAAAGTTATTTTTCGATAGGATGTATATAAAATCATAATTAAATTTTGCCTTTTTTTATTTAAAAATTAAATTTATTTTTAGCTTTAAGTTAAGCAGCCATAAAAATGTTACTTTTCTGTAAAACTTTATCGGTTAATAGAAACACGAACTACAGAAATCAATGTGCAATATATTTTTCTATTTGTATATACAATCTAGTTAACAAGAAAATGATTTATCAAATGCGTATTAAGCCCTTTTAATAGGGTGACGTGCAACAGACGAATGTTAATATTAAAGAATTAACAGTAACAGATTTTTAGTTTGACTTCTATTGTGGTAGGTATGTACTTCTATAACTCTCTAACCATTGCTCTAGCCCTATTCCTAGGTTGCAATAGACTTATTCAAGAATTTCTAAAAAAAACCTTCAGGGTATTATGTGAAACTTTTCCTTTGATAGCCTTAAGAATCCAATGACATAAAAAAGATATCTTAGGTATTTGTTATCAAATTCGAATTTCTGAAATGGAAAAATCACAATAGAAACCTTTGAAATTTTGTGAGTCAGAAATTCAGCTTTTTACTGTTAACACATTTCAGGGATTGTGGAATAAATCCCTGTAAAGATTCAATTTCGATCTCAATTACGGGAAGTTATTTTGAAATGTCAAGTGAGGGTTTACAAATAAATTGCTCACAAAAATTATGAAAATTATGTAAAATTTAGTTACTAACAAGAACTTCTCACTTTGGAATGACTTGAGTTGAAATTTGAAAATCTTCAATGTTTAAAAAGTAATCGATTTGAATCCATCTGTCAGCCGATGCTACACCCTGTTGTATCTCTTACATTGTGAAAATATCATTTTGCAACTCTATAGACATGCATCTTAGTTAAACTTGTAAGTGCTCACTTGATATCAATTGACTCAAAAACAATATTGCGCATATTAACTCCCACATATGTAGATACTTATGTAAGTTACATATATTCAAAAACAAAGACCGTGAAGTATTTGAACCATAAACTTGCATTCTCATATGTATGTATCTTTCAAAAATGTGGTCTCAATTCATTAATATTGTAATAATTTATTACATTCTAATATCAGTCACGAAATAATCTCAGCACGTGATTTATCACCAACGACGGTAAGGTACAACTCACTACACGTTAAATCAATACAATGCCGAGTTTAGATCTTTCTAAAGTCACAGTCACCGGTCAAGCTACGGTTTTATCTAGAAAAATAAAAAAATAAAAAATGAAATAATAAAAACAAAACTTTTACTCACGTATCGTTTACAGTTTCAGGCGTAAACCCGTACACATTTGCCAATAATGAAATAAAATGCCACCGGCTTTCGAATTTCAAAGCTTACAAATTTACATCCATCTACATCGATGAATTTATACAGTTCCTATAGATATTCACTATGTAACGTTATAGATACAAACTCTCACGCGAATCGAGGAACCAAAACAAAACTTAAAAAAAAAACTTCAATACCTTAAAACTGAAAACAAGATCAAGAGGGAGAGAGAGAGAGAAATCTTGAGTGAAGTGAATTACTATCCACAATCCACAATTCATTTTTAGTTGTTTTTCCTACCTAAATCTAAATCTACAAGCCGATCTGGAGCTGGGCTGAGGATTGGAAAGACTTGACTTGTTTAGATAGAGCCAAAGGCTTAGCTTCCAAAGCCCGAATGACGTTCTTCCACTGATGGTCACAATAAACCAACACCAAGCAAACCATTCACTGGCTTGTTTTTTTATCCAACAACTCTACAAGTATTACCAATAAAGACGTCTTCCAAGTGTGACGAACTTTCAGTCAGATTTCACCATCGGTTGTGGTAAAATATAGTAAACGATCGTCGCTCATCTAACTGCAAAATAAGTTTGTGTATCTTTAATTGTTTATCTCGCCGAAGAATTTGAATTATTTTTCGAACAGTGTGGAAAGTGTTATTTTTTTTTCCTACATACGTACAAAGTTTTATAAAATAATTATCGATCTCAGAAATTAAAAAAAAAAAAAAAACAAGTGAAACTGTGAATTACCAAAAAACAAGTTTGTTTCCCTTCTGTGGTTAAATAAGATATTGAAAATAAATTAAAAAAAAAGAAGAAGAAAAAATAAGATACAAAAAGGAATTGTGTGAGATAAATTTTATTATTTGCCAATTTTTTTTGATTAATCAATCAAACAAAAACAAATCGTATTTATTACAAATAAAATTATTTGTGTGAAAATTTGCAATTTTCCATTGAAGAAATTATAATCACACAAAATTTACGTCATTGAAGCCATTTGGCCAATTGTAAGTACAAATTAATTAAACATAACTTTAAGTACCGTTTTAAAAAAAGAGCCCTCTTTTTATGGCGCATTCACATGGGTATGAGTAATGGCGATGTCGTATAGTACTTTATTTAACTAGACTGAGTACGTTTTATTGGATACTGGACTGGACAATGATTATATTTTTTTTTTATTGTTTCCCATTGAAAGTTTTGGACGTGAAATGATTTTAATTTGGTTTATCAATTTTCGCTTTCTTCGTGTAAACAGTTTTTTTTTCGTATCTGGATTTAATGCAAAAAAAAAGAAAACAAATACATTTTTTGCGCGTCGAAAAGAGGGAAGTGATAAGTTTTCTATAATTCAACCGGAAATTGTTCATTTTTTAGTTTTTAAATTCCATATGGGTTTTTTTCGCTTATTTATATTCAAAAGGAATTTGCTTGATATTTTTTTAGATATGAAAAATTGATATTATATTATATATATTAAATTTAAAGAAAAATGTACTTATCATAATTTTTTTGTTAAATTCTGAATTTAATTCAAATATACATATAACATACTTCAACTGGAAATGAGTTTTTATACAACTGTTTCTGAAAGATTATTTGGTTGATAATTTTCTTCCCTTAGATGAATTCAGAATTCGGTCTTATTTTAGATTTGACGTTTATTGGCAAAATTCCGTTGAGGGTGCTTTTTAGAGCTTTCAACTTGACATTTGTGTCAGAATTGAATTTTTAAATGTGAAGTATTTTGAAATTGATTTTTTTTCCTCAAATTTGTTGTGTTTTTCTATCAATGACTTTGAATATTATAACTCTAATAAAACGGTCAATTTTAATAAAAACAAAATTCTCTTTTAATGTGGTTGGTACAACAATATCTTAGAAGCTTTTTAAATGCATCAGAAGCTTTACCATAACCTCTATACAGGACTATGGTCCTATCAGTATCCACATACGGATTCAAAACCTGGGTGCTTAGTAAAAATCGTAAGGAGAATTGTTAGCCTCTTATGTGAGAAAGGACGATTTTGGAGACACTACAATCGTGAACTGTATAATATCATGAACAAAATCAAGCTCGAAAGACTCCTTTTTGTTTTTCACCTAGCTCGTATCAGCGAAAAGGAAATACCCCGGAAAGTTCTTTGTAGTAAATTGTATGGTAGGAGACAGTGTGGTAGGACATGCTTACGAAGCCTTAGGGTGTCCAACTGGATTTCATCGTTGGCTCGCGATCGGAATAAATGGAGAGACTTGTTAAATGAGTCCACGACCGGATAAAGGTTGTCCAGCCAATGATGATGATTTACTCACACTCTTTCCACTCTAGATTCAAACTCCAATCTATATCTATATGATAGAAATGGCGCCCAAATAATGTCGTGATGAACTCATTGGTGTAATCGCATTGAAAAGAACTCATGTGCGTTATAAGATTATTGTAAATCAATATTTAAGAAAACAAATAGAAAATTTTATTTTCTGCCTTTCAATCGCCATTTAGTCAAAACTGGGTAAGTTTCTGTCACTCAGAATATTCATAACATATTTCTATTCATATTCATTATACACGTGTACATTCGGCTGAAATAATGAAAGATGTCTTAAAATTCTTTCCAAGAAAATTCTATGGTAAACGATGATTATGTTGGAGAAATATCGCAGACCAGGATGTCTAAAGCCTTGAGGATAGTTGAAGCAAGAATTCAAAGACTGAATATTCAAATAAAGGTCAATATTTTGATAGTTTACCAATCGTGTGAAAAGATAAGATTATGTAAAAGATTTCATGAACCTCTTTTCAATTAATTTGGATAAATTATGAATTGAATCTGACAGATGGAGTGTGACAGATTAGGTGTGTTAAGATTTTTGATTCTCTTCTTTAAGATTTAAGTTTCAGTTCAAAACTCTTATTTTTTTGAATAAACTTCACTTGAAATTTTTTAAAGTTTTTTATTTAAATTTCATCGTTAACTTATCTCAGTGAGATATTTAATGAAGATGTTCAAGATTTTTTAATATCAGTGTTTTATTCACTGCTGGGTAGCTAACACAGCAAAATTTCACTCGGCAAATAACAACAATTTTTTAATGGCAAAAAAGAAGCCAGCAAAAATAATGATTGCTGTTCTAGCGATATTATGTAAAGTGAGTTTGATCGTTTTATTCACTTGAATGCTGAACTAGCTATACAGTAGAGAATAAAACACAACTATTATATTATTTCATATTTCTGAACACTCCTAGTTCTATAAGTAAAAAAGATGTTTATCTAATTTGGGTAAACCATTTCAATTACAAAGTTTGACAGTTCATTTAAAAAGATGGATGCATTGTTGCATGGATTCTATACATTTAATGCAACAGAAAAATTTGACTTCCGTAGCTTGCTGTCATCTTTTTTATTGTTCCTGCAAAATGTTGCTTACGTCTTGTTTTTCGTCACATCAAAATGTGTTAAATGTTTATTTTGCCTCAGGTATATTTTAGACCAATTATATTTACGGATCTTTCATTAAGTACAAACAAAATTATAATGAAAAAAAAATGATAATTATTGATGTTAAGCAAAAATTAAATTGAAAAATAATAAACAAATTATTTTGTTTTTAAGCAAGAATAACAAGATTACGACTGCAATTTTTTTTTTAAAGATTTATTCATTTGTACTTCTAAGAACATGTTGTTTTAGTGCAAAACATTTATTTTGTTTTTATCTTAAACAACAACAATAAAACATGTTCAAAATATTTGGAAAATCCAAAATATGCATCATTAATCATAAAGTGCTGATTTTTTTAATTAATTTCAATCGTACAAAATTTTATATAAAATATTGTATTATGTGGTTTACAAAAACCATTGACGTTATAAACCACATATCAAAACACTAACTAAGAATATTAATCTTAAAATGATTTTATTTTTTTTTCAAGTTTTTCGGGTTGGAATATTTTTTTTTAAATTTTCTGACGGATACTAAATTAACCATAAAAAGTTCTATATGGTATAAATATTTTATCTTAAATCTTATGAAACCAATCGTTTATCATTTAAAACGTAAACAAATTTCTTTTATTTTTTATGATGATAAATCAATTAAAATTCGGCACTTAAAATATTGTTTAATATGGTCAACTAGAAAGAATCCCCTCAGGCGTAGTTTAAATAAAAAGAAGAAAAAAATTGATTTTTTTTTATGATTACAATAAATCATAAGGTCATCTTTATTATCAGAATATAAAAATCAAACTGCGTAGGTGTGATCTAAACTGTTGTTTTTATGTCGTATCAAATTTCAGTTTGTCATTGAAAAATATTGTTTTAACAAAATATGTTGTTCACGTGTTCAATGAATCGATTTGCGTTAGTTAAGTTGACATCGGTATTTTTATTATCTGATCTTCCTGACTTTGCTCGGTGAAGATTTGAAAAGTAGAGAATTCTATAAAAATTTTAAAATTCCGGAATGAAACTGAATGGAGTATTTCATTTGGCCACTGAGTCACTCATTTGAGCCCTATATTGAAATCCAAACGCTTTTTATCAATCTTCAATGTAAAAACCTCGAGTTGAATATGATAAGCTTTAAGTAAAATTATTTCTTGATTACATACACAACTCCAACGTCATTACGATCAAGTATGTGCAACTGGCTTGTCTGTTTTACATTTCGTGTGTTTCTTAAACTAAACTGCCCCTCCCACTACAGAGTTCAAATAGTAAATTTATAGATATTACTCTCAGATATAATTTGCATATTGCAAGAACCAGAATTACCTGATTAAAAAAAAATCTGATTAACATTTTAATAATTTTATTTCCTTTTTTTTATTGCAGCAATAAATTTCAAGCTGTGCATCAATTCTAAATACAATACAAATATGAAACTATGTAGGTTGTAGGAGGAGATTTAAAGTATTAAAAAAAGGAAGTATTAAAAAAAAACGTAACTTATTTAGCTTTTAGCTTTTTGGAGCCTATAAATGGTCCTTTTAGGAAAATTGATTTTATGCCGACTTTATACAATTCTTAAAGTTTTTTTTCTTTATTTCAACTTCTTTTATTAAGATTAGCATAAATTAATTTTAAATCGATACTAACAAAAAATAAGAAATTCAATAAAATGAAAAAGTGCGTATACGCCCCAGTGACCATTATCGAGTATGACACTCAAAACTTCTTCTAAATTGCTAAAAATTGAAATAATTAATTTAATTCTAAATTAAAAAAAGCTTAAGCATTATTATTTTGTCGACTAGACAGAAATAGTTATCAATTTTGTAGGAAAAAAAAAACTAGATATAAACGCATGCATTATTAATCAAAGTGCCAATCACAATCATTCAAAAGCTTCTTTTGTTCCACGGTCAAAATAATATATATATTTTTTTAATATTCTTTTCTTGGAATTAAAAATTTGTTTCATTGAAAACTTAAGTTAAACAATATTCATTTCACGAATTATGTTAATTTAAATGTATGTTATTCATTAGAAATAAAATCTAACAATCAAATAGATTTATTCTTTGTTTAGTTCGTTTTTGTTATTGTCATTTTTTTTTTATTAAAGTTTAGTTTCTTTTTTTCATATTTAGATTGGAAGCCATTTTTTTTTTGTTTGTCGAAAATTAATTATGTCTAGACGACAAAAGACCTAGAACCACCCTTTATTTTTTTTTATTTTAAATCAATGACACACGACACGAAATTATATTCAATAAGTATCTTAAATAAATAAAATAAATTGAAAGTAAATGTAAATTAAGTAATTTAATAAGAATAAATCTTGACCGAAAAGGTAAATCAATTCAAATCCATTTTTAACATTTTTCATGAGAACCAAAAACTCTCAGAAGGAACCTTCCAATAAAACTTTATTTATGGTTAAACATTTTGACATTTTTTTGTTAACTAACTATGAAAGGTACTGTTAATATTTTAAAGATTTTACTGAAGATAGTTTATCTTTTTAATCGTGTTCTTTATTTTTGTATTTCAACTGTTAAGTCGACAAAATGTGATCTACCTTTTTTACAACATAAACATTTAAATTTCTAAAGAATTCTTTATCTTATATTGACTTAAGATATTAATGTTGTCATTAAAAGAAAACTTTGTTCTGCATAAGATTAGTTTTTTTTCTATGTTAGATGGGTATCCCTTGGAAAAGGCAATTATTTCGGATAACTTTAAGTCGACTTAAGACATTTTACCTTTCCAAACCAATGTCTTAAAAATTAGCCTAATTTTTCTTTAAAATCAAAACATAGAATGAACTGTTCTTTAAGTTAGTTAAACTTAATACACATGTACTTCTTTTGGTTTTGAATTTTTGTATCTTCAAAATGTATCTATAAAAATTGTATACACCTGTGTCTATTCCATAAATTCCCATCGTAAAAGATACATTAACACTAATAAAGGTTTTCTTAACTAACTAACATCATTACCCATGAAAGGGTCAAGTGCTGCACATCAGGTAGTAACGTTACCTACTAAATATACAATTTTGTATTTTTTTAATTTAAAATTAAAATTATGCATAATCTTGGGTCATGACTAAATTCATTAAAAAAAAAATTAAACGACTATATACATACATTTTTGGTTGTTTATTTTGTTTGCCCCAGTTTTGTTAGATTTAAACAAAATAAATTGTATTGTAGTATCTCAGTTTATATGGTTGACTTCAATATTGAGATCAATTTTAAAATTATTTTTTTTTAAATCAGAAAAAAGAAATCAACTAAACAAGAAAAGAAAAGAAACGATTATTTAAATTATCATTAGTGGGCATATGATTAAGGCCATTCAATTTTTACACCACGTTTTAATCCAAAATAAAATACCTATCAAATCTCTGAAATTTACCAAATATCTTATTGACATGTATCATGTATGTGTATGTTTTGTGACTATGTGTGTTTAAGATATAACATTAATTTGAACTCAAAAAACATATATATTCAACTCATAGTCGATCATCTCAAACTCTGACCTTGAAATCTCGATGCTGATGATGATGTGAATTTAAAATATAACGTAACATTAGCACTGAGTTTTTATTTAAAAAATACAAAAAAAAAATACAAAAAAGATAACAAAAAGACCGACTTTCACGCCGTGTAGCACCACCGCGGCTACTGCCGGCAACCGCCGCCGCTTATGCCACCTCTCTTCGCCACCGGCAACTATAAATGCAACTTATATATCTATAACTTACAGCTGAATCTATAATTAAGGTAAATCGATTTTTTATATTCAACGCGAAGTCTCGAATAGAGGTGTAATATTTGAATAACTGATGTATAGAAAAGTGGAGACCCATCGACGGAGTGGTCAAGAGTTAGTTAGCCAAGTTTATGGACACGAAATATTATGTTCATGACTCTGTGTGTTTCTTGAGATATACATGAGATTTTATGATATTTCACTCTTAAGTGATTGAAGAATTTTAATTTAAATGTTCTTTTCTTGGTTATAGATATGTACGTAGGCAATTAATGTTGATCAAAGGGCCAGATAAGTTTTTTTTAATTGTATGTATCTACCCTTTTACAAAGGAAAAAACACTCACCAATTTCAAACCCTCTTCTATCTATACGGTACCTTAAAGTCAGGAATTTAAAAATCAGAGTACTAGTTAATCTAACTAAACTTGCGTTACCATTTGTGGTTCCTGAGATACAGGACTTCAAAAATTTAAAAATAGTTTGGGGGATTCACCTCTTTTTCAGAAATTTTATCAGTTGGTGTGTTTTATTCACTGCTACATACCTAGCGCAGAAAATTCCTCGACAAACAATATCTGTGTTTTATTCACCCCTCAGTAGCTAGTACAGCTAATTTCCCTCAGCATACAATAACAATTTGATTGCAGGCAAAAAAGAAGCCAGTAAAAAAAAGAAAAAGGCAGTTTAGCTGGCAATTAATGTATAAAATGAGTTTGATCGTTTTATTACCTCCCATCATGTGATCTATGTATATTTGTTCTTTAATATAAAATGATAAGGATCATATTTCTTTCTTTTTGTTTAAAATGATGTAGCCAGTTGTGGTTATTAGAAATTAATTATACTCCGATTACTTAACATCTTAACTTATTCCAGAAGATCTATTCAGAATCGAGGGGTTATTGAAAGACATAGTTTCTGGCAATATCTACTTTGTTTGACAACTCAGAAAAATGTTCCCCTGGTTGTCAGTGCTAGTATTAATTTTGGATCACGAAACCGACACAGAAGAATATCAAGATCTTATAGTGTTTTTGCAATTTATGAAAAGTAAGAAAATAATAAAACAAATATTGAAAATCAACTTTCATTCAGGGGCGTGGCATCCACCCATTTATGTTCATGTTGTAAAATTGTATTAATCAATATGAAAAACTTCTGTTGACTGGTAAACTGCTTAAACTAAAAGCTTTCATTTTTAAAATTAACGAAATTATTTGCACATAATCCTTATAACGATATATTTACTAAATTATTATTTATAATTTTTTGCAAAGTTGAAATATTTTATGTCTGTTTCTGGGACTGGTTATCTTAGATTTGACTAGTTCTGGCCTTCAAGTTCTATTTAAGAATGCAAAGTTTTATCATAAGTTGATTTCGGCTATAAATTTGCACTTTAAGTTAAATTTTGAATTTAAACTTTTATTCTTAATACAAATACTAATTTTGTTTCTTAAAAATATAAAAGCAAATAAAAATAAAATTATATATGTTGAAAGTCTAAATTATGTATTTGAAAAAGTTTTTATATATACGAGCTACATTTTGGGTCAGGATTCAACGTCAAACATGCTCTACTGGTTTAAGCTCCTGAGTTTTCTGAAAAAAATTCTTGTCTTTCGTCAAAATTTACTGCTAGGATTTTGTACGAAGCTGAATTGATATTCGGTTCATGTAACACTAGCGTATCAGTTGCTTTCAACATCAGCTGATAATTTTATGCTAAGGACAATTTTTTCATTTTTGAAATTGTTGACAAAATCAGGAATTCGAATCCTTTAATCTTAGTCAAAATAGCGTCGTCAAACCAAAACCCTTAATTTTTTTGTTACTGCGGAGTTGCTGTTGCTGCTTATATTTTACCACAATTCTACAAAATAAATTGCCACTCTTTTGCCTAATCAAAAAGTCAAAAAAAAAATTACTGTAAAAGTTTTCCTGGTTGACAATATTGGAACTAATTAAATCTAGTTCACGATTTAACTTTAGGAACTTAATATAAAACACGCACAGTAACAGTAATGATTGAAAATTCTACGTCATTAGACCCTGATTCTCCAAAATGCTGTTTTTAATCAATAAGTAGGTAGTAATAATTTAGGTAAAGTCGAAAGCTGTTTTGCATTATTTTATTTTCGATTTTAAATTATCTTAAATTAAGTATAAAAAATAAAAAAACAAAATTTAAAAAATTCACCTTGTTTAAAACATAAAATTTTTCGTATTTAAATTTTATTATTTTGTTGGCCTAAAAATATTTAATGTTTAAAGTGTTTTCATTAAAAACAAAAAACCAAACATGAATTTTATTTTATTTAAACTAGTTTAAAGTTCTAGATCTAAATAATTTTACATGCTTTTCCCATTGATCTAAATTCTAGGAAGTTGTTTAAAAAAATTAAATTAAATTAAAATTAATTACTACCAACTAATTTTCTATTTGATTTCTTTGTTATGAGAAATCACAAAAATTTCAAAATGAATATCAAAAAAACAAATAATTTAATAAAATTATAATTAAAATCAAGTTTTCCATTCGTGGAAACGAAATCAACCTACAAGGCTAACGAATTTTTCAAATCCAATCTGATCATAACCATATAAAACTGTTTCTGTTTCTGTGTTACTGTCTCGATTTTGTTATTGTCAATAAATTGTTGACATTGATCAGCTGGTGTAACGCTGGTTTCATTGGTAACTTTTGTATTCGTATAATGACACCAATTTATGGAAAATAGACATCTCATCAACATAACCATATACATTAGATTGCTATAGAGCTGGAATGGCTAGAGAAAACCTTCATATGAGCTTCAACACGATACATATGAGCCACAAGACAATCATCCATCCACTTGCTATATGAGTTCAAGACTTGAGAAAAAGATAGCCTCTAATTGGGTTATCCACCATCGCCGCCGCCATCTGATGGTTAAAAGGCGTTTTCATCGCAGTTCTAAAATCAACACACACATAACATTCTATGAACAGAATAGAACTATGTTTATGTATCTTTAAAAATGTAGCTTCCATCAAAAGTAGCACGGGCCTACAAGATCACTTTTAAAGTCTTTCGAATCGGTCTAATTCAACTTTCAGTAAAACTACTAAATTATACTGAGCCTTTAGATAAACATTATACACATACGAGTAGCAAGCGCCACGACTGAACAGTGGGAAACCATAAGGGACAAAATAGGAATTAAGTGTAAATGGTCTAAACGAAAACACTGAGTATTTTTAGAAAGTCTAAACAATGATTAAATATATGTCATTCAGATCTTCAAGAAATATGTAAATTTGCTTGATTTATTTTGACTGGTATAAAGTTAACAACTAAATAAAATTTAGCTTGACAATTTGATCAACAAAATAGATAGGAATATAACTACAAATGGTATAAATAGTTGTTTTGTTGTAAGCATCGTTTAAAGAAATTGTATAGAGTTTGTTGTCTGTATATTTGCATATAATTACTTTTCAAACATTAAAATTAAATTTAAATTAAGTTGTAATTGATTGGTATAAAGTTACAAGTCTGAATTGCCTTGTATTCAGTTTATACCAGTTACAAATTTTGTGTCCTGGTTGCATTGTTATATAATTACTTTTCAAAATATAAAAAGGATTCAAAATTAAGTTTCAAAGTTATGAGAAAATATTCATTAAAAAATGCTTGACTGGTATAAAAACTAAATTATTTTCTACTGCTATAAAAATGCTATATTAGGTTTTATTTCTTATGCATAGGCATTAAAAAAAAATAATGGTTATGATTGGTATAAATTTCAATTTTAGCCATTCTTAACTTAAAAGACCCTACTGTTTCCATTTGACTACAATTCAGAACGATAAACCGCATTTCATGGCCGTTTTGTATCAAAGTTGAGGCGGTGGATTGTAGAATGTTGCTGTGGAAATAGATGCATAGCCAGCTCACTTTGCAGATTTTTTAATTAATATCGCTGACATTTTTCTTGTGCCAATTTTTTCACTGCACACACTAGATGCAAATTTATATTGAACTCGTGAACATTTCGACAGAATTTTATATGATTGCAGTTGCAATTGCCAGATATATCAGGTGTCTGACAAAAGATGTGTTGTTGCTTGGAAAAAATAATGAGGCACAAATTTCATAAGCTTGTTAGACATACCTAGGTATAATGCTGATGATAATAATTCTAAAGCTGATGCGTTTTATTATTCTTTTCTCAAAAAGGTTTCGTAAGGTTTTTTGTTGTTGTTTTTATTTGTGTTCTAAAGATAAAAACAAGATTAATTGCAAATGCCAAAGATACTATAAATTTTATGGAGTTATGAACACCTGCAACTATAGATGGGTTTATTTTGAGTCAACGCAAAAAATCTATCTAAGAAAAATTCTAAAGCTGGTTAAAATAGAATGTAGTTATTCTGGACTTACCTATGATTCCTAAGCCATTGAACCGGGTATTTGTACTGTTATTCAGGGAAATAGGAAGCCGTTACAGTGCAGCTCATCAGCTCTAAAAAAAAATATCCCATCAAACGAACAGTTTATATACTTGTGTTCATCAACTCAACTTTTTTACTGGTTATACTTGATCACTGGTTGATCTGCGCACTTGGAAGCATCCAAGAGTATAATGGAGGCATGTGAATGAAACTTTCCATTGACAGATGCATATTATAGGCAATACCTTCCGGTCGGTAGTTTTTTGTTTCTATTTTTTCATCTTTTTTAACTCTGTTAACAGGGTGTTTAAGAAACACCCATCTTTTAGTATTTAAGTTGGTATTTTGATACAGCAACCTTTTAGGGAACCAAATCTAATGAATACAAGGCACCTTCAATTTTTTGGACGTCCTTAAAACGGATTTCATGTCTTTTAGTATCTAGACTTCTATCTTGGGAAATGTTCGGTATTTTGTTTTGAATCACCCTTTCCATTTGGACAGAAATGCATAATTTAAATTTCCTATCAGCAGCAAAAAACTATTTATGTAAATGTACATATGAACTTTAAGTGTAGGTAATTAAGTATCTAGGTATAGGAATTTAATAACTTTAAAATTTGCAAAAATGCATAGTTGAATATTTTCTCTATTGAGGAAGGTTCATAACAGAAACTGATAATCAAGTAATTATTTCATTGTTTTTATTCACATATTTATTTATTTTTTTTGTAATGAATTATTGAGTTTCATTAAAACGTATCAAATTAAAAACAAAAATAACAAATTAAATAAATTTTATTTTATAATTTAGTATGTTCGTGATATATTTTTATGTGATCAAATTATATAAGTTTTACTGAATGTGTTTTAAAATAAATTAAGTATTATTTTCTTGTCTTAAATTGACTAGCTGACCTGAAAAACGTTGTTCTACTCTTAAATGTAAGTGATGGATGCTAACGTGCACAATGCACAACAAATAACATTTAGAATTAAATTACAAAAAAAAATACTCATACGCCAGAGTACTTTGAAATATTGGAATAATGTGATTTAGAGAAATTTTGACTTCATATAGATGTGGGAAAAAAATCAAGGAAAAGAGGGGGATTTTGTATGAAGATTTCTTGACATCAGACCCTTTTCCTGCTATCTTCGAATTCTGCCATTCTCTAGAGAAGAATGATTCTTCCCGAATTTATTAAATAACTGGAAAAAAATTGAAGTATTTATGAAAAAATGATTTTAATTAAAATTTGAAAAGATCAGTTTTAAAAACATTAAAATGTATTGTACTGTTAAATGAGCTACCTTCAAGGCGTGCATTTACGAGTAGTTTTTACTATCGGCACAATATTCCCTTAAATCAATGATATTCTTTAAAAAAAAATTAAGACTTTTGCAACCATATCTAATATGATAATTATTTAAATAATAGTAAAACAAGTTTTATCTATAAGTTGTTGTTTTTTTAATGTGTTTTTATGGCAAGTGTTTTCTCACACCACATAATTATCATATTTTTTAAGAAGAATAATTAAAATAATAATCAATAATTTAAATCAAAAAAAAAAACCAAAACACATTTTCGGCTTTATTGATGAATATTTCAGAATTTTAAAAATTGATGGTATTATAGTAATAAATTTAAACCAAAACAGAAGAAGAAAAAAAAAAAAAACTTGTTCAACCGGGAATAGAGTATATCTTTTAAAATAATGTGTTTCTCACACTCGACTCCCAAAGTGAATAATAAATCTTTTTTTATTAAAAAGAATCAAAACTGCCGACAAGAACATCACAAGAATAAGTTATAGTTGGTTTTATTTTTTAGAATACTCGTATAGTCGTATATCTATCTACTACTACGTAAAAAATCGTGTTTATTATTAATTATTGTTTATGCAGTAGCAATAATATATTTTAACAAGCAAAAGAGATGATAGGATTAATTATTTATAAAAAAAAATTAAATAAAAATAAAATGTTTTTAAGGTGAGGTGTTATTTTGTTTTTCATATTTTTAAATGCAGTTGTTTTTTTAAGAATTATTACTAATGTAGTATAATATTTTATCTGTGTTTATTTAAATTCTTTAGAGACAGTTTCTTTTTTTTTTTGATTTCATTAGAAATTTTTTTTTATTTTAAAAACTTTCCAACATGAAACAGTATCATAGTTCGCAGGATGTTAAATCTTAGTAAAGGGTTTTTTTTATGTATGTGATGTGGCAATGCTTTTTTCGGAGTTTTCTTTTTTTGTTAAGAGTTGTCACTTGATCTATGCTAAGTTTGTTTTACCATAGTTTATAATGAATAGACTTAGACACTCCTAAAAAACGTTTGCAAAGTGTGCATATTTTATACCAAAATAAATCGAATGATTGACATAATCGGCCAGCAGTCGGTAATTTGAACAATTCGAATTTGAATCCTCAGAATTGTCGTACAGTACTCACCAAAGACGCTATTGCTGCTGTAGAGCAGAGTATCGAAGAAGTTCCGAATGAAGCCATCCGCTATCGCTCAACAATTGGACCTGTGCCCATTTACTTTATGGTAAATTTTGTGGAAGGATCTTGGTTTCCGGGCTTACAAAATCCAATTCATGTATGATTTGAAGCTGAACGACCATCAAACGTGTGGCACGTTCGGTGAATGGGTCTTAAACGAGATGGCCACCGATCCCGATTTGTACAAGAAAAAATAAGTTGAGCGATGAAGCTCATTTTTTGTTTGGAATGGGTAGGTCTTTAAAAAGCGTACTGTCGTATTTGGAGTCATAATAATCCACAAGCCGGCCATTACATCCTTTAAAAATCACTGTTTGTTGTGCTCTATACGTAGAGGGTATCATTTGTTTTTATTTCGTCAAAAATGAAGCCTGTCGAAAATTGGGCTTCACAGCCTGAAATCTTTTTTTAAAACAAAATGGAAAACACTTATTTTTATTACCAAACTAAAATCTTGCCGTTTTATTTCTTCTTCGTAATCCCACGTCTAAAAAAACACCCTTTACCTGCGAAAAAATCATGAAATATTTATTTCTATTTCATTTGGTTACTGCAATTGAGAACTTGTAGAAAAATAAAAAACATTAATAAAACATGAGAAATTTCTTAAAGCAAGCCGATTGTTAAACAATTGGTTGTTAGGTTATATACTTTTATATGTCCATATATGTGTTGTTAACTTTTTTGTATGAAAATTTAATTAAAATGTGAGAAAGCTAAACTATTGCATTAATAAATGAATGCATATTTCTAATTTTTATTTTATATGCATGTATTATCTACTGTGCACATAGTTATCTTATAAAATATGTCAGATCATAAAACAAAAAGGTAAGAATTACGTTAATATTAATTCTATTGCAAAACGATAAATTTTTATTTGAAAAAATAAATTATTTATAATTTAGGGAAAAAGACATTATTTTTAATTATAACATTAATTTTATTTTATGTATTTTTGTATAAATAATGAATGCTAAGGTTAAACTTCGAAAATAATTTCTTAAAAGCGATGTGTGAAAATAAATCCACCTCGATAATCGGGACGACTGTTTCCATATGGACCGCCAACATGTTGAGTGTATCCAGCTGTTCCGTCAAATGAGTTTCTTCCATTTGAACTGCTCCAAATTGGAAAACGTGTATTGGCATTAATGTCAAATCCTTGACCACGTGAACCACCTATCGAAGTACCATTCATATTGAATTGACGTTTTGTTCTATGTAAATTTAAATTTCCCTGGGCACTATCAAGCTCCTAGAAAAAGAAAAAAATTATTTAATGATACTTTTCTAAAGTTACTGAATTAAATTCATGTTACCTGATTTAGATTCTCATCAAAGTTTGAAATTTCTTCAGTGGGATAAGCTGAAGCAACAAAAACTACACCCAAAAAGAAACAGAATGAAATAATAATTTTTGTATTCATTTTGATTGATAATTATGGAAATGTAATTGGAATACTCAGCGAGCGTATTTAAAGTGAACTGATAAGGCAGACTAGGTTTCATTTCGTATTTATAGCTGCAACAATTTTTTATTGATAAGCTGTATCAATCAAAAAAGGTAGGCACAGCATCAGGGGATTTTTCTTTAGGAAAAAATCACATGGAAAAAAAAAAAAAAAAAACATTTATGTAAATCCCTCGTCTAGAAAAAGATCGTCTACTGATCTAATTTTGGGGACAATTGAAAAAAAAAATATCTTTGTTGGTTTTCTGTCTTTGTTTTTTATTATCTATTATAACTTATTAGTATTATATGTAGATCGTAAAAAATATTTAATATTTGTTTACTTTTGTATTTGATAAAAGATGGGGAAAAAGTTCCCATAGCTAGAAAATTCGAATACTTTGCATACAGATCACCAAGAAGATCTCGAAGTAAATTGTTAAAAAATAAAGTAAATTTTTGAAAAATTAAGACATGATTTAAATCTTTTTATTAGCAGGCTAAGTGGGCCAGTAACTTACTAAGGTACTCAAAAAGTCGAAAAAATATGAACATTATTAAATTTTGTGCATATTCTACAAAATTAGTATTCTCTTAGTTCTAATCTTCACTACTAGGTGGTTTCTATTTGGTTTTGAACTATTGATTAAGGTTAAAAAAACGAAAAAGACTTTAACGTTTGAATAAAAATTAAAGTTCAATGTCAAGTTTAAAACAATTTTTAAGAAGTTACCAAGTCTAGGCTTTTTTTCTTCATAAACTAGAACACTATGATGGAATACTTATGAGTAATAGAATAGCCTGAAAACATTCAGAAGAAAGAAACGGATTAATCTGATATGGCTTCGGATTGATAAATTGATTTTAAATCAAAGTTTGTTGAAAGCAAACAAATGAGAATTATTATTATTATTATTGTCTAAACATATTGACGCAAAATTTTAAACAACCTCTTGTTAAGGACTTAACATTTTACTAACTAGCAATTTGCTAAATATTTAACAATTTACTAACGAGTCCAAAATTTTAAACCCTTTTTTTCGTTTTGCTAACGAGTAAATTGCTAACTACTTTTTATTTAAAAACGGGTTATCGAACATGTCCAAATAGTGACTGTTCGTAAGAATTAGCAAAGCAAACATACTTAAACGGACCCATTAGTTGGAAATGTCCCAACTGTAAACTAGACAATCCAACGCAATAAAATAAGATTAAAATACACATGAACACAGGTTTATTCTCGTATTCCATCATGCTGATGTAGTTTTTTTTAAAAAAATAACATTTTTCTGCACAAAGACTTCAAATATTTCGAAATATTGGTCTTCCGATAACATTTTATTGATTGAAAACAATTTTAAGTTCCCGAATCATAAAAATCACACGAATCAACGCTTTGAAGTAAAATTGGAAAGAATTGTTTTTACGATAATGACAGATATCATATGGATTTAGCAAATTGCTTAAAGTTAAAGTAGGGTTTTCGGGATTTTAACTTTAGCAATATGTTAAAATATGTAGCAAAACCATCGTTTAGCTTAGCAAATTGCTAAAAATGGGTTTAACAATTTGCTAAATCGTTTAAAATTTTGCGCCCTTATGTTCATTGCTGGAACAAATTTGTTTTTGAATAACTTTTTCAATATATAAAAATCTTTATTTAGACCTATTCATTTTCGTCTGTTAAGTGGAAAAAGATCCTTCAAAAGCGACTGCTTTTTCTCAATGATTGCATTCCTTTCAAACATTCTATTTAAGAGCAGCTAATATACTTAGGTTTTGTTAATATAAGACCTTGACTTCAAATAGCCATGAAAGAAAGAAGTCTGGTATGGAAAGAATGAATGATCTTACGGTGAAACCAAGTTGCCAGGATGTCATGTCTTGTGTCTAGGAAACTCTTCATTCACAATATCCATTGCCTTCCTACTATGTTAACGTCTTGTTGAAACCAAGCTCCACTCATTCAATTCCGACCATAAGAAGTCTTTAAAATGGTCTTTTAGCATTCTTCAATAACAGTGACTCAATTGCCGATAGAATCGTAAAACAAATGTGGCACAATCACTCCTTCAATGTGAAAGCACCAAATAGTGGCTTTGGATCTTAAATTCCTCAGAAACTAAATATTGACTTATTCAAAATGTGCCTCGTCACTGAAGATGATTTCTAACATGACACGTGGTCTATTGTCTGTTTGCTTGTTTACAACTGTCAAATATAATTGACGTACGACGCCATTTGCAAACATTCCAAAAGGGTGATTAATTTTGCGCCACCATAAAAATGCGATACTTTTTTACCTTTGACAGAAAAGATTTATGTAAATAAGAATTTAAAGAATGATCTTCAGTTTTTATCGATTTTTAATTTATTTCCTTTGGAATTTGTAAAATTTTCCACACACATTCCGTCGCTAAAAAATCATCTCAATCTTATTTCTTCGTATTCTTATGCAAAACATACCAACATCAAAAAAACAACAAATTTCTTCTGTTATTGTTGATTTTGGTTGTTTTGGTTATTTTGGTTTCCTGCGCAATACGAGTTCATACTCTTGAAAAATATCTTGTTTACCTAAGCAATACATACATATATACCATCAGCAATCCAACAGATATGAGATTTTGTCATTCCAAGCATATACAGTAAAAAAGTCAATAACTTTTACTTCTTGGCGCAAAACATTTCTGGGTAATCAAATGACTTAATATTATGCCAATTGAATCACCCCCCGGCCAAATGGTTTTGGTTTTGGGTGCCAATACTTAAATTCGAGTCTTGTCTATCTTCCGGAGTTCAATGATGGTTTAAATGGTTTTTGCACTCGCACACTGTTTCGAAAGAATACGCAATTTGCAATGCAATAAGTTCAGTCCAAAGTTTTTATTTACACTTTAAAAAAAGACCTCCATTCATTTTTTTTTGTTTTGACGAATTTTGCCAAGAGAAATAAATAAACACTTATGTTTGGTAAATTTTGGCAAAACCACTCAAGTTCGGGGCAAAGTTTAGTCTACCAAAAAAAAAAACCGATCCACTACAAACTACGAGTATCAACAATCATTGAGATGGACAGAAAAGAGTCAACATTTGACAGGTGGAATTCTGTCGGTGTAGGTAAGGTATTTCTACTGCCATGCAAATTCACAACAAGGTCAAGCCCAAAATCTAATATTCCAAACCAGTTGCCAGTTGTTAGCAGCGGAGCGCTTTAAGAGGCTGTTGACCAGTTTCGATTTTTTTGGTTAATTGTGTTAATGGGGTTGTGATGAATTCAAAACACAACATAGTATTTGTTAACCAATGAGGAAGTTTGTTTTTTTGAAAAAATAAAAAAATAAAAAATTAAAAAAAATGAAAAACTCAAGTGTCAGGAATGACAGTTGAAGAAGACAAGTTAAGGACTTTATATGGCGCGGCGTAATTTTTCATTGGAAAAGTGAATGTAGAACTCGAGAACATGATTTTCAGGTTTATTCGATTCGTTTTTACCGATGATTAATTTGACATAACTTAATTTGACACACTTAATTTAAATTGTCTTCATTCTATAAGTGTCAAAATCAAAAGACAAAAGTTAATCAATTTGCACGGAAATTAATATGATTTATATTCATCTTTTAAATTATTTCTAATTAATCAATTAATAATAAACCGATGAAACATGTTGTGGTTTTTTTATTTTTTTTTAAATTTTATAGTATGTTCTAGGAAGAACAACTATAACTTAAGTATTTAAGCCATATTATCAGTTGATCAAGAATTTTTGAAAAAAAGAAGAAGAAATTAAAATAATTAATCGGGCTTTTATTTGAAAAATAACTTCATGGTCTCCATGGGGCTTCATTCAATATCAACAACAACTAAACTCATTCCTTAGGGTAATGGCTGTTTAAAAGTTTTGTTTCTTATTGTTTTAAGTCTTACTTAAGCTAAATTTATGTACGTGAAGCTTAATTTATGAATATTCAATTTTCTAGATTTTATACTCAAAAATTCTCATTAATTTTTTCGGAAGCAACTTTATTTGATTTATTTTGTTTGATGTTTGGTGTTGCTTAGAAATAAAATGCATTCAGAATTGTTTATAGTAAACAAAAAATAGTTTGAGTTATTTTTTTAAGGACTCTAATTGAGCATTTTTTTAGCCGTGTAGTTTTCAATTTGGCATTACTTGATTGATGCTCAGTTTGGTTTGCCATTTTATAAAATTATAGATATAAAATTGAAGAAATGACCATCCAACGTGTCGTGTCGCGTTTTCGGTTAATGGGCCCAACCAGAGATGGCCACCGATTCCGATTTGCACAAGAAAATTTTGTTCAGTGATGAAGCTCATTTTTTGGTTCAAATTTAAATTGAATTGGAGGATGTTGATGTTTACGATCTTTGGTTCCAAAAAAACGGCATATAGTCAATGAAACAAAAAATTTATTAAAGGAAACTTTAAGTGAGCGCATTATCTCATGTCGTGGGCCTGTTGCGATTGAACACCGCTGGAATATTTTTGTGTCTTTTGTCTTCGGAGATAAACCCGAGGCAATTGACGCCTTGGAAGAAAATATTCGGACCATTATTGTTGACATACGACTCCAATAGCTTTAAAAAATGATCGAAAATTGGGTCTCTCGGCTGGAATTTATTCGAACGTGCTACGGTCCCCAATTTCTCGAAATCATTTTTAAAACATAATGGCAATTTCTTATCTTTATAATAAAGTTAAATTTTTGGCCATAATATTAATTCATATGCATTTTATTTTGTCTTAAAAACCAAACGTCTTAAAAGAACACAATTTACACTTTTAATGACAAGGTTTGAAAATCAAATATAGCAATTTAAAAAAAAAGAATAATTAAGACAATGTTATTATTTGAAGGGCTTTCCAATTTTAGCTTGACAACTTTTAATTTTCAAAGAAAACGCACCTTTCACTTGAACCACAATGACAAAATTGTCAATAGCCAATGTCAAAACAGTAAATTAAATTTCAAGATGGTGGCCTCACGTTTAATAGAAATTTTCATAGTTCATTGCATTAGTTTAAATTTTGACATAAACGGCTTAGAAGCCTCATGGTTTGTTTTTCTGGCTGATGGTAGTGTCATTGGACAATGACCATTATTTTTTTCCGTTGATGACATTCAGTTGCAATGTCAATTTCTCGATCTAATAATTGACACGAACATTTCGTATAATGATCCTGTCTATTGATAACTCACCTAGAATGATTTGACACTTTTTGTGTCATCTACGTCAATGAGGTGACGTAGATCTTTTAAAAAAAATGTTATTTACCCAGATAAGACTAATATGTAAATATTTATGACTGAAGTTCAAAATATCACATGACAAAAACAACCAAATAGTAAATAAAAGATGAAAAACCCATTAATGTTGATTTTATTTCACTAAAACCCGATTTAAAATTTAAAAATTCCTCATAATTGTAAAACAACAACAAAAGCTTTTGTTCTAAATTTTCATAGACTGACAAAAATATAGATATGTATTTTAACAATACGCACTATTAATGTTTTCAATCAGGAATTTTGAATAACTAAATAAATTTATTTATCACATTATTAATTTTTTGGTGTTTAATAAATCAGAAATATAATAAATGCCATGCGCCTTGCCTCTGAATAATGATGAATTATTAAGCGCCAAGCTTGTTTTTTATTTATAATTCGGGAAGTTCGATTAAATATTACTTGAAATTAAAAACAAAAATATCCTCAGGCTTTTGCAAAAATATTTCTAAATGTTGTCAAAAAAAATTTGACGAATTGTTTGAGCTATTGCAAATTTAGATGAAGCTTCCTGATTTAACTTTTATCAGTTGAAAGATTGACCAAATATTTGATGCTATAATTAAGTGAAGAAAACCCATTATTAACTTAATAACCTAATTTGCATAAATTCCAAAACAAATTGGCATTGACTTCATAGTGGTATAAATTTATGTAGGTACCTATGTTTTTACATAGGTTATTGTACTTAAAGTGTTTGTGGTAAAATATTAAAAATTTTACAATTATGAATAATATTGTAAACTTGGATTATTAACATGGTTTTCGTTTGGCTTTAAAAAATTAGTAGGTATTAACTTAACACTTCTAACAAGGCCAATATAAAATTGACACATGTTTTTTGATGTTTTGAATATGTTTTGTCAATTGATTAAACAAAACTTCTAATTCTATGGAAGATCATATCATTTTTTTACTATTAGATCACATTTATGGAAATTTAATTGACATTAGAAAAATTTACATCAACTCAGTGTACATACAGTAAATTTTAAGTTTGACACTTTATGGAATTCAATGTCAGGTATCTGTCCAATATTCTGAAATTTTCGCTGCGGTCGATGACTTGGAAAGATATTTCAAGGGAAACGTCACGAACCACTGTCTCTTGATAAATATTGGCTCTGGACCAATGATTTATCATAGCCCTTGGGAAGAAATCACAAATTACGCTAAATGAGGAGGAAATTGACATCATAATTAATGACTCTATCGACGAAAAATCAAAAATGTCCAATATCTGATTAAATTTCTCAGGTCGAGTTGAAAAAATGCATTAAAATGAAGATCGAGTTGGCATAGAATTTTCCTGACTATTAAATTTGGAGTTAAAATTTGGAAAAAGTCGGTTTTTGTTCTCAGGTCTGTCATTCACAACTTAAAATTACTCACCTAAGCAATTCGTAATTACATTCTTTTTTTTTCGTAAAGAAGAAACTATGGAAATAAGTTGCCGGAAACTTTAGGAGCCAGTTGCATGATAGTTGTTCAATATTTTCATGAAATCACTGTACAACTAATTTTAAAGGTAATCTACAAAAAAATAAGCTAAAAGTTATCTTAAAATTCCAACAAAAAAAACACTAAGTCAAAATTCTGGGAAGTTGCTCTAAGTTGCGTGCGTGAAGATTAGCAACTTACTTTGTTCCACGCCAAAGCCTAATTATTTTGTTGGTTTGCTGATTATAATTAAATGACGTTTTTATAATTTGTAGTCTAATCGAATACTAATCGAATTATTTGAGAAATATGAATTGTTTCCATTAGTTCTACCATTTTTGTTTCAATCAATAATTGTTTGTTCTGTAATTTGTGGAATGTTTACACTTTAAAGTGAACACACCCTTAAGTCTGCCAACATTTATTTATTTTTACATTACTTAACTGCCTCCTACATTTCACAATCTGAAACTCTATCTCCATTAAAATACTCTTAAGGACTATTGACTTATTTTTGTTCACTAAATTGTTATTGCTTTTGATCATGTTAACCAAAAAAAAAACACGCCTATTGGCAACTTTAAGTTAACGATATTGTTGATTCTGAAACGATTAATCAATTAGAACATTTATCGAATCATATAGTAAAAACTTGGCCAAGAACCAAGTCATGTAGATATGTTAATATTATGTCCACTAAATGTTTATCTAAATCAGTTTTTTTATGACATAAGTTTCAAGGAAATTCATTTGAAAACTTCATCGGCTTTATTTTATTTTATGGTCAGTTCGTACTCATTTTAATTTGTAAACAACATACAACCCATAAATCCCACTATAAATTGCCTTCACCTAGTGAAGATGCATTAAAATGTGTATTCGTCTTGAATTTTTAATTGACAAAAACAATTAAAGTTGTTATTAATTTCTAATTGCAGTTAGCATTAAATTTAATATTTGAAAGAAAAAAAACGGTTGAAAATAACCAATAAAAATGTCAATCTGAATCTCTGAACTGATTAGTGATTGGTTCTAACATCGAATTAAAGAAAGTTAATTTATTATGTTTATACATTTTAACAAAAACAAAAATTATCATAGTCGTGGTTTCTTTAGTTTTTTTTTATAAATTAAAAAATTCATGAATAAATTAAAAGCAAATTATCACAATTTCAAAACAATAATAAAATAATAATAAAGAAATCTAGAGAGAGGGAGAAAAATAAAAAAAACTTGTCATTGTTTTATTTTTTTAGTTTTTTTTTTGTTTTATATCAGGTTCGTGATTATTAAATTATACAAAAACTCCATCAGAGTCAGCAAACTGACCTTGTAGTATTTTTTCCGCAATGCATTCAATTTATAATATTATATAGATAACAAAATCATTTTAAGATTGATATAAATATATATGTACACATATTCAAATGCTTGTAGATAAAATTTTAGTTTGAATAAAATGTATTTAATTTTTATGATAAAATTTTATTTATAATCGTTCTTAAGAAGCATAAATGTAATTAAGTCTTAAAAGTTTTTTTTTGGTTTTGAATAATTTTAAGATTTGTGTGTTAAATAGAAAAATAAAACAAAATCAACGACATCATTACCAATACAGATTGAGACTTAAAATTAGAGATATTAATTAAAATACAAAAATAATAAAACAAAACAAAAAGCCACCAAGGAGCAATAAAATCCTAGGTTGTTATTATCTTCTAGAAGATGCTAAATGGACTTAGGACAAAGTACAATAAGATAATATTCCTTTTGACTGTCGTATGAAATTCCATAAGGCAGTGTTGCCAGGTAGTTTAAGCCAAAATTCCCATTCCCAACCTTAAAAGTCCCATTTTTACCCAAAAGAAATTTCCTTTTTTGCAGTAATCTAAAAATCTAATCGAAGTAAAATACCCTCTTTTTAAATTTTTTTCAAAAACCTTGTTCTCCTTTTTTCTCATTTATTGAAATTTCTCAGTAAAAAGAGAATTTCTTACAACATGGCAACACTGGGATAACAGCCATTTGTTTGCATTTCGCTAGTGTCATTTTGACAGAAATCACGGTTAAATTTGATTGAAGAAGTTCATTTCTAGAAAACATTATTTTTTCATAAGATAAAAGTTGGTTGGCCTTAATTAAGTGACGGGAAGTGTGTATAATGTATGTTTTATGATGCAGGCTTATTTATTTATTAAATACTTAAAACTTCTTTAATTAGTTGATTTTAGTTATAGTTCTGACTTGTGAATTCTTTATAACGATGTTCTTTTGTTCGTTTTGTGGGTTATAAAATATTGAATTTTGTTTGCAGTAGCAGCAAAATCATGGTCAAAGGTATTTCTATTAATTGGGTTTTTTAAAATATCATTTTTTTTTCTCTTTTCAAAATCATCAGAGCAAGAAAAATACCAACTCTTATGTGTGGGTTATATAAAGAAATAACATGACAGTTCAATCAAAAAATTAAATTCAAGGGTAAGCTTCTTCCAATGAACAACATACAACTCAAATTCAGAAATACACTATAATGCGTGAAAGGCAAACGAATTGCATTAATTTATAATAATTTAATAAAAAAAAAGAAAACTTTAAAAAAAAAAAAAAAACAAAAACATTGCAACATAAGAAACCTGATTTTCAAGAATTAAATATGCAATCAAAATGCATATAGCAATCGATGCGTTGACTTTGATCAATTCGATTCCCCAAATCAATTTTTTTTTTCAATAAAATGCAGGTGCCACCCTCGACACATTTTTACTATTTTTTTTTTTAATTTGTAAAGATTGACATCATAATATAAACAAACTAAAGAACAGAAGCCTAAAGATGATGATTAAATCGAAACATTAATCAGAGTTTAAGCTCGTGCTTGTCAAATTTATAGCTTAATTTTATAAATTACATTCATTGTTTAAATAAATTTGTTTATTTGCAAATTCATCAGCATGCAATTTAAAGCTTAAATAATATGATATAAGCTTCACACCTGCAATTACATACACAAGATAATCGCAACGTTAAATTAAAAACCAGGCTTTAATCCAGACGAAACAAAAAATAATAAAAAAGCTTACTACAAGTTTACAATTACAAAACACATTAATCACCCTCATCAATATGCCGAAGATGGCGTATATTATACCTACCCATTTGACTGGATATAAGTCTTTTATACATATATTTTTTTTTTTTTTGAAAAACTTATAATTGCGTCTTGCATATTCTAGGATTTCCCCAACCTTGAAGAGAATCTAGTTGTATCGTTTCTTTGTTTGTTCTTGATCCAAAGATAAAAACTTATTGAAACAATAAAAAATATCATTCCGGATAAAATGCCGGTAAAAAATTATACATTTAGATTCACAGAGTTATTATCTTAACCGGCGTTTCGAGATGAAAGCCAATAATTATCAATCCAGTAAAATAACTTCAATGAGCATTATAATTGTTGGGTGGGAAACGTGACAGTGCGGGACCCTGTGGGTACAATTATAATTTCTTTTACCCATGAACTTACAAAATTACTTTATCTTTTTGAACTGAAATTAATTAAATTTTAACCAGACACACGAGTCGACATTGACACTGAAAAATCTCGTTAAATAAAAAAAAAATACTCATACGCCCGAGTGCCCATTTGTAATTTAATTAATTTTTTAATGTATCTTCTTTGTTTTTCTTGCAGATTTGGAGATTTAATTATTAAATGCACTAAAGAAGACGTCAATTGACGACGACGTGCTCCATTGGATCAAAAGAGATTCTTGTTAATTTGACGAGGGACAAGAAACAATGCAGGCGATTGCAATTGCGTGTAGTGTGCTTTTTGTGATTGTTGACCTTACTCAGGCACAAGATGATATCAGTAATACCCTATACACAAAGAGGTAAGTGAAACATCTAGTTCAAGACCTTTTATTTTTTAGAATGAGTTTTATTGATAAATAGAGATGAACTTGTTTTAAATTTAATCCTTGACTTTAGTTTGCTGGTTTATTTTGGCGACGATTTTGTTACGTTCAAATTAACACGATCATGAATATATAGATCATAAAAATATACATAAATTAAATAATTTAGAAAAAAATAGTTGAATTTGTTTCCTATTTTATTATCATCATCAAAATCATAAATTCATGTATTTATTTTATTTATCATTTATCGGATTAAGGGTCTTTTGTTTATTGTTTTGTTTTGCTAAAATTTATGCAAAATCTATCAAATGATAATGATGTGAATATAATTAATTTGTTTTTTTTTTTTATAAAATTGGCATAGTAGGTATAAATTTTAACACAACCACAAGACAGTGGCGTGTTTTTTTATTTTGTTGATTTTATCAATTTATCAATGGACATTATAAAGATACAAAATTTAAATAAAATACCAATTTAAAGAAATGAAAATAAATCAGTTTTTGTATCGTCGACGACACGAAGTATAAAAACAAGAAAATATATCATTTTAGTTTTCATTAGACTTAGAACTTTATCAACTTTTTGATAAGTCGTAATTATAGGACTACTAAAGAAAATTAACATTTTTTTTTTACACTTTCGGGTGATTCTTGATTGAAGAAACCTTTTAAAAACTTGTTTCAAATTTTGCAAATATAATCTCAATCTTTCACAGCTAAGAATAAGCTACTATGATTAATTAATCAAAAAGTTAATATGTCTCTAATTAGTTTATTTACTATCCTAAAAAAAGTAATTAAGTGTTAAAATTCCTTTTTTATTTGAAATAGATTTTAGTTAGTTAACCAAAAGTTGTTTATTGACCTTGCACAGAATATGACATGCATCCATTAGGTGGAGGTGTTTTAGGATTAGAATGTCTTATACAATTTTTTTTAATTTATTTTTATTAGTTCATTAAATGCATTAAACAAAAAATTTAATTTATTTTTAATGAAACAATAAAATATGTATTAAAAATTACTTCCGCTTCATTCAAGTCATGTTTTGTTTAAAAAAATATATTTACTCCATGAAAACAAATTGAGTGCAATATTTTGCATTAAATATATTTGTAAAGTGTAAAAAATTGTTGTTTTCAAAGTTTTTAAAAAACTAAGTTTAATTTTAGATATATTTTTTTTTTAATAAAACGTTATAAGTTAAATGATTTTCATTCTTAAAATCGTTATACATATTTCATTATTGTACAACGATTAGAAGTGGTAAATTTTACATTATCCTTTGTTTAAGGAAGTGGGTGGATACCACACCCCCTGAATGTACATTCTTCAATTTTAAATGTTTCTTTTTGTATATACGTCCACCCTTTCTACTCTGTTAAATTCCATCATTATATCAAAAATCTGAATGACAACAAATACTTGATAGTTGGGCAAATACCACGCCCCCTTAGGGCATAATTTTTGTACTTAGATTTTTGTTTTTCTGTACATATGCACAGATTCTAATCTTCTGAATTTCATTGTTATAGAAGGTATTTAAAACTCCTACCTGGCACATGAAAGTGGGTGAATACCACGCCCCCAATTCGAAAACCAAAATTTTTTGATTGTTTTCTTTCATTTCAACACAAGGGTTTTACCTTTGTGTCAAGTTTAAATACAATGAGGGAACATGTTTTTGAGGATTGCAGTTTTCCCGATTTTTGAATGTGTTGTATCTCGGAAACCACTTTGGCTATTGAGCTGAAATTTGTTAAGGTTCATTAGTAAATGTTGTAAATTGTTTAAACTTCTTGTATTAATTTGTTCTGATTTTTTTTTACAAAGGGGTGGGGGGGTGGTTGTTCGGTTAGCTTGGCTTTGATAAATAAGAAAAAAGTTACTCAACATTCAAAGTTTCTAAGAAAAAGTACAACTTTGAAAATGGCAACATATTTTTTGCTGTTTTTTCGATAATTTTGGCTTCTTCTCCTTCTCGTTACAAAAAAGTGATTATCAAAAATAGAAACATCATATGTTCCATTACCACAGTTCAAATGTTACAGTGTTGAAACTCATGATTTATCTTCACCTTCCAAGAGCACCCACTGCTTCCAACGTCAATTTTTTATTTTCCAATGATTCATAATAATTTTTTCTTTGTACAAAAGCTAACATCTTCATTAATTTAACACAAAATATCCACAGTAACTTATTGTACTTCTAACAATCCGCAACAACTTCTTCAAAACTCTGCCCCCCCCCCGTCACTCCTCTCTCTTCATCAAGATAAATTCGCAACATATTTCAGATTTTGAATGAAGATAAAGTACCGGTGCCGCACGAATGATTTTTATGATCAATAAATCGAAGAAAACCCACACAACAAAATTTTGTCCGAACAATCATTTTTCGTTCGTTTTTTTCGACTCCGAGTTCCATAGTATGATGAGTATTATTATTTATTTATTATTCCTTGACCTTGACCGAGTGGTGTCGAAACATGGAATTACAAAATAAACCGACCAAATCGATTGTGGGTCATTAAATCAAAAAAAAAAAAGACACAAAATCGACAAAAATAAAGAAGTCACTTCAGCTCTTGGAACTTGGATCGATGTAAATTAACATAAATGCTAATTTAAGGCGGTGCGTGATAATGCGGGAAGTCGTCTAACTTTTTTTTTTTAATTTACATGAAAACGGAAGAAAAAAATCCATAAGATATTCAAACTGATTGATGTATCTTCTCACAAATCATAACACATTTTTGTTTTTTTGTTGTTTTCTATTCTAGATACGAACGTTTAGATATTGATACAATTTTGGCAAGTCCGAGGCTAGTGACAAACTACGTGGAATGTTTACTCAATAAGAAGCCCTGTGCTCCCGAAGGCAAAGCACTAAAAAGTGAGTATGATAATTATTATTATCTGTAAACATTAAACAATAGTTTTTTAACGTTTATTTTTATTTGTAATAAATTTGTCATCAATTTTTGGTGTTGTGAATAAGAATTTAAGTTCAGGCATAAAAAAAAATGATAAGTTTGGTAAATGACCTTTAACCATAACCTTCTGAATTTAAAATGGTTTCTTTTTCAATTGTGATATATTAATTATTTGTTTTTGCTTTCTATCGAATTGTTAAACTTTTTAAGTTCTGAATGCCATTAAGTTAAAGGTTTTTTCTTTTTAAACTTCTTTGGCGCCAAACACGCGATGATGGGAGATTAATTTTCAATTATTATCGTGTTTTGTATCTTTGGGCGTTTTAAGCGGTGATTTTTTTTTTTTTTTGAACGATGGCATACCTCTCTAAGCAGAGGGTCAACTAATCAAAATGAAAAATTTCATGAATGTTGAAAGTTTTTTTTGTTAAGTTTAAAAGATTTGGTAGCCTTTGCTGTCGGATTGGGGGTATTCTTATTTCTATTTTGTAAAACCCATTCTAATGTCAGTTGATTGGGGTTATATTATGCAAACTACATCTGTCACATTAGCTGTCATTTTTCTTGACTGTTTTGCCAAAACAATAATGAATGTTTAATCATTCGAAGACAAACATTATGTCAATTTGATCAAAATATGTTATATGTATAATTATGAAACTTCTGTTCGAGGAATATTTCGTGTTCTGTGACCATGTGTCACCACAATTTCATCGTCCTGTCAATACCTGTCACTGATTAGTGATTGACGAAGAATTTAAACTGTCATAGTACCATCTATTCATAATACTATGAGAACGACATTGACTAACCAAATCGTTGAATATTGTAATCAATTTATACTGGACCGAATCTGATTGGAACGGATGAATTGTGGTTTAAACAGGTGGGTGCTACGTGCTGAATAACCCATGCTACGATGGACATTTTGTTGAGTGATTTCCGGCACATAGTTATCATATTTGTGAGTTGGACAATGAGTTGGGTGATTTGACCCTGTAGTATTCTCTTACGTCACGAACTATTACTTCCCTAAAATTTAACATAATCAATGATTAATTTCAGGCTGAATTCTAGACAAGATTTATGAAGATGGACAAAAATGTATCTCTTTTCGACTTATAGTTCTGCCAAATCGATTTCACTAAATATTGTAAGAACTTCAGTCCACTATTTATGCTGATTGCTTGCAACGGATTCTCTCCATCCAGTATCCCAGAAATAGGAATTCTAAAGGCACGAGATTTGGCCCTTCCATATGGAAATTGTTATAGACGATAAACCTCATTACGAACCAATATAATCTTTCGCACAAAATTCAATTTTTCATAAAATTAATGCTTAGACATTAC
Organism: Scaeva pyrastri; assembly: GCA_905146935.1. NCBI lineage: Eukaryota > Metazoa > Arthropoda > Insecta > Diptera > Syrphidae > Scaeva > Scaeva pyrastri. The sequence goes on along the minus strand of LR989928.1, from coordinate 10,287,031 downwards.
CGAGAACCTTTAAATCGACAAAACAGCTTTTGAATCTTTAATTTCCGTTTTGAAATGTTATTGTGACAAATTGTTCCCAGGCTCTGGTGACTTTTGTGACGGCACTGGTTGTTTCAACCTTATTATACATAATAATCTTTAAGAAAGGTAGATTTTATCTATTGACAATAAGATACAAATTAATTATTTTCCTTTATCTGACAGTAAAATTAAGCATCTTATAGTAATTAGAAGTAGAATATAATTATATTGCTACAACCATAAAGTTTATTAAAATCAATTTTACAAAATCAAGTTGGAATAATTTTGAATTAAGTAACAAATTCAATAATGATTGATGATTTTGAATTTAATTCTTACAGAAATTTATAACTTGAATTTAGAATTATTATTTTTAAAGAATAAGCAAAAAAAAAGTTTCATATCTCCAAAGATTTGTTTTGATATGAAATAAGATATATTACAAGATTTTTTGTTTATATTGTTAAACTTATAAAGATTAGAATAGCTGTTCATATTCCGCAACCGCAATACGTAGAAAATTACTTTATAATAGTCTAGCCATTTGAATTACTGAAAATGTGTTCTTAGAATTTGTTCAGTTTTTCAATTAAAGTATCACAGGGTGTTCATTTTCATTTTTCTATTGTCAGGTTCTTATTCATACGTGAAGACTTTTTCATGTTCTTCTCTTGAAACACAACCATTTTTATAGTTCTTAAATTTTAGGCTACAGAAAACAATGACTTGCTCCTCTATATTTAAACAAAAATGAAAACTGAAAAAATTATAATTCTTTTGTCAATTTTCATATTCAAAATGAGTGCATTCCATGAGTTAAAAAGAAAATAACCGAGTTCAGTGCGAAAAAATTATTTTTCTGATGAAAATGATGACAGCTTAGTTTTTGAAATTGAAAATTAAGAAAATAATTCAGAACCAGGAGTTACAGATGTCGGCTTCACGTGCTTCTTTGCTTAAATATCTTATTTAAACTGAATATTGCTTCATAAGTAAAAAAAACTGTTTTTTGACAGATGAATGCATTCAGTGCATTTAAAGTTTCAATGACTCGAAGTGAAAACAAACATCATAGTGAAGATAACTGTAACTCAAAAACATTAAATTATAAGCTAAATTACATGAATCTATCGTCAAACTTATGTCAGACTGGATTTTTGTAGAATTTTTTGACATAAGCGCCTCAGAATGTACACAAAGCATTAATTTCATTTTTGAGCGAAATGGCCTTATTTAAAACTTATTTTTTAAAATGATAAGGAATGAACTAAATAAATATAATATTTCACTGATAAAACATCAGTTCCCATCGATCACCGATATCATCAAAATGTTTGACTTGTTGTAATGACTTGTACTGTATCATCTGATAGACTCATTCACTAACGTGCATGTGTTCATACACCGCGTACATTTATGTGCGGAGTAGTATGAAATATAATGTGATGTACATTTACTTGACAGAAGATTTTAAATATAAAGTAATGTTAAAAAATATAATATTAATTCTTTTGAAATTCAAAGGAATCCTCCCCGAAGCCCTTCGTACAAAATGTGGCCGCTGTCAGCCGAGTCAAAAGGAGATAGCCCTTAAGGTCATCACAGCCTTATACTTCGACTATCCCCAATACTACAAGGCTCTGCGTGAAAAATGGGATCCCACAGGAGAATACAATAACCGATTTGAAGAATATTTGCGTGATCAAAAATTCAATGCAATCGGAAGTGGAATTGATTCGGAAGCAGGTGAGTGATCCTTTCATTTCCCGAAATCCATAAAAATATTGTTCAAGTATCAAATTTAAATCCTAAAATTAATATTTTTGTATTTATGTATCTTCCACAGGAGAACAAGCACAGGTAATAAATGCCCAAATTGAAAAGAAAATTGAAAAACCCATCACGTCAACGACGACTCGTCCACCCACGCCATTAAGTTATTCAAATCAGCCATTATCATTGAGACTTAATTCTATGCCTGATAATGGACCGCTACTGTTCCGCCCTCTGTCGCGCTTCTTGGCAAATATTCCATTTTTCGGATGAGTTGTTGTTGTGGCTGTTGTTGTTTTTTTATTTTAATCTTAAAATTTTTTACTGAATTAATTTTAAATGTTTGTTGGGAAATTATTATTTGTAAAGTCTATTTTTTGATATTTGTGGCTTTTTGACTGAGCTTTCGAAATGATTTCTTTTTTATTGATAAATATTTTTTATTTTATTTTATTTGTTGCTATGGAGTATGGTTGAAATATTTTTTTATCTTATGTAAATATTTAATGTTTTTCTCTTGAAAGCAATAATTGTTATTTTCTTCTAATAAATTATAAATGAGCATTGTTAGAAATTGTATTTTTATGAATCCAAACATTACATTTTTTTCCTGGCTTTTTTTGATCGCAATATTATTCTACAAGTTTAAAATTAATTTTCATTTTCTTGTATAAAAAAAAAATCTTTTCACATTCAAAATTATATCTGTGACAAAATTTTAAACAACCTAATCCACAATTGGCAAATTTTATACTAAGCGTTTCACATTTTCGCTCAAAAATTACTTTCAAAAACAAAAAGGGCTCATCATACAGCATAAATATTACACAGCGTCCAACGAGACAGGGTCCAGGGCAGGGAGTTCAAGCTGACGAACTTAAACCGAGTGCATCGACAAATGACGAAAAGGATTTACCAGAGATCTTGAATCGTTTTGGCAATGACGAAGAAGACAGTGGCTATGATTATGAAGTAAGTTCTTTCTGTCAAATTCTTTGATATGTATTTTAAAAGTAATAAATTTAACTTTTGACTTTTAGAAACCTGGCATGAAGACAAGTTCTCAAGCCCCACCAGTTGCCGCAGCACTTCAGCCATCGAAGGCCTCCAAACCCCAACAGCCATCATCACCATCACAATCAACTCCAAGGCCACAACAACCGGCTCCAAGTGTGACTCCAGCGCCATCTAGGAGACCTGTAATAATTGAAACGGATGAAACATCAAATGCAAACAAAAGACAAGTTGTTGAAACAAATCGTAGACCACGTTTAGGGGCAGTCATTTTTCCAACGATCTTTGCCATAAAAGAATTGAAAATTAGGCATTTTGTTCAACCAATTTTGCAAGGCTAAGGTTGTGTTGATTTTTCTCATTATTTCTTATTCCCATCGGTTAAGTCCGTCCCGGATTTTTTTTTATTTTGTAAATAAGTACATTTTTAAAATATTAATACACATATAAAGAATTGTAATTGGCAACCAAATTATCCTTGGATGCTTACAGTTTTAAACTGCCATAATCAAGTATAGTAATTATTATATCGGTGTTGGTTTAAATTTTTGGACCTGAAAAATGAGTGCAAAAATTTACACATACTCTTATATAAATATGATTAATAATAATTTAGGTTTGTAGATTTTTTTTTTAACATTTTTAGTTTTGAAAATTTAGCTTAGTAGTTTGTAGTTTGCAAATTTTGATAATAATTGACATAGACAGTGCACTATTTTCAAAATTATTTAGAATTAAATATTATAAGGTTCAGTTTCAAAATTATATTTTTTGCAAGGTTTATCAGGAATTACCCGGAACCGGAAGAGAAGGAAAATAGGGAACATTTGTGTTATTGGATCTGAATACTGCAATTTTTATTACTGCTTACTTTTTTTTTAATTCACTTTGTCGCTATGCCACACCCTGGATAAATTCCTGTACATAAAAACCTACCAAATTATAAAAAAGTAATACGTATTTAGTTTCAAAATCTTTCTAGACTTTCTAGATTTAAAACAAAGTGTTTTTTTTTAACTTACAAATGAAGAAAAAATAATGAGATGTTTTCAAAACCCCTTCTTTTTTTTTGACACACTTTCATTAATTTCTTTGGTCTGATTTTCCGATTTCAAAATTTTCTTTCACTTGTTTTTATTTGTAGTGAGCTTTATTATTTCGCTTTTGATTAAAATTAAGAAATATTAAGCAATATTACCAATCCCCGAACGTTTTTGTAAATTGTAATTATAATTAACCTTTTTATTCAAAGTTTGCATAATATAAAAAAATAGTTCTGTTGTGCTTTTCCCAAATACCAAAATGCTGCCGAATAATTTGACATTATAACGCTTGTATAATTATTTTGATTTACAATTAAAATTATATTACTATATTCTCAAAAAAATCTTTTTTTAATTTAATCAAGGCAATGAGAATTACAAGGTTTCGAAGATATCCATCATAAATTTAATTTGATGAAAATCAGTTACAGAATGCAGCGACCAAAATTTAAATTGAAAATTTGGTCGAATCCAAAATGTATGCAATCGTGTTTTTCAACCGGAAACGATCAATCCTTTATCTAGCCATTATTAATTTTTTGTAATAGATTCTATGCTAGTCTAGCTTGAAGACTATTCTACCGTCTATAAAAAATGATGTATACTTTGAGGCAACATAAGCTTTGAAATACATTATGCTTGCTACTGTATTGATATTTCGTATGTATTTGTTCCAATACATAAGCTTGTATTTATTAATCCCTCAAATTGATATTAATTTCAAAATTTTTATTTTATACTAGCGGACTTGTTGAGCATTGCTCCATTTTATTTTCAGACATTTTTTTCATTAGTAAAAGGGTGTTTAAAGTTTTTTATTGTACAAAAATAAAATGTATAACTTTGAACTTGAACTTTAGTCACGTCTTAGTTTTGCAAATAAACAAAACTGTTAAAAACTTCAAATGAAATTGTAAAGTTTTAAAGTAGGTGTCTTAGCATTTTAAGTTGTTTTAAACAAGTAGACCAGATCCATTAAATTGTTCCATTAAACACAAAACAATTTAAATTTTTATATAAAACATTTAAGCTATTTTCTTTTTTCTCAAACCTACATATTCAAATTTCATTTAAATATCTAAAGTTTGTGATTCTTCAACTTCTGCTATAACTCTCTGTAAATTTGATTTTTTCTCAAAAATATTTATTTGTACTTATTCTTTTTTTGTAAGACAATTGTATATTATTAAATTTTCACTGTTCCTTTTTTTAAATAATTATTATATGCACATATTAAAATTCACAAATAAAATCTATTTATACAAAAAAAAAAAAAACATCATTATCTTTCATTTCATTTCTTTTTAAAGATTCAGTGATGCTATTTTTGTAATTTACATAATTATGTCTTTTTTTCAAAAACATTTCCTTCTTCACTTTGTATTTTAATTCATTTCTCACAAAATGTACAATTGTAAAAGGTTTGTTGTCTTAAATATTAAAAATTATTGTGAAACATTATTTTCATTAACATTTCAAAGTAAATTTCTCACATTTTTATTTCAGTTAGTGAAAAATTTCAAATAAACAAGAGAGGTAAGATTTTTCCTATACAACTTATTCGTAATTCTGAAAATTGTATTTCGAACAACTTATAGAGTTATAAAATTGCATTTGATGTTTCGTTTTTTTTATTTCTTTTTGCATATAATTTATAAATCATACAACTTTTAAAAAATATCATTTTAAAATTTCCTAGTCCAATAACGTTAATAATTCACCAAATTCTGGAAGCTCATCAAAGCCAGGACATAGTAATAATAATTCTGGATCAAATTCGGCTTCGGTGCCATTGCCATCGCAAACTTGGTCACACAATAATCAAAATCAGAATCATCATCAGCCGGCGACAGTTACAACGACTTATTATTTAAATACACAAAATCCAGTTTTGAATATTATTAATCGTATAACAATGAAATTTGCCAATACCGCTGAATTTATTGCGGGTATGCTGAGGGGAGCAGTGCCACAGCCACAGGTAACAAAAAATCATCCTTAATAATGGTTATTTTAATTCATATTTTATTAATACAATAAGCATACATTATCTGCATAGTAAACATTTAAACATAATTAAGTAATAAATTTGCTTTCTTAGACTTTTGTATATAGCTTATTTTTATTTGTATATAAATTTAAATTAAATTTTAACTTCAAGTACATTTTTCTGATTTTTGTTAAAATACATTTAACTCAACTAAATTACCTACGTATCTTTTCTTTTAAATGACACCTAAAATCTTCAACAATTATTTAACATTTTTGTGTCAAAATCACTGGGCAAGTTAAAAATTTTTGAAACAAAGAAATATTTTGATCCTTATTTTTTTAATTAAAATATTTATTTTATAAGTTTTTTATTTGATCGCTTTTTGTATTAAAATAAATCAAAATTAATTTAGTATCATTATTATTGAAGTTTATGAACAATTTTATCAATTATAAGTATTTTTTTTAAATCTGGAAAATTGAATTTTTTTTTAGCATGTTTACAAGTTTTTGAAAAGATCATTGTTAACAGTGTTGAATTGAATAGATTTGAAAGTCAACTTGATACCTTATACTTAATACCCAGCTTGTTTTTGACTAAACAGCGTCTTAAAGTCCTGCTTTCTTAACTTTTAAACAAATAATTCTTCAAGAGTATTTTTTTTTTTAGTTTTTAAAATTTTATATTTATTTTACAATATTTAAGTGTTTGGTTAAAATAAAATTCAAGAGATTTCATGTAAATATTTCAAAGATTCGTACTTAAAGTAAATGTATCCATTCTTTAAAAATTTAAACGACAATGTTTTAAGTTTCATACCTCCAAATTTTATTTTAACAAATCAAATTTTAAAAAATGAAATAATAAAATGAAATGTCAATATTATATTTTAAAAGACTTGAAGTTTAAAAAATTTAACTAATTAATGGATTTTGTATAGACAATTAATTTCTATATTTTTTTTTATTTGGATTCTTCTAAAGCCAGTTAATAGCTTCTTTTTTTTAGCAAAACTTTAATTAACTTTTTTCTATTTATTCCTAAAAACACTAAAAAAGGGATTTTAAAGTTATTGTAATTTTCAATTTCAACTTTTTTTATAGTTTCGTAGATGTAGTTATTTTATTTTTTGGAATTAGGAAATCAGGTGATAGTACAAACTTTAAAAGAATTCTCTTGATGTAAAAATTATAATTTTATATAAATTATTATTTGTTCTTATTAAATTTTTAGCAATAAATTTTCAACAATAAATATTAGTTTTGAATTTTCTGCTTCTCAACGTCCATAAAATGATTACTTAAAAATATAGTTGTATTTCGAAAACACTCTAATTCTAAGATTTTTCACTATTCATCTTTCATTTTATTCTAAGCTTTTCAGTATATAGAAAATTCATTTAGGATTACTTACTCTTAAAAGTTAAAATTACATATTTTGACTCATATACAATTGTACATAAAAAAAATCGAGACATTAAAATGTTTGCTATTCTTTAAATCGCTTTCGAATAATGCTGCGTGTGATTTGGATTTATGATTGAAATCTGAGGTTACTTAAAGTTAGATTTTAAAATCTCATATAGCTCAGTAATCTGAACACAATCTTGAACTCTAGAAAGGAACAACCTTCGTCGATTCAACGAAGATCAAATTTTTTTTGAATCTCGAAACAATGAACGGTTACCTGTAACGCCCTTAAAAATATGATTACCTTTATACGGTAAAATTAATTTTTGAAAATTCTAGAAGTTAATAAGAGTGAAGAAGAACGAAAATAACCCTAAGTTTATATTGTGTGGACAGAAAAATAGTTTTAACTCTAAGAAACAATCCGAAAACAAGAATTGAATTGTGTGGGATCAAATTTATTCAAAATTCATTTAATCCAAATCACACACAGCCACAACTTAAAAATTTGTTTTCCAAAACGTATGTATGAATGTACATATAATTGGCAACACTGCAAAAATTATTGTTACATTTTTGAGCATTTTCATGAGAACCAAATTTTTTTTCGGTTTTTTTAAACTCAAAAAACATAAAAGTAATTTTTGGTCTGATAAATGTTCTCAAAAATGTTACAAACGACAAAATGTACATTAAAGCTATTCCTTATTTTCTACGCAACATAATATTTTCGCCTCTATGAAAATTCCTACAAATTGTCAAATCCACAACACCACACTCCACCATTCCTTCACCTATTTTATAGAGCACCACAGAATATATTCCCTCACCAACTTTTTGCCCACACTTCCGGTTAGCTTTCAATTTTCTCCACTATGTACAGTCCACACTCCACTCTTCACAATTTATCAAAAAAAAAAAATTAATTTATGTTGACCACAAAAAAAAAATTCTTATAATCCCTCTAATTACAGGCCCCAATACACAAAGATGATATTCTACGTAAATTTTGTGATAGATTGAGAAAAACTTTCACAATCCAAACAAACAATAATAATCAAAATAAGAAAAAACACTACCAACGTTTTTAACAAAACTAAAAATTAATTAAACAAACAAAAAACACGTAATGGCGATTAAGTAATAAATTAACCATTTCTTGCCAGAGAAACATTAATTTTATACAAACTTCAAGAAAATTAGTATATAGCAAATATTTACATTCATTCAAAATAAAACAAAAAACAAAAGACAAATCATCATCGTACATCAAAAAATCACTCATTACAAAAAAAATCATTTATTTTTAAAAATATTTATTCATACAATTAAAAATTTATTCAATTACAATCTTTTTCTAATTCACAGCGGAGTTAAGCTCATCAACCGTTTTAGGTTTTGTTGATGGGATGAATATTCTTTGAATTTCTTCGAAATTGTTCGTTGTGACAATAATGAATAAGATGTACATAATAAATTTATATTAAAACAAAAAAAAAGTATAATCTAAGAAGACAATAATATTTAAGTTTAATGAAGAAAAAAGAAATATTTAAAATGTTGAAAAAAAAAAAAAATTATGTGAGTTCCAATTGAGTGATAGAAAATATTTTTGTTTTATTATTATTTATCAATGCCTATTTAATTTTTATATAAATTAAATTTTGGTTATAAATGCATAGCATTGTATCTCAACATTTTTATTATTTTTTATATTGTAATATTTTTTTTTTTTGTTTTGGATATTTGGCAATATTATTATTATTATATATTTTAATTATTTTTATATATGCTTAAAATTAAGAATACATTATAATTATGTATTAATTTATATCAAATAAATTTTATAAAAAAGAAAACTGATATTTTTCATTTTATTATTGTTTTTTTTCTGTAGAAAAAATGTCACGGCAACTTATAGAGAGTCTGAAAAAAAAAACTTAATTTAATTAACTTTTAAATGCAATTTACTCTTACATTAAGCCTTTGAGAACTTTACATTTCTTGCAGTCTTTGTGTTTTAATCAGAGTTAAAAAACGGTGTCTAATTTTATATTCAAGTTAAAGTAAATTTGTATGTTCGATTTATTTTTTAATTTATAAATTTAAATAAAAAAATGGTCAACATTTTACCAGATTTAAAATTTGTTTGTTAAAAAACTCTCAATTCAATGTAAGTCATTGGATTCGAAAAAAAACAACAATTTTTCTGTACAAAAATGTCAGTTGATATTTTTTAACAAAACATTTATTTCGATAAACAAAAAAGGAACCTATGCTACGGATACACAAAAATTTAGTAAAAAATGAAGGATTTAGATGCTATAGGTACTTTAGAACATGGGCGTTTGTCAAAAATTTCTATTGGACATAAGAAAGACATATGTTTTTATACGAGATTAGACAAAAGTGTCTACCAATAAAGAAGGAATTGATATACTATGCACGAGTATGTATTTCCAAGCAAGGAAAAGATAGAATTGACATCGTCTCATGACGTTTCCCTAAACTCCCACAAAATGACAGTTCTGCTTCTGAACTCCACAATCCCAGTTGACACAACACTTTGACATTCGAATTTTTTTTTTATTTACTTTACTTTATTAAATTTAATTTGATTTTAAAAGCAATAACTGTTCCTAAAAATATATACTATTATAAAATTTTATAAGTTCATCTTTAAACCAGTTGAATAACTAAAAAGATGGCGCTGAGAGCGAAAAGTGTCGATAAAGTAGTTTAAAGAAGAACTTGATTTTGAATAAAATTTAATTTCATTTCATTTATTTCTTCAATGAGATTTAAATACTTAATTGATTTGGTTGTGCTAATTTTTATTGATATAAATACAAGTCACAACTTCAATGATTCATTAATTATGCAACTAATTCAATAAAAAGTTGTTCAACTGCTTCAATCTAATTAACATATAATATTATGTTTATTTGAATAAAGTTTCTGGTGAACTGATGCACATCAAGTTATATTTTTTAAACAAAATATCTTAGTTAACTTATTTATAATTTTATTAGTCAAAAATATTTTTCTTCTGAATTTTGCTTTTAACAAATGAGATAATTTAGATTATTCAATAGGTACTTCCAGTTTTAACAAAAGGTCAACGATATAGGTTTCTGAAAAATTAGTAAACTACCACAAATCCTTGGAAACAAAAGCTGTATACCTAATTGTCCTACATAACATTACCACCTAATAATTTTTGTTCTTGTTCCTCCTCTACACTATAATTAATCATATTTAATAATCAGATAAAAAATATTAAAATTAGTCAGGCTGATTACGAAATTAAAAGGCCAACATTTGCGGCAACATCTTCTCGGTTAGTCATTAATTTATTTGTGAAATATTTACCTTCCTATACCTCTCTATACCTGTCTGTCGAAGTCGACGTCGATGTCGATGTCGGTTTTTCTCACCGACTAACCGACCGACCGCCTGGTCCCGCCTTTGAATAAACACATCTCTAATTAGTTTAGGCCATCCTTCAATTTGTTATAACAAGAGCAGTAACCTGTAAATTGTGGTTATACACTCTCGTACATCAAAAACCAATAAATATCATTCCTCCTCCAGTTGAGAGAACTTTTGAAGTGTTTGTTTTAATTAATGAGAAATTTAATATTCATCAATGGAGTGTAAGTTTATAATAATTTCGTGTCATTGATCAAAGTAACCAATTACACCGATACTTGTCAATCAAAACTGACAAAAAAAAACACAGCTACAAAAAATGAATAATTGTCTCGTTTGAAATTTTAATTGGTCTTCCAACTTACACTGGTTATGGAAGAGGAAATCAGGAGGATGGGGGGGTAAATGATACTTTTTGAGAATATTCCCGTTGGCTTAGAAACTATAGAGAAATTTAATTAGGCCGTTTTATTAAACAAAGTCCTATAAATAAATTGTATTGGTGATTTAATTTTAAGTACATGCATACATCATGAAACACTAACCTATCTTATTGCTTCCAATAAAAAAGGCGACGAAGTCATAAAAGTAAAAGGTCATTCGGATTGTCAAATTAGAAGAACGTTTCTACATTTGTTTTCGTAACTTTTATTTTCTTCTATGACCTTTGGAACTCAATTTTATTAATTAGCATTAAAAGCTCTTAGGTTTAATATATGTTTTAAAAATCCCCCTTACTTGAAAACTTAAGTTAATTACGAATAGCATTATACCTAGAAAAACAAAAAGATTCGATGTGATTTTCTTCAAATTGAATATTGTACTAGTGATAGTTTTTATAGAAAGGTCCAGGGTTGCCAGATTTCATAAGTATCATTTGTCAGCTTAAAGTTAATACACTGTTTGAATTTGAATCTATTCGAACTCACATTCAATTCAATGTACTAAATTTTGAAGTGACAGCAAATTATGCTCGCTCAAAAAAAAAAAATGAATTAAATATCCAAAAACGGTACAAAGTATTCAAGTTTGATATTCAAAGATAAAATGCAAAAAATGGCGTGTGAAAAATGTTGTCAGTTTATTGTTAAAAATAATTGAAGTATGCATGAAATGAAACTGTGTCAAGTTAATGTCATTGATTTTTTGACAGCAAATTTAATTTTTAACATTTGTCAAAAATTTAGTTTTTAGCAGAATTTAATTTTGAAATAAAACCACTAAAAATTGACAGATTAACGTATATTCACGAAAACGTCAAAAATGTTGAAAATTTTCAATTTGACAAAATGTACAATAATTTCCAATAGGAGTTTAGTAAGACTTTAATTATCTTGAAATTAAAATGAACAAACTTGCAAGAATTTTGTTGGTAGTAATTTTTTATCAATTCGAAAAGAAAATTGTCAGGTTAACAGAAATGACAGCTGTCAGGTATATTGAATAAGATTCTGTCTTGAGGTCTGTTTTCTAATGTTAAAATAATAGCAGATCATTCCATTTCATATTTCTTTGTGTGAGTTTGTTTTTACAAAATGGGTCAATTGACAGCTGACAATTGACAATTGTCTGAAACCTGAGAAATCCTGAGTCAACGAGAACATTTGGCAACATTACAGTTTACGACTTCATGTTTTCATCGGGATTTAATAATGGAGACAAAACTGACATTATTGTCTCAGAAAATATTTCTCCATACGTTCCACAATAATAATTAATTTTATCATTTAATAAATTTCAAAATTTTCACAAAACATTCCCCTAATTCCCTTAACATTAAAAAATATGAAAATATAATCGAAATATTTAAATTGAGTCAAATTCCATACATTATGCATTTCCGGATGTGGTAATCCCTTAATGCATTTTATTCCTATCAAATCTCGCTTCCATCTTCAATGAATCAATACACCAGATTCGGAATACCTTTAAACAACGAACAAACTCGAATGAAACATTCAAATCCCAATCCCAAAACGGTAAAAGCCCTAACATTCATTCCCACATTTGCACTTTATGAAATGCGTTTTAAATGCTTGTATATTGCTTTGTAGAGAGCAACAACAATTAATTTACAAAATTCGATTGAGAGGTTTTGTGGCCTGCCTACAGCACGTACCTATACATATAATGCAAAAGTTCCCAACGGAGTCTTTTACACTTCTTCTTCCCACCGAAGAACCCTATAATTCCAAATTCCACATTTCCGGAACGACTGATTCGACTACAGTTAAGTGTATACGAGTATGTACAGTATACAAACTAGACACACAAATGTTTTGTTAAGCCCAAGAGACCATTTTTGGTGAAATAGGACCTAAAGTTTTATATGGGATGTAATTGTATGAGTACACACTCATACATATCTACGTAGAGTTGATACAACAGAACATGGCGAATTGCTGTACCTAGCTTGAAGCTATCAATAAATGCTTAGTTTATGTGGCTGTCAATAAAGCCCCGTTGGGAAAAGCCTCCAGGTACGAGTCGAGTATGTTTATACAAAGATTCGGAGTTGGAGCAGGAGTACTAAAACATTGTTTATTTTTAGTCTTCGTCCATCGTCATCTTGGAGTTTGTACATCACACAAAAAAAACAAAACAGACCTTGAGGACGAATAAATCCCTCGTTTTGGTAAAGTACCTTCCTACTTTAAGCTGGAGCAAGTTTATCGTCTTCTTGGCATAAACGAATTTTTTTTTTTTCAGAATCTCTGGAGTAGACAATCAAACAAAAGACGACGATGGACGACGGACGAAGACAACATCGATGTGAATGTCACTACGAATAAAATTGACTTCATAATGTCGTCGTCGTCGGTCGTCGTCCGGAGTCATTAATATTGACCAAAGACCAAGACGGGTTTTTGCTTCTTCTCTGACAAAGTTGGATAAACCAGAGACAGGTTGTCTTCAAGTTCTTGTCCTTCTACATCGTATCCATCTCCACTTCGAAACTCCGGACTACTTCGACTCCGAGGTGGAAATTTTTACTCGTTTTTATAGCCAACTATAATTATTTTATTATGATTATTGCTGTTGTCCATTTTGTATTTTTAAATTCAATTTTGATGAGAATCAAATTGATCTTTTATGGTAATTTAATTTTAGGCACTTCTCTAAAAATGACTCACATCACATTTACTATTTTTATCATTACAGCCATTTGCCATCTTGCCAAAAATGTTGGTGAAATTTGTCGAAGATCACAAGTGATGATGGTAATTAAACGAGGGGCTATAATATGTTAATTGCAAAGATACCTTACATAAATACCGACAAACGACGACGACAACGACGAGACGACAAAACTTACACGTTGATAAAAGCAAAAAGTGTCTTAATGAGTTCATAATTTATTTTTATTGGTCGACTTTTCGTCTCATAAACTTTTGGCAAAGCACTTAGGTATAGGACTTTTGATCTCTTGCACATGGGGAGGTATAATAAGAGTATAACTTATGTAAGACTTGTTTAAGAGATTAGATTAATAGGCTAATACTCGTCTCGTACCTAGATATTTGCGAGTGCTCTCATAATTGCTTGGCCTTTTTGTTTTTGGACTTGACGTGTTTTTGGAAGTGTTCCAATCAACTTTTGATGTAACACAAACTTTGACATAAAAGTTGTATATGAACATTGTAATCGTAGCTAAACATTTTTAATGATATCAAAATCGCTGGATGCTTTGTGATGACTGAGGGGTAGATGAGGATTGGAAGGAATTATAATTTTATTATTTGAATAGAAGGAAGTTGTAAAATTGTTGTTTGCGATTAAAACTTGAGATTTGTTAGAAGTGAGATGTTAATTTGTAGGTCACAAACAAAGCCATTAAAAGGGGTTGAACTTAGAATGGGAATTAATTAAGATGACTCAAGCATTTTTAATTACCAAACCAAAGACCGAAAGTCATAGGTTTGATTTCGGAGGAGGATTTTGTAGAAATTTTAAAGTGGAATTTTGAGAATCACACAATACTTCTATCGAATTTTATAAAATTTGACAATTGACACCTTCACCGATTTGCAACTGTCAAAAATTGCTATATTTTACTTAGACTTTATTTAATTAAATTTATTATATATACTAAATTTTAGTAAAATGATTTAAAGAAAAATCATGAGCTAGAAAATTGTCAAATCAGTCAACAACCCTATTAATTAAAGTTAAAGTATAACTTTATCACTTCTGAAACGAAATGTTAAGATTCTGATTTTTTGCTGAATTGTCAATTTTGACTTAAAAAATTTGTCAGGATATAGCGGCATTACGAGAATTTGGGGGGACTTTTGGACGGGATATGCCGTAGAGCTACTTAGAATTATATTTGAGATCCTAACCATTTTTGCAATAAAACTTGTAAAAATTTAGAAGTTGAAAAGTGAGAATATTTTATTCATTTATTAGACATGCGTATTCGAAATAGTTAGATGATTTTGGAAGATCTAATATTCGGATTCGGAGACTTTAAAACATTTTTGAATGAATCTGTTTTTAATTTCTGGAAAAAAAAATAACTAATATCAAAACTATTTTTTTATTAAAAAGCTTTTGAAAACTTGCAGGAAAATTATGTGAGTTTGAGGAGGGCTACTTTCAAAGTTAATAAGGTTATTCGTTATGCATTACCATGTTCCATGTACCATGCGTCTGCTATCCGGATATTTCCGAATAAATGAAACAGTCAAAATCGGACACTTTGTGGATCATTTTCAATAGTCGTACTCAGATTTAGGTCCAGAAAGTCAAAGGAATTCTAATCTCTCGTCATTTTACATTTGCTATGTATGTAAAGGGTGTTTTTTTTATAGGCATGTGGTTTTCAAAAATGGAAACACTTTTTTTTGAGTTGGTGTTTTTGACATTTGTAACTTGATTTATGCTTATTAAGGTTTTCCATTTAATAAAAATTGAGTTAAAAGACCGTAAAGCACGTTTGGTAGGTGGGCCCAAAACAAGATGGCCACCGATCCCGATTTTGACAAAAAAAAAATTTTTTTAGCGATGGAGCTCATTTTTGATTGAATGGGTAATGTAAATTAGGAAAATTGTCGAATGTAGAGTTATCATAATCCACAAGCTATTATTGAGACCACCGTTACTTCCTCAAAAAGTCACTAATTCAGGTTCAAGATCATACGATTTAACACTGCTTGTTTTTTTTTTGGTAGGATTATATTGTGAAGTCACTTGTCTAAGCAGATAAGCCCGAGACCATTGACGCCTTAGAAGAGAATATTCGGAACGTAATGTCTAACATTCGAAACCAATTGCTGCAAAAAGTGGTCAAAAATTGAGGCTCTCATCTGAAATTAATATTTACGAACGAAGACAAAAACGTTAAGGCTGGTATAGAAATTAACTGGTTTGGGATTTGAAGGGGAAGGACTTTAAACACAATTCATTAAAATTTCCGTATAGTTGATTTACAGCAAAAATCAATACAAAAGAATTAAATTTAAAATTCATTATCATTTATATTCAAATTTGTAACAAATAAGTACATTACGAAGTTTTTAGTAAATAACATGTAACTCTCAAACTTATAAATGAGGTAGGTGGGGTGGCAACAATAATATTTATTATTCTAAATTATAAATACTTTCAATTTCAATTTTGAATTTGAATGACGAAGCACTAAGCACTGTATTATATTCACTATAATATGAATTTAATTTATACTCCAGTCTAAATAACACGTGGTCGGCTATGTTAACACCAAAAATTGAAAATGTAAAATTTACTGTATTTCGGTTTACTACAAACTAAATTTAACCTGTACTTTAGTCTCAGCAAAATATGGTGGTTATGCTATCAAATTGTAGGTTATATGGAACGTTTAGACGTTTGACATAGCGCCATCTATTGAATTCTTAACTTACTCAATCCAGATCACAGATGTCGCTATCTGATAAAATCGTTTGGAGCTAACATAATAATTGTGACTATCAGATAATAGACAAATAATTTGCAATAAAATAATATTGTGATCATAAATTGAGATGTAAGCAATCCTATCTTTTAAGTTGGATCAAACTGCACTCGGTGTGCAAATTTGATTAAAATCGGCTAAGTAGTTTAGGAGACCATCCATCGCGGACAAACAACGTGACACGTAATTTATATAAATTAAGATTAAAATTAAGATTGATATTCAAATTCCCTCCCTACTGACTTTGTTTTATTAATGTCTTCATTGATGTTTATTTAAATCAGCAAGTTCTCCTTTATTTCTTGGAAAATATACTTTAAAAAAATCAATATGAACCTCTTTATTTCCTCAGAGATTTAAAATTCAAAGGAAAAAACACAACTAACGTATACTGGTAAATTCATAAAATTGCCAATAAAACGCTTTCGAATAAATAATAATTTTGTTCAATAAAGCGAAACAATAATAAAAATACTTTTCTGGCTTTTCGAAGAAATTAACTCACAAGTCGTATAATGGTAGCCGAATTGAACATTAAACATTACGAAATCATATTATTAAACGAAGCTAAATACATAAATGTCCTTTATTTTTTGTTTCCTTGGTACAAAACAATTTTCTAACAACAATAAAAATTGCTCATACAGCACAAATGGATGTTTTGTTTTGTGTATATTTCAATTAGTCTAAGAGCCATTAAGGCATCAGGATTCAGGATACGTACTTATTCGTACGTATGTATGTTGGAGGACAATCATGGTTAAATGCTTGGACTGGACTTCTGGTTTTCGGCCAGTCGGATGTCCTTTTTCTGTTTTGTGTGTGTTTCTTTCTCCTTTAAGCATTATGTTTTTGTTAAACTATAGATGGGCATATTAGTTCCAGTGGACTGCAAAAGAAAAATAATGTCCTCATAAAATTGTCTTCAATTCACATTAAACTGTCAACAAGTCCTTTTGTTACTTTAGTTTCTGTCGAATTTAATGCACGCATAAAACGAAGGTGATTTTTTATGTTGGAAGAGCAGTCTTTATACAATCTCATATATAAAATTAGAAGAAATTAAAATAAGAAAATTTAATTCCAACAATGATTGAAAATTGAGAACTGATCTAAATTTGTTGAAATGGATTCAAAGTCCAGCCTAGATATAAAATTGACTCAATTATATTTTAGTATCCCTCAATTTCATTTTTATAGCTTAGAATATTGTTTTTTAAGTATTCAATTTAAATCATTTGATTTGTGGTAAAGTTCATCTCCATAGTTAAATTGTCTTACTTTCAAAACAATAATTAATCAACCTGATTCGAATTTAATACTTCAAATATATTATCTACGAATTAACACGTAATCCAAACACCGCAAATCAAAAAAAAAAAAAAAAAACAAAAACATCAACATCAACAGTAAAGTAAAGCAACAAAATTAAATTAAAATAAAACGGGATTTAAAAGAGCACACTAGCCTGGATATAACTATTTATAATAATTTATAATATGTATTGTAAAACAAAAGAAATTACTTGCACATTAATAGTCTGAGAAATTGTGTTGTTTGAGGAAGTCGGTACAATTTGTCGAATTGAATTTTTGAAATATCTCGACATTTTAAGGTTTCTAACAAATTAAAAAAGTTTAATTGGAAGCATCTTTTTTCACTTCAAAGGAATTTTATTCTTCTAGATTTCCTAAAAATTTGGAAATAATTCAACATACCGTTATTTTTTCAAATCAGAAAAACTGCAAATATTTTGTACATCTCAAATATTATAATAAACGAAAAATGTTATCAATTCGAATATAATTTTATACTACGTAAAATGACGTTTTCGACATCTGGATTGACAGTTTTTTTTTTGTAAATCGGAAAAATACCATCAAGTAAAAAATATTTTTTCTGCTGGAATATCTTTAGAACAAGTTGATTTATTTTAAAACAAAAGTTAAAATGGATTTTTGAAACACTAATGTTTGGAGCTTTTTTAAGCAAACTTGGTTTTTAAGTCAATTTAAAGAAGATTGGAATCGGCTGACAGCAAAAGCCAATGCTCTATTGTGAATTTTGTATCAAATACTGAAATAATTGAACCAAATAAATCACTACTACTACTAAAGAGGATTTCAAAATTAATTGGGGGTAAAGTCTTGTATTTCATATTAAGAACAAATAATCAGAAATTCTTAAAGAAAAACCTTAAACCTTGGTTAGGTTTTTTTTTTAACTCTATTCCTAATTCATTAAGTGAGCTTAGAAACATCATATCTTGAATTTGAACTAGATTTGACATAACTTCTAGTATTTTAGTCAGTTAACGCCTTACAAGTGTAACTATTAAAATGTCAGAATTGTCAAATAATTTAATAAATCAGTGCTTTTTAGAATTCCCATATCTAAAACGTGTTACAAAAGTCTTCATTCTTAGGTTTTAAAATAAAACTGTTGATTGAACTATTTGTAGAATTTTTTTTTTTTTGAAATAATTCTCAAGTCATTTCTACCATTAAAATACAAAAATTTTAAGCTTTCACTACGGTAAACTTTATAGGTTTATTATATTTTTGCCATTACCTTAAAGAGCAGAATTATCAGATTTATTTTTAACTAGCGACCTTTCTCGGCCTCGTACGAGATAAATATATAAAATTATAGAAAAACACATTATATTAATATGTAGAAGTTTTTAAATTGAGTCAAAAGTCCATTTCTTAATAATATCTCTGTGCCAAATTTAATCTAGATCCATTCTGGCTGAATTGGAAAAATTCAAAGAAATCTATCCCACGAGAACTATACATTTTACCGGGATAAAATGTAGTATAAGTTCTATTTCAGACTGTAATCTATCTCTGTGCCAGATTTCATCCAAATCCGTTCAGCTAAGCTGGTGCCATTTAGCAACAAATGTCCATACAACCAAACTATCACATTTATAATATTAGTAGGAAATAGGATAAATTAAAAACATAAAACGTCAAAGTTTTTAAAAATCTGCATTTTTGCAAAAATAGTTTTGTTTCTTATTTTTTGAAAACATCTTTTGTCAAAACTTTATTGAAACTAAAAAAAAACACAATATTTTTGAACTTAAAATGCATTGTAAAATTTGAATAAAATGAAAATATTTTTATACTCTGAAATAAAGAATTTATTGAAAAGTTGAAAAAATCATTCTCTTAAATTATTAATCTAAATTTATAACATTTAAACTATAAAGTCATAATTCAAAAAAAGTCTTATGTTCATGTTTGGAAATTGTTTTCTTATTTTGAAAATTAACATAAATTATCTTATTAAATCTACAAAAGCAGAATTTTATAGTTTTCTCAGCAAAAAAAAAAAAAAAAAAACAAACAATAATTTCTGAATCGAAAATTTAAAATTTAAACTTACGAACAGTCCTAAATTTCCCAACTTGAAAAATTTGAATAATCGAATACATGAAAGGTTTCATTACAATAAACGCCTAATTAACTTGTTAAATCAAAATCAATATATATTCTCTCATTTTTGCAACTCAACCCCCCCAAACTATGAAGAGAGTTTAGAGACTTAATGCATGTCTTGATCCAACCACAAGCCTTAACTAGAAGCAGTTGCTACCGCTTCCACCGCCATCCACCTCCGTCGTCTTCGCTGTTGCTCATAATCAACACCAAACAAAAACAACTAACCACAAGACAACAACAAATTACGAGACACTCTTAGCCAACATATATAAAGTCTCGAGGGTGCTAAAAGGTATTATCATTGTCCAACTATCCACCGTCCCAACCGGCAGCAGTTAGTGGTCTCGATTTAAAATAAACTTGCTAGAATTTCTTTCGCACTTTGGATTACGTTTGTACCAATAACTACTCTTCGTCTCCCAGGAACTCACTTTAACGTGACCAGAATTAAATAATTACCACAGCACCGCCGCCGCCGCTGCCTGGAACATCTTAGCCGACTTTAGAGTCCAATAATTCAAGTAAGTTGTTGTGATTTTAATGAAAAGTTTCATTTTTTTTTTTTGGTTATCTGTTTGTGCGGTGTAAAGAAATTTCGTGTCTTTGACTTTATGTGTCAAATATTTGGATAATTTATTTGATTTGAGGTACTTTCTGATTTTGTGTATCACGTAGATCGATTTAAGTTATCAGACTAAAATGGGCGGTACATTGAACCTTTTCGCCTCCACCTTTTTGGTTTTCATTTATGTGAAATGGAAAATCCAACTCGTGATTATGTGATTTGAATTAAATATTATTACAAAATTACACCTTAACACATATAAAGTGCAAGTGAACTAAATTCATAATAATATTTTTTTAAAAATTAATAACGAGTGTCGATCGCTTTCTACAATAAATTATAAAATAATAATTAGTGTTTCAAGGTTAACATCGATTGAGGGCTAACTTTTAAATATTTGGTAGCTGTCAAATATTAGTCACGTTTTTAATGTAATTTTTATCAGTGCCTCCATTGTGGACAATTTGGAAATTTCCCCTCAAATACATATACCGAGTTTGAAGCCCTTCAAAAAGAATCTTTTGAAATAAAAACAAGAATATATTGGTGCTTAATTTGTGTAAATTTAATTTGTTAATTTTGGATTCACGCTTATTTACCATAACTGTTTTTTTTTTTTAAATAAATAAAATCCATAATCTTAAGCACGTTCACCTATAATCGATTGATTTAAATAAAATAAACATTACTTATGTAATTATGATAATGAATTGAGTTATTAATTCAAAATTTTTCAGGCGGATGACCGGAAAAAATTCAATATAAATTTGTGTGGTTTAAAAAATAGACATACATATAATAAAAACGAAAAACAACTTGTAGGTTAACTTCTTGAAATCGAATATTTTTAACCTTAAATAACCTTGTACTTGTCAGATTGATATATATATGAAACTTAAGAAGTGATTAATTTAAACTTTGAAGAGGAAAATGAGCTTGTTGTGTTTTAAGTGTCCTTCATCTAAGTTTGGTGTCTTATTTATAACTTATCGTTAAATTATCAATTTCTCAGAAATACAATTTTATAAATTCTAATGATTTTTTTTTTTCAAAGAAATTCAAGGGAAATAATTTTAAATATTCTTCAAATTATTGAAGATGGTTTGATCTTTGATCATGAATTTGAAATTTATTATTTTTGTTTCTTCTGCAATATTTGGGCTAGAATTTTTAATCACTTAAAATACAGAAAAAGACTTTATGAAAAATTTCAAATATAAAACAAACAAGACAGTAAAAATGTGGTATTTCTAAAAGTTTTAAAAAGTTTAAGAAAAATTATCAAATGGATCGAAATGTACATGATCTTTAAAAGCTTGTGCATCTATTTCAACGTTAACTTAATATTTAGATCTTTTAATGATGTTCAAAGTCAAGACCACAAAATATAATATTTTCGAAAATTTATTATTTTTACTTACACTCTTTTACTTTTTAAGATAACTTTAAAGTTTTGAACCTGGGAATGAATGAAACATTTAAATATTTGAATTGTGTTTTATTTACTTCTGTATAGCTAGTACAACATTCAAGTGAATAAAACGATTAAACTCACTTTACATATTACATAAATATCGCCAGCAAAGCTGCCATTATTTTTGCATGCTTTTTATTCACCAACAATCAAATTGTTGTTCTTTGTCGAGGGAAATTTTTCTGAGCTTGCTACCCAGCAGTGAAAAAAAACACAGCTTTTATTTCGGTCTTTTTTAATTTGTTACACTACTTTTTTTCTCCAGTTCATTAAACCTAACACCCTCTCATAAAGGTTGACCAGGGAAAGGAAACAGATTCTTACAAAATAATCAGAAAAATATCCTTTCTTGAAAAGTCCACAGAAAAATATTAAAAGACATAGTTTTGAAAACCCAAATAGTTTTTCTATTTGTTTTTGTTCCAAAATTTTTTTCAAACAACCCAAATTCATAAATCAACAATCCAAAACACTACAACGGATTCTTAAATCAAAAAATTTAGTTTTTCATACTTTTTGTATTTTCGAACATTTATTTTTCGAACTTTCGGATGTTTTCGAACTTCGTAATATTAACCTTTCCAAAATTTATTTTGACAGTTTTATTATTTTGTTTTGCATTTTCTGCAAAACTTTTAAAATTTTTTTATAAAAATAGTTTCGAATAAATTCATTTGATTGTTCTTCCTTTAAAAATATTACAAAAATACTACAAGAATCAGTTTCACTCTAATGTTTTTTCAAAGTGTGTTTTATTGAATAAAACATTCATAGCTAACTGGAGCAAATTCCTAATCGAATAAAATTGAATTGAGACGAAATATTTTTTGAAAAATTTTTTGATTTAAAAAATTCTGACCTTCCATCTTAAATGATTCTCTTTATCACAATTCCTTTTATTCTCAGTCTGACAGTTCAAAACGTCATGGTGACATTTCTAAGAACTCTATAATGTCACCTCTTTTACCTTGCAACTCTTTCTTTCTATAATACTACACACAATTTCAAAGAAATTATTATTCTCTTTGAAACATGGACATTGAAAAGGACATCCCTTGAAATGGAAATGTCAAAATGTTCGTTAGGCTTTCTTTGATTGTTTCACATGGCATAAACTTGGATTTTCAAAATTTTCTTACGTCACTTTGATTCCAATAAATAAGGACTGGAAGTATGAATATGAGCTTGTAAATCAGGACTTTTTTGTTACAAAGGCAAGGCTCTGATTTCCATCCTATTAAATTTGATGACAGATCCCTTAGCAACACTTTCTATGGGCGTGTTGTAGAGAATTGAAACTGAAGGATAAGTCTCCGGATTGCTCATGAATCATGATGCTGGATTTAAATGCCAATTTCTATTGTTGCTTCCAGTAGAGTAAAGTAATGTGCATCATCATACTGGCAACACGGTGACAGAGGAGCTCTTGGCCAATGTACAGGCAATTCTATTGTTGTTGTTAATTTTGGGCTATGCTTACACGCACCAATACCCAAACCGTAAGTAATGAAGGCCTTAAACACAATGATGGTGTGTGAATTTATTCGAGGATATTTGGCTTGAAACACAATTGTTTAGTTGCCTTTGAGTGATTCCAGTGTAAAGTGTGAAGTGTTACATGTGGAAATTAGGTAGGTACTCCTGAGTTGACCTAAATTGCAGATTTTTATTATGAAATAAAAATATGAGGTGACACTATACAGAATTTAAGTTTTAAAGTTGTGACTCTTTAGGCCCTGAATACTTGATATGGTTCATTCCACGTAAACTACGTCCGTTAATTTTTAGTTACTTGACTTTTCGGTAAATATCACACTTCCAGTAAATTAACTACTCCGATTTAAAATTTGTGTTTCACTTTAAATTTAAATAAGAAACTAATCAAAAGTTGCGTCATCGGATCTAGTAGATGGCGTAGTTGGTAAAATGTAATGACTTGAACAAATTTTAATGTTTGTTTATTTTTCCGCATTTTACAAGAATTTTCCCCAGAAAAAAAAAAAAAACGGAAAAAAATCACTCCCATATTTCTTGCTCAAATGGCGCTCTAAGCAATAAGCACCATCATCAGATCTCAGATCTCAGATGAATGAAAAACAAAAGACAAAGTATCAAAATTCAATCAGAAAGTCTGAAAGTAATTATAACTTTAACGAGGACGACATAACATCCAGCTGCTGTTTGATGGCGACGACGACCGACTTCGACGGACGCCGATGACGATACGATGACGTTTGGTGCGGACTGCGGAGGTCTTTGCTCACAGAGCGCGGGAACAAGTTTCAAAATAAAAAAAAAGTAGAAACTTGGCTCATACAAAATGACCCGTTTTTTTGCCTCTTTTTTTAGTTTGTTGGCTTGGCAGTTGGTGTACATTTATTATGCAACTGGGAATTACCACATAAAAAATGAGCAAGCAGAGAAACATTGCAGATGAAGGTGTTTGGATTAAAAAATATAGGCACACACGGTCCAGCCAGGGACGTAGGTAATATGTGAAGTTTATTGAGTGACGGGGGACTCGATACAATGTCTGACAGTATATGGAATAGAAAACTTCCTTTTTTAGTATCTACTTAAGAGGATTTTAAACTTGATAATCACGTTTAGGCCAAAGGTGTACGTTATTTAAAACTTTGAAAGAATTGCCATATTTTGGAACCATGGACAGAGCTATTAGGGTTTTAAAATACTTATTTTTTGACACTTAGCAGGGTTATAAACCTTAAAAACTTAATTTTTGAATTAAATAATTTCATATAATTTTTTTCTTCTTTGCAGAAACTTAAACCACAAACATGAAGCTCACCCTAGGTCTGTGCATTTTGGCGTGTGCTCTAGCAATTGCCACAGCTGCCAGCACATATACAACCAAATTCGATAACTTTGATTTGGATATGGTGTTGAACAATAAACGTGTCCTGGCTAATTACATTAAATGTTTGAACGACAAAGGACCATGCACAAATGAGGGACGCGAATTAAAAAGTAAGTTTGAAATTTAAAATTAAGAAAAGGAAACTCTTACAATGTCTTAAGCTTGACTTATATCATTTTATTTTGTGACACTTCTGACACGTAAAATTTGACATAGTATGTATTAAATTTTTTCGTTTTATCATTTTTGACATATTTTTTCATATAAAAATTTTCACTTTTCCTGACAAGCCTTAAAACCATTTTTTTTTAAAAATTGTTTTTGCCATTGAAGGGTTTTATCCTTCTCTTGTTATCATTTTCGCTCCAGGAAGTCACAAAGATCGATTTTAATTGTTCTTCTTTCCTGGAATAACCAAAGGCATAAAAGTCAAAATATATTCAATAAGGAAGGAATATGGACTTGAGCTTACATTATACAAAATGAATATTTATGAGGTCGAAATAAAGTTAATATTTAAATTATCTTCTTTCATAATATCCTTTTGGAAACACATACAAACGCATGTACATATGTATGTGTGTATTGTAGATACATGAAATATTGGTGACATTTTAGCAACTGCAACTGGGCGGTAAAATAATTAATTCGTTTGTTTGTCAACGATAATTTGTATGTGCACTCGTACAGAATATGCAAGTTTTATTGGAAATAATTTATAGTGATTTATTTTTATTGCATATATGTATGTACAGTACATTAATGTACCGACATAATGTAGATATGTATTTTGAAAAAAATCCATAAATTATCTGTTTAAATTTGTATTCCCGACTCATTGAATGGGATTTTTTATATAGTTACGTTTTAAAAATTTTAAGGATGCCAATACACATACTTTTGACATTTAAATTGTTTTCGAAAACTCCATGATCTCTCTCTGTTTGTCTCTCTCACTCTTTATCTCAATGGTGACCATTCATTCCATATATAATTGGACAGTCCCGTATTTTAATGTCTTTTTTCCGCGTTCTTTTTTGCAGAAAATCCACTAATATAGTTTTTATGATTTTGACAGCTAAAAAACAATTTCCGATATTGATAAATCACAATTAAAATTTCGCTAAAACTCGAGAACGCCTTGGCCGATTTGGCAAATAATGTGGTAGCTACACTCCTGATAGAAAATATAAGATGACAGATGATTTGATATTCTAAAACATATTCAGGATAACCTATGTATATAAATCTAGATAATGTTTTTGTGGTTTAAAAATATTAAATTTTAGTATAAAAATTAACAACATTTAAAAAAAGTAAAACTAAGTTTTTAAACACAATTTGACATTTCTTTGAAACATTTGAAAATCACACCATTGACATTTGCAGAGTATTTAATTTGATTGAATTGAGTTGAATCATCAAATACATGTGACAATCTTTTATCGGTTATCATTATCATCTTAACTGATTCCACTATAAAATAGCTGACTGAATAAACAAAAATGTTATTGAGATTTGACAGTTCAGTTGTCAAAAGCAAATGTTCATTCTATAATGACATGAAAGACCTGGCAGTTTTTAATCACTTATCAATTCAAATCAATCAATATTCTAACAAAGAACAAATTTAATTGAATTTAAAAATAATAATCGTTAAAAATATAAACGTAAAATACTAAACCACATACAGATAATATTAGTCTTTGGCTTCTATCAAAATTGACAAAATTCAGCTTTCATGTGAATTCATCTTTCTTTTTTTTTATTATATTTTTAAATTTGAAATTCAACTTTGCAATGCAAACATAAAAATCGAAAATAAAATGTATAAAAGCCTTTCAGCCATTAACAAAAAAAAAAAAAACTAATAATTTATCGCGTCCGGCCAAAAGCATTTATTTTGCATATAAATCCACTTTTTGCCTTTTTTATGGCTTAACGCTTTTTTGTTTTAAATTCAAATTTATCGCAATATTTTGTTTATATTTTTTCATGCATAAATTGTTGTCGATATAATTTATTAAAATTTAGATTTGATGATGTTTTTCCACTTAAAATAAATGAACTTATTTTTACTCGTAGATCTACATAATAATAAATTGTTGTTATTTTGTGTTATTATTTATTTATCTCTGTTAAAACACAAGGACTTCATTAAAATGTTTTTTCCCATTAAATTATTATTCATTATTGTGGCTATAAATCATATTTGTTCATCATTGAGTTTGACAGAAATACATAAACATGAATACACAATGCAAATATCGTATAATGCATTTTATCAGTATTAAAGTTAAATTTAATTTTATATTGATTTAACATTTTTATTTAATTGCTTTTTTTTTTAGAACTTCTTCCTGATGCTCTGGCTAGTGATTGTTCCAAGTGTAC
The DNA here is from genome assembly GCA_905146935.1 of Scaeva pyrastri. NCBI lineage: Eukaryota > Metazoa > Arthropoda > Insecta > Diptera > Syrphidae > Scaeva > Scaeva pyrastri. The sequence goes on along the minus strand of LR989928.1, from coordinate 10,259,651 downwards.
TGAAACCCAAAAGAAGAATGCCAACAAAGTTGTCTCACATTTCCGTAAGAACCTTCCCGCTGACTTTGACAGTTTGTTGAAGAAATACGATCCAAAGGGTGTCTACAGGGCAAAGCACAATTTGTAAATAAAAAAAAATTTAAAAAATTTGTATACAAATGCTGTTTGTAAATTTTGTAAAAAAAAATAAAAATAAATAAATTGTTTTTTGTTTAGAGTCTGGTAAATCAATTGTTTTTTTTTTTCAAATTGGAATAGAATTGACGACTTGAAATTGAAACTTCAAGTATTAAAGATGCTATTTTATAAAAACAAAAATTTCAAAAAATTAGTAAAGATTATATTTGGCTCAAATATCTTAGCAAAAAATATTATTAACTTCCTGTTTTTTGACTTTTTGGGCAATGAAATTGAATTTAAAAATAAATTTTAAAAACTTGATATATTCTAAGAACCGATTATGTACAAACAACCAGGTACTGAATAGAACGTCTTCATTTCCAAAGAGTCAAGACCGATTCAAGCATATCTTGGGCTATAAGAAGGAGTTTTAATTCTTCACTTAGGTAAGTAAGTTACTTCCAACAAATTTAAAGTAAGCTCTTTGAACTCTTTCAATACCAACAGAAGTAAAAGGCCATACTAAATAATTGAAGAGTATTCAAGAATTGTACGAAATAAGGGTTTGTAAGCTACACTACCTTTCGACAAAATCAATAGACAATAGCAGCTTTATATTTTAGAGAAGGCAGCACTTAAAAGTTTAAAAGTAAAGATGAGATTTTATTTATGTTTTAAAAGAAGTGGCCCAAGATAGCTACCTTGAGGAACTCCTTAAAGTATGGTTATTGTTAGAAATAATATTAAAATTTTATTTTAAACCTATTTTTTGTTCAGATTCTCTTTGAATTCGACATTTTTGGACCATTTATTTTTTGAATCAGGACTTAAGTTACTCAAGAAGTTGAAGAAAATAAAGCTTTTTTACTAGAAATACTCGTATGTATTTTGTTAAGCTAGGGGCTGCTTCATAAATCAGTGGAAAGTTGAAAATTTTAAGCTTAAAATGGTGAATTGATAAATTATTAAAACAAATTTAGTTGACTCATAAAATAATTGTCATTTATGTAAATTTACTACTCAGCAAATTGTAAGCTACAAAAAATTGATATCAAATATGATTTTCAAAAATATGAAGCAAGTTTGTCAGAGGTAACCCTTATTATTAACTTCCCATATCCAATCGTCCGATTTGTCAAATTGAAATTTTTAACACATCTGGACGTGTTCAGGTTCCTAGAATCCAAATCCATTTTTCGTCGACGGTATCTCAAGAACGAGAAGAGATATCGACTTCAACTAAATTCTGTTCGACCGTTTATAACTTCAAAAGAAGCTCAAAGGACATTTATAAAAATTTGTCGAGTTTAAAAAAAGTGAAAATTTTGGTTTGTGGCAAATATCTAAGGAACGAATGATGCTATTAAATTCAAATAAATTTTATTATGTGCAATGTGATGTGATACAGATTTGGTATAAATTTGGAAAAAGTTTAAAATGTTGGCGCTAAAATATACAATTAAGGAAAAATGCCATTATTTTCAAAAAAAGTTTTCAAAGTACCCATAATGGGAATCCTTTTTTTTTTTTAATATTAATTTTTTCTCAGTACTGCACAATGTTTATCTTTTTTATTTTTTTAGTTTTCTATATATAGTCTAAGAGCCCGCAGCAAATTTTGGGTTGTGAAAGTTAACCAAAAATGAAGGGTATGAGTGGAAAGCTGTTGCAAATGGGAGTACAAAAATCCATGTCTTGCAGTTCCTAGTCGCGGCCTTTGTGACGAAATAGCGGGTCAAAAAACCAAAAAAATGATTTTTGGGAATACTAATGTTAACCTAAAAATTTCTTCACCCATCTATAGATATCAACCTTCTGATCACAAAAATGTGAGTCCAAGACAAATTCATCGCGTCCATGCCTCTGCCAGACAATTTGAAAAAACCTAACAACTATTGTAGAAAATACGATTTGAATTTTTTCAATTTTTAAAAACAGTTTTTCTTCAAAAAATTCAAATTTTACTCTCAATGTTTTTAAAAATTGAAAAAATCAAATCTTATTTTCTACAGTAGTTGTTAGGTTTTTTCAAATTGTCTGGCAGAGGCATGGACGCGATGAATTTGTCTTGGACCCGTCAATCTAAGACCTTCAGGGGCAAGGGTCAAAATACTAGTGTTTAAAAATTCTTGTCACAAAAATCCATAGCAAAAGTTAAAATATTTTGATTATTAATTACATATTTAATTATTTACTCCCGAACTTACGTACCAAAATGAACAATACAAATTTAAAGACTTCAATAACAAATATCCTCATGATTACTAACTTGACTTCAGCTCTTCAAGTAACTTCTCCAAATTTAATAATATATCCAACCAAATTAAAAACCACATTTAATTTATTATGTAAATGTTTTTTCTTCATAAAAAAAACAAAATCCTGGTAAAAAAAACCATCTTAATTATCCAACCAAAACGTATTTTTATCTTTTCCCTTTTTCAAAATCCATATAGATGAAACAAGAGCGAAAACCAAAAGAAAGAAAGAAAAAATATTGGCAACAAAAAAAAAAAAATAAAATAACCCGTGCCTTTAATTTAATTTTAAATTCAATTTCAAAATATGCATAAGCCCTAATCTGATATAATTTAAAATGCGAACGCGCTAATTTAAGCGTTTATCTGCAATCTGTTGGCATTTGATTTTCATTATCTTTTACCCTTTAGGGTAATTCAGCTGTGTACCGCCGCCACCGTTTGCCACCACCATCACCGTCACCAACACCACCATTGCCACGCAAACATCAGAGATATTGAAAAAGTTATCCTCCTAACCGGGAGGGAACTCGCACCCACAATCCCAATGGAATACTCCTTTTCTGTTAACCAACATAGTAATGGCAACACACCCTTATCCTTCCTAGCTGTAGCCAGCTTCTATACTATGTATTGAATGGATCCTATTCTTTTATTTGGCATCGTGGCAACCTTTTCGCCGGGAAGTTATAGGCGGGTATGGGAGCGGGTGGGTAAGTCTTCTAATTTTAATATCCAACATTTTAGGATAGGTAGTGCTACAAAGTGAATTTTACGCGCAAACCGTAATGAAAGCAGTAATCACTTCCATCAGCAAAGTTGGTTGTTGGTCGTTGGTCTGTACCGCCCGACAGGTGAACCGAGAACTGAAGTTATCTGGAAGCTAGATATCTACGGGGTATTGAATAAACGACCCCAAGCGGGAGACATGGATGCAGTGGTATTTTATTACCACGGAGAGACGCGACGACGACAACGGACGTGAAGTTGAAAGTCAATTTTAAGTTCAGCGTTCAGAAAGCAGCGGTAAAACGTGTTGGGTTGCTTGAGCGATTCGGTACAGTTAATTGGTTTTAATTAAATCCCGGTAAACCCCCAGCTAGGTCCTAGCTTCTGATGGATTTGGAAAAGTCACGAGAAAGAATGGAATCAAACAAAAATGTAACGAGGATGAAAAACGTCCTTTCTCTACAGTACTCGTATCTCAACGAATAAATCCAAATTTAAGTATCCTTCAATTTTCTAAATCAAGCAAAGGAACAGAGATGAAAAAAAAAAATGGAAACTCTCCACCAGAACCAGCATGAGCACCAGAATGCCAGGACAGGATGTGTCAGTTAAAAGGTGACACACTCTGCAGTGTATTTTGGTTTTGGAACGGTGGAGAAGGAGAATGATTGAATGATTCATAGTTCCCTTCCTCGTCCTAGATAAGACCATCACCAACACCAAGAACTCAACGTTGGCTGTGCTGCGCTGCTGGATGAAACAAAGGAAAAGGATTTTCAGATTCTTGCACAACAATAAAAACCGATAGCGAAAATCGAAAGGATATAACTTTTTGAAAATCCTTGAGGTAATCATCTGTGAAGAAAACAAGTGAGGAAAATAATTCATCCCCTGCAGTTCGAGAATATATCGCAGGATGAAGGAGCTGTTCAGTCAGTGGGATCCTTGAATATAGCTAAGTTGGAGTTAGTTCATCGTGTCGTGCTCGTGGGTAATGGCAGTGGTGGATGGCGGGCGGTGGATGGCGGTGCGGTAGTGTCAGTTTCGTTGCCGGTCGTTTGGTCGCCTCGTACCGCTTAAATGACTGAAGGGGAAAACGACGACGACGATGGTTGGAATTTTTTTTTTTAAAGTTCATAAAGGAACTGCTTTCCAGTTCCTTTGAATTTGTTGAATTCTCCAGGGACAGGAGTTTATATGATTTTATACATATTTAATACAGAGGGGCAATAAAAGTAAATTTTCGTTGACAAACAAAGCGCCAACAAGGATTGCAGAAAATAAGGATATTCGACTAGAGAGACCCTGTTGGGAATCAATAAGGATCTGTTTCAGTTTTATTCTGTTTTTTTTTTTCAACTTTTATTTAAAAAATAAGTCATTGTAAGTTGTTGTTGTTGTTTTTCTTTTGTATTACCGAAGACTATACTCTTGATATTGGGAGTTCGTACTGGGGAAGATTTTTAAATTATGTCCCTTGGTATACACTTCAACTTTAAAGCGATAAAAAAAGAACCAATTTAAAATTAAAAAAAAAAATCAAGTATTTATTTTTTGATGGTCACCCACGGAATGTCCGAATAAGGGAAAACCAATCAAGTAGAAGTTTTGAAAAGATTTTTAAAAAGTGACTGACAGAAGACCATCAGGATTAAGAAAAAAAAAGCTATTTGTGAAAGGACGCCTTTAAACAAGTTCTTTTATCAATCTTTTTCCGTTCAATTTGATAAATTCATTATTAAAAAAGTGATTTTAAATTTCGAATTAAGAAAATAAAGGGTGTTCCTTTTTTTTGGAACAGGGTAGTTAAGAACCATATTTTAAGTTTGTTTATTTTCTATTTTTGGTACAACTGTTTGTAAGGTAATATCAGACCACAGGTATGCAAAGATGGTTACACTTTTGGAAAGAGGAGAGCATCACAATACTGAAATTTCAGCCTCCCAGGTGGTGATGTTCCAGACATATGTGGTGTCAAAAAATGCAAACAAAATCGCATCAAAGTCCTTTTAAAATACAAAATTGTTAGTTAGTATATCATTTTAATAATGTAATATCAGGCTGTTTAAAATTTCACGCCAAATGGACTTACTCTTGAAAATGAAATAAATTTAATTGACTTTATTTTACATAATTATTCTGTGCAGTAAATTCAAATTGAATGACGACTGAATATTGTCAAAGTAAAAATTAATTTTCAAGAAAACGAAATATAAATATTCCTCCTCAAATAAACAAAAAACAAACAAAAAATCCCTTACAAAACAACAATCAAATGTAATCAAGGATATTTTTTGTTTTGTTTTCGTCCGCATGTTTTATTTTTCTTCAATTAAATTTTCAATTCCTTTTTTTATTTTTTGCATTTTAAAATCAACTCAGTAAATGTAAATAAATGAGTTTTATATTGAATTTTTTTATATTTGTTATACCTACAGGAACCCAAAGAAAAAATTGATACTGTTGAAAATACCAGCATGTTTCTTACTCAAATGATTCAAGGAAATTGATTAGACTCTTATTTAAGATACAGTTATGTTAATACAGGGATATCGGATAATGATTTTAACTTTGAAATAATCTAGCAGATGCGAATAATGTTAATGGCTTCTGAAATTGCTTTATAAAAAGAATAATTTCTGATGTACCTAACTAATAAATTTATAATTTTTTCAAGAATATTTTGACAGTTGCGTTAAAAAATATTGGACTGTTTTGAGGCTACTCATTTTGACGTCTTACCGTTTAATACATTAAATGAAGTCTGTTCAATGAAGCTGTTCCGAACAGTTTGGAACACTTTAGAACAGCATTTTCTACACTTGCTTTTTAGGTAGAACAGAATTGTGAAAACTGTCAAAATCATCTACATATCTGTAATTTGTGATTGGTTTTCATTTAGTCTCTTGTGCTTTATATTTGTTTTGTGTGAGAATAAAGTATACAAAATATTATATTTGGAACAGTTTTAATTGATTTTTATGTCGGAAACTAAATAATTGGTTTATTTATTAAAAATTGGTGATAAATTTTCATTAAATTTGAGTCAAAGCAAAACAATTTTTTGTTTACAATTTCAGATGACAGATATTGGACTGTTCTAAGTTGTCTGACGTTTATTGTTCTGTTCTATCCTATCCTACGCTGATCTACTCTGTTCTATCCTACTCTAAAACTCAGTGAACAGACTTATGGTTAAAAAGTTATGAGAAGGATTACAGAATTTTTTGTTAAATAAGTGGGAAAGAGATAAAATGATAAAACTTTTAGAAGAAGTGAAAATTCTCACATGTACGGTGTATGTGAGTGAAGCACTATAAGTTAAAAAAATATCAAATGTCAAATCATTAATTTGATCAAAAAAAAAAACAGAATGAAAATAAATTATTAATTAAACAGTGTTTATAAATCGAAATAATAATTATATTAAGTTATTTATGTACAAAATTGTCCATATTTGATAGAAACAATAAAAAATTATTAAGCGCAGTGTAAAATTATGTGAAAATAAGACGGGAAAGGTAGATAAAAGCATTTCTTTCCACGGACAAGTTTTATTATGTTTTTGTGTCAAACAATTTACACTCTAAATAAACTAAAACACCATACAATTATTGAAAACTAGCAAACACGTTTTTGGGAATGACTGCAATGCACTATATGTCAAATATTGGTGCTTTCTAACAGGGACGTACTTTTTCTTTGGTGATTATAAGGCGCAACTATTTTTTAAGCGTCTTTATATGAGAAAATAATTTTTGTTAATAAGTCAATTTTTGAATTTTATTTCAATTGTTTTATAGACAAGTAAACATTTCACTAAGATGATTTAAAATGTGTTACTTGTTTAATGGTTAACAAAAAAACAAAAAGTTAGTACAATTCACATTACTTTCTTAAGAAAAATATGATAAAACTCACTTGTATATAAATTATTTTGTTCTTCGTTCCACGTTGCACTTCATGTTTTTACTAAATATACATTTTTTAATATTCCTCTTTTTTAGATTACTTATTCTTTATTAATGTTTTATAACTTGTACAACTTTCTTACAATATTTTTCTTGAATTCAAATATACTTTTGAGAAGAAAAAAAAATTAAAAATTAAAAATTACTGCTATGGCGCCCTAGTTAGTTTCACTCATGCGTCCCTGTTGGAATGCGTTTATGTTAGTGAGAACTTACACCATTATGAAAAATACCTCACTTTTTTCCAACAAGGGCAATTCCTCGTATTCTTCTTCTAAGATAAAACTTCAAATAAGTCACCTCAGAAGTGTCTGATGTGAGCGACATCTGGTATATATTTTTTTTTTTAAGGCTGCAGGAGACATTTTGATTGTTTGACTATGGTTTGACAGTTGACAATGTCAAAATTTGTTGACATTTTTTCTATTCAGCAAGGTTTGGCAACTCATCATGAATTGTTGAATTGTTTAACGCTATGAATAAAATATCTAACTGGGCTAAATTTAAACTGACCGATAAATAATTAACATTTTTACGGAGGAATATTGTATTTACAGATGAAGCTCATTTCTGGTTGAATGGCTTTGTCAATAAGCAAAATGGATATACATATATGGTGTGAAGCCATTAACTAACCACTAGTCACCAGTCACCACATGATTAATCTAGAAATGAGGTGACAAAAAGAACTTATACTAAAATATTTTAACTAAAACATTTCTTGACTTAGCCTTTTTTGGACATTTTTTATTTTCTAGAAATACCAATTATAAATATTTCAGTTTCAGAAAAATGAAAATTGTGAAAATTACCATTAAAGCTTAACGACGATTATTTTTAATTGAATTTTATAAAAGTTGTCTAATTGAGAGGAATATTCCGCTCTTTTTAGAAGTATAAAAAAATTTAATTTCAAAGAAAAACTTGAGAGTTTTATAAACAAAAATATGGAAGACACAATCCCTAGTTATCTACTAGTTTTACAAATTTGAATGTAAGTTTGTTTGTTACACTTTCACTGCTAAACTACTGAACTGATTTAAATAAAATTGTTACTAATATCAATTTTTGTATCATGACCTTTTTTCAAAAGGAAAACGCAAAAATCCACAAAAAATGTCCTTCTAATAGACACTGTTAATATATGACAGTTACCGGAGATTTACCTTAAAAAATAAAACTCAATTTAAGGAGAAATTCAATTTTTTTAAAATGAAAATCAATATTTTTTCTTAGCTCGAAAAAAAAATAGAAAAAAGATTTTGAGTGGTTTAGAGTTTAGACCATGGGGCGGAATTTTCTCCTCTTGAATTTAAGTTTTCCATCCTAATTGAATCAAGTTTTTTTTTCCTCCAAACTAAAAGCAAATTCATTTATCACCTTCCCTGATGATGTCCTGCCAGTACAGACTTTGAGTCTGAAGTAATGAAAAATCGAACAGTCCTTGTTTTTTTTTTCTAAAAAAAATTTTGTGTGTCTAAAAATGCCACAGCAATCATTCAGATTTTTTTTTCTCCCATTTTTACAGTATCGTTTTTTTTTTTTTTTTTGATATTTTGTATCTCTAACGAACGGGTCCTTATAATTGGTCTGGAAAAAGGGAAACGATTGAAAATGTAAATGCCCTTGGGATGCTTGGGATCCGATGATGTTATGTATGTATTTCTAGTCTCGAATAGAATTCGCTTCGAAAGTCAATGAAGTGGTTGATAAGGAAGCAATTAATTATATTGATTGGAATCTTCTGCAGAGTAATTAGAGTGTCGTTGTCACTTATTTATTTGTACGTAAAAAGTTAAACATTTATGGAACAAAATTTTGTAGCTTCATCCTCAACTTACAAATATTCAAATTTCTTATCTTTTATTATAAAAGAAGATAAATCATATCTATATATGTATACATACATATGGGTATGAGGACTTCCAACTTAAAGTATGTTTAGATATAATATACATACTTAAATGAAGACCAATTTATTTTTGTTATCTTCCTTTATCTCCTCGGTAGTCAGTATAGATATTAAGTGAAAACGGCTTATTCCTGAATTTTAAGTATCTAGTTATCCTTTTTCCATATCAAAACATAAAAAAAGAGTCGTTAAACACAACCAACAATTCTAAGAATTCTCTGAGATGATATTTAGATTGTTTAAAATTTCACTGAAGTTTTTTTTTTGTTATTCAAATAACGATATCCTTAACGATGAGAGGATAATAATACAATACTGATGATGGTTTAGAAATGAAGACAAAACAAACGGAAAAAAAAGGATAAGGGACAAAGTTGTTATGTGTACTTTCTTGTATCATTATATCTACTGACATATTCGTCCTTCTTATTTCAATTTTTTTTTATTTTTGAAATATTCAAAATATTCAAATAGCTTTTGTATTCGGAAATTACATCATCAAAAATTGTTTTTCCTTTAAGATGATAATAATAACTCTGACAGTTTTATTGTTGCCACAGAAATTAGAGGAATTTTGATACCAATTTAGTTGTTAAGTGTTTAGATTTTGGAATCCTCAAGGGACATAAATATTTGTGAAAATTCCTTAAGAAAAGGCAAAATATTTAATAGAATAGAATTAGAGAAGGATCAACAGAAATTCGTTGCTTATTTTCTTACTTGTTTTAATTTTTAAGAAATAAATTGTAAGTGTTCAAAATTGTCACCTTCCAAAATATATTATAGTATTAAAATTAATTTTAAATTCTTATTTTACTCTTTAATGATTCCAAGAATTCTGTCAAAAACATTAAATAATTTTAATTTAATTTCCAACGAAATCCCAACAGTACCACCGCAATTAAAAAAGATCCTATTTTACCCGCATTTTATTCACAGAAATAAATCTTAAAATGTTGAAAATCCAATACAAAGTAAAACATTTTTCAAGAACCTATAAAAACTCTACTCCAAAACAAACCGAACCGAACCGAACTGAAACATAATCTGAATTTCTGAATTTCCTTTGTTAAATGGAAAACAATGAATTTTCCCATTCAATTGTCAGCGAAAATAAAGTAACAAATAAAAGTAATTTTCATTTTCATCATGGAGCCTTGAAGAGAATTAAAAAAAAAAAAAACAAAGCACTCTCCATGCAGCCAGGCAGTTCCATTCCAATGCCACCACCAGCTCCAGCTCCAACAGCAAGGAGTATAACATTTTGATGAACACAAAGTTAATGAGGTGAAAAACCACGATATGAAGTAAAAGTGGATGCTTTTCATTTAATTTAAACATTGTTCAGAGTTTTCACATAACACTGTACTCATACTCGTCCCTACTTCATACTTCATATGAGCTAAATTTTACAAGGATACAGTTCCTGGCTTGGCTTCAGTGGTTCACGATAGGGCTTCACACACGCACACTTACTTTCAACAAAAAGAAAAAAAAAAAAATGTAAAAATTCATAGCAAAAGGTTAGGAGATGTTAAATTTGTTATTTAAATTAGCATTTGGTGTCGTTGTCGTTGCAAATTCACAAGGGTGAACGGTGGAGTGGAACTTCTCTATGGTAAACGTGACTCAACTATATACCGGGGTTTTTTACCGGGGAAAAAGTTGCGTTTTTTTTTGAGATTTTCCAAGAGCTGCTTGACAGTCCTTTCAGTCAAGAATCCGGTGCCGATTTGTGTGCTTTAAATTGAAATAATTCCACATCTATCCGAGATGGCTCGTCTGTTGCATAGTATTGCCTCCACGTGCTCCACCTTAAAAAGCTTTGTGACTTTATTGAATTATCCCAGAGGGAGCCAAGAGAGACACCTAAAGTACTCTCTTATTTAAACTGAATAAATATAAAAGAAGCCCAGCGTAGCTTTAGCTTCAGTCTTTCTTTTTTTGTATTTTTATTATCCATGGCTTCTTCGGACTGAATTATAGTGTCAATGTTGAGATTATGGATTTTTTTTTTTCATTGTGCCTCGATTTTTTTTTTTTTTTGCTTTTATTGACACATTTTATGCCTTAGCTTTAATTGTACACTTGGTGATAATATATTTTTACGATTTAAAAGTCTGACTTGAGATAATGATTTGAGGAAAATAAAAAGTACAACCCAATTTTAAGGCTTTATTTTAATTTTTTTTTGTATTCATTGTATTTAAAAATTGGTTGTTAAATAAAGCTGGAAACTTACGTATATTCATTTTTAAAACATGAATTCTATTTTTAACTACTGTATTTTATGATAAAGCCTAAAAATAATTCAAATACGACTCAAACAAACTCTCCAAAATTGTATGCATAACAATGTGAAAGAGTCCTGACGTAACTATACGTACTCCTTATGGCCTTAAACATTTTGAAAGCCTCACAGACACACACAACATTTTTTAACGCATTTTGATACAAATTCAGACATCCTTACATATTTTCAGATATTCTTACACCTTCTCAAACATTCTTAAATGTCTTTGAAACATCTTCAAACATCCTTAAACTTCCCTAAACAGTCACAACTAACCTCAAACATCTTAAAACCTTCTCCAAGCAACATCAAACATTCACAAACAAAATTAATCCATGACCAAATAATCTTAACTATAATCAAACATATTTAAACATTTTCAACCATGCTCTTCTTAAGATATCCTCAAATATCCTTAAGCATCCTCATACATTGTCATTATTTTTTTAAAATCCTCAAACAATTTCAAACAATTCAATACCTACATACCATTTTCAATCATCCTAAAACATCTTCACCAATTCTCAATCATATCCCCACAGTTTCAAACAACCACAAACAATTTCTACCATGGTCAAACAATTAAACATGTTGTTAAACATTTTCAACTATCCTTAAAAATCCTCAAACATCCACAAACATCCTAAAACATTTTTAAACATTGTCAAACAATCTCAACCATTCTCAAACAATTTCAAACATTATAAAATTGTCTCATCCATAATTAAAAATCTTTAAAGATTCTCAACCATCATCCTTTTAATATCCTTTACCATCCTCAAACATCTCCAAACACCCTCAAACATCCCCAATCATCCTCAAACATCTTCAAATATCATTTAACAATCTAAAACACCGTTAAACATCCTCAAACATAATTAAACATTATTAAACAATCTTCAACCTCTTAAAACATCCTCCAACCAAATTTGTTATAATTTTTTAAAACTCTGACCCACTTAAACAATATCAGGAAGTAAATATTATGACCCACCGGATATCCATAAATCTAACGTATCCCATTTCCGTATAAAAAAGCATCAGAAAAGTCAATTGATCGACCGTGTAGAGGTCGCTTAAGATCTACATCCCCTTCGGAGTTCCAGACATGCTTTATGGTAATTGGCTATATCGGTTCTGGTTTTTGTTTAATATGGAAAATGGAAATTGAACTTCCTTTCATTTCGTCGGCATTCGGCTTCCTGGCTTCCCAACTTCCGGTGTCTGTATACGAGTATATGCCTTGTCCTATCTGGCTCTTCCATTATTTATCACTTTGTTTATAAGCTTTTTGTGTGCGCTGATGTTGAAGGGTTGTAAGAGTGCCGAATGGAAGTTTTTAGGTGTATGGTGAATGGTGAATGGATATGGAATTCGTGTAGGCTTATTTATGATGATAGCATTTGTGGTATTCATAAGCCCGTTTTGTTTTTCATCGTGAACATTCTGACGGCAATGATGGTTCGATTGGATGGGCAATATTCTGTATGTAGACAAAGGAGCAGATTCCTTTTTCTACTTCTCTCTTTTTTTTTCTCTTTTTTTTTTCTAAGGACGAGCCACATAAATTTAACGTCCATGAAGGGTTTTTGACAAGATGAGTTATTGGGTCTGGTTGTGGATATTTTATTTATGGGGATTATTTTCCTTTGTTTAAGAGATTTTCAGTTTTGTTTTTGATTTTGATTTTGAAATGTGAATCAATTCAATGAATATGCATTCATTACTCCTTAGAACAAAGGGATGACATTTAAAATGCACTTAATGTGAACAACATTCGCGGCGCGTGTTGTTAATCACTAACATAGATATATAGAAGTCAGAGAGATACAACATCATTTATCAAATGCATTATCCGGATTTGACAGGCAATTATTTATTATCCTTGAGCGATTGCAAATACGATTATGTTGAAATTAAATGGAAGTGACAATCTAACAAAACATCGCTTGGGGGTGATTTTGATTGGATAGATCAATATGTGATGTGACGATGAGTGATTTGGAAAATATAAAACAAATTATTAATTAAACAATCATTTATTCACAATTGCCAGGAATCAGGATGAATTTAAGCCATTTTCAATAAAAACAACAAATTAAATCATAAGACACAAATTTTAACTGTCCTAAAGGGAAAAAATTTAATACAAATAAAAAAGTACGCATACGCCCCAGTGTGTCATTGGTAATATAAAGTTTTTTTTTCTAGTTTTTTGATGCTATTCGTTTGAAATTTGAATGAACAAATATAAATTTTGTAAATTTACTTGTGTTAATCTTAATAAAGAACTAAAAAATTTTAGAATTTGCAATTAAAAACTTGGTATGCAAGGTCATCTTCAATTAGCTAATGAAATGGAAACATGGTATACTTTGGATTCCTTAAACTTAAAAAAATTAATCCAAGATTCAAACACTGCTTAAGTCCACTGAAATACGACCAGTCCAGTTTAAATAATATATTATTAAGAGAACAGTTATCCAAATTCGAAGAGTGGTTCCGTCAAATGGTTCCGATATAAATATGACGTATATTCTGAACTTTTTTCTTACTTAAAAAATTTCTGGATATCTGTGTTTTATTTAAACTTTTTTGTCTGATATTTTATATGCATATAAATTTGTATATTATTTTTTTCTTTAATAGGACGTAGTATGTAAAAAAATTCACTAAATCAAATGATTTAAAATTAATCCTAATCCTCGACGGAGACAGGTATCGCCAACAGACAATGCATCCAATGATTTTAATCCGGAAATTTATAGTGTGTGTACAATTGAGATTAAGCGTTTTTCTTCTTTTTTTTTCGTATAGGAAAAAAAATGCCACTAGAACATTTCACTTTGTTCCTTCATTACAGAGTTCCCACTTTGTTGTATTTTTATATTTAAAAAAACGCACATTTATTTTTTTGGTAAACATAAAGGACTTAATATTTAAGCCTTATATTTTTTTAAATTGTCCTTTTTCAATAAAGTAATTCTTGAATGGTTTTTCATTTTTTTTTTATAATCACTTAGATTGAATTGACAAGTAGTTTATGGAATGTCTCAAGTCATCTTTATATAATGTGTGTAATATTTCTTCTATTACTGAATTGCAAAAGGAACTTTTGATAGTCTAGGTATTGTCAAAATCCAAAAATGTCAGTATTGTCTCAGTTTGGCATGACTGATTTTCTTCAATGTTTCGGTAATTTTGAATCTGAATTCCTAATATTTTCTTCCAAATTTAACCTCTAAACTCCAAAACTGATCTTTCTGGACTTGAAGTTATATTTTGTATATTAATATAGAATTTTTTGCGTAAGAGTGGCAACCTGGTTGAAAGAATAAGCAATATATTTTACTTCCATGGTTGAAGACACATCCATACATCATTTTGCTTATCAGTTGAACACATATGGTATAGAAGCATTTAGTTTCCCTTGTTTTTGAACTTCATAAGGTTTTTTTCTTCATGTCGTTTAAGACAGACCATTTACAAGGAACGTCGAGACGTATTTGTAAATATTGTGGTTGTAAGTTGTTTTCCTGAAAGAAAATAAAGAAGCTCAGTAAAATAACATGTATTTTTGAATTATGAGAAAAAATCAGTTCTTAAATCTATAGGTACACCTTTAACGTAGATGCCTTTGATTATTTTCACTATTAGTTACCATTAATCTTTTATCAAAAAATAGAAAATTTTAATGTGGTCTTACATTTACACGTGTATATACTTTAATGAACACTCACCATAAAGGATGTTAAATTTATTGAGAAATATAAATTCAAACTTCTATATCACATCCTAGCTACTATCGATATCATATTTGCTTCGATTTTATCTCTCATCTTTATCCTTCAATCTTTCTTATTATCATCATGAAATGACGAATAAATTTATTCTTTGTTAAAATTTATTCACAAAACATCCAAATTCTAAAATGTTTGTAAAACGGAATTTAAAGATTTCCATATTAAATGGGTTTACACAGTAAAGTCAGTAAATTTTATTTGGTTAAGATGTTGATGAAAAATAATTGAAATGTAATTGGAATTATTCATTCATGTACATATATATTGGAATATTTCCAATATTTGGGAGGTTTTCATTTTTATCATCTGTCATATTTTGACATACGACATTTCTAAAATGGTGAACAGCAATGACAGTTCAAAAAACCAAAATAGTTTTGAACTTGCATCGCCATCGGTCGTGAAGTTGATCCTTGGATTAGAATAGTAAAACTGGAGGAAAAATTTGAACTGTTAGGACAAGTTAGTGATGAAAACCCAGGTTTGTCGATTCTTCATTAATCTTCGAAATTGCGACACTTTAATTTCCATAAACACTTCATTAAGATATTTTTAATATTCAACTAATACAGGAACTCATCATGGAACGTCGTATTTTCACTCGAAATGCTTTAAAGTGATTTGGAATCACTGTCACTTCTTAGGCAATATTGTTAAGGAGAATTGTCACATTTGAGGTTCGAAAAATCCAAGAATGATTTTTGAAAATCGAATTCAAAAAATCTATTTTCAAATTAGTTACTTGGAACATGGAGAACTAAGCTCACAAAATCGTCTACAGCAAAAGTAATATCCATCCCCAATCTTTGTATCCACTTATACAAACAAGAAGTTCCGAATTTATTATCATATACAAACTGCGAAAAGTTCAATCAACCAAAGAACAAGAAGAAGAACCATTAATGAGAAGGAAGAGTCAAGATCGTGACATCAGCCACAAAGTACTCCTCTCGAAGTTTGAACTACCCTCAGGAACCTGGGAACAATTTATTGACCTTCATTTAGCTCATAACAAGTTAAAGCATTTGTTTTCATGGCATCAACTTATTCCACATTCACCACCTTCCAGCCTCCGGGTGTGTTGGTGGTTTTGTAGTTGCCTATAAAAAACTTTTGCAGATGAAAATTTAATGCCTTAACCACACCTTGTTCACACACATTGTCACAAAATGTGTGAATATTTAATAATTTATTGGCCCTATATTTCACAAGGTCTTCCTCTCACCAACCATGACGTGTAGTATTACAACTTTATCGAGACTAGAGAGAGGAGGGAGTGTTTATCGAAGTGTTATCGATTATTATTACTTACATCAATTTTTTCTTGAACTATGACCTGGGTATGAATTTTGCAAGATTTATTGCCAAAGTCTACATCACTTGATCAAAAATGAAATCAATACCATTCGGATTAACTTATATGAAATTTCTTCGAACCACCTCCTCCCTCGCCGCCACCAGCTCAGAATCCCGATGGTTCGTTAAAATTCCGTTCAAGTGAAACGAATCTTTAGGTTTCATTTCGACATAAGACGATAAGTTATATTTTCAAACCAACCACGCACCGACCGTAACCTGGAGGAACCCATCAGGAACATACATATACACACTTTCAACTTTTTAACCGTATAAAAGTATGTTGTTCGGAAGTGACGACCGACGACGCCTTCCCTCAGTTCAAGTATAATATGGATACTTTAAGAGGAAAGGAAGTTTCTTTGAAAAGTTTTTCACCCACCTGTTTCGATTTTAATTACGAACGACCTATCATTTCCACTTGGCACGCAGTTTGAATGTTTTATAAAACGATTTACCTTTTCAGCCCGACCCTTTGCACACACACACACATACATACACACATACACTTTTACGCACAACATAACCTTTTAACTTTCCACTTAAGTACTCCCTTTAAGTTAGGAATTTTGCGGTTAGGTACTCCCGATGAAGATGACGACGGCTCACGAGGACGACGCATAAGGACGATGATGCTGCCGAAGCTGATACGACCTTAGTGTACTTTTGTTTCTTTGTGCTGCTTCTGCTCACGCAACCACAATGTTCCTTTAGTCGGTTATGCATGACAAAGGCTTAATGTCTTTAAGACCGGAACCACTTCAAACAATTCTTCCACTCAGGTAGGAACTTGGAAAAGATTTTTTTTCTGGGTTTATGCATGGTTTGGCCTTTTAAGCGAGATGGGTCTTTTTTTTGTGCTTTTAAATTGGCAGGATTTTTGTAGTTCAAGAAAATTCTAATTTTTTTTTGGGAAATGCCGAAATGAAAAGAATCCTCAGATTTAATCAGTGGACACTATTATTTGGGTTTTCGGTCATTGACGATAATGAGTTAGTGAACTCGTGCTCTTTTGTGGAATAATATACAATCCACCTTTGATTTTAAAAGCACGAAATTCAATGGATTTTCTTATGTCCTATGTCCTATGTCCTATGTCCTATGTCCTATGTCCTATGTCCTATGTCCTATGTCCTATGTCCTATGTCCTATGTCCTATGTCCTATGTCCTATGTCCTATGTCCTATGTCCTATGTCCTATGTCCTATGTCCTATGTCCTATGTCCTATGTCCTATGTCCTATGTCCTATGTCCTATGTCCTATGTCCTATGTCCTATGTCCTATGTCCTATGTCCTATGTCCTATGTCCTATGTCCTATGTCCTATGTCCTATGTCCTATGTCCTATGTCCTATGTCCTATGTCCTATGTCCTATGTCCTATGTCCTATGTCCTATGTCCTATGTCCTATGTCCTATGTCCTATGTCCTATGTCCTATGTCCTATGTCCTATGTCCTATGTCCTATGTCCTATGTCCTATGTCCTATGTCCTATGTCCTATGTCCTATGTCCTATGTCCTATGTCCTATGTCCTATGTCCTATGTCCTATGTCCTATGTCCTATGTCCTATGTCCTATGTCCTATGTCCTATGTCCTATGTCCTATGTCCTATGTCCTATGTCCTATGTCCTATGTCCTATGTCCTATGTCCTATGTCCTATGTCCTATGTCCTATGTCCTATGTCCTATGTCCTATGTCCTATGTCCTATGTCCTATGTCCTATGTCCTATGTCCTATGTCCTATGTCCTATGTCCTATGTCCTATGTCCTATGTCCTATGTCCTATGTCCTATGTCCTATGTCCTATGTCCTATGTCCTATGTCCTATGTCCTATGTCCTATGTCCTATGTCCTATGTCCTATGTCCTATGTCCTATGTCCTATGTCCTATGTCCTATGTCCTATTTCCTATTTCCTATTTCCTATTTCCTATTTCCTATATTTGCTAAAAAAAAACTAGTCGCCCCAGGGAAAAAGGGAAAAATGAAAACAATGAAAATGTGTTAAATCAACTTCATCTTAACACTTTTTGGAAACAAAAATTTTTTATTCAATTTTTGAAAATGTCACTTAAAGACCTTCGTCTTCTGAACGCTTCAATTATGGAAAATCCCTTGAGCTACTTTAGTTTCCAAAATTAAGAAGATATTTTTACCTTCACTTTTGGTTGATGGTTTCTGATGTGCAACATAATGTATAGGCATTAACTAACGCTCCATGAAACGGATGTGACACATTACTCAAGAAGGATCCTTTAAATCCCTTACCTCGTCTTCCGCATCATCTTCGTCATCATCGCCATTTTATTTATCATCACCTTCTGTTTGCTTCTCATAGAACTAGTCTAATTGACAGTCAAGATTGAGGTAGGAAAAAGGATTTACCATCTTTTAGCAAGGATGATAAACTTGATGAACATTACAGCCTTTTGGAATTGTCATAATGACAATGTAGTCATAAGTCAGTTGGATGTTACTTCAAATGGCGTGGTGTTTTAATTTAATGCAATAAATTTTATATAAGAAATGTCTGTTCTGTATGATGAAGGTTTAGGACTATGGGTTGGGATTTTGTATCATCATTCTCTAGATCCTTGTGCAGACGTAAGTGTTGACTGCTAAGGGCTTTTGTAGTACATCATACATTATTAAGGATACCTAGTCGTCATATTACCACATCACATACATACATAAAATTGTTCATGTCCTCGGGTTGTGGCGTGAATCTGAGTGCGGTTATGTTTAGAAGTTACGTTTTTTGACGGTTTATAAAACAACAAACCAATGTTGGTTTCTGACAGTTTTGAATTAAATTTATATTAAGCACTTTACATAATGTAATAGCTAGATGTTTGGGGAAAACAAGAGATTTAAAAAATTTAATGTACAGGGTGTTTTATTAGCTGCATACAAAGCTTCAATAGTTGCTGTCAAAGGTTACTGTAGAAATCGACTGTTTTTTACTTATGACTGCGAAACCGTTAAAAATTCAGTTTCGATACCTTATCCATCTTCATAGAATTCAGCAAACATGAATTAGTAAATACAATTGGACTAAGTGTTCACCCTTGAGGAACTCCAATACAAGTACAACAATACGAAGAGTTTATTTAAAGTTTAGTTTGAAATAGAAGTGAAGTAAAAACAGAAAATCTGTAAAATTTTCTAAAAAAAAGGATTAAGTTTCAATATATGTACACACAATGATAGCAATGAAAATGTAAAAGGGAATATAATTCCAAAAATTTGGTTTCCTTAATTCCATCCAGTTCTATGGAAATATTTTCAATAAAATTCCATGCATAACTACAAGTGAGTATTGTTCAAATACAAATAAATTATTTCCAAAGAATTAAACCACATCAACGAGAATCATCAGAAGATACATAAATCTACTTCGATTACTTCTACATCCATAAGATTAAATATATGTAAATCTTAAAGATACCCACTTCAAAAGGGAATTGTATAATTTTGCAGGTATTTATGAAATCTCAGCTTCTGCATGATGCAATTTTACGTAGGTACATAATATGTATGTATATTTTTGTATAATCCTCTTTTCTATATGAAATTCTTATGAATAAAATATACACAGAGAAAAAGAAACGATGTAAAATTATATTGAACTTAAATTCACTAATAAAGGACGGGTTGATTTTGACAGTTGGTGGCGGCCATATTGTTTTTTCACACCGAGAAACCATATATTTTAAGAATCCTATAACATCCCGTTCCAAATGTCATTCCGAAGCTACAGAATCGGCCGTTGCTTAAATCTGGAAATTTTTTATCGTTACCATTTCAGTCGCCGAATTTGCAAACACACACAGTCACACATTTATTTTTTTAGGTAAATTTTGGTCCAAAATATATCGTCCCTTTTCAGTCTCGTCTGTAATGCTCCCGACATTAATGATATGAAACCGAAACTTTTCTTAATGGTTGTATAAAATATTTTTGTATACAGTAGAAGCTCAAAAAAATTAACACACAAATTAAAATATAACAGATCATACTCATCATTGTCATTCATACCCAATTTTTCACCAGTTTTTTTTCTAAATTTACGTATTAAAACATGTTCGAAAAAAGCGTTCCAATTGATTTTACAGAAACCCAAGGGTTTAAGCATCCCAACCAAAATTCAGCTTTGTATACGTTTTTGGATATTATCGAACCAACATTTTTTATCAAAATTTCACACACACTGATAACTTCCCAATTTGAATTTATTGTACAAAAATGGCAATTTAATATTCGTCAATATTTTATCATTTTTAGTTATTGAAAAATGCATTATGTTGAAAATAAAATACATTTGAAGTCAATATCATTACTTGTTGTGATGATATTTAAATCGAAAAACAATTCTTGTCACTTTTCTGTAAATTTCGGTTTTAGTTTTTTATTTTTCGTAAAAAAAAAAATATCAATTGGATATTTGTCAAAGTTGTAGCATTTATTAATAATTGTATTTCATAAAAACTTATATGAGTTTGAAGTCAATATCGGTGCTCATTCTCGAGATATTCAAGCCAGAACACACTTTTTACCAACTTTTCTTAGAATTTTTTGTACTTTTTTTATTTTTTGTAAAAAAAACTGTCTGTTGAATTTTAAGTATTTTTTATAGTAAAATTATTTTAAAGATGATATCATTTTTCCTTCATTGTATATTTGCGCTCCAAATTTTTTTTTTTTTAGTTTTTACTCTTTAAAAAAATAACGGTATATTGAACTATTTCCAAATTTATACCAAACCTGTATTACATTGTTATTTACCCAATAAAATTTATTTGAAGTCAATAGCATCATCCGTTCCCGAGATATTTGCAACCAACTTAAATCTTCACTTTTTTTTAAACTGCTATGGTGAAAAAAACCGCTCGACAAATTTTTTTAAAAATTCTTTTGGCATACGTACGAACATACGAAAAAAGCCTTCTAACTTTTTTAAGTTGGTTCCAAAATTTCGTTTATCTTTTTGAACAGTTCAATGATCTCAAATTTATTCAACTTTTAAAACTGTTCACGTTTTCTCGATTCTACTGTATGTTAATGAGTTTATTCTGTTGGTATCAAAACGTCACACAAGTGGTGTTGTTTAGAAAATTATCGTATTAAAATACTTCAATAAGAAAATGTTTTGGTAATTTTTTTTTTCTGTGTACTTACTTGAGGAGAAAAAAGATAACCATCTTTTACCTTCTCGCTTTAGAGAAACCATATACTAACTATCTGCGATGTACTCACGTCACAAACGAACACGTCTCGTCTATTTTAATAAAGGGAAGACGAAGTCACTGAATTCCACTACCGGTACCACCGTTACCACCGTTTCCTCCCGCCATAAAGATTCACACAAATTGACAGCCATTAAAGCCAGGAAGCGGCACCATGTTGCTTTGCGCAGTGAACCATTTAATCTACTGCTACATACTAACTTCCGTCATTTTGAACATCTCATTCTTAGAATCTACAATCTACATTGCTTAGCTGATGCTGTGTTTCCATAAAGCCTGCGACATAATTGACTCTAATTTAATAAGCTCAAAATATCATTAATCTTTTTTTTTTGTTTTTCTTGAAAACAGCACGTTTTGTGTTACTTAGCTACGCCAGCTCCACCACCACATCGAGAAAAGTCTCGTCACATCTCTGGATATATGTAAGGTAAGGAAGCTCTCTAATGCTAGGCTTGAAGCTCATCTTTAATAACATTTCCACTTAAATAAAATTCAATTATGCTAAAATGACTTTGAATAACAAGAAAACATGCAGGTTTTTCGTTGGTTTACTTATACATTAGAATATTCTTATATTTAGGGGACGGAAGTCTGTCATGGGGGGAAAAGAATACTCAAATACATACGTCGCGTCGGAAAAAAAAGCTGGGAAAAGAACGTCACGTGCGTCGTCGTCGTCGTGGTGTCATTCTTCCTTGTTTGTTGGCTCGAAGGAAGGTATAAAATAATGACAATGATCAAACGCATGTTGGAAACGAGCCCTCTTGTGTGCTACGTGACGCATAAAAAAGGAGCCAATATATCAATATTGTAAGTTTCGCAAACCTGCTTCCAAGACGAACCACAGCTAGGACGAAGGGTTCTTCTTTTATGAGCATAATAATATCTCGATATAATCATTAGATTGTAAAAAAAAAACACCGCTGCCGGCATCACATCAAACATTCAAACATTTTTCTTCCCAATTCAAAAAAAAAAAAACAAAAATCTCCATCCAAATGAGGCAATAAAATGACACCCATGGTGGCAATAATATTAAGCGACGACGACACAATAAATTTGGAAAAAACTTTGCCAAAGCATCCGACACATACAAGTACACTAAATGTGTCATTTTCTAGAGCCTTTCCAGTCTTCCAGACGACGACGGGTAAATAAGTCGTTTAAGTTTTGCGTCAAAATGTGTAATAAAAAAGAGTTCAAAGGGTTGCGTATGTTTGGTTTTGTTTTCGTGTAAGAATTTTGGGTAAAACAAAATGTCATTGACACTAAACATCAACTATACGGGTGTCTATTTGACAAAAACACAAAACAACAAAAAGAACATAAAATTACAATAAACATTAAAGTTGGTTTTTGTAGGTTCTTGGAATTACGGGCGGGCGTCTGTCTTTAAATTGAGTTTAAAATTACATTTTGTGAGGAAGACGGAATTTTTATTGCAATGTTGTTTTTAGTTTTTCTATGAAAAGAACACAATAGAATGTTGTATTAATGAATCCTAATCTACGGTCACAATTCTTCGTCTTAGAGTTTCATTTTGTATGATATTTGACTGGCAAAAAATTGTACCTCTAAGTGTCAAGTGATATAACTTTAAAGTTGTCACTAGTCCAAACAACATTTTTTCCAAAAGACGTAATACATAAAAAATGTCAAAAACGACTTTCCTTAAAATTTGCCAATTTTGACTTTCGTTGATGTGTCACTATGAGGACAAAATTTGCTGTCAAAAAGTGTTGCAACAATACCCAGTGACGGATCCTATAATTTTATAGGTTTCGTGAGGAATCCAAGGGTACAAATGTCAAAAAAAAAACTTCAATTTCTTGGAAAAATAAGACCTGTCAATTTTCAAATAAAGTGGAAACATTTTAATCTCTGAAAAACATTGTGTTGAAATTTTGAAAATTTTAAATAAGACATTTAACAATATTTGTATTAGTATCCAATTTTGGTTCCTTAAACTAACAGTAACTTCAAAAACATCATTTTCTGTCATATGTTGGTGAGAAACGAAAAAATTGAGGCTGACACTTTGACAAGACTTTTTAGTGGATAGCTGTCAAAAAAAAATTAAAGCACGATTTATTGAAACTTGATAGTTCTTGATTTTGAACATGGATAAAATGTCACGCAGAAGCTTAAATATCGGCTATAAGAAAGTTTCGTTGATTTGAAAAATTTTGGTTTCTCAGAATAAACTTTACATTTTTTTTGGCGAAAGTGATATCAAAAATATTTGAAAACGTGTTTTGTTTCTTGAAACCAAAATACCAAAAAAAAAAAACTATCTAAAAATCTTGGTCTTTTCTTGAGAGACAATCACGAGACGAGATCGATACTAGACCGAGACTTTTTCCAAGCGCTTAATTTGAGTTAAGTGATGGAGCTTGGATTTCATGTCAACCTCGTAAAAATGTTTATTTCAATTAGTAACATCTGTCAAACTAGCTGTCTTATTTATTTATTTGGCTTAGTAAAAGCTTATCAGATCACTAAGTTTTGACAACCAACATGATTGGTGAATACTTGAATGAATAAAATATTTTTCACTGCGTCTAAACGTAGCCTTAGGGTGGCAAATGGCTGTCAACAAATTATTAAACGACGACGTCAGTTTAACGAAAACTCTTATTTAAATTCAAAAGACATCTTAATTGACATTTTTTTCCGCAGAATTTCGTTAAATAACTTTGTCAAATAACATAAAATATTCTCTGCCATGATATAAAAACAAAAAAAGTTCCAAACTACGGGCAAAATCTACTGCCAATGTCCAATAGCAACTAATCTTCCATTTACTTTGCGAATCTCCATCTTGACTTGCCTATATCCAATCCATACAGAAGTCTCTATATCTTTGCCAAAATGTAGACACAAATTTGTCGAACTTAACAAACTTACAAAGGACTAAGGAAGGACGAAGCACTGATGATGTTCTTTGAGTCCCTAAGTTAAAATAGGATTTTATTATGTAAATGAGACCAGCAAAAGAGAAATGTGTCAAAGATCAATATCACATTATTATCGAATGGACTTTGTTTGTTGTTGAAAGTGACAAAAAAATAGTTAATAAGAGTGTCATAGGGCAAAGTCATGGCCACATAGATCTTTGTCTACAAAAGAAACCATTCTTTTCATCATTTACATGCAAATATATGTAGGTATGGATAAGAGTAATGTTAACACCTTGAAAAAAATGTCCTTAATAAAGTGTTTTTGCATCAATGACGGGATATACAAATTATAAGGACAGGCCTTATAAAAGAATCGTAATGCTAATTATTTTTAGGAGATGATATCAAAGGATATACAAAAAGAAAAAAAAGAAGAACTGAAGAAGGAATTCACCTTTTTTTTTGTTTCATTTCTTTATAATAGGACTCTAGGAAAAAACTGAGTTTTCTTTGTAAAAATTAATTACATTCATTTTTGCAACAAAATAAAAAATTAGGTATAGAAAATTCATTTTTCTGTTACTTTGGGAAGAGCACGGTATTTCCTTTTTAAGTTCTGTGTTTATAGTTTGAAAATTTTACTTGAAAATATCTTCCAAAAAATAAAGGAATGAAATGTTATTTGATTTTTTTTTGAGTCGGTAAAGTTGCTGAACGTGGTCTAATTTTGTTTTGGTATCAGTTGGTGGTTTCTATCTTTGTATCTATGTTTCAAGCATTAAGTGAAAAATAGATATGGTAACAATAAAAACAAAATTGAAATTTAATGAGTTTTCAAAACGAGGTATAATTTAGTAAAGTGCTTTCAAAAGCCAAATCAACTCATTATTCAATTAAAATTTCATTTTTTTTAGGACAAAAAAAAAAAACCTGTAAACGTAAATAAATAGATAATACCTTCAATGTACTAATTGATGAATAATAAATATCTTTCATAAGCAACAAAAATCCATAAATATTAAAATAAGCATTGCTTCATACGAAAACGTAATAATGTATTATACTAATTGAATTTATAATAAGTATGTATTTTTTTTATTACACTTGTCATTGTTTTTTAGGATGGTTATTCAATTAAATTAACTGGAAGCAGATGTTTATTTTCATATTAATTTCATCATTTCAATTTTATGATGTTTAATTTATTTTTAGTTTGTGTTTTTGTTTTTTCTTTTTTAAATAAACGGTGAATGTGATTTTTGACCGGAAATCAATATTCATTTTTAAAATAGTTCATGTTTGGTTAAACATTTGGTTTTTTGAATTTAATTACATCTCATTTATGAAATTGCAAAAACCATAATGGTATTATCTGCACAGCTGTACATTTAAATATGTATGAATGACAGGAGATTTTTTGTCATTACCTAATGGTAAAATTTGGAATTCGGTTGAATTTTCAATAATAATGTGTTTGCAGTACTTTTTTTCCATAACTCTCGGAAGGATTTTCACAATATCCTATTTCGTAAAAAACTTTAGGTGCTAAAAATAGAATGCAGATAACGTGAAAAATAAAATCTGGAATGCATTTTTTCGAGATTAGTAAGTTTGTTTGCAACTTAAAGTTATTGAGCTTAAAAAAAACTCATTTTGTTAGCACCCTAAGCCAATCGATTAAACCATTTCGATAACATAAATTCGATTAAGCAGAAACTTATAAACGCAACTAACTTCACTTTGATATGATAACAGTGAGTTAAACAAATTTTATTGAAAGTTTTTGTCACGTCGGGAAAAAGTAAAATTGAAGAAGACAAATGTCAAAGAAGAATGTAGAAAACGAATAATCTTGAAAATAATGGATGAAAAAGAAAAGAAAAGCTGTATTGGATTGGATATAAAAAGCTTATAGTTTAAAACTCTTTTTGTAAATTTAAAATTTTGTTGGATTTCGAAAACTTGTGTTAATTTTACTTTAGATTTTGCTAAGTTTTGTTATTTTTTTTTTTAATATTGTTTTTTTATTGTAACCTAATTTACAACTAAAAATAAGTTAAATTAAAAATTAAATTACAAAAACGTATTTTCTTTCTAAAATACAATCTCGAAAAAAATTTAATATTTTTCAAAATTCTTGTACGTTTAAGATTTTTGTCTGTTCGAGATTTGTAATTTTAAAAAATTTAAGAAAAATCGCCAGATGTTCTTAATTGATAAATTACGATTTACATTATTTGTATATATTTAATTCGCATGGATTGTACTCTGTATTAATTAATTTTTTTTTTTCAATTTAATGGGGTATCACTTTAAATTACCATGATTATCTAATTAAACTAAAATTAATTCTGAAAGAAATGGTCTAAATTGAATTTGCGCCCAATTGCTAATGTATTTTTGCTTTAATTAAATTGACTTTATTTCACACACAAAAAGTTAAACCGATTCAAATTTCCACTTATGTAAATGAAAAATCTGTTTAACCAAAAATCAAACAGATATACATTTAATTTAATACAGATTCTATTTGTTTTTTAGCATTTCACCTCTCTTTGTGTAAAATGTAATACTTTCACACTCTTCTAATCCTTCTATTGAACTGATTTAAAATTTTTTCAAAATAAAAAACTCAGAAAATCCCCAAGGATAAAAAAATGTCCATTTAAGGAAATCAATATCAAACAAAATACATAAATAATAAATCTAATATGTAATTTCCTTAACCCATTTGTAAAACTCACCAAAAATTCACCAAATTCGATTGCTCACCGTTTAATTTTGACAAAGCAAATATTCTGCTTCCCCCTACAAAAAAAAAAAAACGACAACAACAACACTTGTCCTCCTTTTTTTGCATCATAAATCTCTTAGTCCTTAACAGTATAATAATGTTGGATCATCAATCTTGTTAGTAGGAATATCATATTTTTATATGAAAATCAATAATGTGGAAACAAATTTAAGATGAGATACTTTTTCATCGGTCGTCATCGTCATCATCGTCGTCCTCCTCATCGTCATCGTTCTTGGGTTTCGAGAAGAAGGAAAAAAAAAAAAAAAACACAGAAAAATATAAAATATGTCTCAAGGATATTATATGCGTCTGATTGAGTTTTATTGCCGTTTTGCCTAGATGTATATGTACATACCTTTGGAATTGAATGAATGTATGTATATTATGTGTGTTGGTACAATTTTTTATATTCTACCTTGAATTATCATTTATATGTCCTCTTTTTTACTGTTACTTGTGCCATAACGAGGATATAAGTTCAAATTATACTTTGGCAAATAAAAACGAAAGAAGTACTTCGAATGTGCTTGAGGCAAACACAAACACAAATATACAAACTCATACAAAATACAATACATTTCATATTCATCAGATATTCAACACTGTATCCACCCAAGTCCTTTTGGCAATAAAAATGACAACGGATATTTTATTTCATTTTGCCACCACTGCCACCAATCTCTCTCTCTCTCTCTCTCTCTCTCTCTCTATCTCTCTCTCTTCCTCTAACAAACGGGTCTTCAACTTTATATCAAATATATCTCAAAGATATGGATATAAATTGAAGCCTGATGTCAATTACAAATAAAAATATGTGTGAACATAAAACTCGCAGTTAGCTGCTACTCCATACTCGAATAAAATAGAAAAGAAAAACTCATGAAAATCATTTGGAAAATATTATTTATTGCTTTGAAGCATTGTTAACATTTTTATTGAGCCTTGGCTCTCCCCTAAGTTCCGTATTTGCATGAGAAAAGTTATTGTCCAGCAAAATATCGTAAAAAAGACGGTCTACATAATATGTGTAATAAATATTCGATCCTCAATTGATAAGATAAATCCAAGACAACCCTCATTTTTATTTACAAAGGGGGTTCAACATTTTGAGCTTTTGAGGAATTTTAAGGTAAAGTCACAGTCAATTATCTCGTGAGATATGGGGATGAGGTTAAAATGGTTTTTTGGTGAAATTTAAATTTTTCTTCAATATTTAACATCTCTTACATCTTGAACATGAAGGCTTTTTTAAAATTATGAATTGGTCAGTTAAAAAGGATACTTCCATTTTTCTTTTTGTTTCGAAAAAAAGGTTATCTGAATTCCTTAGGATCATCAAAATCCATTGGGGATTTATTTCAAATTATTTTTCTTGATTCATGAAAGTGACCCACTTTGTATTTATTATTAAACTGTTAATAAAGGTCTTAAGAGCTTTTCAACCCACAACTACATAGCTTGGGTTTGATTTAATTACATAAATTGCTTTAGATGGAATCTTAAAATATTTATTTTTTTGAATATTGAAGTGGTTCTTCTCGTGTCTCCGACAAAATTTAGTCTCAGTTATAAAATGGTAATTAAAACACAAAATTAAATCAAAGCATTAGTTTTAGTATTAATTTAAGTTGAAACAGGGCTTAATCCACACAAGTCTGATCCTTTACTTTTTAGACAAACACTAAATAAGTGTCCATTTCAATATCAAACAAAGAAAAATTATCTTAACGGATGGCGTTCAAGTTTTAAGCTCCTTTTAGACGATAAGTTTTCATTTCAGTTTTTAGTTCAGTTATCAGTTCAACTGTCAGTTTAGTTAAAATGAAACTCAGTTCGGTGTTCAGTTCATCAGTTTAACTGAAAACTGAACTCAAAACTGATGGGAATTCTATCAGTTTCAGTTTCAGTTAAACGATTCAGTTTTTGTGTTTAGACATCAGTTTAACTGAAAGCTTAATTGATAGCTCAACTGAAACTGAAACTGAACTGATCGTCTAAAAGAAGGGGCTTTATAGTTTAACTCTTCTGGTTTCAAGGTGAATTCTGAACTTCAGTTTAATTGAACTTCTTTCAAATGCGTAATGTAACGTAACGTATAGAGAACGTCACTTTTTTGAAGTTTTTCAACTATCTTTCCTTGTCTTTTCTTTCCTTTTCTGATGTAAAGAAATCAAGAAAAATAACAAATATATTTTGTCAAATGTCAGCTGATTAATTAAAATGTCACTGTGGTAACTATTTTTATTTGCTCAACTGACGTTTAAACCACTGAATACTGTCAATAAGTTTGAACTGCCAAATAAACCTGCTTCAAGGTTTAGATGTAACTGTGAATACCGAATAAATTCCTGAACTGAAGCGTTGAACTTCAACTGTGAAACTGGTGGTTAATTTTACCAACTATTTATGCTACCTAAATTCTGGTACTGCCTTAATTTATTTGGCCATTTATAGATCATGTATTTTTTAACCATATTTAACAGTATAAAACTTTTTGTTTAGTGCTTTTCTTCAACAGAAAAACTCAACAAGTATCAAATCATTTTGGAATGAGTGTTTTTTATCTGCATGAGAAATTTCGATGGTTGTTCTTTATGATTTGACAGTTGGTAATGTCAAACTATGTTAACATTTCTGTTCATCAAGGTTTGACACTTCATCCTGAATCATTTAACGCCAGAACAATACTTCCAAATTGTTAAATCTAATTTGAAACCATCAACAAGATAATGAAACGAGCTTACCCAAGAGAATATTGCTTTTGTATTGGAATATTTTGGAGAAGACACTTAAATGACGATTCGGTGCCATTTTCAACGTCTTTGTCCTTCGAATTCGTATACAATTTTAGGTCAATTTCTTAAGCTAAATATTATTTCTCGACTCCAATATCTGTCCCGTATCTATTACAAACATACATCACAAAGTTTAAAGAATCATAAGAGCAAAGGTTCCGCTTGATTGTTAACAGAAAACTAAATAAAATATCATTCTTCCAAGAATCATTGCCATGGACCAATGAATTCCCGAAATACTTACCTATACACAAAAGTCGATTCCTTTTATTGATTCTACATACAGAATTGAATCTATTTATCGTTGTGTTGTATACAATTCAAGGATAGAGTTTTTTCGTCGAATAAAAAAATAAATAAGTTTAAAAACTTTGTTTCAGACACTTTTGCAAACAGATAAATTGAACAACCTAATTTTATCCTAACATAATTCACAAGAGTAAAAGTTGAAAAGTTTACTTTCAATACCGTATATCTACATACAATAAATATTTTATATGTTTATAGATTGTGTTTATCGATAAGAATTTAAATAAAATAATAGAATAGACAACTTGATTTTAATAAATAAATTATTAAAGTAGCTTTAAGTTGATTTCCTTAAAAAAAATGTATTGACTTTTGTTTAAGCAGTGAATAATAATTTAAGAAAAATTATGAAAAAATCACGAAAACTTTTCATAAAATTAAAAATGCCAAGTAAACAAAAAAATTATTAACTTTTTTTTTGTAAAATTTTGGCTCAATATTCCACAACGACACATATTTATTTTTAGATAATTTGACGTTTTAATTTAAAAACACCAAAATAAATGACGTTTTGCACAAAAACTGATACTTTGCCTAAAAAAAATTTAAAAACTACTATAGATGTTTGTTGCTACATGGCACCAGAAAGGCTGAACGGATTTGGATGAAATTTGCCCCAGAGATAGAGACTATAGTCTGGAATAGGACATATTTTACTTTTTATTCCGGTAAAATGTTTATTTTAAATATATATAATAAAAGCCAAAAATAAGTTTTAAATAATCTCCAAGACTGTCCAATATTCCAAAATTACTAACTTTTAATTTTTTGAAAATTTTACAAAAAAATATTCAAATTCAGAAAAAAATGTTGGTCATTTGGCAACGATCTTGATATTTTTAACTTCCAACGTTCTATTAACAACGTCCAAAATTTTCAGACAGGATTTCTAATTTTTTAAAATACGTCTACTACATAATTTGGCTCAAAATCAGCAAACAAATAAATCTGCCACTATTGTTTAAAAAAGAAACAGATTGTTTCTGAAGTTTGAATCAATCACCAGTTTTTCCGTGTAAGTTCTAGGAATCACATCTTTAAGGATTTTTGACATTTCAGTGCGGACTTGGCCAACAATTTGACACCGAATTCGAATGCTTTCTCTCAAAAAAAAAAAAAAACAACTTGCCAATTTCTTACAGGAGGCAGTCAAAAACAAAAATTTTGAAATGGTTAACAGGGGAATTGAACCAAGTTCTCTTGCAAGACACGTCTATGTACTGAACATATGTAGCAACCATCACCCTTTGGGAATTAAAACAAATTCCAAATCAGTCAGCATCACACAAGAAGATAAATATTGTTAATTGTTCCGAATAAATCCTCAAGATTATAACTCTCCCATTTATATAAATTTCGCATAATATCTTTAACATAAATTAAAAGCTAAATTGAAAAATATTACATTATATTTCTTTTCAAATAAATCTTTTCATATAAACATACGCTATGTCAAAGATATAACTCTAATCTACAAATTAACTCCGCTTAACGATGATAAATTTTTCTATAAAAACAAAAACGAGGTTACGTATACGCCAAAGTGAACGACAGAGATATCTATTCCATTCATTCAACGTGACTTACTCAACCCAATTAATTATATCCTTGTTAAGTTAATTAACGAAGAATTATATAATCATTATCCTTTTTTTATAACTAGAATTTTGGACTTCACGGATCCATTTTTCTTATTTTCTTTTCCTTCACCCATTTGATCTCTTTTGTATCAATTTGTCACTCTGCCAATCGGTTCTTTTGGATCTTTTCTTTTACTATTTGATTCTTTCTTAGTGTGATATATGAGCTTGAAAGGATTCCAGTCTTCAAAAAAAAAAAAAAAAAAAGGGACGAAATGAATGCCAAGGACCAATATCGTTTGTCATCTTTTAGGTTTAACTTTTTTTCATTTTTCTTCTTTTTTTTAAGAACAGAAAAGGTGCTTCCATTTTAAGGGTTTAATTTTTCTTAAACTTTTTTATGTACATTCGTCGGTTTGTATATCAATAAGTGATGAAAATTTTATACCTTCAAAAGTTCTGCTTAGAGCAGATATGGATCGGATTATGAGACCGAATAGCAAAATGGTTAGAAGGCAGGATTGGAATAGAAGACTCCTTCTTTGTTCTTCGTCAACCACATATAACGACAACTTGGATGAAATAAATTATCTTTGAGATTTCGAACAGAAAAAAAAATATATATACACATTTCAGCTAAAGACTCCAGAGAATACATTCAACCTACATACATACTCGTATATCTTTTGGTGGTGTTGAAAATTTCGCCAAGAAAATAAATGATAAGCGGCATTATTAAAATCCTTAGAAGTTTTTTTTTTTTCTTTGTTTCTTTTTTTCTTATTTGATAATAGAAAAGGAAATTTGGCATACTGAAAAGTTTGAGTATGTATATGTTTGGGGGGAGGGATGAATTTTGTAAAAACAATTTACTTCTAAGGATGGAGGGAGTTAATGTCGTCTGGGGAGGAGAGTTAAGCAAAGTTTACATTTTTACTTCTTTTTTTTTTTTGTTGAGACTTGTGATTTTACTTAAGGGAATTGAATTAAGTTTTATTTAATGCTAAGGCTTAGGAAAAACATTTTTAATCAGAAAGTTTTGAATGATTTGAATGATTTAAAGGAACAGAGTACATTATTTTCGTTCTTTTTTATTTTGCCTTCGTTCCAGATTGTTGGAGCCAAGGGACGTTCATCAAATCGAAATACATACACGAAAAAGAAAATTACTCCTTACTGATATTTTTGAATTTAATTCATTCAGAATTCTTTTAAAGGTAATAATTTTTAATAAAACTCTCATAATTTTATGAAGAGAAACTTCAAAATGTAATTTGAAACATCATAACATCAAAATTGGGTTTTGCGTTTTCAAATTCCATTCCAATCACCTAAAAACTTTTATATATCATTTTACCCTGTTTAGTATTCCTTGTTTTTTTTTTTTATTACTCAGTCTCAGTTTAAGAACACTTAAGATTCAACTTGAAAAAACTCTTAAGAATTTGTTGAATAAAACTTTTTGCCTTTTTCGGTTTACCCAAAATCATTCTGGATATTAATTCTTTTTTGTATAAAGTCTGAACTATAGCAACGACATCAGAGGATAAGACTTAACTTATTTCACTATTAGCCGAACCACTTTACGGGGAATCATAGAAACCTTAACGACTTTGACAACGACATCAACAACAACAACAAACAACAACAACATTAGAGTCCCAAAAGTGGGTACTTTTATTTATTTTCTTCAAAATCTCAAGTAGGTACTCGTTTATCTGAAAAGTTTGCATCTTATGTACAAAAATTAAATGGAAGAACCAAACTTAGAAGTTGCGTTGGTTAGTAGGAAGAGCCAAGTATAGTATTCTCGTATAAGTAGGTCATCTACTAGGAGTACTTGTGTACTTTAGATACTTCAGCTAAAGTCAACAAAATAAGGATGAATCTGGAGCGATTAAACTAATGGCAAAATGTTCAACAAAACCTCACAATGATAATGGCTGTAAGGAGTAGTTTTGAAAGTCTTTTGTTTGAAGAAGATTTCATTAAGTTCAAAATGTATAATACCCAACATAACCGTTTAAATAAAAAAAAAGAAATTCAATAGTTATGGTTGTTGAAGTCTTAAACCTTGGATCGATGGGTTTTAATATTATATTTGTATGTATGTGTTATTTCAAAATTCTTTTTATTTCTTCATTAATAAAAATTTCTCTCTCAATCTGAACACAATAAAAAGAAATCGAAATATTAATACTCCAAAGTTTTTATTACCTTCGGTTTTTTCTTTTTAAAATTTTGACAAGTTTCAAGGTTTCTTAAATTAAAATACATCGTTTTTATAAATTTGAAATTGTTAAACGATTCTCTTCATATTTTCGTACAATCGTAAATTAGGTAAAATAAATATATCGACTTTAAACAAATTAAATAAAAAACCTTGATAACAAAGAATGTCATAGCTTTTAGAATACTTTTAAACTAAAGGGTGTTTTTTTTTAAACGTGTGGTTTTCAATCTGGCAATATTTTTTGACAGTTGTCACTTGTATATGATGAATTTGAACTTGCTTCGAACAACAATTGCAAATCATGCAAATTTATTACCAAAATAATAATTCGGTTCGCGCGACGAGATGGCCACCGATCCAGATTTTCGAAAAGAAAATTTTATTCAGCTATGAATATAAATTTACTTTGAATAAGCAAAACTTGCGTAATTGAATTGATCATATTTTTGAGACACCGTCCCGACACATCCTCAAAAAGTCACTCTTTAGTGTGCTCCGTGGGTAGAGGTTTCAAAAAGGCCATAATCTCGCAGTCAATGGGGAACGCTATATAGAGCCATAGCCCATGACAATTGAATTTTTCGTGTCTAAATTGGAGGATTTTGATGTGGACGGAACTTTGTTGCCATAAGATGGCGCTACATGCAATACAGTCCCCAATTGCTAGAAAAAGTTGTCGAAAATTGAACCTCCCGGCTGGAATTTATTTGAGCCAACTGTGGCTGTCACTTGCTCAAAATTATTTTTTAAACATAATGGCAAACCTTTATCTATATAATAAAGCTAAATTTTTGGCCATAGAATTAAATTATATGCATTTTAGATCTTCTTGAAAAACACACGTACAAAAACACACTTTATATTTGTGCAGCAATTTTTTAAAAGTTTTTCTATGCATTTAAAAAAAATAACGGTATGTTAAATTTTTTGCGAGTTTATACCGATAATGTGTTACATCAAAATCCCCACACTTAAATTTATTTTCAGTCAATAAACTCATCTCTTCCTCAGGTATTTGTGATCAACCAAAATATTCAAAAATTTTACGAAAGTCCTTACTGTACACAAATTTTTAAAATTGGGCCTGTTGATCAAAAAGTCAATATCTTTATTCGTTCTTGGTATATCGCCGACATCTCACTAGAAACTGACGTATTGAGATTCTAGATACCTTGTCAAAAATTTCAATTCGACAATTTGGACCGATAACAATATCTTCCTATGGGAAGTCAATAAGTTCGAAAATAAATCATTTTTCATTTAAGTCAGTCAATTTAAATTTATAAGCTCATAACATAACTTTTGTTAGCCTCGTCTTAACCCCGTCAAAATTGAAAAATGTCAGACCAATCTCGTTTTGGTCACAATTACATAATTTGAGTTTCGTATCGATCGAACGTTAATTTTTTTAATGAAAACATTCATTGAAAATATAACTATTTACGTGTTTATTTTTTTCGTTGAATGATATCAAATTTAAAATCAAAATCATTGAACTTTTATAATTGTACCCCAGTTGGAATGTACAATCAAATAAAAGTTTAAATTGAATAGTACATTTTGTATACGATAAGATAACACTACAAGGACGTACCTATGATTCATGATATGGAACAACACCAGAACCATAATGGCCAACTATACAAACCTATCCACTAAGGTTATATTCATCACAACACATGTTTTTGGCTCTGGCTCTGAAAGGATGCAACAAAAAAAAAAACACTTTTATATTCCAACTGCGTGAACATGGACAAATTCGGATGTCAGGATGTCCCTTAACAAACAACTATTGTCCACACCCAAGGACAATCCAAAATCCTGCATTATATTATTCGGTGTTATCTGTCGGATGAATTAGATTCATACACACACACACAAACATATCCTTTTCTGTACACAATTTTGTGCTGGAAATTGCAATATAGAAATAACAATTAGAAACTCGAGATAAAACATAACGTACGAGCATATATGTATGTATGTCCTTTGCCAAATGTACAAATCTACAAATGTGTGCGACTGAGTTTCGGCCTACGAATACTTGTATGTGTGTACAATTGAATGTATGTACATAAATATTGGACAGCATGTGTTAAAATGTTTTCCAATTAAAATCATTTCTCAGTGGAAGGACAAATACAATAGTGTTTTATAAATGTTTCGCCGAGTCCTGAATATAATTGATTTTTCGTTTTTTTGTGAATTCACCATGATCCTGATCAGCAACGGAGAGTTCGAAGAGGGGGAATACAAATTTCAAATGAATAAATTTAATCAAACTTATTTCAGTGGATTTAAATTTATTTAGGGTTTTTTTTTTTGCATTAGTAATTCATTGTTGATAGAGGTTAAAGGTAATGAATATAAAACTTCTGTGATGGATTCATTGGAGTGAATAAAACAAACAGTCTTTCTCTTAGCCGAAGTGGGAGTCTTGAATTTAATGATTTTGAAAAGTTCAAACAAAATTCTTCTATGAATCAGAAGTTGTGTATTTTGGTCTTTGAGATGAATGATAGATAGTTTTTCATTTAAAAGTGGTGGGGGAGTAAGGGTGGATAGGTTTTTGTAGTAAAGATTGGTAATATCTTTTGGGAGTTATATTTCTCATAAGAAGAATGATTTATTGATTTTTTCGAAAATTATTAAAAAAAATTTAAATTTTAAATCAAAATAACTTTGATATCATTTCAAAACCTTTTTATTTGAATTTTTTTTCTGTTACCTTTTGGTCAACGATAACCAAGTTATATTAGCCTAAATTAGACAACATGAACAGGACACACCAATGAAATGTGGTTTCAACAGGACATGCCTCATTGGAAATTCTGCAAGAGCTATTAAAGGGCATGGTTATTTCATGTGGAGGTTATATTGAATCAGCGTAACCGAGATCGGGTAATTCGCCCTGTTGAAGTTCTTTTTTAAGGGATTAAATATAGTTGCAGCCAGAAACCACAGTGGCCATTATAGCCAACATAACATATATTAAGCCATCATCAGTCTAATTAAGCCTAATGGACATTTTGGTTGCATGCCACCGAATAGAAGGCTTTTGACTTTTTGAGGGATGTACAATTTCACACATAAAAGTATCAATAAGATTTTTAAATTGTGTTTGAATGCCAAAAAAATTGTAAATATAAAACAAACTGTTAGTAAGTATTAATCTCTTTTAAAAAATGTATATCTTTGAGTTTAAGTTTCAACTCTTTGTACTTCAAGAGCCTAGCTGTACAAGTTTTTAAGAAATTTGCTAAAAGAACTGTAAACATTATATAAATCTTTGTAAGGATCTAATATTTTATGGAGTCTGCAAAAAAGTATGAAAATAAGTTTTTTTCCGACAAAATAGAATGAAGAAAACACCAAAATTTGTCTTACAATAAAATCAACACAAATATTAATATTTTAAGTTTCCAAATATTATACAAAAACCAATTCTTCCTTATGGTCGTTTATGACCAAAAGTTTGTGTATCTTCCAAATAATCTACTCAACTTATTTTCAAAGCTTAAATCGTTTATCATGCCATCATCTTTTTCGACCATTATAAAAGCAAAAAACGCAAAAAAAAATCTCTCACCAACTGCAATGCAATGAAAGATTTATGGGTAAACCAAATAAACCATTTATCAGATTTCCAACTCCATCCAAAAATACATCTTTTCATACAAAAAATAAAGAAAAAAAAAATAGAAAATAACCAAAAACTCAACCACAACACTTTATACCGGAAGTTGGACGGGAAAAAAAATATAACTAGCTTTTTTCATGTTTTTATTTTGTTTGTTGTTATTGCTGTTTTGTGTTAGTTTTTGAGAAAACTTCGTCTTTACCAAATGTTTGTAAGTTTTCTTTTGTGTGATTCGACAAATTCAGGAGATAAAATAAACCAAAAAAAAAAAAACTTAGAGATAAATGCACGACGATAGATATTATGTAGAATGAATTTAAGAAAGAAATAAAGGTCACTTCTGGGATTAACATTGTTGTCCTTGGAAATTGAAAATTTTCTGTAATACTTAAAACAAATTGTAACTGTCAGTAATGTATGATAATAGCTGTTATTCAGCGACAAGGTTATAAAATATTTAAAAATAAAAAAGTACTCATACGCCTGAGTGTACTATTCTTATTTGGTCGTTTCTAGATACAAAATAAATGCACGGCTCATATAAGACCTCTTTAATTTGGACTTTATATGAATTTTTCATGTTCAATGCTTTTAAATAAATTGAATTTATCATGTCGAAAAAAGGAAGGAATACTTTTGACTAATAAGAATTTGGAATTATTCTAGATTTATCGAAATGGTTATTATATTGGTTCCGATTGGTTTCGTTTGATAGAGTACATTTATATGAATTATGTATTGAATTCAATATTGACCAATGAAACTATTGCAGGAGTCCATTTGTCTAAGACAAGTTAGTTTCTTAGACTCGACTACCTACACATTTCACCACCGACATTTATTCAAAGAAAAATTTACTTCTTAAAATTTGTTAACTATTTGATGAAAATGTCAATTTTACTGAAATTTCGTCATTCAATATTTGACCATTAGTTCCAAATGTAAAAAAAGCTTTAAGAGTTTTTATTTCTGTGCAAACGAAATTTAGAATTAAAATAAAATAAATTGAACATATTACAAAAAAGTACGTATATATTTTAATCTTTCCCGAAAACTGTCTATTTGTTAATATTTCTGTTCAAAGTTCTTTCAAAGCAATTCAAGCAAAATTATTATGTGTAATTTTAGCAAATTACATAACATACCTAAAATAGGATTATTCCACGAATAACGTTCTGTAAATTAAAGCATCCATACCATGCTGCAACAATTATCATCCACCTGTTATTCAATGGAAATCTCATTATAGCCAGTAATGAACTATTCCAAAAATAATTTAATACCATCCTTAGGTACATTACTCCTTTTTTCCACTCTCTCCGTGTCAATTACACATGTCATGTCAAAGTTCGTCTGCATGTGGAATTCTCTTTTCAAGTTGTGGAATATCAAAGTGAAAATTCTACACCATAATGGTATCAAGCATAATTGAATTACTTCGAAACATAATGTTAACCCCGAAATAAATGTCTTAAGGGAATATACATTTTTTCTCCCCTTAACAAAAAATAAAATAAAACAAACAAATAATATCCCATTCAACAAAAATGACGAAAAAAGGATTCAATATTCATTGTTGTTTTTTTCTATTTAAAAAAAAAAAAACGTGTTCACCATTTTGTTGAACAACATCCCCTCCTTAAAAAAACTCATCGCTTAAAATAATATGTCTCAATCGAATTTTGATAGCCGTGTGTGTTTATGTTGAGTGTAGGGTGTCTTCTCTTTTTGAAATTTATTCGGTCTTGGTGTTTTTTGTAACCAAATTGTTTCCATTTGTTTAATATTCAAAATAGACACAGGACCAGGAGCGCATCGAAAACATTTTGCATAAGTTGGAATCGATGTCTTTTTAAAGTTACACAAATTTTAAACTAGCAGGTTTTTAATGGAATAAGCGGTTGAAAATTACCTCGGAAATGTTTTTAAATTCTGAAGTCGTGAATTTAAGCTTTATAAGGACAGAAACTAAACCGCGGTCTGGACTTGTGTTGGTTTTTTTCATTTTTATAAAATTCAAATTAAAAATTTTGCTAAACGGCTAAGTGCTTAAATAGTTACCCAATGGCTAAAATTGCTACTAACTTAATACCCCAGTTTAAAAGGAAATTTTAATCAAAAAGGGATCAAATAAAAATGACGAGTTGATGTAATTTGTTTTGAAAATAAAAAGAAGTTGTAAGAGTATGCTTTATGGGTTGCTTTTAGCTTGAATTAAATTTTTTGATTGATAACTGGTCGGATTATTATCATATGAAGAGGGTCATTATCGGAAACTGTCAAAATTTAAGAATTATAAAATAAGTAAATAATTGACCTTAAAAACAACAGTTTAAGTTGATTTATGCTTTTGAAGTCTGATTTATTTGAACAAAGTTTGACGTAGAATATGACACACTTGACGAAAATGGAAGGGAAAAGCCTATTTTTAAAATAAATTAAAATTGACAGCTTATATATGACTTTCATTTTTTAGACGGTATCCCATCCCATAAGGTTTATTTTTGTCAGATTTTTCGAATTGAAATTTTTAATAAATATTGACGTTCCAAGGTCTCTAGAAACTAAACCCGTCATTTTTTTAGAGAGATGCCTGTGGGTGCGTACCCTCGTAAGTTTGTACGTTCAAGATACCGTTATCGTCATTATTCGCGTAAACTTTAAAGCTTGACTTTATGAGAAAAAAATTCAAAACACTGTTGTTTTTTTTTTTAATCAGAAAAACTGTAAAATACAATAGTAATATACAATTTAAACTTAAATATAGTATTTTAAATACAATATTTGAAGCCGACAGACAACTAAAAACAAGTTATTGTCAAATTTAATTTAAATACCAGCATAAATATGTTTTTTGTAAAAAAAATAACTGAAATTAAATAAGTAGCAAAACAAAGTTTTTCACATCTGTTTAATTAAAAAAAAAAAAATAACTCCCTATGGGAAGTTAAAAATATTCTACCAAAAATTGTTAAAATTTGTTAAAATTTGACTCAAATAACTCAAGAATAAAAAATTATATTGATTTCGAATTAAATTTATTTTATTTATGTATTTTATTTCCTTATATTACAACTTTTATCGTTTGGTAAAATTTTGACAGTATCGTAACAGAAAAAAAAACTACAAAAAATGTCATCAAAAACTACCAAAAAATTGTTTTTCGATAAAAAATATATTAAAAAAGAACTATGATATAATTAATTAATAATAATCAGTTAAAACTTATAAATTTAGATAATCTATACAACACATACACAAAAATTGTTTTTAGTATTAAAAATAGTAATTAATTAAATGATTTAAACAATCAATTAAAAAATTGAATGAACTTAAACTGTAAAATCTTATTAGACCTCTGAGACACTTGAATTTTTAGAAGACGAAGTTGAAAAATTTTGGTGGCTTTGAGCTATCAACATTAGAGACTTATGTATCTCTTAAAAATTAGGGTAATTTTTTTTTTTTTTGTACAAAACAGTAATCTTTCGTTTTTAAAAAGTTAAAGTTTAAAACAATTCAAGATTTGTTGATTGATTATTATTTTTATAGACATTTTACTAATGCAACTTCTTAAAACCATTAACATTTCCACTTTTTATTGGATTATTATTTTTCCCTGAAGACTTTACATGTAGAATATTGACAAAATCTCTCTTTTGAATTTAATCACATATTTCATCAATTATAGGTTTTTATGCAACATGGCTAAAACTTCTATTCCCAGTAAATATTTGTTGGGGGTTTTGATTTTAAATTAACCATTCCATAGTCTTACAGTTGTTTACTTATGTTCAATCATATTCTATTTTTCCTCTTGTCATTATCTATATAATTTTAATTTTAACATATTTCTTAAAATTTTTGTCGCAATTGAAAACATTAGGCGCTTCTTTACTTCTTATATTTCTACGCCCACACTACATTACAAACGTTGACTTAATTCAAAGATTAAATGTGAGTTC
Organism: Scaeva pyrastri; assembly: GCA_905146935.1. Taxonomy (NCBI): domain Eukaryota; kingdom Metazoa; phylum Arthropoda; class Insecta; order Diptera; family Syrphidae; genus Scaeva; species Scaeva pyrastri. The sequence goes on along the minus strand of LR989928.1, from coordinate 10,217,739 downwards.
AATGATGTCATTGCCATTTATGAGTAACTGTTAAATATGGAAAGACAACAATTCTTTCAACGTCTCAACATGTGTATTTCTGCAGATAAGGCTTCCCACTATAAACTTACTTAGTTTTTATTTTAGTTTTAAATGTCGATATAGAATTTTTCTTAATCACGACTTCGTGTTTTTTAGATGAACAACTCAGTTAGTAAGTGGGGATATAGCTCAGTGGTAGAGCATTCGACTGCAGATCGAGAGGTCCCCGGTTCAAACCCGGGTGTCCCCTTAAGAAGTAAATTTTTTTTTCAAGGTTTTAAAATATCAAAGAAATTAATGTGGAATTTTGAATTTTGTTTCATTCAAATCTATTTTTTGCGGTAAAATCTATTTAAAAGAAAAATCTTTGAAAGATTGATGAAAAATCAAATATAACAAAACTAAGAACTTTCCATCATTTGTTTAATTAAAAATAATCATTAATGTGTGTTTCAAAAAGAGATAAGGAAATGCACTTTAGCACTTGAAAGATTTTTAATTTAGAAAAATGTTTTATCAGAAAAACGGATACGAATTTCCTATTTATGATGTGTGATTTATTTTTATGTGTACGTACATATGTATTTAGATAAGATAGGTAGTGCATAAACATTATGCTTTTAAATTGTTGTTTCAAAATATATCATGATGCAAGCAATTTTTAATTATTGAAAAGTTATCTATAATAATTATGATGTTTGAAATAATTTATCACTAGAAAGGTTGCACGAACACTATTATCATTGATTATTTGATTTGATGGTAGTTGAATTTTACTCCAGAAACAGTGAACAATTTTTGTGGCTTGCCTTGCAGAAAATTGTTTTTTCTTATAAAAAATTCTGTATGTAGGTACTCGTACATTTGAATAGATAAAATTTTGATGAAAATGGGTATGTGTATAGAAATTGTTCAAACTTCATTATCATAATAGGGTGATTCATTTCGTGGCTTGAAGTTGGTAGTGCTGGTATTTGACACCTATCAAACTCAGCTGTGATTTGAAGTGCCATAATATCAATTGATTTTTTGTAATATACAATAATGCATCGCTTAAAAATCGAACAATAACGTGTTAAAATTATTAAAACAAACGTAGGGCGGTAAAATTGTTAGGAAATTTGAAGGTGCTGTTAATCCGCATCCGTTCTCTGCAATTGAGAACGTCGTTTTTTGCATTTGTACTTGACAATTCGTCCTTATGAAGTTTTATTTACTTAACAATTATCTGACGTTAGGCAAAAAGGTCTTAAGTCAGAAACTGCAGTTGATGGTAAAACCAAATTGAAAATACTTATTATTATTATTATCTGCCTGGTTAAAATTTGTTTTAAAAAAATTACTAAATTATTACGATGGGAAGCAGATGTGCTAGACTTAAGTCGATGGAGATATTGTCAAAAAATGACATGTTTGGCCAACCATTAAAGATTATGCCAAGGACTATATGTGGAAACTGAAAAATTAATGATGCTGTTTTAAATAAACATTTAGTCGAACTTTAGGTCTATTTTATAAAGAATACAGTTTGAAAGTCTTAAAAACCTTGATCCTTGTTTTTTTTTTTTTCTTAAACTGAAAACTTAGCTTGGTTATGAAAAAAATTATGTTTCGTTTTCCAGTCTCAAAAGAAATTGTTAAAATTCGTTAGTTAATCATTTTTTATTATTAAAAAGATTTTGTGTGTAAAAAGTTAAATTTTAATTTCTACTTATTTACAGTCAAGTTCTTGATGGGAAATTTTCTGAAAAAATATGAAATGTTGTTTGGAAATATATGATATTTTGTCCATTTAAAAATTCAGAAACATATAAATTTCATTGAAGGATAACTATAGTTTTGATTTTTGAATCATCTTAAAAATCAAAAGGTTTTGTTTAAGAATTTTTAAGGTTTTAATTTGTTGATCTTTGTACTCTTTTCTGTGAGTGATTTTGGACGAGAATTTATGTTTTTGAACTGAAGCAATGGCCTTCAAGATTTATTATCTGGCTCAGGTTGCTATAAAAAGGACAAAAGTCGTCCACTAGTAGTTATTAAGTTATGCGTGCTTTATAGAATTAAACTTTATCTTTTTGGTGACAACAAGATAAAAGCAATGATTTACATAGTTTCAGTAGAAGTTTTGAAGAGCTTCTAATGCTTTTAAACAAGTATCCAAAAAATTCCTTCTGTTTTCTTTTTTGTTTAATTTTTAATATCACAAATTTGCGTAACTGATTCGTATTCGTCTTTAAAATCTACAACTAAATATCTTTTTCTATTATGATAACTTATTTAAAACCAAAACAATTCAATATAAAATTTGTTAGACTAATTTGGAGTTGTTGACTTTTTTTCTCTAAAACTCAAAGCTAGACATTCTTTGTCCCCACTCTGATTTTACATAATTCCGGTCCGCTCCTGCGTGTAAACATCAAAAACCACAAAAAACACTTAAATAGCTTTGATCTAAAAAAAAAAAACACATCATAGGGAACATACAAAATAACCTCTAAAAAATATAAAAATGATTTCGCTAAAAGAACCAACACACTAATGTCCTTGATTTGACTGAATTCAAAGAAATCAAGTCTAGTCTAAATAAACAAAATACCATTTTTGCTAAAAGATTCTCAGAATATCTTTTCACCTGCCAAAGGAATAACCAAAGTAAATTTGAATTCAGACAACGCATTACAAAATCATTTTCAAACATTCCTACACTCATACAAACGTCGAATCCACGCAATTCAACATCCATCGTTCCCAACACATCCATCCATCTGTGTACGAACCCAAACCGAAATGATTTCCTTTCACTCCAAAAAAAAAAGAAAACCCATGTCGAAAAGTGTGAAGCCTGATGTTGTCACATACATACACACACACACACAGGTGTATAAATATCCGTTTGGTGTGTACTTAGTGTATCATACTCATGTATCCTTTTTCACCTTGGAATGGAGAAAAGTGTAAGTGTATATAAATACTCATACACATAAGTCCCATTTAACGTCAGTGCTTGTATTGCATATTTTAAGGGTAAAAGGACACAATATTCCCATTTTCACATCCCTGACTGACAGACACAACACAGACACACAACACAACACGACCCCATGTGTCCTTTGCATTGCGGAAAATTGGTATGAATTAACGTTACGTTGGTTTATCCTGTGGCGTGTTGTGTTACACATGTTAAAGTGCAAGTGACAACAACATATAAGTGACATCCTGTGAGGCTTCAAGGCTGGAGGATAACTTGATAACGACAAAAAAATTTAGCATATTTTTATAATAAACGTCCATCTGTCCGTGTTTTTTTTTTTTTATTTTTTAGTTTTTATTTATTTATTAGAAACATAATTTTATTGAAGTTAGCAGTTAGCTTTTTTACAATTTTTGCTGAACTCTTAAATTAATTACATAATTCTGAGCAGGTGATGGAATTCATAAAAAATGTTAAGCAATTCAAAATCACATATTTTCGATCAGAAAAACTTTAAATCGATCACATTTGTTGCTTTTTCAAATCTATTTCGGCAACCACAAAAGGGATATTGATGAAATACTAATTTTGGAACTTCAAACTTGTGAGCACATTTTATTGTTTTTTTTTTTTCTTTTAACAATATGAATTCCATCACCTGGCTTCTAAAAGTATAATATTTTCTTTTTGTAATTTATTTTGATTTTTATTTTATTTTAATAATAATTTTCAAAATCCAATACATTTGGATAATATAATTATTTATGTTTGTTTTTAATTAAGACGACTATATGCATTTAATGATATGACGAATACTATTGTGCTGCTAGTTTTTTTTTTTATTTATTGTTTTTGAAAATGTTTTCTAAACATTGATGATCACTCTTTACTTTTTTTTTGTTTTTGTTTTTTTTTTTTTTTTTGGGAAGCACACTCATTAAGACGTAACATTCACTTAGACACCTTTGTATTTTCTTATCAGCATCGCCCAAACATCAGGATAGCGTGTTTGTAAGAATGTTGTTAGTTTTTGGGCATTTTGAGCTTGTTGGGGTGAACAGTTACGGCAATTGCGTAGAATCACTTCGGGAAGTGCAGCTGAAAGTAAAAGAGAAAAACAAAATATGTAGTAAATATACAAAAAAAAATATCAAAAATTTGTTAACATTTCATTTGAAACATCGATTCTACAATTGTACACTGAGGCGTATACGTGATTTTTTTATTAATTTTTTTTTCCTACCTCGCTACAGGAAAATACTGAAAATAAGACCTAGTCAAAGCTTACTACTACTAAATTTAGCTTTTGCTGAAAAATCCAAGTTTAAGCTTTAGCTTAAGTCAGAATTCATTTTTAAAATTTTCAGATATCTTAGAAATTACAATTGATCTCTATTTTGTCTTATTGTTCATTTAGGTACACAGAAAGAAGTAGAGTCCAACTTAATTGTGTTTTATTGTATTCGGAAGCAATTAGACTTTGAATTGTTCCTTAGTGTCCACTTATGGTACGTCTAATAGAACCAACAAAACTTATCTTAAGGCAAACGTAAATAATGACTGAATTTAAAATAAAATATATATGAAAATAATTTCCCATTTAAATTCACTCTCTAAGCCAAATGTCTGTAGATACTTTTGTATTCCTTGAAGAAATTTGTTGACGTTCCCTAATTGGCCATGGCAAACCCCCAAACATATCAAATCTACTCTTATATGGAAATCTTTAAATTCAATAATGTTTTTGCACATTTATATGTGTGCATTTAAGAGCAGTTAAAGTCTTCTTTTTTTCTGTACAGAATTTTCTTACAAGATGGTTATTGTGTTGTGCAATAAACATTTTTCCCAAATAAAATACTCCTCTATTTCCAACAAAATAGTTTCCCTTGAATAATATATCCTGTCTTCCTTAGTCATGAGAATGAATCTAAATAAAAATTCAAACCTACTCGTATATATGCTTGTGTGTGTATATAGATTGAATGTTAAATTGTAGGGAACACACCAATTTGAATCGACAAAAAGGATATGTCTTCATTCGTTTTCCTTCCGAAAGTAAGTTGCGTTGTCGTTGCTGTTTTATCTATAGGATATCCTAGACAACTCAACAAATTCACTTTCATTTTTACTCAACTCAGCAGCGCCCATAAAGGCTAAAAATAACAACCATATATTGAAACCTATCTCTCTGTACTTCACTTTTCAACTTGAGCTAAAACAAAAATTTTCCAGAATAATGTTTAGCTAAGTTCCATGCAAATTTCAACTTTACATGTAAACCAATTCCCCGGAGCAAACACTTCTAGTTAATTGAAGGATCTTGCTTATTTCCATTGTGCATTACTCGTATAAACAATATATAAACACATATACACACTCGTAGATGTATAAACTCATGTACACTTTTATTGAATCCTTAGGATACACATAACACAGCAAAACAAAACACAATGGTTTTAAGTTTAGTTTAGTTTTTTTCTATCTACAAATAGATACAACAATTTGTACTTGAAGTGGATATCCTTGCGGATGCAGTTTTGTTTTTATAGTTTTAAAGTTTAATTGTGATGTTTTCATTTGTTTTAGAGAGGATATCTCGCCAATAAATAAATATCAAGGGATCTAAAAGGGATACGAATTTAATTTCCGTTGTTGTAGACAATGTTGATGCATCCGGTTGTCGTGTTCGTTTGGATTTGTTGGAAAAAGGACAAACTTTCAACTTTGTATTTGTAGGATATAGATTCTTCTACTATATATAATCTACTCAATGCTCAATGGCACTTAAATATCCTTGAAAATATTATGCAGAAGTGAATTTTGTTTGGTGAAGTTAAATTGGATGACATTTTTTTTTTATTGTTGACTGAATTTATTTTATTGATCTTCTTTATTTGAGTCGAGTCTAGTCTTAAACTGATAGGATAGAGAAACTTAAGTTTAATAGTTGTGTTTTTATAACATTTCATCTACAAAACAAAAATAAGTTAGTTTGTTTTCGTTTAAAAAGTTTTTGTGAATTTTAGGATGCATAACTTTTGAAGTCACAGGAGACGTTGAGATGGCACTGACATCTACACTTCGGACACTTTACTACTTATTTATCTGTAAACAAATTTCAACATTTTTCAGTTTAAAAACTTAAGTAGAGCAAAGTTCTTTTTAAATTTAAAGGAGGAAATATTTCCTCCAGATTATCACACGCGAAGAAATAACGCCTGATTTTTTTTTCCTAATAACACTCGGAGTGTTTTGTAAATCACAATTACAACTGTGATTCAAAAATCTCTATTCGAAACAGGATTTTGAAATTATTTCGTTCTGTAGTAACTGTATTTTTAAGAAGTGAAATTATTTCTCATTCAAGTCGGAGTTATTTCAAATGTGAAATTATTTCCCATTTCATTCCTTTGGAATTACTTCAATACATTATGTTATAAGTTCCCTCGAAATAAGAACGATGTTCACTTAAGTGAAATGAATTTTATGAATTTATTTCATGAAATCTATAAACAGTTATTATCTTCATGAAAAAAATAATTATTAGAAAACTTTAGGATCAAATCATTTTTTATAAAATTCTAAGGATTCCATTTTACTGCTGTTTTTAATAAGAACGTTCATTTATTTTTCATTAGGTATATGAACGCAGTACTTGACCTGTTTTTAACGAAAAAAATCATTAAAAAGAGTAATTGTTTCATTAATATAAGGAACCTTTTAAGCTGTAGCACTAAAGGGCTTAAGTTATAAGTATTTTTAGATTTCGATCTGAAAATTTGACATTTATCAATTATTATTGTTGAAGCACAGATTAAAATCAAATTTAAGAGGCACTCCTGGCCAATATAAAATATGAAGATCTATTCAGGGTTTACCTCTGATTATTGTTCCATTTCAAATGCAGTCCTTAACGTAACAAACACGACACACATGAACGACAATTTATTCTCACCACAACATAAACTCATTGCAACTTCATGCTTAACCTCAACTTAAATCAAACTCAATCAACCTCTTACCCAGTAGAAGCATCATCGTCCAGGTGTGCCATGTCAAAGTGTTATCAAACAATAACTAATTACAACTAAATATACAAAATAAACTTTCCAACAACAACAAAAAACAACAACACACAATTTCCATGTAATTTAGTGGTGTGTGGCTAAATCTAACTCAACTTATACAAAATACCAATTGTTGTCCTTGACTCTCCTTGGGGAAACTTCAACTTTTAGTTGAAGGGTTAACCAATCTTAAGGGTTAAATTATTTATGTACCTAGATCCGGTTATATGCACCTGAATCTGAAATGTGCTGTGCTGTGCTGTGCGATGGCATGCCATCAGAAAACTTGTCGGGCTTTAGTGATGCTTCGTGCGGCTTGATATTACACCACCACAACAAGGAGTAGGTATACCCTTAAATGCACATAGGAACTTGAACTTTTGGTTATGACAAGAAATGTAAATATGTATTTTATATATTCCAAGTGCTCCATCCTCCGTCAGAGCACATTTTAAGCCCCTTATACTTTAAACTTTTGTTCCGCATGCACAAAAACACTTGTTACAAAATAAGATGCAAGGTTGAGTGTTGTGATGATGATCTGGATAGGAAATACGTTCCGAAGTTCCTATATACGAAGGCATGTCCTAGCAAATCCCACAATGCACCACGTACACTCCAGACAAATCTAAAAATATAAGTTCCTGAAACTTCATCACTCTATAGCACTCTAGCTTATAAAACTTCAGGAGGTAAGCACTGCACCGATGCGATGGAATTTTTAGTTTGCTGGGTTTGGTTTCTCTATAGTTATTGCTTAATCCAATCCTAACCTTTGGAAAAGTTAAATTACTTTGCATGAAAATAAACTTTGCCTATACTGCCCAAGCCTCGACTACTTTACAAAGCGTCCTTAATTACATTTTGCTCGGGTAAATTCGAGAAAACAAAAAAGAAACGGAATTTAATTCCACTGTATTTTAAGGTCCTTGTTCCATATTCAATTTATGAGGTTTAAAAACTTTAAAACTTCATTTGAAAGTTTCGCATTGATTTTTCACTTAACTTTAATATTGTCATCCTCAGAGTCATCAACAGAGTATGACCAATTGAAGTATCGTTTTTTTTTCCACCCACCCTCCACCCTCCATCATCGGAATCTGGACTGAAACTGAATGAGTGCCAGCTAGAGGTGGGAATGGAGGATTAAATCGATCCGACGACGCACGTTATGGCAAATGTCATAGAGCTACGAGTGGTGTTTTAATGGGTGGGAAAAAAAAAAAAAAAAACTGGAAGCCATTTGATGACTTAATGAACTGTTGCGGTTTTATTATGAAAACCACTAACTAATTGGCGTTTTATCAGTGGTACGAGTTTGGTCTGGTTTGGTTTGGTTTAGTGGTTTCTGTCATCATCATCATCACCATCGTTATGAAGTGGGGGGATTTTTCGAGGACTTAGCGAGGATATAAATTTTAACAATTGACTCGTGGTCGTGAAGCATAATTAATCTTTATTGTGTCAGTTATTATGGTCGATTTCGGTTTTAAATAAAAACAAAGTATTGAATATCACTTTAAATAAATGAAGAGCTACAAAAATACCGATGTGTTTTATTGGATTTAATATTTCTATTGACTCGTTGAAACTTCAACTTGAATTAATTCAAAAGCGAGTGGAAATCTCTGTCGGAACGAGAATAGCAAAATTTTATTTTCATGATAAAAATATTTACACATGCCACTGAAGTTTTTCACATTTTATAAAAAAAGGCTCAAAAACAAGAGTGTTTTGAATTTTGAAACGACCAAAACTGGAGATTTTTTAGAAATTACAAGTTAAGTATATTTTTTTTTAATTATTTTTAAATAGAAAGTTAAATGTCAAAACCTTTTTTAGTAAGTGACTAAGCTAAAAAGGTAGTTTTGCTTATCTTTAAAATTTTGCTAAAGTTAAATTCAAGGAATTGCTCTTTTAACTTTTAGAGATTTACAAGTCCATATGACATCTGTCAACTTCCGTCTTGGCAATTTACTTCTATGACTTGATTTTTGTGTTTTCTTATCGTTCTTTTTCTTTGATATTCTTATCACGAGAACCATCAAATCGAAACCATATTTTGACGTTTCATTGATGAGTACCTGACATCTTTAATTAATAGGTCTGTTTAATTTTTTTTTTTACTAAATATATTTTAAATTTTATCTCCCGGAACTGTCACTGTTAAAACGTGTTCAGATGTTCTGTTTTTAGTTAAAAGGAATAAATATTGTACTAGTTAGCAAAACGAAGAAAAAGATTTAAAATTTTTTAATACTTTATTTAATTAATTGCTAAATACTTAGAATTCTGCTAACTAGATTACTAACAATGGTGCTTAGTCCTCAACAATAGGTTTTTTAAACAGTTGTTATAATTAATATGCTTTGTAGAAATAATTCCTATAGAATATTAAGGTGCAGAAATATTACCACAAATCTCGTGACCATCTTAATTTGTATTCAAAAATGAAGTAAGAAAATTTTAGTTTTTTTTTTTATAAAATCATCGTTAAGTAACAAAAACATTCTATAGGATATCCTTTAACTAATTACTCAAAGACTAGTGCAAAAAATCCTTTATGTCATATTTTTGTGGTTGATGAATTAAAAAGACTGCCTTAAAAATTCAACCAAAGGAAAAGCTTCTATAGAATTTATATTTAAATTCCTTTGAATTTTCCGCACGCTTTTTACGTGATGATAAAAAGTTCAGTTCAGTTCAAAAAAGAAAGGATATGAAAAAAATCCTTGTGCTAGTTTTCTTTAATACACGATATTTACATACACACATAAGTAATATTCATTGCACCAGATAGTTTTAAATTTACATTTCTACCTGCGTTTTACAAGTATGTCATTCATGACCAGTAGCGGATCTAGAAATCATGTATGAGGGGGGGGGAGAGGGGTTGACTAAAGTCAAAATCAAAATTAGTCGAAATTTAATTTTCTGTTCTTTATTTTTATCTAACAAGTGATATCAATTTAATAATTTAACTATCATGAGTTAGAATTCCACTTGTCCAACTTACCAAACCTACCACTTTTGATGTTTAGTTTTGTATATTTGACAACCCTTTTCTTGAAAATCTGTCAATTCATATCTTTCAATGACACATATCAATAGTTATTACTTTAAAGGGATTAAAAGGCAAGTTAATCTATGCAAATGTGATGTTTTCATTTGTATTAAAAGTAACTTTATTTGAAAACTTCAATTTGACATTAATATAATAACAATAATTTTCCATGAAGAGTTTTAGTGAACACTATAACCAGCGGTGGACATAAGAAAACATCACAAAAATGCATCTGTGTAAATGTCAGCTAAGGAATCAAGGGGGAATTGAAGCCCCCATAAATCCCAAATCCCCTCCATTTTGATCCGCCTCTGCTCACAACTCAGAACTGGATGCCCTTTGTAAGAAAAGTTAAGTTGTCTCTTCCTATAAGTATCATGGCGCTTTAGAAAAAATCCCTTTCGGAAAAACTACACACAAAACACCGTTTTTCACGACAGCAACAAATCGACTATTACACATTAATTCTAAACATTTTTCACTCCTGAGTTCCCACTCCCACCCCCTCTTCTAACTTTCAAATAATATAATATTCACTTCTCAAACGCATGTGAACGTTTCGTTGAAATTGAATCAAAATAGCACAAAGATTATCCAGATCCGCACTAAAAGTATCAACTTCAACTCGTGTAACGTTCTCTTTTTAAAATTTTATTTTTATTTATTTATATTTTTTTATTGAAACAACTCATAGCTTTCAAAACTTTCCTACCAAATAATGTCTTTTTCATATTAAAGAAGAAAAAAACATAAGAACGAATTGTGAAGACTTGAGTATGAGTTTGAGGATGTGTATATGGGAATATGAGAATATATACTCCTAGTTTGTATGGGTGTTTTTCAAAGAAAGTACTTCACGGATACCTACATTCTTTTTTATCATGTTCTGCCTTTCCCAACTAAAAAAAAAAGTAGATTTTTTATTTGTCGCATGAGGGTAAGTGAATTCAAGTTGAACATTGAATTTATCCTTTATAAGATTTAAAAATAAAGAAAACTGAAGAACTTAAGTCGAACATCGAAAAAGGAAAACATCTCTGACAAACAGGGGCGTTTGAAAGTTTACTGACATAAATTAAAGGCCCATGGTTAATTAAGATTCTCAAGACAGTAAGTAAATAAAGGGAAATAAGGAATAATAAATAAAGGGAAATAACAATAAAGTGCTTAATTTTGTGGGTGTTTTTGCCCAAAAGAATTGTCATTAAGACCGCTTCTTTCAAAAGGTCTGATATTATTGCTATTGTTATTAAACGGTCACATTGACTTAAAGTGAAATAAACGGGCTGTCGATTCAGCTAGGAAACGGCGAGCTCCAGGTCTAATCGGTCCTTAGACTGCTATTTCTTCCTACAATTGAGATAGGCGCCTTCAGGCCCCTCACATATTGCAGATGTGGATTTTTATTTTTTATTATTTTACTTCCCTCTTTCCCCTTCGATCTTATGCAGCTTACTATTATTTTTTTAATAACAACGATATCATCATCAAATGCATACATTTATAAAAACCCAACAAGGCCCTTAGAAACCTAGAACCATCCCTGGATTCCTATTAAGCTACTTTTAGAACACACTCTTTCAATTTTATGCTAAAACGTTTTCTGAGAAAATTTAAAGCAACAATTTCAATTCAAGGTGAATTGAATAGGTAATGATGCAATGATATCATATGAATATCTATCTATGTACAATGTTCTGAGGCTTTTTTTTCCATATCCACATTCACAAGTATCTTCATCTCCATTATTCTGAAGCAGATTTTATTTTTGAAAAGAAAAGGATTTTTTTTTTACAAAAACAGATGTTGCAAAGGAAATAAATTTGCAATTTCATTATTTGAGAAATTTTCAAATATGATGTTGAACAAAAAAAATTGATACAGATACGATTTAAAGTTTAATCAGTTGCATTATTTTCAAAATAACAAAAAAAAAACTCTTTAACAGAAAATCGTTTTAAATTAAATTAATTTCGAATCTTTAATCTTTAATGAAAAACCCGCTATCCGATATCCAATATAAAAGAATAATTGAATTCTTTTTTTTTTATTTTGTTCGTTTAAATTCAACATCAAATTTGTTTTTGAGAGTAATTTTTCAATCAAATACACAATTTCATTGAATTTAGGGGAATAAGTCAGGAGGATTAATGACTTTTTGGCACTTTGGTTTGGTATTTTGTAAGAGGGAACATTTTCTTAGAAGGTATATGTAGAAGCAGATAAAGAATTAATTTAAATTAGAATGATGATCTTTTCAATTTTTCTTTATTTTGTAATTCGATACCAGACAACAGTAAAAAAATATTCAATTTTTTTGTTAAACAAAATTTGGTGAAGGAAATTGAAGAATTTAATTAAAATTTAAAAATTTTGATACTAAATTCGGGAAGTTTGTCTCCTGTCTCTTGTTTCTTTGAATGTGGAATGTTTTAATGAGATGATGAAACTACTTTACTTATACAAAATTTCATTGTCAGTAAATTAAATATGCATGTTTCTTTTTTATGTACACAATAAGAAAAAGAGTACAATATTAAGATAGATACTTTGTTTCCAAGTCGGTGTATGTGTGTATGTAAATACATTAATACAACACTCGTTACAAAACGACTGTAAAGTTAATTTGAATAAGATGGAAGTAAAAAGGAAGAGCATTCATTTGTGGGTAGGACATTATTCGAGAGCTTTTTTGTCAAAGAAAAGTTTAGGTTAAGATAATTACCTTAAATACAATAGCTTGGAAATGCTAATTGGTTGCAAAAGACGTCACAGGATAATGACAAATGTTACACACTTGTTATGTACATATGTAGTGTTTTTGCTGAGAATATTAAATTAAGATTGAAAAGTTGAGTACTTTAAAACCAACTTAAGAGAAACCGAAAAATATCAATATTTCACTTAAGCAGATAAATAATTGAAAATTTTCACTTCAACTTTATTAATGCGAGGTAAAACAAAAATATCAAGTGAAAAAGTCTTTATATGTATTTCTTTTTTTCTTTTTTTTTTGTGTCACTGAAATATATTTGAAAAACATTTAATTTTCCCTTATTTAAGCAAAATGCATTTAAATTCTTAGGATTCATTCCCAGGATACGGTCTTGTTAAATCCAAACACAAAAGGTTGTCAGACCATACAATAACTGTCACTTCAGAGCTGCCATCTTTTTTGCTAGCAATCAAATTGTTGTTGTTTGCCAAGGGACATTTTGCTGCGCTAGTTAACCATCAGTAAATAAAACATAGCTAGTGTAAATTGCGAGATTGGAAAAGTTCTAGAGGGAGCTAAAACACATCGCTGGATACCGCAGTGGATGGCGCGTAGGAGTAGTAGAGGCCCTATGTCCCGATAGGGAACAACAACGGACTTTGTAAGCCTGAAGACCTAAGTAAGTAAGTAAGTAGTGTAAAGCGATTTCAACAGCCATCCAAGCTTTCTCTTAAAAGACTAATGAATCTAACGAGATCTAAAGAGACTTGGACGAGCGTTGACCACGTTCCAAAAAAATATAAAAAATGCAAGTCATCAATCAATTAATTTGTAAAACTGTCAGTGTCATCCTACGTTTCCGGTTTTTTTTTTTAAATCAACACAAAATAAGACAAAATTTAAACTAAAATCAGCAATCTTTTACCCTTAACGATGGTTCTGTCAAAATACTGACAGTGACAATCCGAATGAACTAAAGTTCCTAGAAGCCATTTTTACATTTTCGACGGATTGGTAGTCAAGTATTATTTACCCCATTTAAACTTAAATTTATGAGAAAACCTTGCTTTAAATTAAAAATAAATCACTTAACCCAAATAAAATCACTCATAAATAATATATGTAACATGACCTACTTTACAATTTAAAAGAGGATTACGATTCGTGACTTTTACATTCTCAACACCCATTCAATAGCTCAATCAATTGTTTATTTCCAATAAAGACTTCCTTATAGTCGTACAACCACCCCCTATCCGGAAAAGCGGATTTTCCATTCGTGTGTAATGTGCATGTCTCATGTTTTGTGTAAATATAGGCAAGTGATGCAAAAAAAAATACGAGAACAAAAAAAAACATCTGCTACGAGTAACTTACGTCATTGGAAAATGCAAAACAACTGTAAAATGCAAAATGTTGCCAGACACGATGGCGACAACAACGACAAGTACTCTAACTTATGCAAATGCCAGCATATCGCACTTGAATATACTTTTTTTTGAAACTTAATACAGAAAAACACATCTCAAAAATTCACCACAACTCTTTCCATGTAAATTGTATACTTTTCTGTGTAGTGTGTAGGTATAGTAGTTCGTGGTTGCTGTGACTGTGACAGCGAGTGTCAGATAGGTCGGCACTGTAGAGCTTTCGAATAATGCATACCAACCGGAAACGTGATACTTAGCTGATGCATATTATCACGAATGCATGAATATTTTAAAGATCTGCTTCTGCTGTTGCCCTTCGAACAAACCAAGAAAATAAGGAAAATAAAAATAAACAAAAAAAGAACTGCACAGGATTTACAACGAAAAAAACATATATGATTAGGTATCCACTGCACTACCGCCACTATATGACTTTTCTAAAGTTCGTGGGGCTAGGTTGAAGCTTTGGGTGCTGGGGGCACATTTATTTAACCTCCTCCTAGAAGGGGATGCGGTTTACTTAATATTCGGTTGAGTGATAGGGTACCAACCATACATACAAGGCGCAGCGGCTTCCGTTCCGTATATGGCTCGTCATATTGAATTTATGAAAACTATTTCATTTCGCAGAACTACGTGCATATGAATAAATTTTCATTTCAGCCCTTTTGTGCTTGTGTGTATGTGTGTGTACTTGCACGCCGAAGTCAGATGAAAATGAAAATCTGCTATAATTTGCAACTGTTGTTGAAATTCATTTTCTTTTTTGGAAAATATCATTCGGAATTGAATTTCATGGAAATTGCGAAAACGCTGAATTGCGCAAACAAACGTCAATAACGCACATTCATTGCTTCATTATGCAAAATTTACTAAACACAATTTTGATATGAATTTTTATTTCGATACATTTATTTATGTTTCCATGGATTTTAATTATACTTCATAACAACCGTAGTAACATGTTTAATTAGTGAATCTTTGAAATTTTAAACATGAATATAAGGTTATTTAAAATGTGTTAACGTAACTGCTCTTTTGGAAAGTGAATTGACTTTGAATTTTGTTCAGTGTTTTCATCAGTCATCATAATATACACAAGTGTTAAAAACTTAAGTTGATGCTCTCAAAAAGACTCACGATTTCTAAGAAACGATAATCATCTTTCTATAAGGAATTGTGAATTAAAGGAATTTTCTTTCAAAGATTCAATTCGACTGAGTGATTGAAAGATACTTAGTTTAATATTGAATAGAACTTTTCGAGTTAAAGCAAAACAACTAATTCAATTTCATTTTATGATGTTATTTTATCACTTTTGAAATTTTGATTAAGAGGGAATCTTTAACATTATAATCACCACTTTTGTCGGAAACGTCAACTTATCCTATTTGAAATGATTTTGAACTTAACATACTCAAACTTTATTGATTTATGTAATTTCGTTGTTAGAAATGTATGTTTGTGTATCTCTTGAAAACTTCAAAAGTTCAAAATCAATTTTGTTTCTATGAAGTGTTTTAAAGAGGATGTCTATAAGGACTTACACATGAAAGGAATTATGAAAATACTAAAAAAAAAAAGTTATTTCTTCCATCAGAAGGGAAAATTACTACCATGCACCAAGGTGTGTAATCCTTTTTTTTCTTAAAAATCATATTCAATTAAAGAGAAAACAGCTTCCTTCTGCTTCACCTCAGACCGGAAGTTAAAAAGGACGAAATAAAAGTGTAAACCACAAACCATTTAAACAACATGAGTTGTGTACTATATAAAATATTCTCTTTCATGTGTCGGTTTTCGCTAACAAAAGAATTTAATCCTTCAGAGACCAAAGGAACATAAGAACCACCAACATGTTTTAGGTAGGATTTTTCAGAGGAATTATACCCACCACATAAGGGACGATATAGTGATAGTTAAATATTATTCTTCCATAAAATTCACTGGAGTAGAAGTTTTAGATTCATATTAGATACTATTTATAATATTTGTTTTAATATTTCAAAAATAAATCTCCTTGAGTGATTAGATTTAAGGACCTTTTGTGAACACTGACCTTTTAGATTTTAAATTTTGTATGGATGTATTTTTCGAAAATCTCAAATTTAGGGGTTGGAAATTTAAGCAAGTTGTGGAAGTTTTGGTTAAATTTTAATTCTACACCTAAATTGTGTTCGATCCTTAGTGAAAAGGATATGTGAGTAACTAAGGATATTAGGTGAATATTCAAAAAAGGGAGATTACTTAGATTTAAGAGTTTCTGAGGAAAGCTAAAAATGTTTCATAAATAAAGACTCGAAAATGATTTTAGAAATTTAAGAAATAAGATTAAAATGTATCGATACATTGAATTTTAAAAGGTTACGGGTCCTTTTTTGCCTAAGAGTTTAAGTGGAAAATTAAAATAAATCAAAGCTCATTTTATTCCAAAAAGTAATTTGAAATTGTCAGAATAGAGAAGAATAACATTTAACCAACTGACTGCTTTTTATTTATAAATCCTGTAAACCTCAGTCTAATTTTCTTTTCCATGAAACATGAAATCCTATTTGAATTAATCAAAATTTCATTCATCATGCTCATTGATTTTTATTTCCAAGATTCTTTCTGTGCCCTTTAAACAAGACCCAAAAAAAAACAACAAAATCTCACAAGGATAATCCTCAAATATTTCGTAAACAATATTTTCAAAACAAAATATGAATAAATTTATCTTTATCTTTAATATCTTATGCCAGCCAAATAACCTTCTCCACAACATCAACTGACAGCCGATTTGTAGATATGTATCTTTTTAAAATCTCATATAATCACTCGAATAAAATTTATTACCCAATTTATATTAGGTAAAGTAGGTTTACCGAAATATCCTTGCGATAAAAAGGCGACACAATATATACGACAATAGAAGACCATTTGTAGAATTTGTTGTAGTTGTCATTGTGTTGTTATTCAACACACAAAACAAATTATATTCAATCAATTTATAGAACATACACACACAGATACAATTGTTATAGCCTTAGGGAAAATATGGACGTCACGTAGTTGGATAGTTGCGGTTTACCCCTTGCTCCTTTATTATTTCGTAAATTGAAAAGCTTTTCGGTTTACCCCTTTTTCCCATAAGATAAATTACACCAATTTGTTTGGGTGAAATTAAATATTACCAAAAGTTAAACAATTGGTTAATTTATTTATGTCAACCTGTTCGAGTGTGGACATTTATCAGATATCTAATTTATTTGACTTTTCTTCGGAATGTGCGGAACTTAGCGGTTGAATTTTAGAATTGGAAATAATTATTTATCTGAATCTAAATTTTGACAAATATTTTTCAATAACTTACCTCAGCCCCCCTATTAACCGAATGAAGTCTTCTGTGACTTTTCTTGTTTCCAAGATTCAGGAGATACTCGAAGGGACGTCATTTTGATACAATTGAAGACATAACTTTTAATAAGTCTCTGCCGTACAGGACGACGACGTTTCTCCCAGTGCTCCCATTAATGGATCCAAAAACTTTGTGCTTAGTGAAAGGTTGTGACCTCATAGATGCGTTCAGGAGAAATCTTGGCCCCGTATGTGAGGAAGGACGATCTCGGAGACGTTACGATCGTGAAATGTTTGCAATTTACCTCGAAACAGATATCGTAAAAAATTAAGCTAGGTAGACTCATGTGGACGAAGAGTTACCAGCTCGGAAAGTCTCTTGTATTACATTTTATGGTAAGTGACAGCGTGCTAAGCCATGCTTACACTAGAGAGATGGCGTAGAACAGGACGCCTGAGGCCTTAAGTTCAGCAAGAAGAATTAAAAGTGTTAAACTTTGCCTCAAATCCAATTATAATAAAATCAATCACATTATATTTTCACACTCTAGTAAATGACAGCTAATTTGACAGATGAAGCTTTTAAAATATGGCTGCAATCATCTGTCAAAAGTTAAAAAATTCTTCAATGTAGGGGTTTTCTAATGAAGACCCTTGATTAAAATTAAGCTTAAGGAAATCAAAAATTCATTCAAGATCATTTTAGTCAATCAATAAAAGAGCTTAACTACCACACTGGATTAAAGTTGATCCAAGTACAAATAGTTCCTTCTTTTCCCTAAAGGTCTTACAATGAAAGCAATTAGATTCCTACGAATTGTAACTAACACCTTCAAGAACATGGTATTTCCAAAGCAATTTCTTTGAATTGAAAATACAGAAATGTCCTTTCGTCACAAACAATTTGAGGAACTATACTGTTGGTGACACATAAATGCTAAAAGCTTATTCAAAAACACTCCTCCTACTCTTTTTTTGAATACATCACCATCGACCATACTTGTTCGAATCGAAACATTCACTTTGGAGTTAGGAATTCTTGTTGGATGGTGACCAAGACAAAACACCACCACAACATACTTCTGGCCTGGGACAGGTCCGGAAATAGTTTAGTATACTCGTATTGTGCAAATAAGGAATGTGAATGTGAATGTGAATGTTCACAATTGAGCGCTAAAATGGAATGTTTTTGACATTCGACTTCTAAAAGAAAATTCCAAACACTCTGTTTTTTTTTTTTTTAATTTCATGTCAATCACGAAACTCGCGATTGTTAAATTGACAGTTGCTTCCGGGAACAGTGGAAAGTGGCGTTTATGAAATAGCTTGCCAATTGGAATAGTTTTGAAAAGAAAAGTTTGGTGCTGCTTTTTAGAACTTGTCAATTGTTGGATAGGAATCCTTTTTTTTTTTATCATTTTAAAATTCCTTATAATAAAAATTAAATCAAATCAAACAGAACATGTCATTCCTAGAATCAATTTAAACAATAGCCACAGGATATGAAGAACAGGTTGTTGTTTTATGAAATTTCAGGGGAAAAAGAAACCTTCATGGCTCGTAGAAGCCATTGATGATGGTCATAGTCACGTATACATACATGTAGGTAGGTATGTTTATTTGTATCATATTCTGGGAAATTTATTTCTAGATCTTTGGTTTAATAACTCATGAGCCATGAGGAAAGGAATGGAAGGAATTCTTTTATTGTTTTTATAGTTTTCCCACTTTTGAAAGTAGATTTAATTTTCAGGAAAAACAATAAGACTTCAGGATTTAAAAAAAAAGAAAAACAATTTTTCTAATACTTGTTAAATTTAAAGATGAAAGTTGAAAAATCAAAAACAAAATCTTTTGGTTTAAGACCCTTGTTTAGAGTGTATTAATGTTGCCTTTCACTCTTCTTTTTTTTTGACAGCTGACAGCTTTCAACTTTCACTAGCTCTGTTCAACCACAAAATCTTTAGTGTAGTGTAGTGCAGATTCATGAAAACTGTCAGAGCAAGTCCAAGCAAAAACATCATAAGTCAAATGTTAAATTCAGCACAATTAAAATGGTAGAGATACGAGTAGTAATAATTTACTCAAAAAAAAAGTGTCAAACCAAAATGTTCACATTTTTAGGTGTGTATTGAATCAAAAAAAAATTTATTAATTATATATACTCTTATTACTAATCTAAATTACAATAACAATTAAAAAACTATATCACAATTCTTTTATTTTCTTAAAGCCAACAAACTTTGTTGGTCCTACTTTGTTTTGAGTAGTATAGAATAATGACATTAGCTGATTTTGAAAGTTTTTACCAACCTTGCAATAAAGGTAGTACAAAATATTCTGCCCTAGTATACACTAGTTCATCTCATTCAACGCTAAATCAGTGCAAGTCAGTTCTGACATTTCTTCATTGAACACTAAAAAGCTGCACTTTTCTGCTCGGAGTAGTCGAGTGAAACTGGTTGAACACACCTACTGTAAAAACACCCTAATTGTCAAACTGTCAGTCAATACTTTTTGGAATTAACGCTCACGTTTCAGACCAAAATTGTTGGTTACAAATACATTTATAACTGATCGATTTCGTCAATAAACAGAACATGTGTTGTTCGTTAGTTAAGAAACGTCATGTCCTTTTTTTTCATGACGGAAAATGTCATTCGACCGAATTTGTTTTAGTTGATAAAAATTAACTTTACTTTCAAATCACAACGAAAATATTTTTCTGTTTAAAACAGATGTCATTCACAAAATCAACTTTAATCTACTTATGTATGTATGTACATGTACATTAAGAAAAATAATATTATATTAAAATGCAATTTATTTTTTACTCCATTATTTTTTTAAATTAAGAATAAATTTAAAACCCAGACAAAATAATTTATTTTGATTTGCTTTGAGCGCAACAAATTATATTTTGAATACTGTATTATTTAATCAACTGACTTTGAAACAAATTTCCCTAGAGCAATATCCGTCAAGTTGACATCCGTCGCTGCTGCCGGTTGGCTGATCAGCGATGAGATATTTATGTTGAATTTTGTTAGTTCTTCAAAATAAAAGCAATTATTTATTTATTTCAGTTATTTTTTCTATTTCGTTTGAATGACAACTGTTTTATGATTCCAATTTAGAATTGGGATTAAATTGTATTTGTGTTCAAAATAAATTTCTTTTATGAATACATAAATACATAATATAGAATAGGTATTAGTTTTTGTTTTAGTATCGAAGATCCAAATGCAAATAGATTTTTTTTTAATCCAAAAAATGGGACAGTCACTATGTCATACAAAATTCTGACTTTAAGGGTTAAAAATATTTATTACCATGTACACAAAAATGAAATTCAATACCTTAAAATAAAAATAATGTTTGACTTATGATAAAATGTAATCATTCTTGAATTACTAATGGATACTTGCGTGTCCGAAATCGATAATGGAAAAGTTCGGATTACATTTCAATTCAATTCAATTGATTCACCATCAGAACCAGAGCTGATAACTGAGGTTCTTTAATATAATTTACAAACGTTATTTTGACAATTATATCATTGAACTTATGCCATTGAATTCAATTAAATTAAATTATCTCATGACATTAAAAAGCATGTGCTTAAACTCATCATACTGACTATTTATTTTTTTAAATCTTGTTAAGACCAAAAGGGAACTATTGTATACATTTTTTCGAATTAAAATTTTCATTTCATATTATTTATTTCTTATATACGATTTGATAATAATTGTATTCCGATTGTAATTCATTGTATTCGACCAATTGGACCATTTATAGAATTTAAAATTTTTAACAAGTCTTCACACTTCAAAGTCGAGCAAAACTTTATCAATTTAAAAAATGCAAACAAAAATTGGTAAAATTTGTTTTCTTATCTTGAATATCTTGAGAATAAAAGTATTACTTAGACTTTAAGCTTATCAATTTTTACATAAGAAATGTTTTTAAAAAAAATATAAAGCCAACTATTTTTTCACAAAATAAAATTTAAATTAGATAAAATTACATAAAATTAATAGCTTTGGTTTTAAATTAAAAATTCTTTTTTTAAAACACAAAATCATCAAATGACAAATGTCTTACTAAACTTTGGCTTGTATGACTTAGAATTTTATACTTTTTTATAGTGAAAAATTACATGATAAAAGATCTCACCAAGGTTCTCAATAAATTATAACAGTAATGAATTAATACCTAGCCAAAGTTTAACGTTGTCAAACAAAACAGTTTTAAAAAATCAAAAAGAACGTATACGCCCCAGTGTATTTTTGCATACAATTGAATTATACTTCAACGTTAAGTTTATTATACAAATGTTGATAAGTAAGGAAGGACAAAATGAGTTATTTAAGTATTTTGAAATTATTTTCATATAATTTGTAAATTTCTTGAATAATAAACGTAATCTTATTTTATTCTATAAGAAAATTTGGTATGAAAAATGATAAAATATTTATTTAAATAAAATGGATTTGAGTGAAGTTTTCAACTATAAAGTCTAAAGTTTTAGAATATAAAAATTTTGTGCCACAGTGGTTTTTGATAAATTAACTTTTGTTCGGATTTTAAAGAAAAAAATTGAGAATAGTGACAAAGACAGGTCACTGGTCTGATGAAACGGCCTACTAATCCTATCTTTGTTTTGGACTTTTTAGTATGGACGTTGATAGTTTATTGATGTCCCATTTATAATTTATTTTATTTTGCCTGGATTTTATGTATAAAATATATTAAAGAACTAAAAATAGAATTCTACTTATTGACTTTATTTTCGTTGCTTTAATTTGACTAAGATATGTTTTTAAAATTAGATACTAATGATTTACTTAAGCTTTAAGAATCACGTTTGATAAAAGTTTTCTAGAAAGTAAGTATGTGTAAGTGTATTCACATAATCAAATCTTCTGTGTTTAATAACAGTTTTAAAACCGCCCAGTTTGTGTTTGTTTTTAAAAAAGCATTTAACTTTCTTCGATGCAAAGTTGGATCAAATATCCTTTTAAGACAAAACTAAATCATATCATGATGGAGAGGGTTAGTGGAAAAAATGTTAAGAATGACATTTAATACTTGACACTTTGATTTACTTAAACAAATTCACTATTCAGAATACACATCCGACCCCCTTTATTCTGACAAGAGGAGAAACATATTAATTTTAAAAGGATATTAATGACGTTACGATAACGACGTTTATTTTCAATGTTTTTTAAATTCCAGGTAAATTTGAAACATTAACTCTGACTTAAAGAAAATGATTTTTCAAATGTAGTCAAGAATATACCCACTTTATGTATTTTAAACAGCATCTTCTTAAACGCATTGTCTTTAGTTTAGCATTTCCTTAAAAATATCGGGATAAATTATTATCATTTAGATTGAAAAGTTTATAGCTTTGAATATTTAGGTCTATAGACTTAGTTTTTGAAAGACTTTTATCTTTGGACTTGGATATTGGCCTTCTTAAAAAATACCATTTTTTTATGTCTAAAGCACTTCATCTTTTGCTTTTATGCAAAATAAGTTTATGCAAATACAAAAGGATACATCAAAAATAGAAAAAATCGCTGACATTAAGTCGCAAAGACTTATGTTGTCCCTCATCTACTCGAGTTGTGCTGACAGAAATCCATTTTCCTTAGCTCAAACAACATAACTGTAGGTATGAGTTGAGTATGTCAAGAAAGTTTCCTTCCATCATCATCCTCGCATATCTCGCTCCTATAGCTGTCATCAATGTGTGACAAACCCTCATGGCTATTGAATGGTGCTCATTAGGAAGGATACAATAAGGATATGGAGAAAAAACCTTTTATGAGGTCATATATATATATATATATTTTTTTTTTTTTGCCCTCCTTAATCCCAGTAAATTTTGGTCTTTATTGAATGTGTAACTATACCGACATGTTACCAAAACCACACAAAGAAAAAAGAAAACAAAACCTAGAAGGAGGATAGGATAGGAAGATGCGACGGAAGTTGTGGTTATTTTTCTGTGACAACACCTCCCGAGGATTCAGCCTAACACATCACTTACCTTTCAATTGCCTGCCAAGTTGGTCACAAGGGCTCTTTTCAAGGACACACATTATCTGCCGACTTACAATCACCTGGTTATTTAGAAGTCTTGTTATATTCTTATCGTCGGAGCGTATTGCGGCCGCTGACGACATTAACAGAAGAATGGACATGGTACCAGCCCAAACCATAATCGACGGCATCTTAATGGACATTTTATATTATTTGGCTTTGGTTTTTGTTTAGGTGGATCCTTGTTTTGGTTTTTGTTTTTGTTTTTATCTGAGGTTAACTATAAGTCAATCACTTTCACTTCCAAAGTTCAGTCTCTGTGAGATAAATAAAACAACTTGTATCTATGTATGTGTGTAGTAAGTGAATGAGGAGGAAGCAATTTATCGAAAGAGTCCTTAATTTCAGTTGGAACCACAATCGGGGAGGTTTGTGTTAATATAAATTAGAATTAGGAAACAATCACAAGACGAGATACTGCTTTTGTTTTGACTTAGGATTCAAGACGAAAACACTCTCGCTAAATTGAATATCTAGTACAACTTTAGCTCTCAGATGAAAGAGCTACTGTCACGTGCGACGGTTAGAA
This sequence comes from Scaeva pyrastri, assembly GCA_905146935.1. Classification (NCBI taxonomy): domain Eukaryota; kingdom Metazoa; phylum Arthropoda; class Insecta; order Diptera; family Syrphidae; genus Scaeva; species Scaeva pyrastri. The sequence continues at coordinate 10,193,485 of LR989928.1, read as the reverse complement.
TTCTACTGGATGATGATAATTTAGTCGCCACGAAATACCGAGTCCGCAATCAACCGAAATTGTCAAAGGACGAAATCCTTTTGCAGAATTTTAGTTTAGTTTTTCACTTTGAGAGAAAATGCATCCGAGACCGGAGTTTGCGCAGTACTCGGACGTCCTTTTGAAACAGATTCCCCTACAAAATATAAACTTTGCAGAAGTGAAACGAGAGTCTTCTGTAAATTAGGGACTTTCCTTTTGGTATGGTTATTATGTTTATTACGAAAATTATCCTTCATTATTATTGTTGGCTTTCATCATTTGAAGCGATTCTACAAAGGAAAGGGATTCTGTTTCTGTTTTATGATAATTTGTTTTTCATAGAGTAAGTTTGTTTTGAGATGCGGTTGCTTGGATTGAAATTTATTAAATTTTAATTAAAGGGATTCAAAAACCTTGAAATTTCATGTATGTATGTATGATAGGTAATTATTATGTGTGTGTGTTCTATTAAATTGAGAATATTTGTCAATAATTTGTTTGACTATTTGGTTTGAAATTTTCGCCAATGAAATGCTGTTTCACTGTTTCAGAATTGTAGGAATTTTATTTAGTAAATAGTTTTGTTTTGAGGTGCGATATCCTTTTAATTTAACTTATAGAAATACAGAATTTCTTATACATTTATTTCTAATTTTCAACTAATTCAAAAAGAATGAGTTTTCGTGGAAAAATCGAACTTAAAATTTCAATCAAACCAAACATAAGAATAATTAAAATAGTGGACTTAGAAATACTGAGTATTAAACAACTTTGGAGTTACGGTTTTAGATTTGGTTATTTTAAAAAGCAATTGATTTTTTTATGATTCGTTTAATTCTTGTCTTAATTACTTACTTACGTATGTAGGTCTTCAGACTTACCGTTGTTAAACCGTTGTTATTCCCTACTGGGACATGGGGCCTAAACTACTCGTACGCGCCATCGTATGTGGTTTCCAGAGATATATTTTAGCTCCCTCCAGCTCATTCCCAATTCCTCTTCGACTGTTCTCCTAAACGTTCTTTCGGATCCACTAACTCTTCTTCCTTTTTATGTAAGGGGATTCCATCACTGTATTGATTGACTGACCCGCAATGCAGTCAAAATCTTTTCGAAGCATGTGTCTAATCCACTGCCACTTGCCCCTTCAAGTAATGGTATCAATGGATTCCTGACCTTTTTAACTCCTCGTTAGAGATACGATTAGGACACAGAAAACTCGTAAGATTTTGCGAAGACACTCATTAACAAAAGTTTGCAGTTTCCTTGTTATTGTTGTTCTTATTTTAAAGGTCCTGTATCCATTAAACAACAGTCGTAGCTTTGTGTTCGAGCTAAGGGATTTATTCCTTCAAACATTGGATAATATACCGCCTGGCGTCTGGCGATGTCTACTTCGGTTACTCCTTCAGTAGAGACCATAGTTCCAAGGTGTTGTAGTTGTTGAGAACTTGTCCTTAAGTTAACATGATAAAAAACTATAAAAAAAATATTTTACAAAAAGAAAATTAACACAATTGACATACAAAATCATATCTATTTTTATTAATTCTCACATTTACATAAGTAGTTATCTAGGTGACTTGATCGAGATGATTCCATGTTCATAGAAAAATAAAAAAACTACACCCTTTGATGAAACTCTATGAACAACTAGGGCACAGTTTAAAATAGAAAATAGTTTGAAGCAGATTCCATCCACGGTAATATAAATGAACCTAAACCTACCTCTTTATAAAACATTGAATCTAACTAAGCAGAAAATTAAACTCACTAACAAAATTAGGTCAACCTTAAAATAAACTTATCCATCTACAACCAAAGGGGTATAGCCTAGTTGTTATAAACATGAATGTGATTTAAAAAGAGATAACGGAGAATATAAACTATAAATTTAAAAATAAGTTAAGTTGCAGTTAGGTTAAATTATAATCGTATACTTATGAGTTAACTTGTTTAAAAAAAACATTTTTACATAAGGAAAGGATGTTTTATTTAAACGTGTGATTTTTAACAAGAACTAAAAGGTATATAAATTAATGTTATGGCCAAGAACTTAACTTTATTATAAATATTAAGTTTTGCCATTGTTTTTTAAAAATGATTTCTGGCAAGTAATCACCAAATAAATTCCAGCCTAAAGGCCCAATTTTCGACCACTTTTTGCAGTAATTGAGGCCGTATGTCAGCAAAAACGAGCCAAATATTCTCTTCCAAGGCGTTACAATCGTCTCGAACTTATCTGCGTAGACAAACGATCATAAACCAAGTGACAGCTGTCAAAAAGATCAACTCTGAAACCATAGTATGATTATCAACCACACCTGTACCAAACACCCATTAGTAAAACTCCAGATTTTGCTTTGTTTTATGAGAACAAAGTGTTTATTTTCCAAATTTAAGTACATATTGTATGTTTATGTTTAACAATAATTAAATATCAGAAATAAGATTTAGTTAAATAAAAAACAAGTGGAATTACCTAACGAAAGATCATCTAAGACAATCATTTTGATAATTCTTACTCAAAAAAGTTGTACAGATCGATTACCGACACATTTTAATCTTCTTAAATTTTGCAACACTTAATAGAACTATGATTAATTTTTTTTCCATAAAATACTAAGAAAATTTAAAAATGCATTTATGTTGAAAACAGCACGAATTACTGCAGAAAATTCAATCATCTCTCAGCTTTCCTTGCCTACGGCTTTATTAAAAGTCTTTTTATTTTTAATTTGTCCCCCATTTTACTCAAAAGTCACAACACTGCATCATAATAAGCCCTGCGAGAAATCCACATTAGAAATCATTCATCAGAGGACAGACAGAATTTGTCACGATCACGAAATCTCATTAACAACTATAAACAACTTCAAGACTTCTTTGTTGCTTCATTAAATTCTTACTATAAATTCAATTTTCAAAAAGAATAAGACTCCTTCAATATCAATATATGTATAAAGGACAAAAATTGCATTAACACTAAAACATGCTGGCTACCATCAGGATAATAGAATAACAGAGACGAAAAGTTGCACAGAAGAGAATTTAATAAAAAAAAAAGGAAGAGAAAAAAGCAAATCGGATTATGAGACTTTATTTTCATAGCTGAAGTGACGGAACTTCACTTACCTTTCCACACCGTTAGTCTTCCACAGAATCTCGCACTGAGTGCAAAAAAAAAAAAGGAAAAATAGTAGGTACCTACAAATATACCCTGCCCACGTACACGAATATAGGAGGCAGGATTCTGAGGCTGACAAGCATCCAGGACTAATCCTGAAGCTACATAAAAACAGTTCTTGATAAACAAACGTGCACGGTGAACAAAAACGCAACGAGCGACATGTTTTTTCAACTAACAGAACAATGCAGAAGCAAAAAAAAAATAAAATGGAACCAAGGTGATTCTACATTTTGTAGGTTAGGACAATACAAATACAAATACAAAAACAAATACAAATACAAACACAAACAGTTCAAGTGCAGTGCATGGAGCCACTTTTTCATTGTTCCCTCAGCCAGTCCTCCTGACTCCTGTGCAATACCTGTCAGGATATATTCCATAGAAAATCCTTTAATGAACGCATTCCGAGACACGACACACTGAATGTTAGGTATATGGTATAGGTAATTAAAGTTGCAAACAGAGGGGTGGCTGTGCGAAGAAAACAAACACACATATTGTTTAGAACTTTGCGAAATGAGTATAAATTCAAACAGAAAGGAAATAAGTTATTTAATACTTTTATTGTTCTTAATATACGTAACAATAAGTTGTTTGATAAACAAATAAAAATAGGATAAGATTCTGACATCGAAGGAGACTTTTAGATTTGAATCCTTCCGAAGCGACGCACGACAAGAAATAGATGGATTTGGATGGTGAATTATTTGCTCTTCAAAAAGTTTATTCTTTGCTTAGCTTTTGTTGAAAATATACATAATTTATGATATTTCATTTTGAATATCTTGGAAGTTTAAGAGTAGACTATACAAAATTCATCAGGACTAGAATCTAAAGATAGATATCCTCGTTGTAGTTGAATTTTTGTTAATAATTCAGACTTTTGGAATTTTCTGTCATGCGATAGAAAGTTTGAAACTTTTCTGTTTCAAAACTTAAGCAGCAATGTTGATGGAAATCAACTTCTTCTGAGATTTGCTTAAGCATAAATATTTCGTGTCAATGATGGATTTATCAGGTAAGATGAGAAGTCATTCTTGAAGGTATTTTTAATTAAAATTTTCAGATGGTTTAAGACATTATTTTTTGGATCTTTTAGTAAGTATATCATGTATTCACATTAAATCTAATCATAGTTCATAATGTACCAATTTAATTTTAGTCTTAGTTCATAATGTACCAAATTAGTTTTGAACCTAAGTGTACATAAAAAGTAAGTGCGCAGCCATATTATTTCCGCTTAAAGAACCTTTTTCTTCTTTGATTTGGAAAATGGCAGGCGTAGGTGTCACTTTTTACCTTTATTGATCTCATGAGCTTTACATATAAAAATGAAGGTAAGAAGAAAAATGAAAGAAGAAGGTATATAAGTATTAAAAATAAAATCGAATAGAATATGTTTGAAGAACAAATAAAATAAACGTGAAACATTGTGCCTATAAAGTGAACACAGTATATTTTAGAGGAAGTGACGTTTAGAAATTAGAAAAAAAGAACGAATTTTGTTTAAAAACGAGAAAAGATATCAAGCTCATTTCTTGAAGTGGGTACCTAAATCATTTTTGAAATTACGTTTCGCTTAAAAATGTAAATCTAATCTGCTTAAGCCCCAAAGAGCAAAACAAAAACCTTTTATTTTAATCCTTCGCATACTTGTTGGTATTTTTAAAACAGTTAACATACAACACTAGTACCAATAACACCTTTTAACGCTTTTATCTTACTCGTAGCATCAAAAACATAATGACTTAAGTGTCAATTATTGCCGCCTTGTTCAACCTTCTAATGCCTTTTTATTGTGATTCATGTCGACATGTTTGTCTTTAATATATAAATTTTTATATTCACACACAACCTCTGACATTGAACTGACAACTCCATTTAGGTAGGTGCTGCCTTTGCTTCGTCGTCGTCGGAGGAATATTATATACCCTTACATCCATGCAGAAGTAGATAGGTGAACCCAAACTCTAAGCCAGAGTTCAAGGGCAATGTCCTATGTATGTAAGCCTTAAGCTACTTGTTCGTGCATACATACATTTATACACCCGACATAAATTCCTGTGGAGGAGAGAGAGCAAGCATTAAGCAAATAATGATGAACAAAAAATGTGGTGAAATTCCCTCAAGTTAACTCACATAAAAAGGGTTCTTTAGACAAACATATTTCATAATAATCCTATGAATTTATTTAACACAAAATATGTCCTGAGCTCCCAGAGACTGAAGATAAACATTGTTTTTGCTTTGGTATACTAATTCTAACCTACAAGCGTTCTATATGTTAACAGATGATGTTCACACGCTTATCTGTTTTTTTTTTTTTTGAGGACTCTCATCAGGTTAAACAGATGAGATAAAAATGTATAAAAAGGACGAAGGGGACTTGGTCCCTTCTGGGGATACACAACTATGATGGTATAAAGTATCATCACTCGTACATATTTTTAAATGAAAAATTCTTCCATTCAAGATTATTATTCTTTTTTATTTTTATTTGAGTCCTTATACTTTTTAACTTAAATAATTACTTTTAACTATATCTGAGTCAGAACAGACACACAATATCAATTAAATTTGAATACAAAAAAAAAAACCACCAGCAACAGTGCTCAGAGGACCAGTTTTGGAATGGAAAATAAAAATAAAAACTGAAAATCCACTACATTAAATTAATACTAGCAATGCAAATTGAAATAAAAGAATTGTTTTGTTTATGCAGCCTCGAAGTATGGAATCAGATGCAAGTGTGTCATAATAGAGGGGTGCTAGAGGGCGCTGATGGACCTGATACTGCGTAGCGTAGCCATAAATACATTTTAAAAAAGTTTTTCTTTGATGATCCATAACCTTGAGATATTTTTCTTTTAAAGAGATATAAATAATTGAATTTTGTTTTTGAGTGATGACAACCTTTACAATTTAATCTGTCAAGAAGAAGATTTGACATGACTCTCCAAGATTCCAGTGTTAACACTTACCATTCCTACCGAATATTCTAATTAAAACTGCGAAAGTATGATACTTGTAAGTGTAACCCCCAAAAATAGTAATTTGGGATGGTTCAATCGGGTGATCTTACGTGGCCAGAAAACATTTCCTTCAAAGTATGCATTGTGTCTCGTTCAGTTTCCTAGAATCATAGATTTTACTTACGAGTATTGACGTGATTGATGATTTTCGATACAAAATTGTCATTGACATCGAGGAAAGCTTGACAGTAAGTTCACACGCAATCCATTGCTTTTTTTGTTTAAAAATGTCAAATATGATTGACGTAGGTACTACCACCATCATCGTTCAAACTAATAATAATTAAAAACATCATCAAACATTTATCTGTCACCGACCATTATTATCTGTCAAATGCAAGCATTACAATCTGTTTCTTTTTATAGTACACTTTGAACACTTCCTTCTTAAAGACCTTTTATTAACCCCCCGTATTTTCGGTGCTAAACTACGTCCCTTTGGCCATCAAACAAAGAAAAGCGAGGACAACAAAAACCTTTGGGTTTTGCAAAAGATCCGTTCATTTTATTACGACAATAAATGTTTTTAATTATATTTTTCACTCACAACACGCTGATGCCCATTGCAAAAATTTAAAATTCTGTGGTTGGAATGTTTTTCATCGACCACACCTTTATGGGTTCTTAAATAAAAACGTAAAAGTATAAAAGTTAAAAGTCAGAATCAGAATCAGAATGTGAAATTTTTTGCAGCGTTTATACATATGTACATACTGTACATGTTACAGTTATTTACGTACAAAAATACCGGAACTGAAAAAGAAAAAGTTTTTGGAGTTATTTAATTTAAGAAATCTTTTTTTAAGTCTCAACTCAAACACAATAATGATTAATTTTTGTACTAAGTGTCGATAATTTGACATATGACAACTTTTTACATTACGACATTTAAAAATTAGAATTTCAGTAAAATTTGCGAAAATCTGTTTAAATTTATAGTCGACAATTAATTTATTTAATGTGCAGGTAACTTTTTTGTTTAATTTGTTTTTTGTCGTAATTGAAAACCTTCAATTACATTTAGGTTAGGTTTTTAGTAGAATCATTATTTCCGCAATTTACAATCAATTAATTGGGACAGGGCATTTATTTCTAAAATGTTAATTATTATTTTCTTTATTAAAGATTTAATCAGAAATAAATATGGAAAAGTTTCCCACCCATAAAAGTCCAATCCCATTCCAAGGCCAGAGATTAGGTATAACAAAATCTACCTCGTATTTTCATTTGTTTCCTTCAAACAATTTTACGTTTTTGTGGACTTGAAAATGATCCTTTGCTATCTGTTACTAGCTTCAGATAGAGAGTCTACATTTTGTAGATACACAAGTGGAAAATGTATCCTTAGCTAGGAAGTCAAATACACTTTAATTTTTTTTTTTTGTATATGTACTCTTACGTATATTGGGGTTACACTAACTTGTGGCCTGCTGTGAGTTGGAACGGATAAAAGGACTTCCTAGAATCAATTTAATCTTTATATATTTACTTTTTATACTTACTCGTACTTACTGAAGAAAGGATATTTGGGTAATTAATTTTTAATTTAAAATTTCGTGATGGCTTTAGCTCCACATGTGAGTTTGTGGTCTACTTGTATGTGTGTTTGTCATTTTTCATATGTATTAAATGAGTTTTTCAAAGACCTTAAAGGACTTCATTTCGTTGTCTGTGTGTATGTGGATTTTTTTTTCATAATGTGTATATTTACTTACTGCTTCCTCTACTTTTACTAGGGAAGCTGAATAGAAGGACCCATCGGGATTAGGATGGGATTATTTCTGACATATGAGTGAAGCATTGGCTGTGTGTGTGTGTGTCTTCGGCAAAGAAAATGATGTTGTTGTGAGGCTTTAACAAAGCTGAGGAATTGAATCAAAATGAAAGGAATATAACTCAATTTGTCTTTGAAAGGATTAGAAGTTTAGAAGCCTTATGTTGGGTTGCGAGATGCTCGCGAGTATGGGTTGATTCTCTGGTTCTTGGATGGATTATATTGGATACTTGTATACACATAGCCAGAGGAGAGGAAGAACATTATATCTAAAGATGTATGTATTTGAAATGAGGCAAATATTTTGTATATACATTTTGTGTAGACAATATGGGTTAATTTTGTCTGGACTATGATATGAGCTATGGATACTTATTTAGTGATTGCTGGATTGTTTTTTAAGCTCCGTGGTTAGAATATTAATAGCTTCATTATTTCATATGTGTAGTAGATAGGAAATTAAAATTCATATGAAGGAGTAGTGTAGGTTATTGAATGTGGCTTATAGTTTATGGTGTTTACAATATGCCTTTATATAAAAAGTTTTATTTAAGCCTACAAGGAGATTAGTCTATAATTAAGTTTAAGACTAGTGTAGATTCAAGCTTGGATGAAAGATCTTATTTTATTAATTTAAGGGAGTCACAGACATTTCCTTAATGAATAGCAAATTTTTAATATTTTGGAGATATGTACATACATTTATCAACAGACGGATTTGTGAAATAAATCAAGTTAAAAACTTATATCAAAGTAGGTATATATGAAGGACAAAGTATGTGTCTATAGCATACAAATTAGATTTTTTAAAAACGGCCTTATTAAATCCCATTAAATACTTTAATAAAAAAATTAAAATTATATTTCTTAACATAAAACTGCACCCTTGTTTTTAAGAGCCCCGCAAAACAGTTAAACAAAAAGAAATAGCTTTTAAAACGTACGTATGCAGAATATATGTAAAACCCTTCCCACTACAGAATCGGATAAGTAAGCTTGAGGAAAATAAATGTCAATTTTGACATTTTCTCCCATAGTCAAGGCATTCGTCATATTCTGTAATCAACATGAATACCTTGATGAGACTTGTGAACATATTTTTTAATTGTAACATGAATTTAATATTTTCAAATTTAACCGTCGCTATCGAACTACCATGCCGATGCTATTTCCTTTTTCACACCAAGATGTCGCTCTACACCAATCAGCTGTTTTTGTGCAGCCTAACTCAACTGTCATCTGAAAATTGCGAAATTCACAGGTGTCACTTTCGTTTGAAGGCCGACAAATTTCCTTGAGTCTTGAGTATTTTGGTTTTGATTTTGGCAAAGAAAAATAAAAATAACTTTTCTCCGACGGAATTTAATTTTATTAAAAAAGTGTAAGAAAATAATTAATTTTTCCATAATCGAATGTCATCGACAATGAAAGCACGTACTGTTATTGTTCTTAAAGCCGAATCGGATTCGACTGACTCTTACGCCCAATTGCTGCGCGAAAACAATTTCAATGCGATATTTGTGCCGACTCTGGGATTTGGATTCAAAAAACTAGATGAACTCCGGCAGAAGCTAATAAATGCGGAACAATATGCCGGCATTATTTTCACCTCACCACGGTGCATAGATGCAGTGCGCGAAGCGTTGCAGGCAAGGGAAATGCCAAAGAGTTGGCATTTGTTGCATAATTATGCTGTTGGCGAGGTCACGCATAACTTGGCCATGACGAAGCTAGAACAGCTGTTCACTCGCGGAAAGGAGACTGGCAATGCAAGTGCTTTGGGTGACTATATTATAGAGACATTTGATGGCGATAAGGAGAAGCCATTCCTGTTGCCGTGTGGCAATCTTCGAACTGATATTCTGCTCTCTAAGCTAGGCGTTAATGGTTTCCTTGTTGATGCCGTGGAGGTTTATGAGACTATATGCCACCCGAAACTAGGTGATACTCTTGATAGGGCGTTGAAGGAAGATAACATAGAATTTATGGCTTTCTTCAGCCCATCCGGGGTAAATTGCACTGTCGATCACTTTGCCAAAAACAACTTGAGTTTTGAAGGAAAGAAGTTGATTGCCATTGGGCCAAGCACTCGCAAGTGCATTGAAGAGAGGGGCCTTAAGGTGTATCGGACCGCCGAACGACCGTCAGTCGAATATCTCATCAAGGTGCTCATAAATCCTGACGACTGCAGACCTAAGTTAGAGGACTAAAGTAGCTGCCATTACGAAGATTGAGAAGAATCTTAATGCGAGTCTCATCCCACATCCACCGTGTGTCCTGTATTGTCGACTTATATTGTGTGAGTTTCAATTGGCACTGAAAATCGGGAAAACCACCATAAAAGACTGACCCCGAATGAGGGTTTACATAATTTAAAACTAAATTTTATTTAAGTTTCTTTTCTTTTTCTTAAAAAAAAAAACAACAACAAAATCATTTTTATCACATAGTTTTTTTCTTATTTATAAATATAATATTTGGTTATCCTTTTCCTGTTTTAACCGCTTTGTTTGTGATTTTATGCTTTATATGGAATTATCCGGCTGAGATTGTACTGTACGTGTATTGATGCCTCCACTGAAACGAGAAACACGTATGGTTAGTTATTGTTGCTTGTAGTTATTGCACTTTTGTTTTAAATTTGTTATCAGTGTGTGAATTATAAAAGTTTTGATTTTTTAAATAAAAAATACATTTTTTGTAAGAAAAAAAATTTTATTCTTTCATTTAGAAAAAGTAAAAGAAAATCTATGGTATTGTTAATGAAATCTTTAATTGCACGTCCAATTTGAAGATAAGATTGACCCTTAACATAGACATATTAATAAAATAAGGTTATCATGTTGGTGGCGGGTGACAGTTTATAAAGACACTAGCTGTTCCCCGCGACTTCGTCCGCCTCAATTTATTATTATAGCAATTAAGATTAAGTTTTAAAAAATATATATTTTAAAGTACTTCGTAAAGGATATTTAGGTTTTATTTTATTATGGCTGAAGAACATACGGATTTTCTCTGCAACCCGATTTTGACAATGGAACGGAAGCCCTTTAAGCAGAAAGAATTTTTCAATTCTATCACGCAGTTCCTGAGATCAGGGTGTTGAAACAAACAACGGAAGCCCTCAAAGATGAACATTTTTCCCCGTTCTTGCAACATTTTCCACTTATTTTTCGCTAATATTTTTCGCAGCGTGATGTTATATAGGCTATAGCCTTCCTCGACAAATGGACTATTCAACACAAAAAGAATTTTTAAATTCGAACCAGGAGTTCCTGAGATTAGCGCGTTCAAACAAACAAACTCTTCAGCTTTATATATTAGTATAGATTCAAACTAAATCAAAACGATTGTAGTCCAGCAATTACACTATAAAGGTTCTGCATTGAAAAATTATTTAAATTGTTCATGATATCCGTTCTTAAATGTGACTAAAGTATATTCTTTAATTTTTGTCGTGTCCTAGAATGCTTCTTGGCTAAGAAAAAAGAAATCAATTCTACTCAAGTAATCAAATAACCTAAATTCCAAAAGAACTTTAAGAGTTAATAAAAAATATCAGTTTTTTTATAAACCAATTATGTATGTATGTGTTCTGAGATACACAATTTTCAATCTGAAAACAAATTTTGATATCAGAGAATAGTTTTGCTCTTCCAGAATAAGTAAAACATATCAGTATAAATAGTATTTAAAATACTTACATAGTTACATACAAATTGCTTTATTGTTTGTAAGTCCCTACATAATTTACACTTTTACAATAAAAAGTAGGTACATAGTTGGAAAACAAAACATTTTTGGAATTGAATTGTATTGTTTTTTGTTTTTTTCTTGAGCAAACTAGAGTAGGTATTTGGCAAAGTATTTCAGCTGTTCATATGTACCTACACATTTTCTAAGAATTACTTACAAATTTGTTCAATCAATTAATTCAATTTATATTACAAAGCAAAAATAAATATTATTAACAATATTATGAATCATAGACAAATTTTGCTTGTCTAGCATTACAAATTAATTATATGTATTTCTATGTATACTAAGTTTTTGATCAGTTAAAGTTAATAATGTTCTTGGATCTTACCTTGTCTTTGGAAGATTATTAAGGCTCTCATTTTTTCTTAAATTAATAGTATTTAATAAAATGAGAACTAGTAGCAAATTCAATTTGATTTAATCATTCTTAATTAAAAGAAATTGATAAGTATGTATTAACCTAGTTAGTAACTAGGCTAGACAAAAAATAATTAAATTACTATTAAAATAATGGGTGTTTCAAAAATTTAGTGATTGAAAGAGGCCTATTTTGATAACTTATTTTGATGGATAATCGTAAAAAAACAAATGAAATGGCATTATTTTCATACATACATATGTATGTATATACATAAAAACAACTATACAAATAATGTTAAACTGATAAAGGTCAGTAATATGTTAACATTTAAAAGATTATAAAAGAATACTATCTTTGTGAAGTATTCACTTACATATATGATTGTAATTTTTTAACAGCAATCAATTGACATTAAAAAAAAACTATAATTGCTGATTAATTTGTCAGTTTAATTTTTTTCAAAAACATTTTCTAATTCAAAATGTTTCGTTTCGTAATAGGTATGTATGTATGGACATATGCACATACATATGTACATATATTAATTTGTGCCAGATTTAAATCTATTTTTTTTTTTTTTTTGATTAGCGTATTTTGTTAGTTATAGCATGTTAACTTTGAACTGACCAGCAGTTTGTATGAATTTTTGAAAATGTATCATAAAAGAGATGCAATCTCTGGCTTCCTACATGACGTGACGATATATCCAATTTATTCCTTAGCCCTCGTGATTAAGCCTTTGAAATTAATTTTACAAATCAATCTTCTGTCAAGTAACATCAATTTACATACAAAACATCTGAATTAACGTTATTTAAAATTCTAACTTGCCACAATTCAACATGTGTTAACAATTCTTCTAAATGTCAACATGTAAATATACGGTTATTACCAATTAAATAAATACAATTTACTTACATGTTGTTATTATTTTTTGCATCTTCATCTTCTTTGTTTTCCTCATTGATTACTGTTTTGTAAAATTCAATTAGATATGCAAATTAGAATAAGTAAAATACAATATACATAAATAAATCAAGTTCAATAAAACATACTATCAAAGGTATTTGGCCGATTGTGTGTATTATTCGCAACTCCACCAGCTTGATAGCCTGGATACATTTCCGGTATAATTTGATCCGGTGATGGGTACATTGTTATGTCAACTGTTGATACTTTGTTTATCTCTTCTTTGGGTTTAATTGCCACTTCATCATCTTCCACCCAGCGATCTCGGAATGCCTGTGATCGAAATACCGCAACTAGAACCAAAAACAGCAAAACGCAAATGCCAATGGCAATGCCGACCCATTTGAGTATTTGTGATCTGGTATCTGGTAGTTCGTATTCTCTAATGCCAGTTTGCTCGAATGCGGAACGTCCAAATTTGTCCCACATCAATTCCAATTGAAGATCACTCAGTCCCGCCGGCTCACGCGGTGTCAGATCTTCAAGGAAAGGATCAACAATTGTTGGCGTGAGACTGGAGTCATTGTACAGGGTGACTGCAAATTCAACTTCAATGCAATTCTCAGAATCTGGCCAACTTTCAAAGCACTCTGCCACTCGAGTTAGGGTGACATTCTCTGGTGTCGCCTTCTCGAGGGTGAGTTTTTCAGCACTGATGTAGGAGTTCGCTGACTGAGCCATGATCTCTTTGAATTTATTCCACATTGATGGGGTTTGTTCATTTTTGGCAACTACCAGGAATTTGCTGGAAGTTTGCAATTGATCATAAGAAAGGGTGTAATCAGGTGGTTGGGTGCTTGGCGAACGAACTTCACCATAGGGGGCATAGCTCAATGAAAAACCCTTATACGAATGACCATTGACTGTTCTGGCTTCGAAGATCAGATTGGCACGGGTGAAACCCAAAGATCGAATACTCATAGGTTCTTTAAGTTTGCCAGTCAGAATTACTGGACGTCCCTCGCTGCCATCTGCATTGATTGGTGTCAGAGAAATATAATCTGATGTTGGATCAATGTCCAAATCGTTGATTATGATGTCCAGTCCATTGGAATTAATCACTGATAAACTGAAATCAATACAGAAATTAAAAAAAATAGTTGATTTATATATTTTTAAAATCAAATCATATGAAATAAAGTTTAAATTTAAAGCTCCAGATACCTTTATGTTTATGTTCATTATGGAAAACGTGCATAAGGTCAGCTTGCAAGGATAAATCTGACACTATGAAACTGTCTCTGGTTCAAAAGAGATTATACAGATATTTCCTAACCAATTTCAAAAAACGATAAATTTTATCAAAATCAGTCTGTACTTAAGTATTTATTAAACTTAAGTAGTTTTATTCATTCATTTAATAATAAATAGATGAATATTTTGGCAATCATTAAAAATATTTTGTAAGTTGAAAGATCTTAAAGCAAATTTATCTGTGGACCATCACAATTATAATTGTCGTTGTTTTAATCTTGATTACGGATGATTTGTTGCTGTTTTGACATTATCTTAAAAGTGGCAAAAGAACAACGATTTTGTATGCAGTGCATGCGTCTCTTTAAGGCCAAAATAAACATTCTGTGTTGGCTGATTTATAAAAAAAAAAAAAAAAAAAAAAACAATTATATAAATTTAAACTTAAGGCGTCAGTTAAATAATGGGGTTCAGGCTAATCAAACCTTTTATTTATTTTAAAAATCTGTATTTCAAATTTGCATTGACTTTGTAAAATTTCAAAAAAAAAGTTTACTTTGAACTCTTCAAGCTGATTATTATCTTACAATTCATAGATGTATGTATCATTATAATTGATAACATTATGTTTATCCAACAACTGTTGATAATTGAATTTATGGGAAATATTAATCAGAATAATCTAAAGTAAATCATCCTTGAGATTTTTTTAGCCTTGAAGAATTTTATTTTAAAACACATTGATTGCCTATAAATACTTTCTTATCAAGTCTCACATATATAAATAATTCTTATTTTCAGAAAAGAATGCATTCTTTAAGTAAGTTAAAAACAAGACACATCTTCAGGTAACTTGGCAAAATATTGGCAAAATTCACATAATTCAATTTCACTCCACAGTTTGTCGTTGCAGGAAAAAAATAGTGTAACCATAATGAATTTGCAAATAAAATTTAGAAAACATAAGTCATTCTAGTTTCAAGTATTTTGCTAAGGAAATTCACGTCACCCGAAAAATTTGCATTTGCAAAATCTAGATTTTAGTCGCGTATACGCTGTGTAGTACTTTATGTTTATAATTGATTTTTATTGTACACACTTTTTAACTGACCAAAGAAAGCTGCCATGGGAATATATGTTTCTTTAAGAATCAATACCTATACCTAATTATTTTAAACAATGAACCTTTCATTTATGATGAAAAAGTTTCTATAAAAATGACGAAATAATTATTTGTAGTATTTTGTCCGCTTCAAACAAAACAAAGTGAATTTTGCAGAAAGAACTTTTGAGAATATTACTTTTTTGCCACATACATAATTGAACCCAATAAGATACCTTTATTGCAGATCTTGCGGATTATAAATTAAAAAGGAGAAACTTTTTTTATTTAATAAGAAATCAAATTTCCAAGTGATGCAACACTCAAATTAAACAGAAAATAAGTATATTTACATAATTACAAAAAACCATGTTCTTAAACGTTTATTGACCCTATGAAAGTATGCATTATATTAAACAAAAATGTAAATGCAGAAAGAAATTAAAAAGATGAGGAAATGTAACAGATTTTAAAAAAAGGTTAATTTTTAATTATTTTGACTGTAATTTTTGAGCCATTTATATTCTGTGAAAGTGACAATAAATAAGGTTCCCCCAAACTACAAAGCTCTAAAAGAAATAACTAATTAACTTTTCCACACGCATCTGACTTAAATCTGCTTCATGGAATGTTAAATAGATTAAATGATATGAAATTAAACTTCAATTCAATTGGAGAATACAATTTTGGTGGTAAATTATTTAATTTGTTGATTCTAATTTCCTCATCAGGAAGTAGCTATTCGTATTGGTCTTATGTAAACAAAAAAAACGAGGAGATTTTATAATTAAATTTGGTATCATATTAATTTTTATTTTTTTTTTTTTTTAAATGCAAAAATGACGATTTCATTTGGGAAGTTTTTAGATACTTCGTAAAATAAAACAATCAAATTTTTGCCTTCAGATTTTATTTTATGAAATAAATTGCATAAAATTATCCGACAAAGCAAATGAATATTTATTTAAGATAACATTTTCTATTAACGTATAAAGTTTAATGCATATTCTTATATCGTTATATGGAACGTCTAAATTAAACCTAAAGTCATATGGATACAATTTATTACATTTACAACTGATGTGTAACAATAAATAATTTCGATTAAAATTATGACGCTCTTGACATTGTTTATGTGCTAAAAGTTTTGTGTATACTTTTTTCATATGTACATAATATAAAATCCGTAAACAAAAAAGAAACTAAATTTTAAAGGCTTTAATAGTGTAGGTAACCATATTTTAAGACAAATAATGGGTAAACAATAAAATTATAAGGTTATGACTTCAAATTGGATTTGTTATAATGAAATTCTATTTACTCTTGAATTTCCATTTATTGAGTGAGTAAAACTTTATGTAAATTCGTGTAGAACCAAAAATAGCATTAAATAGGACAAGAAAAGTTTAGATTTCGACTAAAACAAATAAAAATTTATTTAACTGCCTTTTTTTAAATCTCCTATTATACAGCTACTACACTTACCGTTGTTTGACAGTCTTTGGCACAGGATACGGCATAGGATAGTTTTGGGAAGTAACATTTTGTAATTGAGGAATATCACTCAATGGCACGATATCGACTATTTTTCTGCCACCATTCACTATTGCAAATGACTTCTCTGATCTCAGATATTTATCTAAAGTGCTAAGTTGAGGACGTTGCACATCACCACTAATAGTGTCACTCAATTTCGTCACATTCGTTGTTATATTGGTTAAACAATTCACAAATGGCACTATAAACAAAACAAAGCAAACAATAATTATACAAAAAATGTTAAATCAATAAAAAAAAACATAACAACTTTTTAATTAATTAACTTTTCAAACTAACCGCTCAAAATGAAAACCACACACAATACTCGAGATGTGTACATTTTTGTCGGAACTCTTTTTAATCGTTTGCAAAAAAAAATTAAAAATCAAAAGGAGTCGAAAAAAACAATCGAACTTCGGTGGCTCAGCTGATTAATCAAATCTTTCACTTGGATCTATTTTTGTTGTTTTTCTTTTTCCTTTCTTTTTCCTAAACGATTTCATAAATTCCAAACAGCAGTTTTGTATCTTTTAGTATTCCGGTTGCGAGAGTAACTAAACTGCGTGGATCTATCTTCAGTATCGTGGTATCCAGTCGCTTATCGAAATACTGCTTTCGCGATGGTTAACAACTAACTGATATTCTCTATTCCGTCCAGCCAAAGATACACTCTTCTCGTATAAAGAGTATTGTGTCTCATGCGTTTTGCCAATTACTAGCCGATTATTTCGATACCAAAAAAAAAAAAAAAATAATAATAAACAATGTTTTTAAATAATGATAAGATACCGGAATGTATTCGAGTACACATGGTATCTCGAACAATTTATTGTGAAGGGTATAATATCCACTTCACGATTGTCTCTCGATTGTTACACGACACAAAGTACTCGAAATTGTACAATTAAGAATTTACTCGTATTGACAACGTTTTTTTTATTATTACTGATGATGAATGATGGTTAGCCTGATTTATTGAAGATTGAAATCCGAAACCACGTCATTAAATAAATACAAAAAATCGTTTTAAAAGATTTCGATTTGATAATAAATTATAATTGATATATGTACGAGTAGCAACATAAAATTGAGTAATGGCTTTGAATTTCTTTTATAATAGATAATCAAAACAATCGAGCGTTTGTTTTTAAGGTGCTTCAGTGATACATACTAAAAGTTAATGGTAATCAGGTTTAAAAGATACTATAGAGCTCAATGGATTAGTTTGTATCTTTAACTGGGTACAGTGGGGCCTAAGGTTTTCCTTTAGAAACCAAACAAGGAAGTAACTTTGTTATTTGTTTCCTGAAAAAATGAATTAATTCTTTCGACAAAACGATACTGATACAATATTGGCGATGCTTCGTGATACGATATGACATGTTTTACTTAAAAGCTGAGAAAGTTTTCCAAAGTCTTACCTTTCCACATTTGGGCTAGATAAAAAAGATTTTTAAAATGTTTTATTTTCTACAATGTATGTATGTTCTTATTGTTAATCTTAAGTTTTGGCCATTTTTCAATTAAAATCATCACTTTCTTAACATTAAATCACTCAATGGTCGGATTCTTACAAAGTTTCTTTAACATCGATACCACTGTGCAAAAGTGTTTTAAGTTATATGTATATTGTTATTATTCTTATCGCATGACATAAATATTGTTAACAAACCCAATTTGAAGATGATATGTTTGATATTTTTATTATTAATATTGTTTAACACGTCGGATAAATCAATGTTTTTTAATTAACTTTCTGAAAGACTTCGATTACAACAATCTTAGCCTGGAGACTTATCTTTCCAATTTTTTTAATTATTTTTTTTTTTTGGAATTCAAAGCTAAAAAAGTACCAGTATTTGTTTTTTAAAATAAATATTGAACTTGAATAACTTAAGTAAGCAAATGGCAGTTTTTGAAAGACATCCGAGCCTATTCCAGAATGGATAATTTTGGTCAACCAACTGAAATAAACACTTAACATTTTCCTCTCAGAACATTCACAAATCTGATTTTGGTGTATTCATAATTCATTCATAACAATTACCAACCACTTAAGTTTCTTCAATTAAATAACTGTTACACATTTAAATTAAATAAATTCAGCTTAATTACACCAATTATACCCAAAATCAATTAAGTTCCGAAATCAAAACAAAAATTCTCTATTCTACACGATAACCAAACATTAGACAATTATTATCACCCCTTAATATGTCATTTACTTATGGAATATAAAGAACTCCATTGTTAAAAATAGTGACAGTTTTCTTCTCGATTTTCTGTGAAATGTCAGTTCAAATAGAAAACCTACCGTTATACTCGGTTACAGCAAAGATTTTGAAATTTTTTGCATACCTCATTGACGATCATTGGAGATGTTACATTTTTCTCTTCATAACTTTGGTTTTTAACATATTGGAAATAATTTACGTTGCCACATCGGATAATGAACTTGCCAAATTGGTTATTAATTTGTTCCTTGTGGTTCTATGGCTATCGACAAATATGAGGGCCTATGTTTTGATTCGCAATCGTAAAAAAATGAATGCATTTTTAACCGAAATTCATCACATGTACACTCATATTATGGTATATCGTTGAACAATTAAAAACCTTTAAAGATACTTTTCTCCTTACTTTACTTTTTGTAGAAATACGGTGATACAAATACAAAAACTATGCTGCAAAGATGTACAAAGTCTGCAAGAAGTTTGGCAAATTTTAATCTTCTCTTGGGGTTTTTTACATGCGTTGGAATGTTTGCCAGCTCAGGGATGGGAAGAAGAAGAGGTGTTTTTGGACCCTACAAGTCATTGCAGATTGAAATCTTTACTGTTTTAATATATTTCTAGATCTCATTTATGACATGTATCTTCCATTTTACAACGACATAAAATTGCAAACTCCATGTTTTGAAATTCTATTTGCTACACAATTTGTCTTGATACCGGTGGGATGTTGCATGTTTGTACCGTTTCTAAGTCTCATAATTTCATTGGTTATGTTCAATATATTTCTGTGTAAGGTTTTGCAAGCTGAGTTTAGAAGTTTGAAGGAAGGCATTCCAATAGATGTTGTGAATGATAAAATTGCTAAATGCGTGCAGTTTCACAATAAAATCATAAGGTAAAAGAAAAGTCAACCAGAGGGCGTTTAATATGTTTCTACTTTATGAAGTGAGTTCCAATGTGACCCTTTTTTTGACGCGACTCATTTTGACGTTTCATAATGATAATTTTATCTCGCTGCTACTCAATTCTTAATTTATGTAGTTTTCTTTCACTTGTTGGCCTTCAGATAGAAATGATGAGACGTCAAAAACGAGGTGACTCAAAAGAGTCTATTTTTAAAACTGTTCATAGTGAAACTTTTAAACCACAGATTAAATATTTAAACTAAACTGATTTTCCTTGCAGCTACGTGGCCAGCGTTAATAGTTTGTCAACTTTTGTATTTGCAGTGGAATATGTATTTTTTGGAGCATTAATGTGTGTTTTATTATTTCTACTCGTGATTGTAAGATTGTGTATTTAAATGTTGATATGATTTTCAAATACAATTTTATTTTTTCTTAGGTCAAAACAGTATCTGAACAACTTATAATGTCTGCATACATATCAATGATTTTCGTGCAGCTCTCTGTTACGTACTTTTTTGCAAATAACTTATTTTTTGAGGTTTGTTTCTATTTCAAAATTGAACCCTTGTCCTAACTTAAATTTCTGTATTTTTTTTTAGAGTCTCGCAGTTGCTGATGCTGCGTATGATACTAGCTGGTTTGAATATAACGGTAAAACGAGACTAAAATTGATGCTTATAATACAAAGGGCACAAAAACCTATTTGCGTATGTATAAGAAATAAACATTTAATCCAGGAGATTAATTTATTGCGTTTTTTTTAATTATAGCTCACTATGGGAAACTTCCACCCAATGACACTTGAAGTTCTAACGACTTTACTCAATTTTTCTTATTCTTATTTTACAATTTTGAGGAATATGATGGAATAAAAAAGTGCATAAAATAAAAATAGAATTTTTATGATAAATTTTAAAAATCCAACACAAAAATAAAGCATAATTTGAACTTTAGTAAACATTTTTTGAACACACCCAATATGTAAAACTTTTGGAATATATCAGTCCAGTTTTTGGTGAGTTAAATCAAACTTTACACTATTCTGGTTATTGAAGACAATCTAGAATTTGTTTGGATAACCAATTTCATTGTATAATCTAGACAATCAAATCTAAAGTGTATAAAATAGGGTTTTGTTGTGGGACAATTATCTCAAGATGGACACACTTTGGGATGAAAGATTCAAAACATAAAAGTTGTCATGACTATTTTGTAAATACAAATTTTGAAAATTATAAAAAAAAAACTTACGACTTCTATGGACAAATCAGCGCTGCTTTTACATATGTACATTATGTGGTTATGACATTTTATTCACTCCAAAAATTAGTTCTGAAATTTGTGAATGCCATTCAAAGAATTCATTCCTCGACTGAGAAATATAGTTTTTTTTTTTCAAAAACTGTCTCACAGAAAGTGTGAAAGCAAAACAATTTCAAGTTCCAAAAACTTCTTAAGCCACTATAATATGTATTCATGTTTTTATCATACTTACAACATTCCAACCACTCGCCCTTGTAAATCGCATTTATTTGCCATAATCGAGTCTCGATATAATTCGCCATACCGCGTGAGCTGTCATTTCCATAATTTTTATTATGCCAGCTGCCATTCCTCATTGGCTGTCACACACTAACCCCCGTTCAATAATATTTTCATTTTTTCGTGTGTTTTGATTTTTCGTTTATTTTGGTAAACACAAGAAGAGAGGAGTCTGAACCGCGGTATTAAAATATTTATCCTTAAAAAATCCAGCTACAAGGAAAAATGTCGAACGCTGTGCAAGATTATGTTTACCTATATGAGTAAGTAATCAAAAAATAACTCAGCATTTCAACAAATCGATCATTGATCACCATCAGACCCGACCGAGAAAAAAACTAAGAATTCCATATACACACTTGGTCAAATATAATTTCGATAATGCAAAAAAAAATCATTTTTTCAGATTGCTGATGAACAAAAACATTGAGCACCAGCCTTTCGAACTTATTTCAGCGGTAGTTCAGCACCGCTTTAACCACGAGAACTACTTAAGCGGTAAGTTGTTAAGTGTGGCGATGGTAATGGCGAGGCGGCGGCTGCGAGTTTTTTGCTTGGTCTTGCCTTTTGTTTGCTCAGTTTATAATTTTGTTGTTGTTTTTATGTTTCTGCTGAATAGTGGGCACTCTTCTGACCCTGCTAATCCGCCATGGTGACCTGCCGGGTATTTTGCAACGCATCAGCGCGTTCTATATAATCTATGATCTCTTTCATTCGGACGGGCAGGAAGAGAGCCCGTTTTCTGAATTCCTGCTGGCCCAGCTGCACAACAAGGACATGAGCGCTGGACGGCAAATCGAGAGAAATTTCATTGTTCACCTGCTGGCCAACGGAACATCCGAAGTAAGAACTTGTGTTTGATTTCAAGGTTAAATAGCTAAACAAACTTTTGTGTTTTGTTTTTAGCTGGGAAAACAAACCCCAGGACACATCCTCAAATCAGAGCTCTTTCCCACCACTCTGGACCTGTCCTTTTTCAAATCGCAGTCGTGCGAGCGACAGCGAGAAATTCCAGCTGCTGCACGTTCTGGTGTCATGAATTGTGCAGCAGCTGGAACTGGCATCCCAAATCCCTCCGGTCAAGAGTCGACGGTGCGCGAGATGATGGAAGGGCTGACATTGACCGATGTCAGTCCGCTTAACAACTCTTTAATGCCGCAAATGTATTCTGTCGCCCCACCACTAATGAACTTCGAGGACGAGCTGGTGTGGTTCGATCTAACTGTACCTTCGTACCACAAGCCGATGTTCGACTCGACAAATGATATCGGCGCCCAGGCCAAGCGGCTGATTGAACGCGCCCTAACGCAGGCTTTAAGTCTTCCCGATCAGCAGCTCTTGTTGGACGAATTGAAAAGGGATCCAAATTTAGTTTACCAAATTGGATTGACTCCAGCAAAGGTGAGTTTTTTTTTGTCATTTTTTAATTTCTTCTTATTTGCTACATTTGTTTTTGCATTTTCTCTCGTATCTCGTTAAATCTCTGTTTTGTTTACACTTTTATCTCTGCCTGCAGCCAACAGTGGCTGGGGTTCGGGGTTGAAAAAAATCCATAACTGTATCTACGTACGTACAACCGACGGAAACGAAAACAAGTTAATTGATTATTTTTTTTTCATTTCATTGTTTTTGTTGTTGTTTTGATGAATAATTTTGTGTATATCTGGAAATCCGGGGGAGTATTGGCATTCTTCACTTTGACGTTTGTAAACACGTGGTTTTCTGTAAACATCGATTTTTAACACAAAATTCTGTGATTATTTATAAACCAAGGAATGAATTTAATTTCTTACTGGAAGACTTAGCTCTTTCAATCGCCTTGAATTAGGTTTGTTTGGCTATGCGCTATAGGCATAGCCGATGCGATAGGCGGCGCACGCATTGGTGAAATATTAGTCATTGTTGTTTTTTTTTTTTGCATATGTGTGTGGTTGTTCAGTTATTATTGCGATTTTTTGTTTGCTTAAACGTGATGTCATCGGAGGAGGAAAAGAAGAAGCAGAACAAAGTAAACCAAGACCAAGACCAACTTGAGTTGTTCTTGTTTGGCTTTGGGTTTGTGGTTCTTTGCGGAGTTTTGTATGCTCCGCTGCCCATGATGAATAAAAATATATTTATGGACATCCATATCGGTCGAATGTTTATAGCTGTTCGTTGCCGGTGTTTTAATTATAAAATGGAGATTTTAATTTTGGTTTTCAATACGCAAACGGGTTAAAAATTTTGGAAGTTTTCAACAACTGTATGGTTGATTGTTGGACACAGAAGATTTTGAAGGTCAAATGAAAGTTATTTATTAGTATATGGGTAGGGTAGGCATTGTTGCAGATTTATATTTTTCAGGGAGGAAAAAACAGGTTTTTTCTTAAAAATTACAGATTTACGTACATAGCTATATTCCACCACTTTTGTGTCAGGAAAGTTTTCTAAAATAAACAAATACAAGTTTCCACCCTGTGTCTATGTTACTTGATTCCGTGGAATCGTGAACAATCTATTTCCTTGCAAAACACCTCGTTATAACCCTTCTTTTTGCATGTTTCAAGCATAAAATTCTGCACTTAAATGTGTGTGAAGAAGAGTGTTAAATCTAGGGGTAGTTAATTTTATTACAGCGTAGTACCTACAAGTTGATTTAGGTTGAAACTTGGATGGGTTTATTTTGCTATCTAAGATAAAAACGAGAAACTTAGCAATTTAAGAGGAACGGATGTTGAAAGGTAATGGTATTTAATGAGATATTTTCCTGAAACTTGATTGCTTATTATGGAACTAATAAAAAGCGCTTCCAATAGAAATATCGTCAATATTCAATGTGACATTACAAACTTTACACTTCTGAAATAGTTGTTTAAATTAATTAAATATGATAGGTAGTCATTTCAAATACAAACAAGAAAGACTTAAAGAATGAATAGAATTGAAAACAGCTCAATGGATTAACCTGAGGCATTTATAATTGGAGTCAGTAAGCAGTTTCCATACACATACCTATGCAAGATCTCTTTTATGTCAAATCACATCCACCCGAAGCGAGCGGACAAATGCTAATTTTCCTTTGGAATTCGGCATTTAAATTTCAGAAACTTCAATGTTTATAAGATTTTTGTTGATTTTTAAAGCTGCCACGTTCTTCATAGGTATATAGTAAAAATCGAACCGTGCGTCGATGAATTATTTCTTTTACAAACTACTAAAGTATGTATAAGCTTGCCCTTTTTCTAACGGAACTAACACAAGACAATAAACTAGTTATACATACCCAATTTGTTGGTGTCCAGTTTGTTAGGTACAAGGCAATAATTTTTAACTGAGGGAAGTGTAGAACTATCATTTCGCTGAAGAACTTTGACTTTATTACCTGAGATTACGTCTACGATAGAATTGTTTCACCTTATAAACATGACTTCACTTGCTGACAATTAAGATTACATATTTCTATTTATGTTATTTCTTTAATTACGAACAAAATAAGGACACTGTAAAATTCACAAATTATGTACATGACTACCTACATCTTTCTCAATTAAAAATTGGACAAAATGCAATAAAGGCTATGGAAGTTGTTCCATTTTCTGTCAAAAATATTCGTCATTGCGTTCAGTTTTTATTTACATATTTAAGTTGGTTATTTGAAATCTTCTCTATTCAAACTCTTCTGTTCAGTTGATGGAAAGTCATCTTCAACAATCAACTCTAGTGTGTTTAAAGGATAAGAGATGTCAGTTATTTATTTATTTTAAACAGTCTTATTTCAAATGAAGTTCCTTCGCTTTCTTTTATCTTTTAAGCATTGGTTTCAATTAAAAGTAGTAACATTTGATGTGTTCTATGTTCCAAAGAGTTATTTATGAACTATTATCTTGTCTTCTTTACAGCTACCCCAATTGGTTGAAAATAATCCAATTATTTCCATCGAAATTCTTCTGAAACTAATGGACTCCATGCAGATCACTGAATATCTCAATGTTCTTGTCAACATGGAGATCACCTTGCACTCAATGGAAGTTGTGAATAGGTAAGTTTTCTAATTTTATCGTTTATAACACCACGATGTAAATCAAATTTCATTTTTAGACTTACAACCTCAGTTGATTTACCGACCGAATTCGTCCATCTCTATATAAGCAATTGCATCTCAACTTGTGAGACAGTTAAGGATAAGTATATGCAAACAAGATTGGTTCGTCTGGTGTGCGTCTTTCTCCAGAGTTTGATACGCAACAAGATTATCAATGTTAAGGTATACCAACAACAATATAATTCTTTTCAAGGCCATATTTATTAATTTTTTATTGTTGTTTTTCAAATAGGATCTATTTATTGAGGTACAAGCCTTTTGTGTGGGTTTCAGTAACACCAAGGAAGCTGTCGGCTTATATCGTTTGCTCAAGCATTTGGAAATGGACGAAGGGCAACAGAACAATGGAAATCCAAAATAGAAAGGCGCAGCCATCATCACCCAACCAACCCATCAAACAAAAATAAAAAAAAGCAACAAAAACAATTACATAGAAATGCATAATGCTACTCTTTTAAAATTTTATTAAAAATATAAACTAATGCATAATGTGAATTCCTTTTTCTTAAAAAGCAAACAGAAAAATAAGAAAAAAAAAGAAAATATGCAAGAAAGGACAAAATGATGAATTGGCTTTCACATAAATCATTTTTGAATTGAAACTTTGTTAAGAACGAAAGTTGCAAAACAGAATTAGAACAAAAGCAAAACACATTTTGTTTTCCTTGGAATAAAAGTATTTAAAATAAAATAGTCTCTCGCTGTCTTATAAAATAAAAAACAAAAAAGAAAAGTAGAATTTGTTGTTCGCCTTTGCTTCTCTTTTGTGTATTGTTTTTCTGTTTCCTGTGCAGTTGTTTCTTCAGTTTTATGTCAGTGTTTCACCTTGGGTAACACAGGCTTCTAGGTAATCGATGCGTCGCTCGAGAGTTGTCAGCTTCTCATTGAGGACTGCTAGTCGGGATCGACAAGACATATCTAAGGAGCGATAAAGTGTAAGTTTATCAATCTTATTGTTAATTGGAGCAGAGTGTTTACTCACCGAAGGAATTTAGAAAGTCAGTGATTCGTTTTATGCTGGCGGTTATTACTTCGATGTATTCCCGATTAGCCCAATCTTGGTGGATTTGTTTTTGGATAGCTTCTCGATGGACACCACTCATGTTTGCGCAATTGGAGGATATTTTTGTTTTATATTTTTTTTTTTTTTTTTGTTTAAAAATAGGAAAAAGGGCGAGAAAAACAACAAAATACTGATTTTTTATGGGAATGGCTAAATTTGTGACAGATGTAATTGCAATTGGAAAACAAGTGCAATCATTCGAGACTCGTAAGGGTGGGTTATAGAATTCTATCAGAACAAGTTTTGGAGAGGGTGACCAGCTTACGATTGAATACTTTCAGGAGAAGTTGGGAATGTATGTCGTCAATGCATAAAAATTCTCGACCAAAATTAAAAATGTATCTAATCAGCTGATTTTAATTGTTTTGATTTAAGCTCATTCAATTAGAACCCCTAACCGTTACTTAGTATTATTAAACTTGTGGCTTAGAAATTTGAACTTACGGTTGTCATTTAGTTGAGTGAAGTTCAACCATAGCTCAAGGTTCGGTTTAGATTTAATTAGAATTCACATCTCTTCTCAACAGGTGAGTTTATAAATATTTCGTCTTATTATAGTTTAAGGTCACTTGAATCCAAATCATAAAATTCTCCAACAACCTTTAACCGTTTTTCACTTGAAGTACTTTTATTTAAAGTTATATAACCTTTAAAATGAAATTCTTGGCCATTTGGAAACAAGCCTACCAAAGAAGGGGAAATTCATTTAATTCTTTTAACATTCATTAAATTCTTTAAGAATTGAAATAAAAAATTATGGTGAGCCAGCACTTATCGGTATTAATATTAAAAGAGCAAGTAATTCAATTCAATGAACACACTCTCCTATCTTATCGACTCTCGAGCACAAAGTTAAAATGACGGTTCTAGCTGTCAAAATACAGCCTTCTGCCTCTGCTGCTGAAAGCTAAGGTAATTTTATTCTTTTTCTCAAACACATCGAACTGTGTGTATTTTCTATTAAAACGATGTCGATCGCGAGTAATTTACGTAATGCAATCCTTCGCAAACCCCTGTGCACAGATTTGAATAAAACACTTCTAAATTTATCGGTCAGATGCAATTCAAATGCCACCCTTCAGTATGGTAAGTTCTTGAGGTTATTATGCCATCATTTTTATGAGTTCCTTAATTAAACCGACATTCCATTCAGATAAGGATCCTAGTGCGGATTTCTTGAATCCCAAAATACAGAGTTTACTTAAGTCACTGACGCGAGTTCGTCTGGACAAAGTTTTCCGCAAACGATCGGTGCAAGACAACACAGTTGAATACAAGTAAGTAGGATCTTTCTCCATCAAAACCATCAATTTATTAGTATTCCTATTATTTATAGGTTTCTAACCACCGAACAGTTGGAAGATGAATTCAAAAGAATCATTGCCGAATCCGAAAGTAACCTTCAAATGCCGCCTGTTGTTATGGTAAGCAAATAATCTTCATTCTAATTCAATCAGTGAACAAAAACCCACTTTTTCAGGTCAAAGAAGATAAACAAAAAATTATATCCCACGATCCGGCATTGAAGAATTTCTCTAATTCAAAATTCGTCATCACAGACATCACCTTTGGTATCAAACAAACCCAACGGAAAGTAATTGTTCGTCAAATCGATGGAACTCTTGAACAAGCCCCCATGGATGTAACCAAGCGAATGATCCAAACATACTTCCCCCTTCCTGGGCGCAAAATTCGCACACCCAGAATGTTTGAGGAGAAAAACCTTCAACGATGCCTAGATGAATTCAAATATGAATTCATTTTGGATCGATTGTGCATCCAATATGAACCATTCGAAAAGGATTTCCATTCCGTTTCGGCTAAAGTTTACTCCCACATCAACGAAAACAAAAAATTCGATGATCTTCGGTCTACTCGCCACTTTGGACCGATGGCATTCTTCTTGGCATGGCACAAGCAAATCGATGATCTTCTGTACGACATCATCAAACGAGATTACCTGCGCAACGGAGTTGAACTTATCACGATCCTCTACAAGATCCACAAAATTCCATTCGATGAGAGTGTGCTTCAAAAACTGGACAGTATTCCCCAGTCATCAGATATCTTAGGTGAACTGAAGAAGTCCTATCAAGGTACTTCTGATGATATTCACGAAGAGATCAAGACAGCCATTGGCAAGTCACGAGAAGACTTCGAAGTTGATGATATTTGCTTGGGATTTATCGATAATTTTGTAAAGCAACATTCGCTGAAGAAAGTGCAGCTGGAAATGGCAATTCAGACATTCAAAGAGGACAACGATGAAAAGAAGAAGCTGTATGAAGGCCTGCGGAAGGCACATGGAGTTAGCACTTAAAGGAGTGAAATAATTAATTGTTGTTTAATTCCTTTGAATAAAATAAGAAAAAAAGTTTATGAAGTTTTTTTCTTCCTGAGAGGTTTCACAGGATTGTTCAGGGCATCTCCTTGGCTTTGATCATGATCAGTGAAAATAGGGCACGTCTGTATCTTCATGTTATAAACGTATCGGGTGTATTTATTAAATTCAAAACACAACACTATCGAAATATTTAGAGTACTTTATTTTTTTGAGACTAGTTATTTTTGTATACGTACATTTTTTCTTAGCTAATGTTACATTTATATAAAAAAGAAAATCAAAAAACAACAATCAACCCGAAAAGCATTAAAAATGTGTTTACACACTTATGCATGCATGTTCTCATCTTTAATATTATTTCGATTATAACAAATGTTTGTATGTAAAATATGGATTATTTTTATTATATTTTTATGTTTGTATGTATAATTTTTATGTAAATTTGACTTAGCTAATAGTTTACAAGACAATGAACGATGGGTTGGATTTTAGCATGCTAGATTTAAATTTGTTTTTAAATTTCATTTTTAGTTTGATTTTAGGATATTCGCCAGAAAGGCGCAGACTTAATAGTTTTGATTATTATTATATTAGTTTATTTGTTCAATACATTTTTTTTGTTTATCATTTAATATTTTGTATAGAAATACTTAAATTTAAAATTGTTAATACATAGTTACTTTTATGTGTACTTGTATAATAACTTTCATGCATTAGAAAACATTATACCTACTATTTTAAATAAGGCTTTGTTGTTGCTTTGTTATTTTATTAGTACAGTAAAAAATCTTATTTATCAAATCTATTCTGCTGTTCGTGATTAATGTTTATATTTTATCAATATTGGACTCTAGTTTCAGTTAAAGTTGTTTAAACTAAATTTTGTATTGCTGAGTTCTTACATTTGTTAACCAAGCCCTTGGCGTTAAAATAAAAACATGCAAATCTTCACGTCCATATTTAGCAGAATAATGTTGAATTTAAAGGGTATTTGTTTTTAGTTAAAAATGGAGGGTTAAATTAGTTTATAAGCAGTGTATGCATTATAGTAGTCTAGTTAGTTTTGTTTATAGTACATATTTGTAATAATTTTAGTGTAAAATTCGATTTCACTCTTCGTTTTAAAAAGCGTATGTATATAGGAATAGTTTTTGTAGTTAAAGCAAATAGATAGTTATACAGATTTTGTATTTATTTCAATTTAGTATAGAAGTACGTGAGGTTTAAACCAGTTTTTATAAAATAGATTTAAAATAATATAGAAATACATACATAGGTAAGATTTAAGCAATAAGAATATGCATTGTTAAATAAAAAAGTGTTGTTATTAATAATTAAGAATGAAAGATTATTGTCTATTTTATATGTATATGTATGTATTGTTTGCGTACTAAATTTATCTGTGAATAGTAACCAATTAAAATAAAACTTGAAAAAATGTGAAAAGGTCAAACAAACTATTTAGAAAATACATACATATGTAAGCTTCATAAGAATTAAAAATGAGACTTTAAAGAATTCTCAACTTCAATTGGCCTGGATAGTTTAAACTTAATTGAGAACGGCTTTGAATTTATATGTTACGAAAAGTATCATGAACCTTTACATGCTACCAGATGGAATAGAGTTACTTGTTCCACGGATTTTAGTGTAAGGCCACCACTGAGATTGGATTGATTAAGAGCCATTTTCTTCACTAAAAGTTGAACTCAACTTGAGGATTTTTTTTCTCAACTTGTGATTTTGTTTTTCTTCACTTAAAGTTGACAGTATCAACTTTCGATTCTCAACTCTCGAGTTGATCAATTTCTGGTTATCTCAACTTCCGAAAATAGTGGGAGTTGAGAGAGCAAATTTGAGAGTTTCCTATAAAATTCAAATTTGTAATACATTTTGTTTTGGTTTGAATAAAAATATTTTTAAAATAAAATGTTGAAGTCATAGCAACGCCTGAGGTAATATTTCGGATTGCCTCATAAGAATACATACAAAGCCCGACCGACCTAACGCTGTTTTGTGATTTAGCTATAATTTCGCACAGAATAAATTCAAATCCCAAGTTAAAACATACGTATCTGTCAAAAATTTCTCAGGGAAATTTATAAAAACGCAAGTTGGCTAACAATAGATTACAATTACAATAGAATTCAACGAAAAGCTAATGTGTTCTATAATAATGATATCTGAAATATTTTAGTATGACCTTAAAATTGTCCATAATTCAGAATTTATGCAAACGAACTTTAACAGTTAGAAAATATTATCAAAACTCTATTTTACTTTGTATTTCATTGAATACAAACAAGTTGAAAATCACCATTTTTAGAATTAGTCATTCACTTTTATTGAAACTTCCTTTCAGGACCGAGTAAGGTATGTACAAACTTAACCCGTTCAATGACTCTACTAACGCTTATTATTTTTTCTATATCTGCATTCCACTCACTGTTTGTTCAAATTTAAACTTAATAAAACCTCGGTAAAATAAAAAAGAGATAGATAGAAAACTATCGAAAAAAATGATTTACTTGCCCGGAGGTTTATTTTCAAAATATACCAAAAGACTCACCAATTTCTTATGCTAAAACAAAAATAAAAGGAAAACAAAATCAAACTAAAATGAGCAGTATTTTTTATTGATGACACAAAACAAAATAATAATTAAAAAAAATAAAAATAGAACAAAATTATAAAAACAGACGAAAGAAAACGATATTTTGTAAGAAAGAATCATTCATCAGTAAACATGAATCTTCAATTGAAAAATAAAATCTAAAATGAAATTACACTTAAAAAAATGTCTAAGCAGTTTGGAAAAGGATAGGATGCAAATGAATGAAACAATAAAAAAAAGAAAACAATCGATTTATAACAAATGAATATTAAATAAGAATTTAATTAATCTCTTCTTTTTGTGTATTTATAATGATTGATTTTCCTTTTGCACTAATTAAATAAATTTCATAACATTGATAAAATAATTTAATAATTTTTTTTTAAAACACTTTTCAACTGTAACTTATTAAAAAAAACTAAATTTTTATATATTTACTTTTCTTTTTACAATAATTTATAAAACCTCTCAGTTGATAGTTATTCTATATTAAAAAGAAAAATCTAAATACATAAGAATGAAATAAAATGATAAAAATTAAGCCTAATTCGTTGGCTCTTCTCACATTTGTGTGTTTATTATTGTGTTATCAATTAAAAAATACTATAATTAATAAAAAATCAACAGTTTGGTACTTAATGCATGTTAATTTGGCGTAGTATATAGGTTAATAATTGTTTCAGCTTTCATTCTAGGTATATAAATGATTTGAGTTTCAGTTTTTATTTTTTATTACAAATAAAAATGTTATAATAATTGTTGATTGCCGCGGCATATACTTTTTTTAATTTATCAACTGTATTTTCGTTTACTTTATAATCATTTGCTTTTGTTTATTATTTTTTTTTTTTGTTTTAAATTAGTAAATCATTTTTTGTTTCTCAAGAGAAAGAAAATATTGTAAAAAATAAAATATTTTGTATAAAAAAAACAAAATCTGTTTTTTTTTCTCATTTAAATATATATAAAACAATTATTTTTTGTTATGAAAATAATAATAATAGATGTAGGTGGTAAGGGGGTTGGGGTTTTTTGACAATTTACACATCGTCAGGTGCTAGATTTGTGTGACTATCGTTGGCACTTTTATCATTTTCCTTGCTCGATGTGGAGTTATCATGCGCCGTCGTTTTTGTTTCACTGTTATTGGCAGACGAAGCACCTGACTTATTGGATGGAGCGGCATCCGCTACGTCTTCCTCTTGCGCCTTGAATGCGGCCTCCAGAGCGCGAATTCGATTCTCGTGCTTGACAATAATTGCTTTGAGTTTTCGAATTTCGTCAGTTATGTCACGGAGATCCTTTTCCTGCATAAATTATTTTTTTTTTATTTTTTTATTTGCATTAGGTACAAAATGTAATATACTTACACTTATACCACTAACAGTACCACTATCATTGTTGTTAGATGCATTCGAGTTGCCTATTGATAGATCGATTCCTTTTGATGCACTTCCACCACCGCTACTTCCTCCGCTACCACCACCGCCAGTTTTCGTAGAACTTTTGTTTAGGATATTGGCTTTTTTCGTCACCGAGAGTGATTTGGTGCCTGACTTGTAGCCTCCCTGCACAATAGATACACGATCCTATTTTAGATTTTTTAGTAATCTGTTCTTTTTGGCTTAAAACATGGACACTCACACACGACGTGCGGTTAATAAAACTGATATCATTGATATCAATGGAAAGCAAACTACTCACCGCCGCCGGTCTTTATAACCGGAGAAGTAAGGACACTTGCGTGCTTTCAAAAGCAAATTACATTTATGAACCATAGAGTTCGAGGAGGCGTTAATATTCAGGACCATTTAAATGCTTGGTTCAAAATACATGCATCTCTGCGCATTTTCATAGTACATTCTTAGTTAGCAAATAAAAGCACTTCAAACTTTTGTTAAACAATACAAAAAACTGACTTTAACTTTGAATACCTATGGCTTATCATACATTTCCATTAGAGTTTGTCCATTTCGCAATGGAAATGGGATTACGTAGATTAAAATTGGATAGACAGTATGTTCGAGGTAGTATGTTTTGTCAAATCGTTTATCAGTCACTATTTTATAAATAGTTTCAAAAATTATGAACTTATGTTTTGTTGGAAACATAAACCCGATTATTTAAAAGAAATTGTTCAGAATTTAAAAAATACTTCCGATTTGTGGACTGTGTTTAATTAGCTTATATAGAAGATCCTTCCAAAGCGCTTTTCAGGATTAAATTTATAATTATAAACAAATCACAATAGCTATGTATGAAGTGGAGCATGTTTAGGTATTCAAATTAATCTCAGGACCTTATTGCGAGAATCGAATTATTGTGAACTTAAGTCGATTCAGTTTATTCTGAACCTATATTATTTTATCAACTTTCGCAATTCGATCCTTATAATAGCTGTCGGTTTAACATTTATTCATATACTCACTTTAAGCGATATAACAACTGGATCGGCATCTTGACCAGCAACCCATTCTTCAGCCGTCAAAGCAGCATCATCTGACAGAGTATCTGGATATAAATCCTCTTGGAACAAATCCGATTTTCTTGGTACTGTCATCGAAATGACTTGGCACAGTCCATTATTATTGAGACGATAGAATTTTGATATTTCGCAGGTTGTAACATCACATCCACGTTTTGGCATCATACCAATACCACGTTGAGGATCCGGCGTTTGAAACGTGTTGATATAATGTACAAATGGTGGTTCTGGGGTGATCTGTAAAAAAAGAAAAAAATGCATTCATACTTGTATATAGTCATCAGTTTATTACTTACTTCAAAATACCGTATGACCGAATCACCTTTACCGCAAAGGTAAATTAAATTCGTATCAGGATCATACAGAGGGAACATAACACCGTTTGACGTATCCAGTTCAACCATCACAATTGGTTCGCTAAGGGCATCGGGTGCTCTCAATGAGTATTGACGTTCCGATGAACGATTGAAACCGGTTGTGAAAATGAGACCATGTCGCAGGAAGAGTGCACGTGTCGCTTTGGATCCTTCATGGCAAAGAGCTTCACTTTCCACTTCACCTGTGCGTGGATCTATGATACGGATTTTCTTATCCTTACATGTTGTTACTAGTTTGGAACCATCCCAGTTAAAGCAGGCACTGTAAACAATATCCGGATGACTATCAATGTGCACTAGTATATCACCAGTTCCAACGTTCCAGATGACAACCTTTAAACAATTGAAATCGAGTTACAGAAAAATTGCCATTTAACTTTTTACTTTTTTTTAACTTACTTGATTATCTGAGCCAGCTGTTAGGAGTATATTTAGCGCAGATGGATGCCATAACACTAGACCAACTCTTCTTTGATGGAAAACAAGATCTACAACAGGATCTGTGAGAGTTCTCGATAGTCCACCATCGGGTATTTGCCAAACTTTAACAACACAATCTTCTGAACCAGAAGCAATGACGTTGTCATTGTGTGGGCACCATGCAATATCTAATACAGGACCTTTGTGACCTCCAACTAATGGATGATCTGCTGCAATTCGACCAACCTGTTAATATAATGATAACAAGAAAATAAATTTAATATTTTACAATTAGGTATCTAAATTATATAAGGGGAAAATTTATGAGGACGAAGTCGAGCTAAAATAAAAATATATTTCAACCGATAAGTATGTTAGGACATGGGTTCTAAATTTATATCTGAATCGAGCTTTTTTCCATCCAACGTTCAATCCAATGAAATACGTTTTTGAATTCTAAACAGTAATTGATGCCGAATATGGGCAAGAGGCATGCTTAATGTCCCAATATAACTTTTGATTTTATGACATTGCCTTATTTTGAAGGAAATTTTACTTAAAAAATATTTCCAAATAATGTTGTTCCTTAAATGTTCTCTCTATTTTTATTTTTAATATTAAAATAGAATTATAAATAAGATGAATTTTGGCAATTGAAAAAAACCTATTTTTCTGATATCAAAACGTGTTCAAATACTGTTCTCTGCCAACAGGTGCAATTCAAGCTATTAAAAATTTATTTCAATCTTTATGTCAACGAAAACAAAACAACCACATCCCACTTGCTTTCTTAATGAGTCTTAAATCATTTTATTTTGATTTACTTAGCAAAAACCAAACATAAAATACCACTTTCTCTTTCTTTATCCAAAAATAGCTTTAAAAAATATTGAATATTTTCCATCTATTACGCTAGCATGCATGACCTTTGAGAATTAAAAATAATTATGCACACGTCCGCACTTAAATATTAATTACATGCCATAAAACGTGTAATAATTTACGAAAATAATTGTTATTAGTATTCTAGCCTCACACATCATCACCCGCCACAAACGCCCACTTGACAACCTAAATTCTAAAATAAAATCGCTGCATCTATTCGATATCCTCTTGAGAATGAAGATGAGGAGTGCATCACTCTTTTCGACTTCGACGTACGGCCAGAAAGTGTATATTTGAAATGCAATGCGGTGTCGCAAAACTACACCCAATACCAAATAAAAAACAATAAATAAACCAAAGAAAACAAAAAACTGGAGCGAGGACTGTCTGTTACATTTGCGACACTTTGGCTAGGAGGGCAAAATCATGTTACTGCATCAACCGGCTCGTTTATAACGTTCAGTGGTGGTGTAGAATGAACTAGGCAAACAAATTTCCAATAGATCTGCAAACAGAGTGCATAAACAAAACACTCGAATGTCGAAAATATCCTAAAATGGTTTTTTTTCGAATTCAAAAATAAAATCGCGCGCGGCGGTGACCGGCGGCGGCGTGTGGTTGCGCTGCTGCGCGCGCTCCTGTTAAATGGTGAGTAATTTTCTAATTTTAAAACTGACTAACGGTAAGTAAGTGTGTGAAAACGGGAAATCGTTCAATAGGACCACACGGACATGAGAATTGATTGCGAGATAGAAAGAGTCGAGTGAAGATGTTTTTAACTTTTCTAAACATACTGCTCTCGGTTGCCGACCTATTTTTAAAAATTTCCATAATTTAATTTGTTTGTTTTTTATGTTGTTTCTGTTTTGGGATTGAAATAGATTTTTTGATTGGACAGCATCCAATATTGTTGAGGTAACGTTTTTCACACAAGGCGGATGTGCGTAAGGGTACTGGCTAATTTTGTGCGTTTTCATTGTTGTTCTTGTACAAATATTATTAAATTTTTGTGAGTGAGCAATTTAACGTTGGTATATTTTGATTGATTAGGCGTTAAGTGAAAAGCAAAAACTAATTACAATAATTGATGATTTATGTAAATTTTTAATTTGCAATTATCCAATGAATGTTGTCAAATGGAATAATTACTAAAAATAGTTTTTATTTGTGATGAAATTCAAATTAAATGAAATGTCGACTTGAATAAACACATCAGTATTTTATATTTTAATGATTTCAGCAGTTGATTTAGGAGGACGGGAAATGTATATAGAAAGCTGTGTGTCGGATGAGATTTAAAAATAAATTCATGTTCAAAATTTTAAATTTAAATCTCACACAAATGAGAAGGTAAAGAGAATATTTTAAACATAATTTCAAAGGAAATGAATAACTGTTATTAAAAAATTTAAATAAATATGTAATAATATAAAAAAATTACATTGTAACAATTTAAAATATAATGTTTTGATTTGTATAGCAGAAAGAAGAGCAATATTGTTCTTATTTAGATGGACGATGCATTTTTAATAATTACTTTGATTTTTGTATGGCAAGAAGGAATTAATGGATGTTAGAATGTGATTAAAAATCAAAAAAGTAGACAATTATAACAAAATTAGATTGAATTTGAAACAGCTGGCTGACTTAAAAAAGAAAATAAATCATCGTCAAATTTAATTCATGGACATCCAAACCAGTAATATCGATCAGAAAGAAGCATCATGAACAATTAATGTGTAG
This sequence comes from Scaeva pyrastri, assembly GCA_905146935.1. Classification (NCBI taxonomy): domain Eukaryota; kingdom Metazoa; phylum Arthropoda; class Insecta; order Diptera; family Syrphidae; genus Scaeva; species Scaeva pyrastri. The sequence continues at coordinate 10,155,848 of LR989928.1, read as the reverse complement.
TTCATCAACCTTCTGATTTAAACTATTTTAAATGTGTTAATTTCAACACGGTATGTTACAGATTAAATATAAATATATAGACAAACAGATAAATCTCATTAGGCAAGCCTTAGCTTTAAACAATTTAAACAAAATTCAAACAAATAAATTAACTGAAAATATTTTAAATACAATTAACGTATTTTAAGTTTGGCTTTGTTTAATTATATTGTTAAATACGTTCATTCGAAAATGAAATATTTAAATTGCCTGAGAGAATGACAATTACCGTCTGTTGTGACGGTTGTGTGGTTGCCAAAAAAAGAATCTTGTTGCCACAGTTCAATTCATAAAATGAGACAATAAATAATTATGTATTCTCTGAGTTCCCAGACAATTTTTTTTCAACTTTTATTTGATGCAAAATTCCTCACGACTCATCCGAAATAAATAACAAGTTATGACTCATTTGGACATTGGTTGGTACTTATGCATAGAACATATGTATGTATATATTAAAGCTGTTGCTAACATACAAAAACTTTAAATCGAGAGACAGGAAATCAATGCTAAAAATAAAACACAGACTTATGAATAGGAAAATCAATTTGATAAAAAAGCAGACTTACCTTATTGTGTGGCAAGACAATAAAAGCTCCACCGCCAGCTGACTCGACAATGATTGCCAAAAATTTCGGATTTACAGCGCAGAATGTTGAATCCCAACTGCTTTTCGATACCCGAATGTTATCATAGCATTGCTCACGTTTCAGTGCCTGCCCATAGACGTGACGAAATTTCGAACTTCGTACAACACGAAATGACATTTTCGATTAGGTTCCGTTTTTTTTTTTGTGTTTTTTGTTTTTTTGTTAAACTGAAAGAAGAAGAAACAAAATAAATAAAATAAATCGACTTCGATTTGTTGGGGCGATGGCTGTGTGGTGGTATACTGCATATACTGGTGGTATGCACCATATACCATACAACATCAACGGCTGCTGTCCCATTTAATCGCATTTTTTATTTTTATTTATATTTTTTCGATATTCCATGGAAATTCTGTGTGAATCATGACGTCTAGAGCGAATATACGAGTAACATTGACACAACACTCGACTCGACTCGATGCAATGTACTTGCCAGACCTCATTTTACTCATTCTGGACACATTAAAGCCGGCAGCAAAGTAGATCTACTGATGGAGCTGTCCGCTAACGATGATTAGCATGAGGTCGATGGTGTCGGGTGGATTGATTGACAACATAAATCGCACTGTTTAGTTGGTTTTGTAGTTTTGTTCTATAATTCTATGACAACGCCGACGACGACGACTACGAGGAGTATGAGTAAGAGGGAATGGTGTGTCTATCAATCTATCTATCGTATCTAGTGCATTAGCAAAGAACCTCGTGAGCATTTGATTTGGATGACACAATTCAAGCCCTTCGTATAGTTTGTTTATTTTTTGTTGTGGTGTTATTGGAAATCGTTTTGAATTCGAAACTGGAACAGTACGGTGTTGTTCTAAATTTAAAGCCAGACGTGAGTGGATTTTAGAAGAACGCGTGTGTGATTTGCATTATGGGACTCTCATTTGTTGACTTTCTTTTGATAGTCTTGTTTTTTTTTTTTTTTTCCTTGTTTATAATTCTTGATGTGTTTGGAACATGTACACATATGAGGTCTACCTATTTAATGAGTTTCAACCTTTGACTTTAAATTAAAATGATGTCGTTTGCTTTCTCGGAATACTAACCCTGAATATTTGAATTGTTTGCTAAATAAACTAAGAATTTTGTATGTTTTTGATTGCAAACTGAATTTCTAATGTCAATAGGTGAAAAAGATTTAGAAGAAGTTCATGGAACTTGAAGTGTCAACGTAATCATAAATTTTTTGTTTTGAATTATTGTTAGTAGCTACTGTATATTTCTTCAAAGTTTGTAAGTAAAGTATATGACTTTTTTTGATGGAGAAAGTTTTCAAAATGCATGTACAAATAAATTTTACATTTATGGACCAACAAATATTGATTGCTTATGAGAAGTGGACCAAAAAATGATGCCCTATTGGGACATTGGGGCGATTTATTTGACTTTACGCATGACTTTGAAATTACAACTTGGTAGGTACAATTATTTCAATTATGAATCGCTTCAGACCGAAAAGTGAAATAGTGACCAGGATGATATAAAAGTGATAGTGAACCTGGGATACAATCTAAGCTGAAAGTTCGTGGCATCGATAAATTTTGTCTGTTCGACGGTGTAAGTCAATGGAAACGGTCGAAATTATTTTGTAGGACACTTGGTCTATGGAATTCGCTATCGGTGTGTTTTTGCGCATTATGTCTGCACTCAAGGTGTCAAAAAGGTTACTTGTTTCAAGAAGACAGCACGCTATGTCCTATTGCAAATCAAACAATACATTATGGAGGTATTTAAACAATGCATAGACATGTACTACTAGAAACACCCTTCATAAGAAAAACCAGTAGCAATTTAATGTAAATAACTCCATACCCATCTACATAAATCCACATTGGGCCATGAAATGCTGGATTCCAATAAAACCGCAGATGTTTCAATTTAAAACCCCAAGTTCAATAAAACAAAAAAAAACTTTAACAAAAATGTCAAGTGTGAAGTATTTAATAACAGTATATAAGATGACAAGCTCGAATTCACCACAACAAATGTGCATTTCACATCAAAGTTCATTGTTCAACCAGACCGCGAATTGCGCCATCAACCAAATGCACTGACTGCCAGCCAAGTACCTATGCTGTGTGTTTCATTTCTCAGGTAACCAACCAACCACCATCTATCGACGCGGCACTAAATTAATCCGCTAATCATTTGCATCGGTTGTTGCGGCTTAAAGCAAAAGCAAAAATAAAAAGAAACAAAAAAGTGTGTCAAATTAAATGTCACTCTTAGAACACTATTATGTCTCTATTTCTATTGATGGCATTTGTTTTTATTGAACTCTATTCTGCCTCGGCCTGCACAAAAAATCCCTGGTTTATTCACTTAACCGGATCGAATAGAAAGAAACAGACGGAGTAGCACTTGCACGATGCCCTTTTAATTGAAACGAATTAGTCTTTCGTAACGACGACGACGATGACGGCGAGTACAATGAGGAAAATAAAAATCAACTGCGAGTGAGTATAATGTCACTTTCCGCTCCTGGCCAAGTTCACACGACACACCATATCGTCTCGACGTCGTCAACACTCTACTATACCGCCATACGCCATACTGGATCGCTTCGCTAACCACAACCAGTTGAGTTTACTTTAACAAAGATGTCAACTTTGTTGTTGCAGTTAAAGTATCCAATAAATTCAATGTTGTCGTTAATTCGATGTCGCGCCTTAACAAGTCGCAGCTGATTGTGCCATTAAGTAGATTCGATTGTGCAGTTTTTTTCTTTCTTTCTTATTTTATCTGTACTACAAAACCATCATCATTTGGGGATGTAATTATTCGGCAGAAAAGTTCATTAAACTTTTAATTAAACTTTCAGCTTTTTTTATTGGATTTCTTGTTGTTGTTGGTGTTCTCTTGGCACCATGCTGCATTGCTTTGGTTTCTCGTTAATCTTTTGTTTTCTAAAACAAAATGATGAATGGTAGACATAAATAGCCATAATGTGGAATAAGAAGATTCGCAAAACAAACTTCATCAACAAAATATACAAACGTATTTTATCTAGCTAGCAAGCTACATATGTACCTGTACCTACCTACCTACTAATAAAGCTGGTTCGGCGAGTAAAAATCAGAGGAAAGTAGGTTAGGTAAGTTTGGCAAAGTAAAAATATATAATCCGGGTGATTCAGGTTTTGAATAAATTTACACCGCATTCGCAAAATTTATTAATAACCAAAAGAAAGTGTTTTATCTAGTTTATTTTTGATCTTCATTTAAATATAAAAAGGATTAATTGGATTGCATAATCATTTTAATGAAATATTACGGGGCAGGTTGAGTAAAATTTATAAAGATTATAGGTTTGATGTTTGTTAAATATAATGAAATAAAATAAGATAGGTTTTTAAGTGTTACCCAAAGGTAAATGTTTACAGATTTGTAGTAGAAGCGTGTGAGGTAATGGCGAGTGTGAAATCGTTTATAGCTTACGAGGTTAAATAAGATTTGCTTTGCTTTGCAGTGGTCAGTTAAACCATAGTAAGATTATATTGGCTACAAACAAATTAGTTTCCTTTATTAGTACCGAAGAGGAACTTTTTCATGCAAAATAATCGAACCTACCTAACTTGGAAAAGAATCTGCTATGATGACTTATGAAGATACAGTGTGACCTTAGCTTCGATTAGACATCCTTTTCATTTAAGTATTAACTAAAGGGCTTTTCAAGACGCGCGGGTAAATGTTGAAATAAAATAACTCAGCCTAGCTTCGTCACGTCTGCAAAAGGCCGAATTCTTGCACACGACAGGTAATCGACTGCCTCGGTTTCTGCTTTTAATTTTCATGGACTGTAGTGCTTCTCTAGCATGTAAGGGTTTGGGCGAATTTTACTGAACCGGTAGTCTTTAATATGGCTACCAAAGCATTATGTAGTTACATATATATCTCATAGTTTTATCAATCGCGTAACTTGCCATGATGATAAGTACTTCCTGATTACAAAAATTCAATTTAGACATTCCGACTATTACAAGTAAAAGTAATTATAAATTTATAAACTGATTCATTTTCTTATTTGACTCATTTCGTAAATAATTTCGTATTTAGTCTAAACATAAGAGTAAATAATAAATTTTGTAACTAATCTTGTTCAACATAAAAAAAAACATGAATTATGTGATGTGAAAATTTAAGAGCTACAGCTCAATAAGTTTAGGCTTACCAAATACGAAGGAAATCTGAATTTTAAGCATAATTTAAATCAATTTATAATTATTTAGTCTTTAAAAATAGGTAGGTATCAATGCAAATAGAATAATAATTCACATCGAGTTGTTAATTATTTCATTTTCTACTTGGAAAACAGCAATACGATGAACTAACTATTTTTACATTAAATATTTGATAGAAAGAAAAACAACAACATTGTAGGATCAGGAAACTTCGGATAGTTGTAAGAACAAAATCAATTTTTAAAATTCAACATAGGTATGAAGGAAACAAAAAGAGAAAAAGTTTTCCTAAAAAAAAACGACATAAAATAATCATGGTTTCCTTCTGTGGTGGTTACACTACACTGTGAGGCACCCTGTACAACAATTCCTTATCAAAATTCTGTTATCAATTTCCTTCTTCCTCTTATTTTATATTTTATTCCTTAAACCACCACAAATGCAACATTTTTTTTTTGTTTCAATTGAAATTCCATCTAAGGCAAACACCACTTGTTCTTTTTTTATTTTTATTTTTTAGTTAATCATATGAGTATTCTTCCGATAATGAGGCTTCAAACAAAAAATTCTTCTTCCAAATATGACCAAGTTATTGAAATATGCTGTTTTTTTCCTTAGCGTATAATATTGATATGGAAATAAAAAAATACGCACACGCATTCATGCAAGATGCAACGATAATTATTGAAAAATGAGTTTTTAGTATTCAGTCTATTTGTGGCACAAGCCATGAAAAATTCCATTGTACCTTACACATCCACATCTAGACATACATATCTATGGGGTTAATGAATAATTTTCGTATTTCGCTTCCAGAAATGGTGAGTCGCGCAGTCTGGCAATGAAACACTGTTCACAGTAATAAAATTTTGAATATTTTTGTTTTATGATGAGTAACTCTTTGGCCAAGAGTGATGCTGTAAAAACAACTGTTGCTTTGGCGAGTTTTTGATTTCTAAATTTGAAAAGTTAGTCGTCAAAAAGAGAAGTACTCTTCAACTTCAAATTTGAGTTCAAATTAACAGGAAGTATACCCACGCATCACTCTTCATTACATAAAAAAGTTTTTTTTTTTTGGATGAAAACTTAGAAGCCGATAACAAATGCAAAAAAAAAAACAACGCCCGACCGTGATTCTTAACAATTGAACGAAGTCCAACCCAGCCCAATATAAGCTGATTTTGACACGAATAACAAAAGATTTTTAATGCAAACTATTTTGCACCTTCTAATTCTTCTTCTTCACCCCTATTTCTCTTTAAAGTATAAATAAGCACCGATTGTAAAGAAGAAAGAAAAGTAGAAATCCAATATTATTAGTATTACTAATCGTTCAGTCATTGGAACAAAAACCAACAATAAGAAATCAATCCAAACCAAATAATGTGATTCACAGCTACCGACTGCCCTTGATAAGATTATTTTAATCACTAGTTTTAGTTTCGTTGTCGTCTTGATTTTCATTATGCAACGATAAAACAATTCGATATATGTACGTATGTTCTTGAAAATGTACAATGCTTAGGACTCATAGTTTCAAGCCGTCCCACACAATCAATGCGTAACCTCTTCAATTGGTCCCATACAAGCAACAACTGTTGTTGTCTTTGGTGCTCCTGCTTCTGTTGTTTCAATAAACATCTGTCGATCATCATTCCATTCGGAAATGGAACTGACAATAAGTTGAGAGCCGCCGTCAACTATTTAGAGATTCGATAAATTGGCATGTACAAATTGTGTGTATGTCAATGTGTACTATATTCCTACAATCCTTCATATGTATGCCGTTGGTGTTGTCCCCACAATGAGGCACCTGTTGCTTTAAGCTTCAATAGATTTGCCAGACCGCAAAAATTCAACAACAACCATACAAAAAGAAAACAATAATAAACGTTCGTATCTTAAAGTATGCATGTATATTGTGATTGATTGTTGGAAATGTTGCATTTGACATAAAACAATACGATACTTCCGAGGCAATAATATTTTTGGGTGCGTTGAGCAAACGTGACAGATTTCAAATTCATATTCAAACTTGAAGGCTCGTTTTTCCAGTGCAATTTTTTTAGATATGTAACTTTGAAAACAAAAACAAATAAGAAACAACATTTTACAAATTAAAATGACTTCACGATGTGAAATGCAGTAATTATTGTTGATAAGTATGAAAAAATAAAACAAAAGTCAAATAAGACGTTTCACTTGGCGGTAAATATAGTAGACTAGACACGTACCCACAACGAATTGCATCTAGCTTAGTTTTTTTTTTTTTTTAAATAGTTATTCATTCAATCGCTAAGACGAGACGGGGACGGTGCGGTAGTAAGGCTACAACGACGAGCAAAAGAGTTGTTTGTTTTTATGGTTTATTCACATCGGTTTTCAAGGTTGATGTTGTTAATTATTAACGTAATTAGCTAGAGAATGTTAAGATTCAAGCCCAGAATGCATTGAATTCAAGATAAACAAACCAAAGAGCAAATCAGATGACATTAACAGGTGAATCTCATTTCATTAGAATAAAATAGTTAAATATTGCAGGAGAGGACTTTAAATAGTGAAACGAAATTACTCGATTCAAATGCTATTTTGACCTTTTGGGTAGGACAAGTTGTTTTCTTTTATGTAGGGTCAACAAGTGAATCTTAAATCAGATTTTAAAGAATTAGACTAGACCCGTAGGTATAGTTTAATGGACTTATTAATTGGTTAAAATACAATTCATTGGATTTTTTATAGTAAAAAATTATCATTATCAGTCGTTGTTAATATAATCTAATGAATCATATTTGGGTTGTTACTCGAATTTTGTATAAGAAAGAAATTTTAAATGCTTTAAAGCAAAAGGAAGGAATCCACTTATTCCCATTATTCCAATGTAGATTATTTTTTTTTTTTTTTTTTCAATTTTAAAAATGTATTATCATTCATAAAAAATTGAGAAGCTAATCTGAAGAATAAACTTTCCACTAGAGTGTGGAATACAGTATGTATACATTATTCATAATGTTGATTTAGTCTCAAGTCCTTACCCCGAAATGACGTATTTTCTATAAAAAAGAAATAGGGAAAGCTATATTCCGGTTTTGTTCACACGGAATTATTTTACATCCTCTATCTTCTCACAAATCTTTGTTTTCTTTACTCTCTCTAAAGGACCACAGTAAATTTTCTTAAATCCTAAACCAGTTGCAGAATTGGATTTGGAACTCTATAGGTACCATTTGCTTTTATTATTTTAGAATTACAAATTGTGTACCCATGCAAAATTAAATAAGAAAATTTCAAAATATGTAATTCAAGCATTTAAGATTTACCTGCGTTAATTTCTCGACGTTGTGGAATTGTCAAGTTTAAAATAACCCCATTAATTTATTTGTTATCTTTTATACTATTTGATTAAAAAAAGTGCTCCTCTTTGATAAGCACAATCAAACTCAATACCAACAATTATTAACCAAGTAGGTATTATCGATTCTTATAAGTAATTGATTTGCTAAATTTAGATATTAGAGAGGTTAGAAATGAATTTCCTCGACAGACAAATGCAGCACACCCATTATTGTGTCGTGTTGTCGTGTGTTTTTCGTCTTTGTCAGTGATCTCATACTCTTCGTTTTATTAATTGGAATAAGAAACATTAATAAAAATGTTCAAACGGGAACAATCATTCATGATAAAACCCCTACTTGGTACTATGTAGGTGCAAGAAATTGAAACTAGGAAACATGATATCACTTGCAGATACATATTTTATACATATGTATTTCAAACATTTTTTCTTTAATGAACAAAAACATGCGATTTATAATAATTTAAATTGTATCTTAGGAAAATGTGTAAAACACCTTCATCTCGAGTTGTTTAGATATCAATTGATATTTGTAGGTAAAACTGTTTATAAAATATAAATGTTTACATACAAATTATTTTGATTACGTGAATTTATTTCTTCATCAGAAAATATTGCAAGTTAAATTCATGGCAATGATGTCATTCTAATGGAAATAACTTTCCATTTTAAATTTTAGTAGCGAAATTAAAATTTTTTTGCACACACATAAACAAATATTAGCTATACATCAAGTTGTTTATTTTAGAATTTTGAAATACAGTTAATTAATGGGCAATTTTTACAATAGTACTGTTTAGATTTTGTTTGAAATTGCGGAAACGTACAACTTGAGTTCGGTTTGGCGATTTATTGAATTTGATTTCAAAATTGTAATACATACTCAGTTCTATAGAAGCGTTGATTGAAATTGTTTATTAAGGATGAGCATTTTAAATATTCTTAATAAGGGAATTCTTGAAAAACATAAATAGTTTGTTTTTAGCAGGTATGTAAGAAAGTCTTTATTAAGGAGGCACAGTCTTCACCATACCAGTTTAGAATTCTTTGGAATTTATTCAATACCGACACTATTGGCCCCTCTCACATAATCGAGGATGCAAGCAAGAGGTTTAAGCTGAACTACAATAAAAAATTGAGGATTCGTTGATCATGAAGTTACATATTATCAGTTCCTAAAAAACGGTGTTTATAAATTTGCCCTTTGTTAAAGGAAAAAGTTTGTTTGTTATTGAATTTATCATTGAATGTGTTATCGATTCACACAAAATAAACAGTTAAAGGAAAGTATATTCAATTCATTGAAGTAGTTTCAAAAAATAAAGGTACTTAATAGAAACTGAAAGACTCAGATTTGACTCTACAAATGGTAGAAACATTTGTCTTTATGAAAGGTACTACAAGCAAACAATTCTCTGGTAATAGTATCTCATCTTGAAATGAAATATCTAGGCAGCGTGATAAAGTGTGTGCCGTAAGTCGACCTCGTAACCTCCCGTACATGCCTTAAAATATGGTTTGCAAACAATTTCCAATCAATCTTTAAATGGACACAGCTTCATCAAAACAATCATATACCTACATAAATGTAGGTATAAAACCACTTGGCGGTTTGGACAAAACATACTGACTATATTGTAGGCCAGCCATTTAGTCTTGTTTCCTCAAGATTAGGTGGGTATTTAAGTATGTATGTATTAAAATATTATACGTATACATACCTACAAATAAAACAAAAAATAAAAGTATTCAAAATTAATGTAGGTAGGCGTTTGCCAGAGGTAACCAAGTTCTCAATTTGTACTCCATACCTACTCCACTCTATTTGGTGCTGGATTTTTGTGTATCACTATCATTTCATTATAATAATTGTTAAATGCAGGTTAATTTCATTGAATTCTGACCAGCAAGATGTATGTCCATATGCTATTTAACACAATATATAAACGTATTTTCTTCTAGGAGAAGAAACACATAAAATATATTGCGGCAACCCAAATCCGCCCACATTTGAATTTATTTTCGTAAGAAAGTTGAAATATTTCTCACAAATACATAAACAAATTCAAAAAATAAAACATCAGAAACAAAAAAAACAAGAAAATATCGAAAATGTTTATTTATAACCCCATCCAAGATTCAAATCCAAATCCAATTCACTGCGGATGCGGATGAGAACAAAAAAAAAAACAAATCCACATACGACGACATAACCTCACAAATTCAAATTCAGCGGCAAAATGTCGCATTTACAAAAACAAAAGCCGCAGAACAAATTCCATTTCCTTCCACCCAAGTGATCCTTCACCAAGCCAAACCTCCGTACCGTACTTCTCCTCTTTCTAATTTAAAATTAAAAAAAAAATCCACCTTTGGGGGTCGATCCTGTTCCAGAGCCAGACAGGATTAGATATTCCAATCCATTTCTCCAAATAACCACAAAATCAAAAAAAAAAAAAAAAAATTAACGATAACCCACCAAACTACCAACAACAACACGACGATCGCCAGGAAATTTTTTATTCCCTTTTTTGGGTGTTGGACTCATATAACACACACGTCACTTTAATACATCTGGCCTCCTCACTCATTCTACCAAGCCGAGTGAGTGCAAGTGAGATGAGATTTTTCTTCTGATTTCTACACCACTCAACACACACACGCGAATACGAATTCAAGTGAACTTAGTGAACAAAAAAAAAATAAGGCGAAGACGAAGGAGGATTTCATTTTCTTCGTCACTTTCTTTGGTTTTTCTAAAATATTTTCTTTTTTCACACAGAATTTCCGCTGAATTTCGTCGTTTCCTTCAAATTTCCAGCTAATTTCATACCAAATTTCACTCACATTTATCAATAAGGAGAGTAGTAATGAATACAAAACTCAAAAACGGGGCGAAATAAGAAGATAATCGAGTTTCACTCTTTACAAGAACAAAAAAAAAAGAAAAACTGCTGTGGGGCGACAAGAGAAATTTCGCGTAATATGTTCGGGAAAAGCCAAAATCTAGGAGTCTTGCCGAGACGCAAATCAAGTTCGGATTTTAAATTATTAGAAAGAAAAGAAATTGAGTAAGTTTTCTTGTTATAATATTTGAATAAAAATTCGAACACAAGAAGAATGCCAATGCCGACGACCAAACACCACCCCGTGTGTACAAAATGCAGCAGCAGCGCACGAAAAGAAGAAAAACTCAACCGTTCCGAACGCGGGGAAAAAAACTTTTGACAGCGACAGCGACAGCGAGTCGAGCGGCCGAATTGAAATCAAATGAACAGCAGCGCCACACCAACAGCAAAAAGCAACAGAGTGGACCACCAGAACTCACACATGGGGCAGGGTGGGTTAATACACGCAAACACATCTACAAATACAACAACTGCACACCAACGCAAAGACGACGGTAGGAGAAGAAATTGGTTTTTTTTTGTTGGTTTGTTTTTGTGGTCCTTCGGTGGGGAATTGGGTGTGTGACAGACAGTTGTTTTTTATTTGTTTTGTTGGTGACGGGACGGCGAAAAGGCGAAATCAATTGTCAAAACTTAAAACGGCCGCCATTGGTGTTTCATTTCCATATTGTGTGAGTTGTATGAATGAGAGATAGAGGACGCTGTGAGAAAGTAATGAATTTTCGCTAGATGTGAATATTCTTTATGTCATACTGTTGAGTTGGTTAATTTAAATAAAAAAATTACCGGGTTTAATTTATTTTTTGAAAAAGTTACTATTTTTTAATATATGAAATTGTGTTTCAATAAGATTGTAAAGAAGTACCCAATTTCTTCCTCAACCTTCGAATATCCCAAAAATTTTATTTCAATGCAATATTATTTATTTAATACAATTCTGTCATGCCTGGATGACGTTTAAATAATTTCGCAATTAATGCAAGTAGGTGCTAATAGGCCAGTTATAAGATATAAGTCACTTAAGAGAATGTGGCTGTATAATTAACATTACACAAGTTACATGCAAAATGTGATACGTTTAAGTTCTTTGCAGGGTCACGATAATCAAAGGAATCCCCTAAAATAAAGTAATGCACCCACATCAACGAACTACGATTCATACATTTATTATGTAAATAGGTTAAGATGATTTTTCAACAATTTATAAATATACATATGATTCACAAATTTTACTAAGTATGTATGTATGTATGTACATACATACATATATGCAATATTGATGAATATGAGGAATTAAGTCATTTACATTTAATGTTGAGTAATTAATCAATTCAATTAAAAAATAACTACTTAAAAATTAAGACTTACAATTAGTCACATTACAAATGAAAATAATAACGAATGTATGATAAAAAAAACAATTAATTTTTAAGATTTTATTATTAATAGGTAATCATTTGTTGAAATAAAACAAATGAGTAATGTCTTAATATTTATAACACATTTCATTTAATTAAGTTTAATTTTCATTGACTTTTGATACTCTTCTTTAGCAAGGAAACAACCTCAATTCAAAACATTGTTAAATTAAAATTTCATATTTACTAACTAAGTCAGAGTGTAATTGATGACAGGATGACGATTTTAACGCCACCTTGCATGAAGAAATGTTATTGTTGAAGCTGTCAGGATGAAAGTTTTCTTTATTTAAATTTGATTCGCAGAGTGATTTTTAAAAACGCTTCAAGATCTTTCACTTTAAAAAAATATTTTGTGCATAATCAAAGTCATCAGCAGATATAATAAAATGCATTTCCTTATAGGCGTTCTGTCATCTGTCAAAATAACCCATAATTTTAAATATAATAATTTTATAATTGAAAACTGCTTAGCCAAAACTAGTTCATTGACTCTTAGCGTCTTCTGTTTAAGGAAAGGTCTTCTTGAACAACGATCTGTTTTATAGTTACAATACCATTATTTTATTTTATGGTCTTTCCTATAAACTTATAGCAGTTACTATGATATACAACAACTGTAATATAATACAAACCTCCTCCAATAAAATTTAAGTTTACTGATATCTTGAGTGGGTATAGTTATACTCATCATAAATATTAAAACTGAAGGTCAACTCTGATTTCAAGATCAAACACCTTTGGAATTGATGCTGCACATTTATCTGTGATTCCCATTTATATTTACATCGCCATTGAATGACTGTTCCTTATACTCATTCGCTGCCACTCTTCCTCCTCGTACTCCCCCTCCCTTTACTTTATGATGACGTCTGATTTTCATATGGTCATCAATAAATTCATTAGAATTGTTTTTTGTCTTATTATAAGTATCCGTGTACATATATACTCATTATCCATGGACTGCACATCATGAGATTCTGGAAGCTAGTAAACTTTAGGTATAAAAGATCCATCAGAGATTCTTGGAAGATCAGTTTGCATCGAGAACTTTTGAGATTATCATTGCTTTTTACTGCAAGATCATCACTCATTTTTTTAAATAATATTTTCAGACTTAAAGTGCTAATTGTTTAAACAAAAATTTGTAAATCATGTTTAAAGTGAGTAAATGACAGCTTGTGAGAAATGTTGGAAGTCATAAACAGAACGCTAACCAAAACTTTATTTTTTTTTAAATAACTTACAGATTCTTGCCCTTGTTGTGATCCTTGCCGTTGTTGCAGTACACACATATCCTGCTGCTGAAGAAGAAACAAAGTCACAAGGCGCATTGGTGGTAAGAGACGAACGATCATATTTGAAATTGACTTAACCCTAACTTTATCGACTTCAATTTTAAAGCCCGAGGTTAAAGCAAACGAAGCTGATCTGGAAGCTGGCGAAGGAAGTGATCTGAAGCCAGCAGAAACCTTTGGTTTTGGATATTATCCAAGTGTTCGATTAGGATATGGTGTCGGTGGTTATGGACATGGAGGCTGGGGATATAGTGGTGGTTATGGCCACTGGGGTGGATACAGACGCGGATGGGGCTATGGTGGATACCCTAATTCCTATTATTGGTAGAAGATAAAAATAACAACATGATAGATTTATGAACACGAAGACTTTTATTAAAAAAACAAACAAACTGTAAATGCCATACTCAACAATAAATAAATTAGTCCAGTATATTAATTAATAGAATTATGTTTTATTCACTTTAATGTGGTCAATTGGTTTTGGTACACTTCACTTTCCCTTCGTCTTCTTAAACATCAGAATTTGGCTTCAGGTGAGGTTAGTTTCATTAATTTTAACCGTTTTGATCTTATTTTTCGATTGGAGAAAATTAAAATTGGACTAACGGTAAATATCGCCTTCGATAGCTCAGTTGGTAGAGCGGTGGACTGTAGAAGTGAAAAAGTGTGACGAAAGTCACTAGCGGATATCCATAGGTCGCTGGTTCAAATCCGGCTCGAAGGAATGAGTTAGTTTTTTTTTCTTTTATTTAATTTACAAATAATGATACAGTAAAACCTACTTAAAAGGAAAATTTTCTTATATTTTTTTCTTTTCCGGAATTCGAACAATTTTCATTGAATTTTGCTTAAGTAGATAAAACTCGATTAAGTAAATTTAGATTCAGAAAACTAAAACATGCTTTCAATAAAATTTTATACATTTTTTAAAGAACATAAAATAAATTAAACAGAATAAAAAAATTCCCTGAATGATGTCAATAATTCTGCATTTTTTGACACTCAATTCAATGCACAATGCGGGTTTTGAAAAAACCAAGATAAGCTCTGTTAACAAAAAGAGTTTCTCTTAAACGGGCTTTACTGTAATAATGATTAGTTGACAAACTCACGATATTGAATCCACACTGAGACTCAAAGTAGTTGTCTCTTTTCTTTTCATAATTAACACAAATAAATGGCTGCAATTTTTAAAGTATGTAATACAAATTTGTGAAGAGTGCAGCTACCCGATCAAAACAGTAAGGGTAATAAAAAAACAACCCTTAAAAACTATTGAACATCAATTTTTAGTTGAAAAGATTTAAAATGCGAAAAACAAAATTTAAAATTTTTATAATAACACACAAATTTTAGTAACAAAGTATTTTATTTCTAAAAAGTATTTATACAAAAACAAATTCTATATGCATGAATAAATATTCCTATTTTAAACGTTATGGTCTTGTCGTCTTCGTCGGTATGCCAAGCACGTTTTTTAAAATACATTTTATGTATTTATTTTGCAGATATTAATACAAAAATAAAAAAAAACAACCTCTATTCCTTCGAGCCGGATTTGAACCAGCGACCTATGGATATCCGCTAGTGACTTTCGTCACACTTTTTCACTTCTACAGTCCACCGCTCTACCAACTGAGCTATCGAAGGCGATGAAAATCTGGTGTCAAAGTTATGTTTTAAATTGACTAACAAAAAAAAGTCACTTAAGAAAATATTTTCGTTTATAATTTTCAACTAGGTACGTACAGTTCAAATTCCAACAACTTCAAATAAATACAAATAAAAACGCAAGTCTTAAAAAAAAATCACGCAAATTTACCGATTTTGTAAGTGAAATTTTGAAGCTTGATTTTGCATGACAACAACGTCAAATTCCGACGCATGTCTTCCACTTCCAATAGTGTTTTGACATTAAGTCTGTTCTTTTAATATAGTGTGCCTAGCATTGACCTGCATTGTTATGTCGTTTTTCTTTCAATATTATTTTCAAAGGTGCTTTGATACATAAATACAAATTTAAAATTTCCTTACAAATTCTGCACAAAAATGACAAGGTAACTACGAAACTGTTTAACCAAATAAGTCCATCAGTTTGATAAAGAGTGGAAACTTCTCCAAATAAAATGTAACAAACGAAGAAAAAAAGAACGAACATTTCATAAATTGTAATAAGGAAACACACTCAAAATAAGAATTCCAAATAAATATTTTATTAATTTAACGAATACGATCCTTGTTCACCAACCGAAGTCGGTGCACTTGTAACAGAATCAGATATAAGTTCATTTGTAATTTCACTTGTTTGTGAGAAAGAACCATTTTGTCCTCCATCTAATTCTCTAACAACTGCTTTGGATGCACGTAAATCAATTCCTCCATCATCTGGCTGATGATCAACAATTCCTAGGTCTGATGGCAGAGTGGTTGTTGATGTTGGTGTCCCAAAGACAAGTCCAATATCTGCATTTCCAGCCTGAAGATCCAATTCATTTCCTTCAACAGGACTTAAGGTTGTTGTCGTGCTTGTGGTTGTTGTGCTGGTGGTGATATTTTTATTCGGTTCATGATGGTGATGATGACGATGATGGTGATGATGCCGGGAATGATGGAACCGGGGATGATGATGGTGATGGTGTCCATGATCATGAAAATGACCATGTTTTCCGCAGTCATGATCGTGTTTCTCGATGGAATCTCTCTCTTCAGACGACCCACTGCTATCCTTGGCAAGGACAAATGCAGCCAATAATGCTGCACTGCACCAAACCGTAAAAATCAAACGACTGCCCGACGACGACGACATTTTACTATTGTGGCGTTTGCGATACGAATTTGAATTTATATTCACACCAACTGAGGATCAATTCGAACTGAGAAGGAGAATTTTTATTTATACATAAATTCACTACTTTCGATGAGATTGTTGATGGAATTAATAAAATTGTATCGTTGACCCTACAACATTTGCTATCAGTATACTCGTATAATAAAATCGAATTGAGGAAAATCCAGAGTGTGACAGCAATGATTTTGATAATAATATTATTAGTTTTTTGTTGATGGTTTTTTTTTTAAATTATTATTTCTCAAGAAAAAAGAACATAAATAAATTAACATGTAAGAGAATAAATTCGCATTTTCTCAGTAATTTTTATTGCGTTAAACGTCTCTGTCGAAAATCCTGTTTTCAGATTCATTGACTTGATCTTAAGTGCTTTGTAAACTGTTCTGATGTAATCGAAAAGTTGATGCAGAGTAATTAGAATATGACTGAAAAAAAAATTAACCATCAGTGACTAATCCAATCCAATCCAATCCAATCCAACAACAAACTTGATAGTGACATCGAACTCTTCTGTTGACAGATTGACAGACTCATCTAAATATTATTCATTGTATTGTAATTAAACTTTTTAAGAGAATTGGTATTTATGACGAAACGTGCTCGCTGGAAAAGATTTAATCTCTTGAAAAGTATTAATTTTTACAGTGTTAGCTTTAAAGTTTTGGGTACCTCCAGACATGGCTACATGGAGTACTTTAAAAATCAATTACACTATTAAATTTTTGGCTTTAGTGTATAAAGTCTTATTATGTTTAATTATGGAAAGTATTAGTATAAATTTAAGGAATTGTCTTTTTAATGAATAAAAATTAGTTATTTGTTAAAAATGTTTATAAAATGTTTGTATGCTTCCAATAAAAATGAACGAGTGAAATAAACACTCCCCTTTTTCAATAATATATTGATACTAATTCTGTTCTAATTAAAGTGTGCCTGAAATTCAACTGCAGTGTTATGTCGTTTTTCATCCAACATATTGAAGTTTAAATAAAAAATCTAGAATTTCTTTACAAATTCTGCACAAAAATGACAAGGTAACTACAAAACTGTTTAACCAAATAAGTCAATCAATTTGATTAAGAGTGGAAACTTCTCCAAATAAAATGTAACAAACGAAGAAAAAAAGAACGAACATTTCATAAATTGTAATAAGGAAACACACTCAAAATAAGAATTCCAAATAAATATTTTATTAATTTAACGAATATGATCCCTGTTCACCAACCGAAGTCGGTGCACTTATAATAGAATCAGATAGAAGTTCATTTGTAATTTCACGTTGTCCGAGTTTGTTTAACACCCAGAGTTTCTGAGAAAGTACCATTTTGTCCTCCACCTAATTCTCTAACAACTGCTTTGGATGCACGTAAATCAATTCCTCCATCATTTGGCTGATGATCAACAATTCCTAGGTCTGATGGCCGAGTGGTTGTTGATGTTGGTGTACCAAAGATATATCCAAAAACTGCATTTCCAGCCTTTTCACCCAATTCATTTAATTCCACAGGACTTAATGTTGTTGCCGTGCTTTTGGTGGTAGTGCTGATGGTGATTTTTTTATGCGGTCCATGATTGTGACGAGGGCGATGAGGACGGGATGGATGCCGGGATGGATGCCGGGATGGATGCCGGGAAGGAAAGAACAGGGGATGATAATGGTGACGGAGTCCATGATCATGAAAATGACCATGTTTTCCACAGTCATGATCGGGTTTCTCAATGGAATCTCTCTCTTCAGACGATAAACTGATATCCTTGGCAAGGACTAATGCAGCCAATAGGCCTGCACTACACCAAACCGTAAAAATCAAACGACTGCCCGACGACGACGACATTTTACTATTGTAGCGTTTGCGATATGAATTTGAGTTTATATTGACACCAACTGAGGATCAATTCGAACTTAGAAGAAGAAGTTTTATTTATACATAAATTCACTACTTTCAATGGGATTGTTGATGGAATTAATAAAATTGTATTGTATTGACCCTACAACATTTGCTATCAGTACACTCGTACACTGCCAATCACTAGGATGAGGCCACATATTTTTCAACCGATTTTCGGTCCGATACCTGTTGGAATTTGTTTAACCCGGAAAATTTTACTACATGAGAGTAGGTACATATTTTCTTAAAACAAAGTGATACAATTATAGGGTTAATTAGAAAAGTTCGTTGGAATTTCCCTACATTTATGAATGAGCTACCTAAAAATTATATAAAAAAGTGCGTCACTAGGATGAGGCCATTGCGAATATTTCGTTGTAGAAGTTCACATCAGCAATTTTTTTGAAAATTTTGGTTGCAATATTTAAGAACGTTTTACAGATAACTCTTTTTATTAAATTTCAATTACAAATGGGTTCCGGAAAGACGTTGACAGTGGCAGAAAGAGGACAAATCGATGATTTCAAAGAAATGGGACTCTCAAGCCGAGAATTACTAAGGAAGCTGAACAGAAGTAAGACAGTTGTAAACAACTATCTTGCTGATCCTCAAAACTATGGAAAAAAACCAAAAAGGACGCACAGCCCAAGCAACAACATCCCGGGAAAAGCGATTAATTTTAAGTATTGCTTCAAATTCTACTCAATCAGCTACTAACATAAGGTCCAAAAGCGGAGTATCAGCCAGTATTTCGACAGTCCGAAGGATAATAAGAAAAGATGGTACTATCCAGAGAAGAAAACTCAAAAAGAAACCTGTTCTAAAGCAAGTACACAAGGAGCTGCGAATGAACTTTGCAACAGAACATGTCTCTTGGAGCAGTCAATGGAAACGCGTTGCCTTTCGGATGAAAAAAAGTTTAACCTTGACGGCCCCGATGGTTACAACTTTTATTTCCATGATTTAAGAAAAGAGGAACTAATTTTGGGAAGACATCACAGCCGTACTACTATGGCAAAATCGAGTTAGAGTTTCTTTCTACAACAATGAACGGAAACAGCTACAAATACTTGTTGGAACGGTCATTTCCGAAGATGAAAAATATTTTTGGACCTCTGCCTTGGATTTTCCAACAAGACAATGCCCCCATTCACACTTCCAGGGTTGTCAAAAGCTGGATTTTATCAGAAAACGTAGAGCTTTTGACATGGCCATACCCTATTTACCGGACTTGAACATAATCGAAAACGTATGGGCATGGCTATCTCGAAAAGTTTATGAAGGCGGTAGACAATTTGAAGACAAGGACTCCTTAATTGAAGCTATCCGTGATGACTGGGACGAGATTTCACTTGACTATTTAAAAAAACTTTATGATTCCATTCCAAACCGTCTAATAGAAGTCATATCGAAAAATGGGGGGCATACTCATTATTAATTGAGAAAAACTTAATAAATAAATGTTTGAAAACCAAAAACTGTTAACATTTCTTTAATTTTTTTGATATTTTATAAGATTTTTCATGTGGCCTCATCCAAGTGACGCACTTTTTCATATTGTTTTTAAGTAGCTCTTTAATTAATGTAGGGAAATTCCAACAGTCTTTTCTATTTAAATACTTAATTTTATTACTTTTTTTAAAGAAAATATCTACCTACTCAAATGTAGTAAATTTTTATGGGTACGAAATTTCCAGCAGGTATAAAGAACGAAAATCGATTAAAAAATATGTGGCCTCATCCTAGTGATTGTCAGTGTATAATAAAATCGAATTGAGATAAATCCAGAGTGTGACAGCTATGATTTTGATAATAATATTATTATTTAATTATTATTTCTCAAGAAAAAGAACATAAATTAACATATAAGAGAATAAATTGGCATTTTCTCAGTAATTTGTATTGCGTCAAACATCTCTGTCGAAAATCCTGATTTCAGATTCATTGACTTGATTTTAAGTGCTTTGTAAACTGTTCTGATGTAATCGAAAAGTTGATGCAGAGTAATTAGAATATGACTGAAAAAAAATTAACCATCAGTGACTAATCCAATCCAATCCAATCCATCAACAAACTTGATAGTGACATTGAACTCTTCTGTTGACAGATTGACAGACTCATCTAAATATTATTCATTGTAATTAAACTTTTTAAGAGAATTGGTATTTATGACGAAACGTGCTCGCTGGAAAAGATTTAATCTCTTGAAAAGTATTAATTTTTACAGTGTTAGCTTTAAAGTTTTGGGTACCTCCAGACATATGTATACCCCTTGTGGATACTTTAAAAACAAATTACAATTTAATTTTTGGCTTTAGTGTATGAAGTCATATTATAATAATGGAAAGTATAATTTTAAGGAATTGCCTTTTTTATGAATACAAATTAATAAAGTTTGTATACTTCCAATGAAAATAAACAAGTAAAATAAACACTCCCATTTCTTAATAGGTAATATCTTGATACACTAGGTCTGTTCTAATTAAAGTGTGCCTGAAATTCACCTGCAGTATTATGTTGATTTTCTTCAAGTATTATCCTTAAAAATGCTTTCATTTCAAATTTAGATTTTCTATGAATAGATTTATTCTCTTAAACACGAATTTAAAATTTTATAGACAAAAATAATTGCTCAAAAGTGATTAAAAAAAATCTAAATTGATTTTAATATGTATAATAAATTAATACAAGTTAATATCACGCAAATGCGCTATTACCAAGGTTATTTTTAAAATCGATACTTAAGCAGAAATTTATGTGATCGAGTGAATTCATTTTCATCAAAACTTTATTTAATACTTGATTTCGAAAAAATTCAGATTCTTAATTCTTGAAAAATAAAATGTTTAATAAAACAAATTTCAATATTGTATTTCTTTTATTAATTATTATGGCTGGATTGTTAATTATCGAATCAACCCAAACGGAAGAAGGATCGGAACAAAGATCTCGTCGTTCCTTAATTATATGGGAATGGGATAATAATAATGTTATTATTCCTGATGGAAGTGATTCTGATTATTCAGATTATGATTCAGAATCAACAACTGATAACATGATAAGTAGTTCATTATCATTTTCAGATATGTAAGTTAAAAATTTCTTAATTAATTTCTATTAAATAATAAACTTATTCTTTAAATTAAAGGCCTTTGTCTACAGCAGCAGTTGGTGTTAAAAATTAGGCTAAACTTTGTGCATTAAATTGACTCAGAGAAGATGTGATTTCTGAAATGTGCTTGTAACTATTTCTAATTCAAGTGTATCTATTAAAAATAAAATAAAAGACATATAAATCACTTAAAAAGTATTTAAAATAACACCCATTAAGTTATACTTCTAAAATACTGAGGTACTCAAAATAAGCTTTAATCTGAATCTGAAGCTAACAGATAAATACGAGGAATACTTTTAGGTGGTTAAATTAAACAATTTCACGAGAGATAATAGATAGATAGAAAAAAAAACTCTATCAACAATTTAATTTGTTAGTTGATTTCAAATTGGAGACATTTTCTTGGAGACAAATTAAAAAAAGACAAAAAAAAAAAAATTTAAATATGACAGATAAAATAGTTACTGTGATGTGATGTGATCATCTGCGACACATTTTTGACTGTTGTTGTAAATACATTTTTTTTTTTTCTTACCGAACTTTATATAAGTTTTGCAAACAAAAAACTAAATGATCTTTTGACATTTTAATTTGTCAAAGTGACAGCGAAGTATCTTCTTATATGTTGAATATTTTGTTTTTTAATTTTATTTTAGATCTTTTCTTACCATAGACCACAAAAGTCGAAAATTGTTATAAAGTTGGTTCTTCGACAATCCGGGAGGGTTCAAATTTGTTCAAATATTTTGCAAAAGGTATAGAAACTTGGAATTTTGACATTCATATAAGCAATGTCAAATCTTCGGTTGTGAATTTTGTCTCATTATAAATTTGTCAATAAATCTTCAAACTCTACTTATTTTTTTTTTTCTAAATATTAAATTCAGAACAAAACTTTATTTGTATAATAATTATTTAATCCAAAGTTATTTACATTTAAATTTGTGCTGGTATGAATTATTAATGATGATGAGAAGAATGATCATGTTTATGTTGTTCATGATTATGTCCTTCTTGACCACAGTCATGATGATTGTGTCCATCATTATCATGATGATGACTATCATAACCATGTTGTCCCAAATTATTATTCTGGTTCTGGTGGTGATTGTGTTCAGCTAAACCGTGCTGATTCTGTCCTTCCATGCCAAAACCTCGTTGTCCATGACCATTTTGTCCCAAAAGTCGTCCTCCATCATTTAGTGGGGAGCTAGCGACAAACACTAACAGGGTTGCAAAAATAATCTAAAGGTACAGAAAAATTAAATTGTATAACAAAGAATGATTCAATCTTTTTATTAAATTATAACTCACCATTAATTTAGCCATCATTAAGTTTCTGAGAGACCAATAAAATTTTTCAAGATACTGAACTGTCTGAATGTCTGGATCGTACTGTTTTCGAGGTCCCCCTTGATCTTTTATTTATACGAAAATCTGGAGCCATTGTCTCCGACCTGATTATCATTCTGACGGCAACACTGATTGTGAGTCTTATGTTTATGTACTTAGGTGAATATTTTTTTTTTTATGATAACACTCTTGTATATAAAAATAATGTTTATTTTCCTTTCTTTTTGTTTGTTGATTTCTTAGAATGTTTGTGATTATTTTGAATTATCAGTTATCACATTATCTGCCACACGCATCATCTTCGAATTTTGCTTAGGTCAATAGAATGAGTCTTAAATTGACCAATATTCATAAGAAATATGACAGATAAATGGGATCAATATAGTTCAATCCATGAGATAAAAATTTGAGGTGAGGTGTAAGTACACTGTTAAAAATTAATTTATAGAAACTATCATTATATTGAAATTTTTTTAGGAAATTAGTTTTTAGATTTAATATTTTTGTCTATTTTAGTGTATTTTAATTCTTCCTCCAGGCTGAACATCAAGACCCCTTAATATAAAACTTGTTATCATTTATAGACAGCTTAGCTGTTATATACTGCGTGATTGAAAGATTAAAGATTTTAATAAGAATGACAATTTTTACTTTCAGAATTTCGATAATCATAGGGTGAACTGGGGTTCAAACTGCGAGATATTTTTTAAAAATTATTTTTACTTAATTATATTTTTTAGAATACTTGCGTTGATAGGCAAAATTTTGTATAAAAAGACAGCCTTTTATATAATATGTATGCATAGTCAGAACATGAATAATTTTGGTGTCAAAATTAAATTTAAAAAGCAATTGCTTTTTCAAATTATCTGCTTTGCTGATCCGATTGAACACTTGTCGAAAGTGTGATCAAATTTAAGGGATTTATACATATGTAAAAAATAAATTGAAAAAGGTATCACTTTCTGAGAATTAAATAAAAAAAAACAATAAGTTTTTACAGTACTAACTTGTGAGAAATAAAATCTAAGTTAAGAAAGAACTGTTTGCTCTGTTTCCCAAAACGTTCTATAGAAATATTTTTTTATTGAAAAAAAAAAAAATTGTGATGAAACAAATGATTCATCTAAATAATATCATCTCTCCTCCAAGAAACGAAGAACAATATAATCTAGTGGTGCACTCGGGCGTATACGCACTTTTATTATTTTGTAAATTTTGTTTTGGTAAAGTATTGCATAGACATATAAATGGTTGACCCAAATTACATACCAAAAAAGTAAAAAATCGAAACATCACCTCGGAGGAAATTTTAATACAATTGTTTAACACTAAATAATTCCACTTATTTTATAAAAACAAAATATTCAAAATTAACCACACGTTTCACTATCACATTTGGGATGGGCGTATAAATTATTTCCAAAATCAACGAATCCATAATGCATATAACCATCTTGTCCTACAAAATATTGATGACCGTAACTGCCTTCAGCTTTAAATCCATAATAATCCTGCTGATGCCAATTAGGATCAATTTGTCCCAAATGATTATCGTGTTGTTTTTGCTTCCTATTTATTGGTGCACCAGTGGCAAGGGTTAATAGAATTGCAATGATAATCTACTCAAGACAGAATTTTAAGTATTTTACAAAATATTATAAACTATAAATGAACTAACCAAAAAATTAACCATTGTTAGTTTTGTTTAGTCTGAATGTTGAAATTATACTGTTCCAGATGTCCTCCATTGTTTTCGAATTAAATTAAAGATAATTGCTGATTGTGAATTAAATATTTAGGTATGTACCTCTATTTTTATTTTAAATAAAATATTCATATCAATATAATGATTTTTTATAAATGAATTTTGTACTATTTATTCGGATACGGTCATTTCTTAGATAGATAGTCATCAATTTTTTAATGGTTGCCAATTCAGCCAACAAATTAAAGTATAGTTAAGTTTTGAAAGACTAATTTAAATAAATTTATCATTTTAAAGCATCAGCAAGCCATATAGGGGAGCAATAAATCCAAATCATTTTATTAATTTGACAAATTAGATGAATTACAAAAATTTAACAAAGTAAATTAAAAAGACAAGAAAACAATCACATTGGCCAAAAGGATGCAAAGAGATGAAGCGAATGTTGCAAGTTTTGCATAGAGTAGAGTACACATATTTGAACCAAATTCTATTAAACTTTAAAAATATTGAAACAATTTTTGTAGATAGAATATTTTCTACATTCCTTTTTATTTTCTATTTAAAATTTCCGTTTATGACTGATAGTTAAAACAGATAAATGTCATGTACCATAACATGTCCAAAAGAACTGTCAGTCTAATCTTCTTCTTTAATCAATATATTTACATATGTAAACATTTTTAAAGACTTTAGTCACCCAAATCTGGCACTTCATATTCATCTTTGCGATTCCTTTGTCCGGGTGTACCTTTGTTACTTAGATGTATGTGGGGTCCTAAATTTCCTGATGGTTCTTCATTTTGTCCATCAACTTTAGTTGGGTCTGAAATTGTTGACTCTGTTCCGACGGCGGCGGCGGCGTTTGCTCCCTTTGAATACATACTTGCTTTTCCTGGCTTCTTTTTTCCTGGTCTAAATTGTGATGATACACTTGCAGCCACAGCCAAAATAACAATACAAATTATCTATAGACAAGTAAGAAAACATTTTAATGGTAGTAAGTGATTAGTTTATATATAAAAAAAAACTCACAATCAATTTTGCCATTTCTATACAAAAAGTAAAGGATTGCGTCGACTCGACTTAAGATTACATTCTGTTCTTAAATCGAATAAGTCATCTTACTTTTATACAAACATCGAGAGAATCATTCTTTATGTTATAATTATACCAACATAATTTATTTTTTATATAATCATAAATCTTGTATTTTACGAATTGCTGTTTTATGTTTATCACATCTTTAAAACACACATATTCCTTCCAAGCAATTTACATACTGTAAAAAGATTAAAACTGACCTAAGTCTATCACTTAAACATTATTATTCAATTAATATTTTTGTTTTGATTATTTAATTTTTAATTTTTGGGGTATATGTGTTTTTTTTTTCTGTCTCAGCGAGGAGATATTTTGGCTAATGGATTTCTAATCAAGGCGAAATAAACTTCTGTTTGAGTGAAGTGTTGCCAGATTAACTTAATTATAATCAACTTTTGGAAATTGAAAACAGTTCCGTTTGCCTAGAATCTGATAAAATTTCTTGATCGTAGGACCAAAGGATCAGTTTAACAGCTACTAACGAGTAAAAAAGTGAATAACCTAGGAATCTAGTTTCATCAGGAAACATGGCTTGGAAATTTCTTGTCTTTTCACTAGTAGCTTTATTTTAACCGGTTTGACAGTAGGGTATATAAGTGACTTTTATGTATGATAGCTTGTATGATTGCCCAATGATTAAATAAGTGCAAAGTATGTTGAGATTTTACAAAACAAAAAATACTTTTTAGATTTTTTTAAATCAAATATATAATTTATAATTAAGTTGACATTTTTCCTCAAACATGAAAATAAACATCGAAAAACAAAGAATTTCGAACAACATCGATTCAGGCATTGCCAGGAAGGTCGCATACTTTTATTATTATATATTATTTTTTGAAATTCTCAATTTTTTCAATGATCAGAACTTTTCAAAAGATAATTTAATCTCCGAAACTTGGAATTCCAAATTCGTCTTTGGCATCACTGTTTCCCAATAATTGCACTTTATTTCGGTTTCCTTGTCCAGGCGGGTGTGTTGTGGGTCCCTGAACCTTAGGAGCTTCGTCATTAGAAGTGCCTTGTTGAGCTGCATTGCTATTCCTCCAGGCAATTTGATCGGCACGAACTTTATCAAAATTGTGTGGCCTTAGTTTTTTCGGCCGATCACACGAAGCAATTGCAATGAGAACAAACAAAATTATCTGAAAATTAAAAAAAAAAAAAAAACTTTATAAAACAATATTATTATAAATAAAGAAGTTAAATGAATACTTACAATACATTTTGCCATATTTCTTTCTGTTTAAAACAGAAGGATTGTATATTCTCCGATTTTCGAAATCGTTCTGTTTTCGAAGAAGATAAGTCATCTGACTTTTATACAAAACTAACTATACATTATTAGTCTAATATTTATTGTTATATTATTTATTAAACTTCTCTAATGAGCAAAGCAATTTTTATGGAATAGTGTTTATATTTTTTTTTCTATAGAATGTTTAATGTATAGCTACATTTTATGATTATTTAATTTTTGCTATCAGCATCTCAACTACAGGTCAAAAGATTAAAAATGACTTAACATACCGCCGACAGTAATAAACATTATACATATACAGCTACACTCCAAATCTGTTTGAGTTAATTGATTTTTTCTATTTTATTGCTATTTAAAACACATCAAACCTAAAAGGTACATTATCTTTAACAGATTCGAGATTAAAATGTTACCAGACCTGCTCAATTTATTAGAAAATAAACTATTTAATTCAGAGCTTAAACGTTCAATTATTGTATTAAGTTTAAATAGGAGAAATTTAAATTTTATATTTAAATTTCGACAAATTAAATAATAAACATTTATACTTCATACAATAAAAGCGTAATGTGTAAAACTTCCCGTGTTTATTCTTTAAATTACAGTTCCACACTGCATTACCATTTGTAAACCAAAACGGCCATCTGCCAGACATAATTGGAACCAATTTTGTAGGTTTTGAAATTTACTCAGATATTTGCGGTACGGTAACAAAAATTTAAATAAAGATTCGTTGACAAACGGAATTGGTTTTATAAAAAAATTTTTATTAAAAAAAAATGTGTTTAAGCTTAAGTTTTAAATTTTGAAATGCCGAAAATGAATCTTAAAAGAATTAGTCTATAGGAATTTAGTATCCATGAGTCTTATAACCACCATGATGACCACCACCACCACCACATGAGCCACCAAATTGGCAGCCATCGCCACCACCATGACTTGGATTTCTACCGTGTCCTCCTGAATTGGTGAAACCAGCTGAGCCACCAGGATGACCACCACGTCCAGATCCACCACCTTGTCCACCACCTTGGCCACCTCCTAAACCACCACCACCACCACCACTACCACCACCGTGACCACCATCCTGACCACCACTGGAACCACCTCCACCTTGTCCACCACTAAATCCAGAACCACCTCCTAATCCTGATGATCCACCATGTCCACCTCCACTTCCTCCCCAACTTCCACTGTCACTTCCTCCATGTCCTTTACCACCACCACCACTACCACCGCCACCACTACCGCCACCATATCCACCCGATGATCCTATCGAGTTCCTATGTTCTCCATATCCATATGGTGAAGCTAAAACAGCAACAGAAAGCGCCAATAGTCCGAAACAAATCTGGGAAAAAAGTCATTTATCAAACTAAAACACTCTTTTTTTAAAAATTCGAATAAAATATTTACCAGGAATTTATTCATTTTCTTTAATTACTGATGCGTAGATTTTAATAACTAAACTTAATATAACTTGCACTTGCTTTTTATAGAAAATTGGGAGATGCTTAATTGCAAGAAAGTGTAGGTACATTAAATAATCTGTAACATTTTAATCACATGTCAATCATAATATGAAACAAAAATCAATCACCAATAACAACTCTATGGAAATATTTGATCAGAATTACCTTAAAAACAATTGAATACAAAACAAACACAGTATTACCCACTTAAATACATTGCAAATTTTGACTTACTCTTGAAATTATAAGAAATCGTTGAATTCATCTCTAAAAATGACAGTGTTTGAAATTTCAAATTGACAACGAGGTAAATTTATAGTTAACTGTCATTTTGTACTCAATAGTAGTACCAATTTCAGTGCTTCCAAATAACAACAATTTGACAGCTGAAAAAGGAACAGTTAAACGGGAAATAATGTAATACAGGAGTTATCGAACAATAAAGGATCATGTTATACATCTCGGTGTGGGCGTTTTCGCTGATAGACGAATATACATTTGGAGGTTAAAGAGACAAAAAACCAACAATAACAAAAACATCCCATTTGTAGAAAAGTAAATATTTTGCATTTCACACGTTATCTTTACACAGGTTAATGGGTCAATAATTAATTACTGATTAAAATACCTAAGTCTGAGGTACAATAATTTTTATTATCAGTATTTCCTACTGTTTAGGTTTTATAATCTTTTTATTTATTCTGTTTAAAAAAAAGGAGACAACTTTCATTTATTCTTTTTGGTTTTTCGCATGTACTTAAAAAAAACTACGTTCAATTTTTTTTCCCATTACTTGAGTCATAAATTGATCGGTATTTAAAAAATAGCTTTGAACTTGTCTTGAAGGTATTTCAAAGCTCTTTAATATGTCTTTGAATTCGAATTATACAAATAAAGGTAATAAAACATATTTTTGATCAGTGATGCCAAAGTCAAATTCCAGAAAGGAGTACACTTTTATAAATTAACAAAATATCTCGAATCATAATAGAAAAGTCGCGTAAACAAATACAAATTATTAAATAGGGGAATAAATTTTGAGTCAAAGATAAGTGCTGCCAAATAGTTTTTTAAATGTAATAAATTCTTGTAAATTTGTACATAGAGTATTGGGAGAAAGATCCCTAGATGAAGCCATTGGCAACACTCTAACTTGAAATTTATACAAAATTTTTCAAAAAACTCAAATTTATATTAGACTTTGTTCTGAAAAGAAAAAACAAAACTCAATACTTGAATTTCCGTTCTCCGGAAATACCATTTTTACTGAAAATATTTTATGCAACTATTATAATGATTCACTTAACTATTTCATTAATTTATTTGCCATTAGATACGAAAGTTCAGAACAAGGTGCGTTAGCATCTGACTAATAATTATGTGCACAAAAATATTACTCTTCCTAAGGAATTTACCTCAACCCTCATTAGTTTCAAATTATATTCTTAATCGAATTTCCAAATTCCAATTACTTTTACCTACCAACGAAACGTAGGATGTCAAATGCATATAAACTATAAAAACCCAAAAGACTTTCAAAAACAACATCAGTTACAACTTGTCTTTTAACTTAGTGACATCAGTAAAAATTGACAAATCATGAATTGCAAATTTGCCCTACTTTTCCTGGTAAGTTATAAGAAATTTTATTTTTAAAAAGTTTTACAATATTTATACATATTATTTCTCTCACAGGTGGTTCTGGCAGTAGCCCTTAAATCATCACAAGGAAAAAGCATTAATATTGACGATATCAAAGACACTTTAGAAGATAATAAAAAACACGTGGTTGCTACAAAAATTGGCATTGCAACAGGTGTTGCAGCCAAAGTCAAGCTTTTAGCCCTTAAGAAATTGGCAGCTGTCAAAACAATTGTAAAGGCCCCCTTTGTTCTAGGGAAGAAAGCAGTACTGTTTAAAATTAAAGCTATCAAATCTTTGGCAGCTCTTAAGGCTGCTAAGGCTAAGAAAGTCTTAAATTATGCTGGTGAGAAAATTGCACCAGCTGCAGCATTTGTTGTAGGTATTCCATCAGCTGCAGTGGCAGCTCTTAGTTCCAACTCCAAGCCTGCTTCATATGTCCAAGTGGTTGATCAAACCGAAGTACTGGACAACATCTATACATATCCTGATCATGGACAAAATTACAATCTGCAACAACATCAAATTCCTGTCAACACTAACTACCATTACTACAGGAGTGGTCTAGATGCTCCCCGAACATACTCCAATGATTATAGGTATTTAAAAATTATATATTTTCTTTATATTTTCATATTTTATAACTTTTGTTTTTTTTTGTATAGCCTTGTTCCAGAAAACAATTCAGGTAGCCAGTATTATCCTACCTATGATATTATTCAGCCACACCAGAGTTACGGTGTTCCAGCAAATTAAATTCTTGCAAATATATAAAATTTCATTCATAAGTTAATAAAAATAAGAACTTTTTTCAAAAAGAAATTAATATTTTATCGATTTTTGACTTAACCTCTTGCTAATTTGACAGTTAATATTTCGAATTTTATATTTGACAATTACCTACAAGTATGCAACATCTACAATTCAGTTTAAGAGTGTTGTCTTGGTCACTGAACGATTTCATCCTGAGTCTTATTTTAAAATTAAAATTCAAAACAGAAATATGTACATACGTACGTGTTTTTTTTTTTCTTCCTTTGTGTTACTTTTCTTTTTGTTTCCAATCTTTTTTCGTAGAGTAAACGTTTGGTTACAAAGAATGTGCACTAATGTTTCTTTTGGTGAGACAACAATACAGAGATATTTACAAAAATGACATATTCCGCTGTCAAAATATTTAATACTACTTCGCAATAATAATAAAAATTAAAAACAAAACTTTTAACTATTTTTAGATATCGTCATTCATTTTTTTGTTCCGAGTTAGTACATCTGGCAACTGACACCTGTCAAACTAAGCTTTCGTTTAAAGTATCTGAATATTAGTTTTGGCATTCTATCTTTGATATAAATCACCTCCATTATCATTTGTTCGTTTTACGTTGTGTTTTGTCAAATTTAAATTGTGACAAAACTACTTTCGTTCACTCAATGAAGGAGCAGAGATAGATCTGTCAAACTTTCTTGTTCCACGGATTTATACCTTTAGCTATCTCAAACTTGTTTCTTGCAAGAAAAATGATAAATGTTATTTCTTCATATTTTAAAAATATTAATTCTTCAATACATGTTTTTTTTTTAATTTATCTTTATTCTAGTTATATAAAATAATTTAGTTAATTTCTTATTTAAGTTAAGTCATGAATATATAAATTTTAAAACAATAACAATAAAATAATAATATTAAAAAGTAAAAATACAAAATTTTAACAATAAAGTTCCTGTTTTTTTTTAATTAGTTTAGTTTTTCCAATATAGAAGAATGGAACAACAATATTTTTTTCTTATAAATCATAATTTCATTAAATAATATAACAATAAATGGAATCTCTAAAACGTGCGGCTCTCAACCAAATTGATTGGATTTTAATGACGTCTAACTTTGTTTAGGGATTGGATTTTCTGTTTTCGGATTTCTTGCTGTCTGTAGACGAAAAGTGGACGAAAGACTACGGCACGCTTTTGTCTAGATTGTCCCGGCTCACTTCGGAAATTGTTTCCACGCCTGTATCTTGGTGGATTGGCGAACAGAGATTTCTTGCCTGCATCATGACGATAGAGTGTGCTCAAGAAATCAAAGTATGGTTTGCTTTGTAGACTCTCTGGCTGTTGCAATGGAGAAGCTGTGAATGAAAAGACCTCAGGAGTCTCAATGTCCAAGATTTCATGTTGTTCGGGGAGGGATTCGAGCTGTTGTTGAGGTTGTTGATAGTTTCCGCCGCCGCCGTTAAATTGGCAGGCTACAAGTGGCAGAAAGCAAAGTACGATTATCTGCAAAAAAAAAAAAATTATAATAAAAAATGACAACAATCAAAATAAGTTCGGAATTTTTAGGAAATACAATTTGAAGGTCTTGAAAAAAAAAACAACAAAATACCAAATTTCGGAAGCTTATCAAAAAAAACCTGCTTTTGATTTTAATTAACAAATCATTTTGTGGTTTGTTTGATCAAATTTATATGGTGTGAGCAAAATAATATCAGCTTGATATTAGCATTAGACGCCAAGCTCAGCTCCGTCGCGACAGCGGTATCGGCTGCGGCGGCGGCGCGGCCTGACACACTCGTCTTGGTCGGCTTTTGAGCTGATGGAACTTGTTATGGCTTCAATTCTTATTATTTTTTATTTTTTTAAATAAAAATAAATTAAATCATAAGACAAGTTTTTTTATTTGTTTAATAATCTCTCAAAAGTGGTAAGAAGACCTATTTAACTGTAACAGTTCCCACATTGGTAATACAAGTTAACAACTTGTTGTTTTTATTTTTCTAAGCTTTCTCATAATAACTTGAATTTGAGCCAGTTTTTGAATTGTTTTTCTATAAAATTTCTGCAAATTTTAAAATGTGTTAAATATTAATATTTTATATTGTAAGGTGCTTGCTTTTCGCTAATGGGAAGGGAACTAGTTTATTTTCAATATTTTTTTATAAAACAAAAACTATTTTATTTATTGTATTAAACTAGATTTGATTTAAATAGTCTTTAAAAACAGAGTTCCATGACATTACGTAAGTTAACCAAAAAAAAAAAGGATTATTGAGCATTGGACTAACGAATGACGCTGACTGGTTAAGTTAAAATGAATATTTTTAAATTATACTTAACGTGCCATGCTAATTTTTGAAATAAAAATAAATTATAAGATTTTGTTGAATTATTTGCATTAAAAGTGTCATTAATTAACTATTCTTTTTTCTCATTTAATTGGGAAAATATAAACGATAATTTTATGCAATAACACAAAACACACCCACACGTGTTTTTAATTTTTATTTTACATAAATTAAAATAAGAAATTAAAGTGAAAAACGGGTCAGCTGATATTAATTATTTTTAGGAGCTTTTATGTGGAATACAACTTTTTTTTTAATATAGTCTCATCACATAAATGAATGCAGATAATTATGATTATAAGCTTTATTATTTATTTTATTATGCAAAATATTCATATTTTATTTTTGAAATATTCAAATTTTCACTCTAAAAATGCAAAATTATGAGATTTGGGATAAGAAGTTGTATTTTCTGATTGCATTTTATTCTCAAGGATTTTTCTATCACCAAAGATAAAGAATTACATTTGGATAAGTAAAATTAGAAATGACTCATAAAACCGTCTAGATTCCGCCATTTTAGAGTTTCAGCTATAATGTGTATAAGTTAGTGGAGTTGATTTAAATTATTACGGTAAATAAAAAATAAATTTATCTTTAAAATTAACTCCCATGAATGGTCCAACAAGAAGTTGTAATTGAAGTTCGAAACTGCCATTTTCGAAATTTCACTGCGAACTCACCCTCAAACCAAATATCAAATTGTTAATGTGAAAATGAAAACATTCAGTGAAAAGGACATTCTTAAGTTGGTGGAGTTCAGAGATGAAAAAGCAGGTGCAACAATGAATTCTGTAAACGTGTTCCATATATTGTCCTGTTCCTAATAATTTTTAATTTTAAAGTTAAATCTACGTTAATATGACAATTTTTTATGACGGGGAAGTGTCATTGCATTTACATTTCAAATATGTAAATCTAATGCGTTTTTTTATTGAATATTTTGTCTAAAATACCTTGAGAAAAAATAGTTTATACCTATTTATATTAAAAAAAAAACAAGAATATTTGCCATTTCTAAATTTGTATTATTAATAATAATTCATTTGCATTCAATATAATTAGAAACTGGAAATATACAACAAATAATTGATATGTTCTCAACTTCAATTAGGAACTGTCAAAAGCTTGCAAATTAGATGAAGAAATATTTGC
Source organism: Scaeva pyrastri (assembly GCA_905146935.1). Taxonomy (NCBI): domain Eukaryota; kingdom Metazoa; phylum Arthropoda; class Insecta; order Diptera; family Syrphidae; genus Scaeva; species Scaeva pyrastri. The sequence continues at coordinate 10,121,334 of LR989928.1, read as the reverse complement.
TTTTGAAGTTTAATTTGATTAAAAATATATACTTCCTTTAAAAAAGAATTCCATATGCAATGCAAATTCTAGGAACTAATTTGTTTAAACAAATAAACAAACAAATGAATCAGATTTTGTAGTTTTTAAGTTAAGTGAGTAATAAATTAAGTGACACTTAAACATATTGAGATCAAAAACTAGTTTGTTTTTGGTGTTTCAATTGACTTCAGATTCAAGTAATAATTTTTCTTCATCTAAAAAAGTGTTAATTAGTTATTTATTTGCAAAAATGTAAACAATTTCATTAAGATCATAAAATTTAAAAAAGAAGAAGTAAATATTAAGAAGTCACTTTTGACACTTTCATTAATTGTATTGTAATTAAATTGTAGCTGTTTCTCGTATTCTATATTTGTATAACATTTGACAAGTCATCGTCATTTTTGTGAACATAAATTTTCCATACAAATAATAAATTATTACATTCTATTAAGAGGTGTGATTCGTATCTGACAAGTTTATCACGTTTTTTTGTAACTTTAGAACTTCCATAAAATGTATATATTTTTCTTAAATGGCAATTTAGTTATACATGTAATATTTATGTGTCTACGAGTATATAGTCATTAAAAGAAACATAAATTAATTATGGGTTCGATATTTAAGATCTTGTACTTAGATAAAATTAATTAATTTGAAATATCTTTAACTCGCTTGAGTAGAAAATGTAAATATTTTAATGTTAAAGATAGAAATTTGTTGAGTAAGAGTTATGAATGTTTTTTGTATATTGTTTATAATGTTAATTTTTTATCACATTAAGTTTTATAGTGATTGGTTCGGTAATTGAAAAGATTCATAATAGGTGGCTAACAATAAAAATTGTCTTTAGGGAAAATATTGGGACACACACTTAACATGTATTAAATAGTGATTCCTGTGACTCTAAAATTAGGATGAAATTTTAATCCAAAACCAAACAAAAACAAATTTTGACACTTAAAAGCAAACAAATGTCATCAACGAGAACATTCTTCAAAAGTGATTGTCTACTAAATCATTAAATCATATCACAAACTAATTTCCAAGACTGTAATCAGCATTTCGAAGCTCCGGAGTCAGCTTATTAATAACTTAACATTTACAAATAAAACACCACCTAAATTAAAAACAGACACACAAATTATCCGTTTTTAAAAGGTATTTTTTTCAGGATGACTTGTGCCCCATCTTCTCCCCCTTTTTATAGGTTACCATCATTGTTATGATTGGTCTATATCGAGATGACGCTATAAGCAAACAAAACCAATTGACATTGCGTGCTTTTTATCATTACGAAATTTCATAACTCGCCCAAGATCCCCAGGCAATGAACTCATTGAAATAATCAAAAATTAAAAACTGGTAAATTAATTAAAAGTCGATTAAAGAAAAATCAAAACCCAAAAAATAAACCTTCATAAACCTAATTGATATGGTTGTCAGATAAGTACCTCTGATTCAGCTTCAAGTTCAAGTTCACCAACGTCGATAATAAAAATTAAATGAAAGAACAGAAGCAGTGTTACTTTATTTTCCTGGTAGACTTAAGTTTGTAGGTAAAGTAGTTCTTTGGGTATGAAGTTCACCTCATTAGCGTTCACCACAGTTAAGTGTGTCATTATACTTTCAAATTGAGGTAGGTAAAATAATGGTAATGACTTATGACTAATGATAATGACAATAAGGAAAAAGAATGTTAAGTACTCGAATATTTGATTCTTTTCGGAATCACCTCGAGCTTAGAGCTTAACACAATTAGGAACAATTGAAAGTATAATTATGTGGATTGACAAAAATTGACATTCACTGTCATTGACCGAGGATTCTATTAAAATTGAGTGAAAAGCTTGACATTTCGAATGCGTCTTTTCCTTTGTTGTCAAATAGTAATAACAATGACATTTTTTCTTATTTTCAAGATCATTTTGTTAAAAGAAAAATTAAGTCACGTTTGTGTTTTTTTTTTTTTACATAAGTTAAAAATGCAATACAAATATTTATTTGTTGCATCACTCATCGTCATCATATAAAAGAATACCATGAATATGATTTATTGATAGAGATTAAACTTTATATACAAATGTACTGCCTTGGAAAATCACTTGACAGATTAGTGATGGTTGATAGGTGACAGAAAGAATGAGCTTAACCTATTTTATACAATTTTATAAAATTTGAAGAGAATTAATTCTTGATGAGAAGGTCATTTTGGTTAAGGTTTTGTTTAGCAGCTGATGGAATGTCACCATAAACAAAATAGGATCATGAATAAGGTATTTTGTAAACAATAATTTTTTTAATCTTGAATAATTAAAATGTGAAATTGAATGATTTATCAATTACTTTATAGATGAAATAATGATTTCAACACAATAAAAAGGCTTAAAATCGAACCGAAATCGAATGAATAAGTTTCTCAAGCTTCTGTTCAAAGGTTTAAATTCGGATAATCGGTTTAAAACATATTTATAAATATCCGGATAGCTTCCATATAAAATAAATATCACTTTTCAAATTGGATCTTAAACAAATTATATACGAGTCGAAACTTGCGTCCACTTTATGTAAAGCTTTGTATTTGTTTCATATTCTATGATCCGGATTATTCGTTACTATCCGGATTGTGACAGTTGTCAACTTTCTAACTAAGATGTCCCAAAAAGTTCACTATCCAGATAGCTCAAATATTGTATACTGGTAACAATACTATTTGGAATATTGAAACTTAATTTCTTAATTCAATAATTCGTATTATTCTGATCTCATTTGCTTCGCTCTTATAAACATAAATGTGCAAATATAAAAATAGTTTTAAACACCACTATTCGAATGATTGATAAATATTTAACTTGGATCCGATTTTTTTTTTCGATATTTCCATATAAAATATATCATTGTCGGTGTCTAAGTTTAACTCCTTTAATTTTCTACTTTTAATGATAATTTCAGTTTTGAAAATTGCTCAAAAAATTCATAACGATATAAAAGATAATTCCCTAAAAAATCAGGTTGAACATTTTAACTTAAACATTTAATTCATAGTTTTAGTTATTTAAGCTTATTAACTTAAAAACAAATTTTGAAATTTGTTGATTTGTGAAAAAATCAAATTCTAAGTAAGTAATTTAAGAATCCACCTCATTCAATATTAATTCCATTTTAAATATATTATCAAAATCGTCTGAGTGATTCTCAACGCTACCGAGCCCACTATGAAACAATTTTTAAAAAAAATGCAACGGTTCAAAGTTCAATAAAACCAATTTCAGGTTATATGGTCAAGGTTCTGATGGTCAAATAAATATAAATAAACAAGATTGATAAATTGAGAACCACACTTTTTTTATATTGTTTTTATTTGCCATAACGAGTTATTAAAATCATGTTTAAATTTTGTCTATAAACTTGTCTGTGGATAGTAACTAAATAATATAATGACAAGAAAAAAAGCCGATATTTGTTCGATTTAGAACCTTTTAAGTTTTCGACAAAGAAAAACCACATTTGTACAAAATTTCCACAGAAAATCGTTTTTTTCTTAAACTTAAAACGTGGAAGTAAGAAAAGGTGTACAATTTTAAACGCACATTCTTGATTTATTCCTTTTAAAATAGCTTAATTTAAACATCACATCACGTGAATAACTAAAAAACGATTAATAGTTTATTGACACTTCAGTTTGTGCACCTTGAGGACACTTTCACTTTTGAAGAGTTCATAAAAATGCAAATCTGCGTAAAATTTTATTCAAAACGATCGATTAATTATATGTATCTTGAACCTAATTAACAAGAGTATCTAGCTAATGTTTGTTTTTTGTAAGCTGTAATTAAATTGTGCGCTGTATATAAGGTCTTCATCTTCATCTTGATCTAATGGACATGGATAGATATAAATGTATCTTTTATAAATTATATCACGCACAACATACGTTTACAAGTTAATTACAACTTATTATGAATACACTTTGAATTTGCAAAGTCACTTAAAGTTATGTTTTTTTTTTGAATACTCATTCACTATAGCACCACACACAGTTTTATGGTTAACAACCCGTTAAATAATCATCCTTGATATGAATTGAAGCTTTTCAAGACGAGTTTTGAATATTTTAACATTTAAAATTAAATTTAACACTAAATCCAGTCAGATATGGGTAAGTATATGGTAGGCCAGAATTCGACAACAACAAAAACACACTCACTTTGACTAATGATCCCATTTTATAGATGTTTTTAAAAACTTTTAAAATTTTATATTTCTCACAAGAACTTTTTTTGTTTTTAATTTTTTTTCTAAAATTTTAAATAATTATTTATTCAATGTCCTTTGTTTTATTTAAATTAAAATATTTAACATGTATTTGATCAGAGGTATGTATCGGCAGGTAAAAATGTATCTGAGTTTGGCAAGTATCTAATCAATACTGTCAAGAATCACGTTGACAAATTCGAATTTATATGAAAAATTGGACCGTTGCAAGATTTGTATTGGTATGTGTCTGAAATAAACGTCATCCCAGCTGAGATGTTGATGCTGATTATGGATGATGATTCTGTCGAACAGCGATGTTATATACTTTTTTTTTTTTTTTGATAGATATGTATAACAAACGGGTTTACAAGATCTATAAGCTCAAGCCTTTAGACGACGACGACGACGATGATGATGACGAAGATAGGTAAGGCATACGAAATAGAAAAAGCACAAGATATTGTTGATGTCAGATAAATATAATGTTGTGATGATGAAGTTCAGATTACCTATAAGATACTTTTGTATCTTTTTGTCTATGATCTATGAATATGAATATTTGGCATACAAATAATTATACACATTACAAGTTCGCTTGGGGGTGTTAATTTTTTGTATTGTTTTTTTTTTTTTCTAGTTTATAATTTGATTTGTTGTTGAGTCAGTTTTGAAGAGAGATAGTTTTGATTTTGTTTTGTTATCTATTTAAACTGCAGATGGTAGAGGACATAATTGCATTTGTGAAATAAAAGCGACCCATCTTTTCTTTTTAATTTTGTTTTTTTACAGTCAGAAAATGTTTCTGAGAAATAGAATTATTCATGGGGTGTCACTGTCAATATCATCTACCTGAACCAGAAATGGGAGGAAATTTTAATTTTTGGACAGGCTATAAAAAATCATCTTCTGATGATAAAAATAGAGTTACCATTTTTTCACAGATTTTGTATCGTCATCTAAATCGGAGAATTAGTATGTAACTTAATTTTTGACTTTTTGTTTCTACAAAATTGTTTTTTTTTTGCAGAAAATATAGAAAATACGGTTGTGAGTAAACGTTCGTTTAAATTAACTAAATAACCAAAAATAATCCTTAAAAAAAACTTTTGCTTTTACCATTTTTAACCACGTCTAGACGAAGTGCCAAAATGCCGGTTTTGGGGGCTCTTGATGTGCTAAAGATGGTTGATCTCGGCACCAATTCCAACAACAAAAAAATTTCATGTTTGATTTGTTTTAAGGTTTCGACATTTTTTTAAAAAGAAATATCTCAGTCCAAATATTATAAAGATTTAAATCTTTTTGTCTTGCCTTAAAACCAATCGAAACTTATACAAATGTATATTTTTGAACAAAAAAAATAAATAAAACAAATATTAATACATGTTGTTTTACTTGTATTGTCTTTTGTTATAAGATGATCTGTTCAAGTTCATATAATTGAAATGATTTTAATCTTAAACCAGTATTGAATATATAATTCAGTAAATTATATTAACGGTACTTGAGTGCATACTTCTTGATGTGCATTAATTTATTTGATTTTTTTGTTGTTGTTGTGTTTTCTTGATATTGATTAGAAATTATATTTCTTTATAAAACATCTAACAAATATAACCAGACTTAAAACAGCACTATCATCATTGTTTTTTTTTTAGTATTATTTATTTTTTTTTATAAGTTGAATGAGAGTTCAATAATATTTTTGTTGTTTTCTATAGATTGAAGCTTGTGATATTATATTTAAAAAAAAAGTAAACTAGTCTTCACGTGATTTCCAACGGTGCTTGGCACTGTCCTGGTCCTTTATAAAGCTTACACAAAAATAAATATTAACCCGTTTATTTTTTGTTGAACAAAAATTGAAAAAAAAAAACAAAAATGATTTCCAAATTAAGACACAATAACTGTTATAATTTATAACACTTTATTTTTTGTAGAAAAAAATAGCACTGCATATCCTGTATTGAAGATTTCATAATCGGCACGAGTTTAATTAAACACGTTTTACCTTTTCTTTATTTATAAAATATTTTGTTTTATTTTATTTAAAATAATCTTTATAAATATTTATTTATTGTTTTTTTTATTTTTAGAATTACTTAGCTGGATCGAAATTTGGTAGAAATTTGTTAGACAATCACTAATTGATTGAAATTCAGTGAAAATCGTAGTGACATTTTTTTTTTTTGGAGAATTTTTAACATTGTCGTTTTTTTAAAGTGTTCAGAGAAAAAAATTTACTTTCCAGAATTAAAAAACAAATTATTTGTCAAATCAGTCGCAAATTGACAATGAATTTGTACTAAACGCAAGATTTTTGGGTTGCCATTTTCCAAAAATTTCGGAATGTTCTTTAAATCAAAAGAACAAAACTTATGTTAATAGCAGTTCATCACTTAAAACTGGATAAAATTAGCGCAAAATATTTTTGTCATATTTACAATTAAGATTTAGTTCGTTGTTTCCTAAGATATCTTTTATAATTTATAAATGTGATATTGAGAATATTTCCCTAATTACATTATTACCAAAACAGGGTGGCAACTCTACATTGGTTTACTTTGAAATACTAATCATATATTTTTGAGATTTGTGTAGTATTTAAAGTGTAATGATTTTCCGAAAACAGTTATTTGAAATAGTTTTTCTAGAGCTGAAAAATGTAATTATTAAAAAAAAAAACTTAAAGATAAAAATTAAGTTTAAACATTTCTTTAAACAATAAATAGACTGCTTAGCGACACTACATTAATAGTCAGTAGTACCTGTTTCCTGATTTTAAACTATCAAAATGTTGATTGTAGCAAGTAGTTTTAATTACCATAATTTTTTTTCAAAAAAAAAAGGAGTTTTATCTTAAAATGTGTATTGTTTAGAACTTGACATTAATTAGTCGTACATTAAATGAGAGAAATTAAATTTTGTCGTGTTGTTCTTTTTTAGTTTTTTTTTTTTACTATAATTTAAATGTATTCAGAAAAAGTTACCAAGGCATTTAAGAATGTATAAAACGTAGCATGACAAATTTAATTTTCTCACAACTAATTAACTGCTAATTAAAGTTAAATTTATAAAATATAGACCATTTCTGGGGGACCCTCCAGCTAAAAAATGAGAATAAATTGTAATAAACTTAAGCAAGTTCATATAACCTAGACTTACAATTTGATTTTAATCCACTTTTGCATTTAATCTAAAATTTACTTATTAATAAAAACGAATATTGTAATTTACAAAAAGAAAAATGGTTAAATTTCTTCAAATTTTTATTTATAACAAAGTTAATTACAGTTTAACTAAAATAGCTAAACAATGTTTATTTCTTTTCACTGACACTAAACTGGTTCATTGAAGAAAAAAGTCCACACTATATGTGCTGTGCAGTGTAATGTTTCTGCTTTTAAACTTTTGATTTTAATTTTTCTGGCTACTTAAGCTCCAGGCTATAGATGTAGATGCCGTTGGCTGTTGAGATAGAAATTTCTCCTTCCCATGGTAACGGTTATATTTGTGATGATGTTTGCCATGACGATAACGATAATGATGTCGATAAAATGGATTTACTTGATTTTCCTTCTGATCGACATCCTTGTTGGTTTTTAAGCTTTTCATTTCAACTGTTAACACTGCCGAAACCAAAAACATTAATGCCAACAAAATAATCAAAACTTTTGAATTTTTCATTTTTTTAACTTTTAGACTGTTATAGTAGAACTTTTTTAGACTGATATTAAAATCAAGGAAATTACTTGTTTTATATAAAAAATCTAAATGACGATGAGTTAATATATAAAAAAAAATTATGAATCACAACATGACATTGATACGGAATTTCCAGAACTACGTTGCAACATTTTTGATAAAATCTATAATAAATATAAAATTATAGACATTATTGAATATTTGTTTTTATTATGATTTTATTTAAACACGTTAACTATAAAAAATATATGTAGTTAGAAAGTTAAATTTAAAACTGTGGGTTTTTTTTTTGGAATGTGAATTTCTGTGTTGAGTAATTTCTTGAAAAAAAATTTAAATAGAGAAAATAGCAAAATTGATAAATCTTAACTGACATATCAAAAAATAGAAAACGTCAGTGTCAAAATTCACAAATCAACAGTCAAACGGAAAATACAAATGAAGAAAAAAGAAAAATCCAGTTTTGACAAAATTAAATTGAAAATAAAGTGTAACAGATTTCTTAAGTTTCACTTAAACGATTTCACTTCGATTTCCTTTTTCAATATGTCGAACTGATGATTAGACGTCTATTAGTACAATAGAATCGGCTAAGGCAAAAAGTGATTACCACTTATTTTTATGGTCAAATTTGATAATCACCAAACTCACCACTTTTGCATTAGGTGATTTAACTCAATTCAATTTAACTGAACAATGAGAATTGTCAAAATGATAGTTAAAAAATGATTTCAATATTATATGAAAAAAAATAAAAAATTCACTTTGATTTTTAGTTCATAAAAAAAAAATAAGAATATCGAGAAATGGTGGAAGTGTAAACATTTTTGTAAGCATCTGGTAACACTATTCATATTAAGTCAGAAACGTCATATTTAATGGAAAGTGACTGTCAAACCACTTGTGACTGCCACCTTAAGACAAATCGAACTGATCGACCCTGAGTTGTACCTTGTTCTTCCTCCATTTTCGAAAAAACAAAATAAGTATTCAGTTTCAGAAATTTGGTAACTCCTTTTTGAATTAATTCAACAGTTTTTTTCATGGCTAAAAACACACTTTTCTGTCATAATACTATTTCTTTCAATATCCACAATTATAACTTAAACATGGTTTAATTTTTTGAAACAATGCATTTACAAATTTTACCAAAATGCATACAAACCTTCGAACAGCACTTTAAGAATCAATTTCCCCACAGAGATAGACTTCGCTGGAATTTAGCTGACATAATTTAATCTGAAAACAAACATTTTTTTTAAGTCAAGACTTAGACGGGACTTTACGGTCTTCTTCAAAATACAAATCCCCCTTGTCTTGACTCAAAATTTTTTGAACCCTTGGATAGAAATTGTAATTTTCAAATCTCGTCTTAAAAAGCAAAGTCCTCCCTCTTTTCACCCCCTTCAAAAATCATACCAACTTAGGATCTGGTGTTGTTATTTTTTTTAAGAATCAATTTTTGTTTTTATTTACATCAATTTTAAATTTAATTCTGGAATGTTTGTATGCAAACTACGATCAAGTCTATTTTCATGCAACCTCGTGCGTTTTGTTTTTTTTTTTATGATTTTTATGTTTTTTGTTTAAATTTTGTTTGCTACACAAACCAAATCATTTCTGCTTCTTATATCGATTTAATTTATAATATATTTTTATGAATTAAGATATGTAAAAAGCTTCTTTATTTTTTCTAACATTGTTTTTTTTTTTTCTAACACACCTTAGTATTTTTTTCAGTTTCTGTTTTTTTTTTTTTTTAGTTACATACATTTAATTTCTGGTTTTTATTTGTGCAAATTTGTTAACTTAATCATTGATATGGCCCTTGAATAGCATTCGGCATAATTCACCACCACCGGCCTCTTCGCACAGGAGCAGCTGGCGGGAGCGTTCTTCGCTCTTCTTCACATTGCCCATGATGCGTCTGGTGCGGGTCTCAATCCACGCCTCATTGTTCTCGGCTGTTCCAGACGAAGCCACACTCATGTCCCGCAAATTGGCCGAGGGACTCTCGGAGTTCTTTCCTGCTGGAGTCGATCCGATCTCGCTCAGTTCCAATTGCGACTGAAAGTTATCATTGTAAGGGGATGTTGGTGAGTTGGAATTGCTGCCACTGTTGGTGAAGACGGCTGCCGGAACGATCAACTTCTTGTTGGCTGGTGACAACGGCTCCGAGTAGTGGATTGTTGGGTTTGTCGGGTACGAAGACAGCTTCTTGAAGTTCCTCTGGTAGGACCAATTGGAGCGAATCTCGTCCTCAGATGACATTGTGGAGAGTGTTGGTGAAGATGAGATGAACTTGTCGCCGACTCTGATGAAAACGCGGTGCTTCTTTTTCCTGCGCATGTTGTTCATTTTTGAAGATGATTTGCGGAAGGTCTTCTCCTTCTTGTTTGCTCTCGAGCTGAGTTGCTTTATGAAGACCTCATTGACTTCGGTGTCGTCGAAGAAGTCACCACTGCCGCTGCCGGCTGTTTCGACCTCTGAGTCATAGACATCGTCGTCTTTCCTCAACTTCATCAGTTTGGTTTTATCCCAACGCCGCTTGTTGTTAATTCTGGGCTTGAGGTCGCTCTCATTGGCATCGCTGCTCGAAGTCTCCGAAATGATTCTGGTCTTGTAGACGATCGACGGAGCTGCTTCTTCGATCTGGACACTGCTGAATTTCTCCACCGATGGCATCTTACTGCCCACAACCTTATGATCGACCAGGATCGTATCGAAATAGTCGATATCGCCCAATTCCCCACGACTCTTGCTGCTAAAGGTTGGTCTCTCGAAATCGTCAATGTAAATTGTATCGGAACTTGCATAGCCCTCCTTCTGTCCCTTCATATTGATACTCTTCTTGGTTGAAGCAGCTTGTGCTTGTTTCTTCCGCTCATCAGCTGCAGCTGCGAATTCTTGAGCGGCTTTCAATATTGACAAACTGCTATTCTCAATTCGAATTTGGTCGTTTTCGACATAATTCGAATAAATACTCAAAAGTTCCTGATCGGATTTGTATTCGTTCTTTTCGAGAAGATTCTGTCGATATTGTTGACTCGTCTTGTCGTCGACATACACCGATTTCAGGGGCGTATCAAATAGAGGAGTACTGTTCTCATTGAAGAAGTAGATCAAAAATATCGATCCAACTGCTCCAAGTGTGATTACCATACAAAAGAGTATGAGGGCCAGGGTGCGACGTGGGAACTTTGGATAGAGCATATTTTTGCCTCAGATGGTGTTGTATGTCTTAAATTTTTCCCGGTGCCGTTGTCGTCGTCGTTTTTATCCAAAAGTTTCTCAAGTCAAATTTTGTGGTGTTGGATTTTAATGAGCTGCAATGAAAAAAAACACGAAAGTTGAAAATTTTGAAATTTTGAAGTTCGAAAAGAAAATTGTTGATTAAAAACTTTGACGTCCAAATCTTCAATTCAATAAATGTATTTTAAATGATTGCATTCTTTTAGAATTCGTTCGGCCGAATGTGATAAGAATGCAATCTATTGGTATATTCATTTTAAAATTAAGCAGAGGGGGAGTGGGTCTAAGACTTAAATATTTTATAATACATACTTTCTGAACACATTTTTGAGTTATGCCGCCTAAATTTTAAAAATTTTGAATCTCTACAAGTTGACAAGTTAACAAGTCACTTTCAAATAGAAAACTATTTTTTAGAAATGTAACCGTTTTAAGAAAATTGACAAATTTTTACAAAAAGATGGTTCTGTCATAAAAAGATGTACTCGTACGAACTACTCCCAGAATTTGTTTTAATAGTTTTTAATGATATTACTTATTTAAATAGCAAAGCCTTAAAATTTTTCTAAAAAAAAAATTCATAGTATAAAAGTATTTCAAGATATTCTTTTTTTTTTCGTTAACAAAAAAATTTGTTTTTCTGTTAGTTTATTTTGGTTTCATAGATATTTTTTTTAAACGAGTTAAACATAGCATGGACTTAATTTTGTCTAAGTTATTACTCAATGTACTCGACATGGTATATTTTACCTGTGAACTTTATGGATCAAATCAATATTTTGATTTATTTTTAATACAAATTGCATGTGTAAATACTTCCTCTATAAATAAGTATCTGCAGATAGTATCAAGTTTATTATCGGTAATTTCAGAATTCATCTTCATAGTAAATATGTATTTTATAGAATTAAATTTATTCCAAGAAAAAAAGGGTAAAGATAAAATTGTAAAGTTCATTGACTTTTCATTCACATTTAAATATTATACATATATAATATTTTTATTTTTTTTAATTGGCTGTGAAAAAATTAGTTTTTTTTTCTCAACACTGCGCTGCGACAAATCATTTATCTAGATACATTATTATCCATGCCCAATACATCCATGGGAATTTAATTGACTATACACGAGTAGATATAGGCGCCATCCGCCATAGTTAATGGATAGTATATGTATGACCATAAATATTTTTATAAGTTCTTTATTTAACTGCATAAGTGCACTACATATACATATGTGTATACTTTGGGTATGATAAAATATTGAGAAAAAAAATTTCAAAAATAACTCAATAGCTTTTATTTAACTTTATCAATAGCAATAACGAAGCTCAAAAAATTCTTGGAAAAATTTTAAAGAAAAATCTCACTTGAAAAAAAAAATCCAAAATAGGTGTAGTAGAATATTTTTTGTGTACATATATAAATTCCTATCTACACAAAAGTATCTTTTTGGTGAATTGATAAAAATGCTAATTTCCATTTACTATCCTATACTCACAACGATATCAAACAATTCCCATTTAAAAACAAACAACCATAAATTTTCTCACATTTCACAACAAATAAACTATAAATTGGAATTGTATTTTTTCACAGGAAAAAATGTCTCTTATTCAATATTTTCACATAAATCATTGCACAAACATTTACAGCAAAAAAAAAAAACCAAGAAAAACTGCAACCCGCCGCCACCGTTGTTATTATACCAAACCAACCTACCAATAAATTTTCCATCTTACCTTATATCAAAATTTCACTGGCTACACATTTTCGTCAATTTTCGTCTAGGAAACAAGAAATTCTGTTTTTTTTTCTTCTCTGTTTTGAAATTTTCCCCAATAATTCAGGATATCTTTGAGATTGTCTTTAAATAAATGTGCTGTTTTATGTCTAACATTTTATTGAGTGTTATTTTGATAAATTTACACTTTTAACTTGATGTGTTTTATTTAATTTGTATTATTTTATAAGCATCAGCTCTATAGGTTAGTCGTGTATCCTGGAATTTTCTGCGAATTAAATTTTCAATTTTCACTCACACACAAATAAAATACTAAAAAAAATGAAAAGAAAAACACGAAACGACTATACAATGCAGATTTGATAGAAAGAGATGTGTTGATTTTCAATTTATTGATTGCGAAGAAATTTTGCGAATAGGAAAATTAATTTAGACGCACTTGAATGAATTTCTTAAATTTGAATTTCACTTTTATTTTATAGAAGATTTTTTATTTATTTTTTTAATATTAGAATTTTTAAAAATATGAATCACAAGCCAGTTAACAACTTACGAAAGAGGAAATTACATTTGTTTACACCATTTCGACCAGTAACTGTTAATGCGCATGAGTTTTTTTTGAATCCATACATACATAAAGCTTTATAAGTTGATTTTTATTCCTGAAGGAGCTGGAGCAGGATTTGTATTATTTTTTTTTGATTAAATATAATTGTGTATAATGTGGAAAATACGGACCTGCGCAGTTCTTTAGTTCAGTTTTTCTTTTTGGTAATAAAATGCACTATATGTAGCTTGCTTGGAAGCACTCAATTCGGTAGTAAAGTTTAAAACCATTCTTAAATCAACTCGGAAATTATTCATAAAAATGATTTTTAAATAAAATTCGCTAATAAACGGCTTATTGGTCTTATAAAAAAATGTATGTGATTTTGATTGATTAAAAAATACAATTAGGTATATGAACGTTTGTTCTGTATGCGTTCCAAAATTCGTAATCGGATTTTGGTGAAATACATTTGGCACAAATTTGAAAAAAAAACGTTATTTTTTGAATGAGAAAAACGGAAAATATAATTTTGTAGCTGTTATAATGTATATGGAAGTAAATTGAATGAAAAATTAAATCAACTTCAATATTATTTACTTCATAAAATGACGTTTTTGACATCTGGTAAAATTTTTAAAGAATTTAAATTGACAGTTGTTCTACAAAAAATTAAAAAAAAACTCGATCAAAATATGCAAAAACACTTAATATACGCTAAGAGTGAACATTGAACATGACGAAAACAAAATCTCGAGCAAATTGGAAAGAAAAATTAATTTTCATTATTTAGGAAAATTTTACGCTCGTATAAATAAAAATAAATTAATGGATTTAAAATTTGTACCAGTCTTAAAAAGTAGACTGTTTTAGTTTTTCTTCTTTAACTTTGGTATTTTATTAAAAGTGAAAAAGTAAATTTACAAAACCAAAAACACTACAGATCTTTAAAATTGGTTTGCAGAAATTTTTGAAGAAATTTAAGCTGTTTAAAAATAAATTATAAATTCCAAAAAGGAGTTCTTATAATGGTCCGAAATATCGAATTAAAGTTTTTAAAAAATCGGAACTTTTTAAGGTCCATTAAATATTAATTCAACCTTTTTTTCTCTTCTGACTAAATTTCCTACTATTGTTGAAAAAAAATTACATTCTGAATCATCGTTCTAAAAATGTAGAGATGTGTCAAAATTTTCAATGTGACAAACTGGACCAATTACAATAACTTTCCAGGGGTCCTATTACGTGTTACGATTATCGTTTAAATTCGATCGTAATCGTTAAAATGCGATTACGTATAACGAGAATCGTTACGGATTTACGATCCTCGTATAAGTTCTTACGATTGACATTTGGCTGTCTTTCAACTTAAGTGTTATTCATTTCATTTCTGATACTTGTTTTGATTTTGGAAAAAAAAAGTTTTTGTCTGGTAACATTTTTATTACGCTTTTCTCATTTTACATAATCGGTACATGTCACAACTATCGTTTTCTTCACTATCGTTAAATTTACGATCATTTCGTAATAAGTAATAGAGCCCGAGGATTAGTTATTAGTCCAGGATCGTTTTAGACGACATTTTATGTAAAAATTTGTTTCTGAATAATAGGAAATACCTCAAAAGGTGATTTTCGGAAAAAGTTTCAGTTGAAATATTCTTACATAAAGATTTTTAGAAGTCATTTGATCCACATTTCACTCAAAATTTCAATAGAATTTGACAGTTTATTACTGGACATTTGACATGCAACTGATATTTCGTAACAAAGTAATCCCAAACTCTAAAATCACCCTTTACCTTCTTCCAAAACGTGACCCGATGATACTTTTACTTGTGTCACCTTACTCTCATCAATTTCGTCTTGTTCTTGTACTTTTTTTTATAGTTGCGTCTTGCGTCACACCTGACCTGACACCTCCAAACTCTAAAATCGCTGTTTTCTCGAAAAACTTTTTAAACAAAACCATTTTTCATTTTTATTTATATCATTTCGAAAACAGCGAAATTGTGTCTATCTTTCAATGAAATTTGACAGTTTAAAAGTTTGTGTATAGGTAAAGTATAAGTTTTTGACAGCCATAAAATATCTCGTTCCAAATGTCACTCAAAAGTTCTAACGTTCTAATTGTCTAAATTGAAGTTAAACTTCATCAGTAACAAAGAGGAAGTTTTTTTTTTATTTTTAAGAATAGTTAATTAAGCTCTAAATAAGTTATCTGACAAATTAATTAATACATTCCTTAAGAAACAATGCTAAATCTTATGAAATCATTTGTGATCTTCAATTGTATTGTAATTAGAATCAAAGTGTTAATTGAAATGATAAGGTTATAATTTATTCCTTATTTCTAAGATCAACGAAACTTCCGTTGTTACTTATCCTACAAACATTTTTATACACATATCTACACATATGTATGTATATAAAAAATAAGAAATGTATCATGATAATTCTGATGAATGTTCAATGGAATTTTTATAATTGATGCAGAACTTTTAATGATTCATTACTTTCGGAGGTCAGGAAGTATAATAAGGAATTAACTGATTCGATTACCGATTCAAATGAAACATATTTGCCTAACGTTTAAAAGAGTGATAAGAATTTTAGTTAACACCTAACTGATGACTAATTGATTGATCAAGAGTGGATTGGGTTCAAAGATTGAGATATATATACTTAAAGCTAACAGAAACAGTTTAGAATGAGCTCCCACTTGTCAATGGAATTAATTTCGAAAAAGCCTTGCATAGTTTTAGGAACGTTTTCTTGTTATCAAAAAATCAAATTTGTAGTATAAAAAGTGGATTTAATCAAATCATAATTAAGTTAGAATTGTTTCCGGTGATAACTAATGGAGTTCGGAATAATAAATTGTGTTTTTTAAAAGTTGGTTGAAAGATTCAACAATTTTTTGGAAACTCTGAATTTTTTGTAGAGTTTCTAATAAAGAGTGTGATCGGTTTTGAATCATAAAATGTTTCGATGGTTTGACAGTTGAGAATTTAAATCTGTGTTGACATTTCTGTTCAGTTAAATTTTGCAATCTGTCATGAATCTAACGACAGAACAATACTTTCAAACACACTTTGTCCATTTTAAGATCAACAAGATTGAAGATTCTGCACTTGATAATTTATTACGAACTACTGAAATCTGATCAGTTATAGGGTAAATGGAACAATGTTTGTCATCAGAATTATTTTCAATTTACTTAAAATCTTACTATAATCAATTATTATTATCAAAAAATGTCTTCCTATAATTGTTTTTTAGTTTTCTCAAAGTACTTGACAGTTTTGATAACTTTATCATTGACATATTTCTTTACATCGATCGCCCATATGAAATCATAGTGATTCCAAGTCTTTATTGGAATATTATAGCTCTCAACCAAGTTTGGCAGTAATTTTTTAAATCTCTTAACATTAGCAACTGCAGCAAAGAAGTCATTGTCTCCGTAATAAAATCTTACAGGAGCTACAATATTTTTCACATCATAATTTGGTGGTTCATCTTGGTTATAGATTTTCCTATTCTTCTCCTTGCCATAATCGTATTTCCTGAAATAACCCGATTCGCATTCTTGCCAGTAATGAATAAAACAGCCAGTTGATGTGCCAGCAGGATGAGTTTCAGAAATTTGCGGAAGCAGTGTCTAAAGTGAAAAAAATGAAATGATTTCTATTGATTTGGATTCGACTCGACTTACATGGTTTAAATGTTTAGAATCAAAGCCACCAGTTATAAACAAAACAGAAGAACACACCCACTGCAGCCATGATCCATCGTAACATACCAATGATCCCAAAAGAGCGATAACATCAAAACTAGGAAGCACTTCGTGTCCTGCAACTAGTTCACTTATTATTGACGGATGGCCAAAGATCGGTGCTCCCAAAAAGGCAACCGGACTTTCAGAGTTATTCATAAACACAACTGGAGCCAACATATGAGCTGTTTTAATTTTCGAATTATAGCTCGGTAACTCGGCCAAGAGCACCATAAAAGCAGTGGTCCCCTGAGAATGTGCCACAAAGTGCAACTTTTCCTGTTTTGTACTACGAAGTACGTAGTCAATTGTAGCTGGCAGATCCCTAGTGCCCAATTCGTGCCAACTGAAGTCCCAAAATTTACTATCAGAATTCGAAATATTGACATTTTTTCGACCATAGGTGTTGCCACGACTGTTCGCTAGCCACACGTCAAAGCCTTCATCTGCCAAGAGATAGGCTAAGGCATTGTCGGGACCGTTCAAAATAAAACAGTCCGATGAGGAGAGGATGCCATGTTGGAGTATTACAATTGGACGTTGAAGTTTGGATCCGTTCGTTTCTCTTGGTGAATGGGGTATTCGAAACATCGTGAGAATATAGCCATCGTTTGTC
The DNA here is from genome assembly GCA_905146935.1 of Scaeva pyrastri. Classification (NCBI taxonomy): domain Eukaryota; kingdom Metazoa; phylum Arthropoda; class Insecta; order Diptera; family Syrphidae; genus Scaeva; species Scaeva pyrastri. Next base: position 10,103,416 of record LR989928.1, on the reverse strand, counting down.
TCAACTTCGTGAGTTTCCACGGGATAATTAAATCCAGCAATACGCTGGGCCTGCAAGCTTAGATGTCTCAGACCAGTCCCAATTTGAAATAATAGGCTGTGTGACTTACAGTGGTGTAAAAGATGTCGGGGCCGTCTGAAATCACTGTTGTAATTTGCACTGACAGCGACACAACAACTGTCAACCAGGTTTCCACCAACAAATTCATTCTAGATACAAATTACGACTATGACTGAATATTACAAGGGAAGGTGGACATTTATATAGCACATAATTTTTAATGTCTCTTGTATATATAAATAAATGCATGAGGTATACAGTTTTGAGTTAATGTCTATAATCATTAAGTGGGATGTTTAAATTATTTTTTTTTTCGTCTAAAATCGGGACTAATACTTGTAATTATTTTTAATTTTATAGTATTACGTCGCTTGCATCCTCCTCGCACTATAGTTGTATTTGAAAAGTGTTTTTATTTTCATAAATTTTTTTTTAAAAGAACGATTTAAGAAGGGTTTTAGAGGGGTTGAATATAATCATTTTTGAATTATCACATATCTAGGTCTAAATAGGTCTGTCATATATAGGTCTGAATGATCAGTATTGTTATCGTGGAAACCGCCTCTTTCTAACGGAATACCCAACTTTGTATGGGAGGAAGTTTATGCAAATAGACAAAATCCAAGTTCAAATTTCAAAAAACGGATCTCCGTAAAAATATGCGTCGTTGAGGGGTAAAAATTGACATGTTTCAGTATTGTGATCCAGTCTTGGAAATCTCGAAAGAGAGATGTCCATTAAAAGTTGAACATGGATTTTCTACGATAACTTTTAAATTATTTGAGTTATTTAAGTTAAAAAAATATAAAATACTATTAATGAATTGTATATTTAAATTTAAAAAAAAAAGATACTGCCCCGGGTGAGGCTCGAACTCACGACCTTAAGATTATGAGACTTACGCGCTGCCTACTGCGCCACCGAGGCATGAATACCGTTAGATTGCATCACAATTTGGTCCTTTTTTCAAAAATTATTCTCTTATCTAATTCACAATAAATTTAGCAACCATTTACTTGGAATAAATTGAAATGAATCGATAAATTCAACCCTTCACAAAAATTAAATTTACTTACATTACAAACTATTAAAACGTGTCAAATGCCAAAAAAAAAAACATATTTACATATTCTTTTCCCCTTGGTTTTCATGTAGCTCTAGGTTGATGCACATTCAATGACCCTTAACATAATTATAACTGAACAAGCAAAAAATAATGAAAAACAAAAACAAAATTGAATAACGACAAAATTGCCCAATCGCACGATATCGTAGTTCTCAAAGTCGTTCAACTCCTGCCTCGGTGCGACGTCGTCGTCGTCGTCGCCGTCATCGTTGTCGAATCCTTTTGCCGTGATAAAAGTTTACCGCCCTTTACCTCTGTCGTCGCGTTTACTTTATCTACACTTCATTGATGAATGCACTGAGCTGAGTTGAAGTGTATAATGGAAAGAAGTTAGGGGGAGAGAAGGCCGAAGAATAGTAATGTCGTCCGATAGCACTGACACTGGCACTGGCACCTAATCCATTGTTAGGTATTCGTTTTTTTATGTACTTTTTATTTTTTAACTTCCTATCCACCGATAAAGCCAAGTTATTAAAGTCACAATTGAAAATGTGTTCTGGGTTTTTCAAACCTATTGCGTTGGGCGCCATTTCATATTCTAGATTCTCTGGTTTTATGAGATTATTTGCTTATATTTTCAATACAAACAAATCAAATTGTTCAGGAATTGATTTTCAATTTCATTTTAAATCGTTTTTTATACATATTATTCAAAATGGCGCCCAACGAGAAACCATTCATGTCTCAGAAACTCTAATTAAAACGATTTTTTCACCTTTTCACGTTGGGGATTGGAATTACTACTTATAAATTATGTTATTTCAACTAATTGTCTTAAATTATGGTGTATTTTAAGTTTGTTAAAATGCTTAAGTTTCATCATAAGAAAAGTTAGCGAATACATTCGACACCTGCTTTCGAGTACTGTTTCAATGTTTTCTACCCGCACTCTTGAATTAAATTCCCTGCTGTTTTTTAAAATCATTGAATCCATAATGTCCTGGGTGTTCGTGGTCTCGCGGCTTCATTTCAATGTTTAAAGCACGCGAAAGTGCTGTTCGCTGAGTTCAATGAAATGAATCTCGATATTCTTTTTTTTTGCCTATAGTTGGATGGAAGTAGGTAGAAGGATGGCTTTTCTAGACAGGACGAAAATAGGTATAGTTGAATAATAATAGAAACGGGTGTCAGAAACAATGGGACAAATAAAAAAAGCACAGGGCAGAGCTATAGCAAAAAAGAAGAAGAAATTGAGGAATTCTCAAAGGAAAAAGAATTCTCAAGAGAAAAATGAATGGAATTATTGTCAAGTGAATGGAATGAAAAAAGTGTCAAGGATATTTTTAAAGTAAGTGGTATTTGTGTTCTATACACTTGTGCACCGACCGACGACGTGATACTAAAGAAGAAGTTTCTTTATGCAATCACAAATCGAGTGTAATTGAAGAGATTGAAAGAAATAAATCTACAAATAAAAAATAATTTCCTTTTGATGAAATGACGCAAGTTTGAAAGTATTCATTTACCACATCTATCTTACCTAACTTCTTACGCAAAATATTTTCCTTTTTATGCGGCATGACAACCGGAGACTGAAAAAAAATTTAGGTGAAGGTTGCTAGGCTAGCAATGAAGAGAAAAGATTTTCTTGAGTTTTCTTGTCGACAATTTCTATCAATTGAAAAGGATTGTAAATTGCGAAGCCTTCAATTGAGTTTAATTTAATTGCCATTCCTTTCAGTAATTGATGCAACTTAAAACATAAGTTTGACGCAAGAACCTCATCACATAACGGATTACTATTTGTACATTTAGCTCAATATTATAGGAATGTGTATAGAAGGTGAATTAAGTTCAAAAGTCATCATCTGCATCATATCGACAGATGTTTAAATATTTAACACCGAATTCACTTCTAAAGTAAGCAAATGCCAACAACACGTCAAAATGACAACACGAATCCTTAATGTTATTATTACGGAATAATTCATCACTAGTGTCAAAAATTGTGTCAAGTTATACATCATCATTTAATTGAAAGTTTGGTTCAAGGTGTAGGTGAGATGGAAACAATATTCGAATGATTTTTTTCTAGTGCTTTGGAAAATAGGATTACTTAACATATTTCAGCGCATTTTTGTTGTTAAATATTTCATTCAGCAGATTTTGGCATTCAAAGTGAAATATGGTTTTTGTTATGCGTTCAGACTTTGTACCTAAATCAATTTAATTATGACTTTTTCGAATGAGAAGTATTTAAATTCAACACTTTATCAAAATTTGAGCGATAAATATTTCAATAGCTTGGGAGTGACATTTGAAAATCTTGTCGATGTCAAAATATGATTTTTTGTCCGTTTTTATTGTCATAAGCTGTCAAATTATACTGAGTGATAGATACGACTTCGATGTCTTAAGAATCAGTTAAAAACTGAAAGCTTCTTAGGTAGATATTGAAATAAAATCAGATAATTTATAAGTAGGTATAATCGCCTAACTGAGTAGAAAATAGAATGTTAAATATAGCAAGCTGTCAAACGCAATGGCTATCTACTTCTATAGCACTATCTGTCAAACAATTACTTTACTCAATCTATTACCAACAATAGCCATGTTTAATTGGTTAGTAATCATTTCCTAAAGCAGTAATACAAGTTCCAAAAAAAACTTCATTTACTTTATAATACAATTTTAATTTAATTTTCAAAGTTGGTATACATGTACCACTTGTCAAGTAAAAAACAACAGTAATATATGGGTTGTTAATGTTGTTATCGAAAAATATGTAATTATTTCCTAGATCGAGTTGAAAGATGCATACAAATGTTCTCTATGCTTCTAAGTTGCTCGAAACTTTAGGGTTCTAGTGTTTCAACATTATTTTTGTTGTTCAACTTTTATAGAGATGTGTTTACGTTTACCTACAATTTTCAATGTGTATGTCAAAACGTCATTTACACATGCTATAAGGTGACTGTTGTAATTGTTGTCAATTCTAACATTTTCGTGATGAGATTCGTTTATATTTTAATATCTCAAAATAGTGTATTTTTAAATAATATGTATTTTTATTCAATAAATACTTGTTCTGTAATTTGCGCAACATTCATACTTTGTAGTGTAGACGAGGTGTAAAAATATACAAATCAACGAACAGGCTTTCAAGTCAACCTGCCACCAGCATTTCACAATCAGAAACTCCATCTTCACTAAAAGAATCCTACTTACTACTGACTTATTTTTATTCACTTACGACTTATGTTATTGACGTTTTCTGTGTTAAATTTTAAGCTTATTCACTTACCAAAAAAACACCACAGTTAAATGTATATCAAAAAATAAATTAAAAATGACTGTTTAATTTTTGTTCCTCCTACTTCCGCTATCTACACCATTATCCCCTAACTTCTACCTTTTGATGACTCTTTTTTTATATCTACCGGCATAGTTCCAAAACAAAAACAATACACCAACATCAATGCACACAACACACCCACAAATTGAGTACACAATAAACAAAACTCTTCCAGCTCCCAAACGTTTATACAGTAAATGCGCATGATCCAAACAACAACAAACTTCCAGTAAAGCCACCTGCTTAACATCACCCCTACCCCCCACTTCAACTAAAAACAAATTTATCAACACACCATTAAAAAAACGAACTGTACGTGAGACAGCTGATAGTGCTCTACACTAACACAAGTGTACAAAAAGAAACCAACAACAGAATCCCCAAACCGGCTCCAGCCGCAGTAGTTTACACACTATCACATAACTGGAAGGCCCCAATGAATGAATTCCCTTCCAGCTATACAAATCCATTATCGTGTTTGATTCGATCTCAAGCTTCAAGTTATATTGGAAATGGAATTGGAAGTACAAAACGATGAGTGCTGTGCTCCAACACTCCAAGTTCCAAATGGGTGGCGGACGGCGGTGATGGTGAATCTTGAAGCCCAACAACTCCGAATTCGAGTCCGAACCAGAGATGGCAGAAAAGCGATATTTTTTGATTTACTACATTTGTTACGTGTGCTACATAAATGAGGTAGTTAATGTAGTTAAATGTAGTTAAATGTAGTTAACGTAGTTAAACGTAGCAGACGTAGCGCTAGAAGTCAAAATGTAGTTTGAAATAAATTCATATTGAAAAGTGTAATTTAAAAGAAAAACAAACTGTGGTTGCTCGTCGCCGGGCGCAACTTAATTTTGTGTGAGTTGCTTGCTTTTTAATTTTGGTATGAATTATGATGTCTCGATGTTCATAAATCTTTATTAATAAGAAATTATAGATACATACATTGTTTAAATAAAGTTATTTATTCTAACGAGTGAAATTGAAATTTTAAATAATAAAACAGATGATTATTATTAATAGTAAATTTGCATTTTTCTTTTATTAAGCTTCAAATTCTATGATTTTTTTAATTTACGCAAAATATTTAAATATTACCTTTGTCGTTCAATGTCTTTCACTCGTTAGTTTTTTTTATTCTTTTTTGAAATCTAACGTTTTGTGCATATGTAGCATACGTAACAAATGTATGTAGGTAATAAATGAAACAAATCAGGCGTGTAGTTTACTCGATTAACTACGCGTATTTAACCGAGTAGATTACCTGACGTAAACTACTCTGCCATCTCTGGTCCGAACACAAGCACAAGCTGCCTCGGTATCGGTACGGTATCTTTCCATTTCTCTATAGAAGTTCAGTTTGTTCGGTCTCCTCTCCAGTCAGTTCAGTTCAGTCATAGTCAGACAGAACGTGAGTGAGTGTCTAATCGTGCGTCGCTGCCGAGTGTTTTATCGAATTTTCCCAGTTAGTGTTTTCAAACGCAGTGTTTTGATGCAAAAATAAAAACAACGGTTTTTTTTTTTACTTTCAGGTGCAAGAGTAGAGAATATTTTGTGAATTGTAACGGTGCACCTAAAGTTCGAAAATATCCTTTTGGGTATTTCAATTTAAAACTTAAAACCTTACCTACTTGTGGGGTTTCCTCTCACATCCTTGTCCTGGTTTCTTTTAACGGACAGGTAATTTGTGTCTTCTACGTCGCAGACAAGAAAACAACAAAAATAAAGCAATTGTAAAAAAAGTTACCGTTCCGTCGAAGTCCGAAAAGAGAAGGATTACCTTCGACTACCACTACGACTATCAATAACGTAAAAAAAATTGTATGCGGGTGTTCCTTTAGATAAAAATCCATCAAGTTTCTGTGTGCTAAATGTCAGCTGGTGCGTTCCGGCTCTAGCAGTGCAAGCGAGAGCGAGAGTGAAGAAAAGTGTTTCTTTTTTTTTTTTGGTTAAAGTTGTTTTTGATTTTTTTTTTTCAACTGTGAAGGATTTATTTTTGCGAAGCAAAGGAATTCCCGTAAGGCACCATCGTCATGGAGGTGTGCTGCTTAAAAATGGCATCGCGGTGCAAGTGAGTACTAACCAAAGAGACGACAGACCTAATTTAAGTTTAGTTTTAGTTTTTTTTTTAGAAAAAGAAAAAAAAAATGGTGTCTGGGTGTAACTGTAAGAAAATACCTACTTTAAATTAAGGACTTCATTATAAAGAAACGGAAATGGAAAAAATTAAAAAACAAAAGAGAATGGGAAACAGTTAAATGTATTTCCTCTGCAGCCATAAGGTTTATCTGCATGAAACGTACCTACATAATGTTTCTTTTTTTTTCCTTTCTCGTCCTTTGGCCAATTACAACAGATACCTGCTTTGAAATTTTACTTTTGTTTTCTCTGCTCTTAACCATTTTCTGGATCCAGATTCTGGATGGGCTTATTCTTGTTACATATGCTTACCTGTCGCCATCGTCGCCGCAGGGCTTGCTTGAAATGTAGGTAGATGGATATGAAGATAGGTAAAAGATAAAGAAGATAAGTGTGATTACGTCTGTGACGATGATCATTAGGAAAGATGACACACAGACAAATCGTGACCAAAGATGACATAAACAATATAATTAGGGGATGGTTTGAGTACCTGCATACATAATATGAGGGGTGTTTTTGAAAGGCACACTCATACTGGTCGCTGGTTTTACGAAGCTTAGGGTCTGTTTCTGGTTAAAAGCAGGAAATGTATATTTTTTAATTGTATCTTTGTGCTTTAATTTGTGACAAAAAAAAATAGGTACTTGGCATATTTGCAGAGGGTATTATATTTTTCTTTCAACTCTTTGCTGCATGCAATGATGCAAAGTCTGAATTGAAGTGGTTTTGATTTGCGCAAATTCACACAATTTTCGCATACCTATAAAAAAATGAATGGAAAGGATGTTCGTATGTAGGTTTATGTGTGTATTCCTATTCGGGTGCGTTATGCAGATATAATTAAGGGTTGACAGTTTGTGATATTGAAAATGGGTTACCTTACTCACTTAAAAAATTTTATACTCTTATTTTTTGATGCGGAAGGAAATTGATGAACATAAAAATTCTAACCAAAAGAAAGTTTCAAAAAGTATTAAAAGAAATGTTTTTATTGATATATATTTTTTTTAATGAGATGACCTTAAACAGTGAAAAGATAAAATATTTGTTTGATTGATGTTTTTCAATCAGAAGTTGTAAGAAAAAATTAAAAATATCTAGTGCCTTAAATTAATGAAGTCTATGGATTCTAGGGTTTGATTTACACGATGCAAATCGATATTTTAATCGAATTACCTATTTTATGAACTAAGTAGGTATTTTAACTTTATTTAATCTAGACTTACTTTTAAATTCCGTAACCTAAAGGACTTTGATTTTTAAATATAACTTAAGAGCATTTCTGAGTGTGCATTTTTTCAATCCTTGAATTTAAAGTTCGGTCCGAATTATTTACAGTTTAGTCGATCAAAAAATCCACTGGAAATAATCTGTCCGAAGGTATGCACATTGTGCTCAAGTTGAAAGGGGAAACACGTACAGCGGTTGTTTTATTTAACTTTAAGAAATAATTCGCAAATAGAAGTGTCAAAGGATGTTCTGGACAGAAAAGTTTAAAGCTCAGTTTATTTTTTCTGTTGCATCCATCAAGTATTTTCATAAAAACGTTCATAGGCTCCCTAGACAGTGTTAGAAGCAAGCGAAACCATCACCCTCTAAAACTAAATTGCTTGTTCAAAATTAAAATCCATTCGGAGTGGAAAGTTCTCCGACATTATGTATTAAACGCACTCGGCAAAAAGCGTTGAAGTGCATTTTTTGTGATGGTTTGACAGCTTTGTGGAATTTGTCTCCGAATGAAATTTTCAGTTTCCTATAGAAACAAATTAAATAACATTGTTTGCGGTGCTACTTCACTTTCATATTTGACAGTTGAAATTCTCACATCAAAAAAATGACAGTTCGTAGCTGAAGAAGCAAATTGTCATAAGTCGAAATCTTACAATTTTCATTTAAGGTATGGATTTCAGTCAGTACCATGAAATTATCAAGTAAAGAACTTTTATGAATATTTTTTTTTCGAAAATAGCTATTTGAAAAAGTTTATACATTATGTCCCCTTGAATGCAAAACAACACTAACGCCCTCACGCTGTCAGTTTAAGAATTAAAGACATGACAGTTTGACAAAAAGAAGAATTTTTTCATTTTATTCATTCATTTTATACACACTTTTAACTCAAAACAGCCAAAATTTTGACATTCGTTCCACATTCCACATGCATTCAAGTTCCACTATACCATATCCTCCAGGTTAGTCAAAAATGACACTTCTAGGTAACAGTTCTGACTTAACAAGAATAAAGTAGACAAATAAGAAAGAAATCATAGATTAATTAATTGCTTCTAAGGGAAAAAATGACATTAAAAAAAATCACTTCAACTCGAACAAACACTTTGACCTGTCACATTGAAATAAATTCGTCTACATTGTTATTATTTCGTTGTTATATTGATTCTTGTCACCTTTGCTCTTTTATTTAATGGTGAATACACACTTTACCATAGTTCACCTACATATACTCGTATACACATTATTTTATTCTTACATATGAAGCCCTCGATGAAATTTATTGCTCGATTTGACAAATATCTTACCAATTTTATTGTTTTTCTTGTGACTTTAGTCTTCTCTCCATCACTGACTCATAAAATACCAAAGCCTATTTAAACGAATATAAATTCTTAAGCTCTTAAAAAGAATTTATTCCTAATAGTCCTTATAATGATGACCTAATCATTCTGTCGCCCACTGTATATTCATACATAACCACATATTTCCAGCCTCTCGGTCTGATCATTGTTTTATTTCCTTTGTCATTTAGCCATATACATACATATACGTAAATATGTGCATATGTTTGTACAATGCAGATATAGGTAGTCATGTATTGGGGCAGGGATTTGTGTTTTCTTCGGCCCGAACAGCGCATTCCGGCCATGTACCATATTTATGTATGTATATAGGAGCATGTGTCGTCGTCTTCGTGCTTCTGTCTGTGGCAATCATTACGTCCGCTTATTTACGATGTAAACAATTGGCAGCTCGTTGGATGCCGCCTGGTATTTGTTATCGTTTCAATGGCACCCTCTTCTGTCGAACGGTTTTTGTTTTTTTTTTTTTCTTCTTTCACTTTTTTCACAAGAGACTGCTCTTGTGGCACAAACTGTGAATTAAGTGGCATCTGCAGGGGCTGTTAACGGCTTTTATGAGGGCACTTCTTGTCGCTGGATTTTCCAGTATAGTATATAGTCGAGCTGTGGGCTAGACACATTCACCAGGCGCAGTTCGAGAATCCGAAGTGACGACGACGAGTGTTCGATGAGCCTTTTCGAACAAAGCCACATTATGGCGTTATGGCAATATGGCAATGGCGATGGCTATGGTGAAACGCACCTAAATCCACTCGACAAATCCATCTTTCTTCCTCGTCATTCCAAACATCGCCCAGGCCAGGCCAAATGTAATTCTTCTCTAAATGGCAAAAGATATGCAGTTTTTTTTGTTTTTAACTTTATGCCATAGGGGGGGCTCTTTGCCTTCTTTTTCCTATAGCTTCCCTGTCTCCGACGAAGCTGCGCTGCCGTTCGTTGGTGCTGCCAATCATTCGAGAAGTGTTAACTGTTAAGTTTTGCAAGTTTATTTATGCCCCATTGTTTATATGATGGCCATTAAATTAACGAGTGGCTGTTTTTGCTTAAGGCTGCTCGCTGCAATACCTACATAACTGCTGTTGGGTCTTTCGTTTGTTGTTTGTCTTAAAATGTAACTGACTGCGTGCCATCTTTGATGGCGCCTCAACGGTGAATATATTTAGGCTTTGTTTTGATGCAGTAAATGATGGCGAATCTACTTCTTTCAAAGACACTATACACATGACTTCAGTTGTATGTGATAGCGGGTGTGCCAAGGTGACCAGATGTTTCCAAAAAAAAGATTAGGTATACAATAAATGTTTTTGTCGTAAAAGTATACATTCTTGGAACAAAGGTAGTTTCGAAAACAATTTCTACTTGTTTACATAACATTGAATTGAAAAATGAATTTAAAGTCGAGAAATTTTAATATTTATACCCAAATAAGGTTTTTTTTTTTGTTAATATTTCTTTAACCTCTTAATTTCCAAACAATAAGGATCAAGTTCTACTCAAAATGTTGTTTCATTTGTTTTTTAACATCAATGCTGCTTGAAGAGTTCAGCTTAAAAAACTTGGGTATTTATTTTTCGTACGACATTAACACAACTTATACGACGACAGCACTGTTATTGGTATTAACGAAGTAGACGGCTTTGTGCCCTTATCATAAAAGCCATTACTTTAAAATTTTTGTAATTGACTAAAGAAATGTTTTTCATAGCTTACAAATTATATAGGTTCAAATTTTAAGGGATTTCAGTCGCTTAAAATTTTACACTCCGTTTTAGTGAAAAATCCTCTAAAGGTAAAATGCAGTTTCAGAATGTTATTAGGTCTGTTCCAAGTGTTTTGTGCACAGAAATTCACAGCAGACATTTTTTTAAGGAGTGGGTGTATAATTCTCTCAGCGAGAGAGAAACTATGCACAACGAAGTGGAACGATATTTCACAGAAAATCACAGAATCTACGAAACGTCAAAAATGTTAACAAAAAATTATTTCAACAAATTCGATTCGAAAGTGCGTGAAAATTTTCTAATTGTTTAAAATTAATTGAAAAATGGATTTGTTAAATTTGTTACGAATAGAGTGCTAAAGAGAGACTGACGACTCGATTTGGAACTCAATAATGGTGTTTTCCGTAATGAAAACTAGAATGTAAAATTCAGTTTTAAAAAATTCGTTTATTTTAACGGCAGAACTAAAATGTCAAATGCTTTTTTTGAATTTGACAGTCTTCAATTTTCTGTGCACAGAAATTTTTGTGGCTGAAATTCACAGGGTGGGGAAATTTTTTGCTCTCTCAAGAGCTCTCTCTTCTGTGAAAAACTACGAAAAATGTGTAACTTGGAACAGCTTTTCGCAGTTTTTCGGTGATTTTCGGCGAATTTCACACACTTGGAACAGACCTTTTATAAAGTACACAGTGGAAAGAGTGAGAAGCGATTATGTATCATTAATAAATAGAATAAAAAAATGTGGTCCTAAATAACTAGCCTGAGGAACCCCCAATGCGAAAAACAAATTCTAAACCAAACTTTATATGCTTCTAAATTTAACTTTAAATAATAGTTTCAAAATTAAAAGCCTGTCAATTTGATCGCTTAGAAGATGACAAAGTTTACACGATGAGTTTATAATGAAGAAGCCATAGTTAATGTTAAAAGCCTTTAGATAGATTTGTTATCAATTAAAATTTATGAAAGAAATTGAAGAAGATTATTTTGAAACAAAGCTTTACTGATGCTTGATATTGAATTTTGATATTAAAATATATTGAATAAAACTTAAACACACCTTCTCATTTCTTTTTTTTTGTACTCCAATTATAAAACAATACAATTCCAAGTTCAGGGTCTTTATGAAATATTAAAATAAAGTGATTGAATTCCAAATTTAAAAACGATGAAATTTTAATCATAATTCAGTAACATTAGCACGTACAATTAATTTTAAAAATATTGGCACGTAAACTACTCCAACGCACAAGAAGAAATGTCAAAGAAAACACGAATGTCTTTGTAGTTAAAGTTTACTTGTTTGGTTAAGCTCTCACTTAGGGCTTTCACAAATTTACCTACGTACTTATGATGAAGTAGAAGGTATCAACTTTCTTCTTTCTTTTTCCACCAAATTGTGAAAAGTCTTCTCGACAGACGAAGCTAAAATTCTGTTTAAATAGATGAACTTTCAGAAAATAATTTCATCACACGTGCATTTTGTCGGACGACATAACACGTCCACTTTGATTTATGTGACCTATTTAATGACACAAATGTCAAAGTTTTAAAATCTAAATTCGATAACTTTTTAATCATTTGACATTGAACTTCTAACCACTTTAGGGTTTGAAAACTTATCGAATATTTGAAAACACGTGTTAAGTCGAAATTTCCTCGCAAGTCAAACGCGAATTTTATAACAAATACTGTGAACACGTATTTGCACGATCTCCAGGTGTTATGAGGAATCGATAAAATTAATTCATAAAGAAAGAAAAAAGTGTAAACACTTGTTTATCAACAAAAAAGTTAGGCCTTACATAGTTAGAACTTACATAGATGCTAGATTGTCAAATTATCTTCAAAATGGATCTCGACTCGCTAAATTTAGAAACTCCTATTCAAGGCTTTTTTTAATGCCAAAAAGTCGGGGTCCCTGAGGACAGTCATTTAGGGCCACTTCTTTTAACAGTAGCAATATTCTAATTATAGAATCAGTTTGTTTTTGCAAAAATCTTTCGATATATTAGTTTTTTTTTTAAAGCGGTGATTTTTGACTGAATGTCATTCTCTTAATCCATTTTTTTCTAAGTGGATATTTTGTTTATTCGTTTTAATCCTGTGTCAATGAAAACTCCAATAATCTTAAGCTCAGTCTAGACTCTTGGTCATCTCTACCTAATTAACTTCAAATCTATAAACCATGCATAAACTGTCAATGTCAAGTAACTAATGACTGTTAATAAATTTCCAAAATTAACTCATAATAATGTAATTCCAATTTCACACTTTTTAATTACTTTTTAAAAATAGATTTTTCCCCGGCTCATTAGACATTCAGCAATCTGTCACGTTGAAGGTGTTGTAGCAAAAATACAAAAATTATCGTTACTTTGTTTTCCTATTCGTATCTCGACAAAATACCCAAATATGATCTAAGGCTTGAGCAACTTTAGTCAATATGGCAGCATTGGCAAGAGCAGATAGGCTTCCAATTTATATTTATCATTCTGTCACTTGTATTTTATTTGCCGTAATTATTTTACACCAACATTTTTTTTTTTCTTTCTTTTTTTAAATTTTTAATTGGTCATCATTAATCAATAAATCGACACACAGTTGACTTGACAGCAATGGTGTGCATACATACACACATATGACATCACATTTGACTTGTCAATATTATGTCTCTAGATACATACATACATAAGTATATGAGAGGCATAAAAAAAGCTTATTTAGAAATAAAGGTAAATCGATAGATGTACGAGTACGAGTATGTTGAGCTTCATTTGACACAAATAGCGCACCTAACGTCAGGACGGGCGGGCGGTTGGTGGGTGACTTACCTATATAAATCTCAAATGTCAACACATCACAAACTAGGCATAGTATAAGTAAAGGTAACTTTAACTTCATGTCTCCGTTTCCATTGTGGAAGTCGTAAAGTCGTTTGGTCTTTAAGAAGTCATTGATCACAATGGAGGATTTTAAATTACGACTTATAGCCGCATTTAAGCTGTCAGCATAAAAACACTCGATGTAATTTAAAACCTCAACGCGACTTATTCTTTCAAGAGATTTTCATCAGGAACTAAACATGAAGGTATACATATAAGGAGCGGGGGAGGTGACGTACATACATAAGTTTTGTAAGAAAGTTCTCTATCCTCATTTATCAAGATGCCTTAAAAGTCTTGACTTGAATCGATGATGATTTGGTCAGAACTAAAGCAGCAACTGCATACGACCTAGATAGGATATTTGTATCTATTTTTTTTTTTTTTTGTTAAATTTTTCCCAACCTTAATTTTCTCTTCAATATCGTGAAACGTCTCATCAGAGGAAGGAAGGTGGGACCGAGGAAGATTTTTGATCAGGTTGACTGAACGCACTTTTTGCTGCTCGGCGGCGGCGGTAGTGATGATGGGTAAACGGCAGGTAGCCATAGGTAAAGGCTCACTAAAACCCCCCAAAGAAGCATGTTAAGGCGATTAAATACAAATTTTACAGCAGGTGCACGCAAACAATAAAATGTATATGTTAGTAGCATATCTATATCTATGTATTGTATATTGTTTATATGTGCAGTGTATGTGTATGTGGATGTACCTTCAAGCTATGGTATGTGCGAGTTTATGTTAATTTATCAAAAAAGTCTTCAAGTGTTTCGAATACACTTTTAATTTCACGCCAAGTCATTCCGGACATTTGAAACGTATGCCTTCGGTGTATGTGCATAAGTATGTTGCCAGTATAGTTGTACATAGATATGTATATGGCCAATATAGGTAGGTAGGTAGGTATTTTTTTTACATCACCTTTCCGCTTTAATCTGCAAAAGATATTTATCATTGAAGCATGCTTCGGGCAGACGCAGATAAACGGCCAGACAGATAGACATGCGCGTTGAACGTTAGCACATAGCGCAACAGCAAACTTCCGGAACATATTAAGTTACCACCGACACGATGCGTCTTATTAAAATTCCCTTTCAAGCCTATCCGCCACTCATCCCTCCGCCCGCCACTGTATAAAAAGGGGAAAATGATAATTATAAAAGAGGATGTGTGTGTTTGTGATTTTTTTTTTTTTTTAACTTCAAACCCTGTTAAGTAATTTAAGTGTTCTTGAGATCTTATCTACAAAAAGATAATATAGAACCTTATCCATGTTAGGGTTGCCAAATGCATGGTTTTCTGGTTTTTAAGTTTGTTGACATTGTTTTTTTTTTTCCAAATGCCTTGTGAATATAATATGATAAGACAAAACTATTAATTTTTATTGTGAAATATTTTATTTAAAATTAAATTCAAAGATAATAATCACTATCACTATTGTTTGAGGTGTTCATTTAAACTTGGAATAAAATATTCACTGTCACTCAAAATTATCAGAGTTTAATCTTATCATCAGTTTAACAAACAACAGTCCATCAATCAAATCACTTATGACTCTTATCAGTCTCTTGAAAAAAAAACTAAATTGCAAACTATTCCTTATCTATCTGTATACTATGAATTTTACTTTTAAATACATTTATACATATATTTTAATTATAATTAATTATTCTTTAAGATTTATTGAATTTTTATTAATTATAGCCACTTGAACTTCCTGATACAAAAGTTACAAGAAAAACGTCAGTATATCAGGGTTGCCATAATTCTTTATTTAGGTTAGTTTTCTCTCCAACAACATATCCGTATTTTTAATTTTCTTATTATAAACTAGCTGACCCAGCATACGTTGTTCTGGCCTGTTCTTCAAATTGTGTGACAGAAGGTTCTTTAAATCTTCATATCCAGGTTTTCTAATAAAGTTTTGACATTCATAACTGAATCAATGAGTGCAATTCTTAAACTCAATTCAATTTTTGGGGATTCAAAAAGCCCTGACAGAATAGATGGCATGAAGATAAATGGACCTTATTTTTTTTCAATATATATGTTTACCCTTGTATTTCTCTTAAACACCATATTTAAGCACTATGTATTTTCTGTTTCATTCCATATCCAATTTATCACCAATATACAGACTATGTTACTTACAAAGCACGTAGCTTTCCCTTGGTAAAAGAATTTTCAAAATCGGTTCAGTCGATCTAGAGATTAACCCCTACAATCTTACAAATTTTACCAAATCATTCCATCGTTTGGATTAAGGTACTGTGGCTCTGTTGTTGAAAATTCAATTCGACCATTCTAAACTTCAATCTTCAATGTTATGATATTTTTATGATATTAACAACTGTCAGTTAATTAGTTAAAAAACACAGTGGTACAGAATATGCGTCAAAATTCGACACCAAATTCGACATCAAATCTTGTAAGACTTTTAATTTCGAAAGCAGTTCGATTTAAAATATAGAAGGAATTTTTTTTTTATATGTATGTATATTTTTTTATTTTTGACAAACTATACTGTTTGATAGTGCAAAGACAAAAATAAAAATGTCTTATTATTATGTTACACAAATTTTGTCCTAAAAATAACGAATACATACATAAAACCAATAAATCATTCAATTTCGTGCAGTCGTTCGAAAATAATGGACGCTCAAACATTTCGAAGGTCATTTTTTATTTATATAGAAGATTAACTAGAGGACCCGGTGAACTTTGTCCCACCCCAATTGAGTTCTAAAAACGCCGGTCTATTAAATTGGTCGATATGTCACCAATCGATCAAAATTTTCATCACTCTCGAAGCTTACAAAAAAAGTTTATGTATACAAAAATTATTTCAGTTGAAGTTCGTCTTTTTCGTGGTATTTTAAGACTGGTAAATCTCAGGCACTGACAAACTGATGAAAAAAGATTTTAATAACTTATAACGGTGATAGAATGACAGGCAACCTTACAACTTTTCGTTAACGTTTGACAGACGACTAAAATATAAAAATTTGACAACCAACTCACAGTCAAAAATATTTTTTTTTTGTCAGGTAGAAGTAACTGTATAGGAAAATCAAGTTGTTTTCTTTTTACTGTTTTCCTCCCATTTTTTTCATATTTTCTCACTTTTTAAACCATCCCTGGAATTCGACAAATATTTCTAAACCATAATTAACCAAATCAGCCAAGCGGTTCTCTAGTTTTAGCAAAACAAACAAACAGAAACTTAAAGTGCTTGAAATTTTAGTTCGTTTATATATTTAAAAAGATAAATTTATGTGTTATGTTAACTCTATACAAATTTATTAAGTTGAAACCTTCCGAAAGACTTTATTTTAATCTCGGTGCAAAGTCCAATAAAAAATACAAAATAAGATTGAAAATAAACACCGATTAAAATTCAATTAAATCCATTAAAAGTGGGTTGGCTATTAATTTAAACCGGACCCGCCTATAAATTAAAATTACTATAAAACTACTACACACACATTAATCCAATCTTTAAGATATCTCACACCTTTTAATTATTATTTATCTTATAAGAAGTTATTCACCTTTCTACACAAAACACTTATAAATCTTTGCTCTTAAGTCAAATGATCAAAAAAAAAAAACTCAGATGTAAAACAAAACAATTAAATTGATTTGCATTTCAATAAACTAAATATATTATTTGCCTAGGCCTTTCACACGGTATTACCATTTTTTTTTCTTCTGTATTTGTATTTGTTTTAATTTTGTCGGTATCTACAATTGGTATAAATAAAAACAAACAAAAATCGGTACACGTGCAGCAAACGAAAATCACGCAAAGAGCTATGAGCGAGTAAAGTTGATTGCATGTGAACGTAGCTTTAGTTTGTTTGCTTCTGGTCTACTGTTACACCGCATGTAATTACCGCTCCAAAGGTAGACCGGGGGTTAGACCCCGAATTACTCGCAATAAGTCGATTAAGCCCAAAAAAAGTATTCGAGATCAAGGATGTCTAATGTCTATGTCTAAGTCTATGTATTGCCTGCTCATAGTGCAATCGATATTCCTATTTTATTGTGCTCGTATGTAATTATTATAGCCACTGGATGATGAGTGTATGTGTGTGTTTTTTTTTTTGTTTCTGTTGAATTTAATCGTGAGTAGCACGATGACGATGACTACGGTGGCGACAAGAGGGCTGAGGGCTAAAGGCTAAGGTCAAGGTCGCACTGAAGCATGTACACAAAATCAAATATTCCAATTTTCTTGTTTTTTTTTTGGAACTGATACAATCTTCTCGTTTTATTGCGTTCTTCACTTTGGGAGTTTCACTTCAATTCTGTTTCTGTTTTCATTTTGATAAAATCAATATTTTGTGTACCTATACATACATACACATTTTCGGAGCATGAAACACGCAAAAAAACTTTTTAATATCATTTTTCATTTTTGGAATGAATTTTTCGCAAACCTAGTTGAATATTAATTTTGAAATTCTACCCAAAAAAAAAAAAAAAAAAAATTCAAAGTAATTAAAAGAAATAAGAAATGAAAAAAAGAAAAAACATATTTTGCTAGAAAATAATGAATTCCTTATCGCAAAAATATTTAAGAGAGGAGGGGGATATTGCGGAATGTATATTTAAGGTTAGGTAATGATTTTTTTGAATGTTTCCATTAAAAGAGAACACATTTTTTCAAATCAAATCAAATGAAACAGTTGCCAAAGCAAATACCAAAGATAATTAAAATTTAAGTGAGTTGCTATTTTAAGATTGCAAACGTGTGTAAGTTAAACGAATAGTTTCTTATCAAATGGTTTTTTTTTTTCTTTAAAATTCTTTATTAGCAATTCACTGTTGGAAGGTCACATGTTTTTTTTTTAATTAGCGTTTATTGAAAATAATATAGCAAAGAAATGTTAAGTACCTGAATCATTATATAGAAATTTTTGTACTTGGAAAAAAACACTTTCAACTTAAATAAATACAAGTCAGTATGAAATAAATGTGAGTACGAGTAAAAAGTGTTTTAAGACTTTAATAGATCTGTCCAATATTAGTTAGTTGTCAGGAATGTGCTAAAATATTTATTTGATTGTTATGAACAATTTTATTTGATTAGTAAATTTGTTAGGTTTTAAGATATGACTCAAAAATCTAAATTTTTAAAAGTTGATTTAAGAAAATTACAAATTTCTCTGACATTTGTCAGCGTTACCAATATAAAATTTTAATAAAACCAGATAATTATCGAATCGATCTAGAATTGGTCGTTAATTTGACAAAAAAGGAAGAATTAAATTTCTATTTCTGTCAAAAGTTTAACAAAAGGTTTCATTTTAAATAGTTTTACAGCTGTCACAGTTAAAGATGTCATCTTTTGACAATTGACAAGTAAAAATTAAGTTATGAGTAAAATCTGTTTCAACAACGCACATTGTTTAAATTGACAACAACAATGGTTAACAGTTTGCAGTCACTCTTTTTGGTCGTCGCAAAACACCTTTTCAGTCGAAAATAGTTTAACTGGTGGCTGATTTGACAAGTTATTGATATGAAAAATTGTATCAGTCAAGAACAATTGAAAATATTATTACTCTAGCCCCGAATGTTGATAAAAACCCATGTTTGTCGATCTTTGGAATAAGAAACATTCCGGACATGAAATTACACGGTATTTTGTTTAGACTTTTATGACACTATTTTTCTTAATTTGTGACATTTTTTTTTTTTGTTAAATTTTCAATTAAAGTTTAAATTTGATTTATGATTCTGAGTAAAGTTGTAGTGGTCCGCTAGTCAATTCGATAAAACAATTTACCAACACATAAAAAAAGATGCATTCCGTTGAAAACTTTAAAAAAATTAATTTAATTTTTAGAGAACTTCAATTTAACTTCTTAAACAAGGTTAAAGAAATAAATTTGTAAAAAAATATTTCAGGTCCAAGAATGGAACCTTCTGGAACTTCATCAGAAATTAATTATTGTGTCACAGAAACCAAATTTCTGACAATGAAATTGGAAAAATAAAAATGATATTGAAAAAAAGAAATTTTAAAAATGTTCAAAAACATTTTAGTCAAAGCAAACATTTTGAAAATCCGTATAATTAAATAACTAGTCAGTGATAAATTTTTCTATTTTACATCTGCCATGAATTTCAAATCTCTTTTCAATCATTCAGTTAAAACAAGTTTCAATAATAAGGTAGCAAATTAAAATCCACAATTTTTCGATTGACACAAGTGTTGGAAAATTTTCTTTGAAAAAATCAATTTTCGGTGAATTCTTTTCCATTACTTCTTTTAAACTAAAATATTTATAAGTTAAACTTTCTTGCTCTGTCATAATATTTTATTTATGTCCGAAAAGTTTTGAATCGTAAAATCAAAAGCTTAAGTGTTCGAATAAAAGAAAACTTTTTAAATTCAATCTCAAGTCATATGAACCTTAGGGAATCAAAGTTAAAATGTCAATAAGTAAAAACAACTTTTAAACATTCCATTTCTCATGTGTCAGTTTAGTTTAGTTTTTTTGTCTTCTTCTTGCATCATAACCAGTCGAATGTCGAACCTTTATAAAAACTTATCAAACTGTGACTTGATAAAAAGTTGCGATATTTTTATTTGAAATAATTTTACACGTGAATCAAACTCAAATTAACCTTCCCCTTTGAAAAATTCACCGCTATTCATAATTAAAATGTCAAAACCAGAGGACAAGCATGCAATGTTACTTATTTTTATGCATCCGGTTTCCGCCGTCATCGTTCGTCGTCGTCGTCAGCTTGTTGCCGGCCGGCCAGTGTTTGGCAGTGCTGGTCGAACTGTGGTTAAGTCTTCTCAAAGTTTTATTGGTTTTTTGGCTGACCACATCTTAACCGCTGTTTAAATAAATATCAATGTTTATTAATTCCTAATGATGGTTTTTATAATGTTGTTTAATTTAATTTTGCAGTAAAAACTATTTTTATATATTTTTTTAAATTTTAATCTTGTTTATATATGAACTTTAATTTGTTTTGTTTCGTTAGATATTCTTTTTTGTTGGACGAAAGAAGACATTTCACGAAATCTACTCAAAGAAGGAAGATGATTTTGAAAATTCAAATAAGAATTGCTAATGATTCTTGAATTTCAATCTGCTAACATAAAACAAATCTTTTGATATCTTCTACTTGAGCCACTTTATCCCAACATGCTCCTTTCTTTTATTTGTTTTGATTGAAAACTTTTCTTCTATTTTATTCATTCAATTTTTTTTTTTTTTTCAAATCTCAATATAGTCAGTCGACATAAGAAGCATAAAAATTAACATAGAAATATAGAAAAAAGATATATTGCACCATAAAACGTCCATCTTCTGTATTCTGTATTTATTGTTTTGGATATGAATGGTGTTACCATGGAATCATCGGAGATTTTGTGCCTGATGTGAATTGCGAACACGATAATAATAATTCGACTCATAGTTGTTTTCATTGACTAGAAAAATTGTGAAAAAAAATAAAATAAAATAAAGAAAATCCCCCAAGCTGCCTGTTGACACACTTAAGTTATGAAAGGATAAATAAAAATTCTGTCTAAATGCACACACATCATAATCATCATATCAACAGTATACGAGTCTTATGCACCTCAAGGCCCGTATCCAAGAATTGGGTTTCGAATAGGGGGTTATTTCAGCAAGAAATACAAGTTAACACAAAATCTTTAGGAAATGTCAACTTATATAAAACTTTAGTTATGATTATTAAGGCCAAGTACACAGATAAGGCCAACATTCAGATTTGTAAAAGAATAAAATCCTTTGGGAATGCAATCTTCCATGAGTTGAATTTAAAGATTGTATTCATTTAAACTTTGAGACTGAGACATTTAGATTAAATTCCACAGACACCAGTTTCTTGTCAGTAAGAAAAATTGTAATTAATTTTGCGCCAGTCAATTTTTTGCAATCTATTGATTGGAATTATTTGAGAATTTATGCATTCATCTGAATTCTAAAGTGATTGCATTCACTTATAATCTAATGCAATGAATTTAAAAATTACAAATGAATGAATGAATGAACGAATGAGGAAATCCCAAATAAATGCAATCTTTTGAATATCGAAGTTATGATTCTCAAAGATTTCATTCGAAAAAGAGTACATTCTTATTCTATTAATCGGTGGAAAGAATAAGAAAAAGAAAAACCAAACCTTAGCCCCTTCCCAATTGAAACTACGACCCTGTCGTATGCATGCACATAAGGAATTAGTTTATTCGTTGGTTAATATTTATGTTCATTTTGTTTATTTTATACATTCATCACAATGTAAACAGAAGTTGTGTTATGTTTTTTGTACTTCTCTCTAAAAATTGGATGAAACGCTCAGAAAAAGTATTGCTTCAATCAAAGAGGCTTCATTATAAACATTTAAATAATTGTCAACACCTTGAGGCTGAAAAAGTTTTACATATTTTTTTTCCAGTTTTTTATGCAAAATTATTTTTATTTGTAGAAATGTATTTATGGAAAAATTGTTATGTACTTCCTTTGAACAGATCCTGGAGATACATTGGAAGTTGAAACAGATGTAAATAAAAATGTAATTTTTTAAAACAAATATAAACATTTTTTTGAGCTATGAAATAATGGACATGTTTTTTTTTAAGACTAACAATATGATTTGAAAATAATTTCTTTACAGGTTAATGTTATGAATCTTTGTAATGGAACTTAAAAGACTCCTTTGATGTTTCAATATAATGTTGTGCCTTTTTAGTAATTTTTTTTTGTCATAGTTTCTTAAACCTAATTGTTAGGTTTTCCTAATTTTAACTTGGCCAAATAAAAAGAACAAGTTTCCAAAATCTGCCACAATCATTATTAATAATCAAAAAGAATGAATCAGAATGAATTTCAAAATGAATTTGAAATGGAAAACCTGGGCATTAAAGAGTGTCTAGATGAGTGTTTACATGTGGCTTGTCAAAAGCAATTCACTTTCAATTCTGAAATACATATGACGGATTTTAGAATTGATCTTAAGCCCCATTTAGACTATACTTTCGGTTTCAGTTGAGCTGTGAGTTAAGCTTTCAGTTAAACTGATGTTAATGTTCAAAAACTAAAGTTATTATTATTATTAAAACAGTTATCACTTAAGCTGATGTGTAAATACGTTTCAGTTCAGGTGTCAGTTTAATCGTCATTTTAATGGCAGTTGAAGGTGAATCAACATTTTCAAGTTTCTGTTTTTTTTTTCAATATATATACAACATATGTCGAATCGGAGTGATAATATTTTCGATGAATTTTAAAGAAACTGAAAATTGGACTGACGTTTAAAATCACTGTCCTTTTTAACTGAATTGACAACTGATCATCTAAAAGAGGCTTTCAAAACCAATTTTGTGGCTGAATTTGTTCACAAAATTTCAAACAGAAAATACTAAAATTGATTTTATTTTTAAAACCGAAAAATGACATTAGGCCACAAAATAACAAAAACCTGTCAGAGAATGCAAAGAAATGTCAAAAACCTTAGGCAAATTCTCTAAGCACTAATGACGAAATTGATTGTTTTGAAAATATTTTCTGATTCCGTGTTTGAGAATTGGGACACTTTGAGCATTTTGACATTAATATCCATAGTTTTTACAATTTTATTGTTGTTTTTCTTAATTTGTATTGCCCATATTCATTACACTCAAATAAAAAATGTCATAAAACCCATTAATCGAATCCATTAATTATTCATAAAGTCCAAAGAATATTAACAACTCCTATAATAGTGAGAAGTAGACAAAAGTTTAAGGCTATCATTGAGCCAAAACTTTATACATTTTGAAATTTTTAATTTTGTGGATAAGTTTTTGGCAGTGAAGAATAATTTTGAAAATAAAAAAATACTTTTTTTTTATAAAAACCTATTCCTTTTTTTAAATTCAAAACAACATCATTTGGCATTTTAATGATTTGGAATACATTTACATTTCATCTTAAATTTTAAAAGTGTTCTTGAAAAGAAAAAACAGATTTTCTGAAATTCATCTATCAAAAATATTTTCGGAATAAATATTATCAAAAAATAGTCATCTTAAAAAATATTCTCAATGTTTCTTTGACATTTATTAGAATATTTGATTTAAATTAATATTTAAATTACTACTTCCGATGAAAATGTAGACTAAATTTTTGCTCTAATATTTCTTCCATTGTTTTTTATTAAAAAAAAAATCTTTTAATTCTCTGTGTTAATCATTGTCAGTGAATTTAATTCATTGTCATAGCTTCAAGGTTAATTTTAACAACTTTGACATGTTATTCTCATTTTGCGTTATCACGATCCACCCATATAATCAACTTAAGTACATTATTACCTACAACTGACAGTACTGGTATATATATATATATTTTTTTTTCGTTTGTATAGCATTCAATATTATCTAGATCGTGTACCTTCAATTTTAGTTAATTTTTTTTTATATAAATCGTGATCACCTGCTTTATTTGAGGTGGATACATTTTTAAAAATTTCACAAAAAAAAAAAAAACGTATTGCATGATAAATGCGAAGGTCACAATAAATAAGCTTAAATAAAAATTCAATCAAGTTTATTTATTTAATTTTTCTTTTTCAATTATAAAGCAACTTTTTAAATGATCTAAATAGTGCAGTAATAATAAGCCATGAACAGTACTGCAACTGAAAATAATTGTCAGAAATAAAGAATGTATATTTAAATATTTATTTTTAACCAAAAATAACAGTAAATAAAGTGGTTTAAAAATATTTGGAAGCACAATTTTATTGCCAATAATTTTAGCAGGTATTTCAATAAAACTTGTTTTTTTGAAACTGACTAATAATTTTGTTTTTCTTAACGAAGTCATTTAGTCAAAAATGCGCTTAATCAGTTAATTGACTTTTGTTTCAAGTTGTTGTCAAAGTTGTTCGTGAGAAGCTTTTCCATCTTCGTCAAAAGTTTTGGATTCTATATAACAAATAAATTATTTTTACTGCACTTCTATTCAAATTTAATTAAAAACCATGTTCAGATGTCAAGAAGATATTCATTGTCCACATTCTAATTTAAAATCAAGTTTTATTCTTCTGCCGTTGAATAATTCCAATGTTAAGTTTGGAGTACCATTGGGTTGCCATTTAGGACCTGCTTTGTTAATTTTTTTAAACTATTGATTTTGAGGGTATTCTTATATTCTATCAAAAATCTTACTCTTTCTTATTTTAATTTTTTAAACTCACTACTTATGAAACAATTCCAAATTAATCATTTATTTTTCTCTCAGTGTACTGTGTCCTAAATAAAAATCTTCCTATCAACGCCATATAATAAACTTGAAATTAATTTCATTATCATCATTTGCCTTCACATTATTTTGCAACCAACTAACTTCAAGAGCTATTTTTATAAATTGTTATCTCTTCTTTATTTTGAAAGACTTTTACATTATGTTTGTTTATGTTTATCTTCCACAATGATAGCCCTCATCATCTTCATCTATTTGTTGTAAAATGTTTATAATACTTCTTCACTGGGTCATTAAATCGTTTTATTTATTTTTGTATTTTATTTTTAATCCAACTCCTTTGGTGTAATTGAATTTTATTATTTCTCAAAAAGTCTTTACCGTTTCAGTTCCAGAGAATTTTTTTTTAAATTTCGAATAGTTTTTCTTTTAAATTCATTAATTGCTTCCAAGTAGGCACTTTTGTTGTTTATTCAAATGATACAGACTAAGGGGAACTACTCGTCAAGATTTATTTTTTTTTTTTCTTTTTCCGAAAAAGTTTATTCTTTTTAGACAAAAATACGAGTGTATAAGTGAAATTCACTCATAAACAGTAACTGACAACCTTTAAAGCTTTTGCTAGAATTTTATATGTATTTAAAAAAAATGTAAATATTTACTTGAAGTGCCCTACTTTTATAGAATACTTAAATTCTAAAACAAATCTCTCACTTTCAATTTGAAAAACAAAAACTAAAAAAATAATGTCACGTGAGAGGGTTGGGTTGGGACTTACGAGTCTATGAAGTATTTCAATAGAAATCAAGCTTAACATACCAAAGTATCTGAGATACCTACAATAACCTTGTAGGTACTTTCGATAGAAAAAAAAACACATTTTCACATTTTATTTTTGGCTTTAAAATAAAAAAGCTTTTTTTGGTTTTTGTAAAACAAAAAATTTCGATACATACTTTTAAGGTACATATAAATATTTACTCAATTTTGTCAAATTGAATTGATCGATTTCTGTTTTCTAAATTTATTTAAATGGATTGTTTAAGGTATTTTGTATTGTGTTAAATTTGAAATAGCTTTTTACTTCGTCTTCGTCGTCGTCGTCGTTGTCGTTGTCAAATTAATTCAAAATAAAGAAGGCATGCTAAAAATGAATTCAGGTTGAAAAGCACTTAGGGCTTAAGTGCAAAATCGAATAAATTGTTTTATTGACGAAAAGGTGTGGTGTGATAACAATAAACAATTGTTGCATTGTGTTTTGAATTGTAATTCTTTTTTATTTCAATCAATTTGTACTCGATTAAATGATTTGTCGAACAGTACCTGTGAGTGATAAGTGAGTAGAATTTAAAATATTTTAAAGATTGAGATCAATAAAGTAGTTCAAGAAACATGATTAAATATTTATGTATTTGTTTATTATGTGAAACAATTGAATACCAATGAGTTAACACCCACTTTATAAATTTTTAATGTAATGGCACAAAACTCTAAATAGTTTGACATACAATTCTTGCCAATTAGTTTTTTACTTTGACAGCAATCTGTTAAAGTTTCAATTTTCTTGTTCTATTTCTTGTTGACAGTTTTTAACTGAATGCGTTCAATGAATGCGGACAGAACCTTTTTTAGACATTTATAAAAGTATCAAAGTGTCTATACCTTGTGACAAATTTGTAATTTTAACTTTGATAGATTTTGGAAAAGATGATACAAAACTTAATTAATTTAAAATGAGCACATTAGTTTTCTAAGACAAATAGAATTTTTTTTTTCAAAATTGAAAGAACTATCAATTTAATTATCAATTTTCTTTTTTACTTTTTTCTGTTAAGACGTTACTTTTTAGTTTGTCATTATGTGAAATTCAATTCACTTTGACAAATGTGTAGAAGACCTTTGACAGTTGAAAAAAAAAAAAAAACAACAACTTCAATATTAAAATCTGATTTGACATATGTAAACCATTTTCATTGTGTTCAATGACACAATGCATAGTGAATGCATTCAAAACGGATGAGTGCGTTCAGCACTTTTCTCAAAGTTGTCATTTGAGCGTATTTTGAAATAAGTAATGTTTATATTTTGTTCGTAAGATTTTTTAAGAATTCAAAACTAAAAATGTGTCTTCTGAATTCCGGAGTACCTATACTACAAGGTATAAAAATTAGACATAAGTCATCATATGTTAGTCTTTTCCTCTCCTTACTTTGCTTTGATCTATGAAGAGTTTTGAACTTTAGTATAGATGTAGTGCAAGTAGTAGTAAATATTTTATAGAACTATTTCTCTTTCAATCTTTCTGTCAAAACATCACCTACTTACATAAAATCATAAATTCATTCATCAAAAGGATTTCATTCCTTTTTCTTCGTCCTTCTTGTGTGTGTATAGTATATATTTCCCAAGTGTGGTGCATTACTCTGTTTTCTTTTGATAAAATTCAGGAAATGTCATTGCATTCATGTCATTCAAAGAAAATTCCATTAACAAAACCGTCTTACAAGAACCAAAAAAAAAAAAAAATATATTTATCTAAAAAGAGGACTTTCACATCAATCCTTTTCAAAAGCAATTAGTTACGATTGCATATAACCACCAAATGCTGAGCTTTAAAAGGATACATTTTCGTACCATTTTTATTTTTTGCAATAGAATTGAATAACAACAACAACAACAATAAATCCCCAAACAATACTTTTTTCTTTTTTGTCTTTTTTCACTTTTCTTTTTTTTGTTACATAATTCTTCTTCCACCCAGTACGAATTTATTTCGCCTACCCAAGCTCCTGCCGTCATGGAAATTTTTAAGGATTATTATTATTATAAGCACCCCACAGACTCAGACACAGGGATGTAAAGCGAACCCAGCGGGTAACCGTTGTTGATGATTGTTGGCGCAGGCTCCACAATGCCAGACGCCACTAAGTCTAAGCGATAGATTTCTCCCTATCTGTACTGTATGTTGCAGGAAATTTTATTCTTAATATATATTTGTGTCAAAAGTACGAAAAGTCATTGACATCCCTGTTTTTTTTTTTTTATAAAAAGAATCCTTCTCCATACTTTGACGTAACTTGCGGGCGGAAAAGTTTCAATGCATTTGAAGAAAAATTACACGTTGCATCTAGGATGATGGTGCATTTTATTAGACAGAAGTCTGTTTCTCTAAAAAATACGGCAAAATTTTGTCTTTAAATCTTATATTTGTGCAATTTATTTCAATAAATTTGACGTCTGTCAAGTTGACACTTAAAAGTCAAATTTTGTATTAACTCTTTGTTTAAATTTTTATTTTATGGTTTAAGATTTAAAAATGTTGAACGGAGTTCTACAAGGTTCGGTATTGGGACCGATTCTATTTTAGTTGCTAAGTTTGGTCTTCTCAACAAAAGGTTGAAATTTATTATAGGAATTTTTGAAAAATTTATTTAGATACAAACAATACAAAATTTTTCCAATGCACTAAAAAGTTGTAGTTCTAACTTGACATCGAATTCGAATTTAGTCAATTTTTATTGAAAAACACCCCAATGTACAACGAAAAGGTCTATCTACGTCTATTTTGTTGCACTGTTACTGTTATTGTAGCCTTTTCACTGCGAAAGCAAACAACATAATTTCCAGATCATGGGAAGGGTAAACAGAAGAAAATGGATGTGAATGGAAAAATAACAAAACAAAAACTACTGTTAACTATTTTTTATTTTTTTTTCTTCTTCTCCATTTGAACTCAACAAGCTTTCGCGTTGGCATCCACAAAAAGGATAAGGATGATGCTTGGCAAAAAAAAGGCTTTTCTCGTATGAAGTGAAAAACTTTTTAATAGAGTTTGCTCACATTTTCCCTGTTTTTCGTATTTTGAACTGTAAATAGAACAGTTTTTCGTTTTTCTGTCCAGTCCAGTCAAAAAGTTTTCTGTTTATTCTAAAATTTTAGATAGGAGCAGATTTTTTCTTTTTTTTTTGTTGGTTTGTTAAAATCTCAATCTATCAAGGTTTTATGATATTTTGACAGTTACATTATAAAAGTAGGTTCCATTAGTGGAATTTTATCTGCTTTTGATAGGATTTTGGCAGATTTTCATTTACGATTGAATGAATATGAATTGATGGATTATTTTTTCTCTTATAAAGTTTTACGAGTTTCATAAATCATAGTTAAAGTTGCTTCGAGTATTGATTTTGTTTATTTATTTTTACTTGACATGATGACGAAAAAATTATTAAACTATGTGAACAACATAAAACAAAAGAAAAACTAAAAAATGTAAAAATCAATTTGTGCCATCTGTTGGTTTCAAGGTGTGTTCTTTATAGCGTAAAATTTATAGGACTTATTCACGCGACGTTCGTCGTAGTCGTTGTATTATAATATGATGACAAAAAGTTTTATTACTATCACAAGTTAATATGCTAACCAAACCATTAATTTGACAGAATTAACATAAAAATTTCAATCTTATCGGTGACAGGCGAAAAAAGACTGTCAAAATTGACCATTTAAATGTCTTTATTGAAAAAGTCTAATGATTTTTGAAAACGTTTTTTTATCTCAATGGCGGGCGTTCAAATTCGTCTTTAAAGCTAACTTTTACATAGGTTAAAGAAAAGTCTAAACAAAGAAAGGGATTGCCATCAGTTCTGTCACAGAATAAGGTGACCATCCGCCCTATATTACTTGAAACAGTCATTTATTTTAATAATCTGGTTGAATGCATCCATTTGGAATTTATAAAAATTTATAAGTTTCGAAACAAATTTGTTCCTTTCTTTTAAAACTGGTGAGAAAACATAAAACTTTAACAAAAGGGCAAATCATCTTAAGTCGACTTATGATGTAATTAATTTTTAAGTTTTTGGTACTTTATTAGGGAAGGTTGAAGTTAAGATAAAAATCGTTTATAAAGCAAAACAAGTTGACTCATCTATTTCTCAAACTTTAAATCAAATTCAAATGAAAACATCTTAACTTTATCTTATCTGCAAAATTTTAACAACATCAAATGAAACAGAAATTTTATAAAAGTTCAAAAGTTTATACCGACATTGTTGTCTAAAATTTGACAGAATTAATTTAGGTTAATTGTAGGCAGATAATTTTTTATTAAACATTTTGTTTAAATATTTTTAAATAAATATAATTTTAAAATTTTCTTTGTTTGTTTCTTTCTTTTCAGGTAAGTCAACATTTGTCGAAACACAACTGATTTATTTTAGGAAATAAAAAACCCAAATGTGTTTTTAAAAAGTACCTAATTCATACACTGATAAAAATATGTAAGATTTATATTTTAAATTGAAGATAATTGATCTTTAAAAAAGATTTATAAATGAAACTAAAAAATTTACAAAATGTAAGTATGTAGTTCAGGTTTCACAAAATTGTGGAAAAAATACGGGCAAAAGTTGTCAAAGATGATAAATGAATGTCCAGAAACATATTTTGAAACATTTAATGAAACAGTGTTTTATTTTCACTCATTGTGAATTCACATAACGAAAGTGAATTCAGATGTTCTACAATTGCCATTTTGAATTTAGGTTTCAAAAATGACAGTTAGTGTTCTCCAATTTGGTTCATTCCGTTTGAATTCCATTTTGAATAAATTATTGTGGAATTGACACAGTTACAGTTAGTTTCACGATTGGTTGGTGCAAATGTCATGTAATTCTATGAAATGTCAGATTTCTCTAGCTTCCCTTTTTTCTTTTATAATACCAATATGTAATATTGAAATAATTTTCATTTGCAGTGGAATACAATTGAAAATGAATGCAATTTAAAATTTTGACAGTTCGAAGTAATTGTGAAATTTTCAACAACTAACGAACATGAAATTCCACTTTGAGTTCAAAATGGAGAACACGAGTGATGGTTGTGAAAAATCATTCAAAGGTCGAATTTTTCACATCTTTCTTCAATTTTTTCTTCCGTAATAAATTTTACGTGTCAAAGTTAAAAAGCTTTGAATTATTTTGTGAAAAATAACTCAACAGTAAAAAAAACCAAAAGGGTCAAGAATTTCCTCGTTTAAATCGAATGGAACAGCATTTTTCTTCCAAGAATATTTGAGAAGTAAAAACCCTTAGGTATACTCAAACAATATGTTTCCACCTTCAAATCCACCCTCATATCGAACGATTTATTGCAAAATGTATACTAACTGTCATTAATATATAAGAAGTCTGCAATGCGAAAATCACCCCTCGATTATTATAGGAAGCTATTTTCCTAAGGGGACCCCATCTGCAATTTATTACTTTCACCCCCCCACCCATTATTTCCACCAATTCCACTCATCACTGAGCAAATATATTACTTGTAAAGTTGCTTACGAAAAGGTGGTTAAGTAAAATGACAATCATTTCTTAGGGCATAGACTTCACTCATACGTAGCCATTATATATGTATATCTGTAGAGAATTGACAGCTGATACCAATTAAAGTGTCTATATAAAGAATACTTAATCACCATCAAATACTTGAGTATCAATTCCACCCACAAAATTGTAGTAAGATAAAGTTTCATTGACCTCAAAACAAAAGAAAAAAATAAATTGATGCACTTACTTAGTTTGTGTGAAAAATGACGTCGAAAACGTCACTTTGACACGAACAACAACAATAATACAAAAAGAAGAATAAACTCAACCCTGCATTTGACCCCGTTAATCATACACAAAATGTCAAGTTGTGTAGGTATTATTGTGCTCTAATTTTTTCTTCTCTTAGAGACAGGTAAAACTTTTGTACGATTACGTTTTTTCTGTGACATCTTTATATGCATGCGTTTGAGGGACATTTTTGTATGTTGACACAGTTTTACATTTTTGTTTTCAACAATTGTCATGAAGCCTCATTATGACAAATTCAAAAACAAACAACACATCTAACCGGGCCTTAAAAGTAGACAATAATTAACTACACACTATCTACATGTTGACATTTTTTTTATAACCAAAAAACCCTCCCTAGAGAAATAGACAATATTCACGATAAAGTCACTAAACTGGAACTCACAACAAACACCAAAAAGTCAAATATTAACGAACGCACCCCAATTAGTGTTAATGACATATTTGTGACTAAATTTGAGTAAATTACTTCGTTTTGTTGTGAGTTCATTATAACGAAAGAGTTTGAAGTTGTTTTGTTACTTTGAAACGTCAAATAAAATCATTCAGAAATTCAGCAGCAACAAACTGTGAAGAAACGTCAACTTTATGTTTGATGATTTAATTAATTTTGTATTTATAAATTGAACGACACAAATAATTTGCATTTATTTTTGGAACCATTTTCTTCGATGAAAATAAAAAAATTCAAAACCCAGGGAGTTGCGAGTCAATTACATGGCAATCAACAAGGTTGACGTATTAGGTCTAATATGCAACACTTGTGGCATGTCATAAAGATCTTGTTATGGTTTTTTTTTTTTCCTTGATGAGAGAAGTGAGAGGCTTGTTATACGTTTCTATTTTGTGTAATTTTAAAATTGTGTTTAATTTTTCCAATATGGAGATACATTTGATTGAATATGTCTATCAGAATCATGTTAACTGCATTTTTGTTATGAAGTAAAAAAAAAATATATGGTTGCTGAGTGATGTTGTTCTTGACAATCTAAAAATACTAAAAAAAAAAATTATATTTAAAATTGTTGTAACTGACAGAGTCATTTAAATTGATTTTGGATGACATGAAAACTTAATTAAAGGAATTTTTTTCGTTTTTGTTTTTGTTTTGGAGTTGTTTGATATTTTAAGAAGATAGAAAAATGTTTTACTTTATTTTAAATAGGAGAGATTTTTTTTTGAAAATTGTGTCACAAAATTTGAGTTGTTGTTTGAACATTGTTGCAACTTTAATGGAAAACATTTGTAATGTACCTGAAATATGTTATATTCTGAGAGCTCGATGTTTTTTTTCATATTTCAAATTTTCATTTCAATTTTACTAAATTATGCTTTTTAGAATTTCCCCTAAGTCTAGGAAATTGAAAGTATTCAAATTTAAATGTTGCACTTGTGTGTGATGAGTTGTTAGTCAATTTTAAGAAAGTGTTACTCAAAGAAATTAAAATTTTGTAGTCGATTTGGTTTAAAAATGCTAAAAATGTTTAAAACCTAAGTCAGGAAAATCAAAATTCTGAAAACTCAATTTTAAAGGCACAATTGTGTACCAGTTAGTATTTTGACACCAAACCCGAAAAGTTACAAACCAATTAGATTTAAGTAGAAATTTTTTGCAAAATCTGACATTCAAACCACTTTTCTTGCAACACATACTGTTTGACATTGAATGAAAGCAAAAGTTTTGTATATTGTTTAAGTTAAAAAAAAATAACAAAAACAAAAATATACATACTTTAATATAAAGTGAAATCAATTGGATGACTTAATGTAAACCTTTGAATACTAAATTATTCGGTATATTTTTATTTTTATTTTTTTTTTTTTGTGAGTTAGGTAAAAATGTAACAGACAAATAAATTTTGTATATAATTTTCTCCCTCACTTTTTTGAATCTATGTATAAGTAATCAGTTTTTTTTTGTCTGAAACAAAACAATTTTGTCATAAGTGAAACTGAATTTTAATTTTTTGTTACATATTAATGACAAAATCGAACAAAAAATCAAAAGCAATCAATTTGTTATTCATTTATTATTATTATTGTTTAAAAAAAAAGAATCTTAATTAGTTTTTTTTTTTTTTTAAATGAGCTTATAAATTTCGTTTTAAATCATAGCGATTTATTGACAGCAATTCATCAAATATAATAAGATGGGTAATTTATTTTATATTTAATTTTTTTTTCAAACGATTTAACAGAAATTTTAACTTTCATTTCTTTTTTATTAATTTATTTCTTTTCAAAGATAACACTGAGTCGTAATTTTTATTCACGAAAAATGAAAGTAAGACTAAAATGTATTTTTCTTTATTATTGAAATTTTCATGTTTTATTGGACAATGAAGTAAAAGTGGCAAAACTTTTTATTTCAATGGAATATTTTTTTATCGGGAATTGACAACTTTTTATATTTATTTTTTAAATAGAATGCAAAACTTCTTGAGACATTCAAAATATTTATGCGTGAATTTTTGATTTTTTTTTGGAGAACCAAGTTTTAGGAGACAGTTTAGAAAAAGTTGGCTTGGTAATATCCATTTGGGCATACATACTTTAATTAAGTAACAATAAATATTTTAGGAGTTTTCAAAACTATTTTTTTTTATTTGAATGTCAAAATTAAAATAGCATTAGGAATGTGCACGCCAGAAATCAGTTTTTCAATCTAAAGTTTCTACATTCATTCCTCAGGTGTTTTGGGTTTTGCAGAAATTTTGAGAAACCAATATAATTTTCGTCAATAGTGAAATGGGAACCCTAAAAAAAATCTGACAGCTGTCAACTTTGAGTTAGTAAAAATGAACCACGAAACGATAGAAGAAAATAGGTTATCCTTTACATTATTAAAAAAAAAAAAAACTGATTTAACGTCAAATTCTAAAATTTTCTTAATAATTATTAAACAGTGAACACTTATTTCTATAAAGTCACTGTATTCTTAAATATCTAAAATGGAAGACACGTACAGCACTATAATATTGCATTTCATTCTTCTGTCATCGTATTTGACATTTTGGTGAATTGTAAATGACTTTTAAAATGAATTTTGTCAATTTAAAATTAAAGGTAATATCGTTAATTGTGTTTTTCTTTTTTTAAGAAAGTTCAAAGTTTTTGAACACGTTTTTGGACTAATGTTTACCTAATGTACTTTAATTTGTAAAGTTATATTTCAAAATATTGATAGGTAGGATTCAAAACGTACACTGCTCTTTAAATCTAAATAACCCATTAAAAAATTGTTTGAAATTGTTTTTTGACCATTTTTCATTTCAAAATTGAAGCTTCAATTAAAAAAATCAAAATAAATTTGAAGACTGTTTTCAGTGAACAAAATATAATTGTAATTTTCACCAGTCTCAAAGTGAATTCAATGAATACAATCTTTGCGTTGGATTCAATTGATAATTTAAAAATGATTGCATTCACAAATGATTGCATTCTTTTGTAACTGACTCTCTTCATTGTATCAATATTTTGTTAGCATTAATTAGATGCAATCTTTAAAAACTTATTTCTTTAAAATTGCTCAATTAACTTCGTTAATGTTTCCTGATTTAAATCAATTTCAAATCAAATACCTATTAACAATCTCAATTAAATTTAAAGATACTAAATAACCTTTAAATCACTACTTAAACTTTAAATTGTTCCAAATTAACTGTAGTAAAAGTAAAAATTTCAAGTTTCGATGAGAGAAGTATTAAATTACAGGTGACTTAAAATTAATTGCAATTTATGTGATTTAGATTCAATCTAAAATGATTTAGATCTTTTTTTTTTTACGATTTTAAAAACTAAAAATAGAATTAAAAAATATGAAAGTGAAGGTAACACTCATGACCGACTTAAATTCACTTAATTTCTTATCTTTTATAGTTCACCAAATTATAAATCACAATAAATGTGAAAAAAAGCAATTTAAATTACGTGACTTTGTGTGATTGTTGTCAAGAAGGTGTTGCAAATAAAATTTCTCCAAAAGAATGTCAAATTAGAAAACATGTTTTCCTTCTTCTTCACTTACTTTTATTGCCAAAAAAAAAAAAAAAACAAAAACATGCAAATTTTATAGTCGATTTAATAAAACTTAGTTTAAGCCATATATTTGCATACATAGGTACATAATATAAAATTTATATTCATAAAAATTATTCCCAACAAAAAATTTGTCTGACTCTGTCGTAAAAACTAAAGAATAGCAGTTACGTGTAGCACCATCCTTAAGCCCCTGCCCTATATACCAGACGCACATTGTTTAAACATTCCCGTTTTTATGAACTCCATTCAACATCGACATGTTCGCATAGTTCCTTTGGAAAAAAATCCGACCCTTTTATAACTTGGTTTATTGAAGCCATCCCCTTTGGAGCTACACCACACCGATATACATAATTCCCCTTGAGCGAGTTTTCATCTGCATATTTTACAATCTACTGAGTGGAAATGTGCACACAGAAAAAAAAAAAAAAAAACAACAACACAAAATTACGCAAGAAAAACCAAACACGTATCCATTTTCTCTCCCTAATGTTAACAGGACTTCAGCTTTAAGGATGCTCAAAAAACAAACAAAAAAATTCAGGAACTCAGCAAGGAAAATGCCAAATAAAAATGTGACTTCCTCGTCTGCACCCTCCCATGAAGCTCATGCCATCGGCACTCACAAACAATTTTGTATCGATTTTCTTCTCGTCCTGAAGGTTTACAACGGACGAAGGATGATGAAGTACCACAAGGGGATGATTTCTCCCCCATTATCGTTATATTCACTGTGAATATACGAAAAAACAACTTTTACTTAGCTCGTTTCATCATAATCCCAAAAAGGGCAGACAAAGGTAACTCCCACTGGAATTCTCTTCACTCGAGGGGGTAAATGGTGTTTTTTGTGTATGCTTCCTGTTTTTGTTGTTATCCTTTTTTGCAAAGAGACGGGAGAACTCCCCTTACAGAAAAAAAAACCAAAATGGAGCAAAAATGAATTTCATTGGAATTGTCTGCATGGGAAATTTGAATGGAAAACTTCATTGTGTGGGTGTTGAGTTGCTGTGGGTGTGTATGTGTGTTCGTACCTATACTCGTATATTTTTCTCTACACTAGTTCAAGGTTACTGAGACGACGCAATTTGTATATACCTGCTTCGTACCTGGCTCTGAATTGAATCATATTCTTCTTCCTGTCAATTCGCAATTTATTTCTTTTTTTTTTTTCCTTTTTATTGCAAAAGTTTATTTGTCTTTAATTGCAGCAATTTTATTTTTTTGTTTAACCTTATCGTCATCATTAATTTTCCTTCCGAAAACTCGGAGGGGGGAAGGTTTTTAGTGTCATTAATATTTGAACTTAACCAGCACCTAAGGTAAAATCCACGTGATGATGGTTAAGTTGTTCGTAGCAATTTTACGCCAGGTGAGCATTCTAATGTCGTTAGGAAGGTTTACGGCCACAAAAATAACAACAACAACTTAATGGAATGATTCGCAATTTTATTTTGCAAAAAAATTACCAAGGTCGTTAGTTTTTTTGGTGATTTTGTGGCACGAAAATTCTTATGGGAAATTAAGTTAAAAGTTATTTACCATGTTTTTTTCCTCTAGGTTAACTTTTGTTTATATTTTTGTCGTAAAAAAAAATTTATTTAGGGTCTGGGAATAGAAGGAGTTATGTCTTCTGCATGGCAAAAGTTTGCTTAATTGAATTTTTTATGTGATGTGTTTTATCCTGAGGAAACAGTAAATATTATACTCGTAGTTTTGTTATTCGGAATGGAAATTGCAATTAGACAAACGTAAATAACAGTTTTATTTTTATAAACCTAATATTTACATTGTCTTAGTCCTTAAGTGTTGACAAAAACATGCATAAATGTTGTAGATTTAGTTTTCTCAAGAATAAAAATAAATGTTTGACGTGATGATTAATTACTTAAGGTGCATGGTGGCGTATGAGTAATATTTTTTTTTTTTTAAATTGTAGTTTATGTGTGTTCATTAGAGAGGACACAAATTTGCTTTCGTGGTTCAAGGCTGTGACAGGGTAGATTAGAAGTTTTATGATAAATCCATGTAATAAACAATTTGCAATAAAGAATTAATTAATTAATTAAATATTCCTAAAATGTTCGTCCCGTCTTCTTTGCGTGGTCGTCGTTTTCCAGAACACGGCGCTGCTTAGCCAATACATACAATCTTTACAAGTTCTTGGATCTCATTTGAATTGGTACCGTCCCGAATTTAACAAATCTGTTTGTTGATGTATCCATTGATCCGAAATAAGGCTTCATAACTAAAGATGTTTTCTTGGAAATCAGGGTTAATTTCTAACAGCTCTAGTGCCCATTCAGTGTTTTGGTCACTTGTATGATTATCAGGTTCAAATCACGATGCTAAATTCACCAAGTTGTGGCCTACAAAAGTCTGAGTTCTTGTGAGTAATGCTATATTCTCTCTTGGACGGCTGTGACGACACTTTTGAGAGATCTTGCTTCAATTACGAAATGGTCTCTCGTTAGAACCATTATTTTGTTATAAATAAATAACAGCCATTTTGACAGACGTAGCTTTAACTAAATAGCTCCTTTAAACTGTGAAAGCTCGGAAGTCACAATTTGAAGACCTTTTTTTTACCAAAATCTAAAAAACAATCCAAAGCCACTTTCCTGTTGCTTAAAACATAAATTTGTCCGTGTCAAAATAGAAAACCAATTATGTATTTCAACAATACCCTAAGTAGGTCGTTTATCAATAGACAAGCTATAACTATTTACAGTCAACTGGTTAAATTGAGGAATCCAATCAGCTGCCATCATCGTCATTAACACTTTAGTTATACAAATTTTTTACCAAACCATTTCTTTTTCCTTCATAATTTCTTTATTATCGCACGAATTCTTAAACCTTATCCGACACGACGATGATGATGATGGTAAAGGACTGAAACTAAACAACTCAAAACCTACATTTTCTTTTCTATACCTGTATAAATAAAGAAAGCCACAAAAACCAATCACCATTAAAATAACGGTATTCACAAAAATTTGTATCTACTATCTTCAGTATGATTGATGTATCAAAGAATCATAATCTATCTTCCACCATAAAAAAAATACAAAAGGAAAGAAGACGAACAGAACAAAATAAAAACAAAACAAAAATTACTCAGTTCCTCTTTATAGCCATCAGGCCAAACCAAAAAAACACGAGTCAAATTGAATCATTTTTCTCTCTTCGAAATCAATTCTGCCCGGTAGGTAGTTATAGGTACGCTC
Organism: Scaeva pyrastri; assembly: GCA_905146935.1. NCBI lineage: Eukaryota > Metazoa > Arthropoda > Insecta > Diptera > Syrphidae > Scaeva > Scaeva pyrastri. The sequence goes on along the minus strand of LR989928.1, from coordinate 10,064,444 downwards.
TTGTCATCGACACGATTTTCATGCTTCACTCAGGCCAATCCGTATAGCCTTTAGCGGGAAAAGATTAATTTTGACGTCCGTCATCAGTGCCGCCACTGAACTCAAAAAAAAAAAAAACCAACACTCACACGAAACTAATGCCCATATCCATTTAAAGTTCTATTCTGTGGAGAAGTTTAATGGCTTGAAAAAAGAGGCTCTTCGACCTTGGCTTCAATATTGACTGTGCAAAATTATGGAAAAAAAAAAAACTGTTCTAAAGCACATTCGGAAATGGAAAATAATATAGAAATTTATTACACGTCATAAAATCCATACCTACAATTATTAAGTTAAGTTAACTAACATTTAATTTTCTGTTTGTTTTTTAATTTTATTTTTAATGTTTTTTTTTCTTTTTTTTTTTTCTTTTTTGTTGCTAAATTGTGATTTACGAATTGTGTAAATGACAGAGGCGACCTCTAAATTAGACGATTTATCATCTAATGACGTGGCCGGCATTTTGACGCCGGTCATTTGTACTAATCGAGCTTGGAATTGTTTTAGGAGACTTATAAGTGGCTGTCGAAAGTCTGTACCTACATAATTATATAGAAATAGATGGAGTGTTTTTGCACGGTTTGTCAAATGAGATAATGCTACACAACATAGAGTCTATGCTCTTGATACACTCGACATCAATAAAAATGGTACGCTTTTTTTTTTTGTTATACAAGAAATATTTTGATAACACTGACAACATGACATTTATTGAAATTTTTGGTTTTTAAATAAATTTGCCAATCAAAAAATAAATGTACAGTTTTAAAAAAATTGTAAAAAAAAACCTTAATAAAACCTGAAGGTGTAATTTTTTTTTATGTCAATTTGATATTTCTCAATTTTTTATTATTCGTTAACAAAAGTATTATAAAAGAAATACAATAAACTTAAAATAAATGTCATTACTCATTCTCAAGAAATTGGAAAAAGAATTGTTAAGATTTCTTATTTAAATTTTGTGCAGTGTTTTTTTACTGTAAATTCAAGGTTTTTGAAAATTTTACTAGATGTCAAAACCGTTATTTAACACAGTAAAAATTATAATTGATGTTGATAACTTATTTCTTTTATTAAAATATTTGAGCCACAAGGTTTTTTTGATTAAAAAAAAATTACGGTATGTTTAATTTTCTCCAAATTCATGGCAAATCGGAATAACGTGATAATGTTTAGAAAATTAATTTCAATTTCTTGAGATATTTGCCCCAATTTTTTTAAGTTTTTATAGTGAAAAAACGGCTGAATTTTTCGAAAAAATAGTCTCTGCTTTTTTTCAAGTTATAATGTGTTAAGCAAGATTTTTTTTTTAATGTCGATATCTTGATCTTGAGGAATTTGTCAAAAATATGTACCTCGGACTTATGAACTTACTGACACCTGTAGACACAGAAATTTCTCTAAAAATAACGGCTTTAAATTTAAGGGAAAATCTAACCTCCATATTTGTTAAATTTTCAATTTGACAAATCTAACCTATAGCAATATACATAACTCCCAATAAGAAGTTCAAAAATAAGTTTTATGACAGAACTACAAGAAGCTTAACTTTTTATCAAAATTGTTTTAGTCGTTTTAAAGATCGGCAGTTATAGTAATTCTCGTAAAATATAAATTTTTTGTAATATATTAAACTTAGTCTTTTTCCATACAAAATAAATCATTCTGTCAAAGTTTAAAGCAAACCTTTTTACCGCGTTTGTCCCTAGTGGTGTGTCGAAAGATAGTTTGGATCCTCGTCTAAATTTTGTTTGCCATCAGGGCTTCCAGGAAACTGTCAAACTATACATGTTAAGAGTGCGAAAACTCTAGGGGGGGGGGCTTACAAACTGTACTCACTGCTTAAAGATTGGGGGTCTAGGGTATTCCTTAAATCAACCCTTAGTGGAAAGTTCCATTAAAATTGCTTTATCGATCCAGGCTAAAGTTTGAGATGGAATAAAATTATGAGATCCCTTTCTTTGCATTCATTAAGTCTGTTCAAAATCTTGAGTTCAATATTTGCATCGCCTTAGAAACAAACTTTATTTTTAAGTCCATTTACTCTTGAACCGGAGTGTATAGTTAGTTGATGTACATCTTCATTCATAAAAAATGTCTTTCCATTAGCAAAACGAATGGATGGTTGGATAGTTTGCTCATCCAACAACCGAGAGCAGCGTTGACCTTCAATTAAAAAACAATTAGCAATTTAGATTGTGCTCGTGAAATGGAAGAAGCTTTTGGCGAATTGTTGTGGGTGGGTGGTTAGTTTGGTCATAGAGAGCGTTAGAATTCATACTCCCGTCATGTTCTATACATTATCCAGGTAAACACGTTACTTCGTGTCCCCAAGGATGTTAACTGGTTTTAAGAGGTATTTCAATTTAGGACATTTTTTGAGCCGATGATGCTTAACCTGAATTTAACTTATCTTTCACTCAAATCGCACCATGGATACTTTCATTACGGGATTCTGTGAGTTTATCTGGATTTTTGTGGTCCACACGAGGAACGACTGACGCACGAACATGGGGACATTTATATCTTAATGTCGTGATAAGCTCATTTTGTATTTCGTGTGGTTTTCATCTTTTTTTTTTTAAAGTTTAGTGTTCCCTGTTTTTTTGGGATGCTGTTGATGGTTGAATCGATCACGTTCAACATGATGGCGTTCTTAATTTTAATAGTTTTCGTGATGTTTACATTGTTGCCTGTCGTCGTCGTCGTTCATCCTGTAGGCAATATTTGAACGTATACTACAGTACCGACACACAAGTCTGTCAATAGTCTATAGGGTGTGTTGACGAATTTGGTGAAAATGCGGCATGAACGGGTGATGGGTGCTATATCTACGAATTTATTACTTCGTCACAAAACAAAAGAGAAAATGAATTTTCAGCTCGAAGGGTGTGCATAATCCGCATGTTTGCATTGGAAAGCAATTTCAAATGTTTTTTTCAGTTTTTTTTTTAGGTTTTTGAAATTTTATTTTTAATTTGACGTTGGAATCTTTTTTGAGAGAATTTTGTTACATTGTATGTTTAATAAAACCCTTGAGGGTGTAGGCAGCAGACTTTGTATAATAAGTTTATACAAGTATTATTACATCCTCCCCCCCAACATAACAACAACAAGAACTTTTGAACAACTATTGTGAGGTTTTTAAAAACTGTGTTTTTTTTTAAGTTTCCTTTTTTTGTTTTTTTGTTTTTTAGAAGAAAGAAAAGTTCTAACAGAAGTTACATAGCGGAATAGAGAGGTTTCAGCTTCGTTAGTCGTGTTTTTTGTTTGTGTTTTTCTTAAGAACTTTTGTAATTAAATTCTGTAGTTTTCTCTTAAGGACACATTTTATTTTTTAAGGGTACCATTTTTATTTTAATAACTTCTTATTATGTCTTTAACCTTTAGTCGCAAGTATGTGTTTGCTTAGTGAAATAAAAAGGTGCTTAGAACACATTAATTAAATGGAAAATTGTTGAAATTAATTGACAGGGGTTAATAGAGAGATTTGTCTTAGTTAGGGCTGGTAACAATTAGAGATATGACGATACTTTTGCAATCATTTCAAAATTTAAATAAACGTTAGCTTCGTCTCTTGAAATGAGTCTCGCTTCAGTCTGGGAATCGTCGATAATTTAATTTTAAGTCTCGTCTCCTGTTTTCAAACAAACTCCCATAAAACAAATTTTTGGTTACAAATGTCACTTCGGAACAAAAAATCGAAAAAAATTGTACATTCATATATGTGGGAAATTTTGAAAAAATAAGAAAATTATAATTGTTCAGTAGATGTTCAACAAAAACGTTGTCATCTCATTATAAGAATATGAAAGGTTAAATTTTGAATCGAAAAGAATAATAGAGATTAACGAGATTGAAAGGAGTCTCATTTTTTGAAAACGATATCGGCCACCACCACGACGACGACGGTAACATATATTTACCATGACCGTTATTATTACCATAGACCTTATTTTTCACTTGACCCTAAAGAAAAAAATCAAAATGTGTTAGTTACAAGATTTTGGCGGCCAATTTTGATCACCTGTTCGAGAAATAAATCGGTCATTAAACTTTTCTTGTACAATTCACTGGTCGACAGACAAAATTCACAATTTTTTTCAAAATTTTAAATTAAACAATACTTTTGAAAATGATTTTTTTTGTCCTGAATTCGAACCTCACTTTATATTTTTTCCATCATGTCAGGATTTTGAAATATACCTCTTTAAAAATGTAAAAAAATCCATAATACGATATTTTTAAGTCTATAAGGTAAAACACACTACGGTTCCTAACAATAAATTTTATGATGATTTTGCAAAGTACAAATCTTTGTCTTCAAGGTACAATTTAAATCTCATTTAGATTTTTAAAAATATCATTAGTTTTGAATGGCTTTTGAGTTATGAGTGTTCATTTGATTCTATTATGATGTTTTGAAAAACCCTGAGTCTTATACTTTCATGGGTTTGAAAAACTCGTTTTAAAGTTATTTTTTGACGATAATTTTGAATCCGAACTTTAAATTTAGCTAATTATAAGCTAAAATTTAAAAAATACCCGTTTTCAACATTATTTTTATATTTTTTAAATATACGAGTATTTCAAAAACTTGATGTAATTTAAAATATTCAAGTTGAAATTCGAATTCAGGATAAAAAACATCATTTTAAACCATTTTTGCCTTTTTCTGTTAAAAACCATTTTAACATATGGTTCAACGTTTTTTGAAAGTCAATATGGGACAGGTTAAGACTCCCAATTAATGAGAAATGAAATACTGAAAATATTTAAACAGAATATTGAAGATGGGATTATAGTTTTTTTAGGTCATCGCAATTTTTATTAAAAAAAAGAGTACTTCACGAATTTACATAGCCTCAAAAAGCCTAAGCCTAATTTATGATGTTTTCCAAATTTTAAAAAAATGCTATCTCAAAAACTTTACGTAATAAAGTGATTTTGAATCGGATTCAAATTCTGACCAACAAAAACCTTCGGAAAAATATATTTTTTGATTGTCAGTTACAAAACCTTGCTGACTAGTGTTATGATTGTTTCGTTACTTTTGTAGTACGTTACCCCACGGCAACTCCGCCGTCTTTTATAAAACTAAATATCGTCTACATCAAAGTCTCTTAATTGCCATCCTATGTCAAATCATACCGCTTACAAAAAACCGCTATTGATTAAACATTAATTTATTTTCCGAACTCCAAATGCCAGAATCCTGGTTATAAAAGTTGTCTCCGAGGTGGATATGGGTTTCATCACTGAAGATGATTTATCGATGAAAATTCCAATAATTTTGTTGCAGATGATTGACTGGCTTGAGCTCTCATATTAAATGAACTTGAAATGCCTTAAGACATAAGTTTGTACGCACAGTTTTTCAATAGCTCAAATTTTTCCACCAGCTTCACTATTGTCGGCCATAGAGGTACTTCATGACTTGATGATGCTTTAGTCTTGCGAACTGTAACTTTTACCATAGTTCCATTTTAGCATTTGGCGTACTATTTACTTGTCAAAAATAGACAAAATGATATCTACTGAAAAACATTGAAACCTCTTCGAAAACCCAGAAATATAAGTTTAAAAAATCTACATAATAAAAAATTACGTATACGCCTTAGTGTACCAATAATGACTTTAAGTCGTTTTAAGAGAGCAAAACGCTTTTGTTATATGTTCTAATCAATCAAGGTAACATATTTGTTCATCTTCTTTTTCAGCTTAAAGTACATACATATATGTATGTCCACCAACAAATGCATGTCCATAAATTTTGTCTCAGCTTCTTGAAATTCATTTTATGTTAGCATCATTTTCAAGATGAATTCTAAGAATGCAATTCAATAAGACAAAGAACCATTACCACAAAATAAATCTCCCAGAATCCACTAAAAAAAAACACACACACACACTGCACTATGTGCTTATAGGTTAGGTAACGGAAATTCCTTCAAAACACAACACAATAAGTTAATGATCATTATCTTCAGCATCACATAAAAATGCTCAATCTTTGAAATACAAAAAATTCTGAAATAGGTCAATAGTGTGTGTCTTCGTGTCCAATTCCATAATGAGGATACCCATCGGATAAATTTAACCCAAACAAAAGATATACATACATATTATATATCTTAGCTATCATCATAATTATATGGGAAACTTAGCTCTGTTCCCTTTCCCCCTTCGGGTAAAATATCTCAAAACTCAACAGCTACATAGTTGTAAAATTAAAAGCATACCTCTATACAAAGAAAAAAAAATAGAAAAAAAAAAACTACACAAATGTCTTAAAAATAGCATCACGCAAAGTGCCTTCTCACGTAATGTCATATGCTGAAAACGCAACAGTGATAAAACATTGCTATAACGTTCCTCCTGTTGTTGTTGTTGTTGTTGGCTGTAGCTGCTGCGGTTTCAAGCGCCACATAGTATGAAACACACAACAGTAAAACTTTTGTCAGGAGAGATAGGGGAAAAACACTAACAACTACGAGTATACAACAACAAAATAAGAACAACTTTAATAATAGGTTATGTTCATAGGAATATTTAGTTCGCGGGTAACATTCCCGATCTCACTCGATTCCAATTTGAATTTCAATCCGAAACAACGCAATCCGCAAAATGTTGGTTTCTTTATAGATGTTAGTATCTACGCGAGTATCAACGAGTATTGTAACTAACCTATGTTTATAATTTTGTCTTCCATATCGAAGAGGTCGAATTGCTGTGTGTTAAGTAACAAACCACTGAAAAGTTGAAGTCTTTCATAGGTCTTACATTCGCAGCTTAAAGAGCATACAATCATATGTTTAGTAGCTATATGTATATACGTAGCGATACCGGGCTGCCTGCATTCCGGTCACGATAATGGCATTTTAACAATTCGCATTCACATTCACCAATCATCTATGTTAAAGGTAACTTTTTCTTCTTCGTTTTTCTACTCTTGCCATCAAATAAAAAAGGTAAACAAGAGAAGCACACTCCACGTCACAGGATTGGTGTCAGTTTTTTTTTTTTCCCGAAAAATCAAACTTGGGAATTCTTGACACTTGAAGTTCTATAATTTTAACGAGTTTCATGTTTCTTCGACAGTAAAAAGACTTTCATGTAAATGATAGTCATCTTAAGAAAAGAATGTTAATGCCACGCCCCCTGTCTGGCATATCACAAGTTTTCAATGTTTGAATAGAAAACTCCTCAACTTCTACCATTCTACAAAATTTTTCAGGAATTGGAAATATTCACTTAAATTGAGTCCAGTTATGAGAAAGTGGGAGGACATCACGCCCACTAAGTCGAAAATCGCGAAGTGCTTCCCTATTTTGAAGATCTGTCAGTGAGTGAATCACTCAGTCAGTTATAATTTTTAAAGTGTGGTATCCCAGGAAGCGTGGTTCATATCTTTAATTAGGCTAGAAAGTATCGCAAATTCAAAGTGTCTTACTTAATGGGGTTCCAAAGTTCAAAAGTTTAGAATATCGACTAAAATTTTAGTCCTCAATCAAGTGATTCGAAGTATAAAAAAAAATAAATGGTAAATACAAAGTACAATGCAAAACAAAGAGCATCATATACACAACATAACAAGGATCGGTTCTTGGTATTCGACATTGCTTTCTGGTCTTCAGTGCCACTTTTACAAAATTGTAAGCCAGAAATTTCAGCAGCAGAAGAAGAAGAAGAAGTAGCCAACCGTCCACAATCCGCAAAGCTAGACAGAGGTATCTATAGACCTTTAGCTGAAGACTACCAAGTTGAAAACGATGATGATGATGATGGCATCTTTGTGAGCTCGACTAGCTTTGGTATATTCCCCAAGGAAAACAGACAGAGACACTCATGTGTACCGCAATTAGCAAACCGATCCGATAAATTCCCCAAACACGACCGATATGACGACGACGACGACGACGCAAAGTGGATGCGATCGCGGCAGACGTCACGGTCGTCGTTGTCTTCGTCGTTGGTCGTTGGGTGCACACCGCAGTGCAGTCACTTGAATGACAAGATCCATAACCCATTCCACATAATGCTAACAACCTAGCCAACAATTTTATTTGAAAATTTTTAGGTTTTTTTAATTTTTTTATTTTTATCTGTCAGATAAAATTATTGGTGGATCCGGATGGCTTGGTGTGTCGGTGTGGATAACGTGTTAACAAGGTGCAAACAAATTGGACTTCAGTCAGTCCCTTGGGATTTATTGTAAATCTGTAAATTGAGTTTATTTTTATTATTTAGTTTATTGTCTTCTTCTTCGTCTTCTTGGTCTTTTGAAATGTCTTAAAGTTCATTAAATTTTTTATTGACTTAGTTCATGTCGAGTGGCATTTTGATTAGTTTTTTTTTTTTTTTTTGAAAACTCACTGACAGTTGAAATGACTAAAATGGTCGAGGTGTTAATTGTTTTTATTACCTAAGATATTTCTAGGTGATATTTTAGAGTCGTCAATTAAGATCATTAGAATGTGTCTAAATTTAAATTCGAAAATTAAAAAATCAGGAAAAAAAAATACAATAAAATAAAATACATTTAAATTTATAAAATGGGAGAAAATTGAGTTAATTAAATATTTAATTAAATATTGTTTAAAAAATATAAAATTTAAAATAACGTTCTTTTTTTAAACTAAATATTTTTATCTCACTTCTTTACTTGGATATTATATGGTCTCTTATTAATAGTTTTTTGTTTTTGACGTGTGGTTTTCAATCTGGCAATACTTTTTTTTGGAGTTGATCTTTCTGACAGCTGTCACTTGATTTATATTCATTTTTTTTTGTCATTTGGTAATCAATAGACTTACTCCTGAACACCGTTTGCAAATTGTGTAAATTTATTACCAAAATTATGGATCGGTTCAGGCGACGAGATGGCCACCGATCCCGATTTTAACAAGAAAGTTTTGTTCAGCGATGAAGCTCATTTTTAAATGAATGGGTACATTAATAAGAAAAATTGTCGTATTTGGAGTGATCATAATCTATAAGCCATTGTTGAGACGCAGACGTTACATTCTCAAAGAGTCACTGTTTGGTGTGCTCTATGGGCAGAAGTTCGAAATGGGTCTTCTCGGCTGGAATTTCTTCGAGCCAGCTGTTGCGATCATTTGCCCGAAATCATTTTTAAAACATAATGGCAAATCGTTATCTTTATAACAAAACTAAATTATTGTTGATAACATTAAATAATATGCCGTTTATATTTTCTTAAAAACCACACGTCTAAAAAAAACAGCCTCTACTTTTAGATAAACTGAAATAAAAACGGTTGACAAATTATATCAACCAACCAATCAAAAAAATCTTTTTATCAGAAATTGAAAAATCAATAATAAACATTTAAGTAATGTCAATATTTGAACTGTTAAGGTTTCTAATTTTTGACAGCAGTTGGTACCTACCTTAGAAATAACCTTTAATTTTTTTCCTTTTCTTTCAGGTAAGTTTACATTTCCACAGTAACGTAAAATTGAAATAAAGTTAATGTGTATATTGACTTACGATCGGGTTTGTATTAAAAATTTGTTACCTAAATTTTGTTAATATTTACACTCAAATACAAAAAAAAAACAAATAACCTTCAAACTTAGGATCAATAAACCATAAGTAATCCGGGATCTATAAGTAGAGTGTAGGCTCTAATTGTGTCAAAGAATTTATATTTTAAATATTTGCAAAAATACTTAACGTAACTTCATTGAATGCTTGCATTCATATACATATTTATGTAAATGTAAACTTACTTATATTTTAAATTTCCGTTCCGCTTGTTAAATTTTCTAATTTGTATTTTCTGTTTTATTTACAAAAGGTTTGGTTCGTCATAAATGTTTGTTTTACAAATAAAGCTGTTTTACTAATTAATGTTTAACAAAGCAATTCAATATAATATTGAAACATTTGTTAATTGTCATTTACATAATATATTTAACAGTCGGAAAGGTAGATACAATTTTGACTCTATAATCGATAGAGAAATGAAAGTGAGTTTATTTAAACTCGAAACATTTTTTTTTTTTAATTTTGGACAGACGTGTTATTGTTTTCAAAACGTATTCATAAATCTCGGTCTTTTTACTAAATAACCTGACACTGACAGTTCGGTTGTTAGTTTAAAGGTGCGTTCAATGCGACTTAATATCAATAAAATACCAATACCAATAAAAAAAAAAACAGTAGTGGACCTAAACGTCTCCCTTAAGGAACCCCAGATTTTTGTATAAAAAACAGTGACAGTAATTTTCTTCATTAATCTACCTAATTTGGAAGAAATGTGAAGTTAAGGTTTTGAAAAGAGAACGCACCCTTTTCGATTAAACGTAATGATAAGGTAGTTCGTGTTCACAGTAGAGCTGCAATGCCCAGAAAAGTTTAAACAAAATTTGTCATTTAGTTTTGACTCAAAAATCAATTATTATTTCAACTTAATTATAAAATTATAAACGAATTAAATTAACACAAATGAAATATCATTCACTTATTAATTTTGTATTATCCCCGGAAATGTATCTTTCAAGTGAGTACGTGCAAATATTTTTTATTGTCATCTTTAAATGAATTAAAAAAAAAAACAACACTTATCTACCAACCAACTTTTGATGTTAATCTTTAATTATAATCTTGTTAAATCCTACTTCCAAATTAATACCACAAATCCAATCAAATTAGTGACAATTTAAAAGTGATTCCACATCCAAAATTTTTGATTAATCTCCTAACACCACTTTGAACAACACAACAAAACCCAGACCACCATTCAAAGAAGTTTAATTACCCCTAGGCATTGCTATATCTAGCATCAGTCATCACTCTTCAATCGTCAGTCTTCACACACACGTTAGCCAATAAATAGTTTCAAAAGAAACAGCTAATTTACACTCATTCAAAAGATCTAAGATAAAACGATTGAAATTGAAAAGAAACCAAAACAAAAAAAAAAAAAAACCGGTAGCGTGCGAAACATTTATTAAATTAGGTTAACTGTCACTCACTTGACAACTAAGAAATACCACCATAACAACTCAGTTAACAGAGAATTGTTTCATTCAAAAATATAGGAACAATGTAACAATAATTGAGTTGGCATAAATACAAAAAAAAAAACAAACAACGAACATAAAGAAACTTCAAACCAAAAATTATTATTTCATTCACACAATAATTGTAGCTGTCTAAAATTTACAAACATAATACAATGAACTGTCAAGAGATTGAAATGGGTATAGACAATTTACGTCAGTTTGCCAAAAAAAATTGTAATTTTTTTTTTCTCGCACATTTTTAATATTTGATTTCCAAGCACGATTTTTGTGGTCACTGTTTGGGAGATTTCTATTTTGGGAAATTTGCAAACATTTAAACTACACAACTTTGTTTACCATAAAAAAAATTGCGCACTGCATTACCTATTTCTTTTGTAATCGTTTTTACCGACTTTGAAGAACTGCAAAACTGCAAAAAAAAAAAAACGGGACAAATGGGTAATGGCGCTTCAAATTAAATTTGTATTGTAATAATTTACAAGTGAATGTTACAAAATCCGATTTTAAAAAACCCACCCACAGTCCACACGCCTCCAAAGCTAATGAAGTGATTCAAATTTAAAATCACGATCAGTTTTTTTTTTTTATAAAATTCATTTCACTGCATAGACATTGTTCGATGCCGGGAAGATAGTTGTCGGCATGTCGTTGGAGTGTTTGATGTTGATCTTTTGTCATTAGAGGAATTAAAAAATTTAATCCAAAATAAGTCAACAAAATTGCAAAATCTGACAGAGGAACAGTGGGAAAGTTCCAAGGTGCCATGTCATGTGATCTTTAAATGGTGGATTTTTTGAAAAACAAAAAGATCTGTCAGTTGCGGTATGCCACAAGGCAGTGTGCTTTCCTCTATTCTTTTAAAGCTAGTAGTCAATGAACTTTAGATAAGGAGAATTTAAGAGAAATTGAATTTGAGAAAGACCTATGCTAAAAAAGTTAAAAATTTCAATTTTCTCTTTGAGAAAGCAAAATGTTCTAGCTGTGAAAAACAGCTGTCAAAAAGTGATGTACGTTCTTTTTTAAATAGTTTACGTTGAGGTGCACCACTTTCCTATATTTTATATCTGCTTTAACAAAAAACAAATTGAAGAGAGATTGAGCCTATATGTTTAGTTTTGTTTTGACACTTTGTAAAGATAAGTAGTCTCATATTGTTAAAATAATATTCAAAGTTGATCAAATCTTCCAGTTCAGAAATTTAAAATTTTGAATACTCTTGGAATTTTTGGGGACTTTTCTCTCTTCTTTTCTATTCTATTCTCTATACATTTATGACAGCTGTCATTTGCTATATTTGGGAAGTGATACCAATTTCAGTGCTCCCAAGTAAAACCAATTTGCTTACATTTCTAATTTTATAGGTTTTTCGCTAAAACTAGATTTGTTCGGTAAACGAAAAATTTAGTCAATAATAATCATTCTGTCAACTGTTTTACCATTCAAAATCATTAAACGCCATCTCTGTATAAAATAGCCTTTAATTAAAAAAATGCTCATAATTTTTTAATATAAGTTTTGTGTAAATGGAATTGTTTTTACTTAAACTCATCAATTTAATTTTATGATTTATCCAACTTCTAATGCAATCTTTCCCACCGTGTTACGGGATACAGATCACAAGCCCACGAGAGGCGCCGCCATTGTGCTTTGAGCTACGACAACTCGTTATTATGATGTAAAAGCTTCTAAATTACAACAACGTTTCAAACGTATAACGTTCTTGTAACTCATTTGAATTTTGCCGCCACATTTAGATTATTTTTTTGTTGTTGTTTTCATTTGAAATACACATAAAAAAGAAACCAAAACAACGGTATTATCTCAATTGTAAATCTGTCAGTTGTGTTGTATAATTAAAAAGAAAAAAAAAATTCTCGTTGGCGTAGCATGTTTATTTATTTGTTGAATGACTTCAATGTAAGTCACGTTCAAAGTTGCATGAACTTTTCAACACATCATGCACATCATTAAAAGTCAAGAGCTTGATTTATGCAGATTGATAACAGCAACAATCAACATAAAAAAAAAATTGTTGTCATCAGTGTGGCTCTGTGGCCTTATAATAACCTGGTAGAGGATAGATTGCTTTCGATAGAAACAAAATAATTAAAAGGTGTGGTTGATATGTTTTTTTTTTTTTTATTTGTGTAAATTTAATTCTATGAAGTTACAAATTTAATTAAAATTTGTCATTTCAAAATGTCAGCTTTATGGTTCATAAGTCATGTTAAATTTGCTCTCTTGAAAGGAGACAATTGACGGTCAGTGCTTGACTTGAAATTGACTGTGGCACATGACACTTGATGAGAAACGTCAAAAATCAGATTGATTTGAACTTGTCATTCAGATTTCTTACTCTCACTATGAGTGAATTGTATAAAGCTGTCACTTTTTAATTTAACTTCCCAAATGTTCATTGTGTACCTAAATAAAATGTAGGTAGTAAAAATGTTAGAAAAAATTAACAACAACATTGCTACCTACATAAACACGATACCCTATAAAATTGTCAATTCACACTTCTTTACATCAGTTGTTGTCTTTCTATCGATTGAAACAATATCTCCGATCAAATTTCCTCTTGTCAATACAGCTGGGCTTCTGTTTCTATAGAATATTGCCACAAGCCGGTTGAAAATAAGACCATAGACTCACAGGTCCCAAAAGACCCAGTTATATACAAGTCGGATAGGGTATGTAGTTAATTTCGAAACTGCTCAAGTTATACAAATATATACACATCACAATAAGTCATTTGCCATTTGCCAATCGCCATCATGCCCAAAGTCCATCGACTTTGATGTTGTGCCTTGATGTCAATATGGTTTGTATTGGGAATTCAATTGAAACGCCTGGCCCTCGTATAAATAATTGGACTGAATACAGTTTTACTTAAATTACCAAAACACATTTGCAATCGAAATGAAATTTGATTTCCCACATCAATTTTGTTTGTTTGTTTGACTTTTGGTCGACATAATGATTGTGTTACAAATTTGACTTGTCAAAATGGCTAACAAGCTTAGTTCCCATGATGTGTATAGAATGACATATATTTATGACCAATTTGACAGAAACGAAACGGCTTATGACATTAATTTCTAAAGAAAAATGCCGTTAGCCAAAAGAATTTCTCCGGATCTGTCAGATTTTTTTTTTTTTTAATGACAATCATGATGAACGATGATGATGATGTGTTCCAGTGATAAAGAATGACAATCCCAGAATTTTAAATTTCGAGGGAACCTGTATTAACATTGTTCCGTTGGTTTGGGGTTCATTGGACGTGGATTCAGGAAGCACGTCGTCGATTCCAGACATCCAGAGTCCCAGACAGAGTCACGGTAATAAAATACCTTCCTATCGGGGAATGACTAATTTTTGCCGAACATGCTATATTCCGTTTGTATGTCAACGACGTGTTTTGTTTGATTTAAAATATATATACGTAATCGTTTTGTCAGACAGACAGAACCCTTTGGCGTTGCATCGTGCGTCTTCGTTGGAACTTTATGCATGTATAGATTTAAAAAACCATTTGGCAGTCTGCGATTTTTCATTTTTGGATATGTTGAGTGCTTCCTTCTTTTTCAAACTTCACTCTCGTCGTCGTCACTCGATTATACCCTATCCCACTAAGTTCAAGGGGGAACAAAAAAAAAAGGAACAAAGAGGAAGTACTTACCAACAGCGGGAATAGGCTCCGGGAGATTATAAATCAATTATGGAATACTCCATGGGGAATAAATTATATACGCGTCTCATGGTGAAGTTATGCTGTTTGACTGAATAGAGTGATGGCGGATTAGGGCCGTATTTGGGCCTTGAGTCTTTAAGTCCAAGTCCCAAATTCAAAGTGTCAAAACTGGATTTTTTATTTGTTGTGTTAAATTTAGACCTAAGGCCTTAAAAATCGGGCTTTAATCAGTGGGTATTCTCGTGCGCCTTAAATTCAATAAGTATGCCTCTCCTGTCAAGACTATACGTATTCAGTCTAACACCATTGTCAACTGATTTCAAATCTGAAGAAATTACTTACAAAACTAAGTTTCTTTCAAGAGTGATTTTCGAATGTTGAATATAAAAATACAATCGCCTTGTTTTTTGCAAACCAAATACGCTCCTGCCCTAAAACTGATGCGAAATAAAAAAAAGGGAGAGGAATGGCTTTTGTAATGATGTTGGCAATGGCAAAATATAGCTTTTAGGATGTGAAGACGATAATTGGATTGATTCTGCATGATGAAGGAGATTCAATTAAGGAACATCATTCTTGGTATACTATTTGTTAAGAAAGGTAATACATATACATTTAAATGGCATGGCAACTAAGAGCAACATCATATATACCTTTAATAAAAGTCTGCTGTATACAGACACGATACCTAATCAAGTTAACTAACAACGACAACAACAACAACATCAAGAGATGATTTATCTTCCATCAATGATGAACTCAACATAATTCAATTTATCATTTTAAAATTGACATAATAATTGCATTGATAATTTTAAATAGTCAATTAATATGCAACAGTGATAAAATATAAGATTGAAAAGTTAACAATTCTTGACACATTCTGATAAATGTAGAAAAAAAAACTTACATGGCAATGATGCAGGTTACTACACATACATATATTGGCAAACTGTCATGCCTGGCAGCCAAGTAGTCGCAAATAAAGTGACGTAAGTGCAATTATTGAAGTAGTTTAAGCATCTTAAAATAGCTGAGGTGAGAAAAACTATATAAGAAAAGTTTACAAGCGTTGCGTTGGTGAGGTCATGTTCTAGTTAAACAATATGAATTCAGTTACATACTTTCTGATCACATTTTAAAACAACATTACAAAAAAAAAGTGACATTGATTTGAGTTTTTTTTTTTGTAATGCAAGTGTTTTTCTATTTATGGATTTAATTCGAGCAAAAATAACTTGTATCGTTTATTGAACTTATTTTACATGTAAACAAGGTGAATTACTTGATATACTTGAGATCTTGAGATTATTAGGTTTTTTATTTAAAACTTGAGAAAATCTGAAAATATGAGAGGTGATTTTGATTTTTTTTTTTTAAATAAAAAATTAAATTAAAAAACTCAATTCAGGACTTAACAACTGTAAAGAAATTCATATTTCGTCAAGTTCTCCAAGTCTTTAAAATCTTGAAAAATGTATCACATGGAACTTTAAACTGTTCATTTGAGAAATGAGAAAATGATGAGGCTATTAGTTCGGATCCAATTTTCAACTCCGAAAGCACCAAAAATTGTCCCAAAAAGTTGAGAAGGGGGTAGGGAGTTGATTTTTCCTAAGGTCTCGACAAATATTTCTTTATATTTGCTCAAATTGTAAGACTTTTTAGCTCCATTTCCACATATCAAACAAGCGAAAAAATAAAACGTATAAAAAACACGTATACGCCACAGTGTACTATTCCAATATCGTTTGCGTGAAGTTTTTAATAAACTTAAAAAAAAATAAAAGACTATATTAATTATGAATAAGAAAAATGTCAAGACTTACTATCTTTATTAAATCCAGTAAGCCAAAGATAATAAGAAAAAGTTAAGGATCTATGGTGTCGACAAATAGCACATTTTAATTTCTAACACTTTTTTTTTAACTTCCCATAGGGAGCTATTGTAATCGGTGCGATTTTTTCAAATTGAAATTTTTGACAATTCTGGACGTTTTAAGGTTAATAGTATCTAAATCCGTCATTTTTGAGAGATGTCTGTGTGTGTGTTCGAGATACCATTTTTCGTCCACGGTATCTCAAGAACGAGAAGAGATATCGACTTCAACTAAATTTTGTCCGACAGGTTATAACTTCAAAAGAAGCTGAAAAGACTTTCATAAAAATTTGTCAAGCGGTTTTTTCACAGTAGAAGTTTAAAAAAATAGTGTAAATTTTGGTTGGTCGCAAATATCTCAGAAACGGAAAATGCTATTGACTTCAAATAAAGTTTATTGTATGAAATGTGATGTGATACACATTATGTATAAATTTGGTAAAAGTTCAACATACCGTAATTTTTTTTTAAATTGAAAAACTAAAAAAAAAAATGTTCGGCACTCAAATATACTATGAAGTAAAAATTATATAACCTTCAAATTAATTGTTTACTATGTGCAATGACGTTTTAAACATGTGGTAAAATTTTGAAAAAAATTCAGTTGATAATTTTTTTTTTCAAAAAAGTAAAAAAGTGAAAAAAATTCTACCGAAAATTGGTAAAAAATATTTTTTGACTTGAATATCTCCAGAATGGGCAACGATTTATTCATGTTTATACAAAATACAATTTTATCAATATATGCTACAATTTTGACAAATATAGAATTGACAGTTTTTTTTTTTGGAAAAATAAATATTTAAAATGAAATTTACCGAAGAGTGTCAAAAAATGTTTGTCTGCTTAATTATCTTCAGCAATGATGTTGACTTCAAATGTGTTTTTTTTGTTTTCGTTTTAATGCATTTGTCAACAATACCTTAATGATAAAATATTGACGAATATCAAATTGACATTTTTTTTACGAAAAATTAAAGAACTACAAAAAGTTGGTAGACAAAGCCTGATAATTTTTTTGTTAGTAAAATTTTTATCAATTAATATCAAAATTACGAATAAAACAATTACAGTTTGAAGAAAAATCTACAAGTTCAAAAGAATTGACAAATTTTTTTTATGCTTGATGACAGCAAGGGGACACTTGATGGCTTTTTATTGTGACACAAAAACTTCAATAAAAGTCATTTTTATAAAGTAAAATGAGAATTTATAAGTGTGGGTCGCACCCAGCCTCTTTTTTTGAATGTAATGAGCTATTTCAACAAGTAATGGATTCATAATTAAAAAAAAAAAAAAAAAAACATAAAATCAATATTCAGTTGTTCCAAAATTCAATTCACCAATAGTTCCAAATCTTAATGATAAAGTGGACTTTGTGTAGGGGAAGTAAAACTGTTCATATTGGAAACACCCTGTCTCTTTAAATAAATTTTGGAACCTACATATATATCAAATTAAGCATTCCATTCAAGATAATTTTAAAACCCAAAATAAGTTAACCCTTGTCGAAACAATATAACAGTGCCTATACAATAAACTCAAAATCTTATCAGCCTAGGCACCGTTTTGAGATAACATCAATCCAATTTTATACTTTTTGGCCCATGAAATATTTTATCATACAAAAATATTTCGCCATTTCATTAAGTCTAAAGTAACTTCCCGTGTTCTTTGTTATTATTTTTTATTTCATTTTAGTGTCGGTCTAGTTTCGGAACTATTTGAATCAATTCGTTATTTCAGTGTAATTCATAAATTAATTCGAAGAAATGTTAAAAAATAGATATCTTTCAAAAATATCACTCGTGTATTATTATAGTTAAATCTGAAACAACTGCAACTAACTCACCTAACAGTGTTTGTTGGATTATGGTTACAAAATTTATTATTTTGCAACATCAAAAGCCACAAAATCCAAATAAACCAACAACGATACGATAACATAGATAAAATATAAACTCAGCTAAGTTATTGTGAAAAAAAATAACCAAAAACCAAGAAAACAAAGATACAAATCAATGTTTACTCCAAAATCCAATCAAACCAACAATTTGAATAACAGATGGCGTCCCAGTCCAACAACGGCCGAAATGCTTTACGAAGAAATATTCGGGTAAATATCTTTTTACGAATAAAAACGGATACAAAATGAATCCAAAACTACATAGAAGATACAGAGATAGACGAGGAAGATGAAGATAAAGACTTCTGCAGAATCTCATCTTCTTCGCATCATCCTTGTATTTATCTATACGAGAAAAAGATACCTACTCCATTTCCTCAAAATGAAATCTTCATAAATAATTAGACCATAAATAATTGAAGATTTACTTTGAATTAGATGCACATTATTCATTCAGTACTCGTATGCGTGCCTCATTTTCGACGCCTGAAGAATTCAAACAGAACATAAACACACAGTTGGGGTAGAGCGGGTATCTGTCACCCTTAATTTGTATCTGAAGCGCGTTACACGCCCAAATGAGATCGTTTTGAGATTTTACTTCAATATAAAAACTCTGTGTGGTGTCTACTTAAAGTAGGGAGGAGGGGGGTGGTCGATTTTGTTCACAAGTGCATTATAAAAATATTGAAGAAAGATGTTGGTGGGCAAGTCATATCTGAATTCTGGCAGAATTATGATCATTTCCATTTCCAGAGAAGAGAAAGAGATACTTTTCTTTCCATCTTTCGGTAAATTCGAAAATCAAATTAAAGTGAAGAGATTTTAATTAAAAACCGAATCCAGAAAATTTTTCTTCTTATTTCTTCCCTAATGTGCCTGAGTTTGAGTATAATGTGTTGTGTATGATCGCCCAGGAATCATCATCATCATCATCATCATGCAATGATTAATCATTTGATTTATGAATATTGCAGTTAAATTGTATTTTTATTGCAGTTACATTCGAGTCATTGTAAATCTTCATTTAAATTATACCGGGAAGAGTTACACTCCATACTTTGGATAGAAAATGCATCCAATTTAATCAAAATTAAGTGTGTAAAGAGCGTCTGCGAATGGATAAATATATTACTTTTTTTTTGGGGGGGGGGAAGTATAGCTAAAGTCTCCATTCCTATGGTGATGGTGGTGCGTTTCAATAAATCTTTCACTTAGATTGGAGATTTATAAGACTAAATTCATTAGAATTTGTATGTTGCAATAGATTTGATGGTATTTTATGCGATGCTAAATGTGATTACATATTCTAACAGGCTTGTAATTGATATGGAATTTTAATTTTGTCAATTTTTTTTTGGTTAATCGGAGGTTTAGCTTAAAAAAAATAAGATGAAACGAAACTAGTAAAATAAAAACTATCTCCGAAACCGAGATGATACTTTGTGCGTTTGAATGCAATTTCTCGAGACTTTTTTTATTTTTTTTTTCTCTGTAAGATACCGATTTTTTAGCTTCGGAATGCTTTTTGAACGAACTCGTTATTAAATTGTCAAATTTGAGGGATCGAAATTTTTCTCCAAAAGATCAATTTATTTCATTAACCTGTCACCCCAGAAAAGACCGATTTTATAATTTGATTTTGACATTTGAAGTCAAAACTATTGGGTTTATTGTTAGAAGACTCGGGTCAGATTCAAAACTGACACATCAATATAAGACTAACAAAAGTATCGTCAATTATTTTCATATAAATGTGAAAAAAACTACAAATCAATGACTACAATTCTCTTCAAAAATATTAGATAGTTACGATAGTAAAAACACAAATTCCGCGCCTAACATTTCCATATATAAACACCTGGCGACTGACAGTTTGCGTTTGGCGGAAAATACGTGCATCTAAAAAAATTATAATGTCTGTCTGGCAAAGCATTTCCAACGAATGAATTCTTGATGAGGTTCCACAAGGTTGCATCCTAGTACCTATATTGTTTTCAAATCAGAATTGCAGCTTTTTTTCACAGTTGTAGGCCTCGGAAGGTGTTTAATATGCAGATAAGCCTACTGAAGATAATTAATTCCTTGATTTTTAAAATTCTGTCTAAGAAGCTACTCGGAAAAGTTGTCAATTTTACACAAGAAGCATTGGAAATTCTCTCCAAATTGTAACAAGATTGAGAATTGTTAAATATTACTTTCTCATCTACTGAAGTATAATAGTTGAGTTTTTATTTGAAAGTCTTTCAACTTCCATTAAACCTTCTAATCCACAATTTTCGTCTCTGCATATGCCTTGTAATTTACCCCACCATAAAAGTCAATGCTATCAAACTTCTATAATTTCAAATGACTTATCAATTTGGTCTTCAATAATAAAATTTTGTAATTTTTGAATTGAAAATAAAAAAATAGAAAACCACCTCCCAAAGGTACACATACCTACTTAAAAATTCCCAACACGATTTTAAAATTACAACCTCATAACTTGACTAAATAACTTTCACATGTCATTTGCGCTATACGAAGAAGACTGATGTCAGAGTTAGTTTTCATTTTATATATACGACGAGTAAATTGGCATTGTTCGATAAAACGTGACTAAACTATCTTTATCATTCTATCTATGTATATATCTATATGAAGAACTAGCTTCATAAATTGAAACTAATTTCCCGCATGATTCTTCCAATAACAATATAAAAAAAATTAAAACAATAATAAATAACACCTGCCTGGTGTTTTGCGATCACCTTATCATAATCGACAACCATAGCTGTCAAACTCAACCTCACTTTATATTCGAAAATTAACAAAAAACCAACAACAACAAAACCATACACCTTGTCATAAATCAATTCATATTTTGATAGATATACATTTTTGCATTTTGTTGCTGATCCGAATAATGCATGAAGACGACGAGAACAACGAGGACGAGGACGAGAACGAGGATGACAACAACAACGACGACGACGGATGTAGACTACGACGCGACGCAATGACAACGCGTCCCGGAATGTTACCCATAATAATAATAATCTTTGATTGACACTCAAATTGAATATCAATTTCAAATCATCACATTTTTGTGCTGTGGTTGTGTTTTTGTTTTGTTTTTCCCTTTCGTTTAAAATACGGGGAACATTTCTCTAATTCGCGGAATTTCTCTCATCGTATCAAATGTCAAATGTCATAATCACACGTGTCAGATGAGATGTGATATAAATCCAAATTGAATTCCTGTCAAATTATATCCATCATCAGATTGAACAATCATTGCATTCAATTACATAACAACGCACAAGGAACAGAACACACCCAGAGACGACCGATGCGACGACAACGACGCCAACCAGAAAACGTGACAAATAAAAATATCTTCGATTTTCGAATTCGAAGAAGAAGTCGCGACACCAAAATTCCTACATATACATATTCAATGACATTCCATACAAAGTACTATACACTACACATACTCGTATACTTTGTGCGAGTACAGCAAAGTGACATGTCGTCATCGTGGTCTCTGTCATGGCTGCTGTCATCTTGCGACATCGCTGTTAATGAAGAAATGTTTGAGCAAATTCCAAGATGTCAAATCAGGCAACCATCCGAACATAACTAAATACCGTATGCATCATCAAACGGCCGACTATCCGAACCGAACCTCTTCGTCGTCGTCGTCCTCGTCATCCATTTTGCCCAGCCCCATCAGACTCGATACTCGTGGTACTCAAGGTACTCGGTATGTCTTGCTGTCGAAAGTACTTTCGAAACTATAAATATTCAAAAGTAATGAGATGAGAGAGCGTGGAAACAATGACATGGTGCTATGCACGTGCCATAAGTCACAGCATTTCGAATGTGAAATTATTCTGTCTGCGGATTTGGTTGGATGTGTGAGAGTGTGGCGTGTGTCGTGTGCCGTTCTTCGGGTGTCGGGTGTGTTCTGCCGATGATGTTCAATGTTGATTCTGACGTTTGTGCCGATAGGCAATGCGGTAGCGGTATCTAGTGTTAACCCCCCCAGCCTTAGATTTGGGGTCTAGATGTCAACGCACCACATGCAACCGTCATCGTTTTCATTTGAGAGCTAGAGCACCACCATCATCATAATCAACGGTGGTTTATGTCATTTTTACGGTTGATTATCTTGTGATGCTTTTTTTTTTTTTGGTTGTTGTTGTTTTTCTTTTAATCAACATTTGTCGGGTTATTGCTGTGGGGAGAATTAGGAGCAGAGGAGTATGATGGTATACAGTGGGGTTAGTTTGACTATAAAAAATCCCAAATTTATGAGAGTGAATTGAATGACTTATAAATAATGTTGATGTTGAAGTTCGAGGAAACATGTTGCGTTTGAAATGTGTACGCATTGAACTTGACGTTCATTTTCGAGGTTATCCTCTGAATCGGTCATTGATGTGAAAAAAAAAGAAGTGGACTAAGGAAGCAAATTTCTTCAACATGTTGTTAGCATTGATACTGTATAAATTATTAATTTTATGGAGACTTTGACTTGGGAGGAATGATACAGAGGGAACACAGGGAAAGTGTGACAAAACTATTTGACATGTATGAAATTCGGAAAGTGCCTTGACAGTCAATGGAAAATGACAGGTTTGACATTTCTCTTATAGTTATTCTTGTGTTATTCTATATTTACCTAGTCCTAATGTCCATTTTGACAGATTTGTTTTGTGTCAATTATCTATAGATATTTCAAGTGTCAGAATGGCAATTTTTTTTTACCATTCATGGCTATCATGATTTAAGCTTCGGTTCGCTAAAAGGATTCATAATTTTGTCATTACTATCAGGAGGTAAAATATTTGAATTAACTTTTGACTGAAAAACACTTTTGGCAAACGAAGACCTTAATGACTCCACTGTAAATTATTTACATATATAAGTAAGATAGTTTTTGCACAAATTGGTAATTTGTCTTCAAAGGGCCCAAATAGACCCAAGATGTCTTGCTTGGAATTTACATTAAGTTTTCACCTTTTGCAATTCGTTCCTTGTTTACTTTGCTCGGAGTAGAAGACGAGGTGCACATTCACACGCACACATACCTAATTGGGAATGTCATTCGGGAAGAGTTTTTTTCCATGGACGGGCAGGCGGTGGTAAGGCAGTCCCATGATGTCTTTGAATTGGCAGAGCAATGATGCTGCACACCCGTCCAATCCGTTCCTTGATGTCTTATTTTTTTTGTCGTAGTCGTCGGTCGACGCCGCCGACAGACGACGCGACGTTGTCGAGATTTATCCATATGGATGCATTCTGGCAAATCTTAATTGCCTAATGCGTGCAATGGACTTCGACTTGGGGAATTTCACGTTGGACTTGAGGACTGTGACGATGATGACGATGACGATGATGTTGATGAGACACAACAAGGAGGAACTTCTTTGGCAATTTGGCAAATGGTCCAGCAAACTCTGTAGATGAGTGAGGAAAGATCCAAAAAAATGATAAATGAGCTGCCAATTTGGCCGAACGACGACTGACAACGAAGAAGAGCCGCCAACTGTGCTGTTGCCCTATAGGTGTAGGTAGGTAGGCTTAGTCGGTGGCGATGTACAGTGGTACCTTCTTTATATGCAAGCCGGCAGGAAGAAGATGTTTGTTTAGTTGGTCGACGGTTTTTGTTGTTGTTTTGGTTGTCACTGTCGACGACGATGACAGTCTTGGACTTCATATGGAAAGTTGATGTTGATGAAGAGCGTTTGTCAAATGGATGATGATGATGACGATGGGAAATGCTGGGGAGATATGCAAGGCTACACTCATTTATGTCAACAGAACTATCGCATAAACTCATCAACATGATGATAATTGTGATCATCAGTGATGATTGAGGCGATCTGTGATGTTTTCTCCTTTGGTCTTTGACGAATGTTTTTTTTTCGTTTTCTTGTACCTCCTCGAGATGAGATTGATAATTTCAGTGAATTCAAATGAACTGCAACGACACGGTCGGCGACGACGGATCAACTTCAAAGGAGCTTGATCGGGTTTAAGGTACATAAATTTCATGGTGAATGAGGAAGTTACAAATTTTATAGCATATCGAGTCAAATAATCATCATAATTAGAAAAATTAATTTTTAATATAATTGGTTTCACCGAGGAACAAAATATATGAACGTATTCCCGAAGATGTAGCAAATTGTTGTCAAAGTCTTTGAAGTTAGATTTGTTGCAAAATAATGTGGGGTAAAAAAATTGTATTTGAAAAATTTTACGACCAATTAGTTTAAGCAGGTGTTCCTTAAGGTTGCAACTTTGTATTTTAATTTCAAGATCTTGAAATTAGTTTAACGATAGGAAATGAATCAATGATAATAACACCCAGTGTTTTTTTTTCAAATTTGAAATTTGTTCGATTTTTTTGCACTAAAAATTTCGAAAAGTTTCTGTGATTGCTTGGAAAATATTTGTGTATTAACTTTTCTGAAAAGTTTGATAACCATATGAATGAGTCTAACAATGAAAAGTTTAACTTTAAAAAACGCAAGACAATTCCAAATCTTCTTAAAAAACTGTGACTCCAAATCAAAATATTGTTTGAATTTGAAAAAACTGACGGACATTGGGAATTTGAAAAACATTTCTGATTTTAGAAGTTTCTTACAAATGAACTTGACCTAAGGGTAGGAAATTTTATTTTAAAGACACGTGACTTCACATAACCTCACAAAATAGTCCGGCAGTGTTAAATTGCACGATTTTGGAGGCAGGTCCATGACGAGAGATAACGCGCTCACTAAAAGTTTCCTTCAAGGAATTGATTGTTTCGTTGACTGTATGGCATGTAGCATGTAGCGCCATCTTGTTGGCAACCAAAGGCAGTCCACATCAACATCCTCCAATACAGACAGGAAAAAGTCATTAATCATGACTCTATAGCGTCCCCATTGACGTGTAACATTATGGCCGGCTTCATTTTTGAAGAATTATGGACCAATGATTCCCTCTTCCCATAGAACACACCAAACAGTGACTCTTTGAGGATGTAACATCGGCATCGGTCGGTGTCTCAAAAATGGCTTGTGGATTATGATCACTCCAAATACGACAATTTTACCCATTCATCCAAAAATGAGCTTCATCGCTGAACAAAATTTTCTTCTGAAAATCGGGATCGGTGGCCATCTTGTCGCGCGAAGAGATCCATTGTTATGGTAATGAATTTACACGATTTGTAAACGTTGTTCAAAAGTAAGACTATTGATTGTGAAATGGCAAACCAAACTGAGTATAAATCAATTGACAGCTGTCAAAAAGACCAACTCCGAAAAAAGAATTGCCAGATTGAAAATCACAAATCTAAAAAATCAAGTTTCTTTCGTATTTAAATATACTGTAACCAATGTTGACAGTCAAATTAACATTACCAGGAGTAATATGGCGACAATTAAACGAATTATATCGTCCATAAAATTTTTAGGCGTCAACTTAAAATATACGTAATCGTATTTATCAATCTAAAATTCCCAACCAACAATTCCTCACCAAATATGGTGTAGCACAAATTACATGATATCTTACTTAATATCCCGTGTAATTAAAGAAGTCAATTAAAATCTCCTTATAAGAAACTACTTCAAATCCAAACAATATGTTGTACCGTACATCTGAGACTATTGTTCTCAAAATACAAAAAAAAAAAACAACATATTATTTAAACAAAAGAATAGCAATTTTCATATTTTCATATCGTGTTTATCCACTTAGCGCGCGTCTTTTATCCATTTGAACCTTTACCAGCATCTCGAGTTGAACATACATACGTAAAATTAAGGCTTGAGCGATTGTTGTACGAGAGAATAAAAACACAGATATAGAAAGACATATATGAACGAGTACAGGTGAGTTTGAAGCACCTCAAAATGGAAGCGTTAATTACATAAAGGTATTTTCTTACCGCATTGGGTTACCGACACGACATGTACTAGAGCCAAGCCAAGTCAAGCCCATCTAAGACACCAAAGAGCTCGGAGTTGAGCTAAGCTGAGCGGGACTGGGTATCAGAAACTATGCCCTGGGATATTTGTTCTCCAGAGTAATTTACACAAAATTACACTGCAACATTAACGAACTTGTTGAAAATGCTGATTCATTTTTAATAGAACAATAATTTTAAGATTTAATTTATAAAAAAAAGTATCTTAAAGATTGTTTTTTTTTTGTTTAATTTGTTTTCAGGCCATCTCGACCGGTACTAATGGATGTATCGAGAATACCTGCGGTCAGTTCGTCACACGATTGCGGTTCACTGTCAAGAGTAGTGATGGTCCGGAAAACTGATCAACGTCTGATTAACCATAAAAAACCTCATAGTGTGAGTATGAATTACAAATGATCATCTTTATTTTTAAATTGAAAATTTATTCGTGACTTACATACAAACATACACCTACATAATATGTACATATTGATATAAAGATATTACATCTTTTAGCTACTTAAGTGTGTTACACATTTTGACTCTTAATAAATTGTTGATAAATTGATATGAGCACACATTTATACACTTGTGTATATGTCATATGGAATGTCAAAAGGGGGAATTATTGTTTTTAATTTGATTTTAAATAGGCAATTATATATTTTAAATTCAAAATGAATTGCTGAAGTTGCTTGTTAAGAGCTATTTATGACAATTTACTTTGATTCAATCACACGTAATAAATTGGCAATTCAATGGAAATCAATTAATAGATACTTGTATTTATTTTTAAAAAAAATGTTTAGCAGGTACATTTCCTACAATTTTACATTCAAATGCTGACGTATAGGTGGCATACCTTTGACCATGGTTAATTGTCAGATGACGTGTTTGAAATGACATTTGTATTGGAAATAGGAAAGCTTTGTACTGGGTAGTTTACAACTTACTTTTTTCTTGACCTTTTGGCTTCAATTCCTTTTTATGAGGGACCTGGAATTTTGGCAACCCCCCCCCCCTTCTCCCTCTGTTAATAGAGTTGAACGAAGAGGAATTTTGTTTAATTTTATTTAAAAGAAAATAACAAAAAAATTAAGTTTACCTTTTCTTGAAAAGTTTCTTCGTCTCTAAAATTAAGAGGACACCGTTGTAATTTAAGATCAAACTTTTTTCTTTCAATCAAGAATCAGATATGCCAGATTTAAAACATGTACAAATATAATGTGAAAATTGCAAACGACCAAATCTTTATTTCAGCATCCCCATCGATAAATTTAAGTCTTAGATATTTAATACTAGAAGGCCCGCCAAACTTCGTCTCTCCGCAATTTAATGCACAAACTCAAGCTATAGAAAAATATTGTTGTTGCTATTTCGATTTTCCATGTAATTTTTTCATAGTTTCTAGATGACCCGGTGTACATCTGTTTCGCTGTGCAGATTGTAAAACAATAAGCGGAGATTGCTTTAATTTTTGTGCAAAACGTTGTCAATACTTAATCCTGATAAAATATATCTAACCGGTGCTACTGCAGACCGTAGTATATCCCTGTACCAAATTTCATCCAGATCCGTTCAGCCATTCTGGGGTGATTTGAAAAATTAAAAATCTATCTAGTAGGAACCTAAAGACTATTCCAGACAATTATTTGTATGTGTACATAAATTTCAATCAAATCGGTTCAGACGTTCGTGAGTTATAAATAGTGTTACTAACACGACTTTATTTAATAAATGCGGAATTACTCCAACTTGCAGATTAAAACTAAAAATTTATCCCCTTTTTAAAATAAACTCACATTTAACAATCTGCGATCTTAAGAAAGAAGAGAATGGCCGTCGTTATATTAAAGGGCAGTTTTGTACCCCGCAACGTTCTTAGACACTACGCCCTTTTTTAAAAGAACAAATTTAGACAACTTTCTACCCCCTCGTACTGTAGCGGCAATAATGTCGTCAATCTAAAATTCACAATATGTGCTAGGCTTGTATAGCAAACGCACCTCACCAAATTTCAGCTTTATAATGCAAGCAGTTCCTGAGATACAACATTTCGAAAATCGAAAAGAAACGATAAATGATTGATCATACAAATTTTAAGGAACTTTTTGATATCCTGATGTAGAGAAACCAACGATTAAAATCAAAAATGTTCTCATTTTGATGTAGGAGGCGTGGTATCCGCCCACTTTCTCAAAACTGGTGTCTCAAAATGATGAAATTAATAAGAGTGGTATGGGTTGAAGTATTTACCAAGAAAAAAAAAAGGAAATTGCAGATTTGTCACAAAGGGGGTGTGGCATCCATCCAATTTTCTTACAGTTCCCTGGACCACTTAGGATTTGATGTGTAACTCAAGTTTTTCCTTGTTCTCTTATCAGCCATCAAAAGTAATGAAATCTAAGCTAAGCTCTATTTATGTGAAATATAATATAAAAAAAATATAAATATATTTTATTCAAGGTTTAATCAAAGCTTAAAATCCTAATCTTGCGAATATCTAACAATCTACTCATAATAAAAATAACTATAAACTTTGATTGCAATAATTTTTCAGTTTTTAATTAAAATAATCGTTTCATTCCCCTCTCAATCTAAAATTACAATGAATTTTTTTTTTAATCTAAAATCCTATTACGTAAAGCCCATTCCCCCCTGCCGGAGAATGTCTGAAATGAAAAGTTAAAACCCATCACATTCTCTGAAGAATTATAATAATTAGAAAAAAATGTAAAACAATAGTACATAGTAGCGATTTAATTGCCTTTCGTTGGCCTTCACCTTCATCGAAGGCAGTCAGCCAGGTTTATAGAGTTTTATTAACACATCATCATCATCATCATGAGTTTAAATAAAAAATGTCTAACCAATACACGTTCATAGTTCGACGGATACATAAGACCTATCGTATGGAGGGCTTAAAAGCTCAATGCTCAACCGACTAACCCACAGACATTGGCCATTAACATTGAAAAGTGCAAACATTTATTGTTTCGTCTCCGTTACTCATACGCCGTGGTGCCTGCTTGCAGCCAATATATACCTACCGGCTTTTGTGAAATTAATTAGCCTCTGTCAAGGACAATTGAATGTAAACAAATAGATACTTTAACAATAACACCCCTCCCCCATCGACCCCCCATATAATAAAGAATCTATCCTAAGTCTGAGTGTCAGAGCAGAGACCTAAAGATAACGTCTATATTGAGATGGATTTTGTTCAAAGCGGGCTTACGGGTGTACAGAAAGGTGACAAAAGCCTTGTTGCAAGGTAAGAACTTGAAACTGAGATGAATTAACAAGGTGAATAAAGGTCAATTGAATTTGTTACTATAATAAAATCAGTAGCGGCGACAATGATGGCTTCTGTGCTTGACGGCGGCGGCGAAAAGATTTATCACATAATTTTTGTGGTTAATCAAAATATGAGTACTTATTATTTTTTTTTTTTTTTGAATGGGCTTAACGCCAACTTAAGTAAGTGTTTAGAGATATCAATTTCAGATAGAATAATACCGATTTATAAATAAGTTTTTTTTTTTTTTTTGAGAACTTAAGCTTATTTAACAGTGTGGTTGACAAGAAAACAATTTATTGAGGGTTAAATTACACCGAAGACATCAATCATCACATCAAGTGACCCAACAATGATGATGTAAAGAATGGTTTGAAAGATAAAACCACTCAATTAATATTTTAAACCACTTTATAATAATTTTATTAAGATATTTTATTCTGAATGAACAAGTTCTGAGGTAACGATGATTACAAATAATGACATTGTCAATGAGTTCATGATAAAAGTTACGTTGGGGATAAATTAAGAGTTACTGGTTATCAATATTAGATGAATACAAAAAATAATAAATGTCCAAAAAAATTCCAAAAGAGTTTTAAAATTCCCAAAATAATTTGGAAGAACATTGACGACCAAGTCAATTATTTTGTCATATTATTCAAAATATTTTATGATTTCGAGTTTTGGCTTCATCACACACATACAACTGTCAATACATTAAGTCTCAAAGCGTCCAACATCATCAAAAACGTAGTCTCAAAAACATCAAAAACTTTCTCGTCAGAATTTTTAAAGAAATTGGGCAACCTAGTACCCACAATAATTAATTGTTATATATAATTTCAAAAATTAGAAACAGTCAGTTTTCAAACTTTCTATTTGGGAGTTATAACATTTGAAAACCGTTTTTGGGTGCTATGAGCTTCTATTTAGACTTTTTGACAGTTATGCGTTGAGTTTTTGGGTAATGTGTCAAATTGGACAGTAAATTGAAGATTTGTCACAAAGGGGGTGTGGCTTCCATCCAATTTTCTTACAATTCCCTGGTTTTATGTAGATCACTTAGGATTTGATATGTAACTCAAGTTTTTTCTTGTTCTCTTACAGACTTTTTGACAGTTATACGTTGAGTTTTTGGGTAATGTGTCAAATTGGACAGTAAGATAAATTTACTCTTTGAATTTAAACGTCATTTTATGCAAAGCAATTGTCAAAATTCCCAATTTACGTGTGCCACCTTCAAATTGTTGACTTTGTGTCAAATACAAACTTGCATTCCCTTATTAAAGTTCTGTTTGCTCATTTTGAAAAGACTCATTACAAAAACAATTAAATAATAAAACGAATTACGAAACTGTCAATGTCAAAACATTAAATAAAATAATTAGAATTGAAATCTTCTGTCAAATCACAAGTAAGTGTAGACAACTTTTAAGGCAAAATTATCTTTGTGATAAAGCTCATTTAAAGCTCAAAAGCTTTCAGCTCATGAGAATTTTCAATGGCTTTTGTCTGTGGTTTGACAGTTGAGAATGTCAAACTGTGTTCATATTTCTTTTCAGTCCTTTGATGTCAAATTGGCAATTGATGTTTATTAATTTTTTTTAAACAAGTTATTTTTTTTTCCAAATAATTCAGTTCTTGTTTTTGAAACCAAGACAAGTGGGTCACCTAGGCGTATGTGCATTTTTTTGTGAATTCATATCAAATTTTCATTTAAGCCCATTTTAGACAATCAGTTTTCAGTTCAGTTGTTAGTTCATTTAAAATGAAACTCAGTTCGGTGTTTAGTTCATTAGTTTAACTGACAACTGAACTGACAATTTATGGAAACTCAATCAGTTTTACTTTCAGTTTCAGTTTAACGCTTGAGTTTTTACGTTTAGACATCAGTTTATCTGAAAGCTTAGCGAATAGCTCAACTAAAACTAAATCATCTAAATGGGGCTTTATACTTGTAAGCTCATATTTCAGATTTTTTTTTTATAAACAAATCAAGATTCAGCTAGATAATAAGTTTGGATTATATGGTTATTGTTATGACCTTGCTCATGTACCCGTTTAAGATTCAGTTTGATTCACTTTCTTCCGACACAATAATTTCTTTTAAGAACTCAAATAATTTATGAATACTTACATCCGCTTATAAGTTCTAAAAAAAAAAAAAAACGAAACAAACGGAATACTCATTAGATGGAAATCAAACCCTCTGCGAACGTTAGTTAGGTCATCTTCCGGTAGAACATTATGTATGTTTATATAATATAAACATTGAAAAGATTCGTCTTAAACAGTAAATTGTCAGTAGTTAGAATATCGGACTTGAGGCATAAATTGCTCCTCCTCCATACAAAAATGTTGCTCCGAGCACCAAAACTGCTCATTGAGGAGCAAAAAAAAAAAACACCAAAAAGTGTATAAACTGAATATATGGGAAATGTGTGTGCATACAAAAAAAAGGTTTAGGTATAATGCATCGAAATTGAATGTTGTGTGTGGGAAAAAGGGTCTAGGTAGAATGGAAAATGATTGTCGTGTGCATAGAAAACAGGTAGGTATATGGGATATATTGGATAGAATATATTGTTGGAACATTAATTACTGGCGAGACTGTAAATGATCCCTTTTTATGCCAGAAATACAAATTTGAAAATCTCATCGCGTGTATTTGTTGTTGTATATAGAGTAGTATAAATATCGGACTTGAGCAATAGAGCAGTTTTTGAATGATTTTTCTGGTGTAAAATTTTAATTTTCGGTTCGAATCAAATTTTTGTGACTGTGAGTTGTATAATTTCATAGGAAAGAAAATCCAGGGGTTGGTTGATGGAATTTAAGCAGGTTAATATGTGTGTTGAAAATGAAAGATCATTGACTTTGAGATGGATGAAATGCTATTGGAAAAATATTTGAGGAGCAAAAACAAGTATTTTCCTTTGTATGAGTTGTAATTTGTCTTCTTTTTTTTTTGCAGGTTGTTATTTATGAATCCATGAATTGTGGGTGGATAGGGAGGCAACTCATTTAACGTGTAAATTGCTTCGTTTGTATAAAGAACAAATGATTTTTTTTAAAAGAGTGTAATAAGGCCTAGATGGAATTAAGAAAAAACATGTTCTAAAATGAGTACAATATAAGTGCGATAGTAAAAAAGATAAAAAAAAGGGTTGTGGGAATGCATCTATACATTTAAAATCAGTAAGACTATAAACTATAGGATATAAACTATCAAATAGAAAGGTTTTCTAAGTGTCTAGATAATTAAAGTCTTATCTTTAAAAATTCATCTGTCCTTTTTCGTGTGTATCCTAAAATTTTCTGTTTTCCTAATAGGTACTACTACTTTTCTTATCTTAAAATTGTATGTTTTTTCTAAAAGACATGAGGTTTTCTTGCAGACGTGTTTAAACTTGTTTGAATTGCCTCCATGGTCCTTTAGTGAAAATGTATAAAAACCAAGTTGATATCCTCACAACGCTATCATTCCCAAAATATAATCTCAACAGTATGGACTCATTCCAAAAATATATTGATGCATTCGAGAGGACCTGCTGGGAGTATCCAGAACTAGTTTCAGCACTGAAGGAGCTAGCAAACAAAAAACCTAGGACCCTGGTGGAACTCAAGAAAGTGTGCTGCGTGTTTGCAGGTCTGCATGACTTGGCCGCGGATTACGACCCACCTGAATTACCAGAATTTGTTAAAATTATTATAAATTTAAGACAATAAAATATTTTAATTACAAAAAATAAAATAAAGTTATGTGTTTTTATTTTCGCTAAAGGTATCTACACTCTCTATCTGATTTCGGTTTTTCTTCTTCTGATTTGGCTTTTCTTTGAGGTGCATAATATTTCTGTTCAGTAAAAAATCATATTCACATTTTCTAGTTTTTATAAAAAAAGTTTCTAGTTCTAAGAAAATTATGTTTATTTTTTAAGAAAAAAATTTAAAAAATTGTTTATAAAAAAATGAATAAAAAAAATAAAAAAAAATAGTATTTTGTTTTTATTACATGAAAAAACTACGTTAAGAACCTAATATCGAGTTTTGTACGTTAAGAACCTAACATTGAGTTCATAACGTGAACCCAAAAACCTAAAAACTACGTTAAGAACATAATATCGAGTTCATATAACCCTATTTAAATGTTGATGTCATTAAATTCCTTGCAGTTGGATGGAAAGTAAGATAAAAGAAATAATACTGTTTTTAAGATGATAGAATAATATTATTTATTTTATTTCAGTAGGTTTACATTTTTATTTTTCAACTTTTAAATTCAAACAATTCTGTTGACAACTTGATCAAGTGGATTATATTCAATAATACGATCATGGAGCATAAGGCAGTAAGCTGAAGTGTTTGCAGGGATATTTCTTGATAAAAAAAAAAAAAAAAAAAAAAAAAAAAAAAAAAAGCGAACATGAATGAACATGAAAATTTTAAAACAAAATCCATGATTATTGAGTGTACGATCTTCTATAAAAAGAAAACTATTTCATATTAACGGAAACAGTTTATCGAGAGAAGCCGAAAAGAAATCATCATGTATTTTGAAGAAGAATATTCCATATTCACTCTTGATGATTTTGCTGTAAGAGAAGCAAACTCGCTTAACGAAATAAGCAATTTTAAACCATCCAAAAAAATATCTGAGCTGGAAGCAAACATTAAATACAATATTTTCGCTCTACGAAAAGTTAAAACGCGTTGGGGGGATAGCATTGTCGCAGATCTTGGAGAGTTCACAGTAAGTAAAAAAAAAAAGATATACATTTTTTTAGTTGTTCTTTATTTAAAGTAATTTGTAATTTATTTATTCCTACAGACTTTTCTACCTCAGAGATATTCCCAACTTTCGGTAAGCACCATGACAACAATTGGGGGAGGTGGCTATGTCTTAGAGATTGTAAGACAAATCGGATCAACCCATGAACTAAAATTTATGAAAATGAAATAATAATCAATTTTCATTCCTTAAAAAAAAAAATATTGTTATAAATATACAATCTAGTTAAAAAAAAAAACAAAAATTATAATAATAAACAAAGAAAAAATAAATATCCAGTTGAAAAAAAAAATCTATCTTTTATTTCTTTTGATTTTATTTTACAATTCTTATATTTTATATTAATTCGTTTTTATTAATCCAGGAGTTATGTTCTGATGGAAATCCCAACCACTTAACAAGAACCTTATTTCCTCTGTTTTGTAAAACCTTTTCCACAAGAAAAATATCTGCACATTTAGTTTTCATCAGTTCTGGTTCATAGAAACTACCTTGAACAGGTTTTCCTTGATAGTCTTCAAGAAGATATGTATATGGTTTTGTAACTTTGATTTTTCTTATTTTAAAAACCTCTGTTGTCCAGTTAGGTGTATAGCCCTTTTCAAATGCATGTTTATACTTGCTGATTCTCACTTTATCACCAACTTTAAATTTTCGTTTACGTACTTCTTTTGCATTATTTTTAAAAAGTGGTAATAATAACTTTGAATTTCTTTTATTTACTTCTGCAGGTTTACATTTAATTGTTCTATGGAAAGAGTGATTATAATCATGAAGCAATTTTTCGTAAATATTTATCCACTTATAGCTGCCATTGAAACTGAATTCTTTCCACATCTTTTCTTTAAAAGTTCTATTAAATCTTTCAATTATTGAAGCCTTCAATGAACTGAATGTAGAATAATGATTAATTTTATATTTTCTTATCAAGCTTTTGAAATTTATGTTGAAAAATTCTTTTCCGTCATCCGTTTGTAAATTCTTTGGAATTCTAGAAGAACATATAAATATTTGTTCCATTCCTTTCGTAATGGTTATACCTTTTTTGTTTTTCATTGGGATGACCCATGCAAATTTCGAAAATGTATCGATAACTGTCAGTAAATAATTAAATCCTCTGTTTTGTTCACTATATGGTATCATTTCAACCAAGTCAGCTTGCCATAAGTCATCGTAGCCTTTGATGATAACATGACGACGTTTGAAGTTTCTACGTGCACTTTTATGCAACTCCTCAACAACCTCACGC
Organism: Scaeva pyrastri; assembly: GCA_905146935.1. Taxonomy (NCBI): domain Eukaryota; kingdom Metazoa; phylum Arthropoda; class Insecta; order Diptera; family Syrphidae; genus Scaeva; species Scaeva pyrastri. Next base: position 10,028,570 of record LR989928.1, on the reverse strand, counting down.
TTACTCATATTTACAAAGAGTGAATTCAACAAAATCAAAGAAAACACTTTTATATGTATATGTATATATTTTTTTCTTTTATTGTAATCTATTATACAATAACATAAGTTTTTTAATTTTAATTAACAATTTTTCCATGATGTAGCAGTCGCAAGTATCTGGCCCTTCTTCACATTGGTTGGATGACCAACAACAATTAGAATAATGATGTCCATGCAATGATTCCATGTATATAGTATTTTTAAATTTACCAACCATTGAAATACAGTTAGTAAATTCTCCATAGTGTTCATCCAATATTGATTCCCCATTTGTTTTTAAAAAATCGAAAATATCTTTTATTATTTTGACAGAGTCCATTTTTGAAGTTCCTTGTTGTTTAAGTGTTGAATGCTAACTAACAAACTTTATTTTATGAAAATGAAAAAACAAAAAATCTTTCTTCGTTTTCACTTATAGTATGTATACATAATAAAATATATAAAACTAATACAAATATAACAACATTTTTTAAAATTATTTTAATCTATGGGTGTAAAGGGTACATTAGGGAACAGCGTCTTCATAATGTACTCAACTTTTTCTTTTATTTTATCATCAATATACTTTTCTTCTGTGGAATCATTAAGTTTTTGAGTAGTTGAGGATGATTCCATGTTTTCCTGCTCCATAGTTTTTATTGTTTCCTTTATCGAAGAGTCGATGTGAATTTTTAGCATGTGAATTTCCTTATTAAAAGTGGATAAAACTTCACTTATCGAAGAATTAATGTGGTTTATAATATCGGTTTCTTTAAGACTTATTTGATCATCAACATATCCCTTGCAGGCAGCTTGGTTTGGATGTCTAGGTTTTTTTCCTATATTGTTTAAATATCTATGCCCCATATCAAAATCACCCGATGCTAGAATTTTAAATCCTATTCCTGAAGGACTTGCATCTTCTGTGTTTTTAAGAGAGGGCTTACAGCTTCTACCGAACTTGTCCACGTTCATCGTTTTTGTGTGTAGACTCTAGCTTGGAATAGCGTTAATATATAATATTTGACTCCTTCAATTCTTCGATTATAGAATTGATTTCATTCTGATGGTTATTGTTACCAGCATTTTTTGACGCCATTAAAAGTCTTAGTCTATTAACTAGCTCATTGGAATCGTTCCAATACACATATTCAATATTTTTGTTTGTATACTCCATTTCAGTTATATCAGAATAAGATTTACCAGTTTTTTCTGTTTCACTTTTATATCCAGCAACAAGTTGTTTAATTATTTTAGTATATTTTGTCCCTCTATTTGCCTTGATTCGACTTGAACTATCGTGATTAGCTTTGTGGGCATTAGTTTTATGTAAGATTTTTCCATATTCTTTTAAGTCATCGCTGGTATAAATATGTTTACTCGGATTTTTCTTTAAAATTAATTCAATGAGACCAGGTGTTCGGGTGAAAGGTTCATCATCAATAATAATTTCGTTATCATTCACGACAAACCTACACTTTCCTAATTTAATAGAATTTGAAATAACGTCAAAATATGGACCATATGCTGTATCTCGATTTGTCTCTGTAAATATTTTTTGAATGAGAGAAGATGTTTTATTTGAAGTTGACTCATTTTTTGGTGTACTAAACAAAATGGAATCATCTGTACTATCCATTTCTAATGAGGGGGATCTTGTTTTATCACGATTTTCTTCCTGTTCATTTTCATCGAAAGATTTGAAATGTAGCTTACGACGCTTGAATATTTTTGTGTCATCATCCTGCTTTGCTGTTTCTTTTGTAACATTTCCAACTAATTTGTTCAACGGTTCAACAATAGGTTTGAAAGTCTCTTCTAACTCAGTTTCTCTAGTCATTTTACCGGTTTTTAGTTTTAAATATTTATTTCTTAGCACATTTTTTGTTTTTATTAAATCTTTTAACACGTGTTCCTCCATTTTTTTTTTTTTTTTTTTTTTTTTAACGTTAATATGAAGGACTAGTTTTCTCAAACAGTGTTGTCGACAGAATGTTTTGATTTTAAATGATATATGTATATTTATAGTATTGCAATTTTATGGAAGCTGTTTTTGTACCGACCTTTTTCAATACTGTTCTCCTTGTCTATTACAAGAAATCCAAAATTGTCAGTCCAACAGTGTGAACACAACTCTTTGAATTGATTAAATGTCATATCAGAGTTGATATGATCCTTGTAAACATGTTTCAAATTCAATTCGTCTTGTTTGAAAAGAATAATAAAATTAGCATTGTCTCTAATAAGATGTTTTGGTATATGAGTATAGGACTGACATAAGTAAAAACTATCAACTCCATTGTGACGACCCATACAAAAATAGTCTCTTATATTGTTTTGCTTCTGACAAGCGACATCATCGAATATAAATATCGAATTATTTTTAGCTTCCGAAGGAGCCATTATTTCACAATTGTTTGAAAATTCATTGTATTCCATTCCTTTGATTGATGTTATCAGTTTTTTTAAGTATTGATATTTCGGTTGATGTAGGGATTTGGAATAAATATAAATATTCTCAAACTTTAAGCCATTGGGGTCAAGAAGAATGCTTAGCATTACATTTGTTTTCCCACAGTTTGATGGTCCAACGATAATACCTCGAATGCTGTTTGGAAATAATGATCCATGCTTTTTTTTCTTAATTTTTACATTGGAATCAAAATTCTTTACTTTTATGACTTCTGACTGCTTTACAAAGCGCATTATGATGACTAAGATGTTTCTTAATAAAACATTTTGTTTTTATACACTTGTTATCAGAAATGTTTCAACCTTCAACTAAGAAGGTGTGCTAACCATAATATGATTGAGCATAACATCCGGAATCAGTATAATAAAAAGAGAAAAACATTTAAAGGAGAAGGGCTCTTGAATAAAGCTATAGATAAACTACCATTTGAACTACATATTCCTTCATATAATTACTGTGGACCTGGAACGAAATTGGAGGAGCGTTTGCGTAGAGGTGATAAAGGAATCAATCCATTGGATGAGGCTTGTCGTCTACACGATATTGCATATTCTAAAAGTAACTCTCTCTCAGACCGACACGTTGCTGATAAAATTCTAACCGAGCAGGCGTGGAAAAGATTCAAAGCAAACGACTCATCAGCATCTGAAAAGTTAAGTGGTCTCCTAGTAACCAACATGATGAAAGCTAAAACTAAATTTGGTATGGGTAACAGCAAGGCCAAAAACGAGATTAAAAGAACTAATAAGACGAAATCAAAAAAGGTTTGCAAACAAAACATGTTTAAAAAGGCTATAAACGAAGCAAAAAATGCTATTAAAAACAATATCAATTGTTGTGGTACAACATCAATTGCTAATATTGCTGTGAAGGCTGCAAAGAATGTAATTAAAAATAAGACAAAAGACCATATTCAAACACCTAGAATAATCCCACTTCCAAAAAGTGGTGGTTTTCTTCCGCTCCTAGCTCCTATTCTTGCCGGTTTATCAGCTGTAGGATCACTAACAGGTGGAGCAGCTGGCGTTGCAAAAGCGCTCAATGATGTACGAGCTGCTAAAAGACAGTTTGAAGAGAACAAGCGTCATAACAAGGTTATGGAATCTGTTTCTATTCAAGGAAATGGATTATTCTTACGACCATATAAAAATGGTCTTGGTCTTTTTTTAAACTCGTCAAATACAAAAAACTAATTGATCTGCTACCTAACCATCCTTTAACTAATTTTGATATTCAGCAGTTTGGAAGAAAACACTTAAAGCATTTTAGAGGGGTTTTCATGCGAAACTCTTTACCAAAAGTATCAATGGATAAGGAGTGTGGTGTTATAAATCTGGATAATGAATCTGGTGTGGGTACTCATTGGGTAGCATATATTAAAAACGATGAAAAACATAATACTGTTAAATATTTTGATAGTTTTGGAAATTTAAGACCACCTACTGAAGTAGTAAGCTACCTTGGTAATAAAATATATTATAATTATATTCAAGAACAAGATTTTGATACATTTATTTGTGGTCATTTATGCTTAAGGTTTTTATTAGAGCAATGTTATGTTGTTTTCAAAAATTAAAATAAAAAAATGAATATAATGCTGGTGAAAAATAAAAAGTGTTTCATTTATCTTTTAATCGAGATGTCGTTAACACTTACTTTAAGTGGAAATGAATCAACTCTTAATGCTGAGTATTTTCCACCAATTGTACTGAAATCTAATTATGTATGTGGCCTTATAGATTTCCAAACATATAACTCTATACCAAATATAGATGAGTTTAATAACATATTGTATGCAGGTGATAGTGTTATATCTTTTCCTATTGGTTCATATGAGATAGAAGATATAAATAATTTAATACAGAAGAAACTTAACGAAATCAATAAAAACAAAAAAAGTGGAGCAAAAAAGAGTGAAATTAAAATCAAAGCAAATAATAATACTTTGAAATGTGAATTAATTAGCTCAGAAGACATTGACTTCTCTAAACCAAATTCTATTGGAGCTATTCTAGGGTTTAGTAAAAAACTTCTTAAATCAAATATGCTACATGAATCAGATCTTTATGTTGATATAAATAGAGTAAATGCTGTCCGCATCGAATGTAATATCATAGAAGGAACGTACATTAATAATCAATCAGCACATATCTTGCATGAATTTGCTGTGAAAGTAAGTCCAGGCTATAAAATCATAGAAGCTCCAACGAATGTCATTTATTTACCTGTGAACGTCAAGAGGATAACATCACTGTGTTTAAAGATTGTTGATCAGGACGGAAAAGATATCAATTTCAGAGGGGAAAAAATAACAGCTCGATTGCATTTAAAATCGGAAACATGATTGTATATGAACATAATAAAATTAATTCAAATTTATATAAAAATAATACACAAAACAATTTGATGCTTAATTCAACTTCGAACTCAACTGCGGTAACATCTCCTCTTACAAAAGATAATCAGGACTTTGTATTATCATTAGGATACACATTAAAGCATCGAAAACAAAACAAAATAGAAAAGAAAATATGTTGAACATTTTTCAAGAACCTGAGATTAATGAAAGTATTTCTAAATATGAATATCATACTTACTCACCATATCAAAACAATTTTGAACGAAATGACATCATTCAGATTTCCATACAACATCAAAATCTTAATGTTCTTCCTTCGGAAAGTTTTTTGTATGTTGAAGGAACAATTTCTAAAGCAGATGGAAAAGAAATCCTTACTACAAAACTTGTAAATAATGCAATGGCTTTTCTCTTTGATGAAATACGATATGAACTAAATGGCAAGGAAATCGACTGTAATCGAAATGTTGGAATTACATCAACGATCAAAAACTATTTATCTTTAACTAAAAATGAAAGTGACATGCTACTAAATGCATCTTGGTCTCCTGACTCTGCTATTAAATTGAAACCATCTCATTTTAATTACTGCATTCCACTGAACAAACTTTTGGGATTCGCCGAAGATTACACAAAAATTATTCCTAATGCTCGACATGATCTTATTATTACGCGAGCTAGAATGGATGAAAATGCTCTTATCTCTCCAACTGATGAAAATGTGCAAATAAAACTTCAAAAGGTGCAGTGGAAAATGCCTCATGTGACTTTATCAGATTCTATGAAATTATCTTTATACAAATCTATAAACAAAAATAGTTTTATGAAAATTGCTTTCCGAAACTGGGATCTTTATGAATACCCCACGCTGTTGAACTCTACACACCACATCTGGAATGTTAAGACAACAACCCAAATAGAGAAACCTCGCTATATTGTCGTTGCTCTACAAACTGAAAAAAATAAAAAAATATCAGCTGATTCTACAACGTTTGATCATTGTGATCTTACTGACTTAAAAGTTTATCTAAACTCTGATGTTTATCCTCATGAAGACCTTAATGTTTCTTTTGAAAAGAATAGATACAGTCTGTTTTATAGAATGTACGCAGACTTTCAGAAAACTTACTATAATAAGAATTCTACTGAGCCTCTTTTATCCTGGGATCTATTTAAATCACGTGCGCCAATTTTTGTAATAGACTGTAGACATCAAAATGAGACATTGAAAACAGGAGCAGTTGACATACGCTTGGAGATGAGAACATCAAGAAATATCCCTGCAAACACTTCAGCTTACTGCCTTATGCTCCATGATCGTATTATTGAATATAATCCACTTGATCAAGTTGTCAACAGAATTGTTTGAATTTAAAAGTTGAAAAATAAAAATGTAAACCTACTGAAATAAAATAAATAATATTATTCTATCATCTTAAAAACAGTATTATTTCTTTTATCTTACTTTCCATCCAACTGCAAGGAATTTAATGACATCAACATTTAATTTTATAATATGAATAATTTTATTTATATGAACTCGATATTATGTTCTTAACGTAGTTTTTAGGTTTTTGGGTTCACGTTATGAACTCAATGTTAGGTTCTTAACGTACAAAACTCGATATTAGGTTCTTAACGTAGTTTTTTCATGTAATAAAAACAAAATACTATTTTTTTTTATTTTTTTTATTCATTTTTTTATAAACAATTTTTTAAATTTTTTTCTTAAAAAATAAACATAATTTTCTTAGAACTAGAAACTTTTTTTATAAAAACTAGAAAATGTGAATATGATTTTTTACTGAACAGAAATATTATGCACCTCAAAGAAAAGCCAAATCAGAAGAAGAAAAACCGAAATCAGATAGAGAGTGTAGATACCTTTAGCGAAAATAAAAACACATAACTTTATTTTATTTTTTGTAATTAAAATATTTTATTGTCTTAAATTTATAATAATTTTAACAAATTCTGGTAATTCAGGTGGGTCGTAATCCGCGGCCAAGTCATGCAGACCTGCAAACACGCAGCACACTTTCTTGAGTTCCACCAGGGTCCTAGGTTTTTTGTTTGCTAGCTCCTTCAGTGCTGAAACTAGTTCTGGATACTCCCAGCAGGTCCTCTCGAATGCATCAATATATTTTTGGAATGAGTCCATACTGTTGAGATTATATTTTGGGAATGATAGCGTTGTGAGGATATCAACTTGGTTTTTATACATTTTCACTAAAGGACCATGGAGGCAATTCAAACAAGTTTAAACACGTCTGCAAGAAAACCTCATGTCTTTTAGAAAAAACATACAATTTTAAGATAAGAAAAGTAGTAGTACCTATTAGGAAAACAGAAAATTTTAGGATACACACGAAAAAGGACAGATGAATTTTTAAAGATAAGACTTTAATTATCTAGACACTTAGAAAACCTTTCTATTTGATAGTTTATATCCTATAGTTTATAGTCTTACTGATTTTAAATGTATAGATGCATTCCCACAACCCTTTTTTTTATCTTTTTTACTATCGCACTTATATTGTACTCATTTTAGAACATGTTTTTTCTTAATTCCATCTAGGCCTTATTACACTCTTAAAAAAAAAATCATTTGTTCTTTATACAAACGAAGCAATTTACACGTTAAATCAGTTGCCTCCCTATCCACCAACAATTCATGGATTCATAAATAACAACCTGCAAAAAAAAGAAGACAAATTACAACTCATACAAAGGAAAATACTTGTTTTTGCTCCTCAAAATATTTTTCCAAAAATTACCAAGGAATTTTTAGATAAGACTTTAATTATCTAGACACTTAAAAAACCTTTCTCTTTAATAGTTTATATCCTATAGTTTATAGCCTTACTGATTTAAATGTATATGTAAATGCATTCCCACAACCATATTTTTTCTTTTTTACTATCGCACTTATATTGTACTCATATTGAAACATGTTTTTTTCTTAATTCCATCTAGGCCTTATTACACTCTTTTAAAAAAAATCATTTGTTCTTTATACAAACGAAGCAATTTACACGTTAAATGAGTTGCCTCCCTATCCACCCACAATTCATGGATTCATAAATAACAACCTGCAAAAAAAAAAGAAGACAAATTACAACTCATACAAAGGAAAATACTTGTTTTTGCTCCTCAAATATTTTTCCAATAGCATTTCATCCATCTCAAAGTCAATGATCTTTCATTTTCAACACACATATTAACCTGCTTAAATTCCATCAACCAACCCCTGGATTTTCTTTCCTATGAAATTATACAACTCACAGTCACAAAAATTTGATTCGAACCGAAAATTAAAATTTTACACCAGAAAAATCATTCAAAAACTGCTCTATTGCTCAAGTCCGATATTTATACTACTCTATATACAACAACAAATACACGCGATGAGATTTTCAAATTTGTATTTCTGGCATAAAAAGGGATCATTTACAGTCTCGCCAGTAATTAATGTTCCAACAATATATTCTATCCAATATATCCCATATACCTACCTGTTTTCTATGCACACGACAATCATTTTCCATTCTACCTAGACCCTTTTTCCCACACACAACATTCAATTTCGATGCATTATACCTAAACCTTTTTTTTGTATGCACACACATTTCCCATATATTCAGTTTATACACTTTTTGGTGTTTTTTTTTTTTGCTCCTCAATGAGCAGTTTTGGTGCTCGGAGCAACATTTTTGTATGGAGGAGGAGCAATTTATGCCTCAAGTCCGATATTCTAACTACTATTGTCTGTGAAAGCAATTATTTCGTAAAACAACAACAAACATTTTTTCATCAATCAACAATTTAGCCATAAAGTATCAATTTATCAAGATCACAGAGTATGCCTCCTGTCGCGGACTCACAATGACGACCGACGACGATGACAAAGACGAAGTCCGTCGCGCCGCGTCTCCGGTTGACGGGCGGCACAAAGCCAACGATCACAATTCACAATGATTCCAATTCCATCTGTGTGTGGATATCGTAACTACAGTCACGGGGTAAAAAAAAAATTACTGCGCTGTGTAACTGATGCATCTTCCCAGACAACTTTGTGCTGTCAAAATAATTATCTCAGCCACTTGTCGGGAACATTAAACATGTGTCTTTTTTTGTTATTGTTGTTGTTGATCTTGTTGTTGTGTGGTTTTTGTTGTTGTTGTTTTTTTTTTAGATGATTTCACAAAACAGTTTACACGAACGATAATTTTCGCAAACATCTGTAGAAATATGAAGGCAGAGTGTGATATACGAGCCAGTGGAGCACGAGATGAGCAGAACACCTTACCTTACCTATGTTTTAGCCTTTAGCGTGTTGAATGATGCTCACTCAAAGATGACGTTCGTGTTAAGCGTTTAAAGACATAAATCATCACATTATAGGTATTTAAGATTGTTTTGAACTTTTGATACATAATCAATTACAATAATGACAAAAAGTGAAATTTAATTCTCATAAAAGTCGATCACGTAGTGACTAGACAAAGGAATACCCCAACCTTAGATAATTTTGTATGTGATCATATCAGAATTAAAATATGGCGACGTTACGGCCAAAGTTTAAGAGGATTGGCAGTGCCTAACAATAAGAATTCTAAAATTTGACAGCTGAGTGTAGCCATATTGTTGAAGCTTCATCTGTCAATTCTCTTATATAAACTCAGAGTTTGAGCGTTCAACAGTTCTTGTATGTACAAAATTGAAAGGAGGAAGATAATTTGACACTTTCCTCAAATTTGTTCAAATATTTGAATAAATCAATTCACCAGCACCTAAACGTCAACCAAACTCAAGTTATGCTAGAATTTCACAACTGTTTGTGAGAATGTGAAAAATCAGAGTTGGGTCTGAACTCAAGATTTCTGAAGAAATTAAATTTAACCATAAAGACTATTTCTGTATTAACGTAAAAGGTTCGTCAGAGTTCTTTAATTTTGAAATTTGACATTTATGACGTCATGTGTCATTGTAACTTACTGTTGACCCTTTTTGAATGCAATACTAGAACCGGGATATGTGGTTTCAAACGGCCTTATGATTTTTGATAATTGATTCCAATCATTTCTCTAAAATCTCGTAAAAACCCAAAAATCTGTCAAAATTATGCTTGTCAGAAAAATAAATCTAGAAGAATTTTAGTATATATGTACCTCGCAGCTGTATTTTGCTTCAAAAGTCTTTAAGGTTTCTTCAAGAATTTCAACAACTTGCATACTACAAAATGTAACAATTTCCGAAACAATTACATTTTTTTTAAATGACACAGCCTTATGCTATAAAACTATAGAAGTCTTTCCTTTTTGTTCAAAAGTTCAAAGGAGTTCTTTAAATTAAATTTTACACTCTCAATAAATTTACTCGGTAGATTACCAACTACTTAGCAACTAAAACTATCAGATGATACAATACCGATTCCTTTTATGTTTCTATTTTTTTTTTTAGGTCTTTCAATATTGTATAACAACATTATTCTTAGTAAAAGTTCTGAAATGTTTCTATAAATGAAAATAAATATTAATTAATCAACATAAACTTGAAGTACCTCAGGGTTCTATACTCGGACCGATTCTGTTAATAAATGATCAATCTCCACTGTACAACATATTTTTATGATTTATTTGTTGGTGGATAATTTTAGTTCATTTTTGTGTTGTCTTCTGAAATGAAACTTCCTCTTCTTTCCCTTCTTTTAGCACAATCCGTTAGATCGGGTTTGTCAGAAATATACTTTCTAAACTTTGTAAGCCTTCAAATTCTTACCAGTCTCTAACAAATAGTTTTCAAAACTCCAATACTTCTAATGAAGTTGAAATTCTATGGCACAGAAGTATTTGTACTTTCTTAAGCTTTGTAAGGACTTGAGTACCTACTCAATACTTCTAATTTTTGTTTGAACTCATATTTCAAATAGTTTAAAAGAATACAAGACGGAGATGTACGATATAAGTTCATGGCGCCAAAAATAAGATAAGATCGTTTGTATAGTTTCATTTCGTAAAAACAGCATTTTTAATTGTACAACTCAAAATAATGTATGTTTTTATACTTATGCAACTTAATTTCAAGCCGATCCCCCAATGTGGAGTCATTCAGTCAGGTAGGTAACCAATATATAATTAATTCGTCAAGCAATATCTCAGCCCAGCAGGTGGTTACTTGCCAATTCAGAGTGTCAATATAAAAAACTTAAGTCAATAATCTTCCACCTACTTCTATACCTCTTCAAAATGTACGACAGACAGCTCCTTTACCCACTATATATTAATTATACAAACCAAATAGTGCCAATTAACTATTAAACACTTGACTTATGTTAACATTTCTACCTACAAATCATCAACAAACCCCCTGCTTCCATTTTTGTCGGACTGTACGTATATAAATACTTAATGTCTATAACCGAGAGTTTTTCTAATCCCACCCCTGCATCAAAATTTAAATATGTAATTCATTTTCCAAGTGTTTATTGTTTTTTTCTGTTTATCTTAAGTTGTAACTACGTTTTACTCGTAGATAGAAAACAAACACAATTAACTGACATTTTAACTTAAGTCACTTTTGTTAGATCGTCGCAGCATTGCCATTCATCAACATCTACACCCTAACACAATATGGCGGTCTTATGCAACCCTATGGGTCCGTTCCGTCGTCGGCGGCGTAGGTTCATAACATCATCAACTTCCCATAATACACTTAAGTTAAAGTCATTACTACAATGCCTACATGTCAGTCGAAGCTATACTCACACCCATCTTCTCCATTCAACCCTCGCACTTTATCTCACTCCTATAAGTCTTAAAGTTGTGTATGTTGTCAAAGTGTGTGTTTGTGTAAAGAACACTATAATATACCTTATACAGAATAATAAACATTAATTAAAAAGTGTTTTAGCTGCAATTAAGAACAGCAATTAGCCCTGTCAGAGTCTGAGCACAGCAAAAAAAAAAAAAAACAACCAACGAACGTCTGACAGATGAAAGTTAAACAAAACCGAACCAGGTCATATCAAATTGCATCATTGGAAATTTATTAGACTTGGACAATAAATTATATGTGAATGTGATGCTGCTTATGTGCATCTACCTACCTTAACTATTGTAAGTTGGTTTATGGTTTAATTGAAATGGGAACGAGAATTTCTTTGATGAAAGTATATCGCGTCGCGGTATGGTACATACCGACGCGTCGTCGTCGTCCTCGGTGATGGTAACCACCTTCTTCATGGAACTTTCAATTTTTCAAGAGAATCGATTGATCTTGAGCCGCCTCGTTCATGGCCCGATTCGATCTATTATTATTTATTAATGATTTCTTGTATGGATTGGATGGGTTGTGGCTTTTTGAATCGATCAGAAACAATAATGAAGGATGTTGCCATATATGTATAAAAATTGGTACGACTTTGACGTTTCTTATTTTAGAAACAATGTTTTGTCAAACTTAAACGAGTGAAGTTAGCTCCAACAACTGAACAAAGTCCACTTTCAACTTCTTCTTGTAATAAATTGTCACCTTTCTTTTAATAAGGTAGTTGCGGACAGTTGAACTTGACATTTTGATTTGTTTTAAGTGTCAAAACAAATTAATTGGCGAAAAAAGACAAAAACAATTGCCATTATTAATTGTAAAAAATAACAAGTTCAGTTAATTTATTCTTAAGAATGCTGTCACGTTTAATACTTCAAAACTTCTAGTTTTTGACATTTCTTCTTTATTTGCCATAGAACTTCCTTATCGACATCTTTCTTTCTTTCAATTAACAGCCAATCAAAATTCCGAATATTTACCGACATCCAATCTCACCAAACTGCATAAAATCGCAGAAGTTGGGTTGTTGTTGAAATGTCACCTTGTTTTTAACAACGTCATGGCTGGAACTTGAACTTGACATTTCGATTTGTTTTAAGTGTCAAAATAAATTCATCGGCAAACACAGACAAAAACCATTTCCATTATTAATTGTCAAAAATAATATTTTCAATTCATTTATTCTAAAGAATGCTGTCAAATATAAAACTTCAAAAGCTATAAATTTTGACATTTCTTCTTTATTTGCCATAGAACTTCCTCATCGACATATTTATCTTTTTGTCTACAGCCCTGCAGTATCAATCAAAATTCCGAATATTTACCGACAACCAATCGCAACAAACTTCATAAAATTGCAGAAGTTGTGTTGTTGTTGAAATGTAGAAAGATATGACACATTGGTAGCATTGCCAGCATTTATTTAATGAAATAATGTTATTTTGGGTGTGAATTAAAGAAGGATTTTACATCCATTACATAGTCAGTAAAATTATGAAGGCAGCACCTTAAAATGACAAATCTTAGACAACAAAAATCTAATCAAAAGGATTTGAATACTAAATCACTTTGAAACACAAAAATAACAAACAGTCAAAAATATTTAAAAGGAATTTCAGTCATAATTCTTAAAATCTAAAAAAAAAATATTAAATTCTATTCCTTATTTTAAAAATTATAGTAAAAAAATTTTACATTATGAATTGCAAGCAACTAAGTAAATTAATTTGTAAAAATTTTAACAATCGAGTAAGTTCTAAAATCTTTAACAAATCCTTCCAATTTTCTACTGAAGAAATGTTCTGCCAATTTTCAGTCGATTTCAAGCCAAAATCCCATTAAATCTGAACAATTGTATTCTTGCTTTATCAAAGACCCGGAAGAGAATTTGAGATCCTTAAAATTTGGTAAATTGAATTTTGGGTTTTTGGGTTTAAACACGACATTTTGTTTGTATTCTCGCAAATTTCAGTTCCCAAAGAACCATCTCTTAAGATTGCAGCAAATATCTACCATGATCCCAGTCAACAAGCAAAAATTTCAGAACGAATTTTAACTCTTCAAAATCCTAACCTCATTCCAACTAGTATTTTACCAAATCAATTGAAAAATCTAATGGAAGCAAATCAGCCAAGTCAAATGCATTTTTTAACTAAGCAAATAAATTAAATATGGCAATTCTTTTGTAAAATGTTGTTGATTTTGAAAAAGAAAACGTTTAAGTTGATAGGAAATAAAATCCCATAGATCTGGCAATGCTCTTATATGATTCCAGTGCACCAGACTGGAAACATATAAATCTGTGCATAAGAAAGGAAGACGTCGACATCGATAACAAACAAAAACAACAAATCGAAATTGAAATCGAAAAAAAAAAATTGGAAGGTAAAACGAATACGATAATTTTCTTCCTCTGATGGCGGCACACCCTTTTTCCTTTAATTGTGTGTGTCCATTCGAATTATGTTCGATCGTATCGCTCTGCACACCAACACCATCATTCAATTGAAATTAACGCGCAACGATCAAATTGCAATTGCAATCCAAGATCGATTGAGTAATTGATTTGTGGGAAAAGATACAACAAAGATAAATATCGGTTTATGGCTGTTTCTGTTGTTGTTGTCATTTTTTTTGTGCCTCCTACAGTTTCTCAGTTGGTATATTGATGGTTCGATGGTGATGTTGGATTGCCTTTGCTTCTGGAATATAATTTACAATAAATCGAAACATAAATTTATTCATTTATATTTTGTTATCTTCCCACTCGAAAAAAAATTAAACAAATTTATTGCAAGAGGAAGGAACGATTGATTTTTGCACAGCTCTAGCCATAGATCACTGATTGACAATAACAAGCGAAAACGTTTTCAAGGTTAAAGGAATTTAAAATTATTTATGCAGAAATTGCAGACAGACTGCATAGGACGGTACTGCAGTGCGCCGTGTGTCGGTCGGTGCGCCTCTTTCAAAGAACCTTTAAGTGCGCGAGTGTATTTATCAAAAATGAGAACAAATCTGTGATTTTTCGCCAGCGATATCGGTCGGTGATGGAGCGTTTTTATTATTTTTTGAAAGGTGCCGCAGCCGCTGCTGTATGCGGCCAATACAATACCGCGTGGCCGGCCATTTAGATAGATGTCGATGATGGGGGTATTTTTAGGTCAAGTCGTTAATTTTATCCAAATGATGGATGCGAATTACAATTGGAGATAATCAGCTTCAGTAACAGCAACAGAAATTGCATCACCATACTGACCTGCGATGACTGCGTTGTGTGTCCGTCCGTCCGGTACGTCGCATTCGCATCGCACTCAAACTTGGTTAGGTATGTGTCATAACTCATAACAATATAATATAATTGATTAAGTGACCTGGTTAGTTGAGCTTTATAAAGATATTTTTGTATGTTATTCACAGAGTGGTATAAAGTTTTCCAGATGTGATCTGATGATGGTGTGATGTTATGACAAATGAAACATGCGGAGTCTTTTGAAATTAATAGCTTTGGCCACACAAAAATGTGCAAATCAATTAAAAGATAATGTTTGTCCTTAGAGAAAATTAAATTTGACAGCTGTGTCACTTAGCAGTGAGATAATTAGTTTTAATTATTCGAAACTAGAGGGCCCAGCAAACTTTGTCTCTCAAAAATAGGTGTCTCCTCATTTGTTACAAGTCAAAACTGACAAATCACTATTGGATTGGGATGAGTTGAGTTTATTGCTTCAGAATAAAGTGACATTGATGGAAATGAAAAGGTTGAGGAACTAGCTCAAAAAGTACCTCTACTTTGAATGCCATGCCATGGGGTAAATAAAATGGTGTACCATTACTGGAAGATGAACCTGTCGGGATCAATTTTTGTACATTAAATTTTGCTTTTTAAATTTTGACAATTTGATAAATTTACAAAACAATATAAAAAATAGAATAGTTAGTTCTCATTCTATTTTATGGATTTTGGGTTTTTGGGACTTCGCATTTTCGGAACTCTTGATTATTTGGATTCAGAATTTTAGGATTGTGGCCGAAAACTATTTAAAGTTAAATTTATGGCATACTGTAAGGTTCTTATCTAAAAATTACTCTTAACTAGCGACTCGTCACGGTTTCGCACGGGATACATTGATAAAAGGTACATCATATTAAAAGTACTTTTTGAGTTGAGTCAAAAGTCTGTTTGTTTATAACATCCCTGTGCAACAATTTTATCCAGATCCGTTCAGCCATTCTGGCAGTGTTGGAAAAATTAAAAGAAATCTATCTCACGAGAATCATACATTTTACCGACATAAAAATGTATGTCCTATTCCAAGACTCTCTGTGGCAAATTTCTTAAAAATCCTTTCAGTCGTTCTGGAGCCATTTAGCAACATTTTCACATAAAAGTATGAAGTGTGCATAAATGATACTTATTTATAACATTTTTTTGCCCTTTTACCCATAGCTACTTATTTTTATTAAGGTACATCATTAAGCTTTTTTTTATAGTTGGTTCTGACACCAACCTAAAAACAACCCACTTTCTAAAAGCATTTGAATGGTTTCATGTGTAAGTTTAAGTTTTAATTTATTCATGCACTTAATAACGTATAAATGGCGCCCTGTTGCATCTCATGCATAAAAGCAGGTATACAAAAATTATAAGCTTAACAAACTGTCTACATTCCTTTACATTCACTTCTTTATCACCTCACACCCCGCACTTCCTATTGCAAAAAGAAAACAATCAATAAAGTCACAATAAAGCGGTCAAATTTTTTTTTTTTTTTTATATGCAATGCATGCAACATTGTCACTTTCCACACAGGTCAAAGGACAAGGCTAACACTTTGACAAGGACAAAATCTATAATCACACAATATAATTGTCAAAAGAATGTTCGAAAGAAAAACTCTTATTTGTGAAGACAGACAAGCTCAAAAAAAAAAAAAAACATCATGTAATCGGATTGAAAAATTAGAAACAATGTTTTCGAGGAATGTTACATATTTTCCTGAACCTTTGGGTCTCTTTTAAAAGTGTTGCCACATTTGTGAAAATAAGAACATTAAAATGAATTAAAAAATATTTATATTACTATAAAAATAAAATTTTAGTAAGTTTCAAACAAAAGCAGAACTGTTTAAAAACAGAAAATGGCATTTTTAACAATTCATATCTTTATCAAAAACACTTTAAGTCTTGTCAAAAACGAAAAATTTAGGTATCTCGCCCAGGAACTAGTTTTTCTGTCAAGTCCGAAAATTTACATTCTCATATAAAAATTCTTTTGTTTTACGAGAAGAATCTGATTCCCAGTTCGAAATATGTTTGAAAAGAGTTTGGAGTTTATTTTGATCGTAAAAACTTAAAATTTTTTCTTAAACTGTGGCAACACTGGCTACCAATTAAAGTTGACCTTTTCTTCACCGTATACCACTATTGTCATTTGTTTTACCTATATTTTCTCCCAACAACAAACGAACGACGGCAAGTTAACAAAATTATGCAAATTTTTCTTTCATTCAAGAGGTTGACAGCAGCAGGGGAAAGGTAGGTACATTCAAATGGAACCTGTTGAAAGTCAATTCAAATACGTTTAAAAAAAAATATAAAAAAAAACTAAACATAAATATTAACAAATTTGCATAGAAACCGCATTAGAATAAAATTTGTATGTGAGGTTAGTTCAAAAGCAATAACGGACATAATAACAGCGAAAGTGATATAGCGGTGCATTTGCAATACTTTTTAACTTAAACTCGAATATGGCTGACGGAAATTGTATCAAATTTTTTGTTGTCATGTTGAGAATTTGACTAAAATTGGATAAAAATTAAGTTAAGACGGTGTTGCTATTTTTAGTATTTATATTTTGGTTTAAGTAATTTTGCAAAAATTTTGTTTACGACTTTGGCGGTTTATAATTTATTTATAAATTTGATTTTGCATGTTTAAAAAAATATTGACTTTGGATATAAAGATTTTATAGCAAAATTTAGAATTTTTATTTAAGTCGTCGTTTATTATCATGTTTTCCGTTTCTTCGTCAATAAAATCGAAACAATAGTTTCAATGGAAACTTGATGTTTGGATTAAATATTCAAAAATAAATTAAATATTTGATTTTTGGGACAAGCCCTATTGAATTTAATTTACATATTTAAAATCATTAAAATTTACATGAAGAGTAGAACTCGAATTTTTTATTTGTCTATGACTCAAAACTTTTTACTATTTAAATCTCTCTTATTTTGAATAATGACAAGACTTGCTCTAGCTTATTTTGTGAAGTTTTGTCAACTTTTATTTATAATTAGAGGACACGGTGAACTTTGTCCCTCCCCAATTGAGTTCTAACAGCACGCCTGGCAGACGACTGAAATATAAAAATTTGACAACCAACTGACAGCCAAAAATATTTTTTCACTTTTCAAAACTACGACAAACATTTCAAAACCAAAATCAGCCAAATCGGCAAAGTCATTCTCGAGTTTTAGCGAGACAAATAAACAAATTCATTTTCGCATTCGAATTCGAAATTTGAATCGCATCAAAATCCGTTGTGTAGTTTTAAAGATCTAAGCATACATAGGGACAGACAGACAACGGGAAGCGATTTGGTTTCATACTATGTAGCGATATACCTAACTAAAATACAAATTTGACAGTTAAGATTTCTTTCAGCGCAACACCATTGTGGTCGACCTTTATTGACAGCTTGTGCTACATCGATTCGTTAAGCTGCAGCTATTGTTCATTCTGCTCTCGGTGTAATTATCTAAAATCCAGGGTTGTTAAAAAAAAATTCCATAATTTTTAAAGTCATTTTTGCCTCAATAACCCAATTTCATTTTAAGCCGGAATAAATGATATGAAGTCAAAATGTAGTACTTAAAATTTTCAATAAATTATAATCCTTACGGACTTAAGGACTTACTGACTTTCATATAATACCCTCATCAAAAATACAAAATTATAATGAACTGAATAAAAATTCCGATATTAATAACTTTTCACATATATTGATCAAGTCTCTCATTCTAAACGGCCGGCATTTAAGTTCCAATTTTCATTTTATAGCCACAAAAAGGTACCACATAAACTCTGTTCTCCATTCAACCAAAAATCGGTCCACATAAAGTTAATGGCATTGAATTTTGTTCCCTCCATAATCGCACCAGTTTAAGCCCATCCAAAGTCTGATGGCCTTAATGGTTTGTTTTGGTTTTTGGTTTGATATACTATAACGGTTAAAGTTTTGCAGAGATGAGTTTATAAACATGATGATGATGACCGCAATATTATTTAAATAATTGCATTCTGAAAAATGCGGAACACAATATTATATTCAAAATATTGATGTTGTGTTTTAAACATTAGCATAAATTAAAAATAAAAGAAATACAAAAAAACAAACAAACGAGGTCAGAAACAAAAGAGATGATTCTTTTTAAATAGACTTTGCTTGCTGCAGCAAAATTTTGGATGCAGTTTTGTAATTACATATATCTTTGTATCTACTACACTTGGCAATGATCCAACAATGATGCATACGTATCACCTTTAAACTTGAAGAGAGGTAAATTAAAAAGGCAAATTGTCACTTAAAACAGAGGTAGAAACAATTCCTATATTTTATTTCAAACTTAATTTACGACAAACTTTGCAAGAAACTACAGACCAGAAGATTTTTGTTGGATTGAGGCCAAGTTGAATTGGTTAAACATCACAACAAAAGGATTTATGTGGAAAGACAATTTTGTACCTCTGTCAACTTTCCCATATTCAGGAAAAAATAATAAACTTAAACCCTGAATTCAAAATTGGTTTCGCTTTGAAAAATTTCATCAAAATTGGTCCAGTAGTAATACAATCCTTCGTTTCTTCTTATATTTTTTTAGGAACCCCAATGTGAAGTCGTCACATTCGAGACAATCCAGACCTACAAAGGACACAAACCTGACCGCACAGTAATTACAAAAGAACGCCGTGATTTCAATTCAACCACAGATATCCGCAAATCGCCAAGTGTTGTGCGATTAATGCGGCGAAGTGTAACACCGCACAGCGAAGGTCAATCCCTAACGGTGTCTACCAATGATGTATGCTTCAATGAACGCCGATCAGTGTCTTTTAGCAATGGAACGAGCAAATCACAGCTCAGTCTTCGACAGAAATCACCATCACCGTTACACATGAAACGAGGTTACGGCGAATTCGAATTGGACTGTTTGCGGGCCCACAACGAATACCGGATAAAACACGGGGTGCCTGCATTGAAGCTCAATACAAGGCTATGTAAATTCGCCGAAGAATGGGCCATGAATTTGGCGAATAGAGCAAATCCAACACATCGCAGTAATTCGCCGTACGGTGAGAATATCTTTTGTAGTTGGAGTTCGGCTCCGAATGGTGCAATTGTCGATGGGCGGGAACCAGTTGAGCATTGGTAAGGTCATAACTTCTTTTACAAGTCAATTCAATTAATCTTTTGCCATTTTGTTTTTTAGGTATCAAGAGGGCGAAAATCACATTTTTGGCAAGGAGCCGGCAACTCTTCGAACGGGTCACTTTACGCAGGTCGTTTGGAAAGACAGTCGAGAGTTGGGTGTGGGTCAGGCTCGAAGCAAGTCTGGTCAGGTGGTTGTGGTGTGTAACTACGATCCGCCGGGTAATTTCATTGGCAGTTTCGCCGAGAATGTTCCTCCAATCGGTGGCTTCCCATTGACGCCGAAAATAATCGTGGACAAAATCTCGGAATCTACAGATACCTCATTGTCATCGAGTGGCTATAGTGATGAGATGAGTGACTTTGTTGTCAAAGTGCTAAGGTTTCACAATATCTACCGGAAGAGACATGGCGTTCCACTGTTGAAGTGAGTATTACTATCAGCGCCCTCTACATCCGAAAATTATATTGACGATTTTTTTTTTAATTTAGAATAAATCACGATCTGTGCCAACTCTCGCAAGACTGGGCGGAGACCTTAGCACGCGAAGATCGCTTCGCATACCGTCCCCATTGTACGCACGGCGAAAATATCTACTGCCTCTGGTCGTCAGATCGCAATGCAAAAGCCAGTCCCAAGGATGTCTGTCGTTCGTGGTATGAAGAGCACAAGGATCATAATTACATGGTCGAGCCGAAAGGGGTATTCCGTGCTGGACACTTTACCCAAATGGTCTGGAAATCAACAACTGAATTGGGTGTTGGTGTGGCCAAGACTCGCAAGGGCAAAGTTGTGGTCGTTTGCAATTACAGTCCTCGGGGGAATATTGTCGGGGATTTCCTGGCAAATGTCTTGAGGCCTCATTAGTAGAGGTCCTAGTAGAGGGGACTTTTGACGGAGTAATGAAATCAGTTCTTTTTTGTGTTATGTTTTAATTTTATGTTTTTTTTTTGTAGAGTAGGTTAAGTGAACTGGCGTGCCTGGATGAAATAGTAAAAGTGAATTTTATACAGGTACGCAATTGAAGGCTGAAAGTTTATGTTTTTATTTTTGTCTATAACTCTGATGGTAGAAACACATTTTTGTATTTGGTTCAAAATCGAAGAGAAAAAAAAATGGAATTTGTAAATTTAATTTTTGTTTTTCCGAAGAAATTTAAATGTTTCGATTTTTTTTATATGTAAAAAAGGAAATGAAGTGGATTTTTGGTTAGTCTTGTTTTACGTTTTGAACTTTCTTGAAAACCAAAAACAAAAAAAATGTATTGTTTAATCTACCGTCCATCATGATTGATGCCTTATGTAGTTAGCTTTTTATGAATAAATTTTTAATTTTTAAAATACGAAAATTGTCTTTTAAGTTATTGATTTTTTTTTTAAATTGGTTCAACAAGTGCAATGATATTTTTTATAAATGTAAGAAAAGGTCTATGAAGCAGTGAAGTACTTATACATTGGTACTTTCATAAGTAAAATAACTCAAATATACAAACTTGGTACCAAACCTTTTCCTTTTTACTTCTACTCAAATATTTTAAGTGCAAGTATCAGGACTAAAACAGTATTTGACCTTTAATTCTATGTAAGTACTTGAAGAAATGTACTTTCTTATTTCTTCTTTTGATTTTCCAAACTACGTATTTGAATTCTTCAAGAAATTTTAATTCCTTGAGTAAATCCTTAAAAAGCAAATAAATTAGGAATTAAAATATTTTAAAAATTAAAAAGAGTTAAGAAGATATTTAAATACTACAAGGAATTATATAAAATGTTTCCAAGTATTTAGGTACAAGTACAAGTCGCGGAAGTGAAAGTTTTAATTTTGTATTTCATGGTATTTCTATGATTCTTCCTCATGACAATTTTGTGACAAGATTTACAATTCTTCTGCCTTTAGGTTTGGCTAAAGGCTTGTTGTTTGTAGACCTTTCTTAACAAAAATTGGGTACTTATCTAGTGAAGAAATATATTTCTCTCTTATGAATGCCAACACAATTTTTTTTTTTTAAATATTAAGTACCAATACAAGGACATGTGCTTATTCGTATACCACAAAAATTAAACTTTAATTCTACGAGTACTCCTGTTTGAAAAAGATTAAGGGTTCAAGATTCAACTATTTTTTTGTACTTTAATTAAATTATTTAATTTAAAGTTATTTAAAGGTATAATCCTCGGAAATGTTACTCAAAAAATAGTTCAGTACCAAGCAATTCTTTGTACTTGGGTTTTAAGTATTTGACATACTGTAAATGGGTCTTCTGATAGTCTGGAGTTGAAGGTCTTATTTAAATGGCAAACATTACCAAGAGAAGGAAATAAAGGAGTCTATCCTTATATCCATCAAATACTTAAGTTTATGTGTGAAAATATCATAAATATTGCACTTTTTTGGTTTTATTTTAAAATACTATATATAAAATTACTAAACCAAATTTTGGCATCAGTTTCTCAAGCTGTAACATTTTAAACATTTTTATTTCAACACTTCTTAATTTTAATATTTGGCTGATAAAATTATAAAAGTTTTTCTAAAAAGAAGACTTCACATTAAAGAGAGGGATATAAAGAGCGATAGTGAAAGCCAAACCGAGTTAACATTTATTCGGGAGAGAGAAAGATAAAAGAAACGGAATTATAAGAATTATTATAGACAGAAAAATATACATAAGATTGAAGATAAATACCTAAGTATACCAACCAAACTCAATTTAAACAAATAAACTTATTAAAAAATAATGTTTTGCCCAAAACATACATTACTATTTAACGTGTACAATCGACTTTTAAACTTCTATTAGCACTAACAACAAATTAAAAAAAAATTAATAAAAGATCTATTATAGTTATTTGAATAAAAATAAAATAATAACAACTAAAGTTTTGTGTATTAAAATATATTTATAAATAAAAATATAAAAATTGTAAAACAACAAAATAAATATATAAAGCAATTCTATACCTCCATTTAAAAGCTTGATGAAAAAAAAAAATAATACAACAACAATATTTATTTACAAATTTTTATTATTAAAAAGAAAATTATAAAAAATTTTACTTAACAGCAAATTCAATGCAATATGCGCACAAATACAAACAAAACAAAAAACAATAAAACTAAAACAAACCTCATATTGGTTACAAGGAATTCTGAAGAAAATGTTGTTTTAAATAATATTTCTATATTAAAATACAAAAACATTTTAACCATGCTGTTTTTCTTGAATTATAATTAATAAAAAAAACAACAA
The DNA here is from genome assembly GCA_905146935.1 of Scaeva pyrastri. NCBI lineage: Eukaryota > Metazoa > Arthropoda > Insecta > Diptera > Syrphidae > Scaeva > Scaeva pyrastri. The sequence goes on along the minus strand of LR989928.1, from coordinate 10,005,202 downwards.
ACAAAAATTAAAAGTTAACCCAAGCGCCTTTGTATTAACGAAATAAACTATGTATTAATCATTGATCTTTTGAAAAACACCAAAACAATGTAAAAAATAAAGAGAGCAACCAAAAGACGAACATTAAACTAAATAACGAAAAAAGAATGTTTATAAATAATGAAAAAAAGACACTTGAAAAAAATCAAGTGGCAGCACTGTTAATAACAACAATACACATTTAAAAAACTAAAACAAAAAAAAAATAAGTTTATAATAAAATGAACAAACACAAACTCGTGAAGTATTTACTTTAAAAAATATTTGTATTATTTGTTTGAATTAATTTGACAAAATGTATTTTGTGTGTCAATTAAAATTAATAAAATTAAAAAAATAATTAATAAAAATCAATGGTTTCATGTGAAATCACTTTGTTGCCATTATCACTCGTTACTGATAATTCCAAGAAAATAAATATAAATACGATTTAATTGACAGTCTATTATACTTTAATTATTATTGTATGTATTTATTCAAAAGCAAAATAAAATATACAAGTGTATAAACATTTTTTCACTCACAAACAAATAAAAACATAATTTACATTTCAATTCAATTGTATTAGAAAATTGTGCTTTCCACATCATTTTAAAAATTAATTCTTCTTAACTTAATTACTTTTTTTTCGAAGTAATACAACATGAAGTGCAATCATAATTTATTAATAATACAAATTATATTGAATTCAAAACAGAAATAAATAAAAAAGATTTTTCTTATTGAAGATAGTTGATGCGTTTTATTTGATTGACTCAGTCACTATGTAGGTTAGTCAAACTTTCTTATTCTTAACATTGAGTATCTGAAAAACTGTAAGGTTCGTAATTCTGACATTTCCAATGGTCACAATACTGAAATTTCAGCCTTTCGGTCCGGTTTGAGATAAATCTTTTTTCAAAAAAGGGCAAATATAATCCCTGGAAGCCTTACACATTTTATGTTGTAAAACTCTGATATCTTTTTGTAACATCGCTTCTATGCAAAGATGGATATACTGATGGAAATGGAAGGTTCCTAAAGTCACAGTACTAAAATGATATTCCTTTAGGAAGCTCTTTTCGAGTGCTTTTATATGGTTTGGGTTAGGAAGAAAAAGTGGTTGGAAAACTTCGGTCACAGACTTCATACACCAGAGATTCATACTTATATTTTTAGACCCATCCCTTTTCCTTTTTTAACGAGTACCTGCATCTTTTTGTAAAGCTTGATGAAGCACAGAGAAAACAAAACGTCCCAGACTATAGTGGTGCTTTCCTGTGATTCTTCCAACCGGTTATACGGTAAGGTGAATGTACTCACTAATGGTTTGTGTTTTGACTAAAATAATAATTCAAATCTTTTCAACTGAGTGGTGAATTCCTGCAATAGAAAAATGTCAGTTAAGAATTTGAATTGTTTTTTTTTTAATACGTGGAAAGTCGAACGGAACATTGAAGACTTCCAACATTTTACAAGAATTGAAAGGTGTAATCTTAAGTGGTACCATAATTATGAGGAAGTGAAGGGACTCTAAATTCAAGTCTGCAGATGCTCCTATGCCCAAAATCTAATCTTGTGTTTAATATTTCAAGACCTTATACTACCAATCAGCTAAGCAACCAGTCAATCACCTTTTGTTTTGATTTTTAAAGTATGTGTGTGTCTCAGGAACCACTTATGTTATAGTGCTGAAATTTTGCGAGGTTCAGATAATTAAGCAAGAATTTCTATATTATTGTTTTTGTAAAAAAAACTTGTCTTTGAAGCTTAATATGGCTAAAAATGGGCAACGCTATAGTCATTAATGAAGCATCGGTTCATGTCAAACATTGATGTCAATCTTCTGGAACCAATTGTGCTTGTTCTCTCATGTCCTGCATTTTACACATGTCCTGTGTTTTATCACCTGATAGCCTACCTACTTCACTAGGGTGCACTGTCTCTGCTTCGTAGATTTTCATACGAACAGATTACAAAGTATGTACTATGTGTAATTCAATGTAAAAATTTAACCAACAGCTGTCAGTTTAAAATCACTCCAAAGCTCAGTAGTTCTCCTCTGCAAACTTAATGAGAATAAGAAAAATTATCTCTCCCTCGTCTACCTTACCTGCTCTCCTCTATTTTTCTCTTTTCAGAACTTCCTCTCTTTAAAAGCTCTTATAAAATGAATTTTGGAATTCATTTCTGATAACAACAAACTCGAAACTCGCCCAAAACCCAGATCCTTATGTCATCATCATCGCATCGTGGTGACATTTCATCTCTTTTCTAGTTTAGTACGAGAATAATGTGGATGGGCCAACTTAACCTATTCATTCATCTAAATTATCATTCCTCGTTGATTGTCATGCCTGTGTCTATTTCTGGTTCATTTTAAATTTTCCACTTTAAATGGAATTCAAAAAATAAACAACACACATCTAACGGAACCCGGGGACATTTTGACAAAATTGTGATGTGTCCACATTCATTGGGAAGGAAATTTGGTCTTCTCGTTTTTTTTTTTTGGTAGCGCTGTATGGCATTCTCTGAAATTTGACTCTTGTATTCCTGATGTTTGTTTACACAACACCTTACGTAACCATGCCATCATCATACTCGTAGAAAATGATGGGAGTGCGTCCTGTTGGGAGGACGACAACGACGACGACGACGCACGACGAGGCATCACTATGACATTGTTTGGTCCCAATTCAATGGTGGTTCAGGAATGGTGTGTAGTGTTGGATTTTATCTTTTGTCCCAGTTTAAATGTTTCATTTTGGGGAATTGGTATTTGTCGGGGATGATATACCTATGCGGGTTCAAAAAAATGGGTATATTTTTGAGGCCAAGGTTTTTCGAGGCGATACACATAATGTGCAGTGCATTGTACAAACTGACTTTGGACGACACATTTTTATGGGCAAACATTGACCCGTGCGAAAACGGCTTTTTGGAACCACCACCTCGATTTTTAAAACTTCCACAACTACATCTTTATGAAGTTGGCACTGTGCGTCTCTCGATTCAACCTAACTTGGTTTAAGTTTCGAGCTTTTCACGAGAAAAGTGTGAATGGGATTTACATATTTGAATGTTGTGCGGTTGTTGTGATGTACCTAAAACATCATGAGCCTTGAGGCACCAGTTACAACAGGAGCATGAGCAGCATCCAAAAAGACTCATAAAAACCAAGGTAATAATCATGTAAAGTTTTTGTTTTTTTTTTTTGATAGTGTGTATGAAGTTGTTGGGACCGGGTTAAAGAAGGATTCAAGTCGAGTAGGTTTTGTGTTATATGTTTGGTAATGTTTTGAGGTCACTGTATAGAGATGTGTACAACAATAAAAAGCAGTTGTTGCAATAATAGTAACTACCAACTATGTACATACGTATGTAGTAAAATGAAGGCAGTGGAATGTGTAAAAGAGGCTTTAGTGTAGTTTATGGAATTTATCATTATGTTCGACATTGGGCGCCATTTAATTATTTTTTTTTATTTTTTTATTTCAGTCATTCATCTGGGTATTTATTTATACGAGGGAAATTTAAAGAGAAAGGGAAAACCTTGTATAAATTAATTGTATCCATATGGGATTGAAGAGACAATATTTTTCGTTGGAATATGGAAGGCTCGCACCGCAGGATATACGATGAGGCCTGCTGGGTTTAATAGTCATCCTCATCATATATATAGTTTTTAACAATATGTTTCATGATGGGTGTGAGTGTGATGCAAGGCCAGGCCATCCTGTCATTCTGGAGTGAAAGTGAAAAATGTTGGCTTTAATGTCAGTTGTTTATTATATGGTTACAGTTACAGGATTCACTTGAAGCAGTTTAAAGGTCTTTTACCCAGAAAATAACTTACGGGGAAAATCATATTTTTTTATGGTAGGAATTGCTAGTGTAAATGAAATCTGTCAAATCAAGTTATTTGACACTTCTTTTTGATTCATCAGAGGTCAGTTTAAAAGAATCATTTTCATGACAAAATAGAGTGAAATGTTTTTATATTCCTTTCAAGTCTTTATTGTAATTATTCCAAATTATCATCTTGAGACCAAATAAATCAGAAGTACCTAAGTTTCATACAAACCATAATGGCGTTAAGGTTCGTTTATGTTAAGTTGATTTGAGAGGACAGAGACGGTTTTTTTTATATTCTGTATATCTATACTTTTTTGTGAAGATGGTAAAAACATTTTTAATCAAATGGAAGCAAAAAAAAAAAACAGACAAAAGGAAATATATACAAAATCGTCCGAACATCAGGGACAAGAAGGTTAATTGCTTCGAGAATAGTGAATCCCAGATGGAGAGTAGGGTTTTTTGTTTATTTGTTTGTTTGTTGTCCTGTAAATTAGTTTTGATTTTGAGGAGGGAAACATTTTTTTCTTTGTTTCATTTTTTTTTATTCTGATTTGGGATTGAATTTCAAATTTTTAGAGAATTTATTCAAATTAAAGGAGAAGCTTTAACTTGTGGACTTATGACCCTAAATTGTTAAAAGACAAATTTTCAAGAAAGTGATCTTGATAAAATCCTTAATTATGGATGGAGAAGCTAAACCTGAACCCAATATACATGTAGTTAAAGTTCTACATATGGTATATTCCACTTAGGTGTACCTAGTTTCTCGAGTGAAATTAGCGTTTCATTTCGTCAACAAATTTAAGCAAAAAAATCCCTTCCAGCATTTCATTCCATCACAACTTCCTATCAACATAAAAACATTACTATACCCAACAAAATAACTCACAAAAGTCAAAAACTCTTCCCTGAGTCCTTAAAAATTATATATTTCCTTACCAAGTTAAATTAAAAAAAAAATGATAAAATTATATAATTTAACTTCATACACTCGTATAGTCGTACAGCACAAAGCTTTATAACTGCGTTACAAAACACTGAGAGAAAAATTATATATTTTCCACTCATAAACATAAAAGATATTGCTCTATCATTATTCCACTACTATGATGGTATTTCGTCCTTCCATTCCATGCACACTCCTTCCTGTACTTTAAAATTATTATGTTTAAAAACTCAACTCTTTAATTCATCATCCGGAGCGCTATACAGAAGCATAACATTCATTCACCTACGCACTTTTACGTCCTTCCTTATATGTTCTAATAAATATGACTGATTTTAGAAAAAAGTGTTGCCATCGGAGTGTTTTTTTTTTTTTTT